>CM031235.1:341161825-343769325 GCA_018340775.1 Taxus wallichiana var. yunnanensis | reverse complement strand
GACATATTACATATATATAGTTTAAACTTCTCCTATAAATGAGGAGTTTGCTTAACTACACACCCCAAAAAACTAGGTGGGTGGGTGGTTGATAACCATTTCCAACAAATTATCTATGTGAGATTATATCTCACAATAAACAATGCAAATGTAATAATAACAATAATATGAAAACATTATAATATTTTATGTGAGCACTATTAATAATTCCTAACATGGGTTAGAGTACCATCTATTTTTTATCACAATGAACTCTTGATAATACCAATAGGCCCCCATATTCTTGATAAAATCTCTTAGTTTAGGAAGGAGTTTAGGACTTCCTTTTCCATAGATGACATGATTGATAATAGGATAGAATATGTCACAAATATCCCCAATATTTGGTCTACGATTGTGTCCGTATAGTTTAACAAAAACAACATGTACTGAAATAGGAAGTGTAGGTACCCAATTTAAGAATAAGGAATCAAAGGACAAAAAAGCACAAAAAAAAAAGTCCACAAAATAAAGTTCTCTCCTTGTAGTTACCATAATCCAACACAATCCAAAGTTGAATTCCAATAATTCACCAAATTTAAGTCTCTTTCTTTTCATGATCATGCTTAACATGGGAACCCAAGCTTGGTTCACATGATCATTCTTTTCCTCCCCATAGATTTTGTTTAATAAAACCATTGGAATTTTGATCCCTCTCATGAATGGGGAAATAGGTAAACTAAGTGTGACATTTATTTGACTTTTGATTCATCATTTTCTCAAGACCTTAATTCCTTCATGATGTCTTCTTCACCCATAAATTCCTCAATAGTTTCTTGAATATAAGATATATTAGGCATAGGAATTTTATACATAGTGTTAAAAGCATCTGCAGTGCAGTAGTAATACACCTACCTATAGCATTTGAAATATGTTAGTTGTCATGGAGCATGAAGGCTATTAAAATATCTTCAAATAAATCATCACATGGTTAAATATATGTTTTTTTGCAATACTAAGAAGTCCACATTCCGTGGTAGTTACTAAATCATCATAGCAATCTTCATCCTCCTATGATAGGTGTTTTTCTCAAAATTGACTATCACATTTTTGTACCTCCCATTATACTTGGCTCCATTTCGCTATACTAGATGAGAGATCCCTGGTAAAGAGAGTATCCTTGATTTCCTATGGTTGTGAAGAAGATGAAGCAGAAACCTCTGCTTTGAATGTCATTGTGAACCAACGCACTTGTTCGCTGACTATGTTCCAATTTCCTGCTAAATCTTTCCTTAAAACCAAATTTCTTCTCTAGATGATAGATCTGTACAAATGCAAGTTTGAATAACAGAGATGAGAATTATTTGTAGTTTTGTTAAGTCTTTTCCAGTTAAACTTGATTCATGTTCCATTAAGCCCATTGATGACTAAGCGATATTTATGGCTTTTGAATTGAATGACTTGGCCTTTTGAGTCTGAGTTGTCCATTTGACACGGTCTTTAGTTTCTATTGATGTGCAACACTTGTATGTAGTCACTGCGTTGTTTTCATGGTCTAAACCTGTCTTTAAAAATACACCAGTGCCTGACAGGCGACGTCCATCAATGTGTTCTAGTCTATTGAACATTTTCGAGTCTACTTTCACCGATGAATGACACTTGGCCAACATCTGTGTAACCGCTTTACACAGTTTCATTGATATCTCGGTTTGTGTGCTGTCCTTCCAACAAAACACAAAACTGATATGTGACATTTGGTGAGCATCAGGGTGTTCTTCTAATTGGAAATCCATATTATCGAACTTAGAGCCATTGCATAGTATTTTCTTAGAATCGATGAAGGACACTTGGCAAACATCAATGCAAATGCTTTGCATAAAACATAGAACCTTGAACATAGATCATAAATATTCCATAGAACCGATCATTGCCACTTGTAATGAATCGGTGCATTATAGGTCTTTCAGTGTAGATCTTCTGTTGATTAAAGTTGACGTTCTCATTATTCAAGGCATATGCACATCCTTGCATGTTTCTTCGACTCTCTTGGACTTAAAACTTCAACTTTGCATAGTTAATTATCCATCTTCCATGCATATCAAAGACATTAAAATCTATCCATAAAAACACATATTCTACTTGATAAAATAAAGAAGGATGCCACAAAACAAGTCTTGAATTTTCTATATTAGATTTCATTTGATTTAACATCCAACTTCCCTAAAAATTCGTTATCAAAGTTTTAAGTGGGTTCCTACTATTTTGACATAGTAAGGGTATGTTATGCTCATAACACATTGGTGAAGTTTATCGTGTAACAAAATGTTAGTCACTTAAGGCTTTATTTAATGATATGGTATTGAGTACGATTTTTTTTTCCAAATGGTGCAAAAATGAGAAGAATTAAGATGCTCCTTGCATTCACAACTCAACATACTTGGGATATTATACGAGATAGACATCAATAATACTTTTCTAAATGATGATCTAAATTATATATATATATAATCTAAAAAAGAAATTTATGTTTAAAAACTTAAGAAATCATTTTATGGTATAAAACAAGTTCCTAGAGTTTGGTATTTTAAGATTAACGATTACTTTAAATATCTTGATTTTACTAATTGTACTCTTACAATGATAACTTTTAAAAGAGGAAGATGGTCAAATCATTATAATTATATATTATACATAGATGATCTACTTATAACTAGTAGTCTAAATTCCTTAATCCAAAAAAACAAAACTAAGTTTAATAAACCATTTGAGAAGTTTGACCTTGACCTCCTTCATCATTTCCTTGACATTACTATATTACAATATTGAAACTCAATCGTGGCATTTGAAGCTTGATAGACTCTTGATTTATGTATCAAATTTAACTTGATTGAGTAATCTAGATGTTATACCTATTGAAGTTGTAATATAAATTGATACCAAATGTCCATGTGAAAAATTTAACCCTATTTTGTTTAGAAAAAAGTAGGAGTTTTAATCTCTTTAACCTTAACTAGGTATGTCATAGGCACCTTTGCTACAAGGTTTATGTACGACTCATATAAGGATCATTAGAAAATGAAGAAAGCTATTCTAAGGTATATTAAAGGTACATTTAATTATGGTACATATTATTCTTGCATTGAAAATGTTAAATTATTTGGTTATTGGGAATTTCACCATGTTGGTGATGTTATAGATAGAAAATTTGCTTCTAGATATAATTTTAAACCTTGTATAAGAGCTATTGAACTTGGAGTAACAAGAAACAACCAATGGTTTCCATTTTGTCTATAAAGGATGAATATAAAAGTGCTATGGAATTTGTAAAATAAGACATGGATCGAGAATATTTGTGGACGAACTTAATGTGGGTACTAGTGAGAGTATCACATTGTTATGTGACAACTAGAGTTGTATCACTCTAGCTAAAAATTAGGTTTAACATCAAATAAAAAAGAACTTTTAAATTTATATGCAATTTATTAGAGAATAGGTTCTCAATGGTGATATTATTCTCAAACTATACCCAATAGACAATCAAATTATAAACATCTTCACAAAACCTCCCTACACTACCAAGTTTGATAAATTTAGATCAATGTTATGCCTTAAGGAGTTTTATTGAGGCAGATTATGCATGAAATAAAACCTCGAGTGGCCAACTTATATAATCTTTCGCCATATATTTCTTCTCTATTATAAGATGAATTGTAAAAATCATTTTATATGATATTGTAACAAGAAACTAGGGAATCATAAGGTCTTATGGATAGTCATTTTGTCATAAAAGGCTTGAAAAATACATGTAATGCTTCTTTTTGCATCATCTATAGGAAAAAATGGGTTTCTGCATAAGATGATTGATCTCGTAGGCATCATAGTCAAATAAGTCCCAAGATGTGAGTCTTTTATTATTTCTTATGCAAAAATAAAGTGATGACATGCATCCCCACTAAATATTAAGGACTGTTGGAGAGTAATTTTTATGGGGATCCACACTTAACCTAGAAGTGGACCCTAAATATACAATATAATAATATATAATTTTGTTAGATTATATCCTAAGGTAGTGTTAAATAAATAATAATAAGATATTATTTATAATGCTTGATTATTATCTACTCAAATAATACATACCTATTATATAGTTAAATTGAATGGTCGAGCCATTTATACTTACCTATTGAACGGTTGAGATTTAACAATTCTCCTATTTAGTTGAAAACATTAAATAGGGAAAAGACGATAAAAAGGCATGGATACAATAATATCATTTATTTGTGTATGTGATTGTGTGTGAGGAAGAAGTTACAAAGAGGTGTGAGGAATAATTGTGAGTGTAAATATTGTAAGGATCTACAAGATTAATTATGAGGCCATTGTTGTGAGAGAATAAGGAAAATAAGATATACACTAGGTTATTGTAGTCTATAATGGTAAGACATTATTCAAGTTTATTTTAATTAATAAAATAATGAATGATTTATAGGTGTGGTTTTTTCCTTAAATAGATAAATTTTGTGTAATGTGTTCTATGTTATTTTTTATCTATTATTTGATTTCTTGCATTATTATTCTTCCTTGTCAAAATGGTTATCTTCCAATTATTTATGATCTCGACTATTTCATTTTCACTATAAAAGAGAATATCTTGAGGACCACTTGATTTATTTTTTGAATATGGTCCATTGTTGGGTTGGAGAAAAAAATTATCAAAATTCCAAATGTTATACATACACATGTTAAAATACCATGGAATCCTTTTTTTCTTTGCGAAAAACCCATGCCTAAGTATACTAGAAAATTACCGCATCTTTCCCAAAAAATAAAGAATATATATTGAATGGAGGGAAAGTGGCATTAAAATAGTGATGAAAAGGCAACAGAATTGCAGAGAAGAAATCTCATTAATAGACTCTACAAAAGGTATGGGAAACAATCATTATGTAAAGGTGCTATTTTTGGATATTTTAGAATTAAATCATGGTGTACACACTCAAATTTGGAAATTTACCCTTTAACATTGCTTATTGCAATTATGCTTCTACAAACACCCACATCTTATCCCCACTTAGTGCATATTGTCATCTCTTTCCTAACTTTCTCATTTTCATACACTTATATGTTGATAAAATCGATCATTAATACATGAGACCAATGCTCAAACTCTACTTTCCAAGATGAAAATTTTAGATTTCACTTAGCTCCTCTCTTACCAAAAATGTACACGGTTTGGTTAGGCTATATAATCCTATCCCTAGGATGACCTATATGGTCCTACACCAACACATTTTACAAATCGCTTTTGATACATTATTATTTGTTGGGTATTTTCAACTTCTTGGGTTGGCCTTGTCGTGATGGTTTACCTTTAGAACCCTATATAAGTAAGTTAATACCACCTCAATGACTAACCTGTCAATCACAAGGGATTCTATTGGCACACTCACAACATTAAAGAAAGGTAGTCAAGGCTCTCTAAATCTTCCCAAAGCTAATGCACACTTATTAGGGCAACCACCACTATAGTTATAAAGCACACAAATAGGTCAAAAATATAGCTTCCAGTCAAATCCAAGCACACTAAGTTCCCACTTCCAATTCTTAACAAGAGCATAATTATATCAAGCATGATCGAAGAGGTTCAAGTTGCCAACTAGTTACATTCATATAGATGTTACATGCTAGGTGGAGAACTACATGTGGTTTGAGTCCTCTTTCGAGTAGAGTTGATGTAGATAGTGCACGAGCTGCACCAAAACCTAAAAATAACCTTCTTGTAGGATCTTCTACTTGTGGTTATGGTTTTGGAGTGATTCAACTAATTACAAATGATATTGAGATTGTGCGACAACTAGGGTTTGAAAATGAAGTATATTTATAGACCACCAAAGGGACTAAGAAATTACATAAACCCATTATGAAGGTTTCAAGACCGTTTAGAAGGGGAAGGATTGGATTATACATCATGGACTAATTGTATGGTCTGCGCACTGGGAATTTTCAAGTCACGAGTTTCATCGGTGAATATTCTCCAAGCTCTACATTCCAAATTTTTCTAGTATGTATTTCTAGATTCTTTCTTACAATTATGTGAAGCTAAGTTTCTATCTTTTTTGTATATTTTAGCTTGTATTCATGCATTGAAATAACCAATACATTATTTTAATTTCATACAATTAATGTTGGAAGCTAGTTTATTAGAACAACTCCTTGTTTCCTAAACATACATTCCTTTTTATTGTTGTGTATTCCATAACAAATCTAATTAACTTAAAAATGTGTAAACAAATGAGAGTTCCATATAACTTAACTATTATCTCATTACAAGGTGAGGGAGCATCTAAATTATGGTAAAAAGGAGGGAAATGTAGATATTTCATCAAAGAGTGGAAGAGGTTTGTTCTTTTTTATATATTTGAAATTAAACTTCCAATTGTACTTTCTAAATCATTTCCATGAAATTTTTCATAGTTTTAACACCATCATAGCATGAATTTTGGTTACACATTATGATATTCCTCCGAAAGAGTTGTTGAGAAAAAGTATAAAATAACACTGACAAACAAAAATGAAAGTGATTAAGAGTAGTTTGAGGTATTCAAAAAATGGAACTTGAAATTGAAAATTTTAATTATATTTAAACTATTTCAAAAAGGAATGTCATATTGTGTGGGGTGGAATAACTAAAAAAGAGAATAAACAAAATAAAAAGGTAATCTTTTGAAATAAAAATGTATCTAGAAATTATGTGTTAGGAATTGGTGTGATTATTAATGTAGGTGTGAAGGAAACAAAAAAGTCACCAATGATATCAAGGGGATGTAAAAGAAAAATGTAGGAGAAAAACCTTTCATAATATATATATATATATGACTAAGGGAGATGGCTTGCATGCCGAATAATTGCAAAGAGGGCTTTAGTTTCACGAATGAAAGAAGCGAAAGAAGTTCCTTCAGAGGATAGGATTTCTAGCGTGGAAATAATGGAGACTTGGATAAAGGTGGTTGGAGGAAGAAAGCCAAGGGATACTTTGTCTAGTAAGGCGAGAGACCAAAGAGGATATGGTGGGAAAGGAAATTCATGGTTGGGAGCTTCTTCATCGAGATCCTTTTTGGGTGAGGATAATCAACCTGTCTAGGGTGAATGTGGTTCCTTTGGGTGGAGGAAATAATACTTGGAGGGAGAATAAGCATGTAGAGGCTACTCGAGAGTCAAAGGAGGAGGGGGAAAGTGAGTTGGAGGTGGGGATGTTGTTCTTCCTAAATTCAGGCTCATATGAAAGTCTTTGGTTCAAAAGAGCTTGGAGGAGGTGTGGATGGCATATAGTCGAGTGAATTGTCGGAGAACGCTATAAATTCTTTAATTTTGGGGGAATTGGAGATTAAGGTTTGTCTCCGGCGCTGGATGATATTTGCGAGTGTAAGGGAAAAAAGGTGTTGATATGCAAATTTATAGAGCTTTGGCCTTCGAAGGATGAGCTTCAGGGCTGGATTGGAAAAAATTAGGCATGCATTGAGCGGCTTGGCCTCAAGATTTTGACCAAAGGATTTTTTAAAGTAATTTTTTGTAATCCTGATGATCGGGATAGGATTTTTTTTGGGGGCCATGGTTCATTAAAAATGCGGAGTGGTTGTATATTTGACCTTGGTCCCCACTTTTTAATCCAGAAGAAGAATTAGTTAAGAAGGTGCCTCGTGGGTGAGACTATATAAATTACCACCGGAATTTTGGGGTGAGGCCACCTTAAGAACCTTTATGAAGCCCTTGGGGATCCTATTGGAATTGAGAAGGGAACCAAGTTTGTTACTTTGTCATCTTATGCCAAAATTTTTGTTAGGATTGACTTGTCCAAACCATTGACTCAAGAAATCAAGCTCAATACTTACTGGGGATGTGGTTTGAAATTGATCACGAGTATTCCGTTATGATGTTTTAAGTGTTGGAGATAGGTCACAAAATAAATAGGCATCCTCGAGAAGGAAAATAAGGAGGTTAAGTGGGTTGAGGATATAAAAGGTCAAAAAGAAAATTGGAAAGCCAAAAGTATTGCAAGCCCTCCTTGAGATGGTGACAAAAGGGTCGGGAATTAGATTTCAAAGGTTCATATGCTTCGTTGGAAAAGGAGGCCTTGAAGGTTGAAGGTTGAAGGAGGGTTGGGTTTTACGATGAGTGGTGTGGATGCTTAGGGTATGGATGAGATATTTAATCAAGATATGGAGATGTCGAATCTTAATGAGTTTACGGGAAGGAAGATTTGGAGATAATGATGGAAGCCTTTAAATGTGCGAGTGAAGGTAATGGCGAGATCTTTGCAAGGAAGGAGGGTGAGAAGGAGACTATAGTCGGTAAGGTGGATTTGACCACCTATGTAGTTGAATTTTTGAAGGAAGTTGACATTAATAAGAAGTTAGTCTCTTCGGTAACTCCACTAAGGAAATCTGAAAGAATTGCTTCATCCAATTCAGAGTGCCTCAACCAGATCACGGGGTTTTCTAAATCGGAAGGAAGGTGGTTGAATGCCCTTAAGACTCAACTAGAGGCCAAGATGAATATTGATATTGGAAATAAAAAACACCTTAGAGGATTTTGTGTCTGGTGGAAGGGACTCTCCTTCCATGTGGGGGCCATGAAAATATTAAGTTGGAATGTCAGGGGATTAAATTCCTCTAAAAAATGTCGCATTGTTAAGTGGCTTAGAGAAAGTGAGGGACCAAATATTCTTTTGTTACAAGAGACCAAGATGTCTTGTGAGGAGTTGGAGGTGGCCAAGAAAAAGATTTGGTTCAAGGGTGAGGTATTGGTTGTTGAAGCGGTGGGTAATTCGGGAGGTTTGGTTACGATTTGTAATCCACGTAAAGTTAGAGGTCTTATAAAGGCTAAGTGTAAATGGTTTATTATTATGGAGTGTTTGGATCTGCTTTCTCATGATAGGTTTTTGCTAGTTAATGTGTATGGGACAGTCTTAGTTGAGGAGAAAAAGGATTGCTGGGATGCTTTGTCCAACCTTTTAGGGTTGGAAGAGTGTAAAAAGTGTTTGGTGGAGATTTTAATGCTATTTTAAATTTAAAAGAGAAAAAGGGTGGGAAAAAGTTTCTCCCCAAATCTCTCTGGATTTCAAATATTTTTGTAATAATATTTCCTATTAGAGGTGGAGCCAAAACTTGGATGCTTTACTTGGAATAATAGGAGAACTGGTGGAGACGCCATTCTTGAAAGGTTGGATAGATTTTTTAATTTCGGAATGGGGTTTGGAAAATTTCAAGTTTTCCTCATATATTTTGAAGGTTGTTAGATCTAATCACTCTCTTATTAGTTTGCAATTTTCTCGTGGAGAAGCATCCAGCTAGTATACCCTTTAAATTAGAATTTATGTGGTTTCCGGACCCTTCGTTTGAAGATAATTTGAAGGATTGGTAGGGGTTAAGATGGATGGATGCAAGAGGTTTAGATTGTTGAGTAAGATGAAGCATGTGAAACTGAAGCTAGGAAGTGGATCAATAAAACCTTCAAAAATCTATTCCATAAGAAAAATGAGTGTGTTATAGATTTGGAAAGCATTCATGGAGCTATCATGAATGAAGGTGCTTCACAGGATTTGCTCTCAAAAGAAAAGAGGGTTTGGCGCGGCTAGATCAGATTTTGAATATGGAAGAGATTTTTTGGAAGCAAACATCAAGGGTTAAATGGTTAAAGGAAGGGGATAAGAACTCAAAAAAATTTCATTTATCCACAACGATAAGGAGAAATATGAATAGAATTGATCCCCTGGTTCTTCCTTCTTGTGAGGAGATTGTAGATTTGGAGGTTATCGAGAGGAAGGAGTATCTTTTTACAAAAAAATTATGGCGTAAGAGGAAGGCTGTGGTTGGCTGAAGAGGAAGCTATTCTCTCTTACATTCCTAAGGTAACAAATGAGGAAGAATAAAAAAAGTTGATGGTCCCTATAACGCTGGAAGAGGTCGAGTAGTGATTTTTGGTATTGGAGTCGATAAGGCTCCTAGTCAGGATGGGTTCTAGATTGGTTTTTTCTAGAGATTTTGGCATATAGTGGGGGAGGATGTGTGGGTTGCAGTGGAGGAATGCAAGAATAAAAGAGAGATTCTCAAAGAATGGAACTCCACCTTTTTGGCTTTAATTCTGAAAAGTGAAGATGCCCAATACTTTTATGCTTTCTGGTCATTAGCATTATGTAATGGTATCTATAAAATTATTTCAAAAATTTTGGCCCTAAGGTTAAAGGATTTCTTAAGGATGGTCATTTCAGATAACTAGAATGGGTTTGTGGAAGGTAAGAAAATTCTAGATGGAATAGTGATTGCGCATGAGGCTATTCATTCTTTGAGCCACAGGAAGAATATGGGAATGATTATCAAGTTAAACATGATGAAAGTATATGATGAGTGAATTGGAGATTCTTGGAAGTGGTTCTCATCAGGTTTGGATTTCCTTTGGACTGGGTCCAAATGGTCAAGAATTGTTTTTCCACTCCATTGTTCTCTGTTTTAATTAATGGAGTTCTAGCTGGTCACTTTTCTTCTTCAAGGGGTCTGAGACAAGGAGATCCCATATCTCCTTTTCTTTTCATTATTATGGTCGAGGCCTTGTCTTGAGAAATTCAAAAGGTGGTGGATAGGAAGGAAATGAAGGGCCTTATCATTTCTTCAAGATTAGAACCTATGACTAACTTGCGGTTTGTTGATGATCAATGCTTTTTGGAGATCCTTTAATAGTTGAAGCACGAAAATTTCAGGAGATGTTAGACTCTTATGAAAAGGTGGCTGGGTAGAAGGTAAGTACTCCTGAATCTATTATTTCATTAATATGAATCCTAAATTATAGAGAACGATGACAAATATCTTTGGATACTTTGTGGGTTCTCTTCCGGATCGTATTTGGGTATGCCCTTGATTGGTGGAGCAACAGGTAAAGATATTTGGAAGTCAGTGGTTGATAGGATTCAAAATAAATTGCCTTCATAGAATGGAAAATGGTTAATATTGGTTGGTAGAGCTGAGGTGATTCACTCCTCCTTGCAAGCCATTCTGACCTATTTTATTTCACTTTTTAAATTTCCTGAGAAAGTGGCAAAGAGTATTTCAAGATTGCAAAGGGATTTTTATAGAATGGGGTTGAAGATAAAAATAAGTATAGCCTAGTGTCTTGGGAGGAGGTCATTGTCCGAAAAAGATAGAGGTATGGGTTTTAGAGATTGTGTTTTAATGAATAAGGATTTGGGTTGTAAGCTTCCGTGGAGATCATATGTTGATAAAGAGAATTTGTGGAGAAGAGTCATAAGGGCCAAGTAATTAGATTGTCTTGATCCCAAGGAATTTTTTTTCCAGTAGGAACTTCCATCGGAGTTGTGGATTTGAAATTTTATCAAAAGTTGCAAGTAGTATATCTCTCAAGGTTTGAAATGGGTGCATCAGATTGGGAATAGAGTGAACTTATGGGAAGATAATTGGCATCCAACTGGTCCCTTTCCTAAGTTGGAATCTTTGAGATCTCTCAAGGATGCGACTATCGAAAAGTGGAATTTCAAGGTTGAGAATTCCATACGCATGGATGAGGGGGCTAGAAGTTGGATTAAGCCTAATGAGGATGGGGCGGTGAGCTTGGATGGTGTAGGGGATATTTGGAATTATCTACATTCTGTCCCTTATCCTGAAGCATGGGAAGAAGATAGGATCATTTGGGGTGGCTCAAAATTTGTAGAGGTGACGGTCAAGGAGATGTATGTTTGTATTTTTAAAATATTGAAGGGCAAGGCAAAAGAGAGAATATTCCTGCGGATAAAGTTTGGTAATCAAAAGGGCTGCCTAAAGCTAATATTTTCCTATGGTTGGATTCATTAGGAAAACGTATAACGTATGATGATTTGATGTAAAGAGGATTTCATGGTCCTAGCCTTTGTTACCTTTGTGAAGAATGGAGTGAATCAAGTAATCATCTTTTTATCCACTTGCTCATTTTCTCAAAGCGGAGTCCTGGGCTTATGGTTTGACAACAATGGAATATTAATTGGGTTCTCCTGTGATTGGTTATGGACCTTATTTCTTAATGGCATTGAAATGTGTAACATAAGAGTCTACAATTTCTTTGTGGAACCTTACCCACAGTAGTGGTTATTTGGAGCTTATGGTTAGAGCATAATAGGAGAGTTTTTAAGGGTTAAATTCTTGGTATGAAAGGTTTGGAATAGAATTGAAGGTATTCTCTTTGAGTACATTAATATGTGGAGAAAAAAATTGGTATGCAATTGCTTTGAAGATAGGATCTTATGTGGGAGGTGGCCATTAATTTCTTGGAAGTTTAGATCAATACCTCCTAATAATGGGAGTAAGTAAAATCAGGTGAAACATTGGATACCCCAGAAGAAGGATGGATTAAATTGAATTTTGATGGCATTATGAAAGGTAACCCGAGAAGGGTGGGTTGTGGATGCATTTTAAGAGATTTTTGTTGTCGATCGGTCTTTGGCCTTGGCTTGATTATGGATTTTCTTCAAATAGTCATCTTTGAGGGATGACACTTTTATCTTCTTTCTTTGGAAGCCGAAAGAAGAAGTGGCCTCACTTATGGATCAAAGAGGATTTAAAGGTAATTATAGGAATGGCTCAGGGTAGAATGCCTAATAATTATAATCTTCAAGTGATTGGGAAAAATATTAAGAATCCTACCTTCTTTAGTATCCTTCCTTCCTTCATAGAGATTAAGATCTCCCATGTCAAAAGGGATGGGAATTGGGTTGTGGATTGTCTTATAATAAGGGTGTTGTAGTATGGGAGGACTTGCATTTGAGAAAGCATATTTGGGAAAAGTATTTGTCGAATGATGTCATGGCCTTAATCATAAATGATTCAAGAGTGGTGGGAAATGATGAGGTGGAATAATAAGTTGGCATCATGAATTTAAGGGTTTTAATGTGGGGCATGATATTTAAGATTGTGATTTCTAATCAATGATCTTTGATACCCTCACACTTGCCTCCGTTCGTGTGGTGTGATGCGGGGGCTTTATATCTCGGGATGGTTGGGATCTTCATCACCTCAATCCTCTTTGAAAAATTTCAAAAAAGTGCTTCGTGTCTCTCTATGATGGTGAAAAAGGTGTTGGTGGTGTCTTGGGAGGCATGGAGGATGAACCTAACTTGAGGAAGAGGAAGAGGGATCTAAGCGGCGAAGATGCATGTGATGCATTTATGCGTGGATGGATGGGAAGATCCAAAATGTTGCAATGTAGAATTAGCTTGAGAAGGTCCGGTTGGTCATGGAGCAATTTGAAGAAGAAGAAGAAGAGGTAGATATTTGTGAGAGCATGTGTAAGCGATGCTTGACCCGAACTTGTACATAGGGTGATGAAATGTATTTGACATGGCGCAAGGATTGAGAGAGGAAAACATACTTTCCAACTCCTATGGGCGAGTTTATCTTGCATATAGAGCATCCGGTTAGCGTCAATATCATGTACATGCTTTGACATGGGGAATGTAAGTGATTGTGCATGGTGCGGAGGTGGTTATGGAAAATCGGGGTATAAAGCTTCTTGCTTTGGTGCTAAGGTTAATATTCCGAATGTTTTGTAGATTCATCTTCCTCCTCACAAAGAATAAAGGGGACTCGAGATGTGGAGATCATAGGAGAGGTGGAGCCGAGCGGCTAAAAATCCTAATTCATCCTTGAGAAGATTTATATATAAGGACTTCCCATTCGCTACCTGATTGCTCCATGGTCGCTACCCGACGCATCTCTAACCCTAGTCGCGTCCATGGCGGAGGCTCTGCTCCTAGATGGGATGGAAATGTGGCTGTGGGTGTGGGTTCCACAGATGCGACAGGGCTAGGGTGGACAGTGGATCTCCTTCCTCCCCTGGTGATGGTCAGGCTCGTGATTCGTTTCCTGCGCATAAGAATGCAATGCGACCCTTTCAACCTGCAGTTGGAGGCGGCAAGACTTTGGAGGCTGATCACAAGGACTCGACCCTATCTTGGATTAATCTCGCTTTTGCATCCTCTGAGGACGGCGGCACATTTACCGGTCAGGCTCCCTCTGGTGGGGAAGGGGCACCTGTGCTGGGAGTTCACCATGCTCTAGACGGGACTGGCCAAGGCGCATCTATTCAAGGCCACACTGTAACCTCTTTCAAGGAAGCATTAAGGGGCAAGGATTCTCCTTTGAAGCCTGCAGACAATACCCCATGCATAACATTTGGGGAGGAGGTCATTACAACTGAAAAATACTATCAGGAACATGCTCTGATCTGCAGATTCGGAGGACTCTGGCCCAACCTTCCTGACCTACACACATGGATTTCCAAGCACTGGACTCCTTTGCTCGCTGGGAGGTTAGACTTATATCCGTGTGCTAAAGGTATCTTCATTGTGACTTTTTCTGCAATAGCTGATAAAAACTCCATAGCTTCCAAGCTTTGGGTTTGCCAATCTAAGTACCTGGTCATTAAACCCTGGTTCCCCTCTTTTAACCCGCTCACTGAGTCTTTTTCATGCAAACCTGTTTGGATTCGACTGCCCCAATTACCCCTCCAATTCTGGAGCAGTGAATGTTTGAAATCTATTGGAAACACCTTGGGAACTACTCTTTTTATAGATTCTCAAACTGCTGAATACACCCACACTACCTATGCTCGGATATTGGTGGAACTTGACACGGCTAAAAACCTCCCTGCAACCATTGATCTCAGGGTGCAAAGCAGAACTTGGTCACAACCTTTAGATTACGAAGGTCTTCCATTTCGATGTAGAAGATGTTTCTGTCTTGGTCATACCTCTATTGCTTGTGGGTTGGCAAAACGCCAGCATGAGAAATGCAGTTGGTGGAAGGATGCCCGCCCGGAACATTTGGTTTTCGATGCAAAAGAGGACCTTGAAGCAATTTCAAATCGAGGTTGAATCTGGCTTTGTCCCTGAAACCCCTTTATCGGAAAATCCTATTGCCAATAGCAAGGAAATTGCAGCAAATTTATCTCATTTAGTTGTTGACAGCAAGGAGAAATTGTCTCATGAAAACAATGATGTTGTTTCAGTTGGAACTTTTGCTACTATGGAAAATTCTCCTTTTTCTAACCCTCCATTCGTGGAGGCATCATCAGGTTGGGTAACTGTCCGTAAAAAGAAAAAGTTTATTTTAAAGAATGACACTTCTCCGCCTCAATGATTCATCTCTCTTTTGGTGTTCGGCTGTTCTACATTGTCCCTTGTCTTTTCCGAACAAAGTGGTTTTGGTTCGCCATGGTGCTTAGTAATCATTGCAGCCCGATTGTTGTTTTTATTTGTTGTTTTCTTTGAATTGTTCTTTGGATGTTGGTACTTTTCTACGAAGATGATTGTTTTTTTGCTATAGGGCTTCCATGTTTTAATCTTGGCTTTTGAGCCTTCCCGCAAGGGTATAGTCCTTTCAAAAACTATTTGCCAATAATAATAAAAAAAATGCAATCATATGAGAAAGAAAGAAAAATTATAGATAAAACAAGCCGCACTAGATTGTGTTATGGTAATTTCTATTAATGCCATATTTCTAGAAATTACATTTTATTTTCCAAGATCCTTCACATAAATGATAAAATATTTCAATGGGTTGACCATTTGGTACACTTGAGACTTAAATGTGTCTAGATAATGACTTGAGTAATCATTTTATCCTGCATTCTTTTTATGATTTGATGTACTTTTTGTAGTGTTTCATGTATTAAATCTTTTGGGATATTTGGGAAAAACAAATATATGTTATTATATTGTATGTAAAATAGTGGTTTTTAAATACTATGTTGTGTTTACATTTCATATTTATGTTTCAAAAAAGTATTAGATGAGGAAAAAAGGTGTTGCACCAATCACCGAATCATCTATAAACCCATAAACAACATGAATGACCCCTCCCTCAATTTACATGGACCCAAATAAATATAAAAATGTTTTACATAAGTCTTCACTCTCTTGTGTAGAATATAAAATGTTATATAAAATGAATTTTGGAACATTATTTTGACATTTATTTTATATGGCATATTACTTTTTTTTTTGGCCAAGTTTGTAGTTTTGTGGAAATACAAGCTATTTTTATTTATCATTGCATATCATATCCATATCATTTATTTTTTCGTTATATGTTTGGGATTATTTAGATGTTGAATGAGGTGATATATTTAAAGGTTGAAGTTATATGACATTATTATTAAAGATTATATGTATTTAGGTGGTATTTAGATGTGACTTCGCATATGTTGTATTTAGACATGAATATATCATACATGCGATTTGTAAATTTGATGTTAAGTTTCCAATTCAAATACTTCGATGGAAGGTGGTAATTTAGTTGACTATGATAACTATTACTAGTAATGATGGCAAATGATTTCATTAGGATATCATCGATTAGAATTGTTACATATATAATTCAATATTCCAATTACATGAAAATTTGAAACTTATAATTATGAGGTCTTATTTTCATATAAGAATGATTAGAAGGTCTAATGTCCATATAAGTATGATTATGAGGTATATTGTTCACATGTTGTCAATGAATAAAAATCACACATTCCTCTTTGAAATATGAATAGGATGTGCTACTCAAAGTCATGAAGTCACTTTCTTTTGGGGAGGTGTTTTAGCTGTAATTATTTCATATAAGTAATGATAAGAAACATGCATGTCAATGTCAAGATTTTTTCATGCGTGTTTCTGTGTCAATGTTCAGGTGGATAGATTACTTCCTAGATGTATCACTTTGAAATCTAAATGGGGAGAGCATCAAAAATAATAGAATATGAGTAAATACCGTTAATGTATTTTTCTTGTTTCAAAGCGAGACATTGTGCCAAATCTTGTCCAAAATCTAAAGAATCCAAAAACATTAAAGTTTATCAGGTCAAGGAAGGTACCAATAAAAATATGGAAACTAACAAAGGCCAAATGGATCAAGGGAAAAGTCAAAAATAATTATCCCCCTATACCTGAAGAGAAAGGGAAGGGTAGAATGGAGAATGAAAGCAACAAGGAAACAATCACTTTGGGTAATGATATGGACTAATTGCGTAAGGAGGAAGGTTTAGTTGTTTCAAAAATAATGGTAGAGCATTAGAAGAGATCCCCACCCTCAGCATAACTTTTGAATGCATCCCAAGAGAAGGTGAAAGATTTTGCTGAGAATCTTGGGTCTCCTGAGTTAAATCCTTTGTGGAAGACACCTTTGGAAGTCCAAGTTTTTACTCAGAAATAGGAATCAAGATTTTTGAGGTAAAAATATGTATGAGGCCATTGGCCCTGATGAAATAGATACAATGGATTCTAAAAAATCCCAACGGTCACTCCTATATCCCAACCCAAACAGATTTTGAAGAAAGCCCCTCCTAAAGCGGAATTAAGAGGCAACAAATCCAATTTTAGCTGACCTACTTTGCGTGAGAAGAAGGGCATAGCTTATAAGAAGGAAGTTTTAGAGATCCTTGATGGTGAGTTTTTCAAAATCCAAATATTTTAAATGATTATTTTATCTTGGAACATTAGGAGGTTAAACAACCCTTCAAAGCACATGATTTTAAGAAATCTCATGAAAGACAATAAAGCCGATATTATTATGATAAAGAAACTAAGATGAGCTTTGAAAAATTAAGGGAGATTAAGAAACTATTTTGGAAATATGTTTTTTGTAATGGTGTTAATTCTGTTGGAGTCTATGAGGGATTAGCCTGTTTTTGGAATGGTTAATTGGTGGAAGGAGAGGTTCTTCAATCCAATCAACACTATATGGCCATTTGTTTCACTAATTTGAATACTAAAAGGAAATATATTATACCTAATTTCTATGCTCTAAAATCACGGGAATGGTAGGAAATTTCCTAGAAGGAAATGACTAGCTTCAGAAGTATTTTTAAAGATCTTGATTGGATGATAGGAGGAGACATGAATACCCCCTTCTACCCTCGTACAAAAAAGGAGGTATTACTACTTTTTCCGAAAGTATGGAAGACGACCAATTTCATACATCTTAATGGTCTATTTGATTTGGACTTAAGTGGACCTAAGTTTACTTGGTCAAACAGAAGAATGGGTAAGGACTTAATCCAAATCAAATTAGATAGATTTCTTGTCAATTTCCAATGGGTCCAATCTCAATTGTATTCCTTGTCTTCTCTAGTGACACTAGCCATATACTTCTTAAATTTGGTGATGCTTAGAAAGTCAAAGGAAGACCTTTTAGATTTGAAAAGATGTGGACCACCCACCCTGATTTAAGTAGAAAAATTGAAGAATGGTGGAATATTCAAACTAGAGGGAACAATATGTACCAAGTAATTACAAAATATAAGAATGTCAAAATCAATATCAAAAGGTGGAATAAAGATTTTTTTGGAAATATTTTCCTTTAGAAGAGTGAAGTGGATGAATATTTGAGATACCTTAAAGAGATTATGGAATATGGGGAGGAAGCTTAACAGATAAAGAAAAGGAAAAACTCTTGCTTACTGAATTTCATAATTTGTTAGCCAAAGAGGAAATCTATTGGAAATAAAAATCTAGAATAAATTGGCTCAAGGAAGGGGAAATGAATACCAAATTCTTCCATGTTTCGGCCTCCATCAGAGCAATAAGGATGAAATCTAAGATATTATCAAACCGGTGGATCCCTTTCCACTGAGGAAGATGACATTTATGAAACTATTATTAGTTATTTCCGAATTTGTTTGCTAGAGGTCCTTAGGCCAATGAGGGCATTCTAGAAAATAAAGTAATTTTTTTATAGAGTCATTAATGATGAGGATAATAGGGATTTACTAGAAATTCCTAGTGAATAATAAATTAGGACCATTGTTTTTATAATGGAAGGAGATAAATCCCAGGGCCATATGGTTTTATAATGATTTTCTTACAATTATATTGGGATATTATTAAAAAGAGGTGGTGAGGACTAAGAATTTCTTCAAAACTGGCTTGTTTCTTAAATAGGTTAATAATACTTTTATAGCCCTTATCCCTAAATTATCCAGAGAAAAATATCTCAAGGAATTGAGGCCCATTATCCTTTACAACACTTTATATAAGATCATTTCTAAAATCCTGGCCTTTAGATTAAGGGATGTCCTTCACAAGTTTATCTCTCCCAACCAAGGAGCCTTTGTTCTAGGCAAAAAAATCTTGGACATTATTGTAGCTATTCATCAAATGGTTCACTCAATGGAGAAATAAAACCGTGAGGCTATGTTGGTTAAACTTGACATGCACAAAGCCTATGACAAAATTTCTCGAAATTCTTAACCCTCATCCTACATAAGTTGGGTTTTGCTCCCATGCTCATTCAAATGATACAGGAATGCACTTCTACTCCTAGTTTTTCAGTGCTTATAAATGGTAAACCTCATGGTTTCTTCAAGACTGAAAGAGGATTGAGACAGGGGGATCCTCTTTCTCCCTTCCTCTACATCATTGTAGTTGAAGCTCTAAGTAGAATGTGTCAAAAAGATAAAAGTGAAAGAGTTTTGGAAGGCATCGGGGTGGTTAATGGGATTGATAATGTTTGTCTTCAACAATTCATGGATGATACTTTTCTTTTGGGACAAGCGGATGTTAATGAAGCAAGAGATTTCAAATGTTTTTCAAAAGTTATGAGGAAGTCTCCGACCAACTCATAAACTTCACAAAAGTTTTGTTTCTTTATAAATGTCACCAACAACAACAAAGAATACTTTCTAACACTTTGGGATCCAAAATTAAAAAATTTCTAGATAACTACTTAGGGATGTCATTGTGTGGTAGCAATCAGTTCAAGTATACCTAGAATCCCTTAATTGAAATGTTTCACAAAAAGTTGGCTTCATGGAAAGTATCCCTCCTTACCCAAGTAGGAAAAGTTCAATTACTCTGATTTATTTGCAAAGAGTGGCTATATATTATAATGGTATAGATAGATTTGCAGATGAATATAATCAACTATATTCAATTCATACGGTCGATTACATAATGAATAAGCTGCCAATATATAGGGAGATAGTTTCCTATTAAGTAGGAAACAACTCAACCACAAATCTATATATATGTGAGTTGTTATAACTCCTAAACAACTCACGTATAATATACTAACCTGATATTACATAATATTCTATGTTCACACTACAATATAGATATTCCTAACATTCGCCCCCTTAGTGTGAACATGGGGTAAGAGCTCCTGGAAACATCAAACTTGTCGGAGAAGCCATTGCTACTGGATCTTGCTATCTGGATTTTGCTGCTAATGATCATCCTTGTCGTATGAACATCTTCATCGATTGATCACCTTCCAACGAAGTACCTTCCACCGAAGTATGGCAGTCAGAGGACCGTACGTAGATGATTTGCCCCTGTAAGCTGAGTCAAGTAGTTTGCTTCTTCCACACCAAATAGACACTCATGAATTGTTGTTAGTCTATGTGAACACATTAAAATCAAAACATGAAACTAGTTTCACCCCCTTGTGTATAAACACACCACATAACTAAAATAAAATATCACCACATCTGTCTGCGACCCCATCGTTGGTGAATGACGAGAGGACGCTGATTTTCCTCCTTCCTCCATTGCCTCCTTCCTCCAACAGACATACCGCTTAGGTCAGAGAAATGTGCTCAGACTTCTTTTCCGAACTTCTCATTTTTCGTAAAAGATGGTCTTTGTATTCTTTAGCTGTCAACCTTTTTCTTTTTAGAGATCTAGGTGGTTCAAATTCACTGTCACCTTCATATCCTTCTTCTAAATTTAGCATAGCTGAATTTTCTTGATCTTGTATATTTTTTATGTCTCTCTCCATGGTAATTGGTTCCATGAGAATACATTGTTTTCTTCTTTTCTTGACCATTGTGAGATAGGTGTCGGATACAACCGAAAATGCACCCTTTTTTACAAAATTATTTACCTAGACAGACTGACAATAAATAACGACACTTTATTTTTGACTTGACACTGTGACCAATTTGACTTTACCTTCAATACAATATTTTGATGACTCAAATATTTAATTTTATGACTATGAAACCTAAATGAAATAAGGACCCGACAATACTTATACACAATGTATCTTATGGTTTAGACACCAAAAGTATTAAACAACCTATTTAAAAAAGTAATAGAAAATTACTTTTTAATGCCTTACAACTATTGACAAGACTCGTATTATAACAATACAATTCGACTTTATCACAAAAAACTAACACGACTAATTACCAATTTCTGTTGGAGGAAAACGCGGATCTGAGGAGTAGTCTGCAATTTTGGCAAATTTGTTGGAGATCTCAAGGTGGCTAGATTGTCACAATGCGACGGTAGTTGATTTACCATACGCTAATCTGATCGTTGTCCATGCATGCCATGTGGAGAGATGTCTTAGCTTTGGTCCGAGATTAAAATGACACACAAGAAAATCTATAGATGATAATGGCGAGATTACGAAACTAGATTTGTATACGTCTAAGTGAACGCAAAAAGAGAACTCTAAACACCGATGCATATAGTGAAAGCTCCTCGATGCAGAATTTTGCATGTAGTATACCGATAGGCGCTCATATACAACTCAGATATGCATGCTTTAATTCCACTGACTTAGCGAGATAATACACTTGGATAATGATGCTTGCTTATATGAGGATACGATTAGAACATTGGCTCCATGAATATGATGGAAAATGTATGACAAGAATCAATCAATTTTGCAGGTGATAATTAAGTTGATCCGGATCGATGCCGGGAGAGAAATCAATGAATGCAGAGATACATGCTACCATATAGGGACAAATTAGGTGAGGAATACGTGGGCGCTTAGAAATAACAGGATCGCAATAAGATATATATTTTGGAGTGTTTCCAATGATCGTGCAAACGTATGATAGAATACGCCGTGAAAGGAATCAACGCTATGATAGAATGTACGTGGGCATGCGGATGTCAAATGTCGACCATTCACAAGACAATGCTCAAGCATAAAGATCGATCACTTGTTTTTATACGTGATGAGACAACCGAGCGCACCCTAACAGATGCAACATAGTAGGCATAAAGACTCTCATTATGCCCCCTTCACTCGACTTCTATCGTGCAGATTCACCTGCTCCGATACCAAATATAATGGTATAGATGATTTGCAGAGATGAATATAATAAACTATATTCAATTCATACGGTGCGATTACATAATGAATAAGCTGCCAATATATAGGGAGATAGTTTCCTATTAAGTAGAAACAACTCAACCACAAATCTATATATATGTGAGTTGTTATAACTCCTAAACAACTCACGTATAATATACTAACTGATATTACATAATAATCTATGTTCACACTACAACATAGATATTCCTAACATATATAATGTCCATTGTTATAATCTGTCTAAAGTTAGAATGAATATTGAAAGAATCCTAAAAATATTCCTATGGTCGAGAAGCGAGGAAAAGCAAGAATTCCCCTTATTGCATGGGAGAAAGTTACTAAACCCAAGAAGTATGGTGGTTTAGGCCTTAAAGATATTCAGATTATGAATGAAGCCCTTATAGCCAAGGTTGGTTGGAGAATGTATAAGGAGAAAGGAACCTGGGTGGATATTCTTCAAGTGAAATATTTACAAATTGTTGGGGAATGCAGACATTTTTTCTAATGATGACCTAACGAAAGGTTCCATGTTTTGGAATAATCTCTCTCAAGCCAGAGGTCTTCTGCTCAAAGGTATATTATAGAATCTTGGGGATAGTAGTAGTATGAAATTATGGGATGAACCATGGTTTAAAAAAGAACCTCTAGGAAGGAAGAACCTTGGGCTCATTTCAAACAACATTATTTCCAAGTGTAGACACAAAATATATACACTTGGGTACATTTCTAGGTCCTAGAGCATACTAATATATACATGATTCCTAAGCAAGAAAAATAGTAATTGACAATGTCTTTTGGGACTTTTGCTTTGTCTTTATACTTTTATTGACCTTACACAACATATAACCCTATCGATATCTAGCTGATTTATCTTTTATGGCCTCAGACACTAGCGCCTAGTTAGGAAACTAGTGCCCAAGTGCTTCTTTCCCTCACTGGGTGCTCGACCCTCTCTATCCTTTTCTCATTCTTTCGGGTATCTTTTATCTTTTGGGCATCTTTTATACTTTTGGTTCAACCTTCTAGTTTTCAATTACAAAATTCAAACAAGGGAATCATATATATACATTTTCATAGCTCTCAAATAAAGGATCAAGCACTAAACATTACATACTATCACTTAATCTTGCATCCAAAGGCACATAAGCACTGAAAAGCATCCATCTAGCACACTCATTCAAGGGATAAGGGCTACATTCTTTTGCATACACAACATAAGAGGGAAGTTTATTCTATTCCATTACACACATTTGCATCTAGAGCATTCTAGATCTAGCCCGTTATCTTAGTGCAACTTGTACAAGGGCATCTTAGGGAATAATTACACACACTTTCACATAGAAATACATGGAGTCTGAAATGTAGTGCAACACTCGGTACTAAGTTCACTCTTCGGGTGATTACGACGCTTAGTCTGACTCCACATTATGCATATTTTTATTATATTTGATGTAGTTGGTGGACAAGTGCAGGTAGACAACTTGTTTTGTAGGTTACAAGTATAATCAATGATAAGGGAGCAAAATAAAAGTGATAAACAAAAACTAACGGTGAAGATCCTCCTGCATGAGAAAAATCAGAACTTGAGAATCTGGGTGGACACTAACACCCAAATCTAGTCACTAGTGCCTAAGCGCTCTTGTCCCCCATGGGAACTTATGTCCTACATAGTTTCATGTATCAAAACCTCAAGTGAGCCTTAACGATGCTACTTCTAGTCTGTTTCATATATTCACCTACCCATATCATCTCTAGATCATGTGGAATCAGCTAAGTCACTTTATCTCCTCTTGCTTAGGGTTTTATATTTGTACATGTTTATTTTCTTGTGTCTTTCTTTGTATTTTATCATTTTATATCATACATTACTATTGGTTATAAAATTTTTCACTATGGAAAATTAGGTGAATCGATCAATGTTCAAGGGTCTACGCCCCTATATTGATTGGTGCAGATCCCATTATTGAATGATAACTAATATAATCCTACCTAAATGATGTGGGTTAGCCAAATAGGCCGAGGATCACACAAGGACACTCCATTGAACTTGTGGAAAAGTGCTTATATAGGGTATAAGGGAGGAAATCATAGTGATGAGTGGTGAAGGAGAGGAATTAGTAAAGGAAGGATTCTTCCATGAGTAGGCCAATTGCAAAGTTCATACCTAGTAACCAAAGTAGTTCAACATTTAATATAGAGGAAAGAAACAATGAAGCTATCTAGTGAGACAAACACACCCAAAAACCCAGTTCTTAGATTCATCTATCAAAGATACAAAACTCTTACCGGATCACTTATGCTTTGCAATGCATGGAAAAGAGAGAAGTAGAGGAACACATAAGACAAGAAGAATGGAAGAAATGTAGCTTTTATTTCATGTGTGTTGATGACACACATCCAACAAAAACAATCCATAATTTCTACAACATGGATGCTATCAGAATCTAGCATTTTCATGATCCTTTGGAATGGAAAAGCCATCCCAATTTATAGAAATGTGAAATGACCTCTCATCTTCCCCTACACAACTCTTCATGTTCCTATTCTATTTGTGACCTTTCATTTTCCATTAGAAAAGACAAATTAAGTATTTCTCTTACAATTTTGAGAAAATACATTAACATTTTGAAAATATGTCACTTAAGTGAATAGGATAAAATACAATGATTATACTCAGTGAAGAATTAGAAGAGGGAGAGAAGAAAGAGGGAGAATTAGAGAAGAAGGGAGAATTTGACATTTCTGATTAAGAAACTTTCTTGATGAAGAAATTTTTGATCCATGTTTTTCCTTCTTGTTCCTTGAATTATCTGTTGAACTGAGTTATCACAGTTGATAACTTATCCACCTCTAGAATGCACAGACAACCCAAAACCTTGATCCATGCTCCTGGAACATCGCTGATCATTTTACACTAATTGAGCCATATTTCATGATCTATTACAATTGCAGTAATGCAACTTAAATCTTGGACATAGGGACTCTAAATTGTCTTCATTTAAGGAAAGAGATTCACATTCCTCTTTCTTAACTAGATCCTAGAATGAAATGATGAGATCTTCTGATGACGAGTCCTCATTGAGAAGAGGGAACTCAAGTCTCACGAAAAAAATGGTAGACATCATTTAAGATCTCAAAGCATGTTTCTGCACAAGTCCAACTCGGATATTGCATTATTGAGCATTGCATATCTCGAATCCATGATGCAGATCCAAACTTGAGACAAGTTATCAATAGAGGATGCGACATGTTCTTACTAAGGAGGGTGGAAGAGTTAAAGGAAATCATCTTGAAAGCGGTGGGAACATTTCCTCCAATTGATTGAATTATTTTTCAAACTCATCCTTTTCTTTTTCACCTTAGAAATTATTCAAGAGAACATATCGATGAGAGAGTTGACTTCTAGAAATAATGATTTTCCTTGCTTGATGATTTTCTCAACCCATTTCTCGCTAGCCTTCCCCTACATCATGTATCTTTGTGATTTCTTAATTTCCTTAGGGTCAACTTTGTTGATTAGAATAATGCATTCTATTGGAAGGGTAGATGTTGATTCAAGTCCCGAGAAGGGTCGAATGTAGGCATTGAGAGATTTTACATGTTTCTATAATTTCACAATGGTTTTCTTATATTCTTTGTTTTGAAAATGAACGTGAGAGGTGGATTCTTTGAATAGATGAGATTCACCCTCATGTGAAGCTTGGCCCAATGAGATGAAGGTCAAATTATAATCGATGGAGTCATTTCCTCAATAGGCTTTTCAACCTTAGGTCTGAGAAATTCAACATATTGATTACCTGAGGCCCCACTAAAGAAGTGGGATGTTGTTTGAGATTTATTTATTCATTTGGGCTTTCATATCTCTGATATTTCTTTGAAACTTTGCATGGTAACCTGTTGCGTTATCCTTGGCTCACTGTTGATCTTTTAAAGGATCCATGGGAATGTTTCATCAAGTGTTGACATGGTGTTTTCCACTAGAGCATTCTTGAGAGGTTGTTATGGGATCAATTCTTTATTACCATGGGGAAGATTTGGTCTTGAGGGTGACATACTAGGACACTTGAGTGTTTTCAAAGTGAATTACTCCTTCTTGATGGATATTTCTTATCACTTTGAATAATTCTCCCATCTTACCTTGTTTTACTTAGCTCATTGAGATCACTCAACTTTCTTATCGAGGAGGCGTGGATGGCTCTAACTTGATTGACAAGTTAGGATGACCCCCTTGGTTTGAATTTCAACTAAGATGTTGACCCTCTATTCAATCTGCATAATACTTCCTTATTTTAGGTATTGTTCCTTGTGATGTTTTGATTTTCTCTTGTACACAATTGTGACCAAAATGATGCCTCCAAACCTTTGCAAAGGATGGATTACCTTGTTTGAGTTATGAGATTACTTTGTGACCCTACGAGGATATCAAGAAGTAGAGAGGTGGATGAAAACTGATCCTACTACAACTTTATGTACTTAGAATGAGGATTTACTATTTTTAGAAAATTTTCCTTTTCACTCTTTCTCACTTTCAACCACCTTCCTTGTTTCCTGGTTGTTCCTTGTGAACACTACCTTGAAGAAATTTTCCCACTGTGAGAATTTACTATTTATAGTAAGTGATCATGTAGAGACTTATTATTTTGTAAAGTTTCATTCCACACCTTGGATTTTGATGAAACCACCTCCACTGGGATAGGTTTCTTCTCTCGATCTCATGTACAATTTTTTAGCTCAATCCGATCACTAGAATGGTGGGAAATAAAATAATAAAAACTAGGGCATGAAGTCAAGGTTTCTTCACTGTAAAAATATAGGGCATCATTCAATATGCCATTACTTTCTCCTTGAAGGAATTTTAAAATGAGAAATATTTCAAAAAACCCCACCTTGATTCATGCACTAGTTT
Source organism: Taxus wallichiana var. yunnanensis (assembly GCA_018340775.1). NCBI lineage: Eukaryota > Viridiplantae > Streptophyta > Pinopsida > Cupressales > Taxaceae > Taxus > Taxus wallichiana. Next base: position 343,742,301 of record CM031235.1, on the reverse strand, counting down.
GCAAGATATGAGAATTTTTCCTTTGCGGGCTATGGAGTCATTCTGGCAAAAATGTGCACGGAGCGTTTAAAAAAACCTACAATTTTTTTATGAAAATAATTTTGTTTCAATCATGGAAGCATGGAGAGATGAATGCAAGAATAAAAATGGAGGTGAAGGATTCTAGAAAAATTTTGCCAGAGTGTTTCGGGTAGATTTGGAGCAAAAATAAGGTAGATGAAAAAATGGCTATCTCCTTGATTTTATATGCCTTGCTGAGAGGTGAATTTTTTTTATCCCCCTTGTCTCCTTAGAAGGGGATGAAGGGGACAAAAATGTGTTCCATAGCCCTAAGAGGAAAACTGGTAAGCATGTGATGGCAGAAGAGAGAGAGGAACAAGCTCAATTTTAACACCCAGGAGCTAAACTTGGTCATGTGCGTAATCATACGGGAGCAAGGTGGGGCGAATTTTTATGTCCCCCTTGTCCCCTTGGAAAGGGATGAAGGGGACACAAAAGTTCACCCTACCCCTAGAGTAAAAAGTGGCGAGCATGCATGACATGGCGCGGGGGCTTAAAATTTCTAGAAGGTGCTTATCAGAGCCTCCCATGGTCATGAGGTGGGTCTATGAGGCCTAAGGTGGGGGGCACAGCTTTTTTTCCCCCTTGTCCCCTTAAAAAGGGATGAAGGGGACAAAAAATTACACCTCAACTTCATGCCGACAAGTGGCACTTTGAAAAATTTGACTAAGGACAAAGCTTGTACCTTGGAGAGGAATTTGAAAATGATGTTCTTTGGAGCTCCCGAGGACTTTTTTGAGCACTTATATGAATTTTACTTCAAAAGGAATTTTTATAATAATGGGGTGGGTCTCAAGTTTCATCTTTCAACCTCCTCAAAAATGGCCTTTTAATCGGGATTTCCATTTGTGTCTGTAAAGAATGAGTTGTGGAAAGTAATGCATGGGCCTTGAGAAAAAAATGAAAGTTTCTCCATGTAGAGCGTTGAATCATATTTCCATTGATATATTTTGACCTCCAACTCATTTTGGAGCTCCCAAAATCATCTTTCGAAGTTTAGGTGCTTTTTCGCAGTGCAAACTTCTTTGGCCACGAAACCTACTTTTGCTGAAATAAAAAATAATCACAAGAGATGGAAACATCATTCTTGAGTTAGGGGATGACAATATTATGAAAGCAATTTGATGGCGGATATTTATTACCCTGAAAGCCATTACTAAAGCTACTCAAAAAAGTTGTTTGGAGATTTTTTCTGAAAATTTCTATAGAACCATGGGTAGTGATCATGTTCGAACTAAACCAATGACCCACCAAGCCCTCAAAAAGGATGCCACACTTTGGAGATTACTTAAGAGGGGGCGTTTCTCGAATTCATCAAAACTTTAAAAGGTAATGATCCTTTTTTGGCCCTAATTTTTGGTAAAGCATGGAATAATGGTATAGTTCTTCTTAGGGGTATGGAAATCATTATGTATGAACAGACCATAGCTTCGGCCACTGGAATGACCATGGATGAGATCAAGATGTTTAAGGATAAAAACCAACGTAACCATGAAATTATAACCTTTTTGGCCCAAATGAAAGGATCCACTTGTTTGCAAATGGTATTGCTAGGAATTTATTTCTGATAGATGGGATGATGTTTTTATGGTTGTGATGAAATACATCACTTTGGAAGGGAGGTTCAGGAAAAATTTCACCTATCATTTTTCCATCCACAATTACTTGCAAAGAAACTAGGCCATGAGTCTTCCATTCTTCCTCCTAATATCTCTCTCTACATTGGTGGAGGACTTCAAAGATGATAAAATTGGCACTCTCTTACAATATGGAATTATTCTTCTTACGTATCGAATGAGAATCATATCATCCGTTCCTAGCCTCAAGCTAAAATTTTGATGATGAAACCTCAGGCGGTTAGAATGAGAATATGAAGAAGAGAGAAGTTTCTATGAGTAACAAAGAAGATGAGGCTGATGAAGCCATTTTCAAATTGAAAAGTGTGGAGTCATCCAAGTGGAAGAGTATCTGATGAAAAGAACAAGGACATCAATTTGGAAGCTCGGCCGGCTAGCATCAAAGTCTCTATTAATACCATGCTCAAGGTCACTAAATAATTGGTGCAAGAAATTCAAAAGATTCAAAGGAAGGTGTAAATTCAGGACAAATAATCAATGGTCTCAAATCTGAACTTATTATGCAAGAATAAAGAGTGTCCATTATGTAGAACCAAGTCAACAGTCTTGATTGTGGACCTAAATCTCACAGAGAAAAAGGATGCAGCTCTTCTTTAGCATATCGATGAGGAGGAGGTCACAATTACTCTAGGAGGATGACATCCAAGAGAGGATGAAGACCACATACATCTAGAACTCCAGGCCCCAACTCTAGAACTAGAAGTAGGAAGAAGGAGAAATGTTAGCTGACTAATGGTTGACTGGTTCTTTATTTTGGTGTTTTTTCCTTTTACCTAGGATCCTTTGTCATAATCTTAATATAGTTTATAAAAAAATGTATTGAAGACGTTCAAAGTGCCTAGTTCCTCTTTGGGCATATTTCTGGCCATTTTTTTGACCGATTCTTTCCTTGGTTCCTTTTTGGGCTGCATTTCTCACCTTTGCTCTTTTTTGCATGGCATTATATGTTGGGTTTTGGTCCCCTTTAAAACCACTCTATTTACCTAATAAAAAAAAAAATCATACATGTCGCTTATATATGCTTATGATGTAGCTTTTGAATATTATTAAAAACCGTTATGAATACATTAAATCAAATAATCTATTTTTGGATTTAGGATAGCAATTTTTTTATATTTCTAAGCAAAAGTGGTTTTCGGGATGATTTTCATCATTTTTGGGGCCAATTATTAGTGTAGAATTTGTTATGCGATTTCATTACCTTATTCATATCTAATTTAATGCTACATAGGAATGAATTTGAACTTTGAATTCATATTTGGATCTAACAGTGTTTCTTTTTCTTATAATTTATGTCGGTGCATAATACTAAACAAAATTTTATTTATGTTAAAGAAAGATTTCAAGTTTTATCCAATGGAATAACAATGCTTCATCTTTTTATGAGTATTCATGTTATAGTAAATTGAATCGAGTTACACATTGATAGGTTTATATATTTGATTGGTAAGAAGTGTTGAATAGAATTAAGTCTAGTATTAATTTGTTTTTGTGTTTGAACTTGCAAGTGAAGGAATGATGGTAAAATCTTACTTTGATTAGGATGATTTCTATGTATGAGCTAAGCACACCTTGAACACATAAATTGTCATTGGAGTTTGAGATTGGTTAATTTATATTACTCTTGACATCAAAGAGATGCAATTTTAAATGGTTACATAAATGTATACATGGGAGAGTTGAATTCTTTAATAATGTACCCCAAAAACATTGGGTAATATGATTAATATTATAATTAGTCTTGAAATTTTATCTTAATTGGACTTTGGAAGGTGTATACTCTAACTTATTCACACTATAAGTAAGATATACAAGAAGCCATATTATTATTGGTAATTATTTGATTTCAAAAATAGAATTATTATTTTTATTTAGGATTTTTCATTGACATCTTACATATTAAATCTCAACAAATCTTATGATCATATAAATGTTAGGTATTTTATATACTTGTAGTCAAAAGTTAACCTTTAGAGTAATGTAGTAAGTAGAATAATATTTTCCCTTTTAAATATGTAATGACTTGTGTAGGAATCAATATTCATTTAAAATGAAGTATTGTAGGGTTTTGCTCATTATCATAGTGACACTTCACTATTTTTGAATTAGTAATTGCTCTTTTCAATGTTCACAAGTTTTTTTATTTAATGACACTAAAAACATCTAGTTGATAGTATTGATGAGTTTAAATATTTTACTATTCACATAATGTTGAGTAATTAAATAGGAAACTTATTTGAAAAGGAAAATTATGGAGGGGTAGGAATACATTTTTGCAGGTAATAATTGGCAATATTTTTCAACGAGTTTTGTTTAAATTGGAATTCAATATGTAAAAACTAACATTTACACTATATGTAAATATTTTGCATGAAACATTAACATCATATGAAGGTAATCTGCTCACAATGACCATTCTTGTGAAGTATTTATAAATAATGTGTTGTGACAACATACCCCCATTTTGTTTGGAAAAAATGGATACCCACTAAAATATAAGCCAAAATTGTGGATTAATATTTTAATTAGGAAATCAGTGATAACATTGAATTATTGACTTAATAATTGAGTTTTCATCTATAAAATAACTTTCACATGTATGTTTGAGTGTTTATAATTTGTGTAGGGTTCAATAAAAGAGGAATTTACAAGAGTGGCAGAGTTTTTAAATAGAAACCTCAATTTTATTCATCTTCCTTTCCAAATTTCGATAGATTTGCTTTTCATTAATTTTATGTTATAACCCCTAGCTCATTTAATTCATAATGGTTGTGAAATTAGTTTTATAAGGAGAAAAACTCTCAAGGATTCAACTTCTACCAATGGGGAATGATTAACATCTATTAGCATACCAACTCTTAGTAAAGGGTTAAAATTGTAAAGTAAACCAAAAAGGAACTAAAGACCCCTATTTCATCTATGGTTGACATGTGTCAAAATATTGTATCACCACATTTGGGACTATGTTTGGAAGTTTAAAATATAAATTTTAGGCCATGAAAGGATTTATTTTCATTGGAGTACAATTGTCATTGTAGACACTCAAATTTAGTAACTTACACTTTGAAAACCCGATTTGACTATGAGATCTTGCTATGATTTGAACTTTCCAAGGTCCATTGTTTAGCTTGTTTATCTTAGCACATTGAGATGCCGACACATTACAAGAATAAAATACAAAAACTCAATATAAAAAATCAATTAATAGGTTCCAAACCTCACTTTGCATATTTTATACTCCAAGTTAAGATTGTAAAGTTTGGTCAAGAATTTATATCCAGTCTTGATCTATCTATACGGTCTTAGACTGACTGGCATGTACTCTAACTCTACTTTCAAATTAACATATTTCACTAGGTCTTATACTTCATGTGGGTCAACCTTTTGTAGATAAATCATCTACACAAACCTATATATGTAAGTAAACACCACCTCATTTGCTAACTTTGAAATCCTATGGTAATGCACTAAAGCACTCACTTCACACGCTTGCAAAAGGAACCCAAATATCTCTAAATATCACATTATCACATTTGAAGTCGTTAGGGAAACATCCACATCAGGTTTGAAACTACAAGATAGGTTAAGGCAACCATATCTCTCATCCACAAGCACTCAAACAACCTCTCTCCAAGTGTTTTTTCAAGATGTAGGTCAAAACAAGAACAATTAAGAGAAATTTCCAAATATGATTGATCTATATAGATATTGGATGCTAGGTGGAGAACAATGCGCATTTTGAGGCCTCTTGAGTAGTGCTAACATTAGTGGTGCATGGGGATGCCCATAACCCTTATAATGTTTTTTACGAGATTATTCATCCATGGATAGGGTTTCAATCCTTTTAGAGAGCCTCACTACATGTAAAATAACTAGGGTTTGACAATGACATAAAAATATAGGAAGGTAAACACCATAAAAATTTATAGGATCCAATTTAGAGTATGTCAGAGACTATACAACTAGGTTAGGACCAAATGATTCGGTCTTGACAAATTGGTATGGATCTGAACCATGTGGATTCATATCTATAGTTCTATTTTTGAAGGTCCTTTGGGTTCAGATCACCCATTTCAAATAATGTATACTCCTATATCTTCCAAATCTAAGTGTACCCATTTCATTTTTTTAAAAGTTATATCACATGTTGCATGATCTAGAAAATTATTCTAATATTACATAATTAATGTTATATGTTAATAAATTGGAATAGTCACTAGTATTTGAAAATTACCCTATTAAACTAATTCAACTATACATTACGCATCACCATAATTTAACTAAGGGTAAACAATCATCATTTGGAACTCCTTAAACAATATAGTAAAATCATGTAGGGCCAGAAAGAAACATGTGATGATACTAATGGTCACAACTTGTAAATTATTGTATTTAAACACATCTAAAGAAAAAATTCTTGTGCGAAGTACTAAGGAAAATAAAATTGAGTGTAGATGATTGATATTCTACAACTATTGATATATACACAACACAAGGCTAAAACTATGTATCAATAGAGATAGTAATTGTGAACACATGTTTATAATTTTCATTATGTATTCATTCAAAGGTTTATCAATTTTTTTAAGCATCTCAATCACCCCTTTCACTGATGGTATCCATAAGTCATTAATCAATGTTTGGTAAAAAGAAAGAAAGAAATATAACAAAGATATTTGGAAAAGAGTTCATACAAAGTATGGAGATATAGAAGAATGATGTGTATCATCAATTGCTAGTCTACACATATGATATAAAATGTTTGTTAAAGCTAAAAAAATTAAATCCATATAGAATGCAAAGATCCCAATTAAATTCATGTAGCTTTGATTGAACATACTTGAGCACTTTAATATTTTACAAGAGAAAATCAAGAGGAAATAATAAATCTATGCCAAGCCTATAATTATACAATTGGTCCATGTGGGTTGTTGAATCACCAAAACTAAAAATATCATCATCGGGCTTATAGTTAATTGATTTACAAATACAAAATGGGATTACTTGCACATAATAATAATTAATGGTGAAGAGAGGCGAGAGTGGATCTTGTTTAAAAATCTAAATAGTTAGGAATTTAACACTTCATATTTTCAAGAGATATTATCTAAGTTAAAATTTGTAAAGAATTATCAATTGAGTTGCAAATTGCAAGTGAGCCAAAAATACCTTTTTCTCAGCAAATTGAAGTGTAAAATCACCTGAGAATAGTAGAGATATGAATGTTTATAAGAGAAAATAAAAATTGAAAAATAGGATATGGTTATTAAGAATGAAGGAAGAATAATATTTTAATTATAACCCCTAGGTATTCACCAATAGTATTTTCACTAAATGTTTTAGACCCCATATCAAGAACTATAGTGACTTGTTTTGAGAAATATAAATTTGCGAATAAATTTTCATAGGTAATATCAATGAAACAATTTTTTTACTATGAATACATAAATAAATTAATACCTCTAGTTTACACCAAATTTATATTAAATTAGAAGTTTTACCATGTAAATACTTATTTAAGGATGCATTCATAACATGTACACTTAAGGATAGAAAGATTAATAACAATGTTTCACAAGCAATCATTACAGTTCCATCTAGGGAATCATTTTATGGTATATATCACATAGACCCCCTGAATAATTCTTATAATCAATATATTCCTAGAGATCATATGAATGAGATAAATTTTATTGATGATTTTAAATACCGGTCATTAGAACTTAAAATGTTTAGGAGAAAGCACAAGTTGTAACTCTTGATTCCATTGTTTAGAGATTGATTAATTGTGAGAATGGTGATGATAAGAAAAATATATGGTGCAAAGAAGGATGGACATGTCAACCAATCATGGTTCCATTTATTAGTGATGATAATTGGAGATAAGAAGCTAAATTTTGGAAAAATATTTAAATACAATCTATAAGTTACTTGGAAACATGTAAAGAAGGTGCATATCTTCTTCATGCTTTATTATTTGATGAATTATTATATTCATATTTGACCTTTGGGAACCAATTTACAAATTATATTCCTTCTTCATTTTCCCATATATATTTATTTTTCTATAATTTGTATAAACATAATCACCATGGTGTCATAAGGATATCTATGAAGTTTTCTACCTAATTTTTTATCAAGCAATTCATGGTGTTCCTAGACCTAGGGCCATGCCTTCAACTAAAGAATCTATTAATCTCATTAGAGATTATTGGTATTCTCATGATGTTATGTTAATCAAATTTTAAGGGTGTCTCATGACTCCCCACAATTTTCCAATACCTTGAGAGGTTATTTGTAACATAAGTTATTGTAGACAAAAAGATGTGTTAGTGCAAAATTCCAACAAGAAACAAAACAAATTTGATTCCTATTCTAACACTTCTAATTGCTACCTCAGATAGAGCTAGATGAAAAGAGAGGAGAAGACAATATACCTGTACTTACCTACAATTATAATTCTCCTCTTTGATGATTGGATGTGCTCTTGATGTTGGATGCTTGATTGTTTCTTCAGATTTTGTTGTGGATGCACTTGGACAACACCTCCACTTGGATTGATTGATGAAGATTGGTTGAGGATGGATGATTGATGATCAAAAGATGAAGTAGCAAGATGATGGCCTCCTAAAATAACTTGCTCCCATGGAGGATGAGAGTGCAAATTTATAGTTGAGGAGTGGAAAATTGGATGGTGATGATTAATCCATGTTGGGATTGAATCAATAGTTGAAATTGCATGAGAGGATTGGAGGATTCTAGAATGGAAAATTCTAGATTTTTGAGGGATTTCCATTGAATTAAAAATTCAATGGAATAGTGTAGATGCATTTGAATATTTGAAAATGAGAGGGAGAAATGGAGAAGCTTCTAGATTTAGAAGCCTCTAGATTTAGAGGTGAGGATGTGCACATGATTAGGATTAGATTAGGTTGATTAATGATGATTAGGGATGTGATTTGATGGAAAGGCTAGGTGTAGGGATGTGTAGGGTAGGTGGTAGGTGAGATGTAGGAATATTAAATTCCTATAAAATGTTAATGAAGAATTAAATAGGATAATATGATATAATAATGAAATAAAAGGGATTAAGGATGAAAATGGGATATTAGATGAAATAAAAGGATTAATGATAAATGATAAATGATGAAAAATGATAAAATGGATTAATAATAATAATAATTAATCTTATGATTAATTATTATATGGTTGATGTATGAATAATAATGATGGATTAAAATGGATTAAAATAGATTAAAATGGATTGGTAGCAGATAAAGCTAAAATGTGGGACATGATTAATGTTAATTAGTCATGTAGACATTTTAGGTGTCTACATTTCCCCTCTTTGAAGTGTTATTGTGGAGCAATGATAGTTCAAAGAAAAGAAGAAAAGATGTTAGGATGGTGATATGATGCCCCCTCGAGTGGGTAGGTAGGGGAGGAATGAGGTGGGTAGCCACTGAAAAGAGAGGAGACTGCCCCAGTGAGAAGATGAAGGGGTTGTGGATGAGAGGATGAGAAGATGATAGGATGCTATAGGAGGCCCCAGTCATCGATATATGACAAGGGTGCAGGATGTTTTGATTTTGGATGCCCCAATAAAGGGGTTGATGTTTGGATTGGATGTTTAGATTTGGATGATTTTGATGCCCCAAGCACATGGGGTGGATGTTTGATGTTGGATGATGGATGTTTGGATATAGGATTTTGGATTATTGGATGCCCCAATAAAGGGGTTGATATTTGATGGTTAGATTTTGGATGTTTTGTTGTCCCTATTAGAATTAGATAGGATCTTGGATTGATGATATTGTTGATGTTGGATGTGGATGTTGGATTTTGATGATTTGGATTTTGGATGCCCCAATCAAGGGGTAAAGATTTTGATTTTGGATGTTGGATGTTGGATGTGAAGATGTTTGGATGATAGGATTTGATAGGATTGATTGAAAATATTGGATATATTGATTGGATGAATAAGATTTGATGATTGGATGTTAGATGATTGATGAAGGGTTGGTTGGATAAGGTGATGATGATTAGGCTAAGTGATGATGTAAAGGGGTGGTGCTATCATAAAGTGCCCATAATTATCATCATTAGCAAGTTTATTAAGATGTGGCATAGAGCAAGATGCACCAATGGTATAAAGACCATGATGTTTTAATTGTTAAATGCCCTTGTCCTCATATCATTGGACATATTAATATAAAATGATGGTCCTCATATCATTAGACCAACAAAAAATTAAGATAAAAAATATGGTCCTCATATCATTGGACCGTGTAAATAAAAAGAAACAAAAGTGACCTCCATCATCAACCATGAAAAAAAAAAGAAGGAAAATAGGCCTCATATCATCGGCCAAAATAAGATGCCAATGCAAGAAAAATATAAACAAGTGAACAACACACACACACAAATGCATGCAAAAAGTGTTTTAAGATTTTATGTGCGTTGTTGATTTTTATGGATTTTAAGATTTTTTAGATTTTTTAAGATTTTTTTGGATTTTTTAAGATTTTTAAGATAGTTTAGATGTGGGATGAAGATGTGATAGGGATGGGTGGGGTTGAAAGGAGGTGATTTATCCTATAAGTCCCAAGGTAGATGTGGATAGGGATTAGGGATAAAGGGATTTGGGGAAAGGGATGACTTTTGGGATTTGTGGGATAGGATAAAGGATGTGGGATAGGATAAATTGGATGTGGGATAAAGAAATTGATTTTGGATAAGGATAGGATGAAAGGATGTGGGATAAAGGGATGATTTTGGATAGGATAAAGGATGGGATAAAGGGATTGGTTGGATAAGATAAAGGAGGTTTGATAGGATGAGGGATGTGATAAGGTAGGATGCAAGATGATTGGATAAGATAGGCCCCAAGTAAAGGGTGGGATGATGGATGATAGTCTAGTTTGTGGCCCCAAGTGTAAGGAAGAATAAAAAGTAAGGGATGGTGCCCCAATGGATTATAAAGTTTCCCCTAGTCATAATGATGATGGGTTAAAGGAAGGAAAAAAAGGGGGATAGGATAAAGCAATAGGATCATTGATTGCCCATGGATGATGGATGCAAAAGGATGTGGATGCAAAGGATGGATGGTTTGTAATGGATGATGAAAAAAGATGAGCTTAAAAGCACATGTTGTAAAATAAAAGTAGGACTAAAAAAGAGTGTGACCAAGGTCTAAGCCATACTTGGCAACATACAAGTGTGATGTCTCTTGAGATCAAAGTGTGTGTGTGAAAAAGTGATAGTTAATTACCACTTGAAGTGAAGACTTAATGGGTAGTATGTGAAACAAACTAGCCAATGTATAGGGAGTGATTAAGTCAAGTAGGTTGATGGAAGGTGAATGGAAGGTTAAGTCATGCATTGCATTTCTCTACTGCCAGCCAGGCATCCATAGCCCTGATGGAGATACATCTGATTCTTGTCACAACATTTCTCTACTACATCTGGTGTCCATAGCCCCGATAGAGTTGTTGGAAACACCCCTAGAGAGAGTCTTGAGGTGGATTTTATTTGATATTTTGATTTTTGATATGATTTTTTTATCTTTTTCTTTTTGATATTTGATATTTTTGATCCACTCTCTTAAGACCTCTAGGGGTTAAGAATCACAAGTGGCTTGATGGGGGGATGGAGATGAGTGTGGTGATGACATTGGCTAGAGTGTCATAAGATGCACCCAAGGGTCTTCACCACAAGTTAATTAAGATGTGTGATTAAGTGATTGGATCTCTAAGATATGATCGGTCTTGGATGTTGATAGTAAGGATAGACCAAGGTCACACAAGTGTAATAGGTACTAATGAATTACATCATGTGTGATTAAGTTGATCAAATGTTCAAATGAATGGATTTTGATGAGATGATATTATTGGATGATGAGGATAAGAATAGGCAAAGGGATAGATTTTGATGATGGAAGGAGGATGGATGAAGGAAGAAATAACATCATGTGTGTAAAGGAAAACCTAAATGCTCAATCCAATTTTAGGTGTTTGGGATGTGTAAGGGGAGGGATTAGATGATTTGTGAGTGGGTTGATTGGTTGGGATGGTAGGATCAATAAGAGGAGTGGTAGAAATGGGTTTTGATGGAGTAGTAGGAGGGTTGGTGTTAGTAAGAGGGTCGTGGATGCCTTGTTCATGGATTCCTAAGCCTTTACCATGATGTTTCATGTTGGAAAACATCTTTTTGGCTATAGGATATGAAGTGGATGGGGAAGATGATGTCATGTGGTCATCATGAGACTAGGGGTAGTAGTTTTCTCATCCGCTAAGGGAGTAAAAATTTAACAAAGGATGGGAGGTGAGATTTGTGTGGATTTTTTGTTGGTGAAGGATGTTTGGATTGATGATTAGAGTTTTGATTTTTGGTCGATGAGGGATGTTTGGATTGATGATTAGATTTGGATGGTTGATGATGTTTGGACTTAGAGTGGGTTTGGATGGTGGATGATGGTTAGGGATAGGGTTAGGATGGAAAGGTGGTGGATAAAGAGGTACAAGGATAAGAATTCCTTGGTTAATGAGGTTTTGGACATAAGACCTAAATTGCATGCAATGATTGGTCGAATGTCCATGGGTGTGATGGAAGTCACAATAATAATGGTCCCTATACCAAGATGGTTTGGGAAGGTTTTGATCATGATTTGATTGGGGGATGGATGATCATGTTGAAAGTTTTTAAGATGATGGAAGATGGTAGTCAAGGATTCACCTAAGGAGGCGAAGGTGATTGGGGTTGGTAAGAGAGATGGTGTGGGTAATAAGGGTGGGTTAGGTAGGATATGTGTAGGAGTGGGTAGGATAGGGAGAGTGATTGGATTTATGTGATTTGGATGTAGGTTTAGGATGTGGATTAGATGGTTGGATTTGGATGGAAGATTAGCCTTGGGGGCTTTAGGAGGTTGGTTTGGTTTTGGATTGGTAGTGGATTTTGGCTTAGGATTGGATTTCATTGATTTTGGAGATGTGGATGGTGTAGGGTTGGTTTGTGTAGGATTAGATGGTTTGATTGGGGATGGAGTGGATAAGGTAGGGGTGGATGAAGAGGATGTGTTAGATTTGGATGAAGAGGATATGTTAGATTGGTTGGATTTGGGGGAGGTAGATTGTGTGGATTTAAAGGATGGAATAGATGTTGATGGGGATGATGGAGATTGATTTGGTAGATGTTGAGGTTAGGGGTGTGGAAACCACATTGGGAGTTGAGGTAACTTAGGAATCACATATTGGATGGATATTGGGGAAATGGGGGATTAGGATTTAGGAGATGGGGGTGACTTAGGAGTCACATTAGATGGTTTGGGATTGGATTGGTTATTGGTAGATTTATTAGATGTGGATGGAGAGGATAAAGGTGGCATGGGGGCCATGTTGGATGAAGTAGGATTAGGGGATGAAGAGGATATGGGTGACTTAGGAGTCACACTAGATTGGATGGGGTTGGATGTGAGTGGAGGCGTAGGAGCCAAAGTAGATGTTAGAGGAGGGGACTTGGGACTATCTAGGAGAAATTCCATGGGATGAGGTTGGGATGATGAGGATTTAGGACTAAGGTGTGATGTAGGGGATAAGGATTGTGGTTTGGTTTGATCTTGATTGGATGTGGATGGGTATGTATAAGGTACATTATGATATGTTTTGATGGGAGGAGTTGGGGATTAGATTGGTTGATGGTGGATTTAGGGGTGGATAGTGGTGATGAAGGATTAGGCTTGGATAATAGGTTAGAAAATTGTAAAAAAAATGTAATGTCACTAGGTGGTGATTTGGGATATTTAGGTTTTGATTGTGGTGTAGATTTTGGTTTAGGTTGGATTTGGAAATGGGTGTGGTGGATGAATCATAATTGATTAAGTTTTGAAAAGTTCAAAAAGAATATCTTTATTAGTGGAAGGGGATGATTGGAGTTGATCAAAATCGATGTAATGTGAGGAAGGGGATGGTTAGGGATGTTGGATGATGTAGATGTAGGATTAGGTGTGATTGAATGTGTGGATGGGGATCATCTTGGTCGATGTCAATAAGGTCCTCACTATCATAAGTGGATGTGAGGGAGGATGGTTGAGAAGATGTTTGGCTAAGGTGTGATTGGAGGTCAAGAATTTGTTGGTTAAGATTTTGGATGGTTGTGAGGATGGTGGGATCAACTTGGGATGGGTTAGGAGATTGTTGAATAGAGGATGTGAGTGTCATAATTTGGTTTTTAAAGATTGGATAGTAATAGGGATGTTTTGATCAAAGTGGGAGGGTAAAGGTTGATGAGTGGGGATTTGACTTTGATGGGAGCCATGATGAGGATGGGGGTTTAGATAAGATTTTAGGAATAGGATTGGGTATGGATAGGATGTAGGTAAGATAGGACTAAGATGGAGGGATTAGATGTGGATGGGATGGATTAGGAAAGGGATAAGATTGGGGTAATTAGATGGATGGATTGGTTTGATTATGTTTGGATGGGGGTTGATTTGATTGTTTGATTAATGTTTGATTGTTGATTAATGTGTGGTAAAAATGATATGTAAGCAAAAACACACATGCAACACACAACCTAGCTAGTCAAGTGGGTGTGCAACACAAGCTATAGCCCACTTTCAATACCACACATGCAAAGTGGTGGTACTCATTGAGTTGGCCCACCTTTACGTCGATGTGTGATTGGCTAGCGAGTAATCTTTAGTGGTTCCTTCCCTTGCACTATAGCTTGATTGTGGCCAAAGATACCTATGCTAGGATAAACAAGGCTTGCTAAGGGAGTCCTCTATATACCTTTTAGTGTGAGGCCCAATCTATGTTGTAAGGATGTTATCTAAGGCATGGGTATTGGGACATGAAATCCCCTCACTTCATGTCACTTAAAACACGTAGATGCTTAGCCAATAATGAAAACTCTCCAAGAATTTATATACCCCGCTAGAACATGGGGTGTGTCTACGTGTGTGGAGATGAAGCCCATGGTCACGAGACCCCTAGGACTATGACAAGTGCATGGTGATGAAATCCACGTCACAGTTCCCTAAAAATGAAAAAGGGAAGAAGGTGGACCACTTTTGATCCTCAAGATCATCCAAGGATGTGAGAGGAGAGCATACATGAAATCCAACCTTTGGGTTTAACAAACATGAAAAGATGCAAGAAATGAAAGATGCAAGATAATATGAAGATTTTTTATTTTTAAATGATAAAAAGATGATTAAAAAAATGTAAAAGGGGTCTTCAAGAGGAGGCCCTACAAAAAAGGATTATTAGTTTGAAAATAACCCCAATTCTTGGACAAAATGTGCTACAAAAAAAAGGGGTTAGTAGTTTTAGATAAAAACAAAATTTTATAAGCCAAAAATGATGGATTTTTCTTTGATTGAGATAGATAACCTGCAAAACAGAATGTTAGATTCAAGAAAACAAAAAGAAAAAATATTTAATTGATGCTTAAAATCAAGATAAAAATGCTCTCTGGAATAAATGTGCTACAATATAAAAACGTGCTAAAACAAATTCTAAATTAAAGTAAGTGCAAAACCTGTGAAAACAAAAGTTAGTTCACACAAATGCTTTGCTACAAAGGACTAAACTAAATGGAAGATGAACACGTCAAATGTGTGAAATCTACAGATGGATGGTTAACAGATAAATGCACTAAAATAGGAAATAAATGCGCTAAAATAGGTGATGAATGCGCTACTTTGGGGTATATGCGTTGAAAATTTGACTAAGCCTACAAAAATTAAGTCGGTGGAATGAAAATGCTAAAATAGGCCAAATGCGTTGAAATGGTGATGGAAAGTGATTTGTAATGAAAAATATATGGACTGATAAGGGATGTAATGCGCTAAAAATTATATATGCGCTAACAGAGAGAGGTTATAAACCTTTGAAATAGTTCCTACACACATGTGGCAAAAGAAAGCAAGTGGAAAAATGCATTGTTTTTTAATATGCGATAAAATAGGTGAAAAAAATGCTATTATACACTAAAACCACAAAGCCAAGAAAGATTGTATAAAACAAAGCATATATGTACTAAAGTATTACAAATGCTCTGATTTATCATGAATGCACTAAAACATTTTCCTGTGTAGAAAAAGCTGAAAAAAAGGAAAAACAAATACGTTAAAATAGATAGTGAATGTGCTAAAACAATACAAAATGTGCTAAAAGAAGAAAAGACCCAAAAATTCAAAATTTTGAGCTTAAATCTCACTGAAAATTTTCAAAAATTTGACAGCTTGTTATGATTCCTAATGTTACTAATTTCAATAAAAAATTTAGGGTAGGTAAGCCCCATGGTGGGTGCCAAAAATGTAGAAAAAAATGCGTTAGTGTAAAATTCCAAATAAATAGAAACAAAACAAATTTGATTCCTATTCTAACACTCAACTAATTGCTACCTCAAATAGAGAAAGATGAAAAGAGAGGAGAAGACAATATACCTATACTTACCTACAAGCATAATTCTCCTCCTCTTTGATGATTGGATGTGCTCTTGATGTTGGATGCTTGATTGTTGCTTGATTTTTTGTGGATGCACTTGGACAACACCTCCCTTTGGATGATTGATGAAGATTGCTTGATTGCTTGATTGATGAAGATTGGTTGAGGATGGATGATTGATGATCAAAAATGAAGTAGAAATGATGATGGATTTCCAAATAACTTGCTCTCATGGAGGATGAGAGTGCAAATTTATAGTTGAGGAGTGGAAAATGATGGTGAGGATCAATCCATGTTGGATTGAATCCAATGGTTGAAATTGCATGAGAGGATTGGAGGATTCTAGAATGGAAAATTCTAGATTTTGTGAGGGATTTCCATTGAATTAAAAATTCAATGGAATAGTGTAGATGCATTTGAATATTTGAAAATGAGAGGGAGAAATGGAGAAGCTTCTAGATTTAGAAGAGGTAGAGATGATGATGTGCACATGATTAGATTAATTAGGTTGATTAATAATGATGATTAGGGATGTGATTTGATGGAAAGGCTAGGTGTAGGGATGTGTAGAGTAGGGGGTAGGTGAGATGTAGGAATATTAAATTCCTATAAAATGTTAATGAAGATTAAAATAGGATAATATGATATAATAATGAAATAAAAGGGATTAAGGATGAAAATGGGATATTATATGAAATAAAAGGATTAATGATAAATGATAAATGATAAATGATGATAAAATGGATTAATAATAATAATTAATCTTATGATTAATTATTATATGGTTGATGTATGAATAATAATGATGGATTAAAATGGATTAAATAAAATAGATTAAATGGATTGGTAGCGGATAAAGCTAAAATGTAAGGCATGATTAATGTTAATTAGTCATGTAGACATTTTAGGTGTCTACACCTATCAATATGAAAAATGAATTGGAGGATGGTCTAACTCATACACAAAGAACTTATCCATTAAGTGGGAAAATATAATTTTCCACATTAATACAAATATTTTATCAAAAATTCAAATATAAGTAGGATTAACATCTCATGGAAAGGATTAACATCTCATGGAAAGTGAATTTTGAGTTCTCAATTTATGGACCATCAAGAGCTTCTTTCTCAATTATAGATTCACACTTGTTACATGGTTTAGTTATGGAATGTAGACACCAAAAATTGGTATCGCTACCCTTGTTTCCTTAAGTTCACTTATTTTTCACCATGGTTGCCTATCTAGACCCATTTTTAAAATCTTAATTCATATTTTAATATTCCCATCTTTTCCATCTATTATCCTATCCATTTTAATTTATTGCTAATTCTCATCAATTATCCCCTAATCCTCATCTCATTATTTAATTAATCCTAATCAACCCCAATTTCTCTTCTCTATGTTGTTTATCATCCCTAAACTCCCCATTTGCTCATCCCTAGGCTCTCGCTTAGCATTTATTTACTCCATTTCATCCCTCACCTACCCATTTCACTTCCTTATGCAGCCCTAACTCTGCCTAAGTATTTCAAAATCCGATACCACTTCTAATGGGCTTGATGCCTTGAGTTAGGCATCCTCCCACAACCCAAATAGATAATTCCACGTGGTTGGAAGCGACCCACCCAAGTCTCTCGTTGTCCATATAAAGCCCCATTTAGCCCTCTTTTTAAAAGGATGAAAAAATCGAGAATCTTCTTGTGAACTTGCGATCTTGTCTTCGTGCTTGAGCTTCATGCATTGTTTGTGTCTTCTTGGAGTCCCTGGGAGCTTGCTTGCATCATTTATAGAGATTTTGGGGAGATCATCTTTTCCTTGTGTTGGTTATTTCATTATTACATTATTATTATCGATATTCTTAGCTACTAACATTTTGTAGGTCCAGCTACCATCGAAATCTAGATCCGGCCTCCTTTTTATCCATTTTGTTTGCGCAGGTTCACAATTCATCCCACCCACTTTATGTCACACCTAGGTCAATCCAAGTTCTTTGTCAACCATGTCCCTATTACATCACTTATTTTTCCATTCAAATCCATATCATTTGTCATTTTGTTTATGTTTACTTGTAGCTCTTAGATATGTTATTACTCGCCACTTTGTCATTCGAGTCCACTTTGTCGGTCCCGGTTGCCAACAATTGGTCTAATCATCCTCGACCCGATCTGTATTTTCATCCCATCTCCTTATATTTCCATTTTTCTTGCATCCTTTCTATTTTTCATTTTTCAAATCTTCTCTATAGGTTCTTATCAGCCACTTCAGGTGTTTATCATTTCTAGATTTACATACAAAGTTGTTTAGATCCACATTTTTGGTTCTTTGTTCTAATCCATCTACTCTGGTCACCATCGATTGGACCTCTATAGGCTTGGGTCACTTTGTCGACCCAGACTAGGTATGATTTATTTTATGTCAATTTAGATTAGATCTACTTCTATTATCTTAGATCCATCTTTTTATTTATGTTATCTCAGATTCTGCATTTTATATCAGATCCATATCCATTTACTTTATCTATCTTTATCAAACATGGGGGTTGACATCCGCATAAGGAAGTTCATGCTTCTTGGAACCGAATTTATCAGGAAACCCCCTCATCTACCATCTAATCCATTTTCCTTCTAGTCTTTTTGTTTTTTGTAGATCCATCAAGCTTGTAGCAAGGAATCTAATTTGTGCCCGTTTAGTTTTTGTCATCTTATTCCAAGGTACCTTAAACCCTTGTGTAGTCATTTTTATGCCCTTCCAAAGAACAAGGAAATCCCATGCGCACCAGCCTATCACCCAGCGGGCGCTAGGTGCTCACCGTGGCACGTGTGGGCGCTGAGCCCCTCCTTTATGTGAGTTGTGTGAGAATGCATTATTTATGATAGAAAATTAAGTGAAGAGAATGGAAACAAACCATACATCCATCTTAGAGCTCAGAATGGGATTCTTAGACCAATGTATTCATTCAGATAAGAAAAGCATTACAGAACATAGATTTGAATCACAACAGAAAGGAAATGCACAGGGGTTTACACCCACTCATATGATATATATATATATATATATATATATATATATATATATATATATATATATATAACCGATCCATACAGATATAAGTAAAACTGGAACCACATATATTCATATTAAATACGTTTGGTAATCACATTACATTCATTGAGGCTATCACAGATCCATATCATAGTGTAGACCAAAGTCATGCATCAGAACTAGACTTAAGCCCCTCATAGGATAACGAAAAATATTCAGACCCATCCCCTTGATACCTCATACTCCTACAGATCCTCTAAACCCAACCCATAGAACTCTCACAATATTTCTGCATAGCTTCACCTCTCTTCAACTCTCGGTGTGTCTCCATCCCTTTCCTCTACTGGGCGCTTGTATATATAGCTTCAGAAATCACGCCATGCCTTTCTGAAGTTGTAGATCGGTTGCCAAGTGTCCAAGTGGTCCTCCATGGGAGCATGTTTGTTCAGACTTGAGCTCTCCATTCTTTGTCATGATGACATTTTGGAATCTTCTATTGTAAGGTATATTCCTTTCGTGGGAACCAAGTTGTCAGGATGGCACCTTATCCACTTTGCATGCGCAGTTAGGTCATACTTTCCTCATGTTCTACCCGATATTCCAAATATGGCTAAGTGCCAAAACCTTTGCTCCACCTTTCACACACGCCACTAGTTCTACTAAAACCTCCTAAAACCTTGTCCTGCGTGCTTTCGCCTTGCGCGCCTTTCTTCAAATATGCCTTGCATGCCCACGCACCTTCTTATACTTAGACAATATTTTAGGGGCCCAACACCTTGCATGTATGAGTTGCTTAATTTTATTTAGTATCTATTTCACTAAGCTGAACATGAAAGAGAAAATTTAGTCCAACATTATGGCACACCCAAAGTGAGACCACCCTATTAGGTGAGTCTCTTACATTTTCATTTTCCATTTTCCATAATTCTTCCATTTCCAACTAACATTGTACGTAGAAGCTTTAATATTTCTTGTTCATGTTGGGATTTTGGATTGTTTGTATATTTATTTTCGTTGGCTTTATTTTAAAGATCAGATAAAAAGGAAAAGTGAAAATTAGGTATTCCCATTTTTGTCTTAGTTTCTCCTTTTTACATCACCTTTTCCATTCCTTGTGTATTTTTTCTCATCGAATCTACAAATTTGGTTTTGGATTTAAAACGAACCTCTTTCATTCTTTCTTGCAAATCTAGTGTAAGTAGGGGTTTAATTGGTTTCATTTCACACTTCTTCACACACATCCAAACACACCAATCAAATTCACACATCGAAACAATCTCTTTTAGGTGGACATAATTGGGATTTGATCACCCAATAGGGAATCTTTGTGATGTTCTAGCCGCATTATAAATCCTATGCAGAATTAGGCCTCATGTACCTTTGGGTATATCAAGGATTCCACAACCAAAACTACCTGAAACCAACCATAGAATTCTGTTTCTTAGGTACCCTCATTATCCACTTTTCTCTTTTCCACATCTTCTAATTAATCATGATGATAAAAATTTGTTGCTTGATTTGTTTGTTAACAAATTACATAAACAAATGTTCACCTATTTCATGCCTATTGTCACCCTTTCTCAAATCAAGACAACGCAACAATCTACTCCATCCAATGATATCCCTTCCTCCAATGATATTTTCCAACAAGATTCAAACTTGAGACCATGCCTTTGATCTCCCAACCTTGTGTTTCCATGGTCTTGCTTCATGAAGACCATGTCATCCAAATTGATCCCCATATTGAAACCAATTCTCCTATCTCTCATCAGTCTATTTCCTCTAGACCAGCTATACCTCCATCTCCCACTCCTTTAAAAACTCTTGGACCTCCTTCTATTTCCCTTTATGACTACTTATTTCGTATATCCTCCACAATCCCCAAATCCTATCAATCCACTCAATTGGTGGATCCCATTCCACCCCCATCACCTCATGTCAACGTTATCCCCACTTCATCCACTACTATCACTAGTATGCCTATCCAACCATCTCAACCTCCTAACACTCACATTCCTACTTATCATATGCCTCAACAATCAAATATCCCCATCTCACAACAACCCATCCAATCTCAAAATCCCATCATATTCCTATTTCCCAACATCAAACATTATCCCAACCAATTCAATCTTAACCTCTTAATTATATCCCCTCTTACCAAACATTCCCTTCTACATCAACATACCCCCAAGATTCTCAAGCCTATCAACAAACCTATTTAGCCACTTCTCATATCCCACAACCACAACCATCTACTTCTCACCGGACCACTTCAAATGATCCTATGAATGTCTTGATGAATAGATTAGCTGGCCTCAAAGCCACAAAATTTGGACCTAAGGTTACATTATCTTACAAACAAATTTACAACGAACCTATCCATCCATCGGTACACTGTCAAACCCTATCATCCTAATTGACAAATTCTAAAATTCACAAGATTTAATAATAAGGAGGATCCCCAATAACATCTTCATACATTTAGGCATGCATGCTATCTCCTTGCCCATAACCAAGACCTCATGCTTTATAATTTTCCTATGTCCTTGGCAGTCCCATATTGGATTGGTATAATGGAATCCCACAACATTCATTGTTCTCATTTAACCAAATTACACAAATTTTCTTAAAACATTTCTCAATCAACATCGTGTGCAAGATCAGCATAATAGGCTTATATGCCATTCAACAATTTGACGACGAGTCTATCACATACTTCATCACGTGATGGCAGGGGATCACCAATCAATTATAATTCACCCTTCTATATACATATCTCATTGAATTATTCTCACGCTCTTGTACAAAGCATATCTCATCCACCATACAAATCCAACCATTTCAGACATTTGAAGAAGCCTTCACCATGGCTCAAAAATTTGAGACTCACACCCTTGAGCAAGGCCAACTTAAGATTAAATCAAACAAGCACAAAACCGAGTTCATCAAACCCTCTACACATAATGACAAGTCTAAAACCATTTCTAATACCATCATGACTAAGTCTTCTTCTACATCTACTTCCAACATGGAGCCTCCAAAAAGATCTTCTAGACCATCTCCTAACTATACCCCCTTAGGGGAATCCTATAGTTCAATATTTGAAAAGTTGATGGTAGTCTATTTCATTCAACTTCCTCCCATCCGACCCGTTGGTGACACACCCACCCAATCCCACTTGGTATCACGATGGCCACTATTGTAAATATAATTAAGTTAGAGGTCACAACATTGAAAAGTATCGTCCCTTCAAATATCTCATCCAACAACTTATAAATCAAGGGGATCTCCAAATAGACAATTCTACCACATCATCTAGCCAACCCCTCAACATGTTTAAATAACCTTTTCCTAATCAACCACAAAAAAATAAAGCCACTCCTTCTACATCTCTACTACCAAATACTCACACCCGAACACCATTAACACCATCAATCAAGATCTCACCTCATCAATGACTCCACCTACTCCTACCTTAGACATTATTCCCATCCCTTCTTCAACACCTATTCCCACATCTACACCAATCATATCCATGACTATCACACCTATATAAAATTCTACTACTTTTCCTATATCTATATCTACTCTTACCCTTACCACATCCACATCAAATTTGACTATACCTCTTACTTAATCCACTTATACTATGCCCCAATATATCACATCAAATTCATCCTTAGCATATATTTCACCACCATTGATATCCACCCTTATTCCTATACCCCTCACATCTATTCCTTCACCCACATCTATATCAAATACACCTATTACTACATCTACATCACTCACTTCCACATCAATCCCAAATACACTCATGTCTACCACATATACTTCTACAACCTCACTTACAACTATCCCAACACCTATCTCCACACCCTCATCGCATATACCTACATCCTTACCTATGGCTACATAATCTATTCCATCCTTATCTTTTAAACCCACTCCTCCAACATACATACTCACTTCCACACCAATCACATATTCTAGCATAACCACACCTACATCTACGCCTCGATTTACAAATATAACTATGATACCTCTTGAAACATTTATGACACAAACACCTCCACCTAAGGCAACCACAAAATGTACTCATGCTCAATCTATAGAACCGGCCATCTCTATACCAATCTATCCAAAACCTAAAAATGTATAACTCATTTAGATCTCATCAATTGCATCATTCAGACTTCACTTCATCAATATCTATCCCTACATCATTCCATACAAACCCTCCAGTTGAGATCATTGTCTTCCCCTCTAAGGGAAAATATTTGCAATTAAAATGCTATATTCTTGGCATGTATCCCCAAAGGTATTTCATTCATCCTCATAAAAGGTAGATGTTACCACTTCTAAACAATCCAATACCACATCATCTATCTTAGGAGTGCCCCCATCCCTCTTCGGGACAGGCCCTTCATCTATGACACCCATCGCTAACCAATCTCGAAACACCAAGACATCTAACTTACCTCTCAAATCTACACCTCCAACATAGACATCCACTCCTTCTCCCAAATCCAAATCTAAATCTCCTATCAAGCCTCACAAGAGCAACCTTCCCTTCACCACTTCTATTGGATCTTACATAGAGATCCTTAGACATTTAATCCAAATATATGCTATCACACTTCCTCCCATCAAGGCCTTTGATCCACATAGTAAAAATCCATCATGGTTTCACTGCAATGTTCTTTGTGATTATCATCGCATCCTGGGTCATGACACTGAGCATTGTAAGGCCCTTCAAACTATCAACCATGATCTTATTAAGGAAAATGACTTTATCGTTAAGGAGGATCCTTCTTCTCCATCCACTTTATTATCCAAAACCAACCCAATTCCCATTTCTACATCTTCATTCATTAAATTATCTAGGTTTCGTTGCTCATACACATCCTCTCATTGGAATTTCACCCCACATGTTACTCCTCTATAGGGTCCTCCATTGTTCATCGATGTTATTTGTCTTACCAGTCACCCCTATAATCCTCAATCATCTATTCAATCAAAATCCAAAGACATCATCGTTACTACTTCTAACAATCCTACCTCATCTCTCTCCATGTCCTCTAACTTATCCATATCTCCATCCAAGTTAATTAGTGTGATACAACGTCCCTTGCTGGGGAGTATCCACTCATTACTCTTAATTATATTTCATCTTCTCCCTCATCCACATATCCCCCACACATTGATACATATTTATCTCCATTAAACAACTCCATGGATATAAGGGGACTTCACTCTAAGATCGGTCTGCTATCGGGGTAGTTCCTTTTCTCTTAATTCTTGACATTGTCTTATCTATCTCATCCAATCTTGTCCAATTTATCTCATCCAATTTCTTGTCTCATCTTATCAAATCTACTTGTCTATTTCTCCAACTCATACCAAGTCCACCTTTGTGGCCATATTTGTGCCTCCCTTAGGGCACCATATTTCATCCCACTTTTACGGCCATCTTCGTCTCATCTCACTAGGATGCATGTTTTAATGCTTTCTCATAGCACATATTTTTAATCCCCTCTCATCAATCTTACCTCATCCAATACTTTTCAAGTTGTCATATTATCTCATCTACTCCCCATCTACAAAACATTTAATAGAGCTCAAATTTAATGTTGGTGACCTTGTCTTTAAAGAAAATCAGAACATCATTACTCTAGAAAGGAGCCAACATGGAAATTTTTCCCCAATTGGATTGGAGCTTACATTATCACGCATAATTATGGGTGGGAGCCTATCGTTTGGCCTCTCTTGATGGTAAACTAGAAGTGGAACCCCTTAATGCATTGCACTTGTGACCATTCTATTATTAGCATACCTACCTATGAGAACTTAGTCATATCCTTAGATCATTCCTCCATCATTAGCCTCTTCCATCTCTCATTGTAATGATGTGGAACTATGTGGTCCTCATCACTTTCCTAGTCTTGACCTTAAATATGGGCACCACGACTTTGTCTATAGCATTTTCCTTATGGATAGGTTCTCCCTTCTTAGTGAGAACTTCAAAATCATTACATCCATCACCCTCTTATCTACCTATTGGAACCACACAAAAGGTCTATAAGTGTTTCTTGTACATCTTCTTGTCCCCTCCTAAGTGGTCTACTTAGTTATACCCAACTCTTCTCTAAGTAAAAATCCCAGATACTTATATCTTATGCTATCTTATCCAAAAAAGAATGATCCCTAAAAGGAAAACTAATTATATAATGCACAAATAAAAAATAGAATGATCCCTAAAAGGACAACTATCATGCATATCTTATCTTGCCATTAAAAAAAGTAGACCACTCCCTCGAAGGATGGCTACTCTATCTTATATCATGGTAGCGAAGGCTTCCCACATTGATCAACCTTCTATATATCCAAAAGAAAAAGCATATAAAATTAAAAAGCAAGCATCCTAAGAAATCTTCCCACATTGATTAGCTTTCTCATATATTGCAAACTTCCCGCATTGATTAGTTTGCACTTTTCCCCCTCCCCAGAGTTGGGGCATAGTCCTAGGAATAACCACCTATGGAGAACCCTCTTCCCACATACAATTTACATCTTGAAACCCCTTTGTCATGTTGACATTAGGTTTATGAGCTCATTTCATCCATACTTCCCTCATGATCTTTGATATAACTAACTATCATTGGTTATATGTTAACACTTGTTTTGGTCGCATGTGCATTGTCTTAATTGTCTCCTTTTCTTGTTTACCTCCAATGCAGTTTAGAGGTAGTCGTTCCCTCACGTGTTTCTTGATATGATGTAGTGTCATTGGTACCTATAGGTCACAAATCATCAAGTTGCATTCTATTCTAATTTTCCACATCTATCATTATTATCTATTTTCTCTTTTCTTTATCACCATAACATTTATCATGTCTAAATCATCTATATGATATCTATCAAAATCTCCCATTTGATTAGGTATCCTATCATCCATGTATACCATCTTTCCTTCCATCTTATTTTTGGTGTGTCACCCATAACACACTATTCCCACCGTTTCCAAATTTTATCGTCATTTCTTATTTTTCCTTTTCGGCTATTGTCATGTCCTTTGTTGGGGCATCATATTATTTCCCATCTTAAGTCCACTTTTGTGGCCATATTTGTGTTCCCTCTCGGGGAACCATACCTCATCTTTTTATATTTCACCCCTTTGGAAATTTTGTCCCCTTTGCTAGGGCACCATTATATCCATCCTCATCCTTTTGTTGACACATACCTTGCATCAATTCCTCATGTATGAAGGATTTCACATTATTTTCACATTTAGTTGCGCATAATTTTTATGTGTTCCTATGACCCATTGGTCCCCACACATTGCATCCATTTGAGTGGTTTTCCATTGGATTACCTCCATTTTGTAGTGACTTTTTCGACTCACAAGCCCATAGGACATTTGTCATCTCCTTGAAGATTGTGCCCTTTGTTCCTTGCTAAAGTGACTCCTAAAATCACCGCCATAGTTTTTATTATTGTTTGAATCCTTCTTACCTAGGGCATCTTCCATTATCCCCTCATCTTCTTTT
This sequence comes from Taxus wallichiana var. yunnanensis, assembly GCA_018340775.1. Taxonomy (NCBI): domain Eukaryota; kingdom Viridiplantae; phylum Streptophyta; class Pinopsida; order Cupressales; family Taxaceae; genus Taxus; species Taxus wallichiana. The sequence goes on along the minus strand of CM031235.1, from coordinate 343,715,559 downwards.
CTCATCCTTTCCATCCTTCTCATCTATCTCTTTCAAACTCGTGATCGATTCCCCTTTGTGTCATCGATCCCTAGTTTTGGGGAGCTTATTATCAATCCTCCATCATCCTTCATCTTACCCTTTGTTTCTCATTTATTTGGTCTCGTGGCTTTCTTGCGTAAACCACTTGACAAAAAGGGGAAAATGTAGACACCAAAATTTGGTATCGCTACCCTTATCACCCCACGTTCACTTCTTTTCACCATGGTCACCTATTTAGACCCATTTTTTTAATTAATATTTTAATATTCCCATCTTTTCCATCTATTATCCTATCCATTTTAATTTATTTTTAATTCTCATCAATTATCCTCTAATCCTCATCTCATTATCTAATTAATCCTAATCAACCCCAATTTCTCTTCTCTAGGTTGTTTATCATCCCTAAACTCCCTAGTTTCTCATCCCTAGGATCCCCTTAGCCTTTATTTACTCCATTTCATCCCTCACCTACCCATTTCACTTCCCTATGTAGCCCTAACCCACCTAAGTCTTTCAAAACCCTAATCCCGCTTCTAATGGGCTTGATGCCTTGAGTTAGGCATCCTCCCACCGCCCAAATGGATGGTTCCCCACAGTTGGCGGTGACCCACCCAAGTCATCATAGACCCTATAAATCCCCATTTACCCCTCCTTCCAAAAGGATGTAAAAATCATAATCTTCTTTCAAAATTGTGATCTTGTCTTCTTGCTTGAGCTTATCTACAACTGTTTTAGTCTTCTTGGAGTCCCTTTGAGCTTGCTTACATCATTTATGGATACTCTGGGGATATTATCTTTGCATTGTGTTGGTTATTTCATTATTATTATCACTATTTTCAGCTACTAATGTTTTACAAGTCCAGTTTCCATCAGAGAGCTAGATCAAACCTCCTTTTTATTCATTTTTATGCATGTTCACAATCCAACCCATCCACTTTCGGTCACACCTAGGTTAGCCAAGTTCACCATCAAATCCATCAGCTCACCATCAACCATGTCCTTATTATATCACTTATTATGCCATCTAGATCCATATCCGTTTGTCATTTGTTTATGTTACTTTATAGCTATTAGATCTATCATTCTACCACTCGTCAGTCCCAGGTCCACTCTTTCGGTCCTCGGTCACGCCTAACTCAGCCAAATCTCTGTCGACCCGATCCATATTTTCATCCCATCTCCTTATATTTCCATTTTCTTGCATCCTTTCTATTTCTCTTGTTTCATATCTTCTCTTCAAGTTATTGTCACCCACTTAAGGTGTTCATCATTTCTAGATTTACATATAGATCTATTGGATCCACATTTTGGTTACCATTCAGATCCATCTACTTTGGTCATCATTGAATGGACCTTTGTAACCTCGGGTCACTTTGAACCAGAGATAGGTATGATTTATTTTATGTCAATCTAGATCAGATCTACTTCTCTTATCTTATATCAATCTTTTTAGTTTCTTTTATCTCAGATTATGCATTTTATATCAGATCCGTATTCATTTACTTTATATATCTTTATAAAACATGGGGGTTGACATCCGCATAATGAATTTCATGCTTCTTGGAACTGAATTTATTAGGAAGCCCCCTCATCTACCATCTAATCCATTTTACTTCTAGTCATCTTTGTTGTGCAGATCCATCAAGCTTGTAGTAAGGAATCTACTTTGCACCTATTCGTTGTTGTCATCTTATTTCAAGATACCTTAAACCCTTACATGTTTGATTTGCTTGATTTTATTTAGTATCTATTTAACTAATCGAACAAGAACGAGAAAATTTAGTCTAACATAGAAATCCCAACTATTTTTCCTATATTTATTGATTAATCTCAAGGGGTGGGACCATCAACTACTATGGCTACTATTGTCACTTCTCCCATAATTCAATATCAAATTGTGATAGTATAGAGTGTGTCTCTTAATTTTGGTAATGAACAAGTTCAAGTAGAAGAATTTGATGTTGATAGTGGATTTAAAGAGTAATTTACACCTAATTTTCCTCCTCAAGTAAGTGACCATGATACAAGAGCATCAACTTGGATAAGTTAGATTAGAAATATTTTGGTTGTGACTATCTTAGAAGTGTGTTATAAGGGCTTGGGAAGCTTTGATAGGAATATAAGAGTTATAGTTTTCAAATTTTGCTAGGTTTCTCACTTTCTCGCCTAAAAGTAAAATTTGAATTATTAAACTTGTATTGGAATTTTTGGGCTTTTCAAGTGAATGTTAGGGGTATCGATGGTTAGATTTGTTAGAATCAAAACCTATTACAGTGGGGGTGAATAAATAGGCATAAAGAATTTTCATTCACTTTAAACATTAACATTCATCAACCATTCAACTTAGCTTATCCATTAAGATTAATCAATACAACACAACCATCAAAACATATGTAAGAGGAACACAAGAACACATGAACACCAAAATTAAGTGGGAAACCATCAAGGGGAAGAAAACCCATTGAAACAAAACTTTATTATATCCATGTTTCAAATTTAGCTGAGTAAAACCTTAACAAAGAGTACTAACCCCTAGGTTTAGCGAAACACCAACCCCAAAAGAAGCACCAACCCCTATTTTAGTAGAGAACCAACCCTACAAGGAAGAACCAACCCATTTATGACTCAACACCATCCGAAACCATCTAATTTTTTTCCATATTTGAAATGTTGCACACATAATTGATGATGACTCAATGAAGCTCACACTCCTCTCTATCTTCCTCAAAATTCCTTCTAGCCTCCATGCCCAAGAACTTCTTCCTTTAAGTGGAATTCAACATCTGACCTAGCTTGCCAACATATGATCTCTCTCTAGAACATCATAAAATATAAAATTCCCTATCATGATGGTCACAAATACATCCTTCAAAAAACCTTCTAGCTCGCACTTTTCTCTCACACTCTCAACTAGCTCGAATGAGCTTTCTAATTTGCTTTTATGCCTGTCTCAACCTTATAACTCACCTAGGTCAGCCATCATAGAGAAAATTACATCAAAAAGCATAATAAAATCCTAAAATACCACACAAAGGAATATTTAGGTCAGTAACATCATGATCAACCTCAAAACCTCCATTAGGACTCAAGAAGTCCTAAAGTACCAAAACAACCAACTCACCTAAAATGAATGTTCTAGAGAAAAAACCTTAAAAACATGAAGTATAAATTTGAGTCAAAGCATATAAGTGTGTTCCACTTGGTGGCCAATTTTTTTTAAATATGATTAGTAAATAAATATTTTTAAATACTATAAAAAGTTTTAAAAATTGGGTAAATTTTGGATTCCCTGCACCTTGGTATTTATAAGTGCTTAAAAATACATGTTTTGTCATTTAATATGTGTTTGGTCATGTTTTGGTTGTTGGACATATTTTGTTAAAAGTACAAAAACTGTAAAAATTTGAGAAACAATTATATGATTTTATCTAACATGTTTTCTAAGCTTTCAACAACCTACAAAACCATGAAACGCTCTTCATCATCATCTCACCTCATGAAGCCACTCAAGAACAAGCAAAAACAAACTAGTCTTCAAAAAGAAAGATCAAAACCACATCAAATAACCTCATCCATGCAAGTGTAATATACCAATGGAAATATCATGACCTCAAGGTCATCACCAAATGCATAGGATTTCATAAACCACATTGTAGTACCTCCAAAAATCCTTTGCTAACATGACACTTAAAAGCTGCGTAAACCTGCCCCAAAACTAATAATGTAAAATGGAATTCAATTTTTTTAGTACTCAAAATTGTTCTAAAACCAATCTAGACATGAATTATAGCTCCCATACTTCCTCCAAAACTAATTTAGTCACCTGGTCCAATGCAAAACTTGAGAGAAAACACAACTTTTTCAGAAACTTTCCTTTTTGAGTGGGGTCAACACACAACCAAAACCTATATCTTACACTGAAGAAACCTGAGAGAGTCCTATACAACCTAAAATCATAAAAAATCACTAAAAATCCATTATGGGACTCCACCATCAAGATCTCTCCCATCACTTTTGACTTAGGGTTTCAAGAGGGTTAAAAAGTTGTTTAGCTTCTTAACGGTGTTCATAAATATCTAACGATCAAATGTCATCATTCCACTTGGAAAAAATTATTAGTAGACATATTAAACTATTAACAAGATCTTGGGTTCCTATACAAAACACACATGTTCCAATGAGCATCTATCAAACCAAATTTGACCTTGGTTTCTCACTTCCAAAACTTGGTAAGGGAAAAATGCAATAACTTGCAAAATATTCAACACTAGGACCTGAAATTTGGACCACATATCCAATGCCCAAATTTTATCAAATACAATAAAAATACTAAATCCACCTCACTAGGACATGCTTTCTCAAGGGCTAGGTCTAGGAACATACCTAAAAACCAAGTCTAACACCTAAACCAACACTATAAGACACTTATGAGTGTCCCTATAACACATAATAATGATTACCATGCTCTCAAAAATCTCACAAAGATGCTACATGCCTTACTTCATCATGTCATACCTCATTCTGCTCTCTAGGCCTTAAGAACAAACACCTTGAACATGTTTTCTTCACCAAAAATGACTTACTCATCAATTTTACATAGGTGTACACCTAATAAGACCTTAAACACACTACATGACATCATCACACAATCCTAAATACCTTTTTATGTCACTAGCACAATCCTACAAGCCACTACAATGCTCAAGAACCCATGCAACACAAGCAATCTCAACAAGACATTCACCTTGACTTAACACCACCAATCAAACTTCATGATTCTTACCTCTTTTGATATCAATTAAATTAAGACAAATAATGACAACATCACATACTAACTCTTTTGACATCAATGAAAACACTATACAAATAATCTCCTCCTTTGTCATTAATGGTAAACCTATTGGTGGTAAATCACACAAAGCTCATTCTCCCCCTAAGGAACTCACACGTGTCATCAATTCATTCTCCCCTTTTGACATTAATGACAAAGAAAACATGCGTGTAATATATTCACTTATCACTTTAGGCTCACCTTTTGGTTGGAAACATAAATCAAACCTTTGAAGATCCATTAGACATTCTTCTTCTCAATTTTGACTCACAAGAACAACTCTTCTCCCCTTAGCCAATACATACTTTCCAAACTAACTTTATGCCTTTACCATGCACTAAAACTGATACTAAGAGCTAAAAATAGTGAGAATATCTACTTACCTTATGTTTGAAACCAAAGAACCAAAATTCTTACCTTTTACTGTTGATCGAGCCCTTCTCAGCTCCCTTTGACCTAATGCATTCTTTCCCAATAAGACTTAAGACCATATACTCAAAGGAATGATGATATAACTAACATTGCTTACCTTATTTCTTCTTCATGGTGGAATACAACTGTACATATCATGCTTTGGATAAGAAATAATCACCACTTTTAATCTAACACTTCACCTCAACATCATATACCTTGAACCTATTGATGCAAATTGTTTAGAACTAACATAGCTCCTCCTAAGACAAATTATTCATCTTTGAGCTTCTTCAAAGAGGAAAAAACATCTTAAGCATCTTGATATTGTAACCATTTTCTTGCACATTACTCAACTAGATTAGTCTTGCTATGTCTCCTTCATGCCATTAAAATAAATAACTTCTTCATATCTTGAACCGGTACCAAGGGACCAAAAATCTCCCCCCCAAACCTAGACATCTCCAACTATGACTTAAGAAATTTCAATGACACTTTAGCATTTGCAAAAAGACTATAACATGATTGTTCTTGATCACAGAGATACCACATGAAGCATAAAAATGTTCATGCTCCCCCTACATCATATTGCGCTTGATGTTTTCTTCTTTGTATACCTTCATTGCATTTAATGAATGAAAATCACATACCTTGGGAATGTACCATACCAAACCTCCAAGTTGTCAACTCTCATACTGAATTTTGAGACATCTTTTCAAGATGAGTGTATTTAGTAACATTTCTAAGCCTTCAACTATCTTTTCATAATTTCTTACATAGTCTATATTCATTCTAGATTTTAAGACATAACTTATCAAAACCAGAGTAATATGTTTTAGTAACTAGATAGGCTCTCTTATCTTCATGACTCATCTAGGCTCGATAACACTTTGAATTCCCAAAATTGACCGTTATTATACTTTTAAGACCTCACAACACCATTGGACGATTGCATTCTCATGAATTCATAATAGTATAGGCTTGAACAAAAGCTTATTGGTATTTTTACTAATCATACTTTCTTGAGAACATGATCCACACATAATTCTTCAACTATACTATCTTCTTGCAAAACCTACTCAAACAACTTTGGTGTTCGACAATGTATCATAACATTACGTACAAAATAACACACAAAGTTACCTTTTGATCATATTTATGGTCAGGTAACAATCTTATCACCAAAAATTTTGAGCTATCAACATGTCTTCATCCGCTAACATTCTTAGACTAATAAAGCATACCTTTAGATTCTTCAAACCTACACAAGTATTCTTAATGCTCATAAGATACATACCACATAGCTAAGATAGGTCACAAAGCACAATTATCTATCCATCACATCATATTTTTACTCTTCAATTCCTTCAAACCTCTTCTTATGACATCATACAACAATCTTATTTCCAACATAACTCCATGGATGACCATCATACCTTGTAGTTTAACTACACAACCTTCTTGAAGCACTCATAACTCTTGTAACATTCTAACAAACATTATACACCAGTAATAGATATTTAACATGATGAAACACATATGTTTGACTAAACCGATACAACATAACTTCATGATCCTTCTAAGCTCAAGAAAACACCTCACTACCTATCAAGACTCATATAATTTCTTGCATAGCTGTCACACAACTCATGATGACAGCAAAAAACCTTCTCAAATTGTATCTTCAAACACAACACATACTTATATCACAATCCTTCAAACTTAGAATCTTCTTAACATATACATGTTTCCACTAGCTAAAGAATGTCTTCATGAAGCCTAAAGAAGACACCCCATGCTTCTTAGGGAACTTCGAATAGTGTGAACTTAGAAGATTCCCAAATATCCATACCTTTCTTAATAGACTTGCATACATTAGGATGAAAATCATTCTCCTCCATTCATTGAATGGATGTTAAGGACACATGTCTCTATTGGAACACTTTTACATCTGTATTATGCTCAATCATGGGAAACACACTTTCCTTACTTGATACCAAGTATGAATTATTTATTGTATCAAGAGGATAAGATTCTTGTAATGCTTGACTGACTTAGGTCCATCTTTCTTGACCTCTTTTCATGATCAAACTTTGGCAACCATACTTCCTTGACTTTGGGAACATCAAACTTATTAAATTTCATTGGAGACTCATGGTGACAAAAATATACAATATGACCTTCTTGGTGACAACTATAAAAAACAACATGATGCATACCTCTTGATTGATTCTGACTGTGATTTCTTCCATTGCTCCATGGGTATTCACTCTTGAAGAACCTTCTTCCACATTCTCTTGCCCTATGACCAAATTCATTGCAAGTATAACAATAACCATGAAAATAACCAACATACCTCATAGCATTTGGTTGTTTAATTGAGTTTTCCTTCTTAATGTTGACCTTGCTAGCATCCTCCTTGCTTTGGAAAACATCTTCTTGTCTTGTATCATCAACCTTTAGGTCTCCCATGAAACCTAGGCATGTTCTATCACCAGAAGCCTTTTGACTACTCAAAAGTTCATCTAGGTCCTTAGAACTCTTTTCAAACTTCTCATAAGACTTCAACTTGTTGGTTACCTACTCCAAATCTTCCTTTAAGGACCTCATCTCAGCTTCATACCTGATACAATCCTCTTCTTTAGATTTTAGGGCTTTTATCACTAACTCAACTTGAGTTTCATACTCTTCTTCTTTGACCTTGAGACAAGTTATCAAACCTTTAACCTTGAAATCCATTTCCATGAAGATCTTATCATTTAATCTATCCATGCTAATTATTTATTCTTCATACTTCTTGGTTTATTTCACCATGTCACTTTTAAGGCACATACCTTATCCTCAAGAAATTTGACCATAGATTTCAACTATTGGTTCTCTTTCCTTAACTACTTAGCCATCTTGTGCTTCAAAGGATCACCTCAAGTTTCTTAAGATTGATTCAAAGGTCCTGATTTGATACCAATTATTGGAAGAAAAACAACTGAGAGGGGGTGAATCAACGTGCATAAAAATTTTCATTCACTTTAAACATTAACATTCATCAACCATTCAACTTATCTTATCCATTAAGATTTATCAATACAACACAACCATAAAAATATATACAAGAGGAACACAAGAACACATGAACACTAGAATTAAGTGGCAAACCATCGAAGGGAACAAAACACGGTGATTTTTTTTTATTATATCCATGCTTCAAATTTTGTTGAGCACCAACCACTAGGTTTGGTGAGACACCAACCCCACAAGGAGCACCGACCCTACACAGAGGAAAAAAACCCCTAGATGAATCAATACCAACCAAAGCCACCTAATTTTTTTTCCATCTCTGAATTTTTTTCACACACAACTAATGATGAGTCAATGAAGTTCTTGTCCTCTCTATCTTCCTCAAAACTACCTTCTAGCCTCCATGCCCAAGAAATTCTTCCTTCAAGATGATTTCAACATCTAACCTAGCTCACCAACATCTGATATCTCTATATAAAATCATCATATATTCATTTCCCTCTCATGATGGTCACAAATAACTCCTTCACTTCCTTCAAACAACCATCTAGCTCACACATTTCTCTCACAATCTTAACTAGCTCAAATGGGCTTTCTAATTTGATTTTATACATGTATCAAGCTTATAAATCACATAGGTCAGCCATCATAGATAAAAATACATCACAACATCATAATAAAATCATAAAAATACCACACAAAGGACCATATAGGTTGGCAACATCATGAGTAACCTTAAAACCTCCATTAGGACTCAAGAAATCCTAAAGCACCAAAACAACCAAATCTCCAAAAATGAATGTTATAGAGAAAAAAAACATTCACCAAACATAAATTATCACTTAGAAATGTTTTATAAGCCTTAAAAACCTCCATAAACCATGAAACACTCTGCACCATCATCTCACCTCATGAAGCCACTCAAGGACTAACACAAACAAGTTGCTCAAAATCTAGTCTTCAAAAACCAAGCTCAAAACCACATCAAATTACCTCATCCATGCAAGTGTAATATACCAATGAAATTATCATGAACTCAATGTCATCACCAAGTGCACAGGATTCACATAAGTCATACAATAGCACCTCTAAAAACCCTATGCTAACATGACACCCGAAATTGCCCATAATTGCCCCAAAACTAGTCATACAAAATGGAATTCAAAAAACCTTATAAGAGATAAATAAATTTCTAATACCACTCCATACATGAATTATATCTCCCATAATTCCTCCACAATAAATTTAGTGATCTCGGTCCAATGCAAAACCTGAGAGAAAACACAAATTTTCCATAAAATTACCTTTTTGAGTGGGGTCCACACACATCCAAAACCTCTAGCTTGCACTTGAGAAAAATAAAAGAGTCCTATATAACCTCCAATCATAAAAATTCACTAAAAATCCATTATAGGCCTCCACCATTAAGATTTTCCCCATCACTTTTGACCTAGGGTTTCAAGAGGGTTAAAAGTTGTTTAGCTTCTTAACAATTGTTCATAAATCTCTGATGATCAAATGACCTCATTCCACTTGGAAAACCTTATTAGTATACCTATTAAACTATACCCAAGATATTGGGTCCCCATTAAAAATACACATGTTCCAATGAGCATCAAATAGACCAATTCGGCCTTGGTTTCTCACTTCCAAAACTTTGTAAGTTAAAAATGCACTAAATGACAAAATATTAAACATTAGGACCTGAAATTTGGACCACATCTTCATATCAACATGCCAAAACATATCCAATGATCATATTTAATAAAATATAATCATAAATTTTGACTATACCACACTAAGACATACTTTCTCAAGGGTTAGGTCTAAGAACATACCTAAAAACAAAGTCTAACACTTGAAACAACACTATAAGACACTTGTGAGTGTCCTTATAACACCTACTCATAAATCCCATGATTTCATCAAGCTCACATAGCTGTTACATGCTTTCTTCACAACAACTAACCTCCTCATGAATTTGGCATACTTATACACCTACTAGTACCTTCAAAGACACTACGACATCATCACACCATAATCCATACCTTTTAAAGTCACTATCACACTCCTACAATCCATTACACTACTCAAGAACCCATGCCACACCAAACAATCTCAACAAGACATTAACCTTGACTTGACACTACTAATTATACTTCATTCTTTTTACCTCTTTTGACATCAATGACATTCGGAAAAACAATGACAACATCAAATACTCACTCTTTTTCCATCAATGAAAACACTATGCTAACAAGGTTGGGTGAGTTGGGTGTCTTGACATGTCATTAGTGGCTCTTTAGGGTGGAATTTGGTGAAAAGGTGATAAAACACCTCTTTCCTATGTTTTGGATATATCATTAAAAACATCAAAAATAGTTCTGATTGAGAGATGATATGAAAACGAAAGGATATTTCAAACAAGGAGTTATTTACATATATTTCTAGGAGAAAATAACTGTTTGCAAGAAGAGTTTGATGGAGATATCAAGAGGAATAAAATAAATGACTCCTTTTTTGCATGTTAGGACTATATTCTTCATAGAAATCATGTTATAAGCACATTTTTTTCTTGAAAGTGAATGAATTTATTAGTTAGAATAGTTGTAGTAAATTATATGTACATTGTTATAAGGAGAGTATGCATGATTGAAGGTTATTATGCTCAGTTCTATCTAATTTTCTCTTGAGGATATCAAGAACCCTATTTTTATCGCTTAAGTAGGTGATTTTTAGCAATGTGTTTTAATTTTTCCACATTCCTTCCTTATAATGATTACTCAAGAGGCTTAAGGGGATCAAAATAAAACTATGGGAACATTTTTAAGTCATGACATTGAGTAATTTTCATTTTATGAGGGTTTTACCTTGCTTAGGCTGTCACAAAACCCTACCTAGGGTTTAAGGTAAAAACCATGTTTGAGGCTTTTAAAATTTGTTTCAAGATCTAAAGTTTTGTAGAAAAAAATCTTGGCATGTTCTACTTACGTATTTACAAGGTTTTGGGGTTAGAAACTTGTTAGATTTTTCCCAGGTTTGTGACAATTTTCACTCAATCTTGTAGTTGCTTAGAGAGGCCTAATTTCAAAATATACAAGTAGCGATTTGAAGGAACAAATCAAGGAGTTCAAACTTAAGATTTGTGTGGAGAAATTTCTAGAATTTTGTAACTCATTCTAGAATTTTCAGACTAACAAGTTTTGTGCTTCTAGAGGGCTATAAGCCTAAAGGGAGGTTTTTCCAATAGGGGTAAAAATACTAAACTTATCTAGTTTCTTGTGTTATCTTGCATCAAACCATGCCAAATTTTTATTGATCATGTTATCATTTCTACTATTGGTTGAGTAGATATTATTTAATCAATTCCTATTGTTACAACAAGTGTGATAGTGTCATAATTTAGAGTGTAGTGACTTCCTATTCCTCTTCCATCACTTCATCTATGGTTCCCTAATCCCCTATTTCCACTCCTCACATTATTTCCAATCCTTCTTCCACTTATATCCCATTGTTTTTATCTTTTTTCATTCTTCCTTCCTCTAAGACCCCTATTTTATCTTCCCAAATCCATTCTTATGGTGTTCACATTAATGCCCCCAACTTCTTGTATCTCAATTGGGTATAGTTCTTCCCTCTCATCCACCCATTCCATTCAATCCAAAATTAATCTTCATAAACTATTTCAATTGTTTCTCACTAGTATTTTTCCCCATCCATCATCTCCACTTCTTCTATCTCCATACTAAAACCACGAAAGTCCCTAAAATAATTTATATATTTCATAGAGATGTTGATCTCGCAAGGATGAGATGTGTGCATGCCTATTCAATCACCATTTCCCTTCCCTCTTAAAATATTCTTACATACATTTTGTGGTATTTTCCCAAATTCTCTGTGGCCATTATATTTTCTTATCTTTTCTCTTTCTCTACCCCTCCCTCATCCCTTGTATCTTCCTAGTTACCACTACTTCCTTCTATTACCACTTAATTTTAGTTGTTGTGAGTTATTACATCCATAATGGTTAACTCCATTACTACTATTCCTACTTCCCCTACTCAAGAATTTGATACACATCAAAATGTGGAGTAGTCTAAACACTAACAAATGTAACAATAGTTAGTGAGGGCACAACAAGCTCCATTCTATCAACCTCTTGAGGTCACCCTATACTACAACACGAAAGACATGAAGTTACAAAAGATAAATACCAGTAGATTGACGTAGGGTAGTAAGGATATATTGATTAGAAATGAAGAGGAAATCACGTTCCTTACAAAATAAAGAGGGAGACGCACTAAACAATCCTATGAAAAATTGAATATTATTAAGGATTCTTTGAAAATGGAAAAAGGTGTTATTGAAGAGGCTTACGAGGGAGAAAGTAATACTAAAGAAAAAACATCTATATTTCCCACCTTATGCTCTGTAGTGTATCATACTCTAAGGGAATCATTTATTAAATCTAAGGACCTTTTCGAAGCCAAAGAGAAATAATATATAGTGATGAATAAACTTCGAGGATATCCCAAAAAAATAATTAAATTATTCAAAATATACATTAGTTGTTATGGCTAGTATTGTTAGAGAAAATTTACTTCTAAATGCCCCTCTAATCAGTATTGATGATGTTATAACTACAAAACTACATTTTCCAAGGCCAAGAGTCATTTTGAAGAGTTCATTACAACCCTCTCAATTATAGTGAAATATATGAACTTGTTTTATTATAACAATAAGCTGTCTATTTGCGGATGTTGGGATAACATATCTTGTGGATGAGCATACTAGTTATATAGCAAAGAAGTTTGATTCATATCTGATTTAGTTTATGGGTACATTTGACCAATATTTGGTAGTAGTAGAGAAGCTAGGAAACACTTAGGCACATAATTTTGTGATTGATACTACCAAAAGAAACAAAATAACCAAATGTATCAAGCTATTTTTAGATAGGATGTTGTTGGATTGTTTCTTGGGTTAACTAAGAAGGAAGAGGCATGCAATCCTATAATTATAAAAACTATGTCAATTTATCTAAACTACCACCTTTGTATGCTCACTCAAGGTAAAGGAAACTAAGTGATGAATAAATTAAGAATCATTATTTTTATATCACATATCTTTAGTTTCACTAGAGTGCATCCACCACTTTTATAACTCAGCTTTGATGATGTGATATTGCTTGTAATTGAGAGAGTAATTATCATGGATATTTTTAGTTGAAGTTAGTTATACACACACACACACACACACACACACACACACACACACACACACACACACACACACACACACACTCTCATTATTATTTTATCAAAGGAGCATATAATTCAGAACCAATTGGAAATCTTTTGGGTTGTTGTGTGAGTTTGTTATGATATGTGTTTTCTTTTCTCTTTCAATTTAGACAAGTGTGTATAATATGTGAATGACATCAATTATCTTTTGGATTGGAATAAACTATGAAATTTAAATTGTGCATTGCAAATTTGGATTAAAACTGGTTTAATTACAAGGTCTCATATGTTGTTGAATATTAATCTTGGATGTTAAATTGGAATCTTTTAGTTAATCCTTTCACACCCCTTCACCTAGGTGCCAACTTGAATATTGTTAAAGTTTGTGAATTTTCTAAGACTCGCAAAATATGATTATCCAATTCCCTTAACATTGTGAGATATGAGACAAAATTTGTACATCAATCTAAAACCTTATTTTATACCTTACCCTTCCCATGTTTTGTTATTTTTTAGAGGCATATTAGAGTAGGATAAGCTTTAGAAATTTATAGGTTTTGAATCACGTTGTCAAATCACATCATACGCCGACCATTTCACCACTTGGTTATTATAAAACTACATACCCAATAAGTCATGCACTAAATTAATTACTAGTTCTAAGACACATAGAGTCTCTTTGTAGGGTTATTTGGTGTGCATCAAATCAACATCAATGTTAATATTAATTGGTGCTATAAGGAGGTCTAATTCTATTAAAACTTATCATAAATATATACAAAAAAATCTAGAAAACATAAGAATATTGACTAGGTCCTCATTAGAGTTTGGGTTACACTTGCGTTAACCTTTATAAATTAATAGGAGACATATCTAAAAAGGAAGACAAAGAAGAGATATCCCAACCAAATTATCCCAAAAGAATCCCCATAACTTTCAAAAATATGGCTTAAAATTGGTTAGGATAGACTATTATCCATGTTTTGGGGGAAATCACCAATTACCAAGGAACCGTTAGGAATTTATTATGTTAGTACTCACATAAATTATTATATGTGAATAAATAAGACTATTAATTAGTTAGTAGATAGGTTTAATTATATTAAACCTATTTTAATGTTTTTAGTCAAAGTTAGTAACTTGTTGGGTGTTTGTTTCACCCCTTGGAATAGGTTACTAGGTTAAAACAATTTCCTAATTCATAAGAATCTATTTTCCTATATAATTATATTTAGTCTAATTATTGTGAGATTAATTTGTAATCCAAGGCTCTACCATCATTTAGTATAAGAGTTGGAGGATTCTCTAATGGATCATTGATTTGTTTGTAGGGGCATCCATATTATTTGTGATTACCCCTACCGATGAGAGTAACCAGATTTGTGAAGAATGTTTTACAAAATATAAGGGTGCCAGCTACATTCTACCTGCACCTGATCTGCTCGTGGTTATATCCATTCTATCCATCACTTGGATTTGATCATACCATATGGCTCCATTAAGATCATGTTCTTTGTGCGTGAATATGTTTGTAGATGTTTAAAAATAAAGAGATACTTGGTTTGCAACCATACAACTCTCGTGTTTTGCTCAAAATTCCCCACAACTCTTGTAGCTACATTTCTATCCTTGTGAGATCTATAAGCACTTGATTTGCAACAAATCATCATTGACGCCACATATTTCGAAGGCTCTATCTCTATTCGTATGATATGTTCCATTGAAGTTCTGCCATTTTTCTGGGTGAACTCACAGCGTGCACCCACTTGTGTGTCTCAGCCGCATTTGAATCTTCATCACTTCAAAGCTTCAACGACTTGTTAGACGTTTCCCAGAGAAAGAAATTCATACACAAAAGTATAGATATTGGTTTTTTTAGTTGATCTTCACGAGAGGGGAAAATCAACGACTGGAAGATACATTTGGTGGTTTAAGATAAAGCATATCGTACTAGTTCTTTGAACTCTAACTGCACAGTTCGTATTCCATCTATTCAATCTACTCTGTGTTTTATCCTCTTCCAAATATCATTGAATTTGTCACCATCATCTAGATCAGTTTTGACACACACACACACACATATATATATATGTGCTTTGCAAGCTTGGATCTGGGTATATCGTGATCACAAGGAGAGTCATGTCAGTAAATGATCATCCTAAACATGCCTGCATTGAGCAATGTGGTGGCGTAATTTAGTTTCAAAACTAACAAAAGATATAGATGATCTTCCCGGTCTAATCTATAACTATTAAGGCAGAAGTCTTGACACAAGTCGGTCACTAACTCAGTCTTTTAACTTCTCTAGGTTAATGTTTTTTCATCACAAATATTCTATTGTCATAGATTTGTTATTATCAAAACTCAGAAGCCAAAGTAGTAAGTCATCATTGTCTCAATTTTCATAGTTAGTGTCGATTTAAATGTTTGTAAGATAGCTAAAGCTATAGAAACATTATTTTGTTTTAGTCCCATATGTGACAAATTTGTCCATTATCTAAAAAGAAAATTGTCTTGACAATCCAACAAGTCAATAGTTTATATTAGTCATTTTTTAAGCCTTGTTCGTAAAAGAGTCAATATCTTGTAATTGTGAAAAAAAAGAGTCAATATTATTTATGTCAATTTTATTATTGTAAAAATTTAAAAATAAAAAAATTGCCTTACGAATGCATTTTCGATGTTACCCAATGCTCGTAAAATAAATGATTTCACATTGTGGGGGGAATAGTAAATAATGTGGAAATCATTGAGCAACATGATCACATTCCGTTGAGGTAGCAACGTCATTAACTAGAGGATGGAGGTATATGAGGTCAAGGTCAAACAACATCCTCTTGCTAGCTGCGAAATGATGGGGCCGCATAATGAAGTTGTGGCATTTTTTGGTGTGTGTTTCAAAGTTCCTTTTTTCAATTATGTGGTGTGTTCCTATCTCATTATTCCTATTTTATTTCCATTGTGGCGTGTTGTAATAAGTGAGAAGATTCCTATGTAATCTCGTGAACGAAAAATATAGTGGATAAATGAAAACACAAGGAAAAGCAACATCATGATATTTGGGTTGTTGGTTTTCTGTAAAACCATATGTATGTTGAGGTTATTGGTTTTCCTTGGAAAACCATCCTTGTTGAGATTGTTGGTTGTCCTAAAAAACCATCTTTGTTGGTTAGTGGTTATCCAGTAAAACCATCCTTGAAGGTTGTTGGTTGTCCTGAAAAACCATCCAGATCATAAGCACACAGAGGTGGCAAGCTGCAGAAGGAAGTGCGCTTTTTTTTCTACTATGTTTGCACTAGGGGGAATGTTACGAATTTATTATGTTAGTGCTCACATATATTATTATAGATAGTCTTTTATTTACCAACACATAGTTGGGTACACTGACATCTCACTCAAACTAATGTCCAAGTGCTCACCTGAAGCGCACACAAATACTAGGTTCCTATTTAGTTATTCATGCAAGATGTGGATTCATCAACAAACCAATGCGAAACATAAGGTAAAAGATAAAGTAATTGAGAACACATAATTAAGAACAACAAGAGTTTTGATCATTCATTCATAAATGACTAATAACATGATCTCGAATGGCAATTACACAAATTTTAATTATCCTAACCCTCGCAGCCCATGCAATGTTACACATTACAAACACATAATTAGTACATTAAGACAATATTGACTTGCATACTCGGTAACCATGTGCATGCCTCATACATAATTACTCACTCATATGTCCTTTCAAGCATCTAAAAGCACACACGCACACGCACGCGCGCGCGTGCACACACACACACACACACACACACACACACGACGGGGACTTGTCCTTCACTGCTTACATTCTTTAATTCTAATAAAAGGCTTCCTAACTATAGATGACATGCATCCCCACTTTTTCTTTATTCTCCAGGTTTGCGTTATAAATAGATTGATCTTATCCATGCTTTAATCCTATATTTAGCTATATCCATGCATTTTCCTTGTCTATCTTGCATGTGCTTTACCAACCTACATGTGCTTTATCCTTTCAAAGTCTATTTATGGACTTTTATTTCTTGGTACGCCAACTCTGATTTTCCAATTTTTAGCCTTTTCTAGAAATTTTACTAACTCCTGGAACCTGTCTTTGCCTATGCAAAAACCTTCGCATACGATATATCTATCTTCTATACACACATGTATCACTTACTTGCTCTCATGCGTGCTTCTACGCATTCCCCCCTCCGACCTCTTGGTACTTGCCTAAGGTTCATGTGTGCACTCCTATGTGTCATTTCCAACCTTCTTGCATGTGGCTTATACTTAGCCACTTCCTAAACCCAACATCATCCCACAATAGGAGTCTTTTCCATCCTCAACAATATATATAATCAAATAATAGCCTCCATAGAACAACTAAAATTATGAAATAATATGGAAGAATAAATAATATGGGCAATTACCCTAATGAATTAAAGAATGAAGAATTTGTTCCTCCACATATGTCCAAAATTCAAGCTTGTGGTGATGGTAGGAGTTTTGGGAATTCTTTGTTTATTGCATTCTCCAGTTTCTTCCATTCCTCGAGCTCTTTGGCGGCCTTGTGTCAGCGTTATTTCTACAATATCTGGAATCTTCTCTAGAGTCATCTCATCAGTAGTCTCTCGGAGTTCCTTGATCACCACATCCTAGTTTTAGGCAAGATTCTCCAGACTATCCATCATTTGTATCACCATAGGTTGGAATTCTTAAGCCTTTCTTCAATTGTATCCTCGCTTGGCCTTCATTGTTTCCCTTTTCGCTATAACTTCTTACATTACCTTATCACGCTTAGCCTAATTTTTTTATGGCATGTAGTTTCTTTAACTCCACATCATCATCCACAGTACACACATTCGAGGATTGTTATAAAATCCGATAGTTATAAAAAAATATTCTCGGCCTTTTGTGCAGCCTCCTTTAGCTACACAAGTAAGTGTTACATACTCTTAAATTTTCTTCACTACCTTCTCCTTGTTCACCCTTGCCACTCTTCGATGTAGGCCCTAGTTTTCTATGCACTTTAATCAACAACAAGTGTACCATCTCTTCAAAATAATCCACTTCTATGTTATTATTAGGTTTGGCCTAAATCACAACATCTGGGCATGCGCACGCGATGTTATTGATAATATCGATTGCTTTGTTGTATGCGTTTGCTATTCTCTTCTTCTCATCATCCAACTCCTCAACAATCCTATTATTTCTCAAACCTTTGTGCTTTTTATACCTCTGTACATGCTTGATCGTGGCCCCTTTACTGATATTCCTCCTTCTAACCTCGGTGACAATCTTGTTCAAAGTGTTATTTTCTTGCTTGTTTGAGATCTTAGTAGAGTCAATTATTGGGAAAGATTCGATTTTGATTTTAGTTCCAAAATTGACTCCTTGCTAACCTAAAATTTTAGATCCTCCATATGATTATATAGGATCCAATATAGTATCTTCCTTATGTACGGGTGAGCTTTGACCTTATCAAAAAAGTCCCAAAAAAATAACTCTCCGGTGGGTACCGAGCTCTAAAACCTTGCCCTTAATGTCTTTGAAGGATCATCTATGTATGAAATTTTTGGTGCATGTGGGGATTATCTTGGCTTTCTTCCTCTTGTGTGCATCCTTCATTGTGTCTCTTACATAACATTATGTTGTGCGTGGCTTGTTCCTTCACTAGTGCCTAACCCTTCTTCATCTCCTTGCTCATGGGCCTCTTCCTCATTAGGTTCATCTATATGTTCCTCTTCATTTTCTCCCACATTCTTTTATTCATGTGTATCCTCTTCATCTTGGGCCTTTTCTTCTTGAATGTGCTCTTATTGATTCTTCTCCTCTTGCACTAGTTGTTCCAAATATTCCTCCTTATCAACCTCATGAACACCATGAGGCTGTTCTTCCTTGGTGGGACTAGGTTTCCATGTTTTAATTAGTAATACGCTGGGAATGTGTGAGGTGATTGCCTCCCTGGTGCCTTTTCGCATTCTTATCCTAGTGCTATAATCCAATGCGGTTTCATATTCTCCTTCTTCGGGGTGTTTCGTCACGCCTATGCTTAGGAGCCTTCATTGTTTTCTTCTTCGATGGATATAGAAGCTTGATGTCATGCACATCAAATTCTTTTATATCTTTATGCTTTTCGAAGGTAGATAAACTATGCAAACCTCCTTCCCAACTGCCAAAGTCATAATTGGATTCAGATCCATGTTTTTATTTCTCCATGGTTTCCACATATACTACCTTTGACACATATCCATATCTTTTCCTAGCATATGGTAGTCAAAATCTACCCTTTCTACATTAAAATTCAAGTGTTACACATCCTTGATCATGTTCACTGCGCACTTGAAGTACTTAGTGTGAATGCGAATGAAAATTTACACCACGTACATATTTCCCCATTTCCGAGTAAAAATATTATAAGGCTGAAGTGTTACATCACTAAAAAATCTTCCTACCCAGTTAAGACAGTTGGAAACTCCTTGAGTACGCATCATTAATTTTCAAATGCATCGTGCATTATCTTGTACCATTTTTAAAGGTGTGCCTTATACGAATTTGAAATTATGCCATCACAAGTTTACTTGGAGAATATTTTCAATGGAGACTTATTTTTGATGAAGTGCTCCCTCATGTTTTCCTCAAGACCATCTAACACTCTTATCTCCCAAAATACAATCAGCAAGAGAATAGGAATGTTAGTGCAAAATTACAGCACCCCTGATTGTTTGTGATTTTGTGTACGACGTAACCGGTGCAACTTACATAACATGGGATTATCCTACAGTGTGGTACCTTTCAAGTAGGATAATCCTCCGGAAAAATTTGACTTCTTCCTCTAACTGTGATGCCGCGAAAAAACGATGACGCTCTAGGAACTTGCTTCCTCAAAACACATAACCCGAAAATGCGACAAATTTTTTTTTTTTTTTGGGTTACAATACAAGAATAATGCAGGGGTTTTCCAAACTTTACAATTCACTAACTTACTTGCATTACTTAACCTAGGTACAAGATTGATAAACTAGATTCCAAGTAAGGAGTATGTATTAACACAAGTGCTTCAGGGTTCATTATTCAACCATTCTAAGACCGATAGCCGAGGTTCGAATAATTTAATGATGTTTTCTATTCTTTCCAATAAGCTTAGTCTTGAACTATATTAAAATTAATATATATATATATATATATATATATATATTTATTTATTTATTTATTTATTTAGGTGTATAATTAGAAATCAATCCTTTTATACTAAACTAAGTGTACTAAGCGTTAGTGATAAGGAATAGAAAAATCTTAATTTATATTTAATCATATAGATGTATATAATGTAAGTTTAGCTAAAATACATATTTCATTGTTAATTATGAAGTTCAAAATCCATCTTTCATACTAGGTTAAATGTACTAAGAATGTGAAAATGTTTATAATATTGTAATCATCCAAATTTATTTTCTTTAATGTAGGTTAAACATATTTTAAAAAATGAACAAAAGACAAGAGTCTTATCACTGGTATAACATTTCAATCTATGTTTAAATTTATGGTTGGGGGGTGGGTGGCTTTAATAGCCACCTGCCATATCATTTAAACTCCCTCTCCTTTGGCGTGTTGAACTACACCAAGCTGGGCCGCATACCTATCTTCATTGACTTTTAGATCTGCAAATCCCACACCTCCTGTTTGGTCTGCCCACTACTTTAACTTGGCCTTGGCCGCGCGGGTAAAAGGAAGTGGTTATAGATGAAGCTACAGCTGGTGAGCAGGTGCGTTACCTCTTTCCACTCGGTACTGGCCGTGTGAGTTGTCAGGAGGTTATAGATGAAGCTACAGGCGCGTGAGACAGACGTGTTACCTCCACTTTCATTGGGTGCTGCGAGGTGTGTTCTTGGCGGGGATCCATAATTACACTGCACAAGAAGACAACCAGCAAAGGCAGGACGCGGATAGGAGAGTCTTTTGGGGTGCTTCCAACAAGTAGGTTATCCAACCCTGCCGTTATCTGTTCAGTATCGAATGCATCTTCAAATTCGGGATACGCCTCCAAGATATTTTTATCTAAATCGATTAAGGGACAGTGAGAGTGTTACGAGGAGACTGAAGAAATTTATTACAAAGATTTTCTATGGAGATCTTACCAGTTTTACGGTGTAGCTCGTGGAGGAGAATCTCATATAGGCGGATCTGTTCCATATCAGAATATTCATGGAGCACAGTTTGCTTTGCAATTATATGAACATTTTGTAGACCTTGGGAAGCGCATAAATTACTTATACATACGTAGGTTCTATTGCATATATAATTAATATTATTTCTTGGCTGCGGTTTATATTAATATACTTTGTTAATATAAAAGAAATATTAATAGTATATTGGTATTAATATAATTTAATAATAGTAAATCCATTAATTTTAATATTACTTTAATATGAATAATATTTAAAATATTAGTATCCTTATTAAGCATTAGGGACATATGAGTAATAAACTTAATAAGTTTAGAGCTTTTACATTAAAAATTTCTTTCTACACAATTTAATAGGCATTATATGGGATTTCAAATGAATTTGATTTTATTTCCCTTACTAATTTGCAAATAGTTTTACAATGAATTCTTAAATGAGGAAAAAAACATAATAGAGCTAGGACTTAAATTACTTCATTGGCATATTGAAAACTATTTAAAACTTAAGTCTTTCCATCAACAATACAAGAAGAGATAATGCACTAATATTCCCACTTTTCAATACATCTCTTTTAAGCAACAAAATGAAATTTAATATATATATTTTTAAAGTAAATTTCCCAACATTCCTCAAGAGGGTTTCAACAATATTTCCATTAAGTTTTAGAGTAAGCACTACTAACATTTCAACAAGATCAACACACTCATAAGAGGTTCCAAGCCAAGTTAAAGGAGAATAAATTTTCTTTCCTTCAACTTTCAATTCTATCCTCATTACAACCTTAATAATGAAAAACAATACACTCTCCTTCAAAATCTTAATACAACATTTTCCACTTAATGTGGGAACATTTTACAATAATGGAAGCTAAAATACAAAGCAATATTACACTTTTCCTCCACTCAAGGTGGGTAAAAATACAAGGTGGTTTCACATTGTCATCAACAAGGCTCCAATGCTACAAACATCAACAAGGTAGCTCCTCCAATAGTTTGCTTGATTCACAACAAGATAAGGGGAGAGGCAATGCTCTCCTCCCAACCAAGATACCCAATGGAGAAGAGAAGCCATCCTCTCCATTGGCCCCCGAGCCCCAACCACATTACAATGGGAGAAAATCCAACTCATGGCAACTACTAGCTTCCACATAACTTAACATGAAATTTCACATTCATTCCATTATCCTTCAAAACAAAACAACAACTCAACAAGAGGGAAACCATCAAAACAACAAAGTCACAAGGCTTATCAAGAAAGCCATAAGAGTAAGACCTATGGGGAGGCCACTTATGCCTCCCAATGGGAATGGGTGCCACCTAAAAGCCTCCAATGCAAAACACATTACCCCTAACAACTCTTATGCCTCCCTCAAGTACCCCTTATCCCTCCATCCACTCTTATGCCTCCCTCAACTCTTATGGCTCCCCCAAAGTAAGAACAAGAAGAAAATGCAAGAATTTCTCATACTAGGTGGGCACCCAACCCAAACTCCCTCCTCAAGAAAATGATCTCTTATGCCTCCCTCAAATAAACTCCCCATAGTCTCCTCCCACTCCCAACTTAGGCATTCTACCCATTCCCAACAAGCATTTCAAACAACAACATTCAACACAACATAAATATACATTCATATAACAAAAAAGAAACATAATACAAACAAGGTGAAGCTCCTACCTTTCCATGGTAGAGCTTGCTCCAAGTATGAAGTCTCAATTCCCTCCAAAGGTCAAGCAAGCATCCACAAGCTCCAACAAAATTTCCACAAGTATCAACAAGCTCCAAAAATCCACAAACTCCTTCAAAATCCTCTCCTCTCCAAAATACAAGAGACTAAAAATGAAACCTCCAACCCCCAAAACAAACAAGAGGATCAAATAAATAGAGAAAAGAGAGGGAGGGATGATGTGGCTCCAAGTAGGATGCCACCTCCTTTCCCCTCCACTCCACATCATTTGGTCAACCTCATATTCCAATGCACCATTAATGAGTGGTTGAAAGAAAGGCAAGCACCTTACACACTCCACCCAAGCCCACTTCCCCAAAGGACAAAATTAAATTTTTGAAAGAAAGTGTAATTAATATTTTACCCTTTTATCCCCCAAAACACCTAAAAGACCCTAAATTTGGCCTTCCAACCCATAGGTAGGGTTGGCATGGGGTTTTAAGAGGTGTGGGACAAATTTGACTTGTCCCACAAGCTTTCAAATTTGGCCTCTAAGGCCAAATTCTAGTTTCCCAAGTGGGGTAGAGTGTGCTACACTCAAAACTTAAACACACATCAATCCACACAAAATCCAAGGTAAATCAAGCCTAATAAATGAACTCTCTTTTGGTCATATCCCTTAATTAGTTTAAAACAAATTCAAATTAGCTTAAATAAGACACTACAACCCATGGCTAACAAAGGGGTAACCACCAATCCAAAAATCTAAATAATAAACCAAGTAAAATTTCACTTACTAAGAGAAAACACATACTAACATAATAGAAAGGGAAAATTAAAACAAAACAACACATGACCCCTAGGTCACAATTTTCCCCTAACCAAATAATTCTAACACACACACAATTACTTGTTGCCATGGTGACCTTAGTTGGATGCTTCTCGAATTCCGATGTGGTTGGTCTCCACTCCCCAATATTGTTGTGAATATAATACACTGCAGTAACGAGAGAATACCTCCTTCGGCCTGTTGGCCGCATTAAAACATTCATGCCAAATATACAATATAATCTAAAATAAACGACACATGATTTACTATCATCTATGCAAATACGATGTCACTTACACTTTCTAGCACATTTCTATTCCACATTTCATTTATGTCAAAACGATCATCACATTAGTCCAATTATCAAGTTCTACTCAATATGATTAAACATATCACATGTCATAATTAAAGATAAATAACCATGTCAAAAGTATACAAATATCATCATCAAATGTCCACCAGTAGACCATATGCATCATATAAATATCAAATCAATAACAGATCCAATGTCTATGATATCTACTAGCATGCTAAATCAAGAAGCCATAATAAATCCATAAGTGAAGTAATCCAGTCTCGAAAACAACAAAACAAAAATGGTGTCGAAGGGAAGTGGGCACTACATCCCCCTCCCCTTAGACTCGACTTCCTCCTGGAAGTCACTAGAAAAGGTGTGGAAACTGTCCTCGTAGCAAAGTAGCATCCTCCCAAGTAGCTGCAGTCTCATCATACCTGTCCCATTGGACCCGAACCTGATCAATCTCTCTACCACGAAGGCCCAGGGTCCTGTGCTCTATAATGCGTACGGGCTCCACCATCACTGCCCTTGATCCTGCACCTGCAATGCGGTCCAATCTAGCACGTGAGAAGGATCAGAAATATATCTCCTAAGAACAAAACGTGAAACACATCATGGACGCGAGATAAGATAGGTGGCAATGCTAGGCGATAAGCAAAGGGACCGAGGCGCTCCAAGATCTCAAATGGACCCACAAACCTAGGAGCAAGCTTAGAACCTTTTCCATAACGGATAGGGCTCTTATGCGGTCTGACACGAAGAAACACCTTCGTGCCTACCTCAAAACTGCGATCTGTCCTATGCTGGTCTGCATACTTTTTCTGTCTATCCTGCGCCTCTTGCAATCTCTGTCTGATCAAGGTAACCTGCTGCTCCATATCCTGTAATAATGTTGGCCCAAGGGAAACCCTGTCCTCAATCCTGTCCCAACTAAGAGGTGTCCTGCACTCTCTACCATATAATGCCTGAAAAGGAGCCATGCCTATAGAACTCTGGAAACTATTATTGTAGGCAAACTCCACCAAATACAGATACTCCTCCCATCTCGACTGATGATCCATCACGTACATCCTGAGCATATCCTCCAAAATCTGATTCACCCTCTCTGTCTGTCCATCTGTCTCAGGGTGATAAGCTGTGCTAAAATTAATCCTCATCCGAGGGCATACTGCATGGTGGTCTAGAAATGGGAGGTGTACAAAGGGTCGCGGTCGCAAATGATCTTCCACGGAATCCCATGTAATCTGACAATCTCATCAAGGTATACTCGTGCCACAAGACTTCGCTGTATAGGTGGTCTTCACCGGAGAAAAATGAGCTACCTTCGTCAATTTATCCACCGTGACCATGATGGCGTCGTGATGGTATCTCGACGTAGGTAATCCAACGATGAAGTCCATGGAAATGGTGTCCCACTTCCACTCCGGTATGGCGTGAGGATAAAGAAGGCCATCCGGATGCTGATGCTCGGCCTTCACCCTCTGGCACTCTAAACAACAGGACACAAATGAGGCCACGTCTCTCCGAATTCCTCTCCAAAAATACAACTGTCTCAGGGTGGCGTGCATCTTCTTCACCCCGGGATGGGCTGAATAAGGTGTACGATGAGCCTCTGTCAAAATGTCGTGTCTCAAGCCTCCATCTATAGGAACATATATCCGACCTCTGTGTCTGAGAAGACCATCTGCCTCTAATGAACATCCATCAAACCTCCCCTCAAGGGGTCTCTGAGACTCAATCTCTGCTCTGGCTGCAAGGTAGAAACTATCCTAAGGAAGCTGCTGTAAGATCCTACTCTACAAATCTATGCCCACTGAGGTGGCCATAGCCACATGTCTCCGCCTACTCAAGGCATCTGCAACCACATTCTCCTTCCCTTTCACATGCTCGATCTCCATGTCATACTCACAGAGTAACTCCATCTAACGCCACTGACGAGTGTTGAGATTGGGCTGCGTGAAGAGGTGGCGAAGACTCAAGTGATCAGTCCTGAGTGTAAATCTCGGCCAAGAAGAAAATGTCTCCACCGCACTAAGGCATGTACCACTGCTGCAAGCTCAAGGTCATGGGTCAGATAATTGAGCTCATAATCTTTGAGTTTATGAGACTCAAAGGCAACTACTCTACCCTCCTGCATTAACACACCTCCAAGTCCTGCCAAGGAAGCATCTGTGTAAACGTAGAACTCACCCTGAGGATCGCGCTGTGCAAGAATAGGTGCTCTCGTGAGGCATTCCTTTAGTGTATTGAAGGCCTGCTCACATCTGTCTGACCAATAAAATTTCTTCCCTTTCTGTTGAAGAGAAGTGATGGGGTGCACAATCCGAGAAAAATCTGAATAAACCTCCTGTAATACCCTGCTAGACCCATGAAGCTACGCACCTCGGTCACACTAGTGGGTGCTGGCTAGTCCATGATGGCTCGAATCTTGGAAGGATCGACTGTGATACCTTCCTCAGAAATGATGTGGCCCAAATACTGCACCTCAGGCTGAAAGAACGCACACTTCTCCAAGTTCCCGTAAAGGCGCTATTCGCGAAGACACTAAAGAACCTAGCGAAGGTGCTCCTCGTGCTCCTCATGTGTGCGTGAGTAAACTAGAATGTCATCAAGGAATATAAGCATGAAGCGATCAAGGAATGTCCTGAATACCCCATTCATCAAACTCATAAACACCTGGGGGCATTCGTCAAACCAAAAGGTACCACTGTGAACTCGTAGTGGCCATATCTCATACGGAAAGTTGTCTTGTGAATATCCGTCTCTGCAATCCTAAGCTGATGGTACCCGACTTAAGATCTATCTTAGAGAAAAATGTAGCCCCCTTCATCTGATCAAATAAATCATCAATGCATGGAAGGGGGTAACGATTCTTGATCGTTACTTTATTCAGCTGACGGTAGTCAATACACAACCGAAGAGATCCATCCTTCTTCTTTACGAAGATCACCGGTGCACCCCAAGGGGATACACTAGGATGGATTAGGCCTTTCTCCAGAAGGCCCTCAAGCTACAACTTGAGCTCACATAACTCAGGAGTAGTCATCCGATAGGGTGCTTGTGAGATAGGCTCTATGCCCGGAACTAGATCTATATGGAAATCTATCTCACGTGGGGGAGGTAACCCCGGTAGCTCCCCTGGGAACACATTAGCAAACTCTGATAAGATGGGATGGTCATCGAGGGAAGGTCCTCTTGACTCATCCTCTGATCTGTCACTGACCGTAATAGCAAATAACTGACAACCCCGTCGCGCACACCGCTTAAGCTGCATAACGGAGATGGTGCGAATGGATACGGCCCTCCTAACTCCTGATATCACTGACTCTACTCCAAGATCATCTATGCAAACAATAGTCTTATGGTAATAATCCACTCTAGCTCTGTGAGCGGACAACCAATCCATGCCTAAAATGATGCCATAAGATCCTAATGGAAGGATCCGAAGATCATAAGTAGTGGTGAAGGGTCCCAAATCCACTACACACTCCTTAACTAAGGAGTCTACAGAAATTTTGGCTCCAGAAGCCATCTCAACATCCCAACCATGGCCCTCGCTTAACCGCCACCAACCTACTCTACTAAGGATGGTGCAATAAAAGAATCAGAAGAACCAGAATCAAATAATATAGAGGTGGAAATACCACCAATACTACCTGTCATCTCAATCACAGTACTCTGGTGCTCAGCCTGGTGGTTCTCGACCATCTGCGTAGATCCGATGACTTCGTGCCATATCTCCAATAGTAGGCTCTGAGCTCTGCGTCTTACCCTTGTTAGGGTTCTGTGGGCAATCTCTCCAATGATGTCCCACAACACCACAACCATAACAACTACCTGGTCCTCTCCAGTGGGAAGCAGCTCCAACTAGTACTCTAGATGTCTCGAGCTACGAGATCCGACGATTTGGCTATGGATCGCCGAGGTCTCGTTGACGAGCTCCTGCTGACTGAGCTCTCGACGCACCCTATGTCCTGATGGGACCCCTAGGAGGAGGCCCCATACCATGTCCTCTCTGCGCATCAAATCTCTGAGGAGGTCGGTAAGGTGGGCGGGTCTGCTGCTGCTGTTGTGGTGGCCTGAATGAAGCTTTCCCTGAACTTTTTCCACCCCATGGAGGAGGAATCGCCCCTTCGACCTACCATCCTGCATCTACTAGATACGGCTCCAAACTCTGTCTCTAGCCTGTTGCGTCTTTCCCCGTGTCTCCTCTACAATATAGGCCTTCTCCACGGCCTCTGCTAATGTCTGTGGGCAGTGAATGCGCACTGCACCACCTAAATCCAAGTTTAGTACTGCTCATCCTGCATATAGTTGACGTACTGGAGTAGGTCCAGAAATCGACTCTCATACTCAGCTACTGTCATTGATGCCTGACGGAGGTCATGAAACTCGTCTATCCGCTGCTGTATAAATCTCCTGGGTAAATACCTGCTCCTGAAACACTCCTCAAATAGCTCCCAGGTAATCGTCTCCGAGTCAACATGGAGCTTCTACTCCTCGGTCCTCCACCAGACTCCTGCTCCATCCTTCAGAAGATGGATTGCAACACGAGCTTTCGTGTTGCTAGTACAAGGGCAGAGCTTGAAGCATCCGCTCAAGCTCACCAACCAGGCCTCTACCTGAAAACCACCTGTATCACCCGAATAGTGAGATGGTCGTAGCTTCAGGATCTCCCTGATATGGTCTGCAGCTGACGTATGACGAATCCTAGGTCTCTCTGTATGCTCCTCCCTCTGTCTAGGGCTCGAGACCTGTCCCTATGTCCTGAGATCCTGTCCCCATGTCCTCTTTGTGGTGACTCTGCCCTAGCTGACTCCACACAGGAAGTTCTCTGCCCTGTGCTCCTCACTGTGTTGAGGGGATACCTAGGCATCTACTGATGGCTCCAAACTATGTCTTGCAAATCGTCCTCCCAAGGGCTCTCCGCGTATAGCGGCATTGACATCCTGGAGTGTCTGTAAGATCGAGGTAGAATGGTGCTTTCTGACTACTGCTCCGGCGGTGGTATATATAGGTCTATATGAAGAGACCCCTTGCCCAATCCGTGCCTCCTGCACAGATCAAGGTGAGAGTTAGTTCATTGCTCTAGGTCTTGTGCCAATTTTTTTTCTAAATTTGTTGTTTCCTATAATTATCAACATTGTGGTTTTATATATTAAAAGAGTCAACTCTGCACTAGGTTAAATGTTCATGTTTCATGTTTTCTACGTGTGCCCAAGTGTCCAAGCTTTGAACCCCCGGCTCTGATACCAAATGTAATGCCACGAAAAAATGACGACGCTCTAGGAACTTGCTTCCTCAAAACACATAACCCAAAAATGCGACAATTTTTTTTTTTTTTAGGTTACAATACAAGAATAATGCAGGGGTTTTCCAAACTTTACAATTCACTAACTTACTCACATTACTTAACTTAGGTACAAGATTGATAAACTAGATTCCGGTAAGGAGTATGTATTAACACAGTGCTTTAAGGGTTCATTATTCAACCATTCCAAGACAGATAGCCAGGTTCGAATAATTTAACAGATGTTTTCTATTCTTTCCAATAAGCTTAGTCTTGAACTATATTAAAATTTATATATATATATATATTATATATTTTATTTAGGTGTATAATTAGAAATCAATTCTTTTATACTAAACTAAGTGTACTAAGCGTTAGTGATAAGGAATAGAAAAGAACCTTGATTTATATTTAATCATATGAATGTATATAATGTAAGTTTAGTTAAAATACATGTTTCATTGTTAGCTATGAAGTTCAAATCCATCTTTCATACTAGGTTAAAAGTACTAAGGATGTGAAAATGTTTATAATATTGTAATCATCCAAATTTATTTTCTTTAATGTAGGTTAAACATATTTGAAAAAAAAAAAAAACACAAGACAAGAGTCTTATCACTGGTATAACATTCCAATCTATGTTTAAATTTATGGTTGGGGGTGGGTGGCTTTAATAGCCACCTGCCATATCATTTAAACTTCCTCTCCTTTGGCGTGTTGAACTACACCATGTTGGGCCGCATACCTATCTTCATTGACTTTTAGATTTGCAAATCCCACGCCTCCCGTTTGGTCTACCCATTGCTTTAACTCGGCCTTGGCCGCGCGGGTAAAAGGAAGTGGTTATAGATGAAGCTACAGCTGGTGAGCAGGCGCGTTACCTCTTTCCACTCGGCCATGGCCGCGCGAGTTGTTAGGAGGTTATAGATGAAGCTACAGGCGCGTGAGACAAGATGTGTTACCTCCACTTTCATTGGGTGCTGCGAGGTGTGTTCTTGGTGGGGATCACATGTCACGCCCGCACGAATTGAAGATAGCCAGCAGGTAGCAAGACGCGGATAGGAGAGTCTTTTGGGGCGCTTCCAACAAGCAGGTTATCCAACCCTGCCGTTATCTGTTCAGTATCGAATGCATCTTCAAATTCGGGATATGCCTCCAAGATATTTTTATCTAAATCGATTAAGGGACAGTGAGATTGTTATGAGGAGACCTGAAGAAATTTATTACAAAGATTTTCTATGGAGATCTTACCGCTTTTATGGTGTAGCTCGTGGAGGAAAATCTCATATAGGCGGATCTGTTCCATATCGAATATTCATGGAGCACGATTTGCTTTGCAATTATATGAACATTTCGTAGGCCTTGGGAAGCTCATAAATTACTTATACATACGTAGGTTCTATTGTATATATAATAAATATTATTTCTTGGCTGCAGTTTGTATTAATATACTTTGTTAATACAAAAGAAATATTAATAGTATATTGGTATAAATATAATTTACTAATAGTAAATCCATTAATTTTAATATTACTTTGATATGAATAATATTTAAAATTTTAGTATCCTCATTAAGCATTAGGGACATATGAGTAATAAACTTAATAAGTTTAGAGCTTTTACATTAAAAATTTCTTTCTACACAATTTAATAGGCATTATATGGGATTTCAAATGAATTTGATTTTATTTCCCTTACTAATTTGCAAATAGTTTTACAATGAATTCTTAAATAAGGAAAAAAAACATAATAGAGCTAGAGCTTAAATTACTTCATTGGCATATTGAAAGCTATTTAAAAACTTAAGTCTTTCCATCAACAATACAAGAAGAGAAAATGCACTAATATTCCCACTTTTCAATACATCTCTTTTAAGCAACAAAATGAAATTTAATATATATTTTTTAAAGTAAATTTCCCAACATTCCTCAAGAGGGTTTCAACAATATTTCCATTAAGTTTTAGAGTAAGAACTACTAACATTTCAACAAGATCAACACACTCATAAGAGGTTCCAAGCCAAGTTAAAGGAGAATAAATTTTCTTTCCTTCAACTTTCAATTCCATCCACATTACAACCTTAATAATGAAAATCAATACACTCTCCTTCAAAATCTTAATACAACATTTTCCACTTAATGTGGGAACATTTTACAATAATGGAAGCTAAAATACAAAGCAATATTACACTTTTCCTCCACTCAAGGTGGGTAAAAATACAAGGTGGTTTCACATTGTCATCAACAAGGCTCCAATGCTACAAACATCAACAAGGTAGCTCCTCCAATAGTTTGCTTGATTCACAACAAGATAAGGGGAGAGGCAACGCTCTCCTCCCAACCAAGATACCCAATGGAGAAGAGAAGCCATCCTCTCCATTGGCCCCCGAGCCCCAACCACATTACAATGGGAGAAAATCCAACTCATGGCAACTACTAGCTTCCACATAACTTAACATGAAATTTCACATTCATTCCATTATCCTTCAAAACAAAACAACAACTCAACAAGAGGGAAACCATCAAAACAACAAAGTCACAAGGCTTATCAAGAAAGCCATAAGAGTAAGACCTATGGGAGGCCACTTATGCCTCCCAATGGGAATGAGTGCCACCTAAAAGCCTCTAATGCAAAACACATTACCCCTAACAACTCTTATGCCTCCCTCAAGTATCCCTTACCCCTCCATCCACTCTTATGCATCCCTCAACTCTTATGGCTCCCCAAAGTAAGAACAAGAAGAAAATTCAAGCATTTCTCATACTAGGTGGGCACCCAACCCAAACTCCCTCCTCAAGAAAATGATCTCTTATGCCTCCCTCAAATAAACTCCCCATAGTCTCCTCCCACTCCCAACTTAGGCATTCTACCCATTCCCAACAAGCATTTCAAACAACAACATTCAACACAACATAAATATACATTCATATAACAAAAAGAAACATAATACAAACAAGGTGAAGCTCCTACCTTTCCATGGTAGAGCTTGCTCCAAGTATGAAGTCTCAATTCCCTCCAAAGGTCAAGCAAGCATCCACAAGCTCCAACAAAATTCCCACAAATATCAACAAGCTCCAAAAATCCACAAACTCCTTCAAAATCCTCTCCTCTCCAAAATACAAGAGACTAGAAATGAAACCTCCAACCCCCAAAACAAACAAGAGGATCAAATAAATAGAGAAAAGAGAGGGAGGGATGATGTGGCTCCAAGTAGGATGCCACCTCCTTTTCCCTCCACTCCACATCATTTGGTCAACCTCATATTCCAATGCACCATTAATAAGTGGTTGAAAGAAAGGCAAGCACCTTACACACTCCATCTAAGCCCACTTCCCCAAAGGACAAAATTAAATTTTTGAAAGAAAGTGCAATTAATATTTTACCCTTTTATCCCCCCAAAACACCTAAAAGACCCTAAATTTGGCCTTCCAACCCATAGGTAGGGTTGGCATGGGGTTTTAAGAGGTGTGGGACAAGTTTGACTTGTCCCACAAGCTTTCAAATTTGGCCTCTAAGGCCAAATTCGAGTTTCCCAAGTGGGGTAGAGTGTGCTACACTCAAAACTTAAACACACATCAATCCACACAAAATCCAAAGTAAATCAAGCCTAATAAATGAACTCTCTTTTGGTCATATCCCTTAATTAGTTTAGGACAAATTCAAATTAGCTTAAATAAGACACTACAACCCATGGCTAATAAAGGGGTAACCACCAATCCAAAAATCTAAATAATAAACCAAGTAAAATTTCACTTACTAAGAGAAACACATACTAACATAATAGAAAGGGAAAATTAAAACAAAACAACACATGACCCCTAGGTCACAATTTTCCCCTAACCAAATAATTCTAACACACACACAATTACTTGTTGCCATGGTGACCTTAGTTGGATGCTTCTCGAATTCCGATGTGGTTGGTCTCCACTCCCCAATATTGTTGTGAATATAATACACCTGCAGAACAGAGAATACCTCCTTCGGCTGTTGGCCGCATTAAAACATTCATGCCAAATATACAATATAATCTAAAATAAACGACACATGATTTACTATCATCTATGCAAATACGATGTCACTTACACTTTCTAGCACATTTCTATTCCACATTTCATTTATGTCAAAACGATCATCACATTAGTCCAATTATCAAGTTCTACTCAATATGATTAAACATATCACATGTCATAATTA
Organism: Taxus wallichiana var. yunnanensis; assembly: GCA_018340775.1. Classification (NCBI taxonomy): domain Eukaryota; kingdom Viridiplantae; phylum Streptophyta; class Pinopsida; order Cupressales; family Taxaceae; genus Taxus; species Taxus wallichiana. The sequence goes on along the minus strand of CM031235.1, from coordinate 343,681,560 downwards.
AAGATAAATAACCATGTCAAAAGTATACAAATATCATCATCAAATGTCCACCAGTAGACCATATGCATCATATAAATATCAAATCAATAACAGTCCAGTGTCTATGATATCTACTAGCATGCTAAATCAAGAAGCCATAATAAATCCATAAGTGAAGTAATCAGTCTCGAAAACAACAAAACAAAAATGGTGTCGAAGGGAAGTGGGCACTACACTAACCTAGTGCCAACTTCTCTAAAGATCAGAGAATGACAAGCTAAAATAATCCTATTCTAATGCTTTCTAGGAGACAGGGATAGAAAAATGCATGAAATAAAACTACTCTAAGTGAAGGTGATGCACCAAGAAAGGGTGAGACAATCCAAGTGAGTGAAGAATGGGGAGAGAACTGAGTAGGAGAGGGCTGGTAGAAACACCATAGTCCAAGACAACATTCAATTCCCTATATTTGTAAAGCACAACAAACTATAGACCCTACAAAGAGATAGATACATGCACAATATACTTATACATAGAATGGAAGGAAAAATATGCAATTCATACAAGTTAGGGAGAAAATGGCCACAAAACATGAATTTTATTACTCAGAAACATGCACAATCCATCATATCATAAGCACAAGATAAATCCTTTATAATAAGCCCAAATTCAAGGCCTTTAGCTCATAATAGCTCTAGAAAAAATTTGAAAGAGTTCCTTTGCTTTTCTGGAAAATTATCCCTCAGAATGAGGTGAATTTTACAATATATAAACCATTTAAGTCACCAACCGGTAGGATGCATTAAAGAGGTATGGGAAACCATTCATTTTGGTACTTTTCTTACACAGGTGGTCATGGGTGCCATGCCTCATTAATTTTGGTCGTTGGGATGTCATTCATTCACCTACCCTCGTTTGGCTTGTAACTCGTCCATCCTCTGGGTCGTCCAACTACGTTGGGTTGGACGACATCTATCTTTGTGACCATACATGCCTCTAGTCACCAACCAACCCGGAGTTTCCATCTTCACATGTGGGGCATCCAACCCAGGAGGTTGGATTCCCATATATCTCCTCTTGTATGAAACACTACCCATCCATCCTCATAGCCGATGAACTTCCGAGTGACCAACTTGGTGACACACCCAACCATTTCGCACAAATTAAAGTCGACCATATATGTTTGTTGTCAAATCCCAAGGGGTTGAATGGCATCTATGTATGCTAACCAACCTCTCCGTATGCTGTCCATCCAACATAAAAGATAGTTGACACAAAAGCCATCCGACACACCTGTCTGAATAACCCATCACCCATCCAACTGATATTTTGTACGAGGGTTGGACGTCGCCCAACATGTTACCCAACCAACCTTTCCGACCAACCATAAACTAACCAACCCTGCTAACTAACCATCAAATGACCAACCCTTTCGACCAACCATCACGACACGACACATCTCAGTAAATCAGCCAACTCTCAATAAGATCGATTGCATCTCCAAGATTCGTCGTGGTGAGCTAGCTCATTGAGCCAAAACACGAGCTACCTTGTATGCTACAAAATTATTTTTCCTTTTTCCATCAACTGCCAATGCTCGACCTGCTAAGTTATCCATTTCATAGGGGGTGCAAAAAATGGATAAAAAGGACCCCAAGTAATCTTATCTCCCTTCTCCGTTTGGGACCTTGCCTCTTCGATGATTCCTTCATCTATATACAAGGAAATTTTATGTTTAATCTTGTGCATCATCTTGTGTGAAATATGGGGAATTTCATATTCACCTCTATCTATGTCTCGGATATACCCAACTTGTAACTTACTAATTGCGCAACTAATCTTGTGCCTAGGTCAACAATCTTCTCAATGTTGAAGGCTTGGCTTTCCCTCTGATATTGTAACTTGGTTATTGTTGCCTCTATTTCCACCTCATCACACAAATCAAGTTCTATCTTTTCTCTTGTATCATGTAACCAAAGTGACCTTGTTAATTAATCTAGTAGTTAATCAAATCCTTCTACCGAAAAATTAGAAGTAATCCTCATGGACGTGCGACATTAACCATTGAAATAGAAATGTGGGCTTCTCAAAGAAGGGTAGCTTATATAATTGAAGTACCCCAAACCCTTCCAAGGTTTTGCACTACACTGTATCATCAAAAACTATCTCGCCCTTCTAGGGTTTTTTTAATCAACTCTCATAATACATCCTTATTGATGTATACCTCATGTGCTTACGCCTAGTGGTTGTATTCACTAATCTTACATTTCACCAGTTGTGATGCCCATGGTTTCCCTACAACTAATTCTTGCGGGTATGTGCATCTCGAAAACCATTCATCAAGGGAATCTTCTATGTTATTCTTGGTATTTGGTGTCTTCTTTGGCACCATTGTATCTCTTTTATTATACTTCAACATCTTTAATCCTTGAACTGTGAATTTCGTGCCCAAGATTTCTAAAATCAAACCCTTGTTTTTTCAAATCATTCTGCAATGCTATAGTCCTCTTGCTCAATTATTTTCCCTTGTTTACTCAAATTTTGTGCCCTAACTCAACTTGTAAATCATTTTTCCATAACTTTCCCCTTCACCTTCGAACCCTAGCTTGTTTCCTTACCTCCAAACCCTTTTTCGCTTAGTTTCCAATTCTTCAAAATGATCTCTTTGTTCTCAAGGTTTTATGCTCATTCTCTCTACTTCACGTCTTTGTTTAGCTCTAGTTTGTACTTCACACTATTATTTGGTTAGCAAGAACTCTTTTGCACATAAGTTCTCAAACAGAAAGGTAATAATGACTTCACTTGCCCTCCTTTTATATATATTTTAATTTCCAACCACATTAATTGCACTTCACCTACGCCAATAACAATCGAGTGCAGTGTAAAGGATTTTTGATGGAATTGATGTGGCCAAAATCACCTATGAGAATTTGAATATCGCCTTCGATCCAAAATATAGAGTGAAGCAATAAATAAAGAACCAGGGTCACCGTGTTGGGAGAAAGAAATACATACAAATCACAAACTATACAAATATTACTGCATCCTAAAAAATATCAAAATTCTTCTCATTAGTTGGGGCAATGGAAAACACTCATCACCCCTCACCAATTCTCATAAGCACATCTCGCTCTAATACCAAATGTTAAAGATAAGAGAGATTTGCATAGAAGAATACACCATCAATCTATATTTCTTTAGAAAAGAATACATATAGGGAATGATATCCTATAAAGTAGGATATATGTTATAATAAATTTAACAAGCTTCCTATGATATCTCATAAGCCAAACTACTTAAGTTTGTTTTAACAACCTAAAGAAAATTACCAACGAATATAACAATATATATTTGCTCACACATGTAAGCACTAATATGATATTTCCTAACAAAAGCATGTGTGGTTCTTTTTGAATCATTATAAAATAGAATAATCGAGATCCTCGCAGCGGACACACTTATAATAACAAATAAAAACAACACAAAGAAAAATGGAAGACTATTTTTTTGGAAATACTACGTTATTGCAAACATAATGAAAGAAGCTTATTAATATTAGGGCTTTGATCTACTTCTATTGAAGTAACCGGGAAACATGGTGCCATCTAACGCTTATAATCGAAATCCACCTAATTAAAGTATCTTGGTTACTTTAAATGGTCCCAACCAATGAACTTTGAATTTCCAAAGGTTTCACAAAACTTTGAGTCATACAAGATCACCATCCCACCAATAGTAAAATACTTGTTCTTAATATGCCTATCATGTTAAGCCCTCTATCTTACTTTTTCTATCTTCGACTCTATCGCGTAATTGCACACCACTCATCCAATTGCATAATCTTATGAATCCTCTCATCTATCTGCCTTCTCATCATCGAGTCCTCTTACATGTGCAATACATAGGGAGAGTATCATGAATTCCACAGGTAAAATTTCCTCGACACCAAACACTAATTGAAATGGTGTTACCTTATCAACCTTTTGTATGTAGTCATGTATTCCCATAAAAAACGGATACTTTGTCATCCCAATCCTTTCTACCTACATCACAATTTTTGTTAATGTATGTCCCAAGATCTTATTGAAAGCCTTTGCAGTACCATTGGCTTATGGGTGATAGGGGTAGTCTTATGATGGGCTACCATAAACTCTTCCAAAAATATTCTAATTGTTTCATTCAAAAAATGAGTTCCCCTATCACTAGTAAGGATCAAAGGACAACCGTACTGACTAATGATATTTTCCCATAAAAATATTGTTTTCGTAGCTGTAGTGTAGTCCTTAATGGACATTTCTTCTACCCACATTTTCAGATAATTGGTACATGTGATAATTTAATGGGAACCTCTCCTCCACGTAGTGGCACAATTAGGACAAAAAATTCTATTTCCCACTTCTCAAAAGGCTCTATGCTTGCTATAGGTCAAAGCAAAATTTTAGCCTGGTTCTTTGGCTTTCCTATTTGTTGAAAATGATCACATTTTTGAAAAATTCCTTAGTATCTTTGTAAAGTGTCTCCCACCATAATCCATCAGGTAATATCTTACATGTTGTAGCTTCACTTGCATAGTGACCTCCAACAATCCCACAATGTTCTTATTCCATGATGGCATTGTGTTCATGATCTAAGACACACCTACGTAGAAATTAATCTTTACCCATCTTACATAAGTATCATGTGATTAGATGGTAGGGTGCATCATGAATGGTGAGTTGCTTCTTCTCCAGTGTCTTCATTCCTTTAGGCGTAACTCCTGTGTGTAAGAATATTGTAATGTCTCTTCCAAGTAAATGGCGCGTAATGTAACATGAATAGCTAAGCATCTTACATAGTGTACTTTATGCATTGCACGTCCTCACCAGAGTTAATTATTGATAAGTGATCTTGTCCCGAATTTCTTTTACCATGATTTACTATAGCTAAAAAACTCAAACTCTTGGAACAAAATGATCGACAACAAATGTGCCCTTGTAAGACTAGCTTATTTACCAATATTTAAGTTCCATGTGATCCGTGTAAAAGATAAATGGTGTCACTAGGAGGTACTATCTAAACAATGGAAGTGCGTAAACCATTGACAACACCTCACGCTCCATGGTTTTATAATTTTACTCAGTCGGCATCATCTTCTTGCTTTCAAATTTTCAAAATAGATAGGATGTGTAACACCTCTTTATTACGCTTCTCAACTAGGAGGTTTTTTTATATTAACATCATGATTCACTGATTTAAATGCCCATCATTTAAATCCAACATAAATATGAAATTGAATCCATATGATAACAATCATAAACCATGTGCAGATGCATGAGTCGGTTAGTAACCAATCACTCATGTATTACTCTTTACGAGTGTGTATATAAGGTATACTTTTGGTTTCATTTTTCAAGCATTGATAATAAAATTATATTTTCTAAGTGCATACGTAGAACTCAATCATTTGAATCCCATCATGCATCCGACATCTTAGATCTTGGTGAATTTGAACAGTGTAATCAACATCTTACACTACTTTTTCCAAAGTTTCAGAGGCATGTTTTCAATGCTTGGTTCCGTGATGATACATTTGTCATTAGGAACTTGTCCTTCACCTAATTATGTTATATGTATTATTTTCCATTTCTTAAGTTATTATGTTCATAGTTAACAACTTAAGCATTCATTAATGTCCATTCCTATTTACTAGGTTCATTTAGTTTATTAAGATAAACAAGTAATTTTGTACCTTTAAGTACACCTAAATTATTATGTGTCATTTGTTAATGACCAAGGTACAACAATGAGATATTATTAGTTATGATTATCTCATTTACGACAAAGCATGCCTTCATTCTCTAGATAGGTCAACTGCATCAGATTAAGACCTAAGGCTAGGAATAACAAGGAACTTGACTTAATCTAGTTCAAGGCATCAATTATTGTCATTCATGCCCATTGGGTTTATAAACATCTGTACTTCTTCACAAGTTTTCAATGTACTTACGTACTTGTCATTACACCTTATTTTACAATGAATTGAAGTTTCTTTGCACAAGATACAACTTGATCCTTTAAAGTGTAAGATTGCTACTATCTAGGAAACATCATGATCCTTATTAGATCTTCTTACCATATGCTTTGGCATCATACTTATCTAATGTTGTTTAGTTATAGGTTCATCAATTGCATTCACCAATTTAGAAGATGACCCTATGATCTTGATTTCATTGTTGTTATATTATATTTATTTTTCCTCTAATATACTTAATCATCCCTTTTAAGTTTGAGGTCATAATCCACCAACATGTTCCACTTTACTAAGTGCTCAGAAGAATAGTTCAACTTAAATATTTCTGAACAACTAGTGCATTATTTATACTTAATTCTTTTAAGTAGGATTTCATAACAGTTTTGGGATCCAGAAGTCTTAATACCCATCCAACTTGTTTTCTAACAATGCACTTGTTAACCCCTAGGGTATTGTAGGCATAATATTACGTTAAATATAATTAATCATCCATAACTATGTGGTTGCTACAAGGATTCCCAATTATAATTAATATTATTCATTTGTCGCAATTGAGGCTCCATTGATCTTTCTATCATTATCCCATTCCCTTATATTTTTATATCATTTATGTTTGCTAAACTTTTCTAGGGTCATCAAGACACATTATACAGTAGTGTTATCATTTCAACATAAATAGAATATAAGGTATATAACAACAGATTCTAGAATAGAGTCACAATCAGAATATCACTGATTTAATTAATCACTTGCCAATTCTATATCAATACTTATTACATAGTCATAGAAAACTATCAACATTATCATTATTGGAATAATAATGATTACAATACAATATGTATTATCAAAGATAATACTTTAATTAATAACCGACAAAACTACCTTTTCGTTGTTAATATCACAACGAAGTATAACTTTCGCTTCTTAGTCAAATACATTACAATTAATTGCATTTCTCAATTAGAACAACATCCACCATAGATAATCATTATTTCATGTCCACAACTGATTATCAAGATAATCACAAAATATTTTAGGCATCTTGCCTTACTCAATTACAATCATTTTTATCATTTCACAACAAGAACAACTTTATGGATTATATCAAAAGACATAGCAGTCAACAATGATGTAAGTCACATTTTCCTTCATAGTCAACTTGTTTTGCTAATCAACCTACATGGTACAAATTCAACATTGTAAATGGTCATTTCTATACGAACTAGCATGAAAGGTCCTCTTTCCCACTTAACAACTTATGCCATATATTATTTGAATAAATGAATTGTTACAATAATTAAAATCATATAAACAATATATAGCACTCAATATCAAATTAGCTACTTCTCAAGATAATTTAATTTGCATTCAGAATAACTGTCATTGCATTCTTTTCTAAATGCTTTAGAGTTAAAACTACCAAAAGTAAGAACTCATATTAATAAAATCCATTCAATCTCAACATGGAATCTTAAGTTTAATAATTGTATCAATATTATATAATTTATGCATAACTTACATAAATATCAAAATTGTGAATCATAAAACATCATATATCGATATTGCCTTGAAGTATCAAATACTTCTCCTAAGGACAGAGTAAAGATTCTACTTATGGGTACCCTTCATAATCAGAAACTGATTTACAAAATAATTATTTCAAAACTGAGTTGATACAGTCAAAATATATACCAGTCATGATTCCATATATATACAAAAGGACCCATTCATATAAATTTTGACTATTAAAAAGGGTAACTCATAATAACCAAACACATCGACATCCTTCAGAGGGAGTTTCATAAAATTTTGACAAAGATAAGGTAACAATTGTTTACCTTAAATGTTTTGAAGACCACCAAATGGCCCACAAAGTTCCTCACTTACTTCAAAGACAAAAAATAAAGAGTCAAAATAGATATTCAACAAGATTAGGGTAAGTATCATTTACCTTAATCTTATCGAATGCCAAAAATAAATCTTCGTTAATCTTAAAACAACGTAATCATAGCTAACAACATGGTCATTGATTAAAATATCAATAAGAGAGATAACATGATGTAGACATGCATGAAATCCCTGAGAACTTCCTAATAAAGTATTAACACAACAAATTGTTGACGCCAAACTGAATTGTGTCATTCTCATATAAGGTCTTCCAGATTTCATTCACGATACAAGCCAAACACTTAGCTCATTTATAATAACAAGGATTGTATTTAATTAAACAAGAAAAGTTTTCCCAAATGTCACACCAAGGAGTCAACCTCGAAACTGATTGATGAGAAAGAATGCGAGGATCCAAATCCGTACAAGAAAATCTAAACAAGTACGAAGTCATATTGATTGGAACATTCGATTCCCACAATAATAAACCATTAAACCAAAATGGGTTTTAGAACTGAATGTCATCACATGACCATGAGGAGGAAATAGATTTTGAGAAGGTTAAACAAGTGGAGAACCAGATGGGAATATTCCATAACATCCCCAAGAGGCATATTTAACGTCTACCCTGAAGTAAATTTCGCCATACGAAAACCAAAAAGGGTTACCCTTTTATTATTTTTGAATGAAATGCAATATATACCAAATAATACTGAAATTATAGTCCTATTTTTCGCTTGAAATTTGAGTATATCTCAAAATCAAATGATGCAATGTTTCCATTAAAATAATATTGAACCCAAAAGAAGGGTTTACCTCTAATAAATGATTATAACAAGCAAAAATGTTCCCAACCATTGCTGTAACTCACAAAACACACTTACATCACAAGATTTCAACTTAGTGATAACAAGAAAAACCTAGTAGCATTTTCACCCATACATTATAGAAAAAAAAGTACATTATTGCAAATATTTCTTTTTACACAATTAGTAAATAGAATAAGTTATAAGGAAGGAGATAGAACAATTCATGCATGAGAATGAAAGACAAAAACCTTATTCCTCTTTTCTTTCCTTTTATCCCTTTTCCACACTTCAAGCTATCTTAGTTTTTCACCCAATTTCTCTCTGCCAAGACTCTCGAACCATAAGATTTTAAATGAAATATATATAGGTCGTTGTCTGAAATACAACCAAAACCCTTTGTGAATTTACCATACCCCATTGATAAACCCAAAAAAAGCTCAATCGACTTGGCTAATAACTCACATGCATAACTAGAACCAAAGTAAAACTTGATAAGAGAGAGAGGAAACCAACATGATCAAATGAGCTATGTTTTACCCCCTAACCCATCTCATTAGATTTATTGGGAAGCTTTCTCTCCTCATGAGGTCTCGTGGCTAGGGAGTACACGTTATTAATTAAAACCAAGACAACCGCTAGTTTCCCCTAAAATCTCTCCTCCATACTTAACAAGAAAATACATGGGACATGATTTGGTGAATCAATCTAATCAAACTAACAATGCAACTTAATTTTTTTTAAAATAACTTCAAGATCCATTTTTAAAACCTATAGTACATCTCAAAAAGATCCAATAAAGTTTTGCATTGTGGCCATTTTTATTGGCTAGAAAATTAAATAGCATAGGTCGATGTTCAAATTTATATCCCTCACCAATAGCATTAATAACTTCGCCCATGGTCATTGACCGTTTAATTTCTTGTGCTAGAGCATGGTTTCAAGACCTTTAGAATATCTTTATATCCATAAAATTATTAAGAATTGTCTCAGGGTTAATCAAGTTATTTAACTAAGATATTTAATTTTATTACCAAGATCATGACTCGAATGAATCTATCCTTCAAGGAATACCCGCCCCAATTAACAAGATCTTAGGATATTTAGAAATATTTTCACCTTACAAGGTTTATGACCTCTTCTACTAAATCGCCACACAACATGAATTGAAAGTGAGTTATGATCATAGGGCTCTTTCATCATCGTTGTCACAACATTTAAAAAGTTTAGCATCACTATAATAAAGTCAACTAAGACAAACACAATCAATTTTTTAAAAATAATAGCAAGACATGGTTAATACCTATATAATATCTCGATAAGGAGTATGGTTTAAAACCATATAACAAATTGTCTTGGTAAGGTCTAAAGACCTTTAGTAACCAATGAAAATAGTTCATCACAAATTAACATTCTATAGTGTGTCTTAATATACTTAACAATTTAATGTCCTCCAACATGGCCTTAGGCCATCCTTCAACAATTATCATTAGTTTTGGATACCAAGTATAATCAATAGCAATCAAATCCCAATGATATGCAAGTGCCAAGGTATAAATAAGGTCATGCAATTTTTAGTACTATAATGTCTATCCCGAGATCCGATTGTATTTAAACAATCTCAACAATGACCTCATATCAAGGAGTTCAATCGGTTCAAGATCAAATTTAATACAAGAAATTTATACAATCATCAAATTAAAACATGAATATATCATAAATTCTAAGCACTTTACTTAACGACGAAAAATGAGCATTGTCGTGCTTTTGTGCATGCAATCACACGTACATGTGTATATCATTGTCGACCTATACATGTGTGTGGGTAGCTACATAATTAGCTAAGTAACAAGGTTCATTTCCTCCTAGCTTCATAAATCATCTATCATTTACGACTTATTCTTTCAACTAGTAGAGTAAAATTGAGGGATGTAACGGGATGGTCTACATTACCTTCCCTTATCTCTGGGCCAATATTGTGTCATTTACGGTCCCAAAAGCATCCACATGAACATGAAATGGTTTATTCCAAGAAAGGAAGCAAGAGATGGGCGTGGTGGTTAGATTCTCTTTTAAAGCCTCAAATTCTTGTTTTTACGTGTCACCCCAATAGAATTTTCCTTTTTCCTTCAATAATTCCTCTAAAGGTGTAAAAATCTTGGCATACCCCTTAATGAATTTACGGTAATAACCAAGATGCATAAGGAATCCAAAGATTTCACTCGATTGGTTGGTTCTTCCAACCCCAAAATAACTCGCAATCTTGGCAGGATCTACCAACAACCCTTATTTACAAATGTTGTGTCCAAACAAACTACCAAATGGTGTCACAAAGATATAGTTCTTATTGTGTAAGGATATGCTAATTTGTCTACATCTCTTAAAAACAAACCTCAAATAGTCACAATGCTCTTTAACTAGCCCATAAAAGTCCAATCATCCAAATATACTTGAATAAAATTGTGAATGAAATCTTGAAAATCTTGAACAATAATGCGTAAGAACATTGTTGGCACATTCTTCATGCCAAATAGCATAATCATATAAGCAAATCATCCCCATTCACATGCAAAATTTGTTCTCTCCTAATCCTCCCACACGATTCTTACCTGATGGTAGTGTGAAAATCCATTAGTAAAATAATTTACCTCATTCCCCACAACACCTTCTAGGACCTCCTTGGTGAATCGTGTTGGAAAAGGATCAATCACGCATGAAGCATTCAAAACTCTATAATCACCACAAATCCTTATCTTGTCATAATTTTTTAATGTTGATAACCATTGGGCTTATCCATTCTAACTCTTCAATGGGCTCAATAATGCCTTAATTGGGAATTTTTTCAATTTCATCCTTCACCTTGATGTGTAAATTAGGATTCATTCGATAAGGCCTCTTGTGAACCGTTAAATCGCGCTATCCTTAAGATTGATTTTCATTTCACCTAATGATGGATGAACACCCTTTAACTCATGGTATCCCCTTGGAAAGAGATCCTAGAAGTCATGCAGTAGTTTAATTATTTTTTTAACTTCTGCCTCATACCAATAGTCCCCAATTATGACCTTCTTCAGCGCATCTTCAATCCCGATGTTAACCTTCTTTGTTTTTAATGGCACATGATATACACACACTTGCTCATCTGTAGAGTCCAACAATTCACGTGCACCTTTTGTGTGATCAATTTTAAAGTCTTCAGCCTCTTCATCATCTATAATATAAACAATATTTCTTTTTTCCTTTTCTTTCCAAGCACATTCTAATAAGGCTTCATCAATTTTTAATCCGATGCGCATGCCGCTACTCTCTTCGGGGTCCTCGTCGAAAAATTGATTCACGAGTTATTTAGCCCTCGTGTTGTTTACCAATGTAATACACCTCATAATCTACAGAGCTTCATGAACATGGGGTTTAGTTGAAAAATAATCAAATGTATGAATGATACGTGCAGTCAGGTTATGACAATTTTTATTTCTAGTCTCAACTCCGTATGTACATACCACGCGCATGCACATTTGTGCAATGTAGAATAGAAATTAGTGCCCAAAATGATGGTGGTAGCATTTCTTGGCCCTATATCCAATTCCTTTCATAGTTTTGTACATGTGTCATGGGAGAAGTATTCCCATCATATTTTTGTATCAATGTAGTGAGGTTATTTTTGAAATCCGGAGTCAAGGATGCGACTCTTATCTCACACCACCCAAGTAGGTTCTCTCAATACATATCCCTCCAGTAGCGTTGTTGTTCCTTTCAATGAATAAACCAACATATTCTCTCTCTATCCCCTCATTTTTTTATGTGTCACGAGAAATATGGTCTCCTAAAATATGAGAGGACAAATTTTTGTGGCATATTTTGTGAGGACAAATTTCTCGTTGAGCCAGTCATTTTAACTATTATTGTCAAAAAATAATTTTTCAAAAAATCACATATGTTTTTGGCTGACATCATATAATATTAGCTTAAAACATAATATATGTTGTCATCTGGTAGAAAAAAATTCTACTAGCCGACAACATATTTTCCTTTTGTTCATATTCACCATTAGCGCAAAAGTCAATTTTCATAGATTTTCCAATGAATTTCTATGAATCTTTTTTGGGAGGTCTTAAAAATTTCCTTCGGACAGATGTGGAAAAATGGGTGATTAAATATTTTACTTGTGAAGGAAAATATGAGGTTATCCTTGGCACATGATATTGAGAATTCTCATCCACCTACGTCATGGAAAAGCCAAAGAACAAAATAGAATTAATCTCCCACAATTCCTGTTTGACTTTGTTTCCTCTTCCATTGACATTTTTTGTTGGGGTTCCCTATATCTAAAGTTCCAAGGGATAATTCACCTTATTTGTAAGAATCACTTCATCAAGAAGTGTAATGGGCTAAAAAAGTGGATTAAATTTCAAAATAAATACTCCTTGAACTTGCTATAGTTCCAGAAATAGATCCCTCCATGAAAAGGCCGAAAAAGGATTAGGTCATCAAGACCCACTCCGAATATAAAAGGACTCCAAACCAAAAATTTCCCCTCATAGGAGGAATAAGAGGCAAAAATCACAATGATAACCCTAAATCAAACACCTCTTATTGCTCCACATGCTTTTAAATCCCTTATAGGACCTTTTTTGAAAAAACACTGCGAACACAACAACCATTGCCAAAGAGTCCCTCTGCACGATAAAGGAAAGACACCTATACTTGAAGGTGATCCTAGATCACCTATTGATACTGAAACCTTTATCCCCCAAGTTTTAGCCATTTCCAAAGTGGAGTATGAGCTACATCAAGCTCAAGAAAGGATTAACCAATTACAACTCGCACCTGCAAACAAAAGATGCAAGTAATTTTAAATTGGAGGAAAATAAAGATAAGAGAATTCAATAGCTCTAAAAAATAGTGGAGCATAAAGACGAAATAATCCAACAACTTTAATAGACTTTAAAGGAAAAATAACAGAGAATTGAATCTATACGAGTCTATTACTAAAGGGTTTTCTATTGAACTTACACTTTTAAAAAGAGAAAAAGATAAAATAGAGCTCATAAATAACCACTAACGAAATGATTCAAACATATTATGTATTTCCACAAATTATTATAGTAAGAGGGATGATCAAATGGATGCAGAAATACTATGATCATAGGAGAGTGGTAGATGAGAACAAGATATTAAGAGAAGAAAATAAAATACTCCAGGATAATATGACTGTTCTCTACCACCTATATGAACAGGCCCTTTCTTGTAGAGCACCCTCTAATTTTTATCCTTTATTTATGAAGGAAATTTTTTTCAAATGGAAAGCCTCTAGAATCTACTCCATCAAATACCTAGAATTAGAGAATGAAAACAATTCATGAGAGCATATGTAACATCTGATATAGTTGGAAAAATTTTGCTATGTGAATTTTGTGTTCACAAATTTTTGTTCCATGAATAGGTAGAAATACCGATTAACTTGTATGTAGGGGAGGTGCGGTTAAGATATTTATTTACACACTAAGGAATCAATCCATATGATGGGATTTAAGGGGATATTACACCAAAGAAGAAAATAATGTAGGCTTCCTAATGAGGCATGATCTTCCAGCACTAGAAATGTTCCTAAGGAAATATATTGTCTACATTTATTCCCTACTATTTGGTGGACAAATATAAAGAAAGAATCTTCACTTGTGTGTTTGATTTCAGGGGTTATGTACTTCAAAATTTTAATATATCCTTATTTTCTTTCCAAAATGATATGGATTACTTCAAGAAGTCTGGAAAAATAAAGAGGTTATATCTCTAACTAACCTCTGGTGGTCAGAAAAGAGAGGAAAATAAATATGTAAAATCGCGCTAAAAATGTAGAAAAAATGGGTAGGCATGAGATTTCAAACACCACTAATATTAGCACTGATGCCTAGATGGAATAACACAGAATATCAACTAGCTAAGAGCTATAAAAGATGGAGGGAAACCATGATTAAATTTTCTCGGGTTAAAAAATCTAGAAGATGAAACACGAAATGCTTTCACTAATGAATAAAATTACACAAGAATAGTATAAGCCCTTAACATAAACCCTGTAGTAGGAGGACCTGATAATCCCTAAGTGTGAGGGAGTGATGAGCCTTGTTAATTCCTATGTAAACCCCATTTTTATATCATCATTTTATAATCAGATTGATATTATCATTTTGTAATTAATACTTTAATATATTTAAAAGAAAGTTTTATGTATAAACCTTGTTCATTTTCATCTTATCTATGCTTCTTTGAATGAGTTGAAATAAATTTGTATATGCGCTAACAAATGTGAATGAAGGACCTATCTTAAGCCTAGTGTAGGACTCATACATAGCCTAGTGTAAGAATCACCTAAGCATTGGTGTAGGACTCGCTTCAAGCCCAACACAAGACTCACTTTGGAGCATAGAACTCGTTTTAAAGAAGAAAAATACTCATATGAAGGAAGCAAAGGACAAGGACAACAAGGAGATGAACTGATCTAGTCAATATTCAGGTTGCATGATGAAAGGAATATTGAATGTATATTATTATCTAGTCATCATGCGACTTGTGCAAATTATGAGATTCCAACTTAACATCAAGTTCAGTTGGAAATGTGGAACAAATGGATGGAAAAAACTAATAGTCACCATTATTCAAGGGATTCAAATGCATGAGCTTTGAAATCCTCTAAAATTGCTAAATCATCTCAGTTGAGCATTGATTAAGGACTCCAATTTGAGTTAACAAGACAAATATAATTCAAGTCCGATATGCACTTGTTCTTTCAAAGTTGTAGCTCCATAACAAGTATTTGTTCTTGTAGGAATTTGTTATTCAATTATTAGTTAGCTCTTACAAATAATCAGTCTTCTCTTAGAGTGACAAGAACTACACTTATTAAAAAAATGTTTGTAGTAGAATTAGTGTGGTTGGTTATTGATGAAACAAAGTATTGTATTACATTCAATAAAGTGTATGATTTTGAGTTAAATCTTGGTGGTGTAGTTTTCAATCCTGAAATCAGATTAGGGGAATGAGAAAGGGTCAGTCCTCCCCAATGTGAAGGGAAGAAGCTGCTTGTTTTTTCACTTCTCCATTTATTTAGCATTTGATTATTTATGAGAATTCCAACACTTTCAACATTTTAATTCTGAGATTTAGTAATATTTTTTCATCTTAATAGTCGTTTCTTAGATAGACAAGTTTAGAAATAGTATTTAGTTAAATATAGTAGTTAATGCATGATCGAACAATTTCAATCGTCCTCTTTTTGCAGAAACAACCTTAGACAATCATCCAGATTCATAATCAAGAAATAATTAAAGTACGAGTATCAATGATGCTCGTCAACAACTACCAAAGGAAACCTGTAAAAATAAAATAACCTAGATAAATTTTTTTATATTAATATAATTAAGTCATGGTTAAAAAATTATATTGACAAAGAACGACGCTTAGGCCATAACATGATTGTGAAAAGTCCCACCAAGGGTCATTTGGTTCGGGAGAGCCATTTCAAAAAATATTTTATTACAATGATTAAAAAACGTTGAACCAAATTAATTAAGTTGGTTTAAAAGAGTGTAGTTTAAATCGGGAAAAATTAAGGTTATAAAAAGGCCAAAGGGAAGAATGTTGGGCATGGGTCCAATTTGGTCACCCAAATGGACCCATGCCCCTTTTAATTTTTTCTAAGCTAAGGTTAAATTCTTCCCTATAAAAAATAAAACATAAGGGGGAACATTTCAAAAAGCAAAGATCATGATTAAAAGAGATCCCTTAGATCAAAGGGCCCTCCACCGTTGGATCTTAGGGAAACCAAGGAAGCCCTAATTTCCTTATGGCATTCTCACAAAAGCCCGTTTTTTCATTTTTCTCTCATTTTATTGTTTTTCCTTTGGTTAGTAAGCCTGAAAAGGAGGAGGAGGAGATTCATGGAAGCTAAAAGCTATTTGGATGACTATCCTTTCATTATTTCCTTTCCATTTTAATTTAGATACCCATTTAGGGTTTGAGATCATGTTTTCTTGGATGTAGATTCACAATTCTTTCGTATTAATCTACGATACAATATTATTGTTTTTTTCAGAGGAAAAAATTGGAAGCGGCTGAATATTTCACTGCTTAGGGGCTGCCATAAATTTTGTTAATATTTTTGGATACTTTGAGACTTTTATTTCTCTACAAGAATGAGTTAATAGTGAGTAAATGAATATGTATGTGTGTGTGTGTGTGTGTGTGTATGTATGTATGTATATATATGTATATATATATATATATGTGTGTATATATATATATATATATATATGTGTGTGTGTGTGTGTGTGTGTGTGTATATATATACACACACACACACACACATACATACATACATACATACATACATACATACATACATACATATATATGTATGTATGTATATATATATATATATGTATGTATGTATATGTATGTATGCATATATGTATGTATGTATATGTATGTATGTATGTATGTATGTATGTATATATATATATGTATGTATGTATGTATGTATGTATGTATGTGTACATACATACATACATACATACATACATACATACATACATATATATATATATATATATATATATACATATATATATATATATATATATATATACATATATATATATATATATATATATATATATATATATATATATACATATATATATATATATATATATATATATATATATATATATATATATATATATAAGATCAAAACTATGCACATGTAGGAGAGGAAGAAATATGAACGAGCCCATGAGGGAAGTCTCATGCATGGGTAAGGGGATGTGGTTATATTTCCACAATTTTTTAGTTTTAAGGGATTTAACCAATTTGATTTAAATTCATATAGCTACATGTTTATAAAATTACACACACACACACACACACACACACACACACACACACACACACACACACACACACACACACACACACACACACACACACACACACACACACACACACACACACACACACACACACACACAAGGATTCTCATATTTATTTGTTCATTGCAAAACTATCAACAAGATTCAATCACAAACATGATTTCATAACAAAAGCAAAGATAAAAGTAAACTCATTTTCAAAGATTGTGAACTTAGAACTAGATTGAGCAACATGATTTTTTTATTTCTTCATGAGAGGAAAAAGGGAAATTGAGAAGTTAAATATTTAATAAAATAATAATCTTAAATTTACTTACACATTTCTAAATTATTGCAACAAAACAAACATTTAAATCCTTCTTTCCTATCCTTTAAATTTCATTGTAAAAGGAAAACTATATAAATTTTGAGAAATATTTAACAACAATATTATTTTCTTCTTCTAAGGTGAAATCACATTCTTTCAACTTAATGTTGCAATTTAAACAAATCAGCCATCCAAGTCTTTCAACAAGAAAGCAAAACATATTCTTTTGATGTCAACAAAATTGCAATTTTGAACCAAATCATTTCTTACATTCACCTAAGTTCACATAAGAGAAAATTACAATTTAAAATGCAAGTAAGAAATCCCTCCACAAGGTGGAGACAACATGCCAATGTTTTATATGTTTCCAACTTTAAAAATAACTCCCAAAATGCTTTTCTCCAAGTTCAACTCCATGTTCAAGCTTCATTCTTTCCTAAAACCAACAACAAATTCTTCCAAGAAGGCCACAAGAGATGGTTTGGTTGTCCACCCAACCAATTGGCATCATCACATGCCTCTAATATGAAAAAGAGAACATGTTAGCCTCCCTCCAAGCCCATGGGAGAGAGGAAAATCATGCCTCTAACCAACACAAGGGAAGGGAAAAACAAACAAAGATGCCAAGATATTTCAACACTCAAATCAGCCAAAAGAAACATAGAATTACAACACTTGAGAAGATCCATGATTCTACCAATGGGGAAGAGGGGATAAGGATATCCCTAAGTTTTTCCAAAACCAAAGTAACCAAAGTATCCCAAAAAAACCCACCAAACCTCCTTATCTCTCTATTTTTTCTCTTTATCTCTTCATGCCCCTCTTTACCAAGGTTTTTCAAACTTTGTACTCATGTATTCTTTGGGAGCTCTCTTCATGGTAGTGATTTGTTCCAAAAGTGATAGGTGATCACTCTTGTCTTCAAAATGTTGACAGAGATTTTCTCCTAACTCATCCCAAGTGGTTATAGTGCCAACACTTAACCCTTGAAATCATTGAAGTGATTTTCCCTTGAAATAGGTAGCAAGAAGTCTAACCAAAATGTTGTCCTCCGTGATATTATATACTAATTTTTTTGGGTACATCAAGAACATGTTCCATTGGAGTAATGTGAGTTTTCCCTGTGTAAAAGGGTAAAAATTTGAGTGCCACAATAGGTATAGGGTCACGTTGAGCCAATAGAAGAGGACTGCTTGCATTAAAAGGGGGAAAACTTGGTTTCGTGCCATAGCAGCAAGCAAGAGGTTAAATCTTCCTTGGTGGAGGAAACCTTCCATACGAAGGAGTTGAATGATCCCTACAAGGTAAAGCTGTAATTGGTGATGTTGAAATGCCTCGTCTTATTCTCTTTGGAGGAGATAAGGAAAGTTTGATATGCTGATAATTTCCTTGATTTGAAGAAGCTCTTGTTTGAAATATTTACATAAGTCAATGCACTGAGATTTGGAATCTAGAGATATAGAGTCGCCATGTAATTTGATTTGTGTAAGTGAGAAGAGAAGTAACAACTTAGTCCCACCGGTGTGTGAAAAATTGTTGTTGCCAAATCACTGCACCCTCCGAATGGCCAGAATGTGAACAGGATGTTCGGTGTGATTGGGAAACATGGGATCACCTCTCAAGCTATGGGACTTGGGCTCGAGGTGAACCTACGGAGAAGGCCATCTTCCTCTTCCTAAACTAAGTGCTATAATACTCCTAGTGCAATAAAGTTATTATCTAGAAATATGCTAACATTTTCATGGGTTTTAGGGAAATATATTTGCAAGAAATGAAACTATACTAGGGGTGGTGATGCACTAAATACAGGGTATTTCCAAATTCAGAAAGGGTTAACTTTAAAAGGGTGTTGTGCACCATAAGACAACTTCACCTACTACAACTTAGAGAGGGTAAAAAATAGACCAAAAACTAAGAAACATGTGTTCCCTTTGATAAAATCAATTAGGAAAAACAATCTATCAGTCTTTCGGTGAAGAAGGATGAACTTGAAAAGGGTGAACAAGCACCACAACTCAAATGCATGCAATACTCCACCACTTGATAAACACAAAACTCCAAGAACTTGCAATAGAAACTTAAACTTGCACAATGTACCTACAAGTATGAGAAAAGGCACAAAGATGTATAAAGGGATGAAAGGACCAAGATTAGTCACAAAACACACACTTTTATTACTTCAATAACATGCACAATGCATCCTACACTCAGAAGAGGCAATGGTTTCCATTACAATCTTGAAAAGAGGCTTTAAAATTCTCTCAACATACAAGAACAACTTACAGAAGAAAGAGAATTCTTTAAAAACACACACTTGCCTAAGATGTCTAACTGTCCAACCTATCTGACTTGTTGGAACCCCTTGGAATGAGCTTCCAACTTACATTTATAGAAGAAATTGAGAAAGAGGATAGGAGTCATAAATTCCCTTCCTAAATGGAAGGCACATGATGTATTTATTATAGTTCATTGAACCACTTTGAGAAGCTTCCATCATGTGTCATTAATTACCGTTGACCTAGTTCTTCTTAATTAATTAAAAGAATATTTAAATAATAATAATAAATATTATTATTAAAATATTTAAATAAAAATATTAATGTAATTAAATTATAGTGGGCCCCTCTGAAAATTTGTTTGCACTGAAGGGGTACATCAGAACCGGTAAAAAAAAAGACCAACTCGGTGGTTGGCTCACCAAGCCAACTCACCAAGTTGGTCGAGCTCCTCCATGTCGCACCGACCTCCATTCCGCATTGAGGTCCTTCACCAATACAATCTAGATGAGACATGTTCTCCATTTTCACAAGCGAGCTCTTAATTTCAACTCGGACCATGACTATCAAGTGACTCATTCGCTGCAATCTTCATATCTGAATGGGCTTATCGCTGAGTGATGTCTCTTGAACACATTGAATGAGACCCTTTCTTTACCTTGCATATACCGAGTCCTCCTCCACCATTTCCAATGCTCATCACCGAGTTCCTCCATGTTGTGTTAGTTTTCCTTAGGTGAATTTACCTTGTTGTACGAGCTCAATGATTCACAACTATCAACTCGGTTGACCCAAATATTATAATGGTTTGTACAATCTCTCCCTATCCACCAAGTAACTCAACCTTGATTTACCATCACCAAATAACTCGACATCGGCCCACTACTGAGCCCATAGTGCATTGAATGACTAAGCTCATTTGCTTTCACCTTGATTCACTAAGCTCCATGTTGACTCGGGTATATGACGCTCTCTAATGCCATGCATGTATTCTTTGTCTTTTGTATCGAGATCCTCCACCGAATTTGTAGTCAAGCCGCATTCTGTATCAAGCTCTCATTATAACCGCACTTGAGCTCCATTCTGCATCAAGCTCCTCCATGTTGTGAGAAACCAATCTAGAACTCATCACATTCTCATGACTTATTTGGCTCGTCGCAGTGGCCTCCTCCCCATTCATTGATCTGGGTTCTAAATGCATTGGTTGGATTTGAGCTCAACTTAACGTGAATCGATAGATTTTATTCCTAACTTGGCTCACTTTTTATTTTTTCATGTGTTAGTTGTGAGTAAGCCTCCATCAAAATTCTACATATCCGAGTCCTTCACTATCTCCTCACCAAGTTCCCAACCCATTTTACTTCCACCAGTTTGTCGCATATTTTGAACTTACCACCGAGTTGCCTCAGGTTCCCCATCTATGTCTCGTAAATATTAGTATTGGTTCGGCCAAAATTCACATTAACTTATAATGACATGTCATTAGAAACTCATGTGAAATAAGCTCAAGGAGATCTCCTTTGAAATTTAATCGGCCTTTGGCCGACTAACCGGTTCTATACCTTTATGTTTAGCCTTGTGTCGACTTCCAATTTTTCTCTTTAGAGCTCGACTACTTCTGACCGAGATTTATATGGAGCCCTTCGCGAGTTGAAACAATCACTGATTAACATTTCTTCATTAATCGACTTGAGATCTTAGTGAGTTTAGTGATGCAACTATGGCTCAAACCGATGATTTCTCCACTGGCTAGCTATAAGATTTCAATCTCGGGGCTTCTAAGTTATTCTTTACATACCTCTGTTGATGCAGAAAAGATCCGAGCTTATTCACGGGATCATTCTCTTCGCAAACTTGACATCCCAACACCGAACTTGGCAAAGTTGTATATAATTAGTCATGCCAACCCCCGAGCTCACCGTGAGTTCGGTTTCATGAGACATATCTCCCTCTATATCCTTAGTTCGATCCACCTTGGTTCCTATCCGTGGCAACTCGTGGATCCTGAAGCGACTCCCGAGTCACTTAGACTCTAAAAATGCCTTCATCTTGTGTCAAACTCATTCTCTTAGATTGAGTTGATCTAGTCGAATCCATTTTTATTTACCATTGAATCGGTGCCCTTATCATGATCAAGATGCTCTATGATTCATCCTTAGTGACAACACAACCTACATCATTTTATTAAACACGAACAAATCTCCCTTTGGTGAGGTGATCTTGCCGAATTGATGATGTAATTTCATGCACGTAAAACCCTATGTTGACTAAGTCATTTTATTGCTTCCAAGAATATCTCCACCTTCCATGCTAACAACTTGGTGACTAATTCACCATCGCGCATGTTACCTCCTTAACAACTCATTGGATAACTCGGCCATTGAATCGGGCTCCAAGTTAGCATGTTTGGTTTGTGGAACTTCTCCTCTAGATTGCCAAGTACTTATTCCCACTTGGAGATGCTTCTCATAATCCCTCGCAAAGTTAAAAGTTTGTATTGGTTTTCTATCTAAACATTTCCAAATGGAATTTTGGTCACTAATCTCCGTGACACATGGAAAACATGTATTGGATTGCCATCACCGAAAACCCACTTTGGTTTTACCTTGAACTTATCCCATTTGAGCCCCGAGCTATCTTCTATTAGAGCTCATTTGTCAAGTTTTATTTAATAGCATGGGTCATTTAATGGGTCAAACCAAATATAACTTGGCTCTATAGAACTCATCCCAAGTTGAGCTCACCGCATGATCTCCAAAATGGACAAGTCGCTAAGTTGATTCAAATTCCTAATCTCTTCCTTCACTTCCACATGTGGCTCGAACCTTTCCAATTCATTGAGACTTCACTTTTGCGATAACTCAAACTTTGACTCTCCCTATCAAATTTGAGCTCAAGACTCATCTCTTCCAATCCTCGACTAAGTGAGCTTGATCGAATTGGCTTTGAATTCTCCTACGAGCTCACTTATCCGCTATAATTCATCATCTTTGTGATACTTCTCAGCTCCTTCTAAGATGTCATCTCGACTCAACTCTACATTGGTACTCTATGATGCTTGTAATATCTTCCTAGCTCAATAACCGTCCTTCAATTTTGCAAGTCGAATAATGGGTTTTACTATTTTTTCCCTTCTTGTCATAATGGATTAAAAAATTTCATGCTTTGGTCGTAGTTATTTTATATAGATCATCGTTCAAATTGGAAAGGTTTCTTTGTGCCTCTGTATCCAAGTACAACCTCCTTGTCTTTTTAGTAAATGTGTCAAATTTAATAAAAGCATAGGGCCTCGCCACAATTTTAATTTGAGAGTGGTTTACCTTTTCAAATTCACTTTTGAGACTCTCCAGGATATTGAAATGTAAGCTTTTTGGATAATATTGGTCACACACGGTTAAGTAATAAACCGAGCTTCAATGATGTTTAAATTCCCACATCTCTATAATCTCATATCATGTCAGTCAAACAAGCTAATTCTCGACTTGTTGGGCAAGCTCTATCTGATGGATTAAACTCGACCTCATGTTAACTTAACTTTCCCTTACTTGGCCTTTATATCTTTTTGCATTGAGCTCTACCGAGATCCTCGTAGAGTTTCCTTCATCTGTTAAGTTTCGACGCGAGCTATATTTTTATTGACAACAAGCTCTCATTGAGCTCTTACTACCGAGCGACTCTGCTTTGAGATGATTTCCGAGTTGACTATCAAGTTGACACCGAGTTCTCTATCAACTCGACCCTGAACTCTTCACTGAGTTGAGATCAGATTGGGGCCTTTCAATGCTAGGTGAGCTCTCCTATTCAATTTAGTAATTATTTTAATCATTTATATTTGTGATGGCAGAAGTGGGTCCTTGGGACCAATGTCATATTTTGTCCAATTTTGCCATGTGTGTAAAATTGGATAACAATAACAAAAAAAAAAGCCAAGAATATCCCATCCCTTAAAAAATGAGGGATGATATAGAAGAAGCCCAAAAATCAAATGTAAGGGTGACAAGTGTCACCCTCGCTGAGACTTAACAGATCATCCATCCCCAAAATTGCACCAAAAATTCATTAAAAGAAAATAATAATTCCAATACAATCAAATCAATCTCCATATGGAGAAGCATGCACCAAAATTCTAATTCAATCCCCAAATCCAATAAACATAATTGAAAGAGGTTAAAGGAGATGAAAAAGAGGAAAATGGGATCTATTAGCCTTGAAAAGAGCTCACCCACCCATAGGTATATAGCCTAGGGGCTCTTTTCAAGGTAAATCTAGCCCTTTGCTTGCTTTTTACTCCTCCAAAATGTCACTTCTTTCCCAAATACGAGTTTTGGGAGAGATATGGAATTTATGAGGGGTATTTGGGCTTACCTAATCCATGATTAGGCGCCCTAATCATATTTAACTGAAACAATTAACAACAAACCAATCCCACAAGGTGGGAAGGGGTTAGCACTAAAACAACACAAACAAACAATAAGAGAAGGGGGTTAAGTTAATAAACTAGAAGAGATACCAAAGGGGTGCACAACCATAGAAGAAAATTTAAATAAGATAATACATGCCAAAAATGGGGTAGAATTTCCACATTTCAACCATAGTCCAAACAAAGTGGAAAAGACAAACAAATAAATAAGCGGGGAGATTTGGCCCATCATAATCTATTGTGCTAGTTGGATATGTGCTTCCCGAGTTCCATGTGCTTATATGGAAAGATCTCGTCATGTGCACTCTCGAATAAAACATCATACCTAAATAATACCATAAACTAAAATATACGATATCACACATGCATTATGACAATAATCCAACCAAAATCAAAGACTAGCTAATCAAGTCAATCATACTACAATCATCCATCCAATGTAACAAGAAAAGGTTATGACAATGCATCCGTAATGTATCTATAAGAAAACCACGTAATCACAATCTAAACTATCCATGAAATCACATCAATACCCATAAAAATGATCAAATATACATTGACATCGCATGCCTCAACAATATCCTATCAAAATAAGTTAACATCCTAATGTTAATATAATCCACATAATATAACAACATCAACAATAAAAATGGTAATAAAACATTATCGAATATCTCCATCAAAATAATACAATAAGTCAGCATAGTCCAAAATGGAATGAAAATAGGTGGGCACTACAAAGAAAGTTGTATGGTCTTACACCAAGTGAGTTTCTAGTTACAATTTCAGTTTTAAGGAATCATCAGGTTCAAATCTCTTAGTTCTAGCAATTTGCACATTAGGAACTCCCCAAATCCATTTGTAATCAGCAAAGTGCACTCATTCCTTTATGTTTTTGAACTTATAACATATTATGTACATTGGTTACAAGAATTAATGCATTATTTTAATATTACATAATGTTGGAAGTTAATTAATAATAATAACCCCTTGTGTCTCCTCTTACATCCTTTTACTTTGTGTTTAGAATAACCTAATAAATATAATAAGGGTGTAAAATTTTTAGTGAGACCGACTTGTGACTTGATCATGCATCATCCATAGTTTCCATAGGGATTGTTTATGCTCTTATTCTTCACTCTTGGTGTTTTATTTATGCTTCTAATTTACATCATGACATCGTTGCCTCCAATTTTCTATGACATTCAACTCAATCCTAAGGATCCAAACCCCAATTCTAGGATGGGCTACTATACTTTTAACCAAGTTTGTGCTTGTTTCTCGGCTATGAATCCCACATATTTGGATATAAAATTTAAGGTCACTCTTGTCACGACTAAGTTTTCACCATGTTTTCGTTCTACCCCATTGGTTAGCATAGTTAATGTCATTAGCACAATACGTAATAAATAGCCAATTGAGGAAATCCACCTTTACCTAAAACACCTAGAGCTCATATAGTCAAGGTTAATATTCCCTTTAAGGGGTATGGTCTATTGGAATAATTTAGTAACACCCTTGTTAATATACGTATTTTAGAGCTACTTCAAAAAGTAGTATTTTTACAAGGACATCTTACAAGATACTTTGTACTCTTTTACTTTGGTTAACAATAATCAACCAACTCTTTTTACTTCTCTCATGGATACATTTAAATCACTCGATAAGAATATTACTTTCAAATACATTGACCTTCACCCCATCTTTACTATGGATACATGTCCACCTATTTTCATCATTATATTTCATCAAACAGGTTTTAATTGATAATGGTTCTTATCTTAATGTATGTCCTTGGTCACTACTCACACAAATGGGTATTTCTCCCAATAATTCTGCTACTAAAATGAGAGGATTTGATAACATTTCACAATGTATACTAGGCACTACCACTTTGGATATCCTTTTGTTGGTGAGAAAATTTGTTGATAAGGAAAATTAGGTGTATCCACCAACGTTAATGGGGATACACCCCTCTGCATTGAATGGTACAACTCCCATTATTTAAAGTAAAATAATCCTAATCCTATCTAAATGTTGAGGGTGGAAAAATTGGTCAAGGATCACACAGGGATACTCCAATGAACCTATGGAAAAGTGCTTGTACATGGTACAAGGGAGAAAATTACCACGAGGAGGGGGAAGGAAAGAAATTAGGAAATGAAGATTACTATCGTGAGTAGGATAATTGTATATCTCACACCCAAGAATGGTGAAATAGTTCAACTTTCAATATAGAAGAAAGAACAATGAAGCTATCAAGTGAGATGGATAAACCCAGACACCAAGTTATCATATTCATCTACTGAAGATACAAAGCCCTTACATCACTATGCTTGCAAAGTGCATAAAAGAGAGAAGTGGAAGAAACAAAAGATGCTTATAACAACTATGCTTATTATGTCAATGATGAGAGGAAACCATGCATACAAAGTTGCACACATTCATACATCTTGGAAAGCAGAAACTCTATTCCTTAATTGACATTTACACAAGTTGTAAAAAGCAAAGGAAAAGAAGAAAGTGGAAGAAATTGTAGCTTTATTTCATGTATATTGATGACACAAAGTTCAACAAACACAATCCAATATTTCCACAAAGTAAAAAAATTCGGGATCTCATAATCCTTTGGAATGGAGAAGCCCTCCCAATTTATAAAAAAGTGAATTGACTTCTCATCTTCCCTCACATAATTTTTCACATTCCTATTCCACTCATGACCCATTATATGCCTTACAAACTATAGATTTTATGTTGGTATGATGAAGAACACGAAAATACCTTTTCAAAAAGTCAAATTTTATCAAATTTGGACAATTTGGGTAAAAGATATGGCCATACGGGTCTAGGGGTATCATGAGGAACACGGGTTCCAAACTCCTATGCATAGTCCAACATTAATTAATTTCACCTTTGCAATGAGGTTATTTCGGTTTCGGGTCATAGAAGGAACTTGGGAATTGGGGCCACATGTTTTATATATCTCCACCTTATCCACATTGTGTTGGGGTTGTTTGATGTGTGAAATTTCAGCTTTGGGTGAAACTTGGGAGTTGTTCCACCCAAACCTTAGTTCCCCCAAAAAAATTCATCCCGCACAAAACCAACTCTCCGCTCACCACTTCCTTCTTTAATCAACGGGCCAACCTTCCATGTAGGGAACTCGGGGTTCTCGGAAATTTATTCACCTCGACCATGTTCTTCGCATTACTCCCTATCCGCACTCCATTTGAAACCCATAACTCATTCGTTGCGGATTTTTGGCCCCGACGAGGAATTAGTTCCTTGTGTTCCAATATCTTCCGCTTTCTTGTATTGAACCAAGCCCTTAGTATTATGGCTTCAAGGTGATCCCAGAGAACCTTCACCCATGGGGAACAAGCTCTTTCGTTCTATCCTTTACCCAATATTCTACATTAGACTAATCCTTTGGCCCGTAGATCTTAAACTAATGGGCGAAGTTGGGTTCCTTGGGCACTAGTTCCACTTGCAACCCCTTTGTCAAGTAATACACTCAGAATGACTAAAATCCATCTTTTTTTCATTTTTTTCACAAATTTGGTTAAGTGTTTAGCCAAGTATGGATCGTAGGAGTTGGGAAAAGAATAGAGAAGTGTCACAAAGCCAATCTTTACCATTTTTTCCATTTTACTCAAGCTTTTGGCTAAGTGTTGAACTTTTGAACCAAGAGATAAGGAGAGAAATGCCTAAAATAATTCCAAGTGCCCAGAACATGAAAAATGCATGAAATTCCAAATTCATCATCTTTGAAGTCCCATCAAATGACCAAGTCTATTTTTTCAAGTTTCCCATTTTTCCAAGGAAGTGGATAACACCTCTCGAATCTCAAGGGTTGTTTGTACACTCTAAGATGCTTCACCTCTAGGACCCACTTTTCTTTGAGCGTGAAAAACCATCCGAAACTTCCCGAGAATATTCCAAAACCAGTTGTAAATTTTTTTAGCTGTCCAATACAGCTCCTTGATGAGTTTTAATCTTTGATTCTACTGCTGGGGTGCACACCAACCGTAGGAAGACAGAAATATCCATTCTTCAACTTCTTGAAAAGCTTGTCTTGAAATATCTTGACTTGAAAGTGCTTGAATGAACTTTATATCCCTAAATAAACTATGGACATGATTGACATAACACACTAGACCAGTTAGAAGAGTAGGATATGAATGACACATGGGATATGATGACCTAGGGAAGTGCTCAAGGGGATTACAATCTTAAATTTTGACACTAAGGTCCGTTGTCATGCTTGAAAAATATGAAATTTTTTTGTTACACATTTTCATGAAAACAAGTGGATCTAGCTTGGGGACATGTTGTGGATTGAGTGTAATGAGGACATGACATGAGAACTCCAAAATCTTAATTCACTTCATGGACAAAGGCCTTATCTATTAGACTCGCATAGATTAATTTCTTCCAACACACACACACACACACAAACAAACAAAAAGGAAAACACACCAAAATTAGAAATACACACAAAAAAAAAGGAAAATTAGATACGGGGAAGGGATATCTACAGAGGTGGGGAAATAATATACACATACCTAGAAATGGGTTGGGAAAATTACATGCCATCATGGAATAATGGATTGAAATGTGATCTTTGAAACAAAAAAATTATTATCCGATCAAACCATGCTCTTGTGATGGCTTTGCATGGCTTGAGAAGAAGAAGACACACCAAGAATCCATCTTCATATTCATAGTACACTAAAAACATTCTTGCATCTGATGAGGACTTTGTCACCTTCTTTAAATTCTTACCTCCTACGGTTTCCACTTGATGTCCCGTGATCATGAGAAGGAATTCCTCCATGCTCTCAAGAGTGAGAAACTTGATCTTGTCATAGGAACATTCCTTATCTTTGAATTACAACATGGAAACATTTACTATATTAAGAAGGCATTTAGAAGGAGTGAAAAAACTCGCTTTTCTTCCCATTCCATGATTTCTCCGAACATCTCACTTTTTGGTTCTAGGTAATTTCTCTCAAAGACAAAGTTTGTATCATTGGGTTAGGTTTCTTCATCATCATCAAGAAATTGTTGCAGCAAGGAAACATTTTCAAGATGGATTGGAGCTTGGGAAATGGTGAGAGAAATATGAATTCAAATTATTTCACAAGATTTTTACTCATTATTTTTCTTCCCGAACAATTTTTGTCAATATCCACCCACTTACAATTGGTCTCAAAGCACCATCCTCCAAACCGTAATTCTTGATTCGTTCCTAGAGGAATTTTTCATTCTTGAGTGAACTTTACAACATGAATTCTTGTTCTATATTGGTGGATCATCTAATGGTGGTAAGTTGATCTTGAATACATTCACAAATCTCCTGTAACTTTTCACTTTGTTTAGAACCACTCTCTTCAATATAAATTAGCTCATCATTTTCCTCACTATCATCATCAATGGTAGATATGTTGTCTTCAAGATCAAGGACATTTAGAGTATGTTCAAGAAACTTTCTTCTTTTACACTTATAATATGCTTCACCAAGCATAAAAGAGAAATATATATCTTCACATTCACTCTCACCAACAAAGGTATTGGGGAAGTCATCAAGCTCATCCAACTACTTTGTATCATCATCAAACATTGGTGTATCAAAACAAGAAGAAACAATTAACTCATACACATCTTACATCTCCATAACCTAAGTCGAAACTCAAAACTAAGTTTGGGGTCTTGAGGTATCTTCCAAAACCTTCAATATGTCTTGCACAGATAATTCTTCTGAGTTTTCCATATACTCATTTTTATCCTCATTGAAAGGATATTTTTGTTTTCTCTAGGAGATGATTGAAAACATGATTGAAACATCCTTGATCACTTCTTATGTTCTTTATATTTATCAAGATTCAATTTCTTGCAAGCATGGGCATACTTGACTCACCACACCTTTTGATAAGGAGAAGAGGTCCAAGCTTCATGGGAAGGGAACTCCTTCAAGCTCAAAATCCATATCATCTTCTTAATTGGAAGAATAGGACCACATTGGTGCAACAATATGGGAAGAATTTTCATCTCTATCCTAATCATCCATTATTGAATCTTTGTGCTCATATGGAAAATGAAAGATTTCATATTTACCATGATGATCAATGTAACACTCCTCAGGTAGGAATGATGGAGTTGATTCCTCAAGGAGGTTATGCTCAAGCTGCTTATTCTCCTCAGCTTTGAAAATAAAATTGGCCTCTCCCATTTGATCATCCATGATTGAATTGGGAAGGGAATTTGATTCTTCAACTGTCTTCATTTCTTCATTCAACATTTCTACATCACTTGAAAGATAAAAATAGGAAGGAAAATTATTCATTATCCTCAGTCCATGATGCAAGATGGCTTTCTTGCACTTCTTTGCATATCTCCATTCCATCATTAATCAAAGGATCAAAATTTGAAAGGGGATTATCCATGATTACCTCAAACTCATCATCTTATACTTCCTCATTGTTGGTGGAGTCTTCAGAAAACATTAAATCATCCATCATGTAACAAGGATCTTCCTCTCTTGAATCCATTTCTCCTCCAATGGGTTGTTCTCGAGCTAGAATGAGTTGATGAATGGTGGTTCCATTTTTATGTCTTCTACCTCATCCTCCATGATGTTGCTTTTGTTTGTGTTGAAAGGTTCTATAATAAGATCTTCTTTAGGAGTTATTAGTGTGAAATCACAACACCCCCAAATGAGTGGTCAGATTTGATTTTCTAAGGTAGGATCATTTGGTGTGATTGCATAACATTGAACTTTCTCCAAGGTGTGGGACCTTGCAAAAGTGGAAAAACTATCCAGATTAAAGGCTGGTTCCTATTCCTAAACTACACCGCCATGAGCTACTCCGGTGCGGGAAAATAAATCTAACCTAATCTAACCATTCTAAGGAACAAAGGAGAGAGAAATATGGAAAAAATAGAGCCTACACTAAATCGGTGATACACTAGTAAAGGAAGCGAGATATTCTATTGAGGGAGAAAGAAACAGAAAAAATGGAGATGAGGGAGGTCAGACATAAGTAACACATCCCAAATATTCAAATTCACCATTAAACTCCATGAAAAACAAGATGCTGCACCTACAAATGTGAAATACATGCATATAAAAACAAACGGAAGGGAGAGGTATAGAGAAACAACAAAACGCCTTGCAAAGGGTTGAAGAACACCACAAAAACACGTTTTTATTGCTCTAGAAGGTGCATAGACCATTAAATTTTTGGAATAGAGGAAAAAATACATTTTCCAGGTGTGGGAGAAGGTTCACTGCTCAAAAATGGTGTCGAGAAACAAATTTGACAGAGTTTCTCTATGCCTAGAATGTCTCTCCTTTTCCAAAATGAGAAGTGTTACAATATATAGAAAGAATAAGAGAGAGAAGAGGGAAAAATTGAATCCTACTCCAACCACCATGAGATACACATTGAATCCCACTTTGAAAGTTCAACCACTGAATATCAATGCCTTCTGCAAATCCACCCACAATATGTTGCTTCTGGTTCCCTAGCGGATCGAATCGAATCGGATCTGGTAGTTGAAGAGCAAGAAGATCCTACATTAAAGGCCCAAAGATGTTTTCTCCATTTTTCACCTACTAAGGCCTAAAAATGATTTTTATCTTTCCATGGTGTAGAGGATGTCGAGACACTTCCAATGGTGTAATATTTGCAATATTTTGAGCCCTGAGTCAAAAGATATGCCCCTTCGAAGTTTGTATCGAGTCCATACAAATGGGCGGGAAAACAGTTTGAAAAATGGGTCCCCCTTTACATATGGGACACACGGCAGTCAAATTAGGGCAAAAATCGGGTTCACAAGTCCGTAATTTATCCTTTTCCCTTTTTCCGCAAAAATGCAAAACTAAAAAAAACGTGGCCCCGCTTTGGCTTTGACTCGGGCTCAAACGCTGACCTTTTCCCTTGGGTGGAGTTGCGGCCTATTTTGTGACTTTTGGCTAAGTCTTTTGCTTGGTGGGGCATATCTCTTGACCTAGGACATGCGGTAGCCTGGTGCTTGTTCGAGCCTCTCCTTTTGGATTTCAACTTTGGAGAAGCGTTGCACTGACACGTGGCTCTCTCCGCTATCTCCTCCATACTTAGTCAATTTTTGGACTCTTTCTGAACTATTTTGAGCCCGAAGACTTAAAATCTTTTCCAGTTCTTCTTCTCAAGCCTCTAGTTCTTGACGACACTACTCGACCTCCTTCCTCGACCTTTCCTTTTTTATTTTAGAGCCTGCCCAAGTTTTTCAAATAGATTTAAGACACGAATTCACACGTGAGCCAGAGCCGTTTCTTATCTTTCTTCGAGCACAGGGTTGTTTAAAATTTTACAGCCGCGTCATTCCATTATAAAGTCCCTCTCAACCAGATTCGCAATATTTATACGTGTTTTCTCCGATTTTTTCCATGGGGTCATGGTTGATCCAATATTTTGCCTAGGGGTGAAATATGGATAAAAATTTGGTGACTTACGAGGACATTTGCCTACTAGATGAAGAGACCAGTGGCCTTGAAGCATACATTGGGCATGGAGTCTACCTGATAAACATGAAAATGATCTAAACTTTTTAAGAATTGTTCCCTAAGTCATTGACCTGACCCATTGTATGCCTTTTCTATGTTTTGTCTGACCCTGAGTCTGCACTCTCAATTTTCATAAGGAAATCTTGGAAATGGAATTTCTGAGAGTAGAATTTTTTTAACTCTGGGGCTTTCATCTATCCCTAAAATGGACTATTTTGAAATGACTTTAGTTTCTCTCAATTTTTTTCTTTGAAGATGGCAACTATTACGGGTAACTATGAGTTTCCTGCTATGAATACTGAAGAGCCTGGCTTTATGCACCTTTGGAGCAATGCAAACAAAACTTATATACAGAGACCAAATCATACATGCCTCAAATGAGACATACAGAGTGTGCATAAGCACTTCTTCTATTGAAAGAAAATCTACTCCTACTCCTAAACTAACTAGAGGGAAATAATGCTAAACAAATCCTGCAACTAGCAGAGAGAAGTATCTTCCTTTTCTTAAGAGAGGAAACCATGCAAATGGTTTGACACTAAATATAGCTACCTGTATGAGTGAAAAACTGGCTATAAGCCTGTACTCCACCCAAATCATTAAGGTATCAACATTAATGGAAAATACCTCCTCAAGCTAACCTACATTCGACTCCTGAAGGTATTGATGGTGACCCTTGGTACTTAAAAACTCATTGTCATGCCCTGAAGTAGGCATGACTGGTTTTGGCTTCTCCCTTGGCTCCAATGAAGCCAAGTACCTAATTGGGTGAGGTCTGATCCTTTGGATGTGCCCATAACTCTAAATTTATACTCCAAGAATGGAGTCTTCTTGTAGACCTTCTTGAATGGATGGTGTGGAAGCAATGGTGGAACTTTTCTACCCTTTCTCTTCTTTCTTTTGTGAAGAGCATGGAAGGTTTAAATCTCCCAAACTTGATTCCAAAGAGCTTCCATAATATGCAGGTTGTTGCAATTGAAATTTCTCCTCCATGACAATAGGCTCATGTGCTTGGAAGGTGGATGATGAAGGAGAAAACAATAGAAACTCAACTGGTTCTTCTCCATCAAAATAGTCCTCCAAAACAAACAAATACATTGCCTCATTTCTGTCCTGCTGCAAATGTTCAACCTCTTTCATGGTGTCTTCTTGACCTGTAATTTGTTCACCATGTTTTCCTCCATTCTCCAACATTGAGTTTGAAAGATCAAACTCTTCTTCAGCATTAGAGTTTGAGAGAGATAAGGTGAGAGGAAGAACTGAAGGTTCTTCTATGGCCTTGTTTTGTGCTCAAAGCTTCTAGATCTGCATTTTTCTCCTTCACAGCTGGAATGCACTTCTCTTCTTTTGGATTTGGAGCAGATTTTATTTCTTCTGCTGCTTGAAGACAATCTCACCCTTGAGTAACCTCTTCCTCTAGCATGGAGTTTGACAAGTCAAACTCTTCAATCTGTTGCTCTAGAGGACTAGTTGGGACTGCAAGATCTCTTTTAGAGTTTTCCTCCATGATGGATTCATCAACCAAATCAGGCCCTTTGAATGAA
Organism: Taxus wallichiana var. yunnanensis; assembly: GCA_018340775.1. Lineage (NCBI taxonomy): Eukaryota > Viridiplantae > Streptophyta > Pinopsida > Cupressales > Taxaceae > Taxus > Taxus wallichiana. The sequence continues at coordinate 343,646,859 of CM031235.1, read as the reverse complement.
AGCAAGGAATCTCCAATGATGCTTTCTTCTTCTACTGCTACAAACTCTGATTTGATTTCTTCCATCTGCTCCTCTTCAATGGGACTTAGAGTTGATTGTTCATCTTCTTCCATGGCTGATTGTGCAACTTGAATTGGATCAGTACTTTCTTCAAATAGAGTGCCAACATGGACACTACATTATGAGAAAATTGATGACTGATCTTCTTTCTCTTGTTCTTGCTCTTCTCCTGTTGCAAACTCAACCTCAGCCACCACTGGCTCTTCAACCTTGACCTCCTCTATTGGTTTGACCATCAAAGGGATCTTTGTAAGCCCAAATTTGGTAGCCCAACTCTTCAGATTGTCTGTCATTTCTTCTCTGTTGGGATCCTCTTCTTGTTGTTCTCTTTGATTGGATTCTTGAGTCTTTTCCCAACATGGACTTGGGAGAGCAAAAGGAGTGGCAGGTTGGGGTTCAACTAGTTTTGTAATTGTTTGTGGTGTGGAGGGAGGAGATGAAACTTCTTGTTTCTTTGGAGGGAATGACTTCTTGGGAAAGGAAAGGGGAGAAGAAATGAAATGGGGTGGAAGACTAGGGAATGGAGAAATGGAATCAATGCTTGGGGAAGAAATTGGGAAGCTTGGAAATTGGAGCTTGGGTTGAGATGGTGCTACTTGAGAAAAAGAAAAAGAAAAGCTATGAGATGTTGGACTTACCCATTGACGAGGTTGTCTTGACTCCAACTCATAAGCCCCAATCTCCTCAGTCCATTGTGCAAGTTGGGGAAGCATTTCAACCATGAATTCAAGCTTCTCTTGAGGGTTGTAATGTCTTGGAAAAGGTCCTTCCCATGGACAAGGTGCCATGCAACCAATCTTGAATGCCTTCATTTGTGCTACACCCCTTGACTGAACCATGTTAGCCTCCATTTTTTGGATCTTCTCTAGCAAACCAACATTCTCCACATAGCTTTCACCATTTTATGCTTCCCCTTGTTCTTGATAAGCTCTATGGCCAAACTGATTTTGACTCTACTCATATGGGTAAGCATAATGGTCCTATATCTGATTATAATGTTGATTTGAAGAAGTTGGGAAATGCATTGGGGGTGGATTGCATTGTTGTAAGTGTGAGTTCCATGAAGGGAATGAATTCATGATTACAAAACCTCATGGAATGGGAGAAAATGAAAGATATGGAAGAAGAAAATGGATGAAAATGAGTGGAAATGGATAGAAAAGGTCTGCAACTCAGAGAATGGGTTTTTGACCAGATGGAGTTACCAGATGTGCTTGCATGTGCCTCAAAAGGCTGAATCCCACCAAGAACACATCAACTTGATGAAATAAAGTGAAGACCTCTGGTCCCACCGGGCATGCCAAAACTATTAGTGTGAAATCAAAGCACACCCAAATGAGTGGTTGGATCTGCTTTTCTAAGGCAGGTTCATTTGGTGTGATTTCATAACATTGAACTTTCCCCAAGGTGTGGGGCCTTTCAAAAGTGGGAAAGATCTCTAGATTAAAGGTTTCTTCCTATTCCTAAACTACCTGCCATGAGATACTCCAGTCTAGGTAAACTAAATCTAACCTAATCTAACCATTCCAAGGAACCAATGAAAGAGAAAGAGGGAAAAAATAGAGCCTACACTAAAGCAAAGTGATACACCAACAAAGGAAGCGATATATTCTGTTGAGGGAGAAAGAAACAAAAAATGGAGATGAGGGAGGTCGGATGAGAAGTAACACAGCCCAAATCTTCAAATTTGCCATTAAACTCATGAAACACAACATACTGCACCTGCAAATATGAAATACATGCACAAAAAAACAAATACTGGAATGGAGAGGCACAAAGAAACAATAAAGCGATGCAAAGGGTTGAAGAACACCACAAAAACAAGTTTTATTGCTCTAGAAGGTGCACAGACCATTACATTTCTAGAATAGAGGCACAAATACATTTTCCAGATGTGGGAGAAGGTTCACTACTCAAAAATGGTGTCGAGAAACAAATTTGACAAAGTTTCTATATGCCTAGAATGTCTCTCCTTTTCTAAAATGAGAAGTGTTATAATATATAGTAAAAATAAGAGAGAGAAAAGATGTAAAAATAGAATCTGTTCCAACCACCATGAGATACGCATTGAATCCTACTTTGAAAGTTCAACCACTGAATATCAATGCCTTCTAAAAATCCACCCACAATATGTCACTTCTGGTTCCCCAGTGGATCAAATCGAATCGGATATGGTAGTTGAAGAGCAAGAAGATCTTGCATTAAAGGAACGAAGATGTTTTCTCCATTTTTCACCTACTAGGCCCCAGAAAAATGATTTTTTATGTTTCCATGGCATAGAGGACATCCAAACACTTCCAACAGTGTAATATTTGCAATATTTCGAGCCCTGAGTCGAAAGATATGCCCCTTCAAAGTTTGTATTGAGTCCGTACAAATGGGTGGGAAAACAGTTTGAAAAATGGGTCCCCTTTACATATGGGACACACAGTAGTCAAATTAGGGAAAAAATCAGGTTCGTGGGTCCATAATTTTTCCTTTTTCCTTTTTCCGCAAAAAACACAAAACTAAAAAAATCTGCAGCCCCGCTTTGGCTTTGACTCGGGCTCAAACGCTGACCTTTTCCCTTGGGTGGAGTTGCAGCCTATTTTGTGACTTTTGGCTAAGTCTTTTGTGTAGCGGGGCATATCTCTTAACCTGGGACATGCGACAACCTCGGTGCTTGTTCGAGCCTCTCCTTTTGGATTTCAACTTTGGTGAAGCGCCACGCTAACACGTGGCTCTCTCCGTTGTCTCCTCCATACTTAGTCGATTTTTGGACTCTTTCGAACTGTTTTGAGCCCAAAGACTTCAAATCTTCACCACTTCTTCTTCTTGAGCCTCTGGTTCTTCTGACACTGCTCGGCCTCCTTCCCCGACCCTTCCTTTTTTTATTTTAGAGCCTTCCCAAGTCTGTCAAATAGATTTAAGACATGAATTCTCATGACAGAGTCGTTTCTTCTCTTTCTTCTCACACAGGGTCATTTAAACTTTCACAGGCCCCACCATTCCATTGTAGAGTCCCTCTATAACCAGTTTGCAAGATTTAAACATGTTTTCTCTTATTCTTTCTATGCGGGGTCGTGGCCAATCCAATATTTTGCCCGGGGAAAAATATGGATAACATGAGCATCTAAGAATTTTTTGGGGATGAACACCTCGAGTATGGGCATTCATCGGGATATTATTTAATTTCTTCATTGTTGATAACATGAAGTGTTTTAAGGTGTTCATACCTTCTTTGCAGATTAGAGCGTACCTTCAAATTTCATGATAGGATTCGGGGCCATAATTTCCTTCAATTATGCTTTAAAGCATTTCCACATAGTATCTTTTAGAATGTTCATTTCTTCACTACCATATGTAACGAAGTCATCTAGAGAGTGGCAAAAGAAGGAAAATGGTCTTAATTTTATAGTGATATGTGTGAGGTTGCAAATTTTTCTTTGGTGGATACTACACCATCATCCTCCATAGGACAAATATCATCTTATTTTTCTTTACTTTGGAGTGCTTCAAGTTGCTCATACATTTCTTACAGATGCTTGGCATAATTTAGAACTTTGAGGTAGGTCCGGGGTTAGAATTTCCCTGTAAAATGCTCATGACTCTTTACACGTACTCAATTTTTAAGGATGTCATCTCATCATTTCTATATGTAAGGAAAAAATCCCAAGGGAGTGCGATGAAAGACATGTTCCACATGGCCTGAGATTTTCATTTAGTGTGTGAGAATGAAAGTATTACCTTCAATAGATTCTTCATCTCCATGGATTTCATACAACACCTTGTACCTCCCTTACATATTTTTCATCAGTCTCTTGCATTCTAGATTTTCAGCCACAACAATTCCCATTTTCTTTCCTTTAATAAATCTCTTCTTGAAGTGTAACCACCAAGATTTGATGATGGGTTCTTCACAAGAAACAATCTTCCTAATTCTACCCTATCTTTCTTTGATCTTTAGAGACATGTAACTGCTTGAAGAAAGAGACCCTTATGTCATTCTCGAATTCCCTTCTTTGCAATAATTGGTTCGGAACCATGGTTGATAACCAATCTTATTTTCTTGGTCCTAATCTACTTCTTCTTTGTTTTCACTCATTGGTACTTCACTCCAATCTAGAAATTTCTTCATTGTGCATGGGAAACGAATGTGAAAAGGATTCATTCCTTACATGATTTTCCTTCAAGAAAGATTTTCTTTGGAAATATGATTTTTATGTTTTATAAATATATAATTTTTGTATTTTTGGGTAGAGATCCTTTTTTTAGGTCCACTTGGGGAAATATCTCCCCAGTGGAGTATCCAAAAACTATTGGTGAGAAAATTTATTGATATGTAAAATTAGGTGTCTCCACTAACAATCATAGGGCTATGCCCCTTTGCATTGAATGGTACATCTCTTATTATTGAGAGTAAAATAATCCTAATCATATCTAAGTGTCGAGGGTGGCCAAATTGGTCGAGGATTAGAAAGGGATAATCCACTTGAACCTCGTGGTAAAGTTCTTGTACGGGGTATAAGGGACAAAATTATCATGATGAGGGGAAGGAGAGAAATTAGGAAAGGAATATAAATACTATGAGTAGGAAAATTTAATATCTCACACCCAAGGCGGAACAATTCAACATTCAATATAGAGGAAAGCACAATGAAGCTATCTAGTGAGATGGAAAAACCCAGACACCAAGTTCTCATATTCATCTACCGAAGATACAAATCCCTTACATCATTATGCTTGCAAAGTGCATAAAATAGAGAAGTGGAAGAAACACAAGATTCGTAAAACAACTATGTTTATTATGTCGATGATGAGAAGAAACCATGCATACAAATTTGCACACATTCATACATCTTAGAAAGTAGAAACTCTATTCCTTGATTGACATTTACAAAAGTTGTACAAAGAAAAGGAAAAGAAGAAAGTGGAAGAAATTTTATCTTTATTTCATGTATATTGATGCCACAAATTTCAATGAACACAATCCACTATTTCCACAAAGTACAAAATTTTAGAATCTTGGAATCATTTGGAATGGAGAAGCCCTCCCAATTTATAACAATGTGATTTGACTTGTCATCTTCCCTCCCATGACTGTTCACATTCATATTATTATCATAAATAATCTTATGCCTTACAAAATCCATATTTTTGTTTCTATGATGAAGAAAACAAAAAGACCTTTCCAAAAAGTCCAATTTTGTCAAATTTGGACAACCTGGGTGAAAGATATGGCCATGTGAGTCTAGGGGTATCATGAGGATCAAAAGTTCCAAAATCCTATGCAAAGTTTGTAATTAATTAATTTCACCTTTGTAATGTGGGTATTTCAGGTTTGCGGGTCATAAAAGGAACTTGGGAGCTGGTGCCACATGTTCCTTATATCTCTGCCTTATCCGTATTGTGCTCGGGTTTTTGATGTGTGACATTTTGGCTTCCAAGTGGAAATTGGGAACTCTTCCATCTAGGCATTAGTTCCTGAAACTTTCGAATCCCTACAAAAACAACTCTCCTCTCATCACTTCCTTCTTTGATATGTGGGCCAAACTTCTATGTGGGGAAATTAGGGTTCTCAAGAACTTGTTGCGCCTCAACCATATTCTTTCATATTGTTCCTGTATGCACTCCATTTTAAACCCCTAACTCCTTCATTGCAGATTTTTGACCCCTTCAAGGAGCATTTTCCTTGTGTTAAAATATATTTCGTTGCACCCACATTAAACAAAGCCCTTAGCATTATGGCTTTGAGGTAATCGTAGAGAATCTTCTCCTATGGGAAAAAGGTTCTTTCATTCCGTACTTTACCGAAAATTCTGCATTACACCTGATCCTTTGGCCTACGGATCTAAACTAATGAGGGGAACTTAGGTTCCCAGAACTAGTTCTACCCATAACCCCTTTATGCAATACACCGGGAATGACTAAAATTCATCTTTTTTCCAATTTTTTACAAATTTGGTTAAGTGTTTAGCCAATTATGGATCTTAGGAGTTGAGAAAAGAATACAAAAGTGTCCTAAAGCCAATATTTACCATTTTTTCCATTTTTACTCAGCCATTTAGCTAAGTGTTGAACTTCTAAACCATGAGAGAAGAGAGAAATTCTGAAATAATTCCAAGTGCCGAACATGAAAAATACCGAAATTTTAGATTCATCACTAAAGTCTCATCAACTACCCAAGTCCAATTTTTTCAAGTTGTCCATTTTTCTAGGTGGGAAAAGTGGATAACACTTCCGAATCTCAAGGGTTGTTCATACACTCCAAGTTGCTTCACCCTCTAGGACCTATTTTTGTTGAAATTTTCCAAAATCATCGAAACCTCCCAAAATCTTTCAAAGTAGTTGTAAAATTTATTATCTCTCCTATATACCTCCTTGATGAGCTTGAATCTTTCATTCTACACCAAGGGTGTGCACTAGCCTCGGGAAGACTAAAAATAACATTTCTTCATCTTCTTGAAAATATTGTCTTGGAAGATCTTGACTTGAAAGTGCTTGAATGAACTTGATATCACTAAATCACCTATGGACATGGTTGACACAAAACACAAGACCACCGATAAAAGTAGTATAGGACTAACAAAGGGAATAGGATGACTGGGAAGTGCTCAAGGGGCTTACAATCCAAAAAATTGACACTGGGGTCCATTGTCATGCTTGAAAAATATGAAATTTTCTGTTGTACATTTTCATGACAACACCTTGGTAGCCCTAAGATGTTACCTACTACTTTTCACATCATGGAAAATTTTCTTCATTACAATCTAATTTTAGGACACCCTTAGATTCATGATATGTAGGTTATCTTGTCTATTTTCTATCTTTGTACCCAATTTCTACATAATGGTACTTAACATACTATAGACGTCAACCCCAAACCTTTCCAAGATTGCAAAATCGATATGTCAAATTCACAAATGCCTTCTGTCACTCCTCCATCACAACCAATTCCCATGGATAAATTAAACATATATGTTGTTGGTGAAACTAATCACCATTCTAACTCCTATACACCTCCATTTCTTAAACCACCTATAAATAAATTTCGTCAAGTTTCTCCTTCATATTCTACTAATATCTTAAATCTAATTGTTATCCCTAACCCTTTTGATGACACTATTTAAAAAAATTGATGTAATTAATTATTCTAATAATGGTGAAAATGATCTGATTGAACTTACATATGAGAACTTGCATCAACTCAATTTCAATCCAATTTATGAGGATGATTCTTCATTCTATGTGTTCATTCTCTGTTTGTCTCAACTAGACCTTGTTAGAGATCACAAGCACTGAAAAGGGGGTGAACAAGTGTAGATTTGAACTTTTACACCAATGTCAATCTAGAATTCTTTAGTAGAGTGTGATAATGTACCATGAGAATTTAAAAAAAAAAAAAAGCAAAGAAAGATAACACATAACACAAAAATTATAGTGGGAAACCCTTTAGGGGGAAACCCCACTTTGAAACCAAAGGATTTGTTATCCAATTTTTCTCTTGGGGAAAAATTGGACAACGTCCTGAGGGCCCACTTCCTATTAACACTGGGAAAAAATGTTCAAAAATGAATAAACTGATCCTAAGGGGTCTTAGTTACATTTAATGACCCTCATGGTTCAAGAAAATAATGGAAATTTAGAGATTTCAAGGCTAAGTGTGAAAATTCCCAGGATGGGGGTTTTGATCTCAACTAGCTCATTGAGCATCTCGGTGAGCTTCTCGATGAGTGACAGTTCATGAGGGGCTTGAAGTGGCGAGACAAACATGTCTCATCAAGCTATGAGAGTCTTTAGGAACAAGTGAGTCGACTTGGGTGAAGGAGTTCACGAGCTCAATGTTAGCTCAACATCGAGTGACAAGAAATGATTAGAGTCATCATCAAGTCGATCGAGGTGATATGAGCTTGGTTGAGCTCATTCAAAGCTCGGGCCATGAGAAATGGAAAGTTATTCGAAAGGAGTAGGCATTGGCGAGGAGTCGATGTGAGGAACTCATATCAGGAGAAAATTAGTGGTATGGATCGAATTGCGAAGCATGAGTTATTGAAGCAAAGGCGAGTTTGGAGGACTCAAAGCAGAATAGTTTATGATCAAGCTTGAAAATGTTGGAAACGATGTGCACAAAGTTACAAGGTGTTATTGTAGAGTGTATAGTTCAGGTTGAGGAGGATTTCACGGTGAAAGTTGGTTTCCTATTGAGTTGGAATTGAAATTTAATCAAACTTTGATAGCTCGACGAGGTATGTGCACCAATGCATCATTAAATGGAGTGATGTGGCTAAAGGATTAGGGAGAAATTAAAGTTTATTAAAGCTCAACAACACCATTGATTTTTTGTATAACAGTCAATCTAGGTTAGAAATATGATAAATGAATGGTGGCTCGGGTCATGGGGCTAGTAAGACATTTGCTAGAGTATTGTTGCAACAATGTAAATAGTCGGCGAGATGCCTGAGCTCAAATTGAGTTGAATTCTCAGTAAGAGGTCATATCGGGCATTAGAAAGTCCAAATGAGGATGGTGCAAAGTTCAATTCACTGTGTAACTCGTGATCTAGAATGGAGCATAGTAGGACAATGGAGATTGAGCCAGTGGAGACGAGCTCATAGCTCAGACTGAAGCTCGATTCAGATAATGATCTCGATGAACAACAAATTTTTCTTGAACCTTAGGAATCTAATGAGAAGCTCGGGGGAGCTCAATTTGGCTTATCGAAGTAGCTCGATATTTAAATGTTGGTTTGGATTTCACTATATGCATCAAGCCATGAAGATTGGGCTAAGGTAAGGATAGGTGAGATCGATAGCTCATTCGACATATTGAGGAGATTGGAATTGACTCACTACAAGGGGCTCATGAGGGGATGGATTAATGTGAGCTCAAAAGTTGATAAGATTGGAGAAGGTCGTAAGAGGTTGAATAAGACAAAGGGAAGCTTAATGCATCAGGTCTAGAAGAGGGTGAGCTTGGGTTAGAACTGAGCTTCTCGATGCCACAATAGAGGAGAAGAATGACTTGGGAGTTACGAGGTGACGCGTGCATAGTCGTTCGACATCGATCAATGGAGGTGATATCAAATAGACGCTCGGTGGAGAGATTAAAGATCAACTAAGTAGTAATTATCAAGTTCCCATTGAGCACGATGGTGAAAATTAACCCGTGAAGGGCTCCACATGATTATACGTAGACATAAAAGGTTGGAGCTCATGAGAATATGGTTGACATAGTGGTATGACAAGGATCCATGGATCGAGTTCGAGTGCAATGAAAAGAAAACTGTCGGCAAATTAGAAACATAGAAGGATGAAGGAGCTCGAGGACATTAGATGCATATATGTGATTGAGGACTAAGGAGAAGGTGCATAGAATATTTGTACATGGTAGCAAGGAATATTTGAAGGCACTAAAGGATAGGAAGGAAACGTGCACAAAAGACAAGGACTGATCTAAGACTTAGCCATTTTCATGGTTATGGGATATTTTTGGAGATAGTGTGGGGCACACAACTAGATGGAAACTTACATGACACACAAATGCTATTTTTGGAAGAGCATCTACTAAGTGCTTTGCATGAGTTTGAGTTAATAATAGAATTACCACATTGACCAGTTAACTAGAAGAGATCTATTATTAGTGCACTTGCATGTGTGTCTATTATTGTAAAGGTGCATGGCTATTATTTTTGTGACCTATTTTGGGAATTATGTAAGTGGTGAAGGGAAATTCCCCACCCCTATAAATATATAGTAAGTTGTGTAGTTTAGTAGTAGTGAGATAATATGGAGTTATGCTGCCAGAATTGATGTGTGCATGAGCTATGATACTAATTATTGTAAGAAGCTTATGTGTATTTACTGTATTTAATATAATGGAGTATATTGGATGAATAATGGTGTCAAACGTGACTATAACTAGTTATTGCATGGATAATTTCATTATGTTTATCATTTGATTCATGATTCTTTAAGATCTAGATCTAGAATATGTTATATGGAAAGTTTATATTGTTTATGGATCTGAATGCATTAACTCTTCATCATGTTCACATCCTACACAAAAAACTCTAAGGAGGGGCCTGGTACCTTTGCATGCTTTGGGTGAGTGCTCAATCTAGGATGAGTGATGTGCTAACGCATGCCTGGGTTATTCTTGGTAAATTCTAGGTTACATCATTGGTTCCATTTGGGACCTCTTTTTCAATTTTTTTAGGATGGTTCATGATGAAGACATACCTAGTTGACCCTAGAAAGTGTTGAGGAGTGGATAAAATATATGGAAGAAGAATATGCATGGAGGTTAACACTGGATCTGAGTTTGATGCATGCGGATGGGTGGAAAAGAACTTGTATATGATTGTTTTTATGAGAGCTTCTTTGTTATTTTCTCGGTAGAACTACATGAGTGGTCTGGTTGCTTATGCATCTAAATGAAATTGGAGGTATCACACACTTTTCTGGACATATAGGAGAATTTTAGGCCTTATATGATGTTGATATGATTTGGACACATGCTATGGATACTTGGTTCCATGGTGTTTTGAACAACTATATCCTGGAATACTCAATTTCCACTTATTCTTGCCTAGAGGTAGTTGAGTTCTAATTTTTATGTATCCTAGGGGAACTTACTTGCAAGGCATTCCACTGGTGATTAAGATCTTGATGGTAACCATGAACTTAGAGGAAAAGTTGATGGCTAACTAAACCCCACCCATGCACATGGGGGGAAGGAGTAGGTTTGGTGAAAGATGGTGGACCTAGGGAAGAGAGGAAGAGAGAAGAAAGGTGGCTTAAGTACAATGAGGCACGTGAGAGGGAGATAGAGAAGCAGCATGACATTGTAGAGTGGATGGAATTGAGGAGAGAGATGGCTGTGAAGGATTTGGAGCTCACATAGAAGGCGTGGAGCAAAGCATCAAGAACTCCCCATTTGGAAAAGTATGAAAGGAACCCTCTTCGCCTCACACAAGGAGAGCGATAGAGAGATGACCTGGGATGTAGCAAGTGTGCATCTAAATCTACCTAGAAACCTAGCCCTTGTGCTTGGTTTTCTAGTACTTAGTACATCCAATAGTCAACAAGCTAATTTGGGTAGTAGGGAAGCAGGAGTAAGTCACATAGCAAGTACATCGATGGCAGGGAAAACATCTTCATTGTTGTTTGGAGGTACCTTTTTAGGTGCATCATCTACACAAAATTTGAGCACATAGAATTTGGGCTCACTTTTGGGAGTAGTACCACCCACATAGATATGTAGGAGTTCAATACAATACTACTGTTGGGACATAGGGAAGTACATCTTTCTGGTCCACTTCCAGCTATGGGTGGAGGATCAGGGGGTATAGGTGGCTCTAGTTCTAGTGGATCTGGTGGTTCTGGAGGTAGAGGAAACATAGGGGGTTTGGATTAGGTGGGCAGGGTTTGCACCAACCCCAAAATATTTACATGGAGATGTCTCTTCATCTTCCATAGTATAGGGGCATAGAAGATGTTGTTGAACATGTGCACATGTGTGAGATATTGTGGTGTGTAAAAGGGATCAACTTCTGAGCACAAGGAAAGTCAATTTGTAACTACATTACAGGGACATGCACATATTGGTACAGGAAGTTTGACCCTGATCAAACTTGCATAGATTATGCAACATTAAAAGATGCATTCCTTAAAGAGTTCTATATCCCGAATTTGAGTAGAAGAGTATAAGTGCACTCAAGGATATTAAACAAGGTACTACTGAAAGTGTTCTGGGAGTATGATGCCCATTTTAAAACACTTTTATCTAAGATTTCTTATGATATTCATGCAAGCCAACATGCACAATGGTTCGTTGGAGGTCTAATCACACCTTTTAGAAGGGATCTATCACATAAGACATACACTGATCCACATGAAGCCTTGAAACAAATTTACATGCTGAGGTAGTCGGGAGTATAGACACTAGAGTCAACCCATTCTTGGAAGCACAAATTGCAGCCATGGAAAAATAGTTGGAGAAACTATCGGTGAAAATTTGGCACATGAGATGTGCATTGGGATTTGGTGTATGGAATTTGAAGTGGAGGGGCACACCAAAGATATTTTTCCCCATAGAATGGTACGTTCATTATTTCTAGATGTGAGATATGTCATTTGAACCATGATGCTAGCTGTTTCCCATTATTACAACACGTGATAAGGAAGAATGTATCCTGTTATTGTAATATTTTCGGTCCATGACTCATGATATAGAGAGGACTACAGGTTGATTGGTCAGATCCATGATGCAATAGATATTGGTGTGCGACAGAAAAGAGTATCAGATAACTCTAAGGGTAAAGGTGAGCATCAGGATTGGAATCACAATCAAGTGCATTATGATGGAATGAGGGGTGTTATAATGGAGGATGTGGTAGAGGTCGAGGATACCATGGTGGATTCAGAGGTCGAGGTCATGGTGGTGGTGGATGAGGTGAGTTTCCTCGTGGGACGTGCTTTACATGTGGATCTCCTGACCACTATAGGTGTGAATGTCCCTAGAATATTACATGTTCTTTCTATGGAAAGAATCATAGTTATGAGGAATGCCCAAACTTATATGAGCATCTTAGTAAGCAACATAAATAAGAAAACAAAGGTGCATGGATGGTTAGGATACAATGTTGTGGAAAATCAGTGGATGCCCAAAGTTGACACTGGAACCTGAGGCATTAACCGTAAAGATTACTACACATGCTGAAGTGCACATGCTAGAAGCATTACAATAGAATCCTACCATCACTAAAGAGGAGGTTTTACATGCCCGGTACCAGATCCTACCCATAGAAGGAGGTTTATCAAGAGACCATGGAGGTCCTTAGAAATCTTCAAGGTGAAATATAGTGTTTAAAAGAGAAATCATGGAAGATGGAACAGAAGAAGGCAGCAGAGAAGGTCCCATCTGATATTGATGACTTAAGGGAAGTGTGCAAAATGTTTTGCTAGAGAATATCATTCCATTGTTAGGGAATTGGATGAAGGGAAACACTACAAGGTGTAAAGTATTGAGAATGGACAACAGATCCTATGCATGCAAAATCTTCCCCTTGATAGCATAGACTATGACAAGGAGATCACTCTGAATGTTGTTTGTGGATGGATGGATCTTGAGTAATATATTGATTGACATAGGTGTGGAAGTAAATGTGCTTACTTTAGATGCATGGGTACAGATGGGGAGACCTACATTGCAAGCCATCTTCTAATGTATTATTTATGGCTAATAAACTAAGGCCACTCCTATCGGAGTTTTAAAAGATGCATCCATTACTATAAGGGGCCAAGTTCATTGGGGATTTTGAGGTTTTAGCACTTGCAGAAGTAGATAGTTTCCCAGCTCTTCTTGGATGCCCTTGGTGTTATGACAAATAATGTTGATATTTGGTTCAACAAGGGATATATCAGTTTTGAGAATAAGGAGGAAAGATTTATTATCCCTTTAATGGAAAAATGTGCCCTATGTTGAGCCTTTGAGTGAGGAAGATTTGAATAGGATTTATGTATGCCATTCGAGACCCAGAGGTCCTTGAGCCATCTAAGGAAGGAATCCTTCAGTGGGAAGATGCACAATCTATTAGTGACACTACGAGTATTGCTTGTGATAATTGGGCTCATGGTACTTATGAGTTGGTAGGGGTGTGAAGTAAGGAGCACATTTTACATGGAAAAAAACCCTTTCATTAGGTTAGAGAATAGGTAACAACCCTATACCTTGGTACACTGGAGAAGAAGACCCTATAGTCTTCTGTGTGCCATGGAGGAGCAATGGACATACCAAGTTGAGAGAAGAAATATGTTAGCATATACCCTACGTGAGACAAACAATGCAGTTGGTGGGTGGTTCACAGAGATAATATTATAGAATGGAATGAGGTCTAGGATCACTCTAAAAACTTGGTTTTTTAGAAGTAATGCACCTACTCAAATCTACACTTATCATGGTAATCAACATATTCAACACCACATTCAAGTAGTGTGAGAGACTCTAGATAGAGGGGCAGGAAGCTTTACCACCTTCACTCTAGGTGCACAAATTTTATTCCACCTTACAAGGTTGCACACGCGCCTAGTATGTATATGTGGAGCTACATAGAGAGACTAGAAATTGGTAGGATTTGATTATAGGAATGATCAGAATTTTGACTACTTCTCTACTAAACCCCTAGTAGAAGAGGCATTAAGGGTTATAAAGCACTTAACTATGGGAGATAGTGCAAAGGTGGAAGAACTCATTCAGAGATTTATTTGGTGAGATAGAATTAGGAGTGCATTTTGATGAAGAAGAAGAGACAGATGCCATGTTACTTCAAAGCACGCTTGCTTTGAGAAAGAAAAAGGGAAGATGGTCTACATAGTGGATGATGAAGAAGTAGAAAATATGGATGTGATCATTCAATGGGGACACATGAAGTTTTGGACAGTGTCAGATAAGAACATGCATGCATATCATGAACCTATGAAGACAAAGAAAGTGAATATTGGCATAGATACTGAACCTAAGGAGGCCATAATTGGGGATTATTGGTCTGACTCTGAAGTGGAAAAAATCATAGAGTTACTATGAGACTTTCAGGACTTATTTCCTAGGGGATACCATGAATTAAAAGGCATGCATGAATCATTAGGAGAGATGAAGATCAAGCTTAAAGAAGGTGTGTGATCAATCGGTAGGAAGAGACCCTACAGGATGAACCCTAACTTGCATGTCAAAGTTAAGGAAGAAATTGACAAAATGTTGAAATCTGGTATCATCAAGCCCCTAGAAGAGTCTAAGTGGGTTAGCCCCATGGTTATCAGTATAAAGAAAGATGGTAGGATTGGATTTGTGTGGATTATAAGAGAACTAAATTTTGCATGTGTAATTGATCCTTTTCCTACACCTTTCACAGAGGAGATATTAGAAGGCATTTACAGGCGTGAAATCTATTCTTTTACGGATGGATTCTCTGGGTATCATCAAGTCAGGATTGCATAGAGGATCAAGAGAAAACAACCTTCACCACTGAGTGGGGAATTTTTTCATATATTGTGATGTGTTTGGTTTGAAAAATGCACTGTTGTATTTTCATGCATAGTTGTTCAAGCATTTCCTAGGATTTCATCCACAACTTTTTGTAGGTTTACTTGGATGATTGGATGGTGTATGGACTTGTTAAAGATCATTGTGACAATTTGTGCTTAATGTTTGAAATATGTAGATAGTTAAGCATTTCTTTGAACATCAAGAAGTGTGTATTTGCTACACCATTTGGCACTTTGTTAGGGCACATCATCTGCAAGGAAGGTTTTTTAGTCGATCCAACTAAGGTTGTAGTTATTATAGGCCTGGAAGAGCCTACAGTCAAAGTGAGGTGTGTGGATTCTTAGGTCACACTGGGTATTATAGAAAATTTATCAAAGGGTATGCTAAGGTTTCGTCACACCCTTAGAAGAGTTACTAAAAGGAAAAGGGACATTTTATTGGGGGAACCGCAACACAATGCACATTTGAGACATTGAAGGAGAAACTTACTACAATGCCTATTTTACACTTTCCCTCGTGGGACCAACCATTTCATGTACATGTGGATGCTTCTGGCATGACCATTGGTGTGGTGTTGGCTCAGCTAGGAGAAGGTATTATAGATCATCCTATCTATTTTTCTAGTAGAAAGTTGACCCCTGCAGAGAAGAATTATACAACTACTAAGCGTGAAGCCTTATCCATGATCTATGCACTACATAAATTTAGACAATACCTTTTAGCAACACCATTCATATTTTACACCGATCACATGGACATTGAAATACTTGGTAAACAAGCCCATTTTATAGGGGTGCATATGTCGATGGGTGATTTTATTCCAAGAATTTGATTTTATAGTTGTGGTAAAACTAGGGAAAAGTAATTCTAGCCTAGACCATTTATCAAGGATATAGTTAGGGGAAGATGCACAAACAATTGAAGATACAATGTCAGATGCACAATTATACATAGTTACATCACATGCACCTTTAGACTTGGAGGATATTGTTGTTTTTCTACGCACAAGTGTGGCACCAAGAAGGACTAAAATCCTTAGAGAAGAAACAACTTGCAATTCATGCAACACCTTTTATGTTGATCAGTGGTGACCTATACAAGTTAGGTTGAGATGAAGTATTATTGCACCAATGTGTATTGAGAGCATGAGTGCACAATATATCATGGAAGAGGCTCATGGTGGTATTATAGGTGGGCACTATGCAGGTGATGCCACTGCATGCAAAAATTATACTCACTGGATTGTGGTGGGAGACCCTGTATAAGGATTGTAAGGCATATTGCAAGGCGTGTGATCATTGTCAGCACCTTGGAAAACTAGGAAAAGAGATGAAATGCCTTTAAGACCTATTCCTAGTGTAGAACCATTTGAAAAATGGGCTATAGACTTTGTGGGTCCTATTTCACCAGCCACGGTAGGACTGGATCATGCTACATCATCACTTGCACAAATTATCTCACAAGGTGGGAAGAAGCAACACCTACCAAGGATTATAATAGCTACAACAGCCAAGTTTTTATGGGAAAATATTCTTACAAGGTATGGATGCCCACTAAGTTTGAAAAGTGATAGGGGCACACATTTTTTGAATGAGACAATCAGGATATTATTGGATGAATTTATGATTGCACACCATAAGACTACACCCTATCATCCTCAGGAAAATGGGACTGTTGAGGCCTTCAACAAAATTTTGAGCCAAACATTGACAAAAATTTGTGATGTTGGAAGGAAAGATTGGGATGATAAAGTTTTTTACCATGTACTTTGGGCATATCGAACA
The DNA here is from genome assembly GCA_018340775.1 of Taxus wallichiana var. yunnanensis. Classification (NCBI taxonomy): domain Eukaryota; kingdom Viridiplantae; phylum Streptophyta; class Pinopsida; order Cupressales; family Taxaceae; genus Taxus; species Taxus wallichiana. The sequence continues at coordinate 343,629,994 of CM031235.1, read as the reverse complement.
ACATACAAAAGATTGAACAAGGCCACACCATTTTCAATTAGTGTTTGGGTGCAGAAGTAGTTCTTCCTATGGAATTCATGTTACCTTCTTTGTGTATTGCATGCACTAGAGGTCTAGCTGATGAGAAAGCATTAGAAGAATGAATTGAAAAAGTTGATCAAGTTGGATGAGTGATGAGCACTAGCACGATGGAGTCAAAAGCAAGAAAAGGCCAGGCAAAAAGCATGGCATGATAGGCACATCAGGGACAAAAAGTTTGAGATTGGACAGATGGTGCTCCTTTATGATTCTAAGTTTTCGCCATCTAGGAAAACTTAAAGTACATTGGTTGGGACCGTATGTTATCACTCACATACTTGAAACATATGCACTTTCCAGTTAGAGGCAGCTTGATGGAATATGGTTACCTGGTTACTTCAATGGGAGTAGGCTGAAGCCCTACTATAAATAAGTCTTCTTGGTGTTTGTAATAAGGTAGTGTTGCCATTTAGATTAGGTTTTCATTTATGTATTCCCTTAATGTATTTCCTTCTTCATCGCTATGCTTTGTCATTTTAGTTGGTGTTTTGTGTAATAAGCATTTGTGTTTGCATGCTGGAAGCTAATTACCATTTGAAGAATTTTTATGCGCATAGAGGACTACACATACCATTTGTGTGGGGTGGCTATTGACAAATGGGTACACATAAAGGAACAAACTACTACATGTGTTATTCAAGTTTGGAGAGTTGTTAGAAAGGAGATTTCTTCCAAACAAGGACCATAGATGGAGATAAATGAAGGAACAAGTATAACATGAGGTAAGCAGAGGCCATGGAGACTACCAAGGGAAGGCACAATGGTGAGGTACTTGGTGCATGGAAGTGCACTAAAGAGAAGTCCATGGCCAAAAGGTAGGAAGGTGCGCTAGAAGGTTATAGCTTGGGTGTGAAGATGTACCATGTGGAAAGTGTGAAAATGGTCAATTAGTGAGAGGATTGTTGGTAGGTGAAGGAGCAATAAATGCACTAAATTTTTGAAAATCTATATAAGGATGTGATGCGAGTTCATTTTTACCATTGTGATCACAAGAATTTGAATGAGCTAAGTGTGACCGAGATGAGTGAAGAGTATTGAGGTGTGAAGAGTGTGAAACTAGATGTGGAGAGTAGATTTGTGTGTAGAAGAAGCTTGTGTCCCCATTGTGAAGGGTTTGAGTGAAGCAAGATGCATTGAGAAAGAGCTAGGGCATGTGGTTTCAAACTAGGGCATAGATTCAAGCTAGGGTTTTGACTTGCTCACTACAGAGGATAGAAAGTTGATATTTTCATATGGCACCAAAGAAAGCACCTGCCGTAGGAGCCAAAGGAAAGAAGAAAGTAGAAAAAAAAGTTGAAATTCTCCCGAGAGTAATTTCTCAGAGATGTAGTATCCAAAAGGTGTGATAATTGGGAAAGAGTGGGATTCCCACATCCATAGCTACAAGGTGAGTGATTACAACCACCACACTTTTGATAACAAGAAATAATTAGGATGTTGTTGAGTACAAAGACCAACAAGTGCATGATGGAAGATATGCCAAGTATATGATGACACTGGGGAGAAACTATTAAAATAGGTGGGAGTCTATCAGTTGTATGAGCTCCCATATTTTGGAAAATATGAACCTCTATACCAGTGGCTTATGAGAAGAGTCCATGAGGACTTATTCTATTTTCAGATGAAGGGTAAGGATTATACAGCCCTGATTTTGACTCTAACAGGATTAAAGGGCACAAGGGTAGACCTAGCTAGTGACCTGACTGATAAAGCAACAATCATGGAGACATGGAAAGAGTTAGGGTATACAAAGGGTCCATGCATGGAATGGACATTGATAAATTGAAGAAGTACCTAGTGGTACAAGAAATTGTGCATCTAGTGACCAAGTTGAATGATTAGGAGAGATGGTCACAGGTGAATACAATGTGGCTCCATGTCACGAGGAAGATGTCTCAAGGAGTAGTCTATAACATAGTAGGCTACATTGTAGAAACCATCATCGAAGAAGTGCACATAGTGATAAAATCAGTTTTGGTGCTATCTTATTGTCTCTTGTATTTTGGAAATTGGAGTGCCGATGGGCCAAAGAACAAGATTTGGGAGTACCCCTTGGAGAAGAAGTCCTCTCGGAAGAGGTTTCGAGAAGTATTTATGTGAAGGGTCAATGGGTGGACCATTTAAATAGAGGGTAGAGATGTGGTATGATCGGCTCCGTGTGGCATTTGAAGAGGAGTGGTGCATCCCTAAGGAGTTACCATCGGTGGTGGGTAAGGTAGTACAATTTGTGGTGTACCAACATTTTTGCATCACACGATTTTCTATGAGGGATGGGACTTGGAGCCCATGGTGAAAACTTTTCATATGCCTTCACAACGTGCTACTTCTAGGCATCATTCCACCAATTCACCGATGCACATCACCTAATTTTTAATACAAGATAAGGTAGATTGTGACTACCACACTTTGAGGAAAACATATGTGCATCTAGGCGGACCATGCATATATTGAAAGGCTCATCTCGAGATGTTATAAACATGAAGCCTATAAGCTTGGCTATTGGGGATAGTGGAGCCATACTTGTATACCTTCAACTTAAGCCTAAGTTGGAGAATAAAAGTACGTAGAAAATGATTTCACACTCCCAGGGCCACCTAAAGGTAAGCACATGGTAGAGAATGTGCCAGCCCCATACCTACGTAGAAACTATAGTGGTGGATGAGGAGGAAGAAGAGTGGGAAGATAGTGGTGGCTTAGAACATAGAGGCCGTAGAGGCAGCCCATAGATAGAATGGAGACTGAGCATGTAGGTACCCCACCTTAGGTACAAGAAGAAGAAGAGGACTTGGAAGTAGTCCAAGGAGAGTGTCATTTCAAGAGGGTGTTCAAAAGAACAAGGGCACAAGGCATGGGAACTCCTTAGTCTATTAGGAGGTCACCATGACTATCTCTCCTCAAAAAGAGACAACTGAGAGGAAAAGGAGGAAGTTGAAGTTGAATGAGGAGGTGGAGGAGTCTAGAGAGAGTGCCTGGATCCTATATAACCAGAAGAAGTGGAAGAACCTAGGGATGAAGATATAAAGGATAAAGAGGAAGGAGGGAAAGAGGCAAGAGAACCAGAACATGATACCACTCAGAACATCAAAGATCCAACTCCAAATCTTGGCACTCAGGTACCTAAGGGGCCAAGAATGAAGTGAACAAGTGGAGAATATAATGTTTTGCATATGGGCTATGATGAGGACACAAGTAAAATTTTCGTGCCCGATTCCAGAATATAGTGGGCCTCAAGGAGTTATATGGATGGGAGTTGATGGACCCAGACATGGAAACCACACACACAAGGAAATAGTTGTCCTGGTCCATGAAAAATCACATGGACGAGCCTAATTTTGATGTATGTGAAGATTCTGTGTGTCAAGAAGAATGAAAAAGGCACCATAGAATAGGCACATAACTATCAAACCCACTATTATGTTTGATGACATAGGTGAGTAATGCCTTGGTGAAAGTATCTACAGAGGTGGCATAGAGGAACATAGATAAGGCTGCCACTATTAGAGCACTATGAGAAGAAAACAAGGCCAAAGATGCTGAAATAACACATTTAAAAGGAGAGAAGGACCTAGAGAAGAAGAAGAATGAGGCCTTCATCAGCATGGCTAGAGGAGATCAATGATCATGTCCTGAAAGCAAGACCACACTTGGAGTCCAAGGTACCTAAAAGGTTCCCTTCGGCTATGCATTATGTGCATACCTTAGTTGATTTGGTGCTTGAGGATGGACCCATTCATGCATGCTAGTGCCAAAGGACCCTAAGCAGGAAGAAGAGAGAAAGGGCTTCAGTGGTTAGAAAAATTTCATCTTACGAGGCATTGCTCCAAACCTTGTAAGAAGAGTTAAAGAAAGCAGACCAGATTTGAATATTTGTGCAGCTCTAGAAGTAGTAATCAGAATCAGGATGATGGTAGAAGATAATGAAGTCCTAAAGGTGATGAAGGATGAGACTTTGGGGTGCATGAGAGATTAGCACTAGTCAAGAAAAAGCGTGAGGCCCTTGCAGCAGCCCAAGACCCCCATAAGGAAAGGTTGGATGATCTTGGAAAGCTCATAACACAAAAGATGGATCTTCTAGAAGAAGGGACGGATGTCTGCTAATGTCCAACATTGTTTCTAGTATTGTAGAGTGAGAAGGGAGAGATGACCTAGGATGAGTTAGGCATCACTATAGATGTCTCGAGAAGACAAGGAACACGTTGGATGATTGGAAAGCTTTAGAAGATGAAATTAAGGAAGAATATATAGAGTTGATTCTCCCAATGGAAAACAGAGGGTATTAGAGAGTAAAATATATTCTTTATAATAATTCTTTTTTATATTCTTCCATTATTATTCTTTAGATATCAAAAGGAAACCCATTTCGGGGTGGTAATGTAGTTTAGTGTGGGGTAATGTTGAGCAGACAAAAGTATGACACTAAGGAGAAGGTGCATAGAAGATTTGCGCGTGGTAGAAAGGCATATTTGAAGGTGCGGAAGGATAGGAAGGAAAACATGTGAAAGACAAGGAACGATTTGAGACTTAGCCATTTTCATGGTTACGGGCTATTTTTGGAGATAGCGTGTAGGGCACACAACCAAATGGAAACTTGTGTGGCACACAAATGTTATTTTTGGAAGAGTGTATACTAAGTGATTTACATGAGTTTGAGTTAATAATAGAATTACCACTTCCAGTTAACTAGAAGAGATATATTATTAGCGCACTTGCATGTGTGTCTATTATTGTAAAGGCACATGGCTATTTTCAAGCATGTGACCTATTTTGGGAATTATGTAAGTGGTGAAGGGAAAGTCCCCACCCCTATAAATATATAGTAAGTTGTGTAGTTTAGTAGTAGTGAGCTAATAGTGAGCTAATATGGATTTATGCTACTAGTAAACTGATGCACGCATGAACTATGATACTAACTATTGTAAGAAGCTTATATGTATTTACTATATTTAATATAATGGAGTGTATTGGATGAATAATGGTGTCAAACATGAATATAACTAGTTATTGCATGGATAATTTCATTATGTTTATCGTTTGATTCACGATTCTTTAAGATCTAGATCTAGAAAATGCTCTATGGAAATTTTATATTGTTTATGGATCTAAATGCATTAACTCTTCATCATGTTCACATGATTTTTACCATGGAAATAGCATGTAGGTTTCGGATGAGAAGAATGAATGCTTTGAGAAGTTCATAAAGGTCAATTTGGGTGCTCGAATTTGGAATTCAAAGGAAAAAATCATAGTTCACAAACTTGAAATTTGAAGGTGTCTAGTTTAATGTGGTGTTAAAGGAGATGCATTTCAAAGTTACATTTTGGAGGTGTGTTTCATGGGTTCATTTCAAAAATATCCCTTTTAGGATTTCAGTGATTTATAGTTTAGGCTTGTCCGATAAGTTTGTGGAAGTTTGTAGCTTTGAAACACGAAATGCCGAAACTTTAAAATCTTGGAGTTTCGGTTTTTGTGATTCAAAGGTTTCAAGATGGTTGAAGTTACCATGATTAGGGTGGTTTAGATCCGAGAATCGAAAAGGTGAGCTCATGCAAACCGAGTCATTTCTAATTTGCAAGGTAAACATGTGGGTTTCAATGTTTGGGTGACGAGTCATATTGTTCGGGCTCCATTTTAAAAACACATGTGTTAGTAAGAGGTTAGGTCATACGCCAAGTTGTCACGGTGTCGATGAGCCGATACATTGGATGATGTGTTATGGGCAACCCGAGAGATGGGGAGTTAATGAATAACATGGGGTTCTCAATGCAAATAAAGGTGCCATTTAATGCAAAATTTGGTGAGATGACCAATGCACACGATGGGGATTTTAAAATGAGGAAGCTGTTCGATCAAACATTGGCTAGTGAGACCATCACTTTGAACAAATATAGAGCCTCGGCCACATGGATCGTTTATCACAATGTGGGTGATTTATAAAAAGTAACCAATATGAGCCCGACGCGGAGAATCGGGAGCTCATCATGATGGTAATAAACAAAGAGGTTGACAAAACTTGAAGGAACTCACCAATGCATGCGTAATATATGGAGCACTCAATTGATAAATTGACAATGCAAACGTAGGGTGCCGAGTTGGTTTTCGGAAAAGGTGGTAGTAGATAGTGGTAAGATCTCATTTGAGCTAAAATGAGCAGAGTTAAGAGTTAAAATGTAGAATGGTCAGCTAAACCAAGAATGAAGCGCTCACTTGCAAAGTGGTTTAAATAGAATGAGCTCGAGAGAATTTAGCTCGGTGAGCTGGTTAGTGAGCCATTTTTCAAAATCATTACATTGAAGCCCTAAATGTAATTTTTTCGAGAAGGTCCCACTAAAGGCACCGGTGATTTCACAATTTTTAAAAAATATTAATTTTAATTATTTGATAATGGAATTTGAATTTTCATGAGACCTTATAGAAAACTAGCTAAGCAATGTCGGGATACCCAAAAATCAAGTTTTACTCAGGAAGCCACAACTTCCTCCCCAGTTTCCCCTTTTTCACAAAATTATAGTCAATGGAATTATGAGAATGAGAGCTATGCAATGGAATCATCATAATATGGATTTTTGGAAGTTTAGCATTCCAAAATTACATATTTAATCATTCTATAAATAGTGCCCGTGATGGTGAAAGTTTCAATTAATGAGACAAGCATGGCCAACAATAGTGATTAATTATTTGCTACATTCTTGCCTAGATTCTAGGATTTCTCCTTCTTTCTCTCAACACTCAACAAATGCTATAAAATGTAAAGGGATGCTTATTTTAAAAAGGTTAGACATTCTTCAAATCTTCCCCTCTCTTCATCAACTGAGTTGTGAATTTGTAGGATCTTAAGCCTTTCTTCTAAAATTGTAATGACAGCCTATGCCTTTCCCTATTGTAATGATGCACTGTGCAAGTGCTTAAAGTAATGGAAATAATGTTTTATGATCAATTATATGTCCTTACATAATTTTTTTCTTCTATTTTCCTCTCTCATGTTTGCAGGTGAATTGTGCAACCAATGTTTCCATTGCAAGTTTCAAAAGTTATTGTGCTTATTTAAGGAATGAAGTATTGTATGCGGTTTGGTTTGTAATGCACGTTCATTCTTCCCATGTTCATCTTTCTTCATTGGAAAGCCAAAATTTTGTCTAAAAAAACCCTTTCTTGGTGCATCACCACTTCTAATTTAGGTTTTATTTCTTGCAAATATCTCTCCCTAATCCCCTTGAAATGTTAGTATAGGTCTAGGTAGTTGTTTTTATTACATTAGGAGTAGTGTAGTGCTTATTTTAGGAAGAGGAATTTGGCCTTCTCGGAGGTTCACCTTGAGCCCAAGTCCCATAGCTTGAGAGGTGATACTATGTTACCTAATCAAGTGAATGTCACATTAAAAATTAGGCCATTCGGGGTGCAGTGATTTGGCGATAACAATTTTTAGCATGCCCGGTGGGAGAGTAGGTGAAAGTTCTACATTTTGCATGCATCCCATTGTAATATCTTAGCCACCGTGCTACCAACACTAAATTTTTGGCACACTCGGTGGGACAAGAGTCACATTTTTCACATGTGTGTGTATTTGTGTCCACTTTATTTTCATTAAGTTGTTTTGCTCTTAGTGAAATTTCAGCCTTAAGAGGTATACCCAAGCACAACTAGTAACTCCATTGGTCTAAGTAACCCACTCTCTAAGTTTTAGAATTTTAGTTTTACTCATTTCCATCTAGTTTTCTTCCACATATTTCCATTTTTCTTCCATTCATGAAGCTATGAAATCATGGTTTCATTTCCACAGTTGAGTTTCCACTTGCACCAGAATAATACTTTCCATCTTTAGGCTATTTTAACCCACCTCCAGCTCCATTTTATGATAAAAATCAGCAACATGCATATCTCTATGAGTAGAGCCATGGTTAGTTTGATTATTCACTTAACTATGCAACTTTTCAAGAGCAGGAACATGCAGATGATGGAGGCTATCCTATAGATGAAGATGTAAAGTTGCAACTTAAGATGTAGAAATTGGAGGAAGGCATGGTACAATATAGAGCCACAACTCAAATGAAGGCATTCGGGGAATGACTTGAGGGCACCTTGTCTGTCGGTTATCCCTATGCCAAAGTTTGACACCTGCATGAAAATATTGGTTTCATGACTGAATTACTACCTCAACTTGAAAGTTGGATCGAAGAGATAGAGCCTATTTAGTTCAATGCAAGGAATCCTTTTCAATGGGTAAGTCCTACACCACCACCTCAAAGTTCTCTTTGCATTTCTCAGTCAATGTCATTTCAATCTAAACCTCAAGTTCCAATATTTTCACCAGTTGCCCATGTTGAGAATTTCATTCCTTTATTTCCTATCTTTCCATCCCATTGTGAATATTGTGTTCCTCATTCTTCCAAATTTACTTCTTTCTATAAAGGCCACCAAGACTAGAAGTTATGTCTCATTCACCACCTCAAACAGTGAGAGAATCCATTGAGACCCAACCCACCTCTCCTCTTACATTTCAGAATCCATTTTGGGAAGATCAAGAATATGATTATAGAAAAGAAGAAGAGAATGAGGTCAAGGAAATTAGTAAGGATGAGCTTGAAAAAATTATAAAGGATTGGGCTGCAAGATTGAACATCAAGCAAGTTCCCCTCCTAATTCAGCCTCTATCCAAGGTTAAGATTTGAGAGCAAACGGTGGAGATTGAGTTTACACATGATCAAGTAAAAGAGGATGATGAGCATCGGTATACCTATTCAAAATGAAATGTCCATATTGGTTCCATATCATCAGAGGAAGTTAATTCATGACAGATTATAAGGTCCATTGTAGCAGAACATGAGTTGGTTTCAAATCCACAAGAAGAGGAAGAGCATGTGCAAACAAATGAAGGAAATCTCTCAAACGTGTAAGATACTTCAAGTGAGTGCACTGATACTAACTGTCTTTCATGTCAAGAAATTGTAATAATTATGGAACATTGCAACATTTTTCCAAAAGCTTTATTGGATTTTGAAATCAGCCACAAAAAGGTTCATATTGAAAAGGAAATCAATGCAGACTCAACAATTTTGAGTATGAAACAGGAAACACAAGAGGTTTTAATTTCCTCTCCTTTTTATTTCTGTCAAAAATTTCATTTCTCAGATATATTTGATCTATCTAATTTCATGTTTGAGAATGAAGAATATCAGTGTGAACAAATTGCTAATTTGAAGAAAGCGAGAGGGAGAAGAAGTTGAACCTTTGGCACAACTAGTTTCAAACAGTCCTCTTTAATCTGAATTGGAGGAATTGGATCTTCTACAACATTATTTGAACAAAGAAAGAGAGGGAAATGGGGAAGAAACTAAGTCAAATTTAGAAGATTTGGGTAGAGATGACATTATTGAGAGTTTCTTGCTCTCAATTATGGAATTTGACTTGGTTAATGAACAGGAAGGAAAAGAAAATGAAGGGAACATCACTTCAATACCATTCGTTCATGTGGAAGGTGAGTTTTTTTGTAAATGGGAAATGAGAGGGAAATCAGGTCGTGAATAACCATATTTTTCAAGGATGTCTTTAGCTAGACTTTTTGTTAAAATTTAAGTTGAGAATAGAGGAATATTCAACAGAGTTAAACCATGTCCCATAAGGTATTTGGCTTCAGTGGAGCCAAATGAGGAGCTAGAACCAATCACATTCACTTCAAAATGTGAAGATGAGTTTTACAACCCCAAGGATTAGTTGTTTTGCCTCTACAAAATAAATTTTGAGCAACTAAAAGAGGCATAATTCTCTTTCCATCTCATTCCTTGGTGAATCAAGTGGAGAGTTGGGCTTGTTTCATCTTTTCAATCTCATTCTCATCCATGTTCATTTTCAAATTATCTACATGGCTGCCCATTGTGAGGAAGGGAAGCTATTTTGCAAAACCTGTATTGGGGTTCATTTAGCTCACCTATGCCTCCAACTAGCATAGAGCATAAATATTTTGGTTTTCTGTAGAATAAGTGCATGGCACACTCTTCTTGAATCATTTGAAACATGTATGGTTTTTCGGTTTTTGTGTGTGTGTATTGTGTTTTTTGTCACCCTTGCACAACGTGTCTAAATTGAAATTTTCAGAAGAGAGAAGGATTCAAGTTTTAATAGAGTTCCATGATGTCCAAAACTAGTAGGTTTTTTACTCCAGATTCTACTATGTGTTATATATGCCAAGCAATTATCAGGCTTAATATACTTCATACTTAGAACTACATGTAGGTCCAAAATCATTAGTCCTCAAAGGGACTTTGAGATCCATCATGAAGAATCAAATTGGTTTCGGGATATCAAAGACTCCATTCCAAATAGATGCATAAGGCTACTAGATTAGTGCTTATCGGGAAAGCATCCCCAGAAATCACCAAAAATCTTATCCAATTTTTCCCTTGGGGAAAAATTAGACAATGCTCGGAGGGCCCAATTCCTATTAAAACTGATAAAAAATGAATAAATTGATCCTAAGAGGTCTTAATGACATTTAATGACCCTCATGGTTCATGAAAATAGTGGAAATTTAGAGATTTCAAGGCTAAGTGTGAAAATGCCCGGGATGGGGTTTTGATCTCAACTAGCTTGATGAGCTACTTGGTGATCCATAGGGATCCAAAATGACTCTACTTCATCATAAAAAATCAACACAAAGAAGGAAAAACAACACACGGAGGTTATATCTTTTTAGTAACATGACCGCTTCTCTATGTAGAGTGACGGTTCTGATTTGCCACCCAAAGCAGGTGGCATCCTGGGACCACCGGTCTGCATTAGGCGGCGTTCTATTTGTTTTAGACAAAAAAACAAAAATATGAAACAAACAACCCAGAATTTGAAAGGTTGTCCATGTCTCTTCTCCTCCATGACCTTTCCCATTCTCCAGTGCATGGGAGGACACAAGAAAGGCTATAAATACATGTTTGTAGAAGAGAATAGGATCATTGAAGTATGAAAGAAAGTGAGAAAGAAGTTCTTAGTGCTTTGGAATTGTGTTTTGTTTAAGAAAGGAGTGTTGAGATAGAGAAAACAAGTAATTGGAAGGAAGTGTGAGATATTATCTACTTCTCTTTCATACTTATTGTAAATTATGTACTTGTTATTTTTAATTGGCCAATAAAAGTGGGAAGAAAGAGAAATTGCCCTTCCCAACTGGCTTTTTCTCCTCTGGAGGTTTCTATGATAAAAAATTATTGGTGTTTATGAGCTTAAATTCTTTCCTTTCCTGTAATTGTGGATTCTAAGCATAAGCATAATTCATTCACTAGCTATCTCTGTCATTTTCTAATAGAAAGTAGAACAACAACATTTAATTTGTGTTTATGTGGATAATTCCAAAGTTGAAGAGTTTATAGATCATTTTGGTATCAGAGCTAACAAGTATCCAGGACTATGGTATTTCGTTCTTGAATTTGTATGATAGTGACAAGATCTAAAGGTGAAGAAACCTTACCTTGCGATCTAGAGATTTCTACAAAGAAGTGGAAATAGAGAATTTGGGGAGAAATGGAGGAAGAGAACTTGGTCCGTAGAATCGAGATGTTGGAGACCATGATGGATAGGATGTTTTAAAGGCAAGAAGAACTTACAGATTTATAGAAGACAACTTCTATCAAGCAAGACTCCATGGAATAAGTGGTTCGGGGCTTAGCTGAAAAGTTTGGCATAGGAAGGAGCCACCATGAAGAAATTTATGGGGAAGAGCATGAAGAAGAGACTTCAAACGCAAGAGAAAAGGTAAAATTTGATCATAACTCCCTTTTAAAGTTGAGAAAAAATTTGAGATTAAAAGCTTTGAAGGACAAGTAATGCGAGTTTCTTGATAAATGGTTAAAATAGTTAGAAGTCTCCTTTAGTGTTCATAATGTCACTGAGGCACAAAGGATCACCTTTGCACATCTCAAAATGGAGGGACACACTCTGGTTTGGTGGGAAACTCATCTACCCACTTGTGAAAAGAAGAAGCATCCTATTGTGAAATCTTGGCAAGAATTTAAAGAATTAATTAGATCTAACTTCTATCCTATTGGCCACAAGACTGACCAAATGATTAAATGGCAGTATTTTAGACAAGGCAGTGGTCAAAGTGTGTAGGACTATACTACGAAGTTTCAGAGGTAGGCCATGTTGCTAAAAATGGACTTGGAGGATGATGATATTCAGACTAAGTACTTAGGAGGACTTCACACTCACCTTCGAAGAAAATTCATCTCCACAAAGCCCAAAGATCTCAACGAGGCATGTGTACATGCATACTACATAGATGATAAAAAGAAACAAGGAGAAGCAAAGCCAAGGGAAAATTAGTCGACAAATCAGTAGAAAAAGAGTATGGGCAAACAAGTAACAAGGGTAAGTGGAAAGGGAAAGGTAAACAAGTTGCCACTACTTTAAATACTTGTAAAGATCCCAAGAATTTTTGTAAGAATTGTGATATCAATGGTCATACTGATGCTACATGTTGGAAGTTGCATCCGGAGTTACATCTGAAGAACCAAACTAGGGACTCAAATAAGTCCATGACTATTGTAAAAAAATAAGGGGAGGTGGAAATCAAAGATGACTCTGATGTAGACGAAAGGCTTGGATGCACTGACCACCAACATGGACAGCCAGGAAGAGGAGATGAGTAGACTATTCCAGATCAAAATCCAAATCAAGAGAACTAAGGTAAATGATTTGGTTGATACCGGTTCTTAGTCTAACTTGATTTCGAAGCAATTGTGAAAAATCTTGGTCTTGAAACTTACGAGAATCCACACACTTATCCTTTGGGTTGGGTGAAGAAGGGTGTTTAAATTGAGGTAATAAGAAGATGTAAGGTCATGTTTGGGATAAATTCTAGTATATTGATGTTTTGGAAGTGACGGTATTCCACTAGATGTTTTTGATGTTGTATTTGGGAGTCCTTGTATATCAGGATGTTATATTTATGAGAAGGAAAACTAGTATAGATGGGTCAAGGATGGGATCAACTACAACATCTGGGCACACCAATGTAAGAAACAAGTTACTATGGTGAGTGTTAACCAAGCAAAATGACTTATTCAGACAAATCATAATCAGTTTTGTTTACTTTTGTTAAAGGATTAAAAATAAGGGGTAGAAGTTTCAAAGATTTATAACTAGGGAAAACATGATTTGGATAGTATTATTCAGTCTTTTTAGGAAGTATTTCAGGCTCCCAGTGGAATACCACCAAAACAAGAAGTAGAGAATGAGATTTAGCTATTGTTAGAGTTCCCTCTACCAAACATCAGGTTGTATAGACAATCCTTGCTTGAGAGTAATGAAATAAAGAAAAACTCCAGGAACTACTAGACCAAGGGGTGATACGTCTGAGCACCTCACCATGCATTTCACCTATTGTGATGGTGCCAAAGAAGGATGGTTCTTTGATAATGTGCATGGACTACCGTGCTTTGAAAAGATCATCATAAAGAACAGATATCCCCTTCCCCGCATAGATGATCTCTTGGACCATCCTTAGCATGCAAAATTTTCACGAAGTTGGATCTCAAGTCTAGTTATCACCAAGTTAGAATGAAGGAGGAGGATATATGGAAGACTACCTTCAAGACAAAATAGGGTTTGTATGAATGGTTAGTACTTCCTTTTGGGTTATGCAATGCACCCACTACATTTATGAGATTGATGAATGATGTATTACGGGATTTCATAGATTCATGTGTCATTGTATATCTAGACAATATCTTGATTTTTAGTGCCACATGGGAAGAACATCTAACTCATTTACAACAAGTCTTGCAAGTTCTCAGGGAGAAACAATTGCTTTGTAATATGAAGAAATGTGAATTTTCCAAATAGTCACTTGTCTATCTTGGGAATGTGGTTGGAGGAGGAGAGCTACAAGTGGATCTAAAGAAAGTGGAAGCTATCACTAATTAGCCAACACCAACAGGAGTCATAGAGAATAGAATTTTTATGGGAGTAGTACAAAGTACATGCGGAAGTTCATTCCGGGCTTCTCCATGATTGCAACACCTCTACACACAGTGGCCGCAAAGAGTAAGGGTTTTGACTGGGGTAAGGAACAAGAAAAATCCTTTGAGTTATTGAAATATAAGATTAGTCATGCTCCAGTACTTGCTCTTCCTAATTTGCAGCAACCTTTTGAGGTAGAGATAGATAGATGTCGGTGATTACGCTCTCGGGCACAGTGTTTCTTCAAGGAGATAAAGCCGTATGTTATCTTTTTGAAACTTTCACTTCAACAATTAAATAATATTAAGTATATGATAAGCAAATGTATGCACTAGTTCAAGAAATTAAAAATGGAAGCATTATTTGTTGGGTTGATCTGAAAATCAAATTTAACTAGCAATTGTGCACACACATTTCTTTGCTTTGTATTGATTTTCGATGTAAAAATTGAGCATTATAACCTTATGTATTTTTAATAAAATAATTAAAACTACAAGTACTGTGCAAAAATATAGAGAAATGAAGAGAATTCACCAGCAATTTGACACAAGAATTGATAATGGAGTTCGGCGCTTGAGGCCTACATCTCCGGGTCCGGTTGAATGGGACCGATCTATTAAAATCTTGAAAATAATTCTTTACAAATAATTCTACAAAATGTTTACCTTCTCATGAGTCTTCCTCTGTCAAAAATAACAAAGTTTTCTTTTTACTTCTCCTCAAAATTCCACTCTAGCTCAATTTATGAGCATTTCAATATTTTGCCTGAGACCGAATATCACTTCAAATACAATAACACTCCTTATATAATTTTTCCCAAGAAGTGGTGTGGAGGTCAAAGCTCTTATCTTTTACCATGGAGACCATGATTCAAATCCCCCCCATATCTCCACTTCCTTCTCCTTATGCGGATTTCAAGAGGTTTATCCCACATTGTGGGTGCATGAATGAAGGGAGGCATTTAATAATGCAAAAGGGGGCACTTTTGTATTGGCTTTTGAGCCACCTTAGCCACTTGGGATGTGGGTGCCTTGGTGGATGGATAAGTGTTGTGCATGGATATGCATTGACATAGTTTTAGGTGCCTTGTTTAATAATGATTGTGGAGGTTTAAATTAAATGCGTGGAATATGGAGGTAGTTAAATAATGCGTGGAATATGGAATATGGAATTGGTATTGTCTTTTTTAATATGCACTTATCAATTAGTCCCCCATGCATAGAAAAAATACAATCAGAGGCATATATATACACAAGTTGGTATAATGATAATATGAGAAGGAGGCCAAGACACCCCTCCATAATCAAGTGTGTCGAACTCGGGCCGAGGGCCTGACCAAGATAAATAGTGGGGTCCATTTGTCCACGAATGAGTGTCTAAGACCGGTGTTCCAAAAGCCAATTTTAGTCTATCACACAAATTGTCCACGTGTCGCAATATGATTGAAACACTTGGTAAGCATGCACACGTCCAACCTGCACAAAACTCCAAATTTTGCCAGTTGCCTGAAAATTTTAGCGGGCTATAACTTTTGCAAATGAGCTCTGTTTCCTACAAACAAGATATCGATGAGAATCGTATAATTTTTCTCCATGCTTTAAAAATGACTGTAACTTATTCTGAGAAGATCTTAGATCGGTGTTTCTCTGTGAGGATCCTCTAGATCATTCCTCCCCATTGAGAAACTTTTGGACCCCAAAATTCAACTTAATTGGTGAATAGGTGAGGGTATTTCTCCCTCACCTTTCGGTTTCCATCCATTTATCCTTGTTTGGATGCATGCCTTTGAACCCAACACGAAGATACTCAATATCACCCCTTTGTGAAGTTCTTACTTTCTGTCCAAAATGATGTCTTCCTACTAACTCATCAAGATACTCAGGAGCAAAATCATCAATGGAAGGCATTATGTTAGAATCATCATGATCAAAAATCATAGGCGGTTCATACAATCTTAAATTCTCAACATTTACAACTGAGTAGATTTGCATATATGGAGGTAAATCCAACCGGAAAGCGTTGTTACCAATTTTTTCCAATATTTGGAACAGGACCATACCATATAGGTTTCAATTTTTTACCTTCACCTGTCAGTCTTTCCTTGCTAATGTGAAGCCAAACTGAATCACCAACTTTGAACTTGTGATCAGTTCTATGTTTATCATGCCTAACTTTGTACTTGGCCTGACTTTTCTCCAATTGTTCATGGACATACTGATGAACCTGTTGTATTCTCTGCACAAATCTTTTAGCCTTGTCAGAATCACTTGAACCATTAACAATAGTTTCATGTCCATAATATATATCTAATGGAGAATTAGGTAGATATCCATAACAAGTCTCAAATGGAGACTTCAAAGTAGAAGAATGTAAGGCACGATTATAAGCATGTTGCACATAATAAAGATGTTCATCCCACAATTTAGGATGTTTGCTACTATAGCCCCTAAGTAATTGTACCACTGTGCGGTTTACAACCTCTATTTGACCATCAATATGTGGATGAAAAGTAGTGCTCTTTTTAGTTTTTTATCCATTAACCCCCACAATGTTGACCAAAATTCCCCAAGAAATCTAGAATCCCAATCAGATATAATTGAAGTAGGTAAACCAAAATGAACCCAAACAAATTGAAAAAACAAATGTGTAGTTCCCTCACCAGTTATTTGTTTAGTACATGGAACCAACACACACATTTTGTTAAATCTATCCACTACCACATATAAGTAATCATGTTTCTTCCGTGTCATGGGCAAACCTCCTACAAAGTCCATGGAAACACTTTCCCAAGGCCTTGTTGGAACAGGAAGAGGAGTGTAAAGTCCTAATTTCCTGTTACTTGGCTTGCTTGTGGCACAAAGAACACATCCCTTAATATACCTATTTACATGTTCATGCATTCTAGGCCAATAACAATATTTCTGTAAATGTGCAACTGTCTTACTAATACCAAAATTCCTTGAAATAAGAGAAGTATGTGCTTCCCTAATCATATGTACATGCTCATTTTCTGGAATACAAAGTTTACCAGAATGATATAACAATCCTTCATGCAAATGATAATTTTTTTCTCCTACTTGTTTCCCACTTACTAGATCCTCATAAACTTCTCTAAAATCAACATCATTTACATATTGTTCCTTGTAACTTTCATGAGCCAAAGAACTATGTTTGTAAAAAGAATAGATGCTACCATGCAAATGATAATCTTTTTCTCCTACTTGTTTCCCACTTACTAGATCCTCATAAACTTCTCTAAAATCAACATCATTTACATATTATTCCTTGTAACTTTCATGAGCCAAAGAACTATGTTGTAAAAGAATAGATGCTACCACCACTGGTGGTCTAGATAACATGTTGGAAACCTTGTTTTGAATACCTTTTTTATACCTGATTACAAGATGAAATTGTTGCAAAAATCCCATCCACCCGAAATGTCTAGACTACTGCAATTTGGTTTTTGTTTGTAAGTATTGAAGCGGTTGATGGTTAGTATGTATAATTGTTTCTTTTCCCATTAAATAATGCTTCCACTTTTTAACACTTTGAACCAAAGCATACAACTCTTTATCATAAGTTGGATAGTTTCTTACCATACTTGTAAAGGTTTTGAATGGTAACACACTGGTTGTTTGTTTTGCATCAAAATTGCCCCCATTGCATAGTCACTAGCATCTGTCTCAATCTCAAATGAATGTTGTAAATCCGAAGTGCCAAGATTGGATCGGTACTTATCTTATCTTTTAGTGTATCAAAGGCTTTTTGTTGTTTTCCTCTCCCACTTTGAAAGACCTATTTAATACTTGTCAAAGCATGCAAAGGAGATGCAATTTATGAGAAGTTAGAAATAAATGTTCTCGATCTTGAAGCGCACCTAGAAAACTTCTAACTTCCGTCACATTAGTGGGTCTAGGCCATTTCACAATAAACTCTATTTTTTCAGGATCAATTCTCAATTCTCCATTTCCTACAATATAACCCAAGTAAATTAAAGATGTTTTTCCTAATTCATATTTTGACATCTTCAAATACAATTTATCTTTCCTTAGTGCATCTAAGACTTTCGGATGTGTTTAACATTTTCATCCCATGACTTACTGAAAATAAGAATATCATCTAAGTAGACAATAATGAAATTATCAATGAATGGTCTAAAGATTTCATTTATAACTCTCATGAATGTTGTTGGTGCATTGCACAAACCAAAAGGCATCACTAACCATTCAAACAATCCTATTTCGTTTTAAAAGTAGTTTTCCACACATCACCTTCTCTACAATTCTTACTTGGTAATAACCACTTCTTAAGTCTAACTTAGTGAAATAAATTGCATTCTTTAATTGATCCAGTAAATCATCTATTCTAGGAAGAGGGTAACGATTCTTTATAGTAATTTTGTTTAAAGCACGGAAATCAACACACATTTGCCAAGTGCCATCCTTCTTAGGAACCAATATAATTGGTGAACCACATGGGGATGTACTTGGATGAATTATACCTTGTGCCAAAAGTTCCATTACCTATATCTTGATTTTCTCATTCTCTACTATTGACAACCTATACATTTCGATATTGGGAAGAGATGCATCCTAAAGCAATTGTATCTCATGTTGAACCCCACTTTTGGGAGGTAGACCTTGTGGATCTGAAAAACATCATCAAAATGAGAAACAATTTTTACCAATTCATCCTTATGTTTCAGATCGCAAGTCTTAAAAGCCATCTCATGTTCTTTTTCTTTGGCTTTGACCACCATAAGCACAAAAATTTTTCTTGAGTTTACAAGACTTTTCATTTGACTGCGATTACCAAGGATAGATTATTCTTTTCATATTGAGCTCTAACAATAAACTTAATTCCATCCTTTACAAGAAAATATTTATTTTCTTCCCTATAGAAGATTGTTTTACGATCATACAAATAAGGACTTCCCAAAACCACCCCACAAATATCCAAAGGAACTACATCCAATTCAACCTCATCTATTATTATCGTAATGGCAAATATGAAAGTACAAGTTTTAGTTACCTACAGTTTTACATCACAAACCCAGCCCAAAGGATAAGGCTTAGGATGTGGTTTAGTTTTGAGTCCTAGTTTCTTAACAACCTCCTCAAAAATTAGATTAGCTTGAGATCCACTATCAAAAAGAGTATAAATTTTTGTATGCTTTGAAATTACTCTAATGTGGAAAATCTCATTCCTTTTCTTATCATCAGGTATAGTTTGTTTACTAGAAGAAGATGCAACATTTGTAGTGCTATTGTTGGAAATTGAAAGAGTTGATTTGCCTTGAAAACTCATAGCTGTGATTTTGGTTTCATCACCTGAATCAGAACCAAGATCATGCACTACAGTGTTTGTTTTCTTTTCTTTTCCTTTCTTAACCATCCATTTAGGCTTCTTTTCGGGATGTAATTTCCAACATTTAGACTCATCATGGTTTTTTTTACAATGATTACAAAATGGTTTTTCATCTTCCTTCTTAACAGTAGAGTTTGTTTTATGCTTACCCTTTCCGTTTCCTTGTTCTTTCGAACCTTTCCTTCTTGATTTCTTGTTCTTTTGATTAAAAGAAGAGAAAGATGACTCCTTTTCATTTTCCTCGTGCTTCCAAATGGGTTGCTTGAACACATACTGCATCAAGATTAGTAGGACCTAAAACAAGTATCATAAGCCTTAGATAACTATGCAATCCACCAATATATTTGAGCAAGTGTTTCTTTTGTGTTTAGAGAAATTCCCAGAATTAGAGCCCTTTTCCTAAATTCCTATGTGTATTCTTGAACACTTTGTCCCTTAGTTTGTCTTAATGTTTCCAATCCATAATATCTTGTTTCTTATAACCAAGACGATAAAATGTTACCTAAGATTTGAAACAAATTCAGACCAAGAAGTGATTTCTTTACCTTTGGTTTCTTCCACTTCTGAAGCTTACTCTCCCACCAAATGAGTGTTGTGCCACCCATCCGAAGAGTTTCCAAATGAATCTTTGCTTCATCATCAACAATTCTCTGAACCCTGTAATATACTTCTATCTGCTTGACCCAGTTATCCAACTTCTCTGCATTTAGCTCTCCAGTATACATAGGCAATTCAAACTTGATATCTAACTTTAATGAAGGAAAATCAGATTTTAAAGGGTCACTTTTAGGAATATCAGAACTAGAGCTTTCTTATTTCTTACCTTCTCTAGTTCCCTTTTCCCTTTGTCTATCTTGGTACATTTCTTCCACCATTTCCTTCATCTGTAGGAATGATTGACAAAAGTTTTCTTCCTATTGATTTGCCATTATAGGACTTCGAGATCATTTGGTACCGATTTTGGGATCTCCTTCAACTAACTCTCCTTCAACCTTCTTAGATTGAGACCTTGTTAACATCTAACACACAACTTGCAATCAAAAATAGTTAATCTAAACCAAAAATCAGTCAAAACCAGCTCACGATACAATGATCGAAAATCAAATTTAACTAGCAATTGCCCACACACATTTCTTTGCTTTGTATTGATTTTCGATGTAAAAATTGAGCATTATAACCTTATGTATTTTTAATAAAATAATTAAAACTGCAAGTACTATGCAAAAATATAGAGAAATGAAGAGAATTCACTAGCAATTTGACACAAGAATTGATAACGGAGTTCGGCACTTGAGGCCTACATCTTCGGGTCCGGTTGAATGGGACCGATCTATTAAAATATTGAAAATAATTCTTTACAAAGAATTCTACAAAAATTTGACCTTCTCACAGTCTTCCTCTATCAAAAATAATAGAGGTTTCTTTTTACTTCTCCTCAAAATTCCACTCCTAGCTCAAGTTATGAGCATTTCAATATTTTGCACAGACCGAATATCACTTCAAATACAATAACACTCCTTATATAATGTTTCCCAAGAAGTGGCGCGGCGGTCAAAGATCTTATCTTTTACCATGGAGACCATGGTTCAAATCCCCCATATCTCCACTTCCTTCTCCTTATGCGGATTTCAAGAGGTTTATCCCACATTGTGGGTGCGTGAATGAAGGGAGGCATTTAATAATGCAAAGGGGGCACTTTTGTATTGGCTTTTGAGCCACCTTAGCCGCTTGGGATGTGGGTGCCTTGGTGGATGGATAAGTGTTACGCATGGATATGCATTGACATAGTTTTAGGTGCCTTGTTTAATAATGATTGTGGAGGTTTAAATTAAATGCGTGGAATATGGAGGTAGTTAAATAATGCGTGGAATATGGAATATGGAATTGGTCTTTGGTTTAATATGCACTTATCAATTAGTCCCACATGCATAGCAAAAATGCAATCAGAGGAATATATATATATAAGTTGGTATAATGATAATATGAGAAGGAGGCCAAGACACCCCTCCATAATCAAGTGTGTCGAACTTGGCTGAGGGCCCCCGCTAAATAGCGGGGTCCATTTGTCCACGAACGAGTGTCTAAGACCGGTGTTCCAAAAACCACTTTTAGTCCATCACAAAAATTTTCCACATGTCACAATATGATTGAAACACTTGGCAAGCGTGCACATGTCCAACCTGCACAAAACTCCAAATTTTCCAGTTGCCCAAAAATTTCAGTGGGCTATAACTTTTGCAAACGAGTTCCGTTTCCTGCAAACAAGATATTGACGGAATCGTATAATTTTTCTCCACGCTTTAAAAATGACTGCAACTTATTTTGAGAAGATCTTAGATCAAGTGTTTCTCTGTGAGGATCCTCTGGATCAAGGGTAAAGAAACTATTGTGCACACCGACCACAAACCTCTACAAAGTATTTTCAATCACAGTCTAAATTACAGCAATCAAGGCACTATAAATGGATGGGGTTCCTTTAATAGTTCCATTTGGTGATCAAATACAAGAAGGGTAGTACAAATTTGGTAGAGACATGTTGTATAGGCCACCCACATAGGAGAAGCTATCCTATTTGGCCACTATCTCTCGTAACGAACCCTTCAAAAAGGAATCTTATAGAGAGGCATATGCCTAGGAAAAATACTTTGGGGTGAGATTTTAGCGATTGTAGTCCCAAACGACCAAAAGGACAGGGATTGAATATTTTTATCTCAAGGACGGGATGATCTACCAATGGGGGAAGCTTTATGTGCTTAAATAAGAAAGAATTCTATTGATGAGGGAAGCACATACCTTGAAAGTAGTGGGAAATTTCGGTGTTGGTAAGACCCTAGCCCACTTGCAAAGGTACGTGTATTGGCCCAATATGCAAGAAGAAGTATCAAAATTTATACGTGGATGTAAACTTTGTTGTATCAGTAAGCCTGATTCTAGGAAGGAGGGTTTGTATATGCCTTTTCCAGTACCTACTCATCCATGGGAGGACATTTCTATGGATTTTGTAGGAGGATTACCTATGTCTAAACATGGCCATGACTATCTCTATGTTGTTGTTGATAGATTCAATAATATGTGTATTCTTATGGCATGTAAAAAGATAGTAAAGGCACATGAGGCAATGGATCTTTTATTTGCTAATGTATGGGTGTATTTTGGTTTGCCAAAGTATATTGTTTTGACAGGATTCCAGGTTCTTGGGAAGTTTTCAACTACTTTGTGGAACAAGATGGATACCAGGTTACAGAGGAGCACAAATTTCCATCCATAGACAAATGGATAGACAGAGGTGGTGAACAGGACTTTGGTACAATTGATCAGAGGGTATAACAACAAATACCCAAGGACTTGGGATGAGTCCTTAGCCTACATCAATCATTCCTATAATTGGGCAAGTACACATCTACTATGAAATCACCGTTTGAGGCATGCTTGGGATATCTATCTACAAATCCGCTAGACATAAAAATTGGGCAGCGGGATGAGGAGGAGACATGAGACACATAGGTGACTAGAGAAAAAAATTCACTAAGAGGATCTAACAAATCCATCTCAAAGTCAAAGAACAACTAGAGAAATCTCAAGCCAAGTACAAAGATAGGCACAATCAAAGCATAGGAGAGAACATAAGCTTCATGTTGGAGATATAGTTTTACTTTACTTGAGCAAGGAGAGACTACAAGGTCAAGCATGGAAGCTCAAGCCACTACGATATGGGCCCTTCACCATATTGGATCAGGTTGGGGAAAATGCTTTTCGACTTGACTTGCTATCATTTATGAGGATGTACTATGTAGTAAACTATGAGAATTTGCACCTATATGAGCCATCCATGTTAGACGAAGATGAAGGACTACAGTTGTTACCTTCCATTGAGGATTGTGTCTTGGACTCATAAGAAGAATTGGAGGAGGATGTAGTGCTATAGCAAAAAGGTTAGAGAGACTAGGAGATGTCCGTAGGAGTCTTGGCGGATTGACTGAAAGGAAAGACACCAAGGCAAGCCCGGTGGTACTTAAAGGAGAAAGTGAGGGAATTTTTTCCTTATCTACTCCCCCACTAAGCTTTTGTGGGACCAAAATCCTCCTAAGTAGGGGAGGTGTGATCCATAGGGATCCAAAATGACTCTACTTCATCAAAACAATCAACACAAAGAAGGAAAAATAACACACGAGGTTTTATCTTTTTAGTAACAGGATTGCCGCTCTATGCAGAGCAGCGGTTATAGAACCGCTGCCCAACCAGTGTGGTGGTCCTGGGACCGCCGGTCTATATTGGGTGGTGGTCTTGGATCTTTTGGACAAAAACCAAAAATATGAAACGAACAACCTAGAATTTGGAAGGTTGTCTATGTCTCTTATCCTCCATGACCTTTCCCATTCTCCAGTGCATGGAAGGACACGAGAAAGGCTATAAATACAAGTTTGTAGAAGAGAATAGGATCATCGAAGCATGAAAGTAAGTGAGCAAGAATTTCTTAGTGTTGGAATTGTGTTTTGTAGAAGAAAGGAGTGTTGAGACAGAGCAAACAAGTAATTGGGAAGAAGTGTGAGATATTCTACTTCTCTTTCATACTTATTGTAAATTTTGTACTTGTTATTTTGAATTGGCCAATAAAAGTGGGAAGAAAGATAAATTTCCCTTCCCAACTCGGGTTTTCCTCCTCTAGAGGTTTCCAAGACAAAAAATTGTTGGTGTTTACGATCTTAAATTCTTTCCTTTCCTATGATTGTGGATTATAAGCATAAGTATAATTCGGTCACTAGCTATCTTTGTCATTTTCTAATAGAAAGTAGAAAAACATCGTTTAATTTTTGTTTCTATGGATGATTCCAAAGTTGAAGAGTTTATAGATCACTCAAATGAGCTAAGGTTCATGAGTGGCTCAAAGTGGTGAGAAAAACATGTCTCATCGAGCTATGAGAGTTTTGAGGAACGAGTGAGTTGACTTGGGTGAAGGAGTTCATGAGCTCAATGTTAGCTTGACATCGAGCTACAGGAAATGATTAGAGTCATCATCAAGTTGATTGAGGTGATATGAGATCGGTCGAGCTCATTCAAAGCTTGAGCCATGAGCAACGGTGAGTCATTCGAAAGGGGTAGGCATTGGTAGGTAGTCGATGTGAGGAACTCATATCGGGAGCAACTCGATGGTATGGATCGAATTGCGAAGCATAAGTTGTTGAAGCAATGGCAAGTTCAGAGGACTCAAAGTAGAATAGTTTATGATCAAGCTTGGAATTATTGGAAACGATGTGCACAAAGTTGCAAGGTGTCATTGTAGAGTGTATAGTTTAGGTTGAGGAGGAATTCATGATGAAATTTGGTTTCATATTGAGTTGGCATTGAAATTTGATCGGGTTGATAGCTCAATGAGGTAGGCACACCAAAGCATCATTGAATGGAGTGATGTAGCTAATGGCTTAGGGAGAAAGTTAGGTTTAGTGAAGCTCAAAAGCGCCATCGATTTGGTGTATAACATCAATCCAGTCAGCAATATGATAAATGAATGGTAGCTTGGGTCATGGGGCCAGTAAGACATTCGCTAGAGTATTGTTGCAACAATATAAATAGTCGGCAAGATGCCGAACTCAAATTGAGTTGAACGTCGGTAAGAGGTCATATCGGGCATTGGCAATACCAAATGAAGACAAAGTGTGAAGTTCAACTCCCGTGCAACTCGTGATCTAGAGTGGAACATAACATGGCCATGGAGATCGAGCAGTGGAGACAATCTCATATCTTGGACACCAACGATTTCTTCCGAACCTTGGGAATATGATGAGAAGCTCGGGTGAGTTGAATTTGGCTTATCAAAGTATCTCGAAATTCAAATGTTGGTCCTGGATTTCACTAGATGCATCGAGCCATGAAGATTGGGCTAAGGTAAGGATAGGTGATATCGGTGGCTCATTCGACATATTGAGGTGATTAGAATTAACTTGCTATAATGGGCTCATGAGGGGATGGATTAACATGAGCTCAAAAGTTGATAATCTCAAAGAAGGTTGGAAGAGGTCGAATAACACAAAGGGAAGCTTAATGCATCAAGTCTAGAAGAGGTTGAGCTCGAGTTAGAACCTATCTACTCAATGCCACAATAGAGGAGAAGAATGACTTGGGAGTTGCGAGGTGACATGCAAAGTTGGTCTATGTCACTCAATGGAGGTGAGATCGAACAGAGGCTCGGTGGAGAGAGTGAAGCTCAACTAAGTAGAAATTCTTGAGTTCCTATTGAGCACAATGGTGAAAATCAACCCGTGAAGGGCTCCACATGATTTTACATAGACATGAAAGGTTGGAGCTCGTGAGAATACAATTGATATAGTGGTATGGCAAGGATCCATGGATTGAGTTCGAGTATAATGAAAGAAAATCCGTCGGTGAATCTGAAACATAGAAGGGTGAAGGAGCTTGGTGACATTAGATGCATATAGGTGATTGAGGATGAGTTCATACAAGTGTTTGGCTCGGTGAGCCATGTGCAAGATTGAGCATCGATGGATTGGGTAAATGGTTAAACTTGGCCAAAGGGAGAAGATTTTGTATCTCGAGATCGGTTTGATGATGAGGCATAGTTCAACATTGGGATGGATTGAGTGGAATTTTTCCATGGGAATGGCATGTAGGTTTTGGCTGAGAAGAATGAATGCCGAGGAGTTCATAAAAGATCAATTTGGGTGCTCGAGTTTGGAATTGAGTGGGAAAATTCGTAGTTCGCAGGTTGAAAGTCAAAGGTGTTTGGTTCAACGTGGCGTTAAAGGAGGTGCATTTCGTGAGTTACGTTTCGAGAGGTGTGTTTTGGGGTTCATTTTTGACATAGCCCTTTTGGGATTTCATTGATTTATAGTGTGGGATCGTCCCGATAAGTTGGTGGAATTTTGAAGCTTCCGAAGCTGAAATGTTGAAACTCGAAATCTTAGAGTTTTGATTTTCATGAGTCGAGGTTTTGAGATGGTTGAAGTTCCCACGAAGTTCTTGAATCAGAAAAAGGTGAGCTCATGTAGACTCAGTCATTTCTATTTTGCAAGGTAACATGTGGAGTTCAATGTTTGGGTGACGAGGCATGTTGTTTGTTCTCTCTGTGTCAAGAAAAGGTTGGGTCATATGTTGAGTTGTCATGGTGTTTGGTACATTAGATGATGTGTTGTGTCCAACCCGAGAGATGGGGAGTGTAATGGTTAACACGGGGTTCTCGTCACAAATAAAGGTGTCATTTAATGAAAAATTGGTGGGATGAACAATGCACCTTGTGGGGATTTTAAAATAAGGAAAGCTGTTGAGTCAAACACCGGTCGGTAGGACCATAACTTTGAACAAATGCGAGCCTTTGGCCAAGTGGATCATTTATCACTTGTGGGTGATTTACAAAGAGTAAATAAGACAAGAGATCGACATGGACGCTGTGCTCATCTTGATGGAAATAAACAAAGAGGTCACCAAAACTTGAAGGAACTCACCAATGCAAGTGGAATACGTGGAGCGCTTAATCAATAAACCGACAATGCAAATGTAGGGTACCGAGTTGGTTGCCGGACAAAGTGGGTAGTGGATAGTGGTAAGAGCTCATTTGAGAGATAAAATTAGCGAAGTTAAGAGTTAAAACATAGAATGGTTATCTGAACTAAAAACGAAGGGCTCACTTGTAGTGGTTTAAATAGAAGGAGCTCGTCGCCTAGCTCAGTGAGTTCGGGGTGACGAGCCATTTTCCTAAATCATTACATTGAAGCCCTAAATGAAATTTTTTCAAGAAGGTCCCACTAAAGGAATCAGTGCTTTCACAAAATTTGTTAAAATATTAATTTTAATTATTTGATAATGGAATTTGAATTTTTCATGAGAACTTATCAAAAAGCTGGTTAAGCAATATCGGGATACCCAAAAACAAGTTTTACTCAGAAGCCACAACTTCCTCCCGGTTGCCCATTTTTCACAAATTTATAGTCGATGGAATCGAGAGAATGAGACCTACAAAATGGAATCATCATAAGATGTATTTTTGGAATTTTTACATTCCAAAATTTCATTTTTATTCATTCTATAAATAGTTCCCGTAATGGTGAAAGTTGCAAATAATGAGACAAACATGACCAACAACAATGATTAATTATTTGCTGCATTCTTGCCTAGATTCTAGGGTTTCTCCTTCTTCCTCTCAACACCCAGAAAGTGCTATAAAATGTAAAGGGATGCATATTTTAAAAAGGTTGGACATTCTTCAAATCTTCCCCTCTCTTCATCACCGAGTTGTGAATTTGCGAGCTCTTAAGCTTTTCTTCTAAAATTGCAATGGCAACCTATGCAAATGTTGAACTGTGCAAGTGCTTAAAGTAATGGAAATAATGTTTTATGATAAATTATAAGTCCTTACATCATTTTTCTGCTTCTATTTGGCTCTCTCATGTTTGCAGGTGGATTGTGCAACCAATGTTTCCATTGCAAGTTTCGGAAGTTATTGTGCTTATTTAAGGAATGAAGTATTATATGCGGTTTGTTTTGTAATGCACGTTCATTCTTCCCATGTTCATATTTCTTCATTGGAAAGCCAAAATTTTGTCTAACAAAAACCCTTTCTTGGTGCATCACCACTTCTATTTAGGTTTTATTTCTTACAAATCTTTTCCCTAATCCCCTTGAAATGTTAGTATAGGTCTAGGTAGTTGTTTTTATTGCATTAGGAGTAGTGTAGTGCTTATTTTAGAAAGAGGAATGTGGCCTTTCTAGAGGTTCACCTTGAGCCCAAGTCCCATAGCTTGAGAGGTGATCCCATGTTACCCAATCACACCAAATGTCACATTAACACTTATGTCATTTGGGGGTGCATTGATTTTGCGATAACATGCTTTATTAGGAACACTAATTCCAAAGCATAAAATGGTTTCAATTGAGCACCCACTCAACGGATTTTAGCAAGCACCAACTTGCAAGTAGCACCCACCCCTATAATCTAAGCACCCACTTAGAAATACAATTTTATTACAAATACATTGATCACTTAGAATCAAGATTTCTTACACAATAAATTATGATCACTCTTATGTATATTTCTGTGTTTTCTCTGTCATTATCTTTTGCTCATCTAACTTGAACTCTTTTTCTCAAACAATCATTTGCACCAATGCTCTTCTCAATTGATATGATCTTTAACACTTCATTTGTTTTCTCTCCTTTTGTCTCTCTCTTTTCTCTGTAGCTCTTTCAACTCAAATGCATCATTATCTCACTTGAGAAACACCCATATTTGCATGGATTTTTTATTTTATAGATAATTAAAACTCTCCATAATTTCCTTGGCATGTCATGCAGTCTTTCACACAATCGATTGAAAATATGGTCTATTAAATGCATGCAACAAACTCTAGATTTGTTCTTTCTATATTTGGTTTGGTTTTGCCATTTTCTATGCATTACTTCAAAGAACCATTTATGAGCCAATTTCTAAAATAGATTTCCTATCATCTTAGGATTTTCAAATGATCAAGATGAGCGATCCATTTTTCTCTGATATTTAACTTTTCCCTGGAAAATAGGATTTTCATAGAGAATATAATTGTATCTAAAAAAATTCAAAGAACATTAAATGCTGAAAATTGGATTTGAAGAATTCTCAAATCGAGTCTAAATTTTTGTGGAGCACAAGTTATGTTCACAACCACAATAATTAGATAATCGAATCATTATCGATTTTAGAGAACAAAGTCCCATTTGACTACATGAAACGTAATTTGATTGTTCTCGAGCCCTATCCAGTCCTCATTTCTCCATTCCATGGATTTTAATAGCTTTTGTAACTTTCTTCTTTGTATCATGGTAATATCTTTTGATTCACGGTGTTTCATCTTTCATGGAGGATTTTTCAGTTATCCACATCTTTCCTTTACTTCCCATGGATTTTGTAATCTTCCACAACTTTCCTCCTTTACCCGTTGCTTTCTTTAGTACTTTGTGGCTTTGTTCCATATTATGGCCATATTGTTTTACCTACGGCTCTTGTAGTTTTTCATGGATATCTCTAGTCCTTTACATATTTTCTTCTTTATCCCCAGATTTCTCTAGTTCCCTTACTTCCATAGATTTTCCTTCATATCTGCATGGTCATTTTTTTCACATACGGCTACATTCCTTTACACACGACTTTCACTAAACCTCTGCGGCTTCTACTAGACTTCAAGCGGTTATCTCCTCATATTCACGACTTGAAAAAATTTTATTAAGTCCCTAGGAACTTGTTTTTAATCATCCTAAATCCTTTGAGAGTTGAAACTACCAATCAACCTTCACATTTTTCTTACCAAGTCTTTCTTGAACCGCTTCTTGAAAATTTTCACCGACTTGTTAACACCTTTTCCATACGTGTTTTATCTTGAGATACCTACATGACATTTCCACTTATACATTTTTCCACTTTTTTCCATTAATGTAGCTTGACATCAATGCCAACAAAAATATCAATGACAAAGGTCCAATAAACTCCCCTTTCTCATTGATGGCAACACACTTAGAAAGATATATTGAACCCTTGATGGAAAAAATATTTAATCTATCCTCCTTGTTTCTATTTTTATTCTTTCTCTCCCCTTTAACAACAATGACAAAGGTCCATCCATGTTGTACAAACATGAAGATGCAAATAAATTGGGTAATAGATGTTATTACCTCAAGAAGCTCCCCTAGGTGATACATACTTTTAGGAACCGAGCTAGTATACTAGCTCCCCCTCACATGAAGGTTTTATTGCACTAATTTGGAGCTGATATTGCATGATAATTCTCCCTTACCTTGTCTCCACACTTTCTAGTTACTGGTGGGATCAAGAATGACCCCAACTCATTCCTTAAGTGCTCAAATGTTGCTTTTGGTAGTGGTTTTGTCATGATATCTGTAATTTCTTCTTTTGTGCTCACATACTCTAGAATTATTTTCTTGTCATTTACTTGTTCCCTTAAGAAATGATATCTAATTGGAATGTTCTTGGTCTTTGAGTGGAACACAAGATTCTTGGAGACACTTATAGCACTTTTACTGTCACAAAGCAAAGAAATTAGGCTATCATATTTTACCTTATAATATTCTAATGTCTTCTTCATCCAAATAACTTGAGTACAACACATCGTGACAACTATATAATCTGCTTCATATGTTGAGAGTGTCATAAATGATTACTTCTTTCTCAACTAGGATACTAGAAAATTACCAAAAAAGAATGCTCTGTCATTTGCATTTTTCATATCATCAACGCTTCCTTCCCAATCAGCATATGTATATGATTTTATGTTGAATTCATTTCTTTTGGGGTACCGAGTCCATATTCAAGTGTTCCCATGAGATATCTTAGAATTATTTTGACTTCCTTGAAGTGTGTTTCCCTTGGATATTCTTGAAATATTCCAACAAGGCCCACAACCTACATGATATCAGGTCTTGATGCAATGGAGTAGATTAGATTATCTATCATGGATCTATACAAAGTTTTGTCTACTTTTGGTGAACAATCCTCTTTTCTTAGATTGTATCCCACTTCCATTGGTGTACCTATAGGTTTGAATTCTTCCATCCTAAACCTTTTAAGCATTTATTTGATGTATTTGGTTTGGGATATGAAGATACCTTGGTCTGATTGACTGATTTGTAAGCCTAGAAATAATGAGAGGTCCCCAAGCATAGACATTTCAAATTCTTCTTTCATCATATTAGAAAATTCATAAGTCATTTTATCATGATATCCTCCAAAAATGATATCATCCATGTATACAATGACAATGAGTAGATGATCTCCTTCTTCCTTGATGTAGAGATTACTGTCAGCAACACCTTTTCTAAAACCCTTCTCAATGAGGTATGAATCTAATTTATTGTACCAAGCTCTAGGAGCTTGTTTAAGTCCATATAAGGCCTTTTTCAACCTACACACATGATCTTTATCTTCAGTTAGAGAAAATCCATCAAGGTTGTTCAATATATACCTCTTCATTTAGAAAACCATTGAGGAAGGTTGATTTCACATCCATCTGGAACACTTTGATCTTCTTGTAAGCCGTGTATGCCAGAAAGTTCTGGTTTCTTCCATCCTTTCCACTAGTGCAAATGTTTCATCAAATTTGATTCCTTCCATTTGTGCATAGCCTTTGCACACAAGTCTTGCTTTATTTCTTTTCACTTCTCCTTTCTCATTCAATTTGTTTCTAAATACCCATTTAGTTCCAATCACATTCTTGTCCTTAGGTCTTGCCACAAGCTCCCTGTTTCATTCTTTTCTATTTGATCAAGTTCTTCATTCATGGTGTCCACCCAAAACTGATCCTTTCTAGCTTCTACAACATTCTTGGGTTCAATCATGGATAAGAGTGTTATGTCTTCATGGATATGTTTCTCTTTTAGCTTCCTTCTTGTGAGAATGTTGCTTTATTTGTTTCCAATGATTTGATTTTCTGGATGATCCCACTTGAATTGTCTTGAGGGTGTCTTGGTGGCTTGTATTTCTTCCACTTCATCTACTTCTTCATGTGTACCTTTTATTTATTCATCATATTTTTGTTCTTCATGACTATCATTGTGTTGAGTGTTGGATTTGATGGAATGAGACTCATCCACCTTTACATTTGTGCTCTCAATAATTTTTTGCAACCTTTTATTGTAGCATCTGTAAGTTGTGTTGACTATTGAATAACCAAGAAATATGCCTTCGTCATACATAGAGTCAATTTTTCCCAAGTTGTCTTCATCTCTTTTAATGTAACATCTACTTCCAAATACTCTTATGTGTTTTACATTTTCTAGCCTATTTTTCAGAGTTTAAAGGGTGTTGTTTCACTGTTTATTCTCAATTGGGCTCTGTTTAGAATGTACACCATTGTGTAGACTACTTCACTCCAATATATATCGGAAGTTTAGATTCATTTAGCATAGTTCTTGCCATTTCTTGTATAGTCATGTTCTTCCTCTCAAAAACCCCATTTTGTTGAGGTGTTTTGGCGGATGAGAATTTTCTTCTAATCCCATGTTCTTCACAAAACTCATCAAACTCATTTGACCAATATTCTCCACCTTTGTCTGATCTCAAACATTTGATTTTGGTGTTCTTTTCATTTTCCACTAGTGCCTTGAAAGATTTGAATCTATCCAGGGCTTCTGATTTGTGCTTCAAGTAAGCTACCCATGTCATCCTTGTGTAATCATCTATTAATAGCATGAAATACACATCTCCTTATAGGCTTTCAGTTCTGGTAGGTCCAAAAAGATATGTATGGATTAGTTCTAGAGGTCTAGTGGTAGAATACTCTTTGGACTTGAAGGATCTCCTTATTTGTTTACCATGGAGGCAAGCCTTACATAGTATTTTTGTTGGTTTTACAATCTTTGGCATGTGTCTCACACCACCCTTTACACTTAATTTTACTAGATTTTCAAAGCTCATATGTCCCAATCTCCTATGCCATGGCCAGTTATAATCAACCTTACTTGTGAGGTATTTTTCTTTGTTTATTTCATTGAGAACATACATATTGTTCTTGGTCCATTTGGATTTTACAACTTTCTTTCATGTTTTACCATTTATAATATCATAGCCTCTATCATGGAATATCATATTATATCCTTTCTTGCACATTTGACTTACACTTAAAAAATTGTGTTTTAGTCCTTCAACATATAAGACATTCTCTGTGATTTTTTTTTGCCATTATCAAGACTCAGAGTTCCTTTACCAACTATATTTGTTGAGTTATTATCACCAAATCTAATAGCTCCAGATGCATTGTTTGACAAAGAGATAAATTTTATTTTTTCACATGTCATATGACTGGAGAAGCCACTATCTATATACCATATTTTATCTTCATCTTGCACATGAAATTTGGTTTGTACTATTGAGAAAGAATCTTTTCTCTTGTTGACATCTTTATTTACAACACACACTCATTTATTTTTCTTAGGAGGTTCTTGTTTGCTTGTTAAAGCTACATGACCTTTCTTGTGATATTTATAGTAAGCAACATTATATTTTGTTTTAGAGTATGTTGAACTAATTTTTCTTCCATAGCCTCTAGAATATTTCATACATTTAGCGGCTTTGTGTCCAAAATAGTTACATGAGAAACAATAACCATAAAAATAATGTGTATACCTCATAGCATAGGTGATTCTGGGAGCATTATTCTTCTTCTTATCAACTTTGATGACTTCTTTGTTTACAACATGAGAGATGCTTAAAGTTGATGCAGTCTTGTTTCCTTCATTCTTTCGAGACTCCATTTTTTTGCTTTCTTCCTTGAAACCTACTCTTTATTTATCATTTGTATCTCATTGACTGCTTAGTATACCAGTTAGAATATTTCATCTCTTTTCCAACTTTTCATACATTGTCAACTTGTTGGTCATTTTTTCCAGTTCAATCTTTAATCATTCCAATTATGAGTTCAAATTTGTGCATTCATCCTCCTTTGATTTGTAAGAGTTAAAAATATTTTCGATCTGAGTTTCAAGTTCTTTGAGCTCATTAGTTTCTTCCTCTTCCTTTAAACTTTATTTTTTCTCAATTAAACGAATTTTTCTTCATAATATTTTAATGTGCATCTCAGCTTTTGATTCTTTCTCCTGTAGAGTTTCAATTCTTCAAGAGCACAAACAAGTTCTAATACCAAATTTACACTTACTTCTTCTTCATCAGAGTCTTCATAGTCAACTACATTCTTTCCTTTTGAGCTACATTCTTCAAATGCATCCATATCCATAAAAAAATTCACTTTGAGCTTCATTGTCCTCACTTTCGAACTTCCTGGGTTGTTTGAATTAGATTCACTTGATTCTTATTTTGAATAGAAGTTCCTTTTGTTCTTAAAGAATTTCTTCTTGTTATCTTTCTTCTTCAAATTATGCTTGTTATGTTTATGTTTTCTTCATCATGATCAAGTTGAGTTTCCTTGTTCTTGTGTAGGGAACTTGGCTGCAAAATGGCCTACTTGTCCACACTCAAAGCATTTAAATGGAAGTTTTCCTTTATATTTACCTAAGCCTCTTCTTAATCTTCTCACAAAAATTGCTTCAATATTCTCATCATCAACTTCATCCTCTGAGTCTAATTCTTTTGTTTCTTGTTTGGATTGGGTTTCTTTATTGGCTTTAATCACTTCTTTCTTGGTAGACTTGGATCCAATAGTCCTCATCTCGTATGTTGAAAGAATGCTTTGTAACTCATCCATTGTTAGAGTCTTCATATCTTTGGCTTCTTCCACAATTGAAACCTTTGCATCATATTTGGCAATCAAATATCTTAGAATCTTTTGGACAATAACATATTCTTCTAGTTTCTCACCTAGGCCTCTAATCATATTAATAACTTCATCTATTCTTTGCATGTAGGTTGTTATACTCTCATCATATTTCATCTTCATATTCTCAAACCGAGACATGTAGGTCTCGTAATTTTACTAGTTTGATCTTATCATATCCTTAATAGATACCCCGAATCTTTGTCCAAATATCCTTTGTGGTTACACAATGCATTACTTTTACAAACTATGATTCAGTTAGGCCACATGGGATAACATTCATGGCTCTTGAGTTACACTCATAATCTACCTTTTTTGTTGTAGAATTGATAGGAATGGTTGGAGGATTGTATCCTTTCTCAACACATTCCTATATGTCAAATCCAAGTGACATGAGATATTTTTTCATCCTTATTCTCCAGAATGTGTAATTTGTACCAGTGAAGAGAGGTGATCTTGATAGTGATAAACCATCTTGTGCCTCGATTTGCTTCCATGTTTGTGAAGACAGGATATCCTTGAAGATGTTAAGCTTTTTTTTAGAAGGACTCGCTCTATACCGATTACTTGAGATCACAAGAACTAAGAAGGGGGAGTGAATCAATGTAGATTTGAACTTTTACACCAATTTCAATATAAAATTATTTAGTAGAGTGGAATAATATACCATGAGAATTTAAAAAACATATGCCAAGAAACATAACACATAACACATAAATTATAGTGGGAAACCCTTTCAAAAGAAAAACCCACTTTGAAACCAAGGCTTTATTAGGAACATCAATTCCAATGCATATAATGGTTTCATTTGAGCACCCACTCAACCTCTGAAGCACCCACTCATCATATTTTAGCAAGCACCAACTTGTAAGGAGCACCCACCCCTATAATATAAGTACCCACTTAGAAATACAATTTTATTACAAATACATTGATCAATTAGAATCGGGATTGCTAACATAATAAATTATGATCACTCTTTCGTATCTTTCTACAATTTCTCTATCACTCTCTTTTTCTCGTCTAAGTTAAACTCTTTTTCTCAAACAATCATCTACACTAACGCTCTTCTCATTTGATATGATATTTAGCACTACATCTATTTGCTTTCCTTTTTGTCTCTCTCTTTCTCTCTCGTAGCTCTTTTAGCTCAAATGCATCATTCTCTCACTTAAGTAACAAAAATATTTACATGGAGTTTTTATTTTATATACAATCAACACTCTCCATAATTTCCTTGGAATGTCGTACACTCTTTCAGATTATCATTGATCGTAAATATGGTCTATTAAATGCATGAAACAAACTCTAGCTTCGCTCTTTCTATATTTGGTTGGGTTTCATTGTTTTCTATGCATTAATTCAGGATCCCTTTATGAGCTGATTTCTAAAATGGATTTCTCATCATCTTAGGATTTTCAAATGATCAAGATGAGTGATCCATTTTTCTTTGATATTTAATTTTCCCTGGAAAACAAGATTTTCATAGAGAATATAATTGTATCTCTAAAAATTCAAAGAGAATTAAATGCTAACAACTAGATCTAAAGAATTCTCGATCAAGTCTAAATTTTTCGTGGACCATAAGTTATGTTCACAACCACAATATTTAGATAATCGAATCATTATCCATTTCAAATAACAAAGTCCCGTTTGACTATATGAAACATAATTTGATTATTCTCGAGCCCCTGTCTAATCCTCATTTTGCGGCTTTTAATAGCTTGTCACTTTCATCTTTGTATTGCAGAAATATCCTTTGATTCATGGTGTTTCTCCTTTCATGGCATATTTTTCAATTATTTTTGGATTTCCTTTACTTCCCACATATTTTTTAATCTTCTACGGCTTCCCTCCTTTACCCATTGCTTTCTTTAGTACTGTGACTTTATTCCATATTCTAGCCATATTCTTTTACCTACGGCTCTTGTAGTTTTCCGCGGCTATCTCCATTCCTTTGTGGATTTTCTTCTTCATCCATGGATTTATCTAATTTCCCTTACTTCCATGGATTTTCCTTCATATCTACAAACTTCACTCCTTTTCACCTACGGCTTCATTCCTTTACCCATGACTTTCACTAAACCTTCACATCTTATACTAGACTTCAATGGTTGTCTCCTCATATTTTCGGCTTGCAAAATGTTGATTAAGTCCCTAGGAACTTGTGCTTAATCATCCTAAATCCTCTAAGCGTTGACACTACTAATAAACCTTCACATTTTTTTACCAAGTATTTCTTGAACTCGCTTCTTGACATTTTTCACCAACTTGTTAAAACATTTTTCATACATGGTTTATCTTGAGATACCTACATGGAATTTCCACTTATACATTTTATAACTTTTTCCATCAATGTAGCTTGACATCAATGAAAAAACAAATATCAATGAAAAAGGTCCAACAGACTTGGACATTATTAGCTTAAGATAACTATATTAAATACTACTACTACTACTAATGACCATACTCCCTCTAAAAATACTAGCGCTAATCCACTACACCATGATGTCAACACATTAAATATCATACCACTTGTTAACTCAATTGTGATACCCGCTCATAGTGATACACCACAAAAACTCCTATCTATCTTACTCGATCATGGTTTCATTACCTTGAATTCTAAATCACATCATTATACTAAAAATCTTTCTCAAAAACTCAATATCCATTTTATGATTATCACTGTGCCTCTGGACATGACGCATATCACTTTTTGGGCCTTAATAGACACAATCAACAATCTCAAGACACATGGACATCTCACTATTTTGCATGAAGCGTTATCACCTCTCAAGAAGTCACATTCGACAAAGACATCGACATCATGTCAAAAACCACAATTGACACTTTCACTAGCACAATATACATTCATGGTAAATATTGGAAACATGTGACACTAAATCTAAATACAAACAAGACCATCTATACTTATGAGGCTTTTCATACTTTGAGGTTTATGTCATCGATATTATACTCGTTCTCACTCCTTATACCGATTTTCAAGGTTATATTTTGTTTGTGATTCTTTTTCCTACGAGTTATTACCATTAAGATTTGGGTATATCTCAATCCCCAAACTACAGCATTATCTTTTAGATGATCTTGGTTACAACTATTTGGCTCTCTCAATGAATATAACACTAGTATCACCTTTACCATGCTCACCGACATGGTTATTTTTTGCAATGACAATTTACTTTATCATCAACATAATATGACACACTAGAGTCGTGTTATGAGGGCACAATGCCTTACTTACACTGATGAAGAATACATTATGGCATTGAATCACCTCCATGAGATTAGATAGTTCATTGGCACTCACAATCGAGAAAATTGACAACATGGTTAAACCAGGATTTTTAGGTTTGACCCCAACACGATGATAGTTTTGATGACACTCAATATGTTTTGTGTTACCGCTCTCTCTATACATATCTAAACATTCAAAATCTAAAAACTTTACATAATTAAAAATACAAAAGCATTCAAATATTTACAAAATTACAAAATTAAGATCCATACACAAAGTTTGTGTTGTTATCCCTTTACATTATACATATTGTTTTCTACCTTGGTTTGATAGAAATAATATTTATGTACTCTTTATACATAGAAATTCATGTGGTTTATTGATCTTGATATAGGAAAAAAATCATTACATGCTAATAAGATCTATCTTAGATTTTTACATTTTACATTTGGGGGAATCTCTTCACACTATACAAGTGTTATTATTTTATTATAATTTCTTCATCATTATGTTTGATTACATATATCATGTATATGTTTTTTTTCAAACTAACATGACTAACACATGTGTCTTGTGCAACATTGATACCTCTTTCTTCACATGTGTCCATTTATATCAGGTGTTATCTTATTTTATCACATTATGAGACTCTTTTTATACATGTTTGCTAGTTGTGCGTGTTATTATTTTCTTGCTTCACTTTTTATGGCCTAATTTCCTTGATTTTATTGTGCCACCATGTGTGTCCCATTTTTAGTTGCATACCTCTCTTACATGCATTTTATTCTCTTATTTTTAGGCCTAAGATCCTTGATTGTCTTGTAACACCATGGGTGTCCCATGTTTATGGCTCTATACCTCTTGTGTGATATTGATTGCATGTTATTGCAATTTATTTCACTATTTTTATATCTCTACACTTGTTTTATTATACATGCATTATTTCTACTATTGTTATTGTTTCTATTTTTTCTCTTATTTCACGTCATGGTTTCGCCATGTGCATCCCCTTTACAGTTTAAAATCCCATCATCAATGGCCCCTACTACAACCTTTTGTGTTCATACACAGATTATAAAACTCATCATACATGGTTACACATATAATATTTTGCGGCAAAAACTCAAAGGATTTATTACATGCAGCTCAAAAGAGGGGGAATTCATCTAGGTATATTATACACCTATATTATACACCTATATTAGACACAAACTTTTGGGCTTAGACATAGGTATACACAGGTTACAATTTCTTAAAAACAACAACAAACACAAAAATCCAAAAACATGGAACAAATTTAAAAACATACAGCTTGGTTGACCATATGGATAGTTCTGACCCT
Organism: Taxus wallichiana var. yunnanensis; assembly: GCA_018340775.1. Classification (NCBI taxonomy): domain Eukaryota; kingdom Viridiplantae; phylum Streptophyta; class Pinopsida; order Cupressales; family Taxaceae; genus Taxus; species Taxus wallichiana. The sequence continues at coordinate 343,590,744 of CM031235.1, read as the reverse complement.
TTCACATGGTTTTTCCCATAGGGTAGTTACATCAAGTTTCTCAAGTAGTTTTAGATTTCCAACTACAATTACAATTTCTTGACACGAGTTTTAGATTCAAATTGCCTCAATTCATATTAGTTATAAGGGGTATGAAGTATTTCACTCCTTCATCATGATACTCAGTTTCAATTATAGTTTCATGGATCTTGGGGGTATGGGTCTCCTTTCTCCATCTACATTTTAGTACATTACAATTTATATTTAGTTGGGTAGAACATTGGAAGGACATGGTGGCACTTGTTCTCTTTTCTACTGTGTCCTTAATTAAAAAATTGGTCATATATATGTTTGTAGTAGTGTCTTTCATGGGGTTACAAAAAGTATCAAAGTGGATAAGATTTTCATAGGTATTATTTCCTTTCCTCTTACATTTAAAGGGGAAGATATCAAAGTTGTTGAATAACTTTCATTCTAGTTTTCTTCATACACATGTTTATTCAATACCTCATTATTATCCTTTCCCTTCTTCACTATGTGTTAGATTGCATGAACCCAATACTCTAGTTTCTCCTTAGCATAATTGGGGATTGATCACCTCCAACCCTTTAACAAGTTTCTCAATATAAATTCAAGAAAATAATGAAAGCTTCTCCCCCGAAAAATAAATTGTTTGCCATTGTGTTTGCAATTGTCACCGATGTTGAAGGCCATTGATCAAAAAGGGAGTCAAGAGTGTTTTGGAGTCTCCCGAGGTGTCATCCAAGGTCAAACATGAATGTTGATTAGCAGTGTCTTAGTTTGGTGAAGTTCTATAATGTTCTAAATCATGGTATAGTAGGCCTAGTCATAGTATGTGCTCTCCAAATTTGGGTGAAGGTGCGCATGAGACCATACATAGTCCAAGAGATGTTAATGAGTATGTGATTCAATAAAATTTGAATATTTTATTTAAATCTAAATGTACACCATGAAATAAATGATATGTAGCAAAATATAAATGATAAAAATTTATTTGATTTTATCAATAAAATGAAATGAGAAGGATAAGGTATTAACCTTGATCTTGCTTACCTTGGAATGACCTAGGATTGAGCAAGATGATGAAACAAAGAACATAGATCTGTTACAAACAAGTATAGAAAAATCCAACGAGAGATGGAACCGACTAGAGTGAGGCACCTGGAGAGGGATGAGGGCACCCATGGGAGCCCTAGTCTTGTTTATGGGTGCCCTAATCTACGTAAAAGGTCAAAACCTAATTCTAAAATAGACGTTATGGTTTCACACTTTTTCCTTTTGTCACATGTATGTCACATTTGGATCGCTAAGGTACATGAAAACTTACAATGAAGAAAATAACTACAAAACCCTCAAATAGACATCAAATCCTAAAAAAGAAAGATGCAAAATGAGGGGTTAGATTGTCCTCACCACCACAATGGTGGACTTACAACTGAGTGTTGCACTACATATTAGACCCAATGTAGTTTTGTGTGCTTTTGTGTGCAATAGTTCTCTTAGGTCACCCTCGCACCAATGATGCCAAGATAACGGGAAATAACTAGATAAAAATGCAAATGTGTGGATGGAATAGAATGAAATCCCCTTCCTATGCAATGTGTATGTAGAGTAATGGCCCAAATGCAGTCCCTTGCTCTATGTAGATAGACATTCCTTGATCGAATAGCTTGCCTATATAATGGTATGTATGTTGTGTTTATATAGGGATCTCTTGTTTGAATTTCAACACTAATGACCCGAGATGTTGACTAATACCTCTAGAGATGAGAGGGAAAACAAAAATACCAACCTCAAATGTCAAAAATAAGATCAAACATAAAGAAGACATGGGTGCCCAGGATGGAGAGGGGAGCCTAGCACTACTATCCATTCTTAGGCACTAGTGTCTAGAGATATGTGATAACAAATTTGTGACAACTAACAAACATTTATCCCCGAGACTGACTAGAAAGGTGTATGTGAGTGACAAGTGTGCAAGATAAAAAACAATAAATAACAGTAAGAAAAATAGATGGACTATGAATGGGTCATCAGTGAGTAATTTTCTTATGTAAGATTCACATATAAAATAACATACTTACCAAAGTGTAATAATAGTATTATGTGATTTTGTATCTACATTTCCCCCCACTTTATGTTGGTGAGTGAAATCTCGATAACATAAAGTAGATAGATATGCATACATGAGAAGTTCAGAGAAGCCCATGTCGGTGAAGTACACGAAGAGTGTAGTAGAAGCCGAGTGAGAACATATAGAGCGGTGAACCATGAATCAGTGTGTTGATACATGCGGCATGACGAGGGACGTGGGACCATTATGAGAAACACTAAGTGAAATAGATGATGTCGATAGTGAATGATTGGATATTGGGTGATTTTTTCACTAATGGAGATGTAGAGGGGAAGGGAGTGATCAATTCCTAACCTGATTGTGCATGTGTATGTGGAAAAAATTGAGGATTTGGGTGTCCTGCCACTAGAGGAAGAGTGTAGGGAGAGAATTCTAGTGTCTCTCCAAATTTAACTACATCCTCAAAATATCTCCACTACTGAGACAAAAAAAAATCAAATTTTGTTTATTTTGGATCCAATTTTTGATCAAATGTGATAACCCATATAGGAGTAGTATAGGAAAGGAAATGACGTCTCATTTTCCCCACTCCATCGGTGTCCCCACAATGTGTGTCGGTGGATTCCAAGTTAGGTCATCTGGAAGAAATCATGTAGAATAAATTCCCATGTTAGGTCATCTGAGAAAGTGGTGATATAACTCCCAAGTTAGGTCATCTGGGAGGATAAATGTGTTGTTTTCATGTCGATTGGTTGATATGATTGAAATTTATATTGTCAAAATTTATTGCTTCCATGTTAGGTCATCTAGAATCAATCGTAAAATGCAAAGTAATTTCTCATATTAGGTCATTTGGGAACATGGTGATATAACTCCCAAGTTAGGTCATCTGGGAGGATATATACATTGTGTTGTGTCGATTTGATGAATGTGTTGGTGAAATTTGTATTTTTGTGAGTTGAATGTGTGTGATTGTTTTGATTTTTGATTAGTTATGGAGATATTTTATGCTTGTTTCCCCATGTTAGGTCATTAGGGGGAATCGCTAAAAAGTGATGTGACATGTTGTATAATGTATGAGAAAATGTTTGATAATGGTGTGTTAGCAATATAGATTTTTGCATAATGGAGTAAGGGGAATTATAGGATGACCCCAATTGTATGCCCCCTTTCGGCGTAAGGGGGAGTGATCATGAGAATGAAATTTGAGCTGAAAGTAATCATGTAATAATGTAAGGACAAGTATGTGATGGATATCATAAAAGGTTGCGTATATTGAGTGTAAAATGTAACACCTCTTTATTACGCTTCTCAACTAGAATTTATTTATTTATTTAACTTATGATTCACTTATTTAAATACCCAACATTTAAATCTAGTATAAATATGAAATTTAATCCATCGATAACAATCATAAACCATGTGCAGTTGCATGAGTCAGTTAGTAACCAATTGCTCATAGATTACTCTTTACAAGTGTGTATACAAGGTATACTATTGGTTTCCTTTTACAAGCATTGATAATCAAGTAATGTTTTCTAAGTGCATACTTGGAACTCAATCATTTGAATCCCATCGGGCATCCTACATCTTAGATCTTTGGTGAATTCAGAGACATGTTTTCCATGCTCAGTTCCATGATGGCACATTCGTCATTAGGAACTTGTCCTTCACCTAGTTTAGTTATATAGATTCTTTTCCAATTCTTAAGTTATTAAGTTCATAGTTAACAACTTAAGAATTCATTAATGTCCATTCCTATTTACTAGGTTCATTTAGTATACTAATACTGGTAAGTACATTTGTACTAACCAAGCAATCACAAAGTGCCTAAGTACTTCGTTCATACCATCATGATTTGGTTGTTCACGAAGGTACTCTACCACGTAATTGTGTGTCACTAATGGTAGAAGGAAGTAGCCTTTTTCGGATTGTTTTCATCATACAATTTAGTCAAACATCATGCTTAGCCTTGGGTATACTAAACCTTTACCAACTTGTTTATTTTGTACAACAAGTTCATATTTTATACTTATTCCTACAAGTATGCTTCCACACTTGTAATCCAAATTGTGCCTTCATGTGAATCAACTATTAATAGGTATATCTTTACACACAAATATTTTCAATGCTTTGTTTTACTCCATTGTTGATGTATTATTTTCCATCATCACATTACCTAAACTGATTTAACGTTACAATCACATTACAATGTAATGAATAATTCAATGTTTATCATTTTCACAGTCATGTCTTACAACCAAAGCATGTGTTTAATATAGTGACCAATTTACACGTAAGATATATTACATAATGATATTATTACATAACATAAATTCACATTGCTCAATTGATAGATATCCTCAATATCTATACATGACTTACACAACTTAATTGATCTAAAAACATCTTAATTTTCATATCAAGGGTCTATAACATTATTACCAATTCATGACCAAATCTAGACAATTACAATATCTTGTTAATTTTTATTAGAAATGGTCACTTGGACTCATTTTAATAGTGATACAGATTTAAATGGAAAACACTCAGCCTCAATAATTCTTCAATGCTTAAATAGCAATGCTTGAGATTTTATCCACATATTTGAGTAATGATCTAATTTATCACCGTATATTAATACTTAATTCCTAAAGTAAGTCTTGAATGACTATAAGATTAGCCATATATTACATAATTAACTAGACAACTCCTTTTTTATATATCAAATAGTAACTTCCATCTTTTGGCTCCACTCACACTCTTAAGGATCTGTAAAATCTCTTTTCCTTATTTATTAATAATCATTACTTACTCTTACATGGTCACTACAAGCTATTTAAGGATGATCTTAATTTACAGTAGGCAAATTAGGCTTAATAAAGACAGAAACCAAATCAATTACAAGGAGATCCTTCTTTTTAATCAATGAAAGTTCATTCTTTAAATTCACAAAAATAGGTACAGGAAATCAACGAAATTCAATCATCCTTCTTTCTTTCAACTTGAATCCCTACATTTGAAAAATTTCAACATGGTCACTCATTACTTACTGGCATGATAAGTCCTCTTTCTTGCTTAACAACTTAAGCTATTTAATATTTGAATAAACAAAATGTTGTAATACTTTAAATCATACAAATGACATAATAGCTCACAATATCAAATTAACATCAAATAAAGATTATTTAATTTACATCCACAATATCTATCCATATTATTCTATTCCAATGCTTAGAGATAAAATTACAAAAGGCAAAACTCATAACATCATGTAACCAAAACCAATAATTCTCAATATACAATCTTAAGAATAATAATTGTATCAATGTAACTTACATAAATTTAAGAATGTATATGACTTATATCACAACTTTTTTAAGGTATATAATACTTTTCCTTAGATCTGAAACTTATTTTCCTAAAACTTAACAATAACCATTCCTCCAAGCATATACATACATTTTGACCCCAAATCATTATAATGTCATGGTTAAAGGAGGTTAGAGCGTATGTTATATGTATTCGATTTCTTATCAGCCTCGTAATTACTTAACCTAGTAACATAGATTAATTGATAACCCTTTGATTCATATATATATATATATATATATATATATATATATATATATATATATATATATATATATATATATATATATATATATATATATATAAGAATTGAGTACCATATAGGTTCGAAAATCTTAAGGTAATTTTTATTTACCTTTAACCATTCAAAGACGACAATTCATCAATCAATCAACTATAGTCAACGAACACATAGCCTCCTAAACAAACCACCACATACTCCCACCATGGAATAATGCATAGTACATTTAAGCATGAAATATCGAGATTTCTCTGTTGATAGAATAGAGAATAACATGAATTCGTGCCCACTCAATGTGGTTTCAAAGACACCAAAAATAGAACCAATATACCTAAACAAAACATGTAAAAAAATCACATATTTTAAGGTAATATTACTTACCTTAAACATGTCGATCTCATAGTACATACAGATTACCCTTATACACCAAAACCCATAACTAAGAAGTTTTACATCCATAGACACCTCCAGTGGAAAGGATATATCATAGGTCCGAATGAATGCATGGAGCTCATTCTCGAAATGACAACACAACAAATCTACTCCGCCCTTACATTAATAGAAAACACACATATAAGGTATATAGTTTCCACTCAAGAAAATTGGTGACTCGACTAGAACGAAACAATCTATAAAACACAATACCCTAATGGGTTTTTTGAGAAAAGATAATACATATCCAGATATAATGTGTCAACCTCAAAGGTCAAGTAACAAAACCTAGTTAAATCATAACAAAAGAAAAACTAGGGAATACCATTCCCCTTTTACAAGGCTAAAAATGCATATCATTAAATGGTGTAACGTAAAGTGAGTATTATACCCAATAATATAATGAAACCTTTAACCAAAATTTCCCCATACATAGAAGCCCAAAGTTTCTAGGTTTTACATATAATATGAGCCATGGAACCCTCCTCAGATTATGTATGAATTCATCTATTAAAAATAGCATAACTACAATAATTATATTTAATATGAAACTTATCAAGATTATATTCATCCCATATTCTAATACTGAAATACAATGGCAACACCTAGAATAATATACCACTTAAAAATCTATTTATCAAGATCCAATACGTAACTATTGCAGAGATTTATTTATGCAAATAATAAACAAAATAATCCATTAGGGGAGAAATAGAACAAATCATGCCCGAGACTGTATGTCCAAATCCTTCTCTTTCTCTTCCCAACTTTCCTCTGCAATCAAAAAATTAGAATCGATTCCACATCGATACCCATAAATAATCTCCACCTCAGCCATGCAAAGCCCTCACATAAGTGAAGTCAAGGAAGGAAGAACTCAAAGTTTGAGAACAAAATGAAATGAAAAAACATGCAAGCAATCTGATAGCTTCCCCATGAAGCTTTGAGATTCCCAAGAAACTTACAGTTCCTTGAATGCATTAAATTCCATTAATACCATGTAATGGATTTGGATGTCTCGCTACCACATCGCCCTTCATATCATCCTCCAAACTTAGCAGTAACTTTTCCATTGTATAAAAAGAATAAACCTTTATATGCATGGTGGATTCATAAATTCTTTGGAATATTCAACCTTCCTACTTCACATATATATTTAATAAACCAATTTTTTCATGGGTCACCTAGACCATTAAAATAATCATTCTCAATTTAACTAGAGATCAAAGGTTATTTGCATGTTTAGAAAACCAAATCAAATAGTCAACCTTCATTTTGATTTGAGGGTCCAAAATTTATATCATAACAATTATAATCCTCTCATGTAACAATTCTCCACGGTAAGGTCTATAGACATTTAAAAATGATGAAACATATTTCATAAAAACATTACCTTACCTTAATTACAAAACTTCCTAATTATGTAATGGTTGTTATGGTGTATGGTCAATGAACATAGTAGTGTATTAATGTAAATCCTTAACCATGGTCCTAGGCCATACTGAACCAAACTTGTTCATATCATCATAGTGATCTCAAGATCATTAAAATGATAAAGCTCTAATTTTCTTGAATGTTTTCAATAGATTATTCGTCATTAATGGAGTACCAATCGTCGAAGACCCATAATACACTTCATAACTTAGTGCTCGACAATTCTCATTGTTGGTACAACAACTAAGAAACTTTTATCCCATTAGGCAGAGTAACTCATAACACATGTCTTAACAAGGTACTCATCATATTCATCACACGTACAATAACCAAAAAGACCACCCAGGCATCAACACATCATACCCCACATAAGTACATACTAGTAATTGGAAAATAAGAATATGTTGTAAATGTTAAGTGCTTTATGAACGTCAAGCAATGAATGTTGTTGAGCAGTTGTGCATGAAATTACATGAATGTGTGCATATAATTTCTAGGGTGTGCATGTGTATGGGTAGTTGCACACTCAACTATGCAACATGGTTCACTCCCCCACCTTTGTAAATCATTCATCATTTACAACTTACCCTAACAAAAACCCAAACTAGAATTGTGGGATGTGATATAAATGGCAATGAATAGGAATGTAATGTGTACATTATGGTAGTAGGTGGAATTATGAAGATAATGCCACAAATGAGATAAAAATCAGAGTAGGTATGCTCAAGATATGACTAAAATTGTGCGATGTGAATTAGTTGAGAGAATGAATGTGGTGAATGACCATAGTAAAGTGAATAATGGAAAGTTACTATAAATAGTAGTGTAAAAAGTGAATAAGCAACTCATTTGTCTTTTGTGCAAGTGTGATAGTGAGCTCTAAGTGTGTGAGGATGCCACAAGTTAGAGCAACATGACCGAGTCAATTTGAGATTGTGGCGACAAATTGTGGCATCACATATGATGATGGATTTGGTAATGTGATGTTTTTTTCAAAAATGTGGTGATATTAGTCATTTTGAATGATTTTTTGTGAAATTTTCATTTTGACTTTCTCGGCATTTTGGACATGTGCAAGAGCGGTGAAGGTGCTAATGAACTTTGGGACAGGAGCACCCATACATGAGCATTGGTGTCCTACTCCCGGGCACCCATATCTAGAGAGTGTGAGTTGAGTCTAAAGTGATGTAAATGTGAAAGTTAATGTGTGTTGATGTTGTAGGTGAATATGTTTGTATATGGATGATGTTCTAACACTGTGTTTATTGTTGTTTTGTGGTGTGTAGAGGGATATTCATTTGAAAGAGTTTCATGGTAACCATCATTTAAGTACTTTTCTCAAATCGGGGTTGTCGTTTAACGATGAGTGGGATGTGTTATCCAAAATTCACCCCCCCCAGGGTAATTTTGATAACATGCATCACAATATTCAAGTCCTGTGCACATTGATTGATTTGAGCAAACATCATGTTTCTGAAGTTCTCTCAGATATTTTTCTAACTCTCCTGTCCAGGTTGAAAAGAGAAAGCTCTGAGAAAATGCGAAAAAGGTTGCAGAAGGCAAGTAGGTTGATCCAGGAAAAAATCATAAAAATGACTAAGTCCTAGTCCTAGGGGCAGTCGGGACATTTGGGACAAAAAGGCCCGAACCGGCCGGCTCGGCCGAAGTAAGCACAAACAGCCCGCAAAGCAACAGGGACATCTGGGACAAAAGTATGCGGCGGGCGCGAAATGCCGGTTTGACCGAGAAAAATTGGCTAGCTGACGAGAGGGACGCAAATGGGACAATCGGGCCAAAAAGGCGCGAACCGGCTGAACAAGGCGAAAAAGGGCAGGCAGGTACCCAAAATCAAATGGGACAATCGGGCCAAAAAGGCGCGAACCGGCCGAAAAGAGTCAAGTCAGTCCGAAGCAAAGTGGGACAAGCGGGCCAAAAATGCCCGAACCGGCCGAATCGGCCGAAATGAGTCCAGAGGGTCCAAAATCAAATGGGACATCTGGGACAAATGGACGCGAAATGCCCGAACCGCCGAAATGAGTCCAGAGGGTCCAAAATCAAATGGGACATCTGGGACAAATGGACGCGAAATGCCCGAACCGGCCGAAATGAGCACAAAGGGCCCAAAATCAAATGGGACATCCGGGACAAATGGAGGCGAAGTACGCGAAGGAGCTGAAGGGGCCGAGGACCAATGAGAAATCGCCACGTGCCACAAAGAGAAAAGTCAAAAAGTCAAGGGGCGAGTTTTCGAGCACCGATCCGAACCAATGGGATAGTGCCACGTGTCCCAGCTAGGGCCCACAAGGAAAATTCAAAAGACAGCCCGCCGAAAGGTAGAGGAGAGAGAATTGCGTGACCAATCAGAGCCTGCCACGTGTCGTCTAGGTGGCGAAGCGCGGGAAAATATTTCGAAATCTGTCTTGGTCTGTTTCGTGCCCTAAATCTTCAGATCACCATATCTTTTGATCCAGAGCTCGGATTTCCACGTTCTTTATATCAACGGAAAGATGTTGAGATGCTCTACATGATTCTGGGATCAACCTTGAGTTTTGGTGCAGTATGAAGAGAGAAAATTAAGAAACGGCTCTGACGCGTGTGCACGCCGAAGTGACATTTCGCGGCCAAATTAATGCGAATGGGTCGCATTCTCCTCCAAATCGGTCAAAGGTGACAGGTATGGGTTGGTAAGATCCTCCATGCTGATTTAATGCATCTGCAGTCAATGAGGAATGGGCTGGCACGTTTTCCTACATTTTTCCCCCCAGGCTCGACCCATGCAATGTAAAAGCCAGATTTGGCTCATTTTAAAAAAAAAAAAAGAGGTTGTTCATCTTTTTGCTCTGCCCTCCCTTCTTTTCTTCTCTAGGGTTGAAAATGGAGTTCGAACCTCCTCCCTTGCTCTGTAATGGCATTTTTGCCTTTTACTAATGGAATGATGTTCTGTGCAAACTTCTGGAGCAACAAAACGTGTTTTGTGATGCATCTGTCCATCCTTCCTCGTTTTTGCTTGTTCTCTTCTTGCCTCTCTTCATTGCAGGTATTTGTGCATGTTTGAATGTTCATTGCAGGTTTGGAGCTGTGTTCATGGAGTTTTGGGACATTTTCTGTGTGAAATCTATCCTTGGGCCTGTGATGCATCTGTCCATCCTTCCCATTGCTCACCTCTCTTTGTCCCATGGCAGTTTTGATAGATGTCCAACATTCTCCTTCTCTGGTGTATCACCGTTTTAGTGTAGGCTTTTGTTGTTTTTCCCTTCTCTCTCTCTCTCTGTCTCCTTGGCATGGTTAGATTAGGATTAGATTAGCTTGCCTGCACTGGAATAGCTTGTGGCAGGTAGTTTAGGAGCAGGAACCAGCCTTCTCTGGAGATTCCTCTCTCGGTTTTACAAGTCCCATGCTTGGAGAGAGGTTTCCATGTTGTGCAATCACACTGGATGCCTGAACATCAACCTAGAAGCCTGATGTGCGTCCAGGGGTGCTGTGATTTTGCACTAACAGTTTTGGCATGCCCGGTGGGACCTTAGAGGTCTTTCACTTCATCTTTTGCAGGTTGGTGTGTTCCTGTGAAGATTTCAGCCTTTGGAGGCACTTGCAAACACATCTGGCGACTCCATCTGATCAGCAACCCATTTCTCTGAGCTTGCAGACCCGTTTCCATACATTTTCATCCATCTTTCTTTCCATCCCTTTCATTCTTTTCCATTCCATGAAGTTGTGCAATCATGACTTCATTTCCATCATGGATTTCACATCAACAAACAGAATATATTCCACCTCCAACACGTTTTACAAATCCTCCAGATCAGCATGCATACTCATATGAACAGCAGTGCCAAAGTCAGTTTGGCAATGGAGCTTTCCAAGAGCAAGAGTGTGCATACAATGAAGACCATCAGATCCAAGATGCTGGTCTGTTGGAGAAAATCCAAAAGATGGAGGTGGGGATGGTGCAGTCCAGGGCTCAAGCACAAATGAAAGCTTTTGGAATCGGTTATGGAGCACCCTGTCCATGGGTGGGACCTTTTCCAAGGCATTACAGCCCTCAGGAGAAGCTTGACTTCATGATTGCAATGCTGCCTTTGCTTGCACAATGGACAGCAGAAATAGAGGCCTACAGACTTGTTGTTGAACAACCTTGTCAATGGGTAAGTTCTACACCATCATCTGGTTTTTCTCTTTCCATTACTCAAGCAGCATCATCTCATTTAAACTCCTCATCTGCTGTCCCATGTGTTGAATCCATCCCTCCATCCCCTAGTCTTCCACCCCATCTCGATTCTTCTTTTCTTTTCCCTTCCAAACAGTCATCCCCTCCACAAGAGCTAACAGAAATACCCCCTCCTCCAAAGAAACAAGAGGTTTCACCGCCTCCACCACCACACAAAATTGTCAAATCAGTTGAGTTTCAACCTATCCCTCCTCTTGCATTCCCAATTCCATGTGGGAAAGAAGAAATTGAAAAAATCAGTCATCAAGGACAACAAGAGGAAGAGCCAAAAAGAAAAGAAGTGACAGACAGTCTGAAGAGTTGGGCTCTTAGATTTGGGATGACAAAGATCCCCTTGATGGTTAAGCCTACAGAAGAGGCTGAGGTTGAACAAATGGTGGTGAGGACTGATTTTGTTGGAGAAGAAGATCTTGCAGTCCCAACTTGTCCTCTAGAGCAACAAATTGAAGAGTTTGACTTGACAAACTTCATGCTGGAGGAGGAGTTCAATCAAGAGCAAGATTCTCTTCAAACATTGGAGGAAGGAGAAGATGCTCCAAATCCAAAAGAAGAGGAGCACAATCTAGCTGTGGAGGAGAAAAGTGCAGATCCAAGGGCTTTGAGCACAAAGCAGGCTACAGGAGAACCTTCAGTTCTTCTTTCTACTTCACCTCTCTCAAGTTCTAATACTGAAAAGGAGTTTGATCTCTCAAACTCAATATTGGAGAGTGAAGGAAACCATGGTGGTCAAGTTGCAGATCAAGAGGACACCATGGAGGAAGTTGAAAAAGAACAGCGGGACAACAATGAGGCAGTTTACCTGTCAGTTTTGGAGGACTGTTTTGATGAAGAAGAGCCGGTTGAGTTTTCACCATTCTCTCTTTCATCATCCACATTCCAAACACAAGAGTCTGCTGTCATGAAGGAGAGCATTCATTTGCAGCAGCCTGCATCTTATAGCAGCCCTTTGGAACCAAAATTGGAAGATTTAAATCTTCCATGTTCTTCATTGGAGGAAGAGAAAGGACAGAAGAATTTCACCATTTCTTCCACATCATCCATTCAAGAGGGTCTACAAGAAGACTCCATTCTTGGAGTTGAAAATCACAGCAATGGGCATATCAAACGGATCAGACCTTGCCCAATCAGGTATTTGGCTTCATTGGAGCCAAAGGAGAAGCCACAACCAGTCATGCTTGCTTCTGAGCATGAGGATGAGCTACAAAGTACCAAGGATCAGCTGCCATACCTCTCCAATCCAAATGCAGAGCAACTAAAAGAGGTATTGGATTTTTCAGTTGATACCTTGATGATTTGGATAGAAGACCAGCTTCTTGTTGATTTTCCATCCATCCAAACAGCCATGATCAGTGCCAAATCAATTGCATGGCTGCCAATTTTGAAGAAAGGAAGCTATTTCTCACAACCAGTTGCAGGGTTTGTTTAGCTTGCCTTTGCTTCCAGCTAGAGTAGAGTAGGTAGATTTGCTTTCAGTAGAAGAAGTGCTTGTGCACACTCTACATGTTCCATTTGGGGCATGTATGATTTTCAGTTTTGTACATAGTTTTGGTGTTGCTGGTTCTGCTCTTGCACAGTTCATTTCAGTGGCATCTTGGTGAAGACACTCCAGGTTCAATGGGTTTCCAAGTGGCTCAGAGGGAGGTTTTCAAAGTTCAGATCAGTTGCAGGTTGCAACTCATGACTCCATGCCCAATGGATGCTTCAGGCTACTGATCATTCATCTAGCAGGCAGATGACCCCGCTGAGTCGCCAAATTGTTATCCAAAATTCACCCCCCCAGGGTAATTTTGATAACATGCATCAGAATATTCAAGTCCCAGGCACATTGATTGATTCAGAGCAAACATCATGTTTCTGAGGTTCTCTCAGATATTTTTCTAACTCTCCTGTCCAGGCTGAAAAGAGCAAGCTCTGAGAAAATGCAAAAAAGGTTGCAGAAGGCAAGAAGGTTGATCTAGGAAAAAATCATAAAATGACTAGGTCCTAGTCTAGGGGGCATTGGGACATTTGGGACAAAAAGGCTGAACTGCCGGCTACGGCCAAGTAAGCACAAACAAATGCCCGAAAGCAACACGGGGACATCGCGGGACAAAAGTACGCGCGGGCGCGAAATGCCGGTTCGACCGAGAAAAAATTGGCTAACTGCTGAGAGGGACGCAAATGGGACAATCGGGCCAAAAAGGCGCGAACCGGCCGAACCGGGCGAAAAAGGGCCAGACAGTCCAAAATCAAATGGGACAATCGGGCCAAAAAAGCAATAAGCGCGAACCGGCCCTACGAAAAGAGTCAAGTCAGTCCGAAGCAAAGTGGGACAAGTGGGCCAAAAATGCCCGAACCGGCCGAATCGGCCGAAATGAGTCCAGAGGGTCCAAAATCAAATGGGACATCTGGGACAAATGGACGCGAAATGCCCGAACCGGCCGAAATGAGTCCAGAGGGTCCAAAATCAAATGGGACATCTGGGACAAATGGACGTGAAATGCCCGAACCGGCCGAAATGAGCACAAAGGGCCCAAAATCAAATGGGACATCCGGGACAAATGGAGGCGAAGTACGCGAAGGAGCCGAAGGGGCCGAGGACCAATGAGAAATCGCCACGTGCCACAAAGAGAAAAGTCAAAAAGTCAAGGGGCGAGTTTTCGAGCACCGATCCGAACCAATGGGATAGTGCCACGTGTCCCAGCTAGGGCCCACAAGGAAAATTCAAAAGACAGCCCGCCGAAAGGTAGAGGAGAGAGAATTGCACGACCAATCAGAGCCTGCCACGTGTCATCTAGGTGGCGAAGCGCGGGAAAATATTTCGAAATCTGTCTTGGTCTGTTCCGTGCCCTAAATCTTCAGATCGCCATATCTTTTGATCCAGAGCTCAGATTTCCACGTTCTTTATATCAACGGAAAGCTGTTGAGATGCTCTACATGATTCTGGGATCAACCTTGAGTTTTGGTGTAGTCTGAAGAGAGAAAATTGAGAAATGGCTCTGACGCGTGTGCACGGCCAGAAGTGACATTTCAGCGGCCAAATTAATGCAGAATGGGTCGCATTCTCCTCCAAATCGGTCAAAGGTGACAGGGTATGGGTTGGTAAGATCCTCCATGCTGATTTAATGCATCTGCAGTCAATGAGGAATGGGCTGGCATGTTTTCCTACATTTGTCCCCCGGCTCGACCCATGCAATGTAAAAGCGATTTGGCTCATTTTAAAAAAAAAGAGGTTGTTCATCTTTTCTCATTCTGCGCCTCCCTTCTTTTCTTCTCTAGGGTTGAAAATGGAGTTTGAACCTCCTCCCTTGCTCTGTAATGGTGTTTTTTCCTTTTACTAATTGAATGATGTTCAGTGCAAACTTACGGAGCAACAAAACGTGTTTTGTAATGCATCCGTCCATCCTTCCTCGTTTTTGCTTGTTCTCTTCTTGCCTCTTCGTTGCAGGTATTTGTGCATGTTTGAATGTTCATTGCAGGTTTGGAGCTGTGTTCATGGAGTTTTGGGACATTTTCTGTGTGAAATCTATCCTTGGGCCTGTGATGCATCTGTCCATCCTTCCCATTGCTCACCTCTCTTTGTCCCATGGTAGTTTTGATAGATGTCCAACATTCTCCTTCTCTGGTGTATCACCGTTTTAGTGTAGGCTTTTGCTATTTTTCCCTCTCTCTCTCTCTCTGTCTCCTTGGCATGGTTAGATTAGGATTAGATTAGCTTGCCGCTTTGGAATAGCTTGTGGCGGAGTAGTTTAGGAGTAGGAACCAGCCTTCTCTCGGAGATTCCTCTCTCGGTTTTACAAGTCCCACGCTGAGAGAGGTTTCCATGTTGTGCAATCACACTGCTTGGATGCCCGAACATCAACCTAGAAGCCCGATGTGCCGTGGGTGCTGTGATTTTGCACTAACGGGATGTTCTAGACCATTTTAGCCTATGGAACATAGTGAGGATGGGGGATGTTCCCCATAATATGTTGATGATTACAGCTCTATGTGAGAGGTGGTGTGTAGATACTTACACATTTTGGTTACCTACAGGGAGATGAAAATCACACTAGAGGATGTGTATTCCATACTGTGATTACCCATCATGGGTGAGAGGGAACATGTTATGGTAGTGGATGATATGCAGAGAAAGATGAAGGCTACTTGATGGTATTTTTAAGGATTCAAGTTCCTACCGAGGCCCATATTAGCCTAGATGTTATTTTGAGATCAGGGGTTCCACGATTGTGGAAGTTTATTTTTGTGGTGATAACATCGTTGATTGTAGTGGAGGGTGGTGGTGTAGGTATATTATATAAGATACATGACATCTGCCACCGGATAGAGGAGGAGAGAACTAGGTATACCTAGGCATGATGTGTATTGGTCCACATATATAGGGATCTATACATATTTACACAAGAGGAGCATGGGGGTGGCATTGGAGCTACAACATTGTTGCATGTATGGTCCTATGAGCATATTTGATATTAAGGCCGGTTTGTGGGTTGGTGTACGAGGTAGGAAGATGGGCATAAATACTTATAGAGATGTGCTAGATCATATGAGGCGGAGGCCATACCAAGACTATAGAGGATGGCTAAAGGATGTATTAGAGCTATAATGTGTACGTCATACTATGTGGTTAGAAGATTGGTTTCCAAGGGTGACCGAGTTATTTCCGGTTGAGTAGGTTTCATGACAGATTCGGTGTGGCCCAAGACATGCCCTTGGAGCCATATATATGGATTAGAGCTATTACTTCTAGGGCTAGACGAAGTGGATGTAGTAATAGAGTTGAAAGATGTAGACGATGTGATGTGTACATAGGCATATCATGCATGGTGGGCCTCACATCGATGGGTATTTTTATTTCCAGTTTTAGCGTATATGGCAGGGTTACCACCAGGAGGAGTAGAGGGGCAAGTACCTACCTTCGACAACATAGCGGTAGTGATAGTAAAGCATGAGTATTTGTATAGTTATGTTGTATGACTTATTGCTGGTTGTGTAATGGCCATTGTTGTCTAATGTGTTGTTTTTATTATTGTAGGGGATGTGTATTGGTTATTGATTATTGACACATCTATTTTCATGTTGATGCAGAATATTCCCACCAACATACTCGTGAGTGGAGGCATGTTAGAGCATGTAGACGATATTTCAGGTGATCATGCCCATTTTTTTGATCTAGTGGCGATACCATCAATGACGTGTACTATTTTATTGAGTGAGAGGGATGAAGCACAAGATGAGACTCGAAGAGCTAGAGAGGCTGCATGTGGCAGTACTTTAGCATAGGATGTATTTTCTCCTTTTGTTGAGCTATAGAGTCACTTTATAGAATAGTCGAAAGAGAATACCCTATTACATAGAGAGATAGAGAGATATAGGGGTGTAATCAGCGACATAGGGTGATTTGCGAGGCTTCAAGTTTTAGATCTCTTGCATTGGCAGATAGTGATAGTGATGAAGATATTTGAGATATTTTGATGTATCGATGTAGAGGGAGTTTCCCCCCAATGATGAGATGTTTTGCAACCATGATTGTAAATGATATATATACATAGATGGACTTGTCGACATATGATTTTTGTATTTTATGTATTATTGGTGTTTGATGGGATGATGACATATGATTCAATGATTATTGTTGTTGTGCATGATGTTTCGGATATTGTCTACATTTTCTCGAACTAATTTTCTATGGGTAAATGTTGATGTGGAATAATGTGATTATAGATAGATAAATGATGATGTAGTGTATATGATGATAGATGATGTATGTAATGTGATTGCGAAAATGTGTTTAATATATATCACTAATATTTTGATGAATGATAAAGTAAAAAGAATAATGTGTAAAAGTATGAGATGGTTGTAATAGTGTAGTGAAGCACAAGTTAGTATGATGAGGATGGGGGAGAATGGCAATGCCCCCAGTGTATAGATGATGAGGTTCATTTATATAAGATCCCTTAGCAATCAAGAATGAACCGTGAAGCAAGAGTACTTCATCAGGAAATGAGTCGATAATATGTGCTAGATGAATCGATAAAACATGTGAAGAGAAGTTCTTATTGTAAAAAATACCTCAACAATCATGTAAGAACTGTAAGAACACAATTGTGTCATTGGGGAATAAGGTGATAGAGATTGCTTACCAAAGATGAAGCCGGTGTGAAGTGGTGGAAGCATGTGGAATGAAAGAAACATGAGTGTGTGAACCAAAGTGAAAGTTATTTGGAGTGGTGCCAATGATGGGCGAAGTGGCAAAGTGGGAAGCACAAATGTCAAGGGATATGGAAGATAATGTGTAGTGGTAGCATGACGCGATTGATGAGATGGTGCGCAGAGATGGATGGAGAGCGTGCATGAGTAATGACCTATAGTGGTGGATGGACAATGACCTTAGAACTAGCTGAAGGAGATAACTCAACTAGAGTAATAATGCACCTACAAGTGGAGATATAGACCACTCGCATGAGAAAGATCCAAAGGAAATGATTTCCTTATCTTCTAATTTTTACAAGTTACCATGAAGGGTATAGTGGTTGTTGTCACTCTAGCTAGTGATACGGTGATAATTGCAGTAAGATCTATCACGTTGGAGTTGCAAGTGATTTGGTGGATGGTGTTGATTAGAAGGTAAATAGATTAAATGCTTGTCAAGTAAGGTATTCATTGCATCATAGGGTATAAAGTAATGTGAAAATTGTAATGGTCCTTGTGAAATAGGTGTATAAGTATGAGGTGTAGCCTGATGCAAAGTAGGAGATGGAGGACATGTGGGTAATGGAGAAGTCTGAACTTTCTTGCAAAATAGAGGAGATGAAGGCCATGTAGGATTCTCACCAAATGGGAGTGGAGAAGAACTAAATGATGTAGAAATAATAGCAATAGGAGGAGGATCTATAACATGTGTAGCAATGATATCTTGTTCTAAATCAATGACCCTATAACATAAAAGCATGAATGATTCACATGTGTCATATTACAATCATTGTTTTAAGGGAGGAATCAAACCACGATAGAAGATAAACTGCTTCTCTAAGTCAATAGGCTAGAAGACTAGTTGGTGCATGCAAGCATTGAATCATAAAATGTAATCAATGATAGGTCCATTTTTCCCTAATGTAAGCTAGGTAGATGATCATATGTGACTCGAGGGTCATTGTTGACTATGAATTGATGAAGAAAACTTCTTCCATCTCATAATAGGTACTAATAGATCCAAAGGGTAGATGTGTGTACCATTGGAGAGTGTCATCTGTGAGACTATGGCAAAAGGATTTAAGTAATAATCGATCATTGGAATATGAAGCCATAGCCATACAATAATTCTTGAGATGCAAGTACATGTTTCTAGTACCATCAAAACATGAAAATGTTAGGCATAACAAAATTTCTTAGGAAATGTTGAGTTGTGAATCTTTTTGGGAATAGGATTTTCATGCAATGAACTATTATCAATGGAAGTGGAATAGTCTTTACTTTCTAATGTGAGAAATTGGACCTGAGATTATAAGTGACCAACAACATGCATAAGGGACAAGATATCCTATGAAGGAATTGTTATCCAAAATGTGCCCCTTGCTCATTTTGTGGCTAACTCCTTTAATTCTTCCCTCTCTTGTGCCTCAGACATAATTTTTTACTTTTCATGCACTCAAAACTTTCTGGAAATGACATCATTGGATAGAGCTCTCTATCAACTTTCCAGAAAGGTAAATTTTTCCTCCTAACTCCATGTATTTTTGAAGTTATGGCTCGTTGGAGTTTTTGTGGGAAATTTTCCCCTGAAAGGCCCACAACCAATGACATGCCGCCACATTTCCAAGGAAGTGGTAGGGGTTGGAGGAAAACTTGGTTTTTTACCAAGTGTTTTGCTGAAATTTCAAAAAAATAAGATTTTCCCATGCAGGCCCGCCTGACGAATCAGTGATGCCACATGTCCAGGGGAGGAATTTGAAAAAATTTGACTAAGTGTTGGCGCATGGAAAATTTTGGAAGGAAGGCCCACGCCCAATCATATTGCACCACGTGTCCTATGGCGTGGGAGTTTTGGAGGGCGGAGGAGAAGTTGGATTTTTGGCAAAGTGTTTCACCAAATTTCAAAGAAGCTATTTTGGCCCGCTGCCCCCACAATCAATCATGTTTCGACACGTGTCCCGGGGTCGGAGCTGCAGAGCACGGGAGGAAATTGGGATTTTTTCCCAAAGTGTTGGCACAAAAGTAAAAATGTTTGTGGATGGCCCCATGACCAATAAAAATGTGCCACGTGTCTCTGGAAAGGCAGAGTGGAGAGGAAGGAAATTGGGAAATTTTTCCCAAAGGAAAAACGAAGGAATTTTTCAAAGGAAAAGCCCGCCCCAAAATGCGAGCCAATGGAATCTCGCCACGTGTCCAAGTGGCGCCAAAAACTTAAGAAAAGCCCACATGAGAAATTAGAAGGGCAAGCCCACACCCAATGGGGTTATGCCACGTGTCAAGTTGAAAATGGTCAAAACGGCCCGTGGAAAATTCGGGAAGGACAGAGGCCCGCCTCAATCGCACGCGTGCCACGTGGCCTCAACTCACCAGCCCGGCGGGGATTTTTTGGAAAATTTCCCAAAGGGAAAAACAGAGGAAAATGGAGCAGGATGGGCCCACGCCCAATAAAAATGTGCCACGTGGCACCTGGAAAGGTGGAGCATGGGGATTTTTGGGAAATTTTCCCAAATGCAAAAAAGGTGAAAAATTCAAATTTTCGCCTGCCAATCCGATTTGGCCCTGTTTTGCCCTAAAATTTCAAATGGCCATATCTTTCGATCCAGAGCTTAGTTTTTCACATTCTTTATATCAATGGAAATCTGGTGAAATTCTCTACAAGATTCTGGGGTCATTTTTTCATTTTGATGGATTTTGGAGAGAGAAAATTGAAAAACACCTCTAGCGCATGTGGTCATGGACAGAAATGACATTTCAACCACCATTTTTAATGAAGAATGGCTCGCATTCTCTCCCAGCATGGCTAAAAATGTTAGGGGATGGGTCCTGTAAGGATGCCCATGCTATTTTGATTGCATTTTGGTCAATGGTTGAATCCCTTCCATGTTTTCCCATGTTTCTCTCTCCTGGGCTCGTCCCTTGCATTGTAAAAGCCAGTTTTGGCTCATTTTCAAAGGGTGGAACATTTTTTGTGTATTGCAGGCTCCCTTTTCACCTTGGAAGTGATTTGGTGGAATATCAGACCTTTTCTAAGAACTGCAACCTATTTTTCCTCTCAGGTGTTGTAATGCATGTATTTTGATATTAAAAATGACAATGCAAGCTCTGTGAATGAGTTTCAATCCTCTGCTTATGTTGTTTGCTTCCTTTCTGATCTTTCATTACATGTCATCAGTTTGTGCATGATGTTTTGTTGTGTTTCCATGATTTTGTCAATCTGTAGAAGTAAAAAATTCTCACCACTCCTTTGGTGCATCACCTTATTAGCATTAGTTTTAGTTTTTGCATCCTCTATCTTTGCCCCCTTTGGAATTTAGAGTAGGATTTAGGAATATAAACCTCTGCAACTTGTAAGTGATAAATTTGATCAGAGGAGTTGAGGAACCAGCCTCTAATCTAGAGATTCCTTTCCCATTTTACAAGTCCCACACTTGGGGAAAGGATTCAATGTTGTGCAATCACACTGGATGCTTAGGATGATCAAACTAGAAATCGATCAACATCCGGGGTCGTTGCTGATTTGCAACAATAGTTTTGGCATGCCGGTGGGACCTTAGAGGTCTTCATCTTCATTACAACAAATTGATGTGCATTTGTTGCAGAGTTCTTGCTTAAAGATCCCTAAATTACACATCTATCCGACTCTAAGGAAGAAGAATCGGCTGGTTTTAGTAGTGCAGAGACACGAAAACTCATGAGAAGAATCACCACAAGGTCAAGAGTTGGAGAAGAAGAGGTGTTGTTTGAGTATACTGAGTTATCTCCAAGAAGAAGGAAAAGAGGGAGGAGAATTCAAAGGTCTCATCTCCACCAAACAGAACTCTCTCAACTCCTCCTCCACTGGTAGGCCTTTCATTCAATCAACAAGGGTTCTAAGGCCAATCGAGAATGGTGCAAAACAACCCCTATGTCAATTTCTTTGGTAGCAGCCCACTTGCTCTCAATGCACAAAATCCAATCCGGTTGCAGCATTGAAGAACATCCCATACTTTCTTGGAGAGAATCGGACTACTCTGGTGATCATGTTAAGGATATTGCTAACATTTGTGCAATCCATGAGATCAATGAGATGCAAGTTCTTTGTCAAACTGTTGGCATCTTCATTCAAAGGAAAGCTTTGCAATGGTTAGGAGTCTTGCCTCGGGTTCTATTCAAAATTGGAACCAGCTATGTATAGCCCTCCATGAGTAGTTTGGAGAAAAGGAGACAACTTGTCCCTTTTGGGAATAGGTGACAACCATCAAGAGAGCTCCCAATGAGCAGCTGACTGATTTTAATTTCAGATTTCAAAGGACTTGGGAGAGAATTCCAGTGGCAGTCAGGCCAACAGAACAGAAGGTGCTTTTCTTTATTACCTTAAAGCTTTAAATTCTGATATTTCTATGTTAATTCAATCCATGGGAGGCACAACTATCCCCATTGCTTATAGCATTGCTATTAGAGCTGAAAATTGTTTGATTCAAGCTGGCAAGCTAGCTCCTAGAGCCTCCAATGCCATTGTTTCCAAGTTTAGAGAGCCCAAACACTAATCAAATGCCTAATTTAGCTCCTATTCCCACTCCTAGAAATCAGAATTCAAGTGAAGCTTCTACTTCATCTTCTAGTGCCTCAAATGAACTTCAAGAAGTCATGAAGCAATTGCAAAATCTAGGTAATGAGCTGGTTACACTCAAGAGGCAGCAAGCCCAAGGTTTTAGACCTTCTTTCCAGCCCCAAGCTCAGCCTAACAGGCAGCCATATCAACCCCAAAGACCACCCAACCCAGCTGCAAATTTGAATCAAGCAAGGCCTCCTGCCAATAGACCATTTCAGCCTTATAATCCCAATGCTACATCTGCCTCTAAAGCATTAGTGCCAGTACAAAACAATATAGCTCAAGAGTATGATTGGTGTTTCCCATGTAATGAACCTCATAACCAATCCATGTGCTTCAACGGTGCCTTGAATCAAGCATTAATGGTGACAACAACTGGTGTGGAGGGTGAGGGTAGTCAAGAAACATTCAGCAGTAGTCAACTCCAAATGATACCACACTTGTAAACTGGTAGGAAGAAGATTTTTGTGGCATGAATCAAATGGTTTCCCAAAGTGTTGCAGCCAACACAAGGTCAAAGAGGAGAAATTTGGGTGAAGAACAGCCATTAGCCCAAAAATCCTCAATCTTCTATCACTCCACAAACTATTGGCAAACAAAATCCAATCCCAAACACGCAAGGACTGCCCAAAACAACTCCTAAGCCAACTCAAATACCAGTTGTTGCTGCCCATGTGCAAGGAATGAATGTGTAGGCCAAGGGACAGCAAAGGGATACTTCATCTCCATTCAATATCATTGATCAGATGAAGAAGACAAATGTAAACATATCAATGTGGGAATCACTATCTATCCCAGGCCAAAGAGATTTGCTACAAGCTGCCATGAAGGACTGGTCAACTTCAAATCAACAAGTCCAAATGCAAGAGAAAGTGCTCAAATGCTACCCTAGCAGGAGGGGAATCATGGAGGACATCAAGGTAAAATGTTGAAGCCCCCTCCATTCTATGTTTCATTGATCATTGGAAATCAATTAGTACACAATTGCATGATTGATTCGGGGCAAGTAGTTCAGTAATGCCCAAGCAAATAGCTGATCAGTTGGGAATTCAGTATGAAGTCATATCCAAAGGGGTAGTGTAATTGGATGGGACAGCAGTAACAACAGTTGGAGTGATAAAAAACTTGAGTCTTACCTTGCATGCCTGCCCCAATGTTGTTGTTTTGCAAGATGTCTCAGTAATAGACCTTCCACCACTCTTTGCCCTATGTTTGTCAAGGGATTTCACAGCCAAGATTGGAGGTTACTTATCTGCTGATTGGTCACACATGTTGTTCAGAACAAGATATGGAACTAAAGCCACAATCAGATCTGAGCCTATTGCAAACTTTCACATTGAGCCTTACACTCCAAGTCAGATCAATACCAATTGTTCAGCGTTTGATCAAGAAGATTATCCAAGCACTGATGAAGCTGACACCAAGGTTGGAAGTATCCCAGATCTAACTCTTGATGAATGGGAAAACAAGGTACATGCTTTTGATCCTTATCAAGAAATAGAAGAATCTGAGTTAGGAGTCTATTGCATGCATGAAGAAAATCAGCCTATTCCTAGCATCACCAAGCCAGACCACAAGGATGACAATGAGGTATGGCAGTTGTTTTTTGATGGATCAAGGAGTAGACAAGGTGTAGGAGGGGGAGCTATGCTTGTTTCACCACAAGGAGTTAAGTATTATTCAACTTTTAGATTTTAGTTTGCATGCTCTAATAACATTGCATTGAATATGAAGCTTTGATATAAGGATTGCATTGGTCAATCAAGAGAGGAATAAAGAACTTGCAAGTCTTTGGTGACAGTGAGTTGATTGTTAACCAAGTTAAGGGGCAGCATGCTGTCAAGAATGATCTACTCAAATGCTACAAGAACAGGGTGTGGGACCTCATTGAAGATTTTGAGGTTTTGGCATAAAATTCATTCCTAGAAAAGAGAACCAAGCTGTTGATCAGGCTTGCAGCAGTTGGGGCAGCCTTTGACGTTGTTGAAAGCATTCAGAAAGACAAGGTATAGCCAAACATCCATGTGATTGTGAGGCCTTCAGTGCCAGACAACAATGTAAGTTGGCAAGTGTTTGAAAATGATCAGCAAATCATCCATTTCTTGTAAGAAGAGGCTGAGTTCTCAGCTAAAAATCAGGAAAAGTTGGAGCAGCAGTATGGTGACCAAGTGGTGCAGCTGAGAACCAACAAGCTACCAAAGGGACTTATTACTTTGGAGTCCATTTTCAATCCTAATGATCAGTTTAGGAAGGAGAAAGCAAACATCCAAGTCAAGGGAGAAGATTCAGTGTCCATCTCGGTAGAAGGAGGCAAATCACTCCAAATTGGTAAGATGACAACTGAGCAAGAAAGGTATGAGTTCATACAGCTTTGTCAAGAATTCCCTGATGTGTTTGCTTGGAGCTATGAAGATTTGAAAGGTTTCAATCCCGAGTTAGCTCAACATACCATTGAATTGGATCCAAGTACTAAACCCATCAGGCAAAAACAAAGGCCAGTCAACCCCCACATGGAGCCTCTCATGAGAAAAGAATTGAATAAGTTGATAGAATCAAGAATCATATTCCCTATCAAGCATTCTAGTTGGGTAGCCAACTTGGTTCCAGTTAGAAAGAAGAGTGGGGGAATCAGATTGTGTGTTGACTTGAGAGATTTGAATAGAGCATCTCTCGAGGATCATTATCCACTTCCTTCTATGGAGCAAATTTTGCAAGTTGTTTTTTGGCTCGAGAGGTTTTCATTACTTGATGGCTATTCGAGGGTATAATCAGATTATGGTGAAGGAAGAAGATCAGTTCAAGACAGCCTTTACAACCAAATGGGAACTTATGCATACGGGAAAATGCCATTTGGGCTGTCCAAACTTGGAGCTACCTTCCAAAGAGCAATGGACATGGTGTTCAAGGTTTGATTAACAACATAGTGCTTTGATATATCTTGATGATATCACTATTTTTCAAAAATGCAGCAGACCACCTCTCTCATTTGAGACAAGTGTTCCAAAGGTGTAGAAGATTTGGAGTCTCCTTGAATCCTAAAAAATGTATTTTCTTAGCCCATGAAGGAAAGCTCCTTGGCCACATTGTCTCCAAAGAAGGATTAGAAATTGATCTAGAGAGAGTTAAAGCCATAAGAGCACTACCATTGCCAAGCCACAAGAAGGCCCTTCAAAGTTTCTTGGGGAGAATAAATTTTGTTCGGAGGTTTGTCCCAAATTTTGCAGCCCTAGTCAAGCCTATCACCAAGATGTTAAAGAAAAGCATGGCTTTCAAATGGACAGCAGAAGGAAAGGAAAGTTTTGAAGCAATCAAAGAAGCCATCTCTCAAGCCCCAACTCTCATCAACCCGGATTTCTCCAAGGATTTCATCCTCTATGCATTTGGGGGTGATGATACTATTTCTGCAATTTTGGTACAATGAGAACAAAGACAATGATGAGCAGCCAATTGCTTTCTTCAGCCAAAGCCTGGAGGACTATGAGGTGAGATATTCTTTCATTGAGAAGCATGTTCTTGTAGTAATCAGGAGCTTGAAGAAATTCAAGCATCTAGTTTCAAACAATAAGGTCAATTGTTGGTTTCTCATGTGGGAGTTAAAGACTTCCTCCTCAACAAAGACTTGAATGAAAAGAGAGCAGGTTGGATTACTCGTGTCATGGAGTATGACATTGAGATCAAAGTCACCAAGTTGGTAAGAGGAAAAGGATTGTGTGAGCAGCTGATTTTGGGCAAACAAAAGGAAGCATGCAATGAGAAGGAGGCTGTTTTGGCATTGCAAGACAACCTATGAGAAAGGAAGCACTCAAGAAGAAAATAATGGTGTCCCCACTCCTTGCTGGACCCAAGGTATAATGCACTTCCTAAGCACAAGCCTATGCCCTCCAAGAGATGAACAAGACCAAAAGAAGACACTTCAGATTGCAGGCTGTCCCATATGCCCTTGTTGATGGTGTTTTGTTCAAAAGAGATGTGAATGGAGTACTGCTGAGATGCATTGGTACAAATCAGATTCATAGGGTGTTGGAAGAGTTCCATGGTGGACCAGCTGGTGGTCATTTTGCACCAAAGTGTGACAGCTCTAAAGATCATGAGGGCTGGCTATTATTGGCCCAAGATTTTTAATGATTGTTATGCATGGATCAAGAGGTGTAAGAATTGTGCATTCTTCACGAGGTAAAGAGAGGCTAGCTGCCCTTCCATTGCATCAATTTTAGTTGACCAGCCATTCATGCAATGGGGTTTAGACTTCATTGGAGTCATTAATCCCAATTCAAGCCAAGGGCACAAATGGATTCTAATGACCAGATTATTTCACCAAGTGGTGAAGCAAGCGGTAGCACTCAAGGAAGAAAATGAATCTAGCATCCTAGATTTCTATGAGGGAATAACAACCTAGATTTGGCATACCTGCTACAATAATATCAGATAATGCATTGGCATTCATTGGGTCCAAGGTGATTGAATGGGCTGTCAAGAATGGGATCTACCTAAGTACTTCATCGAACTATTACCCTCAGGGTAATGGCCAGGATGAGTCTACAAACAAGAACTTGTTGAGGATCATTAGGAGGACTCTTGATGAAAATCAGAGGTCTTGGCATACTAAGTTGAAATCAGCCTTATGGGCTGATAGGATAACTCCCAAGAGATCTACAGGTAACTCTCCATTTAAGCTTGTTTATGGGAGAGAGGAAATTTTCCCATGTCACTTGAGTTGCCAACATTGGAACTCATGAAACAGATTGGAGTTGTTGGAGTTTGAGCCCATGGAAGTTAGATATGCAGAATTGATGGAGCTCAAGAAATCAGAAATCAGGCATCCCAAGCAATGGAGAAGGATCAGGCTTTGATAAAGAAGACCTTTGATAGAAAGGCCAAGAATAGATCCTTCCAAGTTGGAGATCTAGTGTTAAAATGGGATGCAGACAGAGAAAAACCGGGAAGGCATTCAAAATTTGATGCCATTTGGAGTGGCCCATACATGGTCACAAAGTGTAAGGACAACAATGCTTTCAATTGTCTTCATTGGATGGCGAGGAACTACAGATTCAGTCAATGGAATCCATCTAAAGCATTGCTATTAAAGGAAATTCTC
This sequence comes from Taxus wallichiana var. yunnanensis, assembly GCA_018340775.1. Lineage (NCBI taxonomy): Eukaryota > Viridiplantae > Streptophyta > Pinopsida > Cupressales > Taxaceae > Taxus > Taxus wallichiana. Next base: position 343,563,103 of record CM031235.1, on the reverse strand, counting down.
CACCTTGTACATATTAGCTTAGGTTTCCATTCCTCCAAGTGCTTGTGCACATTGTTTTGTTATAGGTTAGTTTGTTTTCCCTAAGTGCTTTGGCACAAGCTTGTTGTTCCTGGGAATGTGTTTGCAGGCCTTGCTCCATCAGGTGATATTCCATCTTCCTCCTTGCAGTGTTCTAGTCAGTTGGGGTATCAAACTAGAGAATTTGATGACTCCATGCCCAATGGATTGCTTCAGGCAACTGGTAACTTCATCCAGCAGGTAGATGACCCCTCTGAGTCACCAAAATTGTTATCCAAAATGTGCCCCTTGCTCATTTTGTGGCTAACTCCTTTCATTCTTCCCTCTCTTGTGCCTCAGACATAATTTTTTTCTTTTCAGGCACTCAAAACTTTCTGGAAATGACACCATTGGATAGAGCTCTCTCTCAGCTTTCCAGAAAGGTAAAGTTTTCCTCCTAACTCCATGTATTTTTGAAGTTATGGCTCGGTGGAGTTTTTTGTGGGAAATTTTCCCTGAAAGGCCCATAACCAATGAGATGTCGCCACGTGTCCAAGGAAGTGGCGGGGGTCGGAGGAAAACTTGGTTTTTTACCAAGTGTTTTGGTGAAATTTCAAAAAAAGGAAGATTTTTTCCCATGAGGCCAGCGACGAATCAGGTGATGCCACGTGTCGGGGAGAATTTAAAAATTTGACTAAGTGTTGGTGCATGGAAAATTTTGGAAGGAAGGCCCGCGCCCAATCATATTGCGCCACGTGTCCTATGGCATGGGAGTTTCGGAGGGCGGAGGAGAAGTTGGATTTTTGGCAAAGTGTTTCGCCAAATTTCAAAGAAGGAGTTTTTGGCTCTGCCCCCCCAATCAATCATGTTTCGACACGTGTCCCAGGGGTCGGAGCTGCGGAGCGTGGGAGGAAATTGGGATTTTTCCCAAAGTGTTGGTACAAAAGTAAAAATGTTTGTGGATGGCCTGTAACCAATAAAAATGCCACGTGTGTCTAGAGGCGGAGGCGGGGAGAATTTAGAAATTTTCCCAAAGGAAAAATGAAGGAATTTTTCAAAGGGAAAAGCCCGCCCCCAAAATGCGAGCCAATGGAATCTCGCCACGTGTCAGGTGGTGCCAAAAACTTAAGAAAATCCCACATGAGAAAATTAGAAGGGGCAAGCCCACACCCAATGGGGTTTTGCCATGTGTCAGGTCGAAAATAGTCAAAGTGGCCCGCGGAAAATTTCAGGAAGGACAAGCCCGCATCTAATCAGCGCACGCCACATGGCCTCAACTCATCGGCCCAATGGGGATTTTTTGGAAAATTTTCCAAAGGGAAAACAAAGAGGAAAATGGAGCAGGATGGGCCCACACCCAATAAAAATGTGCCACGTGGCACCTGGAAAGGTGGAGCACGGGGATTTTTTGGGAAATTTTCCCAAATGCAAAAAAGGTGAAAAAATTCAAATTTTCACCCGCCAATCCGATTTGGCCCTGTTTTGCCCTAAAATTTCAAATGGCCATATCTTTCGATCCAGAGCTCATTTTTTCATGTTCTTTATATCAATGGAAAGATGGTGAAATTCTCTACAAGATTCTGGGGTCATTTTTGCATTTTGATGGAGTTTGGAGAGAGAAAATTGAAAAATGCCTCTGGCACGTGGTCATGGATAGAAATGACGTTTCAACCACTATTTTTAATGAAGAATGGCTCGCATTCTCTCCCAGCATGGCTAAAAATGTTAGGGGATGGGTGCTGTAAGGATGCCCATGCTGTTTTGATTGCATTTTGGTCAATGGTTGAATCCCTTCCATGTTTTCCCATGTTTCTCTCTCTGGGCTCGTCCCTTGCACTGTAAAAGCCAGATTTGGCTCATTTTCAAAGGTTGAACATTTTTGTGTATTGCAGGCTCCCTTTTCACCTTGGAAGTGATTTGGTGGAATATCAAACCTTTTCTAAGAACTACAACCTATTTTTGCCTCTCAGGTGTTGTAATGCATGTATTTTGATATTAAAAATCAATGCAAGCTCTGTGAATGAGTTTCAATCCTCTGCTTATGTTGTTTGCTTCCTTTCTGATCTTTCATTACATGTCATCAGTTTGTGCATGATGTTTTGTTGCATTTCCATGATTTGTGTCAATCTGTAGAAGTAAAAAATGCTCACCACTCCTTTGGTGCATCACCTTATTAGCATTAGTTTTAGTTTTTGCATCCTCTATCTTTGCCCCCTTTGGAATTTAGAGTAGAATTAGGAATATAAACCTCTGCAACTTGTAAGTGATAAATCTGATCAGAGGAGTTGAGGAACCAGACCTCTAATTTGGAGATTCCTTTCCCATTTTACAAGTCCCACACTTGGGGAAAGGATTCAATGTTGTGCAATCACACTGGATGCTTAGATGATGAAATCATCAACATAGGGTGCTTTGCTGATCGGAAGAAGATGATAGTGGAGTAGGGGATTCACACTCGAAGAAGATGAATATACAAAGAAGTGGAATCATGACTATCAAGTATGTCATCAAAATTTAAAAAAAATTCAGATATAAGGATATCATTAGGTGTATCATCAACATAGAATTAAGTAGTGGGAGCAATAGCATTTTCAGAAATAGGAGAGGCATGAGATGTAGCTAGAGTATCATCGTGACTAGTATGAGAATCATTAGGCACATGTTTATTATCATCAAGACCAAACATGAAATTAATAATATCATCATCCAAGTTTTCATTAGAAATTCTAGAAGGAGGGGTACAACTAACTATATAACAAGGTGTGTAACGAGTAAAGCTCATCGGATCAGAAACAATTCCAATAGTAGAATTGTTAAAGATAGTATGTACATGGAATTCATTAGCTATGCGTTGTTGTTGATTATCATCCGAAAGAGTAACATCGTGATATAGGGCAGCAATCTCAGCTATGTTTGCCTCATCATAGATAGGATTGACACTCACATGAGGCATGACTAGCCGAGAAGGTGAAGAGCTATCCTTAGCCATTAGGGTTTTGTAGTGGATCCTAGGGAAAATAGTTCTAATCTACAGGTTCACCAAAATGATTCAATAAAATTTGAATATTTTATTTAAATATAAATGTATAGCTATGAAATATACGCTATGTAGTAAAATATGAATGCTAAATAATTTATTTGATTTTATCAATAAAAGGAAATGAGAAGGATAAGGTACTAACCTTGATCTTTCTTACCTCACAATGACACTCGGGACCGAGGAGTATTATGAAACAAGAACACGAGACTAATGTAAACAAGTACGAGAAAAATGCAACGAGAGATGGAATTGATTGGATTGAGGCACATTGAGAGGAATGGGGGTGTCGTGGTATTTTTTTTGGTGCCCTAGTCTATAGGAAAGGTTGGAACCTGATTCGATATGGCCACCATGGTTTCACGCTTGTTCACCTTTTGTCACGTTTATGTTATACTTGTATTACCGAGGTACCTAAAAATGTAAAATGAAGAAAATACCTATAAAACCCTCAAATAGACATCAAATCCTAAAAAAAGATGTAAAATGAGGAGTTAGACTATCCTCATCCACCACAATGGTGAAATTACAACTAAGCGTTGCACTACATATCAAAACTAATGTATTTTTGTGTGTTTGTGTGTGAAATAGTGCTCTTAGGTCACCCTCGCACCAATGATGCCAAGATAGTGGGCAATAGCTAGATAAAAATGCAAATGTGTGGATGGAATAAAATGAACTCCCCTTCCTATGTAGTGTGTATGTAGAGTAATGGCCCAAATGCAGTCCCTTGCTCTATGTAGATAGCTAGACCTTGATAAGAATAGTCCACCCATATAATGGTATGTATGTTGTGTCTATATAGGGACATATTGTTCTAATTTCAACATTAATGACCCTACATGCCGACTAGCACCTCGGGAGATGAAAGGGAATACCGAAAAGACCAACCTCAAAAGACAAAAATAAGATCAAACATAAAGAATACAAGGGAACCTAAGATGGAAAGGAGCACCTAGTACTATTTTCTAGAGACAAGTGATGAAAAATTATTGATAGTTGTGACATGGATTCCTAAGACCTAACCAGAATTGTGTATGTGAGTGACAAGTGTGCAAGATAAACAACAATAAAGACCGGGGAAGACAAACGAATGGACTATGGAATGGGTCATTAGTGAGTAATTTTATTATGAAATATCCACATATAAAAAAACATACTTGATGGTGTAATAATACTAGTAAGTGCATGCTTTTGTCTACAATATGTAAGTTCTCATCATGGTAAGTTCATGAGTTGTATGGATGAAGTCAAGTCATTTTAGGCCTATTACTACACCTAGAGCATGGTGTATGTTATGATGACATGAGAGATAGATAATGGTGGTCCTATCTAAGAATGGGATATGTGTTATGGTGTTTCTTAGCATGTGTATGATGAGTTTAAGGTCTTTACTCGGATGTCTCATGTATGTTTGAGGTCATTTTCAAGAAAGTTCTTGAACACAATCCAAGTAAGCATAGGTAATTCATGGTGGATGGAGAGATGAATATGTATTTTGGAAAATAGGTGAGTTGGTACTATTAGAGTATGTTTTCATGATGCTTTGTGACAATTTTCATGTCAAAGTGAAGAAGGTTTTTCATCTTATGTGATTTTTGGCAAAACTAAGTTCTAGAGAAGATGAAATCAGCTCGATATGTCAACTTTTTTCTCACCTACTCTCACAAACTATACATGTGAAATTGTTCCTTTTGGAGATTATTTTACATTAATTTTACATTTTTTTAAAAAAATTAGGTGATTTGATCATCTAACTTTAATGAACAATCGTTAACAAGCTAAAGTGGTTTGAAACCCTGGTTAAACCCTCATAACATAGTGACTTGGAAGAAGTGAATTTTTTGGTCTCTAAAATGTTTGGAAAATATAAAAGTGGTACATTAGGGTTATATAAGATTCCTCGGATCTCATTTTGGTGGTGGTTTGGTGTTCCAGCTATTGCAGGAAGAGAGAGAGAAATGCTTCTTTTGTTGAAATTTACAGTTTTAGGGTTGAGATAGAAGCTTTAGGATGAAAAGTGAAATATTCCAAAATCTTTGGGAGATGATATAAATCTCCATGAAAATTTTCATGTTGATTTAGTGGATAAAATGGAAGATACTTTTCCTCAAATTTTCCCTACCGATTTTGGCCTTAAGAGCTAAAAACTAGTCATGGAGGATTGAGATGAGTTTGGTCATTTTGCTTGTTTTTTATGCATCTTATGGTCATGAATAACATGTTAACACCTGGTATGATGTTTTTTAGTGTTTGGGTTGATTTGGATAAGTGGTTTCTTTCCTAAGCCCTAGTTTCCTAATTGGTCATATTTGGCTTGCCAAGAAGGTGTAAAGGAACATGTGTTTTGTATAAATTTTCTCCAAATGGCATATTATTTTTAATGTTTGATCCTGATGGTACAAGTGTCCTTGAAGTTTTATAGGATGTGGTTGATATTTGAATTTTATTTGAAGGTGTTTGTGCTTGTTTCTCTCAATAATGGTTCTTGAGTCCTTTGATCCCGAATGAGTAGTTTCTGAAATTGGCTTGGTTGAAGGAATGTCTCTATGAGTTGGAGGATGAAATGAGTTGTTCAAAAAAATCCATTAGGATAAATTTCCAATGGTATATTACTTTATCCTTGATGATTATTTTTTCTATGTGAACTCATTCACTTTCTTGGACTAAATTCTAGGAGCTAGAAGACCTAGTTGTGTTTTCTTGCTTCTTGGAGTGTTTCATGGTGGAGATGGATGTTTCAGTTATTCCTAATCATATTGGTGATTATTGGAGGTTTTTCTTATGTTGTATGATGTTGATGGAGTATTGAAAAAGTTGTTTTATACCCTTAGAGTTTTTGTTGAATTCGTTGGTGCTTGAGGATCTTGTTTTGGCCTTTGGAGGTGTCTTGGTGTTTGTTGGAGATGTCTTGACCCATGCCAACCTACTTGGGTATTTTAAGTTAATTTATATGATTTTTGTTATATTTTTTGAGTCAAGATGACCAACCTACTTGGTCATGGCCAACCTAGGGTGTTTTGAGCTAGTGTTGGGTATATAAGCTAGTGTATTTAGTCATTTGTGATAAGTTGTGCCCATAGGGACGTGAGTGACATATAGGAGGTTGAATAAAAGTGAAGAAGGGTTAACAATAGAGATAATAAGAGTGATGAATACTTGAATAAAATTGAGGATTAGATGTGCAATGGAAAATGACCTATTCAGCCCATGAAGAAGAGAGATTGGGTGAGTTAGGAGTGTGCGTGTTTTGAAGGGGGTTTAGTGAGTTTGGAGTTGAACTTAGAACACTACCAGTTGTGTGAGAAACATATATTCAATGATCATCCATTAAAATATTGTGTGATGAGTAATATTCATGTCAGTCCTTTGTTATGGGTATTAGTAGCAAAGGTTTCTAGGGGTGGGTGCTTCACAAAACAAGCCTTGTGTGATGTGTAAAATTCATACAAGCCCTTTGTTTTGTGTAATATAAGAAGAAGTTTTAGTGGGTTTTCATGCCCATGATGGTTTCCCACTTTATATGTTGTGTACTTGTGTTCTCTCTCTTTCTTTTCATACTTGTGGATGGTTGTAACAATATTAATAAGCTCACATGGTTATGTATGTTGAAAGGAAATATCTAATGATGAATTTATGGTTTGGTAAATGAAGTAAAGTTATTGTATGATTGATCCACCCCAGTCATTGTACTTATAAAAATTAGTATCGAACAAGGTCCTTGTGAATAAATTCTAACAACTTGGAGGAGATCCTTGAAGCACAATGGGCAAATCAACTAATATTTGGAGGATAAAGTATGATATTATTGAGTCCTTAGTCTTTGGAATGCAAGAAAAAATCAGTGATATGGAAGTAGAGCATGATCTAGCCATCAAAGAGTTGAAATATAAAAGTGGGAGTTTGACATATGCTATAAAGGGAAAAGAAGAAGAGTGTTGCAATCTCAAAAATAAAGTTAAAACCCTAATAATTAGAGAAAAAAATTGTATCAGATATGAAGGTGAACTAAATTCCTTGAAATCAGAATTGGAGTTGAATTTCAATATGTTGTAGACATATGAAAGGATGGAGAAGAGTTGTGTTGAAAATATGATAGGTCCTAGTTGTTGTGAAGACATGAAAGAGACAAAGAAGATAGATTCCAAGATGTCTAACCCTATTAGACAATGAAAGTGAATGAGGTATGGTAACTTCAATGGTTGTTGCGATGTGTGTCACGATTTTGGTCATAGAGCTAGAGATTGCAAAATAAGGTCTTCTAGGAATGGTGAAAGATTTTTCAAAGGTGAATGCCACTCATACTATGAATACGATTATAAGGCTAAGGATTGTGGTTAGAACCTAAGTGTATATAAGTTGAGAGGTAAGAGGAATGAGGTTGTGTGCTACAACCTGCAATATTTTTTTTTCATGTTGCTAAACACTATCATCAAGGACCACTTAGGTAGAGAGAAGGAGATACTAAGTAAGAAATATGTTACTTGTTTCAAGTGTAATGTTGTTGGCCATATTGCAAGGTATTGTACAAAGAAGGTGAACATCTACAAAAGGAAGGAAGATCCCATCGAGACAGGTTGAAGATGAATATGGTTCATTCATGATAAAGAAGCGAGAAAGACTTAAAGCGGGTCAAAGGAGAGTCAAGTTGTACAAAGAAAATAGACATTATAAAGAAGGAAGAAAATAAGAATGCTAGAATAGGTCATGAAGGTATGTTTGCTATGGTTGAAGACAAACTAGAAGAGAATCACATGTGCTTATCAGGTTTTCAGTTAAAATAGTTAGTCAAGAAGGATTCAAGGATAGACCAGACAAATAAATCAAGGAAGGAGGAGAATTTAGTCAAAGTTGATCTAAATCCAAGTGCGCCTATAAAAAGTAAAAGAGTTTTAAATATTGATAAAAATGTGGATAAAAGGAAGATGGATATTTGGTAATCTCCTAAATTTTAGGTGTCCTAGTGCCCTATGATTCATATTGTGTGGTGGTGCAAATTAATTAGCAGTAATTAATATGTTGTTCACTAATCCACAGTCATTTATTCATTAGACCTAGGGACATAAACTTTCAACTTTGCCAGTGTTGTATACACAATTATAGGTGCTTACAAGGTATAAACTAAAATATTGTTGTCACAACAATGAAAAACATAATTCTAAAGAGATAAAACTATGTTGTAGATGAAAGTAAATTCTACACTAAGTAATAAGAAGATAAAAGCATAACATAAGTGAAGGAATGAACTGTTGCAATTCTAATCTATTCATGCAAGGAACTAAAACAACAAATAGAAAGAAAAGGGGTTAGCAACCACAAGTGGGCCCTACCTTGGGTGCCAACCTTTTTAAGGCTTGTGTCTATAGTAAAATGATAGAACTCAAATTTTTATTCATTAGCATGAAGATTCGAGAATTAAACTTACAACAATTCCCTCACTATGGATATCTATTATAGTCTCGCCACTCCCTTTATAATTAGTAGAGATGTGAAGAGACTCTTTCAAACTAACAGATTACATTTTGACTAAGTGAAATATCACTACCAAGAAATCTGTAGATTATTATGCATGCAACAGAACTAAGAAGAGGTGTTCTAATACAATAACATAACTAATTATTCAATCTAACAATTAAGTTAAATCTAATAGTTCCATAATAGTTGCAGAGCATAATCAGGTATTGGTGTGAAACCTTCTTCCTATTTTTTCAGAATCGCTAGTTTATTAGCACACATGAAATCAAGCGCAATATCCACGTTGATCAATTTTTCTACAATCACGGTTTTGTATGTGTGTGTTTTTTCCTTTGGTTGTAGGTGTCTTACTATGGACAAGTCCTTGTTTTTGCATGCCAATTGCTGAGACGAGTCCCCTTTTGTTGTGATAGAGTTTTGGCTATATGTTAGAGATAACATATAACAACTTCTTGCAAACAAGTATGGAATTCATATTTACATAACTAATAATCATTCATTTCATCGAAGAGATTAACATGCACATTCAAAATCCACGAAATAAAGTAACTTAGTAATAGTTATAATAATTATAATATAAGTTTCATAAGTTTGAATTTAAGTGGAAATTTCTTACAGGATAATAGAGATAAAAATTATGAGAGTATACAAAATACAACAGATGAGATAATTAAAATGGTAATTAGAGGGTCTCATCACACCCCCAGACTTAACCTCTTGAATGACCTCATTCAAGCATTTTCTGTTTATCCTTTTCTTTCTTGGGGTCTTCTTGGATGATGCTGCACAGTTTCCTAAAATTAGTTGGCATGGATGTTCCCTCAGTTCAGTAAAGAAATACCCTGCATTCCTCCTATAGCATTCCATTATCCTTTCTTTCACTTCCTCGTTGAGTTCTCTATCCCTAGACCAATGAGGTATTGGATAGTGGAAAATAGGTGGATAGTATCCAATAGGGAACCAATTTTTTCCACATCCCTTTGCTACCTCAATATATGGATTGATTCAATGGAGAGTTGGGATAATATTTGGATAGGAATGTATTTCTTTCCTCTTTAGCTCCAAAGTGACATATCCTCCCATCCTCTTACGCATACTTGTACTATCTCACTTCATTGTACTTAATGTAATTTCGACCTCATTGTGAGCATCCTCTCTCATTTTGTATACCCTCTCCTTGATTTTTTTCTTTCATAACATTTTCATACTCTTCAATCATAGCCTTTGTATTATTTTCCTCTGCCCTAACCATCGGTGTCTAATCTTTGCACAAATGTCTATATTCCACCATTTGTTATCTCGTGTATAGCTCATTATTGAAATAAGAGCATAGTTCCCAAATTGCATATCCCGTGTGTAGAGGATAGGGATGTCATATTCTAAAGCATATTTGAACATATACAATTCACAAAGAAGTAACTGGATTTCATGAGGAATTTTTATATATATTCTAAAAAATGACATGGATCCACTTATATCAAATGGTATGTTATTATTGATATAGGTGTATTTCAATTGCAACATTTTTTCCTTTAAGAAGACAAAAAAATTCTTGATGGTGGTATACTCTTGAAAAAATAATTTGTTACATGTACTGTGTCTTCTTGTTTCTTTTTAAGCCTTGTAATCTCATTGTGTTTGGCTCTTAGTTGACTGTATTTGTCCTCTAAATCTTGTTGGTGTTGCAAGAGTAACTCTTCCTTTTCCCATTCCCATCTTCTCTGCAACTTTTTATAATAACTCTCAAACTTCTAAACCCAATATTTCAAACTGGTTTGTATTGTCATATTTCCACAGATTGGCCTAGGAGGATCTCTAAAAATTTCTTGGATGACAACCTATGGCTACATGTTTGATGGTTGAGACACCAATTCTAGGGCTACATGATCAATTAAGGGGCTATCTGTGTGCATTTGTGCACTATATTATTAATAATTTTTGTCTCAAGGCTTTGGAAAATGTTGTCAATTGTATCTTCTATACCAAATGGTAAAATTTCTTCAGTATCCATGACACTGGTTTAAGTTGCATGTATTGTTTCGATGACACTTTCTCATGTTGTTCTTCATCATATGTAGTTGCGATTCATCGCTTCCTCACTTTCCTTAATTCTTGAATACTCTTCATGTTGTGTATGAAAAGTCTATGTTTCTTTAGGGATTCTATGATCATTATTTAAAAATTCAATTTCTTCAATTGTCACCTCTTCTTCATGTTGCATATGGGTTTCCCTAGCATGAACAACCTCTGTTTGAACCTTAATTGGTTCAGTAGGGCACTCAGTATCAAGTTGTTCACCTAACTCTTCTTTCTTTTCCTTGTCTACTTCATTGGTTTGTTCCTCCATGGCTATGTCTGTATCTATGACTATAGGAACTTCCTGATCAACTTCCATTGGCATGGCTTCTTCAGTCTTCTCCATCCCCTCCTCATCACTATCCAGGGAGATTTGAATATTACGTCCAGACTTCCATTTTTTTGGATTTTTAGTTTTTAGTCTGTGTGATCTCCTTGGTGGGCCAGAGGTTTTATTAGAAGACTTCCTCTTGCCTTTGGAGGAAGAAGACTCGAGGTTGATATATTTAGTAATGTATCAACAACTAGAACCCTATCAAGAGATATGGGCCTAGGGCCTTGCTCTGGAAATTGATAGGTGTTTCAAAAGGTATCAAAGATTCAAGTATGAACTGGGGTTTCTGTAGGAGTAGGGTTTTCTGAAACAAAGGGTTCAGGTGGAGGTATAGAGGAACTAGTTGAGCTTCATCTCTTGTTATTATCCTTACCCAATAGATCATCAATGTGATTTGCACTTACAAAGTATCCCCAATTCAATGTAGTATGCCTAGTTGCCAATGCATGCTTTACAACTAATGTGATAAGACAATGGTGAGACATGGCATACCTTCCCCTCTGTGACTCTCTACTCATCTTATTTAAAATTTCATGCAAGAAATTTGGTACATTCACATGTTTTCCATTCTTCAAGTGATTTAGCAGTTTAAAATAAATATATTTAATTGTGAATATCTACCCTCATAGGTGAAATATTTTATGATACAATTGGAAACATCTTCCCAAAAAGGTTTTAAAGAATTTCTTAGAGTACCTTGTCTATCTACCACAAATTTTTCATCCTCATTGGCAAATTCTTCTCAATCTTCCTCTGGATTGGATTTTGCAGGATACTGATTCACCTCTCGTTAGTAGACCGGTGACTTCGGCCTAGTATTTCATCATTAACCTTAACTTGAAAACCTTTGACTATTACATGTCCATTCCTAAAGTTAGTGGTGAGCTATGTGACAATTGACTCATTGAACCATTGGAACTTGTTGATATAATCCATCCAATCATTATTGTGAAAATAATGAAGAATTTGTGGTTGGTCCCACAACTCTAAATGGTCTATTGGTTCATTCCTTATCAAGTCTCCACCCATTGTTCAATTCTAAAAATTTTACAAATTATGTGAGGCAATAATTCCTTCGATCGGAATTGACTATAAAAATTTTTAAAGGAACTCGAAGAGCCAAGTGTTCTACCTTTTTTTGAAATTTGTGACCAAGTTTACACGCAACTTAGAAAGGTAGCATTAATTTGAATTAAGGATATCCCCATCTAAGATGATGGCATGGAATGACATGGGAGATATGTCACATAGAAAAAGGTGTTGTGAAACATTATGGGAAATAAATTTTATTTGACAACTTGGCACATATGTTAATTAAATATAGTTATTCTAAAGATACTCAAATAAGGGAAATAGAGTGTAGTTAACTTGATATTTATGTCAAATGATTGTGACATGTGCCTTATTGGAGGTTACATCCTTGGATGCATGCATGGGGTTGCATGTTGAGGTGTTGTGTGGCTACAAGTATTGTTTTTGTAGGCCCAATTGTTGCATGTGTTGTTGTATAGAATAAACTCCATAATGAATTCAATTAATTCCTAGAGAGGGAAGATTGAACTTTTCTAGTGCTAACTATCTTCATCTTTTTGTGCTCATTTAATTGAGTTCTTGATTCTTAATACAATCAAGTTCAATCAAAACAGGGCTTTAGCTCTATGTTGTTGAAAGTGGACATTTTAGTCTTTACTTTGCCTCCTTTCATCAAAGATTATGCACTCCTTTCCACAAATACATCAAATCTGCAATATAGAAATGCTAATAAAATAAACATGTTAGTGAGTGGTGTTGATCACCATGAAGGCTGATCTCATAAATTTTATTCCTCCTTGGGGTATCAAGCAAGCTAGATATACCGAGGCCATTGAAGATCTCATTCCTAAAAAATGTCAAAAGATGAACCAGTAGGTTCAACTTCTATCCTTAATTATGATGTTCTCATTTCTATCCTGCTTTAGCCTCCTTTGAACTGTTGGATGAAGGTGTTCCTATTAATTGGCTTCTTGTACAACTTCAATATATGACCATTTACCAAAAGTTAGAATCTTACGGGATCAATGGTGGTGAGTTTCACAACTCCGTTGGAAAATATCTTCTCAATCTCATATGGACCTAGCCACCTTGTCCCGAGTTTTCCCATGTGGTCCTTGTATTTGGAATCAAAGAGAAGAGCCCAATCACCTTCTTGAAATTACCTTGTTTTAATGAACATGTCATGCCACTTTATCCTTTGCTTTTGCACCACTTATGTATTATGAACAACTTGCCTCCTCATTTCATCCAACTCATTGAGTTGAAGAACTCTTTTCCTTTGTGATTTAGAAAAATCTATACCTAATTCAAATGCAGTTCTTAATGTCTTATGCTCAAATTAAATAGGGAGGACAGCAGTCTTACTATACAATAGCTCAAAAGGTGTGAATCTAGTTGTTGTCTTCCATGTGGTATCAAATACCCAAACTTCTTCTGGAAGTCTCTTTGACCAATCCTTTCTATACAGCACAATAGTATTTTTCAAGATGGCCTCAATTTCTCTATTTGTTACCTTAGCTTGGCCATTGGATTGTGGATGATAAGGTGTGGAATTCCTATGCCTAATTTAATATTTGATAACTAAATCAGCAATAACTTCAGCAAGTGAAGTGGGTACCTTGATCTATGGAAATCTCTCTTGGCACTCCATATCTTGTAAAGATATGGTCATATAGGAATTTTGAAAAAAATCACTCTTTTATTTGGTAATTCCTTTACTTTTGTGCATTTGGTGAGGTAGTATGTGCATACCAAAATGTACTCTTTTATTGGGACTTAGGATCTATGGGACCAATAAAATCCAATCCTCATTTATCAAATGGTTGCAATACTATCTGAGCTTGTAATGACATTTCATCTGATTTGGTAGGCATTCCCATTCTTTAACATTTATCACATCTTCTTGCATATAATTCTACATCTTTATGCAATGTAGGCCAATAATATCTGGTTGTTAATACTTTTTGTGACATTTTTTTGCAACGAAGTTTCCTCCACATGGCTCACTATGACAGACTTTGAGGACATCATAAATTTCCTCATCATCAATACATTTTCTCATAACATTATCCTACCCTATGTGGAATAGGAAACCATTTATCCAAGAAAAATTCACATTTTTATCTATAATATATTTCTTTTCGAATATAGATAGTGTGGAGGTGTCTTACCTGAAACCAAATAGTTGGCTATATCAGCATACTAGGGTGTCTTGGTGGAAATGGAAAACAAATGCTCATCTGGGAAAGAATCATCCACTACTACTTCCTCATTATTGTTTTCCATTCTTGAGAGAAAATCTACTACAACATTGTCTTTCCTAGGCTTATCAATAATTGTTACATCAAACTCCTATAAGATCAACAACCATCGATTATCTTGCTACTTACAACTAGTTTGTTGATCAAATATTTAATGGCAAAGCATGATTTTTATGAATAAAAACTATATATCCCATGATGTAGTGCCTAAACTTGTTGATGGTATATACAATGGCTAATAATTCCTTCTCAGTGACTGTGTAGTTAAGTTCAACATGCTGCAAGTTCTTACTCACATAATAGATTGCATAGTTGAGTATCCACCTAATACAACACCAATGGCATGATCGAGGAATCAGATAAATATGGAATGGCAAACTCCAATCTGGTCCTCTCAAAGGTGCGAGATGTTAGCATCTGCTTTAAGGTTTGGAATGCATCTTTGTACTTTTTGTCCATAAAAATGTAACATCCTTCCCTAATAAAAACAAATAATGGTTCTGTAATTCTACTAAAATCTTGAATGAATATTCGGTAATACCCCGCGTGGACCAAAAATCTCCTCACATCCTTCTGCTTTTAAGGTGTTGGAAAATTTATAATCACTGGTATTTTTGTTAGATCTACCTGGATCTTAGTAGATGACAAGTAATAACCTAATATAATCCCCTCAAACATCATCATATAACACTTTTCATTGCTTAAGGAAAGATTATGCTCCTTACATCTCTTGAGAACCTTGTCTAAGTTCTTCATTTCTTCATCAAAAGTGCTTCCATGGACTTTGAAATCATCTGTATATACCTCCATGTAATCATTGGTTAAATCTGAGAAGATGCTAAGTACTGCCCTCTAAAATGTGGTAGGTGCATTACACAAACCAAAGGGAATATCGAGTATCCAAAATTTCCCCATGGGCATGTGAATGTTATCTTGTCTGATCCTCTAGCCCAATCTGAATTTGGTTGTAGCCATTATAACCATCCAAGAAAGAGAAATATTTTTTTCTAGCAAGAGTGTCAAGTACCTAATCAATAAAAGGAAGTGGGAAATGATCCTTCTTTATTGCTGCATTTAGCTCCCTATAGTCTACACATATTCTCCACTTACCATTATTTTTAGGTACAATAACAAGTGATGACACCCATTGATTGTCTGAAATTGGATATATGAAACTAGCATACAATAATTTCTTTCTTTTGTCCTTCACTATATCCCTAACTATTGAATTCATTCTCATTTATGGTTATCTTATTGGCTTGAAGTTTTCCTTGATGTAAATCTTATGAGTACAAAGTTTAGGATGGATTCCATGCATGTCTCCATAATCCCATACAAATGTTGTCTTATGTTTTTTGAGAAGTGCAACTAATAGCTTACTCTTTTTACATGCTTAATGTTTTGTTCAAATTAAGTGACTTGTCAAGTGTAATATCCACTTACTTAGAAAGATCAGTCATGGAGCATATGTTGCTACTTACATAATTCAAGATACAATCATGTGGAAGAAGTTGGTGTAGGATGCAATTCTTACCTGGAACATTCTTAGTATTTTGTTGAGGAAAGATTTGATTTTCAGGGAAGCTTATGCATTGCAATTTACCATCTTCTTCTTCATTCTTACCATAATTGTTCTACAACGCGTTTGAAAGAACAACATCCTCCTCTGTCCTTCTATTATGCATGACTTATCCAACATCATGAGCTATTGAATTGAACTCGATTTTAATGCTTGCATATACCTGCAAGAGATGACTTTGTCTGGAAGTGGGAAAGGGAGTGAGAATGGAGGTAGGAGAACTAATGTTGCAGGTAGAAAATCAGATTCCTGCACACACACTAGTTAGAAACTTCATCACATGCATTTATGAGAAGAAACAACCCTATAAATGACAACAAGACCAAATAGAATTTGATGAGAACAAAGTGTCATGAAATCCCTTGGTCAAAGAAAGCTAGAAACTCCTTCTTCTTGTATTGATGCTTGAACAAAAGTTGTACATAGTGTAGGAATGGAAGAAATTTGAGAGGGGAAGAGAGTAGAAGAAAATGGCTATCTCCTTTGCTTTCTCTCAAGGTAGAATGCACTCTTGAGTCTACAAGATCAATCGCCAACCCTTTGAAATGGGAATGGCTTTACAATTTATAGAATAGAATATGACTCTTCATCTTCCTCATGACCTTTCGAATACCTTAATATGACTTAAGACTGTTCATATTCCACTTCAAATATTTAAGTCCCTTTTATAATAGCAAGGTGACTTAATTTACATTATGTTTCTAAAGTCTCTTAAGTCATATTAAAAGTGCAAACCCCAACGTGAAATTAGAATATTGGAAAGTGAGAGAAAGTTGGGGGAAGAGGAGAGAGAAAGAGGGGGAGAAGAAGAAGAGGAGATGTCATTCCTGATGAAGTCCGTTGATCCTCGTTGATGGAAAGCTCCAAATGTAGTGAAACTCTGAATCTTTGAACTCCTTGCACACTGTGAAATTCCTCCAAATTATCTCACGAACGCTCGCTAAGTTGAATGAACTAAGGTGGATCTTGAATGCCCTGTGAAAAATGACTAGGATGCTCCCGAACAATGATGTCCCCTTGAATGATTATCCTTGTACATCCCATTGTGCCAAAACTTCTCTTTGAGTGTAACTTACTATTTTTAGTAAGTGTGAAAAAGGCAACTCTCTCGATCCTTTGTTGAGTGTTGTGACCTTGATTCCCCTTTTCTCCTGCATTCCTCACTCCTTTGGATCAAATTTCTATTTTTAGCAGGTGCTCGAGGGCCCACTTACTATTTTTAGTAAGTGCCAAAAATGTCCATTCTGGTGGATTCTCAGCTGTAGTGCACCTCTGATATCTTCATCTCCTTCGTAGGTTCTTCTGTTAATGACTTTCCTAAAATAGCAGTTCCTATGTAGTAGACCTGCTATTTTTAGAAAGTTGGCCTCTGGGAGTCGGATTGATGTGGAATGAATTTTTTTGATATGGGTTTTTTCCCAATATCATCCCTTTGAAATTTCGGGCCCGCCCGCTTAATAATCCAAGAGATTTTAAAGTTTTAATTTTTGACCTGGCAGTGCTTCTGGGTACGGTAGCCATTAATGGACCTCAAAATTGTAGGTCTGGTTTTCTCCTCCATTTGTGAATAAAATTGTATTTTTGATGTGGGTTTTTTTCTTCTGGTGCTTCACGTGCAATCTTACTTCGATCCGCAACCGGTTTGACAGAAATCCCACTTCTTTCTTCGTTGAGCCGAAAGGAGATTTCTTCATTGTGGATGCTTTTGTCACACATGGGGGAGTTTGAAGGTGTCTTTTTGATGGTCTTGGATAGAGGAATGAACAGAAATAAATGGTTCATTGATTCATGCACTGGTTTGCAAGCTTTGTTTAGATTTCCATTTTTTAGCTATGGGGATTTTGTTGTTCTCTTCTTTGTTGTTCTTCGTTTCTCCTTAGCTTGATGAGGATTCCTTTTGAGACCTATGCATCACCATGGGAAAGGTATTTCAGTTCCTTTTTTGATCTGTTCGAGCATTTGCAATGGCGGAGTGATGGTAGAATGTTGCAGAGGAAGAATGGAGGAAAGGAGTGCAAATAAAATTGTTAGAAGTTAGAAGCGGGAAAAGCAACACTTGGAAATTTTTCAAAAAGATGTGCACATAGGTAGGGCTTGGGCACATTTTTCCATGCTTGATGTCCCTGACCTAGGGATGTGAGGGACATCAATTTCCACAATGAGCAAGACGGTGACACGTGGCACTAGATCCAACGGCAGGGAATGAAGGAGGAAAAAGCTGATTTGAAGCACTGGGAGCTGAAAGGAGGTCACATGGGTGTCCAAAAGACTCCTCCTAGGGGATGGGCACATTTTTCCATGTCTGATGTCCCCCACCTTAGGTACATAAGGTACATCAGTTTCCATGGTGGTCCTGGAGGTGACACGTGGCGCCCGATCCAACGACAGGGAATGGATGCTCCAAAACTGCACTTGGGGGTTGAACGACGGTCATGTGGGTGTCCAAATGACTCCCCATAGGGGATGGGAACATTTTTCAAGGTCTGATGTCCCCCACCTTAGGTGCATAAGGTACATCAAATTCCATGGTGGTCCTGGAGCTGACACGTGGCGACCGATCCGATCGACGAGCAGGGAATGCATGCTCCAAATAAGCACTTGAGGGCTGAACTGCCAAGTCTGGAGGTCATATGAGGGTCCCAAGGGTCACATGAGGGCTGGGAAAATTTTCCAAGGGGTGATGTACCTGACCTCAGGGACGTGGGGGACATGAAATCCCCAGGCTCCTGGTGCTGACACGTGTCCTCTCGAAAAAATGACTAAGTCCTGAACTGCCTTTGAGAGGGTAACTTGGAATGCAGATAACTTGAGCTTTCGGTGGAATTTCTTGGTGAAAATTTATATGATCCTGACTAGAAATGGAATTTTTAATCCAATGATGTGGGTCTCATGTCTTGATTTGATCATATGATCCCTGAAAAATTGGAGTTTTGATCTGGGACTCCACTTGTACCTGAGAAAAACTATCTTCCAATCATATGCACCAAGGTGTTGTGAAAAATATTATTTCACCATCATGTAGGTCTTGGAATCCTCTTTTTGAAGATGTTTTTTTTTACTTCCAACTCCATCCGAGCTCCAAATCTTCTTGTTTGAAGCTCAACAATTGTTTTAGGCCTGTGTACTGCCTAGGCTTGTGAACCCCTGTTTTCACTCAGACTGCTCCAAGTCTTTCAGAACTTCCCAAAGCCTTCCAAAATCATTTCCATGATGTTATAAGGTCTTCCATTCACCTCATGTTGAATTTTTCCCTTCTTCTCTACTCCAGGGGTTGATCCAATCCCGGGAAGGCCAACGATAGCCCTTCCCTATACTGCCAAAAGATAACATTTTCAATGAACTCCTAAAATCACCTAGGGGGAATGAATGGAATTTCCTAAATCACCTAGGATAATATCATGACATTGGTTGGGAATTCATTTGGACTGACTGAACAGAGTCCGGGGTTTCTTAGGAATGATAAAACATGAAAATTTTGGCATAGGGGTATAGTTGTCGTGCTCAGAAATTGTCAATTTCCCTGTTGCACATTCTCATGACAATAGTTGGCTCTAGCTTGGGGACATGACATGGACTGAGTGTAGTGAAGACATGACATGGGAATCAGAATCTCAATTTTAGACCATATAATTCATTGACCAGTGCCTTATCCATTGGGCCCTGTGGAGTCATGCACAACTTCAAGAAAGGAAGATTAGAAGAAGGAAACACCACACACAAAATGACCAAAAGGAAACACACATGACACACAACAGGAAGGGAAACACACACAATGGAAAGGGAAAAACACCTATCAATCACCTATGGTACAAAGAGGGACAACCCACTTTCACTGAAGTACTTTTTATTTCACAAAAGTTACCCCTGAAGAGGCAACACCGAATGATGATGTTCTCATGAAGCCGTTGATGGGTTCTAGAAAGTATCCTCCCCTCCTCAGCTACTTATGAAAGCCAGGTTCTTTCACAATTGTCTGTGTACTTGGTAGGAGTGAGTCCATGTGATCTTCTTGATGCTCAGGTCCTTTCTTGGAAACTCCATTGTCTTCATGCTCTTTGAAATTGGTTTCATCGTGCCAGTTTCCTTCCATGTTTATCCATATAGCTGATTCTCCATCGAGCATCTCATCGCTGCCCCAATGCTGATTTTCATTCCAATTCCTTGAACCTTCTGAGTTAATTTCTTTCCAGGTCTATGCTCATTGACATCTCTTCCATGAGAAACCTCAGACTTATCCATTTCCTTTACTTCACTGTGAGGTGCTTGAGTACTGACTGAAAGATTGGATGCGGCCTCATACTTGTCTTGTATGCCCATGGCATGAGTGAAGAGATCAAGAATCAGCTCAGGGTCTTCCACCACTTCTACTGCATCCAAGATTTCTTGCATGGAGTAATGCTTCATCATTTCCTGTAGTCCCTCTTTGTACACCTTTGAAGAATCTTTATCTTGCAACTCAAAGAAACTATCTGGAGGGATTACCTCATCATCTCGAGAATCGCTGCACTCTACTGATCCTTCATCAAAAGGAGCTTCATCTTTAGAGGTCTTCAAACTCCTTGCTTCAATTTCTTCATCATAGAAAGAGTCTTCATCTTCAAATGGGAAAGAAAATACTTCAATTTCATCATTGTATCCACCAACCATTGGCTTGAGAGGGACATCATATTTCTCATCTTGCCTTATCTCAATATGGCTGACCTTCACATTAGTTAAGGCTTCCAAATCAGCTTCATGTTTATCTTCCATATTCATGGCTTGCATTAAAAGTTCCAGACTGATCTCAGGGTCCTTTGTTTCTTCCGTGGCTCTTAGCAGTCCTTGTATAGACATTTCTTTCAAACCTTTGCTCAAGGGCTCATCAAAGCTGATTTTGGTCTCATAGATGGTGACATGATCAAGGGAGATCATCTTCATCAAATGGGAATGAGAATAATTTCTTCATCTTGAAAAGCATATAAGCTGTTTTTTTTTTTTGAAAATCACCGAGAACCATTTCCTCTTCCTCGTGGTCTGCATCATTTGGCGATTCGGGGCTGCCCTCTTGTAACTCGAATCTCCTCAATGCTTCTTCAAAGTCCAAATATCTCTCGGGAAGGCATGTCTAGACCTATCAAGATGGGAATATCTTCTTCCTCCTCGGTTGTCACCAAGTGATTCATCCACCTGGTATTTTGGTACAAAATGTTAGCTTCTGGGCTTCCGATTTTTACACAGTGTACCTCATCTTCTTCTCGGGAAGTAATTTCTCCATGTCTCCCTTCACTGGTATGGTTGCAAAAGACCAATTCATCTAAATTTTCCCTCCCAATTCTCGGCAGAAATTTCTACTCAGCAACATTCCGAATGAGGCTGGGACGTCTACTACCAAAATCATCGCTGAAACTTTCTTGTCTGGAAATATAGCGAGAGCCACCTGTGCATCTTTAACCTTCCCTACAAGTGAGACCTTTTTTATTCCAAAGAGTAACAAGAGCCACTAGGTGGAGTCATTGTAAGTTTAAGAGCCTTGGTGACCTTCAAAGGCATCACGTTGTCTGAGGCACCAGAATCTATTATGCAATTGTTTAGTACATATTCTCCAACAAGAAGGGAGACGTAGAAAGGTTCAACTTTATCAGTCTTTGATGCACTCAGAGAAAGCATGTTCTGTGAGGGAGGTGTAGGTGAGTTTGGTAGCATGCCTTTGGAACTAGATGAGTTACAACATTGGGTGTTAGACTACCACTTCTGATGTATTAGACAAACCTCTCAAATTGTTCAGGATGAGTCCACAAATATTCGGTTTTGAGTAATCTGCACTTTGGCTTTGTTTGCATATTCTATGAAGTCAAAGGAGCAGATGTGGACAAGGGGGTGAAGGGACTGATTTTGGAGTCTGGATAGGTTTAGGAGTAGGATTTGATGTTTGAGGAATGGAGGGTATTTTAAAAGACACACTAGGAGCTTTCAAGGTATTAGATTTTGTAGGAGCAGATTTAGATTTAGACTTGGAAGAGACATTAGAAGACTTACTTGGGATTGAGGGCATCTTCTTACTTGCTACAGGGTCAAGCTCCAACAATGCAGAATTCATGGAAGATGGAAGTGGGGATCCTCGACTGATTATTTTATTTTTCGAGTCACCATAGGAGGATCATCAACCTTCTTTTCTTTTGTAGCAGTGGAGGGAGATGCTCTTTTCTCAGACTGAGAATGAGTGAATACCGCACATGAGAAACTTGGTGCATCTTCTTCATCTTCTTCATAACCTCAGAATACTCACAAAACCT
This sequence comes from Taxus wallichiana var. yunnanensis, assembly GCA_018340775.1. Lineage (NCBI taxonomy): Eukaryota > Viridiplantae > Streptophyta > Pinopsida > Cupressales > Taxaceae > Taxus > Taxus wallichiana. The sequence continues at coordinate 343,541,040 of CM031235.1, read as the reverse complement.
GATTTGTGTATCATTCTCAAACTCATCACTTTCTTGGAAATCGCCACCTTCTTGTTCAAGCTCTTCTTCACTTTCTTGAAATCTGCAATTTACATTCATGGGTGGGGCCTCCAAGGCAAGTCTTTGGGGTGCTCCTACAATCTGATTTTGTTGCTTCTCTGAGAAGAAACTTGTTCAAATAATTCCCTCTTCAAAGAGGCCATCTCATTTGCCAACTTTTGCAGTGATGGATTAGTTCTCTCATCTTCAGGATGTTGGGCCTTGCCCTTTGATGGATTCTTGATCTTTCCAGAGAGGATGAGATCATCATCCAATTCAATGGCCCTCCTTTGTGCTTCTACAATGTTCCTTGGTTGAACTCTTCGTAGGAGAAATCCTACCTCCGGTGATTGAGTGTTTATGAAGAATCTTTTGATATTTTTTTCAGATGGTGAATCCTCTTCAGGTATCCTATGAAGCAACCATTCAAAATGAGCCATGAAGTCTCTCATGGTTTCATTTTCTCCTTTATTTATTTGAGCCAACTGCACCAAGAGGTCTTGACAATCTTCAGTTGATTTAAATCTCTCTTCGAATGCATCCTTGATGTCATTCCAACCCGTGATGGATCGGGAAGGTAGGAGGTAAAACCATTCTACTACTTTTTCTTGGAGGGACTCCACGAACAATCTTACAACAACATCTTCATGTTGGACACCAAGAATTCCACATGATGTCATGAAAGCAAGTGATGTGTTCTTCAGATGTTGTGTGTTGTCACCTTTGAACTTTGGAAAGTTCTTCATGGGAACCCATTGGTAGATCATGAAGAGGGGGTTCAAGAGCAAGTGGGCTTGTATTCCTTCCCCATGGAACAATGGGTTGAGGTATTTTTCTTCTTTGTCCACCATTGTTTCTTCTTCTTCTATTTCAGATCTTGCTTCAGAAGATCCTTCTTCAAATTCTTCTTCTTCCGTGAACTCGATGTTCAATGGTGGTTGAAAAATTGCAGAATTTGAAGGATTTTGGATAGGATTACTAGTGAACTTCTTGAAGAGCCAGATGAAGAGGAGGCTTGAGAGAAGAAATATGGATTATCTCTAATTCGTTCTTGCAGATTTTTGCAAAGCTTCGAAATTGAAATCAGCAACACCTCTCGACCTTCTCAACCTGGTGTATCTTCCTTCAACCAGCTTTTGGAAGCTTTTTACATTGGAATATGAAGGCCACTGTGGAATGTGAAAAGTCATGTAGCAAAAATCAGTAGTGTATCTTTCGGAAATGGACTTTCTTGAACTCTCTTTTATGATTTTTTCAATATTTGATTTTTTTTTGAATTTTTGGGACCTTGGTTGTATTTTGGGTGTAGATGCTGCTAAATCTGCCCCACGGTGGGCACCAAAAACTGTTGGTGAGAAAATTTTCAGGTGGACAAACTTGTGGATTTCTTGCCAACGCTCTGGGAATCTAAGTCCCTCTACTTAACCGGTGCAGCTTGCCGTATGTGCATGCACATGAAAAGGTGAATTTCTGTGGTGGCCTTTCGACCGGGATCCAACAGGGGCACTCCACTGACCCTGTGGCAAATGCTTGCATATACCTGCAAGAGATGACTTTGTCTGGAAGTGGGAAAGGGAGTGAGAATGGAGGTAGGAGAACTAATGTTGCAGGTAGAAAATCAGATTCCTGCACACACACTAGTTAGAAACTTCATCACATGCATTTATGAGAAGAAACAACCCTGTAAATGACAACAAGACCAAATAGAATTTGATGAGAACAAAGTGTCATGAAATCCCTTGGTCAAAGAAAGCTAGAAACTCCTTCTTGATTGATGCTTGAACAAAAGTTGTACATAGTGTAGGAATGGAAGAAATTTGAGAGGGGAAGAGAGTAGAAGAAAATGGCTATCTCCTTTGCTTTCTCTCAAGGTAGAATGCACTCTTGAGTCTACAAGATCAATCGCCAACCCTTTGAAATGGGAATGGCTTTACAATTTATAGAATAGAATATGACTCTTCATCTTCCTCATGACCTTTCGAATACCTTAATATGACTTAAGACTGTTCATATTCCACTTCAAATATTTAAGTCCCTTTTATAATAACAAGGTGACTTAATTTACATTATGTTTCTAAAGTCTCTTAAGTCATATTAAAAGTGCAAACCCCAACGTGAAATTAGAATATTGGAAAGTGAGAGAAAGTTGGGGGAAGAGGAGAGAGAAAGAGGGGGAGAAGAAGAAGAGGAGATGTCATTCCTGATGAAGTCCGTTGATCCTCGTTGATGGAAAGCTCCAAATGCAGTGAAACTCTGAATCTTCAAACTCCTTGCACACTGTGAAATTCCTCCAAATTATCTCACGAACACTCGCTAAGTTGAATGAACTAAGGTGGATCTTGAATGCCCTATGAAAAATGACTAGGATGCTCCCGAACAATGATGTCCCCCTGAATGATTATCCTTGTACATCCCATTGTGCCAAAACTTCTCTTTGAGTGTAACTTACTATTTTTAGTAAGTGTGAAAAAGGCAACTCTCTCGATCCTTTGCTGAGTGTTGTGACCTTGATTCCCCTTTCTCCCTGCATTCCTCACTCCTTTGGATCAAATTTCTATTTTTAGCAGGTGCTCGAGGGCCCACTTACTATTTTTAGTAAGTGCCAAAAATGTCCATTCTGGTGGATTCTCAGCTGTAGTGCACCTCGATATCTTCATCTCCTTCGCAGGTTCTTTTGTTAATGACTTTCCCAAAATAGCAGTTCCTATGTAGTAGACCTGCTATTTTTAGAAAGTTGGCCTCTGGGAGTTGGATTGACGTGGAACAAAGTTTTTTGATATGGGTTTTTTCCCAATATCATCCCTTTGAAATTTTGGGCCCGCCCGCTTAATAATCCAGGAGATTTTAAAGTTTTAATTTTTGGACCTGGCAGTGCTTCTGGGTATGGCAGCCATTAATGGACCTCAAAATTGCAGGTCTGGTTTTCTCCTCCATTTGTGAATAAAATTGTATTTTTGATGTGGGTTTTTTCTTTTGGTGCTTCACGTGTAATCTTACTTCGATCCGACAACCGGTTTGACGGGAAATCCCACTTCTTTCTTCGTTGAGCCGGAAAGGAGATTTCTTCATTGTGGATGCTTTGTCACACATGGGGGAGTTTTGAAGGTGTCTTCTTGATGGTCTTGGATAGAGGAATGAACATAAATAAATGGTTCATTGATTTGCACTGGTTTGCAAGCTTTGTTTAGATTTCCATTTTTTAGCTATGGGGATTTTGTTGTTCTCTTCTTTGTTGTTCTTCGTTTCTCCTTAGCTTGATGAGGATTCCTTTTGAGACCTATGCATCACCATGGGAAAGGTATTTCAGTTCCTTTTTTGATCTGGTCTGAGCATTTGCAATGGCGGAGTGATGGTAGAATGTTGCAGAGGAAGAATGGAGGAAAGGAGTGCAAATAAAATTGTTAGAAGTTAGAAGCGGGAAAAGCAACACTTGGAAATTTTTCAAAAAGATGTGCACAGGTAGGGCTTGGGTGCATTTTTCCATGCTTTATGTCCCTGACCTTAGGGACATGAGGGACATCAATTTCCACAATGAGCAAGACGGTGACATGTGGCACTAGATCCAACGACAGGGAATGAAGGAGGAAAAAGCTGATTTGAAGCACTGGGAGCTGAAAGGAGGTCACGTGGGTGTCCAAAAGACTCCTCCTAGGGATGGGAACAAATTTTTCCATGTTTTATGTCCCCCACCTCAGGTACATAAGGTACATCAGTTTCCATGGTGGTCCTGGAGGTGACACGTGGCGCCCGATCCAACGATAGGGAATGGATGCTCCAAAACTGCACTTGGGGGCTGAACGACGGTCATGTGGGTGTCCAAATGACTCCCATAGGGGTTGGGTGAATTTTTCAAGGTCTGATGTCCCCCACCTTAGGTGCATAAGGTACATCAAATTCCACGGTGGTCCTGGAGCTGACACGTGGCGACCGATCCGACGACAGGGAATGCATGCTCCAAATAAGCACTTGAGGGCTGAACTGCCAGGTCTGGAGGTCATATGAGGGTCCCAAGGGTCACATGAGGGCTGGGTACATTTTCCAAGGGGTGATGTACCTGACCTCAGGGATGTGGGGGACATGAAATCCCACCAGGCTCCTGGTGCTGACACGTGTCCTCTCGAAAAATGACTAAGTCCTGAACTGCCTTTGAGAGGGTAACTTGGAATGCAGATAACTTGAGCTTCCAGTGGAATTTATTGGTGAAAATTTATATGATCCTGACTGGAAATGGAATTTTGAATCCAATTATGTGGGTCTCATGTCTTGATTCGATCATATGATCCCTGAAAAATCAGAGTTTTGATCTGGGACTCCACTTGTACCTGAGAAAAACTATCTTCCAATCATATGCGCCAAGGTGTTGTGAAAAATATTATTTCACCATCATGTAGGTCTTGGAATCCTATTTCTGAAGATGTTTTTTTTACTTCCAACTCCATCCGGAGCTCCTGGAATCTTTGTTTGAAGCTCAACAATTGTTTTAGGCCTATGTACTGCCTAGGCTTGTGAACCCTGTTTTCACTCAGACTGCTCCAAGTCTTTCAGAACTTCCCAAAGCCTTCCAAAATCATTTCCATGATGTTATAAGGTCTTCCATTCACCTCCGTGTTGAATTTTTCCCTTCTTCTCTACTCCAGGGGGTTGATCCAATCCTAGGAAGGCCAACGATAGCCCTTCCCTATACTGCCAAAAGATAACATTTTCAATGAACTCCTAATTAGGCATTGGTGAGTAGGTAGTTGTGTAGCTTTTGGTTGGGATCTTGATTGGGGATTAGGCATCATAGCTTGCTTCTGCTATTAATAAGGAGGTTGTTGATAATATTTTTGGTAATTAGGAGGTGGGTTATTCCATTTTTGTCCCCTTCATGGTTATTTTCATGATTGGGGAGGTTGTTTCCATTGTTGGTGTGGTTGGCCTTGGAATAGAGGTTATCATTTTTTTTGGTACTTGGTTAGGATATGGGGTCCATCCTTGAGGGTTATCCCAAGGTGGGGGTTGCGTATATGAATTATTAGACCAATTTTGAAATGAATGCATAGGTTCTTTTGTCATACCTCCTTGCCTAGGTGGTCATGGTTTTCTTTGAGCAACATAGAAAACTTGCCCATCTTCTGTTTCAACATTTTGAAATCAAGTGAAGCCTCTCTTTCTTGAGCAATGCTAGCCAATTCTCTACATCTACAATCTGATTTCTTCCTTCTACATGAATGGAAGTACTTTGTGAGTGTTGCTTCTACATCTTCTTTCTTCTTTTTGGCGTGTAGAGCATCCAATTGATTAACCATGTCATTAACAATCTCTTACTTCATGTTTTTAACATGAAAACAATCTCGAGACTTAGAGATATCCCCCATTTTTGTTAGATAATCCACCTCTTGATCATACATTCCTTAATCTCTTCATAGTAGCTCTTGAATAGTTTTTACAAGCATCACGAGATCTCTTCAAAACTATCCTTTGAAATATCTCGTGCTCTATCAAGTCCAAAACATCCATGTCTTCATCACTTTGAGTCCCTTTAAAAATAGTAATTTGAGGGATTTATACGGTATGTCGGTGGTATGTTTTGACTTCGAACACGTAAACAGGAACCATTCCAAATAATCCTCCAATGGTTCATCCTCTTTTTATTGCATTCTGTAGATTTCATCACCTCCTCTGCTGCTTGGTCTACAATAGTTTTAATAATTATTGAGAAATTTTTCCTTCATATGTGCCCATATAGTAACAACATTCCTTCCCAATCCCATGAACCACCTTAAAGTTGCATCTTTAAGTGTTGTAGGAAACAATTTCAATTTGTGTGCATCATTGGTCTAATCATAGCTCCTGCACAAAACATCAAATTCAAAGAGAAAGGTGGCTAGATATTCTAACATAGTTGTTCATGTGTCCGACATGCCTAGTCATTGTCCACATCACTGGTGAGTCATCTCACCTTGTGAGAGTCATAGGTCTTAGGAAGTCAAATGACAAGTGTCAGATTCTGTCATAGAATATGTCATTGTCATTTGTGTCAATGTGTCATAGGAGTTACATTCCTTATTTGGAATTGTAACTCCTCCTTTAGTGGCATCATATGTATCAGTCACATCATATGCATCAGTGGTGTCATTGATATTCTTTCCTTGTTTAGGCATGGGGGTTACACAACACCCCTATTTGTACTTCCTTTTTTTGATCTATGAGTATGAGTAGACTGTTTTCTTATTTGCATATTCTTTCCATTGTTTGAATCTTGCTTATTGCGTTGGAGCTTGATGTTACCTTGAGTGTAACTTTGTTGTGGTGCATTTTTTTACATCAGTTCTCGTGAATCCCTCTTTCATGGTATCAGATATGGTTTTGGTAAAACGTGCACTCTTCATTTATCAAGTTGTTTATTACTTATGGTTTCTTCTTATTTCCTCATGCAAGTTTTTTTCAATTATTATTTTGGAATTATATTGCTCACCTCGTATTGAGGTTTCAGCAGTTACAAGTTTGAGGGGTTGTTCATTGGTTTTTGGTTTGAGTTTTCTAGAATCTGCATGCATTTATATTTGTTTCGGGGTGCATTTTAGGTTCACAGAGTTGCAAATTTGTGACGATTGTTATTTCGGGCTTCTCTATATTCCACGAGTCTCGAGATCTTTCTAAATTTGTGTTCCATTTGTGTCAACTCAGCTGCCTAGCAACTTTCATCGACTCCACCATTTGGATCGGCCTCTATTTTGGTGATTAGATCCCGAGTTTATTGATCTAAACATGGTGGATTTGGATGTTTTTGGCTGTGTTTGATCTCTAGTTGGCTTCAACCTTTCATTGATTCGTGGGCTAGTGTTTTTGGCATGTGGTTGATTCTCCACCTCTCGTCCATTGAACACCTTGGCTTCTTCACATGCACCAAGCAATCCGATCTGGATTGACTCGGGTTTTCTTGAGTCTTTATGTGTGGTAATGCTCACTCAGCCTTTCAACATGCCAATGAATTCTGCATTGGTTTCGACTCATCACCCCTGCATGTCATTGATCTTGGGTGTTGGTTTGAGCGTGTCTGTTGTGCATGAACTCAACCTTGAGTCTCCTGCGTCAGATTGAGCTTTGAGCTACCCTTTTGCATTGGACCTTCGAGTTGTCACTTTGGTTTTCACTGTGCTCATTCTGGGCTACATTTGGTGTGTTGTGCACTGTTACTCGCTAGAGGAACCCTGTTGCACGACTCTCCCTAGTTTAGCACTACTTTATGCACATGGCTGTTTCTTGGATCTCCTGTGACCTATGTTTGGAATCTCTGTGGGCTCCTTCTTTGACCATTACAACTTGGTTTGCATGCACTTGTAGAAGCATTTTCCCATGGCATTTGTTACTCATCAACTCCGTAGTTTCAATGTGGCATCTCTAGTCGGCTTGTACTCAACGACACACCCTATCAACTCAGTTTGCATTGAACGCAGTGACCATTTCAACTCAATTGTTAACTTGGAATCCACTTCCCTAGCTCGATCAACGTGGGCCCCTTATCCATCCAATAGGATTGATCATTGGTAAATAAATATTTCCTTTTAAATATTTTTAAGGTTAAAAAAATTAATTGACATTGTAAACCTTTTTTGGGGTATTTTTCCTTGTTTTAATATCCTTCCTTTGAGTTTCAAAGATGGAGGGTGAGGTCCGGGGTTGGCAGGAGGCTAATTCCCCTCACAATAAAAACAAACCCTTTCTAAAATTTGATGTCGTTTCCAACAAGCATACATATGACACCCTTTGCATGTGTTTAGGGCACCTTTTTTAATCCGTTTGTAGGCTTATTAGCATTTTTCCATTAGTTATGAAAAGAAGAAAGAAACAAAGGACCAACCTAAGAAAGAAACCAAGACCAACCAACCCCCAGCTAAGCCCAACACTAACACTTCGACTTCTGAGCCTAAAGTGAAGAAGGAAAAGTTTAAATTCTCCTATTGTAAGAATTTTGGCCACAATGAGCATCATTGTTTTGGAAAAAAATTGATCACTTAACTCATTTGCTTGAGAAAAATAAAATAAGTGTTCCTGAATCCATTAAATGAAATACTCGGAAGGGTGAGTACTCTAAAGAAAAGGAGTCTAAAAAAGAAAAGAAGAAAGGTATGGCCCTCGTAGCTAGATCAACTCCATCATCAACCTAGATTATTGATTATGGTGCCTCGCACCACATGGCTTATTCAGAGGTTGAATTCTCTAGCATTGAACCATGTGGCATGTCCCAAATCACATTGGGAGTTGAAAATCATGTGTCGGTTTCCGGTAGTGGATCGGTAGAGATAGAAGGTGGAACATTTAACCAAGTGTTGAGTGTTCCCAATCTCTCTACCAATCTCCTATCGGTTTACCAAATCACCCACCTTGGTGAAGGAATGTGAGTGGAATTTGGTCCTAACTCGGTGATCATTTGTGAGCTTAACTTTGACTACACTGTGGCTGAGGGAAAGGTGGATCACCATTCATAGTTGTATACCTTTTCCCACTTCTCTTCTAATTTGACACCCAATGCCTTGCTCACTCATGCAAATGAGGTTAGCAAAGCTATGGCATGAGCATTTTGGGAATCTAAATTATCGTTACCTTGAATAATTGAGCCAAAATGAAATGGTCAATGGGTTACCCCAAGTTAAGTTTTCTAAAGGTCTTTGTGAGGGTTGTACCCTCGGAAAGCACCTTGGAAAAAAAAATTGATAAGGGAAAATCTTGGAGAGCTACTCGTCCCTTAGATCTTGTTCATAGTGATGTTTCTGGCCCCTTTCCATCTCCTTATTTCACTAGAGCTCTATATATATTAACATTCATTGATGAATTTTTATGTTATACTTGGGTATATTTTCTTAAGCTTAAGTCTAAAGTCTTTGAGAATTTTCAAAACGTTAAGGCTCTTACTGAGAAACAAGTGGAACAGTCTATCAAGGTTCTTTGAACCAACAGTGGAGGTGAGTATGTGAGCAATAGGTTTGAGGATTTCTGCACTTCTGAGGGGATTGCTTTGTAGTGTACAGTTTCTTATAGCCCTTCCCAAAATGGAGTTGTAGAAAGAAAGAACCAAACTCTAAAGGAGATGGATACTTGTATGGTTCACTCGAAGTCCCTTCCTCTGTAGTATTGGGCTGAAGCAGTGAATTGTGCTTGTTACATTTAGAATCATGTTCCACACAAGGTAGTAAGAGGGATGACACCCTTTGAAGCCTGGTTTGGACACAAGCCTAATGTTGAGCACTTTCGAGTCTTTGGATCCAAAGCTATGGCTCGGATTCCCAAGAAGAAACGCAAGGCATTGGATCCACAATCCAAACCTTATATCTTTGTCGGGTATCTTGATGGCATGAAAATGCTACCCATGAGCTCTATATTGAGAGGAGTGTGAAGTTTTATGAGTCATCCTTGACTTTGACTTCCATCGAGGTTCTTTTGCCCCTGATTCGATTCGACTCATCGAGATGATGATGTTTTTGTGTGAGTTCCTCCTCTACCTGCTCCTCCTAATCCTCAAAATTTTGAGTCTTATGATTCGACGGTAGTGAGGACGAGGACTATGTCCCTTCTCACTCAAGTGAAGAATCTTCCGAGTCTGAGCTTGAACCTTTGGGACCTCTTTGGGCTAGGAAAAACTTACATAGTGCTGGAGATTTAGTTGGAGATCCTTCATATGAGAGATGTATGTGCTCGAGTTTCATTGGGCCCCACTCCTTCCGATCCACCAACTCATAAAGAATGACACTTGGGATCTTACCACTCTTCCAAAAGGAAGAAAATTCATTCGGTGTAGGTGGATATATTGAACAAAGTATGGATCCAATGGAGAATTCGAGAAGTATAAAGCACGACTTGTAGCTAAGGGTTTCTCCCAAGTAGCTGGGGTTGATTACTCGAAACCTTTGCTCCGGTTACAAAGATGACTTCCATTCGACTGACCCTTGTCATCGTTGCCGCTAACAAATGGGAATTCCACTAGATGGATGTTAAGAGTGCCTTCCTTCATGAGGACCTAGAGGAAGAGATCTATATGGAACAAACTCCATGCTATGTTCATGATCCATCCCTCATTTACAAGTTAAAGAAGTCTCTCTATGGCCTTAAACAAACCCCTAGGGCTTGGTATGCCAAGTTGAACTCCTTTTACTTGCATGGGGTTCTCTCAATGTCACTCTAACCCAAATATGTATATTCGATGGCGGGATGACTCCATGCTTATTATTGTTCTCTATGCTAATGAATTGTTGATCACAGGTAGTTCTTCCTCTATCATTGATTCTCGTGAAGATCTCTTTGGCCAACAAGTTCTCCATGTCTAACTTAGGATTGCTTCATTACTTTCTTATCATCCATATTTCACAATATGACTCGAGAATTATGATCTCGTAGCCTAATTACTCTCTTGATTTGCTTGCTCAGTTTCACATGTCTTATTACAAGTCCTCACATATTCCTTTTCTTTCGGGGTCAAGTTAGTTTCGATTGCTCTTCCCCCTTGGTTGACGATACCCTTTATTGGAAGTTGGTTGGGAGATTGATCTACCTTACTCACACTCAACCAAATCTTTCGTATGTTGTCGGGATCATGTCCGGTTTTGCGGGGAGCCTCGTGAGTTGCATTTAAAAGCAACAAAGTGGATCCTTCACTATGTTTATGGCACTCACAAAGATGGTATTCATTACTTAGGAGGGACTGAGATTGACTTGGTTGGATTTCTGAGACTCAGATTGGGCTAGTGATCTAGATCATCAAAAGTCTACCTCAAGCTCAATTTCACTCTTAGTTCAGTCTGTCAGTTAGCTCACCAAGAAGAAGAATGCCATTGCCATATCATCAACAAAATAAAAGTACAGAGGAGAAGTTAATGTTGCCATAGGAGTTGTTTGGTTACAGGGTATCTTGACAAAGTTTGGCATCCACTTTCGATGGCCTACCATTATCTATTGTGAAAACATGAGAACTATCTTGATTTGTAGAAATATAGTTCAACATCAGTGGATGAAGCACATTGAGATTCACATGCACTTCATACAGGAGCTGATACATGAAAACATCATTGACATATAGTATGTTCAAACAACTGATCAGGTTGCATACATATTCACCAAGCCCTTCACTGAGGTGAAATTTCTTCACTTACGGTCTCTTCTTGGGGTGAGGTCTGTTGTAGCCTCCCATCTTCTTCGGGCTATATAGTCCTCCTTCTCCTCTTCTTCTTTCCAGAAAGATGTTGTTTGTATATGGGCACCTTATCAGGCCTTTAGTTGTCGAGCCCCATTGACACATCTTTCTTAGTTGTCTAGGGGAGTCGTCTTTTTGTTTTGGCTTGCCCTGACCTCTTCCTTGGCTTCGATGAAGGGGGTGTTGGTATGTGTGGCATGCCTAGTCATCATCCACATCACCTGGTGAACCATATCTCCTTGCGAGATTCATAGGTCTTAGGAATTCAAATGACAAATGTCATATTCTCGTTATAGAATTTTTCATTGTCATTTATGTTAGTGCGTTATAGGATTCCTTATTTGGAATTGTAACTCCTCCTTTAGTGGCATCATATGTGTCAGTCACATCATATGCATCAATGGTGTCATTGATATTCTTTCCTTGTTTAGGCATGGGGGTTACACATCACCCCTATTTTTACTTCCTTTTTTTCGATCTATGAGTATGAGCAGACATGTTTTCTTATTTGCATATTCTTTCCATTATTCAAATCTTGCTTATTGTGTTAGAGCTTGACGTTACCTTCGGAGTGTAACTTCATTATGGTGCATTGTTTTTGACATCGGTTCTCGCGAATCCCTCTTTTAATAGCTCCTTGGAAATTGAGAAAGGATGATGGAGAGATATTCATCATTCCAACAATCGCATTGTTTTTCGGTGATGGGGAACTCAAAGGTGATTGCTACATTTGAGCATTCGATCTACTTCTCTTATCATTCCTAGATTCTTAGGAGCATCTACATAAGCTTGTCACTTGGAAGATTATCTTCAAAAAGAAAATCGAGTAAAGAGGGTTCTTCTTGAGAATCTTGAAGTAAACGAACATATTGGTGCTACTTATGGATGAGGTAAAAATATACCATGGGTATCCCTTGGATGGTGCATGCATCAACTACTCAACTCTTTCAATGGTAATTAGTTGGGGGTTTTAATCTAAGGTAAATTCCTAAACCTAGACTGCTTCTAAGGAATGAAAAACCCTCACAAAAACCTAATAACTTGGTAGTGTCCCAAAAACAACACCAAAAATGGTGGTGTAAATTAATTAGCAGAAATTAGTATATTGTTCACTAATCCATAGTCATTTATTCATCGAGACATGGGCGTAAACTTTCAAATATGCTAGTGTTGTATACATAGTTACTGATTGCTTACGAGGTATAAACTATAATATTTTTTTCACAAAAATGGAAAACATAATGCTAAAGAGGTAAAAATATGTTGCAGCTGAAAGTAAATGCTACATCTAAGTAATAAGCAGATAAAAGCATAACATAAGAAAGGGAATGAGCTATTGCAATTCTAATATATTCATGTAATGAACAAAAACAACAAACAAAAATAAATGGGGTTAGAAACCACAAGTGGGCCCTGCCTTGGGTGCCAACCTTTCTAAGGCTTGTGTCTAAAGCAAAATGATAGAACTCATATTTTTATTCATCAGCATGCAGATTCAGAATTAAACTTATAGCAATTTCCTCACTATTGATATCTATTATAGTCTTGTCACCCCCTTTATAATAAGTAGAGACGTGAAGAGGATCTTCCAAACTAATAGTTACATTTTGACTAAGAAAAATATCACTACCAAGAAATCCACATATTCTTATGCATGCAACAAAATTGAGAAGAAGTGTTCTAATACAATAACATGACTAATTGTTCAATCTAACAATTAAGTTAAATATAATAGTTCCATAGTAGTTGCGGAGCATAATCAGGTATTGGTGTGAAACCTTCTTCTTGTTTTTGTAACTACTAGTTTATTAGCACATGTGAACTCAGGTGAAATATCCACATTGATCAAGTTTTCTACAATCATGGTTTTGTATGTGCATGTGTTTTCCTTTGGCTATAGGCACCTTGTTGTGAACAAGTCCCATTCTTGTTGACAAGTGCCCTTGTGTTGTGATATATATTTTTGGCTATATGTTAGATATAAAATATAATAGCTTCTTGCAAACATGTACGAAATTTGAATTTACAACACTAATAATCATTCATTGCATCAAAGAGATTAACATGCACATTCAAAATCCATGAAATAAAGTAACTTAGTAATAGTTATAATAATTAATATATAAGTGCCATAAGTTTGAGTTTAAGTGGAAATGTTTGATATGATAATAGAGATAACAAGTACGAGGGTATACAAAATACAACAAATGAGATAATTAAAATGGTAATTATAGGATCTCATCATTGGGCTCCATTAGGCTTCATGGAGTCATTCCTCATTATATGGGAAGAAATGAAGGTCTCTGTATTGTTGTGTGTGATTCAAAATGATACTATAAGGTTATTTTGAATTCTTGTTGGTCTATCAAGGTAAGTTTAAGTTTGTCCTTTTTCAGTTCATCAAGTCCTATTCTGAAAAGTGTATTCTCTTAGTCAAAGGTCTTTTAAGCTATGTTGAGAAGAATGAAAAGTTTTTGTCTCTAGTCTGTTCTCATTCAAACTATGTTTAGAGATGTCAAATGTTCGTTTTTTCCTTAAAAGGTAATAAGGTTATGTTATCATTCACCATGTGATCCATCTTGTATTTCCATTTAAGGTGAAAGTTTATAAGTCTATCACTACTAAAGTTTTTCATGTTACTATTGGTAAGGTGGTGTCTGTTTGACATATGTTCTAAATAATGTATTGTTATGAGGTATTTTGAAGGATTTTTGAAGGAGCATTGAAACTATGATTGGATACAAGATCTTGTGAAAGTGTCAAATGTTTATGTATAACATGTTTGTCATGCTACTCTCTCTTTGAGTCATCTTTTACTAAAGATTTTATTGGGGTCTATCATGTATATTCAAGGTTTGACAAATTAAAATGAGGTGTCATTGTGCTCTAGTCTAAGTGATTTAAGATTGAAAACATGTCTAAGTATGAAAGAGTCACGGTGTTAATCTTTGTCATGATGTTATATGTTAGGAAATTTATCGTTATTTGGTATATGCCCCTACTATGATTTAAAGTTATCACTCACGTAGGAATCTTTGTTCATCCTGAAATTCATGAAACATGTTATAAGCATGTACATTGGTCTACAAAAGTTATTTGAGTACATTAGAAGTATGTTCATCTGTCTTGAAGTCTTGGTTAAGTGTGCCTTATAAGGTTGGTTGTAAGAACAAGTGCTTTATGTTATGTGTCAAAAAGTTAGGATTGAAGAAGTGTGTAAGTTGTAAAGGAGAGATCCATGTATGAAGGAGCATTTATCTTTGATAGTGAATCTTGAATATTGATAGTCAACTCCAAGAAGAGATGGTTGGTTCAATGATAAATGTAATATGTGACCTAAGAGTTGTATTTTTCTTTGTATGGCTCAAATAAGAAGGTTAAAGGATAGTTGGTAGCTTGAGTTTGTTTCTCCAAGAAGATAAGTGTCCAGGTATGATGTGCTACAACAAATGAAGAGTGTTGACCATACAAGTCAGATACCAAGATTGAAGTTAACATGGTAGTGAATGTGGATTAAGTCATAAAAGTCTGAAATAGTGAACTAGAGATTAAATCATCCCATGGGGAGTATGAATGTCATCAAAATTTATGAAGAAAGGTATTGCAGGTACTTTGTGTGTGAAGATCGGGTTCTCGAAAGTTGAATTTTTCTATAAAAAAATGGTCTCAAGGTATGTTCACACCATGTTTTAGACCGTGACTTGTGTGTTGAGAAAGGTTCAAGCGAGGTGTCAAATAGTAACGTTGCAAGGTCTAAGTAAAATGATTAGATTCTAGAGAAGGGTATGAAATTATATGACCTAGACTCATGAAAACATGTTGATAATTGTTATGTATCAAGTATAAGATGATATGTAGAGATTGTGCCAAGACCGAGGTATGCTTTTAAGTTTATCCTTGAAATGCAAAAGTTTTCTCAGATAGGTGTAAAATATTGCAAAAGGTATAGATGAGTTCTTGGTACTTGAAATTGTATTTGGGACTAAAAGTGTGAACTTAGGGTGTTGAAAACTCGATAAATGATCAATGGATGTCTAATTTTGTATAAAATAAGGTTTAGATTTGGTTTTTCTTCATGCATGAATCATAGGACTGTGAGATAGTTTCTCTAACATGAAGAATAGAGGGAACTTTCATTCAAGTTAAGGTGAGAAGAGTCATGAATAAGGACTAATAAATATCTAAGGTATCATATGTTGTAGGGGAAAATTGTTTCAAGTACATTGATATTGTTTGATGAGTGTAATTTTTTTTTTTGTGACTATGTTTTTGATGCTCTTAAGTCACACTAGTGATGTTGAAATCCGTGAGAGGGGATGTTATAGCTATGTAAAGAAAATATTTCATATATTTCGATGAACTTGCACAAGAGGGTTTGATCTATTAAATCAATTTTGTAATAAAGTAAGGATACATAATTCTAGGGGAGATGGGTTTAATCTTGAAAGGCATCATTGTGTTTACCAAAGCAGAATTTTTTAATGACTACGGTAATGTTGGAAGCTAGATGATATGAGGAGCATGAAAAAGTTATAGGTGTTCTCAAAATATGAATTAAATTCATAAATGTGTTAAGAATGATAGCATAGATGTAGGGGAGCAACTCATGAGACCATAATAGCTATAAGTTCATGAAACATGGCATCGATCATTGAAAGTTTGATTCAAGTTTTTGATGTTGATTGAAGATTTTGTTCCGTAACACTTGATCAAGGTATGAGCTTCTATATTGCATTAAAAGTTAGATGTTAATGGTATAAGGTCAAAGAGGGAACTTATATTGTTTCTCATACATTTGGTATGCTCCTACATGAGTGAGAAATTTGGCATTTTTGGAATGAAGGCATGTTTTAGGACTCATGATCAAAAAAGTTTTAAAGGAAGATATTGCAAAACTTGTGTTTTCTAGCATGGTTCCGGCCTATATGGTGATGTATATAAGAGTTGAAGCCAAAGTATGATTTATTAAAGGGGATATTCTTTGATATTATTTTCAGGTCCATGGATCCTTCACTTTTATTGTAGAAGACAAGAAAAATAGAGTACGGTCCGAGGGGGTCATGTGAACAAGTAAGTTTTTCCATTTGCATTGTTGACATTGTGAGTATTCTTTTTCTATGTCTAGTTTTCCTTTTTCCTTTTTCATAGATTTCAAAGGGGGGAGTAGCATCAAAAACATGGAAAAGAGGTATTATAGGTTTGTTTGCATTCATGGTTGTCATCAATGTTTCTAAAGGTGGTTTCCATCAGTGACAAATTGGGAGATTATTGGCCATTGTGTCTATATTTATCATTGATGTCAAAATCCACTGATGGAAAATTGAGTCAAGAGTGTTTTGGAGTCTCCATGAGGTGTCATCCAAGGTCCAACATGAAGGTTGATTGGTAGTTTCTTGGTTTAGTGAAGTTCTACGATATTCTAGAGCATGGTCTAGTATGCATGGTCATGGTATATGCTCTCCAACGTTGGGTTAAGTTCTTCATGAGGTCATACATAGTCTAAAAAGGTGTGTAAGAGGTTTTAATGAGTCTGTAAGTTCCCATCATGGTTAGTTTATGAGTTCTATGGATGGAGTCAAGTCTTTCTAGGTTTATTCCTAGACCTAGAGCATGGTGTATGGTATGATAAAATGAGAGATATAACATGGAATTCCTATAAAAGAATTATAAATTTAGTATGGTGTTTTTTTATCATGTGTATGATTAGTTTTAGGTATTTAATCAGTTGTCTCATGCATGTTTGAGGTCCTTTTAAAGCTAGTTCTTAAAGACCAACCAAGTAAGCATAGATAAGTCATGGTGTCTAGAAATAGGATGATTTATTTGAGAAAAGAGCTGAGTTATGAATGTTATAGAATGTTTTCATGATGCTTCATTACAATTTTTAGGTCAAAGTGAAGAATTTTTTGCAGGTTATGTGATTTTTTGCAAAACCGAGTTCTAGAGAAGGTGAAATCAACTCGATATGTCAACATTTTTTGCTTAACTTCTCTCACACGCTCTGCATGGAACATTTTTCCTTTGGGGGATGATTTTAAATTGATCCAAGAGTGTTTTAAAAAATAATGAGGTGATTTTATCTTTGGAATTTTATGAACAATTGTTAACAAGTTATTAAAGTGGTTTGAAACTATAGTTAAACCATTATAACATAGCATCTTGGAATCTAAGTTATTTTTTTGGTCTCCAAAATTTTTAGGAAAGATAAATTGATGCATCAAGGTTTCATAGGATTCCTCAAATCTAATTTTGGGAGTGGTTTGGTGTTCCAACTATTTCGGGAAGAGAGTGAAAAACCATGTTTTGTGGAAATTTGTAGTTTTAGGGCTCAGATGGAAGCTTCCATGTGAAAGGTGAACTATTCTAGAATCCTTAGGAGATGCTATAAATTTTTGTGAAAATTATCAAGTTGATTCAGTGGAGAAAATGGAAGATACAGGTCCTCAAAGTTTCCCTACCGATTTTGCCTTAAGGGCTAAAAGCCGAGTCATGGAGGATTAAGAGGAGTTTCGTAATTTTGATTTTTTTATGCATCTAATGGTCATGAATAACATTTTTATAGTTGGTATGATGTGTTTGATTTCTTGGTTTAATTTGGAGAATTGGTTTCTTTTATAAGCCATAATTTCCTAATTGGTCACATTTGGATTACTCAAGAAGGTGTGAAGGAACATGTGTGTTGGATCATGTTTCCCCAAATCGCATATGATTATTAATGTTTAAGTATGATGGTACAAGTTTCCTTGAATATTTATAGGTGTTGGTTTATCTTAGAGTTTTATTTGGATGTGTTTGTGTTTTTCTCTCAAGATTGGTTCTTGAGTCCTTGGAGCCTAAATGAGCAGTTTTAGAGATTGGATTGGTTGAAGGCCTTGCTCTATGATTTGGAGGATAAATAATTTTTTTCCAAAAATATATATCTAGATAAATTTCCAATGGTATATTACTTGAGCCTTGATGATGAGTTTTTCTATGTAAACTCATTCATAAACCGGGAGTGAATTCAAGGAGATACAACACCTATTTGTGTTTACTTTCTTCTTGGAGTGTTTCATGGTGGAGATGGATGTTTCAATGCTTCCTGCTCCTATTTTTATGCTTGGATGTTTTTATTATGTTTATGGAGTCTTGAAAAAAAAAATTATACCCTTTGAGTTTTTGGTGCATTCGTTGGTGCTAGAGGACCTTGTTTGGTCCTTTGGATGTGTCTTGGTGCTTGTTGGAGTTGTCTTGACCCCTACCAACCTACTTGGGTCTTTTGAGTTGATTTGTATTATTTTTTTGTTATGTTTTTATTTGGTATTACCAACCTACTTGGTCATGGCCGAAATAGGTGTGTTTTGAGCTAGTGTTGGGTATATAAGCTAGTGTATTTAGTCATTTGTGACTAGTTGTGTCCATGGGGTTATGAGTGACCTATAGGAGGTTGAATAAGAGTGAAGAGGGGTTAAGAATAGAGATGAGAAGAGTGATGAATACATGAAGAATATTGAGGATCATATGTGCAAGGTAAATTGACCTATTCATCCCATGAAGAAGAGAGATTGAGCGAGTTAGGAGAGTGTTTTTTTTGAAGAGGGTTTGGTGTGTTTGGAGTTTAACTTGGATCACTATCAGTTGTGTGAGAAACATATTTTTTTATCATCCATTCAAATATTTATTGATGAGTAATATTCATGCAAGTCCTTTGTTATGGGTAATATTAGTAAAGGTTTCTAAGGGTGGGTACTCCTTGTGAAGTGGGTGCTTCACTAAAAAAGTTTTGTGTGATGTGTAAGATTCATACAAGCCCTTTGTTTTGTGTAATATAAGCAGAGTTTTTAGTGGGTTTTCTTCCCCTTGATGGTTTCCCACTTTATATGTTGTATACTTATGTTCTCTCTCTTTCTTTCCATACTAATTTATGTTTGTAACAATCTTAATAAGCTCACATGGTTATGTATGTTGAATGGAAAAATTGAATGATGAATGTATGATTTGGTAAATGAAGTAAAATTGTTGTATGATTGATTCACCCCCTCAATCACTTTGCTTATAAAAATTAGTATCAAAGAAAGGTCCTTGTGAAGTGAGTCTAACAACTTGGAGGAAATCCTAGAAGCACAATGTGCAAATCAGTTGATATTTGGAGGAGAAAGTATGAGATTTTCAAGTCCTTGGTCTTTGGAATGAAAGAAAAAAATTGATATGGAAGTAGATCATGATATAACCATCAAAGAGTTGAAATCTCAAAGTGGTATTTTGACAGAGGATATAAAGGGAAAGAAGAAGAGTTTTGTAAGCTCAAAACTGAAGTTGAAACCCTAAGAGTTAGAGACAAAAATTGTATCAGATATGAAGGTGAACTAAAGTCCTTGAAATCATAATTGGAACTGAGTTTTAGTAGGTTGCATACTGAGATGATACTATGGAGAAGAGTTGTGTTGATAATATAATAGGTCCTAGTTGTTATAAATACATGAAAGAGACAAAGAATATATATTCCAAGATTTTTAACCCTATTAGACAATGAAATGAAATGAGGTATGGTTTCTTCAATGGTTATTGCTATGTGCGTCACAATTTTGTTCATAGAGCAAGATATTGCAAAAGAAGGTCTTCTAGGAATGGTGAAAGCTTTTTCAAAGATGAATGCTACTCATTATGTGACTACGGTCATAAGGTTAAGGATTGTGGTTAGAACCTAAGCGTATATCACTCAAGAGGCAAGAGGAATGAGGTTGTATCGATACAAGTGCAATCTTGTTTATCATGTTGTTAAACATTACCAACAAGGACCACTTAGGCGAGAGAGAAGGAGATACTAAAGGTAAGACATATGTTGTTTGTTTCAAGTGTAATGTTGTTGGCCATATTGCAAGGTATGGCATAAATAAGGTGAACATATACAAGAGCAAGGTAGATCCCTTAGAGATAGTTGAAGATGAATAAGGTTCATTCATAAAAGAGAAGGATAAAGAGTCAAAGGAGATCAAAGGAGAGTCAAGCTCTATGAGGAAAATAGACTTTGAAAACAAGGAAGAAAATAATTATATAGTTGAAGACAAAATAGAAGAGAATCACATGTGCTTATCAAGTTTTCAGTTAAAAGATTCAGTCAAGAAGGATTCAAGGATAGACCAAACAAATAAAGTAAGGAAGGAGGAGAATTTAGTCAAAGTGGATCTCAAGCCAAGTGAGCCTATGAAAAGCAAAAGAGTTTTAAATATTGATAACAATGTGGATAGAAGGAGTATGGAGATTTGGTAATCTCCTTAATTTTAGTTGTTCTAGTTCCCTACGATTCATATAGGGCTCCATTAGGTTTCATGGATTCATTACTCATTCTATGGGAAGAAATGAAGGTCTGTACTATTGTGTGAGATTCAAAATGATATTATAAGGTTATTTTTAAGTCTTTTTGGTTTGTCAAGGTAAGTTTAAGTTTAGCCTTTATTCAGTTCATCAAGTCCTATTCTGAAAGTGTATTGTCTTATTCAAAGGCCCTTTAAGTTGTGTTGAGAAGCATAAAAATTCTATATCTCTAGTCTATTCTCATTCAAATCATGTATAGAGATGTCAAAGGCTCATGTTGTCGTAAAAGGTGATAAGGTTATGTTATCATTCATAATCGATCCATCTTATATTTCCATTTAGGTGAAAGATTAGAAATCTATCACTAGCAATGTTTGTCATGTTAGTATTGGTAAGGTGGTCTCTATTTGACATATGTTCTAAATAATGTATTTTTATGAGGTCTTTTGAAGGATAATTGAAGCTATGATTGGATACAAGATCTTTTGAAATTGTCAAAGGTTTATGTATAGAATGTTTTTCATGCTACTCTCAAATTTGAGTTATCTTGTACTAAAGATTTTATTGTGGTTTTTCATGTAGATTCAAGGTTTGACAAATTAAAATGGAGTGTCATTGTGCTCTATTCTAAGTGATTAAATATTTAAAACATGTCTAAGTATGAAAGACTCATAGTGTTAATCTTTGTCATGATGTTAGATGTTAGGAAATTTATCATTATTTGGTATATGTTCCTACTATGATTTAAAGTTATCACTCACATAGGAGTCTATATTCATCCTAAAATTCATGAAACGTGTTATAAGCATGTATAGTGGTATAAAAATTTATTTGAGTCCATTGCAAGTATGTTCATATGTCTTGAAGTCCTGGTTAAGTGTGTGTTAGAAGGTTGGTTATAAGAACAAGTGCTTTATGTTATGTGTCAAAAATTTGGGATTGAAGAAGTGTAGAAGTTGCAAAGGAGAGATCCATGTATGAAGGGAGCATTTATCTTTGATATAGAATCTTGAATATTGATAGTCAACTCCAAGAAGAGATGATTGGTTCAATGATAAATGTAATATGTGACCTAGGAGTTGTATGACTCAAATAAGAAGGTTAAAGGATAGTTGGTAGCTTGAGTTTGTTGCTCCAAGAAGATAAGTCTCCGGGTATGATGTGCTACAACAAATGAAGAGTGTTAACCATACAAGTCGATACCAAGATTGAAGTTAACATGGTAGTGAATGTGGATTAAGTCATAAAAGTCTGAAATAGTGAACTAGAGATTAAATCATCCCATGGGGAGTATGAATGTCATCAAAATTTATGAAGAAAGGTATTGCAGTACTTTGTGTGTGAAGATCGGGTTCTCAAAAGTCAAATTTTTCTATGAAATAATGGTCTCAAGGTATGTTCACACCATGTTTTAGTCCATCACTTGTGTGTTAAGAAAGGTTCAAGACTAAGGTGTCAAATAGTAACGTTGCAAGGTCTAAGTAAAATGATTAGATTCTAGAGAAGGGCATGAAGTTATATGACCTAGACTCATGAAAACATGTTGATAATTGTTATGTATCAAGTATAAGATGATCTATAGATATTTTTCCAAGACTGAGGTATTCTTTTTAAGTTTATCCTTGAAATGCAAAAGTTTTCTCAGTAGGTGTAAAATCTTGCAAATGGTATAGATGAGTTCTTGGTACTTGAAATTGTATTTGGGACTAAAAGTGCGAACTTAGGGTGTTGAAAACTCGATAAATGATCAATGGATGTCTAATTTTGTATAAAATAAGGTTTAGATTTGGTTTTTCTTCATGCATGAATCATAGGACTGTGAGATAGTTTCTCTAACATGAAGAATATAGGGTTAAAGGTTTTTGCATTCAAGTTAAGGTGAGAAGAGTCATGGACAAGGTGGTAAATATATAAGGTATCATATGTTGCATAGGGGAAATTGTTTCAAGAAGTTTTTAAGAACATTGATATGTTTGATAAGTGCAAATTTTGGTTGTGTGACTATGTTTTCTATTCTCTCAAGTCACACCGGTGATGTTGAAAGTCGTGAGAAGGGATGTTATAGTTGTGTAAAGAATATATTTGATATGCTTTTGATGAACTTGCACAAGAGGGTTTGATCGTTAAATCAGGTCTATGAAAAAGTAAGGATACATCATTCTAGGGGAGCTGGGTTTAATCTTGAAGGGCATCAATGTGTTTACCAAAGTAGAACCGATGACTCGACTACAAGAATGTTGGAAGCTAGTTGGTATGAAGAGCTTGAGAGAGATATAGGTATGCTCAAACTATGAATTTTCTTCATAAATGTGTTAAGAATGATAACATAAATGTAGGGGAGAAACTCATGAGACCATAATAGTTGTGACTTCATGAAACAAGGTAGTGATCACTTAAAGTTTGATTCAGGTTTTAATGTTGATTGAATATCTTTTCCATAACACTTGATCAAGTTATGAGCTTCTATATTATATTAACAGATTATAGGTTGATGGTATAAGGTTATAGAGGGAAATTTTTTTTTCTCATACATTTGGTATGCTCCTACATCGGTGAGAAATTTGGCATTTTTGGAACGAAGGCGTGTTTTAAGACTCATGGTCCTAAAAGTTGCAAAGTAAGAGATTACAAAACTTTTGTTTTCTAGCACGGTTCGAGCCTAAATGGTGATGTATATTAGAGTTGAAGCCAAATTGTAAGGTATTATCTCAGGGGAGATTCTTTGATAATCTTTTTAGGTCCATGGATCCTTCATTGTTGTTGTAGAAGACAAGAAAAATAGAGATCATTCGAAGGGGGAGTCTTGTGAACAATTAAGTTTTTTCATTTGCATTGTTGACATTGTGAGTAGTCTTTTTCTATGTCTAGTTATCATTTTTCCTTTTCTTATATTTAAAAGGGGAGATTAGCATCGAAACATGGAAAAGAGGTATTGTAGGTGTGTTTGCATTCATAGTTGCCATCAATGTTTTAGAAGTTGGATGCCATCAATTATAAAGGGGAAGATTGTTGGCCATTGTGTCTATAGTTTTCATTGATTTAAAAGGAAATTGATGGAAAAGGGAGTCAATAGTGTTTTGGAGTCTCCATGAGGTGTCGGACATGAAGGTTGATTGGTAGTTTCTTGGTTTCGTGAAGTTCTACAATGTTATAAAGCATGGTCTAGTAGGCATGGTCATGGTATGTGCTCTCAAAAGTTGGGTGAAGGTCTTCATGAGGTCATACATAGACTAAAAGATGTGTAAGATATGTTAATGAGTCTCGTAAATTCCCATCATGGTCAATTCATGAGTTTTATGGATGGATTTGAGTCATTCTAGGCCTATTCCTAGACCTAGAGTGTAACATTCCCATTTTAAGACTTTAGAAACAAGGGGGAAATTTTTTTAATACATAATGTTCTCTGTTATAAATAATCATAATTTAGAACACACATTCCATGCCAATCAATCTCATAACAAATAACCATATGCAGTTGTAAATGACTTGGTGAACTACCGATCTCTCATTTCATGACTCGAGTTTCTAATCGATCTCTCATGTTAACTTAAAGTATTGAATACTACGTGTATACTAAGTATACCTAGTTCTCTTACCTTGTTCTAGGTATTGATTGTTCTATTTAAGAAACCTATCTGAATGTTTGTTACCAATATTCATCTAAAATCCCATTTCTTAAACTAGGTGACATAGGACAACACAACCAGCAGCTTGCGATACTTTGGCCAAAGATTTCCAACATATTGTTCATGTTACTATTCCTAGACAAAGATACTCGTCTAATGGAATACATCCTTCACCCCACTCATTTTTATCTAGAATGGTCTTTACTGACTCCTATCAGTTCACTTGTTCAAGGTTTGACCCTAACCTAGGTTAGTGATATAATTTGGTATAGGAAACCACTCATGATGACCTAGGGTATATAGACATACTCAATCAACCTAAGTCAATTGGATGTGCCTAGTTACCCTAAGCCATTGTGAGTCACTTCCTATGCTAAATCATATCCCTAATCTGACCTAGAGAGAAACTAAGTTCAAGTCCATATTTGTGTAGATCTAGATGAACCAATGTTGAGGGGTGTTGTAACATGTCAACTGCAACATTGTATCCTCGTGAAGACCCTAGCCTTCACGAAGGTACGATCTGTAGTTGGCGTGTGCCAACATCCGATAGAACTACCCATCTTGATGTACACACCTCGAGAAGAGGTCATTTACACCCATTTATTTCTTAATTAAGATTCAAATTACAAGTAACCCTACTTAACCCTAATTCTAACAACCCTTAAGTTTGTCATCCTTAATTGAATTGTTAATGTAATACGGAACTCATAAAATTATGATTAATTTTATGTTCATTAACTTTTGCTTAACATATAGTTAATTGAAAATAGAAACAACATCCATCATAAGATTTAATTAATATAACTCAAACATTCATAGCCTATTCAATATCCAAAACAGTTCCATTAAAGTAGACTTCATAGAGATGAATTCTAATTGATTACGATCTCATGTACCAAACATTTGTTTTGAAACCTATCAAGGTATTACTCCAAAGGGAGTGAACCTTCCTTTTCAAGACAATAGTGCAACAATCGGTGAGAAAGACTCACATTTGAATCCTCACAGAGGTGAGGGAAAAACATCTTATGAATGGACAAAGAAAGATCCATCACGATTCGATTTCAAATAAGGTGCAACACAAGATCGACATGGATTAGCTATAGGTGCACAAGCTATCAACAGAGTTGATAAAAATTATTTTCATTAAATTTCTATGGGAAGGTTCAATTGCACACCTCTACTAACTCGACAACGTATTTTACTCCTTCCAACTTACTCAGAGATCAAAAAAATTGAAGAGTCTAGAAAACCCATTATTCTGAACCGATTTGGTTAGTTCCAGATCATGAAACATTGACCAAAAATCTAAATATACATTCCTTAAAGCTTCAATATACATTCCATGTAGAACAAAAATTGAAATGCATGAAAGACCAAACAACCTCCCAAAAATCCACTC
Organism: Taxus wallichiana var. yunnanensis; assembly: GCA_018340775.1. NCBI lineage: Eukaryota > Viridiplantae > Streptophyta > Pinopsida > Cupressales > Taxaceae > Taxus > Taxus wallichiana. The sequence goes on along the minus strand of CM031235.1, from coordinate 343,515,509 downwards.
GCATGGTTTCCAAGGTGGTTTTCTCGCCAAAACCGATGATCATTAATGCCATTGAATTTCACTTTCCTACCTATATCTCCATGCCACTGCCATCTAAAGTTGGTGAGTCCAATTTCAACGATAGCATGCATCACTTAACTCTAGTGATGATGCCAACTAGGATTCCCTCTAATTTTCATGCCTCTACCAAAACTGGCAGTACCATCCCATAAATTCAAAAATAAAATCACATAAATGAATTAGAAACCATCACCACCGTGACCCCTTAGGTCCCCTTCCATCCTTACATTAGTTTAGGTTAGATAAACATTAGTTTAGGATCCGACCTTAGGTTAGATAGAAAGTATTTACCTTAGGTCATTTTAATATTGCCATAGGTAACAAGCCATCATAGATTAAGCCATACCACATAGTAATTTAGTATTAGGTAATAGGTTAGAGATAAACCTATCATTATCTTAGGTTATTTCAAAATCCCACACTTATATAACATACAACTTTGATTAGGATGGAATAGGATTAGTGTAGACATAGATATAAGGCAGGTACAGTTTACCTTAGGTTAGAATCCTGTTAGGATAGATATTAAACATCTAGGACTTAGGTTTTTACCTTTCATAGTCTTGAAGTAGACCTATATCCTTCTTACACCATTCAAAGTGTCCTTAAGAAACTACCAAGAAGATCCGAGCACACTATTTACAGAAAATTCCGAGCAAGGACTTCTAAGAAAGATCAATAAAATTGTGTATATTTAAGGACTCAGTCCCTTATTTCCTTCAATTTCTAAATGTCAGTTTATCATATAGATCAGATAAGAAGAATTAAAGCATACCTTGGATCAATGGAATTGATCCAGGTTTTCTTTATTATATAGAGATAAATTTGCAAACAACATTACTAGTTTACAACCTTACCTATCTCAAGCAGAATGGATTCCTTACAAGCAACAACATTTCAGAAAAATGAATCCAAGAACAGAATAATTTATCCATTGCAAGCATGATTTCCAATAGTCCAAAGAATACTCCTTGGAAAAATCACATGTCAATGTTTGCAATGCAAAGAGGAAAAGTTAACAGTTTGTCAAAGATGTTACATAGAGCATGGTGTATGGTATGATGAAATGAGAGGTGGAGCAGGGAAGTCCTATCCAAGCATGGGAAAATTATTATGGTCTTGTTTATTATGTGTATTATGAGTTTAAGGTCTTTAATCGGTTGTCTCATGCATGTTTGAGGTCCTTTTAAAGCTAGTTCTTAAAGACCAACCAAGTAAGCATGTAAGTCATGGTGTCTAGAAATATGATGATTTATTTGAGAAAAGATCTAAGTTATGACTATTAGAGGGTGTTTTCATGATGCTTCATGACAAGTTTTAGGTCAAAGTGAAGAATTTTTGGTATGTTATGTGATTTCTTACAAAACCGAGTTGTAGAGAAGGTGAAATCAACTCGATATGTCAACATTTTTACTCAAATTCTCTCACACACTCTACATGGAACATTTTTCCTTTAGGGAATGATTTTAAATTGATTCAAGAGTGTTTTAAAAAATAATGAGGTGATTTTATCTTGAGAATTTTATGAACAATCGTTACAAGTTATTAAAGTGGTTTGAAACCATAGATAAACCCTCATAAAGTAGCAACTTGGAATCTAAGTGAATTGTTTGGTCTCTAAAATGTTTGGACAAGGCAAATTAATTTATCAAGGTTGTATAGGATTCCTCAAATCTAATTTTAGGCTATTTTAGGAAGAGAGAGAAAATACCTATTTTGTGGAAATTTGTAGTTTTAGGGCTTGGATGGAAGATTTGGTATGAAAGGTGAATTGTTCCAGAATACTTGGGAGATTCTCTAATTTTTTATGAAAATTTTCAGGTTGATTCATTGGAGAAAATGGAATATACTGAGGTCCTCAAAGTTTTCAGACTTGATTTTGGCCTTAAGGGCTAAAAGCTAGTCATTGAGGATTGAGAGGAGGTTGGTCATTTTGATTATTTTTATGCATATAATGGTCATGAATAGCATGTTGGCACCTAGTATGATGTTTTTGAGTGTTTTTATTTGGATAAGTAATTTATTTTTAAGCTATAGTGGCCTAATTGGTCTTATTTTGCTTGCCAAGAAGGTGTGTTGGATCATTTTTCTCCAAATTGCATATGATTATTAATATTTGAGAATGATGGTAAAAATTTCCTTGAAGTGTTATAGGTTTTTTTTTCTTGGAAGTTGATTTGGAGGTTGTTTTTCTTTTTTCTCAAGACTAGCTCTTGGGTCCTTGGAGCATGAATGAGCGGTTTTAGAGTTTGGCTTGGTTGAAGGCCTTTCACTATGAGTTGAAGGATAAAGTGAGTTGTTCAAAAAAATAGATTTAGATAAATTTCCAATGGTATATTACTTGATCCTTGATGATGATTTTTTCCATGTGAACTCATTCATTTTCTAGGACTAAATTATATGAGCTAGAAGACCTAGTTGTGTTTGTTTGCTTCTTGGAGTGTTTCAAGGTGGAGATGGATGTTTCAGTGCTTCCTGAGCCTATTGGTGATTATTGGAGGTTGTTCTTATGTTTTTATGATGCTTATGGAGTCTTGAGAAAAAAAATTTATACCCTTTGAGTTGTTTTTGCATGTGTTGGTGTTTGAGGAGCTTGTTTTGGCCTTTGGAGGTGTCTTCATGCTTGTTGGAGATGTCTTGACCCCTTCCGACCTACTTGGGTCTTTTGAGTTGATTTCTATGATTATTTTTTTATGTTTTTGAGTTGGGATGACTAACATACGTGGTCATGGCTGACCTAGGGGTGTTTTGAGCTATTGTTGTGTGTATAAGCTAGTGTATTTAGTCGGTTGTGTCCATGGGGATGTGAGCGACCTACGGGAGGTTGAAGAAGAGTGAAGAGGGGTTAAGAATAGAGATAATAAGAGTGATAAATACCCAAATAATATTTAGGATCAGATGTGTAAGGGAAAATTGCCTATTCAACCCATGAAGAAGAGATATTGAGCGAGTTAGGAGTGTGTTTGTTTTGAAGAGGGTTTGATGAGTTTGGAGCTGAACTTGGATCACTATCAGTTGTGTGAGAAACATATCTTCACTGATCATCCAATCAAATATTGTGTGAAGAATAATATTCATGCAAGCCCTTTGTTATGTGCAATAGTAGAAAAGGTTTCTAGGTGTGGGTGGTCCTTGTGAAGTGGGTTCTTCACTAAATAAGTCTTGTGTGATGTGTAAGATTAATACAAACCCTTTTTTTGTGTAATATAAGTAGAGGTTTTAGTGGGTTTTCTTCTCCTTGACGGTTTCCAACTTTATATGTTATGTACTTGTGTTATCTCTCTTGATTTACATACTAGTGGATGTTTGTAATAATCTTAATAAGCTCACATGGTTATGTATGTTGAATGGAAAACTTGAATGATGAATGTATGGTTTAGTATTTAAGTAAAATTGTTGTATGACCGATTCACCCCCATTCATTTTTCTTCTAACATAAACAAGATTATTCCATACACATTTTTTCATATTTTCATTTTAACTTTATGAAAATGCAAATTTTACATATTACACTTTTTTTTTTAGTTAAAGTTGAATTTTCTACTATTAACATTGACTACATTTTATGTTGCAGGTGTCATCATGGAACATAACAACACCAACACAACAGGACACTTTGTAAAAAAATTTGAGCAAAGAAAGAGTGTGTCTACACACTCATGTATTTTTTACTTTAAGCATGTAATTTTTATGTCATACTTAAAAGGGGACAGATGTAGAAAATCAAATTTGGTAATCATTCTTGGATCTCTATCAGATATGATTAATTCATGTACTCCATGTAATCTAAAAATTTCATGTACAAACATTTTTCTAAAATAGGTGAATCATCCTTAAGATTACCAAGTAATAAAATGTGTTACTTTTGTTAGTTTATCAACAACAACTAAAATAACATCATGTTTATTTCTTGACATAGGTAACCCTTGTACAAAATCCATGCTTATCACTTGCCATTTGTACTATGGTATGTTGTGAGGATACAATAAACCAGCTAGATGCATATGCTCAAATTTAACTCATTGACATTCTAAGTAGTGTGTCACAAACTCAATCACATCCTTTTTCATCCCTTTCCAGAAATATTGTTGTTTTATATCAGCAAACATCTTTGTAATACCAGGGTGTCCAAAAAAGGTGAATTGTGAAATTCAACTAATAATTTCTTTCTTAAATCATTTAGAAAAGGTATGTATACCCTGTTTTCAAATCATAAGATTCCTTCATTATCAAAGTGAAAACCCTTATATCTCACATCATTTGGATCTACAACAAGTGTTGTTTTTACTTGCTGAAAATAAGAATCAGATTCCATAACACTTTTTACTTCATCCTTAAACTGATTTCTCAATGTTATAAGAGTAGAAATGTACTTCCTACGACTTAGATCATCAACTACCCTATTTTCCTTTCCTTTAATGTAACTTATGTCAAAATCATATTGAGATAAAAACTCTAACCATCTTCGTTGTCTTACATTCATATTTGGCTAAGTAAAAATATAATTCAGTCAAGATGATCGATTTTAGTTCAAAAGGTTTACCAAGAAAATAGTGCCTCCAAAATTGAAGTGCAAAAACAATGGCAGCAAGTTCTAGATCATGTGGAGCATAATTCAGCTCATGTAACTGGAGTTTTCTACTTTCATAAGCTATGAAATGATCGTTTTGTAAAAAATACCTCCAGGACCTTCCCCAGATGCATTTGTTACAACAGTAAAGTCTCCATTAGGATCAAGTAAAGCCAAAATAGGTGTTGATGTTAATTGATCCTTCAAAGTTTTAAATGCAGATTCACATTTTTCATTCCACACAAATTTCTTATCCTTTTTTTGTAATGAAGTTATTGGTGTAACAACTTTGGAGAAATATTTAACAAATTTCCTATAGTAACCAACAAGATCCATGAAGCTTCTAACTTCATGTACATTATTTAGTGTGCCAGCCTTTGAATTATAGTTACAATTTTAGAGGGATCTACATCGATTCCATCTTTGCTTATAACATGACCCAAATAGTGCACTACGCATCATATAAAGAATATTTAGATAACTTACCAAATAACCGTCTCTTTCTCAAGATTTCCAAAACTATCATCAAATGCTCATGATGTTCTCGCAATAGTTTTAGAGTATATGAGAATATTGTCCAAGAATACAATCATAAATTTTTCCAAGTATTCTTGAAAAATGTTGTTCATTAAATTCATAAAAGTTGTGGATGCATTTGTTAATCCAAAAGGTAAAAGCGTGAATTCATAATGTCCATACCTCATTCTAAAAGTTGTTTTATGAATGTGTTTCACCGTTTTCTTTACTTTATTTTGAATCATGAAGCAGAGATAAGGTTAAGGGTTAGGAGGGATACATGTTAAATGGGTTGGTTATGGTTGTTGCGCACATTCTAACTTCTCAATCCAATGCCAATTCGAGAGCTTCCTTTTGGCTAGGAGGAACTACCCGTAATAGAAAAAAAAAGGCCACGAAAGGGAAGTTAAATGATATATGATAGTGGACTGCCTAGCGTATGCTAGATCTAGGAATTGTGATAATTCCTAGATGGTTGTCAATCCACTATTTAAAACAAATTAATGTAAGAAATAAGTGAATTCCTACGTGTATTTGATATGATTTAGGTATCTCATTCAAGTAAAATAAGCAAATACAATCACAATAGGCTAGGCTATAGTTGGATCAAAATGATGACATGTCCTGTCAAGGTACTAGGATTGGTAAGGGTCTTATTCTAGGTTGTTTAGGTCAACTGTTAAGAGGTGGTTTGGCTCTGTTCTTGGGCAAGGTATAAAATATAAAGACCGATGTTGGTTGGGTATAACCAACAATGGTTAAGGGAGACCGACGACGGTCATGGGTAACCAACGTCCAGACAAAGAGGGGTGACAAATAATAAAGTGAAAACCTTATTGTAGAGGCTAGGTGAGGTTAGATGGGGCTAAAGAAGGAGATGGCAAGGTCTATGGGGATACTGAGAACACTTAGAGAGGTGGAAGGGCCAGGATAAGTGATCTGATAAATGGGTGGGTGAGATTTTGGGTTTTTCAGAAAGAAGGCTATGGAGGGATGGGAATGTTAATAGAAGAATAATAACATGAATGATAACAACTCTATGAACGAACAAGAATGGAAATGATTAATGATAAAACACTTACCAATGTTATAGGTCCAATGGTTGGGTGGTGGTGATGATCGGTTGATGTAATGGAGCTTGGTGCAGTAGTGACACTTCCCGGAATGTTACCGTGAGTGCTAATGCTTCTGGATCTATCTTGGTGCTGGCTATGGATGCATGGGTGTGTGAAAAGAATCTGGTTCTACTTGCATGTAGCTCTCCTCTCGTCCTTATTTCTCTCAGAATGTACCAACCCAAAAACAAGGTTGCTTAGGTGAATAAATGGTAACCGACGATGGTTCTGGTTGACTATCATCGGTTTAGGGGTGACCAACGTCAGTTAAGGTGGGATTCCCTAGGTTTACTAAAATGGGTAGATATTTCTAATTAATTGGGCCTAATTAGTTTGTTCTCACGGATTAGAATGGAAACTTCCCTTCTAATGGGTGGGAATGTGGTTAGAGAGATTTTAGGGATTGATTTTAGGGTTTAGACCAAATCTTAGCTCATTAAGGAAAGTAAGACTTAGTTATTGTTAGTTATGGAAACATGCCAAGAATAGGTCTAGGGTGAGGTGGTTGGATGAGGTGTCTAGGTGAGGTGGTGGGGTAAAAATTAAGATAATTAGATAATAAATATTGTGAGGATATGTATTAATTTAATTAAATTAATATTGGTGTGGGGTGGAAGGGGCCTTGGTTAGGTGAGTATGTTTGAGCCGGTTATTTAACTAGGGACCAAGGGAAGTGTGACCCAATTTTGGTGTCTACATTTTGCCCCTTTTTTTGCGTAGCTTGTATTGGTAAGTGACGCAGAAAAAAATAAGATGTGGTTGCCCCATGTGTGGGTGAAGGTGATGTTGCCCCAACCGGGTGAAGGTGATCCCCTCAAACCAAGAAGCGGTGAGGTAGAATACATAAGTGGTGAGTGGTTTTATAAAAGGTGGATATGGCTAAAAAGTAGCGTAGAGGTGGGTGAATGTGGGAAAAGGGTAGAGGTCAAAGACAAGAAAACAGTAAATGGGTCGGGGTCAAAGGTAGTGGCGGTCAAACGTATGCACATGTTATAAACTACAATATGATTCTAGGCTGAAGATATTGCAAACTCTACATCGTCTAAGGTCGATAGGTTTATCGAAAAAGGTTGAAGTGATTCTGCTATCCAAGGTATATGATATGGTGCAGAAGCACATCACAGGTCAGGTGCAAAAATGTTGAGGTATGTTCCGGTACACCAAAGGTTTTGTCAAGATAAACGACATGACAATAGGTAAGGTAAGGTCATTAGGTCAAACAACATGGGTAACAATGTCACAAGGTATAGCGAGCACATGAGTTCATAGGTCATTAACAATGTTCCAAGTCCAGGTAGCGAGGTCACGGAATGGGTAGGGCCGAGGTATGGGTAAAATAACAAGTCCCTAAACACAATTAAGGACAAGTATAGGTAATGTAGGCTTGGTGGTAGGTTGCGATAAGGGTGGGTAAGGTAAAATGGTGGCTAGGTTGGTTAAGAGTTGGTCAGAAATGGGGAAAGGGTATGGGAAAGAGTATGACAGTAACCGATGCCGTCATACGAATCGGTGATGATCTAGGTAAGGTGATAATGGTTTATTAGGGGAGGACCAATGTCGGTTTGAGTAGAATCGCCACGATGTGCTAGGGCACAGGACCAATGTCGGTTTAGGTATAACCGATGTCGGTCAGGTTGACGTGGGTATATAAAAAGAAAAAATCTATATAATATGGATTCATTTGTATGTTTTGGATTTTGGGAAAATGACAAGAGCATGAGACTTGTGTGGCTTGGCAAGAGGAAAGTACATGGGACTGTACCGAGGTGAGGTGGAGAGATCTAGGTGGGGAGAGGAGTTAGGTGGATGGGCCCACAAGATCAGGCAGAGTGATTGGATTGGTGGAGAGGTTGGAGGGAGAATTTGACATGGCGGAGGTCGGGGAGGGCTCGGGTGGACCACCAGCATAGTGGCTAGACGTGCCCCCATGGAGGTGATGTTGAGATGAGGTAAGATCTGATCTGTTCATTGTTGTTTGATATAAGAAGAAGGGAATGGGTAGGTCAGTTTGGGCAGGGTAGAGAATTTGAAATGTGTGGTTAAAATTTTGAGGAACGATGGGGTGGGAAAGGTCATAGGTAGAGGAAATAGGGTTGGGGAGGGATTTGGGGTAGGTTTGGGTAGGTGTGGAGGGGAAATGGGAAAGAAATGGGGAAGAAAATTGGGTTTTGAGTTTTGAACACGGAAACAGTGGTTGACATCGGTCAATGTATGGCCGACGTTGGTCTGAAAATACTGACATCAGTCAGGTATTGGAAAATGATGCCGGTTTAACATGGACCAGTGTCGATAAGTGAATGTAGGGTGTAGGTTTGTGAGGGTTGGGGGTTTGGGGTTTGGGTTTTAGGTTGGAGATTTTTAGGATCAAAGTGGGGTAATGTTGGGGTTTGGGGTTTAGGGTTTAGGTAGGAAGGGTTTTATGTTTAGAGTGGGGTAATGTTGGGGGTGTTAGTTGATGGGAAAGTTGAATAATGTTTGTATTGTGGTGGATGTAGGCTAGAGAGAAGCTATAGATGAGGGACCATGTACCTCCTTTATTATTGTTGGTACAATCAAGTGTCACTGCCGATGAGTGGAGGCACGTGACAGACATTAGCTTGATAGGCGTGAGATGTTATAGGCATATAGTATGGGAACCTAGCCGTATGGTCACACTCATCGATAGATGGGATGCAGCGACCAACACATTTCATTTTTTGATGGGTGAGCTGACAGTCACCGTAGAGGATGTCTATCGGATCCTGCGCCTACCGATAGTGGGACAGCAGGTGTATTCTATCTCCTCTGATGCCTCCGAGGAGTTAATGCTAACAGATTTTTGGAGAGGGTATGGTAGATATGAGGTTCTATAGTGCCGCTTGAGATATGGTGAGATGAATGTAGCCCATCCAAAGGAGACGAGGCTAGTAGTTTTGATTATAGAGGTAGTGTCTTTGGTTTGCACTATTAGATGCGAGAGGGTGGGAGATTTCATAGGATCTAATGGGGATCCTTCATGACAAGATGAAGGAGAGTACCCACTTTTCTGGGCACCAAAGATACTTGGTGTAGTTGTCAGACAGGAGTTGTGGGCATACGGGAGATTAGGGGATTCGGCCTATGTTGCACCTTTCTTCTCCATTATTGGGCATACAAGCACATTATATGTGTAAGGCCCCTAGGTATGCCCCAGCTCGATGCATTCGAGCCGATTTTTTCGAGTGGGTTATAGGCATTCGGTGCCGCTTATTAGAGTGCACACACACCGCCGTCGGGTGACACACGATGTAGCCTATTACAGGCGCTTGCTAGAGGGGTTGTCCGGCGTGGACATTATTTGGAGGCCCTACGTGGGGTTTCCATCATATGGGTAGATGGATGTGGAGTTAGATTAGCTACAATTGGTTTGATGGATAGAGGCGCCGCATGAGAGAGCATGAGCCGATACTTGTACGAGGATCGGCAAGTAGTTTGGGTTTCGCAAGATGTACCCTGTCATTCCCTTAATACATGAGGGATGACGTGGAGAGGCTAATGTCCTCACCATGACCTACCATGCCGAAAGAGTGGGAGGAGGCACAAGTGGACTGACACATTGATGATGTCGAGTGCACTAACAAATACAAACCGTGGTGGGTAGTTCAATCTGAAAGCAGTGCCACATGACTAGGATAGCCAGATGTGGCCACCCTCACGATCCGAGGGACATTCTATAGGGACATGTGGCCTCCTTACGAGGCCAAGTGACAGTTTACAGGGAAAGTTGATGGGGTCACATGAAGAGGTGGCCATATTACAGCACAGTGCTGGCCCTTCGAGCCCAGTCACGAGTATTACAGGCGAGTACCCACATAGGTTGGGGCCGAGAGAGGGGGAGCAGTGGCCACCTTACATGAACATGTGATGGGGTTACAGGTCATTGGCCACTACATTGTGCACAAATTGTGGCCTTACAATCCCAGTGCTAGTGCTACATACGTAGCACATGCATAAGCATAGGCAAAGATGACATGCTCGGGGACGTGGTCCCATAGTATAGGTGTGTACAAGGTCGAGACCCTTTTTGATATGTCGAGGACACATATTACAGTGATACCCATGGCACCTCCTCAGACGGTGCCCATGGCAAGATTTAGGGATGCCCTGGGTGAGGTGAGGTATTATGAGGATCATTTGGTAGCAGCAGAGAGATAGATATCCCTTCATATGCAAAGTACCAAGCATAGCAAGCCTTGAGTGAGAGGACCCAATCCTACATTCACGGTGTGGAGAGAGAGGGCGGCAAGCCCGAGAGATAGGAGCAAGGTGAGGCCACCAGTGTATGGAGGCTAGATCCAAGTGAGGGCCATTGACTGCTAGATTGAGGCCCATAGTAGGTGACGAAGCAGGGTGGGGGCACCACACAGGAGGGGCAGAGGAGTCGGGAGAGACCAACACAAAGATCCGAGGGATAGGAAAGGGATATCACCATTTTGGATAGTATAGGGATTATCTGTGATATGGACCGGCCTGCATGCCGATGAATTTTTGTATATGATACCAGCCTGCGTGCCGATGATGTTTTGTTATATGATACCGGCATGCGTGCGATGATGTTTTTTATATGATACCGACCTATGTGTCAATGATGTTTTGTATATGAATCTGGTCTGTGTGCCGATGATCTTGAGACATTTGTATTGGAGACATTGTATATGGGAGATATTTGTATATTTGGATATGATGATGATGATGTTTATGGCATGATGTGTAGATGTACTTTCAATAATGATATTGTACATGTGATGGAAACAAGGTAAGTTAGGCATGATAGAGTCAGGTCATAAGCATGGATGGAGTCAGGTCATAGGCATGGATGGAGTCAAAGTTATAGGCATGGATTGAGTCGGGTTATAGGCATGGATTGATTTGGGTTGGTTTAGACATGGATTGAATCGGGTTGGTTTAGGCATGAGTGAATATAGGTCATAGGCATGATTGAGTGTAGGTCACAGGCATGGTTGAATGTAGGTCATAGGCATGACCGAGTTTAGGTTGTAGGCATGGTGAGTTTAGGTCGTAGGCATGGTTGAGTTTAGGTTATAGGCATGTTGGATTTTATGTCATAGGCATGGTTGATTTTAGGTTATAGACATGGTGGGTTTTAGGTCATAGGCATGGTTGAGTCGTATTAAATGTAAGTTTCGATGGTCTAGTCCTCGTATAGGATAATCAATAAGTAATGAGGAAGGCGAATGGTAAGAGGTCGTAAAAGAGTTACTTAATTGATAAGAACCATAATGAGTCTACAATACCTTAGATGGGCTTATGAACATAATACCCTAAAGGCTTTGCATAATGGACCATTCTAAGGGTGAAGAAAGTCGCATGATCATGAAATGTCACATTTGCGGCAAGTCCCTTGAGTAAAGAAGAAATTAGGTTAAAAAGGAAAAGAGGTGGGAATGGGAGGTTTAGCGTAACTTAGTGTATGACGGAGTGTCTATCGGAACAAGAAACTCGGGATCAAGAATAGGCAAGTCCAATTTCATCTCTCTTTTTTTTGATAGACTGATCAATGTGGGAAGTCTATATGGGCTGAATATATTATCTCCTTGAGGTCTTCGTGAAGTTGATCGATACAGAAGCTTTTGGATATTTATTACATTTTTGTAATGACCTTATATAGCCGTCCTTCAAGGGAGTAGTCTATTTATAATGGTGGAAGTAGCGTGAAGAGATGTCCCGTTTGAGGGAGTCATCTTTTGCTGGAAGTTTGACTCAAGGAGTTGTATCCCTTATTGTTGTTGGACATTTAAGTCATGGACAAGACTATAAAGGAAAATTAGGTTCTTGTTTAGAATACAAGACCGTAGCACACAAATATTAACTATGAAAGAGGTGGTTTTGAGTGATGGATGACCATGGGATTCCATCTTGAAGAAGATGAAAAGTATCCATGAGAATCATGTTATGAGTAGAGTTGTGGTACTCATATTGAAGATAAAGCTGAAAGGTGACAGGAATCACATGATTATTTTTGAGTCATAGACCTTCAAAAGGGGTAACATAGAAGGTGAACAATGCTCAATAGATAAGTGGTCAATAGACAGAAGGTGATATAGGACTTAATGTCAACAATAAAATGGTCAAAGATGCAAGGCATTGAGGGGCTCAAGTTCAGGTTTACCTTCAAGTGAAGACAAACGATAAGCACCTAATCCATAGGCATGGGTAACAATATAGGGTCTGAGCCAATTAGGGGAAAATTTTCCTGTTTACTTTTCTCCTCTTTGGTTACATGTTGATTTTCCTTTAGGATGAGGTCACTGACCTAGAAGGTTTGTTCATGAATGCATTTTTCATATGCACGTTTGATATGTTTTTGGTAAATTTGGAGATGGTCAAGAGCATTGAGACGGGGCTCATCTAATAACTCAAGTTGTGCCAAACAATCCTAGCAAAATTCATCGTCGTTGAGCATGTCTTGTAGTGATATGTGGAGAGATGAAATATGGGCTTTGAGAGGTAAGACACCTCGATCCGTAGACCGAGAGAAAAGGGGGTGACAACGGTGAAGTGTGAATACTAGTGCGATAAGCCCACAAGGCGAAAGGAATGTGCATATGCCAATCTTTCCCAAAGTATCATTGACAACCTTCATAAGAATTTTGTTTAAGGTTTTATTGGTTGATTTGGCTTGACCATTGGTTTGTGAGTAATAAGGTGATGAGGCGAGTTGGATGTCAAAAGCATCACATAGTTTGCATAGGGTTTTGTTTCTAAATTGTTTTCCGTTATTAGTGATAATGCGGTGAGGACACCAAAACGAAAAATTATGTGAAGGTTGATGAATTCACATATCTTCTCGGCTTTGGTAGAAATTATGGGAATGGGTTCTACCCATTTAGTGTAATATTCGGTAGCAATTATGATCCATTGGTGGCTTTGTGAAGAATGGGGTTGATCTCACCGACAAGATCTAAACCCCATTAAGAGAAGGCCAAAGGTCTCATGCAACTTGTAAGGCATGACTAGGTGTGTGATGGAGATTAGAATTTTGCTGGCATTTTATGCAAAGCATTTAACATAATCACAATAGTCGCGGTTTAGGGTTCACAATAATAGCCTAAGCGAAGAATGTGTTTGCATGACAATGAGACCACTAAAGTGACCTCCACAAATTCCATCATGGACCTCCTTAATGGTGTAGGGAATTTCATAACTTGTAAGGCATCACAATAGAATGCTTTCAAAACTATGTTTGTAAAGAATACCACCCAAGATGGCACGTTGTCCATTACGAGTGAGATCGGTGGGTAGAATTGAAAGGAAAGATAATTTGCATATTACTTATGCCAAATGTCACATGGGTCGGGAAAATAGTTCGATGAGTAAACTTCACGAAGTAAATAAGAGGGTGAAAAATATTTTAGAGGTGGGTGAAGCGGTATCCGAGAAGCTAAGCGAGCCATGGTATCCACAAATTTATTGGTAGAATGTGGGGTGGTTTGAAGTGTGTAATAGTCAAAGGTGGTCAAAAATATGTTTACGTGATGCTTATAATTTTGAAGTATCTCATTATGGCACTGGTATATACCATTGACTTGGTTTATGACCAACTAAGAATCACCAAAGATGTTGATGAACTTAACATCCAAGGCATAGGTAGCTTGGAGGCCTAGTACGAGTGCTTCCCATTCAGCAATATTGTTTGTACAATCAAAATCAAGTTTGAAAGACAAAGGCATGGGTTCACCCTCAATAGGAATGAGGATAACACCATCTCCACACCCACACTTACACTTGGAGCCATCAAAGAAGAGTGTCATTTGGTAAGTGGGTTTTTCCAGGGAAAGGGTAGCTATAGACTCGTATAGGAAGTCAAAGTTAGAGGTTTGATTCCCAAAAATAGGTACGTTAGCCAATTGGTTAGTGATAGTTTGGCCCTTGATGGAATTCTGATTGATGAATTTGAGGTCGAGTCCGGCTAAAAGCATAAGCCAACGTGTGGCACGTTGATGTTGATAAGGTTTGGCATACATATAGTGTAATGGGTCAGTATTAGTAATGATAAAGGTTTTGTGGGTGAGTAGGTAATGGCGGAGTTTGGTGGTGATGAAGACTAAGGATAGGCAAAGTTTTTCGGTGTGGGTATATCTAGTTTTGTATTCAAGAAGGGTATGGATTATGTAATAAATCGCTTGCTCTCGGTGTTAGTCATCACGATGAGTGAGCATGGCACCTAGAGAATGGTCAGTGGCAGAAATATATAAGTAGAATGGCTGGTCATCCTTAGGAGGAATGAGCACCGGTGGTTGAAGGAGGTATTTTTCAAGGCTTTGAAGGCTTTATGGCATTCAACATCCCATTTAAATGAAACATCTTTCTTGAGAAGATAATGGAATGGTTGACAGTAGTTAGAAAGTTGCAAGATAAAATGACAAATTGATTGTAACTTTCCTTGTAGGATCAAATTTGACAGAGATTAGTGGGTGGCAACATTTCAAGAATAGCCTTGAATTTAGCAGGATCAACTTCTATGCCATGTAAAGAAACGCTGAAACCTAGGAGTTTTTGTAAAGTACTGTAAAGACACACTTCTTTGGTTGAAGATGAACACAATACTTGATGAGGCGGTCGAAGATGATTTTAAGAATGGGTAGGTGTTTAGTTCGATGCTTGGATTTGGAAAGAAAATCATCGACATAATCTTCCAATATGTGACGTATGATGTCATGGAAGATGTAATTCATGGCTCACTGATATGTAGCATCAGTGTTTTTTAGGCCAAAAGGCATGACTTGATAGTAGAAATTCCCCTAAGGGGTGATGAAGGCAATCTTATGTTGATCCTCTAGAGCTAGTAATATTTTATTATAGCCTGAGAAACCATCCATGAGTGATATCATTTCATGGCCAGCGGTGAGGTCAACTAGTTGATCAATGCCTGGTAGGGGGAAGTCGTCTTTGGGACAAGTGAGGTTGAGTTCACAAAATTCCATGAAAATGGGAGTCCCCGTGTCACCTTTGTGACAAGAACGATGTTAGAAATCCATTAGGGATAGTCAATGGGTAGAATGAAGGAAACTAAGAGAAGGTGTTGAATCTCTTCTTTGACCAGAAGAGCAATGCGAGGATTCATTTTCCACATCTTTTGTTTGATGGGTTTGGCATCAGGAATGGTTACAATATTGTGGACTACGATTTTTGGGTCAATACTAGGCATATTGGCATAGGACCAGGAAAACGCATTGCTATGGTCTCGAAGGAAAGAGGTGAAGGCTTAATGTTCAGTAACGTCTAAGGATTGGCCAATCTTTAGAATGTGTGGGTTGTCTTGGGTGTTAATGTTGATGTTGATGGTCGATTCATTCAACATGGTTTACATCTTAGAAGGTAACAACCAATGAATATAGGAATCTTCTGCACTAAGGTAAGTGAGGATGGATTCATCATCCTAACATTGAACAATGTTAATAGAAGGCATATCATCATCGATCATATTAGGATGCATGAATGGGAGAGAAGAGGGAGCCTCATTATCGTGTTGATAGGTCATTAGTTCCCAAGGAAATGGTGTTCATGAAAAAAAAAGTTAGGAGGAATAGATTCAGGATCTATGGACTCCATGGGTAAAGATGGTAATGTGGGTGAATGAGAGGGGGAAGATTTCTCATCCTAGATAAGGTTGACATGAACCTTCTTGGAGGATGGAGCGTCAAAACCAATGCTACTACGGTCATTTTGTTTACGAGTGGTATAATAAATGACAAGTAAGGTGACCTTGTTCTTACAAACTAAATCTAAATCCTTCCCATGCACACCGGTGGAGGAAAGTGTGAGAAAAGTGGCGGTTAGTGAGGGAGTCTAGGTCGACGAAAATGGTTGGGCTTTGGATGGAGGTTCGGCTTTATAGGTGATAATATCAAGTCCCCCATACGTTAGTTTGGTGCGAAGGTGGGGAGGGCCATAAGGAAAAACATCACCGATGTGGATGTCGTAGTTGGCGTGTTGACATAGATTCCTATACTCTTGTGGGGTGAGGAAGGTATCGTTATTGTATAGGTGGTATTCCCCCAGAGAGAGGCATTGGAAAACACCTTCTAAGGGATCAGTAGTTGGTATGTGGGTAGTAGGTATAGATGGCTCACTAGATGTTGGGGAAACAAGTTCGTCAGCAGTGGAGGTTATAGTGCAAGTGGAGATAGCAAGGGTAGATGCCGCAGAAGTAGTGGCAGTTTTGGTGGATGGTCTCATGGGTGAAGTTGAAGTGGTGATAGAGGCAAATGCCTTAACCAAGACAAGTATAATTTTGGGATGATATAGCATGTCACAAGTCTTGAAAGGTGACAGTCGAAGGGAAGGTGTAATTATGTCCTTCGTGTTCGAATTTTAGGCATCGATGTAAATTTGAAGGGACCCAACCCATGACACGGATCCAAGGTTGGCCAAGTAGCAAGTTATATTGGAACTCTCCTTCTAGAACATAGAAAAGTTTTGGGATAGTGTGGGGGCCCATGCGGACATGGAGAACAATGGTACCCAGGGTAGAGGTCATGGCGTCATTGAAGGAGCACAACATAACTAGGTTACCATGCATGTAATTGGCAGGTATCGCATTTGGTCATATGCATGGGAGGAGATGATATTAATGCTAGCACCACCATCGATCATAACATGTCATATGTGTATATTATCGATAAAGATGGAGATGAAAAGAGCGGGGTCGGGGTCATTAGACTGGAAGGGAGCAATCTCTTCATTTGAAAATTTGACAGTGTCCACTTGGTGAGTAGGTGGAGGTGAATAGGAAGGCGAAGACCTAGTGAGAGAGGCTATGTGGTGAGGGGTAATGATGGAGGCGACGGGTGTGGGGACATTTGGTAAGACTTCAATAGATTGAAGGACCTCCATGAGGGCATGACGATGTGACTCTGAGGTTTAGATGAGGTCATATAAAGACATTTTGAGGGGGGATTTGTGTAGTTGTTTTAGCATTGTGCGATGTGTGCCCTTGTCGGAAATAGGATATGTAGGACCTCGAATGATGACTTTAGGTATGGGTGCAAATGGTATGTTGGGTATAGGGTTGGTTTATAGGCCAATTGCTTTTTCCTTTCCCTTGTCTTTCTAGGCACGGGTGGTAATGTGAACCATATTAATTTGAGGGGAGGTGGATGAAGAAGGTGTGTCATGAAAGGTATAGTGGCACGAGGGACAGAACCCTAATGGGGGATATGATCCTTGTGAAATTAGTAGGGTGCATTAGCATTTTGGTGGTGGTTTGGCCAACTCTCTTATACGAACCATGTTGATATCGAATCTCATGGGTGGATTAAAGAGTTATGGGGGTGGAGACCTTGGTTGCTGAGTAGGTAATGGAAGGAGATCGGGGAAATTGGTGAAGGAGAAATGGGGTCCTCATCAAGAAGATCATCGTCATCAAAATTTTCCTTGGGAGGACATAATTGGAAAAGAGTGGTTTTCAAAGCCTTATAGTTCTCTACATCATGTCCTGACACGTGATGGTAAGCGCAAATTTTGGTTTCATCAAACCCTTTTGGTTTGGGTTTAAGGGGGTCGTAAGGTCTAAGAGGAGGTAATGTGATGAAAAAAATTTCAAGGAGATTTGTTAAGATTTTGGCGTAGGATCCCGCTAGTGGATCACAATGGGAGGTGAATGTGGGTGTGGGTACAGGTGTGGATGATTGTGGGGAAGAGGATTTATAGGAGGGGGAACGGTTTGGTCCACTAGTTTGGTGTGTGGAATGGTTTTAAGTCTTGTAGGCATCTATTTAGGTACGGGCATGGTAGAAGAGCTAACAACAGAAGGCTTGGTTGGTTTAACTTCCTTATTGGAAGGTAGCAGATTCCTAGCTTTAGGTTGCACCTTTTTGGGAAAATGTGACATGTGTATATGAGATGTAGAGGGAAAAGTAGATGGTGGAAGAGGATGGGTTACCCATGGGGGTAATTGAGTGGTTGTGGAGGTGGTTGGTAGAGGTTGGGAAGAAGGGGTGAGTGGAAGAGAAGAAAATGTTATGGGTAGTGAAGCAGTTATGGATGGTAGTGGTGGTATGGGTGGTAAGAAGGTTACAGGTGACGATGTAGGTTGTGTGGGTCCTTTGAGTACATTAGAGGTTCATGATGAGGAGGTGGGTTAATGTGTTCGCAGTTTCTTGGTGGATGGGGGTTGTTTAGCCAGTGGTCGAGGGGTGAGGTCCTAGAATAGACGGAAAGGGGTGAAGGTGAGGCATGGTGGGGCGAGGTTGATGTATGAGGCCTAGGAGATTGGATCTTCTTTTTAGGCACCAAGGTGAGTTTAGCGTTAGTTTTGGAAGATGTGGCTAAATCTAATTTGATGGGTGGGTGAGTGAGGCTAGCTGTCGGTATGACCCCTAAGGCAGTGATAGGTTTAGGTAAGGGAGATGATATAGGCGTGGGTAGGTGTTTGGGTGTAGATGTATGTTGGGTTATGGGCAGAGGTGTGAATTGGGCCATGGGCAGTGACATGGAATATGTTGCTATAATCATGGTTGTGTTTGGTTTGGTCACTCGAAACACTTTTGGATAGATAGTGGAGGTGTCAAGTGCCAGTGACGATGCATTTGTGTTGAAGCAGAAATAGAAGGCATCCCCAAAGTAATTCTCTATCAACATAGTCTAGGTGATCGACCAAGTTTGAGAATGGTATGACGAATGTAGGTTTGACATGGATTGAGTGGTAATCCCCATAAAATATGTTTGAGATATTGGGAAATGGCTAGCCTCGGCCTCTGTGGGTAAGAGAGCCGAATACATACTAGCGGGATCTTGAAGGTCCAATGGTGAAGGGTCATCAAAAGACACTAGTACTTCTATAGAATCCTCCATGGGTAGAGGAGAGGACGGGCTAGATGAAGTGGACTCTCCTTGTGTTGGTGTAGGTGGTGGACCTACATCTTCTATGAGTAGGAGAGGTGCCACTGACAATTGTTCAGTAAATTTGAGGGGTCAAAGGTGGCGTGCTAATTATAGGATCTTCCATGGGTGAAGGAGAAAATGAATAGGGTTCCTCTATGGATGAAGGAGTAGACAAAATAGGCTCTTGTGTAGGTAAGGGAGCTCAGGCTAAGATTTCATCTATGGAAGGAACATGAGGAAATTGGGAAGTAATTGGTATGTCATCAAAAATAGCATGGACCTCGTGGACATTGTTATCATTGTTTTAGGTATCACCAACTTGGTTGGAAGATGGGGCATGATTAGGGAATGGATTCTTGAAGATGTGTAGGTTTTGGTTAGCGGGTGCATTCGGGCTATCCAATACTAGATCTCCATTGTCTAACATTTCTTGAACGACATTCTTGAAGGTGATGTAGTTATTGTCCTTATGACCTTTGACATGATGATGGTTGTAAAATTCATGTTCCTTATACCATGAGGGCATGGGTCACTCGAAGTCAAAACTAGTATGTGGTTTTATAGGTGGGATGGTAATGGCACCATCATTAACAAGATTTTCCAAAACATAAGAGTAACATTCTCTATCAAAGTGTACTTTCATTGTTCTTGTCTAAACTGGAAAGCTTAGACGTGAGAGAGATTAGAATGAGGTTTGGTTGGACTTGATTGATGAGGGGGACCAGCCTTGAGAACTACAACATTGGCAGACCCTTTGGGTTTTGAATAGTTGTTTTGGGGTTTCAAGATGAAGAAGCATCATTTGATTTGAATGCGATGTTCTTGTTACAAAGTTGAATCTTCTTTTCTTCGATAGCACGAATTTCCAATTTCCGTGCCATGGTGAATGCCTCATCAAAATTATGAAAGGTCTGCACCTGTAAGGTTGGTGAGATGTGTTTTGCATAGGCCCGAGTAAATAGCTTTATGATTTCAGTTTGAGGTAATTGAAATGTGAGCTAGTTAATCAGACTGTGCCAGTGAGCGACAAATTCAGTGATAGACTCATCGTCATACTGTCATGTGGAATAAAGATCAATCATGGTAACCTTCTTAACAATATTGATGGAGAAGTGATCTAGGAATGCTTGGGCTACTTGATTAAATGAGTAGGATGAATGTCTTAGTAGCCCACTGTACCAGTCTAATGCAGGTCCTGTCAAGGACATCGGGAAGGTTCGTAGGAGTAAAGCATCATCGTGGGCGATTAGGTAACACCCATGTTTAAAGGACCACAAATGTTGTTGTGGGTCCTCTTTTCTATTGAAGCAGTTGAATTTTGGCATTTCCCAATGTACGGGTATGGTCGAATAGGAATGGATGGGTGAATAGGCTCATTACAAATTTCATCATAGGTGAGGGAATTGTGTGAGCCGGAAACCGATGCTTCCAGTGTTTGTATATTTTCCATCATCAATTTGATGAGGTCATTGGTAGGTTGTGATGGAGGGACACCTCTTGTGGCATAAGGGGGTGGGTATTGAACCTGATAGGGAGGTTGAGAATAGGGAACCGACATAGAGGGCACATATCCTAGAATGGGTGACAGATGAGATAGGGGTGGTTGATGATAGTATGTGTATGTAAGTGGGATGGTCGTAGTGACTCTGGTAGGGATTGGGGGTAGTGTTTGTGGGACGAGAGAGGAAAATATTCTAGAATGGAGTAGGGGTCACCGACACCACGGTGGTTAGGTTGAAATGGGTATTTGTGAGATAACAGTGCGGTGGGGTTATGGTGCAGGTGGTCGATGAGTGGACTACGATATACTACTGCAGAATCGATATCTGCAGACATAGTGGTCTTAGCAGGTACGGGTCCAGCTATGAAACCACCGGGGTGAAGTAGGTGAAGTTAAGGCCACATTATTAGGGGTTGATGCGAGAAGTGGGAATAAGGGCAAGAGAGATAGATACAGGCATGTCATTTATTAACTACCTTGAAGAATCCTGGGTAGAAGAATGGGAGAGGTAAAATTATAAGGCCATGGGATTTTGGTCAAGGAGTCGTGTAAATTCCTCGTCACCCACGAAATGGTGGTAGGTAGGGTTGGATCCATGGGTGATAGGATAGAGGGTGGTGAGGGACTAGGTGGGAGTGGTTGACGACTAGCGTGGAATATGAGGGCATTAGTCTGGCTGCGAGTCAACACCATGTGAACAAGTGCTGACCTAGTAAGATTGTATTTTGTAGATGACACAGAAAGCAGCAGGACATAAAATAATGAGGCTAGGAGAGTGAATTTGGTCAAGATTTGGATATGGAAAACCAAATATAGACACCAATGATGGTCAGCTTGACCGGTGATGGTTGCAGGAAAAATGACGTTGGTCACACAAACTAATGTCGATTATTGTGGAAAATCCCCAGTTTCAGAAAATGAAACAAGGTTGATAGATAGTATAAGGAGATGTTTTCTGTATGATGGTAATATCAATAGAGTAGAATAGAGTATCAATAAAATATGTTAGCACCCAAAGGGCAAAAAAGGAGAATAGAATGGTGAACGAAGAATGAAAAAGCGATGACACCACTAGGTGATGCCACCATCTTGTGAAATTGAGACAGAAATGAAGAAATATGGGTTGTGATTTAAATCAAGTGAAGAATCAAACTCAGGAGTTTGAGAATGAGAAGATGGGACCCTAGCACACTTAGATAAAGTCAGAATACTCCAACTATGATGGGGAGTGTGTAAATAAAAAAACAAAAATGTGGAATCATGTCCTCGCACCTCAAAATGCAAACCAAGAAGAACGCTAATAAAAATACAATCATAAGAGTGCTTTTTATTTATGTGTGTTCAACTTATGCTATTTAGGAGTGACTCATGAACTTTAAAATAGAGTTTTTGGTGAGGAAGGCTTCCTACAAAGAAGGATATCTAAAAGGAGAGGTTTCAGGTATGTTATGGCGGGGGCGGGCTGTCTTCTGAGATAATGACTCATGAAGCAACGAGTGGGAGTACCGCCAATCTAATCATGTGATCTGGAAAAGTGTTCCCAGGTAAGATCTTGTTTAAGAAAGATGTGTATATTTCGATTTTGTGAAAGTTTGGTAAGACACAAAGAGAGAGAGAATGTGTTTTCTACGATTCTTTGTCTCAACCATCAACTGGGCATGACTTCCAGTGTATAGGTTGCCCTCATTTTAGTGTGAGCTAAATGCAGAAAATTACAATGTAATGCAAACAATTTTAAGTCAAAATCAAAAATATTACGTTCGATGAAGCAAATGGTGAATAGTACAAGGTATGCTTTTTCACTAAATGTAGGAAGCAAGAAGGAAGAATGATTCTTTTTAAATGCACCAAGAGAAGTGTTTCCTTTAGAGAAATTAGAAAGAAGAGAGGATTACTAGGGAATAAAATTAATGTGTAAGCTTTTTAAAGGGAAACAAACACACAACTTTCACCTAGAAATGAAGAAAATTCAATCGAACTCCTGATGGGTCCCACCGAGCGTGCCAAAATGTTTCATCATCTTCTTTAATTTTTTTGAATGACGAAATAGATAAGGGTAAGGGCTAGGAGGGATACCTGTTAAATGGTTTGGTTATGGTTTTTGTGCACGTTCGACTTCTTAATCCAATGCCAATTGTGAGAGATTCCTTTTGGCTATGAGGAACTACCTGTAATAGAAAACAAGACCATGAAAGAGACATTAAATGATATATGATAGTGGGTGCCTAGTGTATGCTAGATTCGAGAAGTGTGATACTTCCTAGATGGTTGTTAATCCCGTTTAAAACAAATTAATACGAGAAATAAGTAAAGTCCTATTGTAGTTGATATGATTTAGGTATCTCATTCAAGTACAATAAGCAAATCTGATCACAAGCAAGGTAAGGTTATAGTTGGATCAAAAGGATGAGGTGTTTTTCAAGGTCTTTGGGGACTGACCGGGGTGGTTTGATTCAGGTTTTTTAGGTCAACTGGTAGGAGGTTGTTTGGCTTTGTTCTTGGGTAGGGTATAAAATATAGAGACCGATGTCGGTTGGGTATAACCGACGATGGTTAAGGGAGACCGATGACAGTTATGGGTAACCGGCGTCGGTACAGAGGGTGATAGTAATTCAGTGAAAACCTTATTGTAGAGGCTAGGTGAGGTTGGATGGGGCTAAAGAAGGAGATGGTAAGGTCTATGGGGATACTGAGAACACTCAGAGAGGTGGAAGGGCTAGGATAGGTGATCTGATAAATGGGTGGGTGAGATTTTTGGGTTTGTTAGAAAGAAGGCTATGGAGGGATGGGAATGTTAATAGAAGAATAATAACATGAATGATAACAACTCTATGAAAAAGAACAAGAATGGAAATGATTAATGATAAAATACTTACCAATGTTCTGAGTCCAATGGTTGGGTGGTGGTGATGATTGGTTGATGTAATGGAGCTTGGTGCAAGTAGTGACACTTCCCGAAATGTTACCATGAGTGCCAATGCTTCTGGATCTGTCCTGGTGTTGGCTATGGATGCCTAGGTGCGTGAAAAGACTCTGGTTCTACTTGCATGCAGCTCTCCTCTCGTCCTTCTTACTCTCAGAATGTGCCAACCCAAAAACAAGGTTGTTTAGGTGAATAAATGGTAACCGATGATGGTTCCCTGATTGACCAAAGATCGGTTTAGGGGTGACCGAGTGTCGGTTAATGGGATTCCCTAGGTTTACTAAAATGGGCAGATATTTCTAATTTCTTGGGCCCAATTAGTTTGTTCTCATGATTATAACAGAAACTTCCCTTCTAATGGGTAGGAATGTGGTTAGAGAGATTTTAGGGATTGATTTTAGGGTTTAGACTAAATCTTAGCTCATTAAGGAAAGTAAGACTTAGTTATTGTTAGTTATGGAAACATGCCAAGAATAGGTCTAGGGTGAGGTGGTTGGATGAGGTGTCTAGGTGAGGTGGTGGGGTAGAAATTAAGATAATTAGATAATAAATATTGTGAGGATATATATTAATTTAATTAAATCAATTAAATTAATAGTGGTGTGGGGTGGAAGGGGCCTTGGTTAGGTGAGTATGTTTGAGCCGGTTATTTGACTAGGGACCAAGGGGAGTGTGACCCAATTTTGGTGTCTACAGAATGTCCTCATCCTTAATTTGTAACTGATGATATCCAGATCAAAGATCTATCTTAGAATATACCGATGCACCATGCATCTGATCAAATAGATCATCAATTCTAGGAAGTGGATATCTGTTCTTAATCGTTGCCTTGTTTAACATTCTAAACTTGATACATAATCTAAGTGTACCATCTTTCTTTTTCACAAAAATTACCAGTGCTCCCCAGGGTGAGACACTCGGTCTAATCAAACCCTTTGAAAAAGTTCATGTAACTAAGCCTTAAGCTCTACTAATTCAATAGTATTCATCCTATAAGGTTCCTTAGAAATAGGCTCGGTTCCAGGTTTGATTTCAATTGTGAAGTCAAATTCCCATTTGGGTGGGAGACCTGGTAATTCTTCCAGAAACACATCATTGAAGTTTCGTAATAGTAGATAACGTTCTAATAAATCACTTTTTTCTTCAGTAAATTCAAAAAATTTAACTGCATATAAGGTACAACCCTTATTTTTGGCCTTTTTAAGTTGCATAGCTGACAACTTCCTAACATAAATTTCACGTTTTACACCTTGAATGTCTGTTGTTTTCTGCAAGTCATCTAAACAACTAATATGTTTTTCAAAACAGTCAAATTTTTCTTTATTCTCAGCTAACCAATTAACACCTATCATTACATCATAAGACCCAAAAGGAGCAACATAAAGATCAACTTCCATGGAAAAATTAGGTAAATCAAGGATTGCCCCAAAAAGACACATACTAACTATATGAACAACATTATTTCCATAATGTACAACCCATGTTTTATCCATTTTTCCATCTTTTCTTTTTAATTTTGATGCTAATTTACTAGAAATAAAAGATTTCGTAGCTCAGTATTGAAAATAATAATTCTGTATGCCAAATAACTTACCCGGAACCTCTATGGGTGTGACTTGCTTTTCAGCCTATTTGTCAGCCACTACAACATGTATCTTGTACTATCAATTATGGTCATCCTTTTTCAAAGGACATTGATTTGCATAATGATCCTTTCCACAATTGTAACATCCTCCTACAGGTCCCTTTTTAGACTCCAATTTATTTCCAGCCTTAAATTTATCATTCGACCTTCATAGGACTTTTGTCTATTATTATTGTTCCTGACAAATTTATTTTGTACATTAGCAGCATGCTTATTTGTTGTTGTTCTCTTATTATTATCAGTTGAAAACTTATTTTTCATACCAAACTTCTTCCATTTTCCTTTCTTAGGTGCAAGGATGATGAAGAGGAGTTCGGAACTTTCTTTCGTATTCTTCCTTATGAGATGAAATTGCCTTCAATTTATGTTCCTCTTTGTATGGCTTTTCAAGAACCCCTTCCATAATGGTTGGGGTGTGAACATCCATCTCTCCTCGTATAATGGGATTCAGTCCCATGATAAATTTTTGTATCCTAAACTTCTCGTCATTTTGATACCGATGTACATAATTAAGGAGTTTAGTAAACCATTCCGATGACTCATTACGATTAATTTTCCTTGGGCTAAGTTCTAAAATTCAGTCATTTTTCGATCATAGTAAAGTTATGGTAGCAAGTGTTTCCTAAAATAACTCTTAAATTCATCCCAAGTAATATTTTTTAATCAATATTCAACTCATCCTTACGTTTATCCCACCATGAAGATGCTTCATTGGATAGCCGATATGCTCCCCATATTGCTTTTGTTTCCCGAGAAGTTCCTTATTGCAAAGTACTTCTCCATTTCACTGATTCATTTCTCATCTCCATCTCCTAATGTGGTGCCATCAAACTTAGGTGGACTTATCCTTTTATATCATTAGTGAGTTCAGTTGTCAGCCTTGCCTTTTTATTTTTGTTGATTAGGTATGTTTACATTATTGTTATCAACACCTAAATTTCCCAAATTGGTGTTGTCCACAAGAGGTGGTTGATTGTTATTACCAGCATCTTCTTCCTCCTCATTTCCCATTACTTGTTATTCAAGTACAACCAAACGATCTCTTGTGTCCAACAGGGCAGCAAGGATCTCATCGATTTTTTGGGCAGTAGTTACTTCTCCACCAGGTGGTGGGTTGTTTGTAGAATTTCCTCTTGTTCTAACCATTTTCTATTAACAAGAAAATTTAAGTTTTATCAAATTATGGACATAATAGGTCCAAGAGATGCAACCTTTAGCTCTAATACCAAGATGTAACATTCCCATTTTAAGACTTTAGAAACAAGGGAAAAAAATTATACATAATGTTCTCTGTTCTAAATAATCATAATTTAGAACACACATTCCATGCCAATCAATCTCATAATAGATAACCATATGTAGCTATAAATGACTCAGTGAACTACCGATCTCTCATTTCATGACTCGTTTCTAACCGATCTCTCATGTTAACTTAAAGTATTGAATACTACATGTATACTAAGTATACCTAGTTCTCTTACCCTGTTCTAGGTATTGAGTGTTCTATTTAAGAAACCTATCTAAATGTTTGTTACCAATATTCATCTGAAATCCCATTTCTTAAACTAGGTGACATAGGACAATGCAACTAGCAGCTTGCGATACTTTGGCCAAAGATTTCCAACATACTATTCATGTTACTATTCCTAGACGACATACTCATCTAATGGAATACGTCCTTCACCCCACTCATTTGTTATCTAGAATGGTCTTTGTTTACTCATGTCAGTTCACTTGTTCAAGGTTTGGCCCTAACCTAAGTTAGTGATCTAATTTGGTATAGGAAACACTTCACTATGACCTAGCGTATATAGACATACTCAATCGACCTAAGTTAATTGGATGTGTCTAGTTACCCTAAGCCATTGTGAGTCACTTCCTATGCTAAATCATATCCCTAATTTGACCTAGAGAGAAACTAAGTTCAAGTCCAGATTTGTGTAGATCTAGATGAACCAATGTTGAGGGGTGTTGCAACATGTCAACTACAACATTATATCCTCATGAAGACCCTATCCTTCACGAAGGTACATTCCTGCAATTGGCATGTACCAACATCGATAGAACTACCCATCTTGATGTACACACCTCGAGAAGAGGTCATTTACACCCATTTATTTCTTAATTAAGATTCAAATTACAGCAACCCTGCTTAACCCTAATTCCAACAACCCTTAAGTTTGTCATCCTTAATTGAGTTGTTAATGTAATACGGAACTCATAAACTTATGATTACTTTTATGTTCATTAACTTTTTCTTAACGTATAGTTAATTGAAAATAGAAACAACATCCATCATAAGATTTACTTAATATAACTCAACCATTCATAGCCTGTTCAAGATCCAAAACAGGTTCCATTAAAGTAGACTTCATAGAGATGAAGTCTAATTGATTACGATCTCATGTACCAAACATTTGTTTTGAAACCTATCAAGGTATTACTCTAGAGGGAGTGAACCTTCCTTTTTCTAGTTAAGTGATAGGGTTCGTTATAACCTTTCCCATTACGTGAGTCATGGTAGTTAAGTTATACTTCTATTATCATCTTTTCAATGAACCATGCATGATTATATAAAAGAACATCGATGAATGCCAAATTAATAAGTTGCATTCAAATAAGGGATATTGTAACTAATTCCCATACATCCAACTGATTTAGTTACAACAAAAATAAGGATCCATACAGATAAGAATGATAACAATGTAAATAAGATTACCAATTTCCTTCATATAAATCACCAAGAAATGACATATCAAGTATGAGTAACTCTCAATTTTCTTCAATTCATCATGGTAAAATACATATTTTACAAGACCATACATTTCAGACATATTCCATGTCAATTAATATCAAGATCATTAAAGAACATTTCTTCTTTCAATACATTTCAATAATGAATCAGATTTCTCTATAAAAGATCCAGACTTTAAGAAACCAATACATCATATAAGTTATGGCCTTCCTTTATCACTTACGAAGTCCATCTACAAAAATTGCTAGCATGGGTCAGTTCATTGAACTAAGCATGATAAGCACTAAGCATTAAAATGATGTGCTTTCAACTAACTGTTTCATAAAACCAACTCTGCTTTTATGAAACAGAAAAGCCAAGCAAACAAATAAATCATAAGTAATAACAACCATAAAATAAGAACGGTTAATCAACCTAAAATAACATTAAGAAAATATCATGGTATAATCAGCACTTTACAACATTATATTAGATAAGTAATATTTCAACCAAATTACTTATCTACATCAATTAAAAGTACTTACTACTTATTTCTTACATAATTCAATCTGAATTAGAAATACAAAACTAACTCCACTATTTTTCAAACATAGAGTTACTTTAAGAAGCAAGAACAACAAACTCAACATTACAAAATTCCATAAAAATACATCTACAGCCAAGCAAATTCTAGCTTCTTGAAAGGTTTTAGGGTGAATCATCTACAACATAAAAATAAGATATTCCCATTCCAAATGCTCTACCAAAATTCATATTCTACAATATATCTCAAGATCTCAACTTAGGCCACACATTAGAATTAGAAAGTATTCCCTCGGTAAAAGCATATAGCATTAGCATTAATGATACAAATCAAGTGACTAAGAGATGAGTATCAAAAACTACTCGATGCATTCTAGGAAGTAATGCAACTGACCGATCCAATCTATATACAAGTTACACAAAAGAGGGAAGGTCGAACTAAGATAAAACAATTAGAGCTTCCCTTTCTAATTCGGTTAAACCGAATATCATTTCACAACTCAGAAAAGAGAATACAACACATAATCCCTTATAGTTTCCAAAGGAGGTAGCGATGAAACTTTACCTCAGAGAATAAAAGAGAAAGGAGTCAATTGACATGATTAGAGAAGGATTCCAACATTCCTTCACAAGAAAATAAGGTCATAAAAGGATTGGTACAAGCCCAATCATAACATCCTTTAACTCTTTTAAACGTAGAAATCATGCACCAAAAGCTGTTAAACTGAATCATGTGACCAGCAAAATGCAAGTCGGGTTTCTAAATAAGGTTCACCCAACACGAAGAAAAAGTAGTAACAATATTACTATCCTCATCAAGAAAGAGAGGTAATAACAAGAATTGCTAAAAACTTACAGGGAATTAACCTTCAACAGTCATTCTAAATCGTCAAAGTTTCATCAAAGGAACCATAGTCTTTCCATTCCTTCAAGACGATAGTGCAACAATCGGTGAGAAAGACTCACATTCGAATCCTCACAGAGGTGAGGGAAAAACATCTTATGAATGGACAAAGAAAGATCCATCGTGATTCAATTTCAAAGAAGGTGCAACACAAGATCGACATGGCTTAGCTACAGGTGCACAAGCTATCAACAGAGATGATAAAAATTATTTTCATTACATTTCTATGGACAGGTTCAACTGCACACCTCTACTAAGTTGACAAGGTATTTTATTCCTTCCAACTTACTCAGAGATCAAAGAAATTGAAGAGTCTAGAAAACCCATTATTCTAAACCGATTTGGTTAGTTCCAGATCACGAAACGTCAACCAAAAATATGAATATACATTCCTTAAAGCTTCACGATACCACAACAGGAAGGATTTAACAAGTTTACTCTAACAAGTTACTTAAGAGGTTAACCTAGATCAGGAACGGGTATGTTTAATCAACAACATCTAACTCAAAAGTGGAGTAGACAGCAAGGTCAACATCTAGCAAGCTCAACAGAGCTACCTAAATAAACCCAATTATCAACTTAGACAAAACCAAATTTTGAAATATCCACAAACAAAACAGGGCTTCATCTATCCAACCTTTAGTTTAGTTTTCCTAAGATTTAAAGAAAAACCCAACAATATTTAAAGTTCAAAGGAGGAGACTTCACACACAGATATCCTCAACAAGATAACTTCAAAATCTAAGTGTCCAAGAAATAATTATCACATAGTTTCCATAAAATAACTTAATTCAAGCAACTCAATTTTAACTGAAAAGGATAAGAGGATTAATAAAACATTCATTCTTGTTTCCATACAAGTTGAATCCACAAAAACAGAAAATATGATCACCCAATATCAACTTAGCTCTCATCGAATGCAAGGTTTGAAGCAGTGAAATTTTCTACAAAAAGTTCAAAGAGAAGTGGTTCATTCCTTAATGTTCCCATATGGGTTCGAGTTTACACAACACTGAACCAAAGCTTCCATTTAAATACAATTCCAATAAAAGCAACAATACTTTATCAAATCAAAGATGCGATGGAGAAGGATATTCTTTTACCTTCTAACAACCAAAACAAACAAACCCAGTTTGAAACTTAAAGCAACATTATATTTCCATAAACCCCCTTTCGAGCATAGACAAGAAAGGTTCACACATGTTCAACATTACTCAAGTCACAACCAGATTTAAGGTGTGATTCACCATTAAATAAATAGGAAAACAACCCACTTCCTACATTATCAAGCAGAGATTCTTCAACAAAAATACAGAGAATTTTCAAGCAAGATTGCATGGTAACCATAACAAAAATAAAAACCCATTTATTTCACGAGAGCAAAGTTGTTTTAATGAAGACATTTAGAGAAAATTAGAACAACTTAATGGATAGAGCCTATCATGCCTGATAGTGCTTCTATTGATTCGAAGAAGATTTCAATCGAGCCTCCAAAATTCCTTCTTCTCCAAATGAAGTCAACAACCAAAAACTTCTTTCTCATATGCCTCTTATACCTCCATTGGATCGAAAATAGTCCAAAGGAGCTAAAAATAGAAACAAATTACAAACAAACTGCTGGTTCGAAGAACAGATATCTCCATGCAGAGAAAAAATTGAAATGCATGAAAGACCAAAAAACCTCCCAAAAATCCACTTGTATGGTTTCCAAGGCAGTTTTCTCACCAAAACTAATGATCATTAATGCCATTGAATTTCACTTTCCTACCTATATCTCCATGCCACTGCCATCTAAAGTTGGTGAGTCCAATTTCAATGATAGCATGCATCACTTAACTCTAGTGATGATGCCAACTAGGATTCCCTCTAATTTCCATGCCTCTGCCAAAACTAGCAGTACCATCCCATAAATTCAAAAATCAAATCACATAAATGACTTAGAAACCATCACCACCACCTTCCACTTGCCATGTGACCCCTTAGGTCCCCTTCCATCCTTACATTAGTTTAGGTTAGATAAACATTAGTTTAGGATCCGACCTTAGGTTAGATAGAAAGTATTTACCTTAGGTCATTTTAATATTGCCATAGGTAACAAGCCATCATAGATTAAGCCATACCACATAGTAATTTAGTATTAGGTAATAGGTTAGAGATAAACCTATCATTATCTTAGGTTATTTCCAAATCCCACACTTATATAACATACAACTTAGATTAGGATGCAACAGGATTAGTGTAGACATAGATCTAAGGTAGGTCCAGTTTACCTTAGGTTAGAATCCCGTTAGGATAGATCTTAAAGATCTAGGACTTAGGTTTTTACCTTTTATAGTCCTGAAGTAGACCTCTATCCTTCTTACACCATTCAGCGTCCTTAAGAAATTACCAAGAAGATCGAGCACACTATTTACAACAAAATGTCGAGAAAGGACTTCCAAGAAAGATCAATAAAATTGTGTATATTTAAGGACTCAGTCCCTTATTTCCTTCAATTTTGAATGTTGGTTTATCATACAAATCAAATAAGAAGAATTAAAGCATACCTTGGATCAATGGAATTGATCTAGGGTTTTGCTATTATATAGAGATATATTTGTAAACAACAATACCAGTTTACAACCTTACCTATCTCAAGCAGAATGGATTCCTTGCAAGCAATAGAATTTCAGCAAAATGAATCCAAGAACAAGAACAATTTATCCATTGCAAGCATGATTTCCAACAGTTCAAAGAATGCTCCTTGTTAGGACAAATCACATGTCAACGTTTGTAATGCAAAGAGGAAAAGTTAACAATTTGTCAAAGATGTTACATAGAGCATGGTGTATGGTATGATGAAATGAGAGGTGGAGCAGGAAGTCCTATCCAAGCATGGGAAAATTATTATGGTGTTGTTTATCATGTGTATGATGATTTTAAGGTCTTTAATCAGTTGTCTCATGCATGTTTGAGAAGTTAGTTCTTAAAGACCAACCAAGTAAGCACAGGTAAGTCATGGTGTCTAGAAATGTGATGATTTACTTGAGAAAAGATCTAAGTTATTACTGTGAGAGGATGTTTTCATGATGCTTCATGACAAGTTTCAGGTCAAAGCAAAGAATTTTTTTGCAGGTTATGTGATTTTTTGCAAAACCGAGTTCTAAAGAAGGTGAAATCAACTCGATATGTCAACATTTTTTGCTCAACTTCTCTCACAAACTTTGCATGGAACATTTTTCCTTTTAGGGATGATTTGAAATTCATCCAAGAGTTTTTTAAAAAATAATGATGTGATTTTATCTTCCGAATTTTATGAACAATCGTTAGCGAGTTATTAAAGTGGTTTGAAACCATAGTTAAACCCTCATAACGTAGTGACTTGGAATCTAAGTGAATTGTTTGGTCTCCAAAATGTTTGGACAAGGTAAATTGATGTATAAAGGTTGTATAGGATTCCTCAAATCTAATTTTGGTTGTGGTTTGGTGTTCTAGCTATTTCATGAAGAGAGAGAGAGAGAGAGAGAGAGAGAGAGAGAGAAAATACCTATTTTATGGAAATTTGTAGTTTTAGGGCTCGGATGGAAGATTTGGTATGAAATGTGAACTGTTCCAGAATACTTGGGAGATTCTCTAAATTTTTATGAAAATTATTAGGTTGATTCATTGGAGAAAATGGAAGATGCGGATCCTCAAACTTTCCCTACCGATTTTGGCCTTAAGGGCTAAAAGCTAGTCATTGAGGATTGAGAGGAGGTTGGTCATTTTGATTATTTTTATGCATATAATGGTCATGAATAACTTTATTGTTGGCACCTGGTATGATGTTTTTGAGTGTTTTTTTTTATTTGGATAAGTGGTTTCTTTTTTAAGCTATAGTGGCCTAATTGGTCTTATTTGGCTTGCCAAGAAGGTGTGTTGGATCATTTTTCTCCAAATTTCATATGCTTATTAATATTTGAGCATGATGGTACAAGTTTCCTTGAAGTGTTATAGGTGTTGATTTATCTTGGAAGTTGATTTGGAGGTTGTTTTGCTTTTTTCTCTCAAGACTAGTTCTTGAGTCCTTGGAGCGTGAATGAGCGGTTTTAGAGTTTGTCTTGGTTAAAGGCCTTTTCTACGAGCTGAAGGATAAAGTGAGTTGTTCTAAAAATAGATTCATATAAATTTCCAATGGTATATGACTTGATCCTTGATGATGAGTTTTTCTATGTGAACTCATTCATTTTATGGGACTAAATTATGGGTGCTAGAAGACCTAGTTGTGTTTGTTTGCTTCTTGGAGTGTTTCAAGGTGGAGATGGATGTTTCAGTGCTTCTTGATCCTGTTGGTGATTATTATAGGTTGCTTTTATGTTTTTATGATGCTTATGGAGTCTTGAGAAAGTTTTTACACCCTTTGAGTTGTTTTTGCATTTGTTGGTGTTTGAGGAGCTTGTATTGGCCTTTGGAGGTGTCTTGGTGCTTGTTGGATATGTCTTGACCCCTTCCGGCCTACTTGGGTCTTTTGAGTTGATTTATATGATTATTTTTTTATGTTTTTGAGTTGGGATGACTAACGTACGTGGTCATGGCTGACCTAGGGGTGTTTTGAGCTATTTTTATGTGTATAAGCTAATGTATTTAGTCAGTTGTGTCCATGGGGATGTGAGCGACCTATAGGAGGTTGAAGAAGAGTGAAGAGGGGTTAAGAATAGAGATAAGAAGAGTGATGAAGACCTAAATAATATTGAGGATCAGATGTGTAAGGTAAAATTTCCTATTCAACCCATGAAGAAGAGATATTGATAAAGTTAGGTGTGTGTTTGTTTTCAAGAGGGTTTGATGAGTTTGGAGTTGAACTTGGATCACTATCAGTTGTGTGAGAAACATATCTTCACTAATCATCCAATCAAATATTTTGTGAAGAATAATATTCACACAAGTCCTTTGTTATGTGCAATAGTATAAAATGTTTATAGGTGTGGGTGCTCCTTGTGAAGTGGGTTCTTCACTAAACAAGTCTTGTGCGATGTGTAAGATTCATACAAGCCCTTATTTTTGTGTAATATAAGTAGATGTTTTAGTGGGTTTTCTTCCCCTTGATGGTTTCCCACTTTATATGTTATGTACTTGTGTTATCTCTCTTGATTTGCATACTAGTGGATGTTTGTAACAATTTTAACAAGCTCACATGGTTATGTATCTTTGAATGGGAAACTTGAATGATCAATGTACGGTTTAGTATTTAAGTAAAATTGGTTTATGACTAATTCACCCCCATTCATTTTTCTTGTAACATAAACAAGAGTATTCCATACACATTTTTCCATATTTTCATTTTCACTTTATGTAAATTCAAGTTTTACATATTACACTTTACATTTGAGTTAAAGTTAAATTTTCTACTATTAAC
This sequence comes from Taxus wallichiana var. yunnanensis, assembly GCA_018340775.1. Lineage (NCBI taxonomy): Eukaryota > Viridiplantae > Streptophyta > Pinopsida > Cupressales > Taxaceae > Taxus > Taxus wallichiana. The sequence continues at coordinate 343,480,760 of CM031235.1, read as the reverse complement.
ATTGACTACATTTTATGTTGCAGGTTTCATCATGGAACATAACAACACCAATACAACAAGACACTACAAAAAAACTTTGGGCAAAGATAAAGTGTGTCTACACACTCATGTATTTTTTTCTTTAAGCATGTAATTTTTATTTCATACTTGAATGGGGACGAGATGTAGAAACTCAAATTTGGTAATTTACCCTTTGACATTATTAGTTTTGATAATACACTATTTCTAAGACAATCACACTCTTTTTTATCTCCGTTTAGTACAAATCAAGGTCTCGATTCTAAATTTCTTAGTCATACACACTGATATATCTACAATTTCTAAAAATTAAATACATAAAATCCATATAAAAACTCCACTTAATAGGGTCCAACATGTAGTTTTCATGTTTTTCATCCATGTCCAAGATAGTATAGCTCAATCGGTTTGTTATTTATGGTCTTCACTAACTTATATGGTTTTGAACTTACATATCCTCCATCTTTACTTTCAATTTCACATGCTTCATTGGGTCATTTACTTCCTCTGGGTCAGCCTTTCCATGATAATTTACCTTTAAAGCCCTATATAAACAAGTTAAACTCTCTCTCATTTACACACCAAAGAATCATATGGATTTCTATTGACATACTCTCTTACAACACTCATAAAAGGCACCCAAGGCTCCCTAAATCTCACAAAATCTCATGCACTATCATTATGACAACAATAACTACATGCATGAAGAATCATACCAGTCAAGGGATCAATTATCTCATTTATAAGCACTCAAACATATCCACTTCAAGTATTTACAAGATCCCAACACAATTAAAGCATTGAGGAAGAGGTTTAAATTTCCAAATCATAGTTGTATTTCATTCAGATATCACATGCTAAGTGGAGAACAATATGTGGCTTGAGGCCTCTTCGAATTAGTTTTGATGTTGGTAGTGAAAAGATTACACTTCAACCTAGCTAGCATTCATTTTCATGGTCTCCTTCCCATGAATAAGGTTTGAGATCTTACACAAAATGTTTAGAGGGTCTCATCACATAATCAACAACAATAGTTTGACATTGCCAAACATTTCTAGGTAGACAAGACTCCTAGAAAGTTACAAAGCTAGATTCCTAGTAGGTCCAAAATGATATAGTAGGTTCGAAATCGTACATACGATCCTAACATTGTTGACTGATCCTGCACCAAGTCAATTTATAGCTACAATTTCAGTTTTGATTCATCATCATGTTCATATCTCCCGATTCTAAGAGTATTCACATCCATAACTCCTCATATCCATCTTTAATCAACTAAGTGCACTCATTCTTGTGTTTTTGTACCTTATAACATATTGTGTACACTAGTTATAAGAATTAATGTGATGTTTTTACATTACATAATGTTGAAGTTAATTAATCAAAATAACCCTTGTATCTCCCTTTATATTCTTGTAGTGTGTTTATCTCACAAACCTAATAAATTTAATATGGAAATAGGGATAAAACTATATTAGACACCCCTTGTTATTCTAATATTTTGGAACCAACAAAGCTCATGAATGGAATAATAGAGATGGAAAAATATTTTGAGAATGAACATCTAGAAGATCCCAAGAAGTTACGAGTTTTCGTGCATGAAGTTGAAACATCACATGCATATCTTTGGTGGGAGCATATCCAAACCAACCGAGTACATCACGAGAATTAAAAATATCATGACATAGGATAAGTTGTTGGCAAGGGTCAAGGTGAAATTTTTGCTTATAGATTACTAGCTCAATTTGTTGAGAAGGTTACAAGGTTTTTAAGTCACGAAGATGGTTTTTAAGTCACCAAAAATAACCAGGAGATGGGAGAAGCAATGATGTTCAAGTGGATATTGTTAAAACTAGAGAAAAAAATTATTGGTCCCGAACAAAGGAGAAATTTTTAGGATAATATGTAAGTTGGGAGGAAAATTCTACAAGGTAAGAGTGGAATGTAAGCACCAATAATTTGGTGGAAGAAGATATTATGGATAACTTGTAGTTGAAAGGAATTGATCATTCAAATTCATACAAGGCTTCATGGTTGTAGAAGGGACACCAACTATTAGTGAAAAAAAAATGTTTGGTTAAATTTTAGATTCAAAGATACAAAGATAAAGTGATGTGTGACATCATGCTCATGGATGAATTTCATGAACATTTTAGTAGGCATTGACAATTCAACTGGAAGGCACAAAATGATGGCCACGCAAACACCTACATGATGGAGAAAGATAGAAATGAGTATACTCTAAGCACATTATGAGAGAAAAGTCAAGTAACACCAAAAGTGTTGCTATTGGGAAAATAGATCCTTAGTGAAATAAAGTAACATAGTGCATGTTTTGTACTCAAAATATAGACATGTTGAAAAATAAGGCATGGTAGAAATGGCTAAAAAGGAGAAAAAAATGCTACAAGAAGGGAAGAAAATATTGGAAGGGTTTTGTAGAAGTTAATTCTAATGAGTTATCTAAATGGTTACCACTTGTGAGAGACATTATTAACTATATGGATTTAATTCTAGGATCAATTTTTCTAAACAAGTTAGCTTACATGATGGAATTACAAGAGAATGCAAAGATATAGAGGTCAAAAGACAAGAGTTTTTGGATAGAGGATTCATCATAAAGAGTCCGATTCTATGCACAATGATGACATTTTTAGCACCAAAGAAGAGTGTTGAGTGGTGAATGTGTACTAATTAAAGGGAAATAAATAAGATCATCATCAAGTGTAGGTTCGCATTGTTGCACATGAACAACATTATGGATTGCTTAAGTAGAGCAAGGTATTTCAAAAAGGTTGGTTTAAAGAGCGAGATACTATAAAACTCACATAAGAGAAGGAGATGAATGAAACACGTCATTTATGAATCAAATAGGATTATATGAGTGGCTTGTGATGTCATTCAGATTGGGCACCATACTAAGTAATTTTATGAGGTTGATGAATCAGGTTTTGAAACCATTGTTAAGGAAAGTTTTTATTGTGCACCTAGATGATATTATTATTTTTAGCAGGATGCATGAAGAGTTTTGCTACACATTAGGTAGATATTCTTATCCAAATCAACCAATTTTATCATAAAATGTAGTCGTTCGAAATAAACACCGAATGAGGTGGAATACAATCAACTTATGCATGAGGGATTCCATTTGAATAGGATTTCATTGATTTTATGAGTCCCTTTCACATACCATTTATGGTATATCAAAAGGAAAATATTTTTTTGGAGTGATAAGAGCCAATTTATATGTATCACAACATACTTGCATTTTGCATTCGAAAAAAACACGACAAAATTCCAGAAATAGTGTTCAAAGATTGTGGGAAGAGTAGTTGATTAATAATTTGTGTAGACACAAAATATATGAACTTGGGTACATTTCTAGGTCCTAAAGCATACTAATGTATACATGATTCCTAAGTAAGGAAACTAGTGGTTGAAAACTTTGTTTGGACATTTTACTTTATCTCTTGCACTTTTATTGGCCTTACATATCTTACATCTCTACTAGAACTTTACTTATTTATCTTTTATGGCCTCAAACACTAGTTCCTAATTAGGACAGAAGCACCTAGGTGCTCTTATCCCTTATGGGCACTCTTGACCTTCTCTTTTCTTATTCTTCTCCTTTTAGGTATTTTTTTATTTTTGGTCACTTTATAGAACTTTGGGTCAGCCTTTCAGTTGTCAATTATGAAATTCAAACAAGGGAATAATATATATACTTAGTTATTGCTCTCAAATAAGGGGCCAAGCACATAATCATTATCTATCATCACCTAAGTTTAAATTCAAAGACACAATAGCATTACAAAACATACATCTATCACATCCATACAAGGGACAAGGGATGCGTTATTCCACATACACAACATATGAGAGGAGTTAATTCTATTCCATCACACACATTCTAATGCTTGGTACATTTTAGATCTAGCCTGCTATCATCATGTAGCTTACACAAGGGCATCCTAAGGCATCATTACACACACAATCACAAAGAAAGTACTACATGGAGTTTGAAATGTAGTGCAACACTCAGTATTAAGTTCACTCTTCGGGTGACCTTCATGGTCATTCTGACTCCACATTCTGCATATTTTTATTAGATTTGATGTATTTTGTGGACATGTGTAGGTAGTTATCTATTTTTCAGGTTATAGGTATGACTGACGATCTAACAGCCAAACCAGAGTGAAAAAGAGTGAGTAGAAGCAAAAATCTTCCATCCCAGGAAGGATCAGAACCTAAGCATCTAAGCGGAACTAGTGCCCAATCCAATAATTAGTGCCAGGTGCTCATGTCCTCCTCGTGGGCACTCCTATCGACACGGTTCTAAGTTCTAAAACCCTCATCAAACCTTGAAGACATTGATCCCAACCAGATCTAATAGTTACCCAGTCCAAATCATCCCCAGATTGCATAGAAATCAGCTAAGTCATCTTCCTCTTTCATTTTTTTAGGGTTTCCTACCTTTAAATGCTTTTTGCTTGTATATCATTAGTTACAATAAATTTACATTGAAATTGAGGTCTAATTAAATTTAGATTAAATCATTTGGTGAACCCATACGCTTAAACCCTACCTTGCTTCAAGGCCTTTTTATGCCCATCACCCATAGTGGTCGTTTTGGTCCTCTTACACACATTGAGCTTCCTCCATCTGCCCATAGGATTTCTAAACCAATGGATGACTTTGATAATCCTTTGATTAACTCAACCCATATTCCTCTTGAAAACATTGAAGCTTCTAATAGTGAACACTCATACGATGAAGACACCAATGTTGATCAAGAGCAACTTGACAAGCTCACTAACTTTTGTTCTACTTTACGTGACCACCCCACACATATTCCACATGTTCTCAATGCTTTACTCACTGCTAAAATATCTAGAGATGCTACCACTCTCCCTCTTGTGGGTTCCTCCTCGACCACCATGACATCTACCCCACCTTCCACCATTCCTATTTCTATTACTACAACTACTACTCCTCTTCTCCCTCCCAATACTTCCCATACACAACCTAACTCCTCTTTAGGAACTCATGACCTAGCTTCATTATACCATGATTTGAAAACCCAAATTCACCAATTGCAATGAGCCTCTATATCCTCCTCTCCATATCTAGATTCCTCCCTCCTCCTTCATAGCCCTTTTGCACCTGCCATCTCCTCTTATTTTCTTCCTCTTAACTTTGTCACACCTAAGTTTCCTATGTTCAATGGCCATGGTAACCCTCAAGAACACCTTCAATCCTTCCATGTTACATGTCTTGACTATGCTGATGACCTTACACTATTGGCCAAATTGTTTCCTCGAATCTTAAATGACTATGTTATGTGTTGGTTTTATGATCTACCTATCCATTCGGTAACATATTTTATAGATTTATCCAATGTATTCCTTTCTCATTTTTCTATAAATATCAGCACTAAGATATCCTATGCACAATTAGCTAAAATCAAACAAGGATCCAATGAACATATTGCAAACTATGTCTTGCGCTATAAGAACAACCTTGCTAAAATGACCAATGTCCTAGCTGATTCAAAATTGCAAGATCTATTTGTTCAAATTATTTTACCTCTACTCGAGAAAGTTTCATTTTCTAAACTTCTCCTTTGATCAAGTATGTCATACACTCAAATTACGCAAAAATAGACTACTATCTATGGGAAAATTGAAGTATTATGAGACTTCCTCCTCCTCTTCCAATAAGTTTTAATTTAAGCCTACCTACGCCCAACCCATTATCAACATTGTTGCTCCACCTACTAAGCTTCAAATTCAACCCATAAGGCACACATTTACTAAGTTATCATGTGCACCTTAGTTCCTATTACAAAAACTCGCTGAAAGCAATCTAATTACTCTCCCTCCACCGCTCAATCTAGACCCTTCTCACCCACATGGTCATAAACATGATGAAAATGCACATTGTGATTACCACCGATGAAATGGACACTCTACTGATCATTGTTTTAAGATTAGGCATATCATTCAAGATACTATCGATAATAATGCAATCAAGCTCCCAGATCCATCTATTTCTAAACCGGTCAATGATAATCAAAAGATTAATAATATTCAATGACCCATTACCAAAGCATGACAATCCATCTACTAATTCCTCTATTAATTATACATATCATGATGTGCCTCCTCCTTCATCAAATCCACTTGGTTTACTCATTGCTACTACTAACATGTCACCAACATTTATCACCTTCTCGAGATCATGATTACAATGCCACATTTTCCTCTTATTCAATGCACATTAATGTTTCTATTGGTACTTATACTAGTAAACAATATTTTGTTTTATCCCTCGGCCCTTTTCCAATGCATGCTTTGTAGTGCTTCTATTAGCCCTTTCCAACCTCCCAAGTCACATTTCTAGTCCCTAATTCTTACGGTCTTATTGTCCTTCCCATCAATGTCGGGTACCTTACCATACTTACACCATTCCTTGTTACATATGAAATAAATGATTGTGACATGGTCTTAGGTCTTCCTTGGCTTTGAGCTACCAAGGCTATCCCTTCCATGTTCCGCTTATATCTTAAATTCATTTATAATAAGAAATTCGTCACCATTAAAGGTATTCCACCATACACGCCATTACCTCAACCTATTATTGCCGTTATTTTTGCACCAATCACAAAATCTAGGCCTCTGCACCGCTCAAGTCTAAATCTATCTCTCGAACCTAGATTTCCCATTCAGACACAACCTACATCATGATCCACTCATCCTCTCCGAGTCCATTAGTCCACCTTGTTGGCCTAAGTCCCCTAAGTAGGAAACCTATTCCTTTAGGTGTTATCCACCTCCTTCACCACATCGGTCTCTGTCACATACACATGGATATTTCCCTACACCACCAGTCCAAGACCATCGTCACATGCCTTCTCTTTCTTGGATACCAGTAAAAGGGCCCTCTCTCTCTTTCCCATCTTGAGATAGTTTTCCATCACTTATACACTTTGGAGGCATTGCTCTCCTTCCCACCCATCACCATTTGATGTCTCTATTAGCTACTCATAGTTCACTTGTTACACTTCACACCCTATGCTTCTTTTCTACCATATACTCTCACCACACATACTTTATCTTCATTACTCGATGACACACTCTTGTTCTATGGTTCATGCTTGACTATTGAGGGTGTAATTCCTCCATGAACCTCACTTGTCACATCTTGGCTACTCTCTCTCTATCTCTCATGCTTTGTGCTTCATGTCTATCTTTCCAAGCATTGTCACATATACTTTACACTCGTTACTCAATGACACACTCTTGTTTTATGGTTCATGCTTGAATGTTGAGGGTGAAATTCCTCCATGAACCTTACTTGTCACATCCTAGCTACTCTTTCTATCTCTATTCTTCATTACTATCTTTATGAGCATTACCACATCTCCGGTTCACATAATTTACCTTCATTACGCAATGACACACTCTTGTTCTATGGTTCATGCTTGACTATTGAGGGTGAAATTCCTCCATGAAACTCACTTGTCACATCCCGGATACTATCTCTCGATCCAAGCTTCATAAATATCTTTCTAAGCATTACCACATCGTTGGTTCACATATTTTACGTTCATTACCCAGTGACTCACTCTTGTTCTACGGTTCATAATTGACTATCAAGGAGCATTCTTAAATGAACCTCATCTCGTGCACATCGATGGGGAAATGTGGCTCCTCCCATCTTGACATATTTCATATCACAACACACCATCATCTTCACACAACATTTGCACATCTTGGTTGCATATAATCTTGCTAGTTTATACTATTTACATGTTACACTTTTTTCCATGGTAGATGGATACTTAGTATGCCATTATATTTTTCTATACACATGTACACATTCACATGGTATCTTGAGGTGATGCGGGACTTTTATAGATTCTTACACAATGCATGATGCTCGACACTACTCTTTACTATTCTGCCGAGGCTTCTGGGGGCATCTACCTTTTTCTACTCTTCTCTTACACATCAAAGGTCCTATTATATCAGTATTTAGTACTTCTTGTCACTTACTTTTCACATATCTAGACATGTTTGACATACTATTTTATCTTTCTAAAATGCTAATGGGTGCTTCTTGTGTAGCATTTACCTTACATGAATCAATACAACCCTTGTTATCTGTCACTTCTTTCTTACTATTGTTTGTTATTGTTAGTTATTGTTTGTGGGCTATACCCTATTTCATGTTTGATCATTGGTTTATGGAAGCTTGGCCCCGATTATCTTGTGACATTGTGAGTAGTGTCCCCTGTCTGTAACCCACTTATCGTGGTCTCTCTCTTGTTTTCATAGTGTGTTTTGTTACATTATACTCTATTGCATGCTATCTCTTTTACACTAACACTTGTTTCTAGCCTACATTGTTTGTATGTGCCTTAGTTTCTACCATACACATCCCCTACCCCATGCAGGTATCCAAGCTCATATTTGTATATCAACTTCAAGTCCTCTCTTTTGGTCCGCATCCTCCTACATTCATTGCATGCACCCCAAATGAGGGAGGAAATCTATAGGGTGAACAAATAGCCCTTTAAGGAACATAGAGTTACAAAATAGAATAACAAAATATAGAAATTGCAAAGGAACATAGTCACAGACATGTCTAAAATCTGACTTAGAAAATAAAAACCAGATACTAGCGCCTAGTATAGACAAGAATGGTGGGTATTATTGTCCCACCTAGGCACTTGTGTCCTAGTTGAAAAGACAGACAGTTTCTTAGTTCAACATAGTTTGTAACATTTTACAATATAGTTCTACAATATCAAATACTTCTCTCGATTCTTACAATTGAGTTATAATCGGTTACAAATTAGGACATGCCATCTACAAAGTGATACTTGGGGAAATTTCATGGATGGAGATAAAAATAGACCTCTCTCCCCAACACTCTTCTCTTAGTGTAAGATCACCTAAAAACTCATTCTTGGTGTGAGATCACCCAAAAAAACTCGTCCTTAGCGTGGGATCACCCAAAAACTTTCTCTTGGTGTGAGATCACCAAAACCCTCACCCATTTTGGCAACAAGACACTCAAATCTGCAAAGCATATGTAAGAAAAAAACAACTTTCTATCCTTTACTCTCTTATACATCAGGTGCACACTTTCCTTTTAAATTTACACAATTTTACTTACTTATACACATGTTACTATGATTTTTCATATACATGAATTTGACTACTCTTTTTCTCTTCTTTTACAGGTTCATCCTTATACGCAATAAGAACCATCTCACATCAACAAGGAAAATCTCCAATAGTACACTACTAAGCATATGCTTCACCTCTAGGGTAAACCTCCCCTTCTTAGTTTCCATGCTTCACATTATGATAACTTCATGCTTCACTTGTCCACTCGGTACACTATCGACAACACTTCTATTTGGATCATAAGGTACACATTTTCTAAATACTTTATGTTATCGAGGTATTCACTCAATAGCATAAATTAGGGAAAATGTAAACACAAAATCTATGGATTTGGGTAAATTTCTAAGTCCTAAAGCATACTAATGTATAAATGATTCCTATGAAAGAAAACTAGTGGTTGACAACTTATTTTGGGCCTTTTTATTTATATCTTACATTTTTATTGGCCTTCGATATCTTACACTCTTCGGAACTTTACCGATTTATCTTTTATGGCCTTAGACACTAGCACCTAGTTAGGACGAAGCACCCAGTGCTCTGTCCCTCCTAGGTGCTCCCGACCATCTTTTTTTCTTCTTCCTCCTATTTTGGGTCTCTTTTACTTTTTGGTCACCTTCTAAAACTTTGGGTTGGCCTTTCAGTTGTCAATTACAAAATTCAAACAAGGGAATCATATATATATTTATTTATTTCTCTCAAATAAGGGGCCAAACACATAAGCATTATCTATCATCACCTAAGATTTAATTTAAATACACGAGCATTACAAAACATACATCCGACACATCCATACAAGGGAAAAGGGTTACATTATTCTACATACACAACATAGGAGGGGAGTTCATTATATTCCATCACACACATTCTACATACTTGGTATATTTTAGATCTAGCCTACTATCATCATGCAACTTACACAAGGGCATCCTAGGGAATCATTACACACACAAGTAAAAATAACTACATGGAGTTTGAAATGTTGTGCAACGCTCAGTACTAAGTTCACTCTTTGGGTGACCGTCATGACCAGACCTAACTCCACATTTTGTATATTTTTATTAGATTTGATGTGGTTTATGGACATGTGCAGGTAGTTATATGTTTTCCAAGTTACATGTATGAACGATGATCTAACATCCAAACCAAAGTGAGTAAGAAGATAGAGTAGAAGCTAAGATCCTCTATCCTAGAAAGGATAAGAACTTGAGCATTTAAGCAATCACGAGTGCCTAGTCCATTCATTAGCACCCAGGCGCTCTTGTCCTCTTGTGGGCACTCCTATCCGACACGATTGAAGTTATAGAACCCTCATCAAACCTTGACGACATTACTCCCGGCCCGAGATCTTATAATTACCCATTCCATACCACCTCTAGATTGCACGGAAATCAGCTAAGTCATCTTCATCTTTCATTTACTTAGGGTTTCATATTATCATTAGTTACATTAAATTTACATTGAAATTAAGGTTTGATTCAATTTATATTAAATCAATTTGAAGAAATTCAATTTTAAATAAAAGGAATTGGTATATTTAGGATTTGTGATTTTGAAGAGGGATTGAAGATGGATCTTGAAAAATATGCACATGTATGGATTGGCCATCACCAAGGAGTGCTTCTAAAGCATGTAATTTTCATGGGTTGGATAGATTTTACTGCAAGTTTATTAGAAACTTCACCAATGTATGTACACTCGATTATAGAGGCCATGAGAGGGCCTAGGAAGAGTTTTTTTAGCATAAGTGGAGAAGAAATTTTTGTATTATTGAAGCAAATAATAACATAACAATCAATGTCGACATTACCATATTATACAAAGATATTTCATGTCAATTGTAATATTAGTGGTATAGTTGTTAGTGTAGTATCGAGTCAAGATCATAGACATATTGCATATTTGGTGAAAAATTGAATGATTCAAGGAGGAATTATAGTGTTTACAATAAAGAGTTTTACAAAATTGTGTGGGCATTTAATAAGTGGAGAACATTGATCAATTTTTGTTATACACAAACCATCATGCACTATAGTTTATTAATAACCATGGAACATTGAATCAAAGGCACATGAAATGGGTAGAGTACGAAAGGATACACATTTTTGTTAAATCCCATGAGAGGAAAATATAACAAGGTGGTGGATGCACTCAATAAGGAGGAAACTAAGAGAAAAATGGATTAGATGGTATATGTGGGGGTTTCCCTGACAAAGTCGGTTCCAAGAAGTGTTACCTTCCTTTCACGGATGTCAACCCCATTAGATAAGAGAAAATGATATAAATGAAAGATAGATAGATAACATACATAAACTGATAAATAATAGAACCTAAAAAATGTTGATGTATAAAGGAGCTATTGATCTGATCAAAGATAAATGTAAAGAAAACCAAACTAAGAGAACCACAAGGGCATGAGGATGATATTATGGTGATACAAGTGGCATCACAAGGGCATTGTGGTGATGATGAAAATAAGTGAGAGCTATAATGTCAGAGGTTTTCTATGACTTTAACTTGTTGAAAAGAGGGGGAAGGCTTGTATTTATAGCCTAGAGATGGGGTTAATTTAGGGGTTATCAGGTAATCTAGGTTTGAAAAAGTAACCCTAATTAGGTGAGTGGGGGACATGATTTGAGTGATTAGGTGAAATAATGGATTTGATGTGGATTATTTTGCATTATTTAATTCGTGAGTGGGGTGCATGATTTGAATGATTTTGGAGTATTTAATTATTAGGTGGGGTGATATGAATTAATTTGGAATATTTAATTATTAATTGGATATTAGCATATAATGAGGTTTAGGATTTAAAGGGGATCAATTAACCAATTAAGATTGATTAATTGAATATGTATTTTTGGTGGGAAATGGATTTATTCAAATTTAGGGGGAAAGGGATTTGAATGGGTAAGCCTAATGAAGGAGAGAAAATGTGGGTGAAGGGGAGGAATGATACCAAAAAATGGTGTCTACATTTGCCCTTTTTGATGAGTGGTTTGTGTTGGGAAAGCCATGTGAGAAAAAAATGATGAAGTATTAAAAATATGATTGATTGAGTGTTCCCCCTCAAACTTGGGATTGACAACATAAAGGAAGTCAATCATGAGTTTGAAAGAGATAGATGTTAAAGGTTGGGTGGGTGATGAAAATATGGGTAAATGCATAACCAAGGCAAGATGCCCCAAGCAAAAAGGATCACAATAATAATGAAAAATATGGTGGTGACTCCAATATCACATCGGTAGAGGAAAATTGTGGTCTCAATGGAGAGGGGACAATGTTCTCTATGGACCAAAGTGAGTGGGTGAAGACCACACATATATATATGTAAAGCCAAGATGATGACCAATCAATGGGTCATAGAAAGCACCAAAGTATGCGCAATGAAATGCAAAAAAAAATGTGAAATCCTTCGTACATGAGGAATCGAGTGAAAATTATGCATCCACAAGGACGAGGATGAAAACAAAGGTGTCCCAACACAGGACACGAAGAGTGGCTGAAAAGGTGAGTTGGAAATATGGATGGTGAGGTAATATGCCCAGAGTGAGGGGTGAATAGTATTGAAGAGATATTTCCTAAGGAAGATGTTTTGTTGACAAGAAAATACTAGAAGAAGAAAGTAGAACAAACTTTGATTCATGGAAATGGGGGAAGATTACATGATCGATGTTTTCCAAGAAAAAAGTAGAGCAGGAACTTATGAGGGAAAAGGTGATAGTTGATGGTTGTTATGGTATCCTCAAAGAAAAAATACCATGGGAAGAAATGCTTAGAAATGGATATGATGATGCCCCCTCGAGAGGGCTATGACGAGGATAGAAGAGGTGATAGAGCTCTCAAAAAGAGGAGAGGTCAATGTTAGAGAGGAGGATGAGAATGGGGTGTAATGAAATGGATCGGCGGTGGTGCACAAATGGAGAAATATCATAATCAATCGTGAATGCTAGGTGTGAGGATGTGTTGAAGGATGTAATGAGTAAGAGTGGAAAAAAAAGGAATGAACAGAGAGTAGTGGTTGATTATGAGAAGAGAAAGAAAGGTCAAAGGTGAAGGAGACAAGGGTATGGAATAGAGCGAGACAGAGATGGAGGAGGAGAAAAAAAGGAATGAAAGAGGGAGAAGAGAATAAGAGAGAGGGATGATAGGGGAAGAAGGAAATGATGAAGGAAAAATAAGGAGAAGACAAGAAAATGACAGAGAAGAGGGTGAAATTATGAAAAAGGGAGAGAGATATTCAAAATGAAGGGAGTGAAGAAGGGTGAAGGAGATGAAGGGAGAGAAATGATGGAAAACAAAAGAGATGATAGAGCTGAGAAAATAAATAAACTATAGAAGTAGGAGGTGAAGAAGACAAAAATAGGTGGAAGAGAATAATAGAGAAGGATGATAGGAGAAGGGAATGAGGAAAGACAAACAAGAAGATGAGATGAGAGTAGGGGGAAAATTAAGAAAAAGGGAGAGAAGGATGGAAAAATGAAGGGGATGAGGATGATGAAGAATTTAAAGAAGATGAAAGAGGAGGTAGAATGGAGAAAAGAAAGAAACGATGAGGGACAAGAAGATGTGGAGAAGATCAAAGAAAAGAAGAGAAACTGGTATAGAATGAGGGAAAAGGTGGGGGTGATAGAGAAAGGAAGGGGAGGGTAGGAGGAAGGTGAAAATGATGGGGGAAGAAGAGATGATAGAGTCGGATATAGGGAGAAGATTGAAGGGCCCAGGTTACCATGAGAAAACCAAGGTAAAGAATATGGAATAGACCACATGGAAATGCATGTGGAGGGTGAGATGATAAAAAGATGGGACAATGTCTGAAGAGCCATGTTATCAATGGGGAAGTAAGAAGGAAACACAAAGTAAAAAGGGGAAGAAGATGATACAGAGGAAGTGAAATAAGATGAGGAGTAGAAAGGAGGGGAGGACAACAGAGAAAATGATGTAGAAGGAAGGAAACCAAGAACAGAGATATTCAATGAAGAGAGTGAGTATATCGAAGAACGTAAAGAGAAAAAAGGGAGGAGGAATGACAGGATTGGAAAAAATGAGAGATGCATGAGATGAGAGGAAAGAGGATATGAGACAATAGAGAAAAAGGATGTATGATGAAGACAATAAAGATATTGCAAAGAATGAAGGAAGATGGAGAGGTGGGGAAGAAGAATGACAAGAAAGGGGAGGGGTGGAGAAAAGGGATGTGAGGGAAGAGAGAATGGGGGATAGAAGAGGCAATGTCAGTGAAGGGATGTTAGGAGAAGTCCACCGATAATGATCGATAGGGAAGGATGGGAGGAAAAGTGAGAAGAGGGAAAAATTAAATGAGGAATGGAAGAGGAAACTCCAATGAAGGGACATTAGGAGAAGTCCCCGATAATGATCGGTGGACACAAAGGAAGGAAGGAATGAAGAGAAAATGGAGGAGGTCAAAAGAGTGAACAAGGCATGTGAGAATGGGGATGAGTGAATTTTAGGAGAAGTCCACCAATAATTATTATGGAAATGGAAGATGATGATGAAATAATGTTAGGGGAAGACCATCAATAATGGTGGGTAGACATGGGGTAGATATGTGGGAGAACTCGAGAAGATGGAGTGGAAAGAGTAAAGAAAGGAGGGATAATGATTTGTGCTAAGATGAAGGTGAGGAGAGGATGTAGTGGATGAGGATGAATGAGGTAAAGATGAAGAAACAAGACATGAAAAAATGGAAGAAGTGGTATGAAGGATGATGGATCAAGGAGGGGAAAATGGGGGAAAGGAACATGGTGATAAGTGGAAGATAGGAGATGCATTTGTGATATGATAGGAGAAAGGATAATGGTAGGATGAAAATGTGGTTGGTAAGGAAGACCAGGAGGAAGAAACAATCAAATGGAGGGAATGAAGAATGAGGTGAGGGAGAAGTCCAAAATGATAATTCTACCTTAAGGGAACTCCTTAAGTAAGAATAGTTATGTGACAAAAGTGGTTAAGTAAGATTCCAAGTGAGGGATGATGGAGATGAAAAGTGGGAAAGTAGGAGGTAGTGTTTTGTGAGAATGAAAGAGGAGGTGAGAGGATGTGATGATGGGGAATGATGAGAAAATGTGGATGGTGAGAATGTGGAGTGATGGGGGAGTGCAAGATGACAAATCATCCTTAAGAGGGACTCTTAAGTAAGATCGCCATGCCACAGGAGTGGTTAAGTAAGATCACCAAACCGAAAATGATGATATGGAAGGTGAAAGAAAAAAATGTATTGGGTACAAGGGTGGAATGGTTGGTTAGAGGTGGAGTAGATGATTATGAAAAAGGGAAAGAGAAATAAGATGGAGGAAATATGATGGGATGGGGGAGGGGGAAAGATGGAAGATCAACCTTAAGAGGGACTCTTAAGTAAGATTTCCATGTGATGGGGATGGTTAAGTAGGATCGCCAAACCGAAGAAGAAGAATGATGGGAAGAAGTAAGTGATTGATGGAGTTGGTGGGGAGAGGGTATGACAAGATGGACTAAAGGGAACCCTCAAGTGAATTTTCCATACTACGAGCATGTGTAAGTAAGATTACCAAGAAGAAGACGGATACTAGGAAGAATGAGAAAAGAGTGAGTGGTGTATGCCAAAATGGAACAAGAGGTGAAAGGAGGTGATAACAAGGAAAGAAGGAAACAAAGGAGTGTGACATGAATGGATGGAGGAATATATGTGTGTAGATGGAGAGTGTAAGGGAAATCCTTAATTGGGATGCCCATGTGGTGAGAGTGATGATGTAAGAATGATCAAGTGGAAGAGGCAGAGTGAAAAGATGTTTGTGGTGGTGATTGTCATCCGATGGAAGAGGAGATGGTGGAGAAGTTTCTACAATGGGAGGATCTAAGGAAGAAGGTATACCTCAACTAAGAGTCCCCTAATTGTATGGATGGTTAAGTAAGATTGTCAAGTTGAAAGTGGAAGAGTGAAAAGGGAAAATTGGGAAGAAAGGAAAGGAAGATACACATGAGTGGTGAAAGGGGACAGGAATGGTGAGAAGGGTGATGTGGGGATAAGTGGTGATGAGTGGAAATGAGGAGAGAGGATCAATGGATCAAATACATTGTTGATCATGGTGGGGGATAAGAAGTTGTAGGATAATGAACTCACCTTGAGAGGGATCCTCAAGTAGGATTGCAAACTGCAAAAACAATGGAGATCAAGTAGAATTCCCAAACCAAAAAGTGTATTAGCGAGAGCATTCATAGATGTTAACAGAATTCATGGAATTATGGATGATTGTAAGATATGTCATCCTTAAAGGTAAACATATAGATATAGATTTCATGGTTTGAAATTTGATATGTAAGAATGTGATCTTGATAAATGGTGACCTTAATGAGAAAAAGACACATAATCGTAGTAAGGGGCATATAGGGAAACCATGCTTTGAACCGGATTGGAGGTAAACAAGAAAGGGTACCACTCAAGGCATTACACTTGCAGCCAATAACAAGTGTTAATACATAACCAATGATAGTTAGTTATACCAAAAGACCATGAGGGAAATATGGATGAAATATGCTCATAAACCTAATGTCGACATGAAAAGGGGATTCTAGATGTAACTTGTACATGGGAAGAGGGTTCTCCATAGGTGGTTGTTCCTAGAACTATGCCCCAACTCTGGGTAGGGGAAAGAGAGCAAACTGATCAATGCGGGAAGTTTTCTAAGAGAAAGTTGATCAAAGCGGGAAGCTTTTTGAGGATGCTAATACAATAGAAGGTTGATCAATGTGGGAAGCCTTTGCTGCCATGATAAGAGAGTAGCCATCCTTCGAGGGTATGGTCTACTTTTTGCTTTTGCTTTTGATTTTTTTTTGACTTTTTTTTTAGATGGCAGGATAAGATATGCATGATAGTTGTCCTTTGGGGGAGTATCTATACTTATTATATGCTTTTTATGAACAACTGTCCTTTGATGGATCAATCTATTTTTGGATAAGATAACATGAGACAAGAGCATCCATAATTTTAATTTTCTTTTTTTTTTTTTGTGTTGATTTTCTATTTGATGGGGAAGAGTTGGGTATAGCTAGGTAGACCACTTAGGAGGGGATGATGATCATACAAGTGACACCCTGGACCCTTTTGTGTGGTTTGATAGGTAGATAGGAGGATGATGGATGTAATGATCATGGAGTTCTCACCAAAAAGGGAGAACCTATCCATAAGAACAATGCTATGGACAGAGCCGTGGTGCCCATATTTAAGGTCATGACTAGGAAAGTGATGGTAGACCACATAATTCCAAATCATTATAGTGATAGATGGAAGAGGTTCATGATGGAGGAATGATCTAAGGATATAACTAAGTGCTCATTGGTAGGTATGCTAACAATAGAATGGTCGTAAGTGCAATGCATTAAGAGGTTTTGTCTCTGGTTTACCATCAAGGGAAGCCAAATGATAACCCCAAACCCATACTTATGTGTGATAATGTAAGGTCCAATCCAGTTGGGAGAAAAATTTCCCATGTTGGCTCCTTTCTAGAGTGTGATCGAAAGATAGGATAAAGTCTTAGGGAGGAAGATAGGATATGATAGATAGATATGATGATATAGATGAGCGAAGATAAAAATTATGTGCTATCCTTGAGGAAGTGAAGAAAATATGTGCCCCTAATGAGGTGAATAAATGGCCACAAAGGTGGGCTTAGGATGAAAATAAAGAGAGGGTAAAATGTGATCACAAAGGTGGATCTTAGGATAAGGAGAAATGGTCCCCCAAGGAAGGGAGAAATATGGCCATGATGAAAAACATGGACTTAGGATGAGAGAGGATAGATTGATGAAATGGATAATGCACAAGATCTCAAAAATGAGGAAGCTGAGAAACATGTGTATTAGAAGACAAGAGAACAACCACAAGAGTGAGCTTAGAATGAAAATAAATGGTCCCCCAATGGAGAAACAAGCATGGCCACAAAGGTGGATTTGAAAAGAGCATGGCCACAAGTGTGGACTTTGGAATAAATATGGCGCCCCAAAGGAAGGGACATGTATGGCCACAATGGTGGACTTAAAATAAAAAACATGGTCCCTCAAGGGAGAGATGAATATGGCCACAAAAGTGGGCTTTAAAAAGAGATGAAGATTTGGACAAGATTAATTTGGATTTAAGATTGGATGAGATGGATTGGATGAGATTAAATAAGTGATGTCAAAAGTGAAGTCCCCCAACATCAAGGAAGTTGTATGGATGGATAAGAGATGAATTGATGTGGAAGGGATGCTAAGGATGAGGGGAGGATGTCCCCCTAGTGAGGGAGATTATATTAGATGCGAGATGAGTTAGTGGATGATGTCAAAGGAGTTTAGATAGGATTGTTTTGGATTTGGATTGGATAAATGGTCAGAGACCACAAGGGTGATTGGAAAGATAAATAATATTGATGAATAATGAAGGACCTTCCATAGGAGGAATGTCATGTGCAGGAGAGATGTTAAGGGATGATATGGATGGAGGAATCATGGGAAACCCGATGGATGGGATACAAATTGGATTAGATGTAGATGGAGAAGGATGTTCCCCTGAATGAGGAAATCATCTTTCTCAATAAGGTTATGGATGATTTTCTGAAAGGCCTTACAATGTTCAATGTCATGGCCGGGGTATGATGATAAGTGCAAATGCAATTGGGATTGAACCATGATGGCTTTGGACTATGGGGATTAAAATATTTAATGGGAGGAAGTGTGATGGAAGATATTTGAATTAAAATGTGAAGGATGTCTACGTAGGACCCAATCAAAGTGTCATGGGGAAGGTAACTCTTGTGGGTTTTGATAGAATATTTTGGCTTGGAGTTAGGGGAAGAAGTGGACGTAGATCGGATGGGTGAATTAGATGTCTTAAAAGATGAATCAATTTTGAGAGGAGGGTTAGATTGTTTGGATTGGGATTTATCATTACGAGGTGTATTAGATGAAGGGAATGACCTTAAAATAGATGTTGTAACATTGGATTGCTGAAAAGAGGGAAGACCTGACTTCTTACGAGGATGCACAGAGACTTTTTTGGGGATGCTTACCAAGAGTCATAGATTTTGATCAAGAAGATTTACTCTTTGGCGGGGATGATAATAATTTCAACTGGAGGATCTAAATATTGTGGTGTAGGGGTGGATATTGATGGAGAAAGAGGTGTTTGTATGATGTGATTAATAAGGTCTATGTGAGATTTGGATTGTGTAGGTTTTGGTTTGGTTAATGTGGAAATAGTTGATTTGTGAATCCCCTTTGTGTTTGCCTTAGGTGGAGGTGTTTGTTCTATAATTTTTCAAGGGGTATCATTGATAGAGTTACAAATCGAGAGGATTTGGGTGTGTGATAGAAGGATTAAGTAAATAATATTGGGATAAAATGGGTGATGTGGCCATGGGAAAGGATATAGGTATAGGTGATGAAGATGTCAAGGTAGGGGTAAGTGGATTTGTTGATATGATAGATATAGGGGTAGTTGGGATGGATAGGGAGGTGGGCATAATTGGGATATTTGGAGATGTAAGTGATGTGGTGATGGGTATGTTTGATATAGATGTGGTTAAGGGGTTGAATATGATAGGTTGGGGCATGATAGATGTGGATGAAGTGGTATGTATAGTTGAAGTCGATGTGGATGTGGTAAAGGTAGTTGGTGTGGTTGGTAAAAAAAAAAAGTGTGGAAGGAGGAACTGGGATTGACTCTAAGGATGGTATAATGGGTAAAGGTGGAATGGATGTAGGTAAGGTAGTCAAATCTAATGAAGGGGATGTGGTAACCGATGGAGTAGATATGATAGGTAATGAAGTAAATGTAGGAGTAATATATGGGTGTGTAGAAGTAGGTGGGAATGGTTGTTTCATAAATGTTTTGAGGGGTAAGAATGATATGTTTTCAAATGGGGTTGATGTTGTAGGTGTGGATGTATGGATAGGTTTGTTTGATGTAGATGTGGGTGAAGGAAAATATGAGAGATGTAGGGATAGGTGTGTATATCAATGGGGCCAAAATAGGTGCTAAGGATGAATCTGATGTGATAGATTGGGGCATGATTGAAGTGGATGAAGTAGATGGTATAGTCAAAGTTGATGTGGATGTGGTAAGGGTAGAGAGTAGGTATAGGTATAAGACAAGTAGTAAAATTTGATATAGGTGTGATAGTTGTGGATATGATAGGTTCGAATAAGGAGTGGGAATAATGTCTAAGGTAGGAACATGCAGAGTCGGTGATGAGATGAGATCTTGATTGATGGTGTTAATGGTGTAAGCATTTGATAGTTGAGATGTAAAAGGGGTGGCTTGATTTTTGGTGGTTGATTAGGAAAAGGTTGTGTAATTTTATCGAGGGGTTGGCTAGGTGAAGTGGTGGAGCTATCCATTTGGATATCCCCTTGATTTATAAGTTGTTGGATACGATCTTTGAAGGAATGACATTTCTCAATGTCGTGACCTTTGACTTGATGATATTTACAATAGTGGGCTTCATGATACCAAATAGGCTTGGGTCGCGAGTCATCCATGGGTCATATGGGAGGAAGTTGGATGGAGTGTATTGCCATCAACTTGTCAAATACAGAACTATAGGATTCCCCAAGGGGTATAGTTAGGAGATGGTCTAGGGGCTTGTTTTTGAGGCCACATGCTAGATGTAGGTGGATGAGGACTTAACAACCATGACATTGGCCACACCCTTAAATGTGTCATTATGTGTGGATGGTTTAGTAAATTCAATTTTAGGTTTGGTCGATCTGAGTTTAAGATGACCTTGCTCAATGGCACATGGGTTTCAAGTTTGTGAGCCATGGTGAAGGCTTCATCAAAGGTTGAATGATTGGATTTGCAAGGTAGATGATATATGCTTCACACATGAACATGAGAAGAGTTCGATGAGTTTGGTTTATGGAAGAGAGAAGGATAGTTGGTTTATAAATGCCACCATCATGTGAAAATTCCGTGATGGACTCATCTTCAAATTGTTCGGATGGTGTATAGGTAGTGATAGTGATTTTGTGCAATGTTGATCAAAAAGTGTTCTAAGAACAACTGCATGTGAGTTGGGTGAAGGAAAATATCAAGTATTGAGGTATACTATTGTACCAATCTAATGTGGGACCAGCCAAGGACATGGGGAAAGTGTGAAGCATTAGGTCTTGATCATGTGCAATAAGATAACATGCATGTTTGAACACATGAAGATGTTGTTGGGGATCTTCCTTGTTGTTGAACTTAATGAACTTGGGAAGCTCCCAATGAGGAGGGTAAGGTTTGATAGGAACCGATGGATGAATCGGTTCATTACAAATTTTTCATAGGATAAAGTAACCTTGGGTGCCAAGGTAGATGGCTTCTAGACTAGCCAACCTATTCATAAGAGTGTGAATAGGATCATTTGATGTGATGTTAGGTTGGGATTGGATTGATTGTGTGGCATGAAATGTATCTTGATAAGGTGGTTGATAAGTTTTGGATGGGTGGGATGTTTGAGGAATCATTTGATAAGATGGTTGATTAATTTGTGGATGTGTGGGTGTTTGGGGAATCATTTGATAAGGATTAATATATGTCATGGGTTGAGATTGGGTAAGTTGTTGCATAGGTTGATGTTGAGAAATAGGGATGTGATGTGATTGTTGAGATTGGGTAGGTTGTTGTGGTAAATGATAAGTGGGGATATGAGTGTTAAGAGATTGAGATGGTTGGAGCATATGGTGGGTAGGAATGTAAGTGTTAAGAGGTTGAGATGGTTGGATAGGCATACTAGTAGCAGATGGAATAGAGTTGACAAAAATGGACATGTGGGGGAATAGGATCCACCGATTGAGTATATTGATAGGATTGAGGATTGTGGGGGATTTACGAAATAAGAAATCATAAATGGGGTTAGGAGGAGGTCCAAGAGTTTCTAAAGGAGTGGGAGATGGGTGTGTAGTTGGTCTAGAAAGGTTAGATTGATGAGAGATATGAGGATTGGTTTCAAGATAGGGACAATTTTGGATGACATGGTCCTCATGAAGCGAGACCATGGAGACAAGGGGTTGGGTAACCAAAGGTGTGGTCTCAAGTTGTAGAATCTTGTTGGGAGAGATCATTAGGGAAGGGATGTCATTGGATGGAGTGGATTGTTGTTTTTTGACTTGAGAAAGAGTGACAATAGGCATGAAATAGACAAACATTTGTTTATGTAATTTATTAACAAACAAATCAAGCAACAAGTTTCTTATCATCATGATTAATTAGAAGATGTGAAAAAAAGAAAAGTGGATAATGAAGGCACCTAAGGAATGATAGTCTAAGGTTGGTTTCTAGTAGTTTTGGCTAGGGAGAGTCTCAAGTGACTTCCTGTTGGGTGATGAAATCCCAAACAATCAACCGGGTAAGGAGATGTTTTGATGTGTTATTTAGATGTGTGAGTTTTAGGTTGTGTGTGATAGGATGTGAGATGCAAAAGGTTAAACCCTATTTAAGCTATGTGAGCAAATAGGATGCACAGAGGTTCTTTTTAGACCAAATCCCAAATGTGAAGTTTGATGCAGACAATCACCCAGGAAAGGGAAATCACAATGCAAAAAGGAGAAAATAGGGAAAATGAGGAATACCTAGAGAGCGCTTTTTTTTTTATTTGACTGCACGTGATAATGTTTGTTTGAAAGGCGCTAATCAATGACCAGAACATCCAGGGACCCTAAATTCACCACCATGCATGATGAGCACTATTAAGAATGGCTCGGTGAAAGGATTTTAGAAAGTGTTTATGTTTCAATAATAATCTTTGATAGTGTAATGTTGTGGTCATAGTGTCATAGATTTCCTGCAAAATCGAAGAACACAATTAGTCACTTAGTCAGAAAATATGATAAGGAAAATGGAAAGATCGTAAAATTGTTGTTTGATTTTTAAAATAAACCTATTGATCAGAAAAATAAGTAATCCAAAAATGATTATGTATCCAAAAATAAGGCCTAATGAGTTGTGAATGAAGAACCGGTGAAAGTGAACATATGATAAAAAAGAATGGAAATGACCAAACGGTGGTTAGCACTTTATCAAAGTTGATGCCAATGTAAGCACGAAACCTATTACCAACTTGATAATATGGGCTAATGAAGCATATTACAAATTAGAGAATGAGATCAAGCTACTTATGGATTAAAGAGAAAAGTAATGAAATAAAATAAAATAACCAAGAGACTAACCTATGGGAATGGTAAGTGTGAACAAATATGTAATGCGGAACAAGAATAATAAATTATGGAGAGAAAGGAAGATGTCAAGACGATAGGTAAATGAGAAGGTGGAATCTAAATAATTGCGAAAAAAGGTGGACTTATATGAAAAATGTATGTATACTTTAAGGAGGACAAAAAAAAGGTGATTGGAAAGTGTAGATGTTTAAGACAAAAATGTAGACTTGTATGACAAAAATGGGGCCTATTTGAATTGAAATGAGAAATGTGAGGGTGACTAAAGTAGAGGACTTTAAGGAAGATGACAAACCAAAAAATAAGAAATTTTAACCTATATATGATGACGATGTCCTAAGCGTTAAAAGGAAGGATGAAAAATTTAAGTTGGGTGGAAAATTACAAATGGAGATAGGATATGTGATATTGACTAAAGTGGTGTACATAATGGGAAACTAGAGTGGAATGTATGACTAAGGAATTTCATGGCTCCTAGTATTTTTTGGATGGAAGGCCGAGGACGCACGAGGAGGTCAAATTGAGCCAAAGCGAAAAGGGCTTGGGGACATTGTGATCCTAGTGAGCCCAGAAGGCCAAAGGTGGATTTATTGTTGAGAGGTGAGATGTGGGAGAGCTGATTTGAATCAGGCTCATGGAGGGCTGACATTAAACCTAGGTTGATGTGTATGAAGTGAGGCCGAGAGGCTGCAAAGTGCGTAAGAACTTAATCTTCATTGCAAATTTGCAACGAATATGGCCCTACTTGAATGGGTGTGTGAAGCAGTATGATTTATGTAAAACTTACAATCCCATGGTGGGAGGTGCGGGTTAGGTAAAGTTGTATAGGGTGTGTGGGTCAATTGAGGAGTATAGGATATGTGTTGGGTCGGTGTTGAGAGGTGTGTGGAAGTTGCATGGACAAGGGTTTTTGTGAGCTTATTCCAAAACTTCTCTTTCCTCACCTTAATTATATTGTTGGCAGTACATTTTGCCTACGAGACAAAAATGATTATGTTTCAAAATAATTAAATTTCTCATTAAGTAAAACAAAATACACATGTGCTTAACATGTTAAACAAATAAATTAGTGAAATATTCTCGAAGAAAGAAAGTGTGTAAGTATTTGGTCTATAAAACAAATAATTTGAGATTCAATAGGACCGAGTCAACAAGCTTACAACTTATACTTAGTTTTTTTTCTATTCTACGTAAAGACGGTAATGAAAAAAAGATGGCATAAAACATTCTACATTCTCACCGCATTGTCGAATGTAAGTTATTCAATCCCTTTTGAGTTGATTTTCAACGAGGCTGAGTGCTTGTTAATGGGGATGGGATGGTGAGAGTTGGGGACATGAGGAATTTGAGAGAGAGAGAGAGGTACATGGAGGATGGGTAAGGACACATTGGGATGGGTTGGGAGTTGGCTGAGTTGGATAAGAGGAGGGACGAGGTGTAGATAGGTTGGGAATGGGGTGTAGGGAATTAGGAACATGGAGGAGCGGGAACATGGTTTACGGGTAGTTAAGGTGTCTTTGGATGGGAATGAGGTTTGGGGGGTTGAATAGTGAGTTGGGTATGGGGTGAGGAAGTAGCTCAAGAGAGTTAGGTAGGGAGTTGGTCGAGTGGGGTGAGGGAAGTAGTTTGGGAGTTGGGTAGGAAGTTGGTTGAGGGTGATGAAATAGCTCAGCCCAAGTTGGTTGATTTTGAGGGAATTAGGGGATAGGTGAGGGGTATTTTTAGGATAAAATTTTTGTTGTTGTTATTATTATTATTATTATGCTTTTTTTTATTAAATTATCATTATTATTTAATGATAAAAAGGCTTTATACAAACTATTAAAAAAAAAAATTTACCATAAAAATAAAAATTACTATGAACCACCAAATGCAAACAACAAACTAATTAGTCAAAATAAAAATTTATCTTAATTATAAAGCACCAAACAATAACCTTTTAAAGAAACTAAATGTGAGTCAAGTAGGTAATTATAAACAATAAAGTGATAAGAATAGAAAGTCATGTATCCACACTAAACCCCCAAAAAACATGTGAGTCTAAAAATGAAATATTCAAAAGATATCTAAATAGATGAAAATTGTGAATAAAGATATCATATATATGAGCGACAAATAATTGACAAGACAAGTAAAGTAAAAAAAAATAACCAAATCTTGGGATTAGTCCCCTTTGGGCATGTAAAATATTGATCTAGAATTTTTTTGTCCATTTCAGATTAGTGAGCTAGATAACAAAGAAAATAAAATAACCTCAAAGATGCAAGGTTTATGGTACCTTGGGAGAAGATGGTGACAAATGGATGGGTGCAAAGTGAATGTCCTCACTGTGAGCTAGATAGACCTGCAAAACAGAGGAAACTAAGAGAAAAATGGATTAGATGGTATACATGGGGGCTGCACGACAAATTCGGTCCCAGGATATGTTACCTTCCTTTCACAGATGTCAACCCCTATTAGATAAGAGAAAACAATATAAATGAAAGATAGATAGATAACAAGTAGAAATTGAAGCGGGAGAGGGAGAGGGAGAGGGAAGAGGAATTTCGAATGCAGATGAAGCGGGAAACCCTGGTTTCAATGATGGAAGAGGGAGTAAAGGAATTCCTTTTTGATTCTCGCAAATCCCGAGGAGCCTCACAGCTATCTGCAGCGCACGTGCTCGACCTGTAAGGACGAAAGGGTGGAGCTAGTGGTGGAATCCACGTGGGCGGAAAGGTTGGTTGGGAAAAATCTAGACAAAAATGCCTTGGAAGGATTAGAGCCTTCTAAAGATAAGGGCCTTAATATGGAAGGAGATTTGTTTATCAATTTTTGGGTTCCCAACCCAACATTGATTTTTTTCGTAGTTGGGCCAAGAGAAGATGGGTGCAAAACGGATCTATTGAGGTAACCACTTATGCAAATGGATTTTTCTTAATATCTCTTACCTAGTAAAGAACATGTCTTAAGAATTTTGGTAGAGGGCCCTGGTTCATTGGTAAGTCCCATGTGGTGGTTCAATAAATGGGAACCAACCTTCAATCCCTTTGAAAAAATAGTCTTTGAATATCCTATCTGGGTGAATCTCCTGGCTTACCTCTTGAGTTCTAGGAACCTGAGGTCTGATTGGTATAGCCAAAATTCTAGGAACCCCGATAGCGATAGATCCTATTACTAAATCTAGAACCAGGCTTACGCATGTGATATTTTGTGTTAATATGAAACAAGAAGCTACACTGGAAGAAACTATCACTTTTCTCTCAAAATTTGGTGATTGGGTGCAAATATTTGAGTATGCTCATCCCCTTTTGTTTGTTACAAATGAAAATTTGTTGGGCATGATCATCGAAGGTGTCC
This sequence comes from Taxus wallichiana var. yunnanensis, assembly GCA_018340775.1. Lineage (NCBI taxonomy): Eukaryota > Viridiplantae > Streptophyta > Pinopsida > Cupressales > Taxaceae > Taxus > Taxus wallichiana. The sequence continues at coordinate 343,454,016 of CM031235.1, read as the reverse complement.
AACACAAAAGAAGAACCAGAAAATGTCCAAAAACCTCATGTTGTGGCTCCTAATAAAGATAATACATAATGGAGAAAGGTGGGAAAAAATGGAAGAACCATTAGTCAGGATCCTGGAGGGGATCAAGAGGCTCCTAAGGAGACTATAGTTGTAGAGACACAAGTTGTGGCTGAAGAGGAAGATCCAAAGAACAAGGTTGAAAGGGGTAAAAAAGATAATGATAAGATGAGTGATGAGGACTTTTCTCCAAATCTAAAATAGAAGGAAGTTGAGTATCTATCAGATTCAGAAGGGAACTATGCACTGAAAGTGGCTCAGGGACTTTCACTGGAAGAAGTATCCTCGGTTGGAAAAAGCTCTTTTGGTCAAAGACAGGAGGAAGGCATCTCGACATCAAATGCTTTTGATCTCTTGATGGGAGGTATTGTCCTAGATTCTGTTGATCCAGTGTCCTCCCCTGCTACCCCAGTAATAGGGACCAAGCCTATTACTAGAAGCAATTTCAAAGCAGATGTGGGTAAAGAACTTAACTCCAAAAGGGAGAAAATCAAACAAGGAGAAGAGGGAGACCTTGGTAAAGAAAGATATGGATAAAGGGATACAAAACCTCTTAGGTTTCCTCAATCAAAGAATAAATGATTTTATTATCTTGGAATATAAGAGGGTTGAATAACCCCAAGTAAGAAAAGAATTATGAAGGATTTTAGGAACAAATACAAACCTGATATTTTGATGATCCAAGAAACAAAGATGAGTACCGAAAGATTCAAATAAGTGAGTAGGGTGATCTAGAAAGATGGCCTTTGGGTTGGGGTAAGCTCGGATGGTGCTTCAGGAGGCATTCCACCCTCTGGAACCCCCTCTTGGTTAAAGGTATGGTGCTTCTATCTTGACCAACCACCTAACCATGTGCTTTACTGATTTAGTTTCACACAAATCTGGATTGTGTCTAATATCTATGCCCCCAACTCGTTGTTGGTAGAAGGAATATTTGGGGAGAACTCACTAAGGGGAGGTTTTTGTTTAAAGATAGTGATTGGATTTTTGGGGAGATTTCAATACCCCTCTCTCCCTAAGGGAAAAAAAGGTGGATCCATTTCCTATACTGACAGTATGGATGAGTTAGCTAATTTTTTAGTGAATAATGATCTTTTGAACCTTGAGCTTGGAGGGTCCAAATTCACTTGGGCTAATAGAAGAACTAGATAGGACCTCATATAGATTAGACTAGACATATTTGTGGTGAGTCATTCTTGCATGCTTAATCAACTCTACTCTCTATCCACCTTGCCCAGAATTGGATCTGACCATAATCCGATCATCCTTAAGTTGGGTATGGTTATTCCTAAAAAATCCTAGACCTTTTAGATTTGAAAAATGTGGCTCCAACACCCTGACATCCTCAAGAGAATTTAGGAATGGTGGGGGATCATGGTCCATGGTGTCCGATGTATAAATTAAGTTTAAAGTTGAAACATGTTAAACAAAACCTAAAAATCTGGAATAAGGAAATTTTTGGGAACATCTTTCAGATCTAAGAGCAGAATAGAGGAAGACTTAAGGACTATTGAGGAGCTGATGGAAGAATATGGGCTCAACCAAGTGCTTAAAAGTCAAGAGCAGGCTCTCCTCATTGAATATCATGATATCTTGGCCAAGGAGGAAGTCTACTGGAAGCAAAAATCTAGAGTTAAATGGCTAAAGGAGGGTGATAGAAATACAAAATTCTTCCACTTCTCTGCTACCTCTAGGAAAAATCATCTCAAGATCAAGGAAATCAGGAAAAATGATGGTACACTTACAGAAGATGAAAAAGAAATCAATGAAGCTATTATCAAATATTTTAAGGACCTCTTTCTCCCTGGGTTAGATCCGAATAGAACTTCTTGGGAGAAGGCTTTAGGACTCTTCCAAAATGTCATCTCACAATAGGATAATAGAGATATTTTTACTCATTCTGGGGAGGAAGAAATCAGATATGTTGTTTTTGATATGGAACTAGATAAATCCCTGGACCAGATGGGTTCCCGACCTTCTTTTCCAATATTTCGGGAAGTGGTTAAGAATGATGTCATTGAGATGATCCAAACTTTCTTTAGTAATGGCCAGATCCTCAAACAAATTAACAACACCTTCCTGGTCCTTATTCCCAAGATGATAGGGGCCAAGGATGTGAAATATTTTAGACCCATTAGTCTATGCAACACTAGCTACAAATTGATTACCAAAATTATTGCTTTCAGGCTCAGGAAAGTTTGGCCAATTTCATCTCTCCTAATCAAGGGATTTTGTTCTGGGAGACAAATTATGGATAACATTGTGGTCATCCAAGAGGCCATTCATTTTGTCAAAATTTTAGGAAGATCCATGTTTTCAAGTTGGATATGCATAAAGCATATGATAGAGTTTTGTGGGCCCTTCTCAAGCCATTCTGACCAAGGTGGGTTTTGATGCATTTTTTTATCAACATGGTTATGGTCTACATTTCTTTTCCAGCTTCTCTGTTATGATCAATGGAAAACCAAAAGGTTTCTTTCAAGATGGTAGAGGACTCAGACAGGAGATCCCCTCTCCCCTTCCTCTACATGATTGTGGTGGAAACTTTAAGTAGACTTTACAACCAGGTGGTTTCCCTTAATCTCTTGCAAGGTCTCAAAATTTCTAATGGTCTTCAACCTACTTACCTTAACCAATTTTTGATGAAAATTTCTTGATGGGGAAGGCTTATCATGTAGAAGCCTCTATCTTCAAAGATGTTCGAATGAGTATGAGGAGGTCTCTGGTCAGCTGGTCAACTTCCTCAAAAGTGTTATTTTCTTCATTAATGTGGAAGAGCAATTCCAAGTGAGACTGGCCCACATTTTTGGTTGTAAGATAAAGAATTTTCTAGATTCCTATTTGGGAATGCCCCTCATTCACAAAAAAATCAAACCCATTCCATCTGGAACACTCTGAGAGAGAGTTACCAATAAGTTATCTACTTGGAAGGGGATTCTCCTATCTCAAGCTGGAAAAATTCAACTTCTCCAAAGCTCTCTTCAAGGTGTCCCAATCTATGTCATGTCCCTTTTTTGGCTACCGGTCAAGATTTTGGAGGCTCTAGAAAAAAATTCAAAAAAGGTTCATGTGGGCTAGTGCGTTGAGGAGAAGTTCAAATTTCCTCTTGTGGCCTGGGAAAAAGTGACCAAGCCTAAGGATTGTGGTGGGCTGGGATTAAAGAATATGAGACTCATGAATGAAGCACTTGTGGCTAAAGTGGTTGGAGAGTGATAAAGGAAGAAGGCCTTTGGATTGATATCATCAAAAGGAAATATTTAAGGAATACTTGGAAGAATAGAGACTTTCTTTCTACAGGACAATATCCCTAAGGGATCCTTCTTTTGGAATTATTTTCTCTCTTCTAGGGAGATCCTGAGTAGGGGTATTAAATGGAATATTGGGAAAGGTGATAGAATTCACTTTTGGAGGGATTGTTGGCTTTGATAAACCTTTAGTGGAGGAAGAACCTGGGAGAATTGTGGCGTAGTTCTATGAAGACAATGGAAAAGTTTGGGTTAGAGATTATTGGAACTTCTCCAATAATCATGTTTTTTGGGAGAATGTGCATCCCCCTCCCAATTTCATTGGGGACAATCAATTTTTTGATAATCTCAACTCTAATTTAAAGAGATTCTATATTCCATTCTTCCAATAGAATGAGGACTCTATTATATGGAAGGAAGAGGATTCTAGAAATTTCTCTGTCAAATATGCATACCTCCTAAATTTCAAGAATTCTAGCCAAAAATATTACTGGGGAAAACTTTGGGTAAAGGACCTTTTACCTAAAGTTAACATTTTCTTTTGGTTGGCTACTCAGAACAAAATCCTCACTATGGATAATTTGAGGAAATGTGGGATGTTCCTCCCCAACAGGTGTGTGCTTTGTAAAAAAGAGGAGGAAAGTGTCAACCACCTCCTCATCTCTTGCCCCTTTGCTCAAGTGGTGTTTTCCAAGGTGTTGGAGATTTTCAAAGTGCAATGGGTCTGCCCTAACTCCATTGAGGAATGTTGGTTACAATGGGATTGTCCTTTCAGGTACCCCTTTCTTATGGCTACCTAGAAAATGGCCCTTCCCCACTTCATCTGGAGTTTATGGAAGGAAAGGAATGCTCTCATCTTTAGAAATCAGAAGGCTAACATCAAAAAGGTTAGTGCTTGTTTGATTTCCTCTATTAAAGAGAACTCCAATCTCATTAAGGTGAAGACTAAAAAGGCTTGTTCTAGCAAAGAAGAGGAAGTTCTCAAATAGTTCACCTTCAATCCACCTCAAGTTAGATTCCCATCCACTATCATTAAGTGGTCCAAACTAGAAAGGGGAAAAGTCAAACTTAATTTTGATGGGGCTTCAAAAGGCAACCCCTAGTCTGGCTGGTGGAGGGGGCATAATCAGGGACCATAATGGGGACTGGATCCTTGCCTATGCAGGACCTTTGGGGACTCAGAGTAACAATGTGGCTGAAGCATGTGCTCTTCTCTGGGGTGTCAGTCTTGTTAAGGAAAAAGGAATTAAACACATTCTTATTGAGGGGACTCTCTTCTCATTTTAAATGCCATCAACAAGACTAGTTCCCATAATTGGGCTTTGGGTAATATTATTCATGATATTAAAGAGCATCTTAAAATATTTGATTCCTATATCATCACTCATATCCCTTGCATCGGCAATACTTGTGTGAATAAATTTGTGAATGAGGGAGTTCAAAGTAATGATTTCAAAGTGTGGAAAAAAGGTGATGTCATACATGTGCATATTAATGATATTATTAATCATGAAAAATTGTAAGGACTTCACCTTAAGCATGCGAGGGAGAATAATGGGTTCATTTTCCAAAATTGCAAAAGTGAGTCTAGTTTTAGCTATTCTTGGAAAGGAAAGTCTAATATCAAAATTTGTAGGTTTCAACGAGCTAAGCATTGGGGTAAAATTTTGGCCATCATGGGTGGAGATAGAACTAGAGTTGAGTCATCCAGTCATGGGTGTATTGTGGATGATAAGTCTATGTGGCACCTGTTTAGGATTGGGGGTTTTAGGAACTTTATTACCAGACTCCAAGGGCATGATCCCTCACTAACTATGGAGTTCGGGCTGGCACGTGGAAAGAGGGGAAGGTGGTGATTCGGGGCATGGAAATTGAGATGTCGGAGGAGGCCATTTCTTATATAAATGGCATGGACATGGAAGGTCTAAAAATATTTAAGGATAGGAATCAGAGGAGTACAAAATCAATAATTTCTTTGTGGGAAAGGAAACCATCCATTACTTCACTGATGGCATTGCTCGTTCTATTATTCTGGGGTGTGGAGGGAGGTCTGTCTGCACATTATGAAGTATCTTACCCTGGAAGGTAAATATCGCAAGATATATACTCACCACTTGTCCTTTTTGAATATGTTCAGACACAAGAAAATGCTTAGTATTCCCTTACTTTTATTTATGTCTCTGACCACCTCGGTGAAGGATTTCCAATGGAGTAAGGTGGAGTCCCCCATCCACGAGGGTCTCATTCTTCTCTTGTTTCAAAATGGGAAACCGGCCGGGATAAACCTATGCCCCTAATTGAGGATGAGGAGGATATTACCCTGGCTGAGTGTCTTTCCAAGATGAGGGAGGGTAATATGGGTACTAAGTAGATGGGAGAGGGGAAGAATGTGGAAGGGATGGAAAAGCAGGAAGTTGGCCCGAAGGGTAAGGATAAAGTGCCTCCGGAAGGAGAGCATTGTCTTGAGATGTGGAAGAACAAAGTGTAGTATTTGGAGATGGTGGTTCAAGTCTTGGAAGAGACTAACTCGGTGGTGAGGAAGGGCATGATTGATAGCATTGAAGCCACCAAAAAAATATGCTTGGCCCAAGAAGAACATTAGAGGGGATATCAAGTAGTTGGACACTCTGGTTGGGATTTGGGTGCTCATCTGGAAGCTGTGGAAAAAGAGAAGTGGAAAAGGAGGTGGACCAGTTCTGATGAAGAGGAAGAGGAGGAGGAGGACTGAGGAGGATTCTGAGGAAGATGACATCAAGGAGCCCCCTAGAAGAAGCTGAATATTGAACCCTAGCATGAAAGATGAGATCAGGGAGGTTAAACCCTCCAACAATAGTAAAGCTAACTAAAGGAACTTCTCTTGAACTATCTGCGGACTTTCAGGGAAATTTCTCTATTTTTTTTGTTTAATGGTTTAGGTCTCTTTTTTCGTTGTTTTTTTAGACCCCTTCTTTGTTTTGGAGTTAAGTTTGTTTAACTCCTAGGGTCTATTCCTCTTTTTGTCTCTCTTTGGTATTGTCACGATGTAATCTTTTTGTACTTGGCCTCTGGGAGCCCATCCCATCCCATGCAAAAATTTTAGGGCATTGTGGTGATATGATATGCACCTAGGGAAAGGATGTTATGATGTATATGTATTGATGGAGATGTCGACATGTGGCACACATCCCCTTATCTTATTATATCATTCATTTATGATTTATTATGCCTAGGAGGTCAGCCTCGGTATTGGCCATAGGTTAGAATGGTATATATAGGGGTTAGAAGGTTATAGCTAATCATGATTTTGAGTATTGGAGTGTTATCGTATGGTTAGGAGGTTACCCCCTCGAAGTGGATTCCCATCTTGGGAGATTGTGGAGTTACTCCTTCCTTAAGGAGCATTGTATGGTGTTGCCCTACCTTAAGGGTATTATTCTGCATATATTGATATTAGGGCATCTTGGCCCCACATATATCTGGTGTTGTGTTATCTTCTACAATTTATAGATTTATTGTATGCAAGGTTCTTATCAAGTGGTATCAGAGCATCGATTTCGGCAACAACAAAAAAAAATTGGGTCTAAACCCTAATTTTATTGATTCGGCTATATTTTGGAAACAGCTATGAATATTTTCTCAAATTTTTACCATAGTTGTGAAATGGTTTTATAAATATACAGTCCAAATTTCAGAATTTTTGAAGTGTTTTGTGGAAGTTATTGCATTTTTAGGGTTTCACCTAAATTTGCTTTATAGGATGCAGTTTTTGGAAATAACTTTCTAAATTTTTACCAAAATTTTAAATCCCCTTCAGAAATCTATGGTAAAAATTTCAGAATTTTTGGATCTATTTTGTCAAAGTTATTACAGTTTTATGTTTTTTCAATATTTTGCTCCTCAGGCCGCAATTTGAGGAATTTTTCTGAATTTATTACATTTTCAAAAACCTCTCAAAAATTAAATTGGGGTTTGTGTTCTGTGATTTCTGAGTTTTGGCCGAATTTTAGCCAAAAGGGTTAGAACAAGTTTTGATCAAAAGGGTCTATTCCTAAAACCCTAGTTTTGTGGATCATGGGGATGGTAACTTTTTTTGGAGATAACAGGATTGATGCTAGAGAATGGTGGAACAAATTTAGGCATAAATTCTCTGAACCATTAGATATTTGGTTCTTCAAATTGTGGATTAGTGGCTCTGCACAGATTTGGTTTTCTGAGTTAGAAAAGGAAAAGTCTAATTGGTCCTTGGAGGAACTGGAACAAGTTTTCATGGACAGATGGGAAACAAAAGAAGAATTTAATGATAATAGTGAGGAAGAGGAAATAGCAGAAGAAGAATAAGAAGAAGAATCAGAAGCAAGAAGAAGAAGAAGAAGAAGAAAATGTTGATGATGAAGTTGTTACACATGATAGTGCATCTCCAAAGAAGGAAGCTTCAATATTTCAGTTTGAAGGGTGTATTCAAAGGAAAAATGTAATTGTTTCCATAAACCCTAGTAGCAAATATAACTTCATCAATATGGATGTAGCTCAAAATCTACATGTACAAGCAAAACATATTAAGGAATCTCAAGTGGATGGTAAGCATATTCAAGTTTTTGAAGATTTAAAGCTCTCTATGGATAAATATACTTTACATTCATATTTGTTTGCCTTATATATGGATGGTTTGGATATTTTTCTTGGGTATCCTTGGTTAGAGACATTGGGGACAATTAATATTAATATGAAAAATAAGTTTATGAAGATTTGGTACAAAAAGAAGAAGGTCACTTTACAGGATATCGGGCTTAATAGAAATCAAAGAAAAGTCAATATAGACCATGAGGATGATTTAGAATATGGAGAAGAAGGGAATAAGGATGATTCAAAAGAGGAACATGAATAAAAAGAAGGAAATGATGATTCATCTACTCAAGAGAAAAATAAAATATCAAATGCAAAGGTGGAAGAAGAAAAGAAAGTTGAAAGCAGTTGATAAGGTTGAGGATACTACTGTTGTAGCATATGGAAATCGATGTCAACATGAGAGAAAAAAATCATGGAGATATCCCAGGGCACATCATATTTCCAACCAATATAGATATATAGGTAATTGGAGGAATAATCACTTTATTTATACAGGAGATCAATGGAGCAACAATTATGAAGCATGGAATCCTTATTATGGCTATCCTTATTATGGTTATTCATGGAATCCTTATTATGGTTATGCATTGAATCCTTATTATGGTTATGCATGGAATCCAAGGATGATAAACTATGGTCACGAATGGAATCAGAGTAGTACAATGGAATATGGATATTAGTTTAGATATGTATCATCTACGAGGATCACATATGGATGGATGATTGATCATGCGCAAAGTGTGTAAAAATTTACAACACACTCATTACATGGTTTCTTCTTATGTTTCAGGGGTGAAACATGTCAAGGAGGGAAGTAATAAACCATTTATTGTATGCAAGGTTCTTATCATGATACGATGAAAATTGGAGAGCTATAATGTCAAAGGTTTTCTATGACTTCTTACATGTCCGAAAAGAGGATGGAAGGCTTGTATTTATAGACTGAAGAGAGGTTAATTTAGGGGTTATCAAGTAATTTTGGTTTGAAAAAGTAACCTTGATTAGGTGAGTGGGGGACATGATTTGAGTGATTAGGTGCAATATAGGATTTGATGTGGATTAATTTGATTTATTTAATTCATGAGTGGGGTGCATGATTTGAATGGTTTTTGAGTATTTAATTATTAGGTGGGGTGATATGAATTAGTTTGGAATATTTAATTATAAATTGGATATTAGCATATAATGAGGTTTAGGGATTTAAAGGGGATCCATTAACTAATTAAGATATATTAATTGAATATGTATTTTTGGTGGGAAATGGGATTTATGCAAATTTAGGGGGAAAGGGGACTCAAATGGTTAAGCCTAATAAAGGAGAGAGAAAAAATAGGGTGAAGGGGAGGAACGATACCAAAAATGGTGTCTACATTTAACCCTTTTTATGAGTGTTTTGCGTTGGGCAAGTTGTGAGTCAAAAATGATGAAGTGTTGAAAATATGATTGATTGAAGTATTGAGGATGTTAATACAGTAGAAGGCTGATCAATGCAAGAAGATTTTGTTGCCATGATAAAAGAGTAGCCATTGTTCAAGGGTATGGTCTACTTTTTTATTTTGCTTTGGGATTTTTGAATCTCGTTTTTAGATGGAAAAATAATATATGCATGATAGTTGTCCTTTGGGGGTGTAGTCTATACTTATTATATGCTTTTTATGAACAATTATCCTTTGATGGATCAATCTGTTATTGGATAAGATAGCATGAGACAAGATCATCCATAATTTGTACTTTCTTTTCTTTTTTTCTTGATTTTCTATTTGATGGGAAAGAGCTGGGTATAGATAGGTAGACCACTTAGGAGGGGATGATGAATGCAGAAGTTACACCCCTAGACCCTTTATGTGGTTTTGATAGGTAGATAGGAGGGTGATGAATGTAATGATCGTAGATATCTCACCAAAAAGGAATAACCTATCCATAAGAACAATGTTATGGACAGAGCCATGGTGCCCATATTTAAGGTCACGAATATGAAAGTGATGGCACATTACATAATTCCAAATCATTATAGTGATAGATGGAAGAGGTTAATGATGGAGGAATGATTTAAGGATATAACTAAGTGCTCATTGGTAGGTATGCTAACAGTAGAATGGTCGCAAGTGCAATGCATTAAGAGGTTGTCTCTGGTTGACCACCAAGGGAAGCCAAATGATAGACCCCAGACCCATACTTATGCATGATAATGTAAGGTCCAATCTAGTTGGGAGAAAATGTTCCACGTTGGCTCCTTTCTAGAGTGTGATCGAAAGATAGGATAAATTCTTAGGGGAGGAAGATAGGATATGATAGGATACGATGATATAGATGAGTGAAGATAAAAATTATGCGCTATCCTTGAGGAAGAAAAATAAATATGTTCCCCTAATAAGGTGAATAAATGGCCACAAAGGTGGGCTTAGGATGAAAATAAATGGTCCCCAAGAGGGGTACAAATGTGATCACAAAGGTGGGTCTTAGGATGAGGAGAAATGGTCCACCAAGGAAGGGAGAAATATGGCCATGACAATGGACTTAGGATGAGAGGATAGATTGGATGAAATCAGATAAGATAAAATATACACAAGATCTCAAAAATGAGGAAGCGAGAAACATGCGTATTAGAAGACAAGAGAATAGCCACAAGAGTGAGCTTAGAATGAAAATAAATGGTCCCCCCAATGGAGAAACAAGCATGGCCACAAAGGTGGACTTTGAAATAAGAGCATGGCCAAGAGTGTAGACTTTGGAATATATGGTGCCCCAAAGGAAGGGACACATATGGCCATAATGGTGGACTCCAAATGAAAAACATGGTCCTTCAAGGGAGAGACGAATATGGCCACAAAAGTGGGATTTAAAAAGAGATGAAGAGTTATACAAGATTAATTTGTATTTAATATTGGATGAGATGTATTGGATGAGATTAAATAAGGTGGTGTCAAAAGTGAATTCAAAGCATCAATGAATTTTTATGGATGGATAGGTGATGAATTGATGTGGAAGGGATGCTAAGGATGAGGGGAGGATGTCTCCTAGTGATAGAAATTATATTAGATGCTAATGAGTTAGTGGATGTGGAAGGAGTTTAGATAGGACTGTTTTGGATTTGGATTGGATAAACGGTTGGAGACCACGAGGGTGATTGGCAAGATAAGTAGTGTCGATGAACAATGAAGGACCTTCCTTAGGAGGAATGTCATGTGTAGGAGAGATGTTAAGGGATTATATGTATGGAGGAATTATGGGAAACCCGACGGATGGGATACGAATTGGATTAGATGTAGATGGAGAAGGATATTTCCCCGAATGAGGAAATTCTATTTCTCATTAAGGTTATGGATGATTGTCTAAAAGGCCTTACAATGTTCAATGTCATGGCCTGGAGTACGATGATAAGTGCAAATGTAATCGAGATTGAACTACGATGGCTTTGGACTAATGGGAATACAATCTTTAATGGGAGGAAGCGTGATGGAGATATTCAAATTAAATGTCGAAGGATGTCTACGTAGGACCCAATCAAAGTGTCACGGGAAGGTAACTCTTGTGGGTTTTCATAGAATATTTTGGCTTGGAGTTAGGGGAAGAAGTGGACGCAGATCGGATGGTGAATTAGAGGTCTTAAAATATGAATAAATTTTGAGAGGAGGGTTAGATTGTTTGGATTGGGATTTATCATTACAAGGTGTATTAGATGAAGGGACTGACCTTAAAATAGATGTTGTAACATTGGATTACTGAAAAGAGGGAAGACCTGACTTCTTACAAGGATACACAGGAGACTTTTGGGGATGTTTACCAAGAGTCATAAATTTGTGTCGAGATGGTTTACTCTTGGCAAGCATTACAATAATTTCAACTGGAGGATCCAAAGGTGGTTGTGTAGGGGTGGATATCAATGGAGAGAGATATGTTTGTATGGGGTCTATGGATCGTATAGGTTTTTGACTAATTAATGTAAAAGCAGTTGATTTGTGAATCCCCTTTGTGTTTGCCTCAGGTGGAGGTGTTTGTTCTATAAATTTCTCAAGGGGTATCATCGATGGAGTTGCAAATAGAGAGAATTTGGTCGGTGTAATATAAGGATTAATTAAATAATATTGGGATAAAATGGGTTATGTGGCCATGGACATGGATATAGGTATAGGTAACGAAGATGTCAAAGTAGGGGTAAGTGGATTTGTTGATATGACAAATATAGGGGTAGTTGGGATGTATAGGAGGTGGGCATAATATGGATATTTGGAGATGTAAGTGGTGTGGTGATGGGTATGTTTGATGTAGGTGTGGTTAAGGGGTTGAATATGACAAGTTGTGGCACAATAGATGTGGATGAAGTGGTGTGTATATTCAAATTCGATGTGCATGTGGTAAAGGTGGTTGGTGTGGTTGGTAAAAAAAAGTATGGAAGGAGGAACTGGGATTGACTCAAAGGATTGAAAAATGGGTAAAGGTGGAATGGATGTAGGTAAGGTAGTCAAATCTAATGAAGGGGATGTGGTAAGCGATGGAGTAGATATGCTAGGTAATGTACTAAGTGTGAGGAGTAATATCGGGTGTTGAAGTAGGTGAGAATGGTTGTTTCATAAATGTTTCGAGGGGTAAGAATGATTTGGTTTTGAATGGGGTTAATGTTGTAGGTGTGGATGTATGGATAGGTTTGTTTGATGTAGATTTGGATGAAGGAAAATATGTGAGAGATGTAGGGATAGGTTTGTATATCAATGGGGCTAAAGTAGGTGTTAAGGATGATTCAGATGTGATAGATTTGGGCATTATCGAAGTGGATGAAGTAGATGGTATAGTCAAATTTGATGTGGATTTGGTAAGGGTAGGAGCAGGTATAGGTTTAGGACAAGTAGTAAAAGTTGATATAGGTGTGATAGTTGTGGATATGATAGGTTCGAATAAGGAGTGGGAATAATGTCCAAGGTAGGAACATGCAAATTCGGTGATGAGATGAGATCCTTATTGATGGTGTTAGCAGTGTAAGCATTTGATAGTGAGATGTAAAAGGGATGGCTTGATTTATTGGTGGTTGATTAGGAAAAGGTTGTGTAATTTTGTCGAGGGGTTGGCTAGGTGAAGTGGTGGAGCTATCCATTTGGATATCCCCTTAATTTATAATTTTTTGGATATGATCTTTGAAAGAATGATATTTTTTAATGTCGTGACCTTTTCCTTGATGATATTTATAATATTGGGCTTCATGATACCAAATAGGCTTGGGTCACGAGTCATCCATGAGTTGTATCGGAGGAAGTTGGATGGAGAGTACCTGTCATCAACTTATAAAATACAAAACTATAGGATTCCCTAAGGGGTTATAGTTAGGAGATGGTTTTGGGGCTGCTTGTTGATTCCATGTGTTAGATGTAGGTGCTTGATGAGGAATTAATAACCACAGTGTTGGCCCCACCCATAAATGTGTCGTTATGTGTGGATGGTTTAGTAAATTCAATTTTAGGTTTGATTGATCGAGTTTAAGATGACCTTGCTCAATGGCATGGGTTTCGAGTTTGTAAGCCATGGTGAAGGATTCTTCAAAGGTTTGAATGATTGGATTTGCAAGGTAGATGATATATGCTTTGCACATGAACGTGAGAAGAGTTTGATGAGTTCGGTTTGCGGAAGAGAGAAGGATAGTTGGTTTATAATGCCGCGCCATTGTGTGACAAATTCCATGATGGACTCATCTTCAAATTGTCAGATGGCATATAGGTCAATGATAGTGATTTTGCACGCAATGTTGATCAAAAAGTGTTCTAAGAACAATTGCACGAGTTGGGTGAAGGAAAATATCGAGTATTGAGGTATACTATTGTACTCAGTCTAACGTGGGACCGGCTAAGGACATGGGGAAAGTGCAAAGCATTAGGTCTTGATCATGTGCAATAAGATAACATGCGTGTTTGAACGCATGAAGATTTTGCTTGGGGATATTCCTTGTTGATTTTAATGAACTTGGGAAGCCCCAATGAGGAGGGTAAGGTTTTATAAGAAGCGACGGATGAATCGGTTTATTACTGATTTGTTCGTAAGATAAAGTAACCTCAGTCAAGGTAGGCTTCTAGACAAGCCACCTATTCATAAGAGCGTGAATAAGACCATTTAACATGCCATTAGGTTGGAATTGGATTGATTGTGTGGCATGGAATGTATCTTCATAAGGTGATAGATAAGCTTTTGGTTGGGATGTTTGCGGAATCGTTTGATAAGAGGTTGATTAATTTGTGGATGTGTGGGTGTTTGGGGAATTTTTGATGGGGATTAATATGTGTCATGGGTTGAGATTGGGTAAGTAATTACCTTTGTTGATGTTGAGAAATAGGGACATGATGTTATTGTTGAGATTGGGTAGGTTATTGTGGTAAATGAAAAGTGGGGATACTAGTGTTAAGATATTGATATGGTTAGATCCTATGGTGGGTAGGAATGTAAGTGTTAAGAGGTTGAGATGGGTGGATAGGCATACTAGTAGCAGATGGAATAGAGTTGACATAAACGTACGTGGGGGGAATATGATCCACTGATTAAGTATATTGATAGGGTTGAAGGATTGTGGGGGATTTACGAAATAATAAATCATAAATGGGGTTAGGAGGAGGTCTAAGAGTTTCTAAAGGAGTGGGAGATGGGTTTGTAGTTGGTCTAGAAAGGTTCGAGTGATTAGAGATACGAGGATTGGTTTCAAGATAGGGACAATTTTTATAACATGGTCCTCATGAAGCAAAACCATCGAGACAAGTTTGGGTAACCGAAGGTGTGGTCTCAAGTGTGGAATCTTGTTGGGAGAGATCATTAGGGGAAGGGATGTCATTGGATGGAGCAGATTGTTGTGTTGTTTTGATCTGAGAAAGAGTGACAATAGGCATGAAATAGATGAACATTTTTTTATGTAATTTGTTAACAAACAAATCAAGCAACAAGTTTCTTATCATCATGATTAATTATAAGATGTGAAAAGAAAAGTGGATAGTGAAGGTACCTAAGGAATCATAGTCTAAGGATGGTTTTTGGTAGTTTTGGCTAGGGAGAGTCTCAGGTGACTTCCTGTTGGGTGATGAAATCCCACAGTCAATCGGGTAAGGAGATGTTTTGATGTGTTATTTAGATGTGTGAGTTTTAGGTTGTGTGTGATAGGATGTGAGATGTAGAAGGTTAAAAACCTATTTAAGTTATGTGAGCAAGTAGGATGCACAAGTTTATTTTTAGACCAAATCCCAAATGTGAAGTTCGATTCAGAAAATCACCCAGAAAGGGAAATCACGATGCACAAAAGGAGTAAATAGGGAAAACAATTAATACCTAGACAATGCTTTTCCTTTTTATCTAGTGATAATGATAGTGTTTGAAGTGCTAATCAATGACCAGAACATCCAGGACCCTAAAGTTGCACCATGCATGATGATGATGCGGAATGGGTCGGTGAAAGGGATCTGTGGCGTGTTTATGTTTCAATAATCATCTATGATAGCGTAATGTTGTGGTTGTAGTGTTGTATATTTCCCTACAAAATCAAAGAATACAATTAGTCACATAGTCAGAAAATATGATAAGGAAAATGGAAAGATTGTAAAATTGTTGTTTGATTTTTAAAGTAAACTGATAAGAAAAATAAGTAATCTGAAAATGATTGTGTATCCAAAAATAATGCCTAATGAGTTGTGAATGAAGAACCGGTGAAAGTGAACATATGATAAAAAAGAATGGAAATGACCAAACGGTGGTTAGCTTTATCAACGTTGATGCCAATGTAAGCATGAAACCTATAACCAACTTGATAATATGGGCTATTGAAGCATATTACAAATTAGAGAACGAGATTGAGCTACTTATGGATTAAAGAGCAAATTAATGAAATAAAATAAAATAACCAAGAGACTAACCCTGTGGGAATGGTAAGTTTGAATGAATATGTAATGTGGGCACGACTTTGATTTATGGAGTGAAAGAAGATGTCAAGACGATAGGTAAAATGAGAAGGTGGAATCTAAATAACTACAACAAAAAGGTGGACTTATATGAGGAAAATGTATACTTTAAGGAGGACAATTCGAAAGGTGATTGTAAAGTGTATATGTTTAAGACAAAAATGTAGCCTTATACGACAAAATGGGGAATATTAGAATTGAAATGAGAAATGTGAGGGTGACTAAAGTAGAGGACTTTAAGGAATATGACAAACCGAAAAACAAGAAATTTTAACCTATATGTGATAATGATGTCCTAAGCGTTCGACATGAAGGATGACAAATTTAAGTTGGGTGGAAAATTACAAACGTGAGATTGGATATGTGATATTGAATAAAGAAGTGTACATAATGGGAAACCAGAGCGTGAATGTATTACTAAGAAATTTCACGGCTCCTCGTGTTTTTGGATGGAAGGCCGAGGATGCGCGAGGAGGTGAGTTTGAGCATGAAGAAGCAAGCAAGGGCTTACGGACAATGTGTGCTACGTGATCCGAAGGCCCAAGGTGGATTGGGTCGTTAAGAGGTGAGATGTGGGAGAGCTTTGAGTTGAATCGGTCTCAAGGATTGCAGTGAGGCCGAGAGGCCGAGTGCATAAGGATTTTATTTGCGTCTCGAGTGGCCTACGGAGCAGGTGTGCTTATGGTGAGGCCGAGTGGCCGTGAGAGGTCTGAGTCAGTCAAGTTGTATAGGTGTGGGTTAGTGTTGAGGAGTATGGGGTGTGTTGGGTCAGCATTAAGAAGTGTGTGGATGTGGCGAGAAAGTGGTTTTCACGAGCTTATTCCAAAACTTCCCTTTGCTCACTTCTGAATTATATCGTTAGCTACAGTTTGCCTAAGAGATAAAAATGATTATGTTTTAAAATAACTAAATTTCTAATTAAGTAAAACAAATCCCCATGTGCCTAACATGTTAAGCAAATAAATTATTGAAATCTTCTCGTGGAGAAAGAAAGAGTGTAAGTATTCGGTCCATAGAACAAAAAAATTGCGTTCAATGGGACCGAGTCAACAGACTTACAACTTATACTTAGTTGTTTATTCTACGCGAAGATTGATAATGGAACCACATAAATTGTTATGTATTCTCACCACATTGTTGAATGTAAGCTATTCAATCCTTTTACGTTGATTTTCAACAAGGACCGGTGCTCGTTAATGAGGATGGGATGGTGAGTTGGGGACATGTGGAATTTGAGAGAGAGAGGTACGTAGAGGGGGTGAGGACACATTGAGGATGGGTTGAGAGTTGGCCAAGCTATCCAACATGAGGGATGTGGATAGGTAAGTTGGGAATGGGGTGTAGGGAGTTGGAAACGTGGAGGGAGTGGGAGCGGGGTTTTCGGGTAGTTGACTTGGTGTAAAAGACTATTGGATGGGAACGAGGCTAGGGGATTTGAATAGCGAGTTGGGTGTGGGGGTGAGGAAGTAGCTCAAGAGTTGGGTAGGGAGTTGGTCGAGGGGTGAGGGAAGTAGTTCGGGAGTTGGGTAGGGTGGTTATCGAGGGGGTGAGGGAATAGCTCGGTCGAGTTGGCCGAGCTAAGGGAATTAGGGGATAGGTGAGGTGGGTAGTTTTAGGATAAAAGTGTTATTATTATTATTATTATTATTTATTTATTTATTTTGTTAAATTAGCATTATTACTTAATGATTAAAAAAGGATTTATAAGAAATATTAACAAAAAAACTAAATTACCATAAACCAAAACAAATTACTATGAACCACCAAATGTAAAAGGCAAACTAATTAGTCAATATTAATCAATATAAAAAATTTATCCTAATTATAAAGCACCAAACAATAACCATTTAAAGAGGACTAACTAAGACATTATAAACAATAAAGTGATGAGAATACCACCACCAAAACCTTGCAAACATGTGAGTCTAAAAACAAAATATTCACAAAAGATATCTAAAAATGAAGCGAATATTGTGAATCAGGATAACTATTATATTTCTGACACTTGCACAAGACAAGTAAAGTATTAAAAAAATGACCAGATATTGGGATTAGTCCCACTGGGCATGCCAGAATATTGCTTGAATTTTATTCATCCCTGTTTAGATTAGTGAGCTAGATAACCCAGGAAAATCAAACAACCTCAAAGATGCAAGGGTTTATGGTACCTTGGGAGAAGATGGTGAAAAATGGACGGGCGCAAAGTGAATGTCCTCGCTACGAGCTAGATAGACCTGCGAAATAGAGGAAACTAAGAGAAAAATGGATTAGATGGTATATGTGGGGGCTTCCGATGAAGTCGGTCCCAAGAAGTGTTACCTTCCTTTCATGGATGTCAACCCCATTAGATAAGAGAAAATGATATAAATGAAAGATAGATAGATAACATGTAGAAATTGATAAATAATAGAACCTAAAAATGTTGATGTATAAAGGAGCTACTAATCTGATCAAAATAAAAGCAAACCAAACTAAGAGAACCACAAGGGCATGAGGATGATATTATGGTGATACAAGTGGCATCACAAGGGCATTGTGGTGATACGATGAAAAGTGGAGAGCTATAATGTCAAAGGTTTGCTATGAATTCTTACTTGTTTGAAAGAGGGGGGAAGGCTTGTATTTATAGCCTAAAGATGAGGTTAATTTAGGGGTTATCAAGTAATCCGGGTTTGAAAAAGTAACCCTGATTAGGTGAGTGGGGGGACATGATTTGAGTGATTAGGTGTAATAATGGATTTGATGTGGATTAATTTGATTTATTTAATTTGTGAGTGGGGTGCATGATTTGAATGATTTTGGAGTATTTAATTATTAGGTGGGGCGATATGAATTAGTTTGGAATATTTAATTATCAATTGGATATTAGCATATAATGAGGTTTAGGGATTTAAAGGGGATCCATTAACTAATTAAGATAGATTAATTGAATATGTATTTTTGGTGGGAAATGGGATTTATGCAAATTTAGGGGGAAAGGTGATTTGAATGGTTAAACCTAATAAAGGAGAGAAAACACGGGGTGAAGGGGAGGAGCTGTTGGTTGTCAAACTTGCATCCGCATCTCGAGATCTGAAAGAATCGAGGCATTTGAGACAACAATGGAACCATCCCCAAGTTGTGGGACCTTACGCGCTTGAGATGAAACTTCGGAGAAGGTTGGTTCCTCTATCTAATTCTACTGCTACTACTACTCCTAGTGCTGAAAGGGAAAACTAAGCTAATAATGCCAAGGGACCAAGGATAAAAGGATAACATGGAAGGAAACTACACTAAAAGACGATACCTCCGAAAAGAGGGATGAACACTATTTGTTCTAAGCGAAAATGAAAGGAAATGCATGAAAGAAGGCTAGGCATGTGTAGCATGACTAAAACATATTTACCAGATCAGTTTCATGGAACACAACTAAATAAGGAGTTGTAAGGGGCATAGAATGGCACATCGAGCACACAATCTAAAAGAAAGGCGGGGAAGAAAGAATACAAACATGCTTAGGACAGAAAATAGTCACAAAATGATGCTTTCATTACTTCCAGAAATTTATAGAACTGTTTCAATGGAGATAGAGGCCGATATCCGCATGCACGAGCCAAATATAGAGGTCTGCGACTTAGAATACATAAAATATGAAGTCCTTAGCAAAATGCGTAAGGATCCAAAATGTCCAACATTAATAATGATCCCAACTCTTACATTTATAGATGAATCCATGGAAGAAGAAGAGGGGGAAACATGAATTTGAAATACACGCACCAAAAAGAAGCATTCAATGCCTATAAATCCACCTGTAAATTTGTTAAATATGTTTCCCCAAGTCTGTTTGGCGTGTTGGAGAAGGAAGGAGGGTGGATCATATCAAATTAGGTGGTTAGAGCAATCAGATCTGCTCATTAATGCCTAGAAAGATGTTTTCCCATTTCTCACCTATCGGATCCCAAAGAATTTAAATTTAAATATCTAGCACTATAGCTATGTCACCGGCTATCGGTTGAGACTAAGCGCATGCTAATCAGAGCTCTGTAGAAAAATATATTATTGTTAGAAGATGTCAAAGCCATTTGGGCATGCAAGAAACATGGCACGCTTGGATTGACTGAAGAAATTGGTTAATTGTTCATCTGATTTTTCATTTTTGCCACGTGTCATTCATTGGCCGGTTGTCAGGATTCGGCACCCTATTAACGTGCTTTGATAGGTTGCATGTTGCACATTACAGTGTGTCAAGAGATGGCGTGGCATGAAGAGGCTTAGAGGAGGGCACAAAGGTATGCACACAGAAGAATGAGGCACAGGATGGAGGCATAAGGCATGCGCAACACGCGTGGGGAAATGAGGAAAACTGGTGAGCAGAGAATGCATAATCAAGGTGCAATTATTACAAGGTAATGTACGATGGTGTAAGGAAGGGGCACGCGGGGATACCAATGACAGCCAATTTTGGAGCAAGTGCTTGGCGCATGCCAGGATGGACATAATGTTTGAGAGGAAAGTGGAATCGCAAGGAATGTGCACAAGGGGAAGATGGAACAAAGAGGAAAAGAAAAAGGAAGGGAAGAAGGGGAAGTGCATGAGGGCATGTGAGGAAAATAAGGGAGGCGCGCAAGGAAATACAACCAAGGAAATGTGCCAAGTGAACTTAAACATGCGCAACCTTGCAATGAAGAGATCAGAGCTAGAAAGTGTATACAAGCTACCCAAATAACTGGGAGAGTTATTTAGATAACATTTTTGGTGACTTTCGGGGCCATCTGCCTACTAGATGAAGGAGATCAAGTATCTGAAGCATCCATTGGGCATGGAGTCTATTATGTAATCATGAAATTTTGATCTGACTTTGAAGAACTACCCCTAAAGTCACTTAAAGGATCATTTCTTGACTCTATTTTGAATCATGCAAATTGCTTAAAATTGTCGGCATTTGGAAGCAAAAGAAGAGCATGCGTAGGAAGTAGGCGAGAAGAAGGAACTATGTACAAACAAACAAATGTGCACATGACATACTTGGAGGAATTGAAACTACTCTTATATATATATATATATATATATATATATATATATATATATATATATATATATATAATGATGCAGAAAACTTAATGGAAGGCTTTGAGATAGATCCCATTTATTGGGATTTTCAACACGCCTCCATCAAGATGAGTTAACTCAAAAGAGTTAGCTTCTTTGCACAAACTGATGATATATGGGCCACTCCAAAGTGCATCAAACTTTGAATGATGCCCTGGTTTAGATCTGTCAAGCATCCCATTTCAAAATCAAGTCCCCAACTTTGAAATTTATATGTTTGGTCTTTCTATCATACCATTTCTTTGTTGATGTTATTCTAGCTTGATCATGGCAGAATTCCTTGATTCTTTAATATTAACCAATTATGCCATTCTGATTTCTCTCTTTTCTACGCCTTCTAGCTCTAGCTACTAGGAAAGTGACAATGAGTTCAACTCTAGTGTCAAAGGAAGGGTAGCCTCTTTTCCATAGACAATATTGTAAGGCAAAGTTCCTACTACTTTTTTAATTGTGATTCTATTTTCCCAGAATGTGCACGAGACCTTTGTATGCCACGGTTTTTGGCTGATGTTCATCATGCGTTTCATGATCCTAATTAGGTTCTTGTTTGTTGATTCTACCAGACCATTTCCTTGAGGTAATAGTTGGAAGAATTCTTCAGAAAGATACCTAGATTTAGATCCCAATCAGTGATTTTGGTCCCAAGGAAGGCTTTTGCATTATCAAAGATAATGGTTTGAGGAACGCCAAACCTTGTGACTATACCTTCGATAAAGTAAAGAATGACTAACTCGATTGATTCATGTCCTTGAGTGCGACAGCTTCTGTCCATCTAATGAAGTAATTTGTAGTTGTTAACACCCACTTGTGTCCAGCGCTTCAAGTGGATTGATCATGCCTATGAAGTTGAGACCCCATTACATAAAAGGCTGATCCACTTGGATTGGTTGGAGGGGAAGCATTGCCAATATTTTATTTCCTACAAAGAAAGCGCATTCCTTGCATTTTGTGACCCACTTGTGTGCATCTGTAAACAGGGTAGGCCAAAATATTCCTACCATTATGATCTTCATCGCTGTAGTTTTGGTAGAAAAGTGTCCACTAGAAAAACCATCATGGAATTTTGCTAACACTTTTTCAGTCTATGTACTATTGATACATCTTAACAACACACCATCAAGATTATTCTTGAAGAGAATTCCATCAATCAAAACATAAGGGATAGATTGTAACCTCAGATGTCTTCTCTTTTCCTTGTTTAAGCCAAGAGGGTATGCGCCCTCGAAAGGAATGTGATCATGTCCTTCATCCAGTCGCATGCTCCAGGATCTGTATTCTACTCAAGTTTTGCACGTGGGAGACCCTCAAGAAAGAATGAAGTCTCAGGCTCATTCTCTGCATCCTTAGCAATCTACTTATAGAGCACACTACCTCTTACATGTTTTTGGTTTTGATAGTCACATCATATTCCATGATTTTGGTCACCCATCGTGCTCTCTTTTCACTGATCTTTTCTCCCATGATGAAGTCTCTAAAAGAAGAGTGAGATACTAAGACCTTGATATGATTTGTGGCGAGCATAATTTTGAATTTCTTGAGCACGCGCATGATGGAAAAGACCTACTTCTCCATGTGACTATATTTTAATTCATAATCCTTTAGCATATGGCTGAAGAAAGCCACTAGTTGTTCCAGCCCTTGTTCATTTTCTTGTGTTAGGACAACAACAACACTCGCATCAGTGCCATAATCATAAAGGATAAAATCCTATGAGTAATTCTTGATTTTGTTGAAGCTTTCCTTTCCCTCTATTGTCCATCTAAAAGCTATGTCCTTCTTGAGCATCAAGGTGATGGGCCTTACCAATCTTGCAAAGTTAGGAATAAAACGCCTAACAAAATTAATCTTACCGAGGAAGGACTACAAGGCCTTTTTGTGCACTTACAGGAAAGAGCTAGGATGGCTGAAATGTGCTCAAGATTAATTGTGATGTCATCCTTGGAAACCACATGGCCCAAAATCTTGCCTGCGCCACAACAAAATTACACTTCTTGGGGTTAAGGGATACCCCAAATTTTCTGCATCTCTTAAATAATTTCTCCAAGTGTGCCATATGATCCGCACTTTTCTTTGAGAAGACTATAATATCATCGAGGTAAACCAAGATGAACTCATTGATATAACCTTTGAAGGCAATGCCCATGGCGCCCGAAACGTCACGCTGCATTTGACAGACCAAAGGGCATATTTTGGTATGCATATGTTCCCCACTTGGTTGTAAATGTCATTTTGAATTGATCCTCCTCCTTACCAGGATCTAATTGAAACCTGAATACCCATCTAATGGTGAGAATCTATGCACACCGCCACTGATCTATAGAATTTTCTCCATTAAAGGCAAAGGATAATGGTCCTTTAGAGATGCCTTGTTCGAGTATCTAAAATCAACATAGAGTCTGATTTCACTATTCTTCTTGTGCACTTAACTATCTTCGCGATCCAAGTAGAGTACTTGATGGGAAAAATTATCTTCGCCTCAATGAGTTTGGATAATTCCTTTCTCATGAGGGGCTTTATCTTTGGATTGACTGGTCGCTACTTGGTCGAGCGGGTTTGATACTAGGATCGAATTCAATGAAGTGTTGAGAAATACTTGGATCAAAATATTTGAGGTATTTATATTCCCATGATAAGATATCACTGTATATTATATAGAGGGAGATGAAGGCCTATTTTTCATCATGCATGCAAGTCTTACGAGCAGCAATTCCTTTCCGTGCGCAATAGTGACTAGAGAGCAGACTTCTTACGCAGCGCACATATACTTAT
This sequence comes from Taxus wallichiana var. yunnanensis, assembly GCA_018340775.1. Taxonomy (NCBI): domain Eukaryota; kingdom Viridiplantae; phylum Streptophyta; class Pinopsida; order Cupressales; family Taxaceae; genus Taxus; species Taxus wallichiana. Next base: position 343,430,333 of record CM031235.1, on the reverse strand, counting down.
CTTCACCCTTGAACTTGTCATCAAGGCTAAACATTTTCTCTAAGATGACCAACCCTTTAGGAAGCTTATTTGACTTCAGTTGAATCACTTGGTCATCATAGTTTTCAGGCAAGTTAGCTTGCATACTTGATGAGAATTCTACTTCATTTCAAATGAACAGGACAATCTACACATCACTATCAAACGATGCCGGTTGGTGTTATTTTTAGGAATGGATGGTATGATCACCATCTTAATGTGTTGAGTGTTTCATTTGACAAATTCCTCAGCAGGAGAGAACTGTGAACCAAGCGTGGCCATTTGATCAACTTCCTTATTCATTTTGTGTGGCACCACTTACAAGTTAAGAGCATCAAAGCTCTTAAGGAGGTCCTAAAATCTATGTTTATAATCTTTGAGAAGCCTATTCTTTGTTTGGCACTTGTTGGTGACTTGATGGATAACCAATTCAGTATCTCCAAAGATCTGCAACACCTTAATCTTCTTATTTTCAATAATAAGTAGACCATGCACCAATGCCTCATACTATGCCACATTGTTGGAACATGTAAATTGAAATTTGTGAGTGAAGAAGGATTTCTAATCCTTAGGGGAAATGAGAACGACTTTTGCTCCCACGTCATTTCTGTTTCTGGATCCATCAAATTATAATTTCCATAGACCATGTTCAACTTGGTCTTTCTTGAGTGTGTGCACGGCAACACAACTTCTTCTTCAAGAATGCAATAACTACCAAGCCCGGTTTCATAATTTTCCAACTCTTCAGCATATGGGTCAAATTTATGGTGCCTCTCTACCCACTCATCAAGTACTAGATCAGGAATAGAAGGTGGAAGAGGATGCTCTTTAGGAGCCAAAGCTTGTTCATCTTGGATTAAGCAATTGGCTTGGAGAGGGGATGGGACATATGACTCTACATGATAGGAAAATATTGGTTCAACTTGTATGGTAAACCGGGTACCATACCTTGTCTTGAGTAACATATGAGACTAATCAAAAGATAAGTAACCACCCACTTTAGCAGTAAAATATCTTGACAAACATAATGCAAATGGAAGGGGAAGATTAATGATTGACACATCTTGAGTTATTATTAGATTTAGACATGCATGGAGGGTTAACTCAAGATCCTTGATGATTCCTAGGGTGGTGACGGTTGAACCATCGAGTTCCAAGACTCCTTTAGACAAGGGGCTATACTTAAGACCTAGGAAATCAACTATATTCTTGGGCTTTATAGAAGTACTAGTACGAGTCAATCATACAATTATGGACAAGATGTTTACCTATGATCAAAAACATATAGAAGGGTGGGGTTTTAAAAACTTTACTTACTTACTTCTCCTCTTCTTGGCAAATGTTGATAGAAGTATGCAACTTCTACATAGTTGGATCGATGCGTGGGAGATGCACCGGGGCTTTATGCAACAATTCACGTTGGGATGGAATGGTCAGGGCATCCCATATTGTGACATTTATATTTGTCTTCTTCATCTGGTCCACAATGTTGAATGGAAGACCTGATGACTTGTGCATTTAGGGTACAATGATATCCTTTCTTGACTATTCAGTGTGGAAGGGGGCCTTAGCCAAAGCTGAGGCTTGACCTACCAAAGGAGGGACGCATGCTACTTTAGGAGGAGATTTGTGTGGGACCTCTTGTATAGGCATTTGAGCACTTTTATTACTAGATATCTTATATGCTTCTTTTTACTTTTGAGGTTCTTCTTGTGTTGTTGGTATTGTGACACGCATGCAAGACTCTAGCATTATTTTCTTGTATCTTGTGTTGTCCGTAACTTGGGCATGTGGTCTTCTTGTATCCTCTGTAACTTGGTTGATTACGAGAGAGGTCCTCGGCACCAAATAACATCATATTAGAATCAGGAAGAACCTCTGGCCTTTCTTGGTTCTTTATTTCAGGTGCACTTGTTGAAGGTTCACAGGTGGAAGCATTATGGATCATGTAGGCTTGTAACATCCCCATTTTAAGATACTAGAACAAGGGAATTTTTTTTTTTTTTTACAACATTCTCTGTTCTTAATTATGTAATTCAAACACACGTTCAAGTTTTAATAATTGTTCTCTGTCCAATTAATGTAATTCAAATCACATAATTTCTTTTTAAAACCAATGTTCTCTGTTCGCATATTTGCAATATGGAACACACATTCAATGCCATTCAATCATATAACAGATACCATATGCTATTGTAAATGACTCGAAGAACTACCGATCTCCCATTTTATGGCTCGGAGTTTTAGCGATCTCTCATTTTATGACTTAGCGACATACCGATCCTTCATGTTAATCTATGCATTGTATAATAAGTATACAGGGTTCTTTTACCATTTCTGGTTATCGAAGTGATCCATTTAAGAGGCCTATTTAAATATCTGCTACTGATATTCATCTGACATCCTGCATCTTAAACTAGGTGAATAGGACAACGCAACCAACACTTGCGATGCTTTGGCAAAAGATTTTCACATGCTTTGCATGATCATATTCCCAGATGTCATACACATCAATGGAATACGTCCTTCACCTCACTTTGTCTGTTATCTAGAATGGTCTTTCCTGATCTCTGTCAGTCCTTCCGTCTAAGGTCAAGCTCTAACCCCAACTAACAATATGAACAAGTATAGGAAGTTACTCATGGTAACTAAAGGTACGCAGACATACGTGTCATGTCATCATTAGGCAACTTTGTGTGTCTAGTTACCTTTAGTCCTCCGGAGTAACTCCGTATATGCAATCACATTCCTATCCTCATCTAAGTAACTTAGTACCCAGCTTATGTAAACTTGATGATTCGATTCGGGAGGGCGTTGTAACATGTCAGCTACAACATTGTGTCGTCATGAAGGCCCCGCCTTCATGAAGACACCATATTGCAGCTGGCGTGTGCCAAGGTCCTACGGAATCCTCTCATCAAGAAGTACACATCCAGCTCGAGTGTGATTAGATTATAATCTTAATATTTAAGATCAATTTTCAGCAACCGTGTTGATCCTTTAACCTCGTTCTCGTTACAGTTGTATATAGCTAAGAGAGACTTAATTTGTCTTATAGCTTAATATACATCCTCTCCTTCATACCGAAGGGTTGCATATTTTCTTCTTGGTTCTTTTCTTTAAACTTCAGACTAACAGTCCATTACAGATGAACGTAATAAGTTTAACCTATTAAACTTAACCAAGTTTTTACCCACAACTGTAAACAAATTCAGAATTCCATCTTATTAGACATCATTTAAACGAGGTCTAATTCTAAATGAATGTATTCATTTATTCTCCATAACCTTACTTCAGTTAAGGTTTGTTACCAATAGATATGTTTCCTCATATCTATTATTTCTGAATTTGCACACTACGAGGATATTAACGAAGTCCGAATACAAGGTTCAGCTTCCTCTTCTGTTATTTGATATTCCTTAGCTTATATACTAATCCCGAATATCCTTCAATTAAGAGTTCATATTCATTTAAACCCCTTTTTAATGTCAATCTAAATTTCATATTAACCCAAGTATGAATTGATTGCACATTCCAACTTAAAAGTTGTATTTCAGTAAATAATAGATATTATGCCCTTTTTAAAATCTATCCACTATCATTTGATTAATTCCAAATCAAGAATAACATTATATTCTCAATCTTTATTCAAACAGTTTCAAAATGATACAATCATTAAAATATCACACTTTTCCTTGTATTCATCCATAAGATTTACAATCAATACAATTGCCAGTCCAAACGACTGGACTTCGTGTATATCAAACAACATTACAACTCATAAGGATAGAAGAATGTAATTTCTTCTTTTCCCATTTCCTCGTAGAGGAATATTAGCTATCAAATATGATCCATCCTCAGCTAATCAAAAGAAGTATCAGAAAACAACCATGTCTTCGTTTTTACTCAAGAACCATCTGTAAAATTACTTGCACGGGTCAGTTCATTGAACTGAGCATATTAAGCACTTGTCATTAAAATGAGGTGCTTTTAATTAACTGTCTCAATAAAAGAACCCTGCTTTTATGAAACGTAAACAAAATATGAGATGAACACCATCCAAGATTTAAGTGCGTTGATAAGGATGAACAGCCTAACAACCCAATCATCTAATTACCATCCCAATCAGACAAAAGGATTACTACCCATTTTCCCAAATAATTACTACAAGAAGTAATTTCCTTCAAACAGTTCCAGATTAAAACATCTGTAAGAACTAATACACCTAAGTATATATTGTTGTTCCAATGTAAATGCTATCAATTCCATTCCCTTACAATAGTTGAAGAAAGGATTCACGTAATAGATTTTAAATAAGACTTCCAACAGAACCACTTTCCTTTCCTTTCTTACTACTCGTCTAATTTCAAACAATCAAACGCTGAAGAGAAAAGTAGTCATTCACCATGAACTCATTAGTGTCAATCCTCAAAATACAACAACAGAATAATACTTCTTTCAATTCAGAAGAAAGTAAAAACAACAGTTAAATGCAGATGCTTATACAAGGCAAGACAAAATGCATTCTATAACAAATATAGATTTCAAATTGTGTGTGAGAGAAGAAATGAACATTACTTCAAATTATCCATCCAACACTCTCTTTCCTTTCATCATAAGCTTTGTCTTGAGAATTTAATCCAAACGTGATATCAATCAATGATAACAATCAAAAGAGAAGAAAATAAAATCAATAATCAAATAAAAGGAAGAAGGATCATATTACCTCTTCTCACTGTCTAACCAAATATCCACTATTTAGAACAAACATAATCCAATAGTATGATTCATTCTGAATAGTATATTTCAGTATTCAAAAACTACTAATTACCTTTCCAAAAAGTTGACCAGAGTTCATTGCAACTGGTCCGTAAGCATTAGTACCAAAAGAACCTCTAAATACAATCATTTCCTCCATATATTTCACTCAACGGACTTTCTCGTCCAGATATAAACAAGCAAGAATATACAGCTAGTTTTATAAGCAACGTTTCATCAAAAACAAGCATTTCAGCTAGACCTGAACAACAAGAATGTACAGCTAGCTACGAAATCATGAGTTTCATCATAATAGTAAAAAGAATCATTTTCCAAACATTCAAAGTAAGAATTCCACTTCAGTTCAGTCTTGATGAAACAACAAGAAATCTAGAAGGCAGTTCGTATAGATATACATACATATATATGCAAATAATTTCATCATCCAATCCAAAGAAGACTGAAATAGTAAACTCTAATCCATCCGGTAAATATCCAGATACTCAGTTCCAAAATTAGGAAAATAATTCCTTAAACAAAATCTTTCATGGATTTCAAACCAAATACGGAGGCTTTTAATCATTTTAAAAGGGCGTGAGAGTAAAACGATGAAACAAGCCCACTGTTCCCAAGAATTTATATTCTATGCACTGTATACCCTCAGGGAAAATAACTCACACAACAGTTCCATCTATCATTCTCACGGTTCTTCAAAAACCATTCACGCACAGAATTCAGAAAATAATCTCCATATCAGTATCATTTACATAAAACCAAATCCATAACGCACAATAAAATCCACTTACCATTACCTTCAGATTTCAAAACAGCAAAAGAGAAAACTTAATTCATTAATAATTTCAGTAAGAAAAACACTCGTTTTCTTCAAAACGCACAAGAATACCCAAGTCGTATTCATCTTTATAATGACAGTTCAAACCAGGCATACAGAGTCATCTCATCCTTCCATTTTTACAAGAATGCACAGAACTCAGAATTAATACACGCATAGCTAATGTATTCATCAAGACAAACTCATATTGGGTAATAAAAACGAATACCCAACACTGTCAAAATGAACCCACACAGCATGGACAGTTTTATTCGACTTAATCATTATGCAAAGAAATGCTCAAGTCGCATGCAGCAAAAGAAAATGACTCAACCCAAAAATCACCTCAACATATCAGCAAAATCATATAACCAAAACCCCCATCATAAGAGCAGGGTTGTTTTAATGAGACGTTTAAACAAAAGCAAACGGTTTAAGGAGAAGGGCTTAACATGCCTGTAATTCTTTTTGTGGTTCGAAGAAAACCACGTCCACAGGAGCTATTTCTCTCCACGGCGTCCAGCAGCAGGGCTTTCCCAACAGTCCACTAACTTCCTCAAGCTCAAAAATAGTCGTGGCTATTCCAACAACAGCAACAATAACCAAAAATAACAGCAGGTTCGACAGAACCATGGAAGAAATGCAGAGCAACTAAAAACCCGAATGAACACAATGACAAACAAATTTTTCCTCTATCCTCTTTCCAAGGCGAGCTGGTCGCTAAGACCAAGATCATTGAATGCATTGAATGCATTGATTTTTCATCAATTTTCACGCCACCGCCGACTCAGGGTTGGCGAGTTTCCTTTTTCAAATTTTGCATGTAATTCCTTTTTAGCCACTTAGCTAGTTGGATGCCTCCAACTTTTCCCATGTTCCCACCAAACTTGGCGCTGAAACTGTAAGGACATCATTTATTGTCCTAATAAATCTCTAACCTTCCCTTCTTATCCATTTCTTCATATGGGTCCATAGGTCCCCTCCATAGGTTAGTATTAGTTTAGGTTTTTCACCTAGGTTGCAAATCATTAGGATTTGCCATAACTTACACCCCATGCTATATAAAATCCACGTAGGGTAGTAGTTAGGTTATAGGATAAAACTTAGTTGTAGGTTAGAATTTAATCCCCATACTATTTATTTAATAGTTTCCAACAAGTCTTACCGACTGGCGTTCACATTCAACACAATGCAGGACGTTTCGTCCTATGTTCAACACATACCTGTGTCACTTGCATCCAGGCTCTTATTGTCTTACACTGTCTAGCGTTACAAATTGTATGTGGTTCGGGAATCGAACCTTTTCCATTGGCATCTAGGTACCGGATATTTATATCAGAAATCGAGTCTTTGCAACATTTATATCAACCTTCAGTCTGGTTTCAGACTTCATTTTGGTTTAGAAGTAAATCGACAAAGCGATCACAAGAAGGCCACAACATACCTTGGATCAATGGAATTGATTCAAGGTGTGTTGTCAATCAGCAACAAGAGTTCATCAACATACAACAAGTCTGTTGTCTCATTTTGCAAAACACAAGCAATAATAACCTCCGTCCCAAGTAAACAAATTACAGCAAACAAGGGTCCAGGTTAGTAACACATTCCTTTTAAGATTAAAAGATATATCTTAACATATTTATCTTCATTTCTGCAGTTACAACATCATGAAAAGAGATTACCATGATAGCTTAGAAAAATCAAGGTGTTACAAGGCTTGTGCGTGACGGCATTGACACAATGATATGGACTGTGAGAAATGTTGCAAGGGAAGCACCATCAAATTTGTTTTGAATTGGAATAAGCGCCTGACTTGCACTGCGTGTTGGAAGAGAGGGCACATGAGGAACAACTTGTAAGGTTAGATGTGTGTTAGCACGTCATCATCGTCATTCTGTGGATTGGGCATGTATCTTTGGTTTCCATATAGATTTTGCCAAGGCTGATTGCTTTGGCGATGTGCCTAATTAGAGTTTCCTCTATAGGCTTGCACCTGTTGTTTTTCTAATGATATGACCTTGTTTGATAAATTTCTAATCAGGGTATTCAATTCTTCATCTCTTTTCTGTCATGCCAAAGAGTAGGATGTTGGTGCAATAGGCTAAGAACTTTTCTCAAGAACAAGAATAGGGGCAACTGAAGGTTGAGGTGCTTGTGACATTTCTTGGAACAAGGGCATAGGTGATCTAGGAGCTGTCTTTCCCTCCTTAATAAGATTATTTTCCACCCTTATTGTAATATTATAAGCAATGGTAAAGTCCTACCTCCCATGGATTGAATCATGACTGAGATATCATTGTTCAATACCTTTATATAATATAGAAAAGCATTTTGGGCTATAGGTCTTACCACAAGAGGGATAATGTCCAAGTCTTCGAAAACCGATGTTGAAATTAGCCATCTACTCGTTGGGTGCCCTCCTCCTTGTCGTCAGTTGCTCCACCAAAGATAAGTGATCTGACTTATCTTCAAAATAATTGCAAAGATTTGTTCCAAGCTCATCCCAGGTGGCAATAGATCTAAGTCTCAAGCCTCGGTACCATTGAAGTACTTTACCTTTGAAAGAGGCCGCAAGTAGCCTGATTGCTACATTGTCATGTGTGATCGGGTAGAGTGAACATACATTTCCTACTTCTGGATATGCTCCTGAGGGGTGACTTGATTCTCACTAGTAAAGAATGGAATACTTTTGAGCGTGTCATTTGGCATATCATGTTGCCCACCGTACCTGAACGAGGGACTTCCACTAATGAAGTTAGAAAAGTTCCTTAGTGGTGGAGGTGGTTAATGTGCCATTGTAGGGTACGTGGTATGTCATTATGAGGAGGAGTTGAATGGGGGTAGCACGCTAGAGATGAAGATGTGCGTGTGAGTTTTCTGGAACGAAATCTTCTCAAGGATAGTTGGAGGTACTTGAAATAATATTCAGTTGCTTCACTTTTCCTTGTATGTACTCTTCTCATGAAAGGTGCTCAGGGCTACTAAAGTAGAGATCTGCAGATGTTGGGAGTCGTCAGATGTATTGAAATGAACCTCCAAAGGCTGGAAATGCTAAGTTCACACACCAAAACTTAACAATATGAGATTTAAGCTTTCACTGCTTGTCCCACTGGGCATGCCAAAACTGTTGGTGTCAATTTGCACCCACGTCTCAGATCTGGAAGAGCAACGAGTCATTTGAGACAACAATGGAACCGTCCCCAAGTTGTGGGACCTTGCACACTTGGGATAGATCTCCGAGAGAAGGCTAGTTCCTCTATCTAATTCTACTGCTACTGCTACTCCTAGTGCTAAAAGGGAAAACTAAGCTAATAATGCCAAGGGACCAGGGATAGAAGGATAACATGAAAGGAAACTACACTAAAAGGTGATAGCACCGAAAAGAGGGATGAACACTATCTATTCTGAGTGAAAATGAAAGGAAATGTGTGAAAGAAGGCTAGGCACGTGTAGCATGACTAAAACGTATTTACCAGATCAGTTTCATGGAACACAACTAAATAAGGAGCTACAAGGGACATAGAATGGCACAACGAGCATGTAATGTAAAAGAAAGGCAAGAAGAAAGAATACAAACATGCTTAGGACAGAGAATAGTCACAAAATGATGCTTCCATTACTTCCAAAATGCACGAAGCTATACTAATGGTGATAAAGGATGATATCCACATGCATGAGCCAAATCTAGAGGTTTGTGACTCAAAATATAGAAAATATGAAGTCCTTAGCAAAATACATAAGGATCCAAAATGTCCAACATTAATAATGAGCTCAGCTCTTACATTTATAGATGAATCCATGGAAGAAGAAGAGAAGAAGGAGGAAAACCTGAATTTGAAATACAACCACCAACAAGAAGCATTCAATGCCTGTAAATCCACACTCGTAAATTTGTTAAATACGTTTCCCCAAGTATGTTTGGTGTGTTGGAGAAGGAAGGAGGGAGGATCATATCAAATCGGTGGTTGGAGCAATCAAATCTGCTCATTAATTCCCATAAATATGTTTTCCCATTTCTCACCTATCAGATCGCCAAGAATTTGAATTTGAATATCTAAAGACTGTAGCCTATGTCAACAGCTATCGGTTTAGACTAGGTGCACGCCAATCGAGCTCTGTAGCAAAAGATATGGTTGTCGTAAGATGTCAGAGCCATCTAGGCATGCAAGACACATGGCGCCACGGATTGATTGAAGAAATCGGTCAACTATTCATATGATTTTTTGTTTCTGTCATGTGTCATTCATTGGTTGGTTTTTAGGATTTGGTGCCCCTGTTGATGTGTTTTGATAGGTTGCGTGTTGCACACTCCAAAGCATGCCAAGAGATGATGTGGCACGGAGAGATGCGAAGAAGAGGTGCAAAGGTATGCGCATGGAAGAATGAGGCATGAGACGAAGGTAGAAGGAAGGTGCATGCAACATGTGTGGGGAAATGAGGAAAATTGGTGAGCAGAGAACACATAGTCAAGGTGCAATTATTACAAGGTAATGTGCAATGGCGCGAGGAAGGGGCGTGCGGGGATACCAAGGACAACCAATTTTGGAGCAAGTGCTAGGCGCGTGTGCAAGATGGATGCAATGTTTGAGAGGAAAGTGGAAGCGCAGGGAATGCGCACAAGGGGAAGATGGAACAAAGAGGAAAAGGAAAAGGAAAAGGAAGGGAAGAAGGGGAAGTGCGCGCAAGGGCGCGTGAGGAAAAGAAGGGAGGCGCGTGAGGAAATGCAACCAAGGGAATGTGCCAAGTGAATTTGAGTGCATGCAACCTTGCAATGAAGAGCTCAGAGCTAAAAAGTGTATACAAGTTACCCAAATAATTGGGAGAGTTATTTGGATAACAAGAATGATACCAAAAGCTGGTGTTTACATTTTCCCCTTTTTGATGAGTGGTTTGCGTTAGGCAAGCTACGAGATAAAAAATGATGAAGTATTGAAAATATGATTGATTGAAGTATTGAGGATGATAATAAAGTAGAAGGTTGATCGATGCGGGAAGCTTTTGCTACCATGATAAGAGAGTAGCCATCCTTCGAGGGTATGGTCTACTTTTGCTTTTGCTTTGGGAATTTGGATTTTGTTTTTAGATGACAAGATAATATATGCATGATAGTTGTCCTTTGGGGGAGCATTCTATACTTATTATATGATTTTTATGAATATTTGTCCTTTGATGGATCAATCTATTTTTGGATAAGATAGCATGAGATAGGAGCATCCATAATTTGTACTTTCTTTTCTTTTAGTGTTGATTTTTTATTTGATGGGGAAGAGATGGGTATAGCTAGGTAGACCACTTAAGAGGGGACACGATCGTACAAGTGACACCCTTGGACCTTTGTGTGGTTTCGATAGGTAGATAGGAGCATGATGGATGTAATGATCACAGAGTTATCACCAAAAAGGGAGAACCTATCCATAAGAACAATGCTATGGACAAATATGTGGTGCTCATATTTAAGGTCATGACTAGGAAAGTGACGACATACCACATAATTCCAAATCATTATAGTGATAGATGGAAGAGGTTCATGATGGAGGAATGATATAAGGGTATGACTATTTTCTCATTGGTAGATATGCTAACAATAGAATGGCCGTAAATGCAATGCATTAAGAGGTTTAGTCTCTAGTTTACTAGCACTTGAATCCAAACGATAAACCCTAGACCCATACTTAAGCGTGATAATGTAAGGTCCAATCTAGTTGGGAGCAAATGTCCCACATTGGCTCCTTTCTAGAGTGTGATCGAAAGATAGGATAAAGTCTTAGGGGAGGAAGATAGGATACGATGATATAGATGAGTGAAGATAAAAACTATGCGCTATCATTGAGGAAGTGAAAAAAATATGGCACCCCAAAGGAAGGGACACGTATGGCCACAACGGTGGACTTAAAATGAAAAACATGGTCCCTCAAGGGAGAGATGAATATGGCCACAAAAGTGGGATGTAAAAAGAGATGAAGATTTGGACAAGATTAATTTGGATTTAAGATTGGATGAGATGGATTGGATGAGATTAAATAAGGTGATGTCAAAAGTGAAGTCCCCCAGCATCAAGGAAGTTGTATGGATGGATAAGAGATGAATTGATGTGGAAGGGATGCTAAGGATGAGGGGAGGATGTCCCCTAGCGAGGGATATTATATTAGATGTGGATGAGTTAGTGGATGTCGAAGGAGTTTAGATAGGATTGTTTTGGATTTGGATTGGATAAATGGTTGGAGACCACAAGGGTGATTGGAAAGATAAACATTATCGATGAATAATGAAGGACCTTCCCATAGGAGGAATGTCATGTGCAGGAGATATGTTAAGGGATGATGTGGATGGAGGAATCGTGGGAATCCCAATGGATGGGTTACGAATTGGATTATATGTTGATGGAGAAGGATGTTCCACCTAAATGAGGAAATTGTCTTTCTCAATAAGGTTGTGGATGATTTTCTAAAAGGCCTTACAATGTTCAATGTCATGTCCTAAGGTACGATGATAAGTGAAAATGCAATTGGGATTAAACCATGATGGATTTGGACTATGGGGATTAAAAGCTTTAATGGGAGGAAACGTGATGGCAGATATTCGAATTGAATGTCGAAGGATGTCTGCGTAGGACCCAATAAAAGGTCATGGGAAAGGTAACTCTTGTGGGTTTTGATAGAATATGTTGGCATGGAGTTAGGGGAAGAAGTGGATGTAGATCGGATGGGTGAATTAGATGTCTTAAAAGATGAATCAATTTTGAGAGGAGGGTTAGATTGTTTTGATTGGGATTTATCATTATGATGTGTATTAGATGAAGGGTGACCTTAAAATAGATGTTGTAACATTGGATTTCTAAAAAGAGGGAAGACCTAACTTCTTACCAGGATGCACAAGAGACTGTTGCGGATGTTTACCATGAGCCTTAGATATTGATCGAGAAGATTTACCCTTGGCGGGGATGATAATGACCTCAACTGGAGGGTCTAAATATTACGGTATATAGGGCGAATATTGCTAGAGAAAGAGGTGTTTGTATGATGTGATTAATAAGGTCTACGTGTGTAGACACCAAATTCGTGTCTTACGACCCCTTGTGACCCGCATCCCATTTCACAACCTAACCTCATTACCTAAACCTTACACAATTATTTATTAATTACCTCATAATTGATAAATCCACATCGCCTTACCCGCCACCTCACTTGGCCACCTCACCATGACCTAGCCCTAACCCTAAACTAACCTAATTAGGACCCATGACTTGGTCTAGACTCACATCCATAACTAATGCCTCCTTACTCGCACCCAAAGCCGACCTTCTAGCCACTTGACCAAGCCCGCAACTGATCCCTCGGGAGAAAAATAGGGAAGGTGGGCTATTTTACTAAAAATAGCCTACTTTTCCCTAACCGATGCCGGTTCCTACTCGACCGCCGTCGGTTACGCAACCGCCATCGGTTCCCTGTAAATGGGCTCCCCAAACCAAAACAACGGATCAGAATTTCATTTTGGAGATCGGTCGAAGGATTTTGGATCAGCAGAGAGAGCATTGCGAGCGAGGAGCGAGTCGAGATCTTCACTTGACCAAGCGAGAGACGAGTGAAAATACTAGGCGTGTTTACTGAAAGGAGATCAACTTGCACCTTCGTAAAAACCGATAAGTTACATCTTGCATGTCCTCCATTATAACATTTCTTATGCTTTTGGAATTACAGGTCCTCCCAAATCCGTTTGAATCCATTATCCAACGTACCATTACCTCTAAGCTTGTCATTCTTTTGCTTCTAACCATCCCATTTCCTAATACTATCCAAAAACCAGCCATTACAAACACCCACAACCAGCCCGAGGAAGATCCTAGAACCCCACCGGTATCGGTTATCGATAACCGGCATCGGTTATAGGTAACGGCATCGGTTCCTTTGATCAAAAACCGGGAAAAACAGCCTTTCCCCTACCCGGTTCAGCCAAGCAATTTAATTGATATTTTACTGAGTCTTTTGTGTTAATTCACGTTAGGAAACCGACCACCTTGAAAGGAAGTTTTACATTTCTGGGCCCAAGGCGATTTCCTCATTTATTGTTTAATCAAATCTTGTGGTCTTGTGTTCTTATTTGCAGTAGTCCTTCCCCGGACAAAAAGGAGTTCTCTGCGATCAACACGATCTTTCTCTCTACAGCACGCGCACATCATCTCGACATTCTACAGGTATTCCTCCTAACCCTAACCTTATACATTTCTAAAAAGAACGAAGCATTTTAAGTGAAACATTTTGCACGCCGGTGGGACCCATTTTGGGTTTATCTTTATTTCTTGCTTGCTTTCATATAGGGAGCATACTTGCTGTTTTCTTCTTCTAGAGATATTCACAAGGTATTTTATTATTACGGTAAAAGAACTTGCTTTTTTTTTGCATCTTGCATTAGTAAAAGTCATCTCTTTTGCTTCATCGAATATCACTTTCGATTTGGGTTTTAAAACACATGCATTGCATTCTGCTGTTGTTTTTCAATTCTAGTGAACATAGATTAAGTAGCAGTCGTACTGCGTGGGGTGATATCCACGGTATTGACGGGGAAATTAATCTTACATTCCTTTGCACAACACATACCGAATCACTTCACAATTAACACAATGACTCAAACATCCCCCTTTTCCGCGGTATTCCTCCGCCCGATTGAGGTAACCTTATAAGCCAAAACAACTTGACATTTCCCTAAGTCTCTTGTTTAGGATTCGACATCATTCTACGTCTAAAGGCATAAGCCCACAATAATTAAAATTAACCCTAAGGTTAATCTCTTTGGATTTGCGTGTGCATCTTGCTTGTTTTTCATTCTGTTTTCTCTGTCATACTCTGTCTTTTGTGATCAATAAGTTGATAAATATACTCAACGTTGCTAAAAATCAAATTAGCAGCCCTTTGTATCTTCTTATCCTAGATTTTTGACACCGGCATCGGTTAAGGGACCGACGTCGTTTCCCCTGTGACCGACAGCGGTTAGTAAACCGATATCGGTTACTGTCTCCATCAGCCCCTGACAAACCAGCAACTTGCCAAATTCATCATTCTGGGGTTGTTTTTGTTCTTGATAGATTGAAACTTTACCGTGAACTGCTGTCCATGGTTGTTATCACTCGAAAACAAGCCGCCGCCATGGTTTCACACGCTTGCTCTGTTTCTTTGCCTGAATCACCCCCTTCACCTTCTATGGGGAATCCTACTGATACCAGTGAGGTTCCAAAAATTCCTGTGGGAGATAAGGACTTTGCCAAGTTTCTGGATGCTAATTCCAGCGCTGTACAATACTATTTGTCTCATACCCCTGACCGTACACCTGATGGTCAGCTCCTTGTAGGTATGCCTATCAGTATAGCTGCTCATTTAGCTCCCACTCCTCCTGATAATACCGCCTTGCTTCCTGCATCTCTAGCCCCGTCTCCCAATCTGACAGCTGCAGAGGTTCATACGACCCCGATTAGCTTTCCTTTTGTTAATCTTGGACCCCACGTTTCGTTACCACCAACTGCCCCTACCTCATCTCTTTTGCAGACTGCTCCATTCATGACTTGCTCTCTGCCACCTATCCACACGAGCTTTCCTTCTCAAGCTCCGCCTACCTTTTCATTCCCATACACGTATCCAAGATTAACCTCAACACCTTATATGGGACATCCCTATTCTGGTGCACCATCATCTCATCCAACCACTGATTTCATCAAACAAATGATGGACAAAATGCAAAATTTGGAGGCTTCGGTTTCGGGAAGTCGTAGCGCCTTGACATACGAACAAGTTTGTCGGGAGCCCATTCACCCTTCTGTCCCCCTTCATTCATATCCTCCTCAATGGGAGTTGCCGAAATTTACTCGTTTTAATAGTAAAGAGGATCCTCAACAACACTTGCGATCATTTAGACATGCTTGTTATTTGATTGCCCATAATGACGCCTTGTTACTCCGCACCTTCCCTATGTCCTTATCAGGACCCGCCCTGGAGTGGTACAGTGCTTTAACCCAGCACTCGATCTTCTCTTTTAACCAACTAGCCCAATCTTTCTTGGATCATTTCTCCATTAACATTGCTAAGAAAGTATCTATCACCGACCTTTATGCCATCCGACAATTTGAGGACGAATCTATCGCAGATTTCGTTGGACGATGGCGGGGCCTTATCAACCAACTTACGTATGCCTTGCCTCAAACCGAACTTATCGAACTCTTTACGCGGGCTGCGCTAAGCACATCTCCCCTACCCTCCAAATCCAAACTTTCCGTACATTCGACGAGGCCTTTACTATGGCTCGAAAATTAGAAATTCGAGCCTTAGAGGAAGAGAAATTGCGGTTGCGCAACAAGAACTCCACTTTCCGAACTCCTGATTCTACCAATAAACCAAATACCACCACTCCTCACGCGTCCACCTCTTCTAAATCAAAAGGAGCTGTCCACGCGGTGATGGTCAAATCAACCACCGTCGATACTCCACCAAAAACCACCTATAAATACAAAGCCGAACCCATCAACTACACTCCCTTGGGAGAAACCTATGGTGTCATCTTGGAAAAATTGCTCAAAGCAGGAGCCATTACCTTACCTCCTGTTAAACCTCATTCCGGGTTTGATTCCACTCGCGCCATACCTTCCTGGTACAAAGAAAATGACTTTTGTAACTTCCACCGCGTGAAGGGACACAGTCATGAAAACTGCAAGATGTTGAAAAACATAGTGCAGGAAATGGTTGATGCGGGGGATATAGCCCTCGATAATCCTAACGCCCCTGCTAACCGAAATTTGAAAATTTTCAACAAGCCATTCCCGAATCACTCGTCCAACAGTAACGTCAACCAGGATATCTTAACGAGGAGAGTGTTCATGAGATCCATGCAGTATTCGATACCCAGCCAAAAGCCTCTATCGAGAAAATTTTGAATCAAGCCTCTTCACTAACACAGGAGCCCGAACCTCCTTTACCACCATCAAGCCAAAGCGAAATCGTTCCTTTACCCATAGAAGAGTTAACTGCCCAGGCTTCCCTTCCCATCAATGAGTCTTCTTACACCACATCCCTACAAGATTGCGAGCGGATGTTGTCTAATCTATCCATTTCCCAGACGTCTCCTTCTACCACTCTTGCCGCACAAGAGGAAGGTACGCCACTCCCTTTGACATCCTTAGACGAGAAATCTCTTGCACCGACATCACTAAATTCTTTAGCCGTGACAGACCCTCTCCAACATGCCCTTCTGCCTATTAGTCCCTCATCACCTAAATCTTTTCAACGACCAGTCGACCTCTTAACATCTATTGATACAGTGCCTCATCTACCCCCTGTATCACTCCCACAGTGGACTGGAATTACAACCCACCTTTCTTCCGTACCAAAATTACAAATCACACCTGGAGACTGTCATTCCACAGAAGATAGATAGGCCCTATGGGAACGTTTGAGTACCCCTTTTTCTACTCAAATGCAAATGACTGATCCTGATGTCTCCACCATCTACCCGAAGTGCTTACAGAAGCTTAAAATGCCCCTGTTCTCGCCTTCACCCCCCTCACCTCTACCAAATGCCCCGTCCACTTCTATCAACTTAACCAGATCTTCCCCTACGCTTGGGACCTCACCAATGCCCAGTCTAACACACCCGCCTAAGCGACTCGATCTATCCAAAAATAAATCCGTTCCGCCACCTAGGAGACGAACGCAATCCGGGCCTCTATCACAATTAAAACCCTCATCGTCACACCCACCTTCCATATTGGGACCTCATCCCTCCACATTACACCAATATATCATACCTCCTTTGTTTTTGCGCAAAGCGACCTCGCCTTCTACACCTATACGAGAGATCAAAGGGTATCACAACATCGTTACCCGCGTATCCGGTCCACCTATCAACCCTAAACCAATCCCATCATCAAAGGATTTATTTTCTGTCACTCCCCTTTCTCCGTGGTTGTTTCCCGCTACCACGCTATCTGTAGCCTCATCATCTAACCAGCTGAACGTAACTTCTGTGTCCAAGAAACCACGTTTAGTGAAAAACATGTGTCAGCACCCCTCGGCTAAACCACCACCTGTACGAACCAACCACGCCCAAACATTACCAAAACCCGCACAACCAATACCTTCATCCGATTTTGACCCCCTCAAAGGATCTTACGCCAAAATCCTTGCTATGTTGGTGGAGAATGCGACCATTTCCCTACCTCCACTTAGACCTTATGACCCGTCTAAACCCCGACCTATGGGTTACGATGAGTCTAAAATCTGCGCTTATCACCGCACACCAGGACATGATGTGGAGGGATGCAAAGCTCTAAAAACCATCCTTCGTCAGTCACCTCTCCCGGATAGAAAGATTAAGAAAGACAACTTACGAAGGGAAAGACCTCTAGCGTCAATTCCCTCTACTATATCATCTATCCCCGCCTCACCAAGATCTATCATTATTACAACCCCACCTCTTGAAGACCATGAATTATCCCAACCATCTTCCTCATCTCAGATCTACGAGATTAATATGATTAGTGTCATTACTCGAGAGACGAGAAAAACAATGGGAAAGCGAAAGAAAACACACTGCGGCATCTCTTTCTCCTTGACCATCCGATTACACCACCACCTAAAGTGGTTATTCGCGGACCCGCCTATCCGTCTCTAATGGAGTTGCCCACCGAACCATGATCAAACAGCTTCATCAATCACTGTAAAAATGACACTATATGATCTCATTCGGACTTACGAATCTCATCGACAAGCTCTCGTTGAGATCCTTGAGGATAGAGGTTTTACCCAACGAAACCCCTGCACGTGGCCTCCATTCTAACACCCAATCACGTTTCCTCTCTCACCAAACAATCCATCTCCCCCACCACTACGTCTCAAAACAACAAGCCCGCTGCATGATTAGTTTCTCGGAAGATGAAATTATCGACTTTGGTGCGAGAAGACCCGACCCTGCCCTTTTCATTTCGCTTACGTCGAGACATTCGAGTACGTCGGGTTATGATTGACGGGGGTATTAGCCTAAACATCATCTCTTCAAAAGCCTTCCAACAAATGAACATCCCTTCTAGTTGCATGTGTGCCAACCCCATCATGTTGCGATCATTCAATGACGCTATTACTTCTTACCTTAGGCACCGTGATCCTCAACATTCGCGTAGGCCCACGTACTTTACCCGAACTCTTCTATGTCCTTGAAGGAGAGTTCCGATATAATATATTCTTTGGGTCGTCCTTGGATCCGAGCCATGGGATGCGTTCCTCAACATTACATCGATGCATAAAATTTGAGTACGAGGGAAGTCCTGCACCTTTGTAAAAGCTGATCCTCCCCCTTCAAAACTTGCGATATGTTATACCGCCCAAACGATGTGCTTATACCAATTAAGACACCCATACATTCAACCCAACCATCCTCTTCAAATGTACCTCAACCATCCACCTCAGCTGCACCTACGCCTTGGTGATGAAACCACCGTCGCACAAACCACTTCTCTTCCGGCATTGCTAACATCCCAACCTCGACCCCTTAGTAGATGTTTTCATCGCCTCATATTTGGGAGTACCGCCTATATGCGTTAGTTCTTTCCCTACCCGCGGGAGTACGGACAATTACATGTGCATCCCACCTACGGCCGTCGCGTGGGGAGGTAATCTCTTACGGACCACCCCATTGCCGCACTAACCTAACGTATGGGGGTGTTGACGCATCCTCCATTACCCCTGAACCTCCTCTTGGTGTGGTTCCCTTCCAATCCGATTTTCAATACTTGACAAATCGTCGTTTCGCCCTCACCTTCTTGACTCGCTGTGCGTGGAAAGGCTTTGGTTTTGGCCTTTACGAACAAGGCCGACATACACTCATTCCCGTGACCACACGCAAACATAATGATCGAAGTGGTCTCGGTTTTTCCGAAACACCTACACAGGAGACACCTCCTGTCAGCTGTATCCTGGAAGAGGAAGGCGTCGCCCCTACCGAACCATCATCACCCACTTTGCCATCATCTCCCACAGAATCGATGGACCCTGAATCTATCCCTCCTAACTTTTTTTTTTCATAAATGCTATCTTCATAGGTCCTCTCACTTATCAACGCGATAATGAGGACCCATCTTCTCTTCCCCTTCTGTATCCAGACATGATCGAAGAGGATTCGCCTTTGATTAATGTTGTTGAATGCCAGGATGACGACTCCATCCTCACTTACCTGGGCGCGGATGATTCTTATATTCAACGCGCCTTACCATCTGAAACCCAAACTATGCTGAACGAATCTACTATAGAAATCAACATCCACACGGAGGAAGATCCTCACATAGTGAAGATTGGACAATCCCTTAACACATCAGAACAAGCCGCCTTTTCTACCTTTCTCCGTGCTCGTAACCAAGCTTTCGCATGGTCTTACGCTGACATGCCAGGAATTGATCCTACCATTGCCGTCCATAACATCACCCTAAACCCCGATTCCAAACTAGTCAAACAGAAATTGAGAAAAATGCATCCACGCATTGCTCTCTTGGTCAAAGAGGAGCTCCAACGACTCCTTTCTGTTTCCTTCATCTTGCCTATTGACTATCCTCAATGGATTTCTAACATCGTACCTATCACTAAAGCGACAGGGGGACTTCGGATATGCACAGATTTCTGGGATCTTAACCTTGCTTGCCCCAAGGATGACTTCCCCCTCCCAAGTATTGATCAACTTGTTGATCTCACTGTGAGCCATGAAATGCTTTCTCTATGGATGGCTTTTGAGGATCTGACCAAATTTTGGTTGCCCCTGCCGATCAACACAAAGCGCCTTCATAACTCCTTGGGAACCTTACGTTATCGTGTCATGCCATTTGGCCTTAAGAATCTTTGGTCTTTACCTATCGGTGGGCTATGACCTACATTTTCATGACATTATGCACACTATCCTTGAAGACTATGTCGACGATCTTCTCGGCAAGTCTAAACATCGTAGTGAACATCTCGATGTTTTAACCATTATTTTTGATCGCTTGTTACAATATTCTGTCCGCCTTCAACCGAAGAAATGTGTCTTTGGTGTTCTTTAGGGAAAACTTCTTGGCTTTATCGTCTCTTTGCATGGCATTGAGGTCGATCCATCTAAAGTAAAAGCTATCCTAGAAATGCCCCACCCAAAACCTCAAACAATTGCGTAGTTTGGGGTAAACTTCAATCCATCCGGCGTTTCATCTCCCGACTCTCGGATCGATGTCACCCTTTTCATCACCTTCTAAAAAGGACGTTGCCTTTGATGGGTGAGGAGAGTGTCACCAAGCCTTGAAGCTCTCAAAGCGTATCTCTTGCAGCCACCCGTGCTTATCCCACCCCGGGACGACCGCCCTTTCTACCTTTATCTTTCCATGCCATGACCATGCTTATAGGAGCTATATGCTCGCACATCGAGACTCGGCACGCCGAGAGCAGGCCGTTTATTATATAAGTCATACCCTCGTGGATTACGAGACTAGGTATACACATGTAGAAAAATTGTGCACAGCCCTATCATTCGTCGCCACCAAACTCCGACATTACCTCTGAATCACAAAACTTTCGTCATCACCAACACACGGACCCCATTCATTATATGTCGCCAAACCACACCTAAACCAACGCATCGCTCGATGGCTCATGCTCCTCGCCGACCTTGACCTTGAGTTTATACAAGAAATCAATCAAAGGACAAACTCTTGCGAGACCAACTTGCGGAGGCCCTCTGCACAGGGAACAATTTACCAATTTTACCTTCCCAGAAGAACTCATCGCCACTCTTTCGCTCGGAGAAGAGTCGTATCAAATGACCCTCTTCTTGATGGATCTAAGTGCGGCGGCGGAGGAGCCGGCGTTGTTCTCATCCCTCTTGACGCCTGAACCTATGCCTCTTTCATTCCGGCTTGATTTCCCTGCACTAATAATACGGCGGAATACGAGGCCCTTGTTCAGGTCTCCAGTTGCGATACACTTAGGCATTAAATCTATCAATATCTTTGGTGACTCTCGATTGGTAGTCAATCAAGTTATGGGCATCTACCGATGTAAAAGTGAGGAACTTCGAGAAGTACAAACACCACGTGGAATCACTTCTAACCTTATTTACTCACTATTCTATCAAACCATTCCCGCTCCACTAACAAATTTGCGAGATACTATGGCTTGCTTAGCCTCATGATTTCCGCCGCACCTGTGACTCGAATTATTCGTTGTGGTCCAGTGACTTTTACACCATCCTATTCAACCCGGTAGTTTGCATGATAAATACGTGTCTACTAATTCGCGAGGATACTTGGTACCACGATTTCACGACTACCTTACAATCTCGGTTCTCACTGACCTTACTAGTAACTTGAAACGTGCTTTTCTTAAAAGTGTTTCGCGTTATGTTGTCATGGGAGGACTCCTCTATAAACGTGGCTTTGATGGCATCCTCCCATTTTGTCTAAGCGGCGCAGAGGTCACCTATACCATCCAGCAAGTACACGATGGGATTTGTGGTGGACATTTTAGTGGCCTTGCTTGGTGGCTAAGCGAATCCTTCGCCTAGGTTATTATTGGCCTACTCTCAATAATGACTACTACGAATATGTTAAGCGCTGTGTCATGTGTCAACAACATGCCAATCTTCAACATACTCCTAGCCACCCGCTACAAGTCGCTCGTGATCTTTGGCCTTTCTCACTGATGGGGTTTAGACCTTATTGGTGAGATTCACCCGACCTCTTCACAACGTCACCGTTGGATAATCACAATGACCAAATATTACACAAAATGGGTGGAGGCCATCCCACTCATTTCAATCAAAAAAAAAAAATTCGAATTCATTAACCATCACATTATCTGTCATTTTGGTATTCCTCATTGCCTAATAACGAGATAATGGTAAATCTTTCAAAAACAAGTTGTTACAAAACCTTTGTGACAACTTTGGTATCAAACTTAGTTTCTCATCGCCTTACTTATCCATGAGCCAATGATGGTGGTGGTGAATCTTCTAATAAAACTCTAACCAAAATCCTCATGAAAGTTGTCGATGAATACGGAAGAAATTGGCACGATCACATCCCCTTTGCCCTTTGGGCTATATCGCTTAGCATTCGTACCTCTACTAATGCCACACCTTTTCTTTGGTATATGGTGCAGAGGCTGTTTTGCCTCTCGAAATACAAATACCCTCCCTTAGAATATCTCTTGGGATATTCTCACCACGATGATTTCCGCCAAGAGCGGTTAGCCCAATTGGAGCTTCTTGACGAACGACGTCTTACAGCTCTCGATCACCTTCAAATCTATCAAAAACGCATCAAGCGTGCTTATGATAAGCGACTTCATGAGCGTACCTTTAAGGTTGGTGATCTTGTCCTCAAAGAGAATCAACATGTCACCAAACTAGAAAAGAGCAAACGTGGAAAATTTGCTCCCAATTGGATTGGGCCTTATATAATCACTCACACCTATGGATCAGGCACTTATCGTTTAGCTTCGCTTAATGGTAAACCTGAGCCTGAACCCCTTAATGCCTTACATCTTCACCCATTCTCTTTGTTGAATCTAGTGTTATATCACTTCTTATCTACCTCTTGCTCGTCCTTGAGCTCATTTACCGCACATACACTTTGTTTTCTATATCTCCGAATAAAATCAAAATCACTTCGCACCTCCCCTTGATGATGCCTTCCCCTTTTTAGTCTAGTCCATGACTTCAAAGTATTAAAATAAGCCGTATTCTTATGGGATTTTCTTGAGTCAAACTTCCTACTAAACTAGATGCTTCACGCCAAAAGAACATCTAGTCATCTAAAATTAAATATATTGCTCCCTCGAAGGACGGCTATATGCCAAACTATTCTTCTGCTACTATAAATGCTGCCCCTGAAGGAATGACTATGCACTAAACTCATCTCTGCTACTATAAATAGAATTGCTCCCAGAAGAAGGACACTATACATAGTCGGCCTTTATCGAAGCTTCTCGCATTGATCGGCTTCGTGAAGACCTCAAGAATAAAACAATCAATATCCCTTGTAGACTTCCCGCATCGATCGGTCTACATTGATAAAATAAAAGCCTCATCTGAAAAGAACTTTTTGGGTCATGGACTTGTCTATTTATGGTAGGTTCTCTTTCGTTGTAACAAGTTCTTTGTACCTCGGCTATATCATCCACATCACCTCACCATTTGTTTCAACTCAAGGGACGTGCGTACACACGATATATTGTGATCATCTGACTCTTTTCAACTATGGACTTCTCGTCTATACACGGCACTTAGGGCTTCAGGCTCGTTCTACGTTGTGTGGTTTGTTTAGCTCTTTTCACCTACGGAGCACTCTTTCCGCTTTGCCTCGCATCTAGAATTGTGTGTTGATCTTAATCAGGACACTATTCCCTACTACTTGGGTATGCTAACCTTTGCTTTACCTATACCTACACCAACAACATTATCCTACCAGCACCAACAACATTACCCTACCAACATCAAATTTTTACCAAACGACAAATTGCCTAAACCATACCAAATTGCCTAAATTCACCCCCCACGATCCTAAGGAGAACTACATCGGTCTGAGGCCCTTCCTTGCTTTGTGCAATGGGCTATGTAGGCAGCACTTCGGAGACATGGGGTCTCCCAAGGTTAGCTCGACCATCCCCTACCATAACCTATCATGTGTGGTAAATATAAATATTTTGGTGTATTTCTATTTAATCACATTCCTCTTTGATCCTTTTTCAAAACACCGAAAGTCAAAACGACAACATTCTTATTATTATAACGCAAATCAACATACATATCTCGTTTTATTTAGATGTTAAACAAATACATCTTCTATATCATCGACACGCAGGTCGGTACTCTTATTTATCCTCATACCTTGCTAACATTTATTTAGACCCTCACGCCTCATCCCGACCTAGGTGATGATCGTGATCGTCGACCCCTCTCGCCAGGCCTCTCTGTCCTCAAAGGTACCGCGGCTATTGGTACCGCCCACTGATCTGCCAATCTCTCCTGTAACATATGAATACGCCCTCTCGCATGGAGAACTCCAGCCTCTAGTCTCGCCGCCCGTGACTCCGCAACCACTAACAATCCTCTTGTCTCATTCACCTGCGTTTGGAGCTGCTGAACCAAACGCTGCAGACGCGATCCTCTCTCTTTGTAATCACCGCTATGTCGGGCGCTCACATACACCTCGCGATTCTGCTACCCACCATAATCTATAGGCCTCTGTCATTCCTGCATCCATTACCTGCTGCGATCGCGTGCTATCTCCTCGGGCCCTTACGGAGGTGTTGGCGGGGTGGTGAGAATGCCTCGGCATCGATCCTCATATATGGTCTATAAGCTTTGTGGTATGTCTGCACAAATCAAATTGTCGCGCACGCGATCTATAGGAATCCTCTCATATTCACACGGCACGTGCCCCCGCGATCCACCTCAATCGCTCTACACCTCTCAACTCCTCGGCTATGTTCTCGGTTACCATATAGTTCCGTAGGCCTCAATGAGATATCGCAACCGTCGACCTCTCGCATACCTACCGTAATACTCAATGTCACCGGCACGGCTTTGAGATCTTGCCTCTTGTTCTGCATCGGACCCATCGTCGGAATCCCAACCTCTCGTCTCGGTCTCTCTGCTGGATGGATCGGCCTATTGGTCGCACACAAACAATGTGCTCATAGGCCCAACAGTGTAATAAGTATGAGCAATCCAACGTTGTCCTGTGACTTCGCCTACAAGCCCATAAACCCCTGTATAGCTCCGCCAAATATGCAGGTGCCCATGCAAAAGTCACGTTCCTTTCTATCATCTCCCAAATAACACCCATCAATGCCTTTGGAAATCTTCCCCCTTCTGCCCTCGGTAACGCATAATACCCTACCGCCATCAATAAAATCACTGCTAACCTTGTCTCCTCAGGGTGTGCTGCATACATTACCCCATATGTGAATGACAAACCTCGCTGTGTTAAGTCCCGTGCATATGGACCAAACACTTCTGTTATCGCTGCCCGCCCCGCGCTAGGTAGTGCCTGATATACTGGTTCTCCTGTAATAGGGAGTCTCAATATACGAAACACATCTTCCAAAGTTACTGTCATTTCACCTGTTGGCAGATAGAAGGTATTTGTCTCAGGATTCCATCTCTCAATTAGCGCTTGTAACATACCATGGTTACGTGCGATTCGTGAATAATAACGGATTCCACTTAACCCCAAACGATTTATCAATGTCCATTCCGCTGGTGTTACATCCGCTCGGATTAGACAACAATGCCACTGCACACTATCATTCATCCTCAACCCTGCCTCTGCCTGCATACACCAAAACAACAAACAACCATTCAATCCATTAGGGTCTTTTTCAAACATTCTGGAAATTTCTCCAGTAACCGGTACCGGTTATACATAACCGATATCGGTTGAATAACCGATACCGGTTCTCCTAACCGCTACACGGCGGTCACTTTATCAATTTTATACACCTTCCCTAAAAACAACCACCTACGGCTATAATAATTTGCTCGTTTATTCGTTTTATACATACAAACATACCTGGAACCCCTGATTGCCTACCCTGTAACACTTACCTCACCTGCAACCCTTGTTATCATGTTTTCTTTCTCATATCTACCCACCTACTCTCCCCCATCTTATTCACGAAACATGCAGTAGTCAAATCACAAACAAAACAATACCTCTTGGGTTCATGACTTGAGGTGGCCCTTGTCTTCCCTCATGTCCTTGCCTGCTGGATGCTTCTCCTCGTTCTGCCATGATCACCACCCTTTTCAACTTTGTCTTTCTGCCTTCTGAACCTCGGATCACATTTACTTTCCTTGTCTCTTTTCTCCTTCTCACCCAAATCTCTCATGCAAATACCTGTCTCAGTCGTCAAAAAGCGTCGCGTTCGCGTATTTAACCTCTTGCATGGCTCTAAAATTAAAACTTAAGTTGCCACCCTAGCTTTTCTATTTTTAGAAAAGCTCATACCTAAATAACCGGTATTGGTTACTTAACCGATATCGGTCTATTAGATACCGATATCGGTTCCTTAACCGATATCGGTTACACACCTACCTTTTCTCAACAGCGTTCTTTTCTTCATTTCTCACCTAAATTTTTGTCGCGCCCGCCTCTTTTCCTGCATAAACCACACAATTTACCACATTTTGTTCATCTACCACATATAACATTACATTTTCATTAAATATCATTTATTTTACACAAATACACAAACCATCAACTACGGATATCAAGAAACTATCAATCTATACATCATTTGGATCCAACTCATCAGTTACATATATCACAATGTCACAAAACCACCAATTCATCACATAACCTGACATTCATATATATATACGTACAAACAAACAAAAACATCAAAGCATCATCCATCTATCAACATGTCAATTAAACTCATCACACATTCTATCTATTACCATGCCATTAACCACATATTTCAACACATTTTGAACACTTTGCATGTGGATCAAAACATCGTCTCTATATATATACAAATTTTCAAAAATACAATGTGCCCTACATCGGGGCCTCTGTGATCTCATACAATACCAAAGCCGCACGCAGCCGTAATACCTACCAAAAATCTCGACTCGGCTCGCAGGCCGGTCTCTCATATCAAAAATATACTCGGCTCGCAGGCCGGTATCAAATATACAACCCGTACTCGGCTCGCAGGCCGGTATATAATAAATAAATGAATCAAAACAATGAATAAGTGTAGGCACGCAGGCCTCTATCAATACTGGCCGGTTCATGAGACCGGTGCCCATGTCCCTATACAAAACCATGTCGGGGATCTATCAGCTCTCCCCACCGCCCTCGGCACCTCTCCCCGCTGGTCCCTGTGGTGCCTCTCGCCTCCTGCCTGTCACGGACACGCCAGCTGTGGCTGCTCCTCCCTGAGATCTCTGGCTGTGCGAGGTCTCTGCTCTATGAGCTGCATATGCCTGATACTCGACTCCGGTACTATCAAGAATATCCTGATAATATCGGGCCTCTGCTCTCACCTCCATATAGCGATCTCGCGCCACTGAAGGAACTGGGGCTGGTCCCCTGGCACCTAACACCAATACCCCGAGCACTCGTGTGCACGCACTTTATGGGTGTGGTCTTTGGTGGTGGTCTTTGCCGTGTCTGCATACACTGCACTGTGGCCGTGGTGGTATCTAGAAATTTAATAATTTATCTTTCGGCTTGAGTCTGTTTGTACAATGCACTGCACTGCGTCGTTTGTCTTCTTGGTGGTGGCTTGCACTGTGCTGTACACTGAGCAAGGCTGCCCCTGTAAGACCCCTATCGTGCTGTGCGTGCAGCAGCCTAACCTGTCCTGTAATAGCTGCTTTGCCCCGAGTGATCTCTCTCTCTGCCATGTAGCTGCAGCCAAGTCCGGCTCAGCGGCAGATCTATCCTCGCTGCTCTCTGCCCACCCACCATACCCTGTATGCTCCCGTGCACCCGGCATCATCCACACCCTCACCTGCTGGTCTCTCCGCTACCCAGTCTGGATCCCAAGGCTGTGGCGCTGGCAGTGGGGCCTCTACATCATCCCTCCTGTACTGAGGGAAGGGAGGTGGCTCGTCCTGTCGCAGCCCCATCTGCCTGCGTACCCTCTCTAGGGGTATCCGCTCGTACTCTCCCGGCCTCGAATCCTGCTATCAGAATGTATCTTTGGATCGGGCTTTGCACTGTGGCTCTCTGCCAGTGGTGACCTCTGTAGGGTCTCCATACAATGTCTACTGCTGTAAGGCCCTCTAGCAAGTGTCTATAATAGACCACATCCCGACCTGCAACAACTGCTCGTGGCTGGCCCACGACCCCCAACCACCTCTGAAAGCCATATCGGTATACGACCTGTGGCCCTGGCTGCTGGGGTAGCCCTACTGGCCTGATGCATACGATGTGCTCGTATGCCCAACAGTGCAACAAAAATGTAGAACAAATACCAAATCACCTCCTCCGGCGATAGCCCCATAACTCCCTGTATAATTGCACCAGATACACTGGTGCCCATGCGAAACAGGTGTGCTCCTCCACCATCTCCAAAGAAGCACCCCATCAATGCCCGGTGGGAGCGGCCTCCCTCTCGAATCCGGGAGGGCGGGTGATCCTATCATCATCAACACGGCAAGCCGTGTCTCATGTCTCGTGTGCGCGGTACATATCACCATATCAATGCTCGCGCTTTATGATACGTAAGAAGCGCGGCCGCATCCCCAAAACTCGCAGAGTATGCTTATCCATGCGATCTCTCGAATCTACGGAAACGGCCTCTCCCTCGATCGGTAGCCGCAGGATGCGATACACATCCTCTAATGTGACGGTCATCTCCCCGGTCGGCAGATGGAACACATTGGCCGCCGGATCCCATCTCTCGATGAGGGCGACCATCGGCGTGATCTCTCTCTATCGCTCTGTACCTCTGGACCCCGCCGAGTCCCACCTCGCGCATGATGGCCCAATGCGCCGCAGATATGTGTGGCCTCATCCGACTCAATAGTGGAGGCATCCTATCACGCATCGTCAACTGCTGACGTGCCTGCAAAACCAACCCACATTCTTAGACCCACTCTTTATTATAACATCTACTTTACCATCTAAACCCCCTTTTGTAACACCCAAAATCTAACCCCACACCTCACCCTTCTCCACCCCAAAATCTAACCCCACACCTCACCCTTCTCAACCCCCACACCGACCCTAAACCCCATCCCAAACCCAAACACCCAACCCCACTCCACCCACACCCCAACACGCCACCCAACCCACCTTCAAACCTAAACCCTAAACCCTAAACCCCATCCCAAACCCAAACACCCAACCCCACTCCACCCACACCCCAACACGCCACCCAACCCACCTTCAAACCTAAACCCTAAACTCTAAACCCCACCCCAACACGCCACCCAACCCACCTTCAAACCTAAACCCTAAACTCTAAACCCCACCCCAACAAGCCACCCAACCCACCTTCAAACCTAAACCCTAAACCCTAAACCCCATCCCAAACCCAAACACCCAACCCCATTCCACCCACACCCCAACACGCCACCCAACCCACCTTCAAACTTAAACCCTAAACCCTAAACCCCATCCTAAACCCAAACACCCAATCCCATCCCAACTCCACCCTCAACCTTCCCCACCGATACCGGCCGATACGAGACCGATGCCGGTAGCCCCCAATTCAACCTCACCCTATGCTTTTGCGACCGATGCCGGTCGCCTATTGACCGACATCGGTCACTGTCTCCTGCCCGAGCCGAACCCCCGCGCGGCCCCCAAAAACCATTTTTCACCTATTTTTACCCATCTACCCACCCAAACACCCCCAAATTTTACACACCTAGCCGCCTTACCCTATCTTACCTATCTACCCTCTCTCTTTTTCAAATTACGTCTATTTTACTCCTCATTTCCTAAAACAACTAAATTCCTACCCAAACCCCCAATCTCACTTAATACAACCAAATGCATAAAATAACGAGTTTAGAACCTACCGGTACGACGACACGTCGTCGTGGTGGGATGGGTGGTGGCGGTCCACCAGTGGTCCGGCTCCTCCGGCCTCCTCCGCTGTGCCATGGCTCCAATCCGATCTGCTGGGTCCCGGCCAATCACCTCTTTGCCTCCTCAACTATTCGGGCCCACTATCAACTCTCTCGCCCAATCAAATAGCTCCACCTCACTCAATACCCCTCCAAATCAACTCTCCACGTCAGACAAGTCAATTTGGATTGCAAATAACAAAAGTGACAATGACAGGCCGTATTTTTCTTTTTATAGGTTTTTCGACCTTAACCGATGTCGGTTTCTTTTTGCCCTAAGAAACCGGTATCGGTCCCTTAACCGATATCGGTCATGCGGAATCGACATCGGTTTGATACCCAACTTTCACCCCATTCTTTGCCGTTCTTTACTCCTTGCCTCTTTTTCACCAATATCGCCTCTGTCCACCTTTGCTGCACAACATTTGTTCACTGGTCCGGCCCGACCTAAGGCCTCAACCTACCAATTGGCCCGACCCAAGGCCTCGCCCTACCTATTGGCCCGACCCAAGGCCTCAACCTACCAATTGGCCCGACCCAAGGCCTCGCCCCTACCTGTTGGCCCGACCCAAGGCCTCAACCTACCGGTCGCCCGACCCAGAGGCCTCAACCTACCAATTGGCCCGACCCAAGGCCTCGCCCTACCTATTTGGCCCGACCCAAGGCCTCAACCTACCAATTGGCCCGACCCAAGGCCTCGCCCTACCTATTTGGCCCGACCCAAGGCCTCGACCTACCAATTGGCCCGACCCAAGGCCTCGCCCTACCTATTTGGCCCGACCCAAGGCCTCACCCTAACCATTTGGCCCGACCCAAGGCCTCAACCTACTTATTTGGCCCGACCCAAGGCCTCGCCCTACCAATTTGGCCCGACCCAAGGCCTCACTCTACCGTTATGGTCTGCCCCAAGGCCACAACCCAACAACTTGGCCCGACCCAAGGCCGTATCACTTCCATACCATACCCACAATCAACGTTTTATTTTATCCATCCATCATGTACCTTGTGTTCAATCGAGCTCACCTGTTCGTGTTTTAGCACGATTAGGGTCCTTGACTTGATCTGTCGACCAACTTTGCCTAGACCTAGACCGTGACGTTTATCTCAACCAAACCAACCATTTGGTACTGCCGAACATGCCTAAACGTTCCTGTACCTTACCTGTTATATACCCTGGAGCTACTTCCTATGCCTTGGATACCAGGATTATATCACCCTTGTTTGGATAAACTATCGACCTTTGCCTATACATCGCTGGTTTGCTCGTCAAATCATATACCCTAGTCGTACTGTTGCATTTCAACATGCGTCTGCTTCCTTGGACCTTCCCTACCACCTTACCATCCTCTCTACAACATGTACCCTTTATCAACCCTATCCCTGATTTCCCGTTCACTCCATCGGTGATAGATTTGAGGGGGATTACCTATATCCTTAACATGAGAAACCACTTCATATTATTGTTCGCGCAGCTTTAACAAAACAAGCTACACGACAATAAGGGGCTAATGTAGACACCAAATTCGTGTCTTACGACCCCTTGTGACCCGCATCCCATTTCACAACCTAACCTCATTACCTAAACCTTACACAATTATTTATTAATTACCTCATAATTGATAAATCCACATCGCCTTACCCGCCACCTCACTTGGCCACCTCACCATGACCTAGCCCTAACCCTAAACTAACCTAATTAGGACCCATGACTTGGTCTAGACTCACATCCATAACTAATGCCTCCTTACTCGCACCCAAAGCCGACCTTCTAGCCACTTGACCAAGCCCATGCAACCCGATCCCTCGGGAGAAAAAGGGGAAGGTGGGCTATTTTACTAAAAATAGCCTACTTTTTCCTAACCGATGCCGGTTCCTACTCGACCGCCGTCGGTTACGCAACCACCATCGGTTCCCTGTAAATGGGCTCCCCAAACCAAAACAACAGATCGGAATTTCATTTTGGAGATCAGTCGAAGGATTTCTGGATCAACAGAGAGCATTGCGAGCGAGGCGAGTCCAGATCTTCACTTGACCAAGCGAGACGAGTGAAAATACTAGACGTGTTTACAAAGAAAGGAGATCAACTTGCACCTTCGTAAAAACGGTTAAGAAGTTACATCTTGCATGTCCTCCATTATAACATTTCTTATGCTTTTGGAATTACGAGTCCTCCCAAATCCGTTTCGAATCCATTATCCAACGTGCCATTACCTCTAACTGTCATTCTTTTGCTTCTAACCATCCCATTTCCTAATACTATCCAAAAACCAGCCATTACAAACACCACAACCAGCCCGGAAGATCCTAGAACCCACCGGTATCGGTTTATCGAGAATCCGCGCATCGGTTATAGGTAAGCGGCATCGGTTCCTTTGATCAAAAACCGGGAAAAAATTGCCTTTCCCTACCCGGTTCCAAGCAATTTAATTGATATTTTACAGTCTTTTGTGTTAATTCACGTTAGGAAACCGACCACCTTCGAAAGGAAGTTTTACAAATTTCCCTGGCCCAGGCGGTTTCCTCATTTATTGTTTAATCAAATCTTGTGGTCTTGTGTTCTTATTTGCAGGTAGTCCTTCCCAGACAAAAAGGAGTTCTCCGCAGTCAACCTAATCTTTCTCTACGGTACGCGCACATCATCTCGACATTCTATAGGTATTCCTCCTAACCCTAACCTTATCTGTTTCTAAAAGGAACGAAGCATTTCCGAGTGAAACAACGTGAGATTTAGATTGTGTAGTTTTTGGTTTAGTCAATGTGAAAATAGTTGATTTTGTAGAGGGAGAACGAATCCCCTTTGTGTTTGTCTCGGTGGGGTGTTTGTTCCATAAAATTTTCAAGGGGTATCATCGATAGAGTTGTCAATCGAGATGATATGATTGATGTGATAGAAGGATTAAGTAAAGAATATTGGGATAAAACGAGTGATGTGGCCATGGGAAAGGATATAGGTATAGGTGACGAAGATGTCAAGGTAGGGGTAAGTGGATTTGTTGATATAACATATATAGGGGTAATTGGGACTAATAGGGCGGTGGGCATAATTGGGATATTTGGAGATGTAAGTGATGTGGTGATGGGTATGTTTGATGTAGATGTGGTTAAGGGGTTGAATATGACAGGAGTTGGGCACGATAGATGTGGATAAAGTGGTATGTATAGTCGAAGTCGATGTGGATGTGGAAAGTGATATCGAGTCACCTTTGCCATAGTTTTTATTATTATTGTGATCCTTGTTGCTTGGGGTATCTTGCCTTGCAGTATCATTTTACCCATTTGTGATAGAATGTTGATCAAATTTTCTTTGTCCTTGTCTAAATTAGTGAGCTAGATAACCGGGAAAATCAAACAACCTCAAAGATGTAAGGATTTATGGTACCTTGGGAGAAGATGGTGACAAATGGACAGGTGTAAAGTGAATGTCCTTCTTGCAAGCTAGATAGATCAGTGAAACAGAGGAAACTAAGAGAAAAATGAATTAGATGGTATATGTGGGGGCTTCCCGACGAAGTCGGTCCGATGAAGTGTTACCTTCCTTTCACGGATGTCAACCGACATTAGATAAGAGAAAACGATATAAATGAAAGATAGATAGATAACATGCAGAAACTGATAAATAACATAACCTGAAAATGTTGATGTATAAAGGAGCTACTGATCTAATCAAAATAAAAGAAAACCAAACTAAGAGAACCATAAGGGTGTGAGGATGATATTATGGTGATACAAGTGGCATCACAAGGGCATTGTGGTGATATGATGAAAAGTGGAGAGCTATAATGTCAGAGGTTTGCTATGACTTCTTACTTGTCTGAAAAGGGGGAGACTTGTATTTATAGCCTGAAGATGGGGTTAATTTAGGGGTTATCAAGTAATCTTGGTTTGAAAAAGTAACCCTAATTAGGTGAGTGGGGGGGACATGATTTGAATGATTAGGTGCAATAATGGATTTCATGTGGATTATTTTGCATTATTTAATTCGTGAGTGGGGTGCATGATTTGAATGATTTTGGAGTATTTAATTATTAGGTGGGGTGATATGAATTAGTTTGGAATATTTAATTATCAATTGGATATTAACATATAACGAGGTTTAGGGATTTAAAGGGGATCAATTAACTAATTAATATTGATTAATTGAATATGTATTTTTGGTGGGAAATGGGATTTATTCAAATTTAGGGGGAAATGGATTCAAATGGGTAAGCTTATTAAAGGAGAGAAAACGTGGGGTGAAGGGGAGGAACGATACCAAAAACTGGTGTCTACATGAATAAAACCTTAACACAACTAGGGGAGAGTTATGAGTGTGATTGTATGCAAGTTTGTGCAAACATGTCATGTCTATCAATTGTCTAAACGAAGGTCTCATAATGCAAGGTTATATCAAGCTTTCTCAATTTAAGTGAAGCCTTATGGAGACACAAGTATTGATTTTGTTTTGGGTTTTCCCATGACACAAAGGGGTGTTGATTCCATTTTATTAGTGGAAATTTTTTTAAAGATGACACATTTTATTTCTTGTAAGAAAACCGGTGATGCAACACATATTACAAATTTTTTCTTCGGGAGATTATGATCTTTGTATGGATTTCTTGCACAATATAGTGTATGTGAGAGATACAAAATTTGTTGGTTATTTCGTGAACAATGTGGAAGAATTTGAATACTAATTTGAAATTTAGTTCAACATATCATCCACAATATTATGGATAGACATAAGTTGTAAACAAAATCCTTGAAGATTTTCTCAAATGTTTGGTCAAAAATAAACCACGAACTTGGGGTTTGATTAAATGTAGGAAAATTTTTCTTATAACAATTTAGTAAAAAAAATACATGGGAAACACCATTCTAAATTATATATGAGAACAATTTAAGAGGAGTTGTGGAGTCGAGAGACTCACCGCACAAAGAAAAGAGTGTTGAAGTATGAGACTTTACTTAACATATGAAGGAAGTGCACTAACAAGTGCATAATCAATGTAGAAGATGAATGCACAGTCCAAACAACGTGTAGATGAGAAATGAAGAGAAGTTGAATATCAGATTGGATACATGGTCTTAACATACTTATGAAGGAAAGGTTTCCTAACGGAACATACAATAAGCTTGAGTGGAAGAAGATAGGGTCATGCGGAATAATCAAGAAGTTTGCACAAAACATTTATGAGGTTGAGTTGACTAAAGGAAATGATATCTCTAACAACTTTATTGAGGCCAATCTATATCCATGTGTGCATTACAAGAAGGTGATGATGGATTAAAGATGGCATAGAAGATTGGAGATGTCATGAAAAGGAGCATGATGAAGCAAAACAAATAATAAATACCAGGATCAAGAAGACATGTAGAAAATGATATACATGGTATTTAGTCAAGTGGAAAGACAAGAAGACTAAAAGTGCAACTAGGATAAGTTTTGTAGATGTTGTGCAACATGGCATTTTGGTTCCTTGAGTATGAGCTCAATTTTTCAAAATTATTCAAGGTGTATGATGCAAAAACATTTAAGTTCATATGTAATCATGTATCAACCAACATCAATTGAAAAGTTTTGTGTCAGTTGTGTTTGTATCTTGTGGAACATTCTATGGGTTGCACATTGAAGTGTTATATTGATGGTCAGACGTTGACTACAATGTTGTATTTTGTTGAGTGCGCAAGTCCATTGCATGATGTTTGTTGAGTGCGCAGTTCCTTTACACAATGTTTGGTTTGTTGTCAGGCAATCGTCTAGTGCGCAACATTGTCCACGCAAATCCTATTTGAGCTACGAACTTGGAATAATTGAATGTTTAAAGGTCCAAGTTTCGGATATGGTCAATTGGTTGTGTTTTGGGTTTGTTGTTGGGTCATTTGGTCTTTGCATTTGAATTCGTAAGTTTAGGATTATTAGGTGGTGGCATGAATAACTATATAAGTAGAGCCCAAATTTCCATAGAATATAAAAGGTTGAAGTTGAGATCTCGAGTTGCTTGGGGCGAGCATGGATGCGAGCCTAAAGCTTAGTATGAACATATCATCCACAATATTATGGATAGACATAAGTTGTAAACAAAATCCTTGAATATTTTCTCAAATGTTTGGTAAAAAAAAACCACGAACTTGGGATTTGATTAAATGTAGGAAAAATTTTCTTATAACAATTTAGTAAAAAAATACATGGGAAACACCATTCTAAATTATATATGAGAACAATTTAAGAGGAGTTGTGGAGTTGAGAGACTCACCGCACAAAGAAAGGAGTGTTGAAGTATGAGACTTTACATAACATATGAAGGAAGTGCACCAACAAGTGCACACTCAATCAGAGAAGATGAATGCACAATACAAACAATGTGTAGATGAGAAATGAAGAGAAGTTGAATATCAGATTGGAGACATGGTCTTAACATACTTATGAAGGAAAGGTTTCCTAAGGGAACATACAATAAGCTTAAGTGGAAGAAGATAGGGTCATGCGGAATAATCAAGAAGTTTGCACAAAACATTTATGAGGTTGAGTTGACTAAAGGAAATGATATCTCTAACAACTTTATTGAGGCCAATCTATATCCATGTGTGCATTACAAGAAGGTGATGATGGATTAAAGATGGCATAGAAGATTGGAGATGTCATGAAAAGGAGCATGATGAAGCAAAACAAATAATAAATACCGGGATCAAGAAGACATGTAGAAAATGATATACATGGTATTTAGTCAAGTGGAAAGACAAGAAGACTAAAAGTGCAACTAGGATAAGTTTTGTAGATGTTGTGCAACATGGCATTTTGGTTCCTTGAGTATGAGCTCAATTTTTCAAAATTATTCAAGGTGTATGATGCAAAAACATTTAAGTTCATATGTAATCATGTATCAACCAACATCAATTGAAAAGTTTTGTGTCATTGTGTTTGTATCTTGTGGAACATTCTATGGGTTGCACATTGAAGTGTTATATTGATGGTCGACGCGTTGACTACAATGTTGTATTTTGTTGAGTGCGCAAGTCCATTGCATGATGTTTGTTGAGTGCGCAGTTCCTTTACACAATGTTTGGTTTGTTGTGCAATCATCTAGTGCGCAACATTGTCCATGCAAATCCTATTTGAGCTACGAACTTGGAATAATTGAATGTTTAAAGGTCCAAGTTTCGGATATGGTCAATTGGTTGTGTTTTGGGTTTGTTGTTGGGTCATTTGGTCTTTGCATTTGAATTCGTAAGTTTAGGATTATTAGGTGGTGGCATGAATAACTATATAAGTAGAGCCCAAATTTCCATAGAATATAAAAGGTTGAAGTTGAGATCTCGGAGAGTTGCTTAAGGGCAAGAGCATGGATGCGAGCCTAAAGCTTAGTATGAACATATCATCCACAATATTATGGATAGACATAAGTTGTAAACAAAATCCTTGAATATTTTCTCAAATGTTTGGTAAAAAAAAACCACGAACTTGGGATTTGATTAAATGTAGGAAAAATTTTCTTATAACAATTTAGTAAAAAAATACATGGGAAACACCATTCTAAATTATATATGAGAACAATTTAAGAGGAGTTGTGGAGTTGAGAGACTCACCGCACAAAGAAAGGAGTGTTGAAGTATGAGACTTTACATAACATATGAAGGAAGTGCACTAACAAGTGCACACTCAATTGTAGAAGATGAATGCACAATACAAACAATGTGTAGATGAGAAATGAAGAGAAGTTGAATATCAGATTGGATACATGGTCTTAGCATACTTACGAAGGAAAGGTTTCCTAAAGGAACATACAATAAGCTTAAGTGGAAGAAGATAGGGCCATGCAGAATAATCAAGAAGTTTGCACAAAACATTTATGAGGTTGAGTTGACTAAAGGAAATGATATCTCTAACAACTTTATTGAGGCCAATCTATATCCATGTGTGCATTACAAGAAGGTGATGATGGATTAAAGATGGCATAGTAGATTGGAGATGTCATGAAAAGGAGCATGATGAAGCAAAACAGATAATAAATACCAGGATCAAGAAGACATGTAGAAAATGATATACATGGTATTTAGTCAAGTGGAAAGACAAGAAGACTAAAAGTGCAACTAGGATAAGTTTTGCGAGATGTTGTGCAACATGGCATTTTGGTTCCTTGAGTATGAGCTCAATTTTTCAAAATTATTCAAGGTGTATGATGCAAAAACATTTAGCTTCATATGCAATCATGTATCAACCAACAACAATTGAAAAGTTTTGCGTCAATTGTGTTTGTATCTTGTGGAACATTCTATGGGTTGCACATTGAAGTGTTATATTGATGGCTAGACGTTGACTACAATGTTGTATTTTGTTGAGTGCACAAGTCCATTGCACGATGTTTGTTGAGTGCGCAGCTTCCTCTACACAATGTTTGGTTTGTTGTGCAATCATCTAGTGCGCAACATTATCCATGCAAATCCTATTTGAGCTACAAACTTGGAATAATTTAATGTTTAAAGGTCCAAGTTTTGGATATGGTCAATTGGTTGTGTTTTGGGTTTGTTGTTGGGTCATTTGGTATTTGCATTTGAATTCGTAAGTTTAGGATTATTAGAAGGTGGCATGAATGACTATATAAGTAGAACCCAAATTTTAGAATATAAAAGGTTGAAGTTGAGATCTCGAGTTGCTTAAGGGTAGAGCATGGATGCGAGCCTAAAGCTTAGTATGAACAGAGAGGTTGGTAAGTAGCAGAGAGTGTGCAATGATCTAATATGTGACACGAGTGTGGAAATACATTACATGGAGGATTTGCATATTAAAGACATGATTATATGTTGTATGAGGTTGAATAGTTGGTGATTTGTCTAATGGTGCTCTCTCTTTAAATAGATATCCAAAAAAATTGTTTTAGTTTAAATGTGTTCATTTGATCTTTCTCGTCGATGCATGTTTTCTTTTTGTTGGTTTGTTATTTTGTGTATTCTAAGGGTTGCAATGTGTGAGAAAGCTCTTCGTTGAGCATCCTAATCCCATTTTGCGTCTAATCTACAACAATATAAAACTCACAAGGTTTTGATATATTTTAGTCTTGTGTAACATTAATTTTTGTGTTAGGTGTATTGTGAAGAACTATAAAGTGTCTGTCATTAAAAAGCCATTGTGCAAGAATTAATCAACTTTTACAAAAATCTAATAAAATATCCTTTTGATATTCTTTTAGAGACCTTTTCAACCATATTAAATTTGAAAATATTTAATAAATTTTAGGCTTTCGTAACCTTATTTGTGTGTGTCTCGTTGTATTGTGAGGAATGTGAAGCGCTTGTCATTAAAAAGTCATTGTGAAAGAATTAATCAACTTTTCAAAAAACTAAAAATACCAATTTGAGTGTTTTTACAATACTTTTGAACCAAATAAGATTTGCAAGATTTTGAGTAATTTTAGTCTTACACAAAATTAATTTTTGTGTAGTTATGTTGCGTAGATTGTAAAGTGACGTCCATTAAAAAGGTTATTACGCAAGTTTTAATGACCTTTTCAAAAATCTAAAATACCCTATTAAATGTATTTTCAGACTTTTTATAAATATAAGATAGTTGGGGTTTTGTATATTTTTTTGACTTGCACAATCACCCCTAATTAAGTTGTTGAGGTGATAATTTAGGTGTGTGCAACTATGTGATGGTTTTCATGTCATATTTTTGCTCCATAACTTTAAGTTTGTGTTATTTGTTGCATTTGAAAGATGATTCAAAGAGATTTGTAGGATTTATGTTAGATATGGATTTTATAAAAGTATAAAAATGGCCCATAATTGGAATTCACAATTTTATTGCTTTAAATCGTGCATTGCATTTCATATCATTGACTTATATCAAGAAAAGTTGATGCTTTTTTATTGTTTTATCGTGGATTAAATGGGATTAATGCTTTGGTTCAAGGTTGAACCAATTATTGATATTTAATAGGCCCAGGACTTGTGGATTGGATGTGTGCAAAGGAGGTATATGAAATTGAAATATTGCATAGAGGAATGTTTCAATTAGCTAGGAAAGTGCTTTTTGGCCATGTTTCTTGGTTTGAGTAACCTCCTCTTTGTACAAATTTCATATGGGAACTCTACAATGAAATATGAGACAATTATGTAATGTTCGGTGAAAATATTAGTTTGGGGACTCTCCGTAGGATTAAATGGGCATATTTTACTCTTAAAATTATTGATTGTTGGTTTTGACCCATTGAAATCTATTTATATGTAGCTTTGAAACATTTTTTTGGAGAGAGGGCTTACATGAAATTGCTCTTGCAAAAGAGCAAGAATTTGCTATACTTTCTAATCATTGATATCACAATGGATGTTCAATATGTGACACAAGTTTTGTTCTTTACTCGATTCAAAATCGATGTTGAGTTCTCCTAAAAAAATGAGCATTGAATGAAAATCACTATGTTGTGAGTTGGTTAAAATGTGCAATAACTACTTTAATCGTTCTCACCGATATTTCTCACATAACATAGTTGTAGATGGATGTACAATTGTTGTTTTCTATAGTGAATTATGATTATTTTTCTAAAATTAATGATTTGAAATTCATCTTGCAGCTAGAAAAGTGAGAGATTAGGAACCTTCTTCTTTTCCCCACACTTATTTCTTTTTTATATTTGTTCACGACATTTGACACTTTGTATATACGTCATGACACTTGTTGTTAATACCTCTAAGAGACCTCCGACCACATGCAACTATTCCACCACTTGGCCATCTATAAGACCACATACTAAAGAACTCCTGCATAAGATATTTGGGTCTTGAATGAGAGGAGACTTGTTCTCCATTACGTGGTATGCATAAAACCCACATCAACATAACTCTTATAACTTTATTCTAGATATAAAGAGTCGAGTGGCCAATTCACACTATAACAACAAAGTAACTCCTAAAGGAGACTTATTCATTGTTGAAGTGTCATAAAAGAATTTATACTTTTTTGCAACCATTCTCAAACTAGGGCATAGTTTCCTTACTCTCGAAGTTCATATAAGATATAGGGTAAACTAGATTTGGTCATAATGACATGAAATACAATCACTAGACATTATCTAATATTAAATGGTAAATAATTTTCCATGTGCATACAAATTATTTCATATCCTTTCCACATGCAAGTACGCAACAACTTTCTTACATGATTGGTCTTCGACTTGTGTTAGGTCACATATCAACATGAAATAATGTTAGCTTAAAGTTTGACAATACCACTCACATATCAACTAATAAAGCTATCATTTGGAGCATCATAATAATAAGAGCATTTGACCCATGTATGCAAATTATCTTAAAGAAATAGCCATGTAAAGAGGATTAGAGATGTAGAAAGTTCAATGTGTTTCATTACTAGGTACAATAATAAACACCCATGAGTTAAGGTAGCTAGGAACTCATGTTATTAGGTGGTTCCCCATACAATTTATGTTTGGGACCAAACTAAAATGGACGAGGACTTCACAAAGGAAGAATTGTTTTAT
The DNA here is from genome assembly GCA_018340775.1 of Taxus wallichiana var. yunnanensis. Taxonomy (NCBI): domain Eukaryota; kingdom Viridiplantae; phylum Streptophyta; class Pinopsida; order Cupressales; family Taxaceae; genus Taxus; species Taxus wallichiana. The sequence goes on along the minus strand of CM031235.1, from coordinate 343,388,672 downwards.
GTGCTTTGACAATGCAAAATGTGAAATCCCCAGGATATATGGGTTGCCTTGTGATTTTTATAAAGCTATGTGAGATACTATTAGAGATGATTTTTATTGTTTGGCTTGAATCCTTTTCCATTAGTTGTTTGATCGAGTCCCTTAATCAAGGCTTGATTAATTTGATTCATAAAAATATCGCAGAAGATACTATAGGAGTGGCATCTTATCACTTTTTTAGGTGTAGCTAACAAGATTTTACATAAGATAGCTTCTTCTGCATGTGAAGGATGTGGTCGGGAGGATTGTTTGAATGGAGCAAACTAGTTTTATTCACGGATGATTCATTCTAGATATAGTAATTTCATCTTGGGAGGCCATGAATGAGCATGGAGATGGGAAAAAAGACTCTTTTCTTAAAGATTGATTTTGAAAAGGCTTACGATTGGATTCACTCACCCTTTATTATTGAGACGTCAACTTGTTTAGGATTTGGTCTACGTTGTGTGGGGATGGTAAACATCCATTTCTCTTGTGCTTATGTTTTTTTGTTTATGTACATAATACTCTCTCCCCATGTGTTCTCCTTCATCAATCTATTAAACAAGGGTGCCCCTTTGCCCCTTATCTATATGTATTGATTGTTGATGCTTTGGGATACTTGTTAGAAACTACTCACATTCAAGGTCATTTATAGGCTTCTACCGATAGTTCAAAGACAATCAACAATCATTTTTTATATTATTCACTCCTTTATGTGCAAGCTGATTTGGAGTTAGTTGATGGTGCTAGAGATTGTTTGGTTGTTTTCTATAAAGCTTCAAGGGTTGTTGTTAGTGATCATAAACCTCATTTTTGGTTGATTAGGTGGAAAAATCTCCCGCTTGGATACTATTTGAATGGAATTTTATTCACCTTGGTGTTATTGCGAGATATATTGGCATTTCTTTTGGATTTGGACTCTCCCAAGAACCATGTGGGATTGGTGCCTACAATGCTTAAAACATGAACTCCTTGTTTAGCAGTAACAAAGATATCCCATTGGTTGAAAATTTTGACTATGGTCAAGAATTCTTTAGGCCTCTCTATATTTATTATGTTTCATGTTGATTGCCGAGCAAGATGCAATACTTATGGTTAGAGTAGATCTTGTCATCCTATTATGGGACAAGTATGGTGGAACTTATGGTCTTCCTAAGGAAGAAAGGGGCCTCAAGTTGATTGATGTGGAAACATAGGGGTGTAATCTTGCGACTAAATGGGTGGTTTGATGATTGGAGGTTTCCTCACCATGGTAGGATTATTAAGACAAACATTTCTCATGTGTGGCATATTGGCAAGATTAGGGGCTCACCAGGGCTTTGTGACATTATTTCTAACCTCGCCATTTTCAGATCTTAGACAACTTTATTCTTAGAAGTATTTGGTTAGCTTGGAGAAAAATTGCAAACTTGGTTAAGTAGAAAATGTCGGAACCGTGTAGGGTGGCATTTGGCTAGGAAAACTATTTGGAACTAGTAAATACATGACACCTATATTACAAATCGCCTCACTTTCATGCCAAGAAGTTTAGTAAGAAAAATATTTTCTTCTAGAGAGTTATATGGGATAATAAGGTTCGTTCTTGGAACGATTAGGGTTCTATGCAATTCACTTTGCTCTTTTCATCTATGATCCCGCTTCCATCACAAAGATTGAGAACCTTCTCATTCAAGAATATTTGTTCAAAATGAATATTGATGTGTTTGGAACCATTCAACGTGATTGGTGGTGGAGCTATGGGCAACCATTAACACAATTTGACACTCATAGATTATATTCCATTCCTATCAATGGTGGGAGCTTAGTGCAATTTTTAATGCAAGATGGATATCTTTGATGCTAAGAATAAATGGGTGCAAATGTTACATAATGTGATTGGTTGTGTCTTTAAGCTTTGGGTGTTTGCTTGGTTAGTGATCTATCAGTGGCCTTCCCACTAAAGCACGTTTAGCTAAAAGTGGACTTTCTTACAACCTTTATTCATGTTGCCATATATTTGAGACAATGAAACACTTATTATGGACTGCTCTTTCTTTTGCTAAGTCTTATTAGAATAATGTTTAGATGAGTCACTCAATTATCCTTCAGGGGAACTTACATTGGTGTGTTTAGGGACTCGACTTTATAATTCATACTCCTCTTAGGGGCATTTGGCATTGTTTGAGGATTTCAGCTATGTTTATTATTTGGAAACTTTGTTGCAAGTATGTTTTTGTGAATGAGGTTAGCTCTTTCTATGATTTTTTCCTTTTGTGGAAACAAGACGTTCACATGCACTTGTTGGCCAAAGGGTATCTTCTATTAAAAGTTGTTTCGTCCTTGTGATTATTCTAATTTGATCTCATCCTTATTTCCTTGAGGAAGAGAGTGTAATGTTCGTATATGCTCGGTCTTTGTACATATTTTTTCTTGTAAATATCTGAAACATATTTTCAATAGAATAAAATAAAAACCCCCATAAAATTCATAAGATATTGCTAGTATTACGAAAAAGGTATTCTCAACCAAAAATGGCCATTGCCAAGATCACTACCAAATGATTGCCACTAGATCATGGTATCGGGTACAAAACCTCATTTCCTTCTTTTCACAAACAATATAACAATTTCTCAAAACTATGCATCCACTCAAAGGGATGCCAAGGCACAGATATATGCCTAAATTCAATGCCATATAAAAATCACTTAATGCTACACATACGGGTTAATCTATGCTAACTCTCACTCTCTCTCTCTCTCTCACACTCACACACACACATATATTTCCTTATTAGAGTTTAAAGAAAGACGTAAACCAAGATATAACGCTCACAATAGTTTTGAGCTCAATAGAGAGATGACACACATTAATCAAAGATGTATACTCGAAGGCTGAAGGAATGCCCAACACCGTGACGGGGTCGAGCCTCACCTCCTTCCTCTTTTCTTCTTGTTGCAGGTTTTTGTTCTCCTCCATAATGCAACTCCTTTTCTAGGGCATGATTTCCTACGGTTTCCACGAGAGAATTCCAATTATAGCAGTACCATTATCTTCTACCATGATTTCAGGCCTCTCACTTAGCAAGCGTTAGGGTTTCAAAAACCCTAATGTCCTTCCTCGTATTCAGGTTCGAGCTTGCTTAGACAAGCTTCCTTACTCAAAATCAAATGGACCCTTCACACAATCATTGGCAAAATCATTTGATTTACTTCTTAAACAAGGTCACGGTCTCACAATTTCATTTATATGTATAGCAATACTAACGTCAATGTTTAGCATGCTTAAGATCAACAACTGACCTTGATTATCAAACAAATAGCGGATGTCTCTTTAATGGGGTCTATAACATACAAGGATTATGGTTTTGTAGACCTTGTTCAAGTTTGCTAAACATATCAGCATTAACATCCCTGGCTTATACCGCATTAGATTCATTAGCTTAGTTATCTAAAAATAATAGGACTTGCTCTAGTTCTTAACTCAACTCTTAACTATAAAACTAAGTTGAGTCAAGTATAAAGGCATCAGTTGCAATGCATGACGTTAAGAGTTAAAGATAAGGACCCGCCTCCAGGAAGGGTAAGGTCAAGACATGGCAAAAGATTTTCAACATTCAGATAACGACAAGGCAAAAAGCCCATATGAAGGTATAGATAGAAAAGCTACCCTTCAGAAAACTCGCTTACTGGCTACACAGCTGGGACCACGTCAGCTAAATAGTCCCCTTCTTTATGCGTCATTGACACGGATGCAATCTCAATCACCTTCTCCAAGAAAGGAAGAAGAGTGCCTGTTGACGGTTAATTGATGGTATGTGATAGAAATCTTAGTGCTTAATTTCTGCGATGGTACAGTGATTTGATTTCCATTGTGTGGATGGATTGATCACTGGTAATGGCAACATTAGAGCACTCTTGTTTAAGGACATCTTAATGGTTAGTTTCCTCGATGGTACAGTAATTTGATTTCCTTCGAATGGATGGATTGATAATTGGTAATGACAATATTTGAGCATTCATGTTTAAGGGCATCTTAGTGCTTAGTTTCCTAGATGGTACAGCAATTTAATTTCCATTGCAGATAATTTTATGCACGTGTATGAGGATTTTTAGAGTCATAGAAGCAATTCCAAAATGCATTGAAGAGGCATATTTGATTTGGGTAGTAAGGCATGTATTTAGAGGTAATTGTATATGATATATATTTTGGATTATGGAGCCATACATGAGGAGATAGGAAGGCCGAGCAAGCAAACATGCTCATTCCGCAACCAATCAACCATAGTTACCTAAGACTCGGGATGGCGGGACGTAGGGATAGGGTTTCCAGACAGGTTTTTTTTGAAAATTTTGGGACGGCGGGGGGACGGCAAGGGGATGGCTAATAAAAATATATATAATTTATTAATTTTACAAATATAACATGAATAATTCAATAAACTAAGACTTAAAATTGAAAGTTTGAAGATTGAAACCATTAATGATTAATCCAATTATTCATCACATAAGCCAAGGCCCAAAATGCTATATATATTATATTCAATGTTCAAAACTTCAACATGACAATGAAAGACTAAAGTCTAAAGCTGAAAATTAGAAACGAGTCTTACTCTTCAATAATCAACATGAGAAGAGTACAACTACACCCACATTACATATGCTATGAAATATTATGTCATGACTCATAACCAAAATCACATTACATAACCAAAATGACAAGTGACAAGTCACAAGTACAACTCAAAAATCGTTATCGAGCCCTCCAAGCAATAGTTGCGAACCGCTCCTCCTCACTAGAAGTATCTGTATCAACATCATCTGCATCTGCAAAGGAGATATCAACCAGTCCTCGCTGCTCCTGATCTTCATCAATCTGCCTTGCATCCTTAGGATCCACATCCCACCGCAATGTTGGGCTCTCCTTGTACATAGGTGTCTTGCGATCCATGAGACACAAGGCACTATGTACAACAACAAGTTTCTCTCGCTCTCTTAGAGGTAAGTTTGTTCCTCTTAAGAGAGTGGATCCACCATATCGTTGACCAATTCCTCTTAGAAGAAGAGGAACTAGAAACTTGAGAAAGAAGACGAATAAAGCAAGTGTACGTAGCAATCTTGCATGTCCATACAATCGCCACCAACTAACTGGACTCTTTTGTGCCAATGTGGTCATGTCTATCTTTGATGATTTTTTGTAGCCATCCAGATAAGCGAACTTGAGCCAATCAATTCTAACTCATGAAGCATCCTCTGCATTAAACATTTTTTTGAGGGTTCTCAAGAAACCCTTCCTCACCTCCTCATCATCTACTGGGAGAACTCTGCTAGGCTTCTCAACATACCACTTTGGATTTAGTGCATATGCAGCCATGTGTAAAGGAGTGTTCAACTTCTCCCATCTCCGTTCAATAATAGGCTGAATATGGTGATGGTAGAACTCCAAGGTGGGGTCCCTTGCTCGAACAACAACCTTCATTTGGCCAAGCATAGTATCAATACATTCGTATATCTCACCAAGGCTAGGGCTCTCTGAATCACCATATTTTATCACACTGAAAACTAGAGATATTATGAATGTGATATATCTCACATCTATCAAAATGTTTCATTCACCACAATTGCTTTCACCTTCTTACCATACACCGTAATGATTCTTGCAACTTAACCATCCTATCCATTAAAATAAAATATGATGCAAAACGTGTGTCCACTGGCTTGAGGAATTCCTTCCTCGAAAAGCTACTAAGAGTGCCAATGACGTATGGTGGTTGCAGATGAACATCTACACATCTCTAGCATCAACCACTACATTTTTATCCAATCAATTTTTCCAATATCTTTTAGTACATTGTTCATGGAATGCACACAACATGGGGTCCAAAATATATGTCGGTAATGAGCCTCGACAAGTTTACTTACTTGCTGCCCCGCACACATAAGTTGCAGACCGTAATAACGTGCACAACGCGTTGGCGTGGCCGACCTCCTCAATAACATCTTGCAAAATGGTGAATTCGAACTCGCATCCTTCTTCTTGCCTCGAACAATCAACATCCTCAAAAAGTAAGGACCCTCTCTACATGAAACAATGATATTTATGAGTGGGTGGTGTCTGATATTCGTCCACCCATCCATGATGATGCTGCAACCGTGAGAGACCCATGTCCACCTCATTTCCTCCATCAATAAATTAACCTTGTAATAGTTCTTATCCAAGATTGTGGTTCTCAACTTTGTGTCTCCTGGGGGCACATAACTCAAACCTACTTTGGCTACCTTAGCCATAGCCTCCTTGAAATAAGGAGAGCGAGCAACATGAAATGGAATGCCAGTAGCAAAAAAGAATTTTCTAATGGCATCATCACCTCTTTTCTAGCCTTTCAATCATACATTTCAACATCCTGGATTGGAGGCCACAACCTTCCTCTTCCCCCTACTACTACCAAAAGCATCCAATTCAGACACCTCATAAGATGCATCTGTAGCACTACCAGTATTAATTCTCACAGAACTAGAAGGGGTGCCAGTGCCACTAACATGACGGCCACGAACTTCTGGAACCTTTTCCACCATATCTCCATTATACAACCTCACCATTTATGACCTCTCTTCAAGTGATAGTTGTCCACACATGCCTACACCTTTCCCGGGATGTGCAATAAATGTGCATTCAACCTAGTAATGCTGCCTGACCAAGATAATGAGCATATGTTGCATTTCCATATTTTAATGCCCCCTGAAATGCTTGATCTAGGACCCTGCATAATTTGACCAAATTGTTTCAAAAGTTTTTTCTTATCAAAAGGCCCCCTGCATACTTTTTCAACAATTCAAAGGGGCAACTGAACTTGTCCACACTCTCTTGTGAACTAGTAGCAGTATTAGGCGTTTCTTCTCCTTGCACACCTATTTCAACCTCACATTCAACTTGATAATCACTATCTTAACTCATTTTGAAGCCGCAATAATTAAAATACAAAACAATATAACCATACAATACAATAAAATTATAAAACAATGAATAGAATACACTTTAAAAGAAAAAAATAGCGATGAATACATTTAAAAAAAAAAAACAGCGATGAATACATTTAAAAATAAACAAAAACAAACAATAAAAATGCCCTCCCTTTATGCTTTATCTCATTCCCTCACTTCCTAATCCAATTAGGAAAAAAATACGAGCAAATGCAATGCCTTCACTTTCAACTTCGTATTTGGAAGTTTAAAAAAAAAACAAAGAATGATAGTAATGTATGACTATGTACATACCTCTTCCTCTTGCTCTGGCTCTTCCTCTTTCTCGTTGCACCTTACTCCTTGCTCTTGCCTTCTCTCGTTTTTGACTCTTGCTCTTTCCTTCTTTTTTGCTCTTGCTTGGTGTGATTAGAATGAGTGTGAAAGTATCTTTTATAAGTTTTTTTAATTGCTTTTAGGGTTAGGGCATGTTGCTTTTAATTAGAAAGCATTAAAAGTTTAAAAAATATTAAAAAAACATTAAAATCATGAAATACGACTTGTTCTAATGTTTGGAAAGTGGCAAAGGCGTTGGGGACGTCGTGGCATCCCCGAGACGCCCTCAACATCCCGGGACGCCATGACATCCTCAACGAAGTCGCCAAAGTCCCCTGCACCCGGACGCCCTTTTTTTTGGAAATTGGGGATGACAAGGAAACGTCCCGTCCCCGTCCCCAAGTCCCCGAGACGTCCGGGACGTGATGAAAACCTTCGGGACGCGCGTCCACGCATAACACTCGCAATCAACCATTATGTCAGTAAGAGGACCATTTCCATTGTGGTGTCACCCCTATTGACATAAGGATCATGGTATATCGAGGTTTAATGTTACCGTGGACCAAGCCAACCAACTAATGTGGGATTAATTTTTTTAAGGGTGATGATTTTTGGAGTCTTACATGCAATTCCAAGATGCATTGAAGAGGCATAGCTGACTTGGGTAGTAAGACATATTTATAGGCAATTATACATAATATATTTTTGGATTATGAAACCACAAAGGAGGAGATGCAAAAACTGAAAAAGTAAACATACTCATCCCGCAATCAATCAACCATTATGTTAGTAAGAGGACCATTTCCATTATGGTGTCATCCCTATTGGCATAAGGATCATGATATATTGGGGTTTATATGTTACCGCAGACCAAGCCAACCAACCAACCAATTGACATATTGTAGGAGTATTATCTTCTTAATAGTATTATGATGACAACTTTTGGAACTGTTCCTAGCTAATTCCATTTTTATTAAGGTTTCTCAATATGAGGAAAATTCTCAACTCTTGTCGTATAGAAAAGAGTTTTAGTACTTTTGAGTTAGTACTGATATTGAATATTAAGGTAGTCTGTTTTGTGCTTTTCTTTATGGAGTTTGTGTAAGGCCCTTATGGCCTTTAACTAAATTTATTACTTTTACAAGCTCATACCAAAGGTCTAGCAAGACCATTTCTCCAAATGGGTAAAGGTACCCAATGGGAAAAGACAAATTACAACGTAGAAAACTTGTCTACAAAGACAATATTCACTTGGTATCAATTTCATTTATTAGTTTTTATTATTCGTAGAAACAAATAAATAGAATGGGGTGGTATTGAGTGATATGTTGAGGTGTCACAAACATGTTGGAGCATGGCATGAGCCATTGCGATTAATATTTCAATTCTATCAAATGAGTTGTAGTCCAACAGTGTCAATGATGGTAAAAGTGCATTGTCACATCATTCACCAAGGTACAAATCTTAGGAGATACCCAAAAGTGTTGAGGTTGGGTTCAAGTCCTAAGTGAATCTGGCAAAATGGATACCCCTCAATCCTTGGCACTGAGGTGAAGAAGGTTGATTATTCATGCACCTGATACCAACAAATACTAAAAGATTTCAAAGGATCTGACTGTATATCCTTCAATAGAAAATAAAATAAAATAAAGATTCCAATTCTGATAGGCATTACTGAGCTGATGCTAGAGGCTTTCCATTTGATACTCCACACTATTGCTAGTGTTACGCCCCTCAACAATAATTATTTCTGTTTTATTGCAAAAAGCTTCAATTGCTTCTCTCATTTGCTCTTTAATTAGTTCTTACAGGACATTGCTATATGTTCAAAGCCTCCCCAAAAGTTGCTATTATAATTGAAAAAAATGACAGTTACAATGGAAATATCTAGTGTTATGAGCTTTCCATAGCTAGTTTGTATCTGTTAAAATGAAAGGAAAAAGTTAAAATATAGCGGTGCTCAATATTTTACCATGCACAAGAGCACATTACAATCCTTTTAACACTATCATAACAAGTGTTAAAAGTACTTAAAACTGCTGGCAACAAACATCTCTTTATAAACCTACCTTTAACAAAAGGGATTGACGTTAAGCAATCAAGATTGAACAAAAGAGTTGTCCAGAGACTGTCCTCGTTCTCCAATTAAAAAGACTCCATCATGGCTACTCCCTTCAAATAGAGTCTTGTTGACTTAAAAGCTAGCCAGTTCCATCTTTGGAACAAGTGAATTCAAGAATCACAACTTACTTTGCAGTGTGGAAAAAATTACAAAAGTTGGAAATCTCTTTGAAATACATCATCGGATCTTGTAAAAAATCTTTGAAAGCGTGACTTGAAGGCCCCACAATCTGCTACGGGTGTAACTTAAATAAAATACAAGAACTAAAGAAGATCATAGTCCAAAAAATGGCTGCATTTCAACATGTTATAAAATTAGCAACGAGAAAAAATAATTGACTGATGGTGAGCCCATCTTTATGAACATACTTTAATCTATTCTCAAATAGTGGACATGAGTTGCAAAAGAGAAGGGTTAACCAGTGGAGGGCCATGCTACTTTGAGAAGCAGAGAAAATGGAAACAAGAATATCTCTTTGATCTCACCTTGTCACTGCTTGGAACATCACTTTCAACTTTATTTATTTTGTTGTCAAAGTTACTATTTGCATCCTGCTTACAATGGTTCCTAGCAAGCTCATTGTGACTTTCAATTTCATCTACCTTTTCTGCTACTTTCCATGCAGGAAGAAATGAAGCCGCCGTGTTATCATTACAAAACTGATCAGGCAGCGACTCACTTAGCCCTTTGAAATCTAATCTAGGGAATTGGGGTTCAGAGGCAATGATGGGACTCATCACTTGATTCTGAAATGCATCCCCAGGCGCAAGTCTCTGAACAAAAGCAATGACTTTGTCTAGAACTTCCAGAGCCTTCCGTGTTTCAGGATCAATATAACTCATATTTCCTTCTACTCTGGGTTGATCAATGCTGTTTATTGCTGGAAAGGACATTCCCTGTTTAGGGACTGGAGATGTCTCGTAATGGTATTCTTCCACTCCATTGGAGAGCACTGACTCTACTCCCGACGCAGAAACTCCATTTGAAGTTGCTATATCATGCAAACCCATGGCTGCAGCTTTTCCTTTTGTTTTGCTTTCTTCAATCTGTTCACTATTTGCCACCTCATCAACGGAAACACTATGGGACTTCTTTACTTCTTGTTTTGCTAAGGTGGATAAATTTCCTCTTTCTATTCCCTTGTTGGACTGTAATCCTGCTCGTATGCGAATGTACAAAGGTCCATGTTCCAGGATCTTTCGAAAGTTGTCATCACCATTGCTTGCTGCAAGAACAGACTGGCATTTCCATCATTTTAGTCTATGTTAATATCACACACCCTGAAAATTAGATTCTCTCTCAAACACGCTATAATGTATGCTAACTTCCTTAAACAATATATTATAGACACACAAATCTACTTTGTACACTTATTTCTATCCAAGGACTCATAGTTTAAATGCCACTCTTGGTTTCTACATGGTCAGGGTTGGCTATTGATATGCTCATATGATTTTTCAGAAGGAAGGATTGATGTACCATGTTGGCAATGCAGAACTAAAAGAGCATTTTGGTATTTAAAAATCTAAGAATATGCTAGCCTTTTTGTTGGCCCTCTTCATTGGAAAGCTACGACTTTGTGTGACATCTGGATAATCTGGAAATATGCTATAATATCCTGCTTGTTGGCATCTTTTTTTAAGGTATAGAAATAAGGCTATTTTTTATAGCCACCCCTTAAGCATGCATTTGAGAGGACTTGATGTTTTAAAGCAGATTACTTGCTCATATGGGAGCTAGAATACATGTATTTAGAAAAGATACTAATTAGTGGAATGTTGATGCCAAAGCTGATATCTATATTTTAGTCATATCTGTTTATGTTGGATGGGAGCCCATTTTGATTTTGGCCGCAAAATCAAAATTGTCATTTTTCACTCTTTCTTGTACTTTTGTGGCTTCATGATGTGATATAAGATATGCTTCACAAGGGAACAAAAAGATATTTCCATCAATCCATATATAATATAGCAAGAGGAAAAACCCAAACTTTTAGACTAGAAAATATTTGAACCAACCAGATTTTAAGTTAACCACAATTACTCCTTAATTCTGGGTAAAATACTAAAACAAAATCAATAATAATCATCAATTAACTCCCAGTCAGCTTAATAATAGTGGAACATATGCTCTTTCAGAGATTTTTACTCTCAGAATGATTCTTGAAACTCTTTCTTGAAAATCACACACGCATGCACGCACGCACACACACCCACATGCACGCGCGTGCGCGCACACACACACGCACGTGCACGTGGACACACACATGCACGTGCACACACACATGCACACGCACACGCACGCGCACACACACACACGCACACACACACAGAGTGGAATGACCACAGAAGAAAGATGGAAGTGCTTAAGGGATGGGCTGTTTGATGCAGGAGCATCCAGGGTAGTGTACTCAAGCTGATAGTCTCAAGCTAATAAGAGCCCCAGCTTGCAGCTTCAGAGTAAGCATAACGGTCACATTATGCAAAACAGTGTTCTTTCATTAATTTAAGCTTCAATGGGCATGGCATTACAACATTCACTACACCGTCTCAATGGACTCTACAATCACTCATACAACAACTTTGAGCCTCAAAGGACTTACAGCCATACACAATCAACTTCTACTGAGCCACAAAGGGCTTACATCCAATCTGCAGACTCTGTACTCTACTCTCTGCTAAAAACCAGAGCTTATTGACACACTAAACCTCTACAAGGTGTATTGGTCTCTCCTCAAACCTTCGACAATCCCCATCCACTGTGTCAAAGTCTCAGAAATAGACCCAACGTAGTCTCACGTGCCCATGTGCCCATTGACTCCTTCAAAGATACCACTGTAGTTAAGGAGCTCTGTTTTTGCAGTTGGTGATTTTTTTACCTTCTAAAACCAGTGGGTGACATTTGTTGAGTGCTCCAACTATTGTCTCCTTCAAGTGAAGTAGTTGCCCGGGTCCCAAAGTCTTGATAATGATATCTCTTCGAATTCGGGTCACTCTCATGCATGCATGAGTCCCAAAGCGCCTTCCCATTGTGTAAGACTTCAAAATAGTGAGTAATGTTTCCCCCTCATGCACAAAATAGTAAAAACGGCTTTGCAGAATTTCAGGAGCTCCTTGTGTCCCACATGTGCCATCTCTGTGACTGAGTCTACTTTCAAAGTGTTGGGCTCTGCATACTCTTCCCAGCGAGCTATAGTTTTCCCCATTTGGTGCCTTCTAACTCGAGTTATGAGTGTTTCAAAATTAGGGCACTGTGTTCACTATTCATGAGTCCTAAACCAGTATAGCTCAAGACCCTGTGACCCAAACACTTTATAAAGTGTAAACAAGAGCTTTTTTACCTGACTATAAACTGAGACGTACACACTGATTATTAGCAAAAGCAAAATTATTATTTTTGGCTCATGAAGATTGCATGAACCCCTACAGGATCCTGGATCAGATACCTAGGGTAAATAAAGAATGAGCTCCTGCTCATGTACCTGCTGCGAGCTCCAAATTGGATTTCCCAGTCTTCACAACTTCGGATTCGGAGCGCCCTTTCCATTTGATTAAATGCTCATAATAATCCTTATGCCCAATGTTCTTGTTATTTCTCGTCTATGATGGCTTCCATCTCTTCTTTTTCTCGCTCAAGTATTTGTGCTCTCCAATCAATAATTGATGTAGAAGTGTTGGGCTCTGCATACTCTTTCCAGCGAGCTATAGTTTTCCCCATTTGGTGCCTTCTAACTCGAGTTATGAGTGTTTCAAAATTAGGGCACTGTGTTCACTATTCATGAGTCCTAAACCAGTATAGCTCAAGACCCTGTGACCCAAACACTTTATAAAGTGTAAACAAGAGCTTTTTACCTGACTATAAACTGAGACGTACACACTGATTATTAGCAAAAGCAAAATTATTATTTTTGGCTCATGAAGATTGCATGAACCCCTACAGGATCCTGGATCAGATACCTAGGGTAAATAAAGAATGAGCTCCTGCTCATGTACCTGCTGCGAGCTCCACATTGGATTTCCCAGTCTTCACAACTTCGGATTCGGAGCGCCCTTTCCATTTGATTAAGTGCTCATAATAATCCTTATGCCCAATGTTCTTGTTATTTCTCGTCTATGATGGCTTCCATCTCTTCTTTGTCTCGCTCAAGTATTTGTGCTCTCCAATCAATAATTGATGTGTCTTTTGTTGAGTCTTCTGCACTGATGTGACCCTCAATACATAGGTACAGATTTGAAACATTAAAAATAGGTGAAATACCTATCCCTTCAGGCAACTCTATTTCATATGCATTGGCTGTGAACGTGCGCAATCTTTTTCATCTTCAGCTTGTTGTAGTCACCTCTCAAGAATCTCTCCTTTTGTAGATGTGCCAATACTAATTCTCCAACCTGAAAACCTTTTCTCTACACTTCTCATGCTCTTTATACTTCTGCCCACTTGCTTCCACTCTTCTCTTCACTTCTATGTGTACATCATGCATGGCTTGGGCATACTCTTCCCCTTCAAGACCCTTCTTAATCATATCGACGGTGCTTCATAACTCATAAACTCCTTTGGGATTGCCGCCATATACAATTTGAAACAGGCTCATATTTGTACTTCTGTTTACATAATCATTATAAATTATAAGCAAATTCAGCTTGTGCCAAAGCTAAAGCCTACTATTTGGGCTTGTCACTGACAATGCATCTCAGCAAGTTTCCAAGAGACTTGTTCACTACCTCTATTTGCCCATCAGTCTGAGGGTAATGGGCTGAGCTAAAATTCATTCTTGTGTCCAACTTCTTCTGCAGTGTTCTCCAGAAGTGCCCTCCAAATTTAGTGTCTCTATTTGACACAATACTCAATGGCAACCCATGAAACCTTACAACTTCTTTGAAATACAAATCAATATCGGTGGCATCATTTGTCTTCTTACATGCTATAAAATGCATCATTTTGGAAAATCCATCTACAACAACGAAAAATTGAGTCATCACCTCGCTGAGTTTGAGGTAAACCAAGCACAAAGTCCATACTCAACACATTCCATGGCTTGCTTGTGATTGGTAGTGACTGATACAGTCCAGTATTATGACTTTTGCCATTTGCATGTTGGTATATTCTGCATCTCTCAATGAATTTCCTTACGTTCGAGCTCATTTTTGCCAATAATATTATTAACTCAGTCGAGTCAATGTCTTGTCATACCCAAAATGACCAGCACGATAACCACGGTGTTTCTCCTTCAAAAGATTGTCTTGCATTGAACCTTGAGGTATACACAACCTCTTCCCTTTGAACAACATACTCTCTTGGATCGTGTACTCCAACCATGGAGTTCTGTCAACATTCGAGGGGTTTTTATATGCTGCCCACGAATCTCTGGAACCTAAATCTTCTTTATATAGCTCTTTGATTGACTCAAAACCAAAGACTTCTACCATGAGTTCATTTAAGAAAAGAACTCGCCTGCTTAAGACATCTACAACCTTGTTAGACCGTCCACATCTATGTTTTGAAACAAAAGTAACCTCTGAAGAAGTTCAACCCATTTGATGTGTTATTGGTTCAACTTACCTTGATTATTAATGAACTGCAGTGCCTGATGATCAGTGAACAAAACAAATTACTTTGGCAACAAATAATTCCGCCACTTCAAGGCTTGAACAATTGCATAGAACTCGTGGTCATAAACATAATACTTTCTCTTTGGGTCATTTAGCTTTTCACTGAAATACGCAATTGGCTTACCTTCTTGACTAGGAATTGCACTGATGGTTGTTACACTGGCATCACAATCAACAGGGAACATTTTATCAAAATCAGGCAATGCAAGGACTGGCTGTTCTGTAACCTTTCTTTTCAGCAACTGAAAAATCTCCTCTGCTTCAGTTGTCCACTGGAATTTCTTCTCGACTCCCCTCATAGTTTTAATGATAGGTGCACAAATAGCATTGAAATTTCTTAGAAACTTCCAGTAAGAACTAGCAAGACCATGAAAACTCCCAGCTTCAGACACGGTTTTTGGTGAAGGCCATTCAATTATTGCTATTACTTTCTCCAGATCCATTTTCTCCATTTTGTGAGATCACAAATACTAGATAAATGAGCTCTTTATGCATGAAGCTGAATTTTTTCAAGTTCACTAACAATTGTTCCTCTTGCAACTTACTCAACACAAGTCTCAGATATCTCAAGTGCTCTTGTCTAGAGTGACTGAAAACAAGAATGTCATCTAAATACACAACAAATTTATCTGTAAATGGTTTCAGCATCTTGTTCACGAGTCTCGTAAAAGTACTTAGAGCATTTGACAGTCCAAATGGCATAATCAACCCTTCATACAACCCATCATTAATTTTAAACATTGTTTTCCTATAATCTCCTCTCTCATGCAGATCTGGTGATACCTGCTCTTCAAGTCTATCTTGCTGAAATATTTGGCTCTATTGATATAGTCCATTAAGTCATCCAGCCTTGGAAGTGGAAACTGATATTTTGCCCTCGAATCCGTGCACATTCTCCATTCTCCTCTTTTCTTTGGTGCTAACACAGCTGGAAGTGCACAAGGGTTCAAACTCTCATGGATCAAACCCCTTCATAATAACTCCCGCACTAGTGTCTTTCTCTCTCCATTTTCTTGAGGTGTCAGCCTATAAGCTGCGTTGTTTAGTAAGCTTTTTACTAGCATTAAGTCCATGTGGTGACTAATGTTTTTGAGTGGTCGTAATTCCTTTGGTAATTCATTGGACTATATCAGCATACTCTTCTAACAAACTCTGAACTTTTGCAGGTAAGTTAGTTACTTTAGTGTTAATTCCAACTTGCACTGGCTTAGAAATGAAGGCAAAACATGCCCTATTCTTTCTAGGTCTTTGTTAAGAATTCCTTCCTTGACACCAACATAACTCTTGGGCTGTTTTCTACTTCGTCTCACTTATTTTTCAGTGGGATCAATGTGAATCTATTCCAATATTTCATAAGAGAATACGTGTTTCCCCTACTATCTTGTATGGTGTTAAGGCCTACCCAAAAGCACTTGCCACACATCCATGGACATAACATCACAAACAACTTCATCTTTGTACTATCCAATTTGGAAGGTAGCATTACATTGCTCATTCACTAGCATTTGGTGACCCTTAAGTAACCAAGAGACCTTATAAGGGGTTTGGTGTAGTTTTTTTCAGTCCCTTACTTCTCTACCATCTATCTAGACACTAGGTTATTTGTGTTACTGCCTAAGTCACTGGGTTTCGCCACATTTTATGAAAAAAATTCGAAAATCGGTGAATTTTATGCGGGAACCGAAAATTCGTTGAAATTCAAAGCAGATTGAAGTATTTGCGAAACCCGAGTTACTAAGGAAAATAAAAACCAGTCACAGTAGGGTTTTGGTCTGAGGGGTGAGTTGAATGTTCTGAATTTGCCTTCCGCGACTCACTCTTGCATTGTTTGTGTCTGTGAATAAAGAAGTGTGGCTTGTTGCAGGTCTCGGCACCGGTCGGGAGAAGCCGTATAATATTTAAATTTTCTTTCCGTGTATTTTTAAGGTTAGGTTGAAGTCTTTCTATTAATGCGTTTCCTTTTGTTTTTTAGTTTATTTTGTATTATATTCTTTTGTTTTTTAGGTTATTTTGTTTTTTATTCTTTTTTATTATTCCGTTAAATGTTTTTTAGTTTATTTTGTTTTATATTCTTTTGTTTTTTTTTTTTTAGTTCTTTTTATTATTCGTTAAATGTTGTTTCCTTTTAATTATAATTCTTCTATTTTTTATTATTTTTGTTTTATTTATATTTTTATAATTCTTTATGTTATTTTTTTAATTGAATTTATTTTAGTAATTTTATTTAATATTTAACTTCTTAATTTTTTAATATGAATATTAATTTTATTTAAATTGAATATATTATTTTTTAATTTTAAAATATATATATATATATATATATATATATATATATTAATCGAATTTAATGGCGATTTTTTTCGAACTTTATCTATTGAGCGAACTTGAACCGAATTTTATCCTTGTCGAACTCAAACCTTGTGACTTGGTTCTGTCATCAATAATCAACTTGCAACACTTGCCTCAGTTCGCAGATTGTTCTAAAGAGATTTTTCCGCTGCACTAGCTCATTTGTCTCCTTGGCTGGCTTTAATAGTACTCTTTTCATCATAAAGACTTCTCCTTGCTTAGGTTCCTAAGTGTGTGTTGGTGAACCGACACTCTCTTCCTCTACTTGTGCTATATGAGCTCTACCCTTAGTTCTCCTGCCGTTGTATTGAGGTTACTTTGGGCACTCAAACAACCTATGACTAGCATAGTTCTGCACCTAAAACACTTCCCGTGAATCCTTCTCTCCCATAAAATTCTCTCCCTCCAGGAGTGTAACCTTATCTTCCTTTGGCATTCAAGCTATGAGTTTGAGAGCCACTTGATTCTCCAACATAGTTTTGTTGTCGTCTCTTCCACCAAAATTATGGCCACTTCCTTAGGAATACCTTCCTCTACCTCTAGAGTTTACATGTTTCCTTCATGAAAGCTTCTCTTCCGCTTTCAAAGCACTCTCATAGGCTTCTTCTACAATTTTGAGGTTCAACAAACCAATCTCATCTTGGATGTTATATTGCAGCCCATTGACATTCCCTGCAACTTTCTCTGGGTCATCTTCTACATGTCCAACTCTTCTAGTGATCCTGTAAAACTCTTTAGTATACTTTCACATGTACCTCCGTTTGTTTCAATTTTTGTAATTTTCTAAACAAGCTCATGTGAGAGTTGAGGGTAAAATTTTATCCTTGATTTAGCAAACCGTTATGTCCCTTGACTTAATTTTGTCTTTTCTTTTTAGTTTGCACATAGTCCCACCATAAGGATGCATGTCCTTTTAGTCTTGTGCAAGCAAACTTCACTTTGGGGCTCCTATGTTGACTCATAGCTAAAATACTTCTCCATCTCTGCAACCTAGTCTATGAGCTCCTCCACCTAGAAGGGGTGGTGAAGTGATGTAATATTGTTGCACATGAAGGGGAATAGGGGAATCTATTAGATGAGCTTAATGTTGCAATATATCCATATGCATCAGTTTGATTTGGCGCATATGCATATCCCTCATGAAAATGTTCATATCCTTGACACTCAGGGAAGCCTTAGTTATAAACAGGGTAGGGAATAGGAGGAATGTACCGCTGCCGCTCATGAAAATGGGAAGGAGAGTTTCGATGGATGAAAGAGTAGGCCATCAAAATGTAACCACAATAGAATAGGGAAGGGAATGGATGGAAATGATCCGCGAGTGAAAGAAATGGGTGCATGAATAAATGGAGTAAATCAGTGCTTGAAAAGATGGTTCAAAAACCAAATGAATTAATAACACACCAAAACTCAACTATAAATTACTAAAATTGTGTTTTTGCATCAATAAAAATTACAATTTTTACAGCAAAAACATAAAGCTCCCACTGTGCATGCATGCCAGAAAAACTATTATCTGCTGGAATTGCACACCTCGGGACAAGCAATTTTGGGAATGCCTTGATGCAGGAGCATCAATATGTCGATTAGAGGATAGTTAGATAGTTGGTCATTGGTCTAAGAGTCGGATTAAGTGTTTTCCCTCCATTTTGAGTTTGTTCAAATTCAAATGTGTATGTAAATGTTATGGAGAGAGTAAACATGTATTGTGAATGAAGTGTAAAGGTGAATTTGACTTCGTATGAGGGGTCATAAGCTAAGTAAGGCCATAAAAGCCATGTCATCGTGTAATAGTTGTCATGTATGAACTAGATGAGTGTATTAGGATGATCTCTATCTGATTTCTATTATAAGAAAGTTGTTGAGTCTTCCTAGGGGTGGTTGAGAACATCTAGGAACACCATTAGGAGCTTCCTAAATAAGCAAATTTAGTATTATTTGTCTGATTTTCAGCCCAAGAAGCTCATAGAGGTGGAAGTCAATGTAATTAGTATGTATTTTGATGAAAGAAATAAACATGGAGGAATTGGTGTGAAGATTTTCAAATTTTTGTTCATGTTTCTTAGGACTATGTAGTAGATTTTATGATAGGGCAGTGGGGTCAATTTTCATAGTGGACAAAAGCATGTAGATTTCGTGACTGTGATAGCTCAGATAGTTGGAGGAGGTTAAGAC
The DNA here is from genome assembly GCA_018340775.1 of Taxus wallichiana var. yunnanensis. Classification (NCBI taxonomy): domain Eukaryota; kingdom Viridiplantae; phylum Streptophyta; class Pinopsida; order Cupressales; family Taxaceae; genus Taxus; species Taxus wallichiana. The sequence goes on along the minus strand of CM031235.1, from coordinate 343,369,125 downwards.
AAAGACGAGCAAATTTATTTCAAGCCTTATGCAACTCGATTTTGTGATTTTTATTGCTAATTCTTTTTCTCGGGCCTAAACTAGGGCAAGACCTTACCATTTTTCTATCTCGTGAAAAGAGTCCAAATTTGAAACATGGGTTTGTCCCAGTAGGAAGAACAAGAATATAAATTTTCAGCTCTTGATTATGTTTTCAAGGGAAGTTATGAATGACAGTTTTCTACAAGCCTGGAAATGAAGGTACAAAGGCAGAGTACGATACTGATTGCATGCTAACTAGGTGGGATGGAGGATTGGAAGCTCATGGATGATATTAAAGCTTGTTAAGGATATATATGAGGTGATTCAATAGTTATTATGGTGAGTGTAACTCTGCATACCTCTATTGTTATGAATGGCATGAGGAAACATGCCTAATTAGCTAAGACAAAGTACTATAGGCCCTAATCCGTACAAGGTAACTATTATCCATTTTTACCCCTGGAAAAATGGACAACTGGGAAGAAATTGGACTTGGACGGTTGATGGAGCTTTAATGGAGAATCTAAAAAAATTTCAAGTAATTTCTATGTTTTGGGCACTTGCAATTGATTTTGGGCGCTTGGAACCATTTTGGTGCATTTCCCTTCTCTAGGCTTCATAGTTCAATACTTAGCCAAATTGAGTAAATGGTAAATGGGGAAAATTTGGCTTTGGGGCACTCTACTATATTTTTTCTAACTCCTCAATCCAAGAGAAATCCAAAAAAGTTAGAAAAAATGGAAAAATTGAAGTTTGGAGAGTTGTGTAGAGATTTGATATGGGACAACTGCAAAGTAGAGCTACTACAAAGCCCCAGGAAACAGTTGAAGCAAGATAGAACAAAGAAGAAACCGAGTAACTCGGGTTTTGATGTTACTCTCTGCTAAAAAAAAACCGAGCAAAGCGATTTGCACCTCACAAACCCGTAGAGAAAGAAAGCACAGAGTCATGCGCAGAGATGCGATGTGGAATTACTTCAAAGTATTGCTCGTTTCAAAAACCGAGCAAAGCAAGAGTAGTAGAAAACCTGCAACAAAGGGCGAGTGAGAAGTTATGCGTGGATGTGATGTGCCGCTCTTTGCGAAAGCAATAAGAGGTCGAAAGCCGAAGCCAAGCTCGCTCGTTTCCTGCGAAGCAACTTCGAAAGTTTGCAGAGTCCGAGAAGGAGAGTAGAGAAGAAATCGAAGGGGCATTACTTGAAGTAATGCATGTGTAAAAGACCGAAGTAAAGCACTTATAAAACTCCATGCAAAGCAAAAGGTTGAAGCATGAAGTAAAGCGAGCTTTGGCTCGTGTTGATTTGGAAAGTGAGGCTTCAAAACCCGAGCTAAGTCGTTGTGAAAACTGCGAGGCAAAAGAGAAAAGGGAGTAACTTAGGGATATGACCGACAAAGCTAGAAAGTAATGGGGGTCATAAACCCGAGTAAAGTTGTTGCATCCCAAAACCCCCGCTGTGCAAAGGAGTAAGCAAAGGGATTGGTGTGGGGTTGGAGATCAATCGAGTTAGGCGTGCGTGAGCTCAATTTCCCGAGCAAAGAAAAGGCATCTCGAAATCCCGCGACAAAGGAACAAAGGAAGAGTAAAGTGGATTTTGGGCTCAATGGAGCTTGAAGTAAGTGGAGCTCGGTTCTTCGAGCAAAGCGGTTCTAGAAACCCATGCTGACCATAACTCACTCCCCAGGGCACCAAATCCAATAAAATTATACTTGTTGGATTCTTATTTCCAAGATCTTCATCATGAAATCATAAAATATGGAAAGTAGGTGGGGTTGGTGAGCGAGAAAATGAAGAAAACTCCAGCTCCGAAAGAACACGTCCGGGTGGATAGAAAATGCATTAATGGTGGCATGGGCTTTGACAGGGTCTCCCATACTATTTTTTTGTCACTTAATGACTTTTGTTGGTGGTTGGATGGGATTTCGAGTTCCCTCTTCTCTCTCTCCCTCTTTCCTCCTTATATTGTAAAGAGAGCTCCTTTTTTTAGTGGTTGGACATTTTAAAATGCTACTTCTTTTCCCATTTGTTGGGTGTATATATGGAGTTCCAAGCCTTATTTTTGGGCATTGTAAGATGAACCCATGCCTCTTTTCTTCAATGTGATGTATTGTGCAACAATTTGAAGCAATAAAATCTGAGTTTTGTGGTTATTTCACCTAGCTTGGAGTTATTGCTTTCTCTTGCCTTTCTTCATATTTGCAAGTATTTTTGTGCATTCCTTGTTCTCATTGCAAGCTTGAATGATGTTGTGCTTATGAAAATGGTGTATTGAGTGTTGTTATGGTCTATGGTGCTTTGTCCACCCTCTCCATCTCTATTCTCTCCCATTTTCATCCATTTGAGAGTGTCCCAGACCCCCTTTTTCTAGTGCTATCACCCCCTTAGTGTAGGATTTCCTCATTTTTATGCAATTTTCCTCCTCCTTGGTCTCTTGGAATCATAGGATATGATTAAATAGTTGTACTTCCATCATTAGGAGTAGTTTTAGCATTAGATTAGGAGGATTATCTCGGTTTATTGGTCCCACACCTTGAGATATTGCCCATTCCATTCACATGCAAGCAAATCGAGGTCAATTTGTTGTTTTTGGTGATAACAATTTTCATCATTTGCCAAGTTGATGTGCTCTTGGTGATGATTCTAGCCTTTGGAGGCTCGTGAAGCAACACAAAAGCGAGCTTTGAGAAGCAAAGGCACCTAAGATCCTGCAGAACAAGGCAAAGCGAGTTGGAAGTAACTCGGGGATGCGACTCTCGCCAACTGCGCAAGAAAAGCGATTCTGAAACCCCATAAAGCAAAGAGAGATCAAGCGGAGATTAGCTCGGAAATTTGCGGTTGCTTTACTTCTAAAAGCAATAAAGTAAAGCAACAAAAACCCGAGTTAAGCATTGCAGACTTCGCAATCCCACAAAGTAAGGGCAAGAGACGAGTTATTTGGAAATGCGACTTGGCATTCTGCTAAGTAATGCTCACGCATAAATCCGAAGTTAAGCTGCCCGAAAACTCCACAAAGAGGCGAGCTAGCGAGGAAGTAACTTGGAAATACGACCCGACGGAGCTGAAAAGTCGTTGGGGGTCGTGAAACTCGCAAAGCAAGGCGGTGAGGGCGTTAGCGAGGCTCGAAAACCCGCGAGTAGAGCGATGCAAAGCAAGAGTGATGCGGGGATTCGACCCCTGCCGACTGCAAAGTAAGTGGGGTTTGTAAACCCACAAGTCAAGCAAACTAAAAGGCCCACAAAGCAACGAAGCAGAGTAGTCCTGAAACTCCACAAAGAGGCATCTTCAAGCACATCTGGCAAATCCGTTTGATCTAACCAACCCATTTTTTGAGTTGCAGACCTTCCCCTTCTTCCATTCATTTTCATTCATTTTCCTTTCCTTCCATATCCTTCCATTTTCCTTCCATTCATGAAGTTGTGCAATCATGACTTCATTTCCACCTTGGGATTCTCAGTTGCAACAGTGCCATTCAAATCCATCTCTAAGCTATTACAACACACCTCTAAATCAATTTTATGAGCAAAATCAAAATCAGTATGCATATCCATATGAGCAAGATGTAAATCAGTTTGGTCATTCACCAAACTATGGAGCTATTCAAGAGCAGGAGTATGTAGATTTTGGAGGCCATCCTACACCTAGAGATGTTGATGTGCTAGAGAAAGATTCAAGCAATAGAGTTGAACATGATGCAGCAGAGGATTGAGAAGACCATGAAGGCAACCAAGATCGGTTTCAGGATTCCTTATCCATGGATTGGCCCTATACCAAGTAAGTTCAATCCCTAACAAAAGCTACAAATTATAATTAAAATGATGACTCAAGTTGCAAAGTGGGTTAAAAGGATGGAGGCTCATGAATCTAGTGCTAGGCAGCCCTGTCAATGGGGAATTCCTACACTACCATCTCATAGCCCTCCCATTCCTCTTCCCCAACCTACACCATCTCAGCTTGCTTGTCAAATCCCTAGCTTTCTACCTGCTGCCCCCATTGAGGATTCCACTTCTCCATCTTCTACCCTTCCACCCCACCTCCATTTCTCTGCCCTTTTCCCTTCCAAACCTCAATCCCCTCCACAGGAAGAAAGTGTAAAACCTTCCCCTTCACCACAAGCATTGCAAAAATCAGTTGAGACCCAACCCACCCCTCCTCTTGCATTCCCAAATCCATTTTGGGAAGAAAATAAAAAAATCCAAGAAAGAGGACATCAAGTTAAAGAACCTAGCAAAGAAGAACTTGTGCAAAATCTGAGAGAGTGGACTGCAAAGTTCAATTTCAATCAAATGCCACTGCTAACTAAGCCTTCAGCAGAGGTTGGAGTCAAAGAACAAAAGGCAGAGGATGATTTTGTCGAAGAACATGAACAAGAAGAAAATGATCAGCAGTCCTTGTGTTTCGAGTGTAGTGTGCATGATGACACCATCTTCTTAGAAGTTGTTGATCTATCACAAATTGCAAAATCAGTAGAGGAAGAAAGATCAGCGCCAAATCCAAATAAAGAGGAGCACGTGGGAGAAACCAAATCAGATTCAGAGGTTCTACATGAAGAAGAAATCATAGAAAGCTTCTTGCTTTCTTGTGGTAATGAAAATTTAGATTTATCCTTTCCTTCATATTTTTGTTGAATCTGGTTTGATTGATGGATCCACCATGGAAGAAAGCATCAAGGAAGACCTTGCTGCCCATAACAATCCTCAAGAGCAGCAAATAGAAGAGTTTGATCTTTCAAACTTCATGTTGGATGAGGAAATCAGACATGCAGATCAGTTTGGTCTTCAAGTAGAGGAGGAGAAACTCCCAAGTGAGCAGCAAGCTTCAACTAGTTGCAGTGATTCACCAAGAACTCCATTGGATGTTGTAATCAGTCATGAGGAGTTTCATGTTGAGGAGGAAGAAAAAGATGATGACACCATTGCCAAGTCAGTCATCAAGGCAGAAGAAGAGCTGCGTGTAGAGGCAAAACAAAGCACAAATCAACCTGCAAACAACCGCCTCTAAGAAATCTGCAGGGAGATCCCAATTGTGGGATTGAACTTCATAGCAATGGGCAAACTTCAAGGATCAGGCCTTGCCTAATCAAATATTTGGCTTCTTTAAAGCCAAAGAAGGAATTGCAACAAGTCATGCTTGCTTCAGAGCATGAAAAAGAGCTTCACAGTACCAAAGGTTAGCTCTAACAATGCCTCCAACTAAATGTAGAGCATCTTGAGGAGGTATTCATTTTGTTTGTTGTTGATACTTTGAAGAATTTGGGAGTGCAAGGCATGTTTGCATTTCCACCATGTGCTTTTGTTGCCAAACAGGTCACATGGCTGCATTTTGCGAGGAAAGGCAGTTATTTCTCCCAAACTCATTGCAGGGTTTGTTTAGCCTCCTTTACCTTTGGTTAGAGTAGAGTAGGTAGGTTTGCTTTTCAGCAGAAGAAGTGCTTATGCACACTCTGCATGTTTCACTTGAGACATCTATGATCTTTCTCTTTGTATATAGTTTTGCGGTGTTTTGTTTCTCTTGCACAATGCATTTCAGAAAGGCAGTGTTCATGGCAAACGACGTTTTAATAGTTCCAAGTGCACTCCAAAACAACATGTGATCTGAAGCTCTGCGATGTTCCATACTTGCCAAGAAATCAGTCCAGTTCAGCTCTTCATACTAGGCAGAAATCAAATTTTGGGACATCTTCAGAGCTTCATTTTCAGTCGCAACAGATTAGTTTGCAGAGGGAAAGAGGTGAAATTTTATATTCAAAACAATTTTCCACTCACATAAAACCTTGTTCAGAAGTTTTTTTATGATGTGAGATGGTCAATTTGAGCAAAAACATATCAGCTTCAGTTCAAACAATGCTTTAAGTGGCTCAGGGGTTAAGCTTCAAGTTCATATTAGTTAATGGTTATTGGGTGACTCCATGCCTAATGGATGCTTCAAGGCCATTGATCAACTCATCTAGCAAGTAGATGTCCCCGTGAGTCGCCAAATTGTTATCCATTTTTCCCCTGGCAAAAATGGACTAGGAAGAAATTGGACTCGGACGGTTGGTGCAACTTTAATGGAGAATCTACAAAATTTCAGGTAATTTCTATGTTTTGGGCACTTGGAACCATTTTGGTGCATTTCCCTTCTCTCTAGACTTTAGAGTTCAATACTTAGCCAAATTGAGTAAATGCTAAATTGGGGAAAATTTGGCTTTGGGGCACTCTACTATATTTTTTCCAACTCCTTAGTCCAAGAGAAATCCAAAAAAGTTAGAAAAAATGGAAAAAATTGAAGTTTGGAGAGTTGTGCAGAGTTTTGATATGGGACAACCGCAAAGTAGAGCTACTTCAAAGCCCCCAGAAAGCTTGTTGAAGCAAGGTAGTAATGGCTAAGCAAAACCGCAAAACAAAGAAGAAACCAAGTAACTTGGGTTTTGATGTTACTCTCTGCTAAAAAAACCAAGCAAATCGCTTCCCAAAGCCCAAGCAAAGCAATTGCACCTCACAAACTGCGCAAAGAAGGAAAGCACGGAGTCATGTGGGGATGCGATGTGGCATTACCAAGTATTGCTCGTTTCAAAACCGAGCAAAGCAATAGTAGAAACCCGCAACAAAGGGCCATAGTGAGGAGTTATGCGTGGATGTGATGTGCCTTCTTTGCAAAGCAATAGAAGTCGAAAGCCGAAGCCAAGCTCGCTCGTTTCCATGAGCGAAGCAACTTCGAAAGTCTGCTGAGAGAGTCGAGAAAGGAGAGTAGAGAAGAAATCCGAAGGGGCATTACTTCGAAGTAATGCATGTGTAAAAGACCGAAGTAAAGCACTTATAAAACTCCATGAAAGCAAAAGGTCGAAGCATGAAGTAATGCGAGCTTTGGCTCGTCTTGACCGGAAAGTGAGGCTTCAAAACCCGAGCTAAGTCGTTGTGAAAACCTGCAAGGCAAAAGAGAAAAAGGGAGTAACTTAGGGATATGACTCGACAAAGCTAGAAAGTAATGGGGGTCGGAAACCCGAGTAAAGTTGTTGCATCCCAAACCCCCGTGCAAAGGAGTAAGCAAAGGAGTGGTGTGGGGTTGGAGATCGATCGAGTCAGGCGTGCGTGAGCTCAATTTCCCGAGCAAAGAAAAGGCATCTCGAAATCCCGCGACAAAGGAACAAAGTAGGCGAGTAAAGCAGATTTTGGGCTCGATGGAGCTTGAAGTAAGTGGAGCTCGGTTCTTCGAGCAAAGCAGTCTGAAACCCGCACATCCATAACTCACTCCCGAGGGCACCAAATCCAACAAAATTGTACTTGTTGGAATCGTATTTCCAAGCTTTTCATCATGAAATCATAAAAAATGGAAAGTAGGTGGGGTTAGTGAGCAGAAAATGAAGAAAACTCCAGCTCTAGAAAGAACACGTCCCAGGTAAATAGAAAATGCATTAATGGCGGCATGGGCTTTGACAAGGTCTCCCATACCGTTTTGTTGTCATTTAATGACTTTTGTTGGTGATTGGATGGGATTTCGAGTTCCCTCTTCCCTCACCCTCTTTCCTCCTTATATTGTGAAGAGAGCTCATTTTTTTTAGTGGTTGGACATTTTGAAATGTTGCTCTCTTCTTCTCCAGCTGTTGGGTGTATATATGGAGTTCCAAGCCTCATTTTTGGGCATTGCAAGATAAATCCTTGCCTCTTTTCTTCAATTTGATGTATTGTGCAACAATCTAAAGCAACAAAATTTGAGTTGTGTGGTTATTTCACTGCCCTAGCTTGGAGTTATTGCTTTCTCTTGCCTTTCTTCATATTTGCAAGTATTTTTGTGCATCTCTTGTTCTTTTTACAAGCTTCAATGATGTTGTACTTATGAAACCGGTTCATTGAGTGTTGTTGTGGTCTGTGGTGCTTTGTCCACCCTCTCCATCTCTATTCTCTCCCATTTCCATCCATTTGAGAGTGTCCCAACCCCTTTTTTCTGGTGCTATCACTCCCTTAGTTTAGGATTTCCTCATTTTCATGCATTTTTCCTTCTCCCTAGTCCCTTGGAATCATAGGATAGGATTAGATAGTTGTATTTCCAACATTAGGAGTAGTTTTAGCATTAGATTAGGAGGAACCAACCTTCTCTGGAGAATTATCTTAGTTTCTTGGTCCCACACCTTGAGATAATTCCATGTTTCCCAAAAACATTGATTGCCCATTCCATTCACATGCAAGCAAATCAAAGGGTGATGTTTTTGGTGATAATGATAACCCTATCTCATTTTAACACATGTTTAAGAAAGAGAAAAAGGGTATTCAAATTGTGTCTCCAATCACTTTTATTAGGTGTCTAAGGGAATTTATGCTTAAAATTGTCTCGAGTAGGGCTCTGAGGCATTAGTTCTATCAAAGGAGCAAAATATGGTTTACAAATAGGATAGAACCTTGTTGATTATTTCATATGCTTAGTGTGGGTGAGTGAAGTATGTCCAAGCGTTAAACCAAGTGGTACAACTTCATTTGTACAAAATTTATGTTTTGAGTCTATGATTAGCACTTTAGATTGTATGCATGCGAGTTTGACCAAAGAGGAGTCATAACACCCTCAAGAGAAATTAGCTATAAATTTAGCTTGGCTAGAGGGCATCATGCCTCCTAAGGTGTGGAACCCTTGTTCCTTCGAGGCAGACCTTGAGAGACAACCGACTTTGATCCTAAACTATCCTAATGCTACCACTACTCACAATGCGGGAGAAAAGGGGGAGAGATATCACAAAAATGAAAGCGGTGATTGCACCAATAGAAGGGAGATCACTCTCTTCTATCATTTTAAACACAATGCATTAGAACTCTACAATTGTAAACTTTCGCACACAATATAACCCACAAAGATTAGAAGGCAAGAGGCCAATTAAAACAACGATGAAGGGCATATATAAGCCACAATCAGAATTATATTAATGCTTATAGTATGCACAATCTATTACAAAGTGGGAGAGAAGTCTTGGATGAATTGTAGCAGATTCAATATAGAGTCGAGGACACTGAGGGAATGGTGGAAAATCACAAGAGTAGAGTTTCCCGCATCCGGAAGAAAGGGCCCCTTTACAATGAAAAACATTACATTTATAGAAGCAAAGAAGAGAAGAGGGAAGGAAGAGAGGGAAAATTTGAAACTTGGAAGCCCACAAACCGGCCCAAATGTGGTCGGACAATAACTCACCCAAATCTAACTCCTAACTATAAAATTCTCTGCAGAAGAATGTTAGACCTCAAATCTTTTGAAAATGGGCAATGCATTGATGGAGAATAGGTTTGTATGAAACATTGAAGTGTTGGGTTCAAGAAATGAACTCCATCGAGCTCCAAATCCGTCTCCGACTCTACAATAAGTGAAAAATGGTTGGCAAAAGCTTTGAATGTGTACAACTCGTAAACCATAGAGGTTCGAGGCCCAAGACATGTCCCATTTGATGGTATTTTTCAAGGAGATCTCCAATAAATCAACTCTTGCGTGATTTGGTGCCCTGAATCAAAAGATATGGCCTAAAAACCAAAGATCTACCGCCCACCCACACCATTAAAACTTAAGAGGAAAATTTTAATTTCAAACTATAGTCACCTCATTTTTCTCCATTGGGCCATGTGTCAGGCTCTTATTAGTTTCATGTTTGGTGCCACGTGGTCGTCTCTCATTGGCCACTTTAAAAGTGTCACTCATCTCTGTCTTAGGCTTCAAATTATGCGCACCGGATTGGAGCCACATGGCAGCCGTGATTATCCCCAAGAGAGCCACGTGTTCAGCTCTAATTGGTCCTGCAAGCTCTCAATTCTTTCCACCCTCAATCTCCATTCGGACTAGAATCCTCGAATTAGTGCCACATGGCATTATTTTGTGATCCTAAGCTTTGGATTGTTCTCTGCTTTCGATTTTACTTTTCCCGATGTTTGAGTTCATGGGATTGTGCCATGTGGTGTGATCCCATTTTTCAATTTCTATGTGATCTCGAGGCCATGTGTCGGTCATCCGAGTCTCCGCACTTTGCCTTCTTGGTGTCGCGGCTTTGAATTCATGCCATGTGGCACTACTTCGTGTCACCGCTTTGCTTAATCTTCTCAACGCTCGACTTCACGGAATCGCACCACGCGGTGCGATCTAAACTTTCCTACCTTAGCCAATTTCCACTCGAGCTCAAGGCTTGGTATCACAACACACATGTCACCCATTTGGAGGCAACCCGGTTTTAGGGGATCGAGCCACATGGCGCAATCCTAGATTCTCGAGCTCCTTTTCATGCCTTAGTCGATTATGGCGTTAGCACAAAAGCTAAGTGGAGCCTTTGCTCCACTTAATGTAGAAGTGATTTTCTATATTAGGACCACCACAACCCTCTCTCTTGACAAATGTGGGATTAATCCCCAAATTCAAAAAAATAAGGGAGGCCGCCATTGAAGAGCTTCAAGCGGGATTGTGTTGAACAAAGGAAAACAGAGCTCCGCTAAGGCTCTAACTTCATTGTAAATGCAATGTAGAGGCTCCAAATGATCCTAAGGCCAATCATGTAGAATTGCAAAGCTGAATCTGCCCAAAATTGACTGAAAGAAGAAAAAAGTTGGAACGTTGAATGGTTGAAAATTGATGAAGAGAAACAACGTTTCATTCTCAAACCCCTTCAAAACTCTTCCTGCAAGATGATAAAAGATTTGCAGGACTACTGAAACACTGAAAAGAGACGTGAAAGCTCTTGAAAATGTGAGAAAATAGGGCAATATAGTTCAGTTTCTCAAAATGAAGCACGAGGCTCATTTTGGCAACATAATGTTTTGTCAAAAGCTAAGATTGGCGGTATGTGTACAAGTGTTGTGTAGTGCTGCGAGTTAGATTGAGATACTATGAGTTGCAACGAGATGTTGTAAGGTGTCGAGGAGAATGCAAGAATGTGGAGTTGCCTTTGATGACATTGAGATTGAATCTTAAAACTTTGGTGCACCCCCTCAATCCCCAAGGACTAATCCTTGACACTTAACGCGCTTTACACCATTCGGGTGAAGTCAAAGTATGGTTGGTTTATTAGTAATACTTGGAAACTTTTTGTTCATAACCTTAAGAAAAACAAAAATGAAATTTTGTTTTTAAGAAATCGAGAACCTTTGAGCGGTTCAATTGCTTGCTTAATCTTTTAAACTATATTAATTTAGAAATTGATACCCATTTTGAAATATTTGAGTTCTAAAAAAAAAAATAAAACCACCTTCTCTATCTTATTAGGTCATAAGATTAATAAAAATATAATTTTTTTAATATCTAAGCATCATATTATATATTATTTAATACCTTTTATAAATACCCTTTTTAAAATTAACATAGGAATCTAAACTCTCAAATAAATTCTTACTTTTCAATTTAATCTTGTAGATTATAGGTTTCACGTTAATTAAAAATTAACTAGTTTGCTTTTTTAGTATTCCCAACTCCACATTGACTTATCATAATTTTTGAAATCCTTACATCTATTAACTTTAATTAACAATCCTATTAAGAATGAAATTTTTGGAAACCCTTCTATTAATTAAATGAATAAGTTGCAATGTTTATAGACATTGAACAACAACCATATCCACAGGAAGTGGATCAAATCAACTAAATATGACAAATATGTAGAAATAACATATTTCCCTAACTGATCACATCTGGGAACATCCGGGAAGCAGTAAACTAACAATAGTATAGCCCCCACTAAATAGGGATGTGACAACTAACTAATAGCTAACTAAGTTAAAGTAATAAAATTTAATTACTTTAACTTTACAAGTTTACTAATGATGAATTAACCTAAGTTTATTCCTAACATTCCCCCCTTAATTCATCATGGTCTCAAGTGAATAGGAGAGAAAAAAATTGAAACAAAATATGTTTACATGAGGTAAACATTTATTAGCACACACATGCTAAAAGAAACCTATTCTAAGGTGAATGAAATAATCTTATCATTCCCCCCCTTAATTCAATATGGTCTCTCTAGATCTCATTTGAACAGGAGTAGTTGGATGAAGGTGCTTCCTCTGAATGGTGTGCAAGAGATGGAATAGGCTTAGGAATTGTCTTTGGATGTTTGGAACCTCTTTGAATTGGCACGTGTGCTCGAAAAACAAACAAGCAATTCGAACATTTTGAAAACCTCTGTTGGGTTGGCTCGCAACTCGAAATTAGCACTGGCACAAAAAACTACTCTCCATTCACTTTGCTCTAATCTGCTAGGAATACCACTATTGAGCGAATAATGAAGAATTTCTAGTCTTTCATCTTTTCCCTAAATTCGAGTGAAAAGCGAAGACAATAAAGTTCCATGGGAATGAAAAAGATATTGGCACTTTATAATTATAGTGCATTTACAATTTTGTCTCTTCTTTTGTGGAAAAATTCCCCTTTGGGATGCATTTGAGTACAAAATTGCAAATATTTTACTTTTTTTACACCTTATTTCAGCCTTTGATTTTTTTACAAAAATGTGTCCACCAAAATCTCCCTAAACCAATTCTATCAATTCCGTATCGGAATGTAGAATTTTACAAAAAAAAGTTTTGTAATTTTTCGCTTGACGGAATGAAAGTTATGGCGAGTTTAATTGAAGGCTGCTTCATGTGCAAAAAGGACTCCCAAGGCATTTTTTTTTTTTTTTTTGGGCTCTTTGGCCTCTTTTTGCCTTCACAAAAAGTCTCGAAATAAATTTTCGGATAAATTTTTTTTATTTTTTTGTCCCAATAGGTATTTTCTCGCTAAATTTAGCAAAGGTTTGGTAGTGACTAATCCGGGTTTGGCGGGGTTTATAGCAGCTTGATTTGGCCCTTCGGCTAAAAAGTCTCCAAATGTTTTAAAAACAAAATAGGGATGGTTTGGCGGGGGTCGAGCTCGACCTTCCCTCCCAAGAACTTTCCACTAACCACTAAAGCGCCTATAGCGCATGCATAGAAATGGAGGAACTTGTACTTAAACAAGCAAAAACTACTTACCTTTGAAATTGCGCGTGTCAGTCTAATGAGAGGGACCGCGTGGCGCGTCAGGCAATGGTTGTTTAGGTTTAACCCCAAATCTGGATCTAAACACTTTTTTTGCCTCTCGGCTTTTTTTTTCAACCCCATCGCTGTGTTTTTGCTTTGCAAAGTTTCCTCCATTTCTTTGGTTATGTGTAGGTCGCTTTTGTGCTTTGATGCCTCTGCCTTGCTTGGTATTGATGCTGCTTGTGTGCGGGGTCGTTTTGATTTTGCAGGTTTGATCCGATTTGCTCGAGTTTGTGGACGAAGCACGGTTGTAGAAGATAGACTTGAAACATAATATATTTGATCCATTTACCCCCGTAGGTCTAGAAGATAGACCTAAAACATTTGAAATCAAAAGTAGTGCAACAAAATTTATTCCAAATACATTATCTTCGGTGTTCCATAGCATTGCGTAAGTGGTGCATGATGAAAGAGGTTGCACGTAGATGCTCAAGGCATGAATGTTGTGTGGCATGTTCCCTGGCACTACACTGGAGATGCATGATGCGAGGGCCTTGTAATATCCCTGAAAATAATTTAAATAAATCTAGATATTTCTGTCAAAACCCTAGGGCATTAGTATAAAAAATTACCTTTTATGACCATATCAATGATCTAATTTTTAATATAAAAACAACAAACCATAATGCGTAAAAATCAGTCTTTTATTTATTGAATACGAACCAGCTACAATAAAAATACTAGTGTCTTAATACAATTGTTCGGAGTTGAGTGATGAAATACTTGCACCTTGAATTGTCACTGCAACCCCTGAAATGGAATTGCCCAGCTGAGAAGTGAGGGATTCCGTCCTCAAATTTGTGTAAAGGAGGGTTTTCATCCTCTATTACGGAAGCAAAAGCGGAAGCTACTTGCAAACAAAAAAATAATTGATGAATTTCCAAGATGTGTGAACAATAAACCCCAAAGCTGCCTTTATAACTTCCAACCCCTCTAAAGTGGGTGCCCCCTTTTAGAATTACATGCATGATCCTCAAACAATTAAAAATAATTTAATTCTTCCCCCATGTGGGCGCCCCATCCTAAGAATAGGATTAAACAATTTTAAAATACTTTATCCTCTTTCCATCCTAAAAATAGGACCTTGGCACTCATGCAGCCCTCTCTAACTTTGGCGCCCCATTCTTTATTTAATTATTAATCTAACTTTGGCGCCTAATAATAGAAGTCATCCCTTCTATTATTATTTTATTATTTTCTATTGTTTAAATATAATTCAAGTGTCCTTTTTCCAAATAAAATATAAAAATACCCATGGACCACTTTCTAAATTTATTTTCCTCTTTTAATCTCCCCTTAGCCTACAGAAAATAATAAAAATAGGCTACAGGTATCCATAATTAATTAATTTTGAAAAGGGGACATTACAAGCCATGAGGTGATGCACAAGTGACCAAGCTACTCAAGGTAATGGTGTGGGTTTTCGCAACTGCAGGCAGATCAAAAAGTCCAATACGATTCTAAATCTCAAGATAAGTCATAGTCCAAGAATTTCAAGTCGAGAGAAGTTGTGCAAGAGATAGTTCTAGTATGACTATTTTTTTGGATGGTGACCCCTAAATGCAAGAACATCCTTGTGGCTCAAACTCATATTGCAACTTCTTCAAAGGAAGTGCAGTAGTTCAACAAAGTACCAAGGAGCAAAAGGATACCTTTTTGTCACCCATTGGAGTGCTAAAGCATTGTGCATAAATCAAACTATGATCTAATTCCAAGACTACCTCTACCTGATGCCTCTCTATAATGCCAAGCATTCATTAAGAATGAGGAGATCATAACACAAATCCATGAAATTGTGGATACAAAACACATTAAGCCTATCTCTTCGCCTAATGGTAGCCCAATTGTGCTTGCACCAAAGAAGGATAGCACGTGGAAGTTGTGCCTTAACTGTAAAGATCTCAACAAGATCACTATCAAGAATCATTATCCTCATCCAAGGATAGAGGACCTTTTGGACCAACTCCGTGGTGGAAAGTTCTTTACAAAGATTGATCTCAAGTCAGTGTGCCATCAGATTCTTATTGAACCCTCAGAGTTTGGAAGACATCCTTCAATGCCAAAGGTGTGTTTGAATGGTTGGTTTTCCCCTTTGGCTTAACTTTTGCACCTGCAACATTCATATGGATGATGAAATACATTTTGTGGCCATGAATTTCATTTGTTGTTGTCATCCTTGATGACATATTGAATTTCAGCAGATGGGAAGAAGGCTTGCACTATATTCGTCAAGTGATCAACACTTTATGGCAACACAAGTTGTATGCCAACGTGGAAATATGTTCATTTTCCATGAAGAAAATTCTGTATCTTGGATATATTGTTGACACACATGGATTTCATGTGCACCCAACAAAGATCTGCATTATTAAGGAATGACCTTTGCCAAAGACTCTTCACAGAGCTTCACAACTTTTGGAGGTTGGAAAAATTTATAGGAAGTTTAACTAATTACATAATTAATTAATTTAACTCATGTAAATAACTATATAATTAATTAATTAGGTTCCTAATTAACTAATCTTATATGGTTAAATATTTAAGTAATTATGTAATTTAGTTTATCTCTCTTCATTATGGGTTAGGTCATTAACCATGTCTTGCCATATTAAACCGCCCCCTCCCCCATTGTGTTTGCGAAATTTACATAATAGTAATTACTGAATATTTATGTTGAATGGTCTTCCTTAACTTTTCTCAAGCAAAAGCTTCTTATCCCTGATGATGGGTCCAATATTGGACTTGAAACGTCGGAATTTAAAAACTCTGAGCAAATCCAAAAATATTCACAATTTTATAGGAAGTTTGTACTTGTCTCGCAAATGTCACTTGGACACTGAATCAAGTTACTAAAGGTGGCACCAAAGCAACTTTCCCCATTCAACCATACAATAGTTTGAGGAATTGAAATACAAACTATGTTCAGCACCATTGCTTGCGCTACAAGATCTTCATCAACAATTTGAGATATGGACTGATGTATCTCAGTATGCACTAGGAGTAGTTGTTGATTTGGTCACCCAGTTGCTTATCATACCAAAACTTTCACCGTAGAATTCAGAAATTTTCCTACATAGGACCATGAGCTTTGTTCCATTTTTCACACTTGTAAGCAATGGGAGCATTACATATTGGGAAAGCAGACTATCAAACAGACAGATCACAAACTGTTGCAGTTCATGTAGACTCAGACCAAGTTGCAGCAAGGGCACCATCAAAACTAGTCTTCCTATCTTTAATGGTTCCACTTAAACGTCAAGCATAGGAAGGGCAGCTCCAATCCAGTATCTGATTGTTTGATTCGACCTCTAGTTCAAGTTCCTCTCTGTGCTTGACAAATGTGGACATGAGACTAGTACTTAGTCAGAATTGTACATATCTATGTAGAGTTTGCAGAAATCTATCATGCTTTGGATAGCAGTATGTTGATTCCAGAGTACATTCCAGAGTACTACTTACTAGATGAACTCTTCTATCATTTAGGACACGTGTGTACTGCATGAGGTAGAATGCCAGAAGCTCATATGGGAGGCTCATTTTGGCAAAGGTTGTGAGCAACTTTGGAGTTGAAAAGACACTTGTGGTATTCGGGTTATATTCCTTTTGGACACATCTCAAGGCGGATATCTCGAAGTACATCAGATCTTGTACCATTTGTGCTATTGCTAAGTCTGCTGACAAGAAACAAGGATTGTGCATGCCTTTTCCCATAGTAAACAAACCTTGGGAGTTAGTTTCAATGGATTTTCTTTCAGATTCCCTACAACCAAGCACAGCAATGATTCTGTTTATATAATAGTCGATAGATTCTCCAAGATGGATATTCTTGTAGCTTGTAGGATATCAATCTCAGCTCTAAAGACAAATCAACTTATTTTCAGAATGAATGGGTTCATTTAGGATTGCCATCCACCATCATCTCTGATGAAGACAACAAAACCTTGAGCATTATGGAAACAAATTCTTGAGCATTTTTTTAGAAACCACTTTGGTCACTAATGAACATAAAGCATAACAAGTCTACCATGATCTATCCTGAAACTGATGGAGAAATTTGGTGGATAGGATGATCACACATCTTCCTAGGATGTATAATTCAAAGAAACTTGCACTTGGGATATGCACAGCCCTATCACACACATCCCATATCAGGTTTGGTTGCGGTTTTAAGCCATTGGCACCCATTGATGTAATGTATTCTATGCCACCATCAACAGCATCAACTCCTTCAACTCAGATGGAAGTTGACAAGGTTTTCAGATTTATTGAGCCCATTCAGCAGCAAGTGAAGATCATTCTGCAGAAGGCTGATGCATAATACAAGTAACATCGTGATCATCATTGAACTCCATACGCCTTTCAGGTTAGTAATTGAGTACTATTACATTTGTAAAAATAAATACTCATGGGACCTTACACAAGCTTTGTCCACTTTTGTATGGCACCTACGTGATTACTAAGAAGTTTGGAGATAACACTTGAGCTCAATCTACCTCCTTATATTTGTCTACATCAAGTCTTAAATGAAAGGTTCATGCACCATTGATGTCCACCTTTGTTGGATTCACCTAATGTTGCAGAGACACTTCAAGAGAGATTAATCCTCATTGCAGCAATGCAGCAGAAACAGATTGAGTGATTGATGCAAGGGTCAAACACACAAGACATGAAGATATTTCTTTCTCTGAGATCATCAAAGCAGGTCAAGTACCTTCCTAGGGGAAATAGTTCATAGTTCAATTTTCCAACAACCTTCCACAAATTAACACAATGGGGGCCATTGCTACTCAAAGAGATGTGACTAATCCAAGAGGATCTGACATCTTAATCAATTCTACGTATACCTGCAGCACTCAATGCCATAATCTGATGACACTGCCAGCTTCAAGCCCTTTTCAAGTATACATGGTCATACCACGAAGTCTTAATTCTTCTCCAATCATGCCATGCAACTCCGATAGTGTTAGCCATGTTCTGCACAGATGTAAACAACAAAAAAGAGAATCTGGATAGTCATTTGATGAGTGGTTGCCCTTTTTGTAACGCCACAACAGTCTCTTCATCTTGCATACTTGAATAATAATGTCTTCTACCTTTATAACAACAAGAACAAGCAGGATCAAGCATAGAAGACCCCATGCGGCTTACATCTGACTTTCCGGATCATTGTACAAAACTTTGCATAATACAATCTTGAATTTACAATTTTAGCATGGTGTCTTATTTCTCCCGTGTTTCTTTTATCTATCCTTCTATCAATCTCATACATTTTCCGCATTCCATAACACATTTGAATATGTTTGAGTGTGTTGTCTCTTGGGTCTACGCCCGAGCCCTAGACCAAAGAATGATAAAAGATCTCTCATATGTTGTGTTAAACTTAATATAATTGCTTCCTGAATTTGACTTCTTCTAAACAACTATCTGTATATACCAACTTTGCAACAATAACTATTATGTATTATAACCTGAGTGTTAGAGTGCGGAAAATTGAGTAAGCATTGTGCAACTCTATAAAACAACAAGTTGACTACTGCTTTGTTCAATTCTTTTTCCCTGAAACATAAAACATACTCCCGATACTGCACAGATAGCAATGATAACAACTCCACGAAAAGAGCTTTCTGAAACAAGCTATAAAGTAGCTCATACATCATATTGAATAGAATATGTGATTCCTAACCTCTCTAGACTCACTTTTTAGCACAAGTCATATAATTAATAAGTTGGTCAACTTCCTCATAAATCTAGGCACTCACCTGTTTCTCCAACTCTTTTGGAGTAACATCCATGTAAATGAATACAATAAACAAAAGATTGGTTACAAGTGTTGTAACAATCCTGAAACTATTAACTCTGCCAAAGCCATACAACATGATTAACCTATATATCATCTTCATCCTGCTATTTGTAACATATTAGTGAGCAAGATGGATAGTCCTTCAAGTAGCAGAGGATGTCAGTTGACAAACCTCAACAACAAGCGGACTAGAAAGGTTTTCTTTGAGATCTGGCCAACCTTTAAATTCCTTTGACTTCCCAGCAGACCCTAAAACTATGAGAGCGTGTAGTAATGTCCATCAAGTTACTAATAGACTCTTATACTGGTGTACATAAAGCATTGGCAACTTATGGTTAGATGATAGACTGTCAACTTTCCACTCTTGAGGCCAAGATTGCCAGGAATAATCATGATGGTTCCTTTACATCAGAATCTATATGAAGCAGTTTTTTTCTCATCTCATACATAGGTAGGCCTCCACCAAATTTCCCATCTCCATCATGGGGAAACTATCTCCCATCAAGAATTCAAGAGGAAGTTTCCCATGACATTCATACTCAGTTCCTCGCATCTAAGGACTATCAATCTTGAACAGCAAGGCATTGCTTCATGGATTTGTAAATTGAAAGAATACCAGTTATCACCTTCGCATTAATAATGGAAACTTTCTATTACATGTTTATTGGGATTTGTGAATTGAAAGAACACCAGTTATCACTTTCGCATCAGTAATGGAAACTTTCTATTACATGTTTATTGAGTTAGTTGGATAATACATTGTGTGTCTCTTTGAAAATGTTTTGATAAAAAATCAGCCTCTTCAATTTTCCTTTTCTTTTGTAATATTAAAGCCATCTGCCACAATGACAAAATTTTGAAAAGCAAGTTTATTAAATCATCAATGCATTTGGCCAAACATTTTAATGTAAAACTGTAAATCCATTATTGAGTAAAAATTCCGATTGCATACTAGGATCCAAGGGAGACACGTAAATCACCTTTTGATAAAGCTTATAACCACGCCCTATCAGCTGTCTTGATATAAAATTAATGAGTGATGGAGGCACAAAATCCATCTTGATGTCTAAATTTAGCATTGTCCTGCGTATATAAGCAAGAAACATCAAACTTTAAATATTTCAAACATAATAAAAATCAGAAAACTCTTTTTGTACTTTTTTATTTCTTTATTTCTGAATAAATACTTCATATATTGATAGAAAATATTTACAAGAAGGGCCTGTACAAAGAAACAGAAAGGATACAGGATAAAAAAGCAAGGTTACATTTTTATCACATTGTCACCTATCTTTTTGCACATTTTTAATCCAGGTCGTCTCTTTTCAATAGTTAAAATCATCGCGAGAAAAGATTGTAACACGAAAAAATAAAATGCAATCCTTGAACATGCAGGAAAAGGTTCGAGATGGTATACATGACATACTACAGAAATGATGCTCAATGCTGGTGTCCAGTCTGATTCCCTGAAGGCCAAAACAAACAAATTTGGGATTTTGAAGAGGGCTTTCTTATAGTAGACTGCTATAGAAAATTTGGCAATTATGGATCAGCCATGCAAAGAGAATAGCATTGTTTACATTTTCTTGGAAACGTCAGAATTGTCCATGACCGTTTCAGATGTCAAAGAAAGCTGGAGGGCTGCTATTTTTGTAGTTTTTTTAACTCTTTTGCTTCAATATAATTCACGGCTTAGTCTTGGAAAGGAGGCAGTAGTTGAATTGTTCATCAGACTTTTAAAACTAATGCTAAATGACACTATGCTTCTATTAATGTGTGGATAATGTACGTTCAAGTAATTCTTGAACAAAGCAAATCCTCTAAAAGAGACCACAACTAGAAGAAATCGTCCCCATAAACCATAGTAACAACTTGCAATTAAAAATATATATGCCATCCCAATAACTCAATAATTAAGTTGAGAGGAAACACCATCAACCTTGGAAGGAAACTGGATAATGAAGGATCATGTCTACGAAGCAACAAATAGCCACTAACAGCCAAGTGGATATCTATGAAATGTGATTGTGTATAGGCATCAAGGAAATCTGAGACATACCACAACTTCTATCTTCATTTTATCATTTAACAACTAAAAAATTGACTCCGTAACTCACAACAGTATTTGAAATAGCAAACCCAATAATTTCAGCCCAAGCAAGAAGTTCAAGGATGCACTCAATGAAACATTTTAAGATGCAGTGTGGAACAAACCAAAACTGACAATTACAGGTGCTGTGAGCTGGAATATATTCCTCCAATGGGGAATGGTATTAAAAACATACAAAAACTTCAGACACTTTGAACATACTGGTGGCCTGTAGCTAGCAAAGAATATCAAATATTATTTTAGAAGTATATCGACCACAAGCAACCTTGTTGCTTTCAGTTACATTTGATTTTTACACCGGATAATAGCTATATTTGAATCATTGATATTGGAATTTTTTGGTCGTTAATAACAACCTTTCCTTGACAATCAGCTCCAATGTGTTTGGGCAATTAAACATGGCCTTGCTCATGAAAACGTCTCTCAAGGTTGTCACAACATGTTTTTCACAAACAATTTTAAGATATGCTTGTAACCATGTTTTAATGGAGAACAAGGCAGCGAGAATTTGGAGAGCAACAATGATAAAGCAAGAACTAGAATGATTTAAATTATCACAGGGCATTCAGAGTAAGCAACCTAGACATGTCACATAACACATGTACCAACCCTCAGCTATTGAAAACAGCTGCTATAGGAACATTATATCAGGATAGGTCACGAGACATAATGTGGAACCTCAACCTGACTTGTATAGAATATTATTATGAAAGTTTACCGTGTATGCGGTATTAAGCATAAATTTAAACAAAGCGATAGTTGCATTGATAATAAAATCACAGTATTGCGAGAAAATGGTAGTGTTGACTGAGGTTTGTATCACTTTCTCAAAGTCACAGTCTAATTTATGTTTTCATGTTAAACAGGCGTCTAGAGTTGGTATATATCCACCAAGGCAAATTCTGATAGGCTCATATGCCCGTGGGAACTTGGGACAACAAATTTTATAAAAATTTGAATAAATTATACTAGCCTCCAAGTATAACAAGGGTATTTTGTGTCGGGAAGAAAACATTGTGAGCTGCGCTCATGACAGAAGGGGGAAAATGTATGGTCCAACCATGGTTATTGTACATCTGTTGTTGGTCATTATAATGCCCATATTTATTTTTCTTGATATAGTGATCTACAATGGAACTTCATTTTTGTTTGCCCAGCATTTTTCACCGAAGAACTTGATTTAAATTCCAGCATATTTTTTAATTTAAGAAAAAAATCGCAATGGTATCAAATATGAACTTTAGTAGGATTCCATATATGCTTTCTAAAATATATGAAAAAACAATTGCAATGGTTTCAAATATTAACTTTAGTAGCATTCCATTTCTGCTTTCTAAAATATTTGAAAAACCAATCTTCAAATGACAATGAAGATAAATCAAGAAGCTAATCCAAAGAAGGGATCGTGATTTTTTTATGTGGATAAAATGTATGTATTTATAAAAGGTGGTTATATTACAAACTCCCGATCCCTGATTTGGACAAATAAAGGGGCACTAACTTTGGTCATTTGAATAAGAATACATAATTACAATGCCTTTTCGACAAAATCAAGAACTACCTCCAAAGACTAAAGACTTAAACTATGTACAACATGACCATATAACAGCATAGAATAGCCCTATACTGCCTAACCAAAATTCTAAAACAACAAACATAACTATTTATAGTTAATATCAGCAGGACCAATTCACAAGATAAAGTTTGACATAGAACAAGGGCACCCTGGCTATGATTAAAAAATTGGTCCAGAACCCTGTAATATTGGACCACAGGACCATTCAATATGAAGGAGAGGTTATTTTGGTCCCTCCTTGAGGTCCTTAAAGCCTTTGATCTTTTTCCTTCTCCTTCCCTAGAGTCAATGGGGCTGCCGATTGGGTGCAGCAGGCCTTGCATGAGGCCCATAAAATGGAAAAGACTAGTCTGAACCATGAATGTGGCTGCCATTGAATTTTGGCGTGAACCGTGTCTCTTCGGATTTGGTTGCTCGCCTCCTTGTCCTTGCATGCTTTCCACCACCCTTCTTTTGGCTGGCATACTGAGGAAGGGCCTTTCTATTGTTTCAATCCTGCGTCCTTGCTGTTGAGTGTTGTTGAGAAAGTGTACTGTGCACTTCTCTTGTAGCTGTATACATTTAACTAAATGAGCAATGCATCTTGTAAGGAATGGGTTCTGAAATTTTCTTCAATATTCCTGCTCAATTTTTGTATCCTCCCATTTATGGTGTTAAGACCCGTTATGGGGAAGACTCCCCCTTTGGCATTTCAGGGCCTCTTGTGGAGCTTTCTCTGCCTCCATGGGACTCCGAAGGTTGACTGGGTTGCTGGTCCAGTGGGCAAAGCAATAGTCCACTGGGCATAGGTAGCTACTTGTCCTCTCTTGGCAGAGTTTTGAGAGAGGCTAGAGGAACTGACTGATGTGTATTGGGTGGCAAGGGACATACGAAAGCAATTGGGAGCAAGAGAAATGAGATTTTCATGTGTAGATTAAGGTGACATTCGCCAGAGAATAGACTTGGGTGTGGGCTTTTGATGGCAAGGGTGGAAGATTAGCTCTGACATTAGGAATTGCAGGTGGGTGAGGACATTATCAGGAATTTGAAACATGATTTTACTTGACACAAACGAAGGACTTGAACGTGAACATGCTGCATGGACTTGGTTACTTGGGGGAAAATGGCTTGTTTTTCTTTATTAAATTTGAATTAGTCATTGTTCTATGTTAGCAGCCTTGCCAATCCTGACTGCCCTGTTCTGAGAGTTAGGGCTGCATTATGAGCCTATTCTTTATCTCTTATAAACTTAAAGAGATTCAATTTCTGAATGAAGACACTTACATTTGCCGTAACTTCTGGTCCTCTTTATAGCCAATGTTTGAAGTCTTAGGTTTCTCTCGGGCACCCTTTCCGGTAAACTGTAGCAAAACATTCGAGTGCTTTTCAGCTTATTAAATTGTCTTGGATTGTGGCATCTATTGCAAATCTCAACTATCAAAAATCATCTATGAGTCAGTTTTACTGGTTTATGAGGCTAGAGAGTGAGGTTATCTGATACTAATTCCGCTAAACTGTTATGGCGCACTCATTTCCTAAGACCTAAGTTGCCAGTTCTGATACGGGGATGGGGTATGGTGGTTCACCAATTTTATTTTACCGACTTCTGTATGGCTTGTGTACAGCCATACGAAAAATATGTAAAACATAAAAATATAAAAAATTCTAGCCAAAAAGAAAAATTAACCATTACCATAGAAAAACAAAATTTAAACACAAGAAAACTACCACTTATTCATAATTCAATGCGAAATGTCATGATAAAATCATAAATCAAATTAGTTTATACTTTATAGTATTTGCTTAGGATAGACTAATAGTTAGTGTTCAAACTACATGGTCCACATGCAAACTCAGAAGTAATCATAATATCACCCTTCATCTAGAGCATCAATGTCATCATGTGGTTTATTAGAACCACTAGCAGCAGTGGTGCCAATGCCAGCCCTACTAGCTGTCATATACGGGTCCAACGTAGAATTCTCTTGCCCCTCTTTATTGACTTTGACTAATGAAAGTTTGGAAACAGAATCATCAAATTCGGTATGCTTTGGCTCTATCCCAATGCATTGTCACCCCTTCCCTGTGTACTTCGTCTACTTGTGTGATAGAAAGTGCAAGTTGGAATGTATATAGGCCAATTCCTCCATCATTTTGGCAGTGAATCAGTTGTGCTTAACGAAGTGGACAAAGTGAGTATGTAGTCCAATTCCACTCAGCTGAAGAGGAACTCACAATCTCTTGAGGCAAAGTCAATGCAAAATTAAACAAAAATAATCAATTTATAAAAGTATAAACTAAAACCTAAAAGTAAACACTAAAAAATTAAATTAAATTAGAGTTAAAAATCATACATGTGATACAATATTGATGGCAAGAGATTTGTAGGTACATGGATCCTTGATCATGGAGGCACCACCATGCATGAGAGTCCTTGTCACCTTGTCCCAAAAACTTTAATGTTGTGACTTGTGGAGGTTATGAAATTCCCAAACTCACTTGCAACTATGTATTCGGTACCGGATTAAGGAAAATTATAATGAATGCTGCCATATATCCATCACTAACTTTAACATCCTTCTACAGTGGCACACTCCTAAGCAAAGCAAAGATCTTAGTATTGCACTATTTTGAAGTTAGTACAAAGGCAAGAATTTACAACAGGGTGGTCATTTTTCCACCATTCAAACCATAGTTCAAAAAATCGTTATCGGCAATTAATCGGCAGGCCAAATTTTGACTCGGAAATCGGGAATCGGCAATTTATCGGCATTAATCGGCAACTTTATCGCTACTTTTAAAAACATTTAAATTCATAAAATATACTTAAATTAAATGTAAAAACAATGTTAAATGATGCGAGAAGTGACTCTATAGAATGCCATAGGCCCATATGCATATTTTCGATTAAGTTTTGACCAAAAAAGAGTACAAAGTTTGCAAACAAAAATGCTCATAGAGTCATGTCACATGTGACTTTTGAAGTATCACTATCAAATATCAATAATATTCCATTTCATCAAGCACGCCTAAAATAAGTCTGTTGCACTTGCGGCTGCCTTGTGGAAGTGGAAGGTAAATATTCCTCCTCTGCAACACCAACATTGTCATTTACAAACATATCATCTGGATCATCACCAACTTCTAATGTCCCTGATGGTATTGCTTCTTCAGTATCCCTCTCTAAAGCTACTATCTCCTTTGTAGTAAACATAGGCTCCGCATCATCAAGCAATCCAGTCATCATATGGATCAATGTCAGCCAAGTCAATTGCATCATAACTCTGTGCCCCCTTCACTTGTCTCACACGAAGACGAAGATTGTATCACACGAAAATAAGGTCATTGAGGCGTTGTGTTGTCAACTTGTTGCGCTTCTTTGTGTGAACAACTTCGAACATGCTCCAATTACGTTCACATCTAGAAGCACTGCATGGCTGACACAAAATGCGGATGGCTAGCTTTTAAAAATTTGGTGTTTTTCACCATAATCTTCCCACCACAAATCTGCAAATAAAACATTTATAATTTTGTAACTAGGCTTGAATAAATAAAAGAACTCTAGACTTCTAGTTTCGGTTCAACGTGTAAAGAGACTAAATACAAATGACTCAATTTGTTTTTACCTGGCTAAGAAGTGTTTCTTCTTTCACACAGAGCCAAAGAAAAGAGCCTCCCCTTTGCAGTCTTGTAAATCTGTAGCTCGTCAACAATTGCATCTCTAATATTTTCACAGATACCATCCTCTCTATGCATGTATTAAGGCCATCCATAACCTCCTCATCAGCCTTAAATGATGGGGAATAGAAAAACTTTGGGTTTAGATAGTACGCCGCTGCATGTATATGTCGATGGAGTGTCTTGTTCCATCTCCAATCAATTATGCGTCAAATGGGTTCATATTTTCGTTGATTGTGCCCATAATATTTAGCTATGGTCTCCTTGGCCACATCCATAGCCTCATACAAATAACCCATTGGGTTTTTCTTCCCATCCACCAACCGTAGAACTTGAACCAAAGGCTCGACACCTAAAACAAAATAACATATATATTTAAAATCAAAATTAATAAAAATTATATAACAAACAAATATTCGAGTTTAGATTACCTTCATGATTTCTTCCATTTGTTTGCAAACATATCATCAACGGTCTTCACGATCATTTCCCCTTCGGTTTTCCTAAGATAGGGAGACTCCAACCATCGCGTGTTCACAAACATCTGCTTAAGAGATGTTAATGAGGTTGCAATGCTCTGTAATGTAATGAAGTTTGTGGCAAATCGTGTGACCCCTAATCGCACAAGCTCCTTTCCATTGGTGTGCTCTCTCATCAAGTTTAACACCCAAGTGTGATTGTAGATGAACTTTGTAATATTTCTTGCATCTTCAACCACATTTTTCACCCATGAGAGTTTTCCTATGTCCTCCAATAAGAGATCCAAACAATGGGTTGCACAAGGGGTCCAAAAAGTGTAGGGTGCCTCTCCTCAAGAAGTCTCCCTGCTGCTACATATGCCGCCGCATTGTCTGTCACAACTTGGACGACATTCTCCACGCCCACCTCCTTCACCACCTCATCTAACATATCACACAAAGTGCTTGCAGTTTTCACTTGGTGGGAGGCATCAATTGATTTCAAGAAGACCAACTGCCCACTTGATGCCACTAGGAAGTTAATCAATGTGCGGTTTTTTCCATCTGTCCACCCATCAGACAAAATGGTGCATCCTTTTTTTTGCCATACCTTTTTTTGCTCTTCTACAAGAGTTTTGGTATGTGTGACGGAATCCTCCAACAATGGGCCACTCAAATCATGGGGAGTAGGAGCCTTGAACCCCTTCCCAACAACAGTCAATGCAGTGACCAAATTCTCCCAATATGGACTTTTTGCCACATTGAAAGGAATGTTGTAGTACCAAAAGTTTTCCACAACTATTCTTGCTTCATTGTGCATTTCTTTATTCCAAGCAGTACCTTCGAGTGAAGGTTGTGAACTAGGAGTAATTCGAGAAACAAAAAACATCGTTCAACTACTATCAATGAATGAACCCCATCCCAAAGTGTCGACCTCGTGGGGTTGAGCCAATAGAAGATGCCCCAATGTCAAAATCTTCCCTCATTGCCCTCCTATTTGCTAGGGCTGCAAGTGCATCAACTTTCCTCTTCTTTTCTTCTTTTTTCTCTGCATAAGCTGCAAGGAAAGCAAACAACTCTCGTTGAGCCTCAGGCGGTGCTTGATTGCACAATGCCACTTCATTCCCTAGTATCGTGCCATTGTGGAACTTAAGGCGATAAACACCTCCACTCATCTTCATGCCACAATAATTGCATACAACACAATTGCCTTCTGCTCGTTCACAATGCTTCCAAGAGGGGTCATTTGAGTTAGGCTTACTACGAGCAATTGGCCGAACTGAACCGGATCCCGATGTAAGTCTACAAAACAAAAAAAAAAATTGTCTTAGATTTACAAGCCTTAGAGAAATTAAATTGTATGACGAAATTAAGAATAATATTGTTATTGTATGAAGAAAAATTACAACAAAGCTATATTGAAGACGTATGATTCTCATTTTTTATATAGTATACTCTATTATATTATGATAACTTCATAGATAATATTTTTAAAATCGTTATAAAGTATACTATTATAAATTTATAGTGTATCATTATACAGTTAACTATAAATTTATAATAATGTAGAATATATAGTTATACAAAACGTATAAAATTAAATTTATAGTGTATGCTGAGTGCTCACAATCATGTTATAGGTTGTATAAAATTAGCTGTTATTTTATATAAACATATAACTATACACAATGTGACTATACGATATCTTTGTATAACTATTAATGTGATGAGCTGTAATATATTAAATATATACAAAAGTAACAAAACTAATTAATATATTAAATAAATACTATTTAGTATTAAGTTATTAACAAGTTACAGTAGTATATTAAATATTTTATTGTAAAGTCGTGTACTTTGTATACTATAATCTTTTGTAATATAATTATTAATATTGAAGATCTTTAAAAAAGGAAAAAAAAATCCGTAATATTTACTGCTAGGGCCACGAGCTGTTGGAAAATAGGGCTGGAAACCACTTCAAATGCACTCGAAACCATGTTGAATGCCCATGAAACCACATTAAATATTTACCTGCCCTGAAACCACATCGAATGCCCACAAAACTAGGTTGAATGCCCTCGTAACCATGTCAAATGCTCGTGAATGGAGGAAATACGAGTCGCAGGAGCAAAAACGAGTAGAGCATGATAAAACGAATCGATTTGGTCTTTTTTCGCATTTAAACCTAAGCCACGATTTCACCTGCGATTTTCCACGATTTTGTAGGGTTTTTATCGCCAAAAATCGCCGGTTTATCGGAACCCCACAAATTGCAATTTTTAAAAAGATTAATCGTCTTGCTTGCCTAAAACGATTAATCGCGATAATCGGGCAATTAATCGCGATTTTTAAAATAGAGGTTCAAACACTTCTTTGCACTTTCTTGAGAACACTTTTGAAGAATTTCGATCTTTTGTTGTTACATAAAAACATAGGGCTGGCCATAAAATAATAGGTTGTATTGTCATAGAGTGTGACCTACTATTTTAGGAGCATCCTTATGATTTTGAATTGAACCCTCAATAAAAAAACTTCATCGGGATTCAAAAATTAACTTATAAAATTAATCAATTCAAAGTAAAACCTAAAACAAAAGTTGCAATGCCTTACCCAAATGTTAAACTATAACTTTTCAGTCAGCCGTGGTTGGTATTTTCCGCCTCTTAAGTGTAGGAATGAGCCGAAAAAAAGGCATGTTGGGGAAAAAATATGAATGTTTAGTTGTTACATAAAAAAACATAGGGCTGGCCATAAAATAATAGGTTGTATTGTCATGGAGTATGACCTACTATTTTAGGAGCATCCTTATGATTTTTGAATTGAACCCTCAATAAAAACACTCTCGGGATTCAAAAATTAACTTATTAAATTAATCAATTCAAAGTAAAACCTAAAACAAAAGTTGCGATGCCTTACCCTAATGTTAAACTATAACTTTTTAGTAAGCCGTGGTTGGTGTTTTTTTGCCTCTTAAGTGTAGGAGAGCCAAAAAGAGGCATGTGTAGAAAAAAAATATGACTGTTTTTTGAAAACTTGGGCAAAATCTCGAAAACGCGGTGGGCCATGATTATTCACAAGTTTTTTGAGAGTAATGCTACTATGTAACAACCAATAAGTCTGCTTTAACTAGCAGCAAAAAGTTCAAAAAGAGCATTGGGAAATCCCTCTACCCCAAGAGCTTTATCTTTCTTCAAGGAGAACACTATTTCTTTGATTTCTTCTGTATAGCTGGTCTCATTATGATTGGTTTGCAGCCAAAGACAAGGTATAAAAGAAGATTAGAGAGCTCATTCACATCATCAACTTTTTGGCACATTTTACTCTAATTGGACTTTTGGGCTGATTGCTCATTGTTCTTCCACTCTTGGGCAGAAATCCAAGTGTGTGGCACTCCAAGAAGGACGGAAACCCTTCTTATGGTTGGTTGGGGGACGAAAACCCTCCTTCCTTGTTTGGACTTGAAGGCAAATTGCAGATTTGAGAAGTCATAATCTGATTTTTATATATATTATTGAGCCTCTCCTTTGTGGGGCGACTTGCATTAGTGTATGGTTTGGTGCCATCTAGGGCATGACAATCAGATTTGAGTTTATATTTGGTTTCCTCATTATTTATAAGGCTGGAATCAATCATTATTTGTGGAGTTTGGGGTTTCTAAACCCTCATTTCATAATTTTATTTGCAGTTGTGCTTCGCTGGTTTTTAATTAATTTCCAGCAGTGTTTTTATCATATTTCATATTGATTTGGTGGATGCCTAAAATACATATATCTATTTTGGCAAAGTTGTTTGAAGAATTTCAAGTGTTTTGCATGCTTTTTGCACCGCTGTCCTAAAAATTTGATCGCTGTTCAAATCTGGGTTTTATTTTCAGTTTGCTGGTCCTAAAATCAGATTTGCTAATATTGGGGTTTGAGCTAATTTCCTACTTTTCAGTTTCAGCCCTTGAAAGGGATATTACATAGAGTGTTTTTGGGTGCCTTCTAGGACACAGAGCTTCATTATTATTTGATATTCAGGTTTCTCATAATTTATAAGGCTGGTATCTTCCATATTTTGTAATTGTTGGGGTTTGGAGACCTCATTTTTAGCTATTTTTGTGGACTGCACTTCTGCTGTCCTAAAATAAATTGCAGCTGGGTATTATTTCAGATTTGGCACATGTTTTGGCTTGGTAATGGTTCCATTAATTATATATAATGGGTGTTTGATGCCCTAACATGCAAATTTTAGTTCGTTGCTAGGGTTTCAAGTAATATTGGATCTGCTGTTATAAAAATCAGATTGCATTCAATTTGGGGTTTGTGTGATTTCCTTGTTTGTGTGTTTCAGCCCTAGAAAGGGATATTACATAACTCTTGTAATGTTTTCTTGAAATTCAACTTGACACAAATGACACTTCCACGTCCTAGTGCCCCATGTTGCCCCAGGTTTTGCTTGTAGTTTCGTTGCAAATTGACTTAACAAGGACTTATCAAAAGGATCCTTGGCAAAAGGTTCCAATAACTTGGAAGGGCAACTGAAGTGTACAGTTGCATTCCCAATATAACTACTTGCCTCAACCCACCTTACATATTGCATTCAAAGTCTCATACTCAACCCCCATAGGCTCTTGCTCTCCCTCTTCATCACTCATGCTGTGAGAAGTAGAACTCATGGTGACACTGCAAGAAATAAAATTTATTGTTTAAAAATTAAATTTATTATTTTAATAATAATAATTTTGCAATGGCTCAAGACAAAAGAATTTCACTTTTGTTTTTCTTACTTCAAGTTGCACGAAGCACGAAGCAGAGGATACACAAAAGATGAAATCCTAATTTGACTAAATATTAAACTATGAAATTACTAAATTTTAATCGACAATCAACCTCGAAGCGAGGAAATGCCTAAGAGGGTCTCGTTTCTTGCTTGAAATGTTTCACAAACGGGAAACGGAACCGAAATGCCATTGAAACGTGCCAGACGCTTCCGGAAATGTATGGCCTGTTTCCGCCGGAATTTTTAAGTTTTATGCATCAAAACTTTTTAAAAAATAAAAAAAAGTAACATTTAATAAACCTACCCTAATCTACCTACCTAACTTGCTAAAGACACTTCCTAAAAACTATATAATGACCTCTTGGGTCCATTCTAAATTACACTCTCATTTTTCTCTTGCTAAATTCAGTTTTCACTAAACTAACATTTAGCATTGTGAAGAGCAAAGAGACATCAAGGAGCAGCTTGAAGGAAGAGTTTAGGAGGTGGTGCTAAGAGCAAAGAGCATCAAGGAGGAATTTCAAAGCAGATTTGGAAGCTTCAAGGAGGAAAAATTAGGTATTTTTCAAGTTTTTTATTATTTTTTAAAAGAAAATGTTAATGTGATCAATGATCATGAATGATGTGTGCATAATGCACACATCATTCATGATCATTGATCATAATATCAATATGTAGTTTTAATTTAGTAATTTTTAAACTCTATGCTAAATTTTTTTGTAACATTTCCTTTGTAGTTTTTAAATAAAAATCATATGTTGTTTTTTTAATTATAAATATCATCCAAACTCTATGTATGCTCTCACCTCGCACCTATACGGTGACCTTGGTGATCAAAAGCAAAATAGGATGTGTAGTTTTATTTGTATTTATTAAATTTAAAAAATC
This sequence comes from Taxus wallichiana var. yunnanensis, assembly GCA_018340775.1. Classification (NCBI taxonomy): domain Eukaryota; kingdom Viridiplantae; phylum Streptophyta; class Pinopsida; order Cupressales; family Taxaceae; genus Taxus; species Taxus wallichiana. The sequence goes on along the minus strand of CM031235.1, from coordinate 343,336,868 downwards.
TGAACTCTGTGTATGCTCTCACCTCATGCCTATACGGTGAACTTGGTGATCAAAAGCATAATAGGATGCGTAGTTTTTTTTTTTTTTTGCTATTTTAAGAGTTTTGTATTTATTAAATTAAAAAAATTTAACTCTGTGTATGCTCTCTCATCTCGCGCCTATACGTTGAACTTGGTGATCAAAAGCAAAATAGGATATGTAGTGTGTAGTTCTAACTTCTATTTAATAATTTATTGTTATCTAAGTTTATGTTTTAAAAAAATTCAATGTAGGTTTGATTCTTTGACTCTTGAGATATAAAAACATAAATGGCATCCAGTTCAGCTTCAGTGGGAGGGCATGGGGAAGGGGAAGCAAGCCAAAGTGGGGGTGTGGATCCTAGAGCTCCTCTTTGGAGACGTGCAAATTGTGGAGAACCTTGTTGGCGGTGGCTCTCGAGTTTGGGTATGCAATCATTGCAATATACAATACAAATCCTCTTACACCCGCCTCAAAGCTCATTTAATGGGGAAAGCAGGAACGGGGATTAGAAAATGTGCCAAGGTTGAAGGGAAACATATATTGGCATATATGAAAGAGCAAGAGGAGGTTGATTTGGCAGCTTCAAGAGCTAGATTTAAAACCGCTCCTTTGCAAAATAGGGGTTCTGTAAAACCACCCACCCCATCAAACCATCCTTTTATCCAAGTTGCAGTTGAAACTCCATCAAAGGGAGAGTGCTTGTCACGAAAGAGAAGTACCAAAGGCCCATTAGAGCAAGCATTTGCAAATGAGAAAAGGGATGTTGCTGATGAGTTGGTTGCTCGATGCGTTTATGCATGTGGGCTGCCCTTCAATGTGTTGCGGTCACCTTATTGTCAATAAATGGTGAAAGGAATTAATGATACACCACAAGGGTATAAAATCCCTAATTATGAGAAGGTGAGAACATCATTGTTGGCGAAAGAAGTGGCCCATGTACATACTTCTTTGTAGCCAATTAGGGATTCATGGAAGGACTTAGGGGCATCTATCATTTTAAATGGATGGAAAGATGCCGAAATAGACCCCTAATCAACATTGTTACAGTGTGCCCTAAAGGGGCAATGTTCTTAAGTACGTTGATTGTGAGGGTGAAGTGAAAAATGCTCAATTTATTGCTAATATTTTGATTGAGGGTATTGAGTTAGTGGGCCCTCAAGCGTTGTCCAAGTCATCACGGACAATGCTAAAAATTGTAGAGCAGCAAGGATGATTGTTGAGGGGAGATATGAGCACATTTTTTGGACACCTTGTGCAACACACTCCTTGAATTTGATGTTGCAGAAGATTGACAAATTTTCATAGATAGAAGAAACTTATACATAGATAAATGAGATTCAAATGTTTGTCACAAATCATTATGTCTCGTGCTATCTTTAAGAGGTTCTCAATGTTGGAGTTCTTTAAAGGTAACAAAACAATTTCCTAGTTTCTATTTTTAATATTTATTTGCTTTTTATGAAATATCAAATTATCAATTGAATTTCTTTTAAATTTAATTTTATATTTTATTAACTTGTTTTAATTTATTTTAATAGGTTGTTGAAACAAGATTTGCCTCTCATACACTCTTCTTAATACGACTTGTGAAGGTAAAACAAGCCTTAAGGCTTATGGTGATTGATGATGTTTGGTCTGTGTAGAGGCAAGCAAACACAAAAAGAGCCATGAAAGTAAAATCAATGATAAGCTGGTGGGCAAAGGTTGCATACTTGCTTAGTTTTCTTGAGTATTTTATCTATGATTAGATATCTGAGAACACGAGATGACACTTGCGATAGGGGAGATTTATGATGGCATTGACTCTTTGCTTGAAAAAATTAGAGACATCATACAACAAAAAGAGCAGGATCCTCAAGAAACCTTCTAGAGTGAAGTTAAGAGCATAATAATGAGAAGGTGGAATAAATTGACCACCCCATTGCATCTCCTAGCCTATGCCCTAAATCTCAAATTTAATAGCGGTGAAATAATTTTGCTACCTGGTAGGCAAAAACCATATGATGACCAAAAAGTTGCAAGTGGAGCTAAGGCAGCATTCCGGAGGCTTTTTCCTGATCCAGATGTAGCTAGTACGGTCCGCTATGAAATGGCGCTCTTTGTCTCTTCATCTAATGGTAGCATGGGTGAAATAGATGCATCAGTTGATAAGTACAAGTTGGCCCCATTCATGTGGTGGTATGTACATGGCCATGATGCCAAGTACATACGACCTGTTGCCATTAAAGTCCTCTCACAGGTATAAAATATTAAAATGAAATCAAAAGTTTGTTTATTAATTAAAATTGTATGTTCTAAGTTCTTACTTCTTAGTAAATTAATTTTATTACTAATTGAAAATTTCTAACTTCTTTTTTGTAACAGGTGGCTAGCAATTCTTCAAAGCAAAGCGGAATTGGAGTACATATAGCTTCATCCACTCAGCCAAACGGAACAAGTTAGGATCCAAGAAGGCTAAGGATTTAGTGTATGTACACTCCATTTGCACATCCTCACACATAGGATCGAAGGCTATCTTAGAGGTCCTAACAAACTTTGGGATAATGATCACGAGAGTAGTGACTTTGAAGCTTCGTGGCTACTCTTAGCCAACTTTCACTTGCTTGGTATTGATGAAGAAGAATCGGGATCCATTGCACGAGGACGGAAAGTGGAGCTAGTGGGAGTGGAGCTGTCGGTGGTGTTCGTGGAGATGATTATGAGGAAAATATGGATGATATATTCTAGAAACTAGATTATTATCATGTATATGTGAATCATTGAAATTGTAACCGAGGTTGAATGATGAGTCATGACTCTTTAGAAGTTCAAATTTCAATGAATACAAAATATTTTGAGTGCTTGATTATCTCTAATGGTCTACAATTATAAAATGAGTATTATGCACACATATATATATATATATATATATATATATATATATATATATATATATTGTACGGACGTTTCGTAGCGTTTTGTATCCAAGGTTTTTGAAAATTGAAGTTTCCGTGTTTCGTATTCATTTCCGTTTCGTTTTTTTTTTTGTTTCGGCAACATAGCGATCAACTATTTAAAGAACAAAATAATGAATATAAAGTTTAAATTTTAAAACTTTAAACTTATAGCTGCTTATAAATGTGTTAAACAGAAAGTTGGAAACACTTAAATGTTGATTTTAGGGTTGTGTAAGCTGCTTTTAAAAACAACAGTTCAATAACCCTAAAATCAACATTTTAATTAATTTATTGAACAATGTATGGTTCTAAATTGAAATAAAAAATTAAAAAACTAACTATGAAGGGCCATGGATCATGGCTTACCTTGAAGGCTTGATGAACATGTTGAAAACTTGAAACTTGAATGGTTGAGCAATGAAGACTTGGCACTTGCTCTAACTCTTGATCTACTTGTTGTCCCTCTTGCTTGCTAATGCTATTGCTCTCACTCTTGCTTGCTAATGCTTTCACTCTTGCTTTGAATTTTTATTGTGATTTAGAGTGAGGGTGTAACTCTTATTTATAGTTTTTTTGGAGTGTTTAGGGGTGGGTGTGGCCCATTGAGTATTAGGGTTAGGGTTGGGGGCCAAAACATATAAAACAAACTGATTTTTTTTTCAACTTTATGGCAGCCTTATGCCGCCAAGAAGCGGTTGGGAGTCTACGGGATGGGTCGAAAGAATTCTACAAGTCTTCGGGACATCCTGGGGATGTCCCCAAGTCCCCAAAATTTGGGAACATCTCGAAATATCCCTCTTTGAGAGAAACATTTGGGGACGTCCTGTATAGGCAGTGGCGGGACAATGAAGGGACATTTCCTAGGCATCCCCAAGTCTCACACAGATGCCTCAAGTCTCTCAAACGTCGGTTTAAAGGGGGCACGTCTCCTTGGAACATTGGATTTAGCTGTACTATAAAAGTTTGCAAAACTCAAAAGGGCGTACCATACTACGAGAGTGTATTTGGTAAATCATGACGGTCGAGAACAAGAGCCAACAATGGCATATGGTCGCTAACACGGGAAGCATATATAACACAATGCAAAAGGAGGCATCATGTTTAGTAGTGTATGATTGGGTGTTTGAAGCTAGAGCAACGTATTGTTGTAGGAAAGGATGTATGTCTACACAAATAGGATGACCTACAACGTGGGGCTTATAATAGGGTGTACCGTTGCTTGCTTTTTTATTTTTCCCTTTTTAATTTTTAAACAAAAATTCAATCTGATGTGCAAGTGTATCACAATGGGTCATAACTCAAGTCCCATTGACTATGTGTCGAAGAATACCAAATAGTATGAAGGTCCTTATAGACACCATCCCATCATACCGGGTGTCGAACCACTATAACTACCAAGTAAAGTAGGAAATGGTGTTGAATATTAGGATCTCTCTAAAGCGTATGAGTTGATCATGAAATTTGATTGCGAGCATGTTGACAATCTCTCCCATATAAATTATTGCACGAAAATCTAAATGAGGGGATATAGTGAAGCCTTGAACAATATATCACATATCAAGGCACGAGTGGAATGAAATTAGTACACATGGTACCAAGTATCCACCAAGTTGTTTCAAGAAGCACATAATGGCATAACCATCATTCAATATGCTCAATAACAAGCTAACCTCAATATGAGTCATGGAAAATGCTATGATGGTCACCCATTTACAGGTGAGTTATGAAAAAATGATTAGCAAAACCTTACTAAGTGTACAAATAAAATACAGTAGCAAAGCTGTGAGAATATGGGCCAAGATCGAGCACTGATAAAATGCGAACACACAAAGAGAGTAATGTTGCAACGGAGAGGAACCAAACATGAGCCAAAAGATAGTTTGTATTCATAATATGTGAAAAAACAACATTACAAGAGGTGTATAAATAGGAAGTGGGGAAGTGTAACCGCCACTTAAAAAGGTGGAGAAATGTAACTCCCATCTATTTCGACGACACCTAAGCAAGATAAATACATGTGTAGGAAAAACCATGCAATGGAATAAAAATCTACACTAACATCCCCCTTAAGCATAGCTTAGATGGGTAGAAGAATTGGGTCCCGACAACAAGGCCTGATGAGGTACCCAAGTACATAGAAAATCCCTCATAAAGTGGAGAAAAGGAGAAAACTCGTAGGAAAAATCCTCCCAAAAGCGAAAAAAGAAGCACATAGAAAATCCTCCCTCAGTAGATAATCCTTCCTAGGAAAACATAGATAAGCCCCCAAGAAATAGAGAGAGAAAGAAGAGAAGAAGAGAGGACTAGCCATCCCCAGAAGATGAAGCCTTAGGAACTCTCAATGGATCCTGGCGATGAAGAATCTGTTGTCGATGAAGGAATCGGTGAAGCGCATCTCAATCAAGAATGTCGGATGTTACACTAAAATATTACGAGTCAAAGGAAAAGGCAATGAAAAATATCTCCAGATGTTGCTCAACAAAACCAATGCTAAACCGCAACAAGTGCTAATGAATGAATCGTAGCATGTACCGAATAGGACTCGAGTGACTCCCAATATTAATATGGTATTGATGAATCATATTAGGTACCAAATAGGACTCATAGTGGCTCCCAATATCAATATGAGAACTTAACCAAGAACTAGGTACTCTTGCGGAAGGTGTCAGCATGAATGATGACGGAGGTGAATCATAGGATTCAGGAAGTGTAGGTTGTGTCACCATGTAAGCATGCAATGGCAGAGAAAATACATCCAGAGTAGAAGAAGCAACTCTACCGAGTTGTCATCAAAGAGAGGACAAATATCCTCAATAGTGTCATCAAGATTTGAAAGGTGAGAGTCCACAAACAAATATGAAATTTCTAGTAAGTAGACCTCTCAATGAAGTGGATCTTGTAGACATGAAGAACCCTATAGTAGAGAATCACTTTGGAATCCCTCAAGGAACCAACTCTGAACTCCGATGAAACAACGAGTGATGGAGAAATGTCCTCAATGGTGTCCTCTAAATCTAAAATGTGGGACTCTACAAAAAAAGAAGCAATGTCTGGTAGGTACGTGTCCCAATGATGTGAATCTAAAAGATATGATCCTACTATAAAGAATCACTAGAATCCCTCAAAGAATCAACTTTGAACTTTGAAGTAGCACAATCTTGGGGAATGTCATATCGTGTTGCAAAGAATCAATGGAAGCTCTCGAAGAAGCAACTCTAAACTTTGAAATAACAAGTACAAGAAGAATGTCACGATCCTGCTGCAAAGAATCACTGGAAGATCTCGAAGAAGCAACTCTAGACTTTAAAGTAGCAACAAGTACAATAGAAATGCCCTCAACTGTAGATGGAGTTTCAAAAGTAAGAGGATTGGTAGCAATCTCGAGTATCATCCACATATGAATGGTTTTTGAGGAAGCATCACTTTCAAATGGAGAATCATGGTCTCCATACAACTACCGAATGAATGTCCAAGCAGTGAAAGGGCACTCAGTGTATGCAAACTGCTACTGAATATCCTCAAGAACAGCAAGACATATTAGTTCGTAGTCCAAGGAGATGAGGTGTTTATCATGCAATATGTAGTGATCTTGTATCCATTATTTACAAGATAAATAGTTCTCTAAATTTATTTGGACAACAAAACAATGAAATTTAATGCCAAAGCCCATGATGAAACCCCAAAATGGAACTTTATCTTAGTTTGATATTACATTACCTCAAGCTATGACACTTTATAATTTAGTGCGTGATGAATTTCAAGGCCTAAAAGTGTTTCATATAGGCCAAACAAAGAAATGAGAGTAACACCATTGCGAAAGAGCTCGAAAAAATACATACTTCAATAAATACGACACCTCAAAAGGAGTTGCTAGCAAAAAGTTATGCCTCTTACACGTTTTCTATGATGACTCCATTTATCGCTTGCTCATTTAGCCTTAAGAGAACTAGTTTGCATCCCATCTTTCAGCACTTGCTCCTGCACCTTAGAAAAAAACCTTCACATCTCTTGAGTTAAGCCCTCGAGGGCTGGTCATGACCAGGGACTAAGGCTAGGAAAAGTGGTCATGTCGTCACCTCAATCAAGGTGTTAATAGTATGACGCCCATACCTATGGCTGCTCGTGGTGCGACTCTCGCCTCAACCTCCGAGTAGGGTCCGGAGAAGATCAACCGCCAAATACAAACAAAACCTCCATGTAGGTGCGACCAAACAACTAGTCAACCAACATGGATAGCACACAACAACACTTACGACACTCTTCAAAAGGTCCAACACCCAACAACGGGTTTGTCATGCAAGTACAACCAACCGCAGCCAAATAGGGGACAACCAACCGCAGCCAAATAGGGGAACAAGTGTAGTTGAACTAAAGGTACAACAACACGCAGACCAAACCAAGTGCACAAACCAGGACTCGGCTCATGGCCGAGTACATCATATAGCGAGAGGGTTGGGTATGGCCATCAAGACAGTACAACAACCAACAACCAACAACCACACTCAAGTAGATACGACCAACCTCAATAATGAATGCGGCCACCAGATCTTTCAAACTAAAAAACACCCACTGATTTTATGGAAAAATATAGAAACTCAAACTATGGCGTGGTATGGAATACCACCAAATAGCCCATAAATGACCACAAAAACACAAAGAAGACCAGATTTGCCTTGCTTCAAAGCATACTTAAGTTTACTATCGATCCTAGGATTTTGGCACGATTCAGACTCAATGGCGCAGTCTGTTTCTCCAGAGAATGTACAGAATGAAGATTGTCTTGCAAAACCACCTATTTCCTCTTTTCGATTCTCCAGATCATCCAAAGACGCAAGAGAAGAGCATACTCAAAGATCAAATGATCTATAATAACAAGCTTGAAATAACTCAAGATTCCAATAAAATACAACAAAACAATGGTGTTCACTTACGTAACGAGCTAATATACCATGTGAGAATGTGGGCCAAGATCGAACACTGATAAAATACGAACACACAAAGAGAGTAATGTTGCGAGAGAAAGGAACCAAACATGAGCCAAAAGATAGCTTGTAATCGAATGCATGGAAAAATATTTTTACAAGAGGTGTATAAATAGGAAGTGGGGAAGTGTAACCGCCACCTAAAAAGGTGGAGAAGTGTAACTCCCATCTATCCCGACGACACCTAAGCAAGCTAAATACATGTGTAGGAAAAACCATGCAATGGAATAAAACCCTACACTAACAAAAACTTGTTGTAAATGATATAGAATTAAAATTATAATTGCACCAATGAATACCTCTCGGAAAAATATGCAGTTTCAAAAAAATTGTAAAGAATTTTTTCCGTATGTGAAAGTCATTGTAGATTTAAGCATGAAGTGTCTAGACTCTAGGTGGTGTATGAACAAACTATGAATAACCACAATAAAGTCCCAAATATGCAGAAACCAAATACACCATTGCGAAACTCTTGAAAAAATAGTCACTTTAAAAAACAAATCACCGAAAAATACTACTGTATGACCAAAGATATGGTCTATTGAAGTCAAGTGTGCCAGAAATGGAGTAAAACCCCGAGGGGTCATATGCAAAAAACTGTCAAAAGCTACAAAAATGTGTCCAAAACCTGCAATAAGTTGTGTCTTGCAACTCCAAAACTAGGAAAAATGGTTTTCCAATTTTAAAAAAATACTTTCTAAAGATAAGAAAGTACTTTAGAATTTGCATGCTTCTATTTTTAGCTTGCTTTTTTGTTTTTAGCTTTTTAGTTTTTGCATTGCTTCTTTTTTGCTTTTTTTATTTTCCATAAATAAAAGAATAATGTTTCTATTATTTTTCCGAAGAAAAAAAATGAACTTTCAAAAAAACTAAATTTAGTAAAAAAAGATATGCAAAAAGGCTATAATTAGCTCATTTTCAAACCTCCATTAAATGAGCACCGTAGATCCATTTTTGATGAAACGAAAATCAAAACTGACTTTCTCAGACATTCTGAATGGAATGGAATAATTGAAAACTCTCCATGAAGTTCTGAAATTAACGAACCAGCAAGGTCCCTTTGATGCAAATTTGACAGAAAACTCACCAAACTAAAGAGGAGATGATTTCCAAAGATGAAAAATCATCCATGCAATAAAGTCAAGCTTAGGAAATCTCTGATGCCATATTAGAAATGGTGGAAGAGCCTCAGGATCGCTGATAACCTCAAGACTATGAGCCAAAATCAGATGTGCATACTTGTGATGCATTAAAACAATATAAACACAAATATGATCAAGATCGAATAACTGACATAATATTAATCTTGCATGTGAGGGAGGGCCAATGGCCCCCCTCACAAAATATTACAATTAATCTCTCGTCCACGATGAATTTGATCTAACAGTAGCTCTCTCTATGCTTTTATGGAAACAAGTAGAGGCTATTAATAGATTACTTGTAGAGAAAGTCTTTTTAAAGATGGACTTTAAAGTGTTTTTCTATTAATAGTCGAAGTCAACTTAGTCAATTACTTAGTTGATACTCCTCTCTATTAATAGGATATGGATATGTGTGCACACCTATGTGCCTATCCATATTTACAATTACATAATAAGTGTCTTTAACCAGACAATACTGCATGCACGAGTTATTAGATACACTAACACTAGAGAAACCCAATGTGGGAAAACTCTTAACAACTTAGAGTTGTGCCTCCTTGTCAATGGAAATCAACAAGATTACAAGCTAATGCTCTTCTTTGGGGCCAACAAGAACATTGTGGGTCTACATCAACACCTCTACAATTCTCCTCTTTTCTTACTTTGATCTGCAATGCACTGATACTACTTCTTGTCACCTTTTACATTTAGTTAAAGTGCATATGAAATCCATTGATGCCTTTGCAAGTGCCCAATGGGAATATTTATGCACAATTTGGATAAGAAATAACTCAATAGTCAGAAGGAGAACCACCTCATTATTTGGTTTGGATGGTCACACTTCGCCTTTGTTGAATTTTGGTGAATTCACTTGGTGACATATCTTCCTGGACACATTTGGCTCCAGCCTTGGACAATCGAATGTGCCAATTTTTAGCTTGTTCATAGGTGACATTCGGCCCCAACCAAATGGCATTTTTCTTGTTTCTTTAGAATGGGAGGGAGGGAATGAGTCTCTAAGGTTTTGAACTATCCTCAGTGCATTTTCCTTCTTCCCACTACTTTGTACGATAATTGCAGAAATTTGGTTTCATGTTCTTGTAAGTCTTCCTCATGTGGAGTGTGAGGGCATTAGAGTTTTTTTGGTTTTCTTTATGGTCACACAATTCATAGAACTGAATTGCAACTAGATTCAATTGTTCTAGCTAATTAAATAGTCGTACATACGATGGGAAAGGATAATGACATAAGCATTAAAATACAGAGTATGAACCGTTGTGTGATAAATATTGGGGAATCCTCAATGAGGGAGAGAAGATGGTGAAGAGGTAGTATGGAGAATCAAAGTCAAAACAGCATGATCAAAAAGGGTAGTTGATGAAAGATAAAATACATTATTTAATGTCCGTGAATGATTAAAGTAGTTCAATGGGATTCCAAAGTATAACAGATTACAATAGCAAGTCGCAAAGTAAGAAAATAACTTTAATAGGTGAAAACATAACTAACACTAAAATAATAAAAAAACATAATTGGAATAGGAACTCAAAACAATTAAACCCTAGACAAATTTGAAAAGATAAATCCATATAATCTAAGTACAACTAACAAAACCATGTGAAACGAATGTTGTCCAATGAACACAAAATGGGAGCTGATGGCACATGAAGTTGGAGACCAAGGATGGATATCAAAGTTAGCTCAAGTGTGTCGAAGTTTGAAACAACTAATAACTTCATCATCCATTATTGTGAAATGACCAATACAATTCCTAATGATATCCATAGAAGAATAAACCTATGCTATAAGAACCCAAAATAGTTAAACCCTGGACAAGTTGGAAAAGATAAAGCCCTATAATCCAAGTACAAATCTATGTGAAATGAATTTTGTCCTATGAACACGAAAAGGGAGTTGATGGCACCAAAAGTGGAGACCAAATTGATAACTTTGTCATCCCTTATTTTGATATGACCAATACAATATCTAATGTGATCCATAAAAGAATAACCTAGGCTAAGAGGGTTTGGAAAATCCGAGGAAGCAAAGGATTCTCCAAATACATTAATGACGTTCATGTTCTATGGTCCGTGGTATTCCCAGACCACCTCCGAATCATCAATTCGTCTCACGAGAGATGACACACATTTCTACGGTGGGGCAATGCGGTTTGGGTAGATCGAAGTGGCGTCATCCATGCACGTGCCCAACCTTATGCGGTCTCTACATCAATGGCTTTGCCAGGATCCAAAACACCTATACCACAAACCAATAGAATATACTCACAATGTGCAATACGATCAAGTTACAACAAAGTTGTTGCAGACATTCCTAAAGGAATGTAGTGCCTCCATGATTCGAGGGGTTTCCCTCACAGTGAGAGGGACGCCGCCCCACAGTGCCAAGTTTTGACCATTACATTTTATCAACATTCAATTCAATCATTAGAAGGTGAAGAGGCACACATGGAAATTGAAGAGCCACTCATGTAAGTGCAACCTTTTCAACGTCCATAATTGTTCTTTAGCCTTCATGACTTTGTAGAACATATTGTATACATATCTAGATGGCAAGTTAGCATCAAATATCATACATAGATGTAGCTAGTTGAAGATATACAACTACACTTATCCCTCGAGAGTGTGCCATGTACAAAACATGATTAATAAATTTTTTTGTTCTAGTTCTATTATCTTTCCAATGTGTCACTCTACGAATATTGTTTATTATTCTTGCATCATTGTTTAATATTTCTTTCAAGTATAACACATCTAGATTCTAACAATAGTTTAGTCCCTAGGATATCTCCTGGGATCTAGATCACACTCGCCCTTGAACCATTCCTAACATTCATGGCCAACAAACCTCCCAAGATATAGAGAAAACTAACGATGATTGCTTGACCCCGTATGCTAGACTATAGAAAAGGGTAACTATATGACCCTCAATGCTCAAGAGTACTCATGGGATCCAAATCAATAGCACTCTAGACAAATTCGAAGATTTCATGGGTAATCTAAAATCAACCAACAAGTGTCTCATAAAGCCTCATGACTTCATAAAGATTTCTAAGATACCAGAACGTGCGTGACCTTTGGAACAAGAGAATTCCAATACATAGTTAGGCCTTTCTAAATTCGACAAATAAACAAGGCTTGAGAACACTGGCGACATGCTACCTCAATAGTAATTTGACGAGATAAATACGATCAATTTTATAGAAACACCCCTTGAAGCTTGCTACTCTAGCTCTGAATTTACTATGCTACAAACTTAGAAAAATGGTGTGAACACAAGAGTGATGAATTTTTGTGTCCTAGCAATTCCATTATATCTAAGGTCTATGGAAATTGTAGTTTGAAGCTTCGGTATGGTCTTCCTAGAATCTTCTTCTTTTCGTAAAGCTCTCTATGTGATATGATTGAAGATTTCATAGAAGTTTCAGTTAACATTGTCTTTAGAATCTTGGTTCTAAGGTTAGTTGCATAGCTACTCTCCAGCACTAGCATAACCCTGTTATGCAATTTTGTACTTGAATTTTTAACGGTAGAAACTTTTTCAGTTTTCTTACTGAAAAACTATAATTCAAATGCATTTAAGTGCTTATCCAAAACATTTTTTCGCCTTCCTTATAAATATAATATATATAGGAAGGTTGACAAGGCATTACGTGCGCTAAAAGTTTGGCCAACACGGTAGCTAACTTTGGGGTGCAAGTCCTTAGGGTGATGTGTTAGCATCCTCTTTCTCTCCGAGTACTAAATTAATTTAGAAGAGCTTGTGTGCTTTGTGGGTCCCTTTTCCTTGTGATTATGGCCAATGTAAATGTTAAAAATAGAAGCTTGTTTTAAACAAAGAGGCTCACCCCTTGTTGAGGATTTCATTTCACTATGATATCTAACTACCTAGCTATAGGGAGTGAGCCCAAAGTGGTTAAAACCTAGACAAGTCGGCAAAAATTAAACGTTATCATTCAAGTACAACCAACTAGGTGAAAGAATGGTCTCCCAATGGATGAGAAGGGAGCCGATGGAGACAAATAGCTTCTATTGTTAATTGTTGTATCCTCGAGTCCCATTGACCTACTTTTGGTCATCTATGGACATTAATATAATTTCTTTTTTCTTTCTTATAACTAGATAGGAGAACAATTGGACTTGCTTCTTCCTCATAGCACTAATATGATCAGTTTATGATTGATAAGAACTCATCATCCAAGGACAAACTGTGGAAGCTCAATATTTTATGGAATGTTTGATTTTAGCATACCTACAAATATGAGACTACACATATTACCAAATTTTCTCATGTCAATCTCATAATGGAAAATAAAGCAGGTTCCTTGCACCATGGGTAATAATATTGTTGATGGGATGAATGTATTCGGTAAAGATATTGAATTCTTAGCCATAGTTGTAAAATTGGATTTGTTGGCTACTCCATCATGTATTTGTATTTCTCGTTAGTATAATATAAGAAGCATGTTATTAAAAATACAGCTCCCTTGCCAATAACATAAAGCATTAACTCACCGGAAATAACTCTGTGTTGAGTTTACTTTTTGTAAAGCAAAACCTCCCATGAGATCCATGCGAACTGCACCCTCTGCTTTAGGAATATCTTCAGAACTAAGTCCAGGAATGCTGTTATCTACTTGTGAATCTGATACCTGCATCAAAATGGATGACATGCAAGGCTGAATGTGCAATAAAACATTCAAAAGAATTAAAAGCCTCTAATAATCTTTCAAGACTGAATGTGCAATAAAACATTCAAAAGCATTAAGACCCTCTAATAATCTTTCAAGACAGAACATATCTATTCAATCCCTTAACATTGATCTAAAAGCAAGGCAGTTAAGTAAACATATAATAAGATACTTTCTTTACTACATTGAAGATTAAATATGATTCATTGCATCAATTGTGGTCCAGAAGATTTACCGACTTGAGGAGCACAACAATAATGTCTTCTTCAAAATATTCCAGTTCAAAATATTGGAAAAGCATTTCCCTAGTTGCAAGAGGCCATGGTACTTTCATCCTTTTTATGAAGAAGCCAATAAAAACATTACGTGTAAGCATTATAAATAAGAACAAATGTTAAGTTAAAAACATATTCATCAAAAGAGAGTATATGTCGAACAACCTGACTAAAGATAGTTCTTCGCCTATGCGGATCTTCTTCAAGCATCGAGACTCTATAATCTTGAATGTTGGCATGTAAAATTGTGGCCACCTGCAGGCATTTATAGGAAATCAACACACTTCCTACATGTCAAGGAAGAAGTACAACATCCAACTCCTGCTCCAAGACATTAGTAACATACAAATTGGAAGTCAAAACCACAAGCAAGGCAAGCATTCTCAAACGACATCCACAATAGTGACAAGACTACTTATAGTTATTTGATTAGAACCATTCAAAGCCTAAAGAAAGGTATTCGGTAAGGTGAATGTAACAAAACCTTCAAACAATATCTTGAGACACACAAATAAACAAGAAGACAGTATGCATAATTCAAATTTGATTTCAAAAGCAGTTATAAAAGTATTAGAATTTTCTCACCCTTGTATGTCACGTGAAACTTCAATCAACATGTATGGTAATCTTATCTGCAAATATCCAAGGGCTTGGAACCCTTCCAAGAAAAAATACCTTAGTGATAGGATTTCGCAAACCAAGATTGAAATTGTAATTCTATAAGAAACAAGCTTTTCCAAAGAAGTACTTTCAGAGTTTATGTACCAGATCTGGGGAGGAAGAGTGTTTTCTCCCAGGTCAGTTTTCTATCAGGAATAATTTTCTACATTCTTTCTCATTTATACTTAGCCACAGTATATATTCCTCCCCATCTGCCACTTAAGCTGCAATATTGGGCTCTGATGTCAGCATTGGTATGCCTGTGTCTCTGAACTAGTTATTTTGCACAGAGACTTACATGCAACTCAGTATACCTCAACACTGACTTAGAAGTGATTATGAAATTATGGGCAGCAATAAGTCACCTCTTTATCATGAGATATCGAGGTACCTCTCGACCGGCATGGGTTTTGCATGCCAAAATATGTGTTATAATCCTATAACTAGCCCTATTTGCAGAGCATTAAAGTGCTACAGATCCAACAATGGCAATGGCCGTCACAATTTCAGTACAATGTCAGACCAAGGGTTCACATGTTTGATTTTTACAATTCATCTCCATCACACCTTTTGACCCCGAATTTCTTGACCAGCACATTCCCACACAATCAAGCAACTACAGGAGGTAAGTTTAATAACTACAAAGCTGCAGCAGGTATGTTCTATGATCATGAAATTCCCAGAGAAGGGAAAATGGTAGAGGGAGGAGTCAATGGTCCAACCATTCAGGTACAACAATTTATGAAATGCATCAAGATTGATGGAATGTTTTGTTCCAAGAAGTAAGATATGACGCATCTCAAACAAAAAATCTGCCTTCAAAACGGATGTAATATTTTGTTCTATCAAGATTCTGCCTTTGTTAAATCACCTCAAGGTTTTGGAGTACTTCATTCAGCAGAAAGTTTGGGAGCTCAAAGTTCAGCAACCTAAAACTTTTCTTCAGTGTTACAGATTCGAAAGCCTTCTGTAGTGACAGCCATTTATCTGTACAGAAATAACTTTGACCCATATTGGGCATATGCTGGGCAGTTTCTTTCACTTATCCATACTCAAGTCGGCCATCAGACTTGAAATCCAACAGAAGATTCATACAGATATGACTGCTCTTGTTTGGATCATTCTACAGGATGGCCAGTTTCCTTTTAGTTTGATCTGAAAAGGTGAAATGTTTAATGGTGTTGATCTTCTTCTATACTCTATTCTACTTTAATTGATTCCATCTCAATGATCATGCAAGATATGTACTGCTCGTATTCTGCTTTCCTCAAATTTCAATTCTACCTGATTTCATTTATGCAATGCCAGCTATGTGTGTAATGACAGTGTATGGGTATACCATGAGATTCGTAGAAAACCGAACCAATTCTTTTTTGGTAACATTCATTTCTTAACATCATTCATTCATGAAATCCAACAGCTAGTTCCATTACTATTACACTGGCTAGATCACCTGATTAAATAAGTACAATCAGAAATGGTACATCGAAAGTACACATCATTAATGTCACATAAAACTACAATACATGTTTCCATGATCCCAGGAACATGCATAATCATTAGTTCAACACGATCCATAAGCCCGCTGAGCGAGATAAGTAAAACATCTCATCATAAGTAACCTCCACCTATAAAGTCTCTTGTCGGTAATTCTAACCTCACTGCTTGAATACGAAACCCTGTGTCAGAAGGAAAAGAATGGAATCCTCTGGCCCCAATCCAATGCAGACATAGCTTGACCACCCCAACTAATGGCAGAAAAAGTCTTGGAGATATATGCAGTCAGAATCAATTCCACCAAGAATCAATGTTCACTCACACACCATACATGCATATCTAATCACATATCTAACTAATAGATACAGAAATAAATGCAGCATCCTAATGCAAGTACAGCATGTCGCATCATATAACATGCCAAACACATCAACAATATAGAATACATGGCACAAGTACATCATCTTTAAGAAAACCAACCCACCCATATGAATGGCTGCAACAAGAGTACTAGAGACGACTGAGGGCATGTTTGAGGCAGGAGCGGAGGGAGTTGGGGTGTGTGGAGGAGGCACTGCTATAACAGGCAAGGGTTTGGGGTTAAACCCTGCAGCCTTGTTCTTGCTGTTGTTTTTTTCTTCTGAGGGTTGTACAACCATTGTCTGATTCTATAGGAGCTTTTTCTTTCACAATGAATGGCTAGTTGAAGGTTTTTTCGGTTAGCAAGAAGATGGAATTTTTTATCTTTGCTCTATTGGTTGACAATGAAAACAGGTATTGGGAAGATTGATATACATCCCCGTTGTGACCCTAGATAGATATCAATGGACACTTTAAGGTCCTTAGACATGAATTTCCAAGCAAACCCTTTTTGTGGGCAAGTGAAATAAAACTTAGTGTACTCATGGCAATTAAAACAAGCTAAGGGAGGCCCCAGGGGCTGGCCCAACCAGTCGTGTGAGGTTGCATTAAAGCGCCTCGCCTAAGAGGTCTCGGGTTCAAGTCCCTGATTTAAATGCATTGGAGAATTGGGGCATCTACACCACTGCCAGGGTTATATTTGCAGGTCAGTTTGAATCAGTGACCTCCAATGAAGAGGCTCCACGGGCAGACTCACTTACTGACTTCCCTTATAGCAAAAAAAAACGAGCTAAGGGAGCAATGAGACGGACAATGAACACCCAAAGGGAAAGACGAAGGCCCAGAAACTCAATCCACACAGATTTTGATATTTGCCCTGTCAGAAACAACAAAATTTCTACTCCAACGAGAAAAAACAAGTAGATTGTTCTTGATTAACCACACGCCATGTCTCATAAAGGCTGTGCCATGAGCAGGGTCTGAAAAGTGAAACAAGAAAAACCTTTGATTATATTCTGAATGGCTTCCAGCTTGATGCCATGAGGCTTCCCAGCAGATTTAAACCAGCTTTGTAACATACCTTCAGATGTAATTTTCCACACAAAATAAACAATGAGGGTATACTTCTCAAGCCACTTGCAAGCACTATCAAAATCAGGCACATCTAAAATAACATCAAGATTAGTTTTCTCAAAGGGAATAATATCTTGGTAAACTCTTTGGGGATGAATTATCAAGCCTTCTTGGATGCCATTGCTCTGGATAACAGTAACTGCACTGGCATCAGCAGATCCCTACAGAGCTTGTTCAAGTGGCAGCCAGCTAATATCCCCACAATATTTTCGAAGGAGGATGTGCAAATAGACCTAAATGGAAAATCCCACTAGAAGTTTCTATGGTGGTGTGACAGGAGATTGGTAAGACAAGCAACTAACCATAGAACTCCCTAATTGTTTATATGTAAAATTTTAAACATCTTTGTAGTTGAATTATTATGAAATGGAAAAAATGTGTTTATTGGAGAAATTTCCTATAATTTTTGAGTTTTGTGTTTTGTTGAGCCATGGTGCCAGTTTTAATCCAGATATGAGTCAACTAAGAGTATATGTCTTTCCTAGTCCACACAATTGCCATTTGATGGAAGCGTTCTTGGAGCTGGTTTCCCATTGGTTTGAATTTCTGTTAGTGTTCGTCAATTTAAGATTTGAACATTTCAAAATGTAACTAGTGCATGAAAATGAAAAAAGGACCTTAAAACTTTATTTGTCTAGACCTATTTTCTTTATTGAACTCATCAAGAATATTTCAACTACAAAATTTTCAACCCGATTACTGCAATTTTGCTTTTAAACCAATAGTAAATTCTGCAAAATATTCCTCTTGTACTAAGCTCCTAATTGCTTAGGAATACAAAATTTCATGAGCATAAAAATGTCATTGTGGTGATTTGCTTTGATGAAGCAAATTAACGCAAGAAAGTCTTTCCCACATGTGCCATTGCTTAAGAATTAAAAATTAAATATTATTTGCAAAATCTGTAGGAGTGTGAGATACTCCAGTACAGCTTTTGGGTATAACAGTTAGCTCTCCTCTCAGAACCTAAACCTGGTAAATTATCATCCCTACAGCTCCTAGGCAAAATTGAGCAACAGAGGGAAAATCACACATGAAAAAGATATGTAAAACCACAAACTAAAAACATTGTAAAGAAAAAAGTTAAAACAAAGGTAACGGATATTCCTCAATTACCATTCCAATTACGAATAATGAAACATAACAGTGCTTTTTCTTGTAAAATTAGATTCTCAGAAGCTCTCCTAAGATACTTTTCTGGACATACCTAGCATTTGAAAATTTGGGAGTAAGTTAGTGCCTAATTTTTGCAGTTGGATTCGATACAAATGCCTATCATCTTTCGTATGCACTTTAATATAGGGAATTAGCTGTAGTGATCTGGGACAATCCTTCCCGAGTGTATAACATCTCACAAAATAATCAGTAAACAAAATAGAATGAAAATCCATACTAAAATAGTGAGAACTTAAGGTATGATCTATTTTTATTTTATTCACTTTCACTACAAAACATTGTAAGGGAAGCATTGCATAATCTTTTCATATGAGAAAACTGCATCATTATAATCTACAATTTAAAATGAAACGAACTTTGACACCATCTTTCTCTCTTAGACACAATTTTAAGAAGAAAAGACAACGGTAAACAGGCTAAAAAAAGCATTTCCAATATTCATAAGAATCTCACCAATGTGGATATAGAGTAGATTCCACACGACACATAAACCTGCAAATTTCCAATACAAAACTGATACACTGAGAGGCTATTTGTAGAGTTAATTGGATTAATCTTAGTTTCATAGAAAATAAACCACCAATTTAAAGATGCTTCATTTTCAATCGAGGACTTACTGCTATCCATAGGACCATTTACGTAGCCTTCAGCGAGTAATGTGTGAAATAGAGTACCCTTGGGACCTTCTCGATACATTACACGAAACTCAAATGTCGTGTCTTGTTTCAGCTGAACGATAAGAGCATTGATAGTCAACTTCTATAACATATAAGCCATGCCACATTGAATCCCCAAAAATACATGTAATAATTTGTAATGTATGAGCTGTTGTACGTGTGTGTGTGTGTATTGGTATAAAACAAATTGCTGCATTGCACCAAAATTTGAGGAACTAATAACAATAGAAATCAGCTATGTTGCCAAGAAATGGAAACGGGTACGGGTTCGAAATGCGGAAACGCCGATTTTCAAAAAACCTTGGATACGAAATGTTACGGGAAATGTCCATACAATATATTATAAAAAAATTAATTTTAAATATATATATATACATAGTACTCATTTTAAAATTGTACTCCATGGACCATAAGAGATAACTGATAAAGCATTCAAAATATTTTGTATTCATTGAAATTTGAAGTTCTAAAGATTCATCATTCAACATGGTTACAATTTCAATGATTCACATATACATGATAATAATCTAGATTCTAGAATTTAGCAAGAGAAAAAAGAGTGTGATTTAGAATGGACCAAAGATGTCATTATATAGCTTTTAGGAAGTGTCTTTAGCAAGTTTGGGTAGGTAGATTAAGTTTAGGTATAATAAATGTAGGTAATTTCTTTATTTTTTAAAGTTATAAAGCTTTTTTTTTTTAAATGCAGCAAAAACATCCTAGAAGCACTTTGGGGACGTTTCCAGAAATGTTTGAACATTTCTGGAAAGCGTCCTAGGTGTTTCCCTCCATTTCGTGCCGAAAACATTTCTAAGAGGAAACGTGGGGCCCTAGGCATTTCACAGTACAGAGGAAATCAAAAGTCAAGGTAATAAAGATGTTGAGGATGAACACTCTCTTATCGGTTGCTTCTAGCTATGGTATTGTGAGCAATGCACCATTACTTGAGGATATGGTGTTTAAAAAAACTTATGAACACAATAAATGTACACATGCTATAATGTCCCCTTTTGAGTAATTAATTAATTTTGAATACCTAAAGCCTATTTTTATTATTTTTTGTAGGTTAAGGGGAAATTAAAAGAGGAAAATAAATTAATATAAGTGGTCCAAGGATATTTCTATATTTTAATTGGAGAAAGGACACTTAAAGTATATTTTAATCCAAAAAGCAGAAATAGAATAAAATAATAATAGAATGGTGTAATTCTATTGTTAGGTGCCAAGTTGGATAATAATTAAATAAAAGAGTCTATAATGGGGGCACCACGCATAGAAAGGGGCTGCATGAGAAAACAGATCCTATTTTTAGGATAAAGTGGAGTTTGAGCTTTTAATATTGCATATTCCTAATTTTAGAATGGGGCGCCAACTTGAGGGGAATAAAGTATTATTTTATTGGTTTATGGGGGCATGCATGTATTTCCAGAAGGGGGCGCCCACTTTGGAAGAGGATAGGAAGTTATAAAGGCAGATTTGGGGTTTATTATTACAACATCTTGGAAATTCATCAATTATTTTCTCTGTCTGCAAGTAGCTTCAACTTCTGCAATAGCAATAGAGGACAAAATCCCTCATTTGCATACAAGTCGAGGACGAAAACCCTCACATCTGAGCTTGGCAATTCCATTCAGGGGTTGCAGTGACAATTCAAGGTGCAAGTGTTCCACCAATTCAGCTCCAAACAATTGTATTCAGACACTGGTATTTTTATTGTAGTTGGTTCGTATTCAATAAATAAAAGACTGATTTTTTATGCATTATGGTTCACTGTTTTTATATAGAAAAATCAAATTATCGCTGTTATAAAAGTTAGTTTTATAATACTGCTGCCCTAGGATTTAACAAAATATCCAGATCTGTTAGAAATTATTTTCAGGGACATTACACATGCATTAACCATAAGAGAAACCGACTACTTTGTACTTCAAAATAAACTACAGAATTATCTGAATTCAAGACCATTTAGGGCAAGAAAAATATCTGTCAAAGCAACATGAAAACATGTTGGAGAACAGAACAAAAAAGGTGGTAACATAATACCTACAAAGTGTTTGAACTATGCTACGCCTTATAGTCATGATCTGTTATGCCTCTAGTCTGTACAACTGTCATTTGTCTATATATGTGGGACACGCTATGGAGTAGCAGATGTAAGGCAAGCATAACTCTTGAATAATCTTTTAAAAACTTCTCAGGTTTTCTCCTTCTTGGCGGTTGACCTGATTGATCTGAATTAGATCATTCATTTTGATATATAATTCAGTATTGATTTGGTTGATCAGACTCATTCACGGTTGGTATAACCAATGAATGAACTCCACACATGTATCCATTCAGACTCTGAATTGAAGACAAGGAATGGTATGGAGTGGTGTGGACCCTCAAAAAACCTTATGTAGATAGAGAAACCCAAATAAGTGCACAGGCTTGGCAAAGGGGAGAGCAAGCGAGAGCACACACAAAGAGGCTCAACCAGCTAAGCCTAAAATAATTATTCAGTTTGCCGGCTTGTGTTAACTAAAGACAAGCAACCAAGCGAAGAAAAGAGAAAATGCAGCAACTAGCATTCTACTGAAAGCAAACCTAGTCTAGATGCAATTTTTAAATCACTTGAGAAATGTTTATTTCTTAAGCAATAGAAGAGAGATGTTTCAAAAACAAACAAGGAGGCAAGGGTTTTCAGAAATCTGCCCTAGAATGATTGCGCTTTCCAGAAATGAAAGCTTGAATGTTTAGAAACTAAGCTAGTGCTTAACAAGAATTTCAGAAACTAAGCAAGCAAATTTGTGGGAAGATTCATAAACTAATCTAGTTGATCTATATACATGAAAGATTAAGAAACTAACCTACACAAGCATATGAGCTAAGAAACAAAAGCTATATCACCTTACAGCCAAGCTGCCCTCAGATCAAACCCCATACACAAGCAGGAAGTATACCAACCATTTTTCAAGTAGTTCAATATGAGAGAGAGGGTAAGGATTTGCACTCGGTGTTCAACACTAGAGGATCCTCGAGACAGCGCCTTTCCTTCGGTTTACAGAATGACTAAGGGAGTGAGGTAAAAATAGCACAATAAGGGAATCAGTGACAAGCACAGCCGTAGGTATGCAACACCATAGATCAAAATCAGAGCTATTAGATCACCGATCATGGCGTATGCAAGAGAGTTTGAAAGTAGTGAACTTGAAGCTCAAAGAAATAGGAAAAAACTTGCCAATTGTAAGGAGGAAACTAGAGAAGCTGAATCATGAGAAAGATCAGATGAATAGTAATCAGAGATGGAAGCAAGTAAGATCCAAGAGGTTATAATGGGGATGGAGGCCAATGTACTATATATAAAATATATATATATATATATATATATATATATATATATACACACACACATATATACAAGTGAAAAAAAGAGGTGTACGTTGGCAATAGAGCTGTTAATAACATTACAAATCCTCGCAAGCCGTACAACGGATGTAAATGAGAAAATGCAGCCAGACCATGGGTCTTTTGGACCAACAAGTGGCTAGGCCACATTTTTAAGAAAAGACACAGCTTGGCCTTAAAGGGGCCCAAAATAGTGTTTCTGCTACGAGAAAATCTCTCAACAGGTTGTTCGAATGTGCTTGTATTCCATGGTCAAATAAGTCTGCTATGTGGCTGAATTGTAATCATTGAAAGATATATAAGTGGAAAATGAGCTTTGCATTTTCCCTCAAGGTATGAGCAGCCAAGATCTGTGATGATGCAGAGTTGCAAAGTAATTATGTGAAGAGGATAATAGATACCACTTGTACTTACCCATGATGACTATTGGTGAATAAACCAACAAGAGTGACATAGAAAACACAACTCAAAATTCCAGCTCCAGCATCTACAAGAGGGATATGGACGACTTATCTTCCAAGATGATCCAGGATCTCATTGATTTGAGCCCAAAATGTCCCCTTTTTCAAAATAATATAAATTGAAGGCTTCTTGCTCATCTTCCTTTCCGTGGGCAAGAAGAAGTTGAACAAGGGAAGAACTTGAGTTATATTTTAGTTTCTTTATTCATATTTATGTTTTTATTTTGTGTTTTGCCTTTCAAGGCAGGTCGGTTGGGTTCTAGTGCTCCCAACATGAAATTAAAAGATAAAGTAAGCTCCTTATGAGGTCGGCAAGGTTGGAGAGTTTCCAACATGGAAATAGAAGATAAAGCCAAGCTTAAGAGGTCGGTCATTACCCCTTATGACTCTTGGTGCCAACTAAAGGGTATAAGAGGAGTCCATTGGCTCATTTGCACATCACTTTTTGGCATATACACTTTTATACTTGGTTCTAGGGTTGATTGCTCTAATTCCATTCCACTAAGGGCGAAAATCCATTAGCGTTACATCTAAGGAAGATGAAACCCTTCCTTGTGGCATATTGGAGAACGAAAACTCTCCAAGTTGGTGGTGGCAAAGGCATTATTGAAGACTATCTTGCTAGTTTGCAACTAGGGCATCAAAGAGGAGTGATTTCAAGAGTTTTTATATTATTTGGAGCCCCTCTCCTAGGGAGCGACTAGGGTTAGAGATCATGTGGGTGCCTTCTAGGGAACGAAACTTCATTATTTGATATTCAAATTTATCATAATTTATAAGGCTGGTATCTTCTGCATTTTGTAATTGTTGAGATTTGGAGACCTCATTTTAGCTATTTTTGTGGACTGCACTTCTGCTGTCCTAAAATAAATTGCAGCTGGGTAATATTTCAGATTTGGCACATGTTTTGGTTTGGTGATGGTTCCATTAATTATATATAAGTTGGAGAAATATTTATATATGTAATATCAGCTTGTTTGATGGGTGTTTGATGCCCTAACATGTAAATTTCAGTTCACTGCTAAGGTTTCAAAGACTATTGGATCTACTGTTAGAAAAAATCAGATTGCATTCTATTTGGGGTTTGTGTGATTTCCTTGTTTGTGTGTTTCAGCCCTAGAAAGGGACATTATAGTGGTATCAAAGCATCAATCTTCACATCGTGAAGATATTCATATAAGACAATGACAAAAGAATACAGACATGGATTGGCAACCTAGGTTTGTACCAAAGAAAGAAGTCATTTTGGAGGTGGAACACGACATTTAGTGGGTCACAACATTGTGGCTAGCTATGAAGAATATAGGGCTCTTTTGAATGAGATCCGTGATGCTATTTCGCTTGCCGAATTCATAGGGGTAAGCAAGGGAAGGTCAAGGTTAAAGCCTAGACCTCATGCGCCACAAATAAATTTTTAAAATGCTTTGGAAAAGGTGGCACTCTCCACATTTGATGGCTCCAACAAGGGGACAACCGGAACATGGATGAAGATGCTAGGGTTAAACCCTAGACCACAAGAATACGCCAAGGAGCCAAACCCAAAGGGGTTTCTCTTGAAAGAAGAAAAAGGAAAATCAGATCTGCAAGAGGGTTTTGAGGTGGAGTCCCAAGAAGACCACATTGAAGGACATGGAAAGGTGTTGCTAGATGAAGAACCAAAGAAGGTTTTTGATGCAACAAAATCTCCAAAGAAAGAGGAAGAAGTCATGGAGCATGAGCCAAGGAAAAAGAAAAATTCGATTTGCAAAATTGTGGAGAGAATTTGGTGGTTGAAGCCAAATTTTTGGCTGATAATGATGATAATCAACTCGCTGGAATTTTCGAACAACAATCAATAAGAGGAAAATTGACGGTGTTCTTGACTTCATGGGAACCATGATGATGTTCCATACATGTGTCAAGAAAATATGGAAGGAGTCAAGGCGGAAAGATCTTCAGTTGTTGAAGGAGCGAAGGCAAAGGAGGGTGAGCTCCTTGTGGGCAGCCCAAGGTATGACCATGATGACCATATTTCTGATTTATTGCTTCCTATCATGCCATTTCAGATTTACACTCATAGGCAATTTGTTGAAAAAGAGGACCTTGGGGCAAATTTGATGCTCCATAGCAAATCACGAGGAAAATGGGTAGTCTTCATGATGCTAAGAATGGAGACAAATCAGAATTGCAAAGGGTCAATGGGCCAAGACTTTTGGGTGACCTTGTTGGAGGCCATATATATGAAGAGAGTTCTTTTTGGGTGCCTATAATCACTTTCAGTTCGCTGGAAATTTCAAGACAACAACCTATGGTAAGCAATTTCATCATCTTCTTAAGGAATTGCTACATCACCTTCATGCTATGTCTTTGCAATATTTTGGTCATCATAAAGAATACTCTAACCGCATTGTGAAGATGAAGGGTACCAAGTGGGAAGAGAGAGAGCTTGGGTTACAAAAATTGGGAGTTGTTGATAATTTTCAGCTGGCTGGACTGTTCCAAACAGCAGTCAAAAGGAGGTCAATGAATGGAATTCCCAGCCTTAATAAGAAGCCTAAGGTGACCCAAGACAAGCACCAACAAATTTGGGAAGAATGCAAGAAGGAAAGGATTCCATTTGGTGAAGAAATCATGCAAATGAAGAGTGTTGATTCAAACTCAAAGATTCATGTAATATCCCCTTTTTCGAATTAATCCCAAAATTAAGGATTCCTTGCCTTTCCTCTTTCGAAGGCAAACAATGGTCGAACAAGGGAAGATCATGGATTATATTTCAGTTTCCTTCATTCATATTTATGTTTTTATCTTTGTAATTCCCATTATAAGGGGTCAGTTGGGTTTGGTGCATTTTAAAAGCCAATTAAAAGATTATAATGACTTTATATGGGTCAGCCTTACCTTTTTGGCCTTTGGCACCATGATGGGGATATAAAAGAAGATTAGAGACTTCATTTGCACACATCTACTTTTGGAAATTTTATCTAATTTAGACCTTTGGGTTGTTTGCTCATTGTCTTTCCACTTTTGGGCGAAAATCCAATAGTGTGGCTTTCCAAGAAGGACGAAAACCCTTCTTGTGGTTGGTTGGAGGACGAAAACCTTCCATCCTTGGTTGAAGCAAGTTATATTGAAGACCTTTTTGCAGATTTGAGGCATTGGAGAATAAGGAAAGAGATCTACAAATATTTGCATGCATTTTAGAGCCATTCCTAGTTGGAGCGACTAGGGTTTGATGGTGTTTGAGTGCCTTCTAGGGCACAAATTACAAATCTGATTTTATATTCTGATTCGGCATATTTTATAAGGCGAAATCTCTATTTTGGTGAATTTTGGCAAAGGTTTACTATTTTTCCTAGCCCTCGGTTTTGGCTAGTCTATTGTTTTAAATAATTAATTCCAGTTGTGAAATCAGATATTCCTTCAATCTTTTGATATATTTATGATTTATAAATATTGTTGTGGCTAGATTAATTGTTTCGTGGCATTCTTCATTGATTTGCATAGTGAAAAGTGGACTTGAATTCCTTAGACAGTTCGCTGCCCTTGGAGATTGCTGATTTTAGATTGGTTTTCAGTTATTATTAATTTATTGTGTGAATAATTAAAGGTGTTTCAAGATCAAATCTGTTCGGGACAGCCAATCAACCCCTTTTCTCCATTTTCAGTCCCAAAAGAATATTACATTCGAAGCATAAAGACATCATGAGCAGCCCATGGTATGTGAATATTCCATTTCTCTTGCTGGCCAATTTGTCATTTCAAGTATGTTGTCATCACGCACCACTAGTTAGGAAGGGTGACCATGTCTCATGCTTGTTGTATCTTCCTATGGCACCACTAGTGAGACATCACCATGATAAAGGTATGGGTGTTGTTATAAGGCTTGAGAAAGGGAGAATCATCCACTTCAAAATCAGTACTTGGGAAAATTCATCTTGGTATGTGGTGTAAGGAAAATGTCAAAAATCACTCTTGGGAAAGGTAAGCCTAGTGGTTCTATTCCCAATAGATACTCCTTGCAGCCCTCTTTTGCTAAGTCTTTGTTACATTGGGATCATCTAGAGAAGGATCACAATTATGATTTTCTTATTCCCTAGTTCCCGTAGTCTTTTCAACATGCAACTATAATGTCCCCATTTACGGCGGGTGGCCTAGGAGGCCTTTCATCCGTCTTAGCCTTGGTCATGCCCAAAGGGCTAGTGGCGTTGATGGCTATTGGGTATATTTTGCACCATCATTTCACTTATAGGTTATGCTTTGACGTTGGACACGTACTTTGTGGTGACTTAAGTGAAATAAGGTTGTTAGATGCTCCCCTAAGGTACTTTATGTTATATTTAGTCGGTGACTTAAGTAATGGGTGAATATATGGTACTTTATGTTCTAATTCTTCGTTGGGGTGACTTAAGTGGACTTTTTGGCATGTGGGGAATAAAGTGACTTAAGTTATTTTAATTAATTAAAGAAAAGACCCAAAGGGGTGATTAGGGTTCTTTTGGGCCTTTTGTTGCAATGAGAAGTTATAAAAGGAAGCACTTGGGGAGAATAGGATTCATGCATACACTCACCTATTTTGATATTGGAGCAATTGTTTTGCACTTTCTTTGCTTGTGGAGTAAGATCCCACATGAACCCTAGCTTTGGTGGTGAAAGATCCACACCTAGCTAGCAAAGCACTCTTCGGTGGTGAAAGATCCTCCCTAGTTTGCTATTTTGGAGCTTTATTCAAATTTTTGGATCAGATTTGGAGAGTAATAATAAATTCAGTTTCAAAGTAAGAGGACAACCCTTCTTCATCAAGGGTTTCAGTTCAGATTTGGAACAACTATTTTCTAGGGTTTTATCTACTCAATTCCTGATTGGCAACAATATTTTTAGGGTTTCTAAGTGTCCTTTTCCAGATCTAGAGGTTGGGTTCTCTTCTATATCATTTGTAGATGTTATTTCTAGAAATTCAGATTTTAATCTATTGTATTTGCAAAGTTATGAATTTTTGAAGATTTCCAGCAGTTTAGGGCATTTTAAAAATTATTGGCATTCATATACTATTCAAAAAAATCCAAAAACATTTTCCTAGTCTTTGTTATCATTGTAACAAGCTCTATATAAATTTTTGTGGGATGTGGATAAGTATTTTGTGAGTTATCAATAAAATTCAGTTCGCTGCCCTAGTTGGCTTAATTCCAGAATTTTTTATTTGCTGCAAATTTTTTATATATTTTGTGGATTGTAAGTCATATGCCCTAAGGGATATTTTAGTGGTATCAGATCCTGAAATCCTCCCAGCCTATGTGAGAGGAAAGAAAAATCAAATTTGAATGCAATTGAAGGCAATGATGAAGTGGTACCAAGTCCCTTTCTTTGATGGGATAGAGGAGATCTCTGCTAGGTGTTGGTTGCAGGAATTTAAAACATTTTTGCGTGGTAATCCTTTGTGTCAAGAGGATGCTCTTGAGCTCATCTCTATGTACATGGCTGGAGAAGCACATACATGGTGGCGTCAATTGTTGAAGACCCAAGGGGTTGAATCGGTTGATTCACTTGCAGGTTTCTCGCAAAAATTTCTAGAGAGATTTGATGTGCAGGATGAAACCATGGAGTCTATACCCACGAAGGAGAACAAATCAGATCTGCAACCAAGGGAAGAAGAAGAAGAAGAGCCTAGAGAGAAAGGTATGATTCCCATTAGTGTTAGTGAAACTTTGCTTGCTAGAGAAATTGAAAATAAACATGAAAAGAAATTTATATATGCAAGCAAGGATGATGTAATGGAAACTCTTAAAAGGTGTGAGGAATGGAATAACAGAGCTAGAGCTGCTAGGTTGATAGCCGCTCAAGCAAGACAACACCTACAAGAGTTCAAGGAAAAGATGTCTTTGCTTAGTGGGTAGCAGGGTATGAGGAATGACATTCCTCAAGAGAGGGCAGCCAAGAGCATGGAAATACCTTTCCAAGGAGGGCTGATTGCACGGATTAAAGATGGTGTGGAAGAAAGTATGCCATCTCATTTATCGTAGCAACTGATTTATGAAGAATTTCGGCCTATGTCAGAGACACGAATACTCACATTTTGGGCGCGCAAAGTCAAGACATTTTGAAGACCAAGATTGGTGAGGATGTTGGTGATATTCCAAGGTATAAAGAGCATACTAATGTGTCTTATTTATTGTTGCCTATTTATTTTCATCATGAGATGCATGACAAAGTTTACATTATGGAGTTTGTTGAACCATTGTTCCTAGTCTATATATATGAGCATCTTGTGGATGATATATGGTGGCAAGTTTTAGCCCACTTGACAGGTACAAGTGTCAGGCTTGCAGATCACTTCAACATGTTTTGTCTCTTGTGCATTGCACTTGGACAAACAAATTTGGAATTGCTTGAGGGTAAGCAATTTTGAGAAGGGAGGATTGTAATATTCCCTTCGATAGAAGACCTTTGGCCTATTTTGTCAACCCGACGGCCAAAGGAAAAACATAAGGGTGACTTAAGTCACAATAAATTATTATAAAGTGCTATAAAAAATAAAATAAAATAATTAAAGCACTTGTATTAATTTATTTGGCTTAATAGAAATAAATTATAATCCTTATGGTAAATACGATTAGCCTTGAGGGCAAATATCATTGTAAAAAGGGATTTATTATATTTTATTCTTCTAGAGAGGATAATGGTGACTTGGGCCAAAGGAGAATAATGAAGTTTAGGAAGGATAAAAATATAATTAATTTTGTATTCCTCTAAGGAAATGTGACTTGTCCTAAGAAGGGAAATGGAGGGTGGAAAATGCATCAAAAGAATCATGAATGCTTTGATTGGATGTAAAAAGGGTCTCTTTTGGGTCTCTTCTTCCTTTATAAGGAGAAGTCGACTTGAGGGGAAGACATTCTATGCTATTTGATAATTTCTGATTTGTGTCTTAAGCTTGAAGCTTTTGCATAAAAATTCTGAGGAAAACCCTTAGTATTTTCCCTCTTGTGGACGAAAACCCCAAGAGTTTGAGAGGAATTTCTATTCAGGAAATTCTATTGAGCTTACATGATTGTTTGAGTCATTTCCAGCAGTGTATGAAGAGCATTTTGCAAGCAAAGTTGAAGAATAAATTGCAGCAATGGTTTACTTCCTTATACATAGTGGAGTGACCCATTTTGTAGTTGATTCTTGTTGAATACATGACATTCTAGGTCTGAAATCTATTGCTGCTTATTGTACTGAATTTTGGGAATCGAAATAAATTAATTTCATAATTTTTGGAGTTGATTTGATGCCCTAAATGTGTTGGGCGACCTACTTTTATGGAAAAATTAGGGTTTTGAGTTTGTTGTGCGGAAACTAATTTTGGAATATTATTCTTCATATTTTTGTGGCCCAAGATCCAAAATTTCAGCTCATTTGGACTTCTCTAGCAAAAGATATGAATTTTTGAAGTTATGTTGCAGACAGGGTTTTTAAATAATTTATTTCAGTCATATTTACATCAGAAATCTGCATATTTTACCTGATTTGGGCCTTATAAAATCAGTACTTTTGTTTTGAATAAGAAAACTTAAGTGTAAGGGCTGATTTAGTGGAGTTTCATACTTTACCCTAGTCACAATTTCTTAAATAAATTCCAGATCTGCATAATAGTGACTGAAAATATATTTTTATAAGTTGCTTTGGTGTTGGATTTGCCCAAAATCCAAGTGAGGTCAAAAATGTCCATTTAGGGACATTATAGTGGTATCAGAGTTGTTGTTCCTCCAGCCTATGTGGGTTAAAAATGGGTGACATTGAAGATCTCAATGTGGATTTAATGAAGAAATTATTCACCAATATGGTTAAGCAATAGGAGACTACAAACCTCTATTTGAGCCAACTCACAGAGAGACTATCACAGGGCAGATCTGGGCCTCAGGCGGATAGAGGGGGAAAATGTGAGAATAGTAATTCAGGGCAGCGATCTCCCCATTCATCTAACAAGTCTTTTAGTCTTCATGAGCCCTCTTTCTTGAAAGATTCGAAACGTCACATGTAGGGCAGCCAACAAAGGTGATGGATGAGGATTCTTGTTGGAGGAAATACCAATCTTTGAGCAAGGGATTCAGAGATAATATGCCATTTCCAAATTATTGCATGATGAAGATTGGTAGCAAGCCCAAGAGAGACCATCATATGTTGATACTTGAATTACAAAGGAGTTTGGGGCAGCAAAAAAACTCATTTGAAGAACCAATAAAAGCTCAACATGATAAGCAAGGGGCAGCAATTAGTGGGTTGCAAGGTAAGGGATCTAACCACTACATTGAGGTAGTTTTAGATAATGAAGAAGAAGAAAAAATGTTGATCTAGAAGAAGTTGTTGTGCCCAGTATGAGGAATGGTGTTCCTCAAATTGTGACAGCCAAGAGCAGGGAAGGATCAATCCAAGAAGAGCAGATTGCACAAGATAAGGATGGAGAAGAAAGGAGCATGTTATTGCAGTTGTCTCATGAAATAATTCAGCCCATTGTTGATCATGGAGACATCACAAGGTATGAGACAAGTGGGATATTTGATGACTCCTATTTTGATGGATTGTTTGTTGCAGACACAGAGCACACCATGATGACTTATGTGGAGAGTGAGTCGGATGATGTTGAGTCGGGGAGTAAGTTAGGTATGATGGAGACTTTGACTCCAGATGGGGTGAGTGGAGTCATGGATGTGGGTGTGACCAGTATTGTTACACATGAGACGATTCTGAGATCGAGGTTACAGGTTTGATCACCAAAGTCTATCATTATGTTGGTTATTAGAGGTTTCAGTAGATTGGAGATCTCATTTGTTTGTTGAGTACTCCAAGAACCGACACCTTGGTGAGATTCTAGATGGTCACACAGGATGACAACTCTACAAATTGGAGGATGAGATCTTCTATCGCAGATTGTACCTGTGTCGATTCATGGTTGAGGATGAGAATCTTGTGACATGTGCATTGTTCTTCCATGACTGGACACTCGAGCTTCGATGAGACCTACAGGTTCATATGGGAGAGGTTCAGATGGCATGGGTTGAGGGAGGATATCCTCAACTTTATACAGGATGTACGATTTGTCGTTATGAAAATCGAGCTTATAGGTTCATCTCGAGCCGACATGGGATAACACTCCTATGTATTTTACTGCTTCTATGCCTAGTGAGCACTTCACCCATGTGCTAGTTAGTAGAGGGACAAAGTTGATTCATTACTTGGTTATTCAATAGGTTCACATTCAACACAGGAGGTGGACTATATAGAGTTGATATTGTCGGTTGACCGTTTATTGGAGGCTTGGGACTTTTCCCCACGGGACACATTGAGACACATTATGAGGAGCCTTGCTCTCACACGAGTGTGGGTCATGTGGGAGAGTTGGCACGCTTTGTGCTTATACGGGTTGTTTCACAGGTTGATCAAAGGATGCCATAGGGTTCAGAGGGGACTTTCGTACCCATGGGTTAATTGGAGAGGCAGTGAGTGATCACATGATGACAACTTCACATTGGCAGGGACTAGACAAATTTGCAGTTTCAGTGTGGGTATCAGTGGAGAGTTGGTGTGGGCATCATACCACTTCAGGGGCAACATTGTTCTCTACACGACATGGAGAGCATGATGACTACATGAGGTGTCTTGGTTACTTTGGATCACACCGATCTTTGGTTGACTACAGGGTGAGGTGGAGAAACTTTGTGGTATTCAGCTTCTGCAACATGACAAGATAATGCTTGGGGTCAAGCATTTCTCGGGAGGGGAGGATTGTAATGTCCCCATTTCCGAGTAGGTGGCCTAAGAGGCCTTTCATCCGTCTTAGCCTTGGTCATGCCCAAGGGGCTAGTGACGTTGATGGTTATTGGGTATGGTTTGCACCTTCATTTCACTTATAGGTTATGTTTTGACGTTGGACACATACTTTGAGGTGACTTAAGTGAAATAAGGTTGTGAGATGCTCCCCTAAGGTACTTTATGTTATATTTAGTCGATGACTTAAGTAATGGGTGAATATATGGTACTTTATGTTCTAATTCTTCGTTGGGGTGACTTAAGTGCACTTTTTGGCATGTGGGGAATAAAGTGACTTAAGTTATTTTAATTAATTAAAGAAAAGACCCAAGCGGGAGATTAGGGTTCTTGTGAGCCTTTTGTTGCAATGAGAAGTTATAAAAGGAAACACTTGGGGGAGAGTAGGATTCATGCATACACTCACCTATTTTGATATTAGAGCAATTGTTTTGCAATTTCTTTGCTTGTGGAGTAAGATTCCACAGGAACCCTAGCTTCGGTGGTGAAAGATCCACACCTAACTAGGAGAGCACTCTTCGGTGGTGAAAGATCTTCCCTAGTTTGCTATTTTGGAGCTTTATTCAGATTTTTGGTTTAGATACGGAGAGCAATTAGAAATTCAGTTTTGAGTAAGAGGACAACCCTTCTTCATCAAGGGTTTGAGATCAGATTTGGAACTATTGTCTAGGGTTTTATCTACTCATAACCTGATTTTGCAGCAGTGTTTTTTAGGGTTTTCAGGTGTTTTTTTCCAGATCTGGAGGTTGGGTTCTCTTCTATATCATTTGTAGATGTTATTTCCAGAAATTCAGATTTTTATCTATTGTATTTGCAAAGTTATGAATTTTTGAAGATTTCCAGCAGTTTAGGGCATTCTAAAAATTATTGGCATTCATATACTATTCAGAAAAATCCAAAAATATTTTCCTAGTCTTTGTTATCATTGTAGCAAGCTCTATATAAATTTTTGTGGGATTTGGATAAGTATTTTGTGAGTTATCAATAAAATTCAGTTCGCTGCCCTAGTTGGCTTAATTCCAAAAAAACAGAATTTTTATTTGTTGCAAATTTTTATATATTTTGTGGATTGTAAGTCATATCCCTCAAGGGATATTTCAACAACCATTAGAATTCAAGGAAAAATTATTGACAATTAAAATTTCTTTACCTTCCCTTTCTCTTGGCTCTTGCTTGGCCATTTCTTCCTCTTCTTGTGCTTCCTTAGGGCTGCAAGAAAAATCAATGAAGGGTTCATCTTTGGCCATGGCGGTGGGTGCTTCTAAGGCTCCCAAGGGTTGCTCCCTTTTAATAACCAGCTGCTGCAATAATTCTTCCTCCCTCTTCTCCTTA
The DNA here is from genome assembly GCA_018340775.1 of Taxus wallichiana var. yunnanensis. Taxonomy (NCBI): domain Eukaryota; kingdom Viridiplantae; phylum Streptophyta; class Pinopsida; order Cupressales; family Taxaceae; genus Taxus; species Taxus wallichiana. The sequence goes on along the minus strand of CM031235.1, from coordinate 343,302,337 downwards.
GGGAAATAGGTATTTCCATCCTTGCATGGTGAACTTGGGGTTTTGGTCCCCTCTTCAACAAACTTCATGTTTTCTTCATGTTGCTTGTGTGGCATGTGATGTCTAGGCTTGGGCCTAGGTCTTCCTTGATTCACTCCAATGAATTCAGCGAGTGAAATAGCCTCACGAATTTCCCTTGGTAAGGCCATATACTCCTCATAACTTGCAGCAATGTTCCGTCCACCCATGGGCCTTGTTTCTTCCTCCGGAATAACCTCTTCCCTAGGAAGGAAAGTGGGCTTTGCAACCGATCCTCGGGCTGATCCCATTGGTTGCCGTGTACTGTTAGCCCTAGTCGAGCTACCATCACCACTTTGAACCCTAGGTTCAATGATCCTTTGGAGGGATAAGGCTAGAAAATCCATTGTATCCACAAGTCTCTCTTGGCCGGCAATCAACTTGTCAACTTTGGCTTTTTGAGAGTCCATATTGTTCTCCTTCTTTGATAGTATCAAACCCTTGTTGCCTTCGTCCAGTGAAACCCTATGCCTTTGAAGATCCGAGCTCTGAAACCGTTGAAATATCCCCTTTAAGAATAAAATTGAAAATTAAGGAAATTAGCTCAAACCCCAATACAAGCAAATCTGATTTTTATAACAATTAAATAAGGACCAAAAACACACTCTCAAACCCTAGCGACTAGGGAGAGAGAGAAATCCACCGTAGAAACACTCAAAAAATTATGAGAAGTTATTCCTTGGATTGCCCTTGATTTTAGAAGCTAGAAAATGCGATCAAATCATCAAACTCATAATTCTTGACTTTATTATGGCACAAAAATAGCTAAAACTTGTAAATTCTATAACGCTCAGAAAACAAGGAATCTCCACACATGAATACTCAAAATGATCATAAAAATATCAGCAATCAAATGAGACCAATATCATAATTTTCCAACCATGGGAACTCTTTCAAAAAAATATTACAAATCTTTAAATGAGTAGATAAAGCTGCCCAATGTCAATAAAAATATGAATAAGAAGTATTCTTCTCAAATCTGCAATATTCTTCAATACCAATCAATGTTGAAGGGTTTTTGTCATCCAACAAAACCACTAGAAGGGTTTTCCTTATTCTAGGAAGCCACACAAGAGGGTTTTTGTCCTCAAGTGGAAGAACATGGAACAACAAGCTCAAAATACCCAAATAAGAAAATGCGCCAAAATCTACCTCCCAAATGAGCTCTCTAATCTTCTTTTATATCCTCCTTTTGGTGCCAAGGCTCATAAAGGAAAGGCCGACCCCTAATAAGTCATTATAATCTTTTATTAAGCCTCATTAAAGGCACTAAACCCAGCCGACCCACTAAGAATGGGTAATACAAAAATAAATCATGAATATGGATGATGAAAATTGAAATATTGTTCAACCGTCACTTGCTAAGGAATCCTTTATTGCTGACTAATTCGAAAAAGGGGACATTACTGACCTCTCACCTACTAACCAAAGCATAACTCATTTTTTTATTTATTGATTACTATTTGCATGTCCATGCTTAAAGTTTTATTATTATTATTACTATTTTAAAATTTCCTTACCTTATTTTATTTTGCTTATTTTGTTTAATTTATTTATTCTATTCGGTTAGTTTAAATAATATTTCATTATACATATAATATAATTTAAAACTTATATATGTGTGTGTGTACATTTGATGATAATAATAAGGATATTTATTCCACGTCTGTCAAATGTAATACTAACGGCCCGAACAAGCTGCAAGGATGTAACCCCATATGATTGAGTTGATACACTCGTGAACAAATGACCCCTAGCTCGATGAAGCCCTCAGCGACATCCACAACCGTTCTAGAAGTTGGCGAGATGAGATCGCATATCAACTAGCTAGGCGTAAAGGAGGGGGCATAACAAAAATGCTAGACGATGAAGTTTGAACTAGAGCGTCGTAAAGCTCAAACAACATACCCTCTTGCATCTAACGTTATTATAATTATTACTTTGTACTTACGATACAAGGCGAGATTAGGTTCGTATTTGAAGGCACAAAATACGACGACCGAGATAGAAAGCTAGTGCACAAAGAGATAATGGAAACCTTGCATATGACTTCATGACATCCACACATGGGATTGAAACCTCAAATGTTTATGACGATTAGCGAGATGAGTTCACAAACTAACTAACCGATTCTGCAAGAGGGCCCCCAATCCTCACTAGCTCGGTATAACGATGCGAAGCACTACAATTACCCCTTATGAATCTTGGCCCCAACTAAAGGGTATAAGAGGAGTCCATTGGCTCATGTGCACATCATTTTTGGCATATATACTTTTATACTTGGTTCTAGGGCTGATTGCTCTAGTTCCATTCCACTAAGGGGCGACAACCCATTAGTGTGGCATCCAAGGAGGACAAAACCCTTCCTTGTGGCATATTGGAGAACGAAAAACTCTCCAAGTTGGTGGTGGTGAAGGCATTATTGAAGACCATCTTGCTGGTTTGCAACTAGGGCATCAAAGAGGAGTGATTTCAAGAGTTTTTATATTATTTGGCCCTCCTAGAGAACACGACTAGGGTTAGAGATCATTTGGGTTCCTTCTAGGGCACAAAACTTCATTATTATTTGATATTCATATTTATCATAATTTATAAGGTTGGTATCTTCCGCATTTTGTAATTGTTGGGGTTTGGAGACCTCATTTTTAGCTATTTTTGTGGACTGCATTTCTGCTGCCTAAAATAATTGCAGTAATATTTCAGATTTGGCACATGTTTTGGTTTGGTGATGGTTCCATTAATTATATATAAGTTGGAAAAGTATTTATATATTTAATTCCAGCTTGTTTGATGGGTGTTTGATGCCCTAACATGCAAATTTCAGTTCACTACTAAGGTTTCAAGGAATATTGGATCTGCTGTTGTAAAAATCAGATTGCATTTAGTTTGGGGTTTGTGTGATTTCCTTGTTTGTGTGTTTGATCCCTAGAAAGGGACATTGCGGCGTCAACTAGGGTGTTTTGAGATCATGGAACATGAGTGAGTTGGAAGTTATGGAAACAAGACAACAAATCTTGAGCCTCTTTGAAAAGAGGAAGCAACTATGGGCTCAATACTTTCCGGTCATCAAAGAGTTGGGAAACAACCAGCAGCAAGTTAGAGAACAATTGCACATAGGACACTCCCAACTCTAGGGCATTTTCAGGGCTCCAATGATCACGTGGTACTCCATCGAATTGTTTGTCTCATTGTGTAGGAAGAAACCAGCCACCACTATCTTGTGACCCCAAGAATCATCAATAACCCATACGGCTGCAACAAGTCCCATATTTCCCGACCTTCTCCATCAAAATCGATCACCACAAAGTTGTGAAAAATGGAGAAGGTTGAGAAAAACAAGGTGGGTGGCAATACATGTTATCTTTGCGGTGGTAATCATGCCTAAAGTAGTACGAGGGGAGGACCAAGAACTTGTCGGAAGGGATATCAAGGCCAACAAATGGAGAAGAGGCCATACCAAACAAATAGGGATCCAAGTGAAGAGGAACCACCATGTGTATACTTGCTTACGAGAGCCAAGGTAGGGGGTCATTAGATAATTCAAGGGATTACTACTATAGAGATGCTTGAATTACTTGACTCATAGGAGCTAAAGGATCCCCCGCCTAAGGTGCCCCGAAGGAAGGGAACAAGCCTAACTTGATGAGATGTCGAGATGTTGGGAACAAGTGGGTCATGTGTCAAGATGATGAGATGCCACTTGATCTTGAGGTGGTCCAAGGTGGACCACAGGGGAGGCCATCATGTGAAATGATGAGCGGACTCTGTAGAGGGGGCACCGATGCCCTCAAGCACTGAGAAAAGACTAGGCAATCACACGAAAAATGATGCATGCCCCAAAGAAAAAAAAAAAAAAAAGAGGATGTGGTCCTATCTATACGAGGGCCATAAGGCCGAGAAGTAGGTCCGAAGTGCCTCAAAAGGTGAAGCAAACTCCACCATTAACCAAAATAGGACAAAACCACACAAAAGTGTTTACGTAATGTTCCAACAATGATAGAGGAGAAACTCGGGGACCCACCAATTGGAGAACAAGTTAAACAATATAGATAGACCCAAAAAGCACTTTTGGAAATCATTTGACCTGTCCACCCTCGGAGAAACAAGATCCCATACAGCCCCACCAAAGTGCAAATGAGAGCGAAGATTAAATTCCGACTGAACCTTTTGATTAGATAGATAATATCTAAGACCTTTGTCAATTCTTTCCATTCAAAATTGTATTTATGTATAAATTGTATGAATTCAAACTTTTGTTGATAGTATACTCTTGTCATTTGCAAAATGGGTCGATGGAATCTATTTGTCAATTTCACACTAAAGACCATGCAAATAAGTGACAATGATGGTTTAAGTAACTTTCGAGAACCCGAATCTCGGTTGAAATTTGTGTTTTTCACACTTAGGGGGCCACATTGAACATTTTAGTCAATTTCTTAGAGTATAATTGGACGAAATTCGCGTAAATATGTCCATGTGTGACGAAATGGACATTTCCATCATGTCGCTCGTGTGGCCACAAGAAGATTTCCTATGGAATTTTTTAGCACTGCATAAGCGGTAACACAAATTTTCCAAAAAATGTGTGGGTTACACAAAGGCAAGCCACAGGTTTTTCTAACATGTTGTAGCTTCACCGCAGAGGAAGTGAAAGAGGAATAAAGAGGCCAAAAAGTACAAAAAAGCTAATTTTTACCAGTTCTCGACTTTTCTTGGGACTAACCAACTACCATTGTGTTGTTGTGATGTAGATATGAGGCACAAAGGTTAGATAAAGGGGATCAAAAATTTCCTGCAAGTAGGCATAACCAATCCTAGCATGCGAGAGGTCATACGGACCATGGCAATGTCACTACAGAGAGAGTCCTTGACTTCTGCTAGGGCAAAGGTAGACATTGTGACACCAACACTAGACCACACTATGAGAAACGGATTTGTGGAGACTAGCAGACGTGGCCTCATATGTAACAAGGATTTGTTGAATGCACTCATCTTGACGTGGGATCTAGAAGAACAAATTTTGCCTAAGTCACGATCTTGAGGCCATCCTCAACAAAGAGGACACATACAACATATACAGAGTGGTGCCCACTTGAAGGCTTGTATAGGTGTAGGGCATACTTGATGTCTATGTCATAAGGTATGCTGAATTTTATCGATAAAGTTCGAATTCACCGAACTTTATTCTTTTTGAACACAATTGAACTTTATCCATTATTTTTAAGTGGGAAGTTTTAGACATGATTTTGCATTATTTTATAAATGTGTGTATATATATACATATACCAACTGAAAGCACAAGACAAAGCTCTCTACAATCCATCCATCCCTCTGACATATTTATGCATTTTTTAAGAAAATAAAAAGTATAGAAAAAATTATTTGTTTAAACTTTTAGATTTTTTTCTCAAACTTATACCTCGGCAAACTTGAGCGAAACTTTATATCCTCATCGAACATGAACTCAAACTCAAACCTTGTGACTTAGCTTGACGTACGAGGAGCTTGCATGTATGTGGGAGGACGAGACACCCTAACCACTACCCAAGGGATGGGGATCGATAGAGAGAAGCGGGGGTACCACGACTACGATCCATGATAAGAAGGACTATTTTGGGTAGGATCTACTATGATCAAAATATAGGGATACTATTGTTTTACTCGTGAGGATAGTGAAGAGTTTAGGGTATGGGGAATTGTGAGCATGGGGCCAATATACCCCGGGAGGAGTCTCTGGCAGTTAGAACAGATCCATCAAGATGCCTACACTGCATTACACCGAGATCGATTCCCAAAGCTCAAGACTACCTAGACATACAAGATAATGCCACATGTGCATCTCGGTTTACAAGGAGAGGGATGACACAAAGACATGACTTTGGGAGAGAGGTACGAGCTACGTAAATCTAAGATTCTTATGTCGCGCAAAGGTGGCTAGAGGATGCAGAGGTAAGGGATCAAATTGGGGACAGCGAGTTTACATGTCTCGATAGTCCATACCTTCATAATGAGCCACAAGCCCAAGTGCAAAGAGGCAATCAGGGACAACTTAGTGGGCTAGCAACAACAAGGCAATCCATAGCGGTGGTGGTGCCAACAATAGTGGGTGGGCTAAGCACAACCAAGTGTAGTACCGTAAATTTGGTGCGAGGCACTTGACAATCACACTTTTTGAACCTTTACAAACATTTGGTCCATGAATGCATAATTGACCTTATTCGCGCATATTTTCCTCTTCTAAGCACCCTTTAATCCACTAGTTTGACTCCACTCTTTAGTTTTACATCACTAAAACCATTTTAGTCTATACACAAGCTTATTTGCATTCTAGATAGACATCACATATCTTCAATTCTGATTGGTTGGAAGAATGCGGAGGGGCCCCGTGGTTCTAGATGGACACAATTTAGCCTAGTAGAAATCGCAAGGACCCCTTCATTGTAAGTGGCGATCGAAATCAAAATCATTAGAAGACACAAAAAGATGGATAGGAGACGAGCCAGTCAACACGACAAGCATGATCTTCTTGACATGAGTAATTGCGATCCACAAAAGAATCTTGGTGCAAACAAACTCTCTTCAAGCTAGTGGGGAGAAGCCCCATGTGGAGGAGGAAAAGCGCGGCCTCTATGAGATTCATGCTTTTAATGTGGATTTTTCTCTGAGGTGGTGAAGGAGATACCCTACGTGGTATAGGAGACTCAAGGTCCCTGTGAGATTCACAAGGAGTGGAAACAATTGTGCTCGATACAAAACTATTCCACTTAGGAGAGGTGGAATATTGTTGGTCGAGGTGGTAAGAATCTTGCCTAGACTTGTGGAGGAGATTATGGAAACTCGCTATGATTTTAGGTAACTCCTTTGTGTCCCTCCCCTTAAGTGGGCGACCTCACGACCATTCTAGGGATGGAGGATCTATTTTGAGCCTAGAAGTCATGCTTAGAATGCGCAACATTTTAAAGCTAGATGAGAGACCGAGATCGACTACTTGAAATTTTAACCACACGTGATCTCGTCATGAAAGGGAGCGGGTTGGAGTGGGAAAACAAGGGGTTCTAGGCCAGCAACCTGATATTCCTTTGATCTTCCAAGGGAGTGTGAGTAAGTCCTCACAAGTACTAGGGGTTGACACACAAGTCTGCAATAGCACCACTTAGCAAGGAAATGTGACATACTCCCCAAGGAAGTTGTGCGAGCAAGGTGAAACATAGAGGAAGGGTTTGTAGATAAACCTACAAATAGGGGAAGAGAAGGTACATAAACAACCGAAACAACCAAAGAAAGAGCTCACGGGGACCATGCAACAAATTTGGGAGCCAAGCCACGAGTTTTTTTGAGAAAAGTTACGACCTCAACAAAGGGAGGCCATAATTTATCAAAGGTGTGGCATGAGGAAAAAATAGAAGAGTGACATGAACTAGAAAAATAGGTTTTTATGGTGATAGTAGGACTTGACAGTCCCACCGGGCATGCCAACATGTAGATGGAGAAACCCAAATATGTGAACAAGCTTTGCAAAGAGGGGAAAAGCAAGTGAGAGGACATGTAAAGAGGATTAACCAACTAAGCCTGAAATAACTATCCAATTTTCCGGCTTGCATTACCTTAAGGCAATGACTTAGCAAAAAAAGAAAATGTAGAAACTAATGTTCTACTGAAAGTAAACGTAATATAGTTGCAATTTTCAAATCGCCTAAGAAAAATTGATTTCATAAGAAATAAGTGAGATGTTTTAGAAACAAATAAGAGAGGGTTTTCAAAAATCTTCCATAGAATGATTGCAATTTCAGGAATGAAATCTTGAATGTCCAAAAACTAATCTAGCACTAAACAAGAATTTTAGAAATTACTGATGTCCCCATTCTGCAATTAATAAACCTGGAGGACTCTGAGCCTATTTTTATTTCTCGTTGGTTAAGGGGGATTAATGAGGGAAATAATTTAATAATAATTCATTAAGTAGCATCAAAAGGATACTTTAAGGTATAACTAGGAAAAAGGACACTTAGTGTATTATTATTAAAAGGGGCCAAAAAGAAAATATTAATTACATGGCCAAAAGTAATTAATATTATGAGGATGAAAAAAGTGAATATTTAATTCAAAGTAATTTTAATTACTTTTAGGGTTAGGAGTGGATTGGAAAAGTGAAATTAATAAAAGATCAAGTGGGGCAAAAAGATGAAAAAGAGGGACTATTCATTATTCACTTTTACTATCCACCATTGAATCTAGAATTCTTTCAACCTCTGCCTTGAGGACGAAAATCCCCCATTGTGGCCGATTAGAGGACGAATCTCCTCCAATCTACAAAGGCAACTCCATATAGAAATGGCAATTTTCGAGATCAACATGTTTACAATCGAATTTGTAATGGTCGAGGCCATAATTAGTTATAGGTATTTGTGAGGACAGAAGGATATTAATGTTCGAAATTCAAAATACTAAGACCCTCCAACAATAGCGATTCATTCTGGACTGTTTTACCTTGTCGTTTGTGCCTCCAAGGGTTGGCGTCACACCCATAGGGGTTATCAACTCTTTGTTGTACCAGTCTACAAGGGTGGTATCACTATTTCCTAAGGTTTGGTGCTCTTGTACAACCACAAACCACAAAAATAACCAGCTCGCTAGTCTCACGCAGCAGCCATCCAAAGGTTGTTGTATTGTTGTAGAAGAATAAGGAACAACGAGCCCTCCGGGAAGGATGCAGAGTCTGTTGTAGGGTATTTACGAGTCATACAAGGGCTAACATCATCCACTTGGGTTTTATTCAGGGCTGGCGTCACACTTTGACCTGTTGTACCTTGCTCTATTGAATGAAAATTTGTATTTATTGTTGATTTCATGATTTGTGGATATTTTATAGCTAGGATTTGATATAATAAGTTTGTATTCGGCATATTTGAATAAAATCTACGATTGGGTATTTTCAATTTTTGTGTAATTCAGTGATTTGTTGATATCTCAGGTTTGTATTAGAATTGCTTATTCAAAAAATTACAAAAAAATCAAAATATCGGGAAAAAATTATAAAAGGGGATATTTCGGTGGTATTAGAGCTAGGTTTTCTTGCACCTTGTGGGAAATAAATAATTTGCAGCTTCAACTTCATGCACAAAAGTGACATAGAAGTCGGGTATTTCAAAAAGAGAGAAAAAGGGTCCAAAGCAGCCAAAGGAAGGGTTAGAGTAGCAAGATCCGAAGTTGTTTTCGGGAAAGAGAAGAAATCTATGGGTAACAATAACAGAGATCTAGATGATGTTCTCTTTGTGAGGGGTTGTGCAAGGACAATAGCGAATTAGCTGATATGATGGCTCTATAAGTCCACACCATGCAGAATACGAATGTACAAAGATATCACAATGGTGCGGGGAAGTTCTTTAGGGTGAACAATAACCAACACACTCAGAGGACAGCCATTGGCTCTATTGCTAGGCCCTTCCATCGTAACTTCCTTCATAGGGAGGAAGCGGTTCCAGCGGTGGAAATTCAGCCATCTATAGCGGGTGATATTACTACCAACTATGAAGAATATAGCGTTCTTCCGGGAGAAATTAAGGAAGCTATATCTCTCACAAATTTTATGAATTTGAAGAAAAGCTAGAGGTGGACTAAGAGCTGAACCTAGGCCACAAGAAAATCAGAGAGACTTTCAACAAACTTTAGGAAAATTGACACCTCCTACTTTTGATGGATCTAATAAGTGTACAGCTCGTGCTTGGATACTTTTCTATCACTCAGGCCAATGATGGAAGATGAAGCCATCAAATTTGCAACCCTTCATCTTGAAGGCATAGCACATGAGTGGTGGTACCATGGGCTAATTACAGGGACATAATCACATCAATTCCTATGGTGAGTTTAGTGACAGGGTGATTGAGAGGTTTGATAGAACTAATCCCGAAATTCATTTTCGGGAATCAGCTCAACTTAAACAACTCAATTCAATGGAGGATTATATGGCTGAATTTCAGAAGTTATCCATGATGGTATTGGACGTGACAGAGGCGAGACTTGTGGTATTATTTATGAAAGGTTTAGCTGAACCACTTAGGGGTGAAAGCTTTCAACCCTACTTCTCTTCAAGAAGCAATCAAGGAGAAACAAGAAATGAACTAAGAAGGAAGAAAGTGTGCTTCACTTGCAAGGATCCATGGGAGCCGGGTCATAGGTGTCTTCCAAAAGGACATGTGCATTGCATAGAGGTTATTTTGATTCAAATTCAAAATTAGAGGAACCGAAATAAACGTCAAGAGAGTAGGCCCTTCCATCATATCTTCCTTTGTAGAGAGGAAGCGGTTCCGAGAGGTGGAAATTCAGCCATCTATAACGGATGATATATCGCCAACTATGAAGAATATAGGGTTCTTCGGGTGAAATTAAGGAAGCTATATCTCTCACAAATTTTATGAATTCGAAGAAAAACAGAGGTGGACTAAGAGTTAAACCTAGGCCGCAAGAAAATCGGAGAGAGTTTCAACAAGCTTTAGGAAAATTGACACTTCCTACTTTTGATGGATCTAATAAGTGTACAGCTCATACTTGGATACTTTTCTATCACTCGTGCCAATGATGGAAGATGAAGCCATCAAATTTTCAACCCTTCGTCTTGAAGGCATAGCACATGAGTGGTGGTACCATGGGCTAATTACACAGGGACATAATCACATCAATTCATATGGTGAATTTAGTAATAGGTTGATTGAGAGGTTTGATAGAACTAATCCGGAAATTCATTTTCGGGAATCAACTCAACTTAAACAACTTGATTTAATGGAGGATTATGTGGCTGAATTTCGTAAGTTATCCATGATGGTACCGGATGTGAAAAAGATGAGACTTGTGGTATTATTTATGAAAGGTTTAGCTAAACCAGTTAGGGTGAAAGTTTTGAACCCTACATCTCTTAAAGAAGCAATCAAGGAGAAACAAGAAATGAACTAAGAAGGAAGAATGTGTGCTTCACTTGCAAGGATCCATGGGAATCGGGTTATAAGTGTCTTCTAAAAGGACATGTGCATTGCATAGAGGTTATTTCTGATTCAGATTCAAAATTAGAGGAACCAAAAGAAACAATTGACGAGAAAGTACCGAAGCTGAAATTCGGGTAGAAGAAAAGACCTTAGATAGTACCCTTGTTACACTTTCAAGTGCCCCCATATATCATCCTTTCAGATTTCGTGGAGCGTTGAGTGGGCATAAGGTAATGGTTTTGATTGATAGCGGGGCAACCCACAATTTCATTGATGAGGGTTTGATAACCCAAAGAGGGCTGAAAATAGAAGATTTCCAAGATTTTAATGTTACTATAGCTGATGGGTTTACTATTCCATGCACCAAGAGGGTTAAAGGATTGGATATTTCTCTTGGTAAGTACAAGGTTTGTGATGATTTCTATGTGGTAGGCATAGGAGAGACAAATGTGGTTTAGGGGTGCAATGGCTACATTCCCTTGGGAATTCACACAAAACTACCAAACCATGGAGCTGAAATTTAAATCTGATGGAAAGGAGGTTGTGCTTCATGGTATGGCCAATGGAGCTCCTAGATTTGTCACCAAGAGCATGGAGAGAGCATTTCATAAGGGACAAGTAGCGTGGGCAGCCCATTGCTTGATGAGTAATACAATTTCATCCAATGATGAGAGGTCTTATCATGTGGATATTCAATCTATTTTAGACAAGCATGGTACAGTATTCAGTAATTTACCTCCAGGATTGCCACCTGATAGAGGATTTCAGCATATTATAGAGCTGGAAACAGGTTCTAAACCTATTATGATTACTCCTTACCGCCATCCTAGAGCTTTCAAAGAGGAAATTGAGAAAGCAATCAAGGAGTTATTGGAGATGGGACATATTCGGCCTAGTTCTAGTCCCTTTGCTTCTTTTGTTGTTTTGGTAAAGAAGAAGGATGGAACTATGAGGATGTGTATTGATTACCGAGCTTTGAACAAGAAAATGATCAAAAACAAGTAAGCTATCATTACATCTCCTAGAGTTAGATTATTAATGGCATGTCTTTGGGATTTGGAATTTATGTTGATTTAGTGGTACCATCACTTCCTTTATAAAGGTATGCATGTGTAGTCACCTAATTTTCGTATGGGAATAGTTAATTACTTTGGCACTAGTGTATTGATATGCTTAGGGATTATTAGTCCAAGGTAGGATCTTATCAACATGCGTTCTCTTGTGTCGTCACTCTTCAACTTGTCCATGTTTGAGACATCGACCCTTTTCGACTCCCCTTGCCGCTTCCTCGTCTTGAAAAAAATTAATCAAAATAATAGTAAGGTGAATCTTTTTGTGAATAGATTGTGTCGTCTCCTTTAGCATTGATCAAGGCATTTCCTAGGGCCTATATTGAACTTATTAGGGATATTGCCTATGTAGGAATTATTGTGTTTGCCCCCATGTTGTAAGTAGGGTATGTACCATATGACATAAGTTGGGCATTGTGTAAATGCGTGGCTAACAAAGTATGCAACCTTCATCTCGTTCAAATTGAAAAGACATGTGGGGTATATTGTTTGTTTTTGGAGAGATCATTGTGTCGACTAAACCTTCGAGGATAGTGATAAAGGACTAACTTTGTGTAGGCCAATTAGTGGCCGCAAATGTTACCCATCGGGGGAAATTGTGAGAACTAAGTATGCGAAATCGTATAGGAGGCCATTTTCTTTCGTTGTAAGGACAAACATGATTGCATACGTGAAAGAACTACATTTGGCCTTGGTCCCCCATTTGGTATGTAGGCAACACTCGTATGAGATGACGTCTAGGCCTAATAAGATCACTTCATTTTCTGCCTTATTATATCATGGTTAGAGCCCGAAGCTTGAGAACATGTTACCAATCCCTAGAAGGAAGTCACTGCCCATCAGTTGTGGCAGTGTTAGGCTTCATTGTGTAATTCGGTTAGTAATTGTTGTTTTGTGACCACTTGGAGTACTTGTATGTTATCGGCATTAGTTATTTCTGCCTAGTCCGTCAATTTACAAATCAAGACTTTAGCAAATCAATGAATAATTTGGACTTGCCTTGGAATTCTTACACCTTCATGGCGCCCATTAGTGTTAGATTGGTCTGGTGTATGCACATTTTCCCCTCTTGGCCCCATGTTCTATCTCTCTCTTTCTAAAATAATTTCCTTTGTGTTGAAAAAGAAAAAATATATTCTGCTCTCTTGTTCTATTCTTGCTAATTTGGAAGGATTGTTATTGCATATATTTTGTGTAATCGTCTCTCTTATTTGTGAAAATCAACAAATGAACTATGACTTGAATCTTAAGCTTGTGCCCGTGCCGTTTGGTTGATTGGAAAAAATGTATGATTTTAGTTTTCATTTGCTTTGTGTGATTTCAGAAATAAGAAGTGCATCTTGTTAGCAAGTACAATTAGGGATTGAAAAGGTAGTTGTGGAAATCATTGAATCTCCCTCTCTCTCTCTCTCGTAAATAGAAATATTAGAAAGTGGTGACAAGATTGGGGTGTAGGAATATTGTTAATAATCTTGTCAAGTGCTTGTTTTCATATGGTTTCCCTATCTAGGTACTTAAGCTATAAAGATAAATAACTTTTCAATGTATCTCTCCTTATCATCCTCTTTGGGAGAATTCAATGGTAAATAAATGTAAGATGAATTGAATTCAATGAACGGATAAGTAGTTTTGAAATTTGTGTTAGAACGATTCTTCTAGATGTTGCTTGTATTAAGATGTTTTGTAAGGTTTTGAGTTCCATGCAACTTATAGTTAGGAATTGTTAAGTTGTTATAGTACGAAGGATAGTGCAAATGGTTGTTTAAGATGGGTCACCATGTATGTTCTGTTGTCACTTCTTGGCATTGTGTTTTTTTGTAATGTCCCCTTTTCCAAGCTAGTCACTATGGAAGACCTTATGCCCATTCCTCTTCCTGTGGGCATCAAGGAAGGAGCAAAGGAGGGGAACTTGCCATGGTTGTAAATGATGTACCTTTATAATTAATTATTTTATTTACTAATCATGGCATTGGAATGGTTTAACTAGGGGGAGAAGACTTGTCAAACAAAGCAAGGAGAATTTCTATTTCTTCATTATGAGGTCGGTCTTCTTAAGTGAAGATTAAAAAGTGCATTAAGAGGTCGGCCATGAGGATTGGGCTTCTAATTCATCCTTGGCGCCAAAAAAGAGGATATAAAGGTGGATCAAATGGCCTAAGAAAGGTTATGCATGTTTATTTCAAAGATTGATATCTTGGGTTTGTGCACAGCATGCCCTACTCTCCACTGAAGATAAAGACCTTTGGTGTGGCTCAACTTTGAGGACGAAAAACCCTCATTGGATCCTATTGGGGACGAAAACCCTCAATAGTCACAACACTTGGGGACGAAACCCTCATTTGTTGCATTGGCATCCAGGAGTCACATTAGAGCTTTAAAATTTAGAATTTCAGAATGAAAAGGGTTTCTATGAGTGCTAGGGCACACATTCTAGCTAGGGCACTCTTTTTGGGATTGCTGCATCAATTTCCAGCTTGATCTACCCATTTGGAGCTTTCGGGATCACTTTTTCGTGGGTTTTCGTGGTTAGAAAAATCTGATTCTAATTTTATTGGATAGCTGATATTTTTGTGATCATTTTGAGCATTGGTTTGTGTTGAAACTCCAAGTATTGATGGAGTTATGAATTTTAGAAGTTTCAGTTGTATTTGCACTTAAAATAAATTTATAAAATACATATTTGCTCCAGATTTCATCTTGTTGGTTTTATTGAGTATTTGGGATATTTCTATGTTAATTTCCAGCCCATATTGCATGTGAATGGTTGCTCCTAAGTGCTGGTATAGTTCGCTTCCCTAGAGGGATATTAATTAATTTTTCTAAGTTGATTTTGATACCCTAAGTGTGTGGTTTCAGTTGGCTGCTAGGGTTTCTAATATTGTTGGATCTGCTATTATAAAAATCAGATTATTTTCAGTTGTGGTTGGTGCATTTTCAGATCTGATTCTTAGGGTTTGTGGCCAAACCCTTATTTTTGGTTTAAGCCCTAAAAGGGGACAACATTTTTAATAAAAATTGCACCACTTTTTACCAAGGTTTTTGGGTTGAAAATTTTGGGCATTACCAAAAATTCCTTTTGAAAATTTGAAGCATCTTTTGTTTACTTTCTTTCTAACCCATTTTATGTCATCATGGGCCAGCCAAGAGAAGACAAATAATAGATTGATTAAGAAATACAAAGCGCTGAAAAGTTCATTGACAACGTAAGATAGATCCATCTTCAAGTACAAGAGAAGTTGAAGAAGACTCGGGCTAAGTATAAAGCAAAGCATGATCAGCATAGAGAAGCATAAGTTCCAAGTTGAGGACAATATGGCTCTACTTAAGCAAGGAAAGATTCCTGGGTCAAGCATAGAAGTTGAAACCACGTAAGTATGGTTCCTTCGTAATTGTTGAGCAGCATGTGGAAACCAATGCATTCAGATTAGATATGCCTTCTAAGATTAAGATATATTCAGTTTTAGGTTGAGAATCTGCGTCTTTTTGAGCCTTCCATGCTAGATGATGAAGAAGAAAGCACATTGAAGATTTTGCATTTGAACTTTGGATATGGCTATTTAGTTCTAAAGATGTGTATTTTTTAACTGAACCAAGAAACCTATATCCAAGATGCATGTAGAAGAAGATAAAGACATTCTCTATGAAGACTTTAGATGAGGCAAACAGTTCAAAGATGTTATTTTTTGTACTTGGTCATCTAAATGGACTTTTAAGGGGCATATGATTGTAATGTCCATTTAGCATGTAATATTTTGGTCTTTTGTATGTATGTATGGTATCCAGTTATATCAGTTTTAAATTAAAGAATTCAAAAGGATTAAATAGTTTTAATTACCAAATGATATTTAGATACCTAATGTTTGGTGATGTATAAATATGACATCCAAATTCAATAAAGACACCTCATTCTTGTTACCATATTTATCATTAATTTTTATTGTCTCTTTCATTTTATTTGAAAGCCCTTCCTTTCGCTGGTTCAATGCCTGCTAGCATCTAATGTTTTCTTGTTCTACATAGTTCCAGTAGATTTTGAATTCGCCTCAGTTGTTCTTTGAATCTTCTTTTTTATTAAGATTTATAGGATTATATAGGCTTTTGAAAGTATGTTAAAGGAGGACATTATCTTTGATTATAATCAGAGTGATTATAATACCTGCTCCCAGCCTTTTATCTTGTTCAATCAGAGGCATGTAATACATAATAGGTTCCTATTTTGTACATACTCTTTGAATTAATACAGTATAATATTTATGAAATCAAAAAGATTAACAAATTTATGATTCGAGTTGTAACAATTCTTCTAGCATTTTGAAGGAAAGCTTCATTTCCTATCAGGTCCATTTAATTTTCAATATCAAGTGACAAATTCTCGCTAAAATAGTTTGCTTTCATGATTCATCAATATGAAAGGAAAAGAAGCATGTAAAAATACAACAAAATATTTCATGACAGACAAGTGCTCAAAATTACAGAAGCAAAAATTGACATGATAAGAGGTCATTCCGAATTTGCCTTCCATCCACGAGACGTAGCTTCTTCTGAATTGTAGTCTGATGCACTCCTCAACATTTCAAGAATATCCCATATCTCAATTTCGTATCTCTTGACTAAATTTTCAAAACCATCCCCCATTTCAACATTCCCACTAGTGTCTTCCCCTGTCAACCAATGGAAAAGGCTAAAATCATAACTCAAGAGTTGATAAGTGAAGAGTAAACCTGATGAAGCCAACTTAAAATCGATTTTCAATCGGTAGACAAAACTTAAATTGAAAAACTACAGCAATTGAGAATATTTCATCACTTATGGAATGGATTATTACCATATTGTTAGCAATTTGCCTATCTACAGAAAAAAAGGCCAGATGGTTTTGTTTCCTATCCTACATAACAGTACGTGTACTTTCAAATAACCCCCTTTAAATGATGAAGCATGTATAAGAGGTACTATAAGAAGTTTCTGTGATCTTTTCCCTCATCAACAATGTATTAGACCACAACAAATAAATGCTTTGTTACGAAAAAACTGCACACAGTATCAAATTGAAGAACCTGTTATAGGCCAAATGAAGCTTTATGGTAGAGAGAAGATTTATCACTTTATTTTATTTATTAAAAATACATAAATTGAAAAATCCATGACTTGGTATATGTTTGCTATTCCTACATGTTATCACTTAATAATAGCAATCAAGTGTCAAATTAGTACTCATATTGGTAAAATGGGTTTTGAAATGGTGAATGTTTGGATACCAAACTCACATTAGTATGAAGAAACTCCATAAGCAGGCCAAAACACTTTTGAAAGAACTTTGAAAGAACTAAGAAGCCATGTAATATCACACCATGACCTGCATTGAAAATGTAATTAAATAATGTAAGGTAGGCCGACCTATTCACCCCAGATTGAGGTTGTTGGATCCATTTGAAATTCAAACATGTATGAAAAGGCGTGCCAATCTCTCCAAACTCGTTATGGGCTCATCACATCAGCATGCTACAGCATATATGAATAGAGACAGATCTGTAACTGCCTGAGTGTTAATCTCAAAAAGCCCAACGACTAGGGAATTTGGTTTATGACTTGCATGGGGAGGCTTCCAGGTCACTTTGATTGTACATGGACAATATAACAATATCACTCCCAAACTGTTACTGCTATAGATCGGCTCCAGTCTGTAGTCCCCAAATCCATTGCTAGATCTTCTGAATTATTCAACAAGTGCAGATGTGATAAGTGGACTGTGCGGCACCTTTTGTCACCCTAATCCTAGCGAACATTGCATGAATTGAATGTGGATGTCATTTGTGAATACGAAGCAAAACCATTATCACTAATTTGGAAACTTGTGAAATGAGCAACTTGCATACTCGAAAAGTACAGCTTTAATAAACCCCAAAAGGAAAACACAAAGTCCACCTAGAAATATATTTGCAGAAATTAAAGATTAGGAGTGTAACTGTGGCTGTAGGAATGGAAATATAATGGTAAGGGTATGGTATCGTAATAGTCTTTGCATATTAAACCTCCACGATTAAGGCCAACCTGCTCAGCCTTCTATTTGTTTGATTTCTTCGCCTTTCTCTTTTCTTATGAGACTAATATTGTGTTGGTTGTCAGATAATGATGAATCATACTCCAATGGAAGAAGCTATGATGTGTAATAAAGTGCTTATTAATAAATTTGATTGTGAAA
This sequence comes from Taxus wallichiana var. yunnanensis, assembly GCA_018340775.1. NCBI lineage: Eukaryota > Viridiplantae > Streptophyta > Pinopsida > Cupressales > Taxaceae > Taxus > Taxus wallichiana. The sequence continues at coordinate 343,284,035 of CM031235.1, read as the reverse complement.
TGGTGTATAATATGATGATGCATGAACAAGGAAAATTTGTGTTGTAATCTTAGCAAACAAAATTGAGTACAAACTTGTCAGGGTTTTATATGATGATAGCAGTAGAATGGACCACCACATGTGAGGGGATTGCTTGCAGGACTCGTGTCTATGGTACAGATGCCTTTAACGCTTGTTATATCTGCTTGTTGCCAAAGATTGAAGAGGATAACTCTTAATTTCTCCTTGTAGGTTATGCCTTGGATTTTGTCTGAGTTGACTTTTCCTTTATCTTTATATCTGGGCTCACCTAGGTGCCAATAGCCCTCTTCTTTTAATTTTGCATGTAGGGTGCTATGCATTTGGGATTCGTAAGGAACTTCAGCGATTGAGGAAGTATAGAGGATAAATTTGGGACTGTTAGGTACTGAAAAGATAAGTTTTGCCCTTATTCAACAGCCATTGGAGTTCAAATTATAGCCATTGTTTGCCCTCGGTGCAAATGGAAGGATAAGTGGATACATAAAGTGAGCCACTCCCTTTGCAAGCGCTGTTGGTTATCAAATGTTGAAGACTTTCTGTTACAGCTCACTCCACAATGACACCAATAATTGCATCTCCGAGATGTTCAAAGCCAGCCCCAAGTACGAGAGAAGAGAGAATCTTTAAATGAGGTGACTAAGAATAAGGTGGACATAAGAACATTCATTAGATCATACAATCATCCCATCGCATCATATTAATGACAGGTGTTGGTGTGTGTTACTTTCCACATCATCGGGTGATTCATCTCGCTTAGGTGAGATCGTAGGTCCATGTGTCATTTAGGGGTCATTATGAGATTCCCTTACGCGTCGGCGCGTCGGTCGTCAGGCGTCATATGTGCCATTGGGAGTTACACTTCTATTGCGGGAATGTAACTCCCCCTCTCTACTCGAGTTGTCATGATTGCAACACTGGGGGTTACTCAACACCTCCTATATGTACACCCCATTTGATCTATGAGATAGAGAGTTTTATGGCTTAACCAGGTTCTGCCCATTTGTCGAATCTTTGCATGCACATTCGGTTGATGCTTGCTCCTCCCGAGATCTCTTCACGCTGCCGTTCACACATCCGTTGATGTGCACGCGTCATCCCTCGTGATCCCCGCTTGCGGGTTTTCAAACCCTCTTTCATGGTATCAAAGCGGATCTTGTGGATCCATGCACTCATCGGCGTTTCTGTGCGTGTTTTCCGGCTTCCGGCGTGATATACAGATCTCTTTCAGCGTGTGTCGTAATGGATATTCCAGTTGTGCTCTTCTTGCATTGATTCGGGCGTTTATACTTCCGTTTGGGTTTGATCACGGTTTGTTTGGTTGTGTTCAAGTTTCTGGTGTTTTCGGAGTTTGGTGTCTTCTCGGGCTCGTCAGTTCCTTGCTTGCATATGCTCGTATTTGCATTCTCTACATCAGGTTATGCTATGGAATCTTCGACGGTTCATTTTTTCAAGCTCCTCGGGCCTTGTCTGTAACTCGGTGTTTGGTTTTGGTCTTTGCTCGGCCTCACTCCATCCTTGTGCATCAAGTTCACCATCAGACATTGCTCTCTCTTTGCTTCATGCACCAAGAGCTCGTACTCAGCCCTGCCTTGTTCTCACGTTGGTTAGAAAGCTCCCTTCTTGCTGGCTGTGAATGTCTGGATGGATCCTTGCATGGAACACCAACAAACTGCCAAACTGCATTTTTTTGCTTTGGAAAAACGTTTTGCACTCTGCTCTAGGTCATTGGTCCTTGCTCCAGCCACCTGCACACATCTCAGGCATCTCAGGCACGTAGCTCCTTCCAACCTGGCACTTGGCGCATCTCCAACCGCTCCTCCAATAGCTTAGCACGTTTCAACACTGCAATCAGCCGTTTTTGGGCATTTTTGGTGTTTTGGGTCTTCAAACGGCTCCTCCAGCTTGTGCAGACCTGCAACACCTACTCCCAACACCTCCAGTGACCGTTTTACACATCTCCAAAGCAACCTGCAACCTGCAACGTCATATTCAATGGCTCAGTCTTTGCTTGAAACGTTTTTTGGGCATTTTTGGCGTTTTGGGCGTTTTGGGCATTTTGGGTCTTCAAACGGCTCCTCCCGCTTGTGCAGACCTGCCACACCTCCCTCCAGCACCTGCGAAGACTTCTGGGCACGTGGCAAGCACCTCCCACCTGCATTCTGGTCAGCACAGCTGCAAAACAGCGGTTACACCAAGTAGGAGTGGGACGTGGCATCTCCTTGTTGTCTAGCTCCTTATGTGGCCTTGACCACTTCAAATGTGGGTCCACCTCCTTTTTTTAATGTTTTAAGGTGGTTAAATAAAAAACATTTCATTTCATGGCATGTAATAATCATTTAGGCTGTTTTTGGCTTGTAATTTAATCCCCTCCTACGAGTGTCGAAGACGGAGGGCGAGGTCCAGGGGTTGGCAGGAGGCTAATCCCCCTCGCAGTCAAAACAAACCCCTGCTAAAATTTGATGCCGTTTCCAACGAGTAGTCACACGACACCCTTTGCACCCATTTAGAGCACTTTTTTAATGCGTTTGCAGCATCTAGTGTATTTTTCCATCAGTTGCGGGAATCGTTTTAATGCTATAACTTTTGACTCGCTGCTCGTTTCTGAGCGCTTCCTTGGTCAAAGTTGCATGATTTTTCGCACACTACGTGATGGCATTGCCAATTTTGTAAACGCACTACTTTTATAAAGTGCCGCATTCTGGGGGGGTTGCTTGTACTCTTGGGCCTACACACGCAGACGCATTATCGGCCGAGTCCGACGTCTTACTTTTGTGCATCTTGCATTTTTCATCATGGAGAGTGCTCTTTCTAGACTTGAGTGTCGTAGGATCGCTCTACAACCTCCGCCACTTCTCACGGGAGAGAGACCTATTCACTTGGCGTGCTTCCATGGGCGTTACTTCGCCCACGAGGTCTTTTACCCTTCTTGCTTGGGGCGGTTTACTGCACCCGTTGATCATCGTCATCTAGAGGACTTCTCGACACTTGTGACCATGTCTTTGGTCACATGATGATGCATATCTCTCGCTCTCTCTCTGGTTTCACGTGGCATACTCGAGATCCACTTCACCGTGTCCGGAGCATTCTTGATCCTTGTATGGAGACCCTTCACATACCGCGCCATTGTTGCTACTACTTCGATTGATTGTCTCCTCCATTTCTTCGTGTGATGACAATTTCACCGACTGCACCGGCTCGCTTGGTTCTACTTCGATGGCGAGGATTGTGCATCCGATTCGATGTCGAGAGTACTATAGAGGACTCTTGTCCTCTTTCTCTCACTATTCCAGAGAGTGTTGACACTTCCCACATCTCATCAGATATCGAGCAGTCCCCTTCTCAGTCTCATACTGTCATTACACCAACCTCCTTTCCACTTCTAGTGTGCGAGGCCCCTTCCACTCCTCTACCTTCATTGGATGACTCATACCTATCTGACATCACTCTTCTGTTTGTTGAGCCCCCTCATTGGGATGAGTATCTGCCTGACCTTAGTCGTCTTTTCGTAGAGTCTACTTGTGATGCACTACAGGTCCCTCATCCATCTACAGGTGTTTCAGAGGAGTTCATCATCTCCGTTGTTGGGAGTGCCCATTCTGGGACTCTTACCACTTCCACTTTTCTGGAGACCTTCATTGATCCACCCTCAGCTGTGGATCCCTTTTCTGTTGTGGAGGATGTTTTGTTCCCTTCACATCACTTGGACATCCTTTCTGCGGGTGTTCCTCTTTTTCACTCTGACAGTTCTATGCACGTGGCATTACCTTTGGTTCCTTGGCACTCACTTGCTAGACCTATGTCACACTTCCATGCACCAAACTCAGAGTTCTTCATGTTGCTGACTTCAGTTTCCTTTGTGGAGTGGGCGGACTTCCAGCACATCATTTTTGTCCTTCATAAGGGCAGGCACATAGTTCGTTGCGGGTGGCTCTTCTTCAGTCCAGAGGCAGAGGATCTCCTCATTGACATTCTTCTGGGAGACCTCCTAGAGCTGCAGAGTTTAGATCCGTCCATGGCATCTTCTGCATTCCTCTTGTCTCCCTCTTCTTCTCTCTTCTTCTTCTTTTCGAGAGATTGCCTCTTTGTACATGGGTACCTTTTCAGGCTCGTCTAGAGCTGGGACCCATATTTGGCATCTTTCTTAGATTAGAGTGTTTTGTTCTCTTGTGGTGGATGTTTTTCCCATTGGGTTTTCCTTCACTGCTTGGGATCTTTTTCTTGTACATGGGTACGTGACGTACCCAAAATTGTAAGTCTTATCTTTGCCCGAACAACGTGTGGTGCCCCAATGATGATACAGTCTCTCGCATGAGGTGTTCGGGATCCGGAAAAGATCTCCAGTGTGCGTTAACAACCCGCATTGCCCGCTTTAGCCCCCGCGTGCTTTGTTTTCCCTTTTCCCCTCTTTTTGTGGCCTTTTTCTCTTGATGTGCGAAACCGCCGCCTGCCCGGCGGCGGTCTCGTGATCGCCGCCCGAACAGGAGGCGGTCTTGTAACCGCCGTCTGCTCGGGCGGTGGTCCTTACGCGTTTTCGTAAAGCTCTTTTAACACGACTCATGTAATTTCAACGCGTTTTACCACTTTCTTTCACCGTCATAAGCTTGCATTTATGATTCGGTTCCTGGAATAGTGTTTTGCCATTGTTTATAGTTTAAGAGTTCTATTTGGTTTTTACCTTAGGTAAATGCAAATGCTATAAATAGTTGGCTTGTGCTCAAGCAAATGGCCCCTCAAATTTGCCTCGATTTCTCTTTCTTGATAGATTTAGTTTTCATTTTGCTTATAATGCTTAGTTTCTTTCATTGCATGCTTAGTTAGCATTGTTTTACTGTTAGTAAGCCACATATCCATCTTGTGCAAGTACTGCTGTTATTTTATCCAATCCATTGGAATAGGATAGTCTGTTTACCAATTGGAAGCCATTAAAGTTGCGGGTTTTGTTCTTCAAACAGGATAGTTTCGAGTTCGGATGTTTTATGTTGCATGACTCGCATGATAGATCCCATTAGGAATTCGCATAGGCCAAGCTTTGTACTCTTGCGTTATCCCTCTCCTACTCACACCGTATTGATCGTATTCAGAGCTGCCTTTATCCCAATATCTACTTCACGCTGATGCTAGCATTACACGCTTTTACGGATCCACGTGAACACGAAGGAACGAGGAGATCACACCGAGGGGACAAGATCACACACACCATTGATTTTCGCCATTGCTGCAGAATCCAGTTCCACTTTCAAAGTTTTAGTTAGAATCATATCAAATAAAGTAGTTAATTGCTTTATTTCGATTAATTCTACTCTCGATATTGCGAGGACTATTTGTGGGGATTGATAGTTTCTAAGAAACTATGATTCACTCTTCACTTCGAGGTAGGATCGAGAGTCTTGCAAATAGATTAGATAAGTTATTTCATTGTTTAGAATAGATCTACAAATTACACAGACAAATAGCTATACTCGGTTATCTTGTTTGTTTTTAATTGTTATCTTAGCTATCAATTCTAGATATTTTAAATAGCTGCTTTCTTAAATTCATAAAGTTCGTCAGAAAACACAAAAAAATAGGGGAATCATATATGCTATAGATATATTTCACATAGTTAAATTTCATTTTACTGTAGTTCGTTTTATATTGTTGCTTTTTGCATGACAATTACGGGACCTAGAGAACCCAGGGAATACGTATTCGAGCCAATCGTGCCTCAGCCCAATCTCATCACAACAATAACTGATATAGATCAAAATCTTAGGATCCAAGTCTTCCGAACAACGGTAAGCTTGCAACAAATCAATTCCCAGTTGAGCGGGCTAAACATAGAAGATGACCGAGCGCACACGTTTTGGTCAAATCAACCGAATTACAGATTACCCTAGGCAACATTCATATGACTGTAGAAGGGCTTGAAAGAGAACAAACCTTTGGTTGTGATCCTTTGGTCCCACAGCCAGACGCAGGAGACATTCTCACAGACATAGATACCAGCCTAAGAATTCAGGTTGCAAGAACGCCTGTGAGGCACTCTGAGAAGATCGCGCAACTATTAGTTTTGAATATAGAGGCTGAGAAAGCATACGATTACTGGGTGTTAGGGATTAGGAACTAACTCTACGCATGACCATAGCAGGACCGCAACAACCAAGAGTCTACGGTTGTGATCCACAAATCCCGCAACCCAACGAATCCGTAAGTCAATCAGACATAGACACTGGCCTACGCACACTAGTATTCAGATCTACCCCACTTCCACCTACCATCATCGAACAGTTATCCTTACTAGATATAGCAACTAACAAAGCTAGAGAGTTCTGGACTAGGCCAGAGAATCGTCCATAGAGTCGACTATATTCACTATCCACCATATGACCTTATCTGGAGACATACACGAAACTATCCCAGGTCATTTTCCACGTATTCCACAACCCATAGATCGAATCACGCTAGAGCTCGATATTGATTGGAGCCTTCGAGCAGTCATCCTTGTCGATCGATCTATCACACCAGTTCAAGTTAGAAGGGCCTTCTTTGCCTTAGATTCACAAATTCCACTAGTGCGTATTGAAGACATTAGATTGCCTAACTAGTTTATCGCATCTATACATATTCCATACCCACCTATTTGTCTTGCACGACCTCGGGAAGTCGGGTGCGAGGAAGAGTTACTTGTAGATTCCCACGCTCGCATGTCACTTTTCCATCAGACAAGACCTCATCAAGCCATACGGGACCCATTTCTCATTTCTGACTTGCCGCCTCATCCTAAGTTACGATGAAGGGGGGGTGTTGGTGTGTGTTATTTTCCACATCATCAGGTGAGTCATCTCACTTAGGTGAGATCGTAGGTCCATGTGTCATTTAGGGGTCATTATGAGATTCCCTTACGCGTCAGTGCGTCAGTGCATTAGTGCGTCATCGTGTAAGTGCATCAGCACGTCAGTGCGTCATATGCGTCATTGGGAGTTACACTTCTATTCTGGGAATGTAACTCCCCCTCTCTACTCAAGTTGTCATGATTGCAGCACTGGGGGTTACTCAACACCTCCTATATGTACACCCCATTTGATCTATGAGATAGAGGAGATTTTTATGGCTTAACAAGGTTCTACCCATTTGTCGAATCTTTACATGCACATTCGGTTGATGCTCGCTCCTCCCGAGATCTCTTCACGCTGCCGTTCACACGTCCGTTGATGTGCACGTCGTCCCTTGTGATCCTCGCTTGCGGGTTTTCAAACCCTCTTTTAGACAGTAGTATAAGAACCAAGTCAATCCTTACCATACACACATATAAACTACAAGCAAGATCTACAATTATAGTGAAATCTACAGAATCCTTCTTTTCATCCCTCCAAAGCATGATGATTTAATGGCAGTAGTCCCTCTCGTTAACACTGATTGTTTTTCTCTCAATAGATTCTCAAGGGTGTCAAAATGTACAATTCTTAAGTATGTTGTATCCTAGTTTGAATTCTTCATCTCCAACATGCATAATATATAACCTTCATCCGCATAAAGAACCTCTTACTGATTCTTTAACACCGGATAACTTCATTACATGAATAGAACAAATTAGAATCTCCATTTCTACGCATTCGCTACTCACCCCTCTATTGATATAACTCTCAATTCTACCTTACCTTTTTATTTTCCATGCCCCCATCCCCTAGTGTTATAGACATCATCTAAAAAGGAACAAGAAGGCTTTATTCACGGACCCCAAATTTTCAAACTAGCACCAATTGAAGTCTCTTCCCGTGGCCAAGAAGGAATTGCACAAGGGAAGTCCTTGGGTTTCGTTTTTATTTTCTTTTATTGTTATTAATGTTTTTCTTTGGTGTTTTACTCCCTAAGGCAGGTCGGTTGGGATTATAATGATCCCAACATGAAATTAAAAGATAAAGTGAAGCTCATTAAGAGGTCGGCAAGGTTGGGAAGATTCCCAACATGGAATTAGAAGATAAAGCAAGCTTAAGAGGTCGGTCTACACCTTATGGCTCTTGGCGCCAACCAAAGGGTATAAGAGGAGTCTTAGGGGCTCATTTGCACATCATCTTTTGGCATATACACTTTATACTTGGTCTCTAGGGCTGATTGCTCTTAGTCCATTCCACTATTGGGCGACAATCCATTAGTGTGGCATCCAAGGAGGACGAAACCCTTCCTTGTGGGAGATTGGAGGACGGAAACCCTTCAATTTGGTGGTGTTGAAGACTTTCATTGAAGACCATCTTGTTGGTTTGCATCTAGGGCATCAAGGAGGAGCCATACAAAAGCTTTTGACATTATTTGAAGCCCCTCTCCTAGGGAGCGACTAGGGTAGAAGAGGATTTGGGTGCCTTCTAGGGCACAAAACTTCATTATTCTTTGATATTCAGATTTATCATATTTTATAAGGCTGGAATCTACAATTTGGTAATTTTGGAGGAGTTTATCTATCATTTTCAGCCCTTGTTTGTGGCTGCCCTGCTGCTGTCATAAAATTAAGTTGGTATAATCTCTTGTTTTCTCCATTTCTTTGATGTAATTTGGATAGATAAATGTTGTGTGCATTTGAAATAATTATTTAGAAGTGTTTATCTATGTTGTGTTGATTGCATGGTGATATGGTGAGTTGAAGTCCCTTTACAAGTTCAGTTCACTAGGGTTTCATGAATTTTTAGATGTTGTTATATAAAAATCAAAATTTACTTCACTTGGGGTTTGTGCTATTTCCTTGATTTTCAGTTTCAGCCCTAGAAAGGGACATTACAGTGGTATCAGAGCTTCGGTCTTCCCATCCTGAGGGTTTCATGCAAGAAGGCAACAAGGGTTTCATTTGCTATCGAAGAGAGAAAAGAAATCAGACCAGCCAAGAGAAGAAGAGAGTATGGCTCACCAAGATCCACAGGAAGCCAAGATCGACAAGCTCATTGAAGGGCAAGTGAGATTGGTGACACTATGGACTTGCTAGCCCTAACCCTTCAGAGAGTTCATGAACCTAGGGTTCATAATGGAGAAGGAAGCTCATCCAGAGAAAATACTTCACGGAAGCCCTTTGGATCAGCTCACGGATCAGCCACTAGGCCTTCTTTCCTTCCAAGGGAAGAAACCCTTCCGGAGGCGGGAACAAGGCCCTCTATGGGGCAAAGCATTGCGGCAAGCTATGAGGAATACATGGCACTTCCGAGGGAGATATGGAGGCAATTTCACTTGCCGAGTTCATTGGGGTAAGCAAAGGAAGGTCTAAGCCGGAGCCAAGACAAAATGTGCCACCAAAAGAGGTACAAAATGTGTTGGGCAAGATGTCTTTCTCTACATTTGATGGCTCCAACAAAGGGACAACCGGAACATGGATGAAGATGCTAGGGTTAAACCCTAGACCACAAGAATTTGCCAAGGAGCCAAACCCAAAGGGGTTTCTCTTGAAAGAAGAAAAAGAAAAATCAGATCTGCAAGAGGGTTTTGAGGTGGAGTCCCAAGAAGACCACATTGAAGGACATGGAAAGGTGTTGCTAGATGAAGAACCAAAAAGGGTTTTGATGCAGCAAAATCTCCAAAGAAAGAGGAAGAAGTCATGGAGCATGAGCCAAGGAAAGAAGGAAAATTGATTTGCAAAATTGTGGAGAGAATTTGGTGGTTGAAGCCAAATCTCCTGTTGATAATGATGATGTTCAACTTGCTGGAATTTTCAAAACAGCAGCTCATAAGAGTCAAGTTGAGGGTGTTCATGGCTTTGGCAAGAACCACGAAGAGGCTCCATGCATGTGCCAACAAAATATGGACGAAGTCAAGGTGGGAAGAGCTTCACTAGTTGAATATGAAGAGATCTCAACCAAGCTTCATTCGGCAAAAGAAGATGGACAAGCTGAGGACAGCCCAAGGTATGATATTGAAAATCACATTTCAGTTTTTGGTCTCCTCCTATGTCGCTGCCATACTTGTGTCATCATGGACAACATAGTGGAAAGGGTGATAAAGTGAAGAACACTCTAAGTGGCAAAGAGTACATAGATCCTTTGAGTTACAAAGAAGGTGAAGTCTTCAATGGGTTCCATGTTACTATGGCTAGTGAGTGCTTCATTTCGTGCATATGGTTAGAAAGAAATTTTATGAGAAATCATATGGAGTTTGTTGTGCATTCAAACTTCCTTGTGAAGGATGAGATGCTACAAGATGGCCTCATCATCCCTTGCACCAAGAGGTTCCAACAACTCAAGCTCACCTTGGGAAAGCACATGGTAAGTAATGATTTCTATGTTGTTGGTATTGGAGGTACGGATTTGATACTTGAGATTCAATGGTTGCATTCTTTGGGTGAATTTACCCAAAACTATCAAGCTAGGGAGTTGAGATTCAAACTTGGTGATCAAAAGGTTGTGCTTCAAGGCATGACAAGTGGAGCTCCTCAAGTTGCTACAACAAAGAGGATGGAAAGAATTACTGGAAGAAGGCAAGATCTATGGGCTGCACATGGTAAGATAACCACCACACTTTCAGTTTTAAAAAAAGCAGTCGTATCATAGAGATTTTCAGCTCTTAATCCATGCACATGCTCTTAGAAGAAGTCTTCCAATGGAAGTGGATGTTGATTTCATAAATTTTACATTTGGAAGTGAGCAAGATGGATGTTATCTTGTTGCCCTGAGCATTGTAACCCAACTAGATTGGTGGTAGAAGTCTTCATGGAAGTTATCAACATTTTCAGTTTGCCCACCACACTTTCAATTTTAAAACAACAGTCGTATCATAGAGATTTTCAGCTCTTATTTGCACATAAAGAAGAAGTCTTTCATAAATTTTACATTTGGAAGTGAGCAAGATGGATGTTATCTTGCTGCCCCGAGCATTGTAACCCAGCTGGAAATTGGTGGTACGAGTGTAAGTAGTAGAAATCATGTTTTATGGGTTTTAAGACATGCTGTCATAAAAATTCATACTGTTGTTATCAACATTTTCAGTTTGCCCAACATTGTATTTGTAGCCATACAAGTAGCCTCAGCCATACATGGGAGTAATCTTCAGTTTGTTGATGTTGTTGAAGCATTTTCAGTCCCCATATGGTTGATTTTTGTGAAGAATTTGAAGTATGACAGTTGTTATCCTATTCTTTTTGTTGTTGTCCGCATCAGAACCAGCCCGTTAACCCTTTTATGACAGTCACCAAAGTGTTTTCAGTCACAAGGGGGAAGGGTTTTCCACCTACCATCAATGAGGGATTGTTTGCCGCTGTTTTAGAAGAGTTTCCGGCCACCATAATGCTAATTTTGAGCGAGAAATTGCAATGGTACAGCTACAGCCATACTTGGGACAGCGTGAATGGACCTTTAAGAGTCCATCATATGAAGGGGAATTTTGAGAAAAATGCAAGCAAAGGAAGAAAGCTAGTTCACATATCTATGAGGCATGAAGAAATGATATTAAGAGCTCTTGTTTCTTTTAATGTGCTTGTTCTTTGTGTAGGCACAAGAATAAAGAAGAAAGAGCAGCTGAATTTGTTATCCATCCGAGCATGTGATGAAGAATATGGGACTACAACTGAAGATGAAGATGCCATAATGGAGGATGGCAATTTTGTGAGTGCAAAAGGTCTCAATTTGCATAGAAACAGGGTCCCTCCAATACTTGGATTGGGAGTGAAACATAAAGGCTTTGAGGAAGGTACAACCCAACCTAGGACAGCGGGAAGAGGGCAGCCTAGACCATCTTTTGGGCAGCCAAGGAGGCCACTACGGCAAGGTAACTCTAGGTGTTTGGATCAGTTTTGCATGATGCTCAAGTTTGCCTTTCCAAGTTTGTTGTTGAGTGAAGAATGTAATCAAGAGTTGAGGAATGAGGGGTTGTCTACCCCAAGTGAGAAGGGAAGTATTTCTATGGCAGCCATGAGCCAAACTACCATCATTGATACTGTTGTCATCATTTATATCAGCCCGCACCTAATTTCAGTTGCATTTGTATTTGGAAATATGGAGTGTTCTTCCACCTTAATTGACAAGGATGGAATGAAGAATGAGGATGCCACATTGGGACATGGATTAGCTTGTCAAGTTGCTGATTATTTATTAATTTCTTGCTTTATGACTGAGATTACAGCAGTTTGGAAGGCTTTTTATACAGCTGAGTATGCAAAAAAGAAGTTGTTATTGTTGTTTTAGAAGTTGAAGATGAAGGGGACTTCAATGAAGAAAGGGGCAACGGGTGTCAGAGTTTGTTTGGGCAAAAGCTCTTTCATTTGACAAGCACGAGATCTAGACTATGGGAATGCTACAACATGTTCCTTCACCTTGGTATGATGGCATTTGGGCATGAGAGCTTGCAATTGCTTGAGGGCAAGCAATTTTGGGAAGGGAGGATTGTAATGTCCCCTTTTTCAAACTAGCACCAATTGAAGACTTCTTGCCATTTCTCTTCCCATGGCCAAGAAGGAATTGCACAAGGGAAGTCCTTGGGTTTCGTTTTTATTTTCTTTTATTGTTATTAATGTTTTTCTTTGGTGTTTTACTCCCTAAGGCAGGTTGGATTGGGATTATAATGCTCCCAACATGAAATTAAAAGATAAAGTGAAGCTCATTAAGAGGTCAGCAAGGTTGGGAAGTTTCCAACATGGAATTAGAAGATAAAGCAAGCTTAAGAGGTCGGTCTACACCTTATGGCTCTTGGCGCCAACCAAAGGGTATAAGAGGAGTCTTAGGGGCTCATTTGCACATCATCTTTTGGCATATACACTTTATACTTGGTCTCTAGGGCTGATTGCTCTTAGTCCATTCCACTATTGGGCGACAATCCATTAGTGTGGCATCCAAGGAGGACGAAACCCTTCTTGGGGAGATTGGAGGACGGAAACCCTTCAATTTGGTGGTGTTGAAGACTCTCATTGAAGACCATCTTGTTGGTTTGCATCTAGGGCATCAAGGAGGAGCCATACAAAAGCTTTTGACATTGTTTGAAGCCCCTCTCCTAGGGAGCGACTAGGGTAGAAGAGGATTTGGGTGCCTTCTAGGGCACAAAACTTCATTATTCTTTGATATTCAGATTTATCATATTTTATAAGGCTGGAATCTACAATTTGGTAATTTTTGGAGGAGTTTATCTATCATTTTCAGCCCTTGTTTGTGGCTTCCTTGTTGTTGTCATAAAATTAATTAAATTGGGTATAATCTCTTGTTTTCTCCATTTCTTTGATGTAATTTGGATGGATAAATGTTGTTCGTGCTTGAAATAATTATTTAGAAGCATTTTCAGTTGTTGTTGCATGGTTATATGGTGAGTTGAAGTCCCTTATAAAATCAGAATTTACTTCAAGGAACTTCCATTAATATCACATAGTCATTCAATTTGCAATGCATGTTGTGTACTACACAATTACAACATATAGCAACATACATGCGGCTCATGTACCGATACAAAATATCAAACCCGAGCTTAAAATGCTAAACTCGTGATCACCTTTGCTTCTACTCTAAACGTACCACCTACACAAAATGATCCAAAAAGATACAACTTAAAGGCCGGGATATTTATAGTATTTCGTGTGCTCTTGGCTAAGCCCGGTCGGTGCACGAATATTCGAAAATCCTTCCTAGATTCTCTTAGAGGGTGTTTGGAATTATCTTAGTTATAACTTATAATGCAATCTAGATCTCTCGAAAGCCTTCCCGTGTGCTTTTGTTTCCTTGCGCAATCCCACAACATCCACAAGTCTTTGTTAAAGAGCATGACACATGTCAAAATCCTCTTTCTCGTGTGTCGAATTTTCACACTACATATGCTTGCCTCACTCATGCACATAATGTACATGTCTATGAATGATGCGCCTTTTCCTAGGGTACTAATTTCCACACTAAATTTATTGCCTATTCCTAGACAATTCGTATGTTACGGTCATGCACGCAGAGTGGTTATTCGGTCAAAACTTTTGACGCCTCCTTCAATTCTACAACAATACTTTCCCACTACACAAGGGCAGCCCTCACACTAACCTTTACCTCTTGTGCAATCTTTGTCTTTGCCTCAAAAGCCTCTTTTGCTTTGCGCCTCGTTCACCAAAATTTTCTTCCTTTCCTCTCTTGTAGGCTTTAACTCCCTCAATACACTTGTAATTGCATCGTCCCAATGATGGACATAAGTGAGCACTCGGTGAACTATGTGTGGAGTGCATTTTCCTAGCCTCAACCTTTTCCCTGAATTCCTTTAACTCTCTCAACAGATCAAAGCATATTTGTACTATTAGGGGCATCGACACCCCCACTATCATCTCATCCAACTTCTCATTATCTTTATGACTCATGCAGAATCAACTTGTCCACCGCCCTATTCTATTAATATGTTAGTTGCATCGTCAATATTTTATTGTGGTTCTTTCTTCAACTTATCCAATCAACATCTACCTAATCGGCCTCTCTTCGCAACATCAAGTAGTTGTGCACTTAACTCTTCCTCGGCAATGGGTGGACTATTAGGACCTCACGTAGAAGCTTTCACATGTTTGTGCTTACTTTATCAACATTCATCATCCCACTTATATTTACTCCATCCCAAAATTGTGTTTGTTCTTTCTCAACCATTTCTAGGGCATCTTTTAATCCAATTTTTGTCTTTTCCAAGTCTGTTTAGGATTATATCAATGTTGGCGTCGCTTGTGCAGCCTCCCTTTTCAATTTGATAACCTCCTCCTCCAAGCTTGCACCTTTTAACACAAAATTCACTATCACCTTCAGCAAGGTTAGTCCAATTTCATGAGCATTCCAGATTTTTTCGATTACACCTCATTACTTGTTTTGTGGTAGTGCCTTCTTGCATTGTTACTATCTCTACCACTTTCGTAGGCACATCGAATTTTGGTACCAACACATGCATAACCAAAAAAATGTCCAATTCGTCTTGTGTTGCCCCTCCTCGATCTTGGTGATCACTTTCTCCTAAGGCCTCTTGCAAATCTTCACTGCGCAAATGCTCTCCTTGATTTCTACCTAACCTTTCATGATCCTCATCCTCGCCTATCTCCATGTTTTGTAAGGGTATTTAGCATCGCTTAGAGTTACATCTTGGATTTTTAACTTTGCTTTTCCTCATGCCTCCCCTCGGCGTATCTTCATTGATTCCTTTCTCACCTTGTACATGAGATTTTTCTCTGCCCAAGTCTTTCCCCATGGCATGTGGAGTCTCTTCCTTGTCCTCTTCGTCATTTTCCCCTTCTTTTGGCCTCACCTGAGCCTTCAAATTGACTTTGTTTCTGGCGTACCTTTATGTGCATAGTCGTATACTTTCCTCTATTTCTTTTGGCTTCTCAAGGGACTCAGCTCTATAATGTCCCTTTTTTTGAACTAATCCATTTGAAGGCTCTTGCCTATTCTTCTTCCCGTGGACAAGAAGTAGATGAACAAGGGAGTAGTTATATTTTTCTTTTGTATTTTTCCTGAGAAGTAATTAGGCTGGGTTGGAGAGCTTTAATACAAGCTAGAAGATAAAATAAAGCTTCTTATTGAGGTCAGTCTTGGGGAATTCTTCCTTAGAGACTTTTGGCACCACCATATGGATATATAAGGGGTCGCATAGGCTCATTTTGGGCATGTTTTTGGCTATTATAATTTTATCTATTTGGTTTTAGGGCTGGTTGCTCTATTCCATTCCACTAAAGGGCGAAAATCCTTTGGTGTGACAAGAAAGGAAGACGAAACCCTTCCTTGTTGAAGGTTGGAGAACGAAAACTCTCCAATTGGGTGGTTCAAAGGCTTTAAAAGAAGACTATCTTGCTGGTTGGGCAGCTAGGGCATTGAAGAAGACAAGTTATCAAGGTTTTTTCATCAATTTGGCACCCTCCCTTAGGGTGGTGAGTCGGTGACTTGGGTGGAGGAGTATTTTAGTGCCTTCTAGGGCACATTTTGGTGTCTCAAGTTGATATTCAGATTTCTCCTAATTTATAAGGCTGATTTATCACTTCTTTGGTATTTATTGGGGTTTGGAGACCTCATTTTCAGCTAATTTTGTGGACTGTACTTCTGCTGATTATTTTAATAATTCTAGCTGTGTGTTGGCACTTATTTCTCCTTAATTTATGAAGTATATTGGCTGGAATAATTTCTACATGGTTGATTAAATTATTTGGGATCATTCTATATTATTTTTGGTTAGATTTTGCATGAGAATTGTTGTTCCTAAGTGCTGGTACAGTTTGCTGCCCTAGAGGATTGTTTATTAATTTTCTAAGCTAGTTTTGATACCCTAAAGGTGTGATTTCAGTTGGCTGTTAGGGTTTGATCACTGTTGTTCCAAAAATCTGAATTCTTGTATTTAGGGTTTGTAGCAAAACCCTTGTTTTCAAAATCAGCCCTAGAAAGGGACATCACAGGATTTCCCTTGATTCTCCTTTGGCATTAGTGGTTTAGACCAAACCAAGTTGACCATTAGATTTTGCTTATCCTTTTGAAAAGTAGGTCTCAACCTCTGTGTGACCTTCATTTCTTTCCCATCTCCATCAACAAACCTCAAAGGTTCCTCCAACGCCATCGACTCATTATCTCGAGTCCTCATTGTCCAATAATTCCAATCTTCCCTTTATCCGGTTCCCGCATGTGAAAATCATCTTGCATGCAAGCTAAGAATGGTCTATAGGATATCCTCTTTCTCTTCTTGATAATATAGATTATGATAAGAAGGGGACCTTTTCTAGGGCCACACACAAGAGGGTTGTAAGGTGCCAATGTGTAATGTCCTTTTTCCGACTTAAGGACCTAAATTTGGACTTCTTGTCATTCCCTTTTCCATGGCAATGAAGTAGATGAACTAGGAAAAGTCGGCCTTGTCCTTTTGGGGCTTTGGCGCCAAAGAGAGGATATAAAGGAAGGTTGGAGAGCTCATTTGCATCATCATACATTGACGCATTTTCTCTATTTGGACTTGTGGGCTGGTAGCTCATTGTTCTTCCACTCTTGGGCGCAATCCAAGTGTGTGGCATCTTCCTAGAAGGATGAAACCCCTTTAGTGGTTGGTTGGGGGACAAAAACCCTCCTTCCATTGGCTTGAAGACATATTTTAGTGGAGGAAGACATTATCGATTTTTAGAGGCATTGTTGAGTCTCTCCCTTGTGGAGCGACTTGCATTGGTGAAGGGTTTGGTGCCATCTAGGGCACGACAATCACATTTGAGTTCATATTTGTCTTCCTCATAATTTCTAAAGCCGGAATCTACTTTTTGTTGTTAAGTTTGGGGTTTCTAAACCCTCTTTTCATAATTATTTTGGAGTTGTACTTCTGCTGGTTTTATTTAATTTTTCAGCTGAGCATTAGCATATTTTTGGGGTTGAAATCAGTTCTAAAATATCTCAAAAAGGTTTATAAAAAGTGTGGATGCATTGTTGAATGGTATTTTGGTGAAATTTGTGAGCTTTTCATACTGTTGTTCCAAAAATCAGTTCGCTGTCCTAAATCTGAGTTTATTTCAGTCTGCTGATTTTAGAAATCAGATTTGAATTAATTGGGATTTGTGCTAATTTCCTAATTTTCAGTTTCAGCCCTTAAAAGGGATATTTCAGTGGTATCAGAGCACGGATTCTCAAAGGCCTAGGGTTTCAATGGAAGAAAGCAACAAGGGTTTGCTATACTACCAAAGAAGAGGAAAAGCGGATCAACCAAGGGGAGAAGACAATATGGCTAATCAAGAAGCCAAATTTGATAAGTTGATGGTAGGCAAGAAAGATTGGCCAACACAATGGCCCGGCTGATCCATACCATGCAAGGCTCTAATGGTGGAAGAATCTCTTCAAGGGAAATCATTCCTTCTCCGTCACCCAAAGGAAGCAACATCGGTACTTGGTATGAAGAGTATCGAGCTCTTCCGGAGGAGATCCGTGATGCCCTACCCTTTTCAGAGTTCATAAAATTGGAAACAGAAAGAGTGGGCATTGGAACTTGGCCCAAGCCTCGAGGCATGCACAAGGGTCATGGGAAGGATATCCCAACCCTTGAGGAAAAGAGCCCCATCTTGTGGGCAAAGCAAGGAGCAACTACGGAGCTGTTTGAAGAGGGAATCAAATTCCCAAGTTCGCTAGGGGAGGAGGGGCATGTCTATTCCCCTAAGGATGAGAAAGAGGATGGTATATTGCAAAACTAGTTATTGAGAGGGAGCAGCCCTTGGGAGGATTAGAAACCTCCGATCCTCTTGCCACGGTTGATCTCTTGGCTGGTTTTCCTAACAACACCTTGGTGACACGAGGGTTTGATGACATAGTGAAGCACAAGCCAAGGAAGGAAGGAGCACAAGTGAGCATGCAACTCAAGATCTGCACCTTGGAAGAAAGGGAGCCATAAAGGATGAAGATGCAGCCCTTACTCCCATTCTTATTCCGGATATTCAGCAGTATGAGGTAATTGTGGATCATTGTTTGGTTAATACTAATTTTCTTTTGGCACATGATGAATTCAGGCTTGAGCAAGTGGGAAAAGAGAAAGGAAACCTTTGTCCAAATAGATATAAGGACAACAAGCTTGCTGGTCTGTTTATGACAACAGACAATAAAGAGCCAAAGGATGAAGAATTAAACTTGGGTAAGAGCCACAAAGACATCCCAAGCACATGTGAACAAGGTATGGTGGTTGTGCAAAGGGAGAAAGCTCCAAGTATCAAAGAGGCAAAGGAAAAAGAGGATGAAAGTCTTGTTGAAAGTCCAAGGAACAAATACATTTCAGATTTATTGCTCCCTAGTTCACCATCACATGGAGTTGATCATCATAATCAGTATGATACAAATATGGGCAAAATGAGGAGCACATTGAATAGTAAGGGTACTTACATCCTTTCCGAAGCCCCAAGTTATGCATGTATCAAGACAAATGTCGCTTTAGGCACAAGGACTGAGATTGAAGTAACAAAAGGTAACCCTCTTTCCAAGGCCCACGGTATGCATGATAAGGTAACCATCTCCTCTTTTAGTTTGGTTGGCAATCCACTTGATATACTTATGTTTGGAAGAATAATTTGGGGTTGTGTTGATGATATCTCAACAAGTCTTATATGGTCAAGAAGATTGGAGGAATCTCTCCATAAGGCTCTTGATGAGGTGGCTGGTCTATTCCTAACAGCAGTCAAAGGGAGGTCATTTGAGGGAATACTCATCCTTAACAAGAAGCCAAAGGTTACCCAAGACAAGCACCAACAACTTGGGAACAAATGCAAGAAAGAAAAGACCCCATCCAGAAAGGAAACCATGCCAAGGAGTGCTGATTTAAACTCAGAAATTCTGAGTCATAAGAATGTTATGAGCAGCCCATGGTATGAAGATTTTCAGTTTTTGCCTATATATCATTTCAGATTTTCTACCATGAACAAATGGTTAGGAGTACTCATGTCTCATGTATGTTGTATCCTCCTTTGTCACCGTTGATTGAATACCTTTGTGCACATCATACTTCATGGGGTGAGAGGTAAGAAGTACTTGGGCTCAATTTCTAAAGTGTTTACGCAAGTGGCATATAGGTACTATGATGAGTCCTTCAAAGGGAGGAATATCTGATTTTAAAATCATTATGGAAGGGAACTCTATCATGAGGTATTTTGATCATAATGGTGGTTCTAACTTTTCATTTCTTATGTGGTTAACCCTTGAAGAGTTAGAAGGAATGGGCAGCAATATGCATCACACTATCAAAGAAGAATTGGCAAAAGGATGGGGCCAAGAAAGGCTGGTTTCAAATACCTCATGATCACCAAAACTTATGAAACATATCCTCTTTGCACAAGAAAGATGCCACAGCCCACTATCCTCATAAAAGGTATGAGTTTTGCATTGACTTCTTTGTTCTACATTCAGCGGAGTCACACATTGTTTGTGGGGTCAAGAGCTCCTAATTTTAGGAGAAATCAACCTCAAAGTTCACAAGGAGGAGCTGGGATTCCATTTGCAAAATGAAAAAATCAAAATTCTCAAAATCTGGGAAGGAAAAGGAAGGAATGTTAAGCAAGGGAAGGCTGATTTTGATTTTAGACCTTGTTCTTCAATTTTCAGCCTATGTAAGTCAACTTTCAGCCCCTACTTTACTCACAAATTTCTTTTTTTCCATCAGATTTCAGTTTGGGAGTTATTATGTCATGGTTAGAGGGCTGAATTTACAAAAATCAGATTGGGAGCTGCCATTAGCAGCCATGAACAGCTGTGTGTTTTCATTTTTTGAGAGCATTCCATCATGGAATGATAAGGAAAGAAGATTTCAGCCACCCTCTAACAGTTGTGTACATTTGTTGATGAAGGAAGACAATGGAAACATGGATGATCATGAGGGATTCCGCCATGAATCATTGATAAAAACAAGGAGGTTGCTGTTTGGGAAGAAATTCCAAGTACTTCATGGCTGTTGTAGTCACTATACAGCCCTCATACAGTCACTTTGGTACTATTTCCCTAAGGAAATTGATTGCCTAATCATAGGAGAACAATGGGATGACAAACACCTTGACCCAAGGGTCAATTTGAGGACAGTTCCACCAAGGAAGCCTGTTGTTTTGTGCATTTTCAGTTTGTTCTCCTCAAGGTTTTGGAGCTTAAGGAAATATTTTTATAGCCAGAAGTTGTACTCTCTACACAATGACATACTTGTATTATTTTGTGCAAGTAAAGGTGGGATTCTAGTTCCCCTCATTCTGAATTTGAAGAAGAAGAGCAAAATTACATTGGTATTTGGGACAGCAGAAGAGAAATGTTGGGTCACCAATGCTTGGATGGTAATTGCACAAAGGAGCAGCTAAAGGCTTATTTGGGATCCGGGCACTTGCAATTGCTTGAGGACAAGCAATTTTGGGAAGGGAGGACTGTAATGTCCCTTTTTCCACTTAAGGACCTGAATTTGGACTTCTTGCCATCCCTTTTCCATGGCAATGAAGTAGAAGAATTGGGAAAAGGAATTGAGCTTCCTTTGCACTTTTTTTTCTAATTTTAATGTTTTTTTTTAGTATGTTTTTGCTTTTAGCAGGTCGGCTGGGTTTTGAGCTTTAATGAAGCCAAATAAAGATTAAAAAGAACATTGTATGGGTTGCCTTGTCCTTTTGGGGCTTTGGCGCCAAAGAGAGGATATAAAGGAAGGTTGGAGAGCTCATTTGCATCATCATACATTGGCGCATTTTCTCTATTTGGACTTGTGGGCTGGTAGCTCATTGTTCTTCCACTCTTGGGCGGCAATCCAAGTGTGTGGCATCTTCCTAGAAGGACGAAACCCTTCTAGTGGTTGGTTGGGGACGAAACCCTCCTTCCATTGGCTTGAAGACATATTTCAGTGGAGAGAAGACATTATCAGATTTTTAGAGGCATTGTTGAGTCTCTCCCTTGTGGAGCGACTTGCATTGGTGAAGGGTTTGGTGCCATCTAGGGCATGACAATCACATTTGAGTTCATATTTGTCTTCCTCATAATTTCTAAAGCCGGAATCTACTATTTGTTGTTAAGTTTGGGGTTTCTAAACCCTCTTTTCATAATTATTTTGGAGTTGTATCGGGAATGATTAGCAAAAATTATCAAACACTTTAGAAGCGATTCCAAGCCAAATCAATAGATTGGAGGGAAATTCAAATTGCTGTTACAGACTGTAAAAGTTCTGGAAATCGCAGCCCTAGATAGGTGATTCGATTTGCATGAAAATAACCTCGGTTTGTGTGCAAACTGTAAAAATAGCCTTCTAATGTCAAAGCGAACAGATTAGAAAAACTTTTATGGAATGGTTTGCCCACATACAATTAATTATTTCAATTTATACACAGTATAAATCTGAATTGATAAAATACTTTGAATTCAATAATATGCAATGATTACACAAATGTTTTAAGTCAAATTCAAGGGGTTTTCGTCCCTAGAATAGACCTCTAATGGGGATTTTGTCCCAATAGGAAATAATGAGAACAATTCTCACAATTTTTGAATGATTACAAGCAAGTCCATATCTACAAATAAAGTCTATGACCCTATTTATACTAATTTTAAAGGTGGCGCCAACTGAATAGACATGACTATTCAAATATCTTGGCCGACCCCTTTAATGTTAATTTTCCTATTATGGCCGACCCATCCTTACATATTTATTTTCTTTATAAAAAATACATAAAAAGATGATCATTAATTGTTGTTTCTTCTCCTTGACTCGGCCATGGATAGGAATAACTGAAAACTCCATAATTATCTTTGAAGGGGGAAAAAGGGACATTACAGTCCTCCCTCCCCAAGATTGCTTGTCCTCAAGCAATCGCTAATGCCTGGATCCCAAACAATCTTCTGCTGCTCCCTTTTTGTAAAGTCTCCATCCCAAAAAGATGGTACATCATCTTCTGTACAAAAGTAACGGTCCCCAAACTCTCCCATCTCTGGAACCACTCGAAACTCTTCGTTCAATGCCATGTCAATTTCCGATGTTACAATTTTGAGCCTTGGAAACTTTTTGCAAACCGTATGTATTCCTTCAGGAGCAGATATAAGGTTGAGAAAAATAATATTTGATTTGTGTACTCCTTTCTCTAGCAGCAATAAAATAGCTTGCACAGCTGAATTTCCTATTGCAAGGACTGGATCCAAAAGCAGTACATGACGGTTTGAAATGTCCTTTGGCAGCTTCTCATATATCAACTGTTTGTCATTATCTCCATCTCTATGAATGATAATTTTACCAATTTTAATTTCTTTGCAGCATGCCCGTAATGCATTCTCCATGCTTTCACCACTGCGGATTATTGAAACGCCACATAGTGTCTTACAAAAGTCAACTCCAATATAAACTGATCCAAAGTAGGAGTGAACACCTACTTTTTTGTAAATGGAAGATGACCAAGACCATGTTCAACAACCAAACGAATAAGCCGATCTGCATAGAATACAAAATCATGTTTGGTAGTTTCAATATCATGTATCAACGTATGCATTCCTTTTATCTGAAACGTAGAGTGAATAACATAGAGATTGGGATATATTTTACACAAATCGTGTTCCCCAAGCTTTGTCCGAATATGTTGCACTATCAAATCAATGGCAACATGGTTATCGCCTCTACGAGGGATGATTATATCTGCATACTTCTTAGATGGCAATATAAAGTCGTCATATGCTGGCCTCACAAATTTGGAATACTGTTCAAGGACTGATCCTACATCTCGTCCCCTCTCAACCGTATCACGCCTTATTCTCCTCGCCAGTCTTATATCAGCATCTGTGTCAACAAAATTCTTCATGTTCATTAACTCGCGGTCCCTTGGATTGTGGAAAACCAATAAGCCCTCTAAAATGATCACATCGGAGGGATTCACCCAAACAAAGGCTGCCTCTCGCAGTTCAGAATTGCAGCATGGTAATTCATATGATGCCATAATATGCACATGCTCATTCATCCTTATATGCTGCCCCAAAATTCACCCTTGTACCTCCCCTTGATTCATTATCATGTACATCTTGTAAGGAAGAAATAGAAAGAGGTACATCCTTACATACCTTGGAATGATGTTATGTGCTTTACCTCCACGTGATTTGCACATGCTGTCCATAAACTCTCTTGGCCTCAGAATTTCTGATTTGAAATCAGACTTCTTCTCTTTGCAATTATCCTTCAATAAAGTATCTTTTACCTTGAAATTACTTTCCCTTGATTTGTAGTGACATGAAACTTTCATGGGGCTCATTTTTTGAGATGCAAACTTATTTTTTGGCTTCAAATGCATCGCTGTGATGTACAGGCCAGCGAACTTGCTATTTATTCTTCCATTTTTTAAGAGGTCTTCATGGAATGATGCAAAGGTGCTGCCCCTTTCCTTGTCTTCTTTATGAGTTTCAAAACACAAACCCTTCCCTTTGAATACATCTTTGATGGAACCTTTGTTGACCTTTCCTTTTTGGTGATGAACATAGGACTGAATTTTTCCTTTTTGAAGCTCATTGAATGATGCCTTTGGCTGCCCATCTTGTATGTCCGGGTGCACATGGTATTCAGACCTTAGCTGCCCCACATTTCCTCCTTTGGACAGTGGATGAGTAGCTTCCACCATCAAGCTTTCTTCATAATTTAGGAGCTCCAACTTTGCTCCCTTAGACTTTTTCTTCATTGTTTCCTTTTCATCATCATGGATGCCACCATTAGATGTCAACAAGTCATTAACAAATATCAAAGAACTCATACCTTGCATGGAGATCTTCACTGCCCATGATAAAAGAGGGATTCTTCTTTGGCATGGCTCCGGAAGCAACTGATGTAGCAATTTATGATGCAAGAAGTCTTTCTCATCTTGGGTTGTCCATAAAGAAATCTGAATTGTGTAGTATGTCTGCTGTCCCAAACCAGCAGTATAAAAGCTTGTAAAGACAAGCTTAGGACTCCATACATTTACCCTTATGCCGGATCAAATGAATAGTGTTCACTTCTTATGTGCATTCCCAAGAATAGCTTGCATGATTGGTATAGTCCAGCTTCTTTATTTTGTTTTTATGAGAAATTTTCTCCCCTTTCCATACCTCCATAGGACTATTTTCAACACAACTCCAAAGCAATCTTTTTAACATAAGCATATCAAAAGAATGGCCAACCAAATTAAGAGAGGAGTTGGTTACCTTAACATGCAAATCATGGTTTTTGGAGGGAAGATCATCTTCTACCTCAATTCTTGGAAGCAAGAGATCTGAGATGTATCCGATCCTCGGACCTTCAACAAATCTTTCATCTCCTTCTTTATTATCTTCTTTGTTTACTCCTTGTTCACACACTTTTGGAATATCGTGGTATCTCTTCTCCAAATTCAATTCTTCGTCTTTGGCTGCATCATTGTCCATTGTGATAAACGGACCAGCGGGCTGTCTTTTATCCTCTCCCTTTTGGGAATGGCTTTCCTCTGCTACTACCGCTTCTTGTTCATCACCTTTAAATTTATCATTTGCACAAAGATCATTGTTATTAACTAAGCAATGATCAATGCTAACTTCAACATGTTGATCATTTGGAGCAATAACGGTGGTGGGTGCTGATGCATCCTTCTCTTTGGCTCGTTCCTTGAATTGTTCTTCTTCCTTTGCCAATGTAATTTGGAAGTCTTTCTCCACTTTCTCTTTTCATGGCTTGACATGCCTAGGCTTAGGCCTAGATCTTCCACTATTCAATTCCACGAACTCTGTAAATGACATGGCTTCACGAATTTCCTTGGGCAAGGCCATATACTCCTTGTAACTTGCTTCAATACTTTCTCTTCCAGCAATGCTTGGATTATTTTCTGGTGTGGCTTCATCTTTGGATACGAAGGTGGGCTTCCATCTCGTTTCTCGGGCTGCTCTCAAAGATTGCTTCAGATTATCTAGATTTCGGATAGATACTGCAAGTAGGTCCATAGCCTCCATGAAATTCTCTTGTCCCGCCATGATATCATCCACTGAATTTCCCCAGGCCTTAAGAGGATAAAGCTCTGATACCACTGTAATGTCCCATTTTAGGGACTTAGACAAAATATCATAATTCTGATATTAAATTACAGCAGACTGAAATTAAATTGCAGCGAAGGATATTTATGGAAATAAGTGCTCAAAGTCTTCAATAATTATCGGGGAATGATTAGCAAAAATTATCAAACACTTTTAGAAGCGATTCCAAGCCAAATCGAATAGATTGGAGGGAAATTTGAACTGCTGTTACAGACTGTACAAGTTCTGGAAATCGCAGCCCTAGATAGGTGATTCGATTTGCATGAAAATGACCTCGGTTTGTGTGCAAACTGTAAAAATAGCCTTCTAATGTCAAAGCGACCAGATTAGAAGAAAGTTTATGGAATGGTTTGCCCACATACAATTAATTATTTCAATTTATACACAGTATAAATCTGAATTGATAAAATACTTTGAATTCAATAATATGCAATGATTACACAAATGTTTTAAGTCAGATTCAAGGGGTTTTGTCCCTAGAATAGACCTCTAATGGGGATTTCGTCCCAATAGGAAATAATGAGAACAATTCTCACAATTTTTGAATGATTACAAGCAAGTCATATCTACAAATAAAGCCTATGACCCCTATTTATACTAATTCTAAAGGTGGCGCCAACTGAATAGACATGACTGTTCAAATATCTTGGCCGATCCCCTTTAATGTTAATTTGCCCTATTATGGCCGACCCATCCTTACATATTTATTTTCTTTATGGATTGGAAAATGAAAACTCCATAAAAAGATGACATTCATCATATTGTTGTCCTTCTGAGTTTATTTACAGTCTGCTGATTTTAGAAATCAAATTTGAATTAATTGGGATTGGTGCCTTATGGATAAAAGGAATCAATCTAGAAAAAAACTCCATAATTAGTGGTGTCTTTAGTATTCTGATAGGTAAACCATTTGATGGGGACTCCAAATGCTTGGTAGACCTTAAATGCATCTCCTATTCTTGAGTGTCCAAGACCGAACACTCCAAGAGTAGACGCCAAAAGGCAATTAAGACCAACTTCTAAACCTTTAAGAGCAGCTTGGCAAGTGCAAGCAAACCAAATGAGTGATAATGATGATGTGATGATAAACACACTCAAATGCCACCTATAAATAGGGAACATGATTAGTCATCATAATTTCTTGTAGCCAATGGTATCAACCATGGCTGATGTAGTCGGTTGTTAGAATAAAAATCATACGGTTCAACCATGGTTGTTGACTCTAGGTAATAACATATTATGGGATCCTAGAGGAAGGCTCAAAAGGATGGAGGAAGACTTTGGAGCTCATAAAAAGTGATATGACAGAGGTATAAGTGTTTTGTAAGTGGATATGCAAGTGATCGTAGGAGGATAATAAGGCGAAGTTGTTTGAATGTTGTAAAAGGATGACTAGAAACTGTAAAGGATATGGTATCTAAGGTATCATGGACTGCACATCAAGTCTCTCTCGCAAGTACCGTCACTAACCAGCCCCCTCACTCCCGGTGATATCCCATAAGATATAACTCAAGGGAGGTTAATGCACCAATGGTTCCGAAAATAGAAAAATTCGGTAAGAGTGAAAAATAAGGTGTATACACATCTCTTACTACATCCATTGCTCTAATGTTGGGGTTCTTTAGTTGCGCGACCTCTTTCACCCTATCTAGTGTGCATTCTAACAATCTAGCAAAGAATGCAAAGAATGCTAACATCCACTCACCCCACTCTCCATCGGCTTTTGTGGTGATAGCAAGGATTATTGCACCATCATGAAAAATTGCACTTCCTGTAGGATCGTATCATCTCCAAATGCCTTTAGAACGTTGGTCATTCCACCATCATAGTTGTGTTTCATAAGTCTCCACAGTCCTTGTCTTAAACAATGGCTTTTGAAATGGGAAATCTCAAGGATACCAACCTCTTGTAATATTATCAAAGCATAAAAATGTTCCCCATCGAATAATCATCCATCTTCATTGTGCATCTTCTTATCATCACACGTGATCTCCTTAGTAACATACTTTGCATTATTGCACTTGAATCTATCCCTACCCACCCTTTACGCAACATATACTAAGTCCTTCAAACTACAACTAATACGCACCGTTGTGGATAGCTTTGTGGTGATCAACCGTGCCACTATTCGTGTTGGCATGTGATCAATTTGATTGATTCAACACATGTATCCTCCGCCATTAGATCAAATTCCGTTGATACTTCTCCATGCTCTATGTTTATGCAAACTTTGGACACACGTACGTGCCACTATTCTTTAGCCTTGAACTTTGGTTGATCGTCTTTACATTTATCTTTACATCCCTACCTCCAAAACTAGTCTACCTATGTGGGTTCTAGGTAAGAACCACTTGGTAATTTCATCGTAAGTGCCAAAGTACGGTAATTCCAATAGCTTAAGGACCCTTGTATCCTTTAAATAGTCTTCTACCATCTTCTCGTTGCCTTCACCATCTATCCGTGGCATATTCATTTCTTCTTCCACTAATTTCTTATTATCTTTGGAGAAATGATTGCATGCCCTCAACCCACAAGTATAGTTGTATGTATCCATATTTTCTCCTTCTTCAATCTTTGTAGGGAACCCCATTGGTTCTAGCATGAAGGTTGTCATCAACTTCTTTGTATTTACCCCTTATTTCAATCTAACTTTCTCGAACGGGGTTTTACCACAAGTGGTATGGTAGTACTCTTTTTCTTCGAATTTGTCATCATACTACCCCCTACAAGAACCTCTTACTTTTCCCTAATCCTTCAAGGTTTCACAAATCAACTTACGACTCCTTGCTCCGATTCCACCCCGCAAACCCTAGTTTGCAACTTTACAATCACCCTATTCTCTTTTATTGCATTGAGTCTCTATAAACTCTCGATTAGCAAATTCACAAAAGATTTTTCAATAAAGCACCTCCCCTTTTATAGCTTAGTGTGCATTAATTATCTTCACCGCCTCCCATCCACTTGCACAACGTTGGGATCTAGTTCATCCAATGGTCATGTGACATCATCCTACCACGCTAAAAATTGATAATTCAAATTTAATTTCTCATTTTTCTAACTCTAATATAATTGGTACATAGATGTCAATCACGTTCTTCCTTTGTTTCTTTTCTCTTTTTGTTACATAGCCTCATTTTCTTGGCCATGCACACACACTATGCTTGTGCTCTGCAATTAACATTGGCAACCCCTTTTGTTCATTATCCTGCTATACAATCTACCCAAAACACTCTTTAACTACGTTACCCCCGGATACTAGTTTTTACCGCAAAACTTAGATGTTTGGTGTGAAAAACTGATTAAGGAACCACTTGACTTGCCCATTTGGATTTGCAAACTCGAGCTAAAACCCTCTATGTAGCCTTTCCACCTCATCTCTCCTTAAACATGTGCCATGTCCTCATGAACTAATGTTTTTAACTCACATAGGAGCTTCTTTGTTTGCACCTTTCCTCTTCGCACATGAATTATGAGCTAAGTCCCTTGTGCACAACTCGGCACAATATTTTGTTCACACATAGGCTTTATAAGATAGACCTATTTACAAAAGTTAGCATCTTTTCAACACTTTCGCATAGAGTTGGACTCTTATTTTGTGTAAAAATAAAATACGAAATTAAAATGCACCCAAGGAAAAACAAATCCTGGAAAGAAAGAAATATTTTTGGGTTGTCATTTTCTAGTTGATGGCCTTATTGCTAAGCTACGTGCGGGACTCCTCATGGTAGGCTTTGAGCCTACTTCCATTAAAATGACACGGTAGCATCTCTCCATCCATCTTGGGTAGCTTACAAGCCCCGATTTCTAAAATGTCGTGGATGACATGAGGACCCATCCATCTAATATGCAAGTTCCTTGGGTGATTTGCATATTGTGAATCATGTAAAAATACTTTGTTCCTTGTGCGCAACATCTTATTTTTGATATGCTTATTATGCCAAATATTTTCAACAACTTGGCTTCAACACACCTAGTCTCTTCTCATCAAGCTCTATTAACTCCCCAAGTCATGCATCAATAGGGAATATCCATGTATCTAACATTTTGTCAATCTCTTCCTTGACCCGTACATGCAAATTTGGATTCATGTGATAGGGTCGCTTCTTCACTAGTCTTTCCCATTCACACAACTTGATATGCATCTTTCCCAAAAAGGATGTAAGGATTTCATCTCATGGTAATTCTTAGGAAAATGATCCTTTAAGTATTTTTTATTAGTTCAACAATGCGGTAAAATTCAACATCAACTAGCAGTTCCCCTTCAATCCCAATATTCACTTCCTTCTTACGCAATGGTTGGTCATAATAGTCCTGTCTCATCACCCTTTATATTCTCAATTGCTCTTTCCCCTTGATGGTTTCTACATTTAGGTGATCTGTCTCATCAACCAATTTCTTTCTTTTTCTACCCGATAAATTTCCTTTGACTCGGTTTCCTCATGTGTACACTCACTCCTGGTGTGTTACTACTTTCTAACTCAAATAACTTGTCTATCATTATGTAATTTTCTAACGTGGTATTCCATCTTAGCATCCTAAGAAAAAATAGCTTATTTCACAACTCCTAATGGTCAAATTGACTCAAGAGAACTTGTATTAAAGCTAAACATTCGCATGAAGTCCATCTTCAGCACATCCAATCCCAGGTCCCACATTATGTTTCACTCTAAGGTACCATGTGCTAGACCAAGTTTTCAACGTCCCATACAACACATGCACCTATAACCAATACAAGAGAAAAAACTTAAAGTCCAAACTTCCTCGCAAGCCCTCAAATGCTCTCTCGAACCGAATCCATGCATAAACCAAAAATCCGTTCCAAATATTACTCCATTCAAACCTTGTATATGACTCTTTTTTAATCTAAACCAATGTTAGTAAACTCAATCTATGCACATTCCACCATCTTGCAACAATATCCTTCATAGTTTATAGACCAAGACAAAAACTCTATCTACCTCTTTCAACACACACGACTCCAAATCATTTACATATACCTTTATGCGCCTAGTTCCATCATATCAAGGTAGTTTATCCCACTTCCCCTTACTAATCCTCAACACCCTATGATCCTCTAAATCGCCTTAAGAACCCCCTTCTGCGTGATCTCACACACATACTTCTTGAAATATCCTTGTGTGATACATCGCACAACCCCACTTCATGTTGGCCTTTGATTCTACTTGTATGACTTCGTTTTCCGAGCTCTTCCTCCCAATCACCTCATACTCTTCTTGGAGCCATCTCTTGCATCCCGCGTTATAAGTGTCAAGAACTAACCGATCACTTTCCCAACCAACTCTTCCATCTTCTGTGGATCTAAGAATTATCTCCCCTATGTGATAACATTGTAAATATGAGTTATATCTTCATCAATACCTATACTCTCCACATACGGAGGACCTCACATAGTATCTAAGGGAAAAATCACCCTTTCCCCCTTGTTCTCGAAACTCATAATCCTCTATTTGAACCATATATCTCCATGTTTTGTCGTAGCACTGTGGTCATCTAATCAATGCACACATCTACCTTTCGCAAGACTGTCACCTCAAAGGCGGCAAATAACTTTACCTCCATCATCTTGAATTTTGCATTATGCAAGACTCCAATGGGCCTTTCTTTTCCATATACAAAAACTAGATGAGGGTTGAAACTTGAGACTCCCCATCCTTTTGCACACATCCTTAGTGAGAATGTTGACCTTTCAGACTGATATCAATCAAAATGTTATCTATATCCACCTTTTGATCTTTTCCTCAATGAGTAACTCTTTATCTTAATGGGCTTTTGTGCACACATGGAACTCCTTAACACACTCATTTGTTGATTTGTGTATGGTCCCCACCCTTTTTGAAGCCAAGTCTTCAAAAACTAATTATCCCTTTTCATTAAGGAAAACAACTCGTAAGCTCCATCACCTCCTTCGAGCTTAGCCCCTTTCTTTTTGTTCCCGAGCTTAACTTCTAACTCACGCGCAATGAAATTCCCCTTGTAAAGTTCATATAGCCTCTTGTGCGTGTGTGAGTGTATCCTTATATCCGAAACATCTTCCTTCTAAGGTACAACACTCTTCGTCTCTATGATTTCCCCACTTCTCGTCTCAATATTCACTTGTGCATTCGCGCCTATCTTTTGCACCTTTTCTTGAGGTCTCACTCCTTTCCTTGCTGGGACACCTTTATTATCACGACCTTTTGGACCTTCTCACGATCATCTATCCTCTTACGCAAGTTAGGACACTCATCAATCTAGTGCCCTTCTCCACAAGTGTGCACAAGTAGGAACTCGAACGCTCCCGTTGGCAAAGTTCTATCACTCCACAATCAGTAGCAGGATCCCTAATAACAGGTTCCAATTCTACCCCCACCATTTACGATCTTCCTCCTATATCCCCGACTTTGTGAAGGGTACAAAGGACAACTCTTCCTTGTCTCCTAATTTTGAGTTTGATGCATTTAATTTTCCTCAATTTCCTATAATCAATCATATCATGTGTATCCCCCTCCAACACCTTACACCACATGTTTGTCTTAGCCTTATTTGCACATTGGACCACCGGACATTCGTATGTCTTGTGTTCTTCTTGACAAACATCACAACCACAACCCCACATGACTAATACTCTTCTTCGAACACACTCCTCATGCATGTGACCAATAACTTCACAATCTTTACACCACTTGTTCGTCTACAGGATTAATAGTACATTTGTGGAAATCAATTGTTGTAATTGAGTCGCCATCTTGGAGATTTATGCCCCAAGACAAGACTTATCCCTATGTCAAAACTAATTGCAGCCTCCTTACATAAAGCAACTTCCAATGCTTCATGTAGCTCAGAGAACATCTTCATTGCTAACAAACTTCTAAATGGGAGAAACAACCCTCTCACATAAACCACTATGTATGCTACAATGGATGGATATCATATGATATCTTTGATAACATCTTAAAACATGTGTCATATGCACGCACACTCTCAACCATCTCCTTCAATGCAAAGATACTTTGTTGTTCAAACAAATGTATATGGAACTCCTTCAAAAATGTGATTTTCAACTTATCAAAGTCTACAATTGTCTTCTTAGGGTCATATTTGCAGATTGCAGTGTGTGTAAGGTCAAACAAGGTCTCTACAAATAGAGTCGCTTCCTCTCCAGAGATGTAACTCCCTCCACATGACATGCAATCTCACACTTATGTAAATGCTCTATGGTGTCTTCAATCCCATAATATTCCAGTAACTTCATCATGTCATAGAACACATGATGATGTGCTACCTAGGACTCAACACCTATGTGTTCACCCGGTCATTATTTGCTACATACTGACCTTTGCAGATAAAGAACAAGACTCGATAATGTCAATCACTACTTCCATAGTAGTCATACTCACTACTCCACCAAGACTCATCGTAACCCTACAAAGAAACCTCCCAGCTATCTTTCATGCAATAAGCCTCCTATTGTATGAGTTCAACACTTCATCTTTTGCACAAGTCACTCTTTAGCCAACACTTCTCACCACACAAATCCTTCAAAAATAAAGGGCACGCAAAAGCATCGACGTCGGGTGAGTTTAGGCCTAAGACTCCCGTGAACTCGTCCCAGTTTCTCCAACTTCTTCACAAACTTGACTCTTTTCACACAAGGATCCCGATTCTTACATCTTCATCGGTCGAGTGCATATGAACACCATGCATGTGTCTCGTGTGCTTGCCCCTTCTAGCACGTGTTCTAGAAAATCCTGGCAAAGCCTCCTCCTCAAGTGAGTCCACAATAGTAACTCCTTTAGTTCTACCTTCACACAACCATTTCTCCTTGAAAGAGCCTTCCATTTCTCAACTTCTTGTGCACATATCCAATCCCACCTCCAACTCACCATACCTAGCCCACGCATGACCAAAAATTTAATCAACCATACCTAGGGTTTCAACACAATTTCTCCAAATTCATCCAAACTTTACAACTTTGACATGGCCATCATAGATCTACCACGACACACATCTAATTTCTCCAACCAATGCAAATAGGGTCCCAAAACGAAACCACAATGTTGTTTGGAAACTTAGCACCACAAACAGCTAGCGCAAATAGGATTCTAGAGCCATGCACTTGAATCTCGGGCATGGCGAAAAATAGATAGACACATGTGCACACAATCCTCACAAGCACAAAGGCATATTCAACCACGCACAAACGTGGAGGTCTTACCCAAAGTGCACTAAGAGCACTGGAACTCATTGTGTGATTGCTTGTAGAGATTCGAAGAGATCATACTCATGCATAGCAAATAAACATGCAAACTATCTACTTGAACCAAAGAATGAAGAAACATACATAGATACACAACTCAAGGTATTTCTACATCAATATACACATTCACATCTTACAACAATTGATTTGAGTAACTTCCTTTAATATAACATAGGCATCCAGTTATAATAGGTGTTGTGCACTGCACAATTACAACATATAGCAACATACATGCAACTCATGCGCCGTCACAAAATACCAAGCCCTAGCTTAAAACACTAAACTTTGGATTGCCTTCACTTCTACTCCAAATGTCCCATTTGTACCAAAGATCCAAAAAGATACAAATGAAAGACCCAATGGGCTATTTATACTATTTCATAGGCCTTGGGCTAAGCCATCTAACATACACATAATCTGGGAATCCTTCCTACGAGTCTCCTCGGAGGTGTCTAGTCATATCTTAGTTCTCGTGCACTCTAAATCTCTAGAAAGTTCTCCCCTATGTGCTCTTGTTTCCTTGAGTGGTCCCACTACATCCACAAGTCTTCATTCACGTGCATGACATGTGTTAAAATCATCTCTCTTGCCTTCACATCACACACTTTGTATGTTTTTCTCGCTCATGTGTGCAATGTACAAGACTATATATGATGCGTATTTTCCTAGGGTCAACAAAGAAGAGCTAGGACAAAGGAGGCAAAAGTAAACAAAAGACAAGCAACATAGGTTGCAGAAGTTATAGTTTTAGTTGGAGGAAATATGATGGATGTTAAAAACAGTATGCAGTGATTAAAGAAAACCAAAATAATGAGAAAGAATATACAAAGAAAGCTGAAAGAAAAGTATTCAAGGGTTGTGAGAAGATCAAGAAGATTGCTGGGAATAGATATTCACCTTGTGAATAAGAGCTATTTTCAGAGAGGAAAGGCATAGAGTCTAAGATTGGCAAGGGACAAAACTGCTAGAACAGGGAAATGAAATCCCTTCGGGAGAGGGAAGAGTCACTAGTGTATGGAAGGCCATTAGATGTCCTCTGCAACGAGCTTGAGAGAGGGGAAATAGTTAATTCTTGGGACTTCGTTCTTAATTAAGTTGGGGAGAAGGCTAGTGTTGGGCTTGAGGGTAGTCATAATGGTGAGTCTGATGGTGTTAGCATTGGCAAGTCTGTCGATGACACCAATTTTATTGTGAACAACCATGCCAGGAATGGTGGAAGTGTGAAAAGGAATTTTGTTGGTGCGGAGAACAAGAATCCTGAGACAGGTGGTATACAAGGATTTGAGGATAATTCTGATCCTTCTCATGCAGATGAGGTTATTGCTGGCCAAGATGTGGGAAAGAGTACTGGAAAGTCTGAGTTGGAGGACTTGCAGGAGCCCAATTGGGTTTTTATCAAGCAGTTGTTGAGAAATGTATACTATAGGATGTTGGTGTCAAGGAGGGATTGATGTGTGTGGTCCTGAGGATGGAGTCCTTGGTGAGGAGGATGTTTTCTTCTTGTGTTATTAAGAGGAGCAAGGAGAGATTGGGAATATCTTGAAGAAGAAGCTACGAATTTAAGTGATTGCATACACAGAGGCAGTGCAGCTGGAGATACTCAGCATGTTGCAGAAACTACTCTCTTAGAGCAAGAAGATGAAGATGATGAATGCGATGACGATGTTGATACCCTGAAGAAGGGGAGAGTTTTAATTATTACTATGGAAGAGAAGGATATTTAAAAGACTGCAATGAAGATGAATGTGAGTAGCCTAGAGAAGAAGAAATTCTCTTGAGAGAGAATAAGAAAGGAAGAGAAAATGAAGAAGAATGCAGCATATAACTAGTTGTTTCCCGAGATATTGCAGTGGAAGCAGCCCACATTAGAGATGAAGCAGAAGCAGAAGCAGCAGCAGCAGAGATGGAGGTCGTTGAAGGCCCCATAATTGACAAGGTAGAGGATGAAATCAGACCAACTTTTGAGAATGCAGCTGAGTAGCAGCTAGAGGGATGTCTTGAAAATCCCATATTTGAAGTACAGAGGGAAGAAGACAGTCTATCAATTGAAGAAAAGATGAGAATGATTGAGTGAATGTTCGTTTATCATAGCTTCTTTTCTAATATTGTTGCAGGTTGGAAGGAGTGTGCAATAAAGGAGGAGATAGCAAAGGAAGAGGTGCCTGGTGAAAACCCAAAGTTTGATAGACATCAGGCAAAGCTAGGAAAGGAAGATATCCTCATAAAAGAGGATAAAGCTCAAGAAAATGATGGCATAAGCAATGTTGTAGCAGAGGTTTGTTTTTTAAAAGGCATAGAGCTGAAAATGAAGTCAGAACAAAAAATCCAAACAAATGCACTTGAAAAAGGTTATGAAGAGGTAAAAGCAGAGACTCTTATGAGTCAAACGCTGAGAGAGTTGATGGTAGCAACCAGCCAAGAGTAGAGGAAAAAATAATGAAGAGAAGAAAAGAAGAAAAAGGGGAGTTGTAGCAGTTGATTTTAAAATCGGCTCATAGATATTAAAGGGAGATGGAGGAAACTGTAGCTAAGGCATCGTTGGTGAGGATGCCTATGAGAACTCTTAATTCCCATGATTTTATCTTTCTTTGTGTATATGTAGCAACAGCAAGGAAGGAGAATGAAGAGACTGCCTTATAGGCGGAAGAGTGAATGTAAAAAGCTGAGAAGCCCAAGCTTGCTGGAAATCAAGCTAGTAGTGGTGGATAAGAAGTCATCCTCATAAAAGACGACGATGTTGTGAAGAATGAATGTGAAGGGCATGATACAAGATGCAATGGAGAGTTAGAAAGAGTGCCTATGTAGCATAATGCAGAGAAGGATGAAGCACCTATGGGAATTTTCGATTCTCTTAAGTTAAATTCTGTTTTTAATTGATTGTCTGCAGGTGCAACAGAGATGAAGAAGACACGGGAGGGAGCTATCCAAAGTGGAGTGAATGAACTATTTGAAGAGCTAACGATGGCTGGAGAAGAAAAGGAATTAGAAGATATTTTTAAAGCTCTTATAAATAGTGAAGCCACAATGAAGCTTGGGGCTGCAATGAGAACAACAGAAGAAGAAATGAAAGCTAGCTTAGTGGCAGCATTGAGAAGAACGGGTAATCATCTTGATACCCAAAGCATAAAGGAGAAGACAGAAACTGAAATGAGAGAGGAGGAGATACATTTTGTCCTAAATGGTTGGTTTAGAAGTCCAATAGCATGTTGGACAAGTGATGAGGAAAGCTAGAATGGCTTATGGAGGTGGAGGATAGGTGGATGAGGGTCTAGGCCAAAAAGAAGTTGAAAAAACTAAAAGAGAACAATCTGGAGGAGGTGGACGGGTTATGCCTATGCAATGGGAAAGGGAAAGGGAAAAGGTAATCAGAGCTGGGCAGAGGAGGATGGTTTATGGTCCATAGGTGGCTGGAAACCAAGGAAGAAACTGTGTGAAAACTGCAGGGAAACCTAACACAGTGGAAGGGCATTCCGTGGCCTTATTCTTCGAGTCAAAAGGACGGTTTTACCACCTAGCCCAAATTCGTGAGTACTATCCTCACAAAATCCTACCTAGAGTGTCTAATGCAAGAGCATTCTGGGATAAAGGCAATCTTACATCACCCAAAAGTATTAGCAGTGGGGTTCCTGGGTTTTCTTGGCATTTGGACTTTGAGAGAGATGGGTTTTGAGAAGAACTATCTCTAAACCAGGAGGTTCAAAATTTTGAAAGAAATGGACGATGATGTATACCTGTCAGTGAAAGGTTGAGATATTTTTGGAGTTTGTTCTCATAAAAACAGAACTAGTTGTTAATTGCCCTGTTTTGGAGGAATGGATGAATGCAGCTGTTCTAGATTAGTTTCATATAAATAAAGAGATGCATAGTATTTTGGGGCAGAGTAGGAGTTAACCGAGGCTTGCTTTTGTACGTCTTTCTTTAGAGAGAAATAATTAAATAAGAAAGAAATGGTTATTTGTGTGCGGCAGATTTCTTGTGACAGCTGTTGCTCTCTTTTCGTCCCTGCATATTTCTTTTGTCTGTCTTCCGTGTGTAACAACAACTATTAGTGTATGCATCTGTTGAAACTCGTACCAAACAAGTGAGTGTCACAGGTTTTGTCAGCATCAGTGTTGAGAATTTTGGGCTGCATCAAATTTACTCACATGCTTTGACCTATAACAGTTAGCGAGTACTTTTGAGTAATGCAGAAATAAGCTTTTGACTCCAATATCTTATGTCCAAAAGTTACCTTATGCTATAGTTACTGGAGGGCAACTTTTAAGAGAGCATGGAGCCTACTTCACAAATGCAAGGGCCCAATCGCAGCTTATGAGATAAATCAGTATCTTGCTTTGCAAGCAGATGATTCCTGATTGATTTTTTCTGTTCTTTGGAATAGTTAATACTTTAAAGTTTTAAACATTACAATGGGACAAAAAAGCCTTTTTCCAAACACAAAGTATTTACAATAAAATCTTCCGATATTCATATATCTATTTCTAAATCTGTTATGAATGGTTTCTTTAGTTCAACATTGCATCAAGCGTGCAATCAAATTTGAATATCAGGCCAAATACCTCCATGGGGTTAACTTGTCAATTGCTGGATGAATACTAATGCTTGCCTCTTTCTAAATAGTTAAAAGTCAAATCCTACTAAACACAAGATCAGCAAAATATGCTATTTTCGTAACAATTAAAATGGTCTTGTATTAATCAAATTCCAAGATGAAAAACTTCAAGCAGTTTCCAGTTGTGTATATGTATACATAACACGAGGTTTTACATATGGCCAGTTTGTTTCACGGTAAAATAGCTAAATTCGCTACAGAAATATAACAAAGAAAGAAACAGAGGATTACCTGCGGGATCATTTAGAGAAGATTTGAGAAGCTGTTCCTTCACTAGACGCCTAACATTATCCTTGTCTGTTAGTGTGGATGATGCCAAAGTTTCATCCAATCTCTTTCGCCCTTCAACACAAGTTATCTTTGCCATGCTTGAAGGTACTAAATTGTCTCCTCTTTCATGTTAATAATTTTAAATATTTGCAAATATTGCTACTACAAAAGGCCTGCAACAAGCATAATATCAATTAAATACTGTTTCTGGGCTTTCTACGTTATGCAAGGGCTGTTCTACATATTATGCTTGCGGAAACAAATATATGAAATTGCAAATAACATTGAAGCCAAATATTACACGCAGAAGGAAAATAAAGAACTTAACCACAACACTGCATAATGCAAGCTTTCGGCAGAACAATAAAGTGCAAAACTCTACTCTCACCGAAGAGTCAAATGCGCTACAAAGAGTTATTTGTGATTGAGCTGTGTTTATTTGCATTTTTCTGCCCCGCTATTTTCTTAGGTTCTAGATTTTCAGTCTTTTGCACAACAAAGTACCTATACCGGTTTTTAGTTTTATACTTTTATTTTTAAAAGTATTTATAAAAATTATAAGGCTTCTGGGACAGCAAATCTTGTTTGGAAGTTGGAATTTTTCAGGTATTTGTCAAATAATTGGCCGTCATTTTAAGGAAAAATCATCTTTCAGCTCTTTGTTTATAGAAAAGTCATTTCTCAGGTAATACTATTACTAAATTTATTCAGAAGTATAAAACGAAACAAGAATCTTCATTCGCTTTAACTAAAAATGGATCTTAGATTATTCCATATTCAGTCACAAGGAAAGTCTCTCCCTAAATATGCCAGAAAAAGTAATCAAGCGTGTTCTCTAAGAGACTAACTCTTTCTTAGCAAAAATATTTGATTTTAGCTTTAACCAGGAAAAGCAATTCCTGCTATAAATCTTACATAAAAATACCAAAAAAAATCAGAGAGCTTTGATTAATCTCCCAAACCTCTGTTTCTCTTTTCAATTCAACTATAAATCCACGATAACTCGCGTGTTCTAAAGCCAATTGCAGCTAAATAACCGTAATTTTTGAAGATTTTGCAAATTTATAGCCGAAACAAAGAAATTTTCAAATTGCAGAGGCAAAAATGTAGGGGCGTGAAGAGAGAATCTGTTTATAGTCCAGTAATCACAGTAGAAGTTGAAATCAACAGAAAATCTATCTTAAACCAAAGAAGTATAAGAAATATACCTAGAGTTTTCCAGATTTCTTGACAGAAAATTTGGAATTCGATTCGTGAAATATTAAAAAAAAAGTGACAAAATTCGACG
Organism: Taxus wallichiana var. yunnanensis; assembly: GCA_018340775.1. NCBI lineage: Eukaryota > Viridiplantae > Streptophyta > Pinopsida > Cupressales > Taxaceae > Taxus > Taxus wallichiana. The sequence continues at coordinate 343,244,190 of CM031235.1, read as the reverse complement.
TTATTTTTGATGAACACAATACCGAATCCACCGACGCAATAAATAAAGTTTCTGTACAGAATTGTGAAATCTGTGAATAAACAGCAAAAGCTTGTATGGAAATGAATTTATTTACGTGTTGACTGGGTGTCATTTTTCTTTTTCTTTTATTTCCCTTGTTGTAAATCAAAATTTTGACCTTAATATGTAGCTCGCGTTTTAATTGTGGAGTTTGACTTTATTTGACTGCCAAGAACGGAGTATTCAATGTTGGAAAGGTTACCCCGTACTCCGAACAGTCATTAAATTTGACGGCCTACCTTGCCCGTGGAAAACAAAATTCTCCGCATCATATATATTACATAAACTGAGCTTTACAAATGTTTATATAATGGGCTTTACAATAAAAATGTATTATACGAATATATGAATATACAGTTATATTATACATAGCATGTGAGTAAAGGAAATTTTGGCGAGGAAGAAATGTATTGTACATGCATTGAAATAAAACAAATTATGAAATTGAGTATTAGGGAAGGAAGAACATAATATGGGTATAGGATATTTTGGCAAGGAAGAAAGGTATTCTATAGAAATTGAGAAGGTGACAATTTTTTTCCATTATTTATTATCTATTCAATTAAATAATTAAAAAAATTTAAATAATAAATAATATAAAATTATTAAATAATAAATAACATAAAAATTTTAAAAATAAACAATAAACAAAATAAAGAAGAAAGATATGTTTTTTTTTAATTATTGGCAAATAGTTTTTGAAAGGGACTATACCCTTATACAAGAAGGCTCAAAAAGCCGATGTGAACAAATAAGGCCCAACGAACAAGAAAAAGCAGAAAAAACCTACACATAATAAAACACAAGACGAATAAACTACAAATCAGCATAAAAACAATTGGTTTATAAATGATCAAGCAATTCGCTTTCGACAAAGAAAGTGAAACCTTGATGATGGTGAAAGCAAAGACCAAGAACCTAGCAAGGCAGAGAAGCGGTATTCTTGGAGAATAGTTTTTATTTTTACGCACCGTAATCCAAACTGTAGAAGCCTCCGTAATTAGGGTATTGAAACAAGGAGGCGTATTTTCCTTATCCTCCATAGATCCAACTGGGACAACGGATTCATTATCTTCATTAGTATCTTTCTTAATGCCACCAACAGAATGAGATTCTTTGGCGCATTCAACAACTAGAATTTCTGAAAGAGGGGTTTCCAAGACAAAATCATCATCAGTATCTATACTTGACTCCTCTTTGGCTTCGAAAATTAGGTGTTCAGGAAGGGCATTTTTCCACCAGTTGTTTTTTCCATTCTTTCGCTTTTCTACTCCGCAAACATCAGCAGTGTGTCCGGTAGCAAAACACTTTCTGCACCTAAAGGGCAAGCCTTCATAATCTAATGATTGTGTCCAAGTTCTGCTTTGGACTATAAGCTCTATATTTGCAGGTAAATTTTTGGATGTGTCCAGCTCAACAAGGATTCTAGCAAAGGTTGTGTGCGTGAAACCAGTGGTTTGGGGGTCAATGAAAAGGGTATGACCCAAAGTATTTCCAATAGCAGTTAGACAAGTACGGTCCCAGAATTGGAGCGGTAAATGGGGCATTCTAATCCAGACTGGTTTGCAGGCAAATGATTCAGTGATTGGGTTAAAAGCTGGGAACCAGGGTTTCAAAACCAAGTAGTGGGATTGCAAAGCCCAGAGTTTTTTATCTATGACTTCCTTGTCCCTAATTGAGGAAAAAACAACAATAAATGTACCTTTCGCACATGGATAAAGATCTAACTTACCAGATAGAATCGGGATCCAGTGCTTTGTAATCCAGTCATGAAGGGTAGCTAGGTTTGGCCAGAGCCCGCTGAATCTCCCGATCAGGGCATGCTCTAGGTAGAAGCGTTCTGAATCAAGGACTTCATCCCTAAATGAAACGTCGGGGTTAGTAACCGCAGGGGTAAAGGTGTGATGGGGCTCATCCTCAGGCGAGACCCCGCCGCCTGTAAAATATCTTTAAATGTAGTCGATCTTGTGTGGGTTATTATTCAGGACATGAACCCTGGTATCAAGACAGTCTGTCATAGTGAGCTTCGTGTGTAAATCCACTGAAGAAGAGCGGTTCAGAGGTTGTAATGGAGATCCGCCGCCAAAGCTCTACCATTGCAGAAACGCCATTAGCGGCAGAGTGATCAAGACAGGAGATCTTGTCTTCGTAAAGGCGTCGAAGAGATCCGTCCCATGAGAGGAACCAGCAGGGTTGGGAGCCGCCTTAGCATCACAAAATGCCTGATCAATCCACGAAAGGACATGATCTGCGTCAGTTTGTGAAAGAAGAAAGATATGTTGCTCACTAATTTTATGGAGAGTTTTTTTTTCTAAAATATAATTTGTAAAAAAATTCCAAACACTCAAGTTTCAATGAGAGTGCAATATTTTTCTTCTTTACCAAATTAAATCTCGTTTAGCATATGGTTCAACAAATAAATATAGTTTATAAATACATAAAGATGATATATAAATGAATCTAGATTTCTATTATATTTGTTTTCTTTTTTGATGAATAAGATCTTATATTTTATTAATACGTAAAATGATACAAGATAATTCACAAAAATGGGTGGTATGGAAGCACACCCCAAAACCTTAAACTAAACTAGGCAAGAACAAATCTTAGGAATAAAATCGATTACAAAGCATCAAAAAGTATAAAAGCAAAAAGATTAAACCACCGATGTGAATTGTTTTCTTTTCAATTTTGTGAATATATTATTAAATTAGAAAATGGTTAAATTTTAATCACAATTAACATCTTAAGTTTGTGTCGTCAAATTTAAACCTTCAATCCAATAGTTCATGGACAAATTTCATAAAGAGGTTTTTATGATTTATATTTTTCCTTGTTGACTAAGTACAATATCTTAAATAAATCTCTTTTAAAATAACCAGAGATATAAATTTCAAGACTTAGATTTTGGATTGTTTACATTCCACATTAATTAATAATTTCTTTTTTTGGGTAATCTAGAGGGATCAATGAATACTTGGACAATCTAGAGCATTGAAAAGTGAAATTATAACATAAGGAGAGCGCCACCAATCAACCCCCTGGAGCAACGCACATGATCCCTCAACGCATGTTCGCACACTAATAAATTAATAAATATATTATGTAAAGCCGCAATGTTAGGGTTTGGCGCCTAATTAACTAAAATGGAACTAATGTGCTAGGAAATAGTAACCCTAGTTAATATAATTAGGAGGACTAAAACATTATATAAATGCAGTAAATAACATAAAGTAGATGCAAATAAATATGCTAAGTAAAATGAAACCCTAAATGTGCAAGAGAATGAAGAGAAATGGCTTAGATGATTGTTGTAGATGGTCGCTTGCAGTGTTAAGTTTGAGGATAAAACTTGGAAGTGCGATAAACACTCGTGGACCTCGAAAGGGTAGATCTGGAAGATCTAAAGTGATCTGGGGTATTAGAGTGTACTAGGGCACCCTGGGGCACCCTGGTCTACAATCTAGGTGCTTTGATCACTGTAAATGCTCAAAACCTGCAACTGGTATGGTTGCAAGTTGGTTTTGAACCTTCCCTATTTTTGTCGTGTTGGATTTGTCGGATGAGCTGGAAAATGACCTGTAATGCAAAGAGAAGTATCAAACCCTAGAAAAATAAAAGATGCAAATGAATGGGTTGGAATGACCTTATCCACCAAGCTTGTGGTCTTATTACTGAGCGTTACACTACATTTTAGACCCGGATGTAGTTATGGTGTGTGTGTGCATATCGTTCCCTAGGTGTTTTCGTGTCACTTGCACTTTGTGAAATAATGAGCGGTAGTAAGTGTGGAAAATGTAAATAGCATGTGTGCATGTAATAGAACATAATCCCTCCCCCTATGCAGTGTGTGTGATGTAGATCTCCTAGCCTTGATGCATGACACTATGTGGATATAAGTGATGCAATAGATGCAGCTCTAGATGGAGTGATAGTAGTGTGTAATGTTATGACCTAGGACCCTCATTATGGTCTTATAACTTTATATTTATAGGGCTCTCAAGCTTAATTTCGTAATTAATCCCGATAAGGCCGACTAGGAAAAAGATAAAGATGACCAACAACTAGAAATGACCCAAAAAGGAGCGAAAGGGGATTTACATAGATCGGGGCACCCAAAGTGGGACCACGGCCCCCAAATCAGCCTGGGGCGCCCTGATTTTGGGCTAGAATGACAGGTAGTTGTGAAATAGACGGATATGTGTTGGAAAATACACAGGAACTACGAAATAAAATATAAAATAAAGATGGCCAAAAGGTGGGATTAATTAGTACTTTGTACACTTGAGAACCTTCTAAATAGTAGTATAAGACCAGGCTAAATTATGTGTAAAGTGCATAATTTTTTCTACAGTGCCTACCATTATAGACACGAAATCACACACTTTGTTCTATTACATTACACCTCTAGTATGCCATTATATGCATGATTCCTAAGCAAGAAAACTAAACATTAACAACACTTGTTTTACTTTGCATTTACATTGTTTTATCATTTGTTTTTCTAGAACTATCCCTTTACTTTTGGACATTGCACAACATGTGACCTAACTCAATATTTCTTGTCTTATGCTTAGAGCCTTTCGACACTAACACCTAGTAGGGACAGAGTGCTCAGACACTATTGTCCCCTTTGGGCGCTTTTGTCCTCTTTCCCTCTTCTCTTATGTTTAAAATGCCACATCGACCATTATCTTTTCTAAAACTCTTATTATCACTTTGGGTCAAACTTTTAGGGTTTTTAATGACGAAATTCAAGTAAAGGAATCAGATACACATGTAAAGTAATAGCTCAAATTGTCTAGCTCCTTAAGAAGTAATATACATGACTTACTATTCTAAGGGGTTGGACAATTTGGGCTATTACTTCCTATCTACTACTTGGGAAAAAAGCAACATTCAAAGACTACATTTGGGTTGCATCATTCATTGCATAGAAGGGCAAATTCTGAGTTCCATAACACACATTTATCTTGGGGGAAAAGTAGTTGTAACCCGCTATCTTGGTGTAATTGGCACAAGGGCAACCTAGCTTCAAGGGACACAATTCTATCACACACACACACACACACACACACACACACACACACAACTACATTGAGTCTGAAATGTAGTGCAATGCCCAGTGACAATCACATTGGGGTGATCGTCGAGGTTAGTCTGATTCAAGCATATGCATATTGCATTTTGTCTAATGTGTGCATGAGCCTTGTGTAGGTAACTAGGGTTTGTTTTGCAGATACAAGTGCGACAATGAAACCCTATGGTGAATTTAGAGTGAAGTGAATGCGATCTTATCAAACCCTGAAAAGATCAAATTTGGACTCTTGTCAGGATACTACCACCTAGTACAAACACTTGGCACTGGGTGGTCCTATCCCCTTATGGGTGCTACTATCTAGAAGATTTGCAGATCTTTGTTTTCCACACAAAGCATATACAACTCAAATCCATCATGTTCCATCACAGTTTCAGCCCATAATCATCCCAATACGATTAGACACAAGTCAAGTCACTCTTGTCCTCTTGATACTTGTGATTATTTTTCATTGCATGTTCTCGATATTATCTTTTTTATCTCAATCATCTAATAAAGATTTAATTATGTTAAATCATTTGGTGAACCCTACCCGATCATCGAACATCGTAGCCTTAACCCTAATGACCTTAGGTTTTACTTCTTTATGTGCGGATTTCAATACCTTTCATTCATCATGTCGACTCTCAGGATCATTATCAACATCTATCTAGCTTACCCACTCTCATAGTTATCATAGCTCCCATGTATCTTCATCTAGCACACAAGATCTTGAATCTATTATTCATTCTCAAATAATTGTTGAAAATGCACCTCCATTGTATATTCAAGTTCACATTCGTAATGTGCTTGTTAAGCATGCTTTAGTTGATAATGGATCTAGTCTTAATATATGTAACATTTCCTTTCTCCATCAAATAAGATTTTTTTGTTGATCTAACTCCATCTACTTTATGTATTTGTGGCTTTGATAACACACCTAAATGAGTGTTGGGAGAAATCTTTCTACTTATTATTGTAGGACCATGCACTCTTAATGTTTTATGTCATGTTATGCCTAATAATCTCAATTATAATATCCTTATAGGTCGTACTTGGTTACATACTATACATGCAATCCCTTGTACCTAAGCCATAACCTACAATGTCATTGTAACACCTTCTTCCATGGATAATGCTACAATAGATTCCACACCTCATGTTGTTAATCTTTGTGATATCCCTCTTATACATGATGATGAAGACACTACTTACATTGCACATCATTCTCCTCTTGTGATAGACTATAGTACTTCTAGTTTACATGATGAACTTTCTATTGCCTCTCATATCCCCTTCACAATGTCATCATTACTATGGCTCTCAAATATGTTGCTTACAATTCTAATGATCATATGCTTATTGATTCCAATATTACATACTTACCACAACCTCTTCACCACAAGTAAGAACAAAATATGATGATTTGCTAACGATTACCGATGTTTTCCCCACACATTTTCCAAACTTCTATGCATGACTCATATACTATGGTTGCATCTAATCTTGTTGCATCCATGGGAGCCATCAATTCCCCTCTTTCCATATTTATGTCTATGATCAAAGGGGTACTACATACAACTTTAATGTTTCCAATCTTCCCAAATTATATTTATTGCTTATGACGAGTCATGTGTCTCTTACCCCATTTCTTGAGGTTGATACTGGAAAACCTCCTAGCACTATATATGTTACAAATCCTTTGACTCACACATTGATCCTTATTATTTCCATTGTTGCTACAAGCCCAATGTTCCACATATTCTATTTTCTCATAATAAACACACTCTTATTGTTTATATACTTCCTACTCATGTAGTTGGGATCTTTGACTCCATATGGTTCTCCCTCATTTTGTTGACAATTTTTATGGTAGCTTTGTGCTACCCTTACTACCCGATGACACAATCTTGTTCTAGGTTCAAACATGACTATTAAGGGCATAATTACCTACATGAACCTCACTTTGCACACATACACTGGGGAAAACTTTCTCCCTCCCCTAGTCATAGTATTTCATATTATAATAATTCAAAACATTCAAATATTGGTAAAAATACAAAAATATTAGCTTAGATCTTGGTTGCATGTATCCTTGCTTACTTATACTATTCTATTTTGCATGTATCCTTGCTTACTTATACTATTCTATGTTGCATTTTTCCTATCATGTTACTTTGATTCATAGTATGTTCTATCCTTTTACATATACACATGCACGTTCACATGGTACTTTGAGGTGAATGCATGCTATCTACAAGTTATCACATGATGCATGATGCTTGACATTGTTTTCTATTCTCATTGAGGCTCTTGGGGCATCTACCTTCCTCACTTATATTTATTTAGGTGTTATCATTACAATATCTACTACTTTCATTCATATTTTCAGTTGTATACATTATGACATATTATCAATTTTTCTAACATGCTAACGGGTGCTTCATGTGTAACATTTATCTGTAGGCCTACTCCTAACCATGGTTATTTGATTTGCTTGTATCTTGTATATGTTTGTGTCTTGATTGTCATTGTCACAACGAGATATGCCCTATGCTTGATTTATTATTTACTTATATAGCCTTGAAGACTTCGATTGTCTTGTGACATCTTGAATGGTGTCTCATGTATTCCACCAACTACGTTGATCTTTTTGTTGTATTATTATGTGTTTGACTAGTTTATATTACATTATGCCATGTTTGTTTGTCATTAACACTTTTTACTAGCTTTATTCCCATTGTTTTACATGTGTCATGGTTATTTCCATGCACATTCCCTATTCCCCCGCAAGATTCCTTCTTCATATGTGCACATCTATTTCAACTTTCCTCGTTTAGGTTGTGCTCGCATTGGTTCATCTCATGCACCCCAAACAAGTGGGGGCAATCATTGGGTGATTATTTTACCCTCTCAAAGAACCCAGAAACCAAATACAAAGTGACATATAATAGAAAATTTCCAAAAAGAGCTAAGAAAATGGTTCGAAATAAGACTTGAGCCAAAAGCAACACATGGACAAAGTGTCGGGAATGATGGGCGCTAGTGTCCCACCTGGGTGGTTATGTCCTGGGCAAAAATAGGTACCTTACATGTTGAACATGATCTCAGTGATAGGTCTTATCAAAATCCAACAACAAATACTCAGTTATAAGTTATTATCAAGTACAATGAACAAAAGCAGTGACAAGTTTCATATTTTGAGTAAGGGAACTAATTACTCTTCTTTCTCATTTTACATCTTTTTCTATTAATATCAGATAAGGAGTGGCACCTATGGCATATGCGGGACAACGATGTGCTTGGAAAATGTTTCATCGTGGATAATTTATATTGGGTTTTGACCATCTACAAGTGGTACTTATTCGTGGGAAAGAATTAATGGGTGGAGACCAAACTGGAAGCTCTCCCAACACTCTTCCTATGGTGATAGGATGCCTAAATCATCAGTATATTTACATCAGTTCAAGAATTTATCACTCTTGAATCTTCCAACCATCTCCAAGGAAAAGTTCTCGAAGGAAACAAACGCAAAGGAACAATTCTATCTTTTCTCTCGTGACATTCAGGTGTATTCTATCCTTGACTCACTTGTTTTTCAAACACACTTCTATGTTGATTTCTTTAAGTTAAAGTTAAATTTCATATATCATGAGCATTGACTACACTTTTCTTCTTTTGCAGGTCTGTCCTTATCCCGACAAAGGCAACACAAATGGAACAAGGAGTAATCTCAAGCACAAGATGCTTAGGAAAAGGTAATATCCAAGTTACAAACACAGACATCATTTCCACTATGCACAAAAATCACCCCTAAGGTTCTCATCCCTCTTTGATTCCACAATACACATCCCACAATCCCCATTCAACACGCTATCGCTTCAATCTTCATTCAATACGCTATTAGTTACAACCTCCTTCGGATCTCCACAAGATACACTCTTTCTATCAACTTTATGATATCTGAATATTCATTCACCGGCATAAAGTGGGGGAGAATGTAGACACAAAACCACACACTTAATACTATTACATTACGCCTCTAAGTATGCCATTATATGCATGATTCCTAAACAAGAAAACTAGACATTAACAACACTTGTTTTGCTTTACATTTACATTGTTTTATCTTTTTATACTTTCGTCCTTTTATTTTTTTGGAACTATCCATTTACTTTTAGACATCGCACAACATGTGACCTAACTTAATATTTCATATCTTATCCTTGGAGCCTTTCGGATGCTAACACTCAATAGGGATAGGAGCACACTGGCGTTCATTGTCCCCTTTGGGTGCTTCTGTCTTCTTTCCCTTTTCTCCTATGTTTAAAATGCCACATCAACCATTATCTTTTCTAAAACTCTCTATTATCACTTGGGTCAGATTTTAGGGTTGTTAATGATGAAATTCAAGTAAATGAATCACACACACACACACACACACACACACACACACACACACACACACACACACACACACACGACTTACTATTCTAAGGGGCTAAACAATTTGGGTTATTACCTTCTATCTACTACTTGTGTAAAGAAAAACATTCAGGATGCATCATTTCACCACATAGGAACGGAAATTTACGAGTTCCATCACGCACATTCATCTTGGGGGAAAAGTAGTTGTAGCCTACCATCTTGGTGTGATTGGCACAAGGGCAACCTAGCTTCAAGGACACACACACACACACACACACACACACACACACACACACACACACACACACACACACCAAAACTACATTGAGTTTGAAATGTAATGCAACGCTCGGTGAAAATCACATTAAGTTGACCACTAAGGTCAGTCTAACTCAAGCATATGCATATTTTATTGTATCTAATGTGTGTTTGAGCCTTGTGCAGGTAGCTAGAATTTATTTTGCGTGTACATGTGTAACAATGAAGTCCTACACGGTGAAGTCAAAGTGACAAAGAGCGAAGTGAAGGTGAGATTATCAAACCCTGAAAAAAAGATCAGATCTGGATTCATTGGCAAGACACTAGCGCCCGAGAAGTCTTGTCCCCTTTATGGCAATTCTTGTCCAAAATATTTACATATCTCCATTTTCCGGTAAAAGTATATACGCAACCTAGATCCAACTTGTTCCGTCATTGTTCCACCCGAACCATCCTGCACTATCAAATACAAGCTAAGTCACTCTCATCCTCTGTTACTTTGCTTATCTGTCATTGCATGTTAGATCCTTTATGTTTATGATGTTATCGATTGATCGCAGTCCTTTGATAAATATTTAATTCTATTAAATCAACCATCCAATCGCCCTGTGTTTGAGTCATGACATGACTCTCGGGATGGCCCCTCCGAGATCTCAGTTCATAGTTTTAGCTATAAAAACGTTTACTGAGCAAATAAAAACTCCAAAATGAAAAATAATTGAGCCCTAAACTCTATAAGTACGACCAAGATATTACAATTTTTTGATTGACTTCTCTAAAGAAAAAGAAAAAAACTTTTGAATAACAATCAAATGAACGTCAAATAAAAGGATGACATAACATCAGAATAACGGTCAAATATATGTCAAATTTAAGATTGAGAATAATAGTGAACACCACACCCTATTACATCGACCCCTTGTTGCCATCGTAGAATGCCTATAAGCATAATAATAATTAGATTGAGTAAAGTCTTTTGGGAAATCTATATGTGGTTTTTAATTGACATTTTGGATAATCTTGTGATCCATCACCAAGAAAAAACATATCATAAAGTGATTCGAAATGTTGATTAAAAAATCACACAGGTTTCCCAAGAGACTTTCCTCATACTATAGTTGTGAACTCCTTAGATATTTAATTTATTATTAGTATTTTTGAATATCATAAATAAACTATTTTAATTATGTCAAGGATGTCTTACAATAACAATTGGTAGTGGTGGTGGACTATAATGTTCATGACTTGTTAACAATAAATGTTTGACTTAAAATTGACTTCTATTTTCCCGTGACATGTTCATGCCAACCTTAAATTTGACGTCCATTTAACTCTCACTTAGACGTTTCACTTTCCAATAAAAATCGTAATATCTTAGCAATATTGTGGACTTTGGAGCCCTTTTTCATAAATATTTTTCCTACCCTAACACAATGGTGTAGCTAGATTGACGCGTCTTTTATGACCACTCAATAGAAAATTCATGTTGAAGATAACGAAAAATTTATTAATCAATGTGATATGTGAGAAATCCAACACAAAAATATTGCAATTGATATCTCTAAGTATTTATCTCTCTCTCTCTCTCTCTCTCTCTCTCTCCATATATATATATATATATATATATATATATACCATATAGATATATTTAAGATATTTGTTATGCCAAGAAGTATTCTACAATTATAGCACATAGTGGAAGAGGCTCTGTCGTGCCCATGAAGGAAAAACTAGGCCACACAATTATTTTATTTACATTTGTATTATGCCACTCAACTTTAGAAAATCAAAACAAATATAGGGGCCTTCTTACTTGCTCCAATTTTTAATGACTATATTAAATTTATTATTTAATAGGAGAAATATTCTTGAACATCTATTTTCAATTCAAATTATTATATGTTATACATCTATGTAAAATATTTTGAGAGGTCTCATTATACACACACATATTCCACTTTTGATATCTCTTGCATCTTTTGCATATATTTATTTAATATGGGTATGCCAATACTAGTTGATTTATAATTATTACTTAGTAGAAATAAATTTTACAATTTTATGTTTACATTGCATACCCTCATTCCCTCATAATTTTAATGGGTTGAAATTACTCTTTCGAAATGATTGATGCTCCACATTCTTATAAAAGATGTTATTTGCAATTTTACACCGTAGTAAGTCAGAGGGAATCGAGGCATAAGCTACTGACTTGGGAGAGGCTAGAAGGTCAATCCATGTTCTAAAATAAATAAATCATGGAAGGGGCATGTAATGTAATAATGCAAAGTTCGAGTATGTCGGTGTTAATGTGAAAGGATAAGTTTATGGTGTCAAAATTGATGTGAGAGGATGTGGTGAGGAGTGGAGGTGGTCAGATACTAGGTAGTTGATATTGATGCGAGAGAATATGATGAGAAGTGGAGTTGGTTGAGTTGGAAGCATCTTCGACGAGAGTACTCCACTTTGTATTGATGTAAGGGTGGATCTAAGTCGCTAGAAGCTTAGGAGCATAGCATCCCATATTCATATCCTTGTGTGGGGAAGTGATTGGAGAAGACAAGTCAATGGAAAAGAGAAACAATGAAAAGTAAAAAGAAATGGTGATTAGTAATGAGAGAATATTAAATATGTGTGAAAATAAATTGAATTAAAAAATCAATCAAACATAAACAAGGCCATGATATGGAAAATCCTGTCGAAGGTTTTGTTTTTTTGTTGTGCTTCATGTATTTGTTCTATGTTTTTTGCGTGGAAATTGTGCTACATTCTGGAATTGTAGCGACTATTTGAACAGGTGTGATCAAATATTGTAATCCAAAAATGGTAGTGTATTTGTGAATGTCTATTTTGGATAGGATTTTTTATCACATTGGTGTCATGTTGTTTAAGCAATTAGGCGAACATATTAGCCGAAATTTGATGCATGACTTGAATTGATTGTTGTGATACATGAATGTGATATGTAGCTTGAGGAAGTTATTAACATCTAGTTCAAGTTTTTATGATTAAAGGGCATTATTGTTTCGCGGAATATAAATTTTTTTAATGAAACATATTGTAAATCGATGACAAGATTGTGAAGAAGCATAAAGTTTACTTAGAAGGAATATTAAATTAAAAAAAAAAAAAAAAGAGGTAACATGAACATTTATGAAAAATGCCAAAAAAAAATTTGATTGCACAAGGGTCAATATTAATTTGAGGAAAATGAAAGTGTAAACGTTGATAAAATAACATCTGGCAGGCTGTGCTATTCATTGTAAGAACATTATTTGTGGAAGACAATGGCGAGTTCGTAATCCACACAGAAATGTAAAACAGAAAGAAGGGCATAGTAGCATTGTGCAATGTGTTAGCTGCAGTGGAGTCTGGAACTTTGAAAAAGAGGTTATTTGTTGAGGAACTCAGGAAGTGATAAGGTCCTTTCTATTCGATGGCAATTATCTGATGATGAAACCTTGGCTAAAGTGTATGTTGCATATAAAGCAGATGCACCTAGAACAGAAATACTTCTTGATTGTTGTTTGCTATTTGAAGAGTATCACGCAAATCTTCTTTGTGAGCATTTAGCCAATGCCCTCAACTTTTGGCTTAATATATAGTATGTACAAATTAGCACGAGTTCCCTTCGGTGGCTTTCAATTTTTTTCTAGTAAAAGCAATGTAAATGACCCTGCATGCTTATAACATTGCTACAATATCTAGTTTAAAGTTCAACAAATATTGTCTATGCTGGACGCATTTGTACAAGGATCATTGAGACTATTTATAACCTGGAGGGTTTATGGCCAACATAATATATCCATCTTATTCATTAAAAAGAGTGTACAATGACAAACAACAACAAAATATTCCAAGTAGAACTCGATGCTGGAGGCCATAACGACCTTCAAATAAAAGCACAAAAAGGGCTGGATTTTAGTACAAAATCCTCCCAACAACATTTACTACACCTCCCTGCTACTCTCACACTCCACAGTGTACAAAATCTTAGAGCTATCAGCATGGCCTCTGCCCATCTTGGAGAACAACATAATAATAAATAGTTTCAGTAAAAGAGTTGAATAACCTCTGAATGATGGCATTTCCTTCCATTGCAATGTCCACACTCCACCAACACCACGGGTGGTGAAATGAAGCCATCACTGTTGCAGTTTCCAAAAGGTTGCAGAGTGGCAAGGAAATAGCCTAGCCCTTCAGCAACAGTCATTTTCCATTCCGGACTGGTTTTGGTTATAGCGAGTTGTGTTCCTTGCAAAACATGTCATCATTGACCACTAAGAAAAAGCATTGAAATGATTAAACAACCCACAGCTCTAAAACCAACTGTTATCAAAAGAACCCGAGGCTATAAAATTGAAAAATAAAAGAGCACTACTTCCAATTGTCCATTCGAACGTTCTTTAGTATCTTCAACAGGTTTTATACCCTTACTTCTGCACGTATGGAGCAGAAGCTGCAGAATCCATTTCAAAGCCAATCTCATGAGGAACAAGCAACTTCAGGTTTCCAATCAAGCATCTCATCAGATATCTGGGAAGCAACTGCAACCCATGAAAACATAATTCTTCACCAACATGGTGAAGCAACAACTGAAACAACAGAAGCAACAGAGAAGCAATTTTCCAAGTCATTTCGGGGAGTTGTGTATTTATTAAGCTGTGTTTGTTTGGATAGATAAAAAGTATACTGACCTGTTGATTGGATAATCTGCCCTTGTTTAGATAGGGAAAAAGTATACCGAGTTGTTAGATTAAACAAAAAAACATGGCAATGGCATTGTAGGTGTTTTTGCCTATTGTTATTGTATCCTAGGCTTTTGTACATACAAATTGAAGCTTTCACATATGCCTAGTTAAAATTTTGATGCCCAACACAAAATTATCAGTAGATAGAGCAAATGACATAAATGAAATGTGCCTTACATAATTTTCTAGTAGTGCCTGTGCCAAGGAACACAAATATCTCCTGATTTATTTAAGCTAAACAATTTCTAAGAGCAATCGACTGTATAAGATCAATTCATTCCAAGCCATCTGTTTAAAGAGCTCTGGATAAGTATTCTTTCATCAGATAATCAAGGGATTATTCTCCATACAACTAAGTTTGAAATCTTTATGATGGATTCGAGCATTGCAAATCAAAACATAACGCACCTTGTCTATAGGAAACTGCAGGTCTGTAGTTGCAAGTACCCAAGTAGACATCTATACAAAATGTGGAATCATACCTAATGCACATGAACTATTTGAAAGAATGCCTGAAAAAGATGTGGTATCAGGGACTGCCTAATGGTTTGTTAGATGTAGTTGCAAGTGCTCTAGTATACATCTATACAAAATGTGGAAGCATATCTAATGCACATGAACTGTTTGAAAGAATGCCTGAAAAAAATGTGGTATCAGGGATTGCCATGATTGCAGTATATCTACCAGATGGATTTTGCAGGGATGCTCCCACTCTTTGACGTACTAAAACACTTTAGAACATGGCCTGACCATTTAAGCTTCATTTCTGTTTTATTAGCATACAACAACAAACAACAAAATTACCGAAACAAACCTCTGTAGTAGGGCCGGAAGAAGCAATTTGATGGATTTTCAACAAATCCATTTTGGGCATATCCTGCAATCATTACTATTCATGATACCACATTTTTTGAGGCATTCTGTCGAACAGTTCACGTACCTATTCTATGGCTCCACATTTTGCATACATGTCTACCAGGACATTTGCAACCACATCTGACAAAATTCCTCTATCCTTTATGCTTTGATGGATGTCCATACCCTGTTCCAAAGCTCCCATTTTGGCACAGGCTGGGAGTATGTTGGCAAATGTAAACTGATGGGGTTGAAAACCTGTTTGTTGCATATGGTGAAACAGTGTGATTGCCTTGTGAGGATAACCATGTCTTCTGTATGCTGCAATAATTGTATCACCTGTGAGCAATGAAAGAGTGGACTGTCTTTCCTTGTGAAACCATGCTCGTGAAAATACAGGCCTGCAATAATTTCAAAATTTATTAATTCATTGTTATGAAGATTACACCTTGATGGAAAAATTCTTTCCAACTCCCCACGAATGCATTAGATGCCAGATCAATCGTGGTTATGTAATCATGGATGTCTTTGCCGTTTTGCAAATCGCAAAGGTCAGCACATGCCTTGAAGACAACAGGGAACATAAAATTATTTGGGCAAAAGAGTTGAATAACCTCTGCATGATGGCCTTTCCTTCCATTGCAATGTCCACACTCCACCAACACCAGAGGTGGTGAAATAAAGCCATCACTGTTGCAGTTTCCAAAAGGTTGCAGAGTGGCAAGGAAATAGCCTATCCCATCAGCAACAGTCATTTTCCATTCTTGACTGGTTTTGGGTATAGTGAGTTGTGTTCCTTGCAAAATAGGTCATCATTAACCACTAAGAAAAAGCATTGAAATGATTAAACAACCCACAACTCTCAAACCAACTGTTATCAAAAGAACCCGAGGCTATAAAATTGAAAAACAAAAGAGCACTGCTTCCAATTGTCCATTCAAACGTTCTTTAGTATCTTCAACAGGTTCTATACCCTTACTTCTGCACATATGGAGCAGAAGCTGCAGAATCCATTTCAAAGCCAATCTCATGAGGAACAAGCAACTTCAGGTTTCCAATCAGCATCTCATCAGATATCTGGGAAGCAACTACAACCCATGAAAACAGAATTCTTCACCAACATGGTGAAGCAGCAACTGAAACAGCAGAAGCAAAGCAAAGAAGCAATTTTCCAAGTCATTTTGGGGAGTTGTGTATTTATTAAGTTGTGCTTGTTTGGATAGAGAAAAAGTATACTGACCTGTTGATTGGATAATCTGCCCTTGTTTAGACAGGTAAAAAGTATACCGAGCTGTTAGATTAAACAAAAAAAACATGGCAATGGCATTGTAGGTGTTTTTGCCTATTGTTATTGTATCCTAGGCTTTTGTACATACAAATTGAAGCTTTCACATATGCCTAGTTAACATTTTGATGCCCAACACAAAATTATCAGTAGATAGAGCAAATGACATAAATGAAATGTTCCTTACATAATTTTCTAGTAGTGCCTGTGCCAAGGAACACAAATATCTCTTGATTTATTTGAACTAAACAATTTCTAAGGGCAATCGACTGTATAAGATCAATTCATTCCAAGCCACCTGTTTAAAGAGCTCTGGATAAGTATTCTTTCATCAGATAATCAAGGGATTCTTCTCCATACAACTAAGTTTGAAATCTTTATGATGGATTCGTGCATTGCAAATCAAAACATAACGTACCTTGTCTACAGGAAACTGCAGGTCTGTAGTTGCAAGTACCCTAGTAGACATCTATACAAAATATGGAAGCATACCTAATGCACATGAACTGTTTGAAAGAATGCCTGGAAAAGATGTGGTATCAGGGACTACCTAATGGTTTGTTAGATGTAGTTGCAAGTGCTCGCAGCTTGAACAATCAGTTTGGGCCTTCTAATAAGCTTTCCAAGCAAGTGTTTCTTCCCTTTCACACCTACTTCTATGCTCTCGTGCTTCTTCCAACTCTTTTTCAAACAGTTGCTCCTCTTTCATCAAATTTTGCAAAGAAACATTTCCACACTGTAATAAATCATTTCGAATATGAATGACAATTGGTCTTGTGTTGCTTAAAGGACCTCTATTTCCCTGCATCATATACGAACACTTTTGTGAGTTCAAAGAAAATTTCAAAATATCCCAGAAGGAGCTTAAGCTTCCAGTTGAACAAGAAGCTATAACTGCCATTCCACAACTTCCCTGGATGTGACAATAGTTGAACCTCTGTCTTTTGTGCTCCTTGAGGAACATCACCAGAGGTTTCTGAGATAGACATTTTTTCACGAACAAGCCATGTGGATTGCCTACCATAAGTTAGATCAAACCAACTTTATTCAATGAAGGGATGAAATCTGTGTCCATCCATGTCTATTTTAGCATTCTTCAACAATGGATTGTTACACACCTGAATTTATTTTCTGCGAAAAGTTTTCATTATCTGCAGTTTTGACTGACTCGTTCAAGACCAGTCTCTCACTCTTTTCAATTTCCATCTGCACTTCTTCACCTTCCTGGACAGGAAACCATTGAAAAATTGTAAAGGATACAAGAAACCAAATCTCCAACAAAAGCGCCAAAACCTCCAAAGGTCATTTGACACAAACATTAAAAGGAAGCTACAAATCAACAAATCAAATTAACCCTAGCTGTGCAGTAAAAGATAGAAGCTTACTCTTGAAATGACCTGTACAATTTTACTATTCAGTTTATTTTGGAAGCCTTCAACTGCACTATGTTTTTGATGCTCTGGAGTATATTGAGCAAGAGCCTGAGCCCGTGATAAATTAACATCATTTCTTGATCCCATGGATCCATCTACCTTGCAGTTTTTGTTTCCTTCTCTTTCTAAAAAACAATCGATGATGGAAATCCACAGGAATTACCCACTTTGATGGTGTGGATGCAGGCATGCTTATACTAAAATTTGAAAATCTTTCATCAATATCCACTGCTACTTTTTGATATTTTCGCCCTACAGGAACATCTTCAGTATGTGGTCTTTTAGAACCTGCTGAGTGGAGATCCCTTATAGGATCCTTGTCAATAGAGCCATCCTTTACATGATTATATTCAACATCAATGTTTAACGGGTTTCTCCTCTGCTGTTGTAGACCATTCACATTAACCTTCAAACCTGCATCACAGAGTTCTTGCAATGTAACCTGCAAAACTTTCTGTTTTTCTTCTCCTGTTTCCATATCTGATGTGCCTGCTAACATCAAAGATGCTGGTTTCATAGACAATTGTCTGCCAGTATTTCCAACTGTTGACTCTCCAACTCCTGGTATAACGGTATGCAGACGAAGCAGGTGATTCAAGAGGAGGGCGCTGGTAGTCTGAGGACTCTACACCGCAGTCGTGAGGAGGATAGTAGCAGAGGCGGTGCCACGGAAGTTGTGGCAATGACAAACACCTCAAGCACGACACCGTCGTCGTAAGGAACCATTCCAAGATAAAACACGCGTCTCAGCAAAGGCATGCAGGTGAAGCAGGAGGACAGGGAAAGCAGGAGCCTGGATGACAAACACCTCAACCTCTTCTGCGTCGTCGTAAGAGATCTAGTCCAGAGTAGCCACGCCTCCGGCGTAAATAGACAATGTAACTATAATAAACGTCGCTTGCATAAGGTAAACCAAGCAATTAAGATCAAAGAAAATTCAAATCAACCAACAAGGCCCAACGATTATTCACACTACAAGAATCGAACTGAACAACCAAAATACATCAAAGTCTGGTGGAAAATCCATGGTCTTGCATTTGTAGGGGAACATATAGCTATCGTTCATCTAGACAGTGCAGGTATCCGCATAAAAATGAAAGACAATAAGTCCGTATGACTATAACTACGCTGCAGATGCTGAAATGCTGGTTGATCCTTCTCTGTCCATGTTTTTGATGGAGAAAGATTTACGCAATGGAACGCAAGTGTCACTGCAGCTGGTGCAGAGAAGTACGTCTAAAAATCCATACTTCCTTCCCAGGGGAGTGGCGGATGCAATACCATTTTCCTCGAACAAGCTGTCTGTAACGTTGAAGGAGCTGGACATAGAGCAGGACTCAGAAATGGCTTCTGCGATGAAGGAGACACTGCATGAATGCGAGGCCCCTGCGATTGCAAAAATAATTAACCAAAATTTACAAGAAAGTAATGAAAACATTAAATCTACCTTTTGATCAAGCCAAACAATAGACAGGAAAATTCTCGAGCCCCACAACAGCCACTGAACCTGTCATATCATTTAATGCAAGTCAGGACTTTTTTCTTCCTCGAAAATCGTCACAAATAAAGGGAAAATTTGACCAGCCAATGATATGCTAAATAAATGATGTTTTAAAATTATAAAAATATTGTTTTTTTCAAAAACTATAGCCCATACTAAAATAATCCAGATGGCAATATTTGATTGAAGCAAAAAAAAGGTTAATATGTGAGGTGAAGACAATATATCTGCCTTCCGCAGGGTAAAAACTTATATTTACAAACTAATTGATCTAAATTCCGAAAATAAATTTGTTAGCGATACAAAATTCCACCATATTTTTATTTTAACATAAAAGGCATGAATGCTCAAATATGTGGGTTTAGATGTGAAAGATGAGAATCGGACAATAAAAGTAGATGAGAACATCTTGAAAAAGCACGTCCAAAAAAGCAGATGAAGGGCCATTAAATGACCGTCTTACTTTAAGGGATACATATTTTTGACTTTAAATGATAGGTAGAGTTTTCGTGTGTATTAAATTTCCACGTACCTTCGCCCGGAATCACCCAAATCGTATACGAAGCGAGTAATTTAAGTAAGTCTTTGGAGTAGGTGAGACCCACATAAACGAACCAACAAACAATAATGCCAGATGGCAACAACTTAAAAAGTTGATTTAAAGATTGCAGAGGTTCGAATTGAAAAACTTCTTTAAAAAAATATGGAAATAAACATGTCAAAGGTTAAATTTGACGCCCACTCATGTTTGTCAAACAAATTTTAAGTGACTAAGTTTTCAATATTTTCTTAAAAATACAAAAATATATAAAAGACTATTTTTATATTTAATTTTTAAATATATATATTTATGTGTATTAGTATAGTTTGTATATAAACATATATAAAAAATGATGGTTAGATTTTAGATATGTAAGTTATATATGATTTTGGTTATTTAAAAAATTATAGGATTTTACAAAAGTGTGAAAATAGCCGTATAAGTTTTTATGAGCATTTATATGTATAGGCATCTAATAATAATATTTTGTTAAATAAAATATAATGATTTAGTGCATGTAATAAGTTTAATGTTAATATTATTAGATATAATTTATCATTTTGTATTTTAAAAGTGATTTTTAGTTGTCTTTAAAGATGATTTTTGATTGTCTATGTTAGATCTTTGTTATTGTAATTTATGAACACTTAAATATATTGTTTTAATATATACAATAGGGGTTGGTTTAAATTAGGTGTTATTAATTTGTTATGATAATTTTTGTGGCTTTAAATTTTCATTCCTTTATAAATGTCATAATTTTGAATTATTTTATGTTTTGTTGGTGACATGTTATTATTGGGTTGAATTTACAGCCACCTATAATGTCAAACAATTTTTAAGTGATGGTAAATTTTCAATATTATCATTTTAATATATATATATATATATATATATATATATATATTATATAATATATATTTATATATATATATATATAGGGTTTTAAATATTTTAATATGACATTTATATTTTATATCGTGATAATTATTTAAAAAATTTACAAGTATTTTATGGTTAAAATGATGAAAACATGTAAATGACTCCCAAATTTAACCCTTGCATGTTATGATTTAGGGAAAGGTGTATCCTATAAGTTTATAATTATTTATATGGAAAAACCCCTAACAATAACATTTTCTTAAACAAAATCTAATGATTTGGCGCATGTAATAAATATAATGTCAATCATTGGATATAATTTATCATTTTATATTTTAAAGGTGATTTCTAGTTGTCTTTATCACATCTTTTTCTTTTTTTTGTATGTTAAAGATGATTTATAATTGTCTTTATCACATCTTTTTCTTTTTTTTGGTATGTCAAGATGATTTATAATTGTCTTTATTATATTAATTTATGGACACCTAAAGATCGTCTTTATATATATATATCTATAACATTTGTCTATAATAGGGGATTGGTTTAAATTAGTTATTTAATTGTTATGGTTTTAAATTTTAATTCCTTTATAAATATTGAAATATTTTGAATTACTTTATGTTTTGATTGTCTTAAATAAGTATTGTTTGCATAGTCCTAATACATGATAGTATTGTCTATATTATAATGTCCTTTATGTTGTGTGGTATCCTCCTATGATAATCCTAACTTAATTGTTGTTCTAATGCATTTTGTGTTTGTGTTGCTTTAGCTTTTTGGCATGTAATGTATTTGTTGGCCATCAAAAAGACACTTTTAACCTTCCTTCCCATTGGAAGTAAGTGTTTGAGATCTCATTATCTTGGGCATAAGGTGGGTGTTTAAACCCACTTGTTCTCAAACAAGTCTATTAATCATGTCTCAATTATACAAGGTGATTGATGTCATTTGTCACCAATCAACAACAATTACAAGAAAAATTATGAAGTTATTAATGAAAATATGATGTGACAAATCCAAATTAGATGCTTTGGGATCAATATCTTTTAATAATTTCGTATTGATGTGCTTATGATAAGGAGGATTGTGCGTAATAACTAAACAACAACAAAACAATAAGAAGGTTCTAGAAAGGGAATCTAAATAAATATTCACGAGAATTTTCCAATGTATACAATGTATAAATTCTCAAATGAGTCAATCAATCAATTAGAACTACATACTTCAATAGATTTTTTTTTAGTTATTATCATTCTTAACCGAGAGGGAGACCACATATTATTTGTAATGTATGGGTGATCATCTTAGAGTGCAAGGGTTTTATGCTTAAGACTATGTAAAGATGCTTATATGTCATTTGTTAGATATTCATGGCATGCATGGTTCAATGTATAATTGTGCATAGATTAATATTTTAAAATTTTTGATGTGTATAATGAGGATTAAGGGCTTATATGTAAAACTAATGTGTTTAATGGAGTAAATACATAAATATGAGTAGATTAGGTGACATATATGAGTAATTGTGTGTTTGACATTCAAATAGGTTAGGGTTCAAGTAAGAACATTTGTCTCAAGTAAGGTCACAACCATATCTATTTATCTTGTGCCACTCTACAAATATAAGGTCATCATGTTTACTTTACTACGGTTCGAGTGATACCTTCAAATGTAGTATTGATTGAGTGTGCTACAATATCCTTAATGCAAAACCTTAAGGTAATATTTGGTTCCCATTGTCGAGACGTCATTCAATTGTTCCATGAGGGCTAGTCATGCATATGACTTACGGATCATTTGATGGGTCACGCATGAGAGAATTGAGGCTTGTTTTTGTGAAAATACCTTAGAATTTGTGATAAGGACAATAAGTCATGAAAACCGTAGACCTCAAGATTGGTTAGAGGGTGAGTTGTACATTGATTTGTATGAAGTATTATTTATAGAGTTTCTTGAGCATATTTATGCATGGATCGTTGCTTTTGTTTTTGATAAGAGGCATAATCTTGTGAAACCTAAGGGTTAGAGAGATGTGAGACTTGAGAAGTTCAAACAAACTAATGAATACTATATTAGAGCTATGATATGTGGTGGAAAGGTACTTTTCACATTTATGTGCTAGAATATATGGTGATGGCATACTCTTTTATTGAGCAAGTATAATTTTAGTTTTTCAAGAGCATAGAGGATTTTCTCTAGCTAAGATTTCTATTTGAATTAAAATGCTCCTTGTTAAAATAAGGGTTTGAGAAAGTGAACATGAAGGGGTGAATTTTCATTATATGGTGGTGAAAGCGATTGAATATGACATTTAGGGTTTTGTGTGAAGATCAAGGAAATGGAAAATCGATCGAGAGAGAGAGAGATAAGAATGAGGACTATGTGGAAATTATATGGAGATAGGTTGAGCTAAGGGACCTATGAATACATGGAAGTCAATCCATGAACATGTCGAAAAAACCTACAATGGCCATGAAAGGCATGAGGATAGCTTGATTCATGAAAACCACCCTACAAAAAGAGAGATGTCGTGAAGCCATAGTGTTTTGAGTAAGAAAGTAAATAAGTCCTTGTGGAATGAAAGAAGTACACAAATAATACCCTAAATGGATCGACAACCAACCAATGTCAATGTATGATGTGATTATTTTGGTAGAGGAGGGTGAAGGTGTTGGTGTGCTTTGGAGAGACAAGTTTTGGACATCAAACAACTTTTATAGTAGAACAAATAATAGTGTTTGATATTGGGAAAAATATTTCTCCGTCAGGGGAATCAACAAAGGAATTCTTGTGTTAGTTGGAAGTTTTGAGTGGACTAAGATATTTTATATGGTAAATAGTGATGGAGTTTTGGGAGTTTTCCTCCTAAGTCCAATGTAAGCAATGATTGTGACAACCAATGCAAGTTATCAATTAGTTATGCAAGTTGTTTAAGTGCTAATATGACAAGTGACACAATTTATAAGGTGTATTATGGCTACACTTTATAAAATTCTATGTAGCCCCAAATTTTCTATCTTATAGGTAACCTAAATTTATCAAAATGCAAAGGCATAAATGACATTATAGAGCTTGTTCATAAGTATGAATTAGCGTGGAGGGCCAAGTGTATTACTTCTTCGAAATTAAAGCTAACCCTTTTGTGATAATACTACAAAAGCATGTGCATATAAGGTGTATGAAGTTGTATGCCAATGGATTATCCCACCTTATATTGTATTAGAGATAAAAAAACAAAAAAAAACAAATCATGTTATGAATTAGATGGGATTACGTTGCCATTGATGTATGTAAGGGACATCATGTAAGGTTCTTCATGAATAAAGTAGGCTAAATATTAAATCGAATTTGTAATCATGAACTAGGGAAAAATTTAGTACATTTTTGTGGCTAGGGGACATGCTTTAGTCAAATGCCCTTGACCTTTTAAATTTGATAAGAGAACATGAAAATGCAATACTAAATGAAAATTGAAACGAAATGGTATACATGTTCGGGAGCCCGAGGGAACCAAGTCGTGGTGCAAGCTTCATTGATGATAGATTGATGATAGTTGGCTATCTTGAAAAGTCACACCAATTACATGTGTTACTATATAAAAATTGTAAAGCGATTGCACGTGAGTTGCATACACAATTAGAAAAATAATTGCAAAGTAGTCGTAATCCATTTTCATGTGCAACTATAGAAAAATCATAAATAAGTTACAAGACATTCACATGTGTGACTAGAACTTGTATTGAAAATCCAAAATATAAATGTCTCATTATATTTTTAGTTTTTATGTCTCCTCCTACACCTTTAGAAAATATAAAACAAAAAGAGTACATGAGAAAGGGCCAAAAGTGTGTAAGAAATCCAACCACATGAGAGGGGGTAGACACTTCTTTATATAAGTTTATGTGAGGGGAGATGGGTATGATTTATTGGTGTTTATTACCTTGGAGATGTAAATGGTAGTTGAATTTTACTAAATTTTTGTGGTGTGTGTGCATAGAGTGTTGTGACACAATTTAATGTAGGTGAGTGAGGTTAATTAGATGGATACAATTTCTTTAATCAAACTTATTATATATTTTTAGTTAATATTTTGGGATTTATTAATTTTTAGTGATTATTATGTTTTATATTGTTTTTGTATTTTGTAAATGATACGAATTTATGCAAGGTGTATTTTTTTCTAGTGTCTACATTTTCCCCATTTTTGGTCGCATGTTGCAACATGAAGGACACAACACAAAAACTAAAGATAGGATGAGTTTTCCTAATACTATGATAGAGGTTTCCATGCACACATCCTTAGACAATTGATTAGACATATGGGAACCTAGAAACGTTAATTGATGGGCCACTTCAACTAAGTTTGTGAAGGGATCAATAGGTTTATTTTGCAATGTAAAGTCTATTTAGCCAAATGATTAAGATATATGGTGATTGATTATCATGAGATTGATGAGAAAAGTATTTGGTCTAGTATCCCCCTCAAGTGAAAATTTTTGTGCCTGGGCTGCCCAACATGGAGTGAGACAAAAAGTGGCAATTAATAACAATTTAAAATGACCTTGGTATAAGGGATGTTAGTGAGCAAGTAAATAGGTGAGGTTTTCCTAGGGCGACCCAAGGTAGAAATATATGATGGGCAATGAGGAATAAGATGTATTGATGTAGATATATAATGATAAGGTGTTTAGAAGGAGCACAAGCCCACACATGTTAGGTTTGGGTGAGGATAAATGTAAGTACGTAAGTGACATAATTATAATGATGGAAGAAAAATGACTGTAGTAGTGAAAATTTTCTTAAAACAAGATGGTTGGTGAGCTTATCGATGATCCGGAAGGCATGTATCATAAGTTAAGAGATAAACTAAAATAGGATTTTGAACAAGGTATAAATATCACTTAGTATTTCACTAGCCATGTTTATCGTTAAGATCTAGTGTGTGTCTACATGAAATTTAATAGTTGCTTAAAGTGAAGACTGTGAGGAACAAGATTTGAAGAAAAATAAGCCAATATGTGGGATGATTGTGAAATTTTTATTGGTGATTGATGGTATGTATAAGGTAAATGGAAGTTGTGCATTGTTTTGCTACTATCGAAGAATCTATAGCCTCAATGGAAATGCATTTGATTCTAGTCATAACATTTCTCTATTTCTATCTAGGCACCCATATCCATATTAGAGATACTAGAAAGACCACTAAGAGAGATTTTTGATATTGCTTTTGGTTTTCGAATTTGTTTTTTATTTTTTCATTTATATTTAAAAATATATTCATCTCAATCGATTATTTTAAGGGGTTAAGAACCACTACTAACTAAGTGAAAGTGATTGTGAAAATGAAATTGGCTAGCGTGAATAGATATTTCCGAGAGCCTTCACAATTTTTTTAGATGTATAAGTGAGCTTGGATCTCTAAGAGAATAGTCATTCTTTAATTCACTAGGTGACGATATACCAATTTCAAAAGGATGTAGTAAAGGCTATTATGTACAAAGTGTGCTAAAAATCCAATAAAGAGCTCACCAAGGTGCGTGAATCAACACCATGACATGGAATGTGAATGAATTACAAGTGAAGGATGCGAGATGGATAAAAGTGTAGTGCCCACATTTTTATAGCTCCAGTTATCTGTTGGTTCCTTTACTTCTAGACATGTTTTGATTGAGACTTTGATAGACTTTGGACATTTTACTATGATATTTTATCCTCTTGGACATTATGGCATTTTGGGCGCATAGCGCCAATTGGATTAGATTCATATACTGATATATTTCGTATGATGTGATGACACTAACAGGGTTATATGATAAACGTACCAGTTAGATGTTAGTCTCTTGTGGTTAATTTGATTGATGATATAGTGTTTTGGATTTAATAATGGTGATTTTCATGCTAACCTAAGTGTATGTCGTTATAATTTTAATTGTGGATGATTCATGGCAAACTATGTGGATAATTGGATGCATTGCACTATCAATTGTAAATTATGTTCGGACATTATAAGTTTGATTGATATTGTGATGTATAGATGATGTTTACTATATTGGACAGGTGCGGTTAATGTGTGCAATGAGTGTGCAGGTGACAGGTATAGGAGAGCATGGGTTTCAGGACAGCTACGCAATTGTGCACAAGCGGCCCACGGGCTGAGTCCTAACCATGCTAAATTGTTTGAAGCCTTAGATTAGATGTATTTTAATTGGGCACCATGGGTGAACCCTCAATTTGTAATGTAATTGTGTCTTGTAAAATTAATTAGGTTTAGGATGTATTTGTATTAAGTAAACTAGCTTAGGGGTTAATAATCTTATCTTAAGTTAAGTGTTGGTTTTGGGAAGTGTGTGTGTGTTGGTAGAAGGGATTGGGGACCACATGTGAACCTTGGGTGAACCCCACACCCTCTACCCTTGTGCCTAAGCATGCCAAACCCGAAATTGGGTTATTTTGGGTAATTTTAGGGACCCCTTTTGAGTTTGGGGGTTCCCTTAGCATGAAAATGGGCCCTTGGACCCTACCTAATAGGTAGGGGGCCTATTTCCAAGGTTTGGAGGGAGTTTCCCTCCCATTTAGCCCTCTTTAGTCACCATCCATGTAAGATGGTTGGATTGTGTGAAAGTGTTAAAAGTTGCTCCACTTTGTTTTATTTTAGTTTTTAGTATTTTGGGTGAAAAGGGATAAAAGGTGAGTTTACTCTTACTTATTTTGTTTTTGGAATCTTTGACTCTTGAGAGGAGAGGGGGTGACACTTGTCACTTTCCCATTGGTGAGGAAACTTTTGGGATCCTCTTTTTATTCTTCCTCATGTGGGAAGAATGGGTCTTCTTGGTTCATTTTTTTGGAGCACTTAGAGAATTTTGGGAGCTTGGAAGGGAGCTTGGACAAAGGGGAAAAGCTTAGAGTCTTGGAAAGCATTATAGAGGTAGGGTTCTTAACCTTCTTCTTCTTAGTTGTGCTTATATTGTATGTATGCTTGATCAATGAAATAATGTGTGTGAAATATGTGTTATGTAGTTGTTGTTTGTTCTTGTGGTTTTTCTTGTTTTCTCTCCAC
Organism: Taxus wallichiana var. yunnanensis; assembly: GCA_018340775.1. NCBI lineage: Eukaryota > Viridiplantae > Streptophyta > Pinopsida > Cupressales > Taxaceae > Taxus > Taxus wallichiana. The sequence continues at coordinate 343,216,062 of CM031235.1, read as the reverse complement.
CATCATTTGGATTGATGGTTTTTGGAGAATGTAGGGGAAGAGAGAGGGATTTCCCTCTCAAACCTCATGGTTGTTGGTCAAGCCATGAAGGTCCCTTCTCATCCCCTCATATGGTTTGAGGTGGGAGAAAGGTTCATATGGCTTGATCCTTTCCCCATTCTTGGTGAGGAAACCCATGTGGGTTTGAAAATCCTCCCAAGAAGGATCTCTATAGTATAAGGAGGAATAAGGAGGATGTATGATTAGGAGGTATAAGGAGTTTTTATATATGTATTTATTGGTGCTCCTATGGTTGGACACCTTGATTTGGGCATCCTTCTTCCTCTCTTCCCCCTTGTGAGGTTGACATTGTTCTCCTCATGTGTGGTTTTCATTGTATAGTAGGTCTAAGTAGTTGAATGGTCTTATGTTTTCTCTTGTTGTGTGTTTAAACCCCATATATACTTGTGCACATTGTGGAAGCTAGTTCCTCTCTCCCATGGGCTTGGGGGAGGCTAGCATGACTTCCAACCATGGAAAGGCATGTGATGATGCCTATTGGTTGGGTGGTAAACAAGCCATATTTCTCTTGGAGTTGGATTCTTGTAGGAGTATTGGAGTTGGAGCTCAAGTTGGAGATAGTAGAGCCTCTTGTCATCTTGGACTTACTCATCTTTTGTGGGCATTACCTTCATTTTGTAAATAAATGTAGCTTTGTAAAGATTTATACTCTTGTAAAGACCCATTTTGTACTTATTGTATTTGATAAAGCATTAGTCTCTATTAAGGAAACTTTTATTTTATAGTTGCAAGAAGCTTGTAAGATTGTCATTTGAATTTATAATGAAACCAAGAACTTTTTATTTTCAATGCCTTCATTTGGAAAGATTTGTTGTTTTAGAAATATGCAATATAAATGTGCATTACATATAAAATCTGAAAGTTTAGTGTGCTTGCATTGTATTTCATTTTAAAAAAAAATATGGCACTACAAAAGGGGAGGAAGAACATTTGCGTATAGGAATTTTTTTTTGAAATATATTTATTTTTTTGGATTTTGAAAGATGTTTCACTATTTTTAGATTGTTGTGTTTGTTTCAATGAACATAGAGTGAAATGTGTGAGAATCGGGCGTGTTTCAAATATGGTCTATATGAAAAGGAAAAAAATGTACATAGTGGTGAGAACACCAAAGTGAAGACAAATGAAAGTCCCTTAGTCATTATAGGGTATTGGTTAAGGAGATACTTGAGGTTGAAAATAAGCCAACAAATGAGGGGATGAATGGGATGGCGTGTGAGGATGTTGGATATGAAGGAGGTAAGGATGCTAAGTATGAAGTAGAAGGTGGTTATGATTGGTGGACATGATTGAGAAGATAGGGACAAAGATATTATGATAGGCACATGAGAAGCATATGTCGACAATGCTAGGTGGACGAGGACTTGAGAATAAGTGCTTAGTAGGATAAGGTGTGTGATGGATTGTTGTGAACATGATGATGTCAAGTGGATGAGGACTTGATAACAAGTCTATGTCAGGATGAAGTGTGATAGAAAGTGTGGTATATTTGTGAGGAAGGATGATTTATTTTTAATTGAGGCATGTTATGATGAGATGAAAGGAATAAGAATTTATGAGACATTTAAGAGGGAAGGGACTTGTATACAGTTTGATGCCTAGAGGAAGTGTGAGGGAAAGTGGTTAGGATTGGAGAGGGATATGTGTGATGAGAGGATGAGTGTTAGTGATAGGTGATGTAGCCTAGAATTTACCAAGAAAAGTCCAGCGCGCTAGCACATCACTTAGCCTAGACTAAGCACTCACTCGAAGCACGCAAAGGACCGATCACCTCTTTAGGGTTGTTGTTTCAGGATGTTCTCATGATGAAGACTTAAATCATTCTAATCCATGACTAATATATCATTCTACAATGCATGTTCAAATCTAGATCTAGAGAATAACAGACTTAAAGGATACCCATTATGAAATCAAGCATGCAAGAACTAATTATTCTCAAGATTTGATACTCTGATTCAACCAATACAATCCATTACATTAAACATGATAAATACACATAAGCTTATTACAATAGATAATACCATAGTTTATGTGCACATCATATTTGGTAGCATAACCTTACCATACCTTAGTTCTTACATATTATATTTATACTACATAGTTCACTACATATTTATAAGGGTGGGGACTTACCCTTCACCGCTTATCTAATCCCAAAATAGGTCGCATGCTATTATTAACTACGTGCTATTACAATAATAGCCACACATGCAAGTGCACTAACAAAAGACTTCTTCTAATTAACTGTTGGTAGTAAATCTATTCTTAGCTCGCACCCATGCAAAGCGTTTCGTAGCCGATCCTAAAAAAGCTAATGCATGTTGCGTAAGCCTTTAACCGGTTTGTGTGTTCGGCACGCTATCTCCAAAAATAGCTCATCATCGTGAAAACGGCTAATTCCTGAATCTTTCTATGTCCTCGGTGCGTGATTCCTTCCCTATCTTCTGTGCTTTTGAATGTGCTTTGCTCTTCCATGCGAGCTTCGTATGTTTTCCGCTAAGTGCCAAATCTTGATTGACCAACATTACCCCACACTAATTGTATTGCCTTGGCAATGGTTGTCTCCAAAATGAATCAAATAATATGAATAGAGGAATAGAAAGAATTTTTATGAATAAAAGAATGAATTTACCTATGCAACATCTTCTCGCTTGAAACGAGAAGAATCAATTCTGGATATTCTTATTTTATCTCCGCCTCTAAATTTTTCCAATCATTGAGTGTGGCCTCTGCCTTTTCTAGGATATCTACTGTAATTGACTCTAGCTCATCCTTTGCAATTTATCCTTTCTTATTCTGCAAGACCAAAACAATGCTAGACATGACAGTCATTCTTCCTTCTAATAATTCCATCTTTTGGGCGATGAGTTTCCCAAGCTCATCCCTTTTTTGTGTGGTTCTTGTCTTTCTTTGTAAGGGCCTCGTGCTTTCGCTTGACAAGCACTAATCGTTATGCGTGGCCCAAGGTCTCATCCTTCATGGATTTTAGGACTTCATTGTCCTCTATAATGGTCCTAGTTCTTATAACGGATTATGGGTGTACACATATTCAACGCTTGTTCTTTTTCTTCAATTCCTCCTACAAGCTTTGAGCAATCCCTCATATGATGCAATATTTCTCATCACTGAAGCCTTTTTCTCTCTCTTCTTCCTATGTTGGATCCTTTGGTTCTAGAATGCGCAAAGGTCCATCTTCAAGCACCAAATCTACCAAATTTTGTACATAATGCATTTTCGAAGGAAACGTTTTGGGTACCTTAGGCTCTAAGTGTGGCTTTGCTTTCATGATATTGTCCCCAATTTCCTCTGCCATGCTAATGAAAATAGTGTTCCTCTTGTGCCAAGTCTTTTTCTTTCTTTAGGAACGCTATTTCTACATCCTTTGCCTTGATCTCTTCCCTTAGTGCCCTAATTGTTGCAACCTTATCCATATTTCGTCGTGCCACCTTTTTGAGACTTTCACCAAAGCATTACTCACTTGTTCATTTGACATAACCGTAGGCTTTATTGTTATGTGTCTATCCTGAGGTGTCTTCTTTAACCTCCTTGATACACATGACTCTTCACATACATCAAATTCTGGTTCATCCATGTGCATGTGCATAGACCATGACAATCGCTCCTAAAGTGCGCATGGTTGCAATCACTAATATTATATTGACGAATGTGGGAATCCCATTCTTGTCTCACAATCACGCCCTCTGATATCTTGCTTTTATGAGAAATTACTTTTGGGAGTAATTTATTCTTCCACTTCTACCTTCTTCTTCCCTTTTAGTCCTGCTACGGGTGCTTTCTTTGGTGCCATTTGAAAAAAATATCTCTTTTCTACCCTCGAACAAGTTGAAACCTTAGTTCAAATTTCCGTGTCCTAGTGGAAATCACGTGCCCTAGCTCTTTTGTAATGTGTATTCTTCACTCAAACCCTTCACCTATGGGAACGCAAGCTTCTCTTATGCAAAAATCTTCTCTCCACGTTTGGTTTCACACTCTTCACACCTCAACATGATTTCTTGGCTCGTTTACACTTAGCTCTTTTCAAATGATCTCAATTGCAACGGTAAAAATGAACTAACATCATGTCCTTATATAGATTTTCAAAAATTTAATGCATTTATTACTTCTCCACCTACCAACAAGCCTCTCATTAATCAACCATTTTTGTTCTTTCCGATTGGTATATCTTCGCGCCCAAGCTATAACCTTCTAGCGTGCCTTCCTACCTTTTGGTTGCAGACTTCTCTTCAGTGTGCTTCCCTGCGCCTAAGTACCTCGTCACTACACCTTCCACTGGTAGTCTTCACGGCCTCTGCTTACCTCACGTTATATTGTTCCATCATTTATCTCCATCTATGGTCATCTTGTGTAGAAGCAATCTCTTTTCTAACAATTCTTCAACTTTGAATAAGCACCCGTAGTAGTTTGTTCCTTTCATGTGTACTTATTTTCAATAGTCATGTACTTGGATATCAATAACCACCCCACACTAAGGGTATGTGTAGTCCTCTATGCATATAAATTCTTCAAATAGTAATTAGCTTTTGATGCAAAACACACTTATTACACAAAAACACCAACTAAATTGACAAAAGCAAGAACGAAGAAGGAAATACATTAAGGAAATACATAATTGAAAGCCTATTCTAAATGGCAAAAATGCCTTATTAAAAACACTAAGAAGACTTATTTATAGTAGGGATTTAGCCTACTCCCGTTGAAGTAACCGGGTAACAGTGTTCCATCAAGCGCCTCTAATTAGCAAGCACATGTTTCAAGTATGTGAGTGATAACATACGGCCCCAACCAATGTACTTTGAGTTTTCCTAGATGGTGTAAAAACTTAGAATTATAAAGGACCACCATCTGTCCTATTTCAAGATTTTTATCCCTGATGTGCCTGTCATGCCATGCTTTTTGCCTGGCCTTTTCTTGTTTTTGACTCCAATGTGCTATTGCTTATCACTCATCCAACTTAATTAAATTTTTAATCCATTCTTCTAATGCTTGCTCATCAGCTAGACCTCCAACGCACGTAATATGCAAAGATGGTAACATGAATTCCATAGGAAGAACTGCTTCTATGCCAAAAACTAATTGAAATGGTGTGGCTTTGTTCAACCTTTTATATGTTGTTTGATATGCCCAAAGTACTGCAGATACTTTATCATCCCAATCCTTTCGTCCAACATCACAAATTTTTATCAATGTCTAGCTCAAAATTTTGTTGAAATCCTCAACAGTCCCATTTTCTTGAGGATGATATGGTGTAGTCTTATGGTGTGCAATCATGAATTCATCAATAGAATTCGATTGTCTCATTCGAATGTGTGTTCCCCTATCACTTTGGTCAAACTTAAAGGACATCCATAGTGTAATAATATTTTCCCATAGAAACCTAGGCCAGAATGATGTACAATCCTTTGTAGGAGGTGCTTCTACCCACCTTGTAAGGTAATCCATGCAAGTAATGATGTAACGTGATCTAGTCCTACACATGGTGGTGAAATAGGACCAAAAAATCTATAGCCCATTTTTCAAATGGTTCGTGCTAGTAATAGGTCTCGAGAGGCATTTCATCACGTTGCCCTAGTTTTCCAAGGCACTGATAATGATCACAAGCCTTACAATATGCCTTACAATCTTTATCTGGGTTTCCCACCATAATCCAACGAGTAAAATCTTACGCGCAAGTGGCGTCACTGCATAGTGGCCACCTGCAATACCATAATGCGATTCTTCCATAATATCTGTATGCTCATGTTCCAGTACACAGTAGTGCAATACTTCATCTTGGCCTAATTTGTACAGGTCACCACTAATCAACATATAGGGTACCGTGCGTATAGTAAGTTGTTTCTTCTCTAAGGATTTCATTTCTTTTAGTGCCATACATGTTCGTAGAAAGAAAACAATGTCCTCTAATTCGATGGTGCTCGTTGTAACCTATCTATTTGTGCATTTGACACGGTGTCTTTAATTGCTTGTGCTTCTTCTCCTAACCATATTCGGATAAATGGTCTAGTCCGAATTACTTTTCCCTGGTTTTACCACAAATGTGAAATCAAATTCTTGAAATAAAAATACCCATCGCATATGCGCCAATGTAATACGGGCTTGTTTACTAAATACTTCATTGCCATGTGATCTCGTATAAAAGATAAATGGTGTAGCTAGCAGTACTATATGAACTTATGTGGCACATAGATCATTGACAAAGCTTCATGCTCTGTAGTTGTCTAATTCTATTATGCGCAGAGTCAAATTTCTACTGCAAAACATATAGGATGATCTATAATACCTTCTCCAGGATGAGCCAATATTGCACCAATAGCCGTGTAAGAGGCATCCACATGTACATGAAATGTTTGGTCCCATGAAGGAAAACACATAATAGGTGCGGTAGTAAGTTTCTCCTTTAATGTATCGAATGCGCGCTTCTTGTGGTTCTCCCCAGTAGAATGTACCTTTTCCTTTCAGTAACTTCTCTAAAGGTGCAACAATCTTGGCATATCCTTTAATAAAATTCCTGTAAAATCCTATATGACCCAAAAATCCATGCACCTCACTCTAAGCTGGTAGGCTCTTTTAGGCCGATAATAATCTGCAACCTTAGTTGGATTGACCAACAAACCTTCCTTGCAAATTATGTGTCCTAACAGTATTCCAAATGGTGTAGCAAATATGCACTTCTTGATATTTAAAGATATACTCATCTGCCTACATCATTCAAACATTAAGCACGAATTGCCATAATGGTATTTGACCAGTCCATACACTATCTAATCATCTAAATAAACCTGTAAGAAGTTGTGAATAAATTCTATAAACACCTGAACAACTATACACGAAAAATACAATAGGCATGTTTTTTAGACCAAAAGGCATCGTGATATAGGTGAAGCTACCCCATTCGGTAGTAAAAGTTGTTTTTCCGATCCTCTGCGCAATCCGAACCACGATGATACCCAAAGAATCCATCTGTAAACAAATAAATTTCGCACCCTACAACACCTTATAGTATTTCTTCAATGAATGGCGTAGGAAAGGGATCAGTCACATATGCAACATTCGGCTCCCATAGTCCACACAGATCCTAATCCATCCATCCTTCTTGATATTGATCACCATTGGACTAACCCATTCTGACTCATCCAGGGGCTTGATGATTCCAAACTTCAACATTTTGTCAATGTCTTCTTTGACCTTTTCATGCAAGTTGGGGTTCATCTGTAGGGTCTCTTTCTAATTGGCCGTGCACCCTCTTTAAGATTTATCCTCATCTCTCCTTAATGATTTACACAGTCCTTTAAGCTCATGGTACCCCCGAGGGAATAAATCCTGATAATCCCGTAGTAACTCTATGATTTTTGCCACTTCAAAGTTTGACCAATAGTCCCTAATTATGGCCTCCTTAGGCTCAACATCTGATCCAATATTCACTTTATTTGTCTTCATAGGTTCATGATAGGTGCGTGTGGTCTTATCTGCACTGTCCAACACCTCACGCCTACCTGTTGAATGGTTTATGTTTGAATTTTCTACTTCCTCGTCATCCACTAAGTAGACCATTTTTACTTTTTATTTCTCAAGGAAAACATTTGAAGTAGTGTGGCATCAGCCTCTATTTCTTCAACAAAATGCGCTCCTGAGTTTCCTTCATCGAATAACTCTTGAATGAGTTCTTCAGCCTTGGCACTATCTCCCATAGTTAAGCACTTTATGAATTTTAATGATTCTTCCACCGGAGGCTTGGTAGAGAAGAAGTTAAACATCTGGCTCATTCCTACAATTAAATCCTACCAATTTCCAGTCTCTTTATGGAGTTTTGCATATACATACCAAACACGTGTGTAATCATGTAAATTGGAATAAAACTTGTGTAGCCAGGTGAGCAAAGGTGGTAAAGCTTCTGCCCCTTATGTCTAGAGTCTCTCACACTATTGAACATGACACTAAACAAGTTGATTACCATGATAAGTGCAGATTTGAGTAGGTGCATTGCTCCTGAAGAACCTAGTGGTAAGAACAATCCTCATTTCATTCCATCCTACAAGACTATCCTTGTGGACCACCCACCATCACGCTGCTTTATCTTGTGTAGGGTATATGCTATCATATTCCTTATTTCCAACGAGTTTATCCATTGTTCTTCCATGGCGTGCGCAGAACACCATAGGTTCTCCTTCTCTGGTGTAACAAGGTATCAAGTTGGTACCTATTCTCCTGATATAATGTGGTTTACTAAACCTAGGAAATATACTCTTTACTTCGCACCCTACCAACTCATAAGTGTTATGAGCCCAATTATCATAAGCAACACTTGTAGTATCAATAATAGATTGTGCATACTCCCACTGAAGGATTCATTCTTTACATGGCTCAAGCACCTCTGGATCTTGGATGACACGTACATAAATCCTATTTAGGTCTTCTTCACTCAAGGGCTCAACATAGGGCACAAATTTTCCATCTGTTAAAGGGATAATTACTCTTTCCGCCTTTTTTTCAAAGCTGATGTAACCCTTGTTGAACCAAAGATCAACATTATTTGCATAGCACCAAGGATGCCCCAATAGAGTTGGGAAGCTAAATGACTCTCTGCCAGCGCTAAGACCTGAAAATATCCAGTGAACTTGGCTCCTTGTATGGTAACAGATGCATATTTTAAAACTCCGATGGGAGTGGCCTTAGTTCATTTAACCATGAACAATACATTAGAGGATGAATGCAATGGAGGTATCCCCATTTGTACCCATGCATATAAAGTAAGAACATTGACTTCCTCACCTATATCAATTAGTGTATTACTCAATAGCCACCCATCCACAACAACATTCAGAGTTATTTCCTTGTCATAATCTAGGCTATGAGGGGGAAGATTTACATGCAGGATCTATCATCTAGTCTCAAGTACTTATGCGTGATTGTTTCCTTTTAACCAATTCCCCAATAGTGGAATGATATTCTCCTGGCGCAACAATTTACACACTTCTCTCAAGTCATCCATATCAGTTTGGACCTTTTCTAATGCTTTCTTTTGCTCCATCTTCTTTGATTTCTCCTTTAAATACTGTATTTCACCCTAAAGATTCCTGAGTACCTCCATGGTTTCTTGGTAAACCTCCTTCGATGGGTGAATCTGGGTAATGTGCAAGTAGAACCTCCTCCTTAGTGATGGTAGGCCTCTGTTGTAATGCATCTTTGGCACGCGCTACTTCAACACGGGTCATGATATTTACCTACAATGCCTCAGATTCTAGTTCCAACTTGGGCATCCACTGATTTTCCATAGGGCGCTATATCCTTACCATCTATGCGCCTTTGTTTTCCTATTTATGCTACTTGATAAGATGCTCATACAATTTTAGGAACTCCTCATAACTATGATTCTTTCCACATAAAGAACATGTAATATTCTGAGGACATTCGTGCCTATAGTGGTCAGGAGATCCACATGTGTAACACATTCCACGAGGGAACTCACTTCTTCCACCACCACGGCCTTGGCCTCCATATCCTCCTTGAAACCCTTGACCTTTGCCATGACCTCCTTCAAAACGTCCTTCACTCTGATCATAGCATGCCTAATTGTGATCTCAATCTTGATGCTCGTTCTTGCCTTTAGAGTTATCTAAAACTCTTGTCTATCGTACACCGATATCTATAGCATCATGGATCTGACCAATCAGCCGGCAGTCTTTTGTGTCATGAGTCATGGACCTACAAATTTTGCAGTAGCATGAAACATTCTTCCTTATCGCGTGTTGTAGTAATGGGAAACGACTAACATCATGGTTTAGATGACATATCTCACAGAATCTCTATCTCTATCTCATGTGCACCTCATTATACTTAAGCCACCTTTCCACTCTTTTCCTTTCTATCACTAGGTCTACCATATTTCATGAAACATTCTCCTTCCCTCACCGTGGTGGGGTTTAGTTTCGCCATCGGTTTGTTCTCCAAGTTCGGGTTACCATTAGAACTTTGATCGCGATGGAATGCATTGTAGGCGAGTTCCCCTGTGATATCATAAAAATTGGAACTCAGCTACCTTTGGGCACGAATGAGTGGAAATTGAGTACTCCAAGATATAGCTGTTCAAAACACCACGGAACCACCTATCCACAACGCGAGTCCAAATCAAATCAACATCATAAAGGGTATGAAATTCTTTCTGCATCCAGACAAGTGTACGATACCTCCAATTCTGTTTAGATGCATAAGAAATCAGTCACTTGTATAGTTCTACTAGAAATATAGTGAAGAATTTCTTGTACAAACAATCATACAGATTCTGATCCACCCATGCACGTGCATCGAACTCGAGATCCAGCTGCTAAACCTTCATGCATATTCTTCTTCCACATATTTAATCCATTCCTCAACATTTACTAAGGTCAACTATTACGTCTTCATCGTGAACCATCCTAAAAATAACTGAAAAAGAGGTCTCGATAATGAAACCAATGATTGAGCCTAAAATTTACTAGTAAAAGCCTGTGCACTAAAGACATCACTCGCCCTAGACCGAGCGCTCACTAAGCGCGCAAAGGTACAAGCCCTACTTTAGGGTTCTATTACAGGATGTTAGCATGATGAAGACTTAAAGCATTCAGATCCACAACTAATATATCATTCTACGGTGCACGCTCGTATATAGATAGAGAATAATGAGACTTAAAGGATAACCATTATGAAATAAAGAATGCAAGAACCAATTATTCTCAGGATTTGATACTCTAATTCAGCCAATACACTCCGTTTCATTAAACATGATAAATACACATAAGCTTATTACAATAGATAATACCATAGTTTATGTGCGCATTGGATTTGGAAATATAACCTCACCATACCTCAATTCTTACATACTATATTTATACTACACGAGTTCACAACATATTTATAAGGGTGGGGAATTTCCTTCACCACTTATCCAATCCCAAAATAGCTCACATCATATTATTATTAGCTACACTGCTGTTACAATAATAGCCACACATGAAAGTTTGCTAACAAAAGACTTCTTCTAATTAACTATCAAGAGAAAATATATTCTCAACTTGCACCCATGCAAAGCGCCGTAGCCGATCCTCCAAAAAATAGCCAATGCATGTCGTGCAAGCCTTTAACTTGTTTAAGTGTACGAACGCTATCTCCAAAAATAGTTGATCATCGTGAAAACGGATAAGTCCCGAATTTGTCTCTGTCCTCAATGGATGATTCCTTCCGATCCTCCCGTAATTTTGAATGTGATCTGCTCTTCCGCACGAACCTTCTATATGTTTTATGCTAAGTGTCAAATCTTGTGACCAACAATAGGATGAGGTGAGTGTCATATGATACCAAGAGGATAAGGAATCAAGAACAAGTTCATGTTAGGAGAATGTGTGAGAGAAATTGTTGGTGATGCATAAAGAAGATGTATGAGGAGAGGATGAGTGGAGCTAATAAAAGTGCATTGTCAAAGTGTTATATGATGAGAAAGAGAAGAAACCAACACTTTTATGAGTGTTGGAATCAAGTCACTGACCAAAATACTTCATGGAGGATAGATGTGGCAAGTATAATATGGGAAAATAGTGACAAGAATGTGGTAATGACTTGTGGTGTAGAGAAAATGAGATTAACAAATGAAATGGTGTAAATGAGAGTATGTGAGGAAGATAATGGTGATGGGGATGAAGTTGCGTGAAAAAAGGTTTCTTTAATCATTGATGATGGGGGTAATGATGTATATATGTAGGATGGATTCAAGATGGGAAGACAAATAGGTTACTTTGGAAGCGTAGAGGAGCATGATAGAGGTTTGGGTGGTGGAGGAATAATAATGGGTTATACACAACCAAGGAAAGTGATGAAGGATATGACATAGAGGAAAGATAGGATTGGGTGATGTCATAGAAGATGAAGAAGATGATGGATTAGATGCTAATAAGGATAAGTTATCAAGAACATAGGATAAGGATGGTGACACTAATGATTTTTGTTGGGAAATCGAGATCGCATAATAGTGATATGATTTAATAACAAAATCAATCATGCACACAAGATCTAAATAATTCCCCAAAATCTACAACGGTGGAAGTATAAACTAGAATAATCCAAATCAAGACAATGTACACACACACATAACACAACATGTCTTGTGGTTCACCCAATGTGGGCTACGCCCACCAAAGATAGAGATCTAATATATATAATATAACAAGAGTACAAACAAACTCTTCAATACAAGAGTAAAATGCATCTCTCCAAGTGTATCTCCTCTCCTCTAGATCTCTAAACAGATCTATATAAGTTCACTACAACCGTGCTTGAAAACACCACCAACAGATCTCACATAACCAAGAACTACTTTGCATATCCGAATCTGCTACCAAGTTCTATATGGATATGCAAACAAGACCTCTCACATGGGTCTACCATATGTGCAACTACAAATGTGCACCAAGAAGTAAGTCTGTCTCTCCATCACTGCATAACCTGTGCAAACATGAATACAACCTTCTCTATAATATCTAGATCTACATAGATCAACAATACAATATGATCTCATGGATCTATAATACAAGATCTCACCAACATGTGGATCTACAAGAATAAACTCTATGTGCTTTTTATACTATGCAAGCCATTACAATGAGACAATAACTATACAAAGGAAATATAGTAGAAGATGTTACCCTCTTCTCATCATTGAGATGTACCTGCTATTTCCTTCTATCCATCTCCTCTTCATGAAAGCTTTGTGCTCATGTAACTTGTTCTTTCTTTCTCTTCTTCTTCATCCTCTCAATCTAGGATAATCAAGGATCTAATTCAATCCTTCTCTTAATTCACTTTCTAACCCTAGATTTCATGCTTATATAGGCATATACAAACTTAGGGCACAATAGCCATGCAATTACATCCTTTAAATTAGCTTTAAAACAAAATCTAGATTAAATTCCCGTGATTTAAATATAAAATTTCACGCATAGGTAATCGATTTGAAGGTTACCTCGACCGGAGATGGTTTACGACGGAAATGGTTACCTGGTGGTGACGACGATTGACTAACCAATGACGGTTACCCTAACCGGTGTCGGTTACTGTGTAAACCAACAAGGTGTAAAACCAACTATCTGTGAAGCAATTCAGCTCCAAAACCTAACAATCTCCCACTTAGAGATAAGTTTCGAACCTGTGCACTGTACATCAAAGTCCTCAACACACCATGAAGACCATCTATTCTTTCCTTCAACAATTCTCTCAAAAAATAAACCAAGAAGATCAAACCATCTTCTAAAATGAAGATAACAAACCCATGACTTACCATAGACCTACATGAAGCTACTACTGATCCGTGATAACCGAGCTATCCATACATCAAGATCCCACTGAATCATAACACCAAGCCTCTCATGCAACCAAGCCATCATGACTAACACACCTACAAGAGCTCCCACTCAAACTAAAGTACCGAGCTTTAATCGCAACCATAGCCATACCTATAAAACCAACCATGTTCTCCATCCATCTATCCATGTCTCCATGTAACCACCAATGCAACTGTCTAAAGACAAGTCAAACTGGAATATGCTGAAAAGAAAAACAAGATCCTAGGTAAAAACAACCTTGAATGAGTTCTACATGTAACAATGGGTGATCGATCCATAAACACCTTCATAACTCAAAGAAATCCAAACATTGCAATCTGCAAATCCAACCCTGCAAATCCAAACCTGCATGTCTAAGACATTCATCTCGTAGATAACATACCTATCAAGGAGTAATATAGTAACAAGAGGAAATACAAACATCCCTACTCGTGCTCAAAGCATCTAAACCATGCTCATAGGCATCCATGTGCAAATCAAACATTTGCATCATCATAGACTCAAAAACTAAATCTATCCACATGTATAAACTCACCTATACATCCATCCATATCTCCAGGCTCTCCAGAAGCTCCAAGTCTCTCACTAACTAACTCCAAAGCCATATATGAATCCTGTGCTCATCAATGTCAATAACAACAACCATGCTACTAATAAATAGTGCAAATACCAAAAAACATGTCATCAACATACTACACAAACCAACCAAGATGAAAGCAAAACAAGGGCACCATCTAAAAATGGTAAATAAACACTTTTGTCAAACTGTGACAAAAATCGACCACTTGATTTCCTAATCGACCATGATTACAGATGACCGACCATGGTTAGCTTCTAACCGACAAATGGTCTCGTAATAATTCAGTTTCCTTCTTTAGCCCTTAAAATAAATTGCTCTATCATCTTCACCTGTGAATTAACCATCAACTATAATCCCACGGGGATATCCAGGCACCAAAAAAACCAGAAGTGGCATTACAAAGTAATAAAATCAAAATACCCTGTAAAGTCATGAATGCCCTCCAAAACCAACTAGTGCCTCTACCACTCTAAATAGTATCAATCTCCTCTCACTCTGCATGTGCATCATGTATCTAATCTTGCAATGCCAACAACTATGGCTTGCTCCCACTGAACATGAAATTCCCTGTCATTGCCTCTAACACCAAGCTCAAAAGCTAATATGTCAGTGAGAAATAAAACCAGATGAATGGAAATATAAAATGATTCCCTTCTTATCAAATAATACTTCTACATCATAGAAGTTTGGACTTCTTGTGAAGTAGGTGAATCAACTTCTTTCCATCCGTGTGTACTCAACATATCTTGTTACCTACAACTATGTCTAACCATGAATTTTCATTGAGGATCTCATCCTTAGACTAGAAACCCTTGTCCTCAAGATTCCACACAACCGGGGAATAAAATTCAAACAACACCAAAAACATGGTGTAAATTTGTGCACACTATCCAATCATAATATCAGTTTCTCCAAACAAAAGAAATAAAACATGAATCATATAGAGATACCTGACTCAAAGTCTCACTGGACTAACCGAGCCAACTCCGTCCTCTTTCTGATCCAAACATTGAAGTGATCTGGACTATTTCTACTTGTACACATTGTGCAAGAAACTGATCCTCCAAAATAGGACACTGAACCATCCATGCCCTCTTCTACTATAAGAAACCCTATGCAAACTCATTGTCATAGAGACCGACCATAGTTTGTTGACTATCTTGGTTACCCTCTGTGACCGATGTTAGTTCCGTGGATCGATGCAGTCTTTGTTGGAGTGAAGACATGCCACAATATTGGCATAGGTCACCAAACTAGGTGCCTACTCTGACCAAAGCCGATAGTTGTGTTGAGCCAGTCATTTCAAGAAGCACCCAACCTTGCACAAAAAACTTAACAATAATAATACATGCAATAAAACTGCACCAAGATGAAATACATCACCTTACCAGCACCAAGATACTCAATTGCATCTTCAACTGAAGAACATGCTTCTCTAATGGAAACCCCATCTTCATTATGTGCTATTATATTCTGCCTCTCTAAGAATCCCATGCATCTAACTGCACCAAGGATGCATAACTACTCCTCTATCTCATTCTTAGATCTAGATCTGTAATCCCAAACATGCATGTGTAACTAAAATAATATAAGCACTGCAATACCAAGATAAAACCATACCTCAATAACCAAATCTGCAATCTGATCAACATGCTTGTGCCTCTAAGAATTGGGGAGACCTCAGCAAATAAGATACATTCCATGCATCTTCTTAAATATTTAGATATGGGATTTTCTTTTTAAAACAAGGTTGTCCAGTAACTAACCACGGGTCACCTTGTAACCGACCACGGTCACCCCCGCCAATCTGGTTTCCACTTAACCGATGCCGGTCACTATAATTTCCAGCAACCTTACTCTTTTAGCTCCCACTTGAGATTAAATCTCTTCATGTGATATTCACATCAGGAAAAACAAACCCTGCTCTCATACACCTATCAAGTAAACCACTAACAATATATTGAAGCAAAACCTTGCTCTAAAATAACCAAGCTAACCAAGCTCGATACCGGTTGTTGGGAATTTGGGACTGCATGAGAATAGTGTTATGATTTAATGACAAAATCAATCATGCACACAAGATCTAAACAATTCCCCAAAATCTACAATAGTGGAAGTATAAACTAGAATAATTCAAATCAAGACAAAGTACACACACATAACACAACATGTATCGTGGTTCACCCAATGTGGGCTATGTCCACCAAAGATAGTGATATCATATATATAATATAACAAGAGTACAAACCAAATTTTCAATACAAGAGTGCAATGCATTATCTCTAAGAGTATCTCCTCTCATCCAGATCTCTAAATGGATCTACATAAGTTCACTACAACCGTGCCTCCAAACACCACTAGCAGATCTCACATAACCAGGAATTACTACATCTCTGAACTGCTACCAATTTCTCTGTGGATCTGTAAACAAGACCTCTCACATGGGTCTACCATATGTGCAACTATAATTGTGCACCAAGAAGTAAGTCTATCTCTCCATCACTGCATAACATGTGCAAACATGAAGACAACCTCCTCTATAATATCTAGATCTACATGGATCAACAATATAATATGATCTCATGGATCTATAATAAAATATCTCACCAACATGTGGATCTACAAGAAGAAACTCTATGTGCTTTGCATACTATGCAAGCCATTACAATGAGACAATAACTATACAAAGGAAATACAGTAGAAGATGTTACCCTCTTCTCATCATTGAGATGTACATTATTTCCTTCTATCCAGCTCCTCTCCATGGAAGCTTTGTCTTCATGTAACATGTTCTTTCTTTCTCTTCTTCTTCATCCTCTCAATCTAGGATAATCAAGGATCTAATTCAATCCTTCTCTTAATTCACTTTCTAACCCTAGCTTTCATGCTTATATAGGCATATATAAACTTAGGGCACAATAGCCATGTAATTACATCCTTTAAATCAGCTTTAAAAAAAAAGCTATATTAAATTCCCGTGATTTAAATATAAAATTTCACACACGCAGGTAAATGGCTATGGTTACACGACCGGATGACGGTTGCCTGATGGCGAAAGGTAGTTAGTTACTTGTGTAAACCAATAAGGTGTAAAACAAACTATTTGTGAAGCAATTCAGCTCCATAACCTAACAATTTTGGAAGAGTGATTGGTGATGGGTCTAAGGAGGGGATGATTGAGATGTTGGTAGGAGATATGCTGATATGATTGATTGAAGGGACAATATGATCCAATGGGTACATGACATTGCCAATAAACTTGTCCAGTGAATATGAGGGGAAGGGGACGAAATTCACAAGGATGCGATTTGGTAGAGAAATTATAAAACTTGTTTTCACAATAAACTCATTAATAGGATGATATTTGTTATAACTCGGGATTACGAGATTCCTACAATATCTCTCCCAAATAACCTTCAAACTATATGTGATATTATATAGTTATTCCTAATGATATAATATCAACTATCTAATACAATATTCTTGTATTATCCATACGGCTACTAAAAATTGTAAGTAATATTTACCTCTCAAAGCAAATAACATACGAAATGTAAATACTAATTTTACAGAGCAAATACCAATGTAAATACTAATCCTCAAAATTCCCACTTTAGTATTTACATGGGGAGAAATCACATCTCAAGAAGCTGGAAATAGAATCGTATGCCAACACATACTTTTAGGTCTCCATCTTGTCATTTGGATCTTCTTGTCTAAATTTTTCTGCACATAGTCACCTAATTCACAATAGTGAATCCATCATTGAATGATCACACTTCCACTAATACACCTTGTAGACACAAAATCATGCACTTGGGTACATTTCTAGGTCCTAAAAACATACTAGCATTCATATGATTCCTAAGCAAGAAAACTAGTAATTGATGACTATCTTTGGCCTCTTTTCTTTGTTTCTTATTTTCTATTTGTTCTTACATGACCTAAAACCCGGTTGGGATATTTTTATTTATGTTTTATGGATCTAGACACCAACACCCAGCCATGACAGGAGCACCTAGATGCCCATGTCCCTTCGAGCGCCCTAACCCTTTCTCACCTTACTCACTTCTTTTGGTTCTCTTTTATCTTTTAGGCATCATTTTTACTTATTGGTCATCCTTGCAGTTGTCCATTACAAAATACAAACAAGGGAATCATATAAATACATAGTTATGTGTTCAAAATTAAGACCAAACAATAATCATCATTATCATCACCCGATCTTGCATCCAAAAGGATCCTAAAGCACTCCAAGGCATCCGTATATCATCCATTCAAGGGACAATGGTTGCATCAAATCTACATACACAACATAGGAAGGGGAATTTCATTCTATTTCATCCACACATTTTAATACATTGCTACATTTAGCTATAACCTGCTATCAAGTGTAACTTGCACAAGGGCACCCTAGGGCACAATTTATACACACACACACACACACCTAGAACTACATGGAGTATGATATGTAGTGTAGCACTTGGTCATAAGTCACTTTCAAGTTGGATGCTAGGGTCAATCTAACTCCCCATATTACATCTTTATTTTTAGGTTTGATGCGGTTTGTGGGCTTGTATAGGATAAATCCTATTTTATAGGTTATAGGTACCTTCGACATTCTAGGAACGACTCTCAGGAGATCAACAAGAAGCAACAAAACCGACCTTGTGATACGGTAAAAGCTAGATTCTAACCATTTGTGTAATGACATGAGCCTAGAAGAGGTATTGGCACCCAAGAACCCCTGTCTTGTTGTGGGAACCCATGTCGACCTCATTCCTACATACTAGAATGAATATTATGAGCAAAGTAATGTCACTCTTCCTAGTTTGTTCATCACTTCTCCCATCTGGATCGGTTCGAGATCAAGCG
Source organism: Taxus wallichiana var. yunnanensis (assembly GCA_018340775.1). Classification (NCBI taxonomy): domain Eukaryota; kingdom Viridiplantae; phylum Streptophyta; class Pinopsida; order Cupressales; family Taxaceae; genus Taxus; species Taxus wallichiana. The sequence continues at coordinate 343,197,162 of CM031235.1, read as the reverse complement.
TAAATCAGCTAAGTTCTCTCTCTTCCTTCTTTACTTAGGGTTTCAAATATTACATCTTAGATTGCTTGTGTCATTTATTCATTTCAACATTTATACATTATTTGGTTCAAGTAGTGACTCTGAAATATTTAGATTTAATTCAAATTAAATTAAATCATTTGGTGAACCCAAATTCGAACACTCTTGGATCTTTCCTTCTTGTCTAGCTTCAATACCCTAGGATTCTCCCACCACGAGTGTCTCCATCCCGACCTTCTTGTAGGCTAATCCTGATTGTGTGAATAAAATCATATCTTTTTAGATAATACTTACATTCATCCTCATACTTCTCCGAATATGTATATCATAAGTTTACTATTGCTTTATCTTTTAATGAAGAACATATTACTTTCACATCTGTTGAGATTCCTTCTCAATCTATTTTAGATAATGATCCCCCTCTATATTCATGTTTGTATCAATAATGTTGGGGTTAAACATGCTTTATTCGATAATGGATCTAGGCTTAATATCTACAATCTAGCATTCCTTCATCAAATCATCCTCTCTAAAGACTCCTTGGTTCCTTCATCTATTTCTATATGTGGCTTTGATAACATTCCTAAACGTGTCTTGGGTATTATTACACTTCCCATCACTATTGGGCCATGTAATCTACCTATCCCATGTCACGTGATGCCCAATAATCTTAATTATAACATTCTTCTTGGGCGGCCTTGGATCCATGCCATTCATGCGGTTCCTTCTACTCTTCATGCATAACTAAAATTTCTATATCAAGGTGTTGTCTATGAGGCCTTGGAAGATCCTTCTCCATTTTCCTTTTGTAATACTATTGAGCATTCACTAGATACTTCCATTTCCTCTACATCTAATTCTCATTTATCTCAATATGGTCTTGGTTACCAGTATTTGCTTCATTATGGATTTTTTGATATTGGTTTAGACTGACATGGTCAAGGATTTATAGAACCATTGTCTATTCCCACTCAATCTACTAAGCTTGTCCTTGGTTATCTTCTTCCATTCAAATTCTCTCTTAAGGTTTATGATATTTAACATTCTTCTACCCTTCCTCTCTTACACCTGGAAATGATTGGTGATCCTACTTCCCCTAATTGGCTTGATTTGGAAAATTTTACTACTGATGATTCTGATGATGAGGCTGATGTCGTAGAACTTAATGATGACACATTGCACAATATGAATTTTACTCCAATTGAAATAGGTAATTCCTACTTCCAAGATACTTTTTTTGCTATCGTCTATGGTGAATATCAATTCAAGAATCCTCCTCCATCCACTAATGTCATGATACCTTTTTAAGGGACTGTACATACACTAGATATTCTTTCACTGCTACGTCTCCCCAAGTTCATTCTGCTCCGCGCTTGAATACCTTCACATGCAATCTCTTCATTCGTAATTCTTATTGGCCTCATGTTCCATTCTACTCTATGTTCTCTAAGACTATTTACACACATGATGGCTTAGCTTGACTAGGATTCACAATTGTTGATCTCCTTCCTCCACCTCATTCTGCTCACTTATATCACAGATGTGTATTCATTACTACTATTTATGGCCTCCACGTATTCCATTTAAAATTATTCCTTGCATGCACTCCTCATTCCTCTCCATTCACACTTGGCCAGTCTTGGCTTGATTACATTGGTGGCACACTAGATCCCAATCATATTGATATTACATTTCCCATGCCTTTCAGCCATGCCTTTATATGGAATGACCTTGGGCTATTCTCAAAATCTCACTTGGTGGTATGCACATGATTTTCCACAACCACTTTTCACTGATGAAGAATATGCAATGATCATGTACAATTTACGCCGCAAGGGATATTTATATGATCAACCTCACTCTATTGCTGATCAAGTATATGATCAATCTCCAATCGGCCGTGATCATAACACTGATGATCTCCTAGATGATTTTACTTGATTCTTTTCCATATCACACACTTAGGGGCATAATGATTTCTTCTCCCTTCATTCATTATCAATTCTTTCTAATATCTACACATACAAATTATGCTCCATGCTTCACACTTCATATTTCTTACTACTCTTATACATCTTGATACCCACTGATGTATCGTCACTACCCTATAAAAAAATCTAGCTCCACAGTTCATATTTGATCGCTAAGGGTCTAAATATGAAATGAACCTCACCACATTCACTTTTCACACCCTACACTTCATGTTCTATATTTCTAGTGCACATTTTCAAACCATTTCTCAATGACACACTCTTGTTCTATGGTTCATTTTTTATTGTTGAGGGGTATTTTATAAATGAACCTCATTGCATACACATCCGTTGGGGGAATGCTGTTCCTATCCATCGTCACACATTACATACCATCCCATTCACACTCACAACATATTTTATATCTTGGTTGCACTTACTCTTGCTTGATTATACTTACATGTACACTTTGCTTCTTGTGCTAGACGTATACTTAGTATGTCAATATATTTTCTATATACACATGCACATTCACTTGGTATTTTGGAGTGGGTGTGATCTCTTATGAGATCCTTACATGCTGAAATGATGTTTGGAACTATACCTCTTATCAGTACCCACCGAGGCTCTGGGAATCTACTTTCTCACACATTATAGTGCTTTATTATTTCATTATTTATTACTACTTTCTAGCACATTACTTTCCATTGATCCATACATGTCTTGACATAATTTTATCTTTCTAAAATTCTAGCGAGTGCTTCATGTGCAACATTTTCCTTGCATGACTATATGCCACCATGGTTTTCTGATACATTTTGCTTGACATTGTTTTCCATTATATGCTATTTTTGCAAGTTATGCCCTATGTCTTTGTTTTATCATTGTTTACTTGTTATGGCCACTTTGGGCTTGATTGTCTTGTGACATTATGAGTGATGTCCCATGTTTGAATCATGTTTTTGTGGTCCACTTTGTTTGCATACTTTATTGTTACATTGTATTTTATGGAATGCTTACTACTTTTTCTACTAACACATGTGACTAGCAACTTTGTTTGCATGTGCCTTGGTTCTTACCACGCATTCCCCTACCCCATGTAGGTATCCACATCAGCCCAACATTAGGTCCTCTCCTTTGGGCCGTATTCTCCTCCGATGTTGCATGCACTGCAAACAAGGGGCATACATTGGGTGAAAAAATCACCCCTACAATAGCTCAGATCTATAGTACAAACCTGCACATTATAGAAACGACATAAAAATACAATCATCTAATGGTATAGAATTTGACTTGGGTCCAAAGACAAAGATAAAAACCAACTCCTAGACTTAGACAATAGTTCTTGAGAGCCTATGTCCTCCCATGGGTGCTAATGTCTTCGGTGTGCACACAATCATCTTATTAGATCAAGAAAGCTCACATAAGTCTTCAAAGTAATTTTACAGTTACATGCATAATCCTTTAGCTACAAAATGCATTCTATCTCCTTCAATCAGTACAACTCAGAACTAATTCAGAACAATCGGGACAATAAGAACAAATTAGGGATGTACCATATGCAGTGGTGCTTATCGAGTAGAGTCATGGATGGAGAGTAACACTAGACCTCTCTCCCCAACACTTGCTCTTTTGTGTGAGATATCCTAACAAACTCGCACTTGGCATGAGATCACCTAAAAAAATGCACTTGGTGTGAGATCTCCCAAAAAAATAACTCTTCGCATGAGATCACCCAAAAAAATTACTCTACACAACATTTGTAGGAATTTTTTTCTATCTTTTACAATCTTGTCAATCAAGTGCACACTTTCCTTTTTACACACTTATGTAGATTTTTCATATACACGACTTTGACTACTTTTTCACTCTTCTTTTGCAGGTCCGTCCTTAATATGCAACAAGAAGAAACCTACAACAAACACAACAACATGCACAAAACAACACATATGCTTCATTCCTAGGGTCACTTTCTCTTCCTAGTTTTCATACTTCATTTTCACAAAATCACACACTTGGGTACATTTCTAGGTGGTAAACACATACTAGCATTCAAATGATTCCTAAGCAAGAAAACTAGTAATTGACGACTATATTTGGCCTTTTTTCTTTGTTTCTTGTTTTTTATTTGGTCTTACATGCCCTCTAGCCTAGCCAAGATCTTTCCGATTTATCTTTTATGGCTATAAACACCAGCGCTCAGCCAGGACAAGAGTGCCCAAGCCCCCTGTCCCCTCTAGGCACCCCTGACCCTTTCTCACCTTACTCACTTATTTTTGGTCTCTTTTATCTTTTTTGCATATTTTTCACTTATGGGCTAGCCTTCCACTTGTCAATTACGAAATACAAACAAGGGAATCATATAAATACATAGTTATGTGTTCAAAATCAAGGACTTAGCACTAAACATTATTATCATACCTAAGCTTGCACCTAAAGCACTCCAAGGTATCCATTCAAGGGACAAGGCTTTCATCAACTCTGCATAGGAAGGGGGATTTTATTCTATTTCATCCACACATTGTACTACATTACTACATTTAGCTACAATCTACTATCAAGTACAACTTACACAAGAGAATCCTAGGGTACAATTTATACACACACACACACACACACCAACAAGATGTAGTGCATCACTCGGTCATAAGTTCACTCTCGGGGTGACCACCGGGGTTAGTTCGAATGCCCATATTGCATCTTTATTTTCAGGTTTGATGTAGTTTGTGGGATTGTGCAGGTGAACTTCTATTTTAAATGTTATAGTTACCTTTGGCATTCAAGGAACGACTCTCATGCAATCAACATGAAGTAACAATGATGACCTTGTGACACATTAAAATCTAGATTCGACCATTTGCACTGGTCATAGGTGCCCATAAGAGGTCTTTAATGCCCAAGAACCCCTATCCTACCATGGGTGCCCATGTCCGGTCTCATTCCTACATTCCATAATTTATTATGAGAAGTAATGACACTCTACCGAGTTTGTTCATTACTTCTCCTAGTCTGAATCTGGATTATAGATCGTGCGTAAATCAACTAAGTTATTTATCCTTCTTCTTAGCTTAGAGTTTCAAATATTACATCTTAGATTGCTTGTGTCATTTCATCATTTCAACATCTATCCATTATTTATTTCATTAGTGACTCTTGAAATATTTAGATTTAATTCAAGTTAAATTAAATCACACCTACATATGAGAACTCAAAATTTCCCACTATCACTTCCAGTGAATGCTCTTTCACTGGTCAATCGATGAAGAAGTATGACAATAAAAGAATCTTAGTAGTCAAAAGATCACCACAATTAGCTTCTCTCCTATACAATTTTTCTCAACATCCACAAGACACATTTTACACATTTCAAACTTAGCGGGGAATGATTACATTGTTTTAGTTCTACGAGACACCAATAAAAAAAAAAACCAAAATAATATAAAAAGGTGCCACCAAATCGAATGTGACCCCATTCTTTAGTGGTTGACGAGAGGTGCCATTTGGCATCCTTCATCGATTTCCTCCGAACTCCAATGAGAAGCTATTAACTCAAGTAAATTTGGAATTTTAGGCTCATTAGTTTCCACATTATACTTTATTTTATCTCCCCGTATTATGAAAACATTTATTTTCCAGGACGTTGGTTTCAACCAAAAATGCGTTTGTGAGGATTTATTTTTTTACAACTTTTGACAAAGGACAACTAAGACAAAATATATAATGACATATGAATATTTTGAAATTTTTAACACTTTAATGATGTAATATGATTATTGAATAGAGTCTTGACACTACAATAACTAACTGGAAAAACTTATCAATGACAATAACAATTAAATTTTAACGACTTTTAACACTTGGGAAGTGAGTTTTTAGTGATATACTTGAATGGAAGATTACAAACACACAATTGACTCAAAAATTTACTTAGATAGGACTCTCGACATAAAAGATACAAGACACAATTAATTAACAACATTTAAAAATACTGTTGGAAAAATATGGTGCCAATTGCAGCCAACATAGGCGAAAACATAACTAGAACAATATAAAACACACAAAATATCTATTATATTCGATTAAAAATATTCTTACAAACTTAGAGCTACGACTTTGTATATTCTTTTTGTTTCTCTTCTTGTGTCATATTCTTTGTTTCTTTTTCTTACAAAAATTCTTTGTGTTATTGCACGAATCTATTTGTAATATTCCCCTTCTATATTTCTCTCTTTATATTTCTTTTTCTATATGTTGCGGCATATGTTTCTATACTATATTCCTCAAGTTGTGGCTCTCTATTCTCTTCTCTACTCTCTGTGTTTCGTTGCACACACACACACACAAGCATATATGCCTCCACGTTTCGCTCCTCTCGCCACGACCTGACTCCAAAAACAAAACCAATTCCTATTGATTCTAGGGGTTGAAGTCCACCCAAGCCCATCATTATAGAAGGTGATGGAATCGTGCCACGTGTCCCCTTTTGGATGGACGAGATCACCGCCGACTCACCTTGACTTAGGGCTGAACCCGAAACATTATATAATGTGGAACATTCCATGAGGTTACTTATCCATTGGGGCTCATTTCCCAAAAGTTAAATGGAATTCCGCCACCTGGTCTACCTTGACGGTTGATATATGACCATTGAATGCTATGACTAAAACCGGACTTGACAAAATATAAGTTGTATCTTATTCTATGGACTTCATGAACACCCGAAATATATATACAAGGAGGTGTCGAAATCCGACACATGTTTGCTCCTAGATCATGGAATCTTCACAATATTGTGCGGGTTTTCCTTTCACCTTTGTCTCATGGATTTTGGCTTCACCTTTGTCTCACGACTTTGAAAAATTATGGAAAGAACTAAACCCGACAATTCCGCACAACACTAACCCTTCATTTGTATTGCAGTTTTAAAGACTTCCGGGGGTAATTTAAATTAATAGTAAAAAAAATATAAATGTTTGTCAAATGGGAAGATGGGAAGGAGAGAAACAAATTTGAAAACCTGTGAGTGGCTCGAGATTACAGACACCATTAATTTTGACACTCCTCCTTAATCTTGAGCCAACTACTAAAAATTTATTCAAGCAATTATTTTAATTTTTGGAGCTAGGTGGTCCTTCATCTATGATGCCCAAACTTGTCCTTAAACACTCAAACCTTTCTTTTGACATAGGTTTGGTAAAAATGTTAAGTTGGCTATATCTATGTCTTACAAAACTTAATTTTAATTTCACCTTTTCAACCAATTCATGAATGAAATGATACCTGATTGCAATATGCTTGCTTCTTCCATGGAAGACTGGATTCTTTGATAATGCAATAGAAGACATATTATCACAGAAAATTGTAGAACCTCCTTGTTTCTCTTCATACAAATATGAGAGGATTCTTCTTAACCATATCATCTAACAAGCTACTGATTTTGGTGCCAAATAATTTGCTTCAACTGAAAGAGACAATGAAACTACTAACTATTTCTTTGAAGCCCATGAAATGGATCCTGACCCAACATTAAACACATATCCAGATGTGATTTTTCTATCATCAAGGCTTCCTTCCCAATCACTATCTATATATCCAACTAACTGAAAATCATTATCAGCAGCATATAAAATTCCATAATTTCTTGTGCCATTCACATACCTCAAAATACACTTTCCTGCTTTTCAATTTGTCTCCTTTGGAGTCTCCATGAATCTAGAAATCAAACTAACTGCATACATTATATCAGGTCTAGTTGCAGTTAAATACATCAAGCTTCCTATCATACTTTTATATCTTGTAGGAGCTACATTGCTGCTGCAATCTTCTTTGATCAATTTCAGGATTAATTCAGCTGGTGTAGATTTTGATTTATTGCCCAACATTCTAAATCTTTGCAAGATTTCTTTTTCATATTTTGCTTGAGAGAAAAAAATGCCTTTGCTCATTTGCTTGAATTCAATACCAAAAATTATTTCAACAATCCTAAATTAGTCATCTCAAACTCCTTCATGGCTAATTTAAATTCATCTATGGCCTTGTTTACATTTCTAGTAAAGATTAAATCATCTACATACAAAACAACAATTAAAATCTCACCATTATTTTCTTTGATGTAGAGTATGGGCTCACTACTAATTTTTCTAAAGCCATTACTAATCAAATAGGAATCTTTCATATTGTACCAAGCTCTTGGTGCTTGTTTGAGTCCATACAATGGTTTCTTAAGCTTGTATACCTTTCTTTCATGCCTTGGAATTTCATAACCAGGTGGTTGTCCCACATACACCTATTCTTCCAATACTCCATTTAGGAAATCTGATTTGACATCCATTTGATGGACCTTCCATTTGTGATGAGAAGCTATGGCAATAATTGTTCTCATAGTTTCTATTCTTTCTACTGGATAAAATGTCTCATTATAATCATATCTATGCCTTTGTTTGTAGCCTTTGACAACTAACCTTTCCTTGTGTCTTTCAATTTTTCCTTCGGGAGTAGTCTTGGTTTTATAAACCCACTTGAATCCAATGAATTCCTTTCCTATGGAAGATCTACTAACTCCCATGTTTGATTCTTCTCTATTACATGCATTTCTTCATCCATTGCTTCACACCATTTATGATCCTTAATTGCTTCCTCAAAATAAATAGGATTAGCTTCTGAAAATAAAGAAAAATTAATCATTTCATCTTCATTTTCTTCATACCTTGACTATTCATAAATCTCTTGAACACTCCTCATTCGACCTTGGTGCTGGTTTGATTCGATGATGATGAAGATGCTTCATTTGTTGGTCCTTACATGCTTTGTTGGCTGCTACCATTTGAAGATTCACCCCTTTGTGAAATGGGTGTCCAACTTGGTGTGTTGTTTGCTCTTCCATATTCTATTTCAACATCAATGATGGGTGCATTTTCCTTTGCTTTTGGCTGCTCCACTTCTTGTGCATCTCCCAAGATGCTTCCTTAATGAATTGAACATCCTAGCTGGTTATTAGTTCCTTTGTGACCGGGTTATATAATCTGTAAGCTTTTGATTTCTCATTATACACAATGAAAATGCACTTCTCTCCTCTATTATCCTACTTTGATATTCTTTTCTTGGGCACATGTGCATATGCTACACATCCAAAACTCTCAAGTGCTCAACACTTGGTTTTCTTCCACTCCATGATTCTTGAGGTATCATGTTCCTCACACTCTTTGTAGGACATATATTCAACAAATATATTGTTGTTCCAACTACTTCTTCCTAGAATTCATCAGACAATCCTCTTGCTTTGATCATGCTTCTTTCCATTTCTTGAATGGTTATATTCTTCCTCTTAGCTACACCATTTTTCTACGATGTATACATTTTTGTAAATTATTTCTTGATCTCGTGCTCCTTACAGAAGTTTAAAAATGCATTTGATATATACTCCCCATCTATTCATTCTCAATGTCTTTATATAATGGCCACTATGTTTCTCAACCATGGCCTTAAATTGCTTGAATACTTCAAATGTCTCTAATTTATTTTTCAAGAAATAAATCCATGTCCTTCTACTGAAGTCATCTATGAAAGTAAGGAAATACACACTTTTAGACAAGGAGGGAGTCTTCATGGGACCACACAAATATGAATGTATCAACTCAAGAGGTGAGCTTTCTCTCCAAGATTTTCCCAAAGGAAAACATTTCTATGTTGTTTCCTAATATGCAACCATCACATACTTTATCTGGTTGTTCAATAGGAGGCAACCCTCTAACCATTTTCATTTTATAAAGAACATTTAATCCACCATAACTCAAATTCCCATACTTGAGATTCTAAAGAGTGGATTGATCAATGACTATTGTTTTGAACGTTGTTGTGCCTACACTCTGCATCCTCAAAGGAAACATTCTATTTTATGTCATCATCACTATTGCTATGAGCTTGTTGCTTCCAATAATATCATATATACTACATTCTCCATTTTCCAACCTCACCTTATATCCATTTTGGACAAGCTGCCCAATGCTTAATAGGTTATACTTCAACCCTAGGAATAAAAGACATTATTGATCTGCTTCTTGTCTCATTTCTTGGTGAGAATGGATACAATGCCTTTACCCATCACAGGAACCTTGTCATTTGTTCCCATATTCACTTCAGATCTGATTGCTTCATCTATGTTATTGAACATATCCTTATTTCCACACATATGGTTGTTGCATGCACTATCTAAATACCATATTTGTTTATTTCCTTGCTTAGATACATTGCAAGTTAGAAAAAAGTTCCACTCTTTTCATTCTTTTCAAGTTCAACTTATTTTGCATTAGAGAAGCTTGCATTATGATTTTAATTTCTCAAATCATATTATTTCTTTCTGCATTCACTTGCATAGTGTCCATACTTTTTGCAATAATAGTATTGTACATTTGATTTTTCATACCTTTATGTGTAGAACCACCTCTCGGAAGTGGTGCTACTGCTTCCTCTTCCTCTTCCTCTTGTTTTTGGCTCTTATTAATTATTTCTTCCACCTTCTTGTTGGTTTATAAATCTTCATATTCCTTTGTTATAGGCTCCTCTCTCCTTGCCTCGACATTTGTATTTTTTTTGAAGTCTTGTTAAATGGAGGAGTTGGTTGTCCTACTCATCCTCTGTTCATGGGTTTGCAAAGAACCCATTAACTCATCAACTGTCATTTGTCTCAAATCCTTGGACTCCTCTATTACAACCAAAACTGGATCAAATCTGGTTGGAAGGCTCCTCAATACCTTCTCTATGATCCTATGATCTTCAACAACATCTCCATTAGTCCTCATCTTGATTGACTATGGTCATTTTTCTTGTGAAAAAATCATTTATTGATTTTGATTCTTTCATGAGAAGGGTCTCAAAATATCTTCTCAACATCTGCAATCTAACTACCTTCACCTTGTCACTTCCTTGATAAGCATTCTGCAAGGTATCCCATGCTTGCTTGGATTTTATAGCTACTTCTATCCTTGGGAAAACTGAATCAGTGACAGCATTTTGAATATAGCTTAAAGCCTTTGCATCCTTTCTTCTATTTTCTTTCAAAGTATTCTTCTAAGCTTGTGTGAGTGCATTGAAAGTAGCTTGGTCTGCTACCTCTATGTATCCTCCTTCAACTAGTTCCCATAGCTCTTGAGAAGAGAACAATGTCTTCATCTTAATGCACCAGATATCATAGTTATTTCCATCAAATGTTGGGGGTTGTTTCCATGAGTTGTTGTTACTAGAAGCCATTACAAATCAACCTAGAAAATAAGACTCAAAAGCTCCAACAACCTTTTCTTTGATACCAAGATGTTGGAAAAATATGGTGCCAACTACAACCAACACATTTGAAAACACAACCAAAACAATATAAAACACAAAAATATTTATTATATTTGATTTAAAATCTTCTTACAAACTCAGAGCTATGGCTCTACATATTCTTTTTGTTTCTCTTCTTGTGTCATATTATTTATTTCTTTTTCTTCCAAAAATTCTCTATGTCACTACATGTATCTATTTACAATATTCCCCATTCTATATTTCTTTGTCTATATCTTTGCGACATATGTTTCTCTACTATATTCTTGAGTTACGGCTCTCTATTCTCTTATCTACTCTATGTTTCGTTGTATATATAAATATAAATATAAATATATATATAAGCATATATGCCTCCACGCATCGCTCCTTTTCCACGACTCGGACCCGAAACCAGTAACCAAATCTCATTGATTTCGGTGGTTGAAGTCTACCCAAGCCCATCAACATAGAAGGTGGAAGAATCATTCCACGTGTCACCTGTTGGATGGATGAGATCACCGTTGAATTACCTTGGACCGAGGGCCTGGACTGAAACATTATACAATGCATCTCATTCCACGGGGTTGAGATCGGTGGGGCTCATCACCTAAAATTTAAACAGAATTACTCGCCACATGGTATACCTTGGACAATCGATATATGACCGCCGATTGCTTATGAGTAAAATCGAACATGAAAAAATATAGGCTATAGCTTATTCCGTGGATTTCACATCAGCACAAAATATTTATACAAGGAGGTTTGGAAAGCCGACACATTTTTTCTCCTAGACCGTCGAGATCTTCACAATGTTGTATGGGTTTTCCTTTCACCTTTATCTTGCAGATTTTGGCTTCACCTTTGTCTCACGGATTTGAAAAATTCCATGGAGAACTAAACCTAACAATTTCACACATCACTAACCCTTCCTTTGTATTGTGGTTTTAAATACTTCCGTAGGTAATTTAAATTAATGGTCAAAAAGATATAAATGCCTATTAGCTAGGTAGATGGGAAGGAGGGGAAAATTTTTGAAAACCTATGAGTGGCTCGAGATTACATACACCATTAATTCTAAAAATACTATATAACCAACTTATCGAGTTATAGCCACTTGAACTAAAGACTAGAGACTTAGGGATTTAAATTTACAACATGCATTTTTTAATAAACTAAAAAAAATCTTACCTAAAAACAACTATTAACCAAATAACTAAAATTAAAAAAAATTACAAACCACTATTCACATACAAAACTATAACAATGCTACACAATTACAAATCCTTTTTCTTGGTTAATACGTCGGGCTAGAGCAAGATACAAAACCGCTAGTTTTGATGAGACCAAAAGTGGTTTGGAGCTTGTTGTAGGTGTCTTTCCCTTTGTGAATTCCAATCAAAACAGCTTCACATGCACTCTTGAAGTTTGAATCCAAAAATTTTGTGAGATGTCAAGCGAATGTCTATTATGCATGTGTGTATAGGTCTATATCTAAGGCAATGATTCACAATAATTGTTTCCATGTAGGCAGATAATAGCTGGTAGTTTTATGTCTTCACAATGAATCATAAATCTTGATTAGTAGGTTTCTCCAATTAACTTTTAGTTCTATAGAATCTTGATCTCATGGACATCATTAAAATCTTTCATTTCATTTCATCACACAAAGTGTTTTCAAATCTAATGTACAAAGCATGAAATTCCACTATTCCTTCGATATTCTAATAAAAAAATATAGAGCAGACAACAACACAAAAACACACACACATAATATAAGCGATAAAAACCAATAGATGGCCTATTCTCCATGCATGGACAACACTTATGCTAGCTATGTTGTAATAATCTCTCATATTCTCTATTTCAACCCACTCTAATGTAAGAAAACAAATACAATTGAGTGCACATTTTAGATAATAGAGATTTCCTTCTAATCATCAATGGATGGAGACTATCATCATGTAAAGTAAAATTGAGACATAGCTAAATTGATAACAATGGAATCTCATGGCTAATAGTTAATGGATCATCACTCTAATACCAAATGAAGTTTGGTAGAGAAATTACAAAATTTGATTTCACAATAAACTCATTACAAATATATAGGAGGATATTTTCTATAGTTGGGGATTTCGAGATCCCTACAATATCTCTCCCAAATAACCTTCAAACTATATGCAACATTATATTTTTATTCTTAACAATATAATATTAACTATCTAATACAATCTTATGGTATTATCCATACGATTACTAACAAAAATGTAAGTAATATTTCCTTTCGGTAAATAAACTACCAAATACAAATACTAATTTACAAGAGTAAATACCAATGTAAATAATAATGCTCAACAAATGATTGGATCAATGATAACATGCATAGGTAGTTGGGTACTATTCGTGTCAAAAGGCATAACATGGGGCATCTTAGGTTTAGCTAGGATGTCATCATTTTCAAGCAGTTATATATGATGTTACAAAGTTGGGGACATGAGTCAACGTGATGGTTTTTAGTGTAGTGATAGGTGCACCATGTGTGGGATGCTCACCATAGGGGTGGTGGGATTTTTCAAGCATTTTTGGAGGATAAAAATAAGTGGTTTAGACAAGGAACATATTTATGTGTGGATTGGAAGAATTTTTAAGGCTTGAAAGGTTGTTGTGTAGGTGATTGAAGTGCGGGAGTATTGTGAGTTAGATGTAAGGGTGATAGTGGAGGAGGAAAGGAGGATTGTAATTGAGTATTTATGGTGTTATTGATGTCAAAAGGTAGAACATATGGCATCCTAGGTTCAATTAGGATGTTTTCATCGTCAAGTAGGTCCTATATGATGTTACAAAGCTAGGGACATGATTTAATGGGATGGTTTTCGGTGTTGTGATAGGATCACCAAGTGTGGGATGCTCGACATAGAGATGGTGGGATAGTGGGATATATAGGTGGAGTGGCAAGAAGAGTGATCAACCGGGAATTGAGAATTTTTAGGAGGATGGTAGAATGAGGTAAAAATAAGGGAGAAAAATTGTGCGTGGATTGGAGAAAGTACAAGCCTTGAAAGGATGTTCTCATTTACACACTAATTACTTTTTATGTTTAGTATGGAAATGCACCAAAAAATACAAAAGATGTAAGAGTTTGTAACAAGTAGACTATTACGATCTAAATAATGTCCAACATCAATTATACATAATTAGAGTAATGGATTCAAAGTTGAAATGATTGATAAATGATAAGTATTTACTCAAAACATTAGATGAGTGTTATGTTGTGGAGCCCTTTTTTATGTGTGGAAATGTCAAGAGGCGTACATTAAAAGTACGTACACTATCCATAGTTTTCTCATTTGGGGTTTGGGGCCGGGTTGGGCCCAGAGCGGGGGTCTAGGGGCACAACCCTTAATATATTTTTTTGGCCTTGAAAAATGCACCCAATATTTTGGGAAATGTGCTCTTCTCATATGGGTGGGATTTTTGACCCATAGGTTTATGAAGTGGTTTTGGCCCATGGTTTTAGTACCCACGATATTGTAAAAACTACTTAAGAAGCTGCCTATCTACGTGGTTTTTTACGTATGGTAGGGTTGATGTATCATTGTAGATGTGTGTGAATTCAGGTGTGAATTCAAGAGAGTTTGTTGAGCACAACTCCAAATAGATTTGGGTATTATATTGAGAGAGAGGTGACTTGTAATAAAATCTGAGCAAGTGATTCTTGGTGGACATAGCCCAAATTGGGTGAACCATGTTAAATATTGTCTCTATATTATGTTCTTTTATTTTTATGCATTGTTATTTCAGATCTGTAATATTTTTTGCATATTAGTTTCTATTATTGCGATTCGAGTGGGATTTTTCTGCATATTTTATCCCTTATTTCCTAACAATTGGTATTAGATCCTGGTTTGGTTTGCTGAAGTGTTGAATCATAGGAAAAGTTTTAGCTTGAGTGGGATCTATGACAGATGATGGAAGATCAAGGGTTGATAAATTCAATAGGCATAATTTTAGTCTTTGTAAGATGGAGATGGAAGATTATATTTATCATAAGGATCTTTATATTCCTTTGTTTGAGAAAGGGAACAAACCCTTGAGTATGAAGGATGAGGAATGGGATTTCTTTGGATAGGAAGGCACTTGGGACAATTCAGCTATGTCTTACATCTTTGGTATTATTTAATGTTTCAAAGGAAAAGGCTGCAAAAGAATTGATGGATGTATTAGGAAGTTATATGAAAAACCCTTTTCCTCTAACAATATATTTTTAATGAAAAATTTGTTTAATATGAAGGTGTCTCGATAATAGTTCAAGTAGCGAGATCATTTAAATGATTTCAATATGGTTGTGAATATGCTAGCTTTGGTTACAATAGAATTCGATGAAGAAGTTAGGGCTTTATTAATTTGTGTTCTTTACTCGAGAGTTAGAATAGCTGGTCATGGCGGTAAACAACTCGGTTCCATTTAAATCAAATTTGAAGTTTGAGGATTTTGTAGGGGTGATTCTAAGTGAGAAAATGTGAAGAAAAATCTCGAGGAATCTTCCACTTCGAGAATGCTTTGATAGTGGAAACTAGAGGGAGATAGAAGAATAGAGGAAGTTGTGAAAATCAAAAGATTGAGCAAGGTCAAAATCCAAAAGCAAGATGGTATGTTGGCATTGTGGAAAGTTTGGGCATGCAAAAAAGAAGCTGTTGGGAGCTTCGGGAAAGAAGAAACAACAAGAAGAAAACAAGGAGGAAAATGTGGTAATGGGTAATGTATGTCAGGATGCTTTGATTCTTGCTTTGCATAATATTGTTGAATCTTGGGTTTTAGATTCAGGGCCTTTTTTCCATGCTATTCCACATGGGCATTATTTTATTGATTATGTTCAAGGGGATTTTGGGCATGTTTTTCTTGGTGATGATGAGCCTTACAACATAGTTGGAAAAGGTTATGTTCAAGTTAAGATGTAGAATGAGAATACATGGCTATTGAAGGATGTCAGACATGTGCCTATATTAAGATGAAATTTGATATCGAAGGGTAGTTGGGAAGTGATGGTTGTACTGTGATATTTACAATGGACTCTTGGAAGGTTACCAAGGGTTCTCTTGTGGTGGCAAGAGGTAAGAAGGTTAGAACTTTATATTTAACCATTGATAACACTAATGCTTGTAATCTTGTGGCTTCAGATGCAGATACAACATTGTGGCACTATAGGCTCGGTCATATGAGCCATAAGGGCATGGAGATCATAAAGAAGGATTTTCCCAGATATAAAGAAATAGGTTTGGAGCCATATGAGAATTGCATATATGGGAAACAAAAGCATGTAATGTTTCTCAAGGTTGGACCTATGAAGAAAGATAGCAAGTTAGAGCCAAGTACATTCGATGTTTGGGGCCGGATCATGTATCATCCCTTGTGGGTTCAAATTATTATGTTACTTTTATTGATGATGCAACAAGGAAAGTTTGGGTATATTGTATGAGAATTTTTTTATGTATTTGAAACTTTTGTTAAATGGAAAGCCTTGGTAGAGAATGAAATAGGTCTTAAGCTAAAATTTCTTTGGTTAGATAATAGAGGGGAGTATTGCAACAATGAGTTTGATGATTATTTTTCTAAGAATGGAATCTGCAGGTAAAATACAGTTCCATGAACTCCACATCAGAATGGGGTGTCAGAAAGGATGAACATGAAAATAATGGAACGAACTAGGAGCATGAGGTTACATGCAGGGCTGCCTCTTTCTTTTTGGGAAAGCGGTGAGCACATCCGTATACTTGATAAACAGAGGACCCTCAAGTGCCTTGGATGGAGGCATACATGTGGAGGCTTGGTATGGTAAGAAATTTGATTACTCATTTCTTAGAGTCTTTGGATGTGAGGTGTTTATTCATATAAACAAGGATGCGAGGACCAAGCTAGAGGCTAAATTAGAAAACTATACTTTCATTGGTTATGGTGGTGATGAATTTGGATATAAATGTTGGAGTATTATCAATCTAGGGATGTGGTATTTAATGAGAAATTTAAATATAAGAAACAATTGTAGGAAAACATGGAATAATACAAGAAAGAATATGCGGTGATAGAGGATCTCTTGGATGGGAAAGTGACACATGAATCGGTTTAGGAACCTACTCAACAAGAACCACAAACTCCTATATTGAGGAGGCCTTCTAGGGTAAGAAAAGAACTATACATTTTTCTCCTTCTCTTTATTATATTTTACTCACCTTTGATAGTGGAGAGCCAAAGAGATTTGATGAAGCAATGCAGGAGATACTAAGAAGAAGTGGGAATAAGCCATATATGAGGAGAATCGGGCTCTCATGGATAACTAGACTTGGGATTTGGTGAAGTTCTGAAGGAAAAAGAACATTGTAGAATAAGTGGGTGTATATAGTTAAAGAGGAATAAGGAGGAAAGAAAAGATACAAGGGCCGGTTGGTGGTCAAGGGGTTTGAACAGAAAAAAGGTATAGTCTTTGATGAGATTTTTTTCTCCTATAGTAAAAATGATTTCTATTAAAATTGCTCTTAGAATAGTGGCATCGAGGAAGAATTTATCTTAGAACAACTAGATGTAAAGAATGCATTCCTCCATGGTGATTTGGAGGAGGAGAGGATATATATATATATATATATATATATATATATATATATATATATATATATATATATATGCATCAACCCGAGGGCTATGGGGTCAAAGGTAAAGAGGAGATGGTGTGCAAACCGAAGAAGAAGAGCTTGTATGGCCTGAAATAAGCTCCACGTCAATGGTATTATAAATTTGATAGATTCATGATAGACCAAGGTTATATTAGATGCCATTCGAACATTGTGTGTGTACAAAGAAATTTCAAGATGGAAGTTATATTATCCTGTGCTTGTATGTGGATGACATGTTGGTTGCAGGAAAAAACATGCATGAAATAAAAGTACTCAAGAAGCAACTAAGTGACTCCTTTGCTATGAAGGATTTGGGGGTAGCCAAACAAATCCTTGGTATGAGGATATCTTGAGATAATAAGGAACGGAAGCTAACTTTATCACGGGAAGAGTACATTAAGAAGGTCTTGGAGAGGTTTAATATGCAAGATGCTAAACTAGTTGAGACTCCTTTGGCAGAGACATTTCAAGTTATCAAAGGAGATGTGTCCCAAGATAGAGTAGGAGAGAAACCATATGTCCAAGGTACCTTACTCATCAATGGTTGGCAATTTGGTGTATGCAATGGTGTGCACTAGGCCACGATATTGCCCATGCAAAGTGGGAGTAGTGAGTAGATTTATGAGTGATCTAGGTAAAGATCACCGGTAGGAAGTTAAGTGGATCCTTCATTACTTGGAGGGAACATGGGGATATTTTTCTATTATAGTGGATTGGACACCACATTGTGTGGTTATGTAGATTCAAATATGGCTGGAGATGTAGATAGTAGGAGGAACACAACAAGTTATATTTTCACTGTAGTTGGGACATTAGTGAGCTAGATTTCATGACTACAGAAGCTTGTGGCTTTGTCAACCAAAGAGAGTTTGAGAATGTTTCTTCCATAGAGGAAAAAAGAAAGATGATTTGGTTAGAACAATTTATTGAGGATTTTGGGCATAAGTAGGACAAAGGGAAGTTACATAGTGATAGTCAGAGTGTTATACATCTAGCTAAGAACTCTGCTTTCCACTCTAGGACAAAGCATATATAACTTAGGTACCATTTCATCAGGACAACTTTAGAGGAAGAGAAGTTGAAGCTGGAGAATATTCATACCAGTTAAAATCTTGTAGACATGATGACCAAGGTGGTCACAAGGGAGAAATTGAATATGTGTTCAGATTTAGTTGGTCTTCACGAATGATAGTGAAGGGTTGAGAAGCTTCTCAAAGGAAAACTAGTCTCCAAGTGGGATATTATTATGTTGTGGATCCTTTTTTCACGTGTGGAAGCATTGAATACCGTGCACTAAAATTACCTTGTACACTATCCATGGTTTTCTTTCGGGGTTTAGGGCTAGGCAGAGTCCCAGCGGGGGTTTGGAGGTGCATTCCCGAGAAATTATTTTTGGCCTTAAAAATGTTCTCGATATTATGGGAAACATGTTCTTCTCATATGGGTGGGATTTTTGACCCATAGGTTTATGGGGTGGTTTTTGCCCATGGTTTTGAAAGTACGCATGATATTGTAAAAAAATCTTAAGTAGTTTCCTATTTATGTAGTTTTTGCATATGTTAGGGTTGATGTATCATTGTAGATGTGTGTGAATTCGGGAGAGTTTATTGAGTACAACCCAAACAAAACTGTGTATTGTATTGAGAGAGAGGTGGCTTGTAATAAAATCGAGCAAGCAATTCTTGGTGGGCGTAGCCCAAATTGGATGAACCACATTAAATACTATCTCTATATTATGTTCTTTTATTTTTTACACTGTTATTTTAGATCTGTAATATTTTCTGCATATTAGTTTCTATTATTGTGATTATGAGTGGGATTGTTCCACATATCTTATCCCTTATTTCCTAACAAAGAGAGATAACATTAGTTGTTCAGGGTGGGAAAAAGAGAATCTAGATCTGTAGGATAGTGAAACAAGAGGATTTGGAACTATAGATTTTGTAATGGAAGTTTCGAAATAGAAAGTAAGAAGGGGAAGGTTTGCACTTTTTTATGGTCCGTGCTAGAACTATACGGTCTTAATCTAGAGTTGTATGATTCTAAACCCTTTAACAATCTAGATATTTAATTTTTTATGTTCTTTCTTGTCTAGAAATGATATTTTTTATATATTGTTCTTACTTGTATAACTTCAAGATGACCTGTAATAACCTACAACAAAGTAAAAACCTATCAACCTATAGAACCACTCATCAAAGTATTAACAAACGCACAGAGAAAATGTGTGTGTGTGGTTGAGACAGACTACCCTTGGTAGTTAGACTCTAAACTACTAAACCAATCCAATTGCTGCACTACATTCCCTCACTGCAGGATCAACCCTCATGTAATTATCCTAGTTACTTGTGTAAGTGTGTATAGCTATCCAAATCCCTATGGGTTTACTCATGTCTCTTAACACTAAAATAGTGGGGTAACTGCATAGTTTTGAATATACCCATCATTGTAGTAGTGAGATGTGGTTGGCCTCAACTACATGACCTAACCCTTTTGTTGATTGAAACCTTTGTGCAATGCTCGAATGAATTTTCTCTTGTTAAGACATAACTCTATGATCTTTACATGCTTTGGAATGGATAAATCTAGACTCTTTGACTTATTTGAGTGCTTTAAAATTGTAGTGGGGATTTCCTTAGATGATGTGTAACTAATTTGAGCATATTTAAGAACCCTTCGAGTGCTTTTGGAATGATATTTGAAATAGGATATAGTGATAATTCCACGTGAGTTAGAAAGTGATAATTACTTACTTATATAACCTTTTAAAGGTGAAATTAAGGCCAAACCTAGGAAGATGAAACAAACCAAAGAATGATTTGAAATTGAATCAAAGTCGGTGATTGTGAAATACTCGATGAAGGTTCCATTATAGAATATTTTTTTTTCCAAAGGATGATCATAGTGTTGGCTATTTTAAGTCATCTTTTCTCTTAATATACATCAAGTAGTTTGAATCTTACATAACTATATAATGATTAATTAATATAAAGGAAGAACATGTTTTGGAGTAATAATGTTGTTTATGCATCCATATGTTTAAGTTACTTCTTTGATTATTAGTATTGTGTGATAACTATCATCACCACTTCACTATGTTGACTAATGGATCCCGTATTTCTCTTCGGTTCAAGTGATATAACCAAAGTTTTCACTCTAGCATGATAGGTTGACATGAAGAATAGAGATAGTTAAGTGCACCATTTGTTATAGTCTACGTGCATAAGTATGGATAAAGGACATAACTAGACACACAATAATTTGGTTATGGTGTTGGGACATCATAACTATGTAAAAATGAAGTCGATGAAATATATTTAGGTGCATTCAAGAGAATATTGAGGCTTGGTATTAGAATATAGAAGACACCTTCGCATAAGGAAATCCAAGTCGGAAAGATTGTTCACCAAGTAATTGGGTGGAAATAAATATATATAATGCACTATATGAAACATTATTCTATGAACTTCTTGTACAAATGCATGCTTGATTATTAGTTTATTTTCTAGGGAAGAATGAAAATTTGGGACAGAAGCACCCTTGGACTCTAGATAACACAAGAAGACTTACACGACATGACACTACTTGGACTGAGTGGTAGTTTATTGGTTGAAAGGTACAATTCATAGTTATATTATTAAGTATTCAATAACTACATTTTCTTACGTAGACGAAGCCTAATTCAACTTATTTTGAGATCCATGTGAAACATACTTGAATCAATTCCCTTTGGAAATCAAGAAACTTATCGTAGATATGGGAATTGTGACTTTCACCATGGATGGCTAAACAATCCACATGTGTGGGCAGTGCGTAAGGGTAAGAAGGATAGGATAAAATAAAAACCATGGAGTCATCAGATGAACAAAATTTAAGGATGATGTGGTATGAAGAACAACAACGCAAAACAATATAAAAAAGATAGCTACTTCATCACAAAGTGACTCAAATCTAGGAACTGCATGAGGAGACCAACAACATTGGTTAAGGCAAGTAGAAAGAAACAAAGACAAAGAGCTCCAGGAAAAAGATATAACACAACACAAAGCAATAAAAACTCTAGAGGAAAAAGAGGGACAATATAATGCAGATGGCATCCTAATCTAACCTACTACAACTACTCATAAAACTAAACCACCTCATATAGAAGATCAAGTGTTGATTGAAATTGATAGTGACAAGGAAGTAAATAAAGTTAAGTAAAAAAATCCATTGGATAATATCTTTTATTATGTACTAAAATCATTGACATTGACACCATAAAGGGTACAATTTAATCCCAATCTCCCAAAAATAGAAAGATTTGGAATATTAAGTGCTAATTTAGCAACATAGACACTGGATGACATATAAGAATACAATGAATATTTACGATTAATAAAATAAATATTCTCATGGCAAACACATTTTATGAAATGTCTCTGTACTTACTAGAATACTGTGTGGTGTTGAGAACACTACGAACAAATTCACAAGTGTGAACTTATTTGGCACACGAAAGTCAGTAACTTCTTCAAAACAAAAATCAAGTTAATTCACCATGAAACTACTCAATCACACCCATACTTGGTATAGGAAGTATGTTTTGTCACAAGGCGTGATAGATTATGATCGAGTTAAAAGTATCATTTTTGAAAGAGTTTGATATACCAAAATTTGAGTATCAGAGTATCTCAACACTTAAGGAAATCAAGCAAGAGTTAACCAAGAGTGTTTGTGATTATGATGTGTGGTTTAAAACACTAATTTCAAATCTCTCCTATGGATTACATCCTACACAATATGCACAATATTTTTACGAGGACTTCTAATGCCATTCAGGCACACTCTTTCACAAAAACTTCACTTTGATTCATGTGAAACACTAGATGTAGCATTACGGGTAGAAGCGAGTTGGGAGTATTGACGAAAAGTGAGTCTATTAATAGATGCCCATATTGCATCTATGATGAAAAAACTAGAGAAATTAACAACAAACAATGCAAGAGAAACCCACATTGGAATGTGGTGCACTGATTGTGAGGTAGAAGGCCATACCAAGAATACATGTTCACACTAAAACTTGAAAGTCATGTTGATATCTTGTGAAATATGCGAAGGAAGTCATGATGCATGGAAATACCCCTTATTAAAGTGCACCATCCAAAAGAAAGTAATAACCTCATTTGTAAGATTTGTGACATGCATACTGAGATGACACATCCAATTACCATATAATTAATCACATACATGAAGCTAGGTCATTTAAAATTAAATAGGAAACCATGGATAGTAATCAAGAAGGACATATAGGATACAATAGAGGACAAGGTGGTGGAGGTCAAGGAGGAAGATTCACACCATGAACTTGCTATAAGTTTGGGTCACTGGACCATTATGGATGAAAGCTGTCCAGACCTTTCCAAGTATGCACGTATTGCAAAAATAGGATAAGGTTAAAGATTTCCCATATCTATGCAAGCTTATGAATGAGAAAAGTGAAAAAGGGTGAAGAATTATTAAGATTTCACTCCAAAGAGTTTATGAATGTCAACCACAAACTCTCACACCATAAGATCAACCATCAATAAGACTCGAGTAACCACCCAAAAAGTTGTTAATCATGTAAATACATCCAACCCTTCATACAACATAAGACCATTGGAACCAAATTCAAGAAAAAATTACTAGGATTCTAGACAACAAAAAAATTACTTCAAGAAGAAAAGGACCTGATTTGAGAGCTCCAAGGATAAATTGAGTTCCTAAGGGAAGACACATGACTACGGAATGAAAAACTTGAAGATCCCGTAGAAGAAAAAACTAGTAAGAATGAGTTTTAAGAAGTATGTAGGCTTATGTGCACTCGATGGAATACTACCATTGTCGAGTCAATGGTTGTGGCATAAGCTTCAAAATATGGCACTCGGGAAATAAATGGGATAGGGGAAGAAGAAAAATTTCAATTCCACAAAAATAGAAGAGTTTGATTGTGAGATATTGGTTGATGCTTGCATAGATGGGTGGAATATAAATGACATATTGGTAGACACGAGAGCTTAATTTAATGTCCTCACCATGGATTCTTAGAACAAAATAGGGTTACCTGGATTGTACACATCCCCACATGTTATGTTTATGGAAAATAAAACATGAGTCGTGCTTATTGGAGTGCATGAAGAATGTTATTATTAGTATCATGGGGGTCAAGTTCCATGGGGATTTTGAAGTAATACCAAGAAATTTTTTTAGTACTCCTAGGAAAACCATGGTGCTAAAAAATAACACAAACTTGCGGTCAAAAAGAGGTATGTAATCTTGAAAAATGGAACTTAGCGATTTATATTCCTAATGAACCCAAAATAAAGCACACCATACATTGAAAATGTAGAAGAATATGATGATCCGGAACACTTGTAAAACATAAATGCTACAGGATGGAGAACTATGAACCACCGCCAAAAGGAGAGATCGGGGACGGAGTGACAATCAATTAGTATCAGATACCACAAGTGTAACTTGTGACTATTGGCCGCATGGTTTATATTCATTAATTGGGAGAGATTATAACATAATTTTAATTTCTTAGAATTGGAAATTGCTCCAGTGCCTAAGTATGTAGGTAGGAATATCAAAAGGATGAGTAATAAAAATAACCAACCTACGCCATCATTCAATGGAAGTGAAGATGTATAAGATTTCATCTAAAAGATGGAAACTTATATGTAACCAGAGAAGGCACACATCAATTGTCTAGTATATTTGTTAAAAGGAACCACAACAAGATGGTGGGCCACTCATATCTCACTATTAGAGACATGGGACCAAGTCAAGGAAGCTATGCACATCAGGTTTGAATGGAGTAATGAGGTACACAAATTCCCAAGCTATAGTGGTGTCACCATACTAAAGAACATCTTTAAAAATGAAAAGAACTATGGAAAAGTGCGGTGCATAGAATAAAATAAAATTCATGGACACATGTATTCTATAAAATATTTCATGTTTGGGCACGAGCTTGGTATGTTGGTTGTAAGTTGTGTAGAGAAACCACTTCTTGGGTGTAACTAAAAATTGGTTCATACAAGCGTTCTCTTTTACCTCTACAATCCCTTAATTGAATTACCCTCTTCAATAAATGAAAAAAATATATTAAAAATGATGTAATTATGGAGGAAATATTACTGACATTGCACAAGGATAAATGGCTCACACTCCCCCAAAAATCAAAAGTACTTTATTAATAATGATTCAAGTGAGAAAGATGATGAAATTTGGATAAAGAGGAATTAGGCACACAAAGATAAGGAGAAATCTCTATGATAGGTAGAATAAGGTGTGGATAACAATCATTTGAATGTAGATATATCTTATGGATCTAGATAGGTCATTGACAAGAAGGAACTAGGAGGTCAACCATAGGATAA
Organism: Taxus wallichiana var. yunnanensis; assembly: GCA_018340775.1. Lineage (NCBI taxonomy): Eukaryota > Viridiplantae > Streptophyta > Pinopsida > Cupressales > Taxaceae > Taxus > Taxus wallichiana. Next base: position 343,171,806 of record CM031235.1, on the reverse strand, counting down.
CCTGTTAAAAACTATACAAGTCAATATAGGGAGTGATGAAGCACTAAATATAGTAACAATTCTTGACTATTTGAGTGAACAAGAGATTGTAAAAATTTTCAAAATTTTACGTGAATATGAAGATATATTTCTAAGAGGATACCAAGAAATGAGGGGTTACACTCATCATTTGTGACAATGTAGATTAAATTGATCGAAGGAGCAAATCCACATGCGGAAAAGACCTTATAGAAATAATCCTCGTCTTCACGAAAAGGTCAAGAAAGAAATTGACAACATCTTAGAACATGAGTAATTCTACTAATGGAAGAACTAGAATGGGTAAGCATAATGGTTATCAATATAAATAAATATGGATGCATTTGAATTTGTGTGGACTATATGGCTTTTAATTTTTTATTGTTATTAACCCATTCCCGAAACCTTTCACCGAAGAAATTTTAAAAGGGTTCGCGAGAAGGAAAATATATACTTTTAGTGATGGATTCTTTGGATACCACCAAGTTAAAATCAAGGAAGAAGAAAAGGAAAATAAAAATTTCATGATTGAATGGAGATTGTTTTCTCACACCATAATGCCATTTAAATTTTAAGAATACACAAATAGTTTTCTCATGCATAATAGTGAAAACTTTGAAGATTTCATCCTAAAGTTTCTCCAAGTGTATTTAGATGATTAGATAGTGTATGGGTTGGTCAAGGATCATTGCGATAATCTACAACTTATGTTTAAGTGTTTATGAAATCTATAAATTTCCTTAAATCTAAAAAATGTGTCTTTGTGACACCTTTTTACACATTATTAGGGCACATAATCTGCAAATATGGTTTGATAGTTGATCCAACTAAAATTATAGTTATAGTCCATCCGGAATCACCTAAGACACAAAGGAAAATTTGTGCATTCTTAGGACAATGCAGATATATAGAAAATTTATTAAGAAATATGCCAAAATAACAACACCTATGGATTTTTTTGTGCAAAATGGGAGAGTTTGAATGTGGTACTAAACAAGAAAGTGTGTTTGAACTATTGAAGGAAAAATTAACACATGCTCCCATATTAGAGTTTCCAAATCGGAGTACACCCTTTCAAGCACATATAGATGCATCATAAACCATTGTTGGAGCCATCTTGGCATAATTAAGAGAAGGATCCTATCAAATTGTTATTTGAGGATCAATTCTAGAACCTCGTGCACATTCAAGAGGGGTTACACTTCTAATGGAGATGAGAACACTTCATGTAATTATCAAGATCATGAATCACAAGGAAAATCAAGTACAAAAAAGATTGCGGTGTGTCTGAGATGCTCATAGATAAGAAATAAGGGGTACATATAAGAGTGTTGTGTAACTCCTATGCATGAAATGTGTACACTAACCCTATTGACCTATTCAACTATGACATATTCTCACTAAGTGAGATGAATAACCAAATAGGTGGACAAGATGTCAAATGACAATGATCAAGTCATATACACCAACACCCCCTTCATCAAAGCTAAGGTAGAGGTCATGGAAAGTCAGAATTGAAAGAAAATCCCTAAAAACTAAGAAATATGTGTCAATGGGGCCTAAATACTAATCCTGATAAGGTACCCATGTACAAACAATAAATATTTGGAAAAGAGAAAGAGGAGAAGAATGGGTCCCGACAACTAGGCCTGATGAGGTACCCATGTACAATAAGGATCTCAAGTAATGGAGGAAAAACCCCTAAGGGAAAACATCCACTTACAAGAGATAAAATACACCCCTAAACAACCTAAGAAAGATGCATCAAATGAGTCCCAAAAATAAAGGCCTAATAAGGTACTCATGTACAAATGTAATCTTTCTAGAAGAAGAGAAGAGATGAAGAACGCTATCCAACCTCCCAAGATAAAGAATGTGCCAAAGACCACCCTATATCAAGTGAAGAAGAAGATCCCCAAAGTGACAAGGTGTGGTTCCTATCCAAGGAACGATGCTCCATATGTGAGGTGGAAGTGCCAACTACTCCATGAAGGGATGGTGAATCCGAAGCAATGGTGAAGAAGGAAGGTGGAATATCTTGTAACTGTATAGAAGAGTTCCCGATGTCCGATGAGTCTTGAATCAAAGTACTCACTCCCTAAAAATTTCTGTAGAGGAAAAAAAGTAGGTGGATCAATAAATAACTCCTCAATATGTGGTAGATGATAAGTGGATGGTGGAGGTGGTTCCCATCACTATGGAAATCAACCAAGCTAGAAGAGAAGTCATCATCATCAGAAGTGAGCTCAAAAATATCATCAAGTCTAGGTGAATCCAATGAAGAATATAAAGGAGGAACAAAGTGAGAAAAAGAGTAGAGTTGAGTGTGATGATCAATTGTACCAACTGCAATAATACTGTCACTATGAAGCTCTCGACATAAACAAAATCCAGAGTGAACTCAACCCGCATGCCCTGACTAAGGTGAGTGATCTAATACATTGAAAGGAGATTAGTTGAAAGTGAAGGAACATTAAGCACATTGTTGAAATTTCCACCATTCACTTCAACAGATCCTCTCCCGAAAGCTAGTGTATCATCAAGTTGAATAGAATACATGTCACATGGCTCTAATGAAGAAAAATCAATGTCAGATGAGGCCATATGATGAGTTGCACCCAAATCAATCATTCATGTAGGAGTAGGTGACATAACTGCAACTAAATCTCTTGCTTTTATTCTTTCATTAGTTTATTCTTTTTCTTTTTCTTTCCCCTTTTCATTGTATTTTTCCTTAGAAATTTTGTGAGTTGATGATGAAGATGGCTTGAGAGAATCGGGAACTCTTGTGTTTTTCTTCTCAAGAATACTCATGAGGAGGTCATCTTCTTCTTCAAACAATTTTCTTCTTCATGTCTACCATTGCAGTACCCACATTTGATCCGTTCTTTAGGAGATTTAGAACTAGAAGAGGAAGTGGAAAAGTTTTTTTGATAGTGGATTGGTCCTTTTTATTCTCATGATCCTTGTTGTTATGCTTATTCTCTTTTGAAATCCTTGGTTTTTCATGACCAAAAATGAGAACATGGGATTTTAAGGATCTAAAAGTACCCATCTTGAACGAGTTGAGATGAAAAAATGTCAAATGAGGGAATATTCCAAGCACTTCCCAAATTTGATTTCGTAGCGTGAAAAGTGGACACAAAGACAAAGTATTTGGGACCTAACTTAGAAAGAATCGACATGATCAAATGAGAATCTTTCTTCTCAATTTTACATTCTTTTAACAAAAATCTAGTGTGGACGAACTTTGAGAAGAATTCATGTAGGTTTTCAAAATCACTAGGATTTAATCCTAGTAGTTTGTTTTCTAACTCATACGCTCTCATGTCATCTTGTTGTCCAAAAATACTATCTAGCATTTTCCACACAACATTAGGTGTTTAAGACAACTCAATGCGAGAAGATCAAGTCGGAAGAAGTAGTCATACAAAAATACATAAGGCTTCATCACTTCGGTTCAACCACTTAGATTTTTAGGATCATTATCAGGTTCAATCTAAACTCCCATGGTGATGTGAAATAACCCTTTACTCCTTAGTTTCATTAGCATTTTTGATCTCCATTCGAAGAAGTTAAACAACATAAGCAAAGGAATTGAAAGCACATCCATAGTGAAGAGAGAGAAAGAAGGAATGTAGAAAAGAAAAACAAACAACACAACCACCCAAGACAATATTATAACCCCCTAATTTTGGCACTTTATAGTTTAGTGTGTTGGATACAATTTGGTGTGAGTGTGCGTCGTGAAACAATTGGTCACTCACCTTGCAATCAGTGTAATAATGTGTAAGAGAGGAGACCACAATCAAGTTTCATTGATCGCAACAAATCGACACCGTAAATAAGCACAACAAGCTTAAAAACAAGAAAAGGGGCAAAATCAAGTCCTGTTGTGAGAAAAAGTGTCTCACGTCACAACAGAAACCCCCTTTTGCAAGATTGTGGTCGGACGTGCCCACTAGTCCGCAAGCAATAATAAGGGTTATTACAATGCAAGAACGAGTTCAAGAAGAGTCCTAGGGAGACCTCTAGGACACCAAAAATGCTTTTAGAAGGAGGAAAATGACTAAGAATAGTCTTTGTACACTATAATAGATGATTAGAGAAAAAAACAACCAATAATGCTTAAAATTCAACCTTTTGAAACATCCAATTCGACTAGTTTTAGAGCAAAACGAGACAAGAAAGGTGATTAAAAAATGTTAAATAAATTGACTATTATTCTAATCAAAATGAAAAAGACTTAACCTCGAAATTAGATACCCAATTTTAATATAAAGATCCTTTAATACAATTAGATTTTAAAATTTTAATTAAATAAAAAAAAGAAGGTACCTTTAAAATAATTAGATCTAAATTTTTAACTTAAATCTAATTATAAAGAGAAGGCCTAACATATAATTAAAACACACTTTATATAAAACCCCACCTTAAAAATTTTAAACATCCCCCTTTATATTTAAAAAACCCATGTACTTTATTTAAAAAATCCTTACTTTATTCTCTCTTATTACTTGTAATTAGTATTTGAGATTAAATGTTAATTATTGAGATTGTTTGAACTATTGAATTGGGTTAGATGGTAACAATTGTTGCAGGAGAGATGGTGAATAGCTGCGAACATACAAAAAGAAGACTGAAACAACAACTGGTCTAAGCGGCGAGGTTCGAAGGGATTAAAGGGAGTTTATGTGGCTTGGTGGTGGAGCTCTTGTAGGGTCGCAGGCATCTTTGGATGACACGATGACTTCGAGGATGGGCAAATCATGTGCCCTAACCCTCAACCCAAAAATAAAAAATTAAAGGAAACATATGAGATTATTTTGAGAGGGTTTAGTGCCAAAGGAAATATAAGGGAGGTGTTCGGAGCGGTGGGAGGGTTTCATTCAAAGGTGCCATTAGCAAATCTAATGGCAATAATCCAGGAAATTAGGTGTATTTGGTTGATCTCGTAGAGAAATCCCATCGTTGGTTATTGAATGCCAAGAAGTGGAGGAATATTACCAAAATTTATCTCGGGATGCCATAATAGGCCACTTCAATGGCTTATGGCCTTCCTCTACAGATTTGTACCAGTGGATATTTCAAAACTAGATAGATAAATGTGAAATCTTCCTTTGTTCTAAAGGTTTTTTTGTTGTTCATTTTAGAGAAGCGGAGGATTACCAGCGGTGCCTGGCTGATGGACCGTGGTTCTGGGGTAACGCTGGTCTATTTTTGACTCCTTGGTTCCTAGAATTTGATCCGAACACTCTTTCGATTTCCAAAATGCCGTTTGGGTGAGACTTCCCAATCTTCCTCTACACTTTTGGTATGCACTGGAAGATATCAGTAATGTTTTGGGTAGATTTTTAAAAGAAGACATGGACAGATCTCATATAGGTCTGTGCTCCTTCGCCCATATGTGTGTGGAAGTCAATTTGAGTAAAGGGCTTCCGGATCGAATTAATTTAAAATTTGGAAATTTTTAGCATTCTCAACCCTTAGATTATGAAAACACAACATTCCGATGTAGAAATTGCAGAAACCTTGGTCACTTACAAGCATCATGTCATGTGAATAAGAAACCAGCTAAGAAGAGTGGCTCGGCCTCGACCAGAGGATGGGGATCTTTAGATCCGATTTGGTGGATGTGGTGACATTCAAGGAGGAGCCCTCCAATGCTAGTACTGAGAATAAGGTTGAGGAAAGTGTGGAATATGGAAAAATGGATATTGTTCAGGATTCGTAGGGGATCAAAGTAGCTAATAGAAAAAAGGGGGCTTTCTCCTGCCATATCGGATTCAGATCAAGAATCCTTGTCAGATAATCAAATAGTTTCAGCAAATCATGGAATTCTCCCACTAGCAATTTTAGTAGTGAATGATAAGTGGCAAGAAGTAAAGAATAGGAAAAATAAAAAAGGTTGAATGGGTAATATTGAGGTCTATTTCCGACCCAAGATGGGAAATAGCCTCTATTTGGATATTTGGTTAAGTAATGTTTGTAGGATTATATTCTCAGGGTATAGGACCTGCTATGTTTGTTAATCTTTCAGGGGTATTTAGGCCTAGTTTTTTATGGGAACGAGTCCTATCAACCCGCTTTATCAATAAAAAAATCCTTACTTTAAGAATCAAAGCTTATTCACTTTTTAATAAACCATGGCATATATGAACCATTCCATAAATATAAACCTATCCACATGTTTAAAAAAACACGACCCCGCTTTAAAAAATTGATAGTCACTTTAATTTTTAAATAACCCTACCAATTTAAAAGCAACCCCACTTTACTTAGAGCATAAGCCAATTTAAAAGATAAAACCACCACTTTACAAAAAAAAACACAATGGAAAACTTATATTTTTAAAGAAAAAATGATGAAGAAGATAAATGAAAGCTCGGTCAAAGCGGATGAAAAGCAGAGAAACATAAGGGTATAAAAATGGAGAGGATCAGTCATGTGGAGCAAATCTTGGCAAACGAGATACATGTGAGGTTGAATGGATAGGGTGCGAGAGGCACACCGAGACATCGAGAAAGCTATTGAGTGACCCATGGAAGGAATGAGACAACTCACTTAAACACAAACAACCCCGCAAAAATCAATGTACGGATCGGTAGGGAGCCTTAATGCAAATAAACAATCGAACGGGATAGAGATCAAAGCAAATTTTCCAAGGAAAAGTGTAGAAATAAAATGTAGTCAGAGCCCAACGAAACATAGATAAAGCTCAAAGTAGGGTTAAAAAAACACGCCTTGCAAAATGAGTGGCACGAGGCGCAGATCCGTGCCAACAAACAATGTAAAAGGGACGACCTACCAAATAAGAGCATGACTAGGCTAGGCAAAAATGAAAATGCAAATATGGAAGATCATATTGACTCAAACAGAGAACTCAGCCAGGAAGAAAACAACTTGCCCTTAACACAAGACAACTTGGCCTTGCTAAAAGAGAGCTCGACAATACTAGACCAAAGCTTGCAAAACCCAAAACCAAGCAAGGAGAAAATACAGGAAATATTTCCGCCAAAAAACACGAGTTCCAAAAAAATTCACTTGCAAACCAAAAAAAACTAGAGATCTAAAAAAAATCACTTTTATTTAAAAATAACAGAGATGAAGACCAAACCTCTAAATTTAGCGGTGCCTCCAAATTCGAATACAACTAGCTAAATATGGTGTAAAAATCTTAAAAGCTACACATGCAAAACCAAAAACCACAAAGAATTCAAAAATCCAGATTGTTAACTTTGTAACAAGATTCAAAAAGATGAAAAAATTTCACAAAAAGTGATAAAACTAAAAAAGAAGTAATCAACAACCAATTTAAGAGAGTGCACGTTTACCAAACATCTACTTTGATACCATATAAGATTGTTCCATGAGGATCAATACTAGAAACTCGTGCACATTGAAGAGGAGATGCACTTCTAATGGAGATGAGAACGCTTCACGTAATTATCAAGAGCACAAATCACAAGGAAAATCAAGTACAAAAAAGACAACGGTGTGTCTGACATGCTCATAGATCATAAAGAAGGGGTACAAATAGGAGTGATGTCTAACTCATGTGCATGACATGTGTACACTAAACCTATTGGCCTATTCAACTATGACATATTCTCATTGAGTGATCATGGTTCATTTTAAGTATCCTATGGTAAAATGGAGGTGGAAAATCACCACAAATATACAGAACGACTTCGCGTAAAGCTGAATTTTCCAATTTTTGAGAAGGAAATTTTTCTGATATTATTTGAGTGAGAGTGGGTGCCATGAGGAAAAAAAAATTATGCAGATGCAAAAAAATAGGTATTGTTCACTGTTGATGCATAGTTGTCACCCAACAGATTAATGTTGTATGACTATTGTCGCATGACAACAACTACAAGAGTTGCTTTGATGCACGACAAAAAACACTTGTTGTCGGTTGATAACAACTCTTACTGATGCGTGACAAAAACACTTGTTGTCACGCATCAGAAAATTCTCATTTTTATGCGCCCAAGTCTCGAGAAACCCTAATTTTTCCTATAAATACCCCACCACCCCTCATTTTCACGTTTACACTTCCGACTCCCAAATTTTCTCTGTTCTCCCAGCACTTATTGCTATAGGAATCGTACATCACTCCACCAGCGGTGCAACCAAGTTACCAAACACAAGATACTCCAATCAAGCTCAAGTACAATGGCTACTACAAGTGCAACCCAAGCTCAAGACCAAGATCCAATGGAAAATCAAGTTAACGAGGCATTGGTCAACCCACAAGCCCTACCCAAGGGCAAGATACAATACAAGAACTTGTTGTGCCCCCACATTCAGACATTTTTACAAATGAATACAGAATACAAGGATTTTCTAGATGCATGTGATTTTGATGGGCTCGTTAAGATGCCCTAGTTTGAGATTGATCATGACATTCTAAACTACCTTCTCTCCTCATACAATATAGAAGACTATAATTTTACTATTATTATGGATGATGGTCGTATATTCCAATTCAATGTTGATCTAACTGATATCCATCGGTTGATAGGCCTTCCATTTAAAAATTCCCCCATAGTAACAACCAAAGCAACCCTCATTGAAAATGATAAGAAGTACCTCGAATCTACTTTCAGTTTCCATGTTGATTGTATGTGTAATCTGTTTTCAATTTTCATTTGAAAGTTTTTTTTGTTTTGATACAATTCAAATTGATATTAATTCCAATGAATTTTGCAACTCATGTCAATAAATCAAGACGAGGTGTGGATATGCAAGGAATTGCACACCACTTTCTTGCTACCATGATTTCTTTCTTTCAAGCCATAATTGTTTTGTAGGGTCGGAAAACGGATATACCAAACTAGGCTATTGCATACATTCTTACAATGATCGGAAATCTAAAATTTGATTGGTGCACCTTTTTATCCAATAAAATAAAATCTGACATTACAAATGCATCACTTTCTGAAAAATCAGTTATTCAATCCACAAACTATCTCTTTGGCCTTTATTACGAGGCTCTTTTTAATTTAAAAGACAAACTAATTCCTACTTGCACGGATGAGACAATGAAGAATTTTTCAATTCCATTTCAATAACAACACGTATATAGTTTATATTTCAACATTAGACTTTAGTATGGTTATTGTCTTGATTATGTACTTGTGATTGAATCTTTATGTAGTACTAACATTATGTACTTTTGAATTTGATTAAATCTTGACCGTATGCAGAGAATATTTTTGGAGGCCCTTCCACGAAAAAAAGTGACATCAAGAGGAAGAGGCCAACAACACGTTGAGGCATTGGTAGATTCACAATCTGAAATGGAAGTTCACTCATCGCAGAACCCCAAGCGTTTGCATTAGTTAAACAAAAGAGACGTAATACCCTAACATTTACTATTTACAAATTACCATTTTCTATTTACAATTTACCATTTACCATATTGAATTGACATGCAATCGAATGTTGCTGCACTTACAGGGACTTTGGACTATACGTGTGCTTCTCAACCGTCTTCGCCAACTCACTCAGTTCAATCACATGTAATTGTCAATTCTCAAGACCCTGCTTAACAATCCCAACCACACACAACTCAAACACAACCAATTACTACTCCAACACGGCCACCTCAAGTACAATGACAAAGTTACCCCTCAATAAAAAGGTATGATTTTATTACTTTAGTACAAGTTTTGAATAGTTTTTCATATAATTTCATAGTTTTTACATAGTTTAACAATTTTTCATATGATTTAGTAATGATTTTTTTATTTTTATTTGACTTTTCAATACATTGCAGTCCTTTTCCATCTGTACAAAACACGGAACCACCACATCCTCCACCATTATGATTCAAAATTCCAACTAGAGGTTCAAGAAAAAATAACATTGGTAAACACATGCCAATTCGTCCAGGCCCCTAGTGGGACACTAAACATTGCCTCCTTGTTTTGAATTCCAACCCTCTCTCTTGGTGGCTTGCCTAGTGCAACCGATGTATCAATTTTAAATAATATAAATTTAGATGAAGATTACTTGGGCATTGATAGCAATGACCCAACATGATTTTTCAATACACGTGAGATGATTCAAGACCGGTAGTTATATTTATATTTCAACGTAATTTATTCAATTTTTTTTAAATTTCACTTTTGATTTCAATATTTGAATATTGATTTATGTTATCGCCAATAAGATCAGGCCACCTAAAGGCAAAAAGAGGAAAGAGATGATGATCAACCTGAAAGCCCCTATACCCCTCCATTGACATCATCTTCTTCAGATACATAAGGTGAATAGTTGCCATCATTTCCTTTAGAGAACTTGATTGGTTATGAATTTTAATCCCATGTCCAAGAGTTTATTGTACCTCATATCAGCTAGTCATCAGAATGGGAGAGAAGGGAAAAAGTACTAATCAATGAGATAATAAGTCATTATGAAAATTATTGGCAAAGGGATAATTTATACATGCAGTCTAGAATCAACCTACGAAGATGGATGCCTTACTTACCCAAGCAAGAGGTGGGACTATCACGTATAACAACAATTATAAAGACAATATTTTAGATAAAGCATTAAACAAATTGGAAAATATTAGTGCTAAAGCCCAGGACATATTTTAACAAATGGTCTAAGGACAAGGATCTGGTGGCAATTGCAAATGCCGAAAGAGATAGAGTGGTCGTAAGTATTATCACTTTGAAACAATATTTTTTGTTAATTTGAAATTTTCTTATTTTAGTAATATGTTTAATTGAGCTCACTATTTTTTTTTTAGTTGAAATATGAAAATTTGAAGAGTCAAGCAAAGGTGTTCCAAGTTCACTTGGAAACCGTGAAGAACAGTTTATCCGCAATAATGAAGATGAAATAAAATATTGTTTTAGTTAACAAACAAAACAATACACTAAAGCGGATAATTAAAGAGAATGGATTTGACCCTGACATTTTGTTCAAAACAAAGGCAACTATAGATGCTAGTTTGGTATCCCATGGAGATGCGAAAAAGGAAGAAAAAATAATCGTAAAGAATCTAAACAATGTTGCGGAAGATCTGATTAGTTATGGGATTATTCAAGCAAAGAGTACATGAGGGGAAGCCATTGGGGAAAGGGGTACAGAAGATGCCAGTTTTTCTGGGGAAAAATTTCATGATTGAGGGTTGAAAAATTGAAACTTTAAATTTAAAAATTTGAAATACTTTATATATTGAAGTATGAAACTTGAATGTGATGGTGTTTGAAAATTTGAAATACTTTATATATTGAAGTATGAAACTTGAATGTGATGGCATTTCAAAATTTGAAATACTTTATATATCAAAGTATGAAACTTGAATGTGATGACATTTCAAAATTTGAAATACTTTATAATCTGGATTTTTATATCTTGTTATATATTATATATAAAATTTCTAGATTGTATATGGTGTTTATGTTTGATATGAATGTGATGGTGTTATGATAATGGTTAATTATTTATTTTAAGAAAATTTGGAATGTGGTATGACAGAGACATCTTAATAGAGTTAAATCTTCTTCTCTCTACTTGTAAAATTCAAACTCTATATCATGTTTCTTCACATTTAAATTTTCTCAGAATCTTCTCTCTACTTGTAATGATGATTGCATTGGATGTGGATGATGACATTAGAATAGATATGGATGATGATGAATTATATGTGGACATAGATTTAGCAGTTAGCTTCAAGCATGATCATGGAATTTGGATGATGATAATGGATAATTGTTTTAAGAAAAATTTGAATGTGGTATGACAGAGACATTTAAACCTTCTCAAAATATTCTTCTCTCTACTTGTAATGATATGATGACATTAGAATGGATATAGATGATGATGAATGATTATAATGGATAATTGTTTTAAGAAAAATTGGAATGTGTTAGGACAAACATCTTAATATAGTAAAATCTTCTTCTCTCTACTTGTAAAATTCAAACTCTGTATCAAGTTTCTTCACATTTAAACCTTCTCAAAATATTCTTCTCTCTACTTGTAATGAATCAATGATATGATGAAATTAGATGTGGATGATGAAATTAAAATAGATATGGATGATGATGAATTGTGTGTGGACGTAGATTTAGCTTCAAGCACGATCATGGATGATGATAATGGATAATTTTTTAAGAAAATTTTGAATGTGGTATGACAGAGACATTTAAACCTTCTCAAAATATTCTTCTCTCTACTTGTAATGATATGATGACATTAGAATGGATATAGATGATGATGAATGATTATAATGGATAATTGTTTTAAGAAAAATTGGAATGTGTTAGGACATACATCTTAATATAGTAAAATCTTCTTCTCTCTACTTGTAAAATTCGAACTCTATATCAGGCTTCTTCACATCTAAACCTTCTCAAAATATTCTTCTCTCTACTTGTAATGAATCAATGATATGATGACATTAGATATGGATGATGATGAATTGTGTTTTGACATAGATTTAGCTTCAAGCATGATCATGGATGATTATAATGAATAATTGTTTTAAGAAAATTTTGAATTTGCTATAACACAAACATCTACAAAAAAATATTCTCTCTACTTGTAAAATTCGAATGTGTGATTTTTACATGTAATTTGATATTCATCCCAAAAATTTCAAACACTTCATCAAAGCATTTTGCAAATACAAAAATAAATTAAACATAATTGTAAAAACTCAAGCAATGTTATATGATAGGGTTTAGGCTACCTCTTGTCTTTTAGATGGATTTGATAAAGCATATGGAAGGAAAATGAGAAATCATCCCTCATAGTATGCTAGACAACCTTCAATTTAAGAAAAATCAACATGAAAAATGGATTAGTATATAGATGGGTGAGCTGCCTGACATTGTCAGTCCCGAGAAGTGAGAGCTTCCTCGAATGGATGTTAACCCATGTTTTCAAGAAAAAATATGAAATAATGATTGAGTGGATTAAGGAAGAAACAAAAAGATTAAAGAAAATGTAATGATCTGGACAATGCAAGTCTGGAAGTCTAGAAGAGTATAATAGTGGAAGAATATGCAGATTTGAACTCTGAAGGCATTGCAAATTAGTATTCGACAAATGCATGTAACAGATTTTTAAAACAGAAAGATTAAAAAAATGCAAATGAGAACATGTGCATGTCTAGACAGTGGAAGTCTGGAAGAGTATAACAGTGGAAGAATATGCAAATCTAAACTATGAAGGCCTTACAAATTAGTATTCAAAAATGCATGTAACAAACAAATTTTTAAAATGGAAATTGGTATTCAAAAAATCCAAAATAGTAATTATATAAATGTAAATATATATACCTGTAAACATCTTTAATGATAACAAGAGCTGAAACAAAATATGTTAAAAAGCCTCCTCAGTCAATATTTGCATCTGTAGAGTTACAATTGTGTTCACTTGTTACGTCTAACTACAAACTATTATATTCAAATATGTTAATATGAAATTGAATAAATAAACACAGTTAAAATGTAAGGTGACAAACAATAAAAGTAAGGTCAAGGAGATACCTATTTAAAGCTGAAACAATCCATTATCAATAGCTTCTTCAAAGTCGATGTTCTCTTTTGTAGAGTGTGACGACACACCAATTCTAGTCTCATCGTTAGGAACAATTGTACTTATAGCTGTATTATTTACACCTCTTCTATCGGAAAGGGAATTCCAATGTGCAATTGCTCTATTGAAAGGAAAGGTTTCCAAGGAGTAGCGAGAAACATAACACCTCATGCAACTTTCCAAATTTTTATCCAACCTGTTTCTCAGTTTTAATTTTATAAATGATAAATCACTGAAAACCCTTTCGTCCTCCACAGAACCCAAAATCATTGTTTTCATAACTCATATAATTTGAAATATTCACTGATGTATTCTTATAAGACAGTTGATAGATTCCTCACGAGCTTTGTAATAGCACCACTCTCAAAAGGTTCGTCTCTAATTTTTATATTGGTTCCACATTGTTGTTGCAAAATTTGTTGATAGAGACTTTAATAAATCAACATTCAAAGTATAACTTTGATTTTCATACCCTTGACCTCTAAGTTAATTCTTTGTGAAATGTTCTATTATTGTACCCATGAGTTTATGGAAATGATTTCTTATAAAGTTTACACGAGCACCTTTAGTTCCAAAAATTAGGATTCATCACACCCATTGCTTCAAGATTTTTATCTTTGGAGAAACGTTCTCTAATTTCTAATGATAAGGATTCTGAAAATTTTCTAAGCTTTATTCTTGTTTCAATTGTAATAAAATCAAAGAGATTATGTGTCATAGGAACAACTTCTCTTTTTGATCCTGTAATAGCTTGATGTTTTTGCAAAATGTGCAGTGGTATGTCCCTCCCATTAACATTGATGCAAAGGTGATTGTGGATATTAAATCTCAAATAGTTACTGGGATTATTAAGATCTAATAAAGCTTTCCAATTATTGAAAACATGTGTATGAAAACTATCTTGGGAAGTGTACAAGATATCAAGATTTTGACATACCATTTTTCTCATTCGTACAAAATCCAAAATATAGATTAATCTCCCTTGTGCATGCTTTATCACAGTGTATCGATATCTTGCAACATTGGAAGAATACCAACCAATGTAAGCAATGTCTCAAATTTATTAAACGAAACTATAAGTCCCTCACCCTGTCAACTTCATGATGATATTTGTGCATGAAACCAACCAACGAAGGATACTCCTTACGAACTTTGCATGCAGGTTCATACAAAAAAATCCATCTTGTCTCAACATCCTTCAAAAGTTTTTTGCCATCTATAATTCCAATTGAAAATTTCTGGAACTCAAGAAATTTCTTTGGGCTGCTTTCCATATAGGCATGAAGTTCTCTTATAAGGTCTTCTACTTTAGCAACATTTTCGTAGTTGCTTACCATTTTATATGTTAAATTCATTTTGTGAGCCATATAGTGAATTACTAGCATATAAGGGGCCATTGTTATTTACAATCTAACACACAACCCTATTCGGAGACCTTACATGACTGATGCACCATTTTCTCCAACACATACTAACTTTGTAGCAATTTCATACTCAGTCATTCTAACAATATCTTTCAAATGAGAAACAACTATTTTATGTAGGTTTTCGGCATTACAATTTTCAACCATTTTCATAACACCCAGCAGATGAGGTGTCCTCATATGATTTTCTAAAGTATAAACATGGATACATACCCATGCAGTGTTGTTGACTACTGTCACTTCATCAATTGAAAGAGAGATAAACTTTGCTTTTTTTTACATTCTCTTTCAAATCTTCCTTCTCTATCATTGAAAGGCATTTTGCCATTTCCCATGCACTACTATCAGACCAATGAGACTAAGGAATGTTGTGCATTCCATTATATTGATACAAAACTTTGAAATTGAGGAAATCCAAAATCAGTCTTCCTTTCTTAAGTATGTGAAATAAAGTAGAGAACTGTATGAGTTTTGCATGCAGATTTGATTGATTCATCTTACCAATTTGTGATGTGATCGTTCCTCCCTTTTCCACGAGATGTCTGCATTTTTTCTTCTTTGCTTCATACTCTACTGTGTATTTAACATGCATGCATTCTTTTTAGTTTTCCACCTGTGTGTTTTGATTTTCTGACCATCCTCCCCCGTTACAGTCAAATATTGTTTTCCACAGTGTTTTTCTATAGTGTCCAGCTTCAGTTACATTTTTGTTGCTTTCCCAATTTCCACGTACATATTGTACATGTACATTCAGATGGGATATCTTCTGAATTAGCTGGTTGTACATGTTTGATAAACAGAAATTTGGCAACCCAATCAAACTTGTATGTCCTCCCAAGTGTCCACATATTTTTGTTCGTTTTCAAT
The DNA here is from genome assembly GCA_018340775.1 of Taxus wallichiana var. yunnanensis. Classification (NCBI taxonomy): domain Eukaryota; kingdom Viridiplantae; phylum Streptophyta; class Pinopsida; order Cupressales; family Taxaceae; genus Taxus; species Taxus wallichiana. The sequence goes on along the minus strand of CM031235.1, from coordinate 343,155,931 downwards.
GTTTTACTTTTATGAGTAGAATTTTGAGCATTACCACAATCACCTGCTTTCCTCTTTCATGAACCAAAATTTGCATTTGATTTTTGAGTTCCATTTTGCTAAGTATTTGTATGTGTGATATCTTGATGCACTCTTGCTTGCACCTCAATAGGAATATCTTCAAGCTCGGGCATCCCAACAGGTATATCTTCAAGATCTGGCATGGTATCATCATAGGTGTTATTTGGTTGATACTGTGCAGAATGTATGTCCACCTTAATATTACCTTTCACACAGTCTATACTATGATTCATCCCAGTGGAAATTTTTTGGGTTTTGGTGTTTGCGGTATCTGATAGCAGCAGAGTTTCCAAAATACTTGAACAAGGACTTATGAGATTTCTTAGTTACTTTTTGGGTCTTCTCATTTTGAGTTCTTGTAAATTCCATTGTTCTAAATGGATAAGTTGAAACTCTTACATGCGTCAACAGATCTGAGTCATGCATCAACAAATATCCTTGTTGCTCGTTAGAGAAGGACTTTGGCATGCATCAATAATAGCTTTTTGGGCTTCATTTGAGTCTCCTTGTCGGACGTCGGTTGAGTCTCCTTATGGAGTGTTAGTTGAGTATCCTTGTCACCCATCCATAGAAAAAAATTTCTTGCGTTAAAAAATACAATAAGTCATCCATCGATAAATATTATTATTACACGTTAGAGAAAACTCTTTTGTGCATCAACAACAAAGACAATCATGCGTCAACAAGAGGAGTGTCAAGCGTTAACAACCAAATCCTTGTCGCGCATCAACAATATCTTCTTTTCACTCATCTACGTAAAACCTTTATCACGCGTCAACAAATAGTACTAGTTGCATGTTAGAAAATAACACTTGTCACCCAACCGCAAACTACTAATCAAGTAAATAGATCTACACTTGTGCATTGGTGCTTAGATTATGCAAGTTCACAATATTTGATATGCTAGTAGCTCAACTAGTATTAACTTAGTAAGGTAATGGTGGTAGTATACTACCCAATGAATCACTTAGGTTTTTATAGGAGATGTTTTCAAATGTGGGTGAAGCTAACCCCAAAAAAAATATCGTAAATTTTAGGCGAACATGACATTGACCGCTCAGAAAAATTCACCTTTTCAAATTTTTCTAAAATGAAGTTTTCTCCAGTATTACGAATATTCATCACTAAACTTATCCCCATGAGTGAGATGAATAACTAACTAGGTGGAAAAAATGTCAAATGACGATGATCAAGTCATATACATCAACAAATCCTTGGATCATCCAATATATTTCACCAACAAAAAACTAACTCGAACTAAACAAAACTATATGTGCTGCAAAAATTTAGGAATTATTTATTAGTGACTTCATTTTTGTTCTTCATGGACCACTTGGCATTAAAACACTTGGTTAATAATGTAGTACCACATGGGATGATATGTCGATGGATAATCTTGTTTCAATAATTATAATTTTTAGTAGTTGTTAAACCCGGATTAAAAAATACAAACCCCGATCATCTATCATGCATAAGTACAAAAAAAAAAAAAACTTCAATAGAAGAGGGAAAGTAGGATGCAAACCGTTAAAAATACAAATTAGTTATGATGAATGGGAAGAAATAGTATATTTTCTACAAAATGGATCCATACCAAAATAAAACAACTCATCATTAAAATTTTTCCCTACCAAGTAATAGGTGGACACCTCTACAAAATGGGGTTTAATGAGATTCTAAGGCATTATGTGATGGATCATGAGCAATAATAGATTCTTCAAAAATCACATGAAAGAATTATAGGTGGCCATTACATGGGAGAAGCATTCATATGAAAGATACTCACCCTTTGCAGGGGTTATTGTAATGCCCACACTAGTAACATAGCCAACACACGTGCTAAAAATATAGGATAATTTTTTTATTATCAACAAAAATACTTGGGCCCACATAACAACACATTTCCTAAACCGTAATACGACATGCACCACCTTGCATGCATCCAAGACAAAGGTAAGGTGATGCCAACAAAATAAAAGATGTGATACACGTAATACAACCAAACCATCCATGTCAAAGGGAAAATGATGCCATTAATTCCACTTATTCCTCTACTATTGAAGGGATGCTAGCCTTTGGTTCCTCCAAAAGTTTCATGCAACCACACATGAAAACACCTTTATCCCTCCACTAAGGCTAGTCTCTCCAACCTTTGTTTCCTCCAAAAAATAAGAAAACCCATACACCATAATAACACTTATCCCTCCACCATGGCAATAAAAGTCCCCAACATACACACATACATAAACATACCCATGCATGTAAGATATAACCACCATCAAATAAATGAACACGTGCTCCAATGAGAAACTAAAAAGCAACAAAAGATTAAGAATAATGAGAGTGTGAAAATGACATTTCATCAATAATATGAGACACATTATCAATCCTTCTTATGAGACTTGCAAAGGGGAGGGATCATCATTACAAACTACCACTTATCGCTCTACTAGGAAATCCTAGTTAGTCTTTTGTTCCTCCCATTAAACATGTAACAAAATACAAAAATATACACTTATCCCTTTGCTTGATACATCACTTATCACTCCACTAAGGCTAGCCATGAATCTCCTTGGTTCCTCCATATGAACAAACAACTCCTTATTCCTCCCTTCACTAACATCACACTTATCCCTCCATAAACAATGATATACCCCACCCCCATACTTTCATACATCCACACAAGAAAAATGACAATAAAAAAATTTCACATTGGCTCCAAAAGAGCAAAATGAAAAAATAGCCATAAATCACAAGGGAGAGGTAGAATAAGGACTTTATCCACCATATACATATATTTCTCGATTTACATCTTATTACAATTTAATCCTTTTGTATTAAACATTGGTTAAATGAAAAATAATATTCATAAGCACATGCATTCTCACGAATGAATCGACAATAAACAATTCCGCATTTTCTTCACACAAGTGAATGCAATACAATAAAATGACCTCATGAGGGAAATAAGAAGAAAGGGATTTTCCCATAATGTACATAGGTTATTTAGTTCACATTTCCTTTTGTTAAATTTATTCATTTAATATCAATGATTACACAAGTTTACATGCACATAACATGTGCTCATGTATGAAAATTACAAGTTTCCCATTTCATTAAGAACGTTTGGTCACCAGGATACACTCAATTTACTTTCATTTATATTACAATCATGTTAATATTTTATTCAATTTGATATCATTTAAAGTTCACACAAGTCATGTAACACTCATTATGAGTAGGGAATTCATGTTCCCAAGAGACATGTCCCAACATGGGAATGATTCATTTAACTATTATTAAACAATATAAGACATACCACCTATTATAAGAGACTTGGAAAAATTACATTATGTTGTTAATCCATCTTATCAGGTACCATTTGATAGTGGTAAAAGACTACATGTTTTACATCATTGATCGTACCACCTTGATGTACACAAAAGCATAAGTTACTTTAATAATTTTCATATATTTGGTTTCTTTAATAATTTACTTATAATTCATATACCTCATTATTTTTTATTCCTTACCATAATTAATTTTCGTGATTCAATTATTAGTTGGGATTATGTTACCAAGACATGTGTTTCCACATGAAACATTCATTATATTTTTATTAATAAGGGGTTTAAATGTCAAGTTAAAAGTACAACCTCAAGTTTGTTATTAACCCCTTCCATAACATCTTGTTAAACAAAAATTGATAGTTGGAGTCAATACAAGGTTTTATCCACAATTAACCTCTTAAGAGGTCTTGGGATTGAGTTGTGTTCTAGTTACATCGCTTGGACCTCACCATGAGATCAACATCAATGTTACCACACTATACTCATTCCACCAAAACTTCATACTACTCAAATTTCATGCGGTAAAAGTAAATAACATACTACTCAAATTTCATGTGGTAAAAGTAAAAGACCATTCAATCGTTATTCACAATATCTACCACCCACCATAGGGTCAAATCTAGACACATAGAACATACCCTACTGCAAGGAATTTACACGACTAAAAAAATTTCCTTATTACAAGTCCAATTATCACTTTCTATTTCCAATATCATCAATAGGGGCATGATTTCAATGGTTGACATTGAATACAATTTCGTTGCTCAACCATAAACGTCCCCTTAGGTATTGGGCCTAGTTAATTGAAAATTGTACTTGAAATGTTTAAGGAAAAATTTATCCCAATACACAAAGTCCATAACAAGGTAAATTTTAGAGGTCCCTCTAAAAATCATAGAAATTAGTAGGTGAATTATGAAAAACCACTTTTGAAAGTAAGGCGGATCTTAGAAAAAATTGTTTCATGGTGATGGTTTTTTGAAAAATTTAGGGAAAGGTTTCCACTACAACAACAATATAATTTTGCATGCTACCAGCTGGTAGCATCCAAAATGCTACCAACCGGTAGCATTCAAAATACTACTGCCTGGTAGCACCCAAAATACTACCAACCGGTAACATTCTAAATGCTACCAGCCAGTAACATTCTGCAATGCTATCGGTTGGTAGCATTTTGCATGCTACCAGTCAACACAATTTAAATGCTACTAGATGATAGCATTCTCGCACTACTATCGGCCATTAACATTGTACACTACTATTATGCAGTAGCATTTATCGCTACTACCGACCGGGTAGTATTTTTCAAGCTCTTGGTTGGTAGCATGATTTTTTTTTGGTCGGTAGTATTTTGTGTGCTACTGCGGCCAATAACATGAAAAAAACCGCTACCGTCAGTATCAATCTCACCATTTACATATAAAAATCCATCGAGCCTATTCATTTTCACTTTACATCAAATGAAAAAAACCTCCGCCATCCACCGAAAATAACATGAAGACTTTTTCGTACACCGACAACAATAATAAATGAGAAAAAACCTCTTCCCATGAGCCTAACAAGGAAACTCATCTCTAAATGGGAAGCGGGAAGGTCATCTCCGAGTCCAAACATGAAGTAGGAAGGTCATATCTAGAGTCCAAACATGAAGGTCTATTCAATTTATTACAAAAATGCTGAGAAGGAAGGTCATTTCCAAAGTGTCCGAGAAGGAACAACCTCAAATTTGTAAGTTTTCTTATAAGAGCCTTGTATTTCCTCAACTATACAAACTCCTATCAGATCCCAATTCATTTTCATAATGGATTGACGCCTCAATTTCATAGGGATAGTTTATATGCCCCAGTTTCCTACAGACACCAAAACACTCAACAACCTTCTAACAACCTATAATAGTTCCTCTTGTAATTTTTCCATTCAACTCCCATCACACACAAAATATTTTGAACGTGTCTTTGAATACATTTAGCATTTGATAGGACTCCCACACAAAGATGTGGATCCTGTCACAATGAAGGCCATTTTGTTTGATGAAGATATCAAGTATTTGGAGTCTCATTACCAATTATCTATTGATGTAGCTATTGGTAAGTAACTAAGTTTCAAATAATCATATTACTTGTTTATATCATTTTTAATTTTAGGAATTTTGATTTTTTCTTATTTAATATTGATAAATTTTGTCTCCTTACATTTACAAAGTTCCTCAAATCCTTACAAAAATAGATTAGTTTCTAGTTTTATTTATTTGTTTATTCTAGTTTATTTTTGAATCGGACATTTTAAAATATATTGATGGTATATTAACATTCAACCTCACATATTGGCATTTATATGGCATGGATTTATAGCTCAATTTATATCTCCTTTATTGGAAAATATCCAATATGATAAAATGGGCTCCCACAAGAGGATGGACAATTAACAAGTGCTTCTTTTCTCGGTGGATATCTTGATTTGAACGTCAAACAATCTCTGTAATGTTTGGCTCCCACAAGATCTTGGTGGTATTGTTTTATATGCAGATCCATATTTGATGGTGATAAAATGAGTTATTGAGATCCCTTGTTCAAGTGGTGAGATTTGTGGATTTATCCTCCGAGATATATCTCGAGCACTAATGTATCCAACTTGACATTGACATAAAATTTCTGATCTACACAACTACAAGAGCTCTCGATCTCTATTTCTCATGACACTCGGTTTGAATCCTTGCATTGAATTCAATCTACATCCAAATGACATGGATATGATGCATTTCATTAAGAAAAATTTTAGCATTAAAAGCCATGGATCCTCATGCGATATCGAGATGCTCCTTCAAAGACACACCTGTGCGTGCTCCAACTCGGTGACCACTTCTCACAACATTCCCTTGGCTCCTCGCGGAGTTGTTTCTAAACACCTCAACATGGTGTAGACACAAATAATTACAAAGGTGCCCAAATGGTGGTAACGTAACCCTATATCCCTACTCATTGAGACTGGTTTCCTCTTAGCTCGATAACACAATCTTTAAAGATGCACTAGAAGCATTCCTCCTCGCAACATGATGATCATATTTTGGTGTGACTCACTTTGAATTCATCAAGCTTGGCATTATCCACCTTGGTTTTGAGTTCGCAATGTCCATCTCATCACTAAATTTGTGGTAAATAGAAAATTGTAAAGGTATAGCCACATGATATTTGTTTTAAAATATATATTTTTATTTTTAAATAGATAAAGGTATGTGCCAAGAATTTAGATAAGGCTAGGTTGAAGGTTATATCTTATCATATCAACTTGTTTAAAAATTAAAGGAAAATTTTTGTAATGAGGAAAATATTTTAAAAAGGTTAAAATTAAAAAAAATCAAAGATGGGGAAATATATTTTCAGAATCGATAGATATATAATTTTTGAAAATATTGTAATTAGATACATTTGGATGGATTTTCAGTTGAACCGATGTCCAATGGTTATTTACCTTGAGGGAGAAATTATGAAACAATTCAAACAATGGATGAAAAACATGATGCTTCTAACCCCATGTTAGCACAAGGGTCGGGGGCGGGGAGAGGGTGTTTGTGTTTAAGTTAGAAAATATTACATAGAGTAAAATGTAAGTTATTGTTATGTAAGTAATAATAACATTGGGTTTTTTAGTAACTATTGTAATATTATGTAAGTTTTTAAACAACTTACATAATTAGGAAAATGGGTTATTCTCATGTAATATATTAGAATACCCATTTAGTGGAGTGGTTATAGGAATCCTTATATTTAGGATATCCTTCCTTATAAATATGTAATACTTGTATTATGGAAATATGTTGATTTGAATCTTTATTGAGTGTATGCTCTTTCCGATTATGGGGTAAAATCCACATGTTTTAAGTGAAATGCGTAAAGTCGGGATTTTGATCTCTAAAGGGATAAAAACCTTAGTACCATACATGAGAGAAAATGGTGTGGCATTATGTTGGAGTGCGAATGTTAGCGTGGTAAGTCCAAAGGGAATAGAACATTTGATTGTGCCAATCATCACCACTACAATCAATAGTTTTAGAGAGAACATTGATTATCGTCTTATTAGTGGATTCATCTTAATTGTTTCCTTGAGGGTAATAAGGAGTAGAGAATGTATGTTTGATCTTGCATTAACACAACAAATTAATAGTGTGATTATTGAAAGATGAGCCATTGTAAGTCATGATTTCAGAGGGAACCCAAAATAGGTAATGATATGGGTATTACATAATTTACATATATATTCTCCAGTAGTAGTTTCCAAGGGTGCATCTTCAACCCATTTAGTGAAGTAATCTGTAGTAGTAATGATGAATTTATGACCTTTTGATGACTCGGGTTAATCTTTCCAATGAGGTCAAAACCCCAGAGTGAAAAAGGCCAGGGGATGTAATAGGTTACAAATCATGATCTAGTGCATGGTGTAGGTTGTTGTTGTGTTAGCATTTATCACAATGTTTGGCATGTTTTAGGAAATCTTGTTCCATTGTTGGAGAATAATACCCTTGTTGCAATAATTTTTCCACTAAAGTGCCCACCACATGTATTATCATATATCTAAGAGAGAGCTAAGGGGATATCTTGGAGTCCCAAACAATGAAGGAGATTACCATCGAGAGCATGTTTATATAAAGAACCACCGAAGATGACATAGAGGGTGGCTTCATGGTGGATTCATCATGCCTCATGTAGGGATAGGTCATTGGGAATACCTTGCAGATAAAGGAAATTATAAAAAGTAGTGTACCATTCTAGATTATCAACATTACATGTAAAAATATGAGATTGTAAAGCATGTAAGCTATGTGAATAAATAGAGGCATAACACAAGTGGAAAATAATAAATGTAGCACGATCATTTATAAGGTCAAGGGGAATGAGTGAAGAAAAAATGGTGATGGTATTAACATTTTAATCATCCTTGTGAGAGATAACGGTGACAAAGTGAGAGTTGAATGTAACAAGAATACCAGTAATAATGGTATGATATGGGATGATTTTATCTTCTTTGACTTGGTATGTACCATTAAATTGATTAACAATGAGTTGAGAATCACCAAATATATGAAGGTGGCAGATAGGGAAAGATTGAGAAACAAATAAACCTAGAATTAAGGCTTCATATTCATCTATATTATTTGTGCACGAGAAGCCAAATTGATAAACAAAGGGCATAGGTTCACCATGTGGTGTGATGAAAACAATACCAATGCCAACACCTATGGCATACAAGGAGGCGTTAAAATACATAGTACAAATATAAGAATTAATGGTATATGTAGTAAAATCATCATGAAAGTCATCACAGATAGGGAAAGGATCATGGATAGGAGCCTCTACTATCTAGTTAGTGATGACTTGGAATTTGATATCTTTTATGGAACAAATTTAAGGCTGAATTTAGTGAGCAACATGACCTAATTGGCTAAACAGCCAAATAGATGGGTCCGTGACAACAAGTAGCACAAATGATCAATTTTTGTAATAATATGAATTTTGGTATTGATCATATAGTGATGTAACTTGTTAGTGACAAATACAAGGCCAAGGCACAACTTTTCAATATAGCTATAATTACATTCATAAGGTAGTAAGGTGTGACTGATATAATAGATGACATATTCACACTGATCCATATCATGTTGAGTAAGAAAAGCACCTAATGAATGAAAAGTGTTTGATTTGTAAAACTAAATGGTTTATTAGGCACCAAAAGAGTTCAAACAAGAAGATTAAGTAAATAATATTTGATATCATCAAATGCCTATTGACAACTAACATCCCAAGTAAATGTAGTATCCTTTTGTATGAGATGTGTAAATGGTTAAGTCTTGTTAGCTAGTTATGCAATGAAATGACAAATATCCTAGATTTTACCTTGTAAAGAATGAAATTGATGAAATTTTTAGGGAGGAGACATATATACAATGGATATGATATTCTAGGGACTAATCTCAACACCTTACCAGAAATGATATATTCTAATAAATTTCTAGTAGTAACTCATAAGACACACTTTTTGGGATTAAGGCATGCATGATATTGTTGTAATCATGTAAATAGTGCATGGAGATCTTGAGCATGGTCAACATGATGTTTAGATTTTTCTAGGATGTTGTCAACATAGTCCTCAATGATCTTATGGATACAATTGTGAAATATGTGGGTCATAATACATTGGTATGTAACCTTGGCATTTTTGAGATAAAAGGGCATAACATTGTAGTATAAAGTGCCCCAAGGGGTAATAAAGAATGTTTTTTTCTTGGTCCATTGGGTTAATCTTAATTTTATTAAATCTAGTAAACCCATCCATAAAAGAGAGCATATCATGGCCAATAATGGAATCAACAATAGAATCAATGAGTGGTAGAGGAAAACTATCCTTAGGAGGCTTTATTGAGATCACAAAAGTTGGCGCAACAACAAATTTGTCCATTAGGATTCATAACATGAACAATGTTGGAGACCCATTGTGGATAGTCCATAACATGAATAAACACGACATCTAACAAGTGTTGAATATATTTTTGACTAATAAGGCCACATGGGGATGAATTTTTTAGATTTTTTGTTAGACTAGTTTAACATCTTCATATAAGACAATGTTATGTATAACGACGATAGAGGGTTCAATTACCAACATATTATGATAATGACAATAAAATAATTCAGGGAAATATTACATCAATTTTTTATATCATCACGTTCGGTATCACTAAGGGAAACAACAAGGAGAATAATGTGTGGGTCATCATCAGTACCAAGATTATAAGGAATAATTTCTTCATTAAGTAAGGTATGTTTGTCTTTAGTATACGATTGAGTGGGCATAGTGTTAAGAGAATCATACTAGGACATACTAGGACATACTAGGATCACCCTCACCAAAATATGTAGTAGCGTGTAACGAGTGAGGAAACCTCTTCTTGTGATGGTGTGAAGGTAGAGCATCGTATGTTCCCATGTACTCAAGGAGTGCCTCATCATTGTGAAATTCATCTAAATAAGGGAGATCATGAGAGGTAGTGTCATCAATAAGATGTGGATGAACTAACTACAACATGGAGGAATGGGAAGTAGTGTAGATCTCATAATAGGAAGGCGGGCGGGAGAAAATGGGTCCCTAAAGAAAGTGCAGTAGAGGATTGAGGGAAAATCGATGCCAACCCTATCAAGATTCTCAAGGATGGAAATGGGCTCAATGATTCCATGGCCATTCTTTTCAAGTCCTGAGCCCAAAAATCCATGTAAAAAAATACATATCACCGAACCATAGGTAGTATAATCAACAACAGGCGGGGTGGGAGGAGATGAATAAGTGGATGAGTGGTCACTAGTATTACAATAAGTAAAACAAGATGAATTAGATAAGACATTAGAAACAATAGCATCAAAAAGAAACTTAAGATGAACATGGATGGTAGAGGGAAATACATGCATAGAATGTAACCAAGGGAAACCTAAGAGAAAATTGTAATTGAGATTATTATGCATAACATGAAATGATACATTGAGGGTACATGGTCCTACTGTAATGGGTAGGGAAATTTCACCTAACACTTTCTTGGGAGTATTATCAAAACCATGGATGCATAAATTAAACGGGGTGAGATTAGTTATAGAAAGGCCTACTTGATTCAAAAAAAGTATTTCATATATGAAGGCCAGATCCATTATCAACCAAATCATGCTTGCCTAACACATTGTTAATATGGGATTGAATATACAAAGGGGTGAATTATCAAATATTACTTGGGAAGGAATATCATCAGAAGTAAAAGTAATATGATCATGATTTAAATAAAAAGTTGAGAATACATGATGAGTAACATAGGTGGGGAGGTATCCTATCGATTAGGGTATGATCCATAATGTGTCGTAAAGCATCATTACATTCTGGACGGGCTTGATAAAATGAAGTCAAAGATATATCCATGGAGGAGGGTAAGTTATGATCAATAAATGGGTTTTCCAAATGATTTAATAAAATTAAATCTAATATAACGACACTACTAATTAAATAGATATAATAGTAAACAAGCAATATCAAGAAAAGTAAATATAAACACAAGTGATAAAGAGGGTTTTGAAAATTACTCGGCTTACCACCATAGGTTTGAATTGATTATAGGTAGGTGAATGACCTTAATAGGCATATTCTAGGTTGTGCAAACTCTAATACTAGAAAATGATAGCCCCAATTTCCCCTTATAATAGTTAGTAGGCTGTGTTTATATATGAGTTATTTGTTTAGATTTTACCACGGTGAATCCAAAAGTTGACCTAGGTTGTGAAAAGAAGATAAGAAAAGACCCAAAGCCAAAGAAAACCGAAAAAGGAGAAAAAAACAAATAGGACAGAAGTACCCAAAAGGACATTAGTGCATGGGTGCTACTGTCTCTCTTTCTTTGGGTAACAATAAAATAGAAACAAAGTATAAGACATGAATAGGTATACGTGTCTCGACCAAAAATATGCAAATGTCATATAAGAGACGTAACTAGAGTAAAACAAAGCAAGAAAAGGACCAAAGAGGTTTCACCAGTGCCTAATTTCCAAACTTGGAAATCATGTATATAATAACATACTAGAGGTTTTTAACGTAATAGTAATAAGTGCATATTTTAATGACTATAGTCATAAAATTTCATTAAAGGTTGTAAAACAATGGAATATATCAAAAGTGCTAAAAAGTGGTAAAAAATTGTCATAATGTACTATGAAGTAATTATTGGGTAAATTCGGAGGTTTAGAATGCGTAATGCGATATTTTAGGGTGTTTACACTATGGATACTCCTAATGGTAAGGTATAACCTTTGAACGAGCCTCTAAATATTTATGCCATATCTCCTCAAGAGGTCCTCCCTTTTATGCATGAGGTAGGTGATTTACAACGTAAAGTACATACCTTGACTCTAGAAAATGAAGCTTATTATGTTAGCATTCATTCTAATACTATCTATGGAAATCCTATTCCATGAAAAATATTCCAATCTTAGTTCCCTGGAAGTTTTTTCATGCATTCATTGCAATTTTTAATGGCACTTTAGATCCTTATCTCCACCTTAAGCATTATAGGGAACTTATGGCCTCATATAAAAATGATAGATTGCTTCTCAAAGATTTCCATAAGAGTCTCACATGTGATGTTATGTATTGGTTTACCCATCTTCCTAAAGGCTCTTTAAGTACCTTTCTAGAACTTAAGGATGGTTTTATCACCCGCTTTAGTCACAATAAAGGCCCTAGAGATACATATGAGTGTTTACCCTCCTTACATCAAGGTGCAAATGAACATGTATCTGATTATATATTATGTTTCAAAGCCAAGATGAACTTCTTATTATATCAACTCATTGACTTAGAGATGCAATACATATTTTTGAAGGTCTCATATAGCCTCTCAAGGAAAAATTACTTTATGATACATGAAACTCATTTACTAAGCTTTTTCATCTCATTATGGATCTAGAGATATACCTTATACTTTTGGATCAACCTAAGCACTTGGATAAGTTTATTATAGCTTCTTATATTGTACATGATTATAATGCACCAACGGAGCCATTACCTAATGGAAATCAAGTTAAGGTATTCCATCATGGTAACACTTTATATCATCCTAAGCCTAAATAAAAATTATCACACATGCTCCTTTTAGACCTAAATGAAAACCTATATTCTTGAAAAATATATTGATCATCCACATGACATCCTACCTACATTAATAGATATGTAGTTGATTTGGTTACCATCTAATGGCCATTGTCCTCCTCATTGACTTGAGTAGGAAAAGGGTTTGACGTTTTGTAAATTTGATCACATTAATGGACATCGTGACAATGATTGTTATCAATTGGATTAGAAACTTAAGTTCCTTGAGAAAAAGGAATTATCACTTTTAAGAAACATCATTCAAACAAATATACTTCCCCTCCTATGCAACATTATCCTATAGTAATTGTCACGCTCAATGAGCTCTCTTCCACCGATGCATCAAGTGATGATCCTCACGATGAAGCTATACCCCACAATAGCCTATGAAGATAACATACACATGGATATTCAACGGGAAAAGGTTTTTACCAAAAATCACACGTGAATTCTATAACCTCTTTGGCACCATCCACAACCCATCCAATTAAGCTACATCTTCACATATAATTTACACTAGTGCATTTTTAGTATCTACAGTGATTACTCAATCCTAAGTTACCTTTTCCCTTCACCACGATGTTTTATTCACACATATACTACACTCCTTATCTACATCTCTTATTATTTTTACCCTTTCACCAGGTCCCTCATGGAATATATGAGGATCACCCTTACTTATTTTTTAAGAATAGGTTTCCTTACCCTATATGCTCATGGGATATTATGTGATAAGATACACATATACCACCCATTATGCCTTCTCATCACCACACACACATCGATTATTGTGTAATTTATTCCTCACTCACATTATCCAAAGTAACTTACATGTATTAATCATATCTACATCTACGTTAACTTTCTTACACATCACACATATTACTTACCACTCTAAAACAAGTGTTATATATTTACATGCTAACAATGAACACATCATCGCATCAAGTAATAATGAAAATATTGAAAACCAAAACACATACATTTCACAACCATGATATCAACACATATATATTTACATCGTATCCACTATGTTATACATGCTATCATCATCACACCAAAACACAGCTTTTGCATGGTACAAAAGCTATACATACATACATACATACATACACACACACACACACATATATATATATATATCACCAGTGTCATACAAAAATGTCAATACATTATGTCAAGGGCATTACCATTCATGTTTATTATCTCATCCTCACTACTATCAATAAACATCAAAACTTGAGAGATTGTGGATCCTCTTGTATCCCTATGGTCCCTAGATCATGATATTGCTCGGTAATGCAACAATTTCTAAGACAATGTTACATTATCTTTCAAAACATGTAATTATTTTTCCTATGACTCCATCAATATCGCCACTAGATCTTGTGCTAACTTGGCCCTAGGATGAGACTCGAACTAATAAGAAATATCTTCTTGGATCTCATCTCATTGATATGTAACACTATACATGTGGCCACCACCACAACCACTGGATCAAACAAATATATGTGCTCACCTACAATCTCATCAAAAATTCTAACAAGCCTCCATTAAAGACATCCCCAAGAATATTTTGGACCAATGTGCACACCTTGATGCATCTACAATGGTAGTACAATACACATCAATTGTAGTCATCAACACATACAAATTAACATAAACAATGTCAAGACACTATTTCTATACATCAAAACCAAAACTCAACAATCATATAATTCTTACATCATGCCATTATCACTGCTACAACATCTCCATCGGGGGTATCTCTCTCTCCCCCAACTATCCCACATACAAGTGGTAGAATCTATACTCCACCTCATCCTTTGGGTTCTACATCACCTCCTAGATTAGAAACCATAATGGAAAATAAAAATACCCATATGGTATCCACTCACCACTTTGTAAATGCCATGGTGGAGCTCGTGTCATCCTGTCATTCAACACAATCACCTGGATCTACCTCCTCGGTGGTGGGGGAAATAGTTCAGCTAGGATTTTTCCTGGACAATCTCCCTCTCTCTATATTATATGATTCAAACATCTCCTTATATATAGTGTTGGAGGAACCTCCTGCATAATCCTAAATTGTCAAGTCACTCACTCATATGAAACAAACCCCTTAGTGAGGAAGGCGATCCTATAACCACACAGTGTGTTGTATTTGATGTAGGTATATGACATCCTATGACCACCATCTATAATCCATGTACAATCCCTAGATGATATCCCATGGTTCTAGTCCATGTAAAATATATTTATATGTCATAATATCAAACAATGCGCCACAGGTCTAAAACTAGACCATTTTCTCTATTTTCCTATATACACTAATTTTGACAAAATAAAAACTTTACAAAATATTCATGGAAATCCATACTATTTCAAATAAAATTTTACATGAATGGAACTCACCATCTCATGAATAGTATGATTCGAATAACATGTGCTACTTTTTCAAATCATGATTGAATGGTCTCTCTAGCTTGTGGCATCATCTCAAACTCAAAGTTCCTATGACTGTCAATTACAATCATAAATGAAAATTACTTTTCACTTTTATGAATTATTATTTATAGAAAATTTAATGGTGGCACTAATTAACCTAACTTACTACCTACCCTATTCCTCTAATCACATCTCTGCGATGGTACAATCCATATCACAACCCTTTCTTACCCATTTTACACATCGTTTGCAAAGTTATAATTTTATTTTTGATTTATTCCATGTTAAGAGATTACTACATCATATGTCACACCTTATACGGTTGTGTGGATGTTTTCTCCCACAACTATGCATTTTATTCTATTACATATATATTCATCTATTGTCTCTCATGAATCACTCTATCAAACATTACAAACCAACCTATTCAATCTCAATTCTTATGCACCACACTTATCTCTTTACTTTCATGTCATGCGACATTGTTTCAAACTCACCCTTTCAATAAAGGGTGAGAAAATATATAGGCCAACCACACAAGGTTGTATGCTCCTCATCTCTTAAGATATCAATCAAAATTCAAATGAATTGGTCATATAAGCTCATCCTCTCTCACATAAATTACACACAAATCAAGAAATGTCAACCATGCATGGATACTCTCTATCACATAATTCAATATAATTTGATGACCAAATGATTAGCTATGGTTATGAAGATGCACTATACAACCAACCACACTCGGTTGTGAGAAAACATGTAGATGCATTTCATAAAATGTAAGGGGAAAGTCAAAAAAATAGAATCACCAATACATAAAGTTACAAATTATACACCTATGTGTTATATAGAGGGGCAATGAGACATCATTCTCTTTTACCTTTGCATGGTTTTTAACATCCTAGTGACCTAGATCCATCTATAGTAGTGGGGTCCTATTTTTGGGAAGTGTTATAGTGATGACTAGAAATATTTATGACACTCTTCCATTAGTGATGGGACACCCAATTCTCACGTTATTTCCCATTCAACACCTTATTAGGGATTTGATCACCCCTAACTCCACATAAATGACACGTATGAATCTCCATATGTCGCAAACATTTTTTTTTGTGGCTACTGATATCTCCTTTTAACACTAATGGTATGATTCTCCTTATCTCTACATGGGTAAACCTGATGACTTACATTGTTTTCCATACATGGTTACTTTCTCTCAAAATGTTTCTTGTTATTATTTATTTAACAATTTCTTTCGGGTATGATACTTTTCTCCTTTAAACTAGTAAATTTCATTCACTAGCATAAAGGGGGAAAATGTAGAAACTAAAATTTGAAAAAAATTATTATTAAACCATTCTTTTGTTAAACATATATACATGTGAGTTATTAATAATGAAACAAGTTCTTAATGGCATCAATATTTTTGTTGTATTGCTTCTTATGACTTGATTTAACCTTATCTCTTACTATTTGACCTCTTCGGTTGATTCTAAACTACATTACAAAGATATATGATAGTTCCTTTTTATTGTTTTGTTATTTTTGAGCCGGTCCAAAACCATACAACAAGTTCAAAACCATACATATGGTCTTGACCCATACATGTGATCTTAACCCCTCTTCCTTTTTAGCCGTTTTCTCTTTATGGGCACATTTATTATTATTTTATCTTTCAAATTTTATTTTTTGGGTCGGCCTTTCCCACCAATGGGGTTTTAATTTCATAGTAATAACTCATATGTATACAAATATAATGTAGAAATTTATCATCTAACAAGTACCTATCTATCTACCATTTATTGAGTTAAAAGAGATAGAGATAAATCTACATATTGCATATACACCATAGGAGGGCATAAATCTAAATTTTTAATCTACGTGCAAGGGTTTTTATTGGGATGAAGTATCATAGCCTGCTTATCGGTGTTGAGGAATAAGGAACAACCTAGGTCAAGGGATAATTATATGCACATCAACACAAAGTTCTAGGAAAACTACATTGATTCTTAAATGTAGTGCAACACTTGGAGACTCATAAACAAGGTGATTATCGAGCCCGGTCGACTCAAGCATTTACATTATTTCATTTTGTATATAATGTTTGATTTAGTGTGTTGTAGGATGGCTATGATTTTGTCTTATAGGTTCATATGTGATGTCTAGGGTTTCATTTGAAGTTGAAGATATATAGAAGTGATAAACAATGACACACAAAGTGATACCATGAGTTAGAGATTCCTACTTTCTTTAAGTTCAAGACCGTAAAATTTGGTTGGGAGTTATTGTATGTTTGTGTTAGTGTGTTGTAGGATAGCTATGATTTTGTCTTATAGGTTCATATGTGATGTCTAGGGTTTCATTTGAAGTTGAAGATATATAGAAGTGATAAACAATGACACACAGTGATACCATGAGTTAGAGATTCCTACTTTCTTTAAGTTCAAGACCGTAAAATTTGGTTGGGAGTTATTGTATGGTCTTAGAAATTTTATATAGTTTTGACCAAGAGGGATCATAAGTGTAGGAGTTGCTTCATAAAATTTCCAAATCTTGTTTCTACTCCATATATCCAATCAACACCCCGACAAAGTATTCTAAACAAGCTAAGTGAATCTATCTATCACAATTTTACTTCTTATTATTTGTAACTTAATGTCATTACAATTGTTATGATGTACATACTTTTTGTTTTTATCTTAAATGCAAATGTGAATGTGATTATACTATATTATCAACTCTAGGAATTAATTAATTAATTAAAACTAGAATTGAAACAATTAGTAGTATTACCAAATCAACCAAAAACCTATAGGAACCACTACAAAGTGATAAAAGGAAATGCAAAATAAAATAAAAACTTACTATCAAAAATTCATTAACAAACATAACAAAGCTACCACATGCATAACTACGGCAACAGGAAGCACATCCACTAAAAATGTAGGAAATGTGGAGCCACTATTAGGTTAGGAAGAGCTCTTTGAAAAAGTCCATAAATGTAGAGACACTATTAGGTCAAGTAGATCCATTGAAATTTCTAGAAATGTGGAGCCACTATTAGGTCAAGAAGAGCCACTGAAAATGCCAAAAATGTGGAGTCACTACTAGTGCAAGCATAATAGCTAAAAATTCCAAAATCGTGGAGATACTACTAGTGCAAGCACAATTAGAAAAAATGTGGGGTCTACCAATGCAACTGGAGTCTCCTAAAAGTGTAGAGCCATTATCAATGCAAGGACAATTGTTAAAAATGTGAAGTTGTTACCATTGCAAGTATATTCGTTGAAAACATAGGAATGCATAATCTGTTACCAATGAAGTGCGGTTCTTAAAAATGTCAAAAATGCTACAAGTGAAAGCATATTCATTAAAAATGTGGAGCCATTAAAAATACTAGAAATTCGGAGCTGCTACAAGTGAAAGCATAGTCATTAAAAATGTGGAGCCATTACTAGTGCAAGTGCTGACCAATTAAAATGTAAAGCTATTACCAATGAAAGAGAAACCACTTTGAAAATGTAAATCCTCTACCGGTGCAAGTGTATCCACTAAAAATGTAGGAAACAAAGTAAATATAGAACCGATACCATTGCAAGAAAAGTTGTTAAAGACATATAGAGATTTTGTGAATTCCTACATAGCTACCAAAAGAATCAAACTGGATTTTTCCTATACATAGCTAGAAATGATTGTAAATGAATTGAATTAGAAGGTGTGGCTGTTGTTTGATAGATATGGACCACTGAAAATGTTTTTTTTGCATGAATCCTAAGGTAAAAACTCAAAAGATTGAACTTTTGAGATAAAAATAAATTTTAACGGAGTTTTACCTCCTCAAATCCTACAAAATAGACTTATCCCTTCCAAACACAAAGAAAACTCAATAAAAACATGAAATTAAAATAAATTACATGTGATACAAAGGGGTGCCTGTCTGGAATTCCAAACGTATGTTAGGTTCAAATGCTTAATCTAGCTAATGCAGAGCCTAAAAAAGAAGTTCCTTATCATTTCTACTATACATAAAGATAAGACAATTTAAAAGAAAGAACACAAATCTTAAGTGAAGAAAATAAAACCTACCCTTGATGTTTAAATTCCCCTTTGATTTTTGGATGTTTGTTGAACCATGTATAAGAAGAAGTAGCAATGTTGGTTGCTTAGTAGGAGGGACTTGGTGAAGCAAGTAGTTTATCCAAAGTGGATTTAACCATCTTTGGTAGTATTTTGCATTCAATAAAGGGGTTTCTTAGTGTTGTTTTAAGTTTTCCAAGAGTAGAATGCTAGCATGAGAAATGGGTGTGACAAGATTTCAAGGTGTGTTGAATGCACTCTAGGAGAGTTCATTATATAGGTTTAGAACTGGGGGGGTTCGTTGAGTATGGTGAATTTTGGATAATGAATATGTAGGATTAGGCCTAATTAATTAGGATTAAGAGCAATTATGTATGATTCATACTCCATTGGAATTATACGGGAAGGAAAGGGATTTAATTAATCCATTAGGAATTGATAAAGAGGCTTGGATTAGCTTGTAGAATCCTTTTTAAGAGTAATTGAGAGGGAATTGATTAGATTTTAGGAGTTAATGAAGAGCCATTTAATTAATGAAAAATCATTAATTCATATCCAAAGGAAGGAAAATTTAGTTAATTAATAGGAGGATATTAATTAACAAATGAAGAGGAATTTAATTAATAAAAGGTCATTGATTAATATATGAAGAAAGGGAATTCAATTAATTCATGAAGGTCATTAATTAACAAATGTGAAAACAATATTAGCATATTTTTTATTAAATTAGCCCAACAAATTTAGGGTGTCTACACTCTTCTTCCTCCAAGTTGATCTTGATGGTTTACTTTGGTGGAAAATATTGTCTAGCACGAGAATGACTTGTTCCATGCTCGAAGCCCCCTTAGTTCTATTTCACAAATGACTTTTTGGTTGGGCACCTATCCTATGTGGGGTATTAATTGATTATTCTTCCTCCCCTACCTTCTCCTATGCATGTGCCATATGAATGTATTATTCACTTGTTTCTCCCTCTTGACTTTACATGGGTTTTTACACTTGTTTGCACACATGAATATAATAGAGTTGGCATTCCTCATCCAAATTTTGTTCTTAATCATTTTCAAAATTCTATTTGGAGGGTCACTCTTCACCACTCATGGAGGTTACAACACCCTAACGTGTCCTTAGAATTTTCTTCGTCCTCCATGTTTCTAGAGGTATCTCATACAATTCCTCTTCTTCATCTTCGTCAAAGCGAAAAAAGTATTCTTTGAGGAAATTCCAAGGAATTTCTCCTCTTCTTTTCCTTTTGTTTTATTGACCCCTTCATAGAGACTTGCAATACCTTTTCCTCTCCTTCCCCGTGTTGTTATTTTCCTAGACCTTCTTCTTGATATTTAGATAATAATAAAAGTTGACAATCTTTAGTATTTACTGATAATAATTTGTTACGGTGTTATGTCATAGAGGTCAAATTCCTACCTCTCAACATAGGCATTCTTCCCTAGGTAATTTTTTTCAAACTAGATTTGTGTATGCATCTACACATGCTATATCTAGATTTATGTTTATAGAATTTTAATCCACTTAACAAATTATAAAAATTAATCTGTTGTGATCCCATAAGAAATATTCTCCCAAGACGACACACTTTTTCATCCAATGGAATGAGTGCAAAGGGAGTAGTGTTACATCAATACAAACTAAGCTTGATGTTTCACCAAATCTGGTAGGATCCTTAATACATGTCATTCATATTTAAAGGCCTATTTCAAATTCTTGAACCAATTATCCAACCTAGTATCATATGCTTTTGAAAATATTTCTAGGAAAATATATTCCTTATAGTGCACGATCATAGACTTGTCCTCAAGGTGAATTTCCACACTATGTCTACGCATCACCTTACTGGCACCAAAATTTTATTGAAGATGAGGAGGATAAAAATTATTCCTCGTATGTCCTTTCCTCCTACAACATGCACAATAAATGTGACACCTGCCATACACTTAGAAATATACTAAAAATGTTATAGCGTGTTCCCTTTTCCATTTTATGTGTTATATGAAGAAAATTCTTGTTCACTTCAACCCAATGTTATGATCCTATCATATT
Organism: Taxus wallichiana var. yunnanensis; assembly: GCA_018340775.1. Taxonomy (NCBI): domain Eukaryota; kingdom Viridiplantae; phylum Streptophyta; class Pinopsida; order Cupressales; family Taxaceae; genus Taxus; species Taxus wallichiana. The sequence goes on along the minus strand of CM031235.1, from coordinate 343,134,269 downwards.
CTTATTAATAATGTGCACACCCACCCTTGTCATGGGATTTTGATGTTAGATATGGGTAATTTCTGCCCCCCTCTTTAGCCAACAAATTAGAAATATCCCTTATGGAATCAAGAGAGAAGGAATTGAATCAAGTCGATAGGTTTTCTTAAAAAAATTAAATAAAGAGTTATAACACCCCTATGTCATGGAATGTGCACTTGACATGGTCATCAAAGATTACCCCCAGGTGGATTTTTTAGTCCATTTTCCTCATGTATTATTGTATCAACAATGCATAAAGAATTGACACATAATGGTTAAATTATTTAATTTTACAAATAGTTACCATCAAGGTCATGTCCTTGCTGCATATCGGTGAGTCTAGGTATCACATTTATGAGAATACATTGGTAATAGGAGTGAAAATTTTGGCCTTCTCCACTCTCTTTATCATTTTCATTGTGTACACCTACCCACCACTCACTCTCACAAAATATTTTTGGGAAGGAATTATTTAGCACCAAACTCTATGCCTTCAAATTCCTCAATAATTCTATCTACTTATTCCTCATTAGACATTGATGCATCTTTACCTCATGTTTCCTTAGCTATGTCTTCATCTATTCATCACCTAGTTATGAACCCTCTTTAGTTCACTCTTGGTATGTTGAGGATCTTGAACCCCCTAATTTTTATGAAGAAGCTTTACCCCCATGTTAATGGAAATCGAGAGAGTTAAAATGACATCCCTATAACCTGTAATAGCCTTTCTATTTTTAATCTTTTCTACCTATTTTCTATGTTATCAAGAGCTTAAATATTCAATAATTTTACTAAATGTAGGTTTTGTGTTATGTAACTTTGTTCTATTGTTTCAGTAGTGATGAGCCCAAAAAATGGCCCATTTTATACAAAATTTGGCATTCTTTTTCCTTGCATATATTACATAAAGTGGATCTAAGTGTAATTTCTGAACTTATGGTTTATTTAGAATAAAATAGAGAGTATATATCATGGTTATTTATTTAGAATTCATTTTTATCTTTTTGTTAGCTATTTCTAATTATTATTGGAAAAAGATATCAATTTGTGCATATGCAGTCCATAATTTGTTATAATTATTGAATAAGGTATTTTGAGCACTAAGCACCAACTACAACCAGCCTTGGAGGATCTTCAACATCTCTCATATCAGCTCTAGAGATTGTTATTTCATCATTGCACTAGCTCGGAGTTTCCTTCACTAGCTCTAAAGGATCTTTCAATGGCTTTGAAGGTTCCTTAATTAGATTCAGGTTCCTTCACTAGCTCTAGAGGTTCCCTCACCAGCTCTGGAGGTTCCATTACCAACTTAGGAGGTTCCCTAACCAGCTCAAAAGGTACCTTCACTAGCTCCATAGTTGAACATTAGAGCTCTAGAGATGGATATTAAAGATCGAGAGATGAATACTAGAGCTATAGAGATGAGCATAACTCCAAGGGTGGTTTGAGAAGCATTACTATCTATAAGTGTTTTATTATTTGTAAAATAAAGAAGAATCAATATTCATTTTGATTCTCAACAATAAAATAAGAGAGTCAAATTGTTAGTTAGAGTTAGATAAGATCTCTCCATATTTTGTGGAGATTGATGCTTTATGGATAGATTGAAATCTTAGTTGATAAGATTTGATTGAGATGTATGCCTTAAAATAAGGAGTGGGTTGGAAGCATGAAATTATAAATGCAACCTCCCACACCAAGGAATGTAACCTCCATTATTTTGATTAATTCATTTTGAGGTTCTGTTGCATCTAATTTGTAAATAAGTGTTGATTAAAATCCTCTTATGAGGAATGAGTTGGCCACTCATTCCAAGGAAGATGGATCTATGTGTTTATGTTTGTTTCTTTGTTCTGTAATTATATTTTTGTCTTTTTCTTTATACCATGTAATTATTCCTTTGGTGTACAGTTTGTTGTGAACCTGTAGGTGTTTTATGTGTTTATTATTTATTTTCAATTCAACAATTTCCTTTCCTACAAGTGTGACATTTAATTTCATGCAAGTATGTTTCAATTCCTGCAAATGTGTTTCAATTCTTGCAAGTGTGTTTCAATTCCTACAAGTGTGTTTCCGATTCCTAAAAAATGTGCAAGTTTTCTTTTTAATTCCTACAAATGTGGATTTAGTAGAAGGGGCCATTTTCTATAGATATCTCTCTCCTATTGTAGATAGCCATGGACACCAACCTTGGATTGACATTATTTAATGAAGAGGATTGATGAAATACTATCAAGTGGGAGCTCAAAATTTTGAAACTATAAAGTGTTTGTAAATGAATTCCTCCACTTAATGTACACTCCTCAAAATTGGGTACATATTGTCACATTAAATCTTCCCGATGCTCGAGCTTTCAACTTGCCACCATCTACATTTATTGTCAAATGGATAACATATATATCCCACTCCTAGTTCTCATACAATTTGTGAGTTTCAAACTTAATTCAATTGGTTTATAACATCATCCTCATCTATATTTGTGTTGAGGTCCATGTGATTTTTAGTGTTTTTTTCCTCACATGTTCCATGACACTTATCACCTACATTTTTAGGTTATGTATCACATCTCTTCACTTCTAGCTCAATTTTTCTTATGCACACCTCCTTGCCCCATAGCTTCCTTCCATACATTTTTTCCTTACCACCCCTTATTTTGCACTCTCCAACCATTTCTTATTTTATACCTTTGTCCAACATATATTTCACCCTTGTATTGTACTTGATATTTTTAACAAATAATAATGATTTGTGTCAAGATTTCCTTTTTCCCGCATGCATGGCATACTAAATTTTCAAGCATAAAAGTTTTTATTTCTCCACCACAAATGAATCACACACATTTTCCTCGTATGAGTTTATCACAAACTACTAATATGGATTGAATTGGATAGAGATTGAATAGAATTGTTTCTTTAGAGAAACAATGGTTATTAGATTTAAATCACATGGTTAAATATTATTGTCACCAACATCCATGGTTATAATTACATGAAACATGTGCACTTATTAACAAAAAAGGAAATTCATGAAAACAAAACTTGCTGAAATGACTAAATACTTCCTACCCTAACTAGTACATATTACTTGTTCATTATAAAGAGGACCTTCAAAGGTGGTATGTTTTAACATACTACCATTGAAGTCACCTAGAAACCTATTTCAATTGATATTTTTAGTTTATGTGCCATGTGGGAAAAATTTCATGTACTTCGTATGTTCCCAACCAATATGTTTTCAATTTTCCAAGATGTTGAGAAAATTTTGAGTCGTAGATAAGAACAAGAGTTCCTTTTCTTTTTTTTTCTTTATGTGGTGGTCATGTCATGCATTTTTTCATGCCTTTTTGAAACTTTGACTACAACGCACAAGAACGTGTTTTTCATCTAGTTTTAATAATGTTATTATGTATTCATTGATACAATATTCATCATCCAAGTTTACCACATATGTTATCCATAATGATGGTACTATTAATTCCATTGGTATTCCTACTTCCTTTCCAAACGTAAAGTGAAATGGGGTTTATTTTTAGAGTGCTTGTAAGTTATTCTACAGGCCCGGAGAATGGATGAAACTTTTTTATCCTAGTCCTTCCTTCTAACGTCACATATCCTAGTAAGTGTGTTTCCGAAAAAAATTGAATGATTTTTCATGATTTTGTTTGTCGGTGATGAGAGGGAGTTGTTTTGTGGTGCAGGATCATGAACTCAAATAGTAGTATGCACATAGTTTCATTCAAGAAATGAGTTCCCATATCACTAGTCAAATTTAGTAGGCATCCACAATGGCTTATGATTTTCTCTTATAGGAACCTTATAGTAGTCACGGTTGTATAATCCTTAGTGGACACAACTTCTTCCCAATGAGTAAGGTAGTTAGTTGTTGTAATGATATATCTTGCAAATCTCTGCCACATAGATAGGAAAATAAGATCGAAAAAATCAATGGCCCATGTTTTTAATGGTTCTTGTGTAATGGTGGAGTCAAGGGCATTTTAGCGTGCCTATTTTATTTTCCCACACTAATGCAAGATCAAGCATCGGGAATGAGAATCATGTTGGTGTTAATCCTCCTTCTAGTCATGATTTTTAGTTTTTGGAGTGTGTTAAAGACCTTAGAGAGATAAAAACGTGTCATTCAAGTTTGTGAGAGGTCTAGAAAGTTTGAATTTGTTCCATATTGTATTTTCCCTCCAAAAATGGGATTTGAATTTATAAAACTTGAAAATGAAGGAATTATTTTGTAGAGTGGATTGAAGGAGGTTTTAATGAATTTAAAGGTGTGTATTAGGTGTCTAGGCATGATGTCATAGGTCCTAGGATGAATAGAAGTCAATAAATGTTTGAAGTTTATAATTTAAATAACTCGTAATGTTGTAAATGGGCATATGAAGGGTCATGAGTCGGGTAGGAATCATGAAATAGAAAGAGAGTGAGGATAAGTTCAAAGGAAGAGTTAGTTATAGGGCATTCCTCAAGGACTGAGATGAGGAATATTGGAAAATGAAATTTTGTATATAAGACATAGTTTTATATTATATAACTTTGTTTTAGAGCATTCATGCCCTATTTTAGTCTTGAAAATTTGTCTTTATTTCTTGATTAATGGGGAACATTATCCCTGTAGAAATTTTTGTAATGTGTTTTGTGTGTAAATAACTTGCATATGATGCTAGGAAATCCCATACTAAGTATCATTGTAGGGAAGAAGACTCAAAGTGCTAAGCGTATCGCATGTGAAGGAAATGATTGAGGATTTGATTATATGGTAAGAGAGATTGATTTGATAGTTTGAAATTCTTGTGGGAAGCATAAGCTTGATGAGTTTTGGACTGATTTCATTACAAGAAAAACCTTGCATGTGATTAGTTTAGTGAATGAAATCAAGGTGAGAAGTGGATACTCTGTTTTGAATCTTAAGGAAGCCATTTGATTGTGTAAAGACATGTTATGACTATAGAAGCTCGTGTAAAGGCACACTTGTGAGTTTATTGATTGATGTCATTGTTGTAGGACAAGTAAAACCTAGTTCATAAGATTTATAATCCCATTAAGAGACTTAAGCTATGTTTTGTTTGTGAAGAGGCTTTCTAGACTTGTGAAATTGTCCTCTACAAGTTAAGAAGGTGAAAAATTAGTGATTTTTGAGATTAAATGATTTGTGGCCCTCTATTGGTAACAAAATCATGTGAATTAGACTAAAATAGACCTCCACGTAAAATTTTGTGTCTTACAACTAATCTTGTAAGATTTTACAACATTTTATCTTCTCTTGGGTTTCCAGGAAACCCTACCTATGGTTTGTGTGCTAAATGATTTTAGACGGGCCTAAACTTGGTATCGAGAGAATAAAAAAAGGAACACACCATCTCTATCATTTCCTTAGTTATAATCAAGAAGTTTTTTGGCAAATTGATGGCTCAATCAATAGGAAATGATGACATTCTATGAGAAAGTTGTATGCATAGTCAAAAGGCCTAATTGAGAAGGTCATCTTCTTAAGGAAGTAGGTTTTGAAGTTTGAATCCAAACTTGAAACATTTTCTATAGTTAAAATAAGAAAATGGGTGTCTAAAACGGCCTTGAAAGTATTTTGAAACCCACAAGGTTAAAAGTTAAAGCTTGAAAACCATTAAGGCATGGCTAGTAGAGGACAAGGCAACTAGGAAAGTGAAAGAAGAGATTAAGTGAGAACTAAAGGGAGTTGGATTATAATTTTTGGGTACACCATGCTTATGGAAGAGGGTACCTATATAATCTTTTACCTTGATATGGGTATTTATAGATGTGTCTAACCATGAACATACCAAATTCATAGCCTCAAGAACTCTAAAGTGGGTATTTTGGATCAAAAGGAAGAAGTTGATGCTTTTCTTAATTTAATCCAAGATTAAGGGATGATAATATTGGTTTTCATGTGGAATAGGGTATGTAGGTTTGGAAAGTCCTAAATTTAGGTAAGAGGGCCAAAGTTGCTTGGTTGTGAATAAGTTCTTTAGTAGCTAATTGAAGGACTATTTGGGTAAAGAAGAACAATTGACCATTTATTTTGTTATGGATTAGTATAAAAGCTTATTTTTCATTGCATGAGATAGAGAAACAAGGTTCAAAGCACAGAGATAATACCTCTAAGGTGAATTAAGTCAAGTTTTTTCGTGTAGAAGACTAAGAACAAACACTCTAAAACAAGGTATAAAATGGAAGAATTTATTCTTGTTTTGATAAGTCATTGAATGTGTATTGAATGTCCTAGGGCCTCTGCATCATTTGGTATTCAAGTGGAGGAATGAAAATTTTTAGTTTCTAACATTGAAATTGTGAGTGTGAATGTGATATTGATAGATACAAGTGAAGAGTTGAAAAGAAGTAAAGTGAAGAGGATGAGAAGAGTGAAAAAGTGAAATAAAATAAGAGAGAAAGAAACAAAAAGACCCGGTTTAAATCATAGGTGAGGTGCGAAGGAGATCAAGGTGAAACAACCTTGTTCAAGAGAAGAAAAGAAAGGGAATGGGCAAGGAAGAGTTAGTGAAAGAACTAGTGAGGATGTTAAGCCACAGGAAGAAGATTCAAGATGAGATCTAGAGAGAAAGAAGAAATAAGAAGCCAAAAGGAAAGAGGAAGCTAGAAAGCTAGATATGTGGGTTGAAAAAGAGTTGAGAGAACTTAGAAAATATGTAGAAAAGTTTGAAGAATTGATATTAAACATGGAAGAATAAGAAGCAGAGGATGAATGGGAAAGTGAAGAAGATGAACAAGAATTTAGTGATGAAGAGGTGATCTATTGCTACCCTGAAGAAGGTGAACTACTTGAAGACATGGATGAGTTGGAAGAGTAAAATGAAGACCAAGTAACAAAATATCAACATAATGATGAGGTATGTAAAAATATTTATATGCCTATTAAAGTTTCCTTATTTGTAAATACACAAAAGAAGAGGAAATCAGAGTTGATAGTCCAATATATGATGAAAATAAAAGATAATTGGATGATTTTAAGCTAAAGGAAGAGATGAAAGTGCTTGATGATTTTTTTCTCATGTTGAAAAGAAGGAAAAAGTTTGAATGAGGTGAGTACAGGTGAAGAAGAGTTGGAACAACAGATGCAAGAGGATGAAGAAGTGATGCATGCATGTGAGGAAGGCAAGGTAAACAAATTTGACACAAAAATTTATTATTTAATGATTGAAATTGATGTTTCTTTGGGTGAATTCCTATAAATTGTAGAATAAGAAACCATTAGTGCATTTGGAGAGCAAAAATAAAATGAGATAAGAAAGATTGAGTGGAGTGATGATCAATTTTTCATTGATGAAGTGGATGATATTTTACAAGATTTGTTATGTATGATGGATGCAGAAAGAAAAAGTGAATGTGTACAACTGAGAGTGAAATGTTTTACATGACAAAGATTGATTTCAAACATGAAAAAGTGATTCAAGAAATCATAGAGAATAATGTAGCATAAGATGGATAGGTTGTTAAGTTAGAAAAAGAAGAATATGGGCAGTTTTCATCCATTTCAAGCAAAGTAAAAGATGAAAACATGAGAAGAAAAGGATAAACATGAATGAAGAATATGAAGAAACAAGAATAATAATATATTTTTGCTGTTGTGTTTATTTGTGCAAGTACAAATGATGGGAGAATAAAGTTGAAGAAGATAAAGATGGAAGTCAAGAAGAAGAGAATTTCAAGCCAAATGTAAGGATGAATAAAAATATATGGGATATAGGTGGTTATGAGACAAACAAGGATAGTAGGTGTACAAGAGCAAGAGCAAGAATACATCAAGAAGATGAAGAATCACTAGAATAAGAAATTTTTAGTATATGACTCCTTTTCTCCACCTTGGAAGTATGATGGAGGAACATCAGGGAATGAGAACCATCATGGTGTCAATCTTCCTTCTAGTCATGATTTTGAGTTGTTGGAATGTGTTAAAGACCTTAGAAAAAATGAGTCATTTAAGCTGGTGAGAAGTCTAGAAAGTTTAACTTTCCTCCATATTGTATTTTCCTTCCAAAAATGAGATTTGAATTTGTAAAACTTGAAAATGAAGGAATTATCTTGTAAAGTGGATTAAAGGAGGTTTTAATGAATGTAAAGGTGTGTATTAGGTGTCTTGGCATGATGCCATAGGTCCTAGGATGAATAAAAGTCAACAAATGTTTGAATTTTGTAAAAATACCTCGTAATATTGTAAATGGGCATATGAAGGGTCATGAGTTAGTTAGGGATCATGAAATAGAGAGAGAGGATAAGCTATGGGGCAGTCCTCGAGGAATGAGATGAGGAAGAATAGAAATAACATGAAATTTTGTATGTAATACATAGGTTTATATTATATAACTCTATGTTGGAGCATATATGCCCTGTTTTAGTCTTGAAAAGTTGTCTTTGTTTCTCTATCAATGGGGGCCATTATTTATGTAGCAGTTTTTGTAATGTGTTTTGTATGTAAATAACTTACATATGATGCTAGGAACTCCCATACTAAGTCTCATTATAGGAATATGACTCGGAGTGATAAGCGTATCTGCATGTAAAGGAAAGGATTGAGGATTTAAGCGTATGGTAAGAGAGATTGATTTGATATTTTGAAATTCATGTGAAAAGCATAAGATTGATGAGTTTGGGATTGATTCCATTACATGAAAAACCTTACATGTGATTAGTTTAGTGAATGAAATCAAGGTGAGAAGTGGATGTACTCTATTTTGAATCTTGAAGAAGCCATGATTTGTGTAAGGAAATGTTATGACTATAGGAGCTCATGTAAAGGAAAATTTGTGAGTTTATTCATTGATTTCATTTTTGGAAGACAAGTAAAACTTCATTCATAAGAGTTATAATCCCATCAAGAGACTTAAGCTCTATTTTTTTGTGAAGAGGATTTATAGAGTTGTGAAACCGTCTTCTACGGAGTTAGGATGGTGGAAAATTAATGATTTTGAGATTAAATACTTTATGGCCCTCTATTGGTAACAAAATCATGTGAATTAGACAAAATGATATAGGGAGATCATCAAAGGACATCAAAAATTATTATTTTTATCCAAACATGGTTATGGAAGTCACGAGGCAAGGTTTAGGAGACAAAAGCAAGTGTGAGGTGGAGTTACAAAGCTTGAAAATTCAAATTTATGTTTTCCCTCCAAAATGTAATTTAAATTTTAAAATCATGTAACTAAGACAATATGGATTTTCAAGGTGAAGAAGGGATGGTTTAAAGTGTGTGTAAGTGTAATATGTCTCTATACCTATAGGGATGAGTCCTATAGATGTATGTGAGTTAAGGAAATATTAAGAATGATGTAAAAGTGCTCCATTATGGTGTATGGGATTATGAGTCATGTAAGGAGTTAGTTAGGTTTCAAGGGGAAGTTACATAAAAAGAGATGTATTTGAGAGAGAGGGAGTTATTTAACCTCCTAGAGGAAGGGAGGAGTGCAAGGAATGAATTTCCTTGAGGTAGAGGAGAAAAAAATGAATGAAGAAAGCAAAGTTTGTAAGCAATACGAGTCTTATATACATAATGAGCTCTGATTTTGTATTGGAATATTGTCTTGATCACGATTGACTCTAAGTTTTGTATGGTATTCCCTTATTTTTAATTTTAAGAGTGTGATTTAAACTCTTATAGGAATTTTGATGAAAGAATGGGTTGAAAACTCCTTGTTTCCTAATATAAAACTTGATGCATGAGAATGTGCAAATGATAGGATATGGTGAGTTTGTTAAGAATATGGATACATTTTATTTTGTGATCATGAATGAAGTTATTACAATTTAAAATAAGTAGTAGATTAATGAATGAAGTGTTATTTCAAGGTCACGATGGATGAATCCCTTGTTTCACCATGTTGCATGCTTGTAAATCCCTCAAGAGAACTAAAAATTGTGACTGTAGATGACATTTGCTTCCTTTGAATATTTCATGTATGTGTGGGAGTAAATACCCAATTCAAGAGAGTAGGAAAATGAGTTTGAAGATTATAAATATTAGACATGCATGAAGGATCAAATACATTGACCTTTTGGGAAAATTCTTACCTTATTTTCAATGTGTGTGCAAGCTGGTTCTTGATTAGAAATAGATGTTATTTATGTTATCGAGCCTTTCTTTGTTAGCCCATGACTATGAAGGAGAATGAGATATACTCATTGGTGAAGCTTTAATCCTTACATGCAAATAACAAGAAAGTTATAAGATTTTGGAAACTATTGGGCTGACACGGTTGCCCAACTAGGGTTTGGATCCAACCTTGTGTAAGTACCCTTTAAACCTAGAATTTTTATTTGAAAATTGGTAAAAAACATAGTGTGGGGTTCCTTAAAAGGATTTTGAAATTTTTTAGAAAAAAAGTGGATAAATTTTGAGTTATCCTTGACAGTCTTGAGGAGGAAACCCTATTACAATAGGAGACCTAAAGGGAGAGGCAAATTACAAAAGAATTAGGTCTTAAAAATGAAATTCAAAATTGAAACTTTGTAGGAAGGTATAACTTGAAAATAAGTACTCCAAATGGATCATGGTTTTTCTAATTTTTCACTCTATCAGAATTTATGAAGGAAAATGACTCAGGGCATGACTAGAAAGAGCTAATAGAGATAGAAAGAAAAAAGAGGTATAAAGAGAAGAGGGTTGAGAGTTAGCTCCTAAAATTTTACACACAATATAATGAGCCTAATGGTCCTTGAAGATATTTTTAGATTGTTGTGGGTAGTTTTGGATCCTCCTAACCATGAATGATGCAAAGGCTTTGGTCTTGGGAACACCAAGAAATATTTTTAAGCAAGATAAGTGGAAGGTTACTATTGTGATCCTTTTGAGTCAAGAAAAACTTTGTTCTAAAATTTTTGTGAATGAGAAACAAGTTATGAGTTTGATATAGGTCATTGAATGCTAATAAGTAAAAAATTTCTTGATTTGGGAAGGAGCTAGTGAAGGATGATGAAGGAAAAAATGAAGAAAGGTAAGTGTTAATGAAGTTTCCATGAAATAAGGTCATATTGGATAGTTGAATTGGCCTTGAATGAGGATATAGAAACATGGTATTTTGATTAGATAAACCATTTGAATTGAATTTGATAAAAAATTGTAAATTTTAGCCATTTTAGGCCATTTGGTGAAGATCCTCATTGCAAAGGTTATGGGTAAGAGTTGTTGATTGATTCCTCCTAACTTGTTAAATGTATGAAATTGTTATACACCTGTGCATCATTTTGGAATCAAAGTGTAGGATTATTTTAAGATTTGAATGAATCTTATATGTGGATAAGCGATGCATTGTGTGAGTATGTGAAGAAGTGACAAGTTAAAAGAAAAAGAGTAAGAAGAAGTGAAGTGTGAGAGTGAAAGAAGAGTGTGAAGACACCAAAAGACTAGGTCAATAATCCTAGGTGAGGTGTGGAAGAATCAAGAAGAAACGAGAGAGATCGAAAGAGAAGAGATAGTAAGAGAGTTGGTAAAGATGATAAGCCATGAGAAAAGACAAGAAGAGATAGAGAGAAAGAAGAAAGAAGAAGCCAAGAAGAGAGAAGAGGCAAGAAAACAAGAAGAGTGGATGTAGAAAGAATTGACAGAGTTGAGAAAGAATATAGAGAAGCTTGGAGAGTTTCTAAGAGATAAGAGTATGGTGGAAGAAGAAGTGATACTTGTGATGAAGAGAAATGTGAAGTGGCCTTCGGAGTGCTTGTAAGAACAAATCGAGAGAATGCGAGTTGAGAAAGAGGATCGGGAAGGATAGGAATTATATGGTTTAGTGCTTCTCATTTATTTTATATATATAGATAGTAAAATGTAATAGTTATTGGTAAAAGTTAATAAGAATAAATATGGGTGGTTAGTAAGCTAGAAAAATAAAACAATAGTATTGTTTTATTATTATTGTTATTGTTGGTTTTTGAAACCATTTGGGAGTGTTGGAATAAAATTTGTTATAGAAATTGTTATGGTTCCACTCCTATTTAATGGAGTTATTTCTAATCAGATAAGTTGAGTATATTATTGTAGTAATATAATTTTGTTGTGTGGGTTTTCATTTTGTGTTGTGTGTGTGTGTGTGTGTGTTCTTGTTTGATTTTATAGATCCATTAATGGTGCATTAATCTAATAAAAGAGAGCTTAGATTTCATTTGGTATCAGAGCAGTATTATTTTTGTGCTTGTAATGGAGGTTTGATATCAGTGAAGGGAAAGTTATGTTATTTTGTCCCTGTGAATGAGAAATATTATTTTTTGGTGTGCGATCACTCATTAGTTTTTAGATTAAAAAAATTCTCTACAAAAATCTAATGGTCCCTTCCTCCTCTATGTGTGGTATGTGCATTTACCATTTTTATGATCAGAGAAACCATTTGAGGATCTAATGGAAGCAATTTTTGTGCACAGGAATCACCGAAGTATGCTGCAATTATTTGCAAAGGAATCGCCAACGATTTTGGACCTGCAACGTAATCACCAATGATTAGGGAAAATCACCAACGATTTTTTTGAATTGCCAAAGATTCCTTCAAAATTTCCAATAATTCTCTATATGAATAGAAATATATTGAAACCAGCTTTTGACGTATTTTACGGTTTGTAAAACAGAGCTCGGTTCTCAAGTTATCATCAAAACAGTGAGTACTTGTTTTTATTTTTGGGTTTTTATACCTCTGTTGATCAATGGAGACATTAGTAGCACCAGTAGATAAATGTATAAAAATAAATAAATTTTTCCTCATGGAGGCATTATTGCTTGAACATAATGTCCAATATATGATATGTCAAGAAAAAAATCACAAGAATCTTGAAGCAGGATATGACGAAGATATTGAACTGAAATGACTCGACCATAAAAACACAAATGTTTGAATACACGTGAATATATAAAGAGCCTCAAATCTAGATCAAGATGAGATAACAACATGACATTGGAGGCTGGAGGAAATAGAGGATGGAGGAAAAATAACGTCCTCTCGTAAGTCACCTATGACATGGCCGCATCATTGGTTTAGTGACACGTGTGTGTGTGTGTTTGTTTTGCTTTCAACATGGTGTGTTGATTTCAGATTTCTTTGTATTGTGTTATGGAAACTTCACATTGTGGGGGGAAATGACACATTGTTTCATATTTTTGTGGGTGAATAATATGCACTATCATATATTCTAATATGTAATCTCCTAAAGAGAAACAATGATGAGAGTTGAGAAATATACTGCATCATCATGATATTGTGGTTGTTGGATCCATTGGAAAACCATCTATAGTTGTGGTTGTTAGTAATCCACTGGAAAAACTATCTATAGTTGTGGTTGTTAGTAAACCACTAGGAAAACCATCCAAAGGTTGTTGGTATTGTCCTTGAAACCATCTAGATCATGAGCAAGCTACGAAGCGACACGTTACAGTATACATGCGTGTTTTCCCCATGTTCACACTAAGGGGGAATGTTATGAATTCTATGGTTTAGTGCTTCTCATATGTTTTATATTTACAAATAGTAAAATGTAATAGTTAGTGGTAAAATTTAATAAGGATAAATATGGGTGGTTAGTAAGTTAGAATAATAAAACAATAGTATTGTTTTATTATTATTGTTATTGTTGGTTTGTTGAAACCATCCAGGAGTATTGGAACAAAATTTGTTATGGAGATTGTTATTGTTCCACTCCTATTTAATGGAGCTATTTGTACTAAGAGAAGATGAGTAGATATTGCAGTAATATAATTTTGGTGCGTGGGTTTTCATTTTGTGTTGTATCTCTATATATATTAGTGTTCTTATTTGATTTTATAGATCCATTAATGGTGCCTTAATCTAATAAAAGAGAGATTAGATTTAAAATAAGTGAAGAGAAGAAGATGAGACAAGAGGAAAAGAAAGAGAAGGAAGTTTTCAATAAGATGAATGAAGAAAAGAGCCATAAGAAGATATCAAACCAGGTCAAGACCCATGGATACATAGTTCCCAAGTGGATGTAAAAGCCAACAATAGAGAAAAGTGATGACAATCCTAAGCAAACAAATGAGAAGACAAGTGAACCAAGACAAGACAAGAGAGAGAATTCAAACTTCTTAAGAAACAAGAAATGCAAAAGGATCCAAGAATGGTATGGAAAATAAAGGAAACACGAAAGGTGTAGGAAAAAGAGAATGGAATGATGAAGAAAGATAAATAACTCATAGAACACCAACAAATTTCAGAGGCTAAACAAGAAAAGTATGTAAATAATGAGGACAAGGTAAGAAAAATTATTTTTGATGGTTGATATTGATGTTTGTGTGAGTGAATTCCTTGAAAATGTACAAGATGATTCTAAATGTGCATGTAAAAATGATGAGCATGATGCCAAACAAGGATGTGATGAAGTTTTTATGGATGATGTTGATGATCTCTTGCAAAGTTTGTTGGATGTGATGGGTGGAAAATAGAAGAGTGAAGCCATAGCTGAGAATGTAGTGACTCCTTGGGTAAATAATGATCTCCATGAAGGCAAAAAAGTGCAAGTATAGGTTTAGAGAAGCTTGGTGTAATGATGAACAAAGGAGAACAAGTAAATAAACAAGAAAATGAGGATTATGGTAAGGAGAATGATGAGAACAATCTAGACATGAGCTACAAAGGGATGAAGAATATGACAAAACATGAAGAAGACTATGTATTTGTTGTCGTGATCTTTGTGTGTGTAGGTAAAAATTATGGAAGCATGAGGATACTAAAGATGAAGATGGAGATGAAGAAGAAAGGAAGCAAAGTGAAGGCAAATGGAAGTAAAAATAACAATATATGGGACCCGGTGGACATACGACAATCAAGGACAGTGGGAGTGAAGAAGAAAGAGAAAGAACAAGCAAAGAAGATAAAGACTCATCTAGAGACATATATATGCAAACCAAGTACAATGACTATTTTATCCACCTTGGGAGTATGACATAGGAGAATCATCAAAGGACATCAACAAATGCAAAATTTCATCCAAACATGGTTATGGAAGTCATGATGAGAGGTTTAGGAGACAAAAGCAAGTGAGAGGTGGAATTACAAAGCTTGAAAATTAAAATTTATGTTTTACCTCCAAAAATGTAATTTAAATTTTAAAATCATGTAAATAAGCCAATATTCCTTGTCAAGGTGAATAAGGGATGGTTTAAAGTGTGTGTAAGTGTAAAAGGTGTTTATACCTATAGGCATGAGTCCCAGAGATGTATGTGAGTTAAGGAGATACCAAGAATGAAGTAAAAGTGCTCCATTATGATGTATGGGCTTATGAGTCATGTAAGGAGTTAGTTAGGTTTTAAGGGGGATTTACATAAAAAGATATGTATTCGAGAGAGAGGGAGTTAGTTAATCTCCTAGAGGAAGGGAGGAGTGCAAGGAATGGATTTCCTTAAGGCACAAATGAGCTGCCTAGAAAGCCATTTTAGAAACTCAAATGATTTACACCATTGCTGTCAATTTCAAGACCTACAAATTCCTTCACTAGGAAAAATTCATCCCTCTTAATTAACTAATGGATATAAAGCATAAAATAGTCCAAAACAAGTTTCTTCTACCTCCATCTTCTAGCCATAACAATCCTATCTGAAAAAAAAGTAACCTTGCTCTTCAAAAAATGAGATAGTTTACCTATAAAATAACCCAATCATTAGAAAAACCATAAAACATTAGAAATAACTCTGAATCTAATTTCTATAACATCTTACATTTCCTTCCAACTCCAAATGTAAGGCCTTCAACTAGGTCAATCTCTGGAACTCGCTCAAAACTATCCTTTACAAGCTAAAAACCATTCTTCACAAATATGGCACACTTTTCCCTGTAGGAACTCAATCATGACCTGAAACCATCATGTACATCAAGTAAAAATCCTAGGCTAAATTTTTTTCAATTTATTTCATACCTTATTTGGAAAACTTTTCCTCAAATTGAACATCTTTAGAAACTTTCCTATTTGAGTGGGGTCCACAAATCATCAAATGCTATATCTTAACTTTATGTAAATATCGAGGAGTCTTCTACAACCTAAAATCATCATACTAGTAAGAAAATAATTTTTGGGAATCTACCATGAATATACTCTCCATCACTCTCAACCTGGGGTTTTAAACTCATAAAAAGTTGTTTCACTTCTTAACATTCATTCATAAAAGTTTGAACCTCATTTAACCTCATTATAACTTTTATATCTTTTAAATCCATGCACCAACATCTCTAAAAGTATCAGCTTCCCATTCAAACCTTACACATGCCAACGATGATCATTTCTCTCACTTTGAGCTGGAAATAATGTTTTCTTGGTCCCTATTTTACTAAAAATTCATAACTTGCAAATTTATCTTCATGGTAACTTGAATTTTTCCCCACAAAACTACATTACCCTTGTGCATCATCTCTAATTATATCTTTTCCATAAATATGTCTTCATATTCACAACCCATCTCATTTTCATGATTAGGCCTTATGGTTTTGCATGTTCTAGGATAAATCAAACTGAACCAACACCGAGACCAAACATAAAACCTCTCTAAAAGGTCATGAGACACTTGAGACAACATATATCACTCTTTTGCATGATTCCATGAGCTCATATACCTCTACAGCTCACTCTCATGCTCCATTTAACATTCAACTATCTAGACTAGGTCTAGATGATCACCTAAAATACCATGCTCAAACATGTACCCACACTCCTCTACCTTAATATGCATCTACTAGACCAATAGGAATTCATAAAATAGGATCATAACAAACTTTAGAAAAACTCTAAAGCATTTAGCCTAGTCTCAGAAGCAAGTATAATAGACTTTAGACAAACTCCGAAGCATTCAAGAAAACTCCAAATAATTCAAGAAAACTACAAAGCATTATGTATTCCATCTTGAAAATAGTCACACTCCTTTTCATTGATGTGCATTCACCTTTACATCAATGAAAACAATAACTCACTCATGCCAACAATTTTAGTAGAATAGGGAAAGGATTCCTATTTTAGAAGAATTAGTATAAGGAAAAGATAGGCTAAGTTTAGAGAGATATCCTTTTTGTTAGAAGATACGAGAGATTAGATGAATTACTATTCTGTAAAATCTAATAGAGGTTATAAAAACATTATAATAATAAATCTATTATCAGCTCCACACCATTTCTCTTACCAACTTCGGACCATTTCTATTACTAGCTTTGGACTATTTCTATTATAGCTCAAGACCATTTCTATTACAAGCTCCAAACCATTTCTATTATTAGCTTGAACCATTTCTATTACCAAATCCAAACCATTTCTATTATCAGATCTAGACCATTTCTATTACCATCTCTCGACCATTTCTATTATAGCTTTAGACAATTTAAATTACTAGTTCCGGACCATTTCTATTATAGCTATGGACCATTTCTATTACAGTATTGAGCATTTATATTATAAAATCTGAACCATTTCTATTACCAACGCTAGACCATTTCGTTATAAGCTCTAGACCAATTCTATTATCCATTCTAGACCATTTCTATTATAGATACAAATTATTTCTATTATTAACTTGAGACCATTTGTATAACCGACTACAAACATTATTACTAGTAGCTCGAACTTAAGATGGATAATGACGGGAACATTGGTGACTGAAAAGGTTCAACATATGGTAATATAATTGTGTGTGTGATTGTTACTAAGATATAAAAATGAAATAATTATAATGGTTAAGTCATTGTTTTCAAAGTTATGTTTTGGTTTCGGCCAAGTAAACATTTTTGGTTCTATATCATTAAGAATATCGACTAAATTTATAAAAATCCAATAAGGCAATAAATAAAGTTATGGGTAATACCACAACACATCATGGAAATATCTATCTTGGGTACTAAATAAAAAGGGATGAATCTTTTCAGGTTTAAATAAAATTGATAAGTAACTTTATGTCTCACCGACATGGTTGTTACTCATATCCTTCAATGGGAGCTACATATGAGACATGGACGTTGCAAAAAGAATAAAAGGATGTGATGATAACTTGTAACCATGAGTAATAAATTAAGAAGAATAATCTAATTCATTTCCCTAAGCATTTAGAAGATGTTAGTTGGGCGATGATTCAATGAGAATAATACTTTTGATAATTGTTATTTGAGCCTCTCACTTATAGTGTTGATTGAGGTTATTCACATTGTTCCTTTACATTGGTAACTTTTAACCTATTTTGTTAATTAGCTCTATATCTAGTGGTTAAAAGGTGTTAACATTAGTTAAAGGCATAAAACAAAAATAACATTATGTAAGGCTTATTACAAATCTAGCTAGAAGAATGAATGATTAAACCAATTTTAGTGCTTGAATACTATGAAAGGATATCATTTTTGTTTTTTATGTGAAATAAATCTAAATGATCGTATCCAATGATTTTAGAATGTAGATTATTTTTGGTCAAAAGAGTAATAATTTAATGGGGGACGAGTCATGGTTCTGTTCCCAATCCTTTGACAAGTATGGAAATTGTGTGTATCTCGTGCTATCTCGTTGTTCATATGGGTCATGTTTGGTCAAATGCCTTGTGTGATCTTGAGTTACCCTTAGTGAGCACAATGGTTTCATATATCAAGTATTTGAAAGATAATTTTTTTATCTTGGTTATTTGTGTCTTGTGTTTTGATCCTTCATGTATGAGTGTTACAATTAGGAACTGGAAAAATGACAGGATAACCAACACAAATAAGAGTTATTTCCACACAACCTACTCTTGCACTTCATATTTTCTATGAGATGTCTTTAAATATATTAAATTATCATGAGGTTAAAAACATAATGGAGCACATTCATAAGTGTGAAATCACATCATACACATAAGGAATTACCTCTATAGAGTGTAAGGAAATCCAATTTTCCACAACCTTATTGGAGCACACACATACCTCGTATCACAAGTATAACAAAAAATAATCGGTGGTAAACTATGATAGATTGAAAGAAGAATTTCTAAAAAAAATTGATATTCCCGAGCTTGAGAAATAGATCATCTCACCCCCATAGGATATCCAATAGGAGGTAACATGAAGTGTATGTGCATACAATACGTGTTTCAAAACATCAATTCAAATATATATTATGAGATCTATCATGCTCAACATGCACAATAGTTTGTTAGAGGGTTGGTATTACCATTCTAATGCTCGCTCTCATAATATTTTCATAGACCCTAGAGAAGCATTAGATTTTGTGTTGCATGATGAACTAGTGGCAAGCATTGATATTGGAGTAATACCTTTCACAGATGCATAAATCACATCAATGACCATACATTGGGAAAAATTAACTACCAACAATGTAAGAAAAATGTATAGTGGGAGTTTTCAGTATAGATTACGAAGATGAAGGAAAAAAATGACAAATTACTTAGTTATAGTGTGCATGTAATTCTTAAGGCATGTGATATTTTTAGGGAGGGACATGATGTAATAAATTATCCCCTACTTCATCACTTTATTTTATATCTGTGATGCACATATGCACAATACTAAGGATTGTTGTGTTATTGGAAAAATCCGTGAAGACCGATACCTAAGGTTGAGACATGAAACAATGGATAAAAATCAAGAGGACCATGGAGGAAATGCATGAGAATATAGTGGATGTGAAAGAGGAATATTTTCACCTTAAACTTGCTACAAGTGTGTGTCCTTGGAACACTATTAGTGAGACTACCTTGTATTCCCAATATGAGTATTTTTCTGAGGGGAACACAAGGTAGATGATTTTCAAGACTTGAATGCATCGATGAAAGAGATGAACGAGAAGCATATAATCATGATCAGTATTGTGCATGCTACAAAAATGAATGAAAAGAAAATACATGTGTGCCAAGCTCCAATCAAGGTCCAAAAGTGAATATAACCATAAGAGGAGATGTTACATGGGATAAGACTTTTAATACCCCTTGGAAGAAATCATAAGCAAAGATACCAAGTCGAGAATAGGGTACCCTGCTGAAAAAAAAGTTATGTAATAAACTATGGGTCTAATTAGGAAACTACAAGGGTAAATTAAGTTTCTAAAAGAAGATGTACACACATGGAATCAAGCATTAGGAATCCTATAATTTTAAGGGTATGAAAGAGATGAATTTTATAAATTATGTAGATTCTTGCACATAGAGGGAATAATTCCTTTGCTTGGGAAATGAATTTCACAATAATTCAAGGATATTGCACTTGGAAAACACCTTGGTCACACATGAAGTAGAAATATAAAGTCCCTACAAAGTGAGATTTTGATCGGGATATTTTGGTTGATGATACTATAGATGGATGGTAAATAAATGACACATTGGTTGATACAAATGTAAAAGTCACCATTATTACTCTCCACCCATGGAATAATATGGAGCACCCCGCACTTCATCCATCTCCCCATGTCTTGTTCATGGTAAAAAGAGTCATACATTTCCCATAGGTGTACTAAATAATGCCATAAATCAACATCATGGGGGTAAAATTCAAAGCAGAATTTGAAGTCACATAATTAGATGAGGAAAATAATTTCTTATTTCTCTTAGGTAGGCCTTGGTGTTAAGAAAATAATGTGACTCGTGCTTGAAGAAGCATTATATTTGTTTTGAAAATGATTCTTAATGCGTGATCATCTTGATGGAAAATAGCTAGGGACCACCCTATTTTTATTCTATCAATGAAGGAGAGGACTTAAACCACATCTAAAACATGAAAATGTAGATTTTGGGGTGTTTTGACCCAACTCTGAATGGATTACTATAGTGGGATGATATGAACTTCGTGTCATATATAATGAGTGCAAGTTGAAAAAATTATGCTTATGGTTCTTATGAACTAATTATGTGAGCTTGTGGGGCTATCTAGTCAAATAAATGACCCCTACCCAACACTAGACCAAAACTAAGAATGAAGTATGTAAGGTGCATTATAAAATATAAGCTAGCTCCTTTGAAAAAGTACTAAGATGGAGGAAACACAAAACATTTTCTTGAAGACATGAAGGAGTATATGCCATTAGAGAAGGCACATATAAACAAAATGGTGTAAATTGTATGAGAACTATAAACCGTTAGTGGGTGATTCATCACCCCTTTTTAGATTCTTGGGATCAAATTCAAGAATCCATGTGCATTAGATTTTAACAAAATAAATTTGTTTGAAAGTTTCCTAGTTATAGTTAAATCAATAAACCTGAAGATCACTTGGAGAGATGTGAAATGGCTTGTATAGAAGGCCCTTTATGTATAAAAGCATCCATATGGGCCCATGGTTTCAATTTTACTATGCATACTTAGGAACATTAGTGGTATATAGATAATTAATATTATAGAGAAACAATTGTGTGGGATAGTTTTAATGTTACTCTCCTATATATTTTTATTTTTTCATCATGCACACTAAATATACACCAATCTCTACAATGGATTTGACACACAATATTAGGGGACGATTTCTGTTTGAGAAGAACACATAATATCCTTATGAAATGAGAAAGGGATGCATTTTCCCATGGAATTTGAAGAGAACAATATGAACAATTACTCTATCTAGTGAAGAAGATGAAGAAATGTGGATGGAAATAAAGTGGATGTGAAAAAGTAAAGAAACAATTATTGGTCATGACGAAGAAGAGGACAAAATAAATCACCTCAATATCAAGACCTAACTTAGGTTGTGTAAGGCAATTAACAAAAAATAACGTGGGAGTGAGTCATTTAATGAGGAACTCAAGTCAATCACATGTAACATTGACACAAATGGGGAGACCATAATCATAGCTATTGGTGATAATTTATCTGAAGCAGAGATATAAAAGATCAAGGAACTAGTTTGAGACTACAAAGGCCTATTTCCACAAAACTATAACGAAATGAAGTGCATGCATCCTTAGTGTTATCACCAAAAAACAACACCCTTTTATTTTTCTTAAACAGATAGATGAGAAATCAATTTTTTTGGGTAATATGGGACTGTCTCTCAAGTTGTGGGACTTGCTACTTTGATACAAACCTCTAGAGAAGGATAGTTCCTCTACCTATTCCTAATGCTAAACTTCAGCATATCATTAGAAATGCAACTATATAACCCTATCCTAACAATCCAAGGGACTAGGGAGAGAGGGGAATGTAAACAACTGAAATACTAGACTAAGGGGAGGTGATAACACCAAGAACAAGGGGAAATACACTCTCAGATGAGTGAAAATGGGAAGAGAATGAAGTTGAAGAGGGAAGATATAGTGTCACAATCCAAAATATGATTTAAAATCTCATTCCCATGGAGCAAAACATAAACAAACCCTGCAAAAAGAGAATAAACATGCACAATACACCACAAATATAATAGAGAAGCAATATAATACAATAAAAATATGCTAGGACATAGAATAACCAAAAACATAGATTTATTACTTCAACGAAATGAACTGCCCATTACAATGAAAGAGGAAGGAAAATATCACCATACATAGGTCCAAATCGATGCTTACAAATCAAAATACACATGCAACACTTGAAGAAGGATACACTAGCATTACAAGAGAGTCCAACCTTTTCAAATGAGCATCTTTTACAATATATAGAAAATGGGAAAGAGAGAGAGAAGGGAAAAGAGAGGGAAAGTAGAATTATTTCTTCCAACCACCAACAACATGCATTAAATGTTTGAAAATAAGCATGGGAACCATTCCAAGACCATTCCCGCATGATACTTTACTTGTGGGAGAAGGAATGGGCACAATAATTCATCAAATTAGGTGGTTGGAATTATGGTTGGAATGGTATTTAATAAGTCATTAAATGTGAGAGAAGGAATGGGCAAGATAATTCCACCCACCTAATGTGAGAAGGAATGGGCATTTAATATTGGATTGTATTTCCTCTTTTTCACCCAACTACCCTCACCTAGATTAAGAAATATAGTTTTGTGGTGTAGTACACGCTGAGATATTTCCAATGGTACAAATTTTGTGAAATTTAAAGCTATTGAGTGAAATTTATGGCCCTTAGAAGTTCACAGGTTGGGGGGATCATGACTAGTTCCCTGCGTAATGCTACAACCCGCATCATAACTGCAAGGAACTAGAGGAAGTACATGAAACAGTTAAATTTTTTCTTATGAGACCCATCATAACTACATCACCACATCGTTTTTGATTGAGGTGGAGAATAAATTTTTGAGAAGAACTGTGGAATAGTTTCACCTGGTCCGTCAGGGCCCACATCTCCCTCTGTGTCCACAATACACTGTCCTCTTATTCACTTTTCATGTTAGTCGGCCAAATCACCTTTTGGGGAACTTATGACCTAGTGGTACATTCCTTCTATTCCTAAAAAACATATTTCTTGCAATACACTATCTTTCTTTCCTTCCACCTTCAATGCGGTCATATCGGCGATGCGTCGAACACAAGACCCGGAGGAAATATTTTGTCTCTTCCGAAAATACCAATTTAACCAATCTCAATTCCCCTAAATCCTTCAATGTGGGTGATGCAAAAATGTGAGGAACAAAGGAATAGTTCCTCCTATTCTTCCAAAGACCGATTTAACCAACCCAAGGCACATTTTTCCCAAATTTGAGGTTTTTGGGTAAGTATGGGTCCGAATAGATTTGCAAGGAGAAGAGAAAATTCCTTGAACAACTACAACCTTTCTAAAACATGATTTTTCCCATTTCGATCAATTTATACCGCCCAATTCCAAAATAAGATTTAAGTTATAAAAATATCCTTGAGGGGGTATTTTTAATAGCACTTAGTAAAATGGATATCAAGTTAGCAAATTGAGCCCACCAATGTGTAAGAGACCATATAGGATGAAACTAAATCTACTTGTAAAAGTAAAAGATGATATCAACAATATGTTTTCAATGGGATTAATAGTCCATATCAAATGGGTAAGTCTTATGGTGATAAACATAAATAAATATAAGTGCATTAGAATTTTTGTATACTATTGACGAGTCAATGCGATCACTGTGTTATTAATCCATTTTCAATGCTTTTCATAGAGGGATTTTGGAAGGTATCACATGACATGAGATTTACACATGCAAATATGGGCTATTTAGCTACCATTAATTCAAAATAATAGAGGAAGATAGGCATGAGATAAAGTATTATGTACAATGGAAATACTTTGATTACACTATTATGCCCTTTGGGCTGAAAATGCAATGGCTACATATTTTCCCGCATTGTAGTTTCCCCTTTTCAAGACTTTACCTTGAAGTTCTTATAGGTTTATCTGGATGACCAAAATATTTATGATATTGTCATGGCCTTTTTGAATGTTTGCACTCAATTTTTAAGAATTTACACTAGTTAGAAATATCCTTGAACCTAAATAAATACATCTTTATAACTCTTTTTGGAACATTTATTGATCACATAATCCACAAGGATGGTATTATAGTTGATCCGATGAAGACTATAATTATTCTCCAACTTGAGATTGTGTAGACCCAAAGGAATGTGGACCCACTCCTTGGAATTTGTGGGTACTACATAAAATTTATAAAGGGTTATTCCAATATTTCTTCACCTCTGGATAAATTTCGAACAATAAAGGAAACTTTGAATGGGAGGATGTACACCACAATCCTTTGAATCTCTAAAATAAAAATTCTCAAGTTCATTGATATTACAATTTCTTTATTAGATAACACTATTTCATGTGCATGTTTTTACATCTAGCATGATATTTGGTGTAATCCTAGTGCAATAAGGTAAAGGAAATATGAATCACCCAATTTACTTTTCCATTTAGAAGTTGGCACTCGTAAAGAAAAACTACACCATAATATAATGCAAAGGACTTTCCATGGTATATGCACTGCAATTTTTAGGAAAACTATTAGCCACTCCATTTGTTTTATACATAGACCATATGACATCAAAGTATTTGGTAAATAAGGTAGTTTGACATGGGTGTATCTATAATTAGATTATCCTTCTCCAAGAATTCCAATTATCTATACTGGTAAATATTGGAAAGAAAATGTTAAACTAGATCACCTATCACCCATTAAAAATAATGAAGAGGCACATGATATAATTTAAGAAGTCATAATAAATACTTAGTTTCTTAGGATTAAGAGTACACCCAATGAATTGAATGATATAATGATCTTCTACCAGTTTGGACTTACGCCTGAGAATTGGAACACACAACAAAAGAAGAAACTAGTAGTGCTTGTGACTCTAGTTGATCTCATAAGTGGGTTATTATAAAAAATGGATTGGGATGAAGTATTGTGCAGATGTGTCATAGATCATGGACAAGACAAGATAATAAGGGAAGTGCATGAATGAATTGTCAGAGGTCGCTATGCAGGGGATGAATGATAAGAAAAATAATGGTGGAAGGACTATGGTGGAAAACTATGTTACAATATTCAAAGATTATGTTCAAATGTGTGACCATTTCTAGTGTGTGTGATGTAGAGGCCCTAAGACATTCAATTCACATTCAATGACTTATTAAAAAAGAATAACTTCTTCCATTTTATAACCTATTTTAGAGTGATTGTTTTTGTCTTCTACATGCAAAAATTAAATTGATTCACCTCAATACTTATAGGTCTTATCTATGCTCTAAAACTTGTTTCTCTATCTCATGCAATGAAAAATAAGCTTTTATATTGATCCATAACAAAAGAAATAGTCAATTGTTCTTATTTACCCAAATATTCCTTCAACTACCTACTAAAGAACTTATTCACAACTGAAAGTTTTGGTCCTCCTACCTCAATTTAGAACTTTCCAATGGTAAATAGCATGTTCCACATGAAAACCAATGTTATATCATCCCTTAATCTTTGAGAAAATCAAGAACATCATCAACTTCTTCCTTTTGATCCAAACTGCCCTTTTTAGAGTTCTTAAGGCTATGCCTTTGGTATGTTCATGGTTAGAACATATATGAATACCC
Organism: Taxus wallichiana var. yunnanensis; assembly: GCA_018340775.1. NCBI lineage: Eukaryota > Viridiplantae > Streptophyta > Pinopsida > Cupressales > Taxaceae > Taxus > Taxus wallichiana. The sequence goes on along the minus strand of CM031235.1, from coordinate 343,108,328 downwards.
AAATCAAGGTAAAATATTTTCTAGGTACCCTCTTCCATAAGTATGGTGTACTTCAAATTTTATAATCCATCTCCTTTGGTTCTCACTTATTATCTTCTTTCACTTTCCTAGTTGCCTTGTACTTTACCAGGCCCACCTCAACGGTTTTTAAGCTTTAAATTTTCACCTTGGATGTTTAAAAATAGTTTTGGACACCTATTTTATTATTTAAACTATAGAAAAAGTTTCAAGTTTGGATTTACACTTTAAAACCTCTTGCCTTAAAAAGATGACCTTCTTAGTTAGGGATTTTGACTGTGCATGCAACTTTCTCATAGACTATCATCATTTCCTATTGGTTGAGCCATCACTTTGCAAAAATTCTTATTGATTCTAAGTAAGGAAATACTAGAGATGGTTTGATGCTATTTTTATGCTTTGAGAACAAGTTTAGGCCCTTCAAAAATCATTTAGCAAACAAACCCTAGGTAGGGTTTCCGGAAACTTAGGAGAAGAGAAAATGTTGTAAAATCTTGCAAAATTAATTGTAAGACCCAAAATTTGACATGGGGGTTTGCTTTATTGATGCAGAGGTGTATAAAAATTTCATGCTTTTAACAAGTTAGGAGGAATCAATTAACATCTCTTACACATAACCTCCGCAATGAGGATCTTCACCAAATGGCCTAAAATGGATAAAATTTGTAAATTTTGATCAAATTCAATTCAAACGGTTTATCTAATTATAATACCCTATTTCTATATCCTCATTCAAGGTCAATTCAACTATCCAAGATGACCTTATTGAATGGAAACTTTATTAACACTTATTTTTCTTCATTTTATCCTTCACCATTCTTCACTAGCTCCTTCTTCCCAAATCAAGCAATTTTTTTCTTATTAGCATTCAATGACCTATGTAAACCTTGTACCCTATTTCTCATTAACAAAAATTGTTAGATCAACCTTTATCTTGACTCAAAAGGATCACAATACCAACCTTCACTTATCTTGCTCAAAATTGTTTCTTGGTGTTCTCAAGACCAAAGCCTTTCAGATAGTTCATGGTTAGGAGGATCTATAACTACCCACAAAAATTTAAAAACATATTAAATGACCCTTTAAGATCACTATATTTTTGTAAAATTTTAGGAGCTAACTCTAAAAAATATTCTCTTTATACCTCTTTTTTTTTCTTCCTAGCTCTTTATAGCCTTACCCCGAGTCATTTTCCTTCATAACTTCCGATAGAGTGACAACTTAGACAAACCATGATCCATTTTGGGTACACATTTTAAAGTTATATTTTCCTACATAGATTCAAGATTGGATTCCAATTTTAAGACCTACTTCCTTTGTAATTTGCCTCTCCCTTTAGGTCTCCTATTGCAAAAGAGTTTCCTCCTCAAGATTGTCAAGGTTAACTCAAACTTTATCCACCATTTTTCTAAAATTATTTCAAAATACTTATAAGGAACCCCACACTATGTTTTCTAGCAATTTTAAAATAAAAATACATTTTTAAAGGGTACTTACATAAGGTTGGCTCCAAACCCTAGGTGGGCAACTTTGTCTCAGCCCAAGAGCTTCCAAAATCTTATAACTTTCTTGTTATTTGCATGCAAGGCATCGAACTTCACCAATGAGTCTATCTCATTCTTGTTAACATTTCTAGGGAAAAAATAAGGCTCAAAAATGTAAATAACATCTAGTTATAATCAATAACCAACTTGCAAACATGTTAAAAATAGGGTAAGAATTTGCCCAAAAAGTCACCGTATTTGATCCTTCATGCATGTATAAGCTTTATAATATTCACACTTATTTTCCTACTCTCTTGAAATGAGTCCTTACTCTCACACATACATGCAACATTCAAAGGAAGCAAATGTCATGTATAGTCACATTTTTAGATCTCTTGAGGGATTTACAAGCATACAACATAGTGAAACAAGGGATTCATCCATGGTGACATTCAAATAACACTTCATTCATTTTTATACCACTTGTTTGACATTGCAATAACTTCATCCATGATCACAAAATCAAATGTATCCAGAATCTTAGCAAACTCAATCATATCCTAGCATTTTCATAGTCTCATACATCAAGTTTTATATTAGGAAACAAGTATTTTTCAACCCATTATTTCATCAAACTTCCTATAAGGGTTTCAATTACACTCTTCAAATTGCAATTACTCGAGTTTGTTATATTTTTGAGTTTAGAAGGATATAAAGTAAGAGTTTTGGCTCAAATTTGAACTAGTGTGCATGGAGGGAAAAATGTGACCAAGGTAGGAGTTTGAAACTAGTTCAAGGGCATCAAGAGGGAGCTGAGGACGTGTGAAAAAATATAAAGAAGGTTAGAGAGGATGTGTGCAAGGGTTTGGAGAAAAAATTGTCCATGAAAGAAGAAGAATATATCAAGTTGAAGGAGAGAGAAGTTAGTGAGGGTTTAATGTATTTATTAGTTGAACTTGGATCACAACCAGATATGGCATCAACATATTTTCAAAGTGATCATAATTCTGCAAAATCTCTTGTGATGATTTTTATTCATAAGAGTCTCTTGTTATGAGTAATATAAACAAGGGTTTAGGGGTTGGTACTCCTTGTGGGTTTGGTGCCTCACTAAAGAAATATCTTCGATGTGTAATATTCACTTGAGTATTTGTTATGAGTAATATCAACAAAAATTTAGTGGGTTTTCTTCCCCTTGAGGGTTTCCCACTTATATATTGTGTTCTTGTGTACTCCTTCATGTTTATGCTCTTGTGGATGGTTGTTGCTTATTGTTAAGATCTCATTAATGCATGGTTGAATTTTAATGGTGTATGAAAGTTAATTTGAAATTGTTTAATGGTTTTGAAGGACTGATTCAACCCCCTCTCATTCCATTGTGATTTAAAAAATTGGTATCAGAGCAATTCCTTTTGGATAATTTTAATCACTTGAAAGGAGATCCTCTTAGAGCATGGGTTTGGTTAATCAATATGGGAGAAGAGTTTTTTCCATATAGAGGTCCTAAATTCAATGCAACTAAATATTCCATATGGAGACTCAGAATGAAGGTATATATTAGTTCACTTGGTTATGAAGTTGGTGTTGGAGACATTGATTTATCAAACCCCATGGAAGAAATTTCCAAGGATATAATTTTTGACTCTTTGGAAGAATGTGTGAGTACCATGGTTGTGGATTGTGATTCAACTAAGAATCTATGGAATAAGCTGGAATATTTATATGAAGATAGTAGTCCCTCTAGTAGTAGTGAAACTGATAGTTTAAAAGACACAAGTCAAGAAAGGAAAAATGGTGAATCCAAACATGTTGGTGACCTAGATTATCTACATCTCATAAGGAAGGAGAATCAAATTCTTAAGACAAATCTTAAGGAGATTGAAGACAAAAATAAGGAGTGTACTAAGCTAAAATATCAGATTGGATTGCTTACTACTAGTATCAAGAATAAAGAGGAGAGCATCAAATTCAGCATGGCCATAAAAATGTGTAATCAAAATTAGATCTTGTTTCAAGAAAACTAAAATTGTATCAGAAGTTTGAAAAGAGTACAAGCAATTTGGATGATTTATTGAGTAGTTAAATACACTTCAAAGTGATAAGTCGATTGGGCTTCAAAGAAGGATGAGAACCTTTCTAAATTAGGTCAAGAATATGCCAAAGATAAAGAGAGCTTCAAAGGTAAGGAGGTGAAGGAAAATGATGTTGTTTCAAGCAAGAAGTCTGCTAGTTCAAGTAATGATTAGATAAAAAATAACACGAAGAACAAGTCAATCAGAAACCTAATGCTTCAAGGTATGAAAGATCATTTAATGGTTATTATTTTACTTACAATGGATTTGGTTACAGTGGAAAAAAAGTGTATAAGGCTTGCTAGAAATTATTATCCTTTGAAGGATAGTAGGAATGAGCAAGCAAAGAATAAAGTTAGCTACAATTGTCATGAGAGAGTCCATGTTGCTAGGTACTATCTGTATGAACCATCAATTCAAAATTGGGTTAGTGAAGGCTATAAAGGTAAGAGTTCAGTTGTATGTTTCAGTTGTAATGAAGTTGGAAATATTGCTAGATATTGCAATCAAGGGGAACCAAGACAAGGTTTGAAATATAGAACTCGTAAAGGCATAAATCCTATTATTTTCTTCAAATGTAATAAGGTTTGTCACATTGCAATATATAATAGAACTAATATGAACATCTATAAGAAGAAGGATATGGCCAAGACTGATCATGTTGAAAAAGCAAAGGAATAATTCAAGTCCACTCCTTTCAAGAAGACAAAATATGATCCTAAAGTTGATTTCTCTAGTCATGATGATTCCATTACTCAGAAAAGCTTGTTTGTAGTTTTATAACATCAAGAAAAAATGTTTTCTGCCCAAGAAGACTATCAAGTAGATGGAAAAGAAGAAAATATAAAAAAAATTTAAGACATTTGATGAAAGACTTTGGTATCATGTCCCATGAGGAAAAATATGTTTTTCCTTGTTAGAGTCAACCAAAGGTTTGAGGTGCCTCCATTAGGATAAATGGAGTTATCTTCCATGAGATTGAAGCATATGAAGTATGTAAAGTTTGTCTATTGTTTTAGTTCATCTTGTTTATGGTCTTGTCAAATGGTCTAGGTCTATGTCAAGTATGCTTTCAGTAAAAGGATGAATAGTCATGTTCTTAAGTATTTGCTTGTCATGATGAGAAATATTGATGGTTGAAGACTATTAGAGTCTTGTCTTGATCCTAAGGAGTGTCTAAATTCTACATTTGAGTAATCAATGTTACACAAGGGTTATGGTTTGAATAAGAGGTTATCAAAAGTCTGTGAAGTCATACTTTTAGTGATTATCAAGATATGTCTTAGAAGTATAAAGTGAATTGTTCTTATTTTAGTCCGAGTGTGAATTCTTACCCCATATTATGGAATGGTCATGGTATGTCCTAGTTGTATTAGAAATTTTGTATTAGGTGTCATTGAGTCATGCTCATAATGGTTTCAATAATCTTCATACTTCATGGAGGAGAAATGAAGAAGGAATGAGTCATCAAACATGATGACTTGATCAAACCATTAAAACAAAGGAAAATGATGCTCTTTAGGCATGCCCATTTGTGGCAATGTCTCAATAAAAGAGTGAAAGGATTTAAAGAGGTTGACTAGGGTATTCATGATCAAGATGAAAGTGTTTCCCCTAATGACTTCTCACAAACAAATAAAAATGAAATTTTAATTTTCTAAACTCATTCCATGAAGAAGACTCGGGATTATAGATATGAGAGGGAACATATTGGCTCAAATATTGTGATAGTTGGTCATGAATCATGTTTTTAGGGGTCAAAAGTTTAATGTGCCTCATAGAAACTTGTATTGTAACACTTCTATTTACTTCATCAAAATAGGGAATTTTTTTAACTCATTAATTACAGTTTATGCCTTTAATGAATTTAATACGTAACAATTAAATTCCAGTATACAAGAGTTATAAATCCCTTAAGTTATCTTACGCCAAAATGAATAACATCATTTACAAAGAACCACTTTGAATTATTCCAACATTATTAATTATCTTGATGCCTTCAATGATTAATAGCTTAAAAAAAAAAAAATCTCATATTAATTAATGTTTATAATCCAACAGATAACCTATGATAACCATGTGCAACTGCAAGGATTTACAGATCGCCCCGATCCCCCTCAAGGCTCCTCCCGAGCTAATATACCCGGTATATTATTTGGTTAATTATTTTTAAAATTTCATAGAACTATGTGTATCTTCATAGTGTAGCCTCTCGAGAATGACACAGAATAAATGGTGATAGACAATGCAATTAGTCCTTTACAATACTATGGCCATAGTTTTAGGGCATCACACTAGCTAGCCTAGTTTCATGACTACACATAAGCCACATGAAACATGTCCCTACATTCACCACAAAATCATCTCAATCATAGTATCAGGATTCTTTTCCATTCTTAAGTTATTAAGTTCACTATTTAACAACTTAAGCATTCATTAATGTCCATTTTTAGTTACTAGGTTGATTTAGTTTACTAAGACAGATAAGTACATATGTACCCTATTCAAGTGATCTTAAAGTACCTTTATACTTCATTCCATACCGTCGTAATTTGTTCATATGATGATGATACTTAACCATGTGATTACATGTCATTGCTGTTGAAAGATAACAACATGTTTGTATCATATAAATTGATTATACCATCCGGGTTATCTAAAACAACAAATAAGACTTAGGTTTTCTATAAACACTCAGTACATCATTGAAATTTGTTCCCTTAGGCACACTTAATTTATTTCTCATCATTATTAATGATCAAGTTACAACAACAAGATATCATTTTTCATGATTATCTCTTTCACATTAATGTGGTAATAGGTTGTCAAATTTCCTTACGATTAATCATTAAACATGTGATTAATAAATGTTCATATAAATTTTAAGTTATAGTTGACATGTTGTTATATTAAATAAGTCACATTACACCTTAAAAGTATTCTTGTTTTATCGTGCTATTAATGTCTCATCTTATCATACATCATCGAAGTCAAAGCATTGCCAACATACAAGAAAATTAAAGTAGAGTCATATTTTATTTTTTTAGAGACCAAAAATTCAACCTTTCCCAATACACAATATAATCATCATAGTAATGAAAATACAACTCTCTAATACAACAATAAGTTTTAACGCTCTATTATAAAAGGATAACCACACAGATCATGTTAGCAAATTTGTTCCCCGTTCAAGGTTTTCAATCAATGAATGGGTTAATCTCAAACCATAGACCTTATTGAGGATAAGTGCCACCAAGGTCAATACTCCCATGCAATGCATGCTGAGAGATATCCATCTCGGTGCCAAATAATTCACAAGAAAGAAAATTTAAGAAAATCAACCAAGCCCAGTTAATTTGGGTCACTATTGACACACTAAAACAATCTTATCCAACCTTACACATCCAAAGAACCAATAATGGGTATTAAAACCCTATTAAATAATTTGTCCACGTTGAATGGGTAGCATCATGAAAATAAAGAAATAAAGTTCCAATGGGATATAGGGTGTAAAAGACCAAAAAGAAGACAATAAAAACATCAAAGAGGCCAAATATAACTGTCACTTACTAGTTTTCATGTGCTTAGGAATCATATGAATGCAAGTATGCTTTTAGGACCTAGAAATGTACCCAAGTGCATGATTTTGTGTCTATAGTTTGCTACGGTGGTTTCAAGTGAGAAAAGAGATCAAAATAGAGTTAATTGAGGAAAAGAAAAATTGTAAGTTAGGATGATGGATTTGGTGGTTTCTTTCAATCAAGAAGGGCTCTAAATATGTTGAAGAGGTTAAAGGCCACGTTGTTTAGGTATGCACTTTGTCATTAATGTAAAAAGGGGGAGAAGAACTAGGTTGTTTTCCATCAATGTCAAAGGGGGAGAATGTTGACATGAATGAGTTAGTGTTGTAATTTATGTAAAAGGTAAATTCACATAAATGACAAAAGAGTATGAGTGTTTGTAAGATGGAATACATAATGCTTTGGAGTTTTTGTGAATGCTTTAGAGTTTTTGTGAATGCTTTAGAGTTTGTCTCAAGTCGATTTGCTTTCTTCGGAGACTGGAATGAATGATTCAGAGTTTTTCTCAAGTTTTTATGATGTTATTGCATGAATTACTATTTGTCTAGAAAATGCAGAGTGAGGTGGAGGTACAATCTTGAGTATAGTTTAGATGTGATCATCTAGACCTAGTCTAGGTGCTTAAAGGCCAAATGGAGCATGAGAGTGAGGTTCATAGGTATATGAGCTTATGGAATCATGCATAGAAGTGATACATGTTGTCTCAAGTGTGTTAGGACCTTTTAGAGAGGTTTCATGCTTGGTCTCAGTGTTGATTTCGGCTTTTATTTAGCACAGTAACATGCAAAACCCTAAGGCCTAGTCATGAAAATGAGATGGGTTGTGAAGATTCAGACCTATGTGTGGTAAATTTATGATTGAAGATGATGCAAATGGGTGTTTTAGTGTTGTAAGAATAATTTCATGTTGTAATAAAGAGAAATTTGTAAGTTATGAAGTTTTTAGTAAAACATGGACCAAGAAAGCATGATTTCCAGCTCGAAGTGAGATAAATGATCATGGTTGGAACATGTATGGTTTACATGGGAATATTAGCCTTTAAATGATGTTGGGGATGACATTCAAAAATATATTAGAGATGAAATGAGGTCAAATGAGGCCCAAACTATTATGAACAAATGTTAAGAAGTGAAACAACTTATTATGAGTTTAAAACCCTAGGTTGAGAGAGATGGAAAATATATTCATGGTAGGTGCACATAATTTATTGTTTTTGTTATTATGATTATTATAGGTTGTACATTACCACTCCATACTTCCAAAAAGGTAAGATAGAGCATGTGATGATTTGTGGATGCCACTCAAACAAAAAAAATGAAGATGTTTAGTTTGAGGTAAAGTTGTTCAAAGAACGTATGAAATAAATTGACATAGTTTTTATCCTAGGATTTGTACTTGATTTCCATGATGATTTCAGGTCATGGTTGAATTCCTAGAGGGAAAAGTGTTCCTATTTGTGAAGGTTGGCTTTTTTTGGCTTGCAAAGGATAGTTTTGACCAGTTTAGAGATATTGACTTGTTTGAGGGTCTTCCACTTAGATTTGGAAATAAATGTAAGATGGTCTAAAAGTAGATTTAGAGGGATTTCCAATCATATATTTTCTCTCATGATGAGGTGATTTGAGAGGTCAACCTTCTCATTTTGTGAAGAATACGGTTGTTTGTTTTTAGGACCCAATTTCTCTGGATAGAAGATGGAGATAGAAGGAACTTATTCTAGTTTATTTGATGTTTGATATCTATTTTAGAGTGAATATGGATGAATTTTGTCCCTATTTAAGGAATTTTTAGGTATTTAAAGTGGTAAGAAGGTTACAAACCAGTTGAGTTTCTAAAACTACTTTATGGGCATCTTAGTTTGGTGAAGAGGAAAGTAAGTGTGGTTTGCATTTATGGATGTTTAATGAGCTATAGAAAGAATGAATGTGATATACATGTCATTATATTTCCAATTAGTTGTTACATGCCATAGTTGATGTGTTTTGGTGTGAGCTTGAGTATTTAGGTGAATATTGGTTCATGGAAACAGCTTTGTTTTATGAAGGATATGAGCCTTCTTGATAGAGTTATGAATAATTTGATTGGTGCAAGGTAATGTGTGATAATTGATGATGTTTTTATTTCATATTTTACATGTGTGAGGAATTTTGAGGCTTGAATAATCATGGTGACGAGTCTGGAGGTATTTCGTGAATCAGGTGATGGGGTTTTGAGCCAATTTTTTCTTGTTTGGATGTCTTGGAGCATGGCCGACCTACATGGGTTCGTATTTAAGTGTTGTTATGATTTTTTTATGTTTTATTGGTTGATATATTTTCATAGGACCAACTTGTGTTATGTTTTAGAGATGACAAGGATATAAAGTAAGAGTTTTTGTTTAAATTTTAACTAGTGTGCATGGAGGGAAAAGTGCCACCAAGGTAGGAATTTGAAACTAGTTCAAGGGAATCAAGAGGAGATGAGAATGTGTGAAAAAATATGAAGAAGGTTAGATAGGATGTGTGTAATGGTTTGAAGAAAAATCTATCCATGAAATAAGAAGAATAAAGTGAGTTGAAGGAGAGAGAAGATGAGGGTTTGATGTATTTGTGAGTTGAACTTGGATCACAACCAACTGTGGGATCATTATATTTTCAATGATCATACTTCTATAAAATCTCTTATGATGAGTCATATTCATAGGATTCTCTTGTTGTGAGTAATATCAACAAGGGTTTAGGGGTTGGTGCCTCACTAAAGAAATCTCTTGTGATGTGTAATATTCACTTAAGTCTTTGTTGTGAGTAATATCAACAAAGTTTTCAGTGGGTTTTCTTCCTCTTGAGGGTTTCCCACTTATATCTTATGTTCTTCTTCATGTTTATGCTCTTGTGGATGGTTGTTTCTTATTGTTAAGATCTCATTAATGCATGGTTGAATGTTAATGGTGTATGAAAGTTAATTTGAAATTGTTTAAGGATTTTTGAAGGAATGATTCACCCCCTCAGTCCATTTTTCTTCCAATAAAAATAATAAAACTATATAGATATGATATGTGTGTGTGTAGCCTTTCATGACTTTATTTTCTTTATTTTATCTTATAAGAATAGACTTACATTTTTCCATTTCTATTTCCAATAAAATAAAATGCCCCTATTATAATATATCTGACAATATTTATAAGCAAGGAAATACTCTCCAAATTTAACTTATCTTTCTTTATTCTTCTAAAAGAATAATATTTTCTTTATTCTACTAAAAGAACAAAACCATATATAGTATTTCATGAATTTATTTGATTTATTCTATCTTCCAAGAGTATACTTATAGTTTCCTATTTTTATTTTCATTAAATAGAATAAAAATTTATGTTCATTATATTTTATAAGAATAAGAAAATGCCTTGTGTTATTTCCGGGAGAATATGGGGCTCATTAAATGTACAACTTGAAGGGTAAGGATCATAATGAAAAGAATTAGATATATAATGAAGTTGCATAATGCACATATGTACTCTTTGATTGTAACTATATTGTAATTCAAAGAGGTGCAATCAGCACAACCCTATTATCGTAAGGAAATCATTAACCATAATAACATAATACATATTAACTTGTACCAACACTAATTCCATGGAGTAGTTTAATTCACTAATGACAGGTGAACGTTAGAGTGGAAAGATATGCATTAAGGACCTCATTTTGATCAAATAAGTTTTACTATGATAGCCTTTTCTAAATCATCATTTTCAAACGAAACATGGAATAGAAAAGAGTTCATCCGACAATGAAAAATGTTAAGAAAATAAACATTACCTTATCATTTAGGCCATCCCATAATGGGTTTGAAACCATCATACCGTGAACTCAAGGTATATCAAAACCCCATTTAGAATAAACTTGAAACAATCAATATAGTCGATAACTATACTAATCAGTAAACCCGTAGTGGGATCACCCATACAGAAACATAATAGTCAAATCCAAAATGTTTTAAATGAATGCCATACAAGTAATAACAAAATATAATTCTTAGACAAGTAAAATTGATCTTTCTTTCTATTTCAATTTATGAAATTACATATCACAATGAAAGTAATGTAATCTCCCCATTTTTTAATTCATAAACATTCTCCTTAATCCTATTTCACTTTGTAAGAAGAAAGAATTCTTCAAGATAAAATAACAGTCATTTCCTCTAACTTTAAAGTACCTACAATAGACATTGGGTCAACTCAATATGAACTCACATGAATTTTATTAAGCATTAGTCAACAATAAATCATACAAAATCATGTTTCCATCAAGATAACATAAAGGAATTCAAATCTTTCCCCACTTCCTCATTTTCCAAACAAGATTTTGGGGTAAAAATATAGAGTTTATTTCATGCAACCAAAAGTTTCATCATCCAATTTTAAGAGATTGGAATCACAAACATAGGGCATTCATTGTCAATTTTCTAGATTTCAAGTTTAAAGGAGAGAATTAACAAATCCTTTCTAATTATATTATCACAAAGGGCCATTAGGGGAAAAATCATATCTCTTAACACAAAAATTCTCCACATCATACCGTAAGGGTTTCTGCCCTAAATTCAAAACAGAGAATATAATTATCTAAAGGGGATCACCCATGTATACTAAGGTATGAAAAATGCATACGTTGGTGGATTTAGGAAGCAAATGTTTGAAAAACAATCCATCCATAATCAAAAGCAAAAATTAATACAAAAGAATGCATCAATTATTATTCACTACCGCTTAATGTAAGGAGAATAAAACATGCTTGTTAAGGAAGTGTTGGAAACCTAATGTTCTTTAATGTGGCCAACCAAAGCCATCATTTACTAGGTTTGAGTTCAAGAGAGATATAATTGAAACCCTTCTCTCGAATATTTACTACATAACATGTCATCATAGTATTGTTTACTGGTTTAAGTATAAAAGAGATATACATAAATATTTAAAAATAATTCCACATGGTGCCTTCATGGACAAATAGATCCATTCACGGAGAAAATCCCACATAATACCATCATTATTTAATCCCAACAATTCAAGTAGATAAAATAATCAATCATGGTTCTGCACCATATATATTAGTGTACACAAACATGAGCAAAAATGTATAAATAGGAAGAACATAGATTTGTTCATCATTCCAATCCACAACTAGAAAATAATAAACACATTGGATACATTAATGATATCTAAGCAAGAAACCCACATACATCATTTTAGTGTTAGTTAGTGTTTAAGGTAAAGGAAAGAAAAACATTCTTGTTAACAACAATGATGGTCAGTGCCCTAAGATGAGATTCAAACTTCATTTTCTTCTAAAAAAAATAATTCCATCTAGGAGATATTTAATCTCTCAATAATTTCTCACAAAAACACCCACGAAGGTTTTAGACAACTAACAAATCCTCCCGAGCAATTGTTGTGCCCAAAATTGGGGCTTTATTTTTTAAACTACTATTTGTAATTCACGTGTCCAATAATAATAATAGCCACCTCAAATTGTAATTCTCTAATAAAAATAGCCTCACATATTTCATGCAGATTCAAATTACCGGTGGTGTCATGAAAATATCCATGCAACTGAGGGAACTAGCATTTCAGCTCACCCTCACCACTTAAAATGCCCAAATGATTATACAAAAGGTCAACAGTCCCCTTTTTAAATAGATTCCAAATTTTATAAACCCCTTTCTATATCTTGGTCATTTCTGTGACCCTATCCTCTATATTGGAGGTGTTTGAAAAAAAAAACGTAATAATTTCATAAACAAAGTCAAAAAAACATAGACAAAACAATAATCCTTTTCAATAATAATGTTACATAATTCCTAAAATTACAACCCCTTAATCTCTTAGTGCGACATGCAAGACAATAATCATTACTTGATACCAAGTCAAACCTTGTAAACAAAACAATAATACCCTTTCCATAATAAGGTTCCCAATATAATTATCATGTCAAAATCACATAAAACTCATGAGGAATAAAACATGTTTTAAAAATAATTTCCAATTCGACTAATAAATCATTTTCCAAAGCTTATTAACAACAACCAAGTCAACCAATATATTTACGGAAAGCACACTATCAGCAATAATAATTTAATTTCCAAGATTTATAATTACCACACACCAACACAATGTTTATCAAAATAATCTTATCATTAAAAATCAAATCAATCACACAACCCATATCTACCAAGGCTAAATACAAAAATAAAAATCAAACAACAATATCCACTAAACAAGAATGACTTTCTCTCGATAATATTCTATAATTCCTATAATTCGAGTAAAAATCCCTTTTAAACATTATAATAGAAATGGGTCGAAACATCTAATTTTCCAATCAGACACAAAATAATCTGCATTTTTCTATATTCAATCAAAAAATCTTATTTCAATCACATAACTCACTAAGGATGGTTTCCAATGAAGATAATGCTTAAGGAGGTGGTTATAGTGCAATAATCAAGTCCACCATGTACCTTAATAATATTGACAATAATATTTTTTACTATTCTACAAGTCCACTATAAACCATGTTATCATAAATAAAACACTATAAGGTCATAATTACCGTAGTTAGTTCCCACATGATTTAGCAATGAAATTAGAGCCACACCTCATACTTTTATAATCTTTGTGTTTTATTTTAATTCAAGGCAGTCCAACTATCACTAACATGATATTATAGTTACTAGTAATAATTGTACTAAATATCGTATGGCAAGCATAAGAGATACGCTATTCAACAACAACACATATCGATTTATGAAATTATTTTCTACTAGCCATAGACGTCATTTCATATCACAAAATTTCTAAAGTGTAAGGTAATTATTAATAATCCCACAATCTATTTGATATGAGGTCATCATGCTCAATTCATACAATAAACATCTTGTTTTCTTAACACATGGGTGAAATCTTCAAGTTCGAAACATATGCTAGTATCAACTATAAAACATCATATTTCTCAAGAGGATAATGCCCCAATAGAAAAAAAATGTTACAATAATTTAATAGTCAATGCTAGTGTGAGTTAAGAATCTTGGTGGTTAAACATCCTTATCAAGAAAATATTACATCAATCTTTAATTGGTGTTTTTCTCAATACCACATTTATCGATCTAACTTATTATTCTTGAAAGGGAACTCGACTACACCATGGGACCAACTTGATTTCACACAAGCATAGTAAAAATTATGGGAATGGGAGGGGCATTACATATCCCTCCTCTTATAATAGCATCTTCCTCGATGCGAGACAAAACTAATGTTAGCTAGAGGGAAAAAGAAAGGAATGTCAACAACGACAAAATTTATTTAGGGAAATAAGAACCAATCATTAAAATGTGACTACAAGGAAGGAAAACACTTTTTAAAAATTATCAATTTCTTTAATGTTTTGTGAATATTGGTAGTATTTTGTACCATAATCAATTCATTTTATTTATTTTTTAATTCACGTCTAAACGTAATTACTATTTTGTCTCTCATACATGTATTCACAATTTCATAGTTTTACCGATTGCATAATTCACTTGCTCAATGTTCATAATTTTTTCACTTGTTAAGAATTTCAATTTTGGTTGTTTTCATAGGATGTCCAATCAAACTTAACATCATATCACATAGGGTCCAAAACATAACACGACCAACTTCACATGACACCATTTTAACACATTTTCATGATTGCAACTTGACACAAGACCACTAACCCAACCATAGGAAGGAAATTAATTATCTACACAACATGGTAGCCAACACACACATTCCCCTAGCATGGGTAATATATGCAACATGCTAACTACTATAATAAGGAATATCAAAAATTACACATGCAACAGTTCTACATGACTCAAATCACAATTGTAACCACATGATGTCAATATATGATCAAAATCACAACATCAATTAGAAGCATCCACCCTCAAGAATCAAAATACATAACATATGAACCACATGAGGAACTCATGAATCAATTGATAAATCATAAATACCAACTCCATATGCCTCCCAAAACTCCATAGGCCTTCCAAAACAACTCAATATACCTCCCAAACAGATCTGGGATCATAAGTACTAAAACTAGGTCGGGTTACTCCATGAATTTAAATACATAGAGCCTCATCACTTGAAAATAAATAAAACCAAATGCCTAACACCATATAGCCTTGTTAGATATAGTCCTAGGACCTTTGGTACACCCGTCATCGCATTACACGGAGTGTACTAGGTCGATGGAAAATATATAAGCACATAAAACAATGTAGAACTAGATTATTCAAACATTGAAAAAGGTCCACACTGGAAAACAATTAGCCAAGTGACATCAAAACCATAAAGCTTTGAGTTTAGAGAGTAATTAAAAAAGAAGGAAAACTCAATAAATCAAGGAAAATGGCTGAAAATCCATATTCGAACAGCAAAAACATCACAATAAGTAATGAGCCTCGAAGCATTACAACAATTCAATAAAAAATTTGGTTCCAAATACAATCGAATTTACAAATAAAATGTGTATGAAAAGATTCACATCACAAGTCACTATAGTAACCTCTCAAGAGGTCTCTCACCGGGGTACTATCTCATCGAGTGTGCATCTTAGCATAAAGATTCCATCTTGGAATATAATATAATAACTACTCAAATAATGTTGTTGTCATAGTCTTTATCTCGAAATATCACGTCCAAACTCCCACAAGGCTCAACACATTTGTAACCACACAAATGTCGTCTACAAGATAACCAATTAAAGGAGAGATAAATAAGTACAAGTTGTCATTCATCGAGACTAATGTGTCTACACAACACAATATGTATAACACTTGTCAAGAAAATGTCATACATACCAAATGAATAGAAGTGGATTTTCATTCTATGTTAGACTCCACTTCTTATCTCGTACTCATCTCAAATTAAATGGGAAATGGTCCAATTTTCTCACTCCACACATACACTTTGATGTTACCCATAGGGATCAATAGCATAGGGTGCACCTAATAACACTTAACCACATTGCATATACAATGGTATTTACGTACAACAACCACAATGTCATACGCATGGTATAGTTATTGGGTGAAACATCACCATAATTACACAACTTACAACACGTCACATTTCCACATAACACACCAAAAGTGTAAGTACAATACAATAGGGGTCATAAAATCACCATATGCCCCCAATTCAAAACCTAAATTAATCATATGATGTATAAATACACGTGCATGATGAAAAAGTGCTTAACGTCATGACATACATAGTAAAAATATAAAAATACATTGTGAAATAAAATCATGATATAGTAGAACATGGTGGAAAAAACATGAAATGACAACCCACCAGAAGCATGTTTTGTCCTGTAACACATTGGTACACAATCACAAGATATTGAAACACTACAACACCTTCATAGTTCACCATAACATTATTTTCACAAAACAAGGTGCTAACACTCATGCAATGCACACCGAGTTCACAAGAGACAATGTGTGTGCATGCATGCATGCATGTGTGTGTGTGTGTGTGTGTGTGTGTGTGAGAGAGAGAGAGAGAGAGAGAGAGAGAGAGAGAGAGAGAGAGAGAGAGAGAGAGATCACATCTCTCATCACAAATCAGATCAATAACTTAACAATTCCACAGTAAGTGCTAAGAATGACAAAACATTCATATTATTACTAGTATGTGTTTGTAACATCACAACAACATATAAAATTATTCTTTTGTATCCTCCCCCATCATGACTAGCCATCACAACACCAAAATATCCAAGAGGTTTGAGAGTATGATCCTCTACTCTGATACCAAGTGTAACACCCACATATGAAGGACCAAAACACAAGACAAAAATAGCTAGGATAAAAATGTCTTTCGAATACGTTTATACAACAACACCATTGTGCTCACTAAGAGTAGATCGACATCACATAAGGAACTTGAACAAACATGACCCACATGAACAATAGGATAACATGAGATGCACAAAATTTCTATACTTCCTCAAAATATTGAGCACATAACCATGAATCAACCCCCATTAAATTTAGTTGCCATGCTAAATGTCTAAAGCATGCAAAATTTAAATTTTGTTCATGACATTTCAACCCACATTTGAAATTATCTTTCCCGCTTAATGCAAACCTTTCCTCCAGCTAGAATTTCAACTATGTCACCCTAATTATGGCCAAGAAGAATGTGCTAACTTGATTTTCAAGTGTGTTTCATGTGTAGATAAGTGTACCTAGCTTGATTCTCAAAGTTATTGAGATATATGAAAGAACAGTGCTCTCAGAGGATTCAAAGGGGATTTTTTTTGTCTTTTTGTGACAAGATGACGTCCTTTAGAAGCTAATTGCAAGGGAAAAAACCACATAGAGGTTTTTTGGGAGACTAATAGGATGATCCAAGGTATGTTAGGAAGTTTTGAGGACCCATGAGAGGTCGAGGATCTTTCAATCAAAACCGGGTCTTTTTGGGCAAGGCATTGGGAAAAGTATGTTTCAAAGGAGATAGTCACATTGTTTGAAAGGTTTCAAAATCCTCAAGAGGTCCTGGGACTACAAATTATATAAATTGGAAATTTTATAGATCCTACGTCATGTTTCAATAATCAAGATAGAATTATGGGAGTATTAAAATGCCAAAACTTGTCCATCTATGCAACACAAGAGTCTTTTTACAAGGTGGAACTTGCTCAAAAGGCTTCAAATATATTGGGAAGAGTTAGGATCCTAACCATATTTTAAAGTGGAGTAAATCCAACCATCCTCATAGTACATTATTTGGATTTTTTCATACTCATTATGGACTCGGTGGTAATCGCACTTATTAGTGCACACACATAGGTAAAAGTAAAAAGTGGACCGAAAAGTAAAATTAGAAGCTGAATCAGGTATTTAAAATCATGGTAGTGGACTAATTGGGTATTTTTCAGTCAATATCATATAATTTTTTCCCTTCAAACTCCATGTATTGCTCTTGGGATTGAAAATCCACTCCTTAGTCTATATTTACGTTGAGTTTGATGACATTAGCACAACCAATCAGATTTCAAAATGTTTTTGTGCTTGGATGTCCTTTTTCCATTTTTCCCTTGGTTCAAGGAGATGTGTGAAGATAAAACAACACTCCCCCTATGGAAGTAACTTTTTTCACTTAAAAGTGACAAAATGGGTGTTAGGGAAGTGTTAACAACTCACCACTTTCACCAAATTTGGACCCTTCATCATAAGAGCCTCACCCATGGCACATTTTAGAGATGTTTATGTCCATTTATCCATTTTACCTATATTTTTAGGGTGCAACCACACCTCTAACCTCCACTAGACCTGGGTTAGCTAGTTTGGGTTTAAGGCAAGTTTAATAGAGCTAGTGAGAGGGAAAATGAATTTAAAAGAGGTATAACTCCATACGTATCCATTTTTTACATTTCATTGTGATTTTATCTCCCCCAATTGTTGTTTTAGTGTTGTTATGCTACCAAAATTTCTTTAGACATCCTCCATACCAAAACCCTTTTTGCTCATATCTCCCAAACCCCATGTTATTTGCCATGAGATTTTGGTTGTAGCTTCCTTGCAAAAATGCCTTTAAGAAGAGTATTTGCATGATTTTATTGATGTTATATATCATCTTATACAGCCATTTGAAATATTCAGCCAAAAGTATGTTTTTTTATCATATCTACTAAAACCCAACAATTAAAATTTGGAGCAAAGCCTCACATTGCAAAACAAAAATTTTTGAGACCACTTTCATTCCATTTTGACACCGAGAAGCCCACTTCTAAAAATAGTAATCCTTCCTAAGAATCATTGTATATAAATAGTAAGTGTTGCAAATAATTCATTCTCAGAGTTTTCATTGCCCCTTGAACATCAAGGAAATTCAAAAGTGCCAAATTAAGAAATTGATAACTAAAATGGAATTCTCAAAATAAGGCTTACTAAAAATAGTAAGTTTTAGGATATTGGTTAATAAAAAAAGGATGTTAAGCCTCTATACAGAAAATGGTCACTTGTTTTAAAACACAAAACTAGTTCTATCTTATGCACCACATTATGGCCCAGCTTCTAAAAGAATCTCTCGGTGAATGAAAGTATAATTTTGGAAATCCTCATTCGAATTGTCTTTCTTGATGTTTACAAATTTAAAACCCCTTGTAACAATGTGGTGATCACCTCTTAGGATCTTGCCTCGTAGGAATAGACATGGAAAAGTTCATACTTACAAAGGATTGATAGTTGAATTGTGGCTCAAGGTGGAAGGGAAGCCCTCTTGGTTCCCTAAAATTGGTCTCAAGAGTGATTCCCATCTCATCAGATGGATTGATCAAAATTTGGAAGAATTATTCATTTATTCTCTCTCCTTCACCCATCTCAAATTAGAGGATTTGGTCTTGTAATTCATTATGTCTCACAAGTCACCATGGTCATTTGGTGATAGGATCACCAAGATCACCCTACGTGAGCAAGTTGTCTCATTGTGCACACCAAGTGCATCAAATGCAAGAAAGATCATAGAGACATGGTAGTGTTTCATATATTAAAATATTAGTTCAAGTAAAAGAAGATTTTCTCTTAGTTTCGGTGGTCTCTTGATCAAGGGATTATCATTCCTCTTAGAGAACTTGATCAATCTCTGAGAGTTAATCATTCAAAGGACTCCAAAAAAGAGAGTTTATGAAATAAGAATGAGTGCACTAGGAGGACTCATCAAGTTTAAGAGGTGTTAAAAAGCTTAGGAGTTCACTAGAGTGCATCTCTACAAAGTAACTCAAAGATTCTTCATCCTTCTTCATTATGTATCTCTTCTCTCTCTATTCTCTCTCTCTACTTTCTAATTCTCCATTGTAAATTATAATTTATGGCTCTTTCGTCCTATTCACTTAAGTGACCATTGTAAATTTTCATTGTAAAAGTCCTCTTTTCATTAATAATAAAAGGGATTATTTTTCTTTCCTAGACGAATGTGAAAGGTCACAAGTGGTGGGACTATGAAAGGTCATGTGGGGGTAGATGAAGAGATGGATTGTAAAGCTATAAATTGGAATGGCTTCTCCATTCCAAAGGGTTGGTTTTTCTTAGCTAATAGCTCCAAATTTCTTCCTACAAGCAATAAACTACAATTATTCTATCTCCTTTTCTTATGTTTTCCTCTTCATCTCAACTTTACTCCATGAGCATGGTTACTTGTGCAATATTATGTAAATAAACTTGGATTTACTTGTGTTTTGTTCCTCTTTCCTTGACATGGTGTCTTCTCATTGTTAACTTGGAAATATTTTGGTTTTATGTCAATAAACTTAGCTTGTTATTTATTGAGTAAAACCCCTTCTCACTTTCTCTCCTCTCTCCATACACACACATTTCCTCCACATCCTTTTTACACACAAGTTTAGTGGAGTATTCTGTGTGATCCTTGGTCAAAATTCCACCCATGATGGTTAGAGTAGTGTATATATTTCATGTTTTCAATAAATGGAGCTGCCCCATTTCTAAGTAAAGGGACTTAGTCCCAGAGCATTGGTGAAAACCCCTAATTTTCCCTTGTAAAAATTATTTTCAAACAATTTTTAGTGCCCACCATGGGGTAAAATTTTTTTCCTGCACCCTATAATGATCCACAAAATCCTAAAAATCAGATATACTAAAAATCCATAAAAAGTAAAAATTAAAAAAAAAAACATGAAACTTGATGCTTGAAATCCACTGTTGTTTTTATATGTGTCCTTTCACATTCTTGTTGTAGGTTTTCTCACAAGCTGGCTGAAAAGAGATACACCAGATTGGACATATTGAGAGGTATTGTTGATCCAAAGTTTTAATCTCTTTAAAGAAAACAATATCATATCTGAAATAATCCATATTACTTTCTCTCAAGCATCATATCCATCTAGTACATCAAGTGATACGACAGGAAATCCAATTGAGACTCCTCCTAAATCTCTAGTTACATCAATGTTATTATTCTTCCCTAGAAGAATCTAGAAGAAAATAAGAAGAAGAAGAAGAAATGGAAGAACCTCAACCTCAACCACTTATTCCATGGGAAGGAATACTAGTCCGATTTCTCTTACACCACCTCTCCATGAATTGTCAAAGGGATCCCACAAATAATTTTCCCAAATTCAAAGGTGATGGCACCCAAATTCCTGAAGAACATATTGCATATTTCATCACTACATGTGGAGTTCTTGGAGTTGAACATGAATATGTTTTAGTAAGTTTGTTCATGGAGTCACTTTAAGAGAAAGTAGTTGAATGGTTCTACCTCTTTCCCTCTGATCCATCACAAATTGGAATGATATTAGAACCATATTCAAAGAAAGATTTAAATCAGCTAAAGACTCTCAAGATCTTCTTATTTAATTGGTCCAAATGAAGAAAGAATCAAATGAACTCATGAGAGATTTTGTGGCCCGATTCAATAGATTGTTGAAAATAATACCTATGGAAGTTTCACCATCAATGATAATGAAAATAGATTCTTCATAAATGCATTATTTTCTGAATTTAGATTTATCCTATGGAAGAGATCAACCTCAAACTCTTGAAAATGCCTAAGAATATGCCATCGAAGTAGAAGATGATCTGATTTTTCTGGGAAAGTGAAGAATCCAAATGGTAAGAAAAAGGGTCAAACCTCCAAAGAAGGTGCCATTGATTATCTTATTTCAAAAATTGGATAATGATGTGATTTCATTGAAGAAGCAACTTGCACAATCCACCTTTCCAAGGGGAGGTTATCCAAACCAAAATTAGAATAGAATAGAAATATAATAGGTGGAGGAGAAAGAATATTATCTCTTGAAGCACCTTCATGTTAATGCCACATGTGAAGTAAGGCCTGAAGAAGAGTATGATGAAGCTCAAATTGAATATGAAAATGATGAGGAAATTTTGGCCATTGATGAGATTGACTCTGCTGGAAACATTATTTTTGTGAATATACCCCTTCTTTAGATGATGAAGATGATGAAACCATTGTTGATATGAATAGTCATTCTTATGCGATGTTCACCCATTTGAAGGCTCAAGAGAGGGATAATTCTTGCAAATTCAAATATCCTCAAGTGGGAAACTCTACAAAAACAATAACAAAAGGAGGATCACTACTTCCCTCTCCCATACAATCAACGAAGAAGAATCTTGAAGTATCTACAATTGCCTCTACATCTTCCAATGTGGGTAAGTCTACCTCTCTTTGTCAAATTTTCCCCCATTTCTACATTCAAATGTAATGATATGAATAAAAATAGTATCAATGTCATTCCAAGAAGTAGTCATCCTCTCGCTACTACATCTACACCTTCACCCTCCTTTGAGTCTCATTTTGACATAATTGAACATGTTAAGAATTACAAGGTCCAAATTTTGAATTTGATTATTTGAGAACTCATCCCAAGAAATTTGATAAACTTGTCTAGTTTATCAAAGGAATTAATTCAAATTCATGTCCCACAGACCTTATTGCAAAAGAGTCACTTCCCACTCTTAGAAATGTTGCATCTCAAGAACCTTCTTACCTCCACATCTTCCTCTTTTGGAAAAATTGAACCCTTCTACCTCTCCTTGTTGGTCAATGGATACAAATTGAATAACTGTATAGTTGAATTTGGTGCCTTGGATAACATCATTCATGTAAAAGTTGCACATGTTCTTGGTCTCACCCTCATCCCTATTTTTGGTCACTATTATTCCATGGAGATCAAATAAGTACCTCTCATTGGTCAAGTTAACAATGCTCAGGTAGCACTTGTGGACTTTCTTGATAAGAAGGTCAATGTCAAAATACTAGTGGTAGACATTCTAGGTGCATACGAGGACATTATTGAGCAAAAATTTTACAGTAAAGACATTAGTGGAGATATAAAGATGGATTAGTAATATACCACCATACCATTCAAAGGTACCATAAATAAGTTTCTTTTGATAAGAAAGATGAAATATATTGTTCAAAGGGAAAATGACCCGAGGGAAGAAACCGTTTACTAATATTAAGAGAGTGTGTAACTATTTCATAACTACAAAATAAAATTTTGAACTTCCTATCTTAATGGAAGAGTTCCCAAAGTTGATGGAACCAATCAAAGAACAAGAGGATTATTTGGTAGATCCTGAAATAGAACATGTGCCCTCCCATTCAAAATTGATATTGTTTCTCTTTTGAAAATGATGAAGATCAAGTATTCCTTGACTTGCAATAAGGTAACCCCCAAATGATAAGTAATGTGGATCATGAGAAAGATGATGTTTCAAATAAGTTATCACCATATCATTTCTAGGTATCTAACCATCTCCTCGAGACCTAATGTGAAGGTTTTTAAATTGAATGTGAAGGTAAGTATGAGGTAACTTTGAAGAAGGAATCTTTTTAAGAGATTTTGAAGGTTTCATAACGAACTAAAGACCCTCAAATCAATATTGAAATCATGACCTATGTTATGACTATGCAAGATAAGTATGAGTCTGATTTTGATTCTTCATTTGATGCAAAAATGTTCAATAATGAAATTGAGAAAACATAATAGCTCAATGTCCCTCTTGAAACATTTTTTATGAGTATGAATGTGAAGATGGGTCCTTATCTTTCCTATTTTGTGAAGAATATTGTATTCATGATGAATGGAATGAAAAGGAAATGCTTGAATCTCCGTAGATGTCTTCATTCACGAGGATAATATCTCTATCACAGAGAGTGATGTTGAGGTCAATAATGAGTCAATGTGAGGGAAATATAAACATCTAGAGTATTTATTGAACATAAATACACAAGAGGTATATGATAATGTGAAAATTTTCAAAATATATACCAAGAACAGCTCTATAAAAACAATAGTCACGAGGAACATGACAAGTAAGGATAATTTTTTTGTTAGAGAGCACAAGGATAGTTGTGAACATGGTGAGTCTGGTATGATTGAGAACCAGTATTTTGGTAATGTTAAATTGAATAATGTGAAATAAAAAGTACAATTGAATGTAACAATGGATTGGAAACCTGAAATGGAATTTCATGGAAGTGAGAAAAGTGAGTTATTCATATTGATCTTTGGTTGCAAGAGGAGTCATGTTGAATTTCTCAAGAGGATACATGCAATATTATTCTTTTCATGTACTTGGAGACTTCTACAAAACCTGTCTTTCTCAATAATTTGAGAAAGGGGTCATACTTCATCGAACCAATCAATGGGTTTACATAGAATAAAGTCATTTGGTGCTACCCATACATGGGTAACATCCAAAGAATAAAAATTAATACAGTGAAAGAGGGTTGTCCCCCTATATGTACCATAGGTGATTTAGGTTGTGTTTCCTTTTGTTATGTTTTTCCTTGTTGTGTGGTGTGTGGTGTGTTTCCCTTTATGTTTGTATTTCCCTTCCCTTCATGTGTTATGTGACTCTATTTTCCCAATGGATAAGGCATTGGTCTTCTCCCCTATGAGATAAATGAGGTTCATGCTTACTTTATTTATCCTTTTTCCAATTCAAAACAATTCACTGATAAGAGCCAATTATTTCCATGCTAAATGTCTAGCATGCAAAATTTTAAATTTTGGTCATGACAACTAAACCGCACTTGGAATTCCCTTTATCGATCAATATAAAACTTTCCTCCGACCAACATTTCAATTGTGTCACCCTCATTATGGAAAAGAGGAAAGTGATAACATTATTTTTAATTGTGTTTCATGTGTATAGAACTATACCTATCTTTATTCTCAAATATATTGAGATATATGAAAGAACGGTGCTCTTGGAGGCTTCAAAAGGGCTATTTTTGGTCTTTTTGTAACAAGAGGACATCCTATGGAAGCTAATCGAAAGGGAAAAACCTATATATATATATATATATATATATATATATATATATATATATATTGTGAGAGTAATATGATGATCTAAGGTAGTTTAGAAAGTTTTGTGGATCCATGAGATATTGGGTAACTTTCAAGAAAAATAGGTCTTTTTGGGAAAAGCATTGGGAAAATCATGTTTCAAAGGAGCTAGTCACCTTTTTTGAAAGGTTTTAAAGCCTCGAGAGGTATTAGGAAGCCATATCATAGGAATCGGAAATATGACAGAGCCTACTTCATGGTGCAATGATCAAGATAGAATTATGGGACTATAAAAATGTGTAAACCTATCTATTAGTACAACAAAAAGTCTTTCTACAAGGTGAAACTTGCTCAAAATATTTCAGACATCTTGAGAAGAGTTAGGATCCTAACCAAAGGTTAAAGTTGAGTACATTGGACCATCATCATGTTACATGTGTTGTATTTTTCTCATACTCATTGTGGACTCTGGTGGAAACTCCGCTTACTAGCGCACACACATAGGAAAAAGTGGAAAGTGGATTGAAAAGGAAAATTGCAAGCTAAATAAGGCATTGAAAATGGTGGATTTGGACTCACTAGGTATTTTAGAGTTAAAATCATATAAGTTTAACCCTCAAATCTATGTCTTGCTCTCGAGCCTGAAAATCCACTCCTTAGTCTATTTGCATGTTGAGTTTGATGACATTAGTATAGCCAATCAGATTTGAGCAGAGTTTTGGAGCTTAGATGTCCCTTTTCCCTTTGTCCCTTTGTGCAAGAGGATATGGTAGACACAAAATTTTGTTTCCCCTATGGAGGAAACTTTTTCATCACTTAAAAGTGACAACTTGGGTGTTAGGGAAGTGTTAAACTCACCACTCCCACCAAATCTTACCCCTTCCTCTTGAGAGCCTCACCCATGGATAATTTTCTGAAGGTTTATGTCCCCTTTTCCCCTATTTTTAGGGTTCAATTGCACCTTTGACCTCCATGGAGACTTGGGTTAGCTAGTTTGGGTTTAAGGCGAGTTAAATGAAGCTAGTGAGAGGGAAAATGAATTTGAAAGAAGTATAACTCTATACTTAGCCATTTTTGCATTTTATTATGATTTTCTCTTCACCCATTATTTTTTAAGTTTTTATTCTATGAAAAAATTTTCATACATCCTCCATGCCAATTTTTTTGTATTCATTGTGTTTTTCCTCCCCCATTGTAGTTGTAGTTTTGTTATGCTACCAAAATTTCTTCAAACATCCTCCATGCCAAAACCCTTTTTTCTCATATCTCTAAAACCCCATGTATGTTTTTGACTATATATTCCTTGTGAAAATTCCTTTAAGAAGAGTATTTTCATGCCTCTATTGATTTTATATATCATTTTATACATCTATTTGAAATATTCAGCCAAAAATATGTTTTTTCATATCTAAAAACCTAACGATTGAAATCTTTAGAAATTTGTAGCAAAGCCTCACATTGCGAAATGGAAACTTTTAAGACAAATTTCATTCCATTCCAATGCTAGGAAGACCAACTTTTAAAAATAACAATCTTTCCTAAGCCTCACTATCTATAAATAGTAAGTTCTATAAATACTTCATTCTCATAGTTGTCATTTGCCCCTTGAACATAAGGGAAATTCAAAAGTGCCAAATTAAGCAAATGATAAATAAAATTGAATTATCAAAATAACACTTACTAAAAATAATAAGTGTCAAGATATTGGTTAATAAACAAGGATGTTGAGCCTCTATGTAGAGAAAATGGTCACCTATTTAAAACATAAAGCTAGTTCTAGCTTGTGCACCACATTGTGACCCAGTTCCAAAAGAATCTATGGTAAACGACAGTCCAATTCTAGAAATCCTCATTCTAAATGGTCTTTCTCAATGTTTACAAATCCCCACCTGTAATAATGTGGTGATCACATCTCAAGAGCTTGTCTCATAGGAATGGACATGGAAAAGTTCATACTTTTAAAGGATCGATAGTTGAATTGGCTCGCATAAGTGAAAGGAATCCTTGTTGGTTACCTAAAATTGGTCTCAGAGTGATTCCCATCTGATCAGATGGATTGATAAAATATGGAATCATTATTCATTCAATATGTCTCCTTCATCCATCTCAGATCAAATGATTTGGTCTTGTACTTTATTTTTTTCTTGCAAGTCACCATGTTCATTTGGTGACAGGATTACCAAGACCAACCTCATGTAAGAAATTTGTCTCATTGTGCACACTAGAAGCATAAAATTAAATAAATATCATAGATACATGCTAGTTATTCAGATATTGGAAGGTTAGATCAAGTGGAATAATTTTTTTCTCTTGGTTTTAGTGGTATATTGATCATGGGCTTCTCACTCCTCTCAGGGTACTGATCAAGCTATGAAAGTTGATCATTCATAGGAGTCCCCAAAGAGGAGGTTTGTGAAATACTGAGTGCACTAGGAGGATTCATCAAGTTCAAGAAGTGGTCAAAGTATCAAGAGTTCACTAGAGTGCATCTCTACAAAGTAACTCAGAGCTTCTTCATCCTTCTTCATTCTGCATCTCTTCTCTCTCCATTCTCTCTTTACTTTCTAACTCTCCATTGTAAATTGTACTTTATGGATATTTCATGCTATTCACTTAAGTGACCATTGTAATTTTTAATTGTAAAAGTCCCCTTTTCATTAATAATAAAGGGGATTATTTATTTCCTATAGGAATGTGAAAGTTCACAAGTGGTGGGACTATGAATGGTCATATGGGGGGTAGTTGAATAGACTGATTGTAAAGTGATAAATTGGAATGGCTTCTCCATTCTAAATGGTTGGCTTTTCTTGGTTGATATCTCCCATTTTATTACTACACACAAGAAACTACAATTCTTCTATCTCCTCATCTTATTGTTTTCCTCTCCATCTAAACTTTACTCCATGAGCATGGCTATTTGTGCAATATTATGTAAATAAACTTGGATTTACTTGTGTTTTGCTCCTCTTTACTTAACATGGTGTATTTTCATTGTTAAATTGGATTTTTTTGGTTTTATTTAAATAAAATCAAGTTGTTATTTATTGAGTCAAATCCCCTTCTCAATTTCTCCCCTCTCTATACACACATTTCCTCCACCTACTTTTTGCACACATGTTTGGTGGAGTATTCATTTGTGATCCCCAGTCAAAATTCCACCCACAATGGTTAGAGTAGTGTATATATTTCCTATTTTCAATAAATAAAGGCCCCATTCCTAATCAGAGGGACCTAGTCCCAGAGTGTTGATGAAAACCCTAATTCTCTCTTGTGATAAATTATTTCACAAAATTCTTAATCCTTTGACCTAGAACAATCAAAATTCTAAAATCCCTTTTCAATTTATTTGAAATAAAAACCATC
This sequence comes from Taxus wallichiana var. yunnanensis, assembly GCA_018340775.1. NCBI lineage: Eukaryota > Viridiplantae > Streptophyta > Pinopsida > Cupressales > Taxaceae > Taxus > Taxus wallichiana. The sequence continues at coordinate 343,079,958 of CM031235.1, read as the reverse complement.
AATGATATCCTTTCATATTACTCAAGCACTGAAAATGGTTTAATTAACAAAATAGATTACAAGTTTCTAATGTAAAGGAACAATGTGAATAACCTCAATCAACACTTTGTAAGAGATAGGCTCAAATAACAATTAGCAAAAGTATTATTCTCATTAAATCACCACCTAATTAACATCTTCAAAATTCTTAGGAAATGACTTATTTTATTCTTATTAATTCATTACTCATGGTTACAAGTTATTACCATATTGTTTCATTCTTTTTTAATGTTCATGTCTCATATGTACCTCTTAGAGAAGGATATGAGTAACAACCATGTCAGTGATACATAAAGTTACTTATCAATTTTATTTAAACACGAAAAGCTTCATCCCTTTTTATTTAGTACACAAGACAAATATTTCCATGATGTGTTGTGGTACTTCCCATAACTTTATTCATTGCCTTATTGGATTTGTTTAGCAATTTAGTTGATATTCTTAAAGATATAGACCCAAGAATGTTTACATGGATGAAAGCAAAATGTAGCATTCAAAACAATGAATTAACCATTATATTTCTTTCAGTTTTATATCTTAGTAAAAATAACACAAGGAACACAATTAGATTACCATCTGTTGACCTTTTCAGTCACCATTGTTCCCGCAATTAGCTAGTAACAAGTCCGGAGCTACTAGTAGAAATGGTCTAGAAGTGATAATAGAAATAGTCAAGAGCTATAATAGAAATGGTCTAGAGATGATAATAGAAATCATCTAGAGATGGTAATAGAAATGGTCCCGGAGCTGGCAATAGAAATGGTCTAGAGCTGATAATAGAAATGGTCCAGAGATGGTAATAGAAATGGTCCTAAGCTATAATAGAAATGGTCTGGAGCTAGTAATAGAAATGGTTCGGAGATATCATAGAAATGGTATAGAGTTGGTAATAGAAATGGTACAAAGATGATAATATAAATGGTTAGGATATGGTAATAGAAATTATCGGAGATGACACTAAAAATAGTCTTGAGTGGTAATATAAATTTTTTAGAGCTATAATAGAAATGGTCCAAAGCTATAATAGAAATGGTATAGAGCTGGTAATAGAAATGGTCCAGAGCTGATAATAGATTTATTATTATAAGGTTTATTACAACCTCTATTAGATTTTGCAGAACAATAATTCATTTAATCTCTCGTATCTTCTAACAACAAAGGATCGCTCTCCAAACTTAGCCTATCTTTTCCTCATACTAAAGCAATCTATTCTTTATTCTCCTAAAATAAGATTCCTTTCCTTATTGTACTAAAACAAAAAAATTACCTAAATCATATATATATATATATATATATATATATATATATATATATATATATATATATATATATATATATATTCTTTCATGACTTTATTTTCTTTATTTTATCTTACAAGAATAGAATTACATTTTTCCATTTCTATTTTCATTAAAATAACATGCCCTTATTAAAATATATCTAACCATATTCATAATAAAGTAAATACTGAAATTTAACTTATCTTACTTTGTTCTTCTAAAACAAGAATCTTTACTTTGTTCTACTAAAATAGCAAAACTATATATATCATGTCATGAATTTATTTTCTTTATTAATATATTCCAACAATAGACTTATAGTTTCCTATTTATATTTTCATTAAATAGATTAACAATTTATGCTCATCCTATTTTCCTAGAATAGGAAAATGTCTAGTCTTATTTATGGGACAATATGGGGCTCATTTCATGTACACTTTCAAGGGTAAGGATCGAGAATAAAAAAATTAGATATATAATGAAGTTTCATAAGTCACATATGTACTCTTTGACTATAACTATATTGTAATTCAAAGAGGCAAAACCAACATAACCTTACTAGTGCAAGGTAATCATTAACCATAATAACATAATACAGATTTAACTGGATTAACTTGTACCAACACTAATTCGATGGAGTAGTTTAATGTTCTAATGATAGGTAAATGTTAGAGTGGCAATATATGCATTAAGGACCCCATTTTAATAAAATAATTTTTACTATGATAGTATTTTCTAAATCATCGGTTCCAAATGGAACATGGAATAGAAAGCGGTCGATCTAAAAGTGGCATTAACAAAAATAACATTATGTTATTGTTATCCCAAATTTACCCCCAGTTAATTTGGATAAATCATCATAAATGGACTTAGCCATTCATAATTCTTGGACATGTGGATGACCGTCAAAGTTCAACCCCATTAGAAGAGAAAGGGAGCCCGTGTTTTGGCTTGGCCAATTTGGTCTTTACTCGTGGCGAGCTAGCAAGACTTGGCGAATCTCATGGTTGGACGGGTCAACCTAGTTGGTTGGTATGGAAAGGTTAGTCACCACAGGTTGGATGGTTGGGGGTTGGATGCCTAGAGGTTGGATGACTACGGGTTAGATGGTTGAAGGTTAGGACGATTGCGGGTTGGATACGGGGGTTGGACACCTATAGGTTAGAAGGTTGGGGTTGGATGGATGTAATTTGGATGCCCGGGGTTGGTCGACTAGGTTCAAAATTTGGAGGTTGGATGCCCGGGGTTGGGCCGGTTGCAGTTGGATGACGTAGGTTGGATGACCGCAGTTGGACGGTTGTAGGTTAAACGGTTGGGGGTTGGATGCTTGTAGGGTTGACGCCTTTGGGGGTTGGTCGGTCGGAGTTCGACGACTACAAGTTAGACGCCAGGGGCTTTGTTGGCTAGGTTAGACGGGTCACCAGGTTGGATGGGTCATATGGTTGGGTAGCTCATGAGTCCCAAGCTAGACGAGGGTAGGTGGATGAAAGACAACTCAACAACTGGATTTAATGTGGTATGGTGCCCATGTCTTCATCTGATAGAAGTACCCTCGGGAAGTAAATTTGTATGGGTGCCCATACCTCTTTAATGAGGGTGGGTGAAAATTGTCTATAAAAATAACTTGAACCCCTCATTTTTTAAAGGAGACATTCTGGGAGCTAGGGAAACTCTTGCAAATTTTTCCCTTGACTCCATTTGAGTTGTAAGCCTTCTCCTACACTGAAAGCATATTTATGCCTCTGAGCATCAATGTAATGGTATGTGCATACTTTGAAGCAATAAAATTGTGTTTTGTGGTGTTTCTTCAACCCTAGCTCATTTTTATTGTATTTTCTTGCCTCTCCATTTCGTGTTTGTTTTCTGTGCATGTTCTTTCACTTGCAGGTTCATGATGTTGTGTTTCATGGAGTTTTGATGGCAGATTAGGATCTGGGTCTATGTCACATCTGTCTGACCTCCCTCAGCCCCTTTTTCCCTATTTCATCCTCCCTCAACAGAGTATCTCGCCCCTTTTCTTGGTGTTATCACCTCATTAGTGTAGGATTTCCCATTTCACGCACTTTCTCTCTCCTTGTCTCCTTAGCATTGTTAGGATAGGTGTAGTTAGGTGTCTTTTCTGCATTAGGAGTAGTTTAGCATTAGGATTAGGTAGAGGAATTTGACCTTCTCTCGGAGGACCATATCAAGTTTGCAAGTCCCACAACTTGAGAGATGGTCCCATGTTATGCAGATTACACTAGATGCCCCATTCAAAATCAGGCCATTTGGGGGTGCTGTAATTTTACATTAACAGTTTTGGCATGCCCAATGGGATAGGTTTGAAGCACCTTACCACTTCATTTCATCAAGTTGATGTGTTCTTGGTGAGATTCAGCCTTTAGAGGCACATTTAAAGCACATCTAGTGACTCCATCTAGTCAACAACCCATTCTCTGAGTTATAGACTTTCCTTCCATCCATTTCCACCCATTCTTCTTTCCACATCTTTCATCTTCTGCCATTCATGAAGTTGTGCAGTCATGGCTTCATTCCCATCTTAGAATTCACACTTATAGTAACAACAATGTAGTCCACCTCTAATGTATTTCTCAACTCCTCCAGATCAACATTATGAAAAAATTTAGAACCATTATGCCTACCCATATGACCAATGCCAAAATCAGTTTAGCTATGGAGCTTATAAGGAACAAGGGTATGCATACAATGACAATAGTCAAATGGAGAATGTTGATCTGCTGGAGAAGATTCAAAGGATGGAGGTTGACATGGTTCAGTCAAGGGCTACATCGTAAATGAAAGCTTTCAGAATTAGTTACAGGGCACCTTGTCCATGGGAAGGCCCTTTTCCAAGACACTATAGCCTGCAAGAAAAGCTTAACTTCATGGTTGAAATTATACCCCAACTCTCACAAAGTGGATTGAGAATATTGAGGCATATGAGAAAAGTGCAAGACAACCTTATCAATGGGTAAGTCACTCACCAGCTCCTTATGCTCCTTTTTCTCCATCCCAAGCTTTATCATTTCAATAGTGTCAAGATTCAAGCCCATTGTTTTCTGCCCCAAGTGTTGAATTCCCTTCTCCATCCCCTAGTCTTCCATCTCATCTCAATTATTTTTCCCTTTTCCTCCCAAGTAGTCATTCCCTCCAAAGAAATGAGAAATTCCACTTCCCTCACCACCATAAAAAATTGCAAAACTAGTTGAAACCCCATCCACTCCTCCTCTTGCCTTCCCAATTCCATGTCGGGAAGAAATTCCAAAACCATTCAAGGAGAGAAATAGGAAGGAGAGCCAAACATATAAGAAAGGATCAAAAGCTTGGTAAGCTTGGCTCTTAGATTTTGGATAAAAAAATATCCTTGATGGTTAAACCTTTAAAGGAGGTCAGGGTCAGACCATAGGTGGTGGAAGTTGAGTTTGTAGCAGAAGGAGAACAAGAAGAAGAAGAAGAAGAAGATCAAACATATATTTAATTTGAATGTAATGTCCATAATGGCACTTTATCTTAAGAGGATGTTGATGTAATCCAAGCTACACAATTATTCATAAGGGAGGAAGAACAATCAGTGTCAAGTCCTATTGAAGAGGAGCAGCTGGAAGAGATCAAATCAGAGTTGAAGCCACTTGATGAAGAAAGCATTATTGAATATTTTTTTCTTTCATTTGAAGGGCCTGATTTGATTGATGAATCCATGATGGAGGAGAGCTATCAAGAAGACCTTGCTACCCCAAATAGTCCTCTAGAGTAGTGAATTGAAGATTTTGATTTGACAAATTTCATGCTAGAGGAAGAGGCTATCCAAGAGCAAGTCAGTCTTCAAGCAACAATAGAGGAACTCTAGAGCCAACAATGTGTTGTAACAAATTATAATGATGTAAAAGTAACTTCATTAGATGTTGCAATCAATAAAAATGAGCTACAGATTGGGAGGAGTTCCATACTGCCATGGAGGAAGGAAAAGAGTATGAAGATCCCATCTCTTCCACACCATCCACCAGGAAGGATTGCAAGAGGACTCCATTTTTGGAGTTATGTATTAGAGCAGTGGGAAAATTCGAAGGACCAGAACATGCCCAATCAGTACTTGGATTCATTGGAGCCAAGGGAGAAACCAAAATCGGTCATGTCCATTTCAGGGCATGAGGATGATATACAAAGCACCAAGGGTCACCATCAACACCTCTAAGAGTCTAATGCCAATCATCTTGAGGAGGTATTTTCAGTTGATGTTGATACTTTGGTTATTTGGGTGAAGGATCAGCCTCTTTTCAGTTTTTTCCACTCATAATGACAACCATGTTCAGTGACAAATCATATACATGTCTACCTATTTTGAGAAAGGGAAGTTACTTTTCCCGTCGATTGCAGGATTTTTTAATTCCATGTGCGTTTGGTTAGAGTAGAGTAGGTAGGTTTGCTTTCGAAGAAGAAGTGCTTGTGCACACTCTACATGCTCCACTTGGGGTATGTATGATTTTTAGTTTTGTACATAGCATGTGTTGTGGTGTGTGGTTGCTCTTGCACTATCCATTCTTCGGAAGAAATGATGCTCATGGTAGAAATAAGATTTTGGGGCAGTTTTTAGAGTGCAATTTTCAGCCCCAATAGATCAGTTACGGGTCCAAAATCCTCCATGCCCTTGCCTTGGACAAATTTTCAATTTTGGGGCAGTTTATAGGATTTATCCAAAATCCCAAATTAGCTTTCAGGAGCATGCCAAGGCAATTTCAGCCCAAGTGCTAAGTTCATGTGAAGACTAGGGGACAATTCAAAAGGATTAATTTTTCAAGGTTAGGCTTGACTCCATGCCCAATGGATACTTCAAGGAAACTGGTCACACATCTAGCAGGTAGATTTCCCGAGAGGTCACATGCGTTATCCCAAATTTACCCCCAGGTTAATTTGGATAAATCATCATAAATGGACTTAGCCATTCATAATTCTTGGACATGCGGATGACCGTCAAAGTTCAACCCCATTAGAAGAGAAAGGAAGCCCATCTTTTGGCTAAACCATTTTGGTCTTTACTCATGGTGAGCTGGCGAGCCACGACGAATCTCATGGTTGGATGGGTCAACTTGGTTGGTTGATATGAAAAGGTTGGTAGGCTATAGATTGGATGGATAGGGGTTGGACACCTAGAGGTTAGATGGCTGCAGTTAGATGGATGGTAGTTGGACACTTACAAGTTGGATGATTATGGCTTGGATGCCCGCAAGTTGGATGGATGGGGGGTTGACGCCCAGTGGTTGGTTGGCCAAGTTGGATGGATAGAGGTTGGAAGCCTAGGGGTTGTCGACCGGAGTTGGATGACTACAGGTTTGAAAACTAGAGGTTCGATGGTGGGGTTGGACACCTACATGTTGGATGGCTAGGGCTTGGAAGACTACGGGCTAGATGCTCGGGGTTGGGTCAACCAGGTTTGGACGGGTCACTAGGTTAGGTTGGATGGGTCATATGGTTGGGTAGCTCATGAGTCCCAAGCCGATGAGGGTAGGTGGGTGAAAGAAAGCTCAACAACTGGATTTAATGTGGTATGGTGCCCATGTCTTCATCTGACATAAGTACCCTCGGGAAGTGAATTTGTATGGGTTCCCATACCTCTTTAATGAGGGTGGGTGAAAATTGTCTATAAAAATAACTCAAACCCCTCATTTTTAGGGGAGACATTCTAGGAGCTGGGAAAACTCTTACAATTTTTTTCCCTCAACTCCATTTGAGTTATAAGCCTTATCTTGCACTTAGAAAGTGTATTTATGCCTTTGAGCATTAATGTAATGGTATGTGCATACTTTGAAGAAATAAAATTGTGTTTTGTGGTGTTTCTTCAACCCTAGCTCATTTTTATTGTTTTTTCTTGCCTCTCCATTTCGTGTTTGTTTTTTTGTGCATGTTCTTTCACTTGTAGGTTCATGATGTTGTGTTTCATGGAGTTTTGATGGTGGATTAGGATCTGGGTTTGTGTCACATTTTTCTGACCTCCCTCAACCCCTTTTTCCTTGTTTCATCCTCCCTCAACAGAGTATCTCACCCCTTTTCTTGGTGCTATCACCTCATTAGTGTAGGATTTCCCATTTCACGCACTTTCTCTCTCTTTGTCTCCTTGGCATTGTTAGGATAGGTGTAGTTAGGCATCTTTTCTACATTAGGAGTAGTTTAGCATTAGGATTAGGTAGAGGAAGTCGACCTTCTCTCGGAGGACCATCTCAAGTTCGTAAGTCCCACAACTTGAGAGATGGTCCCATGTTATGCAAATTACACTAGATGCCCCATTCAAAATTAGGACACTCGGAAGGGTTTGTAATTTTTCAAGTAAAAATTATCATTTAGGCCAACCCATAATGGATTTGAGACCATCATTCCATAAACTCGGGTATATCAAACCACCATTTAGAAGAAACTTGAAACAATCAATACATTTGATAATTATACTAATCAAGTAGTCCCGCAGTTGGGATCATCCATACACAAAAATAGCAAATCAAAGATAATTTTTTTAAATGAATCCCATGCAAGTTACAACAGAATATACTTCTCAAATAAGTAAAATTGATCCTTCTTTCTATTTCAATTTATGAAAGTACATATCACAATGAAATGAACGTAATTTCCCCCTTTTAAAAAAATTTATAAGCATTCTCCTTAATCCTTTTTCACTATAGCAAGAATAATTCTTCGAGATAAAATAGAAAATTTCATTTCCTCTAACTTTCAAGTACCCACAATGATATTAGGTCAGCTCAATATGGATTGGTATGAATCTCATTCCTTTTCATTAAGCATTAGTCAACAATAAATCATGCAAAAGCATGCTTCCATTCGATAACATAAATAAATTTATATATTTTCCCACTTCCTCATTTTCTTGATAAGAGTTTGAGGTTAGAAATACATATTTTATTTCATGCAACCAAAATTTTCTTCATCCAAGTGTAAGATAGTGGAATCAATATTTTTTTCAAGTAATACAACATAGAGAAGTCATTTTCAAATATTCCAGATTTCCCCAATCAATGCTACCCTCCTCCAAGCTAAGAGGAAAACCATTTGCCGACCAAATGTAGTTAGGGCCCCATATATGAATTAGCAACTCCTTTCTAATTATATTAGCAAAGTGTCATGAGGGAAAAAATCATATCCCGTCACATGTGAATTATCCACATCATAACATAATGGTTTACTGCCCTTAAATTCAAAACATATAATATAATTATCTATGGGGATTACCCATGTAAACCAAGGTATGAAAAATGAATACACTAGTGTATTTATGAAGCAAACATTTACAAAACACTCCATCCATAACCAAAATAAAAATAAAGTTAATGCAAGGAGAAGAAAACATGTTTGTTAAGGAATAATTGGAAACCAAATGTGCTTTAATGTCATTAACCAAATCCCTCATTTACCATGTTTAAGTTTAATATAGAGATAATTAAAACCATTTTATGAATATTTCCCACATAATGTTATCATAGTCTCATTTACTGTGTTTTAGTATAAAAGAAGGATACAAAAATCTTTACAAATAATTCTACATGGTGCCTTCATTGCTAAATAGAACCACACATATGAGAAACCCCACATAATTCCAACATGATTTAACACCAAAAATTAAGAAAATAAAAATAAACAACTAAGGTTGCGCACCCATATATATCACCATACGTAAGCATGCGTAAAAAGGTATATATAGGAAGAACATGTATTCGTTCATCATTCCAATCCACAACCGTAAAATAATAAAAACATTACACATATTAATGTTATGCAAGCATGAAACTTACATGTGTCATTTTAATGATAGTTAGTGCTTAAGGTAAAGAAAAGAAAAAATATTTCGCTAATAACAATGACATCCATGCCCTAAGATGAGATTCAAACTTCCTTTTATACCAAGTAAAAATCATGCCATCTAGGAGAGATTTACCCTCTCAAACATTGCTCACATAAAACACCCATGAATTTTTTCGACAACTAATGAATCCTCCCAAGAATCTGTTACATCAAAAATGGGGCTTTTTTAAACTACTAGTTATAATGCATGCGTCTAACAATAACAACCACCTCAAAATACACTTCTCTAATAAAAATAGCCTCACATATTTCATGCATATTTTTATTACCAATGCCACCATGAAAACAACCATGTAATCGAGGGAGCTAGGGTTTCATCTCACCCTCACCAATAAAAATGCATAAATTATAATAAAAAGGTTATCAATCACCTTTTAAAATGGATTCCATATTTTATAAACATATTTCTATATTTTGATTGGGTCGTGACCATCTCCTCTATATTGGAGGCGTTTAAAACAAAACAATCATATCATAAACAAATTCAAACAACATAGACAAAACAATAATCCTTTTTGTATACACCTAAATTTGGTATCTATACCCTTAATCACCCACGTGCACATATTTATTTTATTCACCCCCTTCATCTAATTAAATGCCCATCTAATCCCCATTAATTAATTAATTAATCATTTAATATCTCACACTATACCATCCATGTTAATATTTTAATTAATTAATCCCTATTAATTAATTAATACCCTTCATCTTGCCCTAACCAACCTGCTATTTAGGATGCTTTTATCCTAAATTCATCCCTTTTCTTTTCTAAGATTTTCTCCCATCTATTTTTATGCCCTAACTACCTTAAATTCATCCCCGAGCAATCTAATCCCGCCTACATGCTTTAAAGCATTCAACCAATCCTTAAAAACACAAAATCAGTTTAGCTTGCCCTTTGGGGAAAATTTCCCGTAATCGCGTTAACTCCAAACCCGCTACTATCCATTGACCCTATAAAACTGAATCCTTCCTTTCTAATTTTCAATCAAAATCAAATGCATGCAAAAACATCCGAGCTCTTTTGTAATATGTGAACTTGCTCTCTCGCATGAATCCTTCTGCATTAATCACAGAAATCCTGGACATCGTTTCAGTGTGCTTGCATCGCTCACGATCATCTTTCATGAGATTTATTGGTATCTCTATATATATTTATTGATATTTTTATCAAATTATCTTTGTATTTCTCGTATCTAATCTTTTGTAGGTTCAGATCAGTCTCAGCAACACTCACAGATTCTTCAACAACCTTCTTTTTCTATCCTTTTTCTTGCAGGTTTTCCTTCTCATCCATTCATCTTCAACTTTATCTAATCTTGCTACAGTTGCCACCGACCCTGTCAGATCACCATCAACCCAGGCTATGTTTGTAAAACAAACCTCTTCCAAGTTTTTCTAGTCGCTTCTATAGTTTTATGCCCTTGGTCTCTCCTTGCAGACTACTCATAACATACACAGATCCCTAACATCCTCTAGTTGGCATTCAAACTCTCTAAGTATGCATATTTATCCTATAGTCCATATCTCGCCTCCCTAAGTCACCTTCGACCTTCCTATACACAATATAGGTCATTGTCAACCTGCATTTAGGTAAAAGTCAATTTACAATTATTACAATCTAATATGATTTTAAATCAATCTTAGTAATTTTTCAGATTCAATAACATTATTTTTATTGCATGATATCTTCTACTACAGTCCTTACATCTCTCTTTCTAAAAAATGGGGGTTGAAATCTGTGAAAGGAAGCTAATCACTTCTTGGAACCGCATTATCAAGAAACCCCGCATATATCTATCTAATCCATCTTCATTCCAGTTTTGCAGGTCTATCAAGTTGTAGCGAGAATCACCCCTTTTGCGCCCATATTCATCATATCACACATCCAAGGTAACATAAACCCTCTAGCATTTATTAGTTGCTAGTTTATTTTATTGCTAGTTCATTCACTTGATTGGTGAGGAAGTTTCTTGTCCAACATTTTATGGCACGCCTGGTGGGACCACCCTTTAGGTGATCTCTTGCATTTATTGCTTTTGTCTTTTCTTTTTCTCTTCTACTAACACTGCAGCGTGAGGCTCCACTTTATTGCTTGTTCATGTTGGGTTTGTGGCTTGGATCGCTCATCACTCAAGAAGTGCAGATAAATAGGAAAAGTGTTATCCAAGTATTCCTCACTTTTTCCCTATTTTCTCCTTTTTGCATCATACTTTCTGTTTCTATTTGTGTCCTCATTGAATACCATAGTTTTCTTTAGATTTAAAAATAACATTCTTTTTGCATCCTGCTTACTCATATAGCTTAAGTATGGGTCTAACTTGCTGCATATCACATCTTATCACACACGACTTGAAATTCACAAATCAAATCACACATCAAAACACTTCCTTTCCTAGTAGACTAGTTGGGATTTGATCACCCAATAGGAATCCGCCTCATACATCTGCTAGCCACAACTTATCTGAAACTAGACATAGTTTTCCTTCTTCTAGGTTTTTGTTATCCATTCCCCTTTTCTTTTTCACATTCATAAAAAAAACATAAAGAGAGTTGTTTTCTTGACTTGTCTATTTAAAATGGAAGCAAAATTCTCCTTGAACAATCTACCATGACCCAATCCAAACACTTGGATACTTCTAGACCTTCTTCCACCCCATCTATGACTAGCTTTGCCGTAGACCCTCTACTTCCCAACCATGTCAACTAGTAGATTCCAACCCATCCCTGTCATCTTCTATCATCTCTTCTTCATCTAGCATGACCATGCCTATCCATCCTATTTACATTCATCTCTCTCTTGTATCAGATCTCCTATCCAATACCCACCATTCTATCATGATCTTGCCTCTCCCCATAATATATCTCCTCAATCAATCCAATCTTCACCATACGATATCTTCAAACAATCATTTCCTAACACACCAAAAAAATCATGTTCATCCTCTACACCATATCAATTCAATCCATTTTCAATAAAACCATACATCGACACCTCTCTCTCGCATCTATCTTATCTACCTCATCATCCACTCTTATTCTAGACATTGTACCTATGCCTCCTTCAGGAGCTATCCTCACATCAACCATACCCACAATCTTGTTACCTACCACCTTAACTTCCAACGCTGCTATTTTGTCTACATCCAGTCCTACTTTGACCACATTTACATCAGCCTTAATCGCACCCACATCTCTATCCACACCTATCATACCTAAACCATTGACCACATCTCTTCGAGCACACCCATCACTACCCTTATATCTGCTACATCCACAAATCCACCCATATATACCTTGACATCCTTATCACATATTTCCTTGCCCATGCCTACATCATCTATTTCATCCCAATCTTCTACATCTACCATCCCCACATCTACATCCCCCATCGCATCTTCTCAATCCACATCTACATCCATAATTCCTCTTGAGAAAAACACAAAAGGCATTCATACCTCTACTACATAGTCCCTCATTTCTACACCGATTCATTAACCATCTATACCAACTTCTTCCGACATAAACCACATCAATTTAATCATCCAAACACCCCTTTCTATTTCTATAGCCACACCTAGTCTTATTATTGATTCCACACACACATCTACCCCATCTACCTCAGTCGATTCTACTCCTCCATCCAAATCTATTCCACCTTTTCTGGTCATACCATCTCTAGAGCCTATACCAGTTCCTCTTTCCATGCTTCTACACACACCTATTGTTTCAACTATCATGACTCGATCCCCATTATCTCCTTCTTCATCCACACCACCTACATCATTTGAGAAATATTGGAAAGCACTTCAACTTTCAGCCACCATAGGTGATCCTCCCGTCTCATCCACATGACCAAACATTCCCACATTGAACCAATCCCCATCCTCCTTGGAACAAATCATGCAAAAATTACTCCCACCATCCACCACAACACCACTTTCTGATCTTCTGTTGAAATCATTGTCATCCCTGCCAAGGGCACTCCTCAACAATCCAAATCTAAAAACCTTGGCATTCTTCCACAATGATCCCTTGACCATCCTTATAAGAAGATCAACATTCCTCCTATCAAGATTAGATCTACATCCTCCATCCTGGGGCCACATCCCTTTGTCTTAGGACCCCCTCCTCCATCATGACCAATCAACCAATCTAAATCCAAATAGTCTAATTCCCTCCTAGGACCATCACCCTCATCAAAAAACCTCCACCTATCTATCCATCCAAGCTTACATCATCCACCACTGCATCTTCTTCTAGAATGTCTACACCCCAACAAAATCCAATTTCATCCTCACCATCCACACCATCTCACAGGAGCTCTCCTGGTGCATACATTGAATCATATGCTGAGGTCCTCCAACATCTACTTTAGACTTTCATCATCACACTCCAACTAATTAGGGCTTTTGACTTGAACTATCCAAAGCCCTCATGGTTTGATTCCCATTGCATTTGTGTCTCATCATGTCGGGTCATGACACTGAGAATTGTAAGGCCCTTCAGACTATCATCCATGATCTTATTGAGTGAGAGGACCTCCTTAACAAGTCTCCTTCTCCATCTACTAATTCATCCATAACCCATCGACTCCTTTTACCGCATCTTCATCCATCCAAGCCTCTTTGTCTTCCCACATCATCTTTTGTTACCCCTCTTCCACATATCATTCCTCTTGATGAGGGTCCTCCTTTATTCATTAATTTTGTTTTCCTTGTTACACCATCCTCCTGACATCCATTTCATATCCTCGACATCCACTATCTTATCCACATCCCTTTCACTAGGGAGCATCTTCCCCCGTTATTGATCTTTTAGCATCCTTCTTCTCGTCTTCATTGATTCATCCTCCTACGCTAGGGGGACTTCTTTCTAGGACTTGTTTGTTCATGGATTAGTTCCTTTCCACATTCGTATCATCCTATCTCATCTAGCTTGGTTTATCTGATCATAACTTTTGTCTCGTCCTCCTATGACCACTTTTATGGCCATATTTGTGTTTCCCTTTGGAAGCACCATGGATTTTTCTAAAATATTCCATTAAGGCACATATTTCACGATCTTTATTCATCTCATATGATCCTGTTTTATCTTGTTTCTCTCTAGGAGGACCATCCATTTGTCTTAGACACATGTCTTTGCTTCCTTAATGAGCAGCACTTATCCTTATTTTATCTTGTTCATATCATCCCATCTTTCCAACATAGCATTAACATCAACGGCCTCATAACTTTATTAGAATGTCACTACTCTAGAAAGGAAACAACATGGAAATTTTTCCCCTAATTGGATTAGACCATATGGTAAATTGGAAGTGGAACCACTTAACACATTGCACTTACAACCATTCTATTGTTAGCACATTTACCAATGTGCCCTTAGTCATATCCTTAGATCATTCCTCCATCTTATCTCCTTCCATCTCTTATTGTGATGATTTGGAATTGTGTAGTCTTTCGTCACTTCCTAGATGTGACCTTAAATATGGGCACCATGGCTCTACCCATAACATAGTCCTTGTTAATAGGTTCCCCCTTTAGTGAGAACTCCACAATCATTACATCCATCACCCTCTTATTTGCCTATTGAAACCATGTAAAGGGTCCAGGGGTGTCTCTCATACATTCATTTTCCCTCCTTATTGGTCTACTTAGCTTTTCCCAGCTATCCCACATGCAAAATCAAAACTCATGGATGCTCTTTTCAAAAATCAAAGTTATCGAACATAGATGTAGTGCCCACTTTTTCTAGCCTCTTTGATCTGCTGAATTCTTAAACCACAGTTATGGATTTTGGATATGTTGGTTTGTCTTCATGAACATGTATGGTGATTTGGAGCGAGTAGCACTAATTTAACTAGATTAGTAGGTTGACACTTTTTATTTGATATTGTGGACACTAACACTTTGCTATGTGATTTGGGTCAAACTGATACATGTTGGATAATTAGTTTAGTCACATACCTTGATTTTGTAACGTATTCGTTTTGCTGATAAGGATACATGATGACATGGTGATATGACATGATATGTATTGTAATACCTAACATACGACGAATTGTGTGAGATTGTGCATTCCACATTGATGATGGTGATATCATTAATTTACATGTTTGAATCTATTCGCTTAGTGAGCAGCTAGTTTACTCTTGTATTGGACAGATGCGGTTAATGTGTGCAATGAGTGTGCAGGTGACAGGTCATAGGAGAACGTGGGATTCAGACTAGCTACACAATCTTGCACAAGCAGCCCACGGGCTGAGTCCTAGCCATGTTCTTTGTGTGAAGCCTTAGTATAGGTGATTATTATTTTGGGCACTATGAGTGACCCCAATGTATGTAATGTATTGTGCTTTGAATTATTAATTTTGGTTAGGGTAGTTGGTTATGATGTAAACTTGTTTTGGGAGTTAATAACTCCTCTTTCTTTTAATTTGTTGATTATGTTTAATGTGTCACTTAAGCACAAGGGTTTAGGGTCACATGTGAGACCCTTGGGTGGTCCCCACACCCTCTACCCTTGTGCCAAAAATGCAAAACCCGAAATTAGGGTATTTTGGGCATTTTTGGGGGTCCCTTTATAGCTTGGGAGTTCCCCCAACACAAAAATGAGCCCTTGGACCCTACCTAATGGGTAGGGGGGCTTATTTTCAAGGCTTGAGGGAGTTTTCCCTCCCTTTTTACCTCTTGTTTGGTCACATCCATGTAAGGGATGTGGATTGGAGTGTTTATCAAAAGTTGCTCTTATTTTGTCTTGCTAACATTTTAGGGAATTTGGGAGAAGAGGGCAAAAAGATAATTTCACCCTTTCTCTCTTTTGTTTTGGCATCTTTGACCTTGTTGAGGGAGAGGGGTGACACATGTCACCCCCTCATTTGTGAGGATACTTGCTTTCTCCTCTTCAAATTCCCATCCATGGGAATGGGGAGGGACTTTTTTTTTTTTGGTTGGTTCTTCTTTTTGGGAGCTTTGGCTTGGTGCTTGAGAAATTTGGAGCTTGAGGATTTCTTGAGGAAGAAAGTTGCAAAATCTTGTTTTGGAGAGCTATTAGAGGTAACCTCTTGAGCTCATTTATGTGGTATGTTCCTTTACTCAATCTTAGTTTGCTCATAGTTGAATTATTTGTTTAGATGCTTGTATGGTTTGTTGCTTGAGTATATTTGTTGTATTGATTTTACTCCATCCATCATATGGTTTGATGGATGTTTGAGTTATTTGGGGGGAAGAGAGAGGGATTTTCCCTCTCAAACCTCATGGCTTGATGGGCAAGCCATGTCGGTTTCTTTACTCCCCTCATATGGTTTGAGGTGGGTAAAGGGGTTCATTTGGTTTGAACCCCTTTCCCATTCTTGGAGAGGAAACCCAAGGGGTTTGAAAATCCTCCCAAGAAGGATTTTTGGTGAATGGGTGGAGTTATAAGGAGGATCTTGTTGACTTCGGAGAAATAAGGTGGAGACGGAAGTTTGATGTGTGCATTCTTTTGTAGATCACACCCTATGTCACTTTCGGGTATCTCATCTACTCTTCCCCAAATTTAGAGGATGAATATGGTTTCTCCTCTTTTCTTTTATTTCTCAATGTTGTGTTTTTCCTTCATGCATGGTTTGGTCTTGTTTGTGAGTGTATTGTGGTGTTTGTCTCCCTAAAAATCTTGTGCTCAAAGTTGTGGAAGCTAGCTCTCTCTCCCATGGGCTTGGGGGAGGCTAGCATGTCTTCCAACCCTTGGAAAGGCATGTAATGATGCCTGAAGGTTGGGAGGTTAAACAAGCCTTGTTCTCTTGAAGTTGAATCCTTGCATAGCATTCGAAGTTGGTGCCTTGTCCTTGAGGTGTGCTGGAGTATCTTTGGTGGCATGGTCCTTTATGACCCTCTCTTGTTTAGAAAATTGTAGCTCTTGATAAACTTATGTTCCTTGTAAAATATTGTAGTGAGCTCTTTTACAAGTCTTCCATGTGGAATATATGTATAGTTCGTGGAAGCATGTGTGTTCTCAAGTTGTATTTATCCCACTCTTGAATACGGTTGAAAGTTGAATGTCTTTGTAAAACTTGATGTAACTCTTGATGTGATGAAAGGTTAAGTTCATCGGAAAATAAATATTATTTAGACTACATTTAAAAAGGTTTTAAAGGATTTGAATGAGTTTTGTTCTTGTTTATCTCTGCAAAAACAAATAAATAAATAAATGATACATAAATATATTTCTTGTTGGTTATTCTA
Source organism: Taxus wallichiana var. yunnanensis (assembly GCA_018340775.1). Classification (NCBI taxonomy): domain Eukaryota; kingdom Viridiplantae; phylum Streptophyta; class Pinopsida; order Cupressales; family Taxaceae; genus Taxus; species Taxus wallichiana. The sequence goes on along the minus strand of CM031235.1, from coordinate 343,062,551 downwards.
TTTGGGGTGTAAATCTGAAATATGTTTTGTTTAAAACATTGGAAATGAAATATAATTTTTAGCATTGAATCCCGAATGATAAAATAAATAAAAGAAAAGAAAGCTTGATTTTTTTAGAGAAGATTTAGAAACTGTTTTATTAAGTACAAAAAAAATAGGGAATGTTTTTTTTTTTCATATTTATCAAACCAGGTTAGAACTTTTAAACATATTAAATTGTTTCTGAAAATTGTTATATTTCATTCAATGATGTAGTAATGATTTTACTTCAATTTACCCATTTTTGTGATCTCATAATAGAAATGTATTATTCTTTAATAAATATATATATATATATATATATATATATATATAATTAATAACAAATCGTATTATGATTAACATATGTCATATATTATTAACAAATTGTAAATCAATGTATTAAAATATGTTAAGGCATATATTGTGTTTATATATATATATATATATATATATATATATATATATATATATATATATATATTTTGTATTAATAAAAAAAAATAAAAAAATAAAACTAAAAATAAAATAAAAACATTTTACTATTATACGCTTTTAATTTTTAAAGAAAATAATAATAATAATAACAATGGGGGTTCGGCCCCAAACCCCCGCGCTGTGTTTAAAAAAAAAAAAAAAATGTAATAGGGGAGGGTTGGCCTCCCCCATCCGACTATCCCCCAACCATTGCTTTTCGGCCACACCCCTATTGCCATCTCGGCCACACGCCCGACCTCTCTCTCCCCACCGCCCCCCCCGCGCCCACACTAACCATTCTTTCCCCCTCATACACCCCTCGCACCCTCTCTCCCTTCACTGCCCCTCGGCCCCTCCTCCTCGCCGTGGCCTGCCTCTGCCTCGCGCGATCCTCCCACCCTCCGCCGCCGCTGGTTTTCCCTCCTCGTACACTGCTCGCCGCGCCTCCATCTGCTACGGCCGGCCACTTTCCCCACTCCAGCCTCCTTGCAAATCCGCCCACTTGAATAAAAAAAATATAAATATAAATATATATATATATATATATATATATATATTTCATAACAAAGAAAAATGCAATAAGGATTTTACAAGAAAGAGGAGCTAACTCCATAGATCCTTTCCATCCAACCTGCAATAAGAGAAAATAAAACAAAACTGAGAAAAAGAATGATAAGAAAGAGAGGGGAAGTAAGAAAGAAATTCAAATGAAGGTAAAAGGAGAGGATAAGGAAAATTTAGGGCATTTTTAGGGCAACTTAGATCTAGGGCTGAGATAGCTTTTATCCTATGGCTCACAATCAATCCTACATTCTTTTGGAGCCAAGTGTTTTTAAATGTGAATGGAAAATAAAGTTTAAGAGGTGTGCATGTGGGTAAATAAAATACAAGGGGAAAATCTAAATAACTAAAAAGGAGTGAAGCCTCATTTTAGGGTGTCCCTAATAAATCTAATAATAATTAATTAAATGAAAATTGTTTTCGGGCTAGTGGTTGAGAAATTGGGTTGTTCAATTTAGTTTAAAATAAATAATTTCGGGAATCAGTTTTGTATCATTAGTTTTAGTATTGTTAGTAATCACCTTAAAAAAAAAAAAATTACCCTAATTTTTTGCTATACTTTGTCTGGTTTTTTCGTGTCCTGACGGGCACAATAATAGATTGTTCCCTTGAAGGATAATTGTTCATGCAAAAAGAGAAATCGAAAGCATGAAATAAAAATAAAAATTAAATAAAAAGACCGATCCTCAAGGACGAATATCATATGTTATTCTTGCCATCCATATATTATATAAAGTATACTATACCCTCGAAGGATGGATACTCTTTATGGCACTTAAAGGCTTCCCAAATTGATAAACCTTCCATTTTATTAGCATCCTAGGAAAGCTTCCCGCATTGATAAGCTTTCTTAGCAGACTTCCCGCATTGATCGGTTTGTTCTCACCCATTCGAAGAGTTGGGGCATAATTTTAGGGAACACCACTTTTGGAGAACCCTTTTTCCTTGTACAAGTACATCTCAAACCCCTTTGTCATGTCAAAATTAGGTTTATGAGATCATTTCATCCATTTTTCCTCATGTTCTTTAAAATAACTAAATATCATTGGTTATTTGCTAACATTTGTTTTGGTCACATGTGCCTTTTGTTTCCTAGATCCCCTTTTTTACCTCCAATGTAGTGTGAAGAACCTTTTTCTTGTCGACGCTCTCACTATAATGTAGTGGTGTTCGCACCTATATGTCGCCACCATTGTGAGGCATTTTTATCCTAATCATACCGCATTTTTCTTTCAAAGACATCTTTCTTCATCTCAATCACCTATATGTTATCTATTTATCTTACAACATATTTATTCTTACTTACATCCATCATTAATCACATTCATTCTTAATTTGTTTTCATCACATCTTACCCATATACATTCCAATCATCATGATCAAATTTAAACACAAAACATATAGCCCTAATCCACATCACACATTTATATCATTATTCTATTCATACACATACGCATTTAAAATAATCATCTAATCATACATTTATTTCACCATCATCATCAAATATAAAAACATGCATTCTAAAGATACCATCATCATCACATCTAATCTAAAATCCATCATCATGACATATAATATAAAATCATCATCACATCAAATTAAAATTCATCACATCACATAATGAACACATGATAATCCATGACAAAACCATATATCATATATCAAAAAGTGTATCAATACATCACGACCCTCTAGGGGCTCCCTCAAAGTAGAAATGCTATCAAAATATGTGAAGTGTATATCTAAGGCTCTCAAGTCCTCAACTCCTGGGGCAGGCACAACACCTGATCCCTACACATATCTATCACCCTCGTGGCCTCCCTCTACTCACTGTAACTATGCCACACTCATCATAATCCTAGAATTCCCCGCTCCTCCTATCATTATCCTCTTTAAGTTCTCCCAGTAGTGCAATGTCTTTGGCATCTTCTCAAATAAGATCCCCTCGTAATATATATCCTCTATGACTAGTGCTTTGTATCTATCCATAGAAATCATATCGGGATGTGTTACATGTCTCGACCCCTATGGAGTTTCTTGTGCACCACTCACCGAATCTGTCACAAAAATAGTTGATAGATCGACAAAACGGACCCTATAGGCCTCCCTCTATCGCTCGTAGCGGTCTCTCTCTTGAATAACCTGGTCCCTCTCATGAGTGACCACATCCCATTTCCACAGAGTTGTGTCTCTCTCCACTCTCATCTGACCTAACTCAACACTCAAGCATTCCACCTCTGTAAACTCTTATGCTCCACCATATCGCCTCCTCCAAGATCGACTCTACATCAATCTCCATCTCCTATATCTACTCCTCCTCTCGTTATGATAGGGCTCGACAACTCCCCTGTCTATCTCCTCCTATCTATACAAAATGGGACCATCTGGTATGGTCTAGATGACCCCAAACTATTATCACACTTAATCAAACTGAATGGCCTCGATCATCTTTGGTCTTCACCCCTACATCTATCTAGTCCTCCTCATCCCTTCTAACTCTATGTCTATAGTTGACCATGCTTTGGGATGTATCAATATGGCTGCCACCTAATATGTTCACCATCTAACTCCCCAAGCTGATCTACATACCATTCCAACCTCCCTCCTCTGATCTCTAAAGGTCCGATCGGCCCTCCATCTTAGAAATACCACCTCTAGCTCGAATGTGGTCTCTTGTGACCCACAGAATCCCTAGAGGCCATATCACTACTATATGCTCATATGCCTAGCAGTGTAATAAGAAACCCATATCCAATCTTGACCTCCATCCCACTCTATACATGGAAATATTTTGATAAACCTGAGCCAATAGAGCAATCTTGAATGAAAATAATTTCTGGTGGTCTATAATATCTACCACAACACCGGCTAATGCCCCATAGAAATCGATCCTCACTAGAGTCTAGCAAAGCATAACATGACATGGCCATCATCACCATGCAAATCAAATGGCTATGTGGTACCCCAGCCTCATATCTCAACTCATATGCAAAATCCCTAAAGAAAATCTGATGTGGGGTGCATCGGCTCCAAATAGCCATGTCATTACTACTAATCTCTCCTCACTAGTAATGGGGACTACATGCTCCCCATGTATTAGAAATCTTAGAATCTGGTACATATCCTCTAGGGTGACTATTATCTCCCATGTCCATAACCAAAATGTCCATGTCTACTAATCCCATCTCTCCACCAAAGCAATCTTGAGCCCCATGTCTCGTGCGATCCTCTTATAGTACCCGAATCCACCAACTCGATTGTCTCAGAACATATCCTCTTATTTTCTCATACAAAGTAGCCAATCTATCCCTCAAATAAAAGGTCTCTCTCACATGTGATCATAGAAAAAACATACATGCATTAGATCAACCATAAAAATATGATCATGATCCATTAAAATTCATCAAAATCTAAAACTGATCCTAATCCATTAATTTTCATCCAAATTTCAATCTAAACCCTAATTTATATAATCCAACCTCGTTCAACGTCAACCCCTGGTCGGTTCGATTCCTTTTTGGGGTCAATCGGTATGCCTAAGGGTCCAATCAATGTTGACCCACCGGGTCACCACCAACCGCCCCGACGTCATCCTTATTTACCAAAAATTCAAAAAATAATAAAACATTAAATTCAATTAAAAACTAGTGTGGGTTTTCATTACTCACCATCCTCCACACCCTCTGGCATTTCTTCACAACTCCGACAAATTCCATCTCTCAGTTCTCTCTTTAATCACTCTTCTCTTTCAAACTTCATGTGTGAAAATGAGCATCGTCGGTGACCCTCGGGATTATATAGCCACCGACTATAGGTCGTCGTCGACGACCCCTTGGGGTGCCGTCAATTTTATCTAGTCTTCTTCGACTCCCTTTTAACAGTAATTATTTTGGGATTTTTCCCCTTTCCTTACATCCTTTCCTAGGACATCATCTATTGTTGGACATTTGTGGCCATCTCTATTTTCCCTCCGGGAATTTTTGATCCAACATTCAAACTATTTCTTCCTTCGGGCATACATACTCTCTAAGTCCACACCTGTGGCCATATCTATTGTTCCTTTGGGCATTTTAATCCTATTGTACTCTCAAAATCCACCTTTTTAGAGATCATCACTCCTCTTTTGTGGTGAAAATCCTATCTAATCCACACATGAAGTCCTCCTTTGAGGCCATAATCATCTTCCCCTTTTGGGCATTATATTCATCATATCAAGTCCACTCTTATGGCCATATTCATGCCCTTTTTAGGGGCACCATATTCATCATATCAAGTCCACCTTTGTGGCCATACTTTCCCCACTTGGGGCATATTTTATTTCCTTTTTTTCCTTCATGGCCATACCTTTCCCCACTTGGGGCATATTTTTTTTTTTTTTTTTTTCTTCACGGCCATAATATCTCCTCGCGGGCATGTTATTTCATCACTCTCTTTTTCATTTCTCCTTCTCAGCTTTTTTAGTGTCCCATTAGGCACCATATCATGCATCCTCATCCCTTGTGGATGTATACCTTTTCCTTGATTCCTTATGTATGAAGGATTTCACATACCTTTCGCATACTATTACGCATACTTTGATGACTTGTCCATGACCCGTTGGTCATCCCATCTTGCATCCATACTGTAGTGGTCTTCACCCACTCACTAATATGTAGAATGTTGTATATCGTCTCCGTTAAGACCGCAATTGATTGTCCTCTCTACCGATGTGGTATTGGAGTCACCGCCATAGTTTTTATTTATATTGCTATCCTTTTTCCTTGGGGCATCTTACCTTGGTAATCATTTTACCCATATTTTCCTCACCCCCCCGCCTTTTTCATATACCTTTTTCAAATGCATCATCGATTTCACTTGATGTCATCAATCCCTATTTGAGGGAGCTATAGATTTGGTCCGAGCTCTGTAAAATTATAACACAATAATAACAATAATGCAAACTTCACTAATAATATTCACTGTATCAAAACATTCAGAGATGATTACAAATATATAGGAAGATACTTGCCTATAATTAGGGAGATATAATCTTCGCTCATATTGCACATGAATCTTCCTCAATCTAAAACCCATAACACTAAACTAGCTACTTAACAATACGAGATATATTGTTATAACAATATATCTCAACAACCTATATCATAATATTGTTTATAACAATATTACTATTAAATATTAACTAACCTAAAACCTCTAATGCAATGTAAACATTAATATCCTAACATTACTCCCTTAATGTTTACATGGTAGAAAAATAACTTTCACACTTCCTCTACAGCCTGCCACCCATGTTTGCTCATGATCTTGATACAACACTTGAATCGAAGGTAGAAGAAGGAAAAAATCAACTTCTCATCAACCAAACACCGTCAGAACAAATCGATCAAGAAGATGGGAACACGCTCAAGAATCATCTGCTTATCAACCAGTCACTCTAGGGAACACATCGACCTAGCAAGAAAGTGTGGGAAATCAAGCAGAACACGTTTGAGTAATATTCAATGTTTTTCTAGAGGCTATCCACAAACCTAGGTATGAACAGGAACACATTTGACTTTTCAACCTCTTCAAGACTCATGATGTTGTGTTTCTCTATGTTATTTGTTCTTCATTATGTTATTACATTGGGGAATTATGTAGGAACAACAGCATATACAAGTGAACAGGAATGAACCTCTGTTTTTATTCTTCACACCATACTTACAAGCTAAAATACTAAAGTCCACACCAAAATGAAGTGTATATATAAAACACACTTCACACACGTGCCACCAAATCATTATGTGCAGCCCCATCATTGGTGACTAATGAGAGGTCATTGATTGACCTCTATCCTTCGATGCCTCCATCCTCCAGTAAATGATGTTGCTTACTCAACAAATATGATCATGAAGAACATTTGTTTCCACTTTGAGCTTATTTTTTCTTCCCTCCCACAATGTGAAACATTTTATTTTTCGAGACATTGTGTAACACCGAAAATGCGTCCATGAGGAATTTTTTTATTTTTTTAATTTTTTTGCAAATTTTTGACAACACGACTTTTACACAAACACTTTTTGACATTTAACGAGACAATAATAGCTTGGAAAATGACTCTGAATGAGTATTCACTCTTAATAACCATTTACTAAACTCACAACTTATCGACACTATAATGGGCACAACATTCTTTGACCAAACAAAAAAAATATCTTTATAATGACCTACTATTTGAACCAAAATAGGAATCAATTTATTGGCATGGATTCTCCGTTGAAGACAATGAAACAAATAACTTTTAAGAAACACCACAATTTTGACTTTAAACTTTTAATAAATATGAGACTAGAAAATTACCAAGATTTTAGTTTTACCAACACGACTCCATATTGAAGAACAAACTATTAAACTAATTTGTATTGAAAATAAATTAAAACATAGACTTTATTTGATGCAAGCTAGGGGATGTTGAAGCACTTGTCATACAAATAGTCCGTGCTTTAATCCAATATTATTTATCCTCTGATTTGCAGATTGGATATTGCATATTTCTTGTTTTCCAATGTAGAAAGGAAAGCTGACAGGTACATGGAGGTCGAAAAAGAAGAACAAACAGGTGTAGGTATCTATGAAATCCACGTGTGTCAAGGTCTTATTGACACGTGAATTCCTATGCCTACTAATATGCAAAACTCATAGCAAAATTTGGAGTCCTCTTAGAAGCCCGCAGCTGATGATATATCTTCTACAAGCACTCCACTATAGGATGAGTTGTCACTAGGATCTTATCCCATGATCTGATAGAGACATGTAACCAAATCACATCCGTGACATTATCTACGTAGGTGCGAGTTGATATGTTTGAATGCGTAGGTATGCTCAGGACTATAGAAGGAGAATGGGCAAGGTGTACGAGTCTTTGTTACAATTCAAACAATGCCGATACCTCAATAAAGAAACCAGACTGTAATTCATGTTGCACTTTTCTTGTTGCCACCTCCTGGACGCCTTCAAGTTAAACACGTGCAACTATGCACAAGATGACGAGGATATTAATTTATCCTGACTGAAACATGAATGTAAATACTGTAGTGATCATTTAATCGAAACATAAACAAGATCAATATATTAGAATTCAAAGCATAAATACAATATATAGCAGATGACAGACGTCTCTCTCGGGAAGATTTTGAAACTATCCTATGCTAATGGATCAAACAAGTAACATCAACATCAAGTTATATCCATTAGCCTTCCATCATAAGATATCCACCTACTCTGATACCAAATATAGATTTGGTATGAGCACTGTAAAATTATAACACAACAAGAATAATAATAATAATGCAACCTTCACTAATACCATTTATTGTATCAAAACATTTAGAGATAATTACAAATATATAGGAAGATAATTGCCTATAATTAGGGAGATACAATCTCCACCCATATTGCACATGAATCTTCCTCAATCTAACAAACCATAACAATAAACTAGCTACTTAACAATACGAGATATATTGTTATAACAATATATCTCAACAACTATATATTCTAATATATATCGTAATATTGTTTATAACAATATTACAAATATTAACTAACCTAACACCTCTAATGTAATGTAAACATTAATATCCTAATATCATCGAACTCTCATATTTTTTTGTCTCATGGTTTACTAGATCAAACCACTCAACAAAAAGGGAAAAATGTAGACACCTAAATTCGGTATCTATACCCTTAATCGCTCCTGTGTGCATATTTATTTTATTCATCCCCTTCATCTAATTAAATTCCATCTAATCCTCATTAATTAATTAAACCACATTAATTAATTAATCATTTAATATATTACATTATTTCATCCATGTTAATATTGTAATTAATTAATCCCTATTAATTAATTAATACCCTTAATCTTTCCCTAACCAACCTGCTATTTAGGATATTTTTATCCTAAATTCATCCCTTTTATTTTATAATATTTTCTCCCATCTATTTTTATGCCCTAACTACCTTAAATTCATCCCCAAGCAATCTAATCCCACCTACATGCTTTAAAGCATTTAGCCAATCCTTAAAAACACAAAATCATGCCAAAATCATAAAAGCTTTCCCATTGGGGAAACTCTCCTCACAATCGGCATCGACCCAACCAGTCACCATCGACCATATAAAATTGAATCCTTCTTTTCTAATTTTCAATCAGAATCAGATGCATGCAAAAAACATCTCGAGCTCTTTTCGATCCGTGAACTTTCTCTCGCTCGAATCCTTCTACATTAATCACAGACATCCTGGACATCATTTTAGTGTGCTTACATTGTTCACGATCATCTTTCATGAGATTTATTGGTATCTCTGTATAAATTTATTGATATTTTTATCAAATAATATTTGTATTTCTCATGTCTAATCTTTCGCAGTTCGAGATCATTCACAACAACACTCAAAGCTTCTCCAGCAATCTTCTTTTCTAGTCTTTTGCTTATAGGTTTTCCTTCTCATCCATTCATCCTCGGCTTTATCTAATCCTCGCTACAATTGACGTTGACCTATCATATTTTCATTGACATAGGCCGAGCTTTTAAAACAGACCTCTTCCACTACTTTTCTAAGTCGTTTCCTAGAGTTTTATGCCCCTGGTCTCTCCCTGTAGACTACTCATAGCATACACATATCCCTAACATCCTCTAGTTGGGATTCAGATTCTCCAAGTCTACATTTTCATCCTACAATCCAGATCTGTCTTCCCACATCACCGTTAACTCGCTTGTACATAGTTTGGGTCGCCATCGACCCAAAGTAACAATCAATTTGATTATTATAATCTAATTTTATTTTAAATCAATCTCAGTCATTTTTTAGATTCAGTAACATTTTTATTTTTGCATGATATCTTCTACTACAGTCCTTACATATCTCTTTCTAAACAAATGGGGGTTGACATCCGTGAAAGGAAGCTAATCACTTCTTAGAATTGCATTGTCGTCAGAAACCCCGCATATATCTATCTAATCCATATTCATTCCATTTTTGCAGGTCTATTAATTTTCAGCGAGAATCACCACTCTTTCGCCCGTATTCATCACATCACACATCCGAGGTAACATAAACCCTCTAGCATTTCTTAGTTGCTAGTTGCTTTTATCGCTAGTTCATTTGCTTGATCGGTGAGGAAGTTTCTTGTCCAACACTTTTCAATAATAATGTTACATAATTCCTACAATTACAATCCCTTAATATTTTAGAAAAACATACAAGTCAATAACCATTTCTTGATACCAATACAAACCTCATAAATGAAACAATAATACCCTTTCCATAATAAGGTTCCAAATATAATTATCATGTCAAAATCACATACAACTCATGAGGAATAAAACATGTTTTAATAATAATTACCAATTCGACTAATAAATCATTTTCCAAATCTTAATAAAAAATCTGATTCAACCAATATATTTGTGTAAAACACACTATCAACAATAACACTTTAATTTCGAGATTCAAAATGACCACACACCAACACAATGCTTATCAAAATAATCATATCATTAAAAAGCAAATCAAGGATCACACAACCCATGTATACCAAGGTTAAATACCAAAAGCCAAATCAAACAACAATATCTACTAAACAATAATGTCTTTCTAATGATATTAATCTATAATTACTATAATTCGAGCAAAAATCCCTTTTAAACATTATTACATAAATGGGTTGAAACATATAATTTTCTAATCATACACAAAACAATATCCATTTTTCCATATTCCATCAAAACAATCACATTACTTATGAGGGATGGTTTCAAATGAAGATACTTCTCAAGGATGTGGTTATAGTGCAATAACCAAGTCCACCATCTACATTCATAATAGTAACAATAATATTTTTAACTATTATACAAGTACCCAAGAAACCATGTTATTATAAAAAAACACACTAGGGTCATAATGACCATAATTAGTTCCCCATGGATTTAGCAATGAAATAAGAGACATACCTCATATTTTTATAATCTTTTTGTTTTATTCTAGGTTAAGGGAGTCTAACTATCACTAATGTGATATTATGGTTACTAGTAATAAATGTACTAAACACCGTATGGTAAGCATAAGAGCTACGCTATACAACAACAACACATACCGATTTATGCAATTATTTCCTACTAGCCATTACTTCATTTCATATCACAAACTTTTTGAAGCATAAGGTAATTATTAACAATCCCAAGGTCTCTTTGATATGAGGTCATCATGCTCAATTCATACAATAAACATCTTGTTTTCTTAATAAATGGGAGTAACCTTCAAGGTTAGAAACATACACCAAAGATCAACTATACAACATCATATTTCTCGAGAGGATAAAGCCTACGATAAAAAACATTACAATAATTGAATAGCCAATGTTAGTGTGAGTTAAGACACTTGGTGGTTAAACAACCTTATTAATTAAATCTTACATCAATATTAAATTAGTTTTTTTCTCGTTACCACATTTACTAATATAATTTATTCTTCTTAAAAGTGAACTCGACCACACCATGGTACCAACTCGATCTCACACAAGCGTAGTCAACATCGCAAGAATGGGAAGGGAATTACATTAATTTTACCACACTACCTCCACTCCTAAAGGTAACCAATGCAATATTAGTGATTACAGTGTGTTTCACTATTATGGTTCTACATGTTTGTGAAGTTGGTACTTGTTGTATTGGGATAACACTTTTATTTCCTCCTACCTATGTATTTCAAGTGCTTGATTCAGTGATCCAATATTCATCATCCTAAATGCTTGTGAGCTAGATGTAGTTTTAATATGACTAAATGGTTCTCCACTTAGATGTTTTAAGTGTGAAACCTTTTTTACTAAAAAGTGGAATGCTTCATCCAATACTTCCTTCTTTTTCCCCTTTTATAGCTCATCGTCACTATTAGCTTCAATTCTTACTATCTATATGATTGGAAAAATATAGTTTCCCATTGGGTTATCAAATTTAAGGATTAATTCTAAGTCCAAACACATGATGTAGATATAAACATGCTCAAGGAGTGATAGTGTTGTAATTCTAGAGGATAGTGACCTCAACCTGAGAATATCTATAGGTTTTTAAGGCATGTACCTAAGATAAATATAGGTATCCTACTAGGATTTAGAATAAGAGTAATCAATGGGTGGATAAAGCCAAAGGGCATAATATAATAAAAAAAAAAATGCAATAGTTCAAAGCAAACATACATCTACTCTAGTATATAGCATTGAGTGACTAACATACAATATACATGTACAATATAAAATACCGAAGAGGGTTAAAAATACTTACCTATAATATGTGTGTGACCATTGATGCATAATCCTCCCCAAAGATAACAACACCAATAGAGAATCGATATGGGTGGGGAGGGAAAGATCCATAAGAAAATATTTGATCTTAACTCACTATGGTGACCCAAGCTAAACAAAAGTAATATCCAAATCTCCAATTCCAACAAGCAAATGTGAGATAGTGTAAAAAATATGCAAGTTATAAGTGCCTTCATGTATGATAAAAGTGATTTTTTGGTGGTGGTTTATCAAAAATAATCTAGAGTTTGTGTGTGTGTTGTGTGTGTGTGTGTGTGTGTGTGATTTCATCTCCTAATGGTTATGGAAAATCCAAGAATGACACAATTTCCCATGGGAAATGTTGTCATCCTTGGGGAACCATAATGCCAAAATATGAGAAACATGGGAGATGGAGACCGGAAGGTAAATAGAGGCAAGTGAAGAAGGTCTAGGGTGACTAAAATCTAGGATGATATCATGTAATAAGCATTAATAAGTAGACATAATGAGATAAGTTGACATAATGGGTGAATAAAGGGAAGAAACAAAGAAATTATAGGGTAACTATGGCATAATAAAGACATCTCTCAAATGTTTTGATCTAGCCCACATGACCAAGTATGATCACACCCCAATCCCAATAGACCCTTAAGGAACCTACTCGGGAGGAATATGCACAATCAACACATGCACAAAATAAATGGTTATCAAGTGTCAAAACTATGGTGTATACATATGCTGCAACTAAATATCATTATGTGTTACAATTGAGAAACACATGATGGTCTTTGAAAATATATATGCAACACATAAAATCAAAAGTAAATGTTGAAAGTAAATCAAGTAATGAAAGTGTTGTAAAAAATAATGAACTACACTAAATGAAATATATCTACCTCATACTTACTTTCTAGTGTTGTTTGGCTTGCTTGTGGCAAGTTTAAAAGATATTTAATACCCCGAATAGGTACGATTGAAAATAAACACTAGAAGATAATTATTGAAATAAGACATAAATCACCTAGCTAAGAGGTCACGGTAAGGATATAGATGAGCCTCAAGATGATGAGAAAGGGGCTTTTGGCTAAATTTGGTAGAGGTACGTCTAATATATCAAAATGAGTGCATTACATCCATGATCTTAGTGCAATTTTAGGAATTTTTCTAGGGTTTGCTATCTACAAGATATGAAGGTTTGAATATTAGAAGAGATTACATTGAAAAAAGTTTTAAGAATTATTATAAATAGTAAAGGGATAAATTCATTTGTCACTTTTCTAATTGAGATTGAAAGAAACCGAGATCTAAGAGTACATGAATTGATAAATTTTAGTAACAATGGTGAGAGAACGAGATGGAAAATGGGGTGGTGAGACATGGTACACAACAATGTGAATCCCATGGTGGGTTTTGTTTTTAAATCGGGAAAGGGTAACTAGCAGAAAAATGGAAAAATGTATGTTGGAGATAATTTAGCTAGAAAAATTTACCCCAATGAAGGTTGACATGTAGCTCATGTTAAATTCTAGGTGGGTTTGGGAGCGTTGTGATTTTTGGAGTCATTAGGTAAGGTTCTTTCATTAAATACTAGAAAACTCATAAACCCTTAAAATAGATTAGATGGGTCATGCTAGGATGATTGAATGTTCTAGGTCCGATGGCATTTAGGATTGGGGGACTTGTTAGGATGGTCGATAGAATTTTTCTATAAGGGTTGATGGTGTTAAGAAGTAAGAATTTTTCTTAGGGCCGATGACATTAAGCCGTAAAGGAAAATGAAGTTCTTAGATGTAGTTTATGTGTTTGTATTTTTATAATTATATATATATTTATGATGAATTTGGGTTGAGATCTTATGGGTACTTATTGGTTAGTATTTTGCATGTGTTATGGAGGATCCGACTGTGGAGATAAATAGATGACACATGGTTACTAAATTTGTTTTTAGGGTTATTCACATAGGATATTATTAATTTACAGTGGCCTTTGTTTTGTAGGAATTATTTAGAAGGTGTGGGTCCCATCAGATCTATACTTGATACAAAAAATTGGTCCATTACGAGTTTAGATCTAACACCTTCGTGGTGGAAGGCCGATGGATAAATTATAAATTTTGTAGTGACACTATAGTTTGTTCATGTGATAGTGGTATTTCTCATTCACGAGTTTGTATGTTTTTTTATCTTTGCTTGAGTTCCCTTGGGTAAACCTACAGCAAGATAAGACTCTCCACCCATGATCCCTTCTTTTCCTACACTCTTTTCTTCTTCATTTTTTCTTCCTCTGTGTTGCATGCAACCTCATGATCCACTAAGTGTTTAATAATATATGCGACCTCCTTCTCCACTTTGCACTCTAGTTTCAGGTCGAGTGTGCCCAACCTCATGTTCATTGGTAGGGTTAGGGTTTTCCTTTATAACCTATGTGTTAGTCATGTTGACACCCTCTTCATCCATATCCATTACATGTTCATCCTCAAAGCACTTTTCCCGACCTTCCTCATCTAATTCATCAACAAGATGCACTTTTGGACTTGGCTTCTTAACTAGCTCTTCCTCACTTTCATCTCCTTCTTCTTCCCGACTTTTTGTCTTCTTAGAGTCCAAACTATGGGCTATTTTTTTTTCTTCTGTACTCGAGACCTTATTTGAACAAGCTTCCTCCTTACATAAGTACTTGTCCCGCCTCCTTTCTTTCGAGGTTTGTCTGTGGGCGTGCTTGGAACTGGAGTTTTATCTTTTCTCACTTCGTCATTTCTACTTATAGTAGAAGTCTCTTCGCACCCTCACTTATTCAGTTCAACGTGCAAAGGGTTGTTCAGAATTCTCACATCATCTTCTATGAATTATCCATCCATAAACCAAGGCCTTAGATAAATATATATCCTTGTTACATCCACTTAAGCTATTGGACAAGTTAATGGCTTCAAAAATGTATGCTTTCTAAAACATACTTCTCCTCATACGCATGCTTCTTGGGGTAGAAAGTTTTTGAAGCATCTCATGGTGATCCTTATCCACTTTTCTTAGATCATACCTCAATTTTTGTGCCTCCTTAAATCTATTCACCGCAGCCCGAAAGAACTCCCTGAAAAATGAAAACAAAATTTTACACCATGGGATTTTAGTGTCATCAGTCAACATAAACCTCCCAATACAAAATTGTTAATACATAGTGAAATCAACAACTCCATCCACAAGGGCGGGAAACTATTTTGGAATCCTCCACTCAGCGCTAAACACATCACGCATTTGTTTATACCATTTTTCCATGTGCACCTTGTATATTGGTGTCACCGTGTCATAGGTATACTTAGAAAATCATTTTGCAAGGGAGGGATCTTCTGTAGGATACTCCCATATCTTGTCTTTAGGCCCATTGGGCACCCCAATCTCTGAAAACACTATTACAAGAAAATATTTCCAAACATGATCTTATCTCCATCGCGTGTAGCATCAATAATATCTTCAGCTATAAAGGAAGCAATGTTGTATATGGCTCCTGATATATTTTTGCATACATAAAGCCACCTTTTATTTACTTGAGTCCATCTCTCCTACCCACTTAGCTTTGTGATAGGATCTTTCAACTTTACAATATCAAATGTGCACCTACCCTTCTTGTATTCAAACTCCTTGGCATATTTCTTCACCTCTTCATCATTACCTAAGTCATCATCAAAAGAGCTATTGGTATTAATAAGTCCAGTGTAATTCTCAATCAATAGTACAGTTGATACACATCCTTCTGCCAGCAAAATAGAAGTAGTCTTCATGTACATGTAACATTAACCACTAATATAACCTTTTATTTTTTTCTGAAGAATGGAAGCTCATATAGTTGTAGCAATCCAACCTTCTTCAACAATCTCTTCACCCTATCATCATATACCAGTTTATCTTATGTAGTTATTTCTTCTATTATCTAAATGAGCTCTATTGTCATGTCATGCATGGTAAAGTCCGTTCGATGGTTATAATCACTAATTTTCATGCTCCTAACATGGGATGCCCACTCTTTTCCCATTAGCACTCCATCTAGGTATTGCATTTCTAAGTACCATTCCTCCTGGATGTCGACTGTGGGGGTAGGTTTTTCTTTTCCCTTTCCTCTTTTCTTTGGTTACCACTTTCTTTGGTGCCATTTTAAACATGTAAAATCAAACTTCTACCTTGTGCCTTGCTTTTTCGGCACTTTAAATCTCCTGTCACAAACTCTAGGCACAACATAGGTATATTTTGTTTAAATTTTGAATTTTGTGCCCTAATTTACAAAACCCTAACTAGATATAATCAAAATTCCACACCATGTTGTCCAATCTACAAGAATCCTTCCAAAATAACTCTCTTCACTCGGTCTTGTTCTGATCTATCCTATGGTGTATGATTCTTCACTTTAAAATGATTTATTTCTCGATTGCCAAAGCTTGCCCTAGGTCACATAATAATTCTTCATAAATTTACGCAAGGTAAGGTAAAAATGATTTACCCCGATGCTCCTTTTATAGTGTTTTAATTTTTACTTGCATTAATTTCTTTCCAACTACCATTATACGATTGCATTAAATTCATCTTTCCCATTTTTCCCACCGTTTCTACATCTCCAAGCGCATTTCCTACACGTGTACCAACTACAACCATCCGGCATGCAAAATACTTTATCGACCCCTTACCTCCTTACGCATGCACCATGCAACAAAGTACATCCACCTTTGTGCCTTACACCAAGTAGCTATCCATGTCGCTACCTACCTCACATTTCCCGAGCGCTTATTCACTGTATGTGTATTTTCCTTTTGGCATCATCCTTATTATCACCATTCTTCTTATGAAACCTTACCATCATTTTTCGTAACCAATCATCACAAACACATGCACACTCCTATATGGTACTTAGGATTTTGAAAATCTCTACTTTCTCCTCCGCGATTTTTCTTTCCTTCTACCCCACACTAAATATATGTGTTGTCCTCTACGCATGAACTTAAATGATAGTAATAAACATCTAGCACTCAAACACACTTATTACAAAAAAACACCAAACTAAATTGACAAAGAATAATGACAAGGAAAGGAAACACATATAAAGGAATGCATTAAATGAAATCTAATATAAATGGCAAGGTTACCTTATTATAAACACCTTAAGAATTATTAATGGTAGGGCTTCATCCTACTCCCGTTAAAGTAACCGAAAACCGTGTTCCATCCAATGCCTATAATGTCAAGTACCTGAATCAAGTATATAAGTCACAACATATGGTCCCAACCAATGCACTTGGAACTTTCCAAGATTACGTAAAAACTTTGAATCATACAGAAGAACCATTTTTCCAACCTCAAACTGCTTATTCTTAATATTCCTATCGTATCATGCCTTGTGTCTATCCTTTTGTCTTCTAGATCCACCTAGAAATAGTACACCTTTCATACAACTACATCATTTTATCAATGCACTCTTCAAGTGCTTTCTCATCATCCAATCCACCTGCGTGCACAATACCCAGGAAAGGTAACATAAATTCCACAAGTAAAACAACCTTTGCGCCATACACCAACTGAAATGGTATGGCCTTATTCAACCTCTTATAGGTTTTCCGTATGCCCAAAGTACAACAGAGACTTTTTCATCCCAATCCTTCCTTCCAACATCATAGATATTAGTCAATGTATGTCCCAATATCTTGTTTAAAACCTCAATAGTTTCATTTACTTGTGGGTGATAGGGTGTTAACTTATGGCGTGCCACCATAAACTCTTCCAACAAGATCCTAATGGTCTCATTAATAAAATGAGTTCCCATATCACTTGTCGACTCAATGGACATTTATATCTATTGATTATATTCTCCCACAAGAACCTTGCCATTGTAGTTTTCGGCAATCCTTTGTAGGCAATGCTTCTTCTCACCTTGTAAGATAATTTGTACAAGTTATAATATAGTGTGAACTAGTCTCGCACGGGGTGGGTAAATAGGACCCACAAAGTTAATTGCCCACTTTTAAAAAGGTTCTGCACTAGCAATAGGCCTCAAAGGAATTTCATCTCTATGCCCAAGATTTCTAAGGCATTGACAATGGTCATAGGCCTTACAATATTCTATACAATCCTTGTAAATCATTTCCCACCAAAGGCCTACCAATAAAATCTTGTGCGTGGTAGCATTTCTTGCATAATGTCCACCTGTAATCCCACCATGAGATTCCTCCATAATGGCAGTACGCTCATGCTCAATTACACACCAATGCAAAACCTCATCCCGACCTAACTTGTATAAATCTCCACTAATTAACATGTAGGGCGCAACATGTATAGCAAGTTGTTTCTTCTCCAAATCCTTCATTCCTTCAAAGCAACACTTATACTCAAGAATATAACAATATCCTCTAAGTTAGAGGGTGCATAGTTCAATCTAATTTTTTTGCATCGACATTGTATCCTCAATGTTTTACACATCCTCACTTGACTTAATCCTTGATAAATGATTTGGTCCTGAGTTACTCTTGCTTGGCTTCACCACTACCTGTAAATTACAATTCTTGGACCAAGATAATCCACCTACATATGTTCCTTTGCAAAACATGCTTATTGACCATATACTTAATTTCCATGTGATCTGTATAAAATATGAACATAGTTTCCAACAAATATTGCCTTTTTTTTTGTATATAAATCATGGACAATGCTTCGCACTCGTAGTTATATAATTATGTTCAGCCACGTTAATTTATCTGCTAGCAAAGAAAATAGGATGATCAACAATACCTTCTCCATGTTGGGCTAAAAATGTGCCAATGGCCATTCCATAGGTGTCCACATGCACATGGAATGGTTTGGTCCATCAAGGAAAGTGCTAGAATAGGTGCAGAAGTAAGCCTTTCCTTCAATGTCTCAAATACACGTTGTTGCACCTCTCCCCAATGGAACTTTCCCTTACTCTTCAACAAGTCCTCCAAGGGGAGACTATCCTAGCATAACCCATGATAAACTACTTGTAATAACGCATGTGCCCCAAGAATTTGCGCACCTTGCTCGGGTTATTATGTTCCTCTAAGGTGAAAATATATAGCAACCTTAGCAGGATATACCAACAAGCCTTCCTTACATATGATATGTCCCAACAGAGTTCTAAAGAGTGTAGCAATTACACACTTCTTAATTTTTAGGGAGATTCTCAACTACCAACACCTCTCGAGCATAAGTCTTAAATTATCACAATAGTCCTTAACTAGCCCATAAATAATCCAATCATCCAAGTAAACTTGTAAAAACTTATGAATGAATTCTTGAAATGCTTGCACAACAATGCGTGAAAAGACAATAGGTGTATTATTCAATCCAAAAGGCATAATTGTGTATGAAAAACTTCTCCACTCAGTGGTGAAATTTGTCTTTATTGATATTTTTTTGTAATTTGCACCGATGATATCTAGAAAATCCATCAATTAAGGAGTAGATTTTGCACCCTATATCTCCTTCCAAAATCTCCTCTCGTAAACGGTGTGGGAAAAGGATCCATAACACAAGCAACATTAAATTCCCTATAATCCACACAGATCCTTATCCTTCCATCCTTATTTATGATTATCACCATAGGGATAACCCACTCTAAATCTTCGATGGTCTCAATGATTCCAGACTTCAACATCTTATTAATATATTCATTTACCTTGACATGTAGATTAGGATTCATCCTATAAGGCATCTTCTTAATCGAGTGCATAGGTTCCTTTAACTTGATCCTCATACCACCCAAAGAGTGATGTACCCCTTTAAACTCCCCGATAGCCTCAAGGAAATAATTCTTGGAAGTCATGCAAAGAGCTTAATTATCTTTTGCAACCTCTAATTAAGACCAATAATCACCAATGATGGCCTTATTAGGTTCTCAGTATATGTACCAATGTTGACCTTCTTCATTTTCATAGTTTGATGATACACGCACACCGCTCATTTACACTATCTAAGACCTCATGTGTACCCACAGTATGATCAACATCCATATTTTCCACTTATTCTTCATCAATCGT
Source organism: Taxus wallichiana var. yunnanensis (assembly GCA_018340775.1). Taxonomy (NCBI): domain Eukaryota; kingdom Viridiplantae; phylum Streptophyta; class Pinopsida; order Cupressales; family Taxaceae; genus Taxus; species Taxus wallichiana. The sequence continues at coordinate 343,042,143 of CM031235.1, read as the reverse complement.
GTAAACCAACTTTCCTTTTTCTTTTTCTAACCAAGCATTCCCAAGTTGTTCTTCATCTGTCTCTTCTTATTCAAAGTGCACCTCTAGATCTGAATCACCTATTAATTCTTGAATAAGCTCCTCAACCTTTGCATTATCTCCCACATTCAAGTGGTTTATACTCTATAATACCTCATTTATCACTGTTTAGTAGAAAAATAGTTAGATGTCCGAATCATACTTGTAATCAATTCTTGTCAATTCCCCTTTCTCTGTTCAACTCCTCATAAACATACCATGCGCGCACATAGCCATGTAAAGTGAAGTATAACTTATGCACCCATAGTGAAGGTGGTAAGAGTTCCTTCCCCTATCTAGATTCTCTCACACTCTTTAGCGTGATGCAAAGTGTCAAGCCCCCATGAAATTTGCATGTCTTGGTAGGTGCATTGCTCCTAAGAAATATAGTAGAGAAAGTGATTCTCACTTCTCACCACTCTAAAAGACTATCTCTATGTGTAATCCACCAAAGGTGTTGTTTTCCCACACAAGATATATACTAGCATATTCCTTCTCTCCACTTGATCTTTTCGTTGGGCTTCCATAGCGCATAGAAATACGTTAGGATTTCCTTCGCTAGTGTACTTTGGTACCTAGTCACTTCCCAAATGCCTAACACAATGTGGCATGCTTACATGAGTAATTATAATCTTCATCTCACGCCCATCCATTTGATAAGTCCCATGTGCCTAGTTGTCACATGCAACACTGGTTGTATCACTCATATGCTATACATCATCCCATTAAATAACACCTTCCTTTGATGGCTCAAGCACTTCAAGGTATCTAATGGTACGAACATAAATTCTATTCAAATCCTCTTCACTCAAAGGTTCCACATAATGTGTAGCTTTTCCATCTGTTAAAGGAATGATCGTGTGCTCTTCCTTGTTCTCAAAATTAATATAACTTTTATTAAAGTGCGGATCAACATTGTTTGTGTAGCATCAAGGGTGCCCATGTAAAGTGGGAAAACTATATGCTTCTACAAGTGCTAAGACCTCAAAGTCCCCAGTAAACTTGGCCCTTTGTATAGTAATAGTGGCATCCTTCAATACTCCAATGGGTGTGGCTTTATTCATATTCGCCATATACAACACGTTTGAAGATGGTTGTAATGGTGGCCTCCCCATCTGATTCCATTCATCCAAGGTGAGTACATTCACTTATGCACCTATGTTAATCAATATATTTCTTAACAACCATCCATCAAAACCGCATTCGAGGTAATATATTTTTCATGATCAAGATTATTGAGGAGGTAATTTCACATGAAATATCAATTCTCTCGCACCCAACTTTTTGAGTGCAACACCTTCCCCTTAACCATTCCCCTAACAACAAAATGGTTTTTTCTTCATGTGACATCTTACAAACCTCCTTTAATTCATCAACATATTACTGAGGAAGCTCAACCGATTTTTCTTGCTCCACTTCGAACTTCTCTTTCCATCATTGTATCTCACCTTGTAAGTTTTTAATAACCTCCATAGTTTTATGATATACTTCCTTTTGATGGGTAGGATCTGGATACTTTACATGTAATACCTCTTGTTTTGTAATAACAGGTTTCTTCTTTGGAGTCTCATGCACGCATGCAGCCTCAGCGTGTGTAGTCACCAACACAAGTATCATCTCAAGGTCAAGTGTTATTTTTGGCATCCACTGATCTTCCATAATGTGTTGTACTCTAACCATTCTCGCACCCTTATCCTTCTTGTGTTGCTTTCTCATATGCTCATAAAAATATGGGAATTCCTTAAACTTGTGATTCTTTCCACACTAGGAGAAAATAATGTTCTAAGGGCATTCACACCTATAATGATCAAGGGATCCGCATGTATAACAAGTTCCTCATGGAAATTCACCTCTTCCACCGCTACAACTTTGGCCTCTAAATCCTCCACAATAACCTCTACCTTGGCCATCTCCACCAGTAACACCCTTCATTTTGATTATGATTATGATGCTCACTTTGTAGAATTGTTTGCAACACTAGTATGATATACACCAGCCAATGACATCATGAATCTAATTAATCAAGAACAATTCTCGGTATCATGAATGGTAGAATTACAAATCTTACAATGACAAGACACATTCTTTCTCATCACACGTTATAACAAGGGGAACCTACTTAAATCATTATCCAAATAATAGATATCACAATCTAGCAACATGGCACACACCGATTTACAAGGGAAAATATCCTTAGTATGTTCTTCCACCTTGTAATCCATACACCAAATACCATTGCGCATCTCATGGGCTGAATTAGCTGATAAATTTTCCAACTGTTTTTCCATAGATGTAATATGAGCTTCTAAAAATGGGCTAAAACTAGTGTCTACGCTCCCAACTGCCTCGTAACACATATTTTCCTCAAGTGCCTCACATGGATTTATAAATGTCTTATGTGATAGCGCCTTCTAAAAGGTGTGATAAAACCACTAACAAAGCATTGAGCATGTTGACTATGGTGGATGTCATAAGATAACTTTGACCACAAGGTTTTAAAGTGGGAATCATACTCCCTTACACTCTCATCTATGCCCTGCTTAATATGCTTCAATGCGTTGATGCTCTTCTATTTAAACTTAGGTATATGGAACTCATCTAAGAAATCTTCACGTAACACATTGTAATCTACACAAGTTTGGTTCAAATCATACTTCATATACCAACTATGCGTGTGCCCTTACAAAGTAGTAACAAACTAACTTGCCTTATGCTCAAGAGTTGTGATCCCTTTAGAGTGCCATAGTATCTCACACATATACACATACTTAGCTGCATATTCAATTCCTCTCAGTATTGTGGTACGTGACAAGACATTTCATAATATACTTGTTGGGGTTGGTGTAGACCATGCCCACCAAATCCATAACCTGTATTACCTCCACCTCCAGATCTACCAAATCCACTTGAACCTAAACCACCCGATCCTCCTCCTGTCAGAAAGGGCATCGACCGCAGGCTTTTCCACCTTGTGTTCCCACTGTTTTGCTAAATTCAACACCCATAATCGGTGAATTTTTGCTACTCCCATAAGTATTACCAATGTTCTACACACCCAATCCCTATGCAGATGACACACCAAAAAAAGATGATTGCGTATCCATACGAAAAAATCTTGTATTCAAAGGAAAATGAAAACTACTTGTTGTTACCGACGTACCTACACTAGCTTAATTTTCAACAATTGTTTCAAGAACTGGAACACCAAGCACAAGGGTTTGGTCGTTAGGCTAGATCCGATCGCGTGCCCACGGCTCTTAGTAATTATTCCTCGAGACACACTCTCATCTAAATCAAGAGTTTTATCTACCATGCCTACCCAAATGGAGGAGTACTAGATGCTCTAGATCCATATCTTCCACGTGAGCTCGAATCCTTCGCGGGCCATCTCTCTCTCTCTATAGCTCCAAAGACTCCTCAATGTCATGTCTCTTCATCAAATCCCTCTTGGGTGCTTCATTATACCTAAGCCACCTTTCTTCTCTTTTTCTTTCCACTTCCGTGTCCTCCATCATTCACCACACCTCTCCTTCCCCCACGCGTAGTGGGATTTAGCTAGCCATGGGTCACGCTTCCAAATCTAGAGTTACAATCAAAATCTTAATCGTTAAAGGGATAGTGCGCAAGTAAGATCCTCTAGGTTCTCACAAGAACTAGAAATCAACAACCTCTGGACAAGAATAGGTAGAAAAATGTACTCCAATGTATAACTATGAAAAATACCACTCCACCATTGATCTACAACATGTGTCCAAGCCAAATTGACATTATGAAAAGTCTCGTAATCTTCCCGTGGCCAAACAATTGTTTTATACCTCTCGATTTCTCTTTGATGTGTATAATGTTGGTATCCAAATTTGTTCTCCTTTTCAAGCTAAGCAACATCATAGATTTGACATGGATCTTAGAGACAGATAGATCATAATGTATGTCATTTTATAGCCAGGGATGAGATCTAACTGGCCCTTTGTCACTCAGATTGTGGAGAGATGGATAACACCTTCAAGAGGATTTGACCTATCCTCACTGCTTTAGGTCGTGCCTTTTGACCAGGGTGAGAGGACCCATTTTGTAACCTCTGTCGGTGAAGGAGAACGAATATATCCTTCTTTGCACAAATCTGAAAGGAGACCCTAAGAAAATATGATCAATGCACCACAATTTAACTCTCACAAGTTGTCACTTCTAAAGAATGGTGATATTTCCTAGATAGGGCTAAGGTTACTAAAGACATTATGGAATCCTGATTGCTTCTGCATATTTTGGCAGTAGAATTTATACATTTGTGGACACACAGGGAAAACAAGGGTAGTTCAAGATGGATTCATTGTTTTTGAATAATTTTGGTGGGAGATTAAGTAGGATAAAATTGATTATAACAGATATTTGAGAGACTTCACAACAATTGGAAAGCTAAATGACAGAAAGCTTTGGAATATCTAAAATATTCCTTCAACCAGAAGGTGTGCATCAATGGAGGCCTAGATTTACACGGTTTCACACAATCTCCAAGAATTTAACACGAAGGCTTGAGCTAAAGACTCAATAAAACATCAAAGACCCATGGTTCCTCATGCCTAAGATACACTCGAAGGCTTACAAACAATCTTTATCAACAAATGACAGTGAAGTGCTTTTAAATTGTTTATCTCATCATAAGATGAAGGCTCTTCTTGAAATGAAATTGTTGGAACATAATGATTAAGTGGTCTAGCCAACCCTTAATGTATATGGGTCCATCACTAATATATAATTAATATTTAATAATATGAAATATTTATATTTCTATTATTAAATATGCTAACCTAGGTATATACTTTAGGTTAAATATTTAATATCATGAAATGATTATATTTCTAATAGTAAATACTATAAACCTAGGTGTACGTGTCAACCATTTTAGGTTGAAAAGGTGGGTGGGAGACATATCCGGTCACCTTATCTAAAAAGGACTTTAGGTCATCATTTGATATATTCGAGAAATATATTAAAGGTGTGTAAATCAAGTGATTTAGTTTTACCTAAATAGGGTTTCAAAGGAGGAGGTGATTTTACTAGATGTAAAATAAGTTCTCTTAAGTAAAAGGTTATTTTTAAAATGGTTTTTACCCTATTGGGGTTTTCCACTATAAATACTTTGTGTCACCTATGTTATTTATTTCGTAAGTAATTCTTTATTTACTTATGTTATGATGTAATCTTTATTTAAATATTTATTGTAACATTATGTAATATGTAAGTTGATTAACTCCTTATTTATTAGAATCCTCAAATTCTAACATGGTAATAGAGCGAGGTATATTAAATAAAGTAAGATCAAATGTTTTATATTTTATTTATTTAATTTATACGGGTTTTTTTTCAACCAACTTGAAAGGGTATTTAAAAGTATTCGGTCCCCTTTTTTTTCCCAATTTATTTTGGCATTACATGTGTGCAATTAAACTCTCGATAAAAACAATAGGGTTTTTCAATTTTAAATCCCTAATTTTTGGGGGAGATGTAATAAGATATTATTCTTAATTTCATTTACATTTTGTAAATTATATGGAATTAATGTTTGTTTGAAGATTGATGGTCGCACAGTGAAAGGGGCTTCAAATATTTACCCGCGTGAAAGTCACATACGTAAAAGAAAGGATTTATTACTATATGAAATAATTTTCATGTTTTCTATAATTTCAAATGTTTGCAGGTTAAATATTTCATAAGGTAAATTCATACCCATATTCTTTGGTCCCCTCTAAAAGGATTTGATTTGAAAAACTATAGTTTACAAGTTAATCTATAACTATATCCTATATAATTTGAAAACTATATTATTATTTTTAAATAAAAATATATATAATATAGAAAAAGGTTTATATAATAATTTTATATAAACATCATATTAAAATTTATATAATTTTGAATATATATATATATATATTCAAATCCTTAAACCATATTAAAATTACATGGGATTTAAGGAAGAGTCAAGACCATATTATAAGCCTAAGTTTAAATCATATTTAAACTTAACTTATAAATCTAGGCATATATAGTTTTTTTAAAGAAACAAACCTAAGTTTGAATCATATTTTTATATATGGTTATTTTAAACTACTTAAAATATAAATTTTATTAGATTTGGTTTATACATGTTTTAAAAAAAATCAAAGTGCTTACTTTTTTATATAAGGGGGTCCGTGTTTATTTCTTGGCTATGAAGGGATTACTTTTTAAATCTTAATACCTATTAAATAAAACCTAACATGTGTCCCTAACCATTTCTATTATCTATGTAAGGGGCCGGCCCCATTCATTTAGATCTTATAGTTTATAAAAACTATATAAATAAACTTATTTAAAAGTTTTCTTTTATATAAGAGTGGGAGTGGAGAATAAAATGAGATAATATCTCACGTATAAATGTGGAACTCTCAAGTATAAATGGAGAATTAAAAAAATGACTTTATTTGTAGTTAAATATTTATTAAAATATTGGTAGTTATAGCCATATAAAACTTTTAAAGTTTTTAGCATAGAATTATATAAAATATTTTACAATATTTCCATACTTTTAAATGTGTGCAGTGGTAAAATTAAAAGTAAACGAAGATAGGAGACAGATTCATGAAAATAGGGATTTCAATTTATTTTATTGGTCGGGTGAAATTATTTGTCCCCTCTGTAAAATATGCAGGTTAATCTATACTCTCATAAATATACTTGCACTTGGTAAAATTCTTTTAACTTGGTCTATGTCCTTTAAACCCCTTTAATAAGGGTTATGTGTTTTTAATATAAAAACAATATACTATAGTTTATAATTTTTATGAACTATATGTTGTTTTTTATTTTTATTCTATAAATTATATACATTTTTTTAATAAAAATGTATATATTTTTACATTATAAATTATAATAGGTTATTATAATGTGTTAAAATATAACCTCCCTAATATTATACAAAAGAAGAAATTTTAGAATTTCACATTCTGGAAATACACAAGTTTTAGCTTCATTAAATTTGATGGTCAAATGATCACATGGTAGACCAAACATAAGACAATATGAGGATCATTTAAATGTCAAATTTAAGCTCGTAGGTTCCAGAAAACTTTAATTGTGTTAAAATTGATGGTCAAATGACCATCATGACAGACCAAAAAATAAGTCATTATGACAGTCATTTAGACATCAAATTTAAGTTGGCCAGATCTTTGTCTACATTAATTTTTTTAGAAATTTGAAGTTGTTATGCATTCTTAGGGGTCTCTTCTTCACTTCTATATGGTTGGAAATATTTTTTATATAAATCTGGGGTATAATGTAAAACTCTTTATAATGCAAGTTATTATTTTGATCATGGGAGGTTAATTAGTATGCATTGTAATGACAAAATTAGTTATGATCAAATAGTTTCTTTAGATCTGTAAAATTTAGATATGATTCTATTAAAAGTGTTGTTTTTATTGATAAATATGTATCTAACTCTGTGGTACATTGTATATTATAATGGGGTGTGTTTTATAGGTTTAGGAAAACAATGACGTCCAACTATTTCTGTCTTGATAAAACCCAGATCCTGAATGAAACCAACTACAACATTTGGGTCAAAATAGAATTTATTACGAGGAAACTCTAGATGATTGTTTTTGGATCTGAGGTTACTCCCACCGGTCGTCAAGCAACCTGAATAACATGAATGCATTCTTGCAATGAATGTAAGATACTCTTTTTATGCAATGTGAACGATGAGTACCTTCTACACATTGGTAATATCAAACATCCGAAAGAGGTATGGACACAACTAGAATCCATGCATGAAGGATACTTGGTTTATCAACGATAGTCATGAAAGTATAATCGCTGAATGAATTCAAAGAAATGATCTATATATTTTTATGATTTCTCTTTTTGCATCTTATTTTATATCTCATAGTTTGAATAATTCAAAACTATGGCATGAAAAGTTATGACATGTTAATTATGAAGTCTATATGAAATATATAGATATAGTCTAGTAAAAGGTTTACATGTGTTGTCTTCTTTTCTCAAAGTTACTTCATTAAATGCTTCTAAATGATGGTTTTGATTCTAATTTAGTAAATTTCATGATGATATTTTTATGTTATAGATGTTTCTGAAACTCTTATCTTCCTAGATAAGAAATTAAATTGGGCTCAATCTATGTTAAAAATCTTAAATCCTATTAACCTTAGGAAAATGACCAGAAGCCATCATATGTACCATGCATTAATTACCTTGTATGAACCTAAGCCGTGAAGTATTATAGGGTCTAGGTGGATATACAAAGTAAAATATAATGTTGATGGTAGTATTAACAAACATAAAGCTAGACTTATTGCTAGAGGTTTCACTCAGAAACTTGGTATTGATTATGTTGAGACATTTCTTGTAGCTAAAATGAGTATTGTTAGGGCCTTATTTGTAATTTCTGCTCAATTTGGGTGGGAAATCCACCAAATGGATAAGAAAAATATTTTTTTGAATTGTGATTTAAAAGAAAACTTTATATGTTTTAACCTAAAGGATTTGAAAAAACTGATAAAGAAAACTATGTGTGTAAGTTGAGAAATCCTTGTATAGTTTAAAACAAGCTCTTAGAGCTTGATATACGAAAATTGTTTCCTTCTTTAAATTGTTAGGTTTTGTTAATTATTTCGTCTAACAATGATATATTCATTAAACAATAAAGCTCACATATTATCATTATATGTATTATATGTTGATGATTTTCTTTTGTCTGGTGACAATTTTGATTTAATTCATAGGATTAAAGAGAAATTGAAGTAGTACTTTGAAATGAATGAGTTAAGTTTTTCACATCATGTTATTTGTATGATTGTATTTCATTCTATTGTTATTTTTAAAACAAAATATGTAACCATTGTATTGAAAAAGTTTCATATGATTGATTGTAAACCATTTTCTACTTCAATGGAAGTTGGAATAAATATTGATCATAAATATGCATATGAAAAAGGTTGATCCTATTTTATATACGTTGTTAGTTGATAATTTGATTTATTTAACTATAACTAGATCAGATATTTCCTATACAAAAAGAATTAATTCAAACTTTATGTAGGAACCTTTTTAGAAATCGTTGGAATCTTGCAAAAACAAATTTAGATATTTGAAAGGAACAATCAATTATGGGTTGCATTATAATAAGAATGAAAATGCTATCTTATATGGATTTTGTGATTCTAACCATATTGATGTTATGTTATAAAATATATTGGATATGTGTTCAAGTTTTTTGGTGTAGGAACCATTACTTGGAACAACAAATATAATCAATAGTCTCCATTTTTTTCTTGAGGCAGAGAAGTACAATAAAATAAGGAAAGAAGTCATGTGACTGCAACGGTTATTGGTAGAGATACATGTGGAAGCTAAAGGAAATATTTATCTTCTATGTGGTGGTCGAGTTTTATTACTCTTGATTAAGAATCTAGTTCAACATCGAAGACAAAGAACATTGAGATACATATACGCTTCACCCATGAGAAGGTGCAAAGTGATGAGATAAATCTCAAGTTCATGTTGACTAAAGAGTATGTTGCTAACATCTTCACAAAGTCCCTGAGTGCTGCAAAGTTTTTTCACTTTCATGAAAATATTAGATTGTTAGAGTTTCCATTGAGGGGGAGTGTGCATGACAATGTCACCTCCTAATGGAACTTGGTTTTTGTAAAAAGACCTTCGGGCATTTGTAAAAGACCTTCGGGCAAGTGTAAAAGATTTTTGGGCATGTATACCTCCTCGACTTCTTTTTTAGAAAGAAGTGTAAAAATATATTAAGGCGGTCTTCAATAAACTCTTTAGTGCTATTGAGTTTACTGGTAAGCATCAAATACAAACATATTGTTAAGGAGGTCCTTGGTTGTAAAATGCTCATTATGCTTGGGTTCAATAACCTTTTATGAGAACTCGTGAAAACATGTAAAACACACAAATCATACTTAGTCACTAATCATGGGATGATCTTTGGGATTCCAAATCCTTTTGTACTAAACAAAATTGAGTATGATGAAGGTGTTATAATTCCTTCAACTGATATGCTAGCCTAAAACCTTTATGGTTTAAGGATTGTAAATCTTGTAGTGTACCACGAGCAAGTAATTTATTGACATATGTTATGTTATCCCACTTAACATTAAGGGGGAGTGTTGGAACATAATGATTAAGTGGTCTGGCCAACCCTTAATGTATATGGGTCCATCACTAATATATAGGTTAATATTTAATAATATGAAATATTTATATTTCTATTATTAAATATGCTAACCTAGGTATATAATTTAGGTTAAATATTTAATATCATGAAATGATTATATTTCTAATATTAAATATTATAAACCTATGTGTATGTGTCAACCATTTTAGGTTGAAAAGGTGGGTCGGGAGACATACCCAATCACCTTATATAAAAAGGACTTTAGGTCCTCATTTGATATATTCGGGAAATATATCAAAGGTGTGCAAATCAAGTGATTTGGTTTTACCCTTGGTAAATAGGGTTTCAAAGGAGGAGGTGATCTTACTGGATGTAAAATAAGTTCTCTAAAGTAAAAGGTTATTTTCAAAGTGGTTTTTACCCTATTGGGGTTTTCCACTATAAATATTGTGTCACCTATGTTATTTATTTCCTATAAGTATTTCTTTATTTACTTATGTTATGATGTAATCTTTATTTAAATATTTATTGTAACATTATGTAATATGTAAGTTGATAAACACCGTATTTATTAGAATCCTCAAATTTTAAATAAATTGCAAATGCCACTAAACTATCATAGGGACGAGATCCTGTGTGATTCGGAGGGACTTTAATACAAGATTGTAATAGGAATAAGGAAAACTACTTACAAACATTCTCAAACAAAGGCATACAAATTTCTCGTAATATTGACACAAATTAACTTGAAATTGATTAGCTTCATCAGTAGGGGAAAGTATCTTTGAACACTATCGAGCTTGTCATTGGTTGTACACTCGCAACCAAGTTGACGTGATTGAAATCTAAAACAATGTAATTAACAAGTTTCTCGATTGGTCTCTCGAAAAGATGGGCTATCTCTAATTTTCTCTTAAGAATTCAACCCCGACCTTTTGCAAGAGTATTCTCATTGCATTTATACATTTCACTTGCTCACTCATCCCAAATATTCCCCCAAAAAGAATAATATTCGAGGGACCTTTGCTTGTTACCAATTTTCCTCAGAAAGTGACGTTTAACAAATTCACATCCGAAAGCTTCCAAGTGGACCAATTATGAACTGATCACATTTCTCAGACCCTCGACTAATGACTAGGATTCCATGCCACAACTTTTTGGTAGTCCCGATCATCTCGATTTCTATCATGTGAGAAATCCTTGTTTTAATCATTTTCAGAGGCTGCATGCCTAGATCCGAAAGGTAATTCTTTTCGCCCTCGAGGAAACACCTTTTTCATATTTTGCACCTGCAACCTCCATCATTTCATCCTTTTTCCTCTCTTTCCTCTGTAACTCTACCCCGCATCCATCTTCTCTGGTAATTTACGTTTTTGCAAGTGCCCGAGAAATTCCAATTTCAAAATTCTTGGACTCACAAATTAATTTCTAAATTCATTCAATGGCACTTTGCAGATAAAAAAACAAGGAATTTCATAAAAAATGATGAAAAACAGTGCGTATTTGCATCTCTAGGAGTCTTGGAGAAAAAATGGTAAAAAAACAAGTGAAATGCACAATCGTTGATTCTGCCCCTTCTCAACTCTATATTAGAGTTGTCCACATGTTTTCTTGGCGCAACTGCAAAGGTGAGGTACAAGTGGAAAGTTTCCAAGCAAGCGTGGGCCTTCCACGTGCCTTGGGCCCAAGAAAATTCCTTTTGGCCTTTGAAAAAGTCTCAGTAAAAAAGGAGTCAGTGTAAGCCTCCATGTGTCGCCTTGGTGCACCTTTGGTATAGTCCTCAAAAGTGGAGACCCAAAATAGGTGTGGTCCCTTTATGTGTCTCAGTTCGGTAGAGTTATTAAAAAAATTTAAGGATCAGCGGAAGGCACCATGTGTCTATGGTCTGAGATAGTTTTCCTTAGCCGTTGAAAAGTCCAAGCAAGGGTAGAGTGAGAAGAAGCCTCCAAGTGTCCTCCTAGCGCTTCTTCAAAATAAATTTAGGGGTCAATCCCCAAATAGGCGCGGTCTCTCCATGTGTCCCAGGACTTAGAAAATTGCTTTGAAAAGTTTAAGTATAGCGCAGAGCTGACGGAAGCCTCCACATGTCTCCCCGGAGCAACTCCAAGGTCAAACCAAAAGGTGAATTTTCAGATGAGCGTTAGCCCTCCACGTGGATAAGCTTTGATTTGAATCGGGCCTTAGAGTTTCAAAGTGCCCCTCCGAGCCGCATCCAACTAGAAAGGGCCACATTTCCATAGATGCTGAGATGTAAATTTGATGGGGAAAACACACCTGTCAAACCATAAAATGCAGGGAAATCATCATTTGCACCTGAAATGAATCTTTCTTTAGGGAAAGATATTTTGGAAATGATATAAGGCCCAAATGTGATCCAATGAGCCACATCCAATTAGAGAAGACCACGTTTCCACAGATATTTGGGACAAAAATTGATAGGGAAAACAAAACATGACTGTGGAAAATAGAAGGAAGGAAAAAACCCGAGTTTTCACCCAAGTTACAAATTATTTCACATGGACAGAGTGTTTTCCTCTCAAAATTTCCCCTCTTTTGAAAGTCATAATTTTGAAAATTTTGAGTTGGCACCTTTAGTAATGTTCTAATGAAGAGAAAACTTGAAGAGATGGTGAAAATCATGTTTTTGGAGTCTTTTTGGTGACTTACGGGTCTGTCGGACATTTTTGTCCCTCATGTCCCAAGTACCTCTGGGCCTTCTGTTCACCGATCGCCGCTTTCCCCGCAAATTCTTAACTGTCGGCTTTTTTAGAACTTTTTGGCCCATTTGTCCCAAGTTCACCTAGACTTCCTTTTACCCGATTGTCTGCATCGCCCGCATCAGGTACTTCATGTACTTTTGTCCCATCTATCCCAAATGCATCTAGGATTTCTATTCCTACTTTCCCCACATCACACATATCACCGAATCACGTCCTCACGTCCCCGCGTCCTTCGCATATCCGAGCTACCTATACTCATTTATCCCGCATTTCTTGCATCGCCCGCGTCGGCCGGAACGTGTCTTCGCATCCCTCGTGTCCCAAATGTACCAAAGACCATCCGAGCCAATTTTATCCTATTTTTCCACTTTTCATCCTTTTCAGTCAATGTGAGGTGAATTTAATGCACATTTAATGACCTTCTCTCTCCTAAACAACTATTTAATTGGACTATCTCCTACGCATTTGTCACATTGCTCGCTTGTCATCTCTTGCTTGAATCCTTTCCATTAAATTCATTTGCTCGTGCCCCTGTATCCCTTGCATTCTCATCATGATTTTGATCTTGAAAGGATTTTCCCCTGTGCATTATAAAAATGAAGATCAAGTTTCAGGGTCAGGAACATGTGTCACCTCTTGAGACCTTTGTACAGATATTGGAGACAGTGAGGTTCGGCACTTAGATTTCGGGGATTTTGGGGCGATTAACATGCTCTAATCCTACTCCCATGGAAAAAATGATCAATGATAGTGGACTTGCATACACAGCTAGTTTTCCTATCTTTGTACAGTGTGCGGACATGATGCTTTCCTGCGGAGCCCATTTTAACCCGGATATTAAGGAACTCACCAATGTGCATGGGGAATTAATTACGAAACTAGATGTTGCCGCCATTGTTGCTGCCCTACACATTCCAGAGATTGAATATTCCATAATTCTCACTCGTGCCCAAGCCCAAACCCTGTTCGACCAAGATAGTGATAAATACAAGGCACATATAGCAAAATCATGGTTAAAGAACCCTAAGAAGGGAGCATCCCGACTCTCCAAGGCATTATTCAGGGTTGATTTTAATGAGGATCTGTCTGACTTTATTATTTTTCTCACCCGTATCATGGGGTTTCCTTCCACCAATGAGTTTCACTTCTGGATGTGCCCCTTCATAAACATCATCTGCAAGGGCAAGTAGAACATTAATTGGGCCGAAATTGTTTGCATGAATTTGACTGAGCAGTTGTCTAGTGTTCAATAGACTAAGAAGTTCTATATGACTTCTTATCTCATGTATACCTTGGTTGCATCTCGGTAGTGGTTTGGTTTCACCTACATAGAGGGCTAGAAGAATGAGCCTATTTACGCATACTACCCTCAGTTTACCCTTGAAGCTAGCAATCGCAATTTTAGAAGAGTCAATTATGCTTTCACCATGTATATTATAAGACTGTTGGAGGGAAACACTGCTAGGAGATTTTATGATAAAGTTATGAACCTGATAGCCAAGTATGGGGCTTTCTTCATCCAATTTAGGAGGTTTTCATACATCAAGTTGGTTGGCTATGAAAGAACACCCCTCAAGTTCCCTCTGTTCTACAGTGATAAAATGGCCTTGGTTGAAGTATGCAGGCAACTTGATAAGCTGCATAGGACATGCATGGACAAGAAGATCCTGTTGGCCAACAGTGTATTTGATGATGCCAAGAATAACTTGTCAGATGCCTAGGTTTTTAGTGTTGAATGGAAAATAAAGGTTCTGGAAGAAGCACTGGGTGAATTAAATAATGTGTGGCAAAAAGGAGAATCTTTCAAAACTTTTGTTTCCTCTACCTTTAGAGATATTCATTGCCATATTCATGATGAAACCTCAGGTGTTCCTTTCTCTCTTCAAGAGATCAAATCTCAGTTCAGAACATTTATCAAAGAAGACTTATTCAAAGAAGAATTAATTACCAAAGAGAAGATAAAGGACATTTGCTTCCTTCAATCTGCAATTGCTGAGGCAAATAAAGAATACTTGGAGCATACCGAGTTCGATAAAGATATGGAAAAATGTCTAGGCACTTGGTCTCACACCACTACCAACACAAAAATCCCACGAGGTATGGAGATAGCTGAAGCATTGAAGAAATTTAGATATCGGATCCTCAAATCAGTGGGCCCGCCTCAGCCATAATCAGATGTTTCTTCTTCTGGCTTCTCTTTTCCTCCTTCTATTTTTAAGTGCTGAGCTCCTTGTAAATTAATTAAGGATATTGTATTGAGCATTTCCTTAATTAATCTTTTAGTTAAAAGAAACGGTTACCAAGTGTAACTAATTTGTAAGCTATATAATGAGCTCTCCACGCCATTCTAAAGGGGGCTAGAACTCTGACTATTTTTGCAAGTGTAAAAGAGTTAAAAATCTATCAATACAAGAAGACTTCTCTTTCTATTTCTATCTGTGGTTATTCATTCTTTCCTATCTGTTAAAATTATTGAATCATTAATCTATTTTGCATCAAGAAGCTTTGTATTCTTGTGGATGTCATCTCTGGAACTTTGTGTCTATGAAATAACATCTTATGGCTTTAATGTAAATGATTTTGTTCTATATGATCCTAATTCAACATTTATAAGGAATTATTTTTCTATCTATATTTCCTGAGAATGCTACTCTTCCTTTTCCCACTTCCTAGTTCTTCTGTCCTTTTGTATTGATAATCGGTCATTTAAAACACTTCCATGATATCAAAGTTCCTCTTTAAAACTAAACATTGTACATTTGTAAATAGGTTTTTCCTTTAAATAAGGGAACCTCTCCCATTAAAGAGGAGGGACTTCTGTCCCTTGACTGTTGATTTCATTAAAGTTCTTATTTGACAACCAACAGTTTTTGACGACTCCACTGGGCACTCGTTTTTTACGGATTCTAGTTTTAAGAACAATTTCTTGATCATTTTTTTATTTGGCGACTCTAAGATTTACCCACTATAGGAGGGCTCTTGGAATCAAATATTCTCAGTTGTAACTCTTAGAGCAGCAAGGTTTTCCTCTTCCATCAACAGGGAGAAATAGAAAAGCTCGTTCTACAAGAACACCCCCTATTGAAGACAGAACCCTTGGCAGTGGTATCCCTCAAAAGAAACTCAACCCTAATCTTTGTGCTTTGATTCTTGGTTTTTCAGTTCCTCTTCAAGAATTTTTTCCAAGGATGGTAGTTCCATTACCATGGGGCCGCCATGTTGGGCCTCTTGCTCTCCTTAAACCTTTGCATGAGTTACCCAAGGGTAATAGAAAGAACTTTCCCAAGTTCAGAGGTGATGGAAAAGTGCATCTTATGAACATATTGTAGCCTTCATAGTTGCATGTGGAGTCCTCAAAGTTGAGCATGAGGATGTCTCGATGATTCTTTTTGTAGATACTTTGCAAGATAATGTAGCAGATTGGTTTTATCACCTTACTATTGGGGCCATTACCAATTGGACCATGATGAGAACAAGAGTTGAGAATCGTTTCAAGCCTGCGAAGGATGTGCATGCCTTGCTAGCCCAGATTTCTCAAATAAAGAAAGAACCATAGGATCCCATGAGAGATTTTGTGGCCAGGTTCAATAAGTTGATTAACAAAATCCCACCAGATACCTAGCATGTAGATCAAATTCAAAAATGTTTCTTCTTAAACGCTCAACTACCTGAAGTTAGCTATGCATTGGGGAGAGATAACCTTGCAACATTCGATAAGGATCAAAGATTAGTCAAGTTAGCGTTGAAGATGATTTGATCATGTCTCGTAAGTTGAAAAGAGATCCTTCCAAATCTAGAGCTTCTTCTTCCTCTTCTTCTACTCCCGAGCTAATGCAGATCCATTAGTACAAAATCTTGCTAATGACCTCATTGCCATCAAGAAACAATTGGCTCAGCATGCTCCTTATACAAATGTTCCAAGGAAGAATTTTCAGCCTAGAAATCATTTTCCTCCTCTCAGACAAGGCTGGAAATTGAGGGTCCTCCCATCAATGTCCCTGTTAATGTAACTTGTGAGGTTTAAGAACCTGATGATGAAAAAATTAGTGAAGATTTTGAAGAACCTGAAGAAAAGGCTAATGAAGAACTGGAAGAACTTGAGGGATCTCGAGTTAATTTCTTCACCACTGAAGGTGTTGATGAAGAAGATGATTATGATGAAGTAGTAGTAGAAATGAACAAGTGAGTCATATGTTGTTATGACTCGAGAATAGAAAAATAAGGAGAAAGTGATGCATCCCACTAAGAGGTCCAAGGAGCATCCCATGACTATCCCTGTAATTGCAAAAAGAGGATCTCCTATTCCCACTGCATCCACATAGAAGGTGAGTTCTGCTAATTCTTCTTTTCCTAATTCTACTACTAAAACTTCTTTTTCTCCAGCTCCTAAACTTGATAAGCCTAGGATTCCTAGTGATGATAGCCCATCCACCTCTGGATCTTTTGATATCATTGATCACCTTAAGAAGACAAAATCCAAATTTCAGAGGCTGAGTACTATCAAACTCATCCAAAATCCTTTGCCAAAATGGTCCACTTTGTCAATTCTCATTCCAAAACTTCACCCAATACTTCAAAAGGTATCTTTCCTACTCCCTCCTCTACATCCCAACCAAACCTTGTGGTTGCAGTCACCTCACCTAATGAGAAAATCAAACCATTTTATGTGACCCTCCTTATAGCAGCCATAAACTTAGTAACTATGTCATAGACTCAGGAGCGTCAGATAATGTCATGCCTACCAAAGTGGCTCATGCTTTGGGTCTTACTCTCACATGCACTTATGGGTCCTACTATTCTATGGAGAGTAAGGAGGTGCCTTTGGTTGGAAGGATTAAGGATGCACAAGTAGCTTTTGCTGCTTTACCAGAAAAGAAGGTTTTAGCTACTATCTTGGTAGCTGATATCCCTCCTTCATATGGTATGTTGTTGAGTAGGAACTTCTGTAAGGATGTGGGAGGAGAAATTCAAATGGATTGGTCACATGCCCTTATACCCATTAATGGAAAGATGAAGAAAATACTTCCCGAGAAGCAATCTGAATATATTGTGCAAAAGACAGATGATCCTAAGGCACAAATACTCTATGAAGATATTGGGCATGGAAACTATATGATTATGTCTCAGGATGAAACATAATGTCCTAAAGAAGTACTTCATGATCCTAATGGCATTTGGAATTTGGAATTTGATGGAAGTTGTTCCTCGGTTGGGTCTGGAGCTGGTGTGGTGTTGATATCTCCTGAAGGAAAGGTTCATCCTTTCTCATTCAAACTATAGTTTGAAAATACAAATAACACTACAGAGTATGAAGCTCTCATCCTTGGACTTAACGTGGCAAAAGAGAAAGGTGTGAAGAATATTCTGGCTCATGGAGATGCGGAACTAGTTTTTAAGTAAGTCGAAACCTTTTCCAAGTAAAGAATAGAAGATTGAAGCATTATAGGAATCTGGTTTGGGATTCTATTGAATTTCTTGATGCCTTCTCCATTGAGGCAGTGCTAAGGGAAAAGAATGCTAGGGCTGATTCCCTAGTTGTTTCAGGATCATTGTTGATACCTCACCCTAATTTCTCTCAGGATAAATTCACCATTGAAATGATCCATAGACCAAGTGTACTAGATAATGCAAGCAACTGGCAGGTTTTCAATGATGATCAACATTTTCTCTCTTTCTTGGAACTCAGGGATAACTTTGAACAATTATATTTCAAAGGAAGTGATAATTTTCCTCGAGAAAGTGTATCTTCCAATGAGGAGGGTGTCAAAGAGGAGATAGATCAAGATGGGTGCATCAGACTAAAAGGTAACAAGATCCCTAAAGGGCTGGTAAGTCTGGAGGAATTGTTTGATAAACATGATAGGTATGTTAAGGCTAAAGCTTCTAGAGGAGCCTAGTAATCTGTTGAATATGAAAAGGTTAACATTAGGGCTCTACTGACCCCAAAATGGTGAACATTGGGAAATGTTGCACATAAGAGGAAAAGAAGAAGGTAGTAAATCTTTTGAAGAGATACATTGATGTACTTGCTTATTCTTATGATGATCTGAAAGCCTTTCAGCCCAAAGAAATGTAGCATTTCATTCCTCTCAAACCTGGGATTAAACCTTTCAAATAGAAGCAAAGGCAGTACAATCCAAAGATTGTTGACACCATTTTTCAGGAGATACAAAAGTTGTTGAAGGCCAAGATTATCTTTCCCATTCATCATTCAACTTGGATTGCTAACATTGTGCCTGTTAGGAAGAAAAATGGTGAGATTTGGATCTGTGTTGATTTTAGGAATCTGAATCAAGCTTCTCTGAAGGACAACTACCCCTACCCATGATGGACCAGGTGTTGCAAGTTTTACAGGAGCTGAGATGTTGTCCATGCTTGACGGTTTCTCAGGATACAATCAAGTAGAATTCAACACTACAGATCAACACAAGACTGCCTTTACCACTCCTTGGGGTACTTTTTCTTACAAGAGGATGCCCTTTGGACTCATTAATGCCGGTGCCACCTTTCAAAGGGCTATGGACTTGGCCTTTGGAATCCTAAAAGGAAAATGTATCGTGGTGTATCTAGATGACCTAACTATATTTTCTAAAGCTAGAGCAGATCATTTTCAGCATCTAGAAAAGGTTCTTTTGAAATGCAGAGAACATGGGGTCTCTTTGAATCCCAAGAAGTCTATCTTTTGTGTCATGGAGGGAAAATTTTTGGGACATGTTGTCTCCAAGGAAGGAATCAAGATTGATCCTGAACGAGTTCAAGCTATTCAGCAGATTCCTCTTCCTACAAGTAAAAAGGGAGTGCATTCTTTCTTTGGTAAGATCAACTTCCTGAGAAGATTCATTCCTGATTTTACAGAGCTAACTTTGAATATCTCCCAAATGATGAAAGGAAAACAAACATTTGGTTGGTCCCTAAAGGAAAGAAGCATTCGAAGGCATTAAAAAGGCTATTGCTAGGACTCCTATCTTAGCATGTCCAGATTTTAGCAAGGACTTTATTATCTATTGCTATGCCATAGAAAGTACCCTAGCCACTGTGTTAACCCAGAAAGACTCTGAAGACCACGAGCTCCCAATTTCATTCATGAGCTATATTCTTAAAAATCACGAGCTAAAGTATACTATGATGGAGAAACATGATTTTGCAGTGGTTAAAGTTGTTAAGTAGTTTCAATTTTATATCCTTAACTCTCACTCAGTGATACTTGTGCCCGATACAACCATCAAGTCCATTCTTACACAACAAGAATTTGGAACTAAGAGAGGAAACTGGGTCGCAAAGGTTCAGGAATATGATATTGACATCAGACCAACTAAACTAGTCTGGGGTAAAGGCCTATGTGAACTCATCGCTGAAGGAGCTGGTCATGGGTTGCCTAAGAATGAGGATGATGTTCCTATTGTTTTGTTTCTCAGCTCAACAGATGAATGGTATGCTGACATTGCCCACTTCCTCACCTATGGTGAGTGTCCATCTCACTTAACTACTAAGGAGAAGAGAGCTATCAAGCTAAGATCAGCACAATATGTGTTGTGGGAAAATGCTTTGTTTAAACGTGGAGTAGATGGAAGATTTTTGAAATGTGTTGACAAAGAGCAACAAAAGAAGCTTTTCTCAGCCTTCCATGACCAAGCCTGTGGAGGTCATTTCTCATCTACTGTTACTGCCCACAAAATTATGCATGCAGGGTACTATTGGCCTACTTTGTTTAAGGATGCATCAAAATGGGTTGATAAATGTGAAGCTTGTCAAAATTTTGTGGGAAGACCAAAGTTAGCTGCTTTTCCACTTAAACCAGTTGTGATTGAAGAACCCTTTCAATAGTGGGGTTTGGATTTTATTGGAACACTCAACCCATCTTCAAGTGCAAGGCATACTCATGTGTTGACTGCCACAGATTATTTCACTAAGTGGGTGGAAGCTATCCCAGTTAAAAGTACCACTTCAGAGGTAGTATGTAATTTCATCAAAGAGAACATCCTGATAAGGTTTGGAGTACCCAACAAGATTGTGACTGATAATGCTTCAAATTTTTCTTCTGCTGAAATGATGGATTTTTGTTATGGATATGGTATTTCCCTTGCTCATTCCTCATATTACTATCCTCAAGGGAACGGTCAAGCAGAATCAACAAACAAAAATTTGGTGACCATAGTGAGAAAGCTTGTTAATGAGTCTCAGAGGAACTGGCACAAGAAGCTCTATGATGCTCTCTGGGTAGATAGGATTACACCTAAAAGAGAAATTGGGATGTCCCCTTTTCAAGTAGTGTATGGTGTGGAAGCCCAACTACTAGTGATAGTGGAGCTACCAGCTTTGTATTTGATGAAGGCCATTGAAGACACTAGTTTCAGTGATTCTTTAGATAAAAGGATCATGTATCTGCAAAAGTTGAATGAAGACAGGCTGCAGGTTTTTGATAGAATATCTACCCATCAAGAGAAGGTGAAATCTTTGTTTGACAAGAAAACTAGATCTAGAGATTTCAAAGTTGGAGACATTGTTTTGCTGTGGGATAAAAGACATGAACCTCAAGGAAGCCATGGTAAGTTTGATTCTCTTTGGCTTGGTCCTTTTAGAATCAGGCACTTTGCTTTGGTGAAAATTATTTCTATCTTGATTACATGGATGGATCCTCTCTCCCACTTCCTTATAGTGGGCAGTACCTAAAATTTTTCAAGTCCTAGGTGAAAAGGAAGTCCTATGTATATTATGTATAGGGTGTGTTTGCTTTCCCTTTCCTTTTTTGTTTTCCTTTCCTGGTTTCTGGTGTGTTGTCTTCTGTATTGGTTTTCCCTTGACTCTTTTGCCTAATGGATAAGGCACTGGTCTTCTTTTCTGGTTTTTATTGAGTTCTTGTCTTGTCTCGCGTTTTCGATCTAGTCAAGTCATCCCCAGAAAGAGCCAATTGTTGTCCTCTCGAAATTTACCCTCTTTTGAAAGTTAGAATTTTGAAAATTTTGAGTTGGCACCTTTAGTAATGTTCTAATGAAGAGAAAACTTGAAGAGATGGTGAAAATCACATTTTTTGGAGTCTTTTTGGTGACTTAAAGTCATCGGACATTATTTTCCCTCATGTCCAAAGTACCTCTGGGCCTTCTGTTCGCTAATCGGCTACTTTCCCCACAAATTCTTAACTGTCAGCTTTTTCAGAATTTTTTGGCCTATTTGTCCCAAGTTCACCTGGATTTCCTTTTATCTGATCGTCTTCATCGGCCGCATCAGGTACTTTTATAATATTGTCCCATTTATCCCAAATGCATCCGGTATTTCTGTTCGCTTTCCCCGCATTGCACACATTGGTCGAATCATGTCCTCACATCCCTCACATCCTTCATGTATCCCCGAACTACCCGTGCTCATTTGGCCCACATTTCCCACATCGCCCATGTCAGCCAGATCACATCTTTGCATCCCTCGTGTCCCAAATGTACCAAAGACTATCTGGGCCATTTTTCTCCACTTTTTTATTTTTCATCTTTTTGTTTGTCATGCGAGGTGAATTTAATGCGCATTTAATGACCTTCTCTCTCCTAAATGGCTATTTAATTGGACTATCTCCTACGCATTTGTCACATTGCTCGCTTGCCATCTCTTTCTCAAATCCTTGCCATTAAATTTGTTTGCTCGTGCCCCTGTATCCCTTGCATTCTCATCGCGATTTTGATCTTGAAAGGATTTCCCCTGTGCATTACAAAAATGAAGATCAAGTTTCAGAGGTCAAGAACATGTGTCACCTCTTGAGACCTCTGTACCAGATATTAGAGACAGTGAGGTTTGGCACTTAGATTTTGGGGATTTTTGGGGCAGATTAACATGCTCTAATCTTGCTCCCATGGCACAAATGATCAGTGACAGTGGACTTGCATATGCATCTGGTTTTCCTATCTCTGTATAGTGTGTGGACATGGTGCTTTCCTACGGAGCCCATTTTAACCCGGATACTAAGGAACTCACCAATGTGCATGGGGAATTAATTGTGAAACTAGATGTTGCCACCATTATTGCTGCCCTACACATTCTAGAGACTAAAGATTCCATAATTCTCACTCATGCCCAAGCTCAAACCCTGTTTAACCAAGATAGTGACAAATACAAGGCATGTATAGAAAAATCATGGTTAAAGAACCCTAAGAAGGGAGCATCTCGACTCTCCAAGGAATTATTCACAGTGTTGATTTTAATGAGGAGTTGTCTGACTTTATTATTTTTCTCTACCATATCATGGGGTTGCCTTCCACCAATGAGTTTCACTTCTGGATGTGCCCCTTCATAAACATCATCTACGAGGGCAAGCAGAACATTAATTGGGCTGAAATTATTTGCATGAATTTGACTGAGCAGTTGTCTAGTGTTCAATAGAATAAGAAGTTCTATATGACTTCTTATCTCATGTATACCTTGGTTGCATCCCGGAAGTGGTTCGGTTTCACCTACATAGAGGGCCAGAAGAATGAGCCTATTTACACATACTACCCTTAGTTTACCCTTGAAGCTAGCAATCACAATTTAGAAGATTCAATGATGCTTTCACCATGTATATTGTAAGACTCTTAGAGGGAAACACTGCTAGGAGATTTTCTGATGAAGCTATGAACCTGATAGCCAAGTATGGGGCTTTCTTCATCCAATTTAGGAGGTTTTCATACATCAGGTTGGTTGGCTATGAAAGCACACCCCTCAAGCTCCCCATGTTCTACAGTGATAAAATGGCCCTGGTTGAAGTATGCAGACAGCTTGATAAGCTACATAGGACATGCAGGGACAAGAAAATATTTTTGGCCAATAATGTATTTGATGATGCCAAGAATAACTTGTCAAAGGCATGGGTTTTCGGTGTTGAATGGAAAATGAAGGTTCTAGAAGAAGCACTGGGTGAATTAAATAACATGTGGCAGAAAGGAGAATCTTTCAAAACTTTTGTTTCCTCTGCCTTTAAAGATATTCATTGCCATCTTCATGATGAAACCTCAGGTGTTCCTTTCTCTCTTCAAGAGATCAAAGCTTAGTTCAGAACATTTATCAAAGAAGACTTGTTCAAAGAAGAATTAATTACCAAAGAGAAGATAAAGGACATTTGCTTCCTTCAATCTACAATTACTGAGGCAAATAAAGAATACCTAGAGCATACCGAGTTCGATAAAGATATGGAAAAATGTCTAGGCACTTGGTCTCATGCCACTACCAACACAAAAATCCCACGAGGTATGGAGATAGCTGAAGCATTGAAGAAATTTAGATATCAGATCCTCAAATCAATGGGCCCACCTCAGCCATAATCGGATGTTTCTTCTTGGCTTCTCTTTCCTTGTTTCTATTTTTAAGTGCCGAGCTCCTTGTAAATTAATTAAGGATATTATATTGAACATTTCCTTAATTAATATTTTAGTTAAAAGAAACAGTTACCAAGTGTAACTAATTTGTAAGCTATATAATGAGCTCTCCACGCCATTCTAAAGGGCTGGAACTCTGACTATTTTTGCAAGTGTAAAAGAGTTAAAAAGCTATCAATACAAGAAGACTTCTCTTTCTATTTCTATCTATGGTTATTCATTCTTTCCTATCTGTTAAAATTATTGAATCATTAATCTATTTTGCATTAAGTAGATTTATATTCTTGTGGATGTCATCTCGACACTTTATGTCTATGAAATAACATCTTATGGCTTTAATGTAAATGACGTTGTTCTATATGCTCCTAATTCAGCATTTATAAGGAATTATTTTGCTATCTATATTTCCTGAGAATGCTACTCTTCCTTTTCCCACTTCTTAGTTCTTTTTTCCTTTTGTATTGATAATCAGCCATTTAAAAAACTTCCATGATATCAGAGTTCCTATTTAAAACTAAACATTATACATTTGTAAATAGGTTTTTCCTTTAAATAAGGGAACTTCTCCCATTAAAGAGGAGGGACTTTTCTCCCCTTAATGTTGCTTTCATTAAAGTCCTTATTTGACAACCAACATAGAGGAATGGAAAACAAACTCTATATTGAAATTGATCCTCGACTAAAGGAGGGGATTGATCATGGCAACCAAATGGAGGACATAGTTTTCATGCATCAATACGGGGAGATAAAAAAGACGACAGAGCCCACAAATTGAATAATTTCAAGGACAAACGGGGTGAGATCAAATTGAGTACCAACATATACTACCAACCACTTGTATAGATCTATAGGGAAATAGGAAAATAATGTCTAATAGATCTCATGATACAGATTCTCTTCAACCCATGTACATGCATCAAATTTAGGTCCAGTGTTAAATTTGTGAACAAACTCTTCTTCTAAATTTTCTACCCAACTCTCAATACTAGCCAAAGTCAACCGATACATCTTCATCATGCAACATCCTTTCTATAACTTGAAAAGAGGTCTCAGAAACAAAACCAAAATGTAGTCTTTTATTTTACCAAACAACCCAAGGCACATTGGCACATCACTCAAGCAGACCTGAGCACTCACCTAAAGTGCACAAGGGTACCAGTCCCTCTTTTATGGCAGCTTTGTCAAGGAGTTAGCATGATAAACACATATATAATCCAAATCCATAATAACCATTCAAAATTAAAGCATAAATATATCTAGATCACAACCATATGCAAGAATGAACTAAACAAGAACCAAGATTAGATCTACCATACAAGATCCATAAACAGATATGTCAATAATCATTATCCAACCACATAGATCCATTGTATTAATCACTGCAAAACACAGAAGTTGAATACATACATAAAGGTATCACCATAAGTCATGTGTGTCCATAAACCAGTAGCATAACTCTACTACAAAATGGGTCTACTAAAACTATGTAAATCAACACACACATTTATAGGGGTGGGGACTTTCCCTTCACCGCCTATGCATACTCAAAATAGGATGCATGCTAAGAATAGCCATGCACCACTACAAGATAACAAGAGAGCATGCAAGATTTTCTAACAATAGATCATCTATAGATAACTTCGGTTCAATCCTATTATTAGCCCAAAACATTGCATGTTGTTTGATCTTCTATTATCCCAAAATAACCTTGCATAGCCTCTAAGTCTTCATACTCCAATTCAAACCGCTAGTTTCATGTTCCAAAAATAGACTCTGCATGGAATATTCTATCATTGTGTGTCACCTATGCCATCTCTGTATTTAGCATCATGCCCAAAATTGACTAAGTCCTTACTTCTTCTAGAAGAAATCCTCAAGCACCCTTTCCTAGCTCCCGTGCACAAATCTGTCATTTATGCATGCATTCATCATAGTCTCTCCCGTGCACGTTTCCTATTGTAGTCTTGCGTGTTCATTCCATTACTTAGCTATTTTCTCGAGGCCCAACATGTGGTGGATAGAGACACACCTAGTTAATAGATTTCCATTTAATTTTAGGTGTCTAGATCATGTGGTATCCATACCTCTTCTATATTATTAGTCGTAAAATGCTATAAAGAGAGGAGGGAGAGTAGGAATTGGTGTATCAGGTCCCACCCTTGTAACTAGACTTAGTGAGGCATTCCCCATAGCCATGTGGTAGGTGGTAGCGACTAAGGGGAGTTGGAGGTGAAGAGGGACCTTGGGTAGTATAGGTGGGGAATATCCCTGAGATACAAACTACCATATAAGAGGATAAAATAGATATGCCCCTAGGATGGCATCACGAGTGGAAATTATGGAGGCTAAGAGAAGGGTATTTTTAAATATAGGTGCCTAGATAGTGAATTATATGATGAGGTGATCGGGACGAGAGATTGAAGGCTCTAAGGAGATCACCAATGATAGTGTGCCCCAAGAAAGGTGGGCGTTATTGATAAGATCCCTCTGTTTGATATTTGTTGAGGTGTATGTATTTTTTGAAGTTCGGGAAAATGAATTTGTCATGGTGGAAAATTTTAGTGAGAAATGTGAGCCTCAAAGTTAGTATTGCAATACCGTAGATGATGTTTAATATATTTCCAATGATGTTTGGTATTTATGTGTTTTTGTAAAGTGGAATACAATATAGTAAAACTTGATGATTGACGGTGCACATCACGATATCATGTATGGCATCATATACCTAAAAGATACATCTATTATGGTTGATCCAATATTAGGAATATTCAAAGTCGGTGGTTGTATTCATATTGGTGGGAGAGGAAGCTCATGAACTTTAGAGGTATATATGTATAGGGTAGTGGTGAGTGCATATAATATGGCATCCTTGGTGTAGGTCCTTCTCCGACACATATGGCATTGACATGAGATCAGGTAGCAAGATTATCATATGCATAAGTGGTGGTTGCACACTAGGTGACTAGTGTTTCACCGTTTTCTTTACGTTTTTGAATGACAAAATAGATAGGGTTATGGGCTAGGAGGAATACATGTTAAATGGGTTTGTTGATGGTTTTTGCATGTGTTTTGAATTCTTGATCCGGTGCTGATTTTGAGAGCTTCCTTTTGGCTAGGAGGAATTACTTGTAAGAAAACAAGACCACAAAAGAGAAGTTAACTTATATATGATAGTGGAATTCCTAGCGTATGCTAGTTTTGAGAAGTGTGATACTTCCTAGATGGTTTTCAATCCACTATTTAAAACAAATTAATGCAAGAAATAAGTAAAGTCCTACTGTAGTTAATATGATTTAGGTATCTCATTCAAGTACAATAAGCAAATCTAATCACAACAAAGTTAGGCTATTGTTGGATCTAAAAGATGAAATGACTGTTAAGGTACTGGGACTAGTCAAGGTCTGATTCTAGGTTGTTTAGGTCAATTGGTAGGAGGTTTTTGGCTTTGTTCTTAGGTAGGGTATAAAACACGAGAGGTAGCGTCGGTCTTGTATGGTGATGACTATTTAGTAATAACCGACAATGGTTATTGTGGATTTTCAATAACTCAATATTTCATGGTTTAGGGATTTGTCTGAGACTGACTCGGGGATGGTGAGGAGTGGGTGTAAGTCTGGGGAGGTGTTGGAAATACTCAAAGGTGTCTAACTATCAGGTATGGGTAATTTTATGGTGTGGGTGAAGGAATGATCAAACTTGTATGGAGATAAATGGTGGGGAAGTGAGAGTTCAAGTAGAAACTAATAACAGAGGTAATAGAGCCTACTAGAATGAAAATAGAAGAATGTTGGTTAACAAGATACTTACTGTGATGCAGTTTGATGGCTGGATGGAGGTGACAGTTGATCGAGGAATGGTGTTTGGTGCCATGGCAGTGCTTCCCAAAATGCTACCGTGGGTGCAATGCTTCTAGATCTATTTGGATGATGGTTCTGGATGCTGGATGCACGAAAAGACCTTGGTTATGCTTGCATGCAACTCCTCTTTCTCTTCCTTGATCTCAAAATGTGCCAACCTCTTAAACAAGGTGGAAAGGTGAATAAATGGTAGCGAAGATGGTTCCATCTTGGTGGCCTCGGTTAAGGTGGGATTCCATAGGTTTACTAAAATGGGAAGTTCTTTTTAATTTCTTGGGCAAAGTTGGTTTGTTTTCACAGATCATAAGCTGAAGCTTCCCTTCTAATGTGAGGGAATGTGGTTAGAGAAATATTAGGCATTGATTTTAGGGTTGGACCAAATCTTAGCTCATTAAGGCAAGTAAGACTAGTTATTATTAGTTATGGAAACATGCCAAGAATAGGTCTAGGGTGAGGTGGTTGGATGAGGTGTCTAGGTGAGGTAGAAATTAGGTCTATTAAGGTAATAAAATAATGGATATTGTGAGCATGGATATTTAATTTAATTAAAATAATTAAATTAATTATTAATTTGGGGTGAAAGGGGTCACGGTTAGGTGCCCCATGTTTAAGTTGGTTATCTGATCAGGGGCTAAGGGGAGTGTGACCCAGTTTTGGTGTCTACATTTTGCCCCTTTTTACGTAGCTTGTATTGGTAAGCAATGCTGACAAAAATAATATTTGGTTGCCCCATGTGTGGGTGAAGGTAATGTTTCCCTAAGCGTGGGTGGAGGTAACATTTCCTAAGCATGGGTGGAGGTAACCCCCTAAAACTAGGAACCAATGAGGTGAGAGAAGGAAGTGGTGAGTGGTTTGATAAAATGAGGAGGTGGGTGGTTTGAGAACAATGTGAGGTGTGAAGGAGGTGATGGTCGAGGGTATGGTGATTGTAAGAGGTATGGTGGGTGATTAGGTAGAGCATTTAGACATATACACACGTTGTGAAATGCCATGAGATACCAAGGTTGCTTCAACATAACAAATGTACATTAGCTAGGGTCGTAAAGGTCATCCAAACAAGGGTTGTTGAGGTATGATATCTAGGGTAAAGGATATGGTCCAAGTACTCAACAAAGTAAGATGTAGGAAAATTTAGGTGTGGTTCTGGTACATCCAAAAGGTCAAAAGGTCAAGCTTTGTTCGATAAGGGTCACGGCCATAGGCTACCTAAGGCTATTAGGCCTAAAAAAATAGGTATCATAATTACAAGATGTAAAAGGTGAAGACATGGGAATATCCACTTAATCAATGGTGAGGTAGGTAGGTGTGGGTCATGTAGGTGAAGGTAAAAATGGGGAAATGGGACAAAGGTCAAAACGGGAAAAAGGGAAATGGTCCAGGGTCAAAGGTAGTGACAGAGTTGAATGCATGCACATGTATAAACTATGGAGCAGTGCCGGGTTAAAGATCTTACAAACTCTACATCATCCAAGGTCATTAGGTTTATCCAAACAAGGTTGAAGTGATTTGATGCAGCCTAGAATTTGCAAGATAACACCCTAGTCACACTAGAACATCATTCAGCCTAGACTGAGTGCTCACCCAAAGCGTGCAAAGGTATCAAGTCCCTCTTTAGGGTTGTTATAACAAGATGACACACGATGAAGAAATAACCATAAAGACTCGTGACTAATCCATCATTCTACAACACATGCTACCCACAAATCTATGAAAGAATGAGCTTAAACAAGTAATCATGATTAAACAACGACATGCACTACTCAATTACATAGAGTGACACTTAGATTCAGCCAATATCCTCCATCTATTAATAAGTATAAAAGCTCCTTATAGTCATGATTAAACAACGACATGCACTACTCAATTACATAGAGTGACACTTAGATTCAACCAATATCCTCCATCTATTAATAAGTATAAAAGCTCCTTATAGTCATGATTAAACACTAACATGCACTACTCAATTACATAAAGTGACACTTAGATTCAGCCAATATCCTCCATCTATTAATAAGTATAAAATCTCCTTATATTACACAATTCATCTTAAAGCACATATGAATCTGATACACATATTCGAGAATCACACATACATGCCTATATCCCTCTTATACATCATACATATCACTCTTTTACTATGCACCTAACCATCATATATATAGTGTGGGGACTTACCCTTCACCTTTGCTCAACTACTCTAAAAATAGGTCACATGCTATTAATAGCCACACATGCAAGTGCACAATTTATAGCCCTCTTATAGATAAGTGAAGTGTTTCATTCCATTCTTAGCTTGGCTCCATGCATAGATATTTGAACTTCCCTTCTAGATATAGACAATGCTTGGTGCGTACTTCTCTACATCGTTGATGTGTTCCACACGCCATCTTCCAAAAATAGATCCTCATGCCCAAAATCAGCTAAGTCCTGAAATCCGAACCTACCTTCCATGTGTGGGTCCTTCCTGTCCTTCCGTGCCTTCAATCCTGGCCTTCTACCCCACACGGACTCCTTGTGTGATTTTTGTCAAGTATTCTTTGATCAACATTACCCCACACTAATCTCATTGTCGTCCCAAAAATGGTCATCTCAAAATTTTGAATGAAAGAATAAGAATGAAGAATGTTGAAAAATCAAGAATTTATATGAGGTTATTCAAGCAACCTCCTCAGTATCAATTTGTAGTATCAGCTTTGGATACTCTTCCTTTATTGTAGCCTCCAAATCCTACCATTCAGTGAGTTCTTGTTCCACTTTCTCTGGGATGTCCACAGCTATGGACTCCAACTCATCCCATGTAATTTACCCTTTCTCATTCTGTAGAACCAACAAAACACTAGACATGGATGTCATCCTTCCTTCCAAAAGGTCCATCTTCTGTGTAACCAGTTTTCCAAAATCTTCCAACCAAGTTTTGTGTGGCTCTTGTCTTTCTTTGTCGTCAAGGCCTCACAATTTTTTAACCATTGACAACCTTTCTACGTAGCCCAAGGTCTCATCTTTCATGGCCTTCTAGACCTCATTATTCTCTTCCAAGGTCTTAATGTTGATGAGTGCCTCTGGAGCTGTGCATATATTCAAATCTTGATCCACTTTCTTCAACACCTCTTGTAATGCCTGCAAAGCCCTTCATACGATGTGATTTTCCTCATCACCGATGCTTTTTCCCATTCGGCATCCTTCTCGATTTTTTCAATGCTTGTATATGTAGAGTTTCATCTTCTAGCACAAGTCCACCAACTTTCCCACATAGTGTATCGTTGAAGGAAATTTTTGTGTTACTTTGGGCTCCAAGTGTGGCCTCGTTCGATTATATTGTCCCCAATATCCTTTGTGATGCTTATGAATACTTTATTTTTCTTCGTGTGAAGTCACTTTCCCACCTTGAACTATTGTTACTTCCTCCTGAGCATTCAAGTGTTGATATATGATTTCTTCTATATAAGGATGTGTTCCTTTGATTGTGAAGTCATGCTTGATATAGATTGTATCTTCTTTTCTCTTGAAGATCTTTGACTGAGTCAGGATATGCTTGGACTCTTTTATTTCTTTCATTTTTAGCACCTGAGTTCAATCTGATTTCGGGATGAATTGTGGATTTACCCATCTTTATGACTCAGCCTTGGATCAGTGGCATTGATCCAAGAGATGTTTTAAGTTTATTCTGGATGAACAAAAATTATAGACCTTACGAAAGTTGCAAGGTCTGAATGTGTTGAATGAGCAATTCAGGAGTTAACTCAGGCTGATCTTGTTAAATGAAAATCGGTTCCAAATACCGTAACATCGGGAAGGCCTAGACCTTAAGCCAGGTAAGATGTTCCTGGGTATTCAGTAAGCTTATTTAGCAATACCTGATAGGATCCTGTACAGGGATGTTTTACCTGTTTGGTTCCAATACGGATCGGTCCTACTTGGGAGACCTAGACTGGATTTATTAAGGTTAATAACCTAAACCTAAACTATAACCTATTGGTTAGATTATTATTAATCTAACCTAGCCCTAAACTATAAGCTAAATGTTCCTAAGGTTAGCCACCTAGCACTATGGAAGTTAGACTAAAGTATTACCTTATGATCTAACCTATGTTTCTAACCTAACTAATGATCATGGATGAAGAGGGACCTATGAAGGGGTGCGAGCCATGGGCGGTAGTTTCTATGGCATTTATGAGATGGATAAGGATGAAGGACTTGGGATTTGGCGGAGGTTGTAAATATCTATTGAGACCTGACGTGGCGGTATCGCCAAATCTGGGAATGGTCTTTTGTTTGCATTTGTCAATCACCAACTATGGCGGTCGGTGGCAATGGAGATTGGGCGGGAATCTTGGAGTTAATGTCATTGATGAACTTCGGTTCCCGAGCGCGGATCGCTTGGGAAGGCATGCAAATGGAAAATTGGTTGGTATTTTGGTTTTCCATTCACTCCGTTTTTCTCTCTGTTTGATCACTGGTTCTTCGAACCAGTCTACTTTGTGTTGCATGGCAACTATGAGATTTTCTAGCTCTTTTCTCTGTCGGGGAAAGTTTATAAGGCATGAGGGTAACAAATTATTGTTGCTGAATCTATCATGGAAGAAGAGGAGAAGGCTCGAGCTCATTCAGAGGTCTTCTTTAGATTTTTAAGTGACATTACCAGGCATGATAGGCCCTGACTTTTAAAAATCTTGCTTTACTTCAAATGCTTTCATTAAAACAACTTTGTTCAGGTGATTTCAGTTCAGTTGGTTTGAAGCAATGTATTGGTTCTTCTTTTCCTGTGGAATTAGGAATCTCGAGGTTTTAGAAGACCTTGTTGGAATGGTTATTGTATTTATTCTTCCTTTTGGTTTCATTTCGATTACAGACAGTTGTGCTTTTATTGTTGTTGAATCCTGTTGAATCTTGCTAGAATACTTTAAGTTCCTTCTGGTTGGAATGCTTGCTGTGATTATACTACTTGAATGCGACTATTGTAGAAATCCTTATTGTGTTAGCAATTTTGGGTTAGTTTCCGTTGAAATTTTTCAGGGATTATATATGAAAATGACTCAGTGGGAGTCCTTTTAATGTTTCGTATGTTTTCATCTTCTGCTTAAGCTTAGTTTTGAATGTTGTTGTTTAGTTGAGAATACTGATGGTATCGACTCAGTGAGAGTCTTTGAAATGTATCTTGTATTTCAACTTCTGTCTAAGCTTAGTTATGAATATTGTTGCTTAGTTGTGAATACTTTTGCTCAGTTGTGAATATTGTTGCTTAGTTTGCAAATATTGTTGCTCAGTTGTGAATATTGTTGCTTAGTTGCGAATATTGTTGCTCAGTTACGAATATTGTTGCTTAGTTGTGAATACGGTTGGTATTGACTCAGTTGGAGTCCTTGAAATGTAACTAGTGTTTCGACTTCTGTATAAGCTTAGTTGTGAATACTTATTGATATTGATTCTGTTGGAATCCTGAATATGTATCTTGTAATCGACTTCTGTAGAAGTTTAGTTGTGTAGACTGTTGATATTGATTCAGTTGGAGTCCTTGAATGTTTTCGTATGAATTCGACTTTAATCTTAACCCGGGCTGTGAGTTCTTGTTGGATACGACTCCGTTGGAGCCCTTGCAGTATTTCCATGTGAACTCGACTCCTGTTGAAGCCCTGATGTGTTTGCGGGATGGCTCTACTTAGGTTAAAACTTGGATGAGCTTATGAAATGGAGGCGACTTCTGTAAAGTCCTTGTTGTACATTCATAGAGATTAGATTCAGTTGAATGAAGCTGTGCATGTTTGTGTTTAGACTTAGTGTGAATATCGTTGTATTTGCATATGGAACGTCATTTTTTTAAGTGTTATCTAGTCTCGTGGCTGACTGTGATAAAAAGCTCCTAGCTGTGCTCTGTTAAACAATGGTGATGGGTATATTCATGTTGATGAATGATATGAAAAAGAATTGTTGAGTCTGTTATGGTTGGATTACTTACTATTGCTTGTTGCGAGAGCTCTTGTATTGCTTAGTAGCTACAGGTGATTTTTATAATTGGATTTAGATGGAACTGTAGTTCTTCTTGTAATCTCGACTATTTAGTCGCATGCGTAAATGTATTTGCATTAATCTAAAGGAGTCGGTACGATCAGAACATTATGATTTAGGAATCTGATTGACTCTGTTTCTTTCTTCTGGACTGTAATTTATATGTTGATGTATAATAAGTTGAATAGGAAAATTCTCTCTCTCCTAGTCAGGAAACCTTGTGTGCTTTCTTCTTGCATCCTTTTGCGATCTCTACGGTAAGGGCATAACAAGAATAAACTGTGGTATTGTATAGAGAGACTGGTATAAAATGTGTGTTGCTGTATAAATAGGTATACTTGTCAATACCATTGAAATGTGTTATGATGATAAAAGAATTAAGACAGTGAGCTTGTTGAATGTTTTAACTGCCTTTGAGAAATTGTTAGAAACAATCTTGTAGGAGTTTTGTTGTCTTTAGAATGGTTGTATTCATTTGTTCTTAGTCTCTAACATATAAGATGAATAGCCTGATTTATGTTTGGAATTTGAAGAAATGATTTCATTTAAACAGGTTGTTTAATGAGAACAATTGGTGGATTGCAATTGTTTTAAGAATTAGTGCTTATCATGCTCAGTTCACCGAACTGACCCGTGTTGACAATTTTTGCAGATGGTTGCCGTAGGTGGTAAAGGCACGCAGATCTAATATGATGTTCAGATTGTTTAATTTGGTTTTATGATGAATTCCAATTTGATTCTCTAAATGTACTACTTGAAGAAAGATGTTCTTTTGCTGTTGAGTATTGTATCAAATATGCTGATTGTATAAAATGTATTTGATTAGCTTAGTAATGAATGAAACGAGGTATTTGTTACTTATGTGTTTGCATTCGTATCTTGATGGATTGAACTTCTTCGGTTCGAATGATTTTAAGAGCATTGTTATTATTGTATACCTTGGAGACATTTGGGATTCTCTAAGTATGCTTTGCAAAGATTATATGACTGAATACTTGTGAATGTTTAGTAGTTCTGTTATGTTCTAACTAAAGCTAAATTGAAATTTAGATCACTGTCTTTCGAGAAGCTAAGGTTAAAATAAACCTCAACAGGAAGCTGAATGGGCTGAATAAATTATTGCTCCCTAATCATGATCTAAGTCAAGACAACGTTTAATTTGATTTTGAAACACTATATCTTAATACTAATAAGTAAGATATATTTCAGTTTTGAGAACTGATATAAACCTGATAAGGGTATGGTTAGCAACCTTATGTGAAGATTTAGGGCTATTGCCCAGTTTCGTTGATTTAGATTACTGTTTTTCAATGAACTCCTTGATGAGACCTCAAATCTTAATAACTTCTCTTTGTGAAATGGGTTTTAATAAGAAAGGTAATTCTAAGGTGAGGAACCCAGGGGTTGGGAAAAGACTACCCTAAAAGGAGCGTCTTAAAGTATAACTTTAACTCAACGTAAGTAACACCTTAAAGTTAAGTAGATCTTTTTGAGGTGGATTTGAAGGTTGATGGCACAAGTCAACTGCAGGGTTGTACCTTCGAGAAGATTAGGATCTTCTCGAAGATACAACAATGCAGGTGACTTATGGTGACACCCTTTGCATTGATCGTTAAGATTTACACCTTAAACTCGAACAAGTTTTTACTCCGGGACTAGTTAGGAATGTGGTCATGATATGAGGCTACCCTGGAGACTCGGGGTACCTTGACACACAGGGTTAACTAGGGTTGACCCAGTATGTCAGTGTATCCCTAGTTCTTGAGAACATCCTTATATCATTGTCATATTATTAATCCGTTCCTGAGTGAATAACTTGGGACAGGGGAGGCTGACAGAAGTCAGTGTAAGACATTCTACATAACATAGGAATGGGGTGAAGGACGTATTCCAGATTGACGAGTATGTCGTCAAGGAATACGAGACATAAGCAGTATGTTTCAAATCTTTGGCCAAAGTATCGCAAGCTATTGATTGTGTTGTCCTATGTCACCTAGTCTGAGGGACGAGATGCCGATGAATAATGGTAACAATTATTCAGATAGGTTCCTTGGACAGAGCATTCTAAATCCCAGATTAGGGAAGAGAACCACAAGAGTGATGTGTTAAAATAAAAATGCCAACTCTTTGATACTCATGAATAGATCGGTAGATTACCGAGTCATGGAATGAATAGATCGGAGGTACTCCGAGTCATCACAGCTGCATATGGTTATCTGTTATAAGAATGGTTGTTTTGATTTGTGAGTTCTAAATTATGTATTTAGAACTAGGAAGCATTTATCAAAAAAAAAAAAATTACTTGTTCTAATGTACTAAAATGGGGACGTTACATCTTTCATGGCCTTCTAGACCTCATTATTCTCTTCCAAGGTCTTAATGTTGATGAGTGCCTCTGGAGCTGTGCATATATTCAAAGCTTGATCTGCTTTCTTCAACACCTCTTGTAATGCCTGCAACAACCCTTCATACGATGTGATTTTCCTCATCACTGATGCTTTTTCCCATTCGGCATCCTTCTCTGATTTTTTCGGTGCTTGTATATGTAGAGTTTCATCTTCTAGCACCAAGTCCACCAACTTTCCCACATAGTGTATCGTTGAAGGAAATGTTTGTGTTACTTTGGGCTCCAAGTGTGGCCTAGTTCTGATTATATTGTCCCCAATATCCTTTGTGATGCTTATGAATACTTCATTTTTTTCTTCTGTGAAGTCACTTTCCGCGTTATGCTTGCTTATCTCCACGTCCTTCATCTTCAGCTCTTCGTGAAATGCCTTTATTGTGGCGAGATATATCCATGTTCATTCCAGCCACCTCCACCGAAACTTTCACTAGTGCATTACTAACTGCTTGTATGACATGAAAGTAGGCTTAAGCTCATCATGTGTCTAGCTGGGGTACCTTCTTTAATCACCTTGACACACATGACTCTTTTCATACATCAAAATTAGGTGCGTCCATGTGGGTGTGCATCGACCATGATAGTTACTTTCGTGTTTGTACAGTTACCATATCTTCATCCATCAACTCCCAGCCAAATAGATCCTTCTGTGCTATTGTGCTTTGGAAGCGGGTGCGGACAATATTTCATGTGTCTCTCTGCAAACCCAATGGCTAGTGGAATGTGCTCTCCACTCACCCTTCTAGACCTTTGCTACTTAGGAACTCTAGCTTCCAAATTTGGAGCTTGCATCTCCATGTCCTGTGTTTCTCCTGTAGTTGTTTCCTCTGGTCTTTTCTCCTCTTCATCCTTCTCCTTTGTTGCCTCACCCTTTTCTTTTGTGTGCTCTAGGGGTGTAGGGGATGTAGGCACACTCTCCTTAGACTCTTCCACCTCCTTGCTCAACTTTAGCTTCCTCCTTCTTAGTGCGGTCACTTCCTTCTACGGGGAGAGTCGGGGTGATCTACGCACAAAGTCTATGGTAACACCTTGGGTCCTTGATCTCCTAAATACCCTTTTAAACCGGTGCTCCCCTTGGACTGCATTCAAGTCCTCTTCCTCCCCCTCTTGTGGATGAGGTGGTGTAATGGCACGTTCATCTTCTCTCTGACTTGTAGTATGTTTCCTACCCCTATGATCTAAGCTACACTATCTTCACGCTCTTCCTCCTCATCCTGCACTTTGATTTTCTCTGAGGGCTTAGGTGATGGGACATTCTCCATTGTGTACTTCCCTTTTGGTGGTGTTGGAAGTACAAAATCACCTTCCACATATTTGTTGTTCTCCATATTCGACTTCAACTAGAGATACACCAGCACTACCCCCAAATCTACAATAGCCAAGCTTATTGGCTTGATGTTCAAGCACTTCAGAAATGATTTTCTCTGTGTAGGCACTCCTGCCAGGGTATACATACTTCTTTTGTAGTGTATGGTAGTCATGAAACTACCTTTTCGCATTGAAGTTTAATTTATGTGTGTTGGTAAACCTATGAACAAACTCCTAAAAATACCTTGTAGTGAAGGCATAAGGTAACTTACACTAAGGGCTCCAAGTTCCATCCTTCATTAGAAAGCACGTGATGTACAAATGTTGGTATACGTAAAACTAAACTTGTTTTCCTACCACTACTGGTAGGTCCTTTGGTATGCACCATTCTTCTCCAAATCGTTGCGTAGAGCCTATCATACCATTTCTCGCCCTTTGTTTCACCTCATCTATCATAGTCCCCTTGCATAGATATTTATTGAATCTTTTAGCTGGGGACTTTTTCTCCATGGGGTATTCCCATATTTTCTCCTTTGGTCCATGTCTGGTACTCCAATTTCCATGAAGACCAGTGATAGGAGAATAGCCTCAAAGATGATCTTCCCTCCTGTGCGCACTTCTTCAACTATTTTCTCTATAATATAGTCGGTAATGTTATATATTGTCCCTTCCGACATCTTCCGCACCACATGCAACCACATGGTGTTTACCTATGACCATCGCTCTTGATCATTTAACTTGGTAACCAAGTGTGTTGTAGCTTGTACAACTGGAAAATTCTTGAATTTTTTTATGTCCATTCCGTGTGGACCCTTCAAGTATCCCAACTCCTGTTTGGTCTTCAAAATCATAGCTTTTTCTGTGAGGTCACTTTTTATATCTTCTCTTGTGGCCTTCAGACATGTCACTGATGAAACAAGTGCAGACAAAATTCTAGCTCTGCGTCCTACAAAGTAGAAGCAATCTTCATGAACCCTACTCATGAGCCACTAGTACAAGGGCTCATATTTCCTGAAGTATGGCAGCTCATACAACTGATATACCCTAATTTTCTTCA
The DNA here is from genome assembly GCA_018340775.1 of Taxus wallichiana var. yunnanensis. Classification (NCBI taxonomy): domain Eukaryota; kingdom Viridiplantae; phylum Streptophyta; class Pinopsida; order Cupressales; family Taxaceae; genus Taxus; species Taxus wallichiana. Next base: position 343,003,215 of record CM031235.1, on the reverse strand, counting down.
AGATATTTTCACCCGCATCATCATATACCGGCATGTCATCTACCGTGCATTTGTTGGTTCTAACCATGAGTAAGGAGTTGAGCTCCTTTTTGTTCTCCGATGTCCTATGATTATATTCACTCACCTTACTTTTTCTAATGGGTGAATCCCATTCTTGGCCAACAATAACCCCTTCTGGGTATTGCATCTCTGAAAAATAACTTTCTTTTACCGTCACCTTCTTTTCTTTTTTTCATTTACATATTTCTTCTTTGGTGCCATTTTTATCTTGCCAATGTCTCCTCTTCATACGTAACTATGCAAATCAAACCCTAGCTTGATCCAACTCTACCCTAGGTTGAAACCTTGTAACCTAACTCTTCTCTGTCTCCTTGCTTTTCTCAAACCCTTCACCACCGGGGACGTAAGCTTCTTAAAGCATAGATCTGGTTGTCACACTTGATTTCACACTGTTCACACCTTAATTTGATCACTCAGCTCTTTGCACTTGTCTCTTCTCTCAAATATTCTTAGTTACTGATGGTAAACATGAATCTGCATCCCTTCCTTTTATAAAATTTTCAAATTTTGATACATTTATTGCTCCTCACCTACCAAATATCCCTTCATTCATTAAACAAATCCATTCATTTTGTGCGGTACATCTCTGCGCCAGCTATAACCTTCTAGCGCACCTTCCTACCTTCTGGTCACAGACTTCTCTTGTAATGCACTCTGCGCCCGAGTACCTCATCACTGCACCTTCTCTTGGTAGCTATCATGGCCTCTGCTTACCTCACGTTATACTATTCCTTCATCCATCTTCATCCTTGGTCACCTTTTGAGAAGTAATCCCCTTTAAAGCACACCTGTAGCAGCTTATTTCTTTCACCTTTCAAGTCCCTCAGTCCTTTTCTTGGATAACGACAACCACCCCACACTGAAGGTATGTGCAGTCCTCTGTGCATAAACATTCTTCATACAATAATTAGCTTCATGCACGTAAGTGTGCTTATTACACAAACAACAACTAAATTGAAAAATCATAATGAAAATAACATAAATACATTAAAGAAATACCGAATTGAAAACCTAGGCTAAATGGAAACACTACCTTATTACAAACACCAAGAAGACTTATTTATAGTAGGGCTTCAACCTACTCCCATTAAAGTAACGGGTAGCCGTGTTCCATTAAGTGCTTCTAATAGGCATGCACATGAATCAATTATAAAGGTTTTAACATACGACCCCAACCAAGTATACTTTTATCTTTCCTAGATGGCGCAAGAACTTTGAGTCATAAAGAAGAACCATTTGTCCAATCTCAAACTTTTTATCTCTTATGTTTTTGTCATGCCATGCTTTCTACTACTGGATTTTTCCTACTTCTAACTCCATCGTGTTATGGCTCGGTGCTCATCTAGTTGAATCATATTTTCAATCCGTTCTTCTAAAGCTTGTTCATTAACTAGACCTCCAGCACACAATGCACAAAGAAGGTAACATAAATTCTATAGGAAGAATAGCTTCCGCGTAAAACACCAATTGAAATGGTGTCGCTTTATTCAATCTCATGTAAGTTGTTCTATATGCCCAAAACATAGCTAACACCTTTTCATCTCAAAGCTTTCTTCCAACATCACATATTTTTGTCAAAGTCTAGCCCAAAATTTTGTTGAAAGCCTCAAGCAATTCCATTTGCACGAGGATGGTAAGGTGTATTTTTTGGTGTGCAACCATAAACTCATCCAATAGGATCCTGATGGTCTCATTCAAAAGTGTGTACCTCTATCACTTTTCAAGCTTATGGGACATCCATATCATGTAAGAACATTCTCCCATAGAAACTTAGTTGTTGTAGCTATTATCGTACAGTCTTTGGTAGGTGCTGCTTCTAGCCACCTTGTGATATAATATGTGCAAGTAATGATATAGTGCAATCAATTCCGTGTGTGGCTAGTGAAATAGGTCCTACAAAGTTAATGGCCCATTTCTCAAATGGTTCAGCACTAGTAATTGGTCTCAAAGGCATCTCATCTCTTTGCCCTAGTTTTCCTAGGAGCCGACAATGATCACACACCTGTAATAGTCTTTGAGTATTTATACAGTGTCTCCCACCATAATCCAGTAATTAAGATCTTACGGGTAGTCACATCACCTACATAATGGCCTCTACAATACCACCATGAGCTTCTTCCATGATATCCTTGCGCTTATGCTCTAAACACGTAACGGCGTAATAGTTCATCTCTACCTAACTTGTAAAGGTCACCACCAATTAACATAAACGGTGCCACGCGTATAGAAAGTTACTTAATTTCTAATGATTTCATCACTACGGTGACATACCTATGTGTAGAAAGACAACAATGTCTTCTAGTTCTATGGGTGCTCATTGCAACGGACCTGTATAATTGTGCATCTAGCATTGTTTCCTCAATCATCTTTGTCTCATCTCCCGTATTGATTCTAGATAAATGGTCGGTCCAGATTTGCTTTTCCCTTCACTAGGTTGAACTAACATAGTGCCAATAGCCATACCAGAAGTGTCCACATGTACATGAAATGGTTTATCCCATGATGGAAAGTGTAGAATGGGTGCGGTAGTAAGTCTCTCTTTTAATATTTCAAATGCACGTTGTTGCGGTTCTCCCCAATAAAATGTACCTTTCCCCTTCAGTAGTTCTTCCAAGGGTGTTGCAATTTTGGCATACCCTTTTATAAACTTTCTATAATACCCTGTATGACCTAAGAATCTACACACCTCACTTTGACTAGTAGGTGCTTCCAGGCCTATAATGATTGCAACCTTGGTTGGATCAACTAGCAAACCTTCCTTACAGATGATATGTCCTAACAGTATCCCAAATGGCATAGCAAATATGCACTTCTTTATATTCAAAGAGATACTCAATTTTCTGCATCATTCAAACATTAAGCGCAGATTGTCACAATGGTCTTTCATAAGCCCATATACTATCTAGTCATCTAGGTAAACTTGTAAGAAGTTGTGAATAAAATATTTGAATTCCTGAACAACTATTTGCAAGAATACAACAGCATGTTCTTCAATCCAAAAGGCATTACAGTATAGGAGAAACTTCCCCATTCAATTATAAATGTTGTCTTTTCTTGATCCTCCTGAGCTATCCAAACCTAATGATACCAAAAAAATCCGTCTATGAAAGAATATATTTCATGTCCTGTAACTCCTTCCAGTATTTCCTTAGTGAAAGGCATACGGAATGGATCTGTGATGCATGCAACATTCAGCTCCATGTAGTACACACATATCCTAAGCCACCCATCCTTCTTGATACTGATCACCATTGGGCTAACCCATTCTGACTCATCAAGGGGCTTGATAATTCTGGATTTCAACATTTTATCAATTTCTTCCTTTACCTTTTCATGTAAATTAGGATTCATCCTGTAGGGTCTCTTTCTAGCTTGGGTCATGCACCGTCCTTAAGTTTGATCTAAATTTCCCCAAGTGATTCATGTACCCTTTAATTTCATGATATCCTCTAGGGAATAAGTCCACGATAATCTCGAGTAATTTGACAATCTTTACTACCTCCGAGTCTAACAGGTAATCTCCAATTATGGCCTCCTTAGGCTCATCCTCGAACCTATATTCACCTTCTTTTTCTCGTATAGGTTTATGGTAGGTGTGTGTGTCCTGTGTCTGCATTTTCCAAGACCTCACGCACCACGTGTGAATGCTCAATATCCAAATTTTCAACTTCCTTGTCATCCATGATGTAAACCATCTTTCCTTTTTCTCTCTTAAGGAAAGCGTGCTCAAGTAGTTTGGAGTCTCTTTCTTCTTCCTTTTCAAAACTTGCTCTTAACTCGTCTCACCGAATAATTCTTGAATATGTTCTTCTACTTTTGCACTATCTCCCATAGTTAAACGCTTGAAAAATTTTAATGCCTCTACTACCAGAGGTTGAGTTGAGAAGTAATCAAATGTCTGAATCATACTTGCAGTCAAATTTTGCCAATTCCTAGTTTCTCTATGTAGTTATGCATATACATACCAAGTGCATGCGCATCCTTGGAGTGTGAAATAAAATTTATGCACCCAGTGACGGTGGTAATGCTTCCTATCCTGTTGTCTAGAGTCTCTCACACTGTTGAATGTGATGCTAAATAGGTTGATTACCATGATAAGTACATATTGGCGTAGGTGCTTTGTTCCTTATAAACCTAGTAGATAAAGCTATTCCAATCTCTTCCCAGTTTATAATATTATCTCTGTGGACTACCCACCAATGCGCTACTATCCCGTGTAGTGTATATACTAGCATCTTTCTCCTTGTAACTAGATCTGCCCATTACATTTACATTGCCTTCGAAAGGCGGCAGAGCTTGTCCTGTATACCATGGTACTTGTACTTATTATATGTAGTATTGAATGAAATATATTCATGCACACAACCACACCTTTCACCTCGCACCCAACTAATGCATATGTACCATGATCCCAATTTTCACAAGAAATACTTGTAGTGTCACTAATAGAATGAGAATCCTCCCACTATAGAGTGACTTCTTTTAATGGCGCGTTGACCTCTAGGTCCTGAATAACATGTACATAGACTTTGTTTAAGTCCTCCTCACTAAAAGGCTCAACATATGGTGTAGACTTCCCATCTATCAATGGAATCACAACCCTCTCCTCCTTGTTTTCAAAGCTAATATATCCCTTATTGAATCTCAAGTCAACATTATTTGCATAACACCAAGGGCATCCAAGTAAGGCTGAAAAATTGCGCTTCGCAAGTGCTAATACCTCAAAATCCCGAGAAACTTGGCCCCTTGTATAGTTATAGATGCATCCTTAAACACTCTTATGGGGGTGGCCTTAGTCCAGCTTTTCCATAAACAACACATTAGATGATGGCTCCGATAGAGGCCTCCCCATTTGTACCCAAGCATGTAATGTCAGCACATTTACTTCCGCACATGTATCGATCAATATGTTGCTCAACAGCCACCCATCCACAACAACATTCAAAGTAATTTCCTTATCATAATCAATGCTATCAGGGGGAAGATTTGCATGTAGAATATGTCGTCTGGTCTCAAGACTTGCGTGTAGAGTGTTCCCTTTCAACCAACTTCCCAATAGTGGAATAATGTTCTCTTGGCGTAACATCTTGCATACCTCCCACAGATCATCGATATCAGTTTGGACTATCTCTGACACTTTCTTTTGTTCCTTTAGGTATTGTATCTCACCCTGAAGATTCCTTAGCACTTCCATGGTATCCTAGTAAATTTATTTCTGATGAGCAGGATCTGGATACCTCACGTGCAAAAATTCCTCCTTGGTAATCATAGGCTTCTGATGCAATGCCTCTCATGCGTGCGTAGCTTCAACACATGTAGTGATCTTTACTGTCAATGCCTCAATTCCTTCTGTTATCCTGGGCATCCATTGGTCTTCTACTGTGTGCTAGATTCAAACCATCTCGGTGCCTCTATTTTCTTGCTTAAGTTATTTACTCGGATGCTCGTATAAGTCCGGGCACTCTTCATAGCTATGGTTCTTCCTGCAGAAAGAACAAGCATTATTCTGAGGACATTCATGCCTATAGTGATCAAGGGATCCACATGTAGAACATGTTCCACGAGGAAACTCTCCTCTTCCTCCACCATGGCCTCGTCCTTCATATCCACCATGATATCCATGTCCTCATCCACGACCTCCTTCAAAACGCCCCTCATTCTGTCATAGCACATTTGATTATGATCCCAATCTTGGTGCTCATTCCAGCCCTTAGAATTATCTGTTATACTCTTCCATCGTACTCCAATGTATATAGCATCATGGATCTGACCACTCAACCAAAAATCCTCAATATCATGGGTCATGGACCTATAAATCTTGCAAAAGCAAGATACATTCTTCCTTATCTCACACTGTAAAAAAGGATAGTGGCTAGCATCATAATTCAAATGGAAAATTTCACAGTCCAATAATAATGAATGTATAGATTTACAAGGACAACTATCCTTGGTGTGACCTTCCACTTCACAATCTATACACCAAATTCTTGAGCACATCTCATGAGCTGAATTTGCTGATAGATTTTCTAACTGATTTGCCATGGCTGCAATTTGTGCCTCTAGAAATGGACTAACACCAATTTCGATGAAGCTCCCAACTTCCTCAACATGTAAAGTTGCTTCGGTAATTTGTGTGGATCCGTGTATGTCTTATGTGACAACCCTCCTAAAAGGTGTAATCAATCCTCCAAGAAATCACTTTGTGTATGATGGCTAGCTTGTATATCATAAGACAACTTAGATAGAAGTGTCTTAAAATGGGCATCATACTCACGTAGACTTTTAGTAGTTCCTTGCTTGATAACTTTGAGCACACTTATACTCTTTTGCTCGAGACTCAAGAATATGGAACTCTTTTAAGAAAGCATCCCTCGGTCTTTGCATATTCCACGCAAGTTTGATCAAGGTCAAATTTTTATACCGGTTGTGTGCATGCCCATGTAATGTAGTAGGGAATTGACTTGCCTTTCACTCAGTAGCTATAATCCCCTTAGCGTGACACAAAATTTCACACATATGCACATTTTTGGTAGCATCCTCTATACCTCTATACTCTTAGAGACGAAGGGACATCTCCATATAGATATTTTGTGGTTTCTACGAACCTTGACCACCTGATCCAGAATCCCCTAGGTTCCCTCTGCCTCTAGAACCATAAGATCCACCAGAACTAGAACCACCTATACCTCCTGATCCTCCACCTGTAGTTAGAGTAGGACCTATAGATGTACTCCCTATCCTCCAAAAGTAGTACTATACTAAACCCCTACAGTCTGTGAGGTAGCTCCACTTCCAGAGGTGAATCCAACATTATGCATGCTCACATTCTATGTGGATGACATGCCCAAGAATGCTCCTCCATATAACATTGAAGTTGTCTATCCTGCCATTGATGTACTTGATCCTTGGCTTACTCCTGCTCTCCTACTTCCCAAGTTAGCTTACTGAGTACTTGTTGTACTAGATACTGAAAAACCAAGCGCAAAGGCTAGGTCACCAGGTGGATTAAGATGCGCACGTGGCCCAAGTAGTCTTTGCTGGTGTACTTCCATGTGAGGCCGAGAAGGGATCTCTATCATGCTTTCTAAGATGGGGAGTTCACGATGCTCGGCTCCACGTCCTCTATGTGAGCCATAAATACTTCACGAGACATCTTTCTCCTCAATGCCATACTTTCTACAATAGAATGTTGCTTCTCTATTTCCCTCTCACACACCTCATTATACTTAAGTTTCCTTTCCTCTCTCTCGGTTTTTCGCCGCTAGGTCCGCCTTCTTAATACCAAACCTATTCCCACCTTCATACATGGTGAAGTTTAGTTGGCCATTGGTGTACTCTCCAGTTCAAATTTACCATCAAGTTCTTGATCACTAGTGGAATACCATGTAAATATGTTCCCCTTAGATACCTCAAATATTGAAATTCAGTGACCTCTGGGAAAGAGTACGTCGAAATTGAATATTCCAGAATATAACTATTTAGAACACCACGAAACCATGTATCCACCACGCAAGTCTAAATTAGATAAGCATCATAAAGAGCCTAAAATTCTTCCTGTGTCCAAACAAGTGCACGATATCTCCAATTCTGCTGAAATACATAAGCCATAAACCACTCGTAAAGTTCTACTAGAAAGATAGCAAAAAAGATCTCATATAAGTTGTTGTATAGGTTCTGTTCTACCCAAGTGTGTGTGTTAAACTTAGATCCACTATTGAACCGTCATGCATATTCTTCCTCCAAATTGTGTATCCATTCCTCAATACTTACTAGAGTTAACCGGTACATCTTCATCGCGAACCATCCTGAAAACAAGCGAAAAGAGGTCCCGGCAATGGAACCAATGATGTAGCCTACAATTTACAAGATAACACCCTAGTGACACCGGCACATCACTAAGCCTAGGCGAGCACTCACCCAAAGCGTGCAAAGGTACCAGGTCCCTCTTTAGGGTGGTTGTAATAGGATAACACATACCGAAGAAAGAACCATAAAGACTCATGACTAATCCATCATTCTACAACATATGCTACCCATAGATCTATGAAAGAATGAGCTTAAACAAGTAATCATGATTAAACACTAACATGCACTACTCAATACAGAGTGACACTTAGATTCAGCTAATATCCTCCATCTATTAATCTTAAAGCTCCCTACAAGATCACATCAATTCATCTTAAAGCACACATGAATCTGATACACATATTCGAATCATACATACATGCCTATATCCCTACGATACATCATACAGATCTCTCTTTTACTATGCACCTAACCATCATATATATAGGGTGGGGACTTTCCCTTCACCGCTTAACTAATCCGAGAAATGGGTCGCATGTTATTAATAGACACATGCAAGTGCATTATCTATAGCCCTCTTACAGATAACTAAAGTGTTCATTCCATTCTTAGCGTGCCTCCATGCATAGACGTTTGAACTACTCTTCTAGATATAGACAATGCTTGGCGCACACTTCTCTGCATCGTTGATGTGTTTCACATGCCATCTTCCAAAAAAATATCCTCATTCCCAAAATCTACCAAGTCCTAAAATCCAAACCACGCCTTCCGCGTGCGGCTCCTTCCTATCCTTCCGCACCTTCAATCCTGGCCTTCTACCCTACGTAGACTCCTTGTGTGATTTTTTCCAAGTATTCTTTGATCAACATGATTCTTGTATCTAAGGCATAGGATATGGTGTGGAAACACACCATAGGTTAGGTGTAGGAGCATTTAGGTATTTTTCAAGACACCAAAGGTTGAGCCGGGATAAACAAAGCACAAAAATAGGCAAGGTAAGGTCATTGGGTCAAATAACATGGGTAACAAGTGTTATAAGGCATTACAAGCACATGAGTTCACGGGTCACTAACAATGTTTCAGTCTAGGTAGTTAGGTCACGGCACGGGTAGGGATGAGGTACGGGTAAAATAATAAGTCCCAAATAAGGACATAGATAGGTAATGTAGGCTTGGAGGTAGGTTACAATAAGGGTGGGTAAGGTCAAACGATGGCGGGAAAGGGTAAATTTTGCTTGAAAATGGGGAAATGGTGGATGGTGTACTTGTTTTAATTTTCACCGCTCTGTGTGTGTGTGTGTGTGTGTGTGTGTGTGTGGAAATCAAGTGGATTGGGCCCGATAGAGTCAAGGTCATGTACGCATGATGAGTCACTCTATTTAGGCATGGTGGAGTCAGGTCTATTTAGGCATGGTGGAGTCGATCGGTTTAGGCATGATGGAGTCAGGTTGATGTAGGCATGGTTGAGTTAGGTCAAGTTAGGCATGATGGAGTCAAGTTGGTTTAGGCATGGTTGAGTTAGGTCGATTTAATGTCCAAGTTTTTGGTAACATGAGAGACAAATGTTGATGTATATACTGGGTATGGTTTTTAATTTCCAAATTTGTGCCATAATGGAAATGTGAAAATGATAAATGGATAATTTGATGATGTAATAAAATGTGTATGAGTTGATGCTTATTAGGTTTAATTTCCAGCTATTGATATAAAATAGAAACTAACTAGGGTAGAATGTGAATAAGAAAGGGAAAGGGGGATTTTTAGGGTAAAGAGTGGTTGAGCTAACCTCTAAGGGCCCCATGCCCTCAGAGTGCTGCCTACATAGTCTCAATGAAAAGGGACCTCAGGCCAATGTAGTTCTCCCATAAGCTAGGGAAGATTGTGATGAAGTAAAGAAATGGATTGATAGGTGTTTAGGCATGGGTGAATGTAGGTCATAGGCATGATTGAGTTCATTTTGTAGGCATGGTTGAGTGGTTTTTTAAAAATATAAGTGTCGATTATCTACTCCTATATAGGATAATCAATAAGTAATGAGGTAGGCGAATGGTAAGAGGTAGTAAAAAGATGCTTAATTAATGAGAATCCTAATGAGTCAACCATACTTAAGAGAGACTCATGAACATAAGACCCTAAAAGTGTTTCATAATGGACCATTCTAAGGGTGAAGAAAGTCACATAATCATGAAATGTCACGTTTGTGGCAAGTCCCTTGAGTAAAGAGGAAATTAGGCCAAAAAGGAAAGGAGGTAAGAATGGGTGATTGAGCATAACTTAGTGTACGACAACATGTCTTTTGGAACAAGAAACTCGGGATCAAGAATAGGAAAGTCCATGATGAAATATTCATCTTTTTCTTCATTTGTTTATTTTATAATAGAGTGATCGATGCGGGAAGTCTATATGGGATGATTATATTATCTCTTTGAGGTCTTCATGAAGCTAATCGATGCGGGAAGCTTCTGGATATTTATATTGAATTTTTGGAATAACTATGATATAGTTTTCCTTCAAGGAGCGATCTATTAATAGTGGTGGAATTAGTGTGAAGAGATGTCCCTTTTGAGGGAGTCATCTTTTGCTGGAAGTTTGACTCAAGGAGTTGTATCCCTTTTTGTTTTTTGGACGTTTAAGTCATGGACAAGACTATAGAGGAAGGGTAGGCTTTTGTTCGGATGAAAAAACCATAGTACACATGAGTTAATTATAGAAGGGGTGGTTTGTAGTGATGAATGACCATGGAATTCCATCCTGGAAAAGACAAAAAAGTATCCATGAGAAACATGCTATGAGTAGAGTCGGGGGACTCATATTGAAGATAAGGATAAAATGGTGATGAGTAATCACATGATTCTTATTTAGTCATGGATCCTCAAAATGGGTAATATGGAAGGTGAATAGCACTCAAGGGATGAGAGATCAACTAACAAAAAGTGATATAGGACTTGATATCAACAATAAAATGGTTGAAGATGCAAGGCATTAAGGGGTTCAGTTCGGGTTTACCTTCGAGTGAAGACAAATGATAAGCACCTGATCCATAGGCATGGGTAACAATATAGGGTCCAAGCCAATTAGGAGAAAATTTTCCTGTTTAATTTTCTCCTCTTTAGTTACATGTTGATTCTCTTTCAGGATGAGGTCACCGACCTGGAAGGTAAATTTGTGAATGTGTTTGTCATATGCACATTTGATACATTTTGGTAAATTTGGAGATGGTCGAGAGCATTGAGATGGTGTTCATCTAATAACTCAAGTTGTGCCAAATGATCTTGGTGAAAGTCATTGTCATTGAGCATGTCTTGTAGTGAGATGCGGAGAGATGGAATCTAGACTTTGAGAGGTAAGATAACCTCAATATTGTAGACTAGAGAAAAGGGTGTGGCAGCAGTCAAAGTGTGAATACTAGTACGATAATCCCAAAAGGAAAAAGGAATGTGCATATGCCAATCTTTCCCAGTATCATTGACTACCTTCATAAGAATTTTTTTCAAGGTTTTATTGGTTGATTCGGCTTGACCATTGGTTTACGGGTAATAAGGTGATGAGAAATTGAGTTGGATGCCAAAAGCGTCACATATTTTGTGTAGGGTTTTATTTTTGAATTGTTTTCCATTATCAATGATGAGGTGGTGAGGAACACCAAAATGAAAAATGATGTGATGGTTGATGAATTCAAATATTTTCTCAGCTTTTGTAGAAATTAGAGGAATGGCCTCTACCCATTTAGTGTAATATTCGGTAGTGGTTATGATCCATTGGTGGTATTGTGAAGAATGGGGTTGATCTCACTGACAAGATCCAAACCCCATTGAGAGAAAGGTCAAAGGTCTCGTGTAACTGTAAGGCATGACTAGGTGTGTGGTGGAGATTAGCATGTTGTTGGCATTTCATGAAATGTTTGACATAATCACAACAATCACGGTTTATGTTTGGCCAATAATAGCCTAGGCAAAGGATGCGTTTTGCGATGGCTAAACCACTAAAGTGACCTCCACAAATTCCACCGCGGACTTCCTTAATGGAGTAGGGAATTTCAAAACTCGTAAGGCATCGTAAGATAATGTCGTTGAAGCCTGCACTTGTAAAGGAGACCACCCATGATGACATAACAGGAGACACTTTTAAGAAAGGATTGTTGTCCATTACGAGTGAGATCAGTGGGTAAAATAGAAAGGGAAAGATAGTATGCATATTTCTTATACCAAAGGTCATGTGGTTCAAGGAAACGGTTCGACAGAGTAAAATTCACAAGGTAAATAAGAGGGTGATTGTATCCTTTGTATGGTGACAAATATTTTAGAGTCAGTGGGTGAAGCAGGTATCTGAGAAGCCAAGCAAGCCATGGTATCTGTAAATTTACTAGTAGAATGTGGGGTGTTTTGAAGTGTATAACGGTCAAAGGTGGTCAAAAGTATGTCTACATGTTGCTTATACTTTTGAAGGATCTCATTACGACACTGGTATATACCATTGACTTTGTTTATGACCAACTGAGAATCACCAAAGATATTGATTGTCTTAACATCTAAGGCATATGTAACTGTAGACCCAATACGAGTGCTTCGTATTCCGTAATATTATTTGTACAATGAAAATCAAGTTTGAAAGACAAAGGCATAGGTTCACCCTCAAGAGGAATGAGGATAACACCAGCCCCACCCCACGTTGACATTTGGAGCCATCAAAGAAGAGTTTCATTTGGTAAGCAGGTTCATCTAAGGAAAGCGTAGCTATAGACTCATCTGGGAAGTCAAAGTTAGATGGTTGATCCCCAGAAATAGGTGCATTGGCTAGTTGGTTAGAAATTTCCTAGCCCTTAATGGACTTTTGATGAATGAATTCAAGGTCAAGGTCGGAAAGAAGCATAAGCCAACATGTGGCACATTGATTTTGATAGGGTTTGGCATACATATAGTGTAAACAGATTAGTATTAGTAATGACAAATGTTTTATGATTGAGAAGGTAATGGTGGAGTTTGGTGGCAATGAAAACTAAGGCTAAGCAAAGTTTTTAGCATGGGTATATCCAATTTCATAGTCCGGAAAGTACGGCTTATGTAATAAACTGCTTGCTCTCTATGCTACTCGTCGCGATGAGTGAGCATGGCACCCAAAGAATGGTCAGTGGTGGAAATATATAAGTAAAAGGGATGGTTGTCTTTAGGAGGAATGAGTACTTGTGGTTGAAGAAGGTATTTTTTAAGGCCTCGAAGGCTTTATGGAATTCATCATCCCATTTGAATGAAACATTTTTCTTGAGAAGATGATGAAATGGTTGATGATCGAAAGTTGTGAGATAAAATGATGAATGGATTGCAACTTTCCTTATAGGCTTCGAAGTTGACAGAGATTAGTGGGTGGAGGCATTTCCGAAGCCTTGACTTTAGCAGGATCGACTTCTATGCCATGCAAAGAAACGATGAAACCTAGGAGTTTTCTGGAAAGTACCACAAAGATGCACACTTCTTTAGTTGAAGACACACACAATACTTGATGAGACGGTCAAATATTACTTTAAGGACCGAATGGTGTTCAATTTGATGTTTAGATTTAGCCAGAAGATCATCTACATAATCTTCTAGTATGCGATGCATGATGTCATGGAATATGTAAGTCATGGCTCACTAATATATAGCACCAACTTTTTTGAGGCCAAAAGGCATGACTCAATAGTAGAAATTCCCCAAGGGGTGATGAAATCAGTCTTGTGTTGATCTTCTAGAGCTAGTAATATTTGATTGTAGCTCGAGAAACTATCCATGAGTGATAGAATTTCATGGCCAGTGGTGAGATCAACTAGTTGGTCAATGTCTGGTAGGGGGAAATTGTCTTTGGGACAAGCGAGGTTGAGGTCATGGAAGTTTGTGTAAATGCAGAGTCCCCCTGTCACCTTTGTGATAGGAACGATGTTAGAAATCCATTGGGGATAATCAATGGGTAGAATGAAGGAAACCGAGAGAAGGCATTGAAGTTATTCTTTGACGTAAGAGCAATGCAAGAATGCATTTTCCATAGATTTTGTTTGATGGGTTTGGCATCAGGGATGGTTACAATATTATGGACCATGATTTTTCGGTCAATACCAGGCATATCAGCATAGGACTAGGCAAACACATTTCTATAGTCCTAAAGGAAAGAGGTGAAGGCTTCTTGTTTAGCAGCGTCTAAGGATTTTTCGATCTTTAGAATGTTCGGGTCGTCTGAGTGTTAATGTTTATTTTGATGGTCGATTCATTCAATAGCATTTGAGTCTCGAAGGTAATAATCGATGAATATAAGAAGTCTTCCACACCAAGGTAGGTGAGGATGGACTCATCATCCTGACATTAAACGATGTTAATAGAAGGTGTATCATCATCAATTGTGTCATGATATAGGAATGGGAGAGAAGAGGTAGCTTCACCATCGTGTTGATAGGTCAGCGGTCCCAAAGAAATGGTGTTTACAAAAAAATTACGAGGAATGGATTCGGGATCTATGGACTCGTGGGTGAAGATAGTAATGTGGGTGAATGATATGGAGAAAATTTCCCATCCTGGATGAGCTTGATGCCAACCTTCTTGGAGGGTGCAACATCAAAACCAATTCCACTACGGTCATTGTGTTTACGAGAGGTACAGGAAATGACAGTATGGTGGCCTTGTTCATAAAATCCAAAGCCAAATCCTTTCCATGCACACTAGTGGAGGAAAGTGTGAGTGAAGTGGTGGTTAGTGAGAGAGTGTAGGTCGGAGAAAAATGGTTAGGCTTGGGATAGAGGTTCGGTTTCATAGTTGGCAATATCAAGTCCCTATACGTTACATTGGTATGAAGATGGGGAGGGCCATAAGGAAAAACATCACCGATGCGAATGTCGTAGCTAGGGTATTGATGTAGATTCTAATACTATTGTGGGGTGAGGAAGGTGTCGATATTGTATAGGTGGTATTACCCCAAAGTGAGGCATTGAATAACACATTCTAAGGGATCATTAGTTGGTATGTGGGTAGTGGGGATAGATGGCTCGCTAGATGATGGGGAAACAAGTGTGTTAATGGTAGAGGCTACAGCTATAGTGGGGATAGCAAGGTTAGATGTAGTAGAGGTACTAGCAGTTTTGGTGGATGGGTTTGTAGGTGAAGGTGAAGTAGTGATAGTGGCGAGATACCTTGGTGGTAAAATCACATCATTGGGCTAATATAACATGTTATAGGTCTTGAAAGATGATGGGTCAAGTAGGGATGGTGTAATTATGTCCCTCGTGTTCAAATTTGAGGCAAGTGATGTATATTCGAAGGGACACAACCCATGACACAGATCCAAGGTCGGCTAAGTAGCAAGTTATATTGGAACACCCCTTCTAGGACATAGAAAAAATTTGGGACAAGACAGAGCCCATGCGGACATGGAGAACAATGGTACCAAGGGTAGAGGTCATGGCGTCATTGAAGGAGCGCAGCATAGCTGGGTTACCATGCATGTAATTGGAAGGCATTCACATTTGGTCATATGCATGGGAGGAGATGATGTTAATGTTAGCACCACCATCGATCATAAAAATTTGTATGCATATATTATTGATAAAGATGGAGATGAAAAGAGTGGGGTTGGGGTCGTTAGACTAGAAGGGAGTGATCTCTTCATCTGAAAAGTTGAGGGCAGCCACTTGGTGAGTAGGTGGAGGTGTAGAGGAAGGAAATGACATAGTGAGAGAGGCTACGTGGTGAGGGGTAACAATGGAGGTTACGGGTGTGGGGTCATTTGGTAAGACTTTAATAGATTGAAGGACCTCCATGAGGGCTTGACGATGTGACTCTGAGGTTTGGACAAGGTCATATAAAGACATTTTGAGGGGGGATTGGTGTAGTTGTTTTAGCATTGTGTGATGCATGACCCCATCAGAAATAGGATATGCAAGACCTCAAATGGTGACTTTGGGTATGGGTGTGGATGGTATGTTGGGTATAGGGTTGGTTGATGGGCTAGTTGCTTTTTCCTTTCCCTTGTCTTTCTGAGCAATGTGGAAATGTTGATCATTGTAATCGAGGGGAGGTCAATAAAGAGGGTGTTTCATGAAAGGTATAGCGGCATGAGGGACAAAACCCTAGTGGGGGATACAATCCTTGTGAAATGAGTAGGGCACATTGGCATTTGGGTGGTGGTTTGGCCAACTCTCTTATACGGACCATGTTAATCTTGAATCTCAGGGGTGGATCAAAGAGTTGTGGGGGTGGATATTTTGGTTGTTGAGTAGGTAATGGAAGGAGATCTGGGGAAATTGGTGGAGGTGAAATGGGGTCCTCATCAAGAAGATCATCATCATCAAAATTTTCTTCAAGAGGACATAATTGGACAAGGGTAGTTTTCAAGGCCTTATAGTTCTCTACATTATGTCCTGGCACATGATGGTAGGCACAAATTTTGGTTTTGTCAAACCCTTTCGGTTTGGGTTTGAGCAGGTCGTAAGGTCTAAGAGGTGGTAATGTGATGACCGAAGTTTCGAGGAGATTGGTTAAGATTTTGGTGTAGGATCTTGCTAGTGGATCACAATGGGAGGTGAATGTGGGTTTGGGTGTAGGTACAGCTGATTGTGGAGGAAGAGGCTTTACAGGAGGGGGGTGGGTTGGTTTACTAGTTTGGCATGTGGAGTGGTCTTAGGTTTTGGTTGCATCTTCTTGGGTATGGGCATGGTAGAAGAGCTAGTGGTAGAAGGTTTGGTTGGTTTAACTACCTTATTGGAGGGTAGTGGATTTTTAGCTTTAGGTTGCATCTTTTTGGGCAATGATGACATGAGTGTACGAGATGTGGAGGGAAAAGTAGATGGTGGAAGAGGATAGGTTACCCACGGGGTATACGAGGTGCTGTGGAGGTGGGTGGTATAGGTTGGGTAGGAGGCGTGAGTGAAAGAGAAGAAAGTGTCATGGGTAGTGAATAAGTTATGGATGGTAGTGGAGGTATGGGTGGTAAGAAGGTTATGGGTGAGTACGGAATTTATGTGGGTCACTTGGGTATATTAGAGGCCTATCTTTGAGGAAATGGGTTCTTGGGTTCTTGGTTTACCGGTGGATAGGGGTTGCACTGGCTAGGGTGGAGGGTGAGGTCCTAGGAAGGACAAAAGGGGTGAAGGTGATAATGGCATGGTATGTGAGGTTGGTGTATGAGGCCTAGGAGATTGGATCTTCATTTTAGGGGGTGGAGGAGTAGATGAAATCGGTTCTTTTGTAGGTAGTGGAGCTCGAGACTAAGATTTCATCTATGCAAGGAACATGAGGCAATTAGGAAGCAACTAGCGGTATGTCATTGAAAATAGTGTGGACCTCGCAGACATTGCTATCATTGTTTGAAGTGTCACCAGCTTGGTTGGAAGATGGGGAATGATTAGGAAATGAATTTTTGAAGATATGTAGGTTTTGGTTAGCGGGTGCATTCGGGCTATCCAAGACTAGATCTCTATTGTCTAACATTTCTTAGACTATATTCTTGAAGGTGATGCAGTTATTGTCGCTATGACCTTCGACACGATGATAGTTGAAAAATTCATGTTCCTTATACCACGCGGGCATGGGGTGCTTAAGGTCAAAACTAGTATGTGGTTTTATAGATGGAAGGGCAATGACACTAGCCTTAACAAGATTTTCCAAAATAGAAGAATAATATTCTCCAATTGAAGTGCACTTTTTTTTTCTCATCGGGCGGAAAGCTTGGATGGGAGAGAGATTAGAAGGAGGTTTGGCTGGGTTTGATTGATGAGGGGGCCAGCCTTGAGAACTACGGTGTTGGTAGATCCTTTGGGTTTTGAAAATTTGTTTTGGGGTTTCGAAGATGAAGAAGCATCATTTGATTTGAACCCGATGTTCTTGTTACAAAGTTGAATTTTCTTCTCTTCGATAGTAGGAATTTCTAATTTTTGTGCCATGGTGAATGCCTTGTGAAAATTGCAAAAGGTCTACACCTACAGAGTTAATGAGGTGTCTTGAACAAGCCCAAGTAATCAACTCTATGAGTTCAGTTTGAGGTAATTGAAATTTGAGTGGTTAATTAGACTACGCAAAGAAGCGACAAAGTCAGCGATAGACTCATCGGCGTCTTGTCATGTGGAATAAATTTTAGTCACGGTAACCTTCTTAACAATGTTGATGGAGAAGTGATCTAAGAAGGCTTGGGCTACTTGATTAAACGAATAGATGGAGCATCTTGGTAGCCCACTTGTACTGTCCAATGCAAGTCCTATCAAGGACATCGGGAAGGTCTGTAGGAGTAAAGTATCATCATGGGTGATTAGGTAACACCCATGTTTGAAAGACCACAAATGTTGTTGCGGGTCTTCTTTACTATTGAAATGGTTGAATTTTGGAATTTCCCAATGTACATGGTATGGACGAATAGGGATGGATGGATGAATGGGATCATTATAGATTTCATCATAGGTGAGAGAATTGTGTGAGTCGGAAACCGAAACTTCTAGTTTCTGCATCCTTTCCATCATTTATTTGATGAGGTCATCGGTAGGTTGTGGTGGAAGGGTTCCTCCTGTGGCATAAGGGGCTGGTATTGAAACCTGTGATGTGGGTGGCATTCCATTGTATGGTGATTCCCAATAAGGAGGTTGAGAATAGGGGACTGATATAGATGGTATGTATCCGAGTGGATGACAAACAAGATAGGGGGTTGTTGATAGAATGTGTATGTAGGTGGGATGGTCGTAGTGAATCTAGTAGTGATTGGGGTAAGTGTTTGTGGGATGGAGAGGACAAGATTATCGAATGGAGTAGGGGTCACTGACACCATGGGTAGTTTTTTTGTAATGGGTATTTGTGAGACAATGGGTGCAAATGGGGTTATGGTGCAGGTGGTCAATGAGGGGACAACGAGATACTACATGTACGAGTGATACCGCACATGCATCATTCATGGTGGGTATGGGTCTTATTTTTGAAACCACTGGGGGTGAAGTAGGTGAAGGTAATGTTGCATTATTAGGGGCTGATGTAGAAGCGGGAATAAGGGCAAGAGAGATGGATATAGGCATGTCATATATCAACTAACCCGAGGAGTCCGAGGTGGAAGAATGGGAAAGGTATAACTGTAAGGACATAAGATTCGATCAAGGAGTCATGTAAATTCCTTGTCACCTGCAACAATGGTGGTAGGTAGGGTTAGATCCATGGGTGATAGGACAAAGGGTGGTGAAGGACTAGGCGGGAGTGGTTGATGACTTGCATGAAATATAAGAGTGTTAGCTTGATTGTGAGTCAACACCATGTGAATGAATGTATATCAGGTGATGCTGTATCCTACAGATGACACAGAGAGTAGTGAGAATGAAGAAAACATGTGTCTATAGGTAGATTTGGGAAACATATCAATTAATTTTAAATACAGGGTAACCAACGCCAATTAAGGATGACCGATGTCGGTTCAGGGGTAACCGAGGTCGATTACTGTGAGACATGAACAATTTTACCAAATGAGGTAAAGACTAGTGACAGTTAGATGAACAAGTTATATGATGACTGTTTATCAAAGCAGAGAGAGTACAAAGACTCACAGGAACTCTGACAGTAAAGAAAATGAAATAAGGGTTCTTTAGGAAATTTAACCCAAAAGAACAGAAAATCGATGTTTGGTCGTGAGGAATCGATGCCGATTCTTGTGAAATGGAAAAATGTAGAAAATGAATTGTTGTGAATTTTAGTGAGATAAGTAATCAACCCAGAGGTCTAGAGATGATGCAATGAAGTCTTGACACACTCGGAAGAAGTCGAGAATACTATAAGCTGTGATTATGGAGTTTGTAAGGCATGAATGGTAAAATGGAGAAGCGTATCCTCACACCTCAAAATGTACGTCAATCAAACACTAAAAACATGTACCTAACAAGTGATTTTTAATGTGTTGAGCTTATGCTATTTATAATACTAACTCATGAATTTAGAATAGAGTTTTGGTGAGGAAGGCTTCCTACGAAGAAGGATATCTAAAAGGAGAGGTTTCAGGTATGTTATGGTGGGGCGGGCCATCCTCTGAGATAATGACTCAACAAAGGTAACGAGTGGGAGTACCTACCAATCTGATCATGTGATCATGGATAGGTGTTCCTAGGTAAGATGTTGTTTAAGAAAGATGTGTATATTCCAATTTTGTGTAGTTTGGTAAGACACAAAAAGAGAGAGAATGTGCTTTCTACGATTCTTTGTGTCAACCATCAGCTGGGCATGACTTCCAGCATATAGGTTTCCCTCATTTTAATGTGAGCTAAATACAAGCCAATCAAAATGTAATGCAACCAATTTTAAGCCCAAATTAAAAAGATTATGTTCGATGAAGCAAAGGATGAATAGGAGATGGTATGCTCTTTCACTAAATGCAAAAGGTAAGAAAGAAGAATGATTCCTTTTAAATGCACCAAGAGAAATTTTTCTCTTAGAGTAATTAGAAAGAAGAGAGGATTACTAGGGAATAAAATTATTGTGTAAGATTTTTAAAGGGAAACAAACACACAAATTTCACCTAGAAATGAAGAAAATGCAATAGAACCCCTGATGGGTCCCACTGGCATGCCAAAATGTTTCACCATTTTATTTACATTTTTGAATCACGAAGCAGATAGGGTTATAAGCTAGGAGGAATACCGTTAAATGGGTTGGTTGATGGTTGTTGCGCACATTCGACTTCTCGATGTATTGCTGATTGTGAGAGCCTCCTTTTGGCTAGGAGGAACAACCTGTAATAGAAAACAAGACCACAAAAGAGAAGTTAAATGATATATGACAATGGACTGCCTAGCGTATGTTAGTTCCGAGAAAGTGTGATACTTCCTAGATGGCTATCAATCCACTATTTAAAACAAATTAATGTGAGAAATAAGTAAATTCCTACTGTAGTTTATATGATTTAGGTATCTCATTCAAGTACAATAAGCAAATCCAATCACAACAGGCTAGGCTATAGTTGGATCTAAAAGATGAAATGACTATCAAGGTACTGGGACTAGTCAGGGTCTGATTTTGGGTTGTTTAGGTCAATTGGTAGGAGGTTGTTTGGCTCTATTCTTGGGAAGGGTATAAAACACAGAGACTAGCATCGGTCTTGTATGACCAATGATAGTTTAGTAATAATCGATGATGGTTACTGTGGATTTTCAATAACTCAATATTTCATGGTTTAGGGATTTTTGAGGCGAATTGGGGATGGTGAGGAGTCGGTGTAATTCGAGGAGGTGTTGGAAATACTTAGAGGTGTCTAATCGGGTATGGGATATTTTATGGTGTGGGTGAAGGAATGATCAAACTTGTATAGAGATAATTGGTGGGTAAGTGAGAGTTCAAGTAGAAAGTAATAACGAGAGGTAAATGAGATCCTACTAGAACAAAAATAGGAGAATGTTAGTTAACAAGATACTAACTATGATGTAGGTTTGATGATTTGGATGGAGGTGACAATATGATCAAAGGAATGGTGTTTAGTGTCGTGGAAATGCTTCCAAGAATGATACCATGGATGCAATGCTTCTAAATCTATCTCGGATAATAGTTCGGATGCCTGGATGCACGAAAAAGACATTGGTTTTGCCTGCATGCAGCTCCTCTTTCTCTTCCTTTATCTCAAAATGTTCCAACCTATCAAATAAGGCTGGTAAGGTGAATAAATGGTAACCGACGATGGTTCCATCTTGACCAATTTTTGGTTAAGGCAAAATTTCCTATGTTTACTAAAATGGGAAGATCTTTCTAATTTCTTAGGCAAAGTTGGTTTGTTGTTGCAGATCAGAATGGAAGCTTCCCTTATAATGAGCATGAATGTGGTTAGAGAAATCTTAGGCATTGATTTTAGGGTTAGACCAAATCTTAGCTCATTAAGGAAAGTGAGACTTAGTTATTGTTAGTTATGGAAACATGCCAAGAATAGGTCTAGGGTGAGGTGGTTGGATGAGGTGTCTAGGTGAGGTAGAAATTAGGTCTATTAAGGTAATAAAATAATGGATATTGTGAGGATGGTTATTTAATTTAATTAAATTAATTATTAATGTGGGATGAAAGGGGCCATGGTTAGGTGTCCCATGTTTAAGTTGGTTATCCGATCAGGGGCTAAGGGGAGTGTGACCCAATTTTGGTGTCTATAACTGGCATAGCCTAGATTACAGAGTTTATGTATTATTGCTAAAATAGAGGGACAGGATGTAGGGTATCATTCTAGAGTCACATCATTAGCATAATCCCTATTTTCTACAAGTCGAGGCACCATCATCTCAAATCATCCGATGACCTTCATCTAAGGGAAGAGGTTCTTAAGGATGGTTTTTGTATTTGATGATGTAGATTATATTGATGGTGTATAAAATGATTCATTTTTTTAGATATATATATATATATATATATATATCATTATTTGGTTATATATTGTGTATTGATGTTCATGTGTGATGTATTTTTACTTTTATGACTCCATTTTCTTATGTATGCACAAATATATGGACATATATGATTAAGAGAAATGAAAGGATAAAAGGTTGAAAATTATAGTGTATGTAAGGTTAAATGGGATGGGTAACAACTAGAGGGCCATCTTAAATGATGAGATATGAACCCAGGTGAAAGGTAATAGGATAATTATGACCAAAATATCCAAGGTAAGAATCCATGTCCATAGTAGCCCAAGTGAGAAAAATAAAACCAAGTGGGATTAATTACGAGAATACCAATGTATGCAATATAGAAAGAAATAGTTGTAGAAAGCCGGTGGGAAAGATAAACCCAGCAAGAGATAGTATATAATTACTAAAGTATTCAAAATAGAAAGAAATGGCCATAGAAACTTAATCAAGAGAGATAAACCCAATCGGGAGATAAATAATGATAGCTCAAGTAGAATAAAGTGTCTCGGTGATGACATGTGAATTATTGACATACATTTTTGATGATTTTAGCTACATCATATATTATTTAATGGTGAGTATGAATCATTAGGTACTTTAGGTTGTCTTAAATGAAATTGATACATGATGTACGTTTGATCATATGGAATACAAGGAATTCTCACTCCAATCAAAGACTTGTGTGATGAATTCATGAAAGATATCAGCAAGGAAGTGATGGTGGGGGAATGATGAGCCTCGAATGAACTAAAAATGGCAAGGAAGGATCTAATGATGGGGATCAAGCCCACCACTTAGGTGCATGAAGAGAGGGTTCTTGAACTTGGAACTTGTGGGAGATAATCCGAAAGGTTTTGTTTGTATGTGAGAAAAAAAGAGTCGGGTTGTAGAAGATGGTTGTGTGAATTTATTTTTAGTCTTATCTAACTTCCACTTCAATTTTATTCATATGTCATCGATATGATCTATAATCTAAAACTCCATTCCCAAGACCCTCATGCCACGTGCAATAAGGTTTAGCCACAAGTGGGATAGGAGCCATAATGGAAAGAAGAGTTGGTGGTGATGTTCTAAAAGGTAGATTCATAAAGACTTATGGATAAGTAAAAGGGGAAGGAGTGGGAGATGTCAAAATAGGAATTTTAGAGGGGATATCTAAGGGAGCAAGTTGTGACTCGGCCATCATATCACCAATTATGGGATTATAGTTCATGAGATTATCTTTAGATTCAAATTCATAATAGGTATCATCATCATCGATAAGATCAGTTTCCTCCAAATAAAAGGTAGTATGTACATCTTATGAGAAGACAAAGTGATAGTGTTTATGTTCGACTAAAATTAGATCATAGTTATTACCGATAGTGAATGATTTCCACATTCTTAGACAAGGCATAGCCTGATAAAAGGGATCATCAAAAGAACAACCATCATAATAATCATGTGTAGTGATGTTAATAACACAACAGAAATAATATTCTTTTGTTAAAGGAGATTGATGACAGGCATGTGTACTTCCCACACACCTACAAAGTCGCGCAATGGGATGAAAATTGTTAATGTTTCATCTTTTTCCTTAATGACCCTAACGAAATATACATACAACTACTCTCTAACAACTTTCAACTCGTGGATGGAGACTTTTCGTATTCCCTATAGACTTATATTATATTGTATTGTGTGCTCAAAATAACATTCAACAAACTTGGCTAAACCTGCTAACCTTCAACACTCTTGCTCTCCTCTTTAATAACTCAAACATGGTAAACTCGTCCTCTTTTTATGGTGTGTGCCCTGCTCCTTTCCCACTTCTCTCTCCTATTTTTAATTTTCCTTTGAGTGGGTGAGCTTATTCTAAACGCTTCTAGATTCTCCCACTAAATTTAAATTTGAATTCAATCTCCTCTAATGCTCTAATATATTGCGCCCTACTTGTATAACATTGATCTATATATTTTCTCTTTTAACCATTCCATCCTTGTTAGAATCATTTTTCAAACACCTTCGACATATTTTCTCACTTTTTCCAACCATATGTTCTACCACACACTCCCTTCTTGTACTTGTCTTCCATGCCTTTGTATGCTTCTATTTCACACTCGTATAATTGAGTCTCACCTTCAAATCATTTTACACATTGTCTCTAAGTTATGGGCTCTGATTATCCCAAAACCCTCCCCAATCAATTGTGGGTGTTTTATAGGATAAAGAGAAAAGATTCTCGGTGTTAAGAAGAAGGAAGAAAAAGGACAACCATTTTTAGGAAAAAAATCCCCTTTAAGTAGAAACTTAATTGATCATTTTTAGAACAAAAGGAAAAGTTATTCTATTCCTTGAGTTCATTATTTTTCCAGCTTTTGTTACATTACACTAGAAAATTAGATAAACCAGGTCTTTGGGGAAAAACATAATAGTTCTTATGTTCATTAGTTCTTTCAATCCTCCACAACATCAGTTAAGTTGGGCTTGAAGCGACACGGGTGGAATAGTTCAGACATTCCATCACTTCCCCGCATATGTGCATTGGTCAACATGAGGGACAAATGGGCATGGCATTGGGTAAGTCATAAATTTCATGCACTAACTCCACCCCCATAATAGTTCTTATGTTCCCAAGGTTCACTAACTAACCACATAACCGCAAGCATCGACGAGGTTGAAGGGGCGGTGATTAAATCATATATGTCGGCTCTGTGGAGCACTCATGGAATGGTTCAAGTGTTCCAACCATTTTTGATTTTCCTCCTTTTCTATGGAGGAGATAGGGTGAAGTAGGAAGTGCACTCAGGTAATTCAAGGTAATTGGGCACTACTAGAATGTTCCCATATTTTAGTCATTCTCTCGAAGGCCAACCATCTCTACCTACAAAACATTGCATTGGACATATTGGGCCCCTACAAGCACAAACCGAACTATTCTCCGGTTCCCTCATTCCCCTAACCATCTAATTGAGTGACCTAAGGGAACAAAAATTAAAGTGATTGTTTAAGACCCATGCAATGAGCAGTTCTAAAATTCTCCTTATTCTATGAAACCTCGGAAAATCCAATTGTCATGTTGTTTCAGGAAGACATGGTTTTTTTAGGGAGATAAGTATAATTTCTTTCACCTATAGACATTCAACCACTCCAACTACTCAAATGTATTTTGAAGGGTGCCCTTACCTTGCTTAGTTTCTTTAATGGTATGTACAAGAGATCAATAAGGATGCCCATGCTTGAAACTAAAAAAATGATGGCGTAGGGTCCTTGGTTGGGAGATTTCAATTAATGCCCAATTTGAATCTGCATTTTACCTCTTATTTCTCTCTCTTTTCACATTCCATATAAATGTAATTTTTTTACACATTTTAAGGGTTCTTCTTTGTAGGATTTGAAGCTCTCCCTTGGAGTTTTACATATTCCACACCTTCAAACCTCTGTAATTGCATATTTTTCAAGTTTTTTAAACCTCTTCTTTGTAAACGTGAGTGAAAATGCTTTCAATGACATGCAACTATGGTACATTCCTTTAATTGTAATGTATTTGATGTGTATTTCTTCCCTCTTGCTTTATTTTGAATCTATTCATTTGTATCTTGAAAAAAACATTGTGTTTCTCTTGGATTCTTCCATATATGGTTGTATCTATGTCTCTACAGGTCATATTTGAACCCTATTTTAGCTTTGGTGTATCACCCTCTTTCATTTTCCAGCATGTTTTCCCTTCTCAACTATGGTTCCTATGAATTTTTAGTTTAGACTTAGTTTAGTTACATTTTTAAATTTTTATGTTAGTTGTTTAGTGGTCCAAAATAGAAGGAACCATACTTCTCTAGAGGTATTTCCCACTTTGCAAAGTCCCACACTTGGAGACAATCCCATGTTATCCAAAAGTTATATTTTCTATTAATGACCATGTAGATGGTGAAATTTTTATTTTATAACAGTTATGGCATGCCCAATGGGACTACATTGAATAATTTCTTATCATATCACGAGGATTGGTGTGTATCCTAGATATTTTTCAGCCTTCGGAGATTTCACAGCAACATATATGGCAGATCTAATCATCATATCTATTGGTTTAGGAAATAAAGTGTCTTTATCTTATGATAAGAAGTTAAAAAAGAAAAAGGATAGCAATTGGAGAGCCTTTTGACTAGTTGTAGTTGTCACAAAGGAGTAGAAGAAGAGGCATATCATTCCAAAGATCACCATCACCTCTAGATATATTTCTCTCCAATCCTCCTCCTGGTAGGCCTTTCTTGTTGTCTTCTAGGGTTCTAAGACCCATCACATTCATGGATCATCAAATAAATCAGGATTTTGTCACATTTGATGGAGGAATCCCTTTACTTTTGGCCCAATATGATGACATTCCAGTTACATCCCTAAATATTATTTCCTTTTTCTTTGGAGAGAACACAACAACTCCCATTAAGAACATCAAGTACATTACAAACATATGCTCAGTCTATCACATTACACAAGAGAATGTAGCAATCAGATTATTGACTGCTTCTTTCAAGGGAAAATCTCTACAATGGTATAGGGGTTTAAGGTTAAATTCAATCAGCACTTGGGATGAGTTAGGATAATCTCTTTACACCTAATTTGAAGATAAATCACACCATTTATCTCTGGTGGAGTAGCTGACTATAAAAAATAAGGAACCACATGAGCTAATGACTAATTTCAACATTATATTTCAGAGAAATTAGGTTAGAATCCTACAAATAGTAATACCTACACCTCATTATGCCTTTATTACTTATTTAAGAGCTCTAAATAGTGACATTTTAATCATGATTCATTTCATGGGGTTAGAACTTTATCATGTGCTTATAAAATTTCCATAAGGGCTGAAAATAGTATTATTCGTGTTGGTAAAATTACACCTAGACCTCCAATGCTTATCTTCCCATATGTGGGAACATCTACACCTCACCAAACACCTGAACTAGCCCACATTCCTACCCCAAATAGCCAAATTCAAGGACAAGCATCTACCTCTATAAATACTTAAAATGAACTATAAGAACTTATGAAACAATTGTAAAAATTTTGGGAATGAGTTGGTGTCCTTGAAGAGACAACAAGCTCAAAACTTCTAAGCTCATCAACCTCCATACCAGCCTAAAAAGCCCCCTTATCATCCAAAAAAGCACCATACCAAGAAAATTCTCAAGTTAAATTCCAAGTGCCTCATGCAAGGCCATTCCAATAATATAATCCTAATACATGCATCTCATCTAAATACTTGGTTTCCATTCAAAAAAACCTTGTGCATGATTATGAATAGTGTTTTCCTTATAACTAAGACCATAGCCAAGCCACTTGTTCAAATGGCATCCTAAACCAAGCATTAATAGTACAAAATGCCTTTTTCTCCCAAATTGCATCAACAAAAGAATATCAATTACAATAGGCTACTCAAGAGCCACAAAATGATTCCTCACTTATGAATTAGAAAATGGATGAGTTTTGTGGAATAAATTAGACTTCTCCTTCAGGTGTAGTAGTTAATACTAGATCAAAATGATGATTATGGAAAGGAGGAAATCAACAAATGTAGGTCCTTTCCAACCTTATCTAACACTTAAAAGAGGTGGAAATTCAAATTCATCTCCTAATGTGTAAGGAAGCCATGAAAATTAGACTTTAAGAGTGCAAGGGAATCCCAAAGGTCCTTCCACATCAACTCAAACACAAGAAAATGTTTTGCAAGGTAAAGAAGAAGGATAGTTCCACTCCCTTCAACATTCTTAAATAAATGAAGAATACTAATGTGAACATTTCAATGTGGGAATCCTTGGCTATTCTTAGACAAAGGGACCTTTTGCAAGCAATCATGTCCAATCTCTCCATAACAAATGAGTCATCTAAAGAGTAGGACAAATTTGTGCTCACTAATGCACCTCAACAAAAGGATGATCATCTAGGAAAGAGTATGAAACCTCCTCCCTTCTATGTATCCTTGATTATTGGAAATCACTTGGTTCATAATTACATGATTGACTCATGGGCAAGTAGTTCAGTGATGCCCAAACAGAGATAGCGAGATCATCCGGGGATAAAATATGAACCTCTCTATAAGGGTGTGGTTTAGATGGATGGAAAAATAGTGGGAAATTTTGGAATATCATAGGTTTAAGCCTCACATTGCATGCATGCCCCAATTTCTCTATTCCTTAGGATGTCTTCATAATTGATCTACCTCCATTTTTTGCTCTATGCCTCTCTAGAGATTTCACTACCAATATTAGAGGGTACTTATCAGTTGATTGGTCTCATATGCTCTTTAGGACTAGATATAGTACCAAATTTACTATAAGGTTGGATCCTATTGCCACATATCACATAGAACCTTATATACCAAGTCCTATTAATGCAAATTACACAATCTTTGACCAAGAAGATGACCCTATTGTTTAAGAGGAAAAAATCAAATTGAAGGCATTCCAAATTTGTTTCTTAATGAGTGGGGAGCTGATTTCCATGGTTTTTATCCCTATAAACATATTGAAGAGGTTAGTTTGGGTATCTATTGTTTACATGAGGAAAATTCACCTATTCCTAGTATTATGAAAGCAAATGAACAAGAATATGGCATTTGGCATATGTTCTTTGATGGATCTAGGAGTAAACAAGGTGCAGGAGGAGGTGTAGTGCTTGTATCTCCCACAGGTGTGAAGTATTTCTCTACTTTCATATTTCAATTCAGTTTTTCTAACAACTCAGCTAAGTATGAGTCTCTAATCCATGGCCTACAATGGGCAAGAAATAAAGATGTCAAACAATTGCAAGATTTTGGTGATAGTGAGTTAGTTGTGAATCAAGTAAGAGGTTTGAATGTGACTAAGAACAATTTGTTAAAATCCTACAATCATAAGTAATCGGATCCCTTAGAATATTTCAAAGCATTCAACATTCATTCCATACCTAGAAAGGAGAGTGAATCGGATGACATGTTAGCATTAGTTAGTGCTAAACTTGATATTCCTAAAGGCATCAAAAAGGGTAGATTGCAAGAGCATGTTAGAGTAATAGTAAGACCTGTTGTCCCAGAAAATAACACTAATTGGAAAGTATTTTATAGTGACTAGAAGATTGTCAACTTCATCTAAGAAGAGGCTAAGTTCTCTTCAAGAAATCAAGACAAGTTTGAACAACAAGTATGGAGATAAAATTGTCCAACTAAGATCAAACAAGTTTCCCAAGGGCTTAGTTACTTTGGAGTCCATTTTTAATTTAGATGGTCAGCTAAGGAAGTAGAAAAAAACATTTATGGTCAAGGGTGGATACTATGAACCAATTTCAGTTGGTAAAGACAAGTTGCTTAAGATTGGCAAGGTATGTACTCCACAAGAGAAACATGCATTTGTATACCTTTGTCAAGAATTTTTGATGTTTTTACATGGAGTTATGAAGACCTTATGGGTTTTGATCCTACTTTGGCACAAGATACCATTGAGCTAGATTCAATGGCCAAACCTATTAGGAAAAAATAAAGACTTTTCAACCCAATAATTGAGCCTCTAATGAATAAAGAGTTGAAAAAGTTAATAGAGGCCAGTATTATATTTCCCATTAAACATTCATCTTGGGTTTCCAACCTAGTTCTAATAAGGAAAATAAATGGGGAAATCAGATTATGTGCTGATTTCAGGGACTTAAACAAGGCTTCCTTGAAATATCATTACCCATTTCCTTCTATGGGGCTTATTTTTCAAATGGTAGCAAGGTCAAAGAGGTTTTCCTATTAGATGGCTACTCTAGGTATAATCAGATTATATTAAAGGGAGAGGATTAGTTTATAATAACATTTACCAAAAAGTGGGGAACTTATGCCTATAAAGCAATGCCCTTTGGTTTGTCCAATTTGAATGATTTCCGATATATTGTAAATCAATTAAAATTACTGAAATTTCATTTGATGATGAATGTGAAAGAACTTTTATTCTTATGATCTTTGCCAAATAGTTAGGATAACTTGGTAATGATTGTTAGTTATACAATGTCTACTTCTAAAGGTTTAAAATTTGATGATGTGGTTAGTGTAATCCTTAATGATGAAATACAAAGGAAAATCTCAGGAAAAGCATCATTTGGAAATGCTTTAAATGTAGAATGAAGGGAAAGATATACGGAGATAACATAAAAGAGAAAAAAGAATGGGAGATCAAAGTCAAGAAATGGAAGATCTAGATCCAAGTATAGAGATTTACTTTGCTAGAATTTTGGAAAGAGAGGACATGTAAAGAAGGAGTGTTGGTCCAAGGAAAACAAAGAGAATACATCAGACAAAGGTAAAGAGGCAAATGTTGCAAGTGAGGTAAAGAAAGATGCCCTTATTCTCTCCTTAGATAATAAATTAGAATCTTGGGTTTTAGATTTTGGAGCTTCTTTCCATGCTACCCCTAATAAGGGTTATTTCAGAAATTATGTTCAGGGTGATTTTGGACAAGTTTATTTAGGAGATGATGAGCCATGCAATATTACTGGTAAAGGTGATGTTCATCTAAAGTTGCAGAATGTAAATCCATGGGTATTGAAATATGTGAGGCATGTGCCAAGCCTCAAGAGAAATCTAATATCTATAGGGAAACTAGGTGAATCTGGATGCGTGGTTACATTCACATCCAATTCTTGGAAGGTTACCAAGGGATCTCTTGTTGTGGCAAGAGGTAAGAAGGTAGGAACTTTATATTTGTCTACTGTGTTACTAATTCATTTTGTGATATCTACCATAGATTCAGATGCAACCATGTGGCATAATCGGCTAGGCAATATGAGTGAAAAAGGAATGCAAATCTTAAAGGATAAGGGTAAGTTATTAGATTTGAAACAATTAGATCTTGAATTTTTTGAGTATTGTATATTTGGAAAGAATAATAGAGCGAGATTTCTCAAGGTTATGTCAAAAAAGGATCAAAAATTGGAGCTTGTACACTCGGATGTGTGGGTATCACTCGGGTAGCTTCTATTGGAGGATCTCAATATTATGTTACTTTCATTGATGATGCCACAAAGAAGGTATGGATTTATTGTATTAAGCATAAATATGATGTTTTTGAGACTTTTAAAAGGTGGAAATCCCTTGTGGAAAATGAAACAAACTTAAAATTAAAGTGCCTTAGATTTGACAATGGTGGTGAGTACTACAACAAGGCTTTCAATGATTATTGTTTAGTGAATGGAATATGAAGAGAAAGAATGGTTCCTAGAACTCCACAAGAGAATGGAGTTGTAGAAATAATGAACAGAACAATCATGGAATGTGCTAGAAGCATGAGGATACATGTCGGTTTTCCTTTGAAGTTTTGGGCAAAAGTTGTGGATATAGCACCGTACTTGATCAATTGTGGGCCTTCAATAGCACTGGATGGTGGAATACCAAAAGAATATTGGTCTAGAAAAGAGGTATATTTTTCTTTTCTTAGATTTTTAGCTCAAAAGATTTTGTGCATGTTGATAGGGAAAATAGGAAGAAGTTGGATGCTAAATCTAAGAGATGTACTTTCATTGGTTATGGATCTAGTGATTTTGGATATCATTTTTGGGATTTAGAATATTCTAATATTGTTAGGAGTCGTGATGTTGATTGGAATGAAAAAATAATGTACATGGATCAGGTTTTGGTGCCTAAACATGAACATGTTGATGATATTTTGAAGGAAAATCAACTTTCGGATCTAAAACAGACATCCATGACACCGGTGTTGGTTCTATAGAATTTGGTGTGAGTCGAGGCAACCGGTATCGATAGACGAGGATTGGGTTGAGAACAAACAACTATTGAACTGGTGTTGGTAATTCTTGAATTATTAGGGGTGACAAAGCGCATTGCAAGCGAGATAGAGGAAGCACGATTGGTTATAGAACCGTGGTTGGTATTAGGAGACCGGTGTCATTCACTGACAAATATTGACACAAACATGCAACAGGCACAAAATGAGCCCCAAACACCCCAGATCTCAATGAGAAGGTCACAAAGAGTAAGTAGACCTCCAGAGATATTTTCACCTTCCTTTTCTTATTTATTATTGACTAATAGTGGTGAACTAGAAAGATTTGAAGAAGCAATGCAGGTAGATACCCATGTGTAGTGGGAGCATGGAATGGATGAGGAGATGGACTCCTTGGAACAAAATCAGACATGGGATTTGGTCAAGTTGTCAGCAAGTAAGAAAGCACTACAGAACAAATGGGTTTATAGGATCAAGGAAGAAGAGGGTGGACTAAAAAGGTACAAGGTGAGGCTTGTGGTAAAGGGATTTGCACAAAAATTAGGTATTGAATTTGATGAGATTTTTTCTCTTGTAGTTAAGATGACTTCTATTTGTATTGTTCTAAGTTTGGTTACAATAGAAGATTTGCATTTAGAACAACTTGATGTTAAGATGGATTTTCTTCATGGTGATTTGGAGGAAGAGATTTATATGCAGTAGTCACTTGGTTATGAAGTCAAGGGTAAGGAGAAACTTGTGTGTAGATTGAAAAAGAGTCTATATGGGCTCAAGCAAGCTCCAAGGAAATGGTATTTGAAATTTGATAGTTTTATGCATGACCATGGTTATATGACATGTGAATCGACCATTGTGTTTATCTTGAGAATATTGAAAATGGGATTTATGTTATTTTGTTAATTTATGTGGATGATATGTTGATTGCAAGATCTAGTATGCAGGACATTGGTAAACTTAAAGAAAGGCTAGCTCACACATTTTCAATGAAGGATTTGGGAGCTGCAAAGAAAATCCTTGGCATGAAAATTCATTGAGACAGGAAAAACAAGTAGTATTTGTCTCAGGAGGCTTATATCAATAAGGTGTTGGAAAGGTTTAACATGCAAAATTCAAAACTTGTTAGTACACCTATGGCTAGACACTTCAAATTGAGAAAATATCATTGTCCTTCATCACACGAGGAGGTTGAGTACATGGCACATGTTCCCTATGCTTCAGTAGTAGGAAGTCTTATGTATGCCATGGTTTGTACTAGACCATACATTGCACAAGCAAGTGGGAGTTATGAGCAGGTTTATGGCTAATCTAGGTAAATAACATTGGAAGCGATCTAATGGATTCTTCGGTATTTGAGAGGGACATCCGGCATGAAGTTATGCTATGGAGGGTCAAAAAAATTTTATGCGATTATGTTGATTCAGATATGGCTAGAGATTTGGATGACAAGAGGAGCACCACTTGATATGTTTTCACAAAGTAGGTGGGAACGACAATTAGTTGGATTTCAAGATTGTGTAAGGTTGTGGATTTCTATACTATAGAGGTAGAGTATGTTGTAGATATAGAAGCTAGTAAGGATATGATATGGATGAGTAGGTTCATAGAAGAGTTAGGTAAGGAGAAAGAGGATTGCAGATTATACAATGATAGTCAGAGCACGATCCATCTAGCAAAGAACTCAACATTCATTTAAGAACAAAACACATTCGGTTGAGGTATCACTTCACATGGCGGGTGTTGGAGGATGGGCAGCTGAATTTATAGAAATTCATATGGATGAGAACCATGTGGATATGCTAATGAAGCCATTGGTAAAGGAGAAGTTGGAGCTTCACTCCACCTATGTCGATCTCGAGTTTGAGACTTAAAGAGGAAGAAGTGTGCCAAGGAAAAGGATCCAAGGATGCTAATGTAAAAAATACAGTTCAATAATTGATCTCCAAGTGGCAGATTGTTGAGTGTGGAGCTTAATTACTTCATAGAAAGCTTATTTTTACATGTTATTGGATTTGACAATGGACCGGAATCAATCGGGCAATAAGCGGCATCGGTCAACACATGCACTGTGAGGGCTTTGTTTTTGGTCGAGAATTAGAATAAATATTTTTCTTTAAAGATGATTTCTTGATTGTAAAATCATAGTTAGTTTCCCATTATATATATATATATGCATGTATGCATTGTATGAGGGAATGAGAGAAGAAAATAGCAATTGTTTGCATGTTATTTTTCTTGGTAAACAAAAAGAGTAGGTGAGTGAGGGAAAAATATTAAACATCCTGTGAGGTGTTAGAAGACACAGATCTTCATTGTATTTCCTATGTAAAGCACTGAATAATAATTTTGGTCATTTCTTGGTGGATGTATCCCACACTAGGTGAACCACGTTAAATCGGTGTTATCTTTCTCTTGTTTATTTTATCTTTTGGTTTATTTATGCATTCATTGCTTGTATGCTTTATCTGATTTTAGATTTACGCAACACTTATATGGTTAAATCCCAATAGCTAAGATTAAGATGTGTTTTGATAGGAAGCGTAGACACATGGATTTTGATCAAAGTAATTTTAATACTTAAATTTCTTGACAATCTTCACTCCCTCTCACTTTGGTCAAATAATGACACTTCGTTATCTAACTATGCTTCTAATTTGTTAGAGTAGGTATTTACCTTAGCTCATGTTCACCTAGGTACTTTATTTACCTTTATTGTATTTATCCTCACCCACTTATGTGTGTGGATATTTCTTTTTATTTATTTAGATATTAGGAGATATTATCTAGTTGTTAGGTATAGTTCTTTCCTTGATCTATGGTATTGACTAGATCCTTGATGTCTAGTTCTCTCATAAATCTATGGACTTGACTAGTTCTTTGATGACTAGTTATTTCCATGATTTATGGCTTGATCTATGACCTTGACTAGTTCTTAGATTGTTATTCCTTGCCTATATAAGCAAGGCCCATTCTCATTGTATTTCATTGAGTTCCATAATAATATATGATATTGTTTCTCATTTGTTTGCAAAGGTTTTATGTAAAGTTATTCTAGCGAATTTCTTTCAGATTATTGATCGTGATGTTTGATTAGCATCGTGTTCTTGGCTTGGTATGATATGGTTATCGTTCCTTTCATAATTCACTCAAGATGTCAATTAATGACATTTTTATTAGTGATAATCCTCTTAATTAGTTAATTATATGTTAATTAAGCCTCTAATCTTACATTTAACCAATAAACCTTCTTATTGGCTAAATCCCACTTCCAGAACTTCCAAAATCTATCAAACCCCTTCCAGATGCTCTCAGAAAGCTTCCTAAGCCTACTTAGGATCCTTAATTAATCCTAAAAGATTAATTAGCTCCTAATCTAATCAAAAAGTACATTGATGATTAACTAAAATTGGGATATGGGAGTATAGGAAAAGTAGTAATCCTAGTTAATCTAATTAGGAGGACTAAAATGCTATAATAAAATACTAGAATAGTGTGAAATAAATGCAAGTAAATTATTCTAAGTGAAATGAAACCCTAAATGTGTAAGAGAAGGGAGAGAAATAACTTAGCTGATTCGTAGAGAGGCTGCCGCGGGTTTTCGCAAGTCCGAACACGAGAATATGGAAGTGGAGACGAATACTCAAGGGCATTATGAAGGGCAAATGTGGGCAATCTAAGGCACTGGAAGTGTCTTGGGGTGCCCAAGGCACCTGGTCTGCAATTTGGGTGCTTATGAACACTTTGTAAATGCTCAAAACCTAAGTTTGGTAGTGTCGCAACTTGGTATGATACCATGTATGTTTGTCATGCAATGTATCTAATGAATGAGGTGAATAATGACCTGCAAAACAAAAGGTTAGTGGGTTCAAACAGACATCACCACTAATCTAGTGGACTTATCATTGAGTAATGCACTACAATTCAGACCTAGATGTAGTTTTGGGGTGTGGGTGTGTGTTGTGCCCTAGGTGCTCTCATGCTAGTTGCACTTTGTGAAGTAGCGAGCAATAGTAACTATAGAAAATGTAAGTAGAATGTGTGCATGGAATAGAATAGAATCCTCCCCCTATGAAGTGTGTGTGATGTAGATCTCCGGCCTTGATGCATGGTGCTATGTGGATGCAAGTGATGCAATGGATACAACCCTAGATGGAGTAATAATATTGTGTAATGTTGTGCATGTTATCCTATTTTTCCCCTCAGGAAAAATTAGATAAACTTGACCTCACACAACGAAAATAGAGGGATTGATTCAATCACAAGAGCTTGTATTTTGGGCCCGAGCCGAGCGAGTTAAAGTGGCAAAGCTTTCGAACTTACTAGATTGAAACTCTGAAATGAAAAGCTCAAAAGGTCCGAAGGACATCAAAGGCTAAAGTCCAAAATTTGGACTTCAAACATTTAGGAGTTCGGAGTTGATAGCTGGGTCAAGCAATGAATGTCATGTGGGGAGGAAACTTGAAGTCCGAAACCCGAAGTCCTAAATTAAGCTTTGGGATTTCGGGATTTCAGAGATATGTGATGACTAGATGGATAAAAAAACCCTGAAACCTAAACCCTCAAAACCCAAACCTCCGAAACCCCTGAAACCCCAAAAACCAAAGTATGAATTTTGGACTTCGGGGTTTCATCATTTTGGAACATTGAATCCCCAGTACATGCAAAGCATAACACAAAGGTCTGAAACTAGAAGTCTAAATTTTAGACTTCAAGGTTTCAGAATTTGAGAGGTTTCACAAACTTAGGCAAGTGAACAATGCCATGATCCCGAAGACACAAAAGTCTAAAACTCGAAGTCTGAATTTTAGACTTCGGGGTTTCATAATTTCAGAACTCTCAAGCCAGATCGCCAGATGAATAGTGACATTAACCTACAAAGTATGAAAACCCAAAGCTCCTAATCCTGAAAGTCTGAAATTTTTTATTTCGGAGGGTGCAATGCAGGGTCAAAGTCTGAAAAATCAGATCAACCACCCACATTTATTGCGGTATGGCACCCTCATCTTCAAATGACCATAAATTTTGACTGAGAGCTCAAATTTACACAAAATTAGACTTTTTGGAAATCTCTCAGTGTCCTCTACACAACTATGACTAGATTTCTTAATTTTAATAAAGTTAAATATTTCAAAATGTGGAAGTACAATCCACCATTTTAGAGGAATGGTTCCAAATTTCTCACCTACCAAAATGATGAGGTATGGGCTTCCTTTCTTCCCCAACAAGCAAGGTACAATGGAGTATGGGCTTGGTAGATTTTCCCATCACTCCTACAAGGAAAATGATGGATTTTACAGGAGATTGGAGTGCATTTTCATATTTTCTTCCCTCTCTCTCTTCATTTTCTTCCTCTATAAAATGTAAGGGGTTTGCATGTGCAAAGGGTTGATCATTTTCTCTCCCATGCAACCCCTATTTTATTGGGGCTTTAAGCCTTCCTCTCAAGATCTGTAATGGCTTCATGCCTCTTTCTACTATAGCAATGTATTGTGTATATCCATATGGAGCAATAATATTATGTCTGTGTTGATCTCTTTAACCTCTCATGGTTTATTATCTTCATCTTACCTTTCATTGTGCTTTCTTAATCTATGCATTTCCTTGGTTATTACATGATTTTGGTGTGTTGTGCTCATTCGAAATGATGTACAACATGTAATTTAGTTTTTGGTGCAAATCCACCCTTTCTAGGTTCATCTATTCATTTTTTTACAAGATGGGGAAGTGATCGCCACTCCTTTCTTAGTGTATCACCATTCTTAGTGTAGGTTTTATTTCCATGTATATTTTCCCTACCTCCTTGGAAGTATTAGATTAGGATTAGTTAGTAGTTTGACTAGATTAGAAGTAGTTAGTGGAAGGTAGGTTAGGAGCATGATCCTTCCTTCTCTAAAGAGATATCTTATTTTGCAATGTCCCACACTTAGGATAGCTCCATGTTATTCAATCACACCAAATTTCTCATCTCAACCAGGTGATTTAGGGGGTGTTGTGGTTTTTCCATAACTGTGTCCTAAGACACTCATTATGGTCTTATACCTTTATATTTATAGGGCTCTTAAGCTTAATTTCTTAATTAATCTTGACAAAGCCAACTGAAAAAAAGATAAAGATGACCAATGGCTATAAGTGACCTAAAAAGGAGCGAATGGAGGTTTGCATAAATTAGGGCACCCGGGGGTGGGACTGGGTGCCCCAATTTAGGGATAGAATGTTGGGGAAGTTACGAAATGGGTGGATAAGTGTAATAAAATATGCGGGAATGAAGAAATAAAAGATAAAACAAAGATGGCCAAAATGTGGGATTAATTAGTACTTTGTACCCTTGAGAACCTTCTAAATAGTAGTATAAGACTCGAGCCAAATTATGTGTAAAGTGCATAATTTTGTGTCTACATTTTCCCCCACTTTATGTTGGTGAGTGGAAAGTTTGGTAACATAAAGTAGATACGAGATGTGTGCCACGATATCCATGTAGAGTGTAGAAGAAGACATTCCAACGGAATAGACTCAAGTGTGGAATGACAAAAATAAAAAGGTGGAGGAGCATGGATTCTAAAGATGAAAAATGCACAAAAAAATCATGAGAGTGAACCTACAGCAGAACACGTGTGTAGTTATTGTGGTGTGTAGTTTACCTACATGATTAGTATGGCAAGTATCGTCGTGGTTTGTTTTCCTTGTCATCATTTGTTGTTGTTGTTATTGTTACCCCCAATTTTACTAATTATTTCTCATACGGTGGACCTACAAGGAGAAAATGATCCAAAGTAGTAAAATATGTATGTATGTGAAAACGTTGTGTAAAATATGTAAATGTAAAGTATGCTAGAAATATTGTAAATGGAACATGTGCACTGATCCATGTCGAGAAAAAAGGTGTAAAAGGATATCACGTCTTGTCGCGAGTTTTCAGTGATCTCATGCCACCCAAGCTAAAGAAATGTAGGGAGGAAATGCTCTATGTCCTCCAACTCTAACTACTTCTGTTGAAATTTGTTGAAGAGATCTCTATATTATCTTGGTTTTTAGGTGATCGACGCCCTTTGGATGGAGAAGTGTAGAGAGGCACACCTACTCTAACCTTTGATCCCGTAACCACTCTACAAAATTACCAAAGGACACCATGTCCTGTTAAGGCCACTATGTATGGATTTCGTAGATTGGTCTGAACTCACTCGATGTGTCTGAACAGGTGTAGATACGTTGTGTTAGTAAAAACCCCTCAATGATACCCCCATCTTTAGGGGCACTGCGATGACCTTGTAAGGAGAATGTAGCCCCAAAAGAGGGCCAACCGCACTACGACTGTAGAAATCTACCTGTAGGGGGAAGGAAAATTCTTGGTAGATACCAAGGCATGCACAAAAAGGGATGGCTAGCCAATACAAGTGTTAGTCTAAAAACACATGCATGCAATAAGTGTAAAATATGCAAACAATGTCGAAAAACTACCGAGCACATGAGTATAAACATGAAGGAAAAAAACAGACTACACAAAGTGAGTTTCAAACATGGGACATCACTCATGATGTCACAAGACATGAAATTCCATCATGTCCACAAACAACAGACAAGTGTGCACACAAGCAAAAGGAAAATCCCACATACAATAGAAAACAAATAAAACAAGTAGAAACAAAGAGGTATTCATGGAAACATGTAATCATGTAAAACAATTGTTGCACATGGAACACCCGTTAGCATGTTAGATTGATAACCAATATGTCAAAGCATGTATGAACAAGTAGTATAAGATGTTAAGTACAAAATGAAACAATAACACCTATATAAGACGAATTTGGATGTACCCAACGAAACCAGTATAGTAAGGGTAGAAGGCGAGCACCCATGCCACATGTAAATGTCCTTTATTTGTGATCACACTAGACAAATGCATGAACGTTCATGTGTGTATGGTAATGGCATAGAAGAAAGCAATCTAACATGTATAGTAAAGTGATTATGCAAAACACTAGTAAGAAAGAGTAAATGCTACCAAGACAATGCAATATGTGTGGATGGATGTAATGGAATGCAAAATGCAATGATAGGAGCAACGTGCCCCACAAGTGTATATAAGTGTATGTAATGAGGTTCATTTTGTTATCCCCGTCGTGATCAATAATGAACCGTAAATGAGAGTGCGTCATCGGGAAATGGTCGAGTAGTGTTGGCTATGTCTAGCACGTTGTGATTGTTGTGTTTGTGTAGTGGTGATGAAATGTGACATGGGGAGAAGATGTGCGTGAACCCAATAGCAGAAGTGTTTACCATAACTTGCTTGAATAGAGGAGTGGGGATTTAACCCTAATCGTATATCAGTATAATATGAATGGATGGGAATGTGACATATGGAAAGATGTGCATGGACCCCTATAGCCTAGGTGTATACCACAACGTGTGGGAGGTGTGAGTGATGATTTAGCCCTAAGCGTATATCACTACCTGATGGAAGAAGAAGGTGATGATTTAGCCTATAGTGTATGTCACTACAAGATGGGTGATGAAGTTGGATGGAGTGTATATGAGTATATGGTGGATAATGAGAAGGTGGTGGTTTAGCACTAAGCGTGGACCACTATGTGATGAATAATAATGAGGTGGTGATTTAGCCTAAAGTATATACCACTAAGTGATAAGTAGGATAAATGATGATGTAATAGAATGACATAGGAGAGGATAATATAATGTGTGATGATAGGATGTAAGAGGATGATGAGAAATTTATGAAGAGAGTGGTGATTTAACCTAAGGTGTATACCACTATGGTATGTGATGATGTGTGTGGGTGATGATATAGCCTAGAGCATCGGTCACTAGTCTAATGAATGTGGTATGATGACATGTCACATGTAGGTAAGGTCCATTTGATTGGTAAACCCTCGGCATTCGAGTATGAACCGAGGAACTAGAGTGTGTCATAGGGTGGTGAGTGTAACGCGTAGAAGACAATGCAACAGTAAAACCAATGTTTTTGAAGGCACGGTGTATGCAATAAAGTTGTAGAATTTGTAATGTATATAGGGTATGCAATGTGTATAGAAATGGAATATGCAATGATGAGAAAACTAGACCCATATGTAATGGAATCTAGTGTAGCATGTAGAATGTAGATGATAGATAAATGCGTGATGGGAACTAAGCAATGTAGGAGATGTATGATGTGGAGGATAGATAAGATGTGGACATAAGTGTAGATAGAATATGTAGTGATGACATGTAAAGCTAGGCCCATGTATAATGTGACCTAGCATAAATATAGAATGTGTGGATAAAATCTAAAACTAGACTCAAACATAATGATGACTAGTGTAGCGTGTATGAGATGAATGAAGAAGAAATAACTAATAGATGAGGTAGGTATAAGAGAATGTAAGATGTGAATTAGTATAGAAAGGAAGATGTAAGATGCACGATGTATGTAATAGAATAAATCTCTAGAACGTATAATGTAGTGTGTGAGGTTAA
The DNA here is from genome assembly GCA_018340775.1 of Taxus wallichiana var. yunnanensis. Classification (NCBI taxonomy): domain Eukaryota; kingdom Viridiplantae; phylum Streptophyta; class Pinopsida; order Cupressales; family Taxaceae; genus Taxus; species Taxus wallichiana. The sequence continues at coordinate 342,961,795 of CM031235.1, read as the reverse complement.
GTGTAATGGTAATCCCTCAAAGCATTCGAGTGTGAACTAAAGCACAAGAGTGCATCATCGAGTAATGAGGGTGCTAGAATGTGTAATAAGTATACCTATACATGAAGAAGAATGTAAAGAGTAGAGGTGCAGCTATTCTAAATATGAGGAAGGGGGGTTGTGTAATGGTGATACCCCTTAAGTATATTATGATGATATGAATATTATATAGCCATGCAAGAGATGGCATGCCTTTATGGGAGAGAATTGGTTGTGTCATGATAGGAGAGAGGGACAACACAATGGTAAGCTGAAATAACATTAGATCCATGCAAGGATAACAGAGTTGGAAATATGGATTGTTCATTAGTAGGAGTAGTATCTTTGACAATAGTGATTGGTTGGAGCTTATGTGGCATTGGTGCTGCTGCCAAAGGGTTGGTAAGAGAAGGAGGTGGACTTCATTTGAGAGGTGGTTGCATAATTTGACTTGGTAGTGTTGTGGATGACTTGAGAGAAGGAAGTGTTGAATTGATTTTTAGAGGAGGTTGTGTAGGTGGTGTTTGATCATTAGATATTGATGACTCAGATCTAGGAACCCATTGGGATGTAGCATTATTATTACAATCAAATATGAGAGGCTCAGGTGATGGCATGTCATGAGGTTCAATTATATGACATTTAGTGGACCTAGATTGCATATGAGATGTAAAAGGAGGAAAAACATGTGATTGAGAATCGTATTTAAGTGTTGGATTTCAGATTGGAAATATGTAATTGTAGATTCTATAGCTTGAAAATTTTCATGAAACAATGAATGTATAGCCTAGATTGATTCTAATAAGGTTTTAGTAGGTGGACGATGATCAAAGGTATTGTGAACATCTATAGAGAGTAAAGAGGAATAGCCTTACCCATACTTATGTGTTTGTGTAGGAATATCCCAAGGGGATGTGACTTGAGGGTCTTGTGTACTAGTATTAGTAAAACCATAATGTTATAAGTAGTTATACTCTGACCCATACTTAGAAAAACCCTAGTACTTTTTGGTAGAAGGATCATAAGATGGATCAATTGAGTTACAATATTTGAAAGGAGATGGTTTGGCCAACACATCGTAGACAGCAGGTTCCTTGATGTCAGAATTTAAAACATGCATGTAGTGTAGAAGGGACCCCATGCATGGCATGGATCCAAGGTCATCCAAGGAGGATGTTATAGTTGAGGTCATTGGGCATACCATGGCATAAAATGGTAATTTTTTTGGACCAACTGGAATATGGAGGTTTACAATACCTAGCACATGTTTAGGGATGTTATCAAAGCCATGGATGGAAATAAATGGAGTGAGAGATGATTATGAAATACTAAGTGGTGAAGAAAGGTAACATTACAAATATTGAGGCCAAATCCATTATCAACTAATGCTCTTTTGACACATAATTTATTGATACAAACTTCGATATATAGGGAGGGTCATGGGATAAGTGTTAGAACTATAATATTAAGTGCATCATAATGTTTAGTTTATAGTTAAATAATATAGAATAGTTATATTCTTATTATTTAAATATAAACTTTATATTAGGTTAGATTAGTTATTTAGTAACTAATTATTATTAAATCGGGTGTGCCCTGTCACTTAATAGACATAACCCTTCGAGTTATTTATATATGACTATGGGTCATATTTGAAATGTAACTTGAAATATTATCTCGTGAATCTTTATGATCACGGGTAAAATAGGGGTAGAAGGAGGGAGGAGTTATTGGGTATGAAATAAATGTTTCTCATACTAGTGGATTATTCTTCATGGTTTTTTACCCATTTACGGGTTTTCCACATTAAATCATGTGTTAATGTGTTCACTCATTTATTTTTTTAAGTTATTTCATTTATTATAATGTTATGTTATAATGTTTGAATAATATTTAATGTTATGTCATTTAATATCTCGTCCCTGACATGGTACCAAAGCGAGATAATTAAATTTAATCTAACCACCTAACTTATTAAATGAAAAGGTGCAACCATTGGGAAGTTAGGTAGTTAGGGTGAAATATTATATAACCCCTTTCCCCCCTCTTTGAATGTTAGTTGCACATGTGGAAGTTAATTGGAGTCTCCACAACGAAGTGAAAATTCATTCGAATTATTCAACTTGCAAAACCAAGGTAAGAACTATTAAATATTTGAAATATTTTGTATAGTTTATAATGTATGCAGGAATTCAAGAAAGCAAGTAAAAATTCCAAGTGAAAAATAAAGTACACAGGAGACAAGATTCAGGAAAATAGGCCATTTGAATTTTTTCATTGGTCGTGTGAAAAATATGGTCTCTGGTAATATTGTTCTTTTTACAATTTTTTTAAAATGAAATCCTAGTTTATTCTTTGAATAATTCATTCGGAATTTTCTTTATATCTAAATCTATACATTTGTATAGTATTCATGCCTATAAAACTATATATAGTTGTTATACAACTATATATTAATATATATAGCTATATATCAAAAAACCTTATATATAAACCTATAAAATTAAATTAAATATATATATAATATATATATATATATATATATATATATATATATATATATAATATATATATATATAATATATAACTATATTAAAAACTTATATTTAAAACCTAAAATCTAACCCTAACTATTGGAGCGACCCTTCCACAGTGACCCCTCTTCTATGCATGCCAAGTGGCACGTTCTGCTTCTCGCCCTTTGCGTTGTCCTCTAGCACGTCGCCACGTGGCCTCTCATGGGCCCCTTTGCTGCCGCGCCACCCCCCTTTCTCCTTGTGTGGGTTTTAGTCCCACATTGGGGACAACATAGTGGTGGGGAAGGCTTTATAAGCCTTCCCATATGGTGATGGTGGTGTGACTTAGGTCACACCACCCTTTGTGTTTTGTTTTCCCCACGCGGGCATTGTTGGTGGCTCGGTTGGTATTAAAGCGGCTCGGCCACAATCCGTGGCAATCTTGGCAGTGGTAATATGTGGTTTGTGGCATTCGATTAGTTTGAATATAAGTTGGAATAATATATGGCATTTGGTTTATATGGTTTAAATAAATAGCTCACTGAGTTAATTCAAATAGCTCGACCGAGTTGATCATATCAAGTTGATTATATGGGCAAGAGCCCAAAAAAAATGTATTTATAGTTTATTTGTAAAAAAATTATATATAGTCATTTTATAAGATTTTTTTCAAAATATACACCTTTTTTCAGCGTAATTAATAATAAAATTATCATTTCTATATGACATTTTTGTCGTAATTTATTGTGAAACTAAAAAAATCACTTACGTTTCGATTCATTTTAGTGATATTGTTCTAATTTTTTCATCTATAGATTTCTTTTATATAGGATCTCTCCTTTGTGACGTAAAAGTGATCAAGATCAATTATGAGGATTGAAATACAACGGGGATTTATCTATCGATCTCTTATTTAATCCTTGTTTGTTAATTGTTATCATATTTTACGCACAAATGGGATCTAATCAGTTTGTAATTGACAAATCACATATGTTGAATGGAAACAACTACAACATTTGGAAAATCTAATTGAAAGCAGAATTTATGGCTCACAAGTTGTGGGTAGTTGTAAGTGGAATAGAGAGAGCTCCTACTAGAAGACATGCAACTATTGATAATGTTGCCTCATATCAACAGAAAGTACAAGAGGAAATGTTGATTATCTTGCGAAGTATACAAGATGACTTTCTACTTCATATCGGAAACCTTGAGAGTCCTAGTGCAGCCTAGAAATAGTTGGAGTCAATGCACGAAGGGTTACTTCAAGGTTTATGCGGGAACCGTATCAAGATCACTGGAAATTAGCAAAAATAATTGTGTTATCAAATGGCATTATTAATTATGGCTTACATTATGTTTCATCTAACAATAAATATTTACATGGATATTCTGATTTTGACCATGCAGGTGATGTGATAGATTGTAAATCTACAACTGGATATATATTCAAGTTTGGTGTAGGTGTCATTACTTGGAGCAGTAAAAAGAAGTCGACAGTTTCCATTTCTTTTATTGAGGTAGAATATAGAAGTGCAATCGAAGTAGAAAAAGAATTCATATGGATAAAAAGGTTGTTGGAAGAAATACACATGGAAGTTAAAGGAAGTACTCCTCTTCTATGTGATAGCCAGAGTTGTATTACTCTTGCAAAGAATCCATTTCAGCATCAAATAATGAAGCATATCAAGATACATATGCACTTTATTTGTGAGAAGGTTCTCAATAGTGATATAGATCTCCAGTATTGCCCTACTAAAGATTAGATTGCAAACTTGTTCACGAAGTCATTGTGTGTTGTGAATTTCTACAAGTTTTGTGCAATGCTCAACCTTTCAGATTTTCCATTGAAGGAGTGTGCATGTAATGTCACCTCCTAATGGTTGGCTGGTTGATTGAATCCTCTTCCTCTATACTTCTACTTTGGTTAAAATCATTGTAAAAGATCTTGTATGATCTAAAAGTAAATTGATAGACTTTACATGTAAACTAATAGAGTTTACATGTAAACTAATAGAGTTTACAGGGGAAATGCAATCTAGTGTGTTCATCTATTTGTAAAGGAGGTCCTTGTGTTATAAAAGGCTCCTAGAGATGTGGTATAAGAATATTTCCATGAGAAACAGTGAGATGTAGTCTCACAAATCATGTTTAGCCTAAATCATATGTCTAATTTATGGATTCTAAATCCTTTTGTACCAAAAGGTAAGTTGAGCATGATGAAGGTGTTATAAATCCTTCAAAAATACATATGTTAGCCTAAACCTTTAGGGTTTATGGATTTGTAAATCATGTTGTACAAATAGGTAATGTTGGCATATGGATCCCCACTTAATATTAAGGGGGAGTGTTAGAACTATAATATTAAGTGCATCATAATGTTTAGTTTATAGTTAAATAATATAGAATAGTTATATTCTTATTATTTAAATATAAAATTTATATTAGGTTAGATTAGTTATTTAGTAACTAATTATTATTAAATCAGGTGTGCCCCATCACTTAATAGACATAACCCTTTGGGTTATTTATATATGACTATGGGTCATATTTGAAATGTAATTTGAAATATTATCTCGTGAATCTTTATTGATCACGGGTAAAACAAGGGGTAGAAGGAGGGAGGAGTTACTGGACTGTAAAATAAATGTTTCTCATACTAGTGGATTATTCTTCATGGTTTTTACCCATTTACGGGTTTTCCACATTAAATCATGTGTCAATGTGTTCACTCATTTATTTTTTTAAGTTATTTCATTTATTATAATGTTATGTTATAATGTTTGAATAATATTTAATGTTATGTCATTTAATATCTCGACCACGGCGCTAAGAACTCGGGTGGGGGGAGAGCATCAAATGTGAAAGTGATTTGATCTTAGTTACGGGATAAAGCCGAGATAAACTTATGGTAAACATATTTTGGTGATATGTGTGGAGAAACATAATGGGTAGCTAAGTATTTTTAGAGGCGAAGGAGGTAATCCGGGTATTTTTGTAAGTATGTATGAATAGATATGTTCATGGTACATTAAATGTAGTGAGAACTATAGAAAGGGGGAAGGTAGTAATGATGGCGAATAAGCAATGTATAAAATGGAAAAAAGAGGAGTGAAAAAGCATCATGACAATAGGGAGAAAATTTGAAGCGAGCAGCACTGATTGAACATAGCAAAATATTTTTTATTTAGTGCGTTAACTTCATATTACAAGAACCCATATAAAGAGGAATATAGCTCTCCTATAATTTATGAGGTAGCTGTAACAAAAATCTAACCTACGTGAGTTGTTACAAATAACCTCACTCACCCAAAACAATATACTAACTTATTTATTTACCACACAGTAGTTACTAATTACTAATTACAATGGTAAAACATAAATTACCATGAGCACTAACAAATGATTTCCTAACATTCCCCCTTAGTGCGAACATGGGGAAAACCTATCTTTGTACTTGCACCTACTTTCATGATTAGGTGATTTTTACTACAGGATGATCACAAACCCATTGTATGGTTTTCAAATGGTTAACCACGAACCAAAAATGGTGGTTTTCAATTGGAGTACCACAAACCAAAAATGAAGGTTTTCAAGTGGTTTACCTACAACCACATCATGATGTGCCAAGTACTATTATCATCCCTCATCACATTTCACTGCAAGGAATAACATAGGAAATTCTATTGAATTCTATTGCTCATACACACATAGAAAAATATGACATAAAGGAAATGGAACATTGGATCATGTTCCCCCTCAATGTGAAATTTCCACTTATTAAAAATTACAAATAGGCACACTGCATGAAAGCACACCACAAAAATTCCACCATAACTGATATGGGGCTCTTCGTTGGCAATCGATAAGAGGTCCTTGATTGACCTCCTTCCTACATTGCCTCCATCCTCAAGTATCCTTCTTAGAACAAAATATCATCAAAAATATAAACACATTCTTTGTTTATAGGTTCTTCTTTGCTTTCTAATTCTTATTTTATGGCTATATTGGCTTCATTTGCTTTAATTTTTCCTCCGAGCATATATTTAGCTTTAATTCTACAATATGTGGAAGTGTGCCCTTTTTCTTGCAGTAGTAACACACAACTTCCTCTTCATTTTAAGAGGAATTTTTATATTTCTTTTTCACATACATGGTAGTTTCTTCTTTTACATCTTCTCTAGTTATTTTTCTTTAGCTAGAAGGGCTGATATCATATCTTCCAATGAGTTGGAAGGCATTTGACCGAGTGTGAAAACAACATTATTGTATTTGGGAGGTAAACTATTCAACAGAATAGCTTTTGCATCCTCATCTTCTACTAGGGCTTTTATTTCACGAGTTATCAAAGGAGAGAGGCGTAAATCATTAATATGACTAGACATTGTAGCTCCTTCACTCATTTTTAACTTGAACAACTACAATTTGAGAGAAAATTTTGCGTTCACTACTTTAGCACCAAAGGTTTTGTTCAAGTTTTCCCACATTTCATGAGATGATTTCTCAAGATCAACATAATGTAGCTCAGAATCTGAAAGAGCTAAGCCAATAATGGCTTTGGCTTTATCATCCCTCATTTCCCATTCGAAAATTTAGTCAAAAATGTAGGTGTTGGTTCTTTTCCATCTACTATCCTCCAGAGATTTTTGTTCATCAACTGCATCTGGATCTTTACTTTCCAAGTGTGGAAATTGAGACCATTAAACTTTTCTAGAGGAATTTCCATTTAGACACTACACAAATTTTGACAAGCTTACGTCTTTTGAATCTAATACCACAATACTTGACTCTTGACACAATATTTATCACTGAAGATCTAGATAATCAATTTTAGTGAGCTCACGGGAATAAACCCTATGACCAATCATTAAAATTTTCAACACAATAATCAAGTCGACTATGTATGAACATTAAAAATCCAAGTGGAAATGTTTGGATTAATATGAAAGCCACATACCCAAACAACCATATCTTTGTTACGAGCACTTGTATTCCAAACAAACAAATCTCCTAGAAATAATTCAACATTTTCAAAGCTATAATTCTAGTTGACAATCGAGTGAATGCAATATACGAATGTACAAGTAGCTAAAGGAAAATAACAATACGCTTTGGCTTAATTTTTAACTAAATTATCACAAAAAAAACTCACATGTGATTTTGGAATGCATGGATCCACGAACTTGTTCAACACGGATGTAATTGCACATTATTTGAACAATTAATAGAACACGAGAGAGAATGAAGATGGCATTGTCGATTTGTCAAGTCCGAACAATAGCGAGAATCTTTGTATCAAACTAATGAATAAAATGGAATTTTGAATGCTCAATTAGATCTGTGCAAAAATAGATCCGTATGCATTTTTAGAATGTTGAAAACTTTGTTTTAAATTATAAGCAAATCTACGAAGTTGTTGTTTTGGAGAATGAGATTGTTGTCTTTCCAACACAAAGTCAACACGGGAAAAATGAATTTGAAGCTAGTTGAAGGTAGTCCAATCCAATGCAAAACGTGGATGGATGTAATGCAAAAACATTGTAAACATAATCCTCACCAAGCCCCGCCACCAAAGAATCTCATTATTTAACTCTTTAAACATGATTTATGCCACACAAATAAAGTATCATGCATTGAGGCAATAGCCTTCATATTACTCGCTCTAATACCGGATGTGAGAAGAGCATCAAATTGAACACAACAAAGATATTGTATTCAAGTATGTTAACTTCATATTACAAGAACCCATATAAATAGGAATATATCTCTCCTATAATTTAGGAGGTAGCTATAACAAAAATCTAACCTACGTGAGTTGTTACAAACAACCTCACTCACCCCAAACAATATACTAACTTATTTATTTACCACACAGTAGTTACTAATTACTAATTACAACGGTAAAACATAAATTACCATGAGTACTAAAAATGATTTTCTATCAAAATTGAAATCGCTAAAAGGTGCTAGAAAGAGACGTCGGGTTCACCAAAATGATTAACTAAAATTGGGATATGGGAGTATATGAAAAGTAGTAATCCTAGTTAATCTAATTAGGAGGACTAAAATGTTGTAATAAAAGACTAGAACAGTATGAAATAAATGCAAGTAAATTATTCTAAATGAAATGAAACCCTAAATGTGCAAGAGAAGGGAGAGAAATAGCTTAGCTAATTCATATAGACTTTCACAGTTGTTACCGATCGATCACGTAATCTGCAAGTAGAGACAAATACTGGGGGCCTGCGAAGGGAAAATATGGGTATTCGAGCAAAGATAAGGCACTGGAAGTGTACTGGGGTACCCCGAGGCACCCTGGTTTGCAATCTGGGTGCTCTGAACATTGTCAATGCTCAAAACCTAAGTTCAGTAGTGTCACAACTTGATTTGAAACCCTGATTGTTTTTCACATTAGATTTGTCAGATGAGGTGAATAATGACCTGCAAAACAAAAGGTTAGTAGGGTCGATTGACCTCGACCATGAAGCTAGTGGACTTATCACTAAGCGGTGTACTACATTTCAAACCCATATGTATATCGTGTGTGTGTGTGTGTTGTCGTGTCAGTCACACTTTGCGAAATAGCGATAAATAGTAACTATAGAAAATGTAAGTAGAATGTGTGCATGGAATAGAATATAATCCCTCCCCTATGAAGTGTGTGTGATGCAGATATCCTAGCCTTGATGCATGGTTTTATGTGGATGTAAGTGATGCAATGGATGCAGCCCTAGATGGAGTGATAATAGTGTGTAATGCTATGATCTAGGACCCTCATTATGGTCTTATAGCTTTATATTTATAGGGATCTCAAGCTTAATTTCATAATTAATCCTGATAAGGCTAACTGAGAAAAAGATAAAGATGACCAACAGCTAAAAGTGACCCAAAAAGGAGCGAAAGGATATTTACATAGATTGAGGTGCTCGGGGTGGGACCTGGGCACCCTAGTACATGTTGGGGCACCCCGTTCTAGGGCTAGAATGTCAGAGAAGTTGCGAAATGGGTGGATAAGTTCAATAAAATATGTGGGAATGATGAAATAAAATATAAAACAAATATGGCCAAAAGGTGGAATTAATTAGTACTTTGTACCCTTGAGAACCTTATAAATAGTGGCAAATTATGTGTAAAGTGCATAATTTTGTGTCTTCAATTCACTTGTAAAAGTCTATTTTGGATTTACCTTTTGTCCCACATGCATTAGGATTCTAAACTTTCCCAAATGGAAACCTATAAATACAATCCTAATGCATCCCTTTCAACTTTACACCATACTTTTGATAGTATCTCATATAAAAACATATGATCTTGAGCCTTACTTCCATTGTTGGAATAGCTTGCTAAGCTTTAATCCATTCTTCATGTTTGCTTAGTAGAGGAATATCTAACATGGCCTTGTAGCCATTGTTTAGAGAGATCCTTTCACCATCTTGAAGAAAAACAACAAACCCAATTTGATTGTTATAGGATCTAACTAGGTTCACATTTAGTTTAGCAATCTAAAGAGTAAAATGGCTTAGGATGTTAGTTTATTTCATTCATGTTGCATGAAAATAAGTTAGTTTTATAAGCTCTTATCTTGATGTTTTTGTTTGATCTAATCATGTCTTGAAGCTACTAGGTGTTAGTTTCAATTCTTATGACATAGTTAGTCTTTCATGCATACATTTGGCACACTCGGTGGGACTAATCCCTAGTCCTTTGTCTTTTGTTTCAAGCTTTGTTTCAAATTTGTTTAAACTAACCCTCTTTTTCATTTTTGTTAAACATAGGCTTTCTTAACTAGTTTAGTTAGAATTGCTTGGGTTTTATGCTCTTTGTAGGATCAAAGGAGGCTAAGTGTTGTCAGATTTTAACTAAAAAGACCAATTTTTGAGATTTTTACAAAAATTAGCAAAGCATCTCGTATTTTGGTGATCTGCAGAAGAAGGGGCACGTATACTCTCTAAGGGGTGAGTATACATTCTAATGGATGTGTATACACTCTAAGGGTCATGTATATGTTGTATTGGCCATGCATGCGCTACATTATCTCTCCCACTCTCTATCTTCTGGCCTAGGGGCACACATATGCTTCGCTAGTCATGCATATGCAATACTACTTCCTACTCTTTGTGTTTTGTTATGAGGGGAACGTATATGCTTTCTTTGGACGCGCATGTGCTACACTCTCTCTCCCACTATCTATATTCTAGCCTAGTGGCATGCATACATTAGCAGGGGCACGCATATGCTATCAAGGGCACATATATGTTGTTTGGGGCACACAGGCATGATCAATTCAAATTTGGATCTATTTTCAAAGTTTGCATGATTTAATCTTGAATATTTATAACATCTTGCAGGGTTTCTTAAAGGCTAACTATTGATTTGTAGGGTATATGAGATCATGCTTTGTGCTAACTTGTTTGGATAAGTTAATGAATGTCACATTTTCATTTATAAGGATAAAGATCACGTATGCTCTTCCCTCACACCTTCTAGGTGATCTTGGGAATCAAAAAATGATTCTATACCTTTCTTATGCTTTCAAAAAAACATTTCATTAAGCTTAAGGGAAAGAACAAACAACTTGGTTAAAAATAATTTCTTATGCACTTAGGTTATGAAGTTTTCCATTTCACAATATAGTAGGATTCCTCGTTGCGTATGTTCTTCTCATGCATCTTAGGATGATCTCAAGAATCAAAAACAACGTTTTATCCTCTTTTTATGATGTTTTGATCATTTAGAGAACTACTAATCTTTGCATGAAGGACGAAAAATATGCTTGCGAAAGAATCAAGATCTAAACTTTAAATACACATGCGTTGCGAGGTTGCCAAAAGGTGTTCTAAACCAAAATTTCTAATTTGAAAGATAAAAAGCACACCACATTCATCAATCAACACACTGTATATGCAAGTTTTGGTTAAGAGATATGGATTGTCTTATTTTAATTAGGACAAACTCCCTTTGGCATAAGCCTTAAAATAACAAGAGGGATGCTCCTAAGAACCCCAAAGTAGTCCACGCAAGAGGGAACCTTGTGGATGAAATGGGAAGCGCCTCACTTACCTACTTGATTAGTACACACTTGTGAGAATAGCATCAAAAAATTTCTTCACACGACCCAGTGAAAATACAACTGAACACATTTATTGCTCATTATATTAAAGGGGGTAAAGTAAATTTGGGATACTCCAAGGTTTAGTCATTGTGACTTCCTTGGTAAACCGTGCTTGCAGAGATTGTTTGTGACAACCTAGTTGAGAGAAACAAATAGGAAGCCATTTTGTCTTGAGGCCAACTTGACCGAATCAAAGCATCATGTTCTAAAGAACCATCATGAAGCACTAACTTCTTTTGAAGTCAAAACCTTGTTAGTCAAACAAGGGGGACTCTATTGAAGTTGGGGCCTAGTGATATTCATCACGAGACTTAAAATGTGTTACTTTGCTTTAGTTTTCACTTGCATTAAGGCAAGGTGAAACTTCACCAAAGTTATGCGTAGTTTGTTTCATCACCACTTGGTTTTACTCCTTTGTATTCTTGTTTCCCATTTTAAGACCAAAGAAAACAACACGTGCGAATGCCACCGCTGACAAGCATGTCCACTATTTTTGTAGTCTACTTACATGACTAGGTTGCAATGTTGGAATGCAAGTGTTGAAAGTGTGAATGGTACGTCTTCATGTTCTAGTAGGCCCTTTGTCTCAAAACCATATTGAGACACATTATCATTGTAGTTAGGTAATCTCATCATTGACTTCCTTTGATTTGTTATGTTTGCACGTATCTTATCACTAAAAATTGGATACTTACGTCTTGTTTTCCTTGGGAAACTTGATTTAAGTTTTGAAGTTGTATTGTTACGTTACTTGCATAAATAACAACTTCTTGCTATACTTAGACTTAGTTTTTATCCCAACATTGACTTAAGTTTTGGATAACGTCATTACTTTGTTAGCATTGTAGTGACATCATTTTGATACTAAAAATATTGCCTTTGTCTACAAGGCTTGATTTACGTGTCCAAATAGTGTTGTTATGTTGCTCTCATTTTTGGCCACCTTTTTCACGACTTGGAGTTTATTTGTTTCTAAAACTGGTTTTAATATACCTTTTTGGGAGATCGCGTCAACATCTTCTTAGTATTTAGGTCTTGTTTATTCTAAACTTGACCTAAGTAGTAATATTGTGTTGTCACTATTTTTGCGCCAAAACTATCTTTGAAAATGTAGGAGGTAACTACTCTCATGGTTAGATCATAGTCTTATGCTTAACTATTGTGATATACAATATCCTTTCATAAGATCATCCTTTATTCTTTCAATTCTTTAACATTGGTTGATTAGAAATTATTTTGTGACACTTACGGTCATCACGCTATAGGTTTTTGTCTAGGTTTGTGGTATCCTTGATCACCTTTAAACAAAACCTTCATAGACATTTTCCTTCATGCCCCCTATCACAAGGATGACATCTAAAAAGTTAGGGTCTAATCCTTTCATTGGTCATGACTTAGGACCCATTTTCTCCAAATTAAAGGACACAGATAATCTAATTGATCATAATGATGATGAAGTAGGCTCACCTCGGGAGGATTTCCGCATGCGTGGTAGAATTAGGTGCCAAGTTTCCACCCAAATATGAATTTATTCCACCTACCTACGCCACCCATGAAGAAGAATAAGCACAATGTCCTCTTATTGACATGGATGACCCCATAAACCAAGGAAATGTTTCTACTTAAGGTCGCCAAAACAATAATAATGAAAACAAGGTCTCTAAACATATAAGTGGTTATCAATTACCACCTATTAGAATACCTCGCAGAGTTAGAATGGAACGTGAACAAAAAGATCCACCTCCTACTCATGAAAATCAAGAAGGACCTAAAGATGATGAAGTCACTATACAACAACAAATACAAACCCTTAGCAAACAATTAGCTAGTCTATCTTCCCATTTGCAAAAGGAAACAGATAAACATACACATCAAGAAGAACCTAAGGCTAAACATAGTGACCTTCACACCGAAGAAAAAGAGGGTGAAATGTCAAAATATAGCAGGGTGTATATGCTAGCTTCACCTACCAAAGAGCAACTCCTCACACAAGAGTTGCAATCCATGAAGAGTATACTTATGAGCCTTCAAGAAAGTAATGTGGGACATAGAAAAAAGTATCAATTCAAAAACTATGTCCTTATCCCTTTGACAAGGCTATGTTACATACACCGTTCCCTAAGAATTTTGATTTCCCCAAATTTGACAAGTACAAAGGGAAAGGTGACCCATGTGATCACATCAAGGAATTCTACATGGCGTGCCAAGAAGTGGCTTATAGTGACAATTACCTCATACACTTATTCCCACGTAGTTTAGGAGGTCAAGCTTTGGAGTGGTTTCTCCACATCCCTAAGGGGTATGTCTTTACATGGCCTAAGTTAGTAGAGAGATTTGTATGACATTTCTCATTCAATGTCAAAAGTGATGTCACTATGTTAGACTTATGTAACACGAAGCAAATACCTAATGAAACTTTTGCTAGTTTCTTACAATAATGGTGGGGGCTAGCTAGCCGCTTCCCTTGTTCAATCCCAAAAAGAAATTAGTTAGCATTTTTGTACCCAATTTAAACCCAGACATTGTGTTTCATTTACAAATGCATTGTGTCAACTTCAAAGAAGTTATAGAAAAGGGTACCCAAATAGAAAAGGCATTGATAGCAAAAGGGACATTAAAACCCTTTTCAAAAGACAACCAAACCTCCAAACCTACGGACAAACCTAAATTTTTCAACAAAAACAAAAATGTCGTAGGAGATGGTATCATGGATTCTAAACGTGTCCAAGTAGTACAAATTGGTCCTCCTTTCAAACTCACTAAAGGGCCAATTCAACCTACCGTCAAACGTCGGGTGTTCACTCCTCTCACAGACTCCTTGTCCATGATCTTGAAATTGGTCGATGTAGTGAACATGCTCAAGATTGCCCGCAACAAAGTACCATATGTTGATGATGCACCTAAACCATCATGGTATAAAGACCATGAATATTGTGAGTATCATCATGTCAAGGGACACAAAATGGACAAGTGCCTCAAGCTAAGACACTTTTTCCAAGACCTTATTGAAAGTGGAGAAATTGAATTCGATTCACCTAAGCCTCATCAAACACCCAATCAAAAGATGGGAATATTCAAAGAACCATTTCCTAAACATAACAAATAGGAAACGAAAAATCTAGATCAAGGCCAATATTCCAATTATTATAGAGCCACTAATTAAGGTTATGGTCAAACCAGTAACCCATTCTATTCACTTATCAATTGTATTCGTTCTTCCAATGAGCATGTGAATTCCATAAGAATCAAGAGTAGAGATTGTGTTGCGGTAACATGGTGCACTCATCTTAAAATTTTGGAACCTCCTCTTCCTACACCTCAGGATAGTCAATATGACATTTTAGAACAACTTAAGAAGACCACTGCTAAGATTTTGATCTTAGATCTTCTCAAGATATCGAATGTTCATAAATACATCCTCTACAAAACACTTCAAGGGTTAGGAGTGTCAACCAATATCAATCCTTTGCACCTCCAAGCGGTGGTCATGAACCTTGCTCCTATGGAACACCTTTCCTTCAACCAAATTAAAATTCCATTTGATAAACAAATGCATAACCTACCCCTATACCTAGAGGCATTTTTTACTCGAAGAAAGATAAAGAGAGTGCTTGTGGAAAATGGGTCTGGTTTGAACATTTACACCTTGAAGTTGGTTAGAAAGTTAGGATGAACAAAGTCAAATTTATATTCTCGTGTCATCATTATCACCGCATATGAAAATGCAGAACAAAAATTATCCGTACGATAGTATTTCCTATGGAATTAGGGCCGACATATCACGACACTAAGTTCCATGTCCTTGACTTGGATCTTCCTTACAATATGCTCCTAGGCCACCCATGGATACATGCCCTACAGGTTGTACCCTCGACCTTTCATCAGTGCATTAAGTTATATCATAACGAGAAAACAATAACTATTCTAGGAGATCCAAAACCATTGGTACATTGCAAAAGCATTACATAGTTTTTCTAGTATGACATATGAATGTATTTTCATGGATATAAATGCACCACTACAAACCAAAGCTCTAAATCTCGTGTTGACCCAGACACACTAAGTGATAGTGATAAAATCACTCCTACTTTTGTTTCTCCCTTTACTACATGGGAGATGAAAGTCCTATAAATGGCCCAATTAAAGAGTATAACCTCCAATAGGCCCTTTTGGTCTCGACCTTTCATTATCACCAAAAATGTGGGGCAGACTGAGTTTCCAATTCAAGATCTCTTGGGATAGTTGTGCTAGTCCTTTTGAGAAATTTGTTCCTTGTGGCCTCTTATCATATGAGAAAATGTTGGATTCACCTACAAACTAGATCCCTGAAGGTACAAAAGCTTCATGTCACCAAGCTCTAGAATATACCAAAGCTCACAGGATGATGTATGTCATGGGTTATAAAGGATACATGTGTGACACAAATGGACAAGGAAAATTAGAGCCTATCCCGATTCCCCATTACAAACCAAATAACATGGCCTTGGTATTAGGCCTCATGGAATTCCACCCTAGGAAATCAATATTACCTCTTCAAAACATGAGGATAGCTCATCTCATTCGGATAGCAACGTAGATTCTTGTTGTATCCTATACGAAGATCTTTCCTCCACAAACCTTTTTTTGGATATAGCCATCTTAACCTTATCCCCTTCTGCTTCCCAAATAAACCTTGTATATCCCAATCTCATTGACTGGGACCAAAAACTTCATGTACCGATCGATCTCTTTGAAAATGATGAGGAAATTGTAGAATTCATGATGGCATTCCAATCAAGATGACCAACAAAATGGTTTCTCCATCAATTTGGATGTATGTGCATACTTTGAGGAGGAGGATGAGATGTGTGGTCAGAAAAACATAAATGAAATTGAGGGAAAAATTTCTTCCAAAAAGCCTCGGCAAAAAATAAAAGTCCAAAAGCATAGTGAAAACCTCTTTGAGGCACTAGTGGAAAAACAAATGGAAAAATCAAAGGACATAAAAAGTGACCACACCCAGGGTGAAAATATCATTAAAATACCCTTAGAAGAAGACCTCAATCTCCTTCCTGATCCTACACGTATGGAGGACACATCTAAAATGTTGGTAGAGGATACCATAGACGTCAATATCGGGACAAAAGATAACCCTATAATGGTAAAGATGGGAGCTTCACTCTCAAAGCACAAGAGAAGAAAAATTTTGTGATATGACTACGAGAATTTGTAGAAATATTTGCATGGTCATATGTAGATATGTCAGGTTTGGACCCATCTTTAGTCATGCATAACCTTGTGGTGCATCTAGATACGTCAAACCTATCAAACAGAAGCTGAGGAAGATGCACCCACGTGTAGCACTTTTAGTCAAAGAAGAATAGGAGAAGTTATTGGTAGTAGGTTTATCATACCTATTGATTATTCAGAATGGATATCCAACATAGTGTCGGTATAGAAGAAACCATTTGGTATCAAGATATGCAATAATTTCAGAGATATCAATAAGGCATGTCCTAAAGATGATTTTCCCTTACCTAACATCAACATGATTTTTTAATCAACTACAAGTTATGAAATGTTGTCCCTCATGGATGGATTTTATAATTATAACCAAATCAAGATCACTGAGGAGGATCAACACAAAACTTCCTTTACCACCCCTTAGGGAACTTTAAGCTACCAAGTATTTCCTTTTGGTCTCAAAAATGCTAGGGCAACCTATAAAAGAGCAATGATAGTGATCTTTCATGACATGATAAACAACATCATGGAAGTCTATGTTGATGATATCTTGAAAAATTAGGACTAGAGAAGAACACGCATAAGTGTTGAGGTGTATCTTTCAATGCCTTTGAGACTACAAAGTTAGGCTAAATCCAAATAAGTTTTGTTTGGCATGCAATCAAGAAATTTATTAGGATTCATTTTCTCAAGAATATGGATCGAGTAGATCTAGCTAAGGTTACAACTATTACCGAAATGCCTCCACCAAAGAACCTTAAGAAGTTATACGTACTTACGAGGAAAAATTCAATCAATCTGATGTTTCATCTTTGTATTCATGGATAATTTCCATCCTTTCACCCATCTACTCAAGAAAAATGTTGCATTCCATTGGGGCCCTAAATGCTGACAGGCCTTTGAATTACTCAAGCAATATATGATTAGTCCTCTGGTCCTCATGTCACCTACTTCTTTGAGCCTTTATTATTATACATCTCATCCACCCAATGTGTTATTGGTGCATTTCTAGCCCAATATGATCTAAATCCAAAAAGAAAGAGTGATCTATTACCTTAGTTGCACTTTAATTACTTATGAGCTGAATTATCCCCAAATTGAAAAGGCTTGCTTAGCTATGGTTTTTTCCTTTAAAAAATTTTTCATTACCTATTGATAACAAGACCAAGCTTATCTCTAAATTTGATCCACTAAAGTACCTTTTGTCTAAACTTTCACTACTTTGGAAGGATTGTTAATTCGATCATCATCTAAGTGAGTTGATGTTGAATTTTTCAACAAAAAAAGTCACTCAAAGGACATGACTTTCTCGATCAACTAGCTAAAGCCCCCCTACCAGAATAAAACCATTATATATAGATCTTCCCAGATGCCTCCCTAATGTATATTGAGGAATCTATCGTATGGAAAGTACACTTGATGGGTCATTCACTTTCCACGGTTCAGGAGCTGGTGTGGTACTTATCACCCCAACAAGAGACTTCATTCCACAATATTTTTGTTTGAGTTTCCCATGTACCAATAACATAGCAAAGTACGAGGCCCTCATTTTTAGGTTGAAACTTTCTATCAGATGGAATATGAGACAACTAAGGGTCATTGGGATTCATAATTGATCATTAAACAACTCAATAATGAGTATAAAGTCAAGGATGACAAGCTCATCCCATACAAGAAGATGGTTGAGACTCTAAAGGAGTATTTTGTGTGCGTTACTTTGAAAAAATACGAAGGGCACATAATCGGTCGGTAGACATCATGGCCACAATCGGATCCTTGCTTTCACATTCCATTGGGGAAAGTAAAATTCCTTTCTTTGTTGAACATTTGTGAGTGCCTACATATGACATGCCAGAATTGTGTCTGATATGTGAAGTTGTTGGTCCTTTTTCCCCTGGTATGAGCCCATTTACAATTACCTATAAGATGATACATTTCCCCAAACATTTCCCACCTTGAGAAAAGAAACCTTATCGAAGCATAGCTTGTTATACCCTCCTAAGAGGCACCCTCTATCATCATGGTTATGATGGAATTTAAAATGTTGTTTTAATTTGGATGAGTCAATTCAAGCAATTAAAGAGGTACATGAAGGTGTTTGTGGGGCTCACATGAGCGGAATGGTGCTCACTAAGAAATTATTATGAGTAGGTTACTATTGGCCTACCATGGAATCATATTGTTGCAACTATGTTAAGAAGTGTGCATTATGTCAAAAGTATGGAAATCTTATTCATGCGCTAGCACAAGCCTTACAACTAATAACAACACCATGGTTGTTTTCAAAATGGGGATTAGATCTCATAGGGAATCTCACTCCAACTTCCTCAAATGGTCATACCCATATCATCATTGCCACCGAGTATTTTACTAAATGGGTAGAGTTTGTGCCTCTCATGTATGTTACTGGTGTACAAATTTCCAAGTTCATCATGAATCACCTTATCTATCATTATGGCATCCCTTTTGACATTGTAACTAACAATGGTAAATCCTTTAAGAAAAACTGTGAAGGCATTATACCAATGCTTCTATATACATCTAAAGTGGTCTACTCCTATTACCTCAAGGTAATGGACAAAAGTAGAGGCCTCTAACAAAACCCTTGTTCGGATTATGGAAAAGATGGTAAGAAAAATAGGTCAAAATGGCACTTGCAGATCCATCCCACCCTTTGGGCCTATAGAACTTCCATTCACACTCCTACTAGTATAACACCTAATCCCTAGTTTTGGCACTAAAGCCATCATCCCCCTAGAAATTGAGCTTCCCTCCCTAAGGATATCTCTTAGAGATTATCTGGACAAAGACGAATACTACCATGTGGCTAGATTGGTAGAGTTGGAACTATTATATGATGAAGCATCTATGCATTCAACCACACTGAAAGTGTGTCAGAATCAAGTGTATTGGGGCTATAAAAAACATATCATACCTTGCTAATTTGAGTTAGGATACTTATTGCTAAAATAAAATCAGTTCAACACCACCAAAGATTGGGAAAAGAAAGGAAAGTTTGATCCAAATTGGTTAGGACCATATGTATGTGGTTGCTAAGTATGGTTTAGGGGCCTAAAAACTTTCTCATTTAGATGGTGAGGAACTAAAGGAACCCATGAACACAATACATCTCAAGTGGTTATATGCTTGAGTATGGAGTTCCTCAAAATCTAAGGAAAAAAACAAGCAAAAAAATAAAAAATCAAGAAAAAGTAAAGAGAAAACAGGTCATCCAAATGTGAAAACCACACAATTGTGGCACTTTGGACAAGTCCCTAGGTGAAAACTAGTTTTCGACACCTTGGGAGGATTCTTTGTTCATGAGCATTCTCATCTCTATAGGGAACATTTACTTTATCCTAAGCTAGTTTTGGCCTATGTTTGAGTTTCGGTTGGACCTATCCCCTTTTGCCTTGATCCGGTTAATTCTACTCTTGTATATATGTGAAGGGTTCACCTTTGTATATTCCCATCTAATGTTGGGGCCATCTTCACATCTTCACTATCTTAAACATACGCATGGCATTCTGCCCTTGTACATCCCATCTATCACTAGGGGCATCCATGTTTTCATCCTTCATGTACATAGTTTTGAGAAAACTTTCAAAAATAGAATACCAAAAAATTTGTATAAATTTTGAAAATCCTAAAACATTCAAATATGTTAGTTGGACAAATCAAAACATTCAAATATGTTTCCATCGAAAACTCAAAAACAATATAAAAATTTCACAAAAATCCTAAAAATTGGAAAACATCACATAAATAAAAAAATCGGTAATGAGCATGCACACAGTTGAAGCCTGTATCACATGCATCATACTCAAACATCGAAAATAATCCTACAAAATTTATTTCTTGGATTCTCACCTAGTCTTGTGCGTAACTCACATATCATTTGGATTTACCTTCCATTAAAAAAAGTTGGTTTGCTTACTATGTTTATTTTCCCTTGCACAAACGTGTTGCTTGGGGTAGTATCATAGTGCATGATTGCTTTTCCATGGGACCCCTACATCCTACGTATATTCACCTCACATGCATCCTTCCTTGGGGCACCATCATTAACCCTTGTCGTTAATTCACACAGGTCAAAATCGAAGCTTGATAACAAAAACATTGGTGTAACTGTCTTGAACATTGTTTGTTTGAGTGTGTGTGTTTGTACTTGTTTTCCTGTCATGTGTTAGCTTGTTTACTTTCTCATATTGTATTATATTATGTATTTTGTATTGAGTTAAGCATTTTTGGAAATGAACAAATGTTCATATTATGGCTTTTCATGTCATCTTACACTTTTTTTATATGTGTATATTTTAATAAAGGACAATGATGTAGATCATTAGCAATATGATGAAATAAAGTTGTTTACATTAGCTAGATGCAAGTTATTTCCATTCTCTTCATCTTCATTTTCCTCCCTATCATTCTCTTCTATCAACACTATTCTTCCAACTCACTTGGGGTAATAGGATCACCTGCTACAAATAATTTCTACATATCTATTAAGAAAAACATATCTTGCACTTCACAACGATACCCACATAAATTTTTTCAACAAAAGAGTTTTTATCTTGGTATTAATCATGGATCGAGGCCCGCACCTCTACTCTATATTGATAATTGGTATATCGCCATTTGTCTCCCATTGCAATGGGATTTTCCCCATTTTGGCCTTTCCTCTTCATATTTTTATCGATCGATTGACCTCTTTCATCACCCCATCGACACTCGAGGGGCATCTTTCATTCTACTAATTTTTCTTCTACCCCTTCAAAATTTGCATTTCTGTATTTTCTACTATATTTGAAGTGGCATCACTTACACCACCCAAAGAGGTGAAAATATAGACACAGGATTTCGATCAAAGTAATTTTAATACTTAAATTGCACTAACAATCTTCACTCCCTCTCACTTTGGCAAATAACGACACTTCGTTATCTAACTATGCTTCTAATTCACTCAGGATGTCAATTAACAACATTTTAATTAGTGATAATCCTCTTAATTAGCTAATTATATGTTAATTAAGCCTCTAATATTTCATTTAACCAATAAACCTTCTTATTGGATAAATCTCACTTCTAGAACTTCAAAATCTATCCAAACCCCTTCATATGCTCTAGAAAGCTTCTTAAGCCTACTTAGGATCCTTAATTAATCCTAAAAGATTAATTAGCTCCTAATCTAATCAAAAAGTGCATTGACTTGTAAAAATCTATTTTGCTTTACCTTTTGTCCCACATGCACTAGGATTCTAAACTTTCCCAAATGGAAACCTATAAATACAAGCCTAGTGCATCCCTTTCAACTTTACACCATACTTTTGATAGTATCTCATATAAAACATATGATCTTGAGCCTTACTTCCATTGTTGGAATAACTTGCTCACCTTGCATCCATTCTTCATGTTTGGTTAGTAGAGGAATATCTAACATGACCTTGTAGCCATTGTTTAGAGAGATCCTTTCACCATCTTGAAGCAAAACAACAAACCCAATTTGATTGCTATATGATCTAACTAGGTTCACATTTAGTTTAGCAATCTAAAGAGTAAAATGGCTTAGCATGTTAGTTTGTTTCATTCATGTTGCATGCAAAGAAGTTAGTTTTCTAAGCTCTTATCTTGATGTTTTTGTTTGATCTAATCATGTCTTGAAGCTACTAGGTGTTAGTTTCAATTCTTATGACATAGTTATTCTTTCATGCATACGAAATCATGGCTAGGAGTTTTTAAGAAGGATACCTTGTGATTAAATGGGATCAAGTTAGAGCTAAACCAAGTAATCACTAAAAATTGATACAATATAGAGTGGCCCCTATGTGATTTCAAGTTACAAATCAAATGATGCTTTCAATTGGAAAATTTTGATGGAGGATCTCACAATCCCGATCAATGGGATCTATCTCAAACATTTATTTTGAAGAAATGTTTCTACCTTGTACATATTTTACTTCCTCCAAGTGTTGTTCAATACATTATCTTATCAGTAGTATAGTTTTCATTTCCTTAGGTGCTTTATAAATTTATTTTTTTTTTTCCCGGAGTGGCATTTTTAGTTTTATAGTTTTGAGGAGGTTGAAACAATGGGAAGGGAAATTAGTCTCAAGATAGTTTCCCAATCTCATTAAAGTTTCAAATCAAATTCAAATCCATGTTGAGTTCACACTTCATTCAATCTGGTCAGAATTATGCATGCTCCTTCTTGGTAAAATTTTAGTCTTCTAGGACAATTAGCAACTCATGAATTCTGAGAAAACATATTTTAAGAGAAAGAACATGTAAGTTCAAGGGTAAGAATTTCTAATTTTTTTATCAATTTTCAAAGTTTTCATGTTTGAATCCATTTCCAATGGATGATCAAAAGGCCACCGATATTCCATCTATTAGGAAGATAACCAATCACCAAGTTTTTATCCCAAAACCCTAACTTGAGTCCATTGTGGGTGTTTTGACAGGACAGAGAGAGAATATTCTCAGTGTTAAGTAGAAGGGAGAAAATGGAATTAGTCATTTTCAGGAAAATATCCCATTTGGTTGGCTTAATATGTCATTTTTGGAATAGATGGAACAATTCCTTTGTTCCTCTAGTTCACCATTTTTCCACCTTTACCACACTACACTGGAAAATCAGATAAACCGGGTCTTTGGGGCATTACAGAATAATTCCTATGTTGCTTAGTTCTTCTAATCCTCTGCAGCATCAGTTAAGTCGGGTTTTAATGACATGAGCATAACAGTTTAGGCATTTCATCACTTCCCCACATAACTGTATCAGCCGACATGAGGGTCAAATGGGCATGGCATCAGGTAAGTCAGAAATGTCGGGCACTAACGCGCTGGGAAAAATTCTTATATTCCTAAGGTTCACTTTGCATAACCATAAGCGTCAACGGGGTTAAAGGGTTAGTTCTCAAATTTGATATGTCAAGTCATGGGGCACTCATGTAATGGTTCAAGTGTTCCCACCATTCACCGATTTATTTCCTTTTCCGTGGAGAAGATAGGGAAAAGCGGGAGTGTACTCGGGTAAGTCGGGTAATCGGGCACCACTAGAACATTCCCATGTTACGGTCATTCCCAAAGGGTCTCCATCTCTGCCCATAACACATTGCATCTAACATATCGATCCCTACAAGTACACACCGAATTATTTTCCAGTTCCCTCATTCTCGACTATATGATTCACTCGACTCAAGGGAAAAAAATATTAAAGTCGTTGTTTAAGGCCCACATGGAATAGTTCCAAAGTTCTCCTAATTCTTTGAAACCCCAAAAAATCTAATTTTCATACTATTTAAGGAAAAATATGACAAACATGGGTTTTGGGGGACAAAAACATAATTTCTTACACTATAGAAGTTCAACCACTCCATCTACTCAAATTTATTTCAAAATGGTGCCCATACCTTGCTCAATTTCTTTAATGGCATGTATAAGAGATCAAGAAGGATTCCCATGCTTAAAACTAAAAAAATGATGGTGCGAGGTCCTTGGTTGGGCATTCAATTCCTATTTTGAATCTGCATTTTCCCTTTTCTTTCTCTCTCTTTTCACATTCCATATAAATGTAAGTTTTTACACATTTTAAGGGTTCTTTTTACAGAATTTGGAGCTCTCCATTGGAGTTTTACATTTTCACACCTTCATACCTTTGTAATTGCATATTTTGCAAGTTTTGTAAACCTATGCTTTGTAAATACAAGTGAAAAATGCTTTTAGTGACATGCAAATGTGGTTCATTCCTTTAAATGTAATGTATTTGATGTAAATTTACTCCCTTTTGCTTTATTTTGGAAGTAGTCATTTGTACATTACAAAAAAAAATGTGTTTCTCTTGGATTCTTGCATATATGGTTGCATTTATGTCTCTACATGTCAGATTTGAACCATGTTTTAGATTTGGTGCATCACCCCCTTTCACTTTACAGAATTTATTCCCTTCTCAACTTTGGTTCTTGTGAATTTTTAGTTTAGACTTAGTTTAGTTTCATTTTTTAAGTTGTAGGTTAGTTGTAGAGAGCTAGAATATAAGGAACCATCCTTCTCTAGAGGTTAGTCTCACTTTCCAATGTCCTACACTTGGAGACAATCTCATGTTATCCAAAAAAAATCCATTCATGAATGTGTAGATGGTGTCATCCTAGGACAACAATCAAAGGAAATTTTCAATTAATCATGCTTGAAGAGGTCAAAATAAGGGTGATAAGGCATGTTCAAGTCATGAATAGGGATTTTAAAGCTTGAAATTTTCAAATGTATACTTTCCCTCTAAGAATTTAATTCAAATCATAAGCTAGTAAATTGAGAGGTTAAGGATTGTTTGATGCTTTAAGGTGTATGTGGGGGAGTCTATTCATATGGTGATAAGTCTTAGGGAGTATGTATGAGTCAATGGAATTTTTAAATAATCTAAGATGCATGAATGAGCCTATGGAGTCATGGAAAGGGTAGTTTGGGTTGTAAAAACATGAAAATATGAGTTAAAAAAGAGAATTATTTTAATAAAGGGAGTGAGTTATCCCTCTAAGGAGAGGGGAGGAGGAGACAGGAGGATGAGAGGAATAAAGGAAAAGAGAGAAGGCCTAAATTTTGTAAGAAATACAATAATATGAATATATGTAGCTCTATTTTGTTGTGAAGGATCATAATATTATTTGATGAAGGATGGACTTGAGTGAGTGTATTGAATTGGTGTGTATTCAATAATTCATAGTTTTGATGCATGTTTTTAGAAGACTCTTGAGTATTATTTCATGTATTGGCTTGATTTTCAGTCATTAGAAACATGGTAAGATTGGAATTCTTTGCTTTATTCTCAAGCTAAACTATATGGGTTATGTTTGTAGCAATAGGATCAAGGTGGAGAGTCTTGAAATGACATTAGGAGATGTGATAGATTGATAATGTCTTAGAAGCATGAATACATTGTTTCAAGATTGCATGTGTTTTCTTTTAGTTGTATGTGGAAGATCAAAGAGAAAGCAGGACTAAGTATCAATAGTTTGATCAATTGCTAGATTTGTTTATCATTGCATTTAATTAGTGGCAGCTTAATTTTTCATAAGATTGAGTGGATGAAGAGATTGTAAACCTAGGTAGAGAGATGCATTTTTATGTTTCATTGTTAATTGCATTTTAAGACTATGACACAATCATCTACGGGGACGGGACTGATAAAAGGACTAAGAAAAGACGGGTTTTATGTGTTTTTCATGCTTCGGTGGTAAAAGAATCATGTGAGCAACCTCAAAACACACTTGTAGCTAAATTTTTATCCTTAATATTTAATCCAAATGTTTTTATACCATTTTCATTGGTCCCATATTCTCGGAAACCTGGTTGGGGTTTGAAACAAAGTTTGCATTCGAATCTCTAAACATTGAATCTCACTTTAAAACTTGGAAGAAATAAGGTTTATGAAGTATTTTAATTTATTAAGAAGAATTTTTTATTTTCCATTGGAGGAATAGTGAGTTATTGCTGACAGTTTGTTTCCCCAGGAAGTTGTCTCAGTCCTAGACCTATTAGGAGATGTCAATTTTCAAAGGAAGTGAACTTTATACTTGGACTGCAAATGGAAATTTACTCTACAAATAGAAGGCTTAAATGGGTGCCCATAAATGTGGAGATTTTGTCTTGAATCTCCTTCTATAGAAAGTTATGGATAAAAATGAATAAGGATAGGGCTAGTTGGACTAGAGCAAGCTAGAGGAAAGGAGCAATTGAGAGAGATTCGAAAGGAGTTGTTCATGAAATTTGGCATGCACCATGTTGGGCCCAAAGGGTATATGAGGAAATTAATGCATTATTATGGGTAGCTCTAGGACTTTCCAACCATGAACCTAGCAAGAATGATTGTCTTAAGGGTACAAACTTGCAAGTTTGAGCAAGAAAGTGGAAGATTGAACTTTTGATCCTTTTTCCATTAATTTTATGAATGATCTAGTATTGTTTGAAGTGCATTGATGGGGTAAATAGGTTAAAGATGATATTGAGGGCTTAAAATCCAAAATTTCTTGTATTGGGTGAAGGGCTAGTCAAGAAGAGTGAAGAATAAGTTGGTGAAAGGTAGCTGGAGGCGAAGATTCGTGAAATATGATCATCATAGGAGTTGAAATGACATTAAATCCAGGGTATGAGGTTTAGAGCATAGATTATGGTGATAGGAAAATCCATTTTAAGTGAATTTGATTCAAAATTTGCATTTATAAACCATTTTTAGGCAACGGTAATGATTCTCACATTGTAGAGTTCTAGGTGAAGTTGTTGAATCTCTTGAAGTAGTTAAATGCATGACTAAATGTGTATCATCTCTGCATTACTTAGCTATTGTGTAATCCTCTTTATATCCTCTTATGCCTTCCACACATTTTCTATCACGGTTGTAGACACCTATAATTACATGACCCTTGACCTTGTATACCCTTCCCTTGTTGAATGGGACCAACAACGTCACGTGCCACTAGATTTATTCGAGAACGATGAGGCTATTGTAGAGTTCATGGGAATAGGGATACAATCCCCATTGGAGATCACAAGAAAGGTTTCTTTATCAACTTAGACACCTATGCCTACTTCCGTAAGGAGAAAATTTGAACTTCGTGGTCAACAAAATTTAAAAAAAAAACGAGGGCAAAAGTTCTAAAGAAAAGCCTCGGTAAAAATTGAAGTCCAAGTCACACATTGAAAACCTCTTTAAGGCACTAGTTGAAAAACAAATAAGAAAAACAAAGGACAAACAAAGTGACCACGCCGAGGATGAAAATATCATGGAGACATCCTTGGATGAAGATCTCAACCTTCCTCCTGATCCTACACGTATGAAGGATTTATCAAAATTATTAGTCGAAGAAACCATTGATGTTAATATTGGTATAGAAGAGGATCCCAAGATTGTAAAATTGGGGGCATCACTCTCAGCTATAGATCAAAAGACATTCACTATGTTGCTACGAGAGTTTATCGATGTGTTTGCATGGTCTTACAAAGACATGCCTGGCTTGGATCCAACTTTGGTCGTGCACAACCTAGTTGTGCACACAGATGCCAAGCCTATCAAACAGAAGCTCTGTAAGATGCACCAAAGAGTGGCCTTGTTGGTTAAGGAAGAGTTGGAAAGATTGCTGGCAGCGGGATTCATCAGACCAATTAATTATTCTGAATGGATATCGAACATTATTCATGTCCAGAAGAAACTTGTCGGTATCTAAATCTGCACAAATTTTAGGGACATCAATAAGGCTTTCCCTAAAGATGACTTTCCGTTGCCCAACATTAACATGATTGTTGACTCAATGGCAAGGTACGAAATGCTATCACTCATGGATGGCTTCTCATGTTATAATCAAATTAAGATCACTGAAGAGGACCAACACAAAACAGCTTTTACGACTCCTTGGGGCGCCTTCTACTATCAGGTGATGCCATTTGGCCTTAAGAATGTAGGAGCAACCTATCGGCGGGACATGACGGTGATTTTTCATGACATGATTCATGACATCATGGAAGACTAAATAGATGACATCCGGGAAAGTCTAAAACAAGAGAGGATCACCTGTTATTTTGCGACTTATCTTTGAATGCCTACGTGAATATAAAGTCAAGATAAATCCAAAGAAGTGTGTCTTCGGGGTGATATCTGGGAAACTACTAGGCTTCATTGTTTCAAGACGAGGTATTGAGGTAGACCCTGCTAAAGTGTCTACCATCACCGATATGCCTCCACACGAGAATATCAAGAAGCTGCATAGCTTGCGAGGGAAAATTCAAGCCATTCACCACTTTATCTCCCAGCTTGCAAATAAATATCACTCATTCACTCGTTTGCTTAAAAAGGATGTCACTTTCATCTGGGGACCCGAGCAATAGCAAGCCTTTGCTTTGCTAAAGTAGTACTTGGCTAATCCACCTATCCTTATGCCTCCCACTCTAGGAGAACCACTTTTGCTCTATATTTCCACTACACAATATGCTATTGGTGCATTGCTCACCCAATATGACCTTAACCATAAGGAGAAAGTAGTGTACTATCTGAGTCATACCCTCATCACCTATGAACTTAATTATCCTCAAATTGAAAAGGCTTGCTTAGCCGTTATTTTTACCTTTCAAAAGCTTCACCATTACCTGCTGAATACTAAAACCAAGCTCATATCTAAGGTTGACGCACTTTTCAAGTATTTTTGTCCAAACCTGCCCTCACGGGAAGAATGGCTAATTGGATCATTCTCCTCAGTGAGTTTGACATAGAATTTTTCCATCAAAAATTAGTTAAAGGACAAGTACTTGCAGACCAGCTAGCGGAAGCACCCTTGTAAAGCATGAAACCTTTGAGTCTGGATCTACCAGACACCTTGCACTACATTAAAGAATCTGTCGTGTGGCAGATACATTTTGATGGATCATTTACATTTCATGGTTCAGGTGTAGGAGTAGTCCTTATTACTCCTTCTGGTGATCCTATACCATAGGCTTTCTGCTGGCCTTCCCTTGCACAAACAACATTGCAGAATATGAAGCACTCATTGCAGGAATGAAGCTAGCCATCAAGTGGAATGTTCACCATGTTAAGGTTGTAGGTGATTCGTAGTTAATCATTAAGCAGGTTAATGATGAATATAATGTTAAGGATGACAAGCTCATACCTTACAAAAAGTTAGTGGAAACTCTAAAAGAGTATTTTGTGTGCATCACCTTTGAGCAAATCCCAAGAGCACAGAGTAGATTAGTGGATGCCATGGAAATGGTAGGATCTATGCTTTATATTCTACCAAGGAACAATGGTATGCCATTCTTTGTAGAAAATCTATGCCACCCCGTGTATGACATGCCAGAATATTTCTTGGCTTAAGAGGTTGTTTGTCCCCATTCTCCATGGTACGAACCCATTTTCACCTATCTTAAGGACAGCACGTTCCCTCCCGATATCTCCTATTCTGAAAAGCAAATCCTGATTTTCCAAATAGCCCATTACACCCTTTTAGGAGGTACACTTTATCATCATGGCTACGATGGGAATCTATTACGTTGTTTGGATGTGACGGAGTCAATCCAGGAAATCAAAGAAGTGCACGAAGGGGTATGTGGAGCACATACAAATGGAATGGTCTTGGCTAAGAAACTATTGAGAGTAGGTTACTATTGGCCTACCATGGAAAGTGATTGTTGTAATTATGTTAGAAAATGTGTACTTTGCCAAAAGTATGGACATTTCATCCATGCTCTGTCATAACCATTGCAGCCCAATCACTACCCCATGGCCATTCTCCAAGTGGGGACTTGATCTAATAGGGAAACTTACTCCTACCTCATCGATGGTCATACACATATCATCACAGCTACAGAATACTTTACAAAGTGGGTGGAGGTTGTCCCTTTAACCTATGTCACAGGAGCACAAATTTCTAAATTCATCATGAATCACATTATTTGTCGATATGGTATTCCTGCAACCATTGTTATAGATAATGGGAAGTCATTTAAGAACAAAAATGTGAAAGGTCTTTGCCAACGATTCCAAATTAGATTAAAATGGTCCACACCATATTACCCTTAGGGTAATGGACAAGCTGAGGCAACAAACAAGAATTTGGAAAGAATTATGGAAAAGGAGTCAAGATAGGTCAAAGCGGCACACTGCAAATCCATCCAGCCCTTTGGGCTTACCGAACATCCATTCGCACTCCTACGGGTGTGACACCATATTCCTTAGTGTTCGGGACAGAATCTATCA
The DNA here is from genome assembly GCA_018340775.1 of Taxus wallichiana var. yunnanensis. NCBI lineage: Eukaryota > Viridiplantae > Streptophyta > Pinopsida > Cupressales > Taxaceae > Taxus > Taxus wallichiana. Next base: position 342,931,191 of record CM031235.1, on the reverse strand, counting down.
TCCCCTTAGAGATTGAACTTCCATCCCTAAGAATCTCTCTTTGAGACTATCTGGATAAAGATGAAGATTATCGAGTGGCAAGACTGGCTAAGCTAGAACTCTTGTATGAGAGGTGCATTCACGCTCTTAATCACCTAAAATTATATCAACACAGAGTCTCCAAAAACTACAACAAAATAATCATCCCTCATCAGTTTGAGGTTGGTGATTTAGTTATGAAGGAGAACCAGTTCAACACCAGAGCAGAGTGAGAAAAGAAAGGGAAGTTTGAACCACATTGGTTAGGACCCTATGTCATAGTTGCTAAGTACAACACTGGGGCATACAAACTGGTACACCCCAATGGTGATGAGCTCCGGGAGCCCATGAATGCCATGCATCTTAAGAGGTTCTATGCTTGAACATGGTGCAAGGAAGTAAAAATACAAAAAAATTAAAAAATCTAGAAAAAGAAAAAGAGAAAACAGGTCATCCACTAGTTAAAACCACGCAATTGTGGCACTTTGGACAATTCCTTGGGTAAAAATTGGTTCTGGTGCCTCGGAAGGGCTCATTGTTCATAAGCATCCTGCATTAGGAGGGCAGTGTTCTTTGGCCTAGACTCGGTTCTACCTATGGGATTCCTTGTGCACGCCATCTTGTCTAGCCTTGATCTAGCTTTGCACCGCTTCTATTCGTCTATAAGGGGTATAGTCTTTCGCTATCTCCCATCTTGCCTTTGGGAAGCAACTCAATGAATTCACCTTCTTTTTCATAAATGTGTGGCTTTTGCCCTTGTATATTCCCCATCTAACGTTGGGGGCATCCACGTTTTCTTGGTTACCTGCACATAGCTTTGGAAAACCGTTAGAAAACCCTAAACAATAGAAAATTGTTTCACAAAAAACCTAAACAATAGAAAATTGTTTCACAAAACACAAAAACAATAGAAAATTGTTTCACAAAACACATAAACAATAGAAAAATAGTCCATGAAAACATATCTTACAAAAACATTTACTTGCATTGTCTTGTTTCCTTGCTTTGCTTGTTGCTTGTATAGTGTTTTGCATGCTTGCTTTTGAGTTGTTTGTTGCTTGGGCGTACTTTGTTAGGATTTATCTTTTCTTTCTTAGATTAGATTTATTCTTGCTTGTGCATATTGTGGTGTGTTTTTGCATGCTAGTAAATTTTGGGAGATCATGATGTCATGTGTTAATTCATTATGTTCTTTCTTAAGCATTTGATTGTGTTTGTTACTTGTTAATAAAGCATGGCGAATCATGGTGTATTGCATTAATTCATGGTGTTCTTTGTTAACATTTGGTTGTGTTTCTTACATGTGCTCTATTTTTTTATCATTCACATCACATTACCATCATTATCATCACATCTAACATCATCTATACATCATATATAAACAAAAATGCTAAGTTTTACATCATGCATGTATGTTAAGCTAATCATCACATATCGTATCATCAATGGGGGCAAGAGGGGTTGTGCATAATCAAAAATCTATCCCCCGCACCAATATCATCATATCATCCCATCCATATACATCAAAGTAACACATGAGAAATACATTTGATATCATCTATGGATCTATCATCTAACATTCTAAACAAGCACATGTATATACATCAAACATCAAGATAACGTACATACAAAATGTGAAATCTGATAACATCATGACAACATCCATAAATGTTGAATCAAGAAAATAACATGCATCGAATCGGCCGGGTAGCATGCCGCTCCATATATTAAATGCGATTCATGTCCCGTCATCAATTAGTTCCCCATGAGTTTAAAGACAAAGCAAAAACCATCTATATGCATGTATCAAAAACAAATACATACATCATCTCATAACCATGTGTATCTGAGCCAAAACAAAGTCATCCTCATATATATATACATATGTGTCAAATATACATCTATATCAAAAATGGATATAAATTTGTGCTCTATATCAAAATGCCTTCTGCTGAGGCATACAAAGATGATACATCAAAAATATATGTGTACATACATACAATGTCCAGATGGGTACTCAATACAATACATCAATGATACAAAATGCCATCAAAAGGGCGTGTATTTAAAAGAGTCAAGCCTTCATCATGAGGCATCATCAAAAATACATGTATAACATCACTTGTACATCAAAAATCAGCCTTCATAAGAGGCATACATACAAAAGAATCTATACAAACATGTGGCTATCAACCATAGCTCTCGCCCTCGTCGGGGCTCCCAGATCTATCCTTTGGATCTTTGAAACTGCAGTGGTTTGGGATGGCGTTGGTCTCACTAGTTACTTTGGTAAAGGCTATCTAACGGATCTGGTGGAATGCCTAGACCTCCGTGATCGAGAGCACGAGGCACTCGATCACGATAGCTATGGTAGTTCCACTCAGCTACTCACGGTGGCACCACTTTGTAATATGTTGTCCTGTAAAAAAGGGCCTCCCCACCAAGCTTGGTGGCATCACAAATCAAATCCACATCACAGAGGTGAGCGATGCCTGAAGAGCAATATCTCTCTCACCTGTAACTCAGCCCAAGTCTACCTCGACTTGTCTAGCAGTAACGCCTCTCGATCCCTCTTTGTGGTCATCACCTACAGCTCGGTGCGGGCTTGGTCCCTCTGTGCTAATACTACCTAATAATGGGCATACACGTGATCTCTCTGTGCCACAACCATGCACACCTATGATTGGGACTAGTGTAGGAGGCTCAATATTTGCGCCCCCTGTGCTAATTTCTCTTGGATGCAGCTCGCCACACTGACTCTGTCATCTCCTGGGCCATCCTAGGCCCGAGCTAGATCCCACTCTGAAAGTAACGTAACAATATGAGCTCGGGCCTCATCGCGCTCTATTATAGCTATCACGCACTAGCCTCGAGCCTCGTCTCTCTCGCCTATGAACTACATGTACTGCACTGTGTTGTGGTTGTCATGCCATTGGGTGGGGGCTCTATGTGCCTCAAGGACTAGTCCACGAGGTGTTATAGCAGTTGCCCCTGCTCAAAACTCTCTGCCTCTAGGTGGCTACATGGCTACTTGTATTGGGCCATATAGCCTCAATCCCTCGTGCCTGTGGGGCACCTGTCCATCATGTGGGATCCCATCAAAAGGATCCTCTATGTCTATGTCTATCTTTGCTCTAGCCCTGCACTCTACCCTATGCCACACCTTTATGGGCGGGCGAATGCCCCTTCTGCCTAGGCTACCTCTAGAATAGTAAGATGTCGGGGTAATATTGTAGCATACCACACTACATAATCAGCTATAGTCCCCGGGTCTCTAACCTATCGTAATGGGTCCCATGCCTGGGGGACCACCTGTAAGAAACTAGCCCTAGCTCGGGATGCTACAATCGAGGCCCCATAGTCTGCCTCTCAGAATCCCTGTGAGCATGCCAGATATCTAGCTGAGGGACACCCTGTACTCGGCCAAGTTTCCACTTGGCACTTTGTCCACCCCTGTATAACTCCATGATGTAGTTGTTCTGCCAATAAGAAAGTGCTCCTCTAAGCACACGCTAAGCTCTATGGCATCCTCTGGCCACTGGAAGTGCCTGTATGGACACCAAATGACATCTATCACCACTAACTCATCGAACTCCCACCTATATCTGAATAGGCTGCCAAGATGGCCATGAACATCTCCGCCGGTGCTATCCAAGCCATGTATGATGGCTCCTCGGGATCTCTAACTCGGAAAGGGCCAACTGGGTGCCCGATAGCAATATGATCCCACGACCATATCTATAGTAATGATGTAGGCCCCATGGTCTTCTAACCGTGGTATGTAATAAGATGTAGATCCCAGTATAAATGGGCCAGTATACACTGCCCCTAGCAATATCTCTCACCACTATAAATGTCATGAACCAATGGCAGCAATCCTCTCGGGAATGAAGTCCATGTCTTATCAGTGAGTAGGAACCCACTGATAAGCGCCATGATATAGAGAGGTCCCCAATGCAATGTCGGGTCGAGATGCACTCATGTAAAGCTATGGTCATCCGTCATGTGGGATGTCATCCACCTTTGAATAGGGCACTCCGGGCTTCTCGATCAACCCTGCATCTAAACTATACTCGATCAATGTACCCATCATGGGCACGTGCAGAATCTGCCAAACATCCTCTATAGTCACTGTCATCTCTCCCCTATGGGTGATCGAAACTCTTGACTCTCGCTATGCCAATGCTCAACTAGCATAGTCGGGAAGGCCATGATCTAGAACAATGGATAGCATACGAGACATGGGGCCCAGCCCCACTACCTCTAGTAGTATCGCCATCGCTCGATGGTCACGTCGGTGCATACTGCCCTCTAACTCGGCAATCAAGAGTGACGCTCCCACACTGTAATACTGGTAGTTGTCTCTGTAAAATAACATGCCACTCATTAGTTTCTAACATTTCCTCTAAAAATCTATCTCTTTTTTAGGGTTAACCCAAAAATCCTAAAAATTCTTCTAAGTGTCACATTTTTGGACACTTTCCTATCTTTTTCTACCTATCTAGGGTGCTTGCGCACCCTTTTGGGTGTGTGCGCCACGTTCTAGCGCTGCGCTTGCACGCGTGTGTTTTTGGCACGTGCGCCCTCTTAGGGCGTCTGCGCCCCCTTTTTTGCATGTGCGTTACCAAATTGGTGCTTGCATGTGGACATGTGTGCTTCTATGTATGTGTGCTTGCCTATCCATGCTGTGACATGCTTTTTGTGTGTGCATCCCTTTCCCAACATGTCGCGTGCACGCAAAATTGATCGTGTGTGCGCATGCACGTGTATGTGTGTGTGATTTTTGACCGTGCATGTGTGTGCATCACCGGCGCCTGCACCCCCAAAATGGTGCTTGTGCGCCCTATCTCACGCCTACGCTTGCGCGCGAGCATGCCTATGTATTTTTAACACTAAATGACCTAATTAATGCATTAATAACACAAATTAATGGGCAGGGTTGCGATACTCACAAACAGGCCGTCGTCTGCATGCCGCTGGTACCCCCGGACTGCATCTGCATGCCTTAAACGGTCTCGTGTGATCACCATGGTTCTCCTGAGTGTCAGAGCCTCACAGTAATTTTTCTAAACTAAGCGGTTAAAATGAACTGATTGTGATGTTTTTACCCCCCCAGGGGTATATTAACTTGTTTTTCACCGTTCGGGGTTGGGAGACCCGTTTTGATCACCGTTTTCTCCTCTGTTTGCTATGGAATAATTATTTTTATTAAATAATTATTTTTCTCTTCTTTCTCACCATATTGGGGCATTTTTTGTTGTCAATACCCCTTTCTTCTCCCTAGGGAAATTTTATTGCTCCCTGGCAATTTTTATTCTTCTTCACACTCTCGTAAATAATTATTTTTCAAATAATTATTTTTTCTTAATTTTTCCACTAAACAAGGACATTATTTGTCCTTTATTTCTCCTTTCTTCCACCTAGGGCACTTTCTATTGCCCCTAGGCCCTTCGCTTTCTTCTTCTACTTTCTTCTACTGTTCACCACATGGTTTGGAAAGCAAAAATAATAAAAACAATATATATATCAAAAACCCAAAAACAAGGCAAAATTTTTCAAAAATCCTAAAAAGTAAAAAACCCTACAAAAATGGTAACTTGCTTATTACGGCTAAAACTTGTGTCTTGCACATGGTATTTTCTCCATATCATGTTGGTTTGTTTCACATCTTCTCTACGATTAATACGACTCATGGATCACCGGATTCACACCATTCACAAAGCTAGATGCTTGCTTCATCGTACTACGAGGCACTTTTGTTGTGCTGGTGTTGTTTCGTTGTGCATAAATGATTTTAATGGACCCCATGTCCATTTTAATTTCCCCCTTGCATGTATCCTTGCTCGGGGCATCATTTTTAACCCTTGTAAATCAATCACGAACTTGTGGATCTCTTCAAAGACCGATAACAAAACATTTGTACAAGCGCCTTGACCGTTGTTGGGTTGGATATGTGCGTTCGTACATGTTTTCCCCATTATATGAGCTTGTTTCCTTCTCGTATTGCATTACATTATTGTATGTTGCATGGAGTTGGTACTTTTAGCAATGGACAATTGTTCGTAGTATGGATTTTCATGTCATTCTACCTTTGTTGTATGCTTATATTTTTCATAAGGACCGATGATGTAGTTCCTATGGCAATATGATGACATCAAAATTGTTCCAATAAACAACGGCTAGAGGCTAAGCTCTTCTCTCCCCTCCTCCATATTTCTTCTACATCACTTCCCTTTCACCCCTACTTTTCTCTCTCATCGGGGCATCCTACCTCTTCCCCATTCTTCTACCTATTTCTCATCTTTTCGATCGTCGATTGACTTCTTTCATCACCCCATCGACACTCGAGGGGGCATCTCTCCCTCCTACTAATTTTTCTTCTATCCCTTCAAAAATTTCTTCCGTCTACTATCTTTGAAGTGGCGTCACTTACGCCACCCCAAAGAGGGGAAAATGTAGACACCTATAATTACACCCAAGCAATTTAAATACTTAAATTGCACTAATTATCTCCTTTCCCGCAAATTGACGACATATTGTCAATAGCACCCATCTTCTCTTCCATTGTCGTTAATTGATTACATTAAGATAATTAATTAAGTCACCCTATCCAACGCATACCCTAATTAATGACCTTTCGTTAATCAAACACCTTTTATCTAGTCTGATTAATTATTATTAATTAATTAGCCTCCCTTCTCATTAAATTGATAAATCTCTATTTAATTGGTTTAATTCCCTTCCTAATGGTCTAAATCACACTAATATCCATCTAAAAGCTTATAAAAGCTTGCACATGTATTTAATTAATCATCTTGATTAATTAATACACCCCCTTTATCCACATGAGCCACTTGAGGACAAACTAAACCCTCCTAAAGCTAACTCAACCCCATCTAAACCCCCCTTATCCATAACTAACTCTACATCTCCTTTTATCCCACATTCATGAGGATGTGTTGAATCCTTTATCCTTTGGGCTATATAAAGAGCCCTCCACCTACCTTTTTACTTACACCTAAACTCCTTAAGAGAGAAAATGCAAAGCATATAGCAAAGAGACTAAGAGCTTGCACTTTGTCCTCTTGAGAGTTCATCATCTTGAAGAGTTAAGCCTCTTTCTTAAAGTGCTTAGGTCATATGGGAGGTGTCAAAAGGGTCTTGTAGCCCAACTTTGACTAGCCCCCATTCCTAGGTTCTTGGAACATTAAGGACAACTGTTTTTGATAGCCATGGAACCTACCTAGGTTCCTTCATTTATATGTTGTTAGAGAATAGAGGATATTTAGGTGCTTAACATAGTTAATTTCATAGTTTTGTATTGATAAATGTTAGCATCTAACCCTTGATTAATTCTTATCATGATGGTGTTTATAATGTTGTTTAATTCTTGCTAATTAAGACTATTTAGGTGTTAGTCTTTGTTTACATTAGCATTAGTTTAAAAACAACACTTGCACACAACTGTTGCACATAGCTCCTTCGTGATCTCTCCACACATCAAGTTGCTCGGGTTGAGTCAAAAGTCCTCACGCCCTACCAAAATCCTTTACACACCAACACACATAACTCCTTCGCATTGTTTTCCTCTGTGACCCTTTCACACACTACTTTCACCTTTACTTCCTCTGTACATTGCACTCCTCACTAGTAGCTATTGCGTAATGTAATTTTTCACCTCTGTACAATCACTTTTTCATTCTTTTATGCCTTCTCCTTCCTTCTCAAGTGATCTCATACCTTGTACGTAACCATCCTTCACCAAAATTGTGCAGGATTTCCTAGAACCCTAGATGTTCTTACATCAAGCACCCGAGGTACATAAGCTTTAGGTCCTCCTCAAGTAGATTGATTAAGTGGTAGAACCACCCTTTAAACTATCTAGGTAAATAGCTTTCATGAATTTTTCCTCTAAACCTTTCCCTTGACTCTGCATTTCTTTTGGTGTCTCTTATAGTCCTTTGTCACCTTTTTATGACTTCTACATGTTGTCTCACACATTTTGGTGAGTCTTTCTCTCCTTTGTGAGCCCTAGCGAGTCTTTGCTCACTACAAACCACTGGTGAGTCTCTCCTCATCGTAAATTGTCCTCCTCCAAATCGATCTACCTTTCCAATCCTTTACGTATCTCTACCCACTCTTCTCCTTCACAAGTATTTATTTTCCCTGAATCATCCTCCTCCCCCTAAGGCTTCTCTGTTGAGCCTTATGATTTACAATTTTCACTCACCTCCAACATTTTCTAAGGTGATTTTATGCCCACCTATGTCCTTCCACATCCACCTAAAGTCTTCAAGGATTTTCTACTTTCTTTCCCTCTTCATCTTTAGGATTCCTTCCATTGTGTGTTCCTTCATGTGTGCTTCTCTCCTTGTCTTCTTCTCTTGTCTCCTTCTCACCACAAATTTTATTTTTGCATCTTTTCTTTGCTTTTTACTTTTTATATACACTCTCACCCTTCACGTCCTTCTTCCTTTTATGGGATTCTTCTTTGCACTTTGTTCTAGGGCACTTCCTTTTTGTTTCATTATCACATTCTGTTCTGACCTCTTCCCTCTGCGTGTTCTCCTTTTTTCACTTGTAGGTTGTGAATCTCCTTACACACATCTCATTTTCACATGCTTTAGCAATACCTGCTCTCACCCTCTTATCATAAGCACATCTAACTTCCTATGCACTTATGTGTTTCGACTCTTTGTAAATCATCTATCTCTCGATCCACTTCTCCACCTTCACCCTTTTCTATTTTTGGCTTGTCTCCATAGAATATATTCTTCCTCACACACTCTACCTTGCGCAAATCCTCTACATAATATTCTCCCTTACACCCATTACTTTCTATTGGTCTTCTCCTTCTCTTTTTCCTTCTTCATTGTGCAAAAATTCTAGAGCCTCTTCACAATGTTCTCCTCATGTTGCATGCAAGGTAACTTCCACTTTCTCTCATAGTGTTTCTTTAATGATGGTGTGCCTTCCCTCATCCACGCATTCTCCCTCTTGTGTTCCTCTTGCACAATACCCTCTTGCTTCCTCCTCCTCTAATTAATCCTCTTGAATTACCTTTGGGGTAATTTCTCCTTCATTCTTTGGTTTTAACCATTCCCAGACCTCTCTATATCCCCCTTTTTTTTTTTTCGGGTGGGCATGACCTTCACACCCTCTGTAGCAATATCTTCATATTGTTGTCACACCTCCATTAAATCATGTTCTATTCTTATTTTTCCCACCCATACGCATGCCTTATAAAGATATCTTCTTGGATCTCCTTCTTGGATACACTCTATTTCACACATATTTTTGCAATTTCTTCAAGTGCTTTGTTTCCTCTATAGTTGTGGCATTCTTCATTGCGCATGTCTCCACCCACACATTTCCTAACTCCTCTTAGATCCTCTTTTCTCACGTTTTCTCCCACGTGTTCTTCTCTTTTCTCTAGATTCTTCCTTCTTAGGCATCTTGTTGCACACTTTTTCCATTTATCCCTCTATACTTCTTCATCCACGCATTTCATTGCACTCCTTGGCCTCATAGTTGGTATTTCACACACTTCTTTCCATTCACACTCGATGGCCTCCAAATATGACATCAAGTCACTATATTTTGTGTGTTCTTGGTCATTTATGACCATTTCCTCCTCTTGCATAATATTCTCGTGCATTTTTATTATGTTTAAATGCACTCATATGCATTTATTCTCTCCCTATGCTACCCTTTTAACGCACTTCCATATGATTCCATCTTCTCCCTTTACTCGTTACTCATCTCATGAGCCAACCTTTGCCACATTATTTTATACAACGCTCCATTGGTCCTTCATACCATCTCAGATTTCATTTCTCCCACACACCACCATATGGCTTTGGTGATTTGTTCCTTCTTCTCTTAACGAGGAGAGATGAAATTTCTTCACATCCTTGTGCACCCTCACTATGTTGGATTTTCATCGTAGAAAATATCTCTATCATATTTTCATGTCCTCTCTCGACATGAAATGGCATGCATCCATTAGAAGGATGTCACACAACACCCGATTGGTGAATATCTCAATCTTTGTTTCCACTTCACATTGCTCATACACAATGCCCTCTTAACCTTTTACCAGCTATGTCACTCTAAAATGTTTGGGTGCCTTCTTTGCATCAACCCCAAATTTTTCACCATCTCCTCTATAATGAGGTTTTCATTGCTCTCATTGTTAACCACTACTAGGAAATTTTCCATTGGTTTTTCACCTTGTGTGGAATTTTTTTCCCATTTTATCATGACTCCTTTTTGTCTTCCACACTTGGCCATCTCGAGGTGATCCTTGTTTTCATACTCTTGGCCCTTTTCTTGTGGTGCATTTTCCATGCACCTTCTTCTACTATGTTTTCCTTCTCCTAGCCACACTCTTGTACATTCGGTCACCTGATGTCCTCTCTCTTCACATGCATCACAAAATCCATTAAATTTTATGTTTCAGTATTTTCTCACTAAGATATTTCTCCTCTAAATTTTTCTCTTGTGTACTACTCACACAATCCATGTGCAACCTTTCTCGTTGAGATGTCAACTCTCCATTGAGTCTCATTTTTTCTTGTGCATCTCTTATGTATTAAATTCATGCCTCATGTTCTTATACCCATAAATTATTGCTAAGTCATTCATGTTCTACTTTGGTGCATTAGCTTCTTGCATCATCACCTTTTCTTCGTCTTAGCGGGTCTCAAGATCCTTCCACTGATCTTATTATTTCTTCAATCTATTCCTTACACCCTTGAGTTTTCATGATCCCCTCCATCATCCTCATCATTGTTGTATTTGCTTCACCTTTTCTAGGTGATATCTCCTTTTTCTCCTCTAAGCTGTTGCACTTTATATCTTCTTGCATTCTCTACCCACTTTTTCTCACGGTGCGAGAACACAACCTTCTCATGTTAGTTGCCTCACAATTGGAATTCTATTGTCTTCACTCATAGGAAATTAGTCTTCTCTAATGCCACTTTATGGTGGAAAGCTACTCCCCATGCGCCTACAGAGTCATATAATGGGATGAAAATGTTAATGTTTCATTTATTTTCTCAATCTCCTTAATGAGAATCTACATGCGGCTACTCTCTAAGAGATTACAAATCATAGATGGAGACTCTTGGTGTTCTCTACAAACCTATCCTAGATCTGGAATGTGTGCTCATAAGCACATTCAAAACAATTAGCAAACCCTAGCAGACCTTCAAAGCCTCCTCTCCTCTTTAATAACCCAAAAATAGTGAACTTGTCCTCTTTTTATGACATGTTCCCTTCTCTTTTCCACTTCTCTATCTTGTTTTTAATTTTCCTCTAAGAGGGTTGACTTCTTCTATATGCTTATAGATACTATCACTCAAATTCAAAGTTAAATTTGAGCTCATTTAAGGTTCTAATCTATAGCACCCCTGCTTGTGTCATATTGATCTAGCCATTGGCTCTTGACCATTATATCCTTGTTAGCTTCTTTTGTTAGAAACCTTATGACATATTTTTGATTTTTATAACCATTAGTTCCACCACACACTCCTTTCTCACACTTATATGTCATGCCTTTGTCTCCTTCTATTGCATACTTGTATGCTTGAGTATCACCTTCAACTCCTTTTGTGCACTATCTCTAAGTTTTGGTCCTTCTCCAAAACATATATGCACCTCCTTCATAGTCTTAGCTATTACACGATCCTCCTTGTATCCTCCTACACATTCTACGCATTTTTGTCATTACGCATAGCTGTTTTGCAATATTTGTGCACCTCTAGTCACTTAGGTTGAGTCAAAATTCATCACTATCATACCAAAATCCTATGTGCACCACCACCCATTATTCCTTCACATTGGATTTCCTCTACAAGCCTTCCATCACACTACTGCACCCTTATTTCCTATTCACACTATACTCCTCGCTAGTAAAGAACTATAGAAATATACTTTTGCACCTCTATGTAATCACCCTTTCATTCTTGTATTCCTTATCCTACCTTCTCACACACACTCGACCTTGCGCACAACCATTCTTCACCAAAATTATGTAGGATTTCCCTAGACCTTGGATTTTCCTACATCATAGATGCTTAATAGGATGACACTTAGTGAGAGTAATAGTGATAGGGACATTGTTTAAAATCCTTCTTACGTGAGTGAGGCCATAAATTAGGAGGTAATTATGATAGAATGTCATCGAGAAGATCGGATGTGTTAATTGTAAGGTTGATTTCATCATACTCATCATCATTTAAATCAATAAAGGTAGGCAGAGTATGGCCCATAACCTTAAGGTGACCACTTTAGCCATGAAGAGAATCTAGTGGATAGTTTAATCATTGATATTCATGAAATGGGATGGTAGGAAGTTCTTAAGGATGGGAATTTTTAATTTTGGCATTGTTGAAAGAGGTTGATGTTCGAGGGAAGTGTCACCATGTACTTTATAGATAGCCCCTAATTGTGTAAACTTAACACACTAGATGGCAGATGGGGTGATTACATGCATGTGACAAGTCCATGATCGACCTAGGAGGATATTATAAGACAAGGTGATTTTGAAGAACATGACTTTTACATAGATAGTGTGAGGAGGCATAGTGATAAGGATCTAAATCCATTCCATATGGGACATTTTTCTATGATCGTAACCCTGACACATGCTCCAAGTGTATTTTAGGTTGTCGATGGAGTAATCGAGTGTCTTAATGAAATCAAGAGAAGTGATATAGGTAGTGGAGCCTTCATTTATGAGGGCTCTTTTAACTATGGTGTGGCCAATATAAACTAGGATAAATAGGGGAGAGTTTTCTATGAAAAAGAGAAGCTCATCAAGTATCTTGGAATCAAGTGTTGGCGTAGCATCTAGTTAACACGATGAGATCCCTCTCCACCATTAGTTCAAGCTTTTGGTGTGACGGAAAATCGTAACATGGTATCAGAGCTAGGCAGTTAAGCATGCCTAACCTGGAGTAGTACTGGGATGGGTGACCTCCTAGGAAGTCCTGATATCGTTTCCTTCTAATGTCATTGGGCCTAATTAGGTGAATACTTAGTGGTCCTAGAGCTCACATGGTTGCATTCAGCTCTATCATGTGGGGGTGTGTTAGCATAGCAACTGGTTAACATGATGAGATCCCTCTCCATCATCAGTTCAAGCTTTTGGTGTGACGACAAATCGTAACATCAAGAGGAAAGTAAATGCATGAGGAATGATCGATAGAAAGATAAATATAAATAGAAAACTCTTTGCATTGATGCACGATAATCTCTTTCAAACCACGTAGGGCATGTTGTTTCCCTAAAATGGGTAGAAAATGGATGTTCATATAAAAGAGTGTTAGCATAAGACACTCATGATGTTTGGATCAGGTATGAATGAGTTTTAAGAGTTGGATTTGACTTCGAAGGTGAGAGACTTTTGCGAGAGGGTCCCGATATTCAAGGCTAGACTATACAATTTTCTAAACCTAGGGAAGGTCAATCTAAACAATTTCGAAGAAGGATGATTAGTAGAGGGCTCTAGATTATTATTTTTCCTATCATTTTGATAGGGTCATCCATGGTAGGAATTTATTCACAAGGGTTAATGGTGTAAGAAATGTAAAATTTGGGCACATTCAAAATTAGTCATGCAAATTGAAAATGGTTGATGGTGTTTGAGATATGTGATGATTCCATGGATAAGATCGGCCATACAAAAGTGTTTACACGAGGGGCTAATTGAGTTTATCTAAACTATAGAATTGAGAATGGAAATATTTTCATCATGTTTTTTCATGAATAACATGGATAGATGACCATGTATGATTTATCTGAATAGAGAAATGATAAGAGGGTTTGATACAAGTGATGATATGTTTGGTGCAATCCATATGAACTTCTCTCTCCATGGATGATCTAGTAGATGAATATGAGGTGTCAACAACATTGGTAGTTTTATTGTTGGTAAAAACAATACCAAGATTAGATTTTTCAAACTTGAAGTGGTTGGGGAGGTCATTGTATATTTTAAGGCGTTCATTAGATTGATGAACTACTTTATGGCAATCATATTGTTTTGCATTCTCACGTTCCTTAATGAATTCATCTAACGTTTCTCGAGTGATGGAATCATGGTAAAATTTGTTTCAATGAGGGATGTATAGGAAAAGGATCAAAGGGAATAGGATTTATCATAGGAATGACCCCCGATTGGCATGTCACAAACAAAATTTACTTTCATTGTGTAATTTAGGAAGAGGTCAAGAAGGTTCTATAGCCATGGTGAATGGTTAGGGTAGATATTGTATCAACTCTTCCTTGGATAAAGGTTGGTGAAATTCGATGACGAGAGGAGGAAATGGAATTGCCTTATGATTTAGTGGAAAATTTATTGATATTATGGATGGTTGTATTCGAATATGTTCCTCGAGGAGTATGTGTGACTCTATTTTCGGTGGAATTCTTGTTTCTAGGATGCATGAGGACTTGAATGTTCTTGGGAGGTTGTTATTTTGGAGAAGGATTTTTGAATTCTTTCATGAGGTGATCTTGGTGTTTGGCCTACTACAAACTTCCATTAGCCATAATGTGCTCAACCCTAGTGGATAAGACATTTGAATGTTTATTAAAATCTTGGGAAGATTCATGGTCCATTTTTTGGAATTAATAAAAGTTTTAGTGTTTTCAAGAAGATTTTGGTACTGAAATTTATTGACTAGGGTTATCACCAAGATTTCAAGCTTGATGATGAAGTTTTTGGGAGGGTATGGTACCGATCCAACACATCTCCCGTAAGTGTCTTAGATAAGATTTTGGTGGAAGCACAAGAACTGGATTTGGCCCAATCTTTGTAGATATTTCCAAAGGCCTTGATATATAGAGTAGGGTCCATATAAAAATTAATGTCCATAGAATCTATGTATGGAGTGAGGGGTTATATTTGAATGGAATGAAGGGTTTTGTTATGGATTAGAGGTTGGGAAATGGAGGGAATTGGTTTGATTAGGATAGGAGGGGGTGACCTTGGTTTTTTACTCCCTAAGAGACCATTTGAAGTCGACTAACAAGTTGAGCTAGAATAGTTTACATTTACAAAAATTGATTTGCGAGTCTTAGTTTGTTCTAAAATAAGAGATCGATGAGTTATGTGATAAGATGAGTAGAATTTGTATTTGGAGGGATATTTTTGTTATTTGTTGGATTAGGATTCATTACATTTTGAGGAGGCTCATTTTGATTGGTATCGGATCCAACTTTTGAGAAAGTTAGTCTTCAAAGCTCTTGTGTAGAATTTCGGGTGACTCCCTACGTACTCAAGAAATTGTTGTATATTTTTTTGCATAGCAAGGGTATAATCAAACTCAGGGACATCTTCAAGTTTCCCTTCTTCTTTAGTTTCAAACACAAGGATCAAAATGTTGGATCTAGTATGTACACTTTAAAGTAGAGGTTTCGGCTTCTTAATGTTATCTCCTATAGAAAAACATTTAGTGTAATAAGGAACTAGCTTAAGAAGGTCATTAGTTTGAGGGTCATTAAGGCCGCATGTAAGATGGTTCAATATAGGATGTAGTGAAATTATTGAATAGATATTGTGTAGTGAATTAGGGATTCCTAGAGAAGGATTCAATAAATGTTTTCCAATGGGATAAGCCATGTAAGAAGATTTATGCGGGGCTAATGGCATCCGAATATATTATTTGTGAGAACAGAGGAATTCGGAATAAGATCAGTCATGCATGAAGTTTTCATAAGAAGCGATGGCGTTCAAATATATTGATTGAAGTACATACTGATATCAATTGTGTAGTAGGATTACGCAAAGGGGCCAATGACATAGGAAAAGTAGGAAAAATTAATAAACAAAAAGGAATAGTTCGGTCCCAGGATACAAAAGTATAGATCAAAATCAAAGATGAAGCATCTATACGACATTTCAAACTAGTTCATCACTATTCACACCCATATCATATTTCATGTTAGTCAAAGAGCTAAGTGCACTCATCTTATCATGTCTTGTCTTATTTAGCACATGCTCTAATTGATATATCTTTTAATTTCTCTATATGTATGTTTAGAATATAAATGGTAATGTTAAATTACTAATCTAAATATACATCGTGTATCTAACCTAATATGGAATTTAAATTATTAAGAAGGAACCTTCTTTCCCCTTTATCCCACTTATATTTTGGGTGATTCAAGTACCTTTAAAATTACAATTATAGAGTGTTTTTCTAATAAGATATTTTAAGGATTTTCTTGCAGATTTTAGCTCATTCTTTAAAGTCGGCATCATCGGGAAAAGTTTTTGTTGAAGGAATTAGATGATATTCTTCTACGAGGGTTTTCACTTTTGAGATGGCTTGAGTGTGACAAATGAGAGCAATGAAAGGAGAAGGTAAGCTAGAAGGAGACTTCTAGACCTAAATTTGATATTAATATTCAAGGAGGAATTTACTAGGTATAAAATATGTGGCTACGAAAGCTAAGGAGTTAGCCATGGAATTATCATGTCAAGCGATAGATTCGATGATGGAGGTACATTACGTGGAAAACTTGGTAATTTTATCACAATAGGTTTTATGATTTTCACTTGTACATTGGTATTCTCCACTAACTTGGTGGCGAAAAAAAAAGTTATAAGTCACACATAATGTGAAAATAGAGGACATAGTTGGAAATAGAATCTCACATACCAAGTATGAGCACTTCATACTCTGCCATGTTATTAGTGACCTCACGGTTAAGGTGAAAGAGAAAGGGAAGATCTTATCAAAGGGGTTAATAAGAACACATATTTCCTTGACTCCTTCACAACACTCGGCTCTGTCAAAGTAGAATTTGCAAATATCTTCATGGAGGTTGTGTTGTTGCAGACTCACAGCACCTGGATGCAAATCAGGCTTCTAGGTTGATGTTCAGGCATCCAGTGTGATTGCACAACATGGAATCCTTTCTCCAAGCGTGGGACTTGTAAAGATGAGAAAATATTCTCCAAGGAAGGCTGGTTCCTATTCCTCTGTTCAGATGCACACAAAAATGCAGAGGGTTTGCTAAAACCTAATCTAACTTGCGAGGAGACGGGGTAAGAAAATGCATAGAATAAAACCTAAACTAAAAAGGTGATGCGAGGAATGTTAGACATTCGTTTTGCAAATTTAACACATACCACATAGGACGCAATACAAACACCATGCACGGGTAACCAAGCTATGCAATAAGAGATCAAAATGACAAAGTAATGAATACATGAGAGGGTTAAGAGTCAATCACAACACATATATTATTGCTCAAGAGTCGATACTGAGTACATTGCGGTGGCAAGAGGCAAAAAGCGGCATTCTGACCCATATGGGAGGTTTGAAAGCTCCACAATTTCTCTTGCAAGTGAGGGAAGAAGGGAGGATGCAAAACAAGAATGTCGAGGCCCCTTAAAGGAGCTCTCTTTACAATATATATCAAGAAATGAGAGAGGGAAGAGAGAGGAAATCCAGAATCTGCCATGACCACTTCTTGGTGGCATTTAAAATCATCTCATTATGTGAGCGGCGGATCACGGCAAAATGGCGAAATTTACATCTAATAGGAGCGGCGAGTACATCTGCTGCATTAAAGTTGGTTGTTGAAGCATTACTTCTGTCTATCACCATGCGTCAGAGACGTTTTCTTAATTTTCTCCTCAAACTACACCAAAATGCAAGATTGATCCCAGAATCATGTAGAGAATTTCAATGACTTTAGTTGATATAAAGAACGTGCAAATCGAGCTCGGATCGAAAGATACGAAGGTCTGAAGATTTAGGGCACTAAACAAGCAAGAACAGGTTTTAAAATCTTTTCCCGCGCTCTGCCATCTGGACGACACGTGGCAGGCCCTGATTCGCTGAGTAATTCCCTCTCTCCACCTTTTCGCGGGCTTTTCTTATGGGCCCCTTAAACTTGGACACGTGGCACTATTTCATTGGTTCGGATCAGTGCTCGAAAACTCACCCCTTTGACTTTTTGGACCTTTTTCCTTGGCGACACGTGTCATGCTGTGATTTGTCTACGGGCCTGCCGGATTTTCACGTCCACCGCGTCCTTTTGTCCCGGATGTCCCAGTGCTTCGCAGGGACAGAATCCTCCGATCCGCCCGAAATGGGCTTCCATGTCCCTTTTCTGCCGGTGACACGTGGCGTGATCTGATTGGCTTTCGGCTCCTTCGGCTATCCACGTCCCGCGCGTCCCTTTGTCCCACTTGTCCTTGTGCTGAAGTTTCCTATTTCGGCCGATCCGGCCGGTTCGCATCCTTCGCGTCCATTTTTCCCAAATGTCCCAGTGCTGTCTGGGACAAATTCTTCCGGTTCGCCCGATTCGGCCGGTTCGCGTCCTCCGCGCACTCTTGTCCCGCTTGCTCCCGAGTAAAGGACTTGGACAAATTTTCTTTCTTTCGGCCGATTCGGGCATTTCGCGTCCATTTGTCCCAGATGTCCCTTTTCTGTTTGGGCCGCCTGGAGGCTTTTCGGCCGATCCGCGCCTTCCGCGTATAATTGTTCCAACTGTCCCAAAGGTGGCCTTGAGCAGGACTTAGCCAATTTTACGATTTTCCCCTGAATCAATCTACTTGCTTGGAACTAAAAACTCTGATGCATGTTATCAAATTAACTCTGGGGGGTGAAATTTGGATAACAGGTTGATAGTGGTTTCTTAAATTTTAACTTTTAAGTTTTTAGTTGTGGGTCCAAGTTCACTTACTTTGAGGGTGAAGCCTTGAGATCGACGGTGAACTAGTGAAAGTAGTCTTTAAGGGTGATCACTTGATTTGTACCCTCAATGATTAAAACATCTTCATCAAGTGAGATGTTTGGGATATGATGGTTGACTGGGATGGGAGTGGAGGAAAGTTATTCAAATATGAATTTCCACTTGATTATTTTTTTCATGATGATATGTAAGTCAAAATATATAAGAAGGGTCATCCATTTTCCAATACGAGTCCATAAGAAGAATGATAGTGGAAAATAAGTGACAAATATGATCTTTGTGGACAATTACATAAGTTATTTAATACAACATGTAATGTCAAAGTTTAGTTGTAGAAAAATATATAGTCAAATCAACATGCTCCATGGTCATAGTATAATAGTGCATCTCATAGTAGATGTCATGTTCTTTGTTTGTTTCATCTTATTATGCCAACATTTCCCCAATGGATAAGGGGTATATGAGGTATAAAGGATAAGTAGGAAGTCAAAAAGTGGAGGTCATAAGTTCATAATGTTGAGTAATGAATTATTCGTAGAATCGAAGGCTTGTTGGTCATCCCTATTCCATTCTAACTAAGCACTTTTCTCAAGGAGGTTATTTATGGTATGAATCTAATAGGTGAGTTCAAGAATGAACCATTAGATTTCCCCAAGGTTTCCAAGTAAGGTTTGTATGTTAGAGATGAATGTAAGATGCATCATTTTAAGAATAGCTTGTATTTTTGCATGATCTACATCTATTCCTTGTTTGGATATGAGGATCCCCAAGAGCTTTCTATAGGTGACATGATATGCACTTCTCGGATTGATGCAAATCGTATAGTTCCATAGGCATTCAAAGGATTCATTGAGGTCACAAGCACGATCTTTTACATGTAGAGATTGATTGAAATATCATCCACATAAACATCAATAGTTTTATGGATAATATTGTGAAAGATATGGGTCATTGTATGTTCATAGATTGCCCCAAATTTTTAAGGTCGAAGAGCATCTTCACATTGAAATATGTTCTCCATTTAGTTGTAAAGGTAGTTTTATGTTGATCTTTAGGTGTGATGTGTATTTGATTATAGCTTGAACTCATATCCATAAGGGATAACATCTCATATCATATGGGTAGTGTCGATTATAGCACCAATGGATGGGAGAGGAAATTTATCCTTAGGACAAGTCAAGTTAAGATCACCAAACTTAATACAAATATGAATGGCTAAGGTGAATTTCTTATGAATGGGTACAATATTGGAGACCCATTCACAATAGTAAAACAGTCAAATGAATTTAGAGTCAAAGAGTTTTACTAGCTCCTTGCGACAAAGTTTAGAAAATTGGGTGGAAATTTATGAATCCTTTGTTGTATGGGAGTTGTGTCGAGATAAGTGACGATATTATGCACAACAACTTTGGGATCAATTGCGGGCATGTCAATATAACTCCAAGTAGATATCTTCATGTTCTTATGGATAACCTCATGTCGTTATGTGTGACGATGAGGGAAGTAGTCACCTATCATAACTATGTGGGAGTGGTCATCATTTGGATGTTAATGGTATCTTCCAAGAGCATGGAGTTGTCATCTTGGAAATGATAGGGAATTTTTGGAGAGTTTGGATATTTCATCAAAGACACGGGATCAACGAGAGGTGATGAAATCATTAAAGAGAGGTTTCTTAGTAAAGTTAGCAAGTTTATGATGTTGGCAAGGTAAAATTGGTATTCTCAAGCATAAAGTAGCTCAAAAACGGCTTCATATTTGCCAAATGTAGGTAAAGGACCATTATATTCAATAATAATTTCAAAGTCCACATACATTTTATCATTCTTGCAATGGTGGGATCAAATTTTCTTGACATCTATGACACAAATATCAAGAGTGCTTTCTATTGGCACATAAGACAAAGCAAGGGTATTTTGAACATCATCAATTGTGATAACAATAGACTAGCCAATGTCGTTAAGAGTGATAGAATTTTTATAGCATTAATCTTAAGTATGGTTTTAATCCTTAATAGACCTTCACTCCATTTTTTATTTACTTTACACTCTAATCGCTCCACCAAATTTCAAAAAAATAATTAAACTTTGCCCCCTATTTGAAACTGCCCCCTTTAAAGACTCTTAACAAATGGCTTTGGTGGGGTCCTATTTTTTAATGTGTTTGGTTGGATGGTCGGCCACCTTTTTTTACCAGTCTCTTTGCATTTTAACCCTGTGCAAATATTAAATTCACTTTACCTTGCATTATGCACTTAACACTTGGCATTGGCATTAGTGCTTGATTGGTTAGTTTGAACTTGGACGTCTTAATTAACTTGGCCGCTTTAATAAACCTAGTAATGTGCTTAATGCATTTGACTTCGTAAGTTGGTTAAAAATGTGGCAAGTTGGTGTGGTAAGGACATAGTTTTTTTATTTAATACTTCTCTCCCCCTTAAAACTGTCCACTTGGATTATATGCATTATAAATTGCTTAGCAAATGGGGTTCGCTCCTCTCGGGGTTTATTTTAGGGGCGAATATTTGTGAATAGGTGAATATTAGGAATTTTTAATTTTTAATTTGGTGATTTTTTCATTACCGTATGGTAGTAGGTTCACCAAAATTTTATGGGTCATAAATAAATTTGACCCTAGTTTCACCTATTTGTTTCACTAAGGGCCGACCAATGTTGGTATATTCACCATTATGTTATAATATACTATTATATATATGATTAATTCTCTATAATGCACTAATATAATATAATTCCAAAACTCGTCAAGTTTGAGATCTGGAGTCGAAGATAAAGGTAAAAGTGAGTATTCCAGTGAAAAAGTTGAAAGTACAAGTCGTGCATCAACACAAAACTACTACCATGCGGTAGCGCAAAAATGTTGTCGCATGGTAACACAAAAATATCGCCATACGACAACATTCTTGTGTTATCGTGTGCCAAGATTTTGTGTTAACGCACGGTAACACAAAAATGTTGTCATGTGACAAAGATTTCGAGAGTTGTTGTGTGGCAACATTTGTATGTGTTACGAGCCGCAGCGTTTTCCTTGTTGTCGGCCGATAACGATGTTTTGAAGTGTTACCAGTCGATAACATTTTTCCTTCTTTGTCACACTGTAACAAAGTCGTCACGATCATTCACCGACCAAAGATAAATTTTCCCTTGATGTTGGTCGGTAATTTTTATGGGAATTTTTTTGCTTATGCCATATTTTGGGAGGACAAATTTTTCATTGAGATGATCATTTTAATTGCTAACATCAAAAAATTCAAAAAAATTCCATACAAAATTAGTGAAATCTACATTTTTTCAAAAAAATCACTTTTTTTTTAATTTTTTTCATTGCGCCATATTTTGGGAGGACATGATTTCTCATCAAGACGGTCATTTAACTATTATTGTCAAAAAATAATTTTTCAAAAATTTACATATGTTTTTGACCAACATATATTGTTCATCGAAAAATGCTACAAGCTAACACCATTATTAAACTGTTCGAAAACAGGTTTTCTTCAAATTCGCCATCATTTCAAAAGTCATTTTCACATATTCGCAAGGAATCTATAGAATTTTTGGGGGAGGGGTCTTAAAATGAACCCCGGTCGCCTTAGCTTTTGCCTTGGTTATTGAGCATTCCACGAGTTGGTAGCTTTGAATGTGACATGTTTTTTAGTTGATCGCTTAAATATTTATACATAGCATATGCTAAAAGTTTTTAAAGTATTTAAAACTTTTCAAACCTCATTTTATGTGCTTGTGTTGGCATGAATGGTGGAGGGTTAGCGTATGGCGGGCCAAGAATGTGTCTCATTGGCTTGCACTCCTAATTCTTCTATTCTTCAAGGGTATGAGGCAATGACTAAAAGACACACATGACATGGCACAAAATTGATTGATTTAAAGGGGCTATAGTGAGCGCAAAGGACGCATATTCGAGAGGGCAATAATCCCTACACTAGATCAACCTATGGTTTCAAAGGCCTGCAGTCGAGATAGAGGAGAGTACCCTTCTAGGATATTGGTTGATGGAGAGAGGTATAGATCAATGGGAAGATATGACAAACATGCACAATCTACATTATTTCAATATAATATGAAATATAAGCGAAAGGAAAGCTAAGAAGTTGATCAGATAAGAGCACTATGCTAACTAGCACCAATATACATACAATACTAAGCTAACATATAAAGCAATGGGGAATGGAAATGAACTGATTTATGCAAAATGACAAAGAGGGTTAGAGCACTTACTTGCGGGGTGGTCGTTGATGCATCTATCTCTCCAAAGAAGTAGCACACCAAGAGAGAATCACTATGGGTAGAGAAGGGGAACATCCTTCATGTCCTAGACTTGCTATAGATGACTTAATGGTGCAAGAATTCTAACAATCAAGAAGAGTGTCCAATCCAGTCAAATGCAAGATGAACCAAGAGCAAAGTGCGAAAATGTGAAGATAGCACAAAAGAACATAGTAGATGGCTAGTTCCTTTAGTCTTCCTTACTTTCTTATGAAATGTCAAAGTGTGATGTGTATATATACCTGACGCCATCGCCTGCGGGAGATAGCATCGGCCAAGGATGCTTAAATGTCAAAATTGGTGCAATGTGTCATGGATCAAGCAAGAATAAGTGGAAAAGGTGCCGTGATGGAGTCAGATGTAAGCAAGTGTTGGAAGTGCTAGTGTGTGAGACATAAAGGGACAAGGATAACTAATGCAAGAATAACTAAATCTAGGACCACATAACAATACTCTCTCTGTGTACTATCTCTAACCCATAATGACCATGTGAATAGTCATACCCCATTCTGGTAGGCCCCTTAAGGAACCCACTCAAGAAATAGATGCATCAGTGACCCTTATCTACACAAAGGAAATTGTTAGTAACATGTATGAAAGATTAAGATGAAAAATTAGGTGTATATAGTTAGTTGGTGGTTAGGTCACCCCACTTATTTTGTTTATGTTTAAAGTCTTAAATAAAATTCCTTAAACATATCTCAGCCCCCTCCCCTTTAATTGCATTTGACTTGGCTTAAGGCCTAATTTTTTTATTTTTATTTTAAAACTTAATTAAACTTAAAATAATATTGTATGACATATATAAATGTGAAAGTTAATAGGGCACATGGTAAGTTGTTTTTTATAAGGAGTTATAGGTTGCGGGTTCAAAACCATTTGTTTTTCTAAATGAAGATTTGTATATAACAAGAAAAAAATAGAAATTAAAATTCGATAAAAATCTCTAAAATTAAAAATTCAAATTTTAATTTAGGAGTTAAAATGATAAGTATCTTTTTCAAGAGAGATTTATTATTTTTCTTTAAATTATTAGAAAAAATTATTCAATTATGAAATTAATCATTAATTTGTTGTTCTTATGACTTAAGAAATAGGTGACAAGAAAATTACAGCGCGGAAAAGACAAAAATCTCAAAATTCGACGTGTATTTTCGCATAGAAACGATAAAGGGATTGTTTCTAAACCTTTCATAGTTTTTTACTTCTATAAAACTTAATTTCCATTGAAAAGTGAAAAATAAGGATTTGAACATCCAATTGTCGTAATAATCTTGATTTTTCCTCTTGATTTGAATTTTTAAAGCTTCAAAATGTGTTCTAATCATTTCAACATTGACAAGACACAGATGTTGAACAAAAAAACTATAACATCTAGAAGATCACTACACACGGAATTCATGGCACGCGAATTTTGGTATAAGTAAATGGTACAGAGAAGGCGTCCAGGTAGATAGACGAGAGCAAATAATGTATCCACATTTCAACATGAGAAAGTGCGGTAAGTGATGTTAGTCATATTGGGAAGCGTGTAAGATGACTTCCTACTTCACATTGGAAACTAGGAAAGTCCAAGTGAAGCTTGGAAATAGTTAGAATCAATGCACAAAGGTACACGCATTTCAAAAATTATAAAATTGATTCTTGAATTAATGACAACTCCCATGAAGGGAGACAAAAAAGTGATTAATTTTCTAGCAAAAATTAAAAACATTAAATCTCAATTAGATGGATGTAATTATGATTTGATTCATGATAAACTATTGTATTTTATTATTCAAATGAACATCCATGAAAGGTTTAGGAACTTCATTTCCATTTTAAATTCAAAATATCAAACTGAACAAGATATTCCCAACCTATCTACTCATGAGTGCTCTCCTAATTCAGGAAGAGAAAGTCATGTCGAACTTTGATTCAAAGGAGAATTCCACTCAAGCACTTCTCGCACAAAAACCTAAGAATAATTTTTCTAGGTTTAACAAGAATCAAAAATCAAACTTTAAACCCCTAGTAAAGATAAGAAATCAAGGAATAATCATTTAAAAGTCAGTTTTTATGGGAAATGTCACAATTGTGGGAAATTTGGTCACAAAAAGGAAGACTGTAGGGTAAACAAAAATAAGCCAAATTTCAAAAATCAAAAAGGGAATAAACCAAATCAAAATCAAAAGAACAATCAAAAACCTAATGTAGTTGCTTTATATGTTGCATTAGTTACTGCCAAAGAAAACGAATGGATATTAGACAATGGTGCATCTAGGCACATGACTTATAGATCTGATATTCTAATTGATATCAAAGAATGTAATGATCAAATCTATCTAGGTGATCATTCCATTCTCGATGTTCAAAGTCAAGGAAAAGCTAAAATTTTCAATGGTTTTATAAATGATGTTTTGTGTGTTCCTAAACTAAAAATGAATTTGCTTTCTTGTTCACAACTAACTCAAAACAATTATAGTGTAATTTTACTAAAGGATAAATGGTTTATTAAAAATGAGTTAGATGTTACTATTATGAAGGCATACAAAAGAATGGTTTATATATATTTAAAGGTTTTGCATCTGTTTCATGTTTTTCTACTCAAAATAGGAATGATGTTCAGTTGTGGCATGAAAGATTAGGTCATGTTAACTTTAGGAGCATGTATGACATGTCTCGGCTTAACTTTGTTATTGGTCTGCCACCTATCTCTCATGCCCGTGAAACTTGTGAAGGGTGCTTATGTGGTAAGCAATCAACAAACCCCTTCCATAGTCATCATGAAGCTAACTCCTCAAAACCTCTAGAACTTGTCCATAGTGATGTTAGAGGACCATTAGAAGTTCCTTCCCTAAATGGTTCTTTGTATGTTATCACTTTCATTGATGATTATTCTCACATGATTTGGTCCTTTATTAAAAATAAATTAGATGTTTTATCTAAATTTAAAGAATTTAAAGCTTTAGTAAAGAATAGTTATAGTCACAAAATTAAAAGACTCATAACATGATAATGAGAGGATAATATATTGGTAAAGAATATAATTCATTTTGTATCGAATGTGGAATACAAAGGGAATTCACTACTCCATATTCTCCTTAGCAAAATGGTATAGTGGAAAGGAAAAAATGGCTAAAACCATGTTGCACTCAACCCAAGTCCCTAAATTTCTATGGGTTGAAGCAATGAATACTATTGTTCATATTTTGAACAGAGTCCCTACTAAATCCTTACTTCAATCTACTCCCTTAGAAAAGTGGACTAATAAGAAACCTAGTGTATCTCATCTAAGAATCTTTGGAAGCCCCTTCTTTATCTTCATTCCTAAAGCTAAAAGGAAGAAGTTAGATCAAACCTCTTATCCTTGCATCTTTGTAGGCTATGGAGGTAAAACAAAAGGTCTAAGGATATATGATCTGCAAAACATGAAGTTATTGAGAACATGAATGTTAAAATATTATAGAAACCATTTTGTAGTTCATTTTCTTCTATTTATGATGAACCTAATGAATTAGACAATAATGATCTTGGCGAATGTAATGAAAAACAAATAGATTGTAATAATGATTCTATAATTGAAAAAGAGTCTCTTCATGTATCCTCTATAACTAAAAGACCTAAATGGGCTCAGTCTCTTCTTCAAAATTCTAATCTTGATAACCTTAGTAAGATGACTAGAATTCATCATACCTATCATGTCTTAATGACTATGTATGATCTGGAACCCCAATCTTTCGAAGAGGCATCTCATGACGAAAGATGGGTAGAAGCCATGAAAGTTGAATATTATGTCTTAATTAAAAATCAAACTTGGGATCTTGTCCCTCCTCCGGAAAAAAGGGAGTATTGTTGCCTTTATGTGGATTTACAAAATCAAATATAAAGCCAATTGCAATATTAGTAAGTTCAAAGTCAGTTTAATAGCTTGCATGGGTTTACTCAAAAACCCGGTATCGACTACGTAGAAACCTTTGCACTCATTGCAAAAATGAGCACAATTAGGATTCTTATTGTCTTAGTTGCTCAATATGGTTGAGAAATCCACCAGATGGATGTTAAGAATGCATTCCTAAATGGTGATTTAAAATAAGAAATTTACATGACTCAACCTAAAGGTTTTGAAGAACCTGGAAAAGAACTTTTTGTGTAAATTGAAAAAATCTATATATGGTTTAAAACAAGCTCCTAGAGCTTCATGTGCAAAAATAAACAATTTTTTCAAAGATATTGGTTTCACTAATTGTTCATTTGATAATGATCTTTTTGTTAAAATTGAAAATAATCATATTATTATTATTGTATTATATGTTGATGATTTACTTATTACTAGCAATTCTAATAGTTTAATTTTCAAAATTAAAGCTAAATTGAAACAATACTTTGAAACTAACTGATTTAGGATTATTACATCATTTTTTAGTCATGAAAAATTTTCAAAATAAAAATTCTATTGTTGTATCTCAGTCACAATATGCTACTAACTTGCTTAAAAGGTTTAATATGGTAGATTGTAAACCAAATGTTATTCCTATTGAAGTTGGTTGTAAACTTGATCCTAAACCTGCATGTGAAAAAACTAATCCTACTCTTTACAGACAACTTATAGGTAGTTTAATATATCTAACAATTACTAGACCTGATATTGCATATGCAGTAGGTATTACATCCAGATTTATGCAGGAACCATATCAGGATCATCGGAAGTTAGCAAAAAGAATATTGAGATATATATTAAAGGAATAATTAATTTTGGTTTGCATTATACTTCTACTAATAATACATGTTTAAATGGATATTGTGATTCTGAACATGCAAGTGATGTGATAGATAGAAAATCTACAATTGGATATGTGTTCAAGTTTGGTACATGTGTCATTACTTGGAGCAAAAAAAAACGACAATCTCCATCTCTTCTATTGAGGCAGAATATAGAAGTGTGATGGAAGCAACGAAAGAATCCATGTGAATAAAGTAGTTGTTAAAAGAGTTTGCATGGAAGTTAAAGGAAGTACTCCTCTTGCGTGATAGTTAGAGTTGTATTTCTCTAGTTAATAATCCAGTTCAACATCAGAGAACAAAGCATATAAAGATACATATGCATTTCATCCGAGAGAAGGTGCTCTGCGGTGATATAGATCTCCATTTTTTCCCACTTAAGATCAAGTTGCAGATATATTTATGAAGTCATTATGTGCCTTAGTGAAATTTTGCAAGTTTCATGGAATGTTTGGCCTTTCAGAAGAGTCGCCATTGAGGGGGAGTGTGCATAATAATGCCACCTCCTAACGGTCGACCATATGTTTTCTTCTTCACCTTTATGCTTCTACTCCAAATTAAAGCATTGTAAAAGATATTTTTATGATCATAGTAAACTTATCAGTCTAAGTTTATTGTGTAGTCCAAAGAATGTAGCATCGTGTTATAAAGGAAGTCCTTATTTTATAAGAGGCTCTTGGAGATCTTTGGTATATATTTTCCATGAGAAATTGTGAGATGTAGTCTCACAAATCATGTTTAACCTAAATCATCACTTCTAATTTATGGATTCCAAATCTTTTTGTACCAAAAGGTAAGTTTAGTATGATGAAGGTGTATAAATCCTTCAAATGTGATATGTTAGACTAAAATATCATTGTGGTTTAAGGATTGTAAATCATGTTATATAAACACGTAATGTTGGCATATAAACCCCACTTAATATTAAGGGGAGTGTTGGGACATTAATCTTAAGTAGGGTTTTACCCCTCTTAAGTATTCTTAAGATTATAAACTTCGTTTATAATTAAATAAATAAATAATATATAATATAAGATATAGTTTATAAGATTTAATTAATTTATTAAATGGTAGGGGTGCTTCACGAGAAGTCACACCCGTTAGAACCATTTAAATATGACCTCGGGTCGGGTGAATTAATTATTCACGGGAAAAATATTTTGAAAATGTAAAAAGAGGAAAGAAGTGGTGAAGAAGTTCTTGGATTGTAAAATATGTTTCTCATCTAATGGAAAACTATGTTTATATCGTGGTTTTTTACCCTTTGGGGTTTTCCACGTTCAATTTGTGTCCTATGTTATTTTAATTCACTATGTTGTGTGTATTATTTACTTTGCAATGTTTGATTAATATTTTATTAATAGTTGGTTAATAGCTCAAACCTTAACAAAATATGCAAGAACAATATTGAGTTTCTCAAGTGAAGGTTCGATGTCACTTTCAAGGTAGAAATTTTTGAACAAAATTAGAATTTTTTAGAGCATAGACAATACGGTGAATGGATAGGATTTTCAGATTTTTTTCTTAGATATAAAGCTTGAAATTTGTTTAATGAAACAATTATTGTTTTCAGGAGGAAAATTAGTTGGCGTATGGTGAGGTAAGGTTACTTCTACCTCCTAGTCGCTAGTGTCATAATTAGGAGTATCAAAGATATAATTAGTGTTGATCGTGTTGGCCCTATGGTTGAAAGAATGCATCTCATCCAAACCCCTTTAATACTAAAGTACATCGTGATGGCTTTCCTTAGCATTGGACACAATGTAATCATCGTCATAAGAGGGTGAAATAGTGCATCCCTAACTATCACCATGGTCGGAGGAGATAGATGTTTCCTTAGTGGCTACATCAAGGTTGCTTAAAGGATCTAAGAGAGAGAGGTGGATGCTCTTATAACATCTTGGTTGTTCCAAATTTGTTGCATTTGTAAGGATCCCCCTCAATTGTGTAAGAGGCATTGTTAGCGTTACATGGAAGTTCTTTCCCATTCTCGGGTTCAAGAACAGTGGAAATCAATCGCATGGTAAGAGAGATGATGGAAGCCAATCTGTAATACATTAGGGTAACATGTTTTTGTTGCATGTATTTTGGAGTTCATTAGGCTTGTCGTCATCTAAGTATACAAAAGTGGCA
Organism: Taxus wallichiana var. yunnanensis; assembly: GCA_018340775.1. Lineage (NCBI taxonomy): Eukaryota > Viridiplantae > Streptophyta > Pinopsida > Cupressales > Taxaceae > Taxus > Taxus wallichiana. The sequence continues at coordinate 342,901,261 of CM031235.1, read as the reverse complement.
TTAAGTTTAGGCTTGTAATCATAGAATTTGAGATGAGAGACACTACACACAATTGGTGTGGCAGGAATTTGAAAAACTTTGTTAGGATTGCAAACAAGGATGTCCCATGGGTTGGGATATACCCCATGCTTGCACTTCTAATTATTATGGATGAATTTGAAGCATTACATTGCAGGCGAGGAAACCACTCTCATGCAATTTATCCACGGCCAACTAAAAAGGAAGTTGTAACAAGAGAGATCAATTGAGGACCAATGGCCTTGGTGCACACTATTTTCGGTCCTATAGGGATAGGGAGCCAAAGGCAGCCAAGAAAATTTTAATGAGTTTTATCAAAGCCACGACAAATGGTCATGTTTTCTTAAGATCATGTTCAATAAATCCAAAGGGCTTGATTAACCTAAAGGATGTGACAAAGATTCCCAAGCCTTAATCCACAAATACCTTTCTTATTGATGTGTCTTCATAGATGAAAATGGAGGGGAGGGTTATTGGATCGAAATAGGATTTCATCATTGACTATGTCATCCTCAAAATATTCTTTCGAGATTTTCTTGTTTGGTCGAGGATGAGTCACTGTGTCAATCGTGTTTATTGCAAAAGCAAGAGGAGTTTGAAGTGTTGAGGAATAACTATTTTATGACTTAGCCTAGCTCTAACCTATGGCTTAAACTTAATCCGAGTTTACATTATGATTTGTGTAATTTCAATATTTAATCAGTTTGCTGAACAAATTACTTAAATGTACTACATTTTCCTACTCTCTTATTGATATTTGACACCCCAACAACAATTTCACATAGACCAGATGGGAATGCTCATCAGCAACAATCATGGAAATAAGAATTTCAGCATCTATTGTCCATCCAAATGTTAATGACGCTCGCTTTCCTTGGTTCCATAAGTAGGTTGTTCCACAATTATCTTACCAAAAGAAGTGGATGCCTGATACCAAAACCTATATTGGATTTACTTCCCCAGCAATATCCTTATACTAGCCCTTGCCATAATCCTCTATTTCACATGAAATATTTCCCAGATCCTAATTGCTTGAGTGGCCATCTGCATTTTTGGATTCATACAACATATCCTTCCTAATTGCATGGGACCCTGTTATGTTTGCAGAGTCTTCATCGTTGGTAATAATGATCTTCTTGTACCGTCTAGTGATTTTGTCCCCAGCTGAGACATCGAGGATATCATTGGAATTGAAATCAAAGAAAACTGTGATTTGAGACAGTTCCCAAAGAGCAAGAGGGACTCCAGAGATTTTACTAAACAGATTGTTGTCAGGAATTCTAGTTCCTTCAACACCAAAACCAGAAATTGGCACAAATGGAAATTTTTCTGAGTTGCTTCCAACCTTCTTCAAATAAGAAGTAGCAAATCATTTGCTTAGAGCACAATTAAAAATGCAGTTCATGAATATTAGCTTATTTAGGCATTTTGTCAAACAATTCGTGCGCTTTCACCATATACATAATTCTATCTTAGTGCTCTTTTTTCTGCCCAACAGTCTTCCAACATTGGGCTTTCCACAATGTTCACCAATTCCAATGTTTTGATCTTTACGCCACTATCCATCTATTTCCCTGAGCTTGAGAATACAGTCGCTCCCCATATGGTTCGGTTATGGAGAATCAGAACCCACCATCCATCTATTTCCCGATTTCTTCTTGTTGTTTCTAACAGCCTGTGCACAGCTATACAACTCATTCTCTGGTTTACTCATTATTTGCCCAAAACCTTTTATTTTTAGTGCTAAGATTATGACTTCGAATTTAATCTCTTAGCAATATTGACCATAAAATATGTCTTTCTTTTTTATGTCTCTCCTCATGGTAGAGCCCATTGCAAATTTACAAGTATTAATAACTAGCAATCGTAAGATGGAAATGCCGAAGGGGATCTTTTGAAGGAATTAAATTGGAGGGAGAGAAATAATGGGAGAGAAAGAGGGGAGAAGAAGGGGTTAGAGGGTGGTGAAAATGGAAAGGAAAAAAATTTGAAACTTAACCATCCAACCCAATGACATATATGTAAATAAGTTGAAGGAGACCAAGGTTTTTTTTTTAAGACAATGCGAAAACAACTTATAGAGATATTTGTGAACGTAAGGAGTGGTAGAAATCCATAAGTGAAATTTTGTTTGTAGTTTTAGCCCTTTCATTTAGAGACATCAAGATGTGGAGTGGAACTAGCATCCAAAGGTGGCAATGTCATGTGCATTTCTCCACATTCGAAATTGTGATGGCATCGTTATCCAACAAACACCTATAAAGAAAGGGACATGTGTGGGTCATTGAGGATTTCGATTGGACATGGGAAGGTAACCACATGCATGGCCCACACATTTTCCACCGCTGAGACTATTCCTCCCCAAGAAATATGCGGTGTATGAGCTGGAATTTATAGTTCAGATCTCGTTTGGACTACTTACGAGCTTCAAGGGTCCAAAATTAAAAAAATGGGGAATTCCAAAAGGTTGTTGGTTCACAACCCAACCACAATGTTTATTTCTTGGAGCAATTTGTAGCCCTCGTTTTTAGTTGTGAGTTGAAATAAATGCAGGGAACAATTGATGTATAAATAATCATCAATAATTGAGCTTGTACATCGACAGGTGATATGAGCGACAAGTAGAAAATATTTGTCGATCGAGGTTGAAAATTCAAGGTTTTTGATTGGACAACATTAAATTTTTTGAGATACTTAATGAGGACATGAATGGAAAGTTGGAAATGAACATGGGGAAGTAAATAATTGTGGATTCAACATGATAAAGAAAACAAACAACATAAAATAACTTTAAATGGAAAGTTGAAACCCATATGTTCATTCCTGGAATGTATCAAGGAGATGATGGTTACGATTTGTAGATGATAAGATGGTCAAGATGTGATAAAGAGTTGACGACATATTGTAGGGCGTCTATGGTGGCAATAACATAATGACTACCATAAAAACATGGATACTATATTTTATTATCAGCGTCAACAGTTTCAATTGGGCAGTGTTTAAGTTATTAGATAAGGCAAAGACGTGAATGGAATTCTAGAAAAAAATGGTGGGAATGAAATACATGTATGTTCCACATTAAGGCTTAGAATGTGCCTAGCCAAATATTATATGTTATTTGTGTTCCACTTTAACGTCTCAATCTCGCTTGCATTACTTACATGTGTGCAAATGGTGCTTCAAGGGACCAAAAAGAGGAAAAACCATCATCATGGAAATGACACTAAGTAGAACACGCCCCTACATGCAACTTAGCACTCAAACTCCTTCCAAATTTTTGGGAGTGTCTCTCAAAATATCCTCCCATTTTTTGTGCAGAGGCTGCCTGGTTCAGCATCAAAATTACGCTTTAATAAAACAAGGCATCCAAAAAATATCTCTTATGTGGTAATCTCTTCCCTCCTTTTTTCATTTTACTTCAACTGTGGAGATATTTTGTTGCGAGAAGAATTTTTTTATTTGAGCAATAGGTGGCCATAGCCAGATTATTTTGGCCTATAATTTTGAAGCCTCAAAGCTCAAGGTTTTGTTTCGGGAACACACAAAGAGAGAACCATATGGCACATTTCCTCGGATCGACACACTCATGCATAGCAACATAACCGCCAAGATAATGCCCGCCATTTCCCAAACTATAAATAAGGCTTTGACATAGTTAGTTTTTCAAAATTAGAAAGAAAGAAATCGAGATACGCTCAATTTCTAGGGCTTAATTTATTTATATTTTGTGTAGTTCATAGGGATGGTACCATAGGATGCATAATGGGGAAGTGCATGCGCAGAAAAAATATCAAGGAAAAAAGCCTCTACACATTCACTTCCATATCAATGGAGGAACTGGCTCCTTAACGCCATCGCTAAGCGTAGATTTTACATCTTCCACAAGGAGCTCCCTTTGGTATGCCTTCCCCACCGAAAACCTCCTCCTACTCTTACTAATGTTATTTCCAAAAATATAATTATGGGGGTGTGTAAATTAAGGTGCGAGAGGCGTCCACGCAAGGTGTCGAGGATCTTTTTGAGAGAGTTTATCATAGAAAATAACAACAATAAAGGTATATACTATATAAACACATAAGAGTTAATTTCCCGATTTTGTTTGCATTCCATTTTTGGCCCTCAACCTTAGGGTGCTCTATGTATTTGTACCTACATAGGTAGCGAAATAAATCAAGTTCATCGCTTATATGGATAACAAAAGATAGTATTCGCCAAACTATTGAAACTTGTTTCCTTCAAATTCACCATCATTTTGAAAGTCATTTTCACATATTCACCTAGTAATATCTACGAGTTTTGTTTGGGGTCTTAAAATTTACCCTGGTTTTGTCTCTTTATTTCTACGAAACCAGCAACCAACATTGAAATCAAAGAAATTGTGAACCCGATTCTCATTCTCTACTCTGTCGTCGAATCTCGCTATTTGAAATGCATGTGTCGTCGATCTATAGACAATAAGACATGTATGTCCGGTGTCATACGGTAGCGCTTGCCTTCCCCTTTATATGATTAGAATATGCCTTTGACATAATAATATTTTTAATTTTATAAATATAAAATTAAATAGAAGTCTTCTTTGGTAAGTGCGAATTAAGTTAAATTTTTCAATAGTGGATGCCTTAAAATGGGAGAGGAAAGCTAGAAATTTGAGCTAGGCTAAGGACAATTACACAAACTCACTATGAGGTCAACGGGGAAAATTATAATCTTTTGGGAAATATTAAATTTCATGAAATCATCCATGAGAGAAAAGAAGCAAATATAAATTGAAGAGAGTTATCATTTATCATACTCAATGTTCAAAGCAAGGCAGTAAGGAAAGGTCGTAATAGGGAGTGTAATTATACATCAAGATAGTTTCTCTATTCTCTCAACCTCTTAACTTTGAGAATACTTATTATCAATCTCTTGCAGTCTCAACAAAATGTAAATTTGTAGGGTTCTCGTCTCATTTCGCGTTTGGGTTATTATTTCCTTGTGTAGTTTTATCCTGGTTCGATTCGGTGGAGAGATGAGTTGTGTATCATTATGATGTTGATTTAGATGTTGTAGCTCGGCCACAGAAATCAATTACGCTCCCGGGCAACTTTTTACTACCAATCAATAAAAGGAGTAGTTGGTGGTGAGCAGATATGTGTGGGGAGTTTAATTTTTTCACAATGATAATCTCGTTGGCAGTAAAGAAAATAATAAACAATAATGATGATTTTAGTGGAGTAGCTATATCAGGCGTGATGAAAGCAAAGCAGCAAGTACTTAAGTTTAATCCACAACTTCGTTTAGATCTTTTATCCCAAAGCAAAGGTGCAAGAAAATTCGTCTATTGTTGGTGGTGGTTGTTGGGGATTCTATAGGAGCTTACGTGGGGCTGAAAAAAATTGATGGGGACAGCTAAGGGACCTATTGGTCATGCGTTGAGAAAGTTACTGGAAACATAGCCCCTGGGTAGGGGAAAGGAGCCAGTTATCGTGAACCCTAACTTAAGGGGTTGTTAGAGCCACTTAATTATCATAATTTTTTTTTAAAAAATACCCTTTAATAGATCATGATTTTTTCAATATATAGATTTCCTTTTGAGCATTAAAATTGTGTGGAAAGCATATTTTTAAGGGATTTAAATTAAGTATTTTTGAATACAAAGAAATTTAAGGTGACCCATTACTTAGGAATAAAGTCACCATTTATGGATACTTTATGTGTCACCATTTCATTGGTTACTTTATTGATGTGACTTGTTTTATTGGCTAGTTTATATTTAATTTTTAATTTTGAAAGTGACATGTGCTCACTTTAATTGAAACAACTAATGGTACTTTATTTCACATATGTACTCATGATCATTGGCCCATGCACGGTCATTGACTCCTTTCTCCTAAAAGGAATTTGGCCTTTGAAAATTAGGTCGTGCTACATGCAGCATGCAGTGCCGTGATTTGTGCACGCCAACAATGAGTGAAAGCGTACAAACGCGTGGATGGTCGAGATTTTTTTGAGGTCGATGATAAAGAAAACAAAGTGAATGTCCTAGATCCACATGTGACGTGATCGAGTGTCGAAACCCTCATAGTTCTAGCTAGGAAATCACCTTCAACGTAAATATTCGAAGCACCTTGTTGTCCCACCTCCTTTAAGAAGGATTGTACCTTTTAATTGTTGATGGCCAATATAGTGAGAGAATATCATTGGGTGATTTTGACACAACAAAGTACATATCGGGAAGTTTCAAACAATTCTATTTTTAGCATGACAACACCACCCATTTGAATTCACCCCCAAGTTGGATGCATGTCATCTCCTTATAGAATGACCTTTTAGTTCCTATTTGGAACTCTTCATTTATTATTCCTAGCACCTTCCATCTTTTGCATTTTTGCAAATTGAAAGTTTTGTAAGCATAAGTTACTGAGTTGTAGGTTTTCATGTTTTGAGGCATACATCTCTCCTATAGAATTTTCCCATGTGTATATATCTTCATTTGCAAAGAATTGTAAGGCATACATCTTTTTTGCGAGTTTGTATATTTTGCATACATTCTCGATTGCAAAGATATTCAGTGGTATATCTCTCGTATAGAGTTTTCCCAATTTGAATACACATTCAATTAAGTTATTTTAGTTCTACAATTACTATTCTATATTTGCAATACAAATAGTTTTATTTATGCAATACAAATCTTTAGTTGTATAAATTTAGTTATTCATTATGAATTAGTGTGTTTCACTTAATTCCAAAAATAATTTGGATCAATGGTAGCTGCATAGGTATTGGTTTGGATCCACTCTTTGTAGAGGTTTCAAAATCCTTAAGATGAAGAGTCAAGTAAGTTGTCCCATCAAAAGAGATAGATGGTGAAATCCCCTAAGTTCATTAAATCGATGTAAGGAGCTAGGGGTTCATTTTGTGTGATTTGAATAATCTTATTGCAAATTGGTAGGATCTAAATGATTTGAGAAGGTTGAGATTCCATTTGCAAGATTTGGTTTTGCATTTGGGCCATATTTTGATTAGTTGTTGATTCGTGATATGATCTATTCGCCCAACAATTGAACCATCAAGAGGTGGGTGTCAATTAAGGATTATGCTTAGAGGAAGGAAGAGGATTTGTAGTATTGATTGGATTTGAAGGTAGATTCCCTAATTGGAAGGATTGAATGTTATGTCCCTTGAGATAGGATATTATAATGTATATGGGTTGATGGAGATGTCGACGTGTGGCAAATATCTCCCTTAGTTAATCATATAATAATAATATGTGGGGTCACATAGGAATTAGTTACATTGGGTAATGTGTCAACCTACATTGGGATTAGGTGTTACTCATTCATGAGAGTAATGTGTGCCTATATAAAAGAAATGAGTATCATTATGAGATGTCATGGCATGTATTGTATGTGCGGAGTTTTCTACTTCGTTGAGGTATCTTGAAGGTGTTCCACTCGAAGTGGAATTCCCATATTGGGATATCTTTGAGTTACTTCGTCCATGTGAGCATTGTATGGTATTTCCCTACCTTAAGGGTATTATTCTTAATATATTAAATATTTGGACATCTTGGCCCACCAATATCTATTGTGTTATGTTATATTTTGCATATTATTCAACTTGTTCAATTATTATATGCAAAGATCTTATCAAGTGGTATCACAAACATCGATCCGGGAAATTTGTGGGATGAAACCTAATTTCATTTATTTGTGTATATCTTGAGGTTGACTATGAATTTTTCAAAGATTTTATTTGAGGTGGAAAAAGAATTCAAGGAATCTACCCTCGAAATTACAGATTTTTTGGAGTTATTTTGTGAAAGATATTTTAGATTTAGGGTTAAAACCCTAATTTTAATTATTCACTTATATCGTCCAAATTGTGACAAAGTTTTCAATGAACTTTTGTGTGAGTGGTTAATTTGTTTCAACGAGAAATAGTCAAATTTTAGAAATTTGGATCTGTTTCTTTGGAGTTATTACAAATTTATGGTTTTCATGATTTGCTCCACGTACCACAATATTGAAAAAAAAAAAAAACTTTTTAATATTTTTGAAAAGATCTTGAAAAATTAGGGTTTGTATTATGTATTTGTTGGTTTGAAGTCAATATCTAGCCAAAAAGGGTATGACAAAGGTTGATCAAAAGGGTTTGTTCTTGAAACCCTAGTTTTTGTGGATCATGGGGATGAAATTTGTCTATGGAAAGGGTGAGGTGGATGCTAGATAATGGTGGAACCAAATTAAGGAGACATTTTTTCCATCATTAGAGAGGTGGATGTTTCACATTTGGCTTGTTGGTCTTGCATGGATTTGGCTTTCCAAGTTAGAAAAGGAAAGCTCTAATTGGTTGTCAGGAGGAAATGGAACAAGTTTTCTTGGATGGATGGGACACCAAAGAAGAAGAAGAGGAGGAGGAGGAAGAGGAAGAAGAATCTAAGGATGATATTGAGGGAAAGAAAAATCGGTAAAAGAAGAAGTTGGGGATGATTAAAGAATATTGAGATGATCAAGATGAAGAAGAAAATAGTGTATTTAAAAATAAAGAAGCTTGATATTTCAATTTGAATGGTGCATTCAAGGGGGAAAAGTAATTGTTTCCATAAACCCTAGCAACAAGTATAACTTCATCAACATGGGTATGGCTCAACATCTACATGCTCGGATAAAGAACAACAAGAAAGCTCAAATGGATGGTAAACATATTCAAGTTTTGGAAGATTTAAAGATTTTTGTGGATGAATATGTTTTGCATTCAAAATTTATGTTTTAGATATGGATGGTATGGATATTGTTCTTGGATATTCTTGATTAGAGACCTTGGGAACAATTAATATTAATGTGCAAAAGAAATTCATGAAGATATGGTACAAGAAAAAGAAGGTTACCTTGCAGGATATCACACTTAGCAAGGAACAAAGAAATGTCAAGATGGAGCATGATGATGACTTTAAAGATGGTGAAGAAGGGAATTCAGATTATTCATAAGGAGAACATGATGAAAAAGAAGAAAATAATTATTCTACTCAAGAGAAAAAAGAAATAGCAAACAACAATATGGAAGAGGAAAAGAAAGTTGAGGAAAAGGTTGATAAGATGAGGATACTAAAGTTCTGAAGATATAGATACCCACATCATTATGGGAGGTAACAATCATGGGGGGATGTTAGGGCACATGAGGGCAGCAACCTATATGGATATATAGGGAATCACATGGAATCACAAGAATAATTACCATGACTATGCATGAATGCAAGAAGGAACAAATATGGATATAAATGGAATCGAGTAGAGTAGTGGATTATGGAACCAAGTTTCGAGATGTATCACCACGCAGAAGAAATTCATGAAGATATGGTACAAGAAAAATAAGGTTACCTTACGAGGATATCACATAACAAGGAACAAAAAATTCCAAGATGGAGCATGATGATGACTTTGAAGATGGTGAAGAAAGGAATTCGGATGATTCAAAAGGAGAACATGAAGAACATGATGAAAAAGAAGAAAATAATTATTCATCTACTCGAGAGAAAAATAAATAGCAAACAACAATGTGGAAGAGGAAAAGAAATCGAGGAAAAGGTTGATAAGGTTGAGGATACAAAAGTTGTTGCATATAGACACCTACATCACTATGAGAGGAAACAATCATGGAGGCATGTTAGGGCACATGAGAGCAACAACCTATATGGATATACGGGAATCACATGGAATCACAAGCATAATTACCATGGTTGTGTATGGATGCCAAGGAGGAACAAATATGGACATGAATGGAATCGAAGTAGAGCGGTGGATTATGGAACTAGGTTTCGATATGTGTCACCACTAAGATATCATACGGATGGTTGGATGATCAAGCATAGCAACAAGTGTGCAATGATTTGAAGCTCACTCACTATATGGCTTCTTCTCATGTTTTGGGGGACGAAACATGTCAGGGAGGGAGGGCATGTTATGTACCTTGGGATATGATATTATAATGTATATGGGTTGATGGAGATTCCAACATGTGGCACACATCCCCCTTAGTTAGTTATATGTTTATAATATATGGGGTCACATAGGAATTAGTTATAATAGGCTATGTGTTGGCCTACATTGGGTGTAGGTGTTAGCCATCCATTAAGAGTAGTGTATGCTCATATAAAGGAGATGAGTACCATTATGAGATGTAATGCCACGTAAAGTATGTGTAGAATATTCCACTTGGTAGAGGTATCTTAGAGGTTTCCCCCTCGAAGTGGAATTCTCATATTGGGAGATCTTGGAGTTACTCCTTAAGGAGCATTGTATGGTGTTGCTCTACCTTAAGGGTATTGTTCTAAATACATTGAATATTTGGGCATCTTGGCACACCAATATCTATTTTGTTGTGTTATCTTACGCATATTAGTCAACTTATTCATTTACTATATGCAAAGATCTTATCATCAAAACGAGGATCCGATTAAGATCGAGTTAGGGTTTAGGGGACTTCTATGACTAGAAAGATCCCGAATGAAATTGTCAAAGAGAGTGTTAGGATATTTGATTAGAGGATCTAGAGTGGTTTTATGATAGGTTAATTCCCATGACATCTCGGTTTAAGATACCTAGATAAGGGAGCCATCCTTATTGTGATTGACTACATCTCCCAGTATACAAATTCCTAAAGAGAATCTTGGGGTATATTCCTCCTATTTTGACCAAATTGCATTCAATAGTTGGCATTGGTTGTGATTGAGAAAAAGTGTACCATGAATGATTAGTATCATGGTGGGCATGGGAGGGAAAGGGCACACCCCATATAGAATCCAAATAGGTTGAGGATCGCTAGAAAAATAATAAGAGGTGATAACATGATCATAATATGGTTTTCAAATTAAGATAGATTTTGAAAGGTATGGGAATGATAAGAGATTAAAATGAAGAATATTCAATTGGAAGAGAGAGAATCACGTAGGATTCACCAAAATGTATGTAGGTATATGCAAATAAAGAATGGCCTAATAGAATGTCCTCTTTGTTTCTAGGTAATCAAAACTAGAATAATGAAAGGGGTCATACTAAAGATGCACGTGTTAGGGTTGATGAAACTAGTAGGTGATAGTCCACACTCTATAAAAGCAAAGGGTTCTAGAGCTTAGATTTATGATAAAGGAGCGTCATCTAACTAGGTTCTAATAATAAATTGATAATAACAAAGTTGTAACGAGATAGAGATTTTTATGTTAGGGTTGTAAACATGAATTATAAGGATCGATGGATTATAGATGATTGTAAAGCCCAAAAGGAAAATCAAAAGGTAAGGACCAATAGATAAATAATGCAATTAGGAATATGTTAATCTACCCTTATCCAAGCATGACCAATCAAACAATCAATCAAATCTAAAATAACATAAAAGAAAATAGAGGTTAGAGATACTTACCTCAATGTTGACACCATTGGCACATTAACTTCCCTTAAGGTTGGCAGCACCTTATGAGAGTTGATGTGGGGGATCACAAATGAATAAGAGAATACCTAGATATGCCACTAGTTAAAGACTCCAAAGGCTATAACGGCTAATTAGATCATATTAAGTGCAACTCCTATGTTTGGGAATCCTAAGTACCCAATGCTCTAAGTGTAGACTCCAAAAGATAAGCAAGACTAACTCCAAAACCTTAAAGACCTAAAGGGCATATTTGCAAGCACTAACAAACTTAATGAATGGTGATAATGTGTTGGAAAGAGCACTAAAATAGTGCATATATATAGGAATCATGATTAGCCATTACAATTTCATTTAGCCAACAATATCGACCGTGGTCGATGTTGTAAAGGCTATTAAAAATGAAAACCAAATGGTGGTACCCACGACCATGGTCATTCATCAACTCTAAGTAATGACTCGTCAAATGGGGTCCTAAAGGTACTCTAGGGTGATGGAGGAATACTCTAGAGTTGTTGAAAGACAATATGATGAAGGTAAATTTGTGTTAAAAGTAGATATGGAGGCAACAATAAGAAGATAGTAAGGTGATGTCATAGGGGAGATTACAAAAGAGGATTACGAAAGGTATAAAAACATCTAAGGAGTTGTATCGTGGACTACACATCAAGGCCCTTTCATAAGTACCACTATCAATCATTCAATGTAACCATTTCTAATTAACCTTGCTCTGGGCAATATTCTTGATCGCTCCAGGGAAGTTAATACGTCCATAGTACCCGCAAAGAGCAAAAGTCAGTAAAAGTGAAAAATTAGGTGTATAGAAGGTGTACTGACTACCTTTGAAAACTACATAATGTATTGAAATCCTTAGAAATATGGCATTCAAAATCTCTTGCTAATAGGGCAAGGTAATCAATGGGCAAGAGAAAGGATGTGTAAGGCATGTCCAACCATAGATATAGAATATACCTTGGATGATTCTTGGCCGGGCAAAGAGTACACACAATTTATTATTCCTCCTTGCAACCATAGCTTAAGGACTTGTAGCTCTAATCACAAGGGAGAGTAAGGCCATTTATAAGAAAGAAATAAGACATGTATTCCAAGCTTGAGTTAATACAAAGATTATCTTCTTGTTAATTATTTGATCTAAAAAATTATAATGTTCAAAAAATTGGCTCATAACTAATTGTGGACATGAGATCCACATATTCTCGGATTTGAATTGAGGCTTTTGTTTTGGCCAAGGTGTAGACAAATATTAAGCATGGTATGCCAATAATTTGAGAGTAACGTCTACAACTTTTGTTATAAGTTGAGTTGAACCCAAAACCATTGCTTTGACACTAATTCTTCACCAATATATTGTATTCCTTTCATTTTGTTGTACCGTGTGTAAGAACCTTGGGAAAAGTCAAGATCCATCATTGAGTTATCAAATATCATATTTGAAAGATGTCATGGTTGCTCTATGGTTAAACCTAGCATTAAAATCATCCATGATAAGATTGTTGGGTTGAATGTTGGTAATCCAAGCAATGAGTTGCTCTAGCATTTATTTGTATTTTGTTATTTCCACTTTGTGGGTGTATACCTCATTTAGCATTCAATTCTAAAGAGAGAAAAACAAAATAAATTCCCCAAGTAAAATGTCAATCTTAAATCATGACATATAGTTGGAAGGGTCCCAATGTATCATAGTTCGCAATGCAATGCTAGTAAGATTCCCCCAAGCATTGAGAGATGAGACTCCATGCGGGGAGTTAGATCATTAGATTTCTTACAAAGGAACTATATTAAGATACGGGTTATCCTGGTGCCACAATGCCCCCGATAGCCTTATGCACAAACATCATGCACCATACATACATGATAGTTGCATGTCCAAGTAGCAAAAAAGTCAAACATATTTTTTTCGTATCTTAAATAAATATAGCATGCAACAAGCTACAATCGGTTGTGACCCTCTAGGCCAATTGGACAAGCCAATTGATCGCGGGTTCAAATGCATTGTAGGCGTAATTATTGGCAATATGTTTTTATGGTTAACATTGTGTCTTTACCACGAAAATTTCCGGAAAAACTACTTAAAAAACATAGCATATTGATGGTAAGACGAATGTATGTATAGTATGCCCATAGGTGCATTCTAGCACCAAGATAATTCTCACCCTATATCAATACCTTTTGTTTTGATTTTGTTTCTCAAGGAACAATGTTTATTGGGAATGACTAATCCTCATATGTTCCATGATGTGATTCATGTTATGAGAGAATGGTGGTAGAGTGATCTCCTTTTCTTACTCCATGTCATTGTCTAAGGTTTGTGTTTCCAACATAAACTCCTCCGTTTTTTCAATGTCGAGAATGACCAAGATATTTTTCTTTTGGATTCCTTGATGTTGGATTTTTATTTTTCATGGCCTTTTCCACATTCGCAATTTTTTAGGATGAGGTCCTTTTAAAGTTGATCTAATTGTGTAAACTTTATGAATGCTTGTTGAGATTTTTGAGAGCTTGTAATTCTGGGAAAATAACAAAGGAGTATGTATTTCCTTTTGAGTTTACCCTCTATGGTTTACCCTCTATGGTTGACAAGGCTTGCAAGTGTACCTCGTGTGTGGTACAACAATCTACATTCTCAGTGCAAAGTCCAACGCCTTTAAATCCATTCCAACTAGCACTGCAAAGGGATTTGAGTGTTGGATTAGATCTCGCTTTTGTGGGGAGTTAGTCATCATAGTGTAGGTTTGTTCAAAATTATTCATTTTCTGGAACAAGGTGTGCATATTGATGAAGGGTTTGTATTTTGTGGTATGTTGTTCTAAATGGGCTTTATGTCAATTGACATTGTTGAACTTGTTCAAGCTGTTTGGTAGTGGTACATGTTGTTCCTTATGGTCTTGTAGGGAAATCTGAGCCAAGTGCCCATGCTCATGAAAAAAATCTCCAAGTGAAGGGAATGTTCTCATAATCAATGGGTTGTTCACATTCAATTCCTCCCATATTTAGAATTAATTTATTAACCCATCCGGTAGGGGTTTATCCAAGTCGAGATTGGCACAAATCCGGGCATAATTAAGGGTTCTTGGGTTCTGAAGTAAAACCAAAGGCTACAAAGAACTCCCCAAATGCCATTTTTGATCTTCTAAAGGAGCACCTTTGACTAATATTCACTAGGGAGCAAAGGGTGAACAAATCCAAACATGGACAATAGTAGGTAGATCTTATGTCGATTAGCAGACAACCAATGCTTTATGAGAAGCTCAAATCTTCTCATCGACCTTGAAAATTTTGGTCTCGCTCATTTCTTGTTGCATGAAGTGGGGCACGAAGGGGATGGATGGGTTAGTTGGAGGCTCGAATTAGTTTTAATCCCATGTTCTATGCTACAATATGAGGAACATGATGCTTGAAATCGAGAAAATAGAACTGTCCATAAGATCATAGAGGATTGTGCTGCAGAAACCAAACAACCGGGGAAAAGTCAAGCACTCAAATAATAGCTTTATGTTGCTCTGTATAAGCTATCATTTGATCATTAAGATACAATGTGACATTTTGTTTATAGCTAACCCAAGCTCAAACCCAGTAATATACCAATCTTACCTACTTGACTCGAGCTTTCTCTTTTGTGTCTATATATTATGCTCACTCAATGTGTAATGCTATTTTACTCGTTTTTGTCCATGCCTCTCAATTTCTTGAGATGGATACATCAATTATGTTCACTTAGTTGGAACAAAGTTTGGCAATCAAACAGCCAAGATTATTGACATGAAATGTATTCAACCAACATGCACACAGATCATACTTCTCTTGCCAAGTAATAAACATTTCCAATGTAACCAACTTGTGTATCTCGATGCAAGAGCATCAACTCCATCTTTGTACATAGACCAAGATTATATCAATTTTTGGCTTGCATGTGTGTTTTTAGGTCCTAGGGTCATCTAAGTCATTTTGAGGTGTGTGTTAGTGTCTAGGTTCTTCAGAATTCAAATGGAGCTTTTCCCTCCATTTTTGCAATATTTGAATACATAGCCAATTTTGTGATTTGTTTGGTGTTCTTGGAACTTGGAATTCATGTATAAGGGTAGAATGGGGTTAAATGTGGGACATTAGGACCTTCTAGGGTCACAAGTCATCTAGGGAGTTAGCTAAGTCATGTTGCACTTAAGTATTTTAGGTAAAATGTAACCCCTTTTGATAGAATTTCATGATGATTCATGTTTATAACAAATGGAATGTGCAACCACCTCGAATGAGGGTATGAGAGGAGATAAAAGCAAGAATGTAACTGATTCTACCCATTCTTCCCGGCTAAGAATCCAAATTGTACAGTTTCAAGAAGGAATTGGAAGTAAGAAACATTGATTTGGTGATATTTCTTGCATGAAAGTGTGTTAACTCAACCTTTGTGACATTACTTGCAGGATTTTTGTGTTTGTTGCCTTGGAAGAGATACTTGAGCTTAGAAAGGAGATCTTAAGTGTGTTCATGAGCACTTGAATAATTTTAGTAATCCTTGAGCATTATTTTCCCTTGTGAGTGTGTGAAGGTTTTGTGCAAGGTAGTTGAATGTAACTTTGTACATGTAATAATAAAGGAGTTGAGAGTAATATGAGGTTTTTGTATGAGTATCTTGCATGTTTATAAATGGATTGTGGCAGTAGTTGTAGTCCTTGAAGGCCAAGAATAGACCACTGTTGCATAGATGGGTTTATATATAGATGATCTGCTCCCCTGTGAGTATCTTGTTGTTTTCATATGTGGTTTAGAGTTGAGTGTTTGCAGAGTACTTCAAGAGAACCGGTGGCTTGATTATGTGGTATCATATGAAGTATGCCTATGCTTGATGGAGATTACCCATATATGATAGGGTGATTGCTTTCTTAGAGCCATCTCAGTGAATTAGTGTGTCTCCATTCTTTGTGGATTAATGCATATTGCAAGTTTGTTGAACTCTAACTTGGATGAGAAATCGGTGTGTGTGTAAAGACAGTCCAAGAGAATGTACAGTGATCATAAGGAGTAGAGAAAGTGATCCTTGTAGGATCCCCATGTAAAACCTAGAGGGGTATGGTTTGAATACACTGTCATAGTTAGAAGTGACAAGTCATTTGAATAGGTAATGCAAAAGCTTAAAAGGAAATTCAGTGCAGGAGATCTTGAAGACCTTGAAGATCATTGGAAGATATACATGCATTGAATAAGAGAGAACTTACAAGGTAGAGAATTACATTTGTCTTTCATTGTTAATCTTGAGGGTCTTGTATCCTGTTCTGTGCACAAAAATAGAGAACTAATACATAAGAAGGTATTGTAACTTGTTCCTCACGTGCTCTGGCAAGATCATTATTTTCCCCTCATCTTCCCAGATCTACATGACAAATTTGAGACTGTGAATCGATGTTGACAGTAAGATATAGCATAAATTAGTCTTCTCGGGTTTTTACACATAGGTAGTAAGGGTTTGGCCAAAGAAGTGTATATTAAAAATGTCAAGACATGAATTTAAGCCCTGATATTTGAAAGAAATAACGAAGACACAATTCTCAAACATATTCAACAACTTTGGGATTCCATTGGTGGATTTAGTAGATAAGCTTGATAGTAGCAAGAAGGCATTGTAACACAGTTAGAAGGGCTAGTTTGAAGAATGGATTTTCAAAGGAAGTTACAATTACACTTAGGGCCTGATCATAAAACTTTAGGCACACCTAGAAGACCTTAATGGGTCCTCATAAATGTATAGTTTGGGCTCTGAAACCTTGGGATGATAAATCTACATCTGACAGTATCCTTTAGCTGACCTAGTTAGGGGTTTAGAGGCAAATTTTCAAAAGGGGGCTATAGTAAGTTACGAAGGAGTTGGAACTTCAAGTTTGGGGCACACCTTAGGGGTAATAAAAGAGCACAAATGGAGTGGAAAGAGTATTATGAGTGCATGTAGTTCCTCTAGCCATGGATGTGACTAGCCACTAGTCTTAAGGGCAGTTTTTGATACGAGAAGAAAAGTGAATATCTTGAGAACATTGAAACCATTTTGTGTTGAGTATAACATTGATTGGAAAGTAAACATAGTATCAAGTATCACAGAGACCATAGAGAGTGAAAGGACCAAGTTAGCTTATTGACACCAGGGTCAGAAAAGTGAAGGTAAGAGGATCAAATCATGCAAAGGTAAGCCCAAAGGAAGTTGCTTAGAAGGAATTCAGAGTGAAGAAATCATTTGCTATTGGATGCAGGGTTTTAGGACAGTGTGAAGAAAGGGGGAAGCCCTTCAAGTGACCTTGGATCAGTCTTTTGCATTTACAAGTCAAATTAGACAATTTGTAGAGATTAGAAATCCTCTTGCGGGGATAGAGCTGAGTTGATGCTTAAACTCTGGAATGGTGAATGAATAATTTGATTTTATTATTTGTGTGCACCAGTGTCAGATCTTACTTCTCTTTCCAAATAATAAGCATTTCCAATGTAACTGCCACTTATCATTTTCACATGGTATTCCATTGACAACATAGATGCCGACCACTATTATAGGTGGCTCATCATGTTTGAACTCTCCAAGCAGAGACTTTCAACAAAATTATTTTGAGGCTCCTAAAGAGGTGTTTTGATCACCTGGTTAAGGATACAATCTCGTAGACATGATTGCAGGGAAACTCCTTGGTAGTGGACATATATCTTATACACGTGATGGCTCCTTGCAAATTCACATGGAGTTGTTCCTCCCACAAGCCATCACAACAAATCTGCTTGGCGAAGTTAGATGTTGCATCTGCACACTTGGGAAACATACTAGATCTCTTAGCAACTTTCCAACAATATGTAACGATCACAAATAATGACTGTCAAACACTCATTTAGTCAATAAACTCAAACGATTGTTTGAATTCACTTTCCACAGAACCAGCCCGTACTCATACAAATCCAAGGCCAGTGACAAGGTTTCAGCTATATGATATGTATTAATAATTTTAAGAATCATTTCCAAAGGTTTTTTTGGTGACTGTTTCCAGGAAGAAACTCTACAATAATAGAAACATTAATTTTTTTTAAAGACTGTAAGGGTCCAAATTTTTCTACACAAGAATGGAAAGAACATGTATTTAATACCGAAATGACAAACCACTTAAAAGAAAAACATGATTTTGTGAACTGAGTGGATCTATGGATGCCTAAGCTATGATGAAACTGGATTAATCTATAAAATGATCAAATCAAGGATTTATCCATGAAATCTGTTGAGCCAGGTTTTTAAGATAAACAGTGCTAATGGGAATCTCTATTTTCTAGTGTAACAACGATTTCTGAAAATTGGACAAATGATAGAATGGGATACAGTTGGATTATAAACGAAT
Source organism: Taxus wallichiana var. yunnanensis (assembly GCA_018340775.1). Lineage (NCBI taxonomy): Eukaryota > Viridiplantae > Streptophyta > Pinopsida > Cupressales > Taxaceae > Taxus > Taxus wallichiana. The sequence continues at coordinate 342,882,467 of CM031235.1, read as the reverse complement.
TTATACATTAGATTAAAATTACAGGCAAATTACACATCCCCAGCCCACGGGAAGGTAGAAAAATGGATATTCAATGGATTAAAAAAAGTAATTGCAGCCCAAGGGAAGGTAGGAAGTTGGGTATTTAATGAATTAAAAAAATCCAGGTTATGGAGGCCAACAGAAAATAGACGAAAGTTAAAAAAAAAAAAAAAAGTGAGTAGACCAAAAGAAACAAATAAAAAAATGCAGGTTGAGCAAAGCCAATGTGAAAGTTCTAAGTAATAAAGAGAATCAACACTCTCACCTCCATGTCCTCAATTGTTGCTGCTAAAATGCATTATAGAAGATTATTTGCAGTTCTATAGCATCTTTTTAGCCTTTGGAGGGGTTTTCTTGTTAAATTTTTAACTTCTAAATCAGATACGGCTATAGTTGCCCCGCAGACCATATCTGGTTGTATCTGATACGGCCCAATTATGGGTTCATATCTGGATACGGCTAGGTAGTGTATCTAAACTGTATCCAAGCCGCACTGTACTCATATCCATATCCGGCACACGTATCGTGTGCCCTAGCAGTACAGGTGGCAAATCCAGCAACCCTGATTATAAAGCATGTGATAATGTGAATTTGCATCCACAATCTTCTACCACTTGGGTCCTTCAATACCAAATACTAGTTGACAATTTTGATTGATGCCACGGCCTTCAAGTTCCTCCCATACGGCACAAGGCTTGGCCTACACTAAGCAATCATCTAAGGTTATTTGTCTTGAATGCAGAAACTGCCCTGGCTATCAGAATTGTCAATGTGGTTTTTTCTTTTACACTGCTCAATGAAGGTACCTTCCCCATGTTTTTTACAAATGACTTCAGTAAGTGCACAAGTTATCTTAGCTAAGTGAGGTAGTACGAGTACTCCCCCAGGTACAAACTCTTCTTATAATAGCCTTTGTGAATTCATCTTCATCAAAGTGACATGGTACTTTTACTAATTACTTCAGCAATTTCCCGTGCTAGCTAGACTTTACGAATTCTGTTAGAACTGGAGATACAGACTCCTGTTCAATAGCCTTTGTGCAGTTATCATATAACCCGAGTGATTTGAGAGGGGAAGAAAAGTTCTACTCTCTTCAAACAATTTCTCCATACCATCTAATTATATCTAATTGGGTGTTTACTGCACAGCAAACAATACCTCGGACGAGAAAAATACATTGCAATTCAGTGGCCAATTTAATCATGACAGTAGTCATGATCAGCCTGTTAAATTATATGGCAAATCTTCCTTGCATGCCCTCACTATCAGTTGAATCACAGATTTTGGGAAACTGGTATTAGAAATACTGATTGCTTCACTTTTCTTTGAAATTCAAATGTAATTGTTTCTGCCTCTATTTGGGACCGAACTTATTGGAAAGGGTGTCATGCTTTGTCTCTTGGTTGTGTTTCAAATTTGGATAAGGAAAGTGCACTTTTCAAAGTGAGGAAAATGACCAAGTCCATTCTACTTGGAAATTAAGGTTCTACTATAGTTTGCTATGTCTTGTGGTGCTTCTTCACCCATGTAAGGGGTTTATCTATTGTACAAAGTTTTTGGCTCATAGGATATACCTAAGAGGTCCTTTTGGTTAACGTTCTTGGATCTAACATAGAAACTTGAATCTTTCCATGGATTCAAGTCTCTAATTTATGTGGTTATAATTGATCCTGATGGTGACAATTGTAATGAATTTATTTCAAGTGGGAAGCAAATACAAAGGGAAAGCTTTCCATCACTAACATAATAGAAAAAAAACGCTAACAAAGAATTTAGAATACCTGTTTATGAAACAAAGAGATATGCCCACTAACATAATAGAAAAAACGCTAACAAAGAATTTAGAATACCTGTTTATGAAACAATATAGTTTTATGTAATTTTTTTGTAGTTGCCCCATAATAAGCTAAATATAATTGAAAATGTCTTCCTAGAATCCAACTTTGCTCACTCTGCTAGAATCTTGTTGTAAACACACAGAAATTGATTTGCAACTAAAAGTACAATATCTTCTTTAGAGCTGTCTCTACCAAACAGATCATTGTAAAGTGTGTGTTGTCTGCCATCGTATTCACTTTTGTTTGCTGAGCCATAACTATCTTTCCTGAATGATGAAATTATTTCTTCTAGAATATCATACAAAACTTCATAAAAAACATAATTGTAAACTTATACAGAAGTACTTTTGCTATCTGATCCTTGCAGCTATTTCACTTGGAAGTGTAAATTTTTTTACCACCATTACATAATGTTCAACCAAAATATGATAAAAAAACTCCCCAAGCTTTCTAAAAAACTCCTTAGTAATAGATACATAATGTTAACTTCAAATATTGTAAAAACTTGTTAAATATATGTGCATTCATAAGGTATTAAAATGTTTAAGGAAAAAATCATTGAGTTAGAATCTTATTAATAAAACTGTTCCTTATGTGGTAAGGAATTGATTTATGATCATAACGTTACTCCTCTGAGTTAGAATCTCATTAATTAAACTGTGCCTTTATGTGGTAAGGAATTGATTTATGATTGTAATGTTACTCATCTGTAATCGAGTAAATCTCTGAAGTGGATGAATCTCTTTTTCATTTCACTTGGATATTTGTTACACACCAAGATTATGTGTTTATCAGCATTGGTTTATTTTTATGTATTTCTCTTTTAATTAAAGGAAAATAACAGCCCAGGATAAGGGCTGTTATAAGATGGCTTCCAAAAGTTTTAAAGCTTAACAGGTTTGTTTAGTTACCTACCTGAGCCCTTCGCTTCCTAGTCTTGTGGACTGAAATCAGAGCCTTGGGCCCACCCCTTCCAGCAACAAGAATGAGCCAAAATGTAGCAGGCTGAAACCATAGTAAGGAAGACTCCAAGAGAGGGACAATGGGACCCCAAGAAGGCTGGAACTAAATCAAATGGAATCAAACCAGAAGCATGAGTGGTAGCCTAGCCAATCTGAAGCCAACAACAGCTAGGGAGCACTTTAGATATGAGAGTTGTGATGCGCCGGATGTAGAAAGAATGTCAAATGATAGTGGCATATGCCAACAGAACCACAAAATTGGGAATTTGAACCTTGGGGAGTGATTTTAGAAAATCACTGCTAAAAATACATAGTAGTGTGATAGTCAAGCATTTTTAAACAGTGGCGGGAGTCGTACACATTCAAAAGTACCTTTAAGAGTGTCACTAGAGTTCAAGAATGCTTTTCAAAAGTCAGAAAAAAATAAGGAAAAGACATGCATAAAGCTTGTAAGACAATAATACAATTTCTAAGGCCGTAATGCAGAGGGTTGTCCAACAAAGGGAATGACACTGATTTTCAAAAAGATTGTGCAATTTGTTGAACACAAGGAAAAAGAAAAATGAGCTAGGTTTGCCTTGGAATGTGCCTCCCAGCAACCACGTGAATGGTTACCGGCACACAATTACATAGTAAATGCGTCTTGGAACATTTGAAGTTGGTTTTTAAAGGTATATGCGCAGTTGACCTAAAAATTTGAAAAGAAAGAGGGTCCACTAGGCAACACAGCATGTCCTTTCATACACGCTGCAAGAAGGGTCATATTACTAGTGACTATTAAGTCTTAAGCTAGATTAAAGACTAAAGTGGATTTTGAAGGGTCTTAGGACCTTAGGCAATACAAACTTACTGTGACTATAGCCCCATGTCAACCCTAGAGCAACTATAGGCAAAGAAGGGGACCCAAATGACATATCTACCCCTCTAACGAGCAATACACTGCGAATATGTGCACTAAAGAACCAAAGCCAACACATTTGCAACACAAGGGACCAAATGGCAAGTGATTTATAAAGAAAAAGAGAATCGTTATGGCAGAGGTAACTATCGACATAAAGTCAAAACATACCAAAGTGCCTTTAAGTAGAGTCATTGTCATATAGATTTTACACACCAATACAGCATTTATGTGCTTCACCCACACCACTTAATTCGGTGTTTGCATTTCTTCTCAGCAGGAAATTAAACTAATTCTTCATATAGTGGCACATATCTTGCATCTTCAAATCCTCTTAATCCAGAACAGGATTTCTGAAAAGCTATTTTTGGAAAGTCCTGAAAATCTATTTTTAGCAGTTTTCAAGCACTAAATAAAATAATAGTAATAATAGGATAGATTTTGGATTTTTCCACTTTTGTCTTTTCAATCCATCCCTAAGGTGGATACGAATGGTCTCCATGTAGGATGACCTTTTGGTTCCCATCTAGAACCCTTCATATTCTATTTTTAGCAGTTTTTCATATTCTCCATTGTATAGCTATAAAGCAGCTTGTTTTGAATAAAGAGATAGATCTTTGGGCATACATCTCTCTTATGGAGTTTGTCAATTTGTATACATTTGGAATTGCAATAAAATTAGTTTGTTTTAAGCTCTTTCATTGTGAATTGATTGTTATAACACATTAAGCACCATTGTTAGTGTGTTTGTCCATTGGGTTGCACCTCAATCCGGATCAGTGGTATCAGAGCTAGGTTCTTTCCACTCTTGCATGTCAGAAAATGCACGAGGTCAAAATACCAGAAGCACATGATGTCAAGACCCGCGATCCTTCGGATTACCTTCCTTGTCGTTTCAAATGACCTCAAGCAACGCAAGAGGAAATGGGAGATCCCTTCAAAGAAATGCTTGATGAAGCCCTTGAGAAGTAGAGGAGGGAGATGATGGCACAATTCGTTGATGTCCTCTCTCGGGTCATCCTGCAACCAGCCCCACCTCCGCAATTGCACTCACGCATCAAGTAGACCCTTCGGGGCCCGACACCATTCAAGGTACAAGTAAATTTTGACATTCCGCAATTTGAAGGAAAAATTGATGTTGATGAATTGGATAAATGGCTCGATCAACTAGAATCATATTTTTTGTCAATAATTTTTTTGATGATGAAAAGATAACATTTGCACTTCTAAAAGCATCTTTCATGTCAAAAAATGGTGGGAATCATACTCCCTGCAAGAGGATGATAATGATTATGTAATGGTCAAACGAAACCCCAGAAACATGGGGCAGTTTGTAGAGGCCATCAGAGAGGAATATTATCCAATGAAGACCTATGAGGACCAGTTCAAGAAACTGCACAATTGTGTCAAGGTCGTGATCAGACAGTGCAGGAACTACACTAATGAGTTTCATACCCTATCGCAAAAGTGGGTGCATGGGACACCAAGAAGCATCGGATTCTCAAATACTGCAGCGGGTTGTGATATTACATCCAAGAAGAGATGGAGTTTGCAAACATCAATACTCTTGGGGAAGCCTACCGATATGCAAGTCAAGATTGAAGAAAGGTCCAAAACGTGGGAAAATAGAGATACTTCATATTCCAAGAAAGGGAAAGCTGACACAAGCAACAAGGAAAGGATGCACCACCCCAAAACAAGAAAAGAAGCAGGCATGGAAAGAAAAGCCATGAAAAGACACATGAGGATGTGGTGTGAGAAGCACAAGAGAAGTACCATGACATGAAGGACTGTCGAGTTGTCAACAAAAAACTTTGCTAACAAAGTCGTGGGAGCCAGATGCAGAGAGAAGCCTCCACAGAGAACCAAGGTGCACACAAGAAGAGGAGCCAATTGTGGATGCAGATCCATATACCACCATTGCCACCGCACGAATAGTATCCCCACCAAAAGAGGATGCAAAATGTCTATTTCACTTGCAAATGTGGGTAAATGGTATGACTCTTCACTTTATTCTAGATAGTGGTAGTCAAAAGAATTTGATATCTGCAAAACAATAAAGAGGCTAAATCTGGTAACAACTCCTCACCCACAACCATACTTTGTTGGTTGGGTCAGTCAAGGAAGAGACATCCGTGTGAATCGACAATGTGCCTTCCCTATTCAATCAAACCGTTCAAAGATGTGGTGGTATGTGATGTTGCACCATTGGATGTTTGTGATGTACTTCTTGGACAACCATACATGTGGGATCGCCATGGTGTCTACGAGGCTAGGCCTAGGAGTGCCATCATCACTCTAGGTCGTAAGCGCTACCACATCCCAGAGGTAGCCCCTGCTAAATCAGTGGCCCTGATCAGTGCAAAACAATGTCGGAGGTTGATTGCTCAAACTAGGACCTTTGTCCTACTCATGATCAGCTTGAGGACAAGCAAAGGTTGCGAGCGACCACAAGAGCGGTCCCACCAAGCCAAACTATGCAGTGGAAGCAAATGGATCAGATGATATTTGAATACGCAAGATGTATTCATACCACCAACAGTGTGCCTTTGCATTGTTAGGTGAAGCATACAATTGACTTGGTCCCTGGAACACCACTCCGAATGGGCCCCTATACAAGCACTCTAGTACTTGAGAATGAAGAGATCAAGCGTCAAATTTAGGAGTTGATTCAGAAGGGGCACATTGACCAAGTGCATCACCTTGTGGAAGCCCGATTGTTTTTTGCCTAAAAGAAAGATGGGACGTGGTGGCTTTGCATTGACTATCGAGCCTTGAACAAAATCACAAGTAAAAGAACCGATACCCGCTTCCACGGATTGATGACCTCTTAGACCAGCTCAAGGGGAGCTAAGTTCTTCACAAAGATCGATATGAAGTCAAGGTACCACCAAGTTCCCATCGATCTCACAGATGTTTGGAAAACTGCATTCAAATCAAGGAGGGCTTGTTCGAATGGTTGGTCATGCCTTTTGGGCTCACAAATGCACCTACAACATTCATGAGGATGATGAATGATATCTTGCGACCATTCATTGATTCATTTGTGGTTGTGTGTACTAGATGACATTCTTGTCTTCAATAAGACATGGGAGGAGCATGTTCAACATGTCAACAGTTCTTCAGACCTTGTGTCAACACAAGCTCTATGCCAACATAGAGAAGTGTTCCTTTGGCATGGAGAGTATCCAATACTTGGGATACATCATCAACAAGGATGATGTGCATGTGGACCCAAAAAGATCCAAGTCATCGAGATTGGCAGCACAAAGAAAGAGCCGGCACCAAAGACCGTCATTAAACTCCGAAGTTTCTTGGGACTAGCCAACTTCTATCGTAGTTTGTACTTGGTTTTTCTCACATTGCATGGCCTTTGAATCAAGTGACACACGGAGGAGCGAAAGCAAAGTTTATATGGACAAAGGCACAACAAAAGGCATTTGCATGAATGAAGGAGAGACTCTGCTCTGCACCAATTTTGGTATTGTCAAATCTACAACAATCATTTGAGATAGAAACAGATGCTTCAAAATATGCACTTGGCAGCAGTCCTCACCCAACATGGGCATCCGGTGGCATACCACAGTGAGACCTTCTCGACACAGTGTACGGTACCCATGACATATGACAAGGAGTTGTACGCCATTGTGCAAGCCTACAAACAATGGAAGCACTACATTGGGAAAAGAAACTATCATACACACAGATCATAAGCCTTTGCAATTCATGCAGACCCAAGGCAAGTTGCAAAATGATCATCATAGAGGTGGTCCACCTATCTACAACAATTCCATCTCAACATCCTACACAAAAAGGGGAGTGCCAACGAGTTGTTGATTGTTTGAGTGGCCCCCGATCACCTCTCTAACAACAATCCTTGACTCATGTGGGCATGAGACATCAGAGTGGCCTCAAATGTATGAACATGACCCCTGAGTTTTTTGACATATATCAAAGGGCTAAGGGATGGAAAAATGTTCCAGACTATCATTTACAAGAAGGGTTCTATGCCACATGGGACACCTTGTGTTCCTGCAGGGGAGCATCACAAATTGATTGGGAGGCTCACTATAGTTGGGTTGTGAGTCACTTTGGGTAGTAGAAAACAATGGCGAGTCTTGTAGAAGTATTTCTATTGGCCAAAGCTCCGTCATGATGTTACTAGATACATCAGGTCTGACATAGCTGTGCGATTGCCAAGCCAACCAATCGAAAGCAAGGCCTTTACACCCCTTACCAATTCCAAGAACATTGTGGGAGTCTATCTCGATGGATTTCATGTTAGGTCTCCCTTCCACCAAGCATGGCCATGATTGTGTTTTTGTGGTGGTTGACAAGTTCTCAAAAATGGCAATCTTGGCACCTTGCAAGAAGACAATATCAACGAGAGGAGACTGCAAAGTTGTTCTTTGAGCATGTTTGGGTTCATTTTGGCCTTCAAAAAGCATTGTGTCAGATAGGGATTCCATATTTGTGGGGATTTTGGTTTGCACTATGGTCCATGATGGACACAAAACTGAACAAGTCCATTGCATTCCACCCTCAGACCGATGGGAAAACAGAGGTAGTCAATATGATTGTGCATCTTCTTTGGATGTATCACTCCAAACATCCACGCACATGGGATGAAAGTCTTGTGTATGTCCAACATAGCTACAACCGAGCTCTTCATCATAGCTCACAAGACATAGCCCATTTAGGTATGTCTTGGATTCCACCATTGGCTCCCATTGATGTAGCATTGCCCTTTATGTTGGAAGAAGAATCTTCCCATACACAAAAAGAAGTGGATAAGGCAACCAAATTTGTGGAACGAATTCAACACATCCAACAACAAGTTCATGAGATCTGGAACAAACCAGCCAAAAGTACAAACAACGTCATGATGCCCATCGAGTTCCTCATCAATTCCAAGTGGGGGATAAGGTCTGGCTACATCTCAAAAAGAGCGACTCAAGGTCCATAAGAAACTCAGACCTCTGCGATATGGGCCATACACAATAACCAAAAAAATTGGTGAGAATGCATTTGAGCTCAATCTTCCACCCTACCTTGGGTTGCATCAATTTTCAATGTTGAGTTGCTTTGCCCATACTTTCCTCCACTCTTGGATACATCAGACATTGGTGAACAGTTGTAGAGTACAAAGTTGAACCCAAATTGTGTGACACAGTGAACTCTAATCAAATCATTGATAGGGTGGTCAAGGACATGAAGCATCAACAAATCACACTCTATCGAGTAGTGAAGGCAGGGAAGATGGCACACCAAGGGAAGTGGTTCACCAAGAGTCAAATTGAGAAAGCATTTCCACACTTGGTCCAAAATATAGGAGCAATGGGGCCCATTGCTTCTTAAGGAGGAATGAATGATCCAAAATAGGATTTCTGAAAATCTATTTTGGAAAGTCCTGAAAATCTATTTTTAGCAGTTTTTCAACAGCTTTTAGTATTTTGCATTTTTGAGGGTCTCAAAGCATTTCTAGGCTTTGGACTATACGGAGATAATCAAAGTGTAATCGCCATAGGAATTTTCGCCAATTTTGTTTCATCATCTTTCCAACGGTTCTGCGGTTTTGCAAAACGAGTAATGGGCTAGGAGATATGACCCAACAAGTAGTACTAAATAAAATAATAGTAATAATAGGATAGATTTCAGATTTTTCCACTTTTGTCTTTTGAATCCATCCCTAAGGTGGATACAAATGGTCTCCATGTAGGATGACCTTTTGGTTCCCATCTAGAACCCTTCATATTCTATTTTAGCAGTTCTTTTCATATTCTCCTTGTATAGCTATAAAGCAATTTGTTTTGAATAAAGAGAGATCTCCGGACATACATCTCTTATGGAGTTTGCTAGTTTGTATACATTTAGAATTGCAATAAAATTAGTTTGTGTTTATAGCTCTTTCATTGTGAATTGATTGACTTTGTCTATTGCATCCAAAACATTTAACGTGTATTATCTTTAAAATTTCTTGAAATCTTGTACTCCTCCCACCATAAACTACAATAATATGTGCCATTATATATCCTAGGGTGATACACGCTTGAGGTTTTAAGTATTAAACTTAAAAATATATTTATTATATTTACTAACGGAAAGCTTGATCCAGTACCCAAGGTTTACCTGAGGATCAACACACTCAACTGGATTCCAATCTGCTATGAGCAGAAACATTTTATGCATAGTTACCTAAGACTGCAGGACAGTTCGACGCGGTTTCACAGAGCCAAAAAAATTCCAGATTTTGGGGACAGCCTGGGAACAGCGATTAAAATAATATATAAATATTTAAAATATAAAACAGGTGCCCCCACCAAACAAAAACATGAAAAATTATAATTTCAGCCCCAGAGCCAGCAATGTTACCATGGGCATGTAACACCTCTTTATCACATCACTTATATCCCTGAATTTTCAAAAGAAATTGGAAGACCATAGGTCATGCAAACTACATCAATAGCCATCCATAGACACAATCGGCAAAGGAAATCACTAAAAACGTAAATACAAAGTAGGCCACTAGGCCATCCTAATATATTGCTAAAGACTCTATTTTCATTAAAAAAAGAGGCAGAAAAACTTGCATAACAAAATTTTGAAACTGAAGAAAGGCTTAATAATATGCATGTGAACTTATACATGCTATTGCTATGTATAATAAATGCTTTAAATTGTAAAAGAGCAGCAATATCTCGTTAGGTGATCTTGTTTTGGAAACTACATAAAACAATTTTGCAGAAGTCCATTTCTTGGAAAGATAACTTTACATGGGAAAAGGATTTACATCTAGTATCACTGCATAGCATACTGGATTTCATTTTCCCCTATTGAGAGTCACAATCTTTAATGTTTCAACTCTGTTTTGAGGGGTTTTTTAATTTTTTGGGGCTTGTTTCACACCGAGGACTCTGGGTACTTTGAAGACTCTAGGGACTTCAAGGACAGCAAAGGGAAGGCCAAGGGCAGCAACGGGGACAGTGGAGACATCCAGGAAACATCCTTTGTTTCTCACAGACATCCTGAGGATATCCCTATCCAACTTGGCTTCAAAGGTAACATGAGTGGGGCATTTCGAGCATCTTGATCAGTAGAAAAACAAGGGAACATGCCCCACATAATACTGAGTTTATGTGATATTCAAAAACACAATCAAAGTGATATGACAAAGATAATGAAAACACGAGAGAACACCATGCTAGAACCATAATGCAAGAATGTTTTATTTTCAAATCTACAAGTTCTATACAATGATCTGAGAGATCGAATGTATCAGCCAAACTAACTAGCTAGCCAGCTATTTGATAAAAAGTTATTGTAAATTAATATACAAGTGAAGAAGACAAAGGGAAGGATTTGCAGTTGCAAGAAAAAAACAATGCTCGCATTCTCCCAATTCATATTTTCCATTTTGTCATTTTCTGGAAGCATAGTAGAACAAGTGTGCAGAACAAGGCTCACATTATTAGAGCCTACAAATTGGATATGCTGAATCTGGACTCTATGGCTTGATCACATGTGCTTGAGCTGAGGACAAAGCGAGTGGTGAAGAAGGAACTCGATCTGGAGTATCGCCATGATTCCACAATATGATCAGAGTTCCAGATTCTCCTATATTAGTCTCTCTCCTTGAGATGCAATAGTCCCTGTTGCAACAAGTTGAGAGAGGTGTCGAAAGTGCTTTGCAACTTGAGCCCTGGTGTACCATCATTAACCAAAGTGCTTTCCAAACCTTGCTTAAGAATACATATTCTCTATCAAATATGATGGTGAATGATGATCCAAAGTGAACCCATACATGTTGAAAAAACAAATGAGTTGCTCCTAAGCTGAGATAACCTTTTTCCATTGGGCACAAATCGCCAATATTTGAAAACCCATCTACTACTGCATAAACATAATTGTTACCATGCCAAGTAGTAGGCAAACCTGAAATTAATTCCATCCATAGGAAATGAGTCCCAAGGTCTGTTTGGTACCAGAAAACGAGTATAACCTTGCTTCTTGTTAACTGGCTAGGCTATAGCACATGCAACACATGATCTAATCTATTTCACAACATCTGACCTAAGGTGTGACCAAAATAAATACTTCTTCAATATCTTGAGGGTCTTCTCAACTCCAAAATGCCCCGCAACCAAGCTGGAGTGAGCCTTCCAAATAAGCTTTTGACATTTTGCTTCGCGCAGTGCATGCAAGTGTCCCCAATAATACAAGATTTTATTCTACAAGTAGTAAATCTGAAATTGGTCTACCAAAATTCAATTTGATACTTGATAGATTTCTACAAATGCTGAACTTATCGAGTACAATTCTAGCCAAGCATTGGTCTCATATCCACATGCATCAAGCACAATGAGAAGGGCTTGGACCATGGGTCGACCCAAGAAATCTACTACTAAATTGGCACTCCATTTTTATGCCTGATGCTTAAGTGGAACTGTTGAAGGTGGGTGAAGAACATTTTTCATGTCACTCTTGCTGCAACTTGACTTGCATCTACAAAATCTGCAATGGCTTATGATCCATATGAATGATGATCTCATTTCCCAAAAATGGAGAAGTTCTTGGTCATATGTAAGATATTTCCTTTCCACAGCACTGAATATCTCACCATGGTAAGCAATTGGGTGACCAAATTGAGTGGGCACTGTTCCAAGAACATATTCAGATGCATCAGTCTTTATCTCAAATGGTTGTTGAAGATCTGGTAGCACAAGCATCACCGTAGAACAAAGTCTACACTTCTGCAAATGCTTTTTGTTGTATGGTTGACCAGCTGAAGTCAACCTTCGTGCCACTCTTGGTGACTTGATTCAGAGACCAAATGATCTGAGAGAAACCAAGTACAAATTTCTATAGAAATTGCCAACCCCAATAGTGAAGCACAATATTACAGTGCTGACATATTGCTACACTGTCAAGATAATTCCAAAACACAGCACCAATCATATGGTTTACAAAAATTTGAGCACCAAGATTCTGCATTTACTCATAACTACAAAAATCATTCTAGGGCATGCAGCTCCCCTCTCTGTTGCTTCAGGTGGGCCCACAGCATGTGTTACTTGTCTTTTTAAAGGTGGTGCCTACTGGGCATTCTCTTGAATTATCTCAACAATTCGTCTCCTTAATTTTCTAGCTGAAATAAATAAATCACACAAATTGCTACCTTGTCTGTTTCCTATTGAGAAAGAGTGTCCACTGCTATATTCTTAGGGTCAACCTTGACACCATGTAATGCCACGTTCCCCAAGAACTCCACTTCTTTCACTCCAAATGCATATTTAGACTTTTTGGCATTGAGCTAATTGTCTTCCAACACTTATAACACTTACTCACATGATGTAAATGTTCTTCCCATATTTTATTGTAGATTAGGACGTCATCAAAGAATACCAAAACAAATATCCGAAGAAATGGACAGTAAACTGAATTCATGAGGCATTGAAAAGTAGATAGAGCATTAGTGAAGACAAATGACATATCTAAGAATCCATAATGATCCTTGTGTGTTCGAATGCAGTGCTATGTACCTAGATCTGATGATACCCTGATAGCAGATCTAGTTTACTAAATAAAACAACAAGATATCCAGATAGCATATCTAGTTTAGTAAATAAAACAACATTCAATAGTTCATCAATAACAATAAAAGGAAACTTATCTTTGAGGGTGAGTTTGTTGAGTTCCTTGTAATGCAAGCACCTTCTCCGTGATTTATCTTTATTTTTAACTATGAACATTGGAGATGAGTAGGCACTTTTGCTGGGACAAACAATGCCAGAATCCAACATTTCCTTGACCAATTTTCAAATTCAGCCTTTTGTTCATTGGGACAATGGTAGGGTCACGGAGGAGGACTTCGTAGAATCAATTTAATGACATGATTATGGTCTCAGACAGGAGGTAAGCCCTTTGGTTCCTATAAAACTTGTTGATGATGCTAAATGATCTCTTGAAGCTCTTGCTGAATTGAAGTTTCTATCTTTTGGAACTCCAAGGAGTGCAATAGTGCCACCATACCATAACATCTCTTTTGGAGGGAACTTCAACAAAAAAACAAAAACAAAGAGAATAATATCACAGCCACTCATTGGTTTGAATATGCAAAACAATTATACGAGTAGGAAGCAAAGGTTGAGGCCCCACCCTTGATCAACATGACAACAAAGTTATTCACTTTGCAAGAGGTTAAGGAAGGCATTAAAAAGTTGGGTTCAGGAAAGGCCAAGGACTTGGTTGAGCTTTAGGCAGAGTACTTAAAATGGGGGTCGAAAATCCTCACTCCTCACATTGTGAAAATATTCAACAACATCATTCAACATGGATTTCCATGTGACTGGACTACTAGCCTTGCATGCGATACCTCTTTTTAAGAGTGGAGATGTCAACAATCCTTCCAACTACAAAACTATCATGATCAATCCCTTGTTTGCAAAGTTGTTTGGCAGCATGGTTGAGCACAAAATCAGCAAGTGGGTGGAAGAAAAAGGTAAGAGAGAAAAAGGGAAAGCAAGTTTCAGACCCAAGCACTCAACAATAGATCATGGAATTACTTTGAGACACATCATCGAAAAAGTATGGAGTGAAAAAGAGGAAGTCTATTGTTGTTTTGTTGACTTCAAAAAGGCTTTTGACACGTGCACGTAGACACAAAATTACGCACTTAGGGTACATTTCTAGGTCTTAATCGCATACTACTATCCATATGATTCCTAAACGAGAAAAGTACTAATTAATCACTGTCTTTTGGCCACTTTGATTTCTTTTTGGTTTTCTTCTTGGTCTTACACACCTCACGCCGAGTCTAACCTTCGTCATCTCAATTTCTCTAAGTCTGGACACCAACGCCCTAGTCCCCTCCGGGCGCCCCCAACCTCTTTGTATCTTACTCGCATCTTTTGGGTCTTTTCTAGCTATTGGGCATCTTGATTTCTTATGAGTCGGCCTTTTAGTGGTTAATTACGAAATTCAAACAAGGGAATCATATAAATATAAAGCTATGTGATCATAATAAAAACCAATCTCTAAGCATCTACTACCATCCCCGAGGTTGCATCAAAGGCATGTAAGAGCACTAATGACATCCATCGGCATTCATTCAAGGGACAAGGACTACTAATCTTGCATACACGCATGGAGGGGAAGTTTATTTTTCCATGCACACATCTATTTACATCTTTTACATCTAGCTATTGCTCGTTATCCAGTGCATCTTGCGCAAGAGCCTCCTAGGGCACGATTTCCGCACACACACAAGAACTACATGGAGTCTAAAATGTAGTGCAATGCCCGGATCATATGTTCATCTTTGTGTTGGGTGACCACGGCGGTCAATCCAACTCTCCATCTGCATCTTTTCTTTTTTGGGATTTGATGTGTTTTGGGGTTTTGTAGGATATCTCTTTCATTGCGGAGTTACGGGGCGACATCTACGGACATAGTGCAACACTGGCGATCAACAACGAGGATTAGCGACCATCTTATGACCCTACGAAAACAAGTTTCGAGGTTTTGAGCGATCACGGGCGCCCCAAACAGAGTCTCGATACCTAGGCGCCCAAGATTATCCCAAGTGCCCTAGTCCAAAGCATATTCCGACACTCCTACTGATTTTTTGGTTTCAATTGCAACACTCTGCATTCTGTTCCAGCAATTTTCTAACTCCGCACACTTGAGATTTATTGCGAATCAGCTAAGTCTTCTTTCCTCCTTGCACTTAGGGTTTTACATTTATTTTTCTAATTGCTTGTGTCACATTTTGTACTTTATTGTTTTATCTATTGCATGTGACTCGATATAACTGCTAGGGTTTTACAAATACTTATATTTGTTAAATCATTTGGTGAATCCGTCTATTCAAGCACTTTTGGGTCTTCATTCCATCATTTCTTTCATTTTTTAAGATCCTCTCATCGTGGATATTTCTATTCATGATTTTTTGCTAGCCAATCTTGATTGTCAAGCTAAAATCATTACCCTCCGGCTAATACTCGTGTTCCTTCTACCATTCATCCGAATATAGTATATCAAACATTCATAGAGGCATTTTCTCTCAGATTACTTTTCCATCGATATCCTTGTCAATCTTTTTGTTTATGACAATGATCCTCCTTTATACATAATGATTTGCATCAATAACGTGGGTGTTAAGCAAACTATAGTCGACAATGGATCTGAGCTCAATCTTTGTACTTTATCATTCATTTAAAATATCATCCTTTCCTCTGCTTATGTTAGCCCATCATCCATTTCTCTCCGTGCATATGATTCTTCTATACGTCCATGTATAGGCACTATTACATTACCTATCACTGTTGGGCCAAAAACCCGACTTACGTTTTCTTGTCATTGACTTCCCCATTCAATACAATTACTTACTTAGTAGGCCATGGCTTTATGCCATGCAAGTAGTGCCTTCTACAGTGCACTAATGTGTTAAATTCTTACATGAGGGCTTAGAATATACAATCGTCGTTGATCGTGATCCATTCAAATATTGCACCCTAGATTCAACTACTGCTTTACCTACTCCAACTTCTATTACTTCTAATGATCCACAACCCATGGACTCTCCGGACAACTTACCTACACTCGAAGGCACTATTTGTACATTGGACGTCATTCCACCTTCCTCACCTTCTCATATGCAACCTACATCTGTGCTTTCTCCTTTCACATGCACTCTCTTCGTGAATGATTCTTATTCGCAACATATTCCATTCGATCCTACTTGCTTTGATACTATATGCACACATGATGGCTTGGCTCGGCTAGGATTCACATTGGATGATCTCATCCTTCCACCTCATTCTCCTTGTGTTTATCATGGATATGTTCACATCATTGTTGTTTATGGTCTTCACGTCTTCCATCTTTCATTCTTTGACACTTGGCGTCTTGGCTCGATTACATTGGGGGTACTTTAGATCCTGATCATATTGATATTTCATTCCCTATGCCCTTCGATCATGTCTTTACTGTAATGATTCATTTCTTGGCTATTCCCAAAATCTCACTCGTTGGTATGCACACGGATGTCCACCACTACCTTTCACTGATGAAGAGTATGCAATGGGCATGTCAACTTACGCCGCATGATGGCTCTTTACATGATCAACCTGATATGATTGCTTATCAAGTCTTTG
Source organism: Taxus wallichiana var. yunnanensis (assembly GCA_018340775.1). Taxonomy (NCBI): domain Eukaryota; kingdom Viridiplantae; phylum Streptophyta; class Pinopsida; order Cupressales; family Taxaceae; genus Taxus; species Taxus wallichiana. The sequence continues at coordinate 342,865,594 of CM031235.1, read as the reverse complement.
ACGCATCTCCATCGGCTTGATCATGACAATGAAGATCTCTTAGACGACTTCACTTGATTCTTTTTCACATCATACACTCAGGGGACATCATGCTTACTCTTCCCCCTCTTCTACCATTCTTAGGTGTCTCTCATTTCTGATTTGCATATACTCTTCCTCATTCATCTTACACACATTGATACACACAACTTGTATCGTCACCACCCGATGACGCACTCTCGTGCTATGATTCACACTTGACTGTTGAGGGCATACTGCATACATGAACCTCACACACTACACATTGCTACACTCAACACATTCACGGCGCATCTTTCTAGCATCACATTCTCACACAACACACTTCCCTATGACGCACTCTAGTGCCACGGTTCATACTCGACTGTTGAACGACTAACTCTAAAATGAACCCCACCACCTTCATACTCTTCACGCTCTACGCTTCATTGATCAATCTATCTAGTGCACATGTTCAAACCATTTCCCGATGATGCACTCATGTTTTATGGTTCATTCTCGATTGTTGAGGGGTTCACTTATAAATGAACCTTGCCTCATACACATACACATTCGTACACATCCACTCGGGGGGGCACGATGCTCTAATCACACTCATCTTGCATACCATTTCATTTCATTCATACACAACATATCGCATATTTTGGTTGCACTTGCCCTTGCTTACTTATGCTTACATGTACACTTTGTTTCACATGCTAGACGGATACATCGTATGTCATTATATTTTTCAATATACACGTGCGCGTTCACTTGCCTTCTAGTTGTGAGTGCAAACTTTACACAAATCTTTACGTGTAGCATGGATGCTTGGCACTGTACCTCTTACCAATCCCGTAGCGGCTCTAGGGGCATCTACTTTCATACACACTACAGGTGTTATTGTTTCGCTTTATACTATTTCCTATTCATTATAAAGACACTGTTATCTCGGATCATACATGTTTTGACATACTTTTTATCTTTCTAACATACTAAGGGGTGCTTCATGTGTAGCATTTGTCTTGCAGGAACTACTTGCTACCATGGTTGTCTAGTTCTTTGCTTGCTACTTGTTTGTTATTGTATGTCATTGTTTTGCGGGTTTTGCCCTCTGTCTTGTTTGTTCACTTTGCTTATATGCTTTTGTTCGCCCGGCCCTAATTGTCTTGCGACATTATGAGCGATTCCCGTGTTTGCAACCCGCTTTTCGCGGTCTACATTGTCTTCTTGTTTGCTAGATTACAATGTCTTCGATATGCATGTTTGTCTTGTTTGCACTAACACATTTCCTAGCCACTGTTTGCATGTGCCTTGGTTTCTACCAAGCACATTCCCTCCTATATACCAATATCGTGTAGCGTCAAATCAAATCAAATCAGTTCAACATTGGGTCCTCCTTTGGGCCGCATTTCTCCCAAAGCGTCGCATGCACCCAAACGAGGGGGCTTCCATTGGGTGAATCAGACACCCCATTGATAGTACACACAGTCATAGTTCGGACACTGCACAAGACGAGGACAAAACACGACACACGAGCCACAAGTACATCCCAGATTCGACTTGGGTCTTGATTCAGCACACAGACACTAACGCCGAGATACAAACATGGGCGCCTAGGTGCTTCGACCTTTCTGGCGCCTATGACCAGGGGACGATTACATAGTTCTTCTCCAATCAGCACAGATTTACACAACATTTTCACAAGATGTGCAGCACAATCCTCCAAAGAGTCGAGAATGCATTCCATTTTGTCTTTTCTACTTTGGATCGAAATGGATCAAACTTGAACAAGACAAGATCACACCATCTGTAGTGGTGTATAAATTTCGGGAAGCAATCAAAGGATGGAGAATAATACTAGACCTTTCTCCCTACACTTCTTCTGTTGTGGCGTGAGATCACCCCAAAAACTCGCATTTGGTGTGAGATCGCCCAAAAAACTCGTTCAACAACATTTTTCAAGATCTTTTCTATCCTTTTTACTCATCACGGATCAAGTGCACATATTCCTTTTTCTAGTTTTTTACGTTTTTACACACTTTCTTACATATTCTTGATCGAATTTTTCATATACACATATTTGAATACTCATTTGCTCCTCTTTTGCAAGTCCGTCCTTATGGGAAGCAGCAGTCACATCATCGAACACATCAGCATCAAGCACAAACAACATCGACAACAGTACAACACGACATATCATATACATTTCATCCCTAGGGTCACTTCCTCTTTCCTCTTCCTTAAGCTTCCACGCTTCATGATATTCACTCCAAGCTTTTTCTTGTTTCCTCGGCACACTTTCACCATCCATCTACATGGTTATCAGTGCGCATCTTTTATCTAATGTTATCGAGCATTCACTCAACAACATAAAGTGGGGGCAAATGTAGACACAAAATCAAGCAGTTTGGGTATATTTCTAGGTCTTAATCACATACTATTATTCATATGATTCCTAAGCGAGAAAAGTACTAATTAATCACTGTCTTTTGGCCTCTTTTCTTTCTTTCTGGTTTTTCTTCTTGGTCTTACACACCTCACCGCCCGGTTTGACCTTCGTCACTTCGGTTTCTCGAGTCCGGACACTAGTGCCCATCCAGGACACCAATGCCCGAGTGCCCTCATCCCATCCGGGCGCCCCCAACCTCTTTGTATCTTAGTCGCTTCTTTTGGGTCTTTTCTAGTTGTTGGGCATCTTGACTTCTTATGAGTCGGTCTTTTAGTGGTTAATTACGAAATTCAAACAAAGGAATCATATAAATATAAAGCTATGTGATCATAATAAAGGACCAAACTCTAAGCATCTACTACCATCACCTAAGGTTGCATCTAAAGGCATTCTAAGAGCATCAAAGCATCCATCTAACTATCATTCAAGGGACAAGGGACTATTAATTCTGCATACACGAATAGGAGGGGAAGTTCATTTTTCCATGCACACATCTATTTACATCTTCTACATCTAGCTATTGTTTGTTATCCAATGCATCTTGCACAAGAGCCTCCAAGGGCACGATTTCCGCATACACACAAGAACTACATGGAGTCTAAAATGTAGTGCGGTGCCGAATCGTAAATTCACTCGGTTGAGTGACCGCCAAGGTCAGTCCTACTCCCCATTTACATCTTTTCTTTTTTAAGATTTGATGTGTTTTGGGGTTTTACACGATATCTCTTTCATTGCAAGTTACAGGTGACATTTTGCGGACATAGTGCGACACACTGTTGATTAACAGCAAGGGTTAGCGAACCATCTTACGACCTGCAAAAATAAGTTTCTAAGTTTTGAGCGATCACGAGTGCCCAGACAGGGTCTCGCACCTAGGCGCCAGATACCATCCCAAGCGCCTGGTCCAAGATATTCCGACACTTGCAATTTTCTAGGTTTGGTTAAGGCACTCTGCATTCTGTTCAACAGTTTTCCAACTCCGCACACTTCGGAATTTATTGTGAATCGATTAAGTTTTCTTTCCTCCTTGCACTTAGGGTTTTACATTTATCTTGTTTATTACTTGTGTCACATTTTGTACTTTATTGTTTTATCTATTGCATGTGACTCGAAATAATCTGTTAGGGTTTTACAAATACTTATATTTGGTAAATCACATTCCTTAGGGAAAAGCTATGGTATAGAATGAAAGAGCTTGGTATTCCATAACAACTTAAAGCACCTATCCATAGACTCTATAAAGAGGTGTGAGAACTCAAGAAAGCATTTTAGAAAGTTTTAGAAGTGACATTGGAGTTAAACAAGGATATCCGTTATCCCCTACCCTTTTTGGCTTATATATAAACAAACTTGAAGAGTGGCTGAATTTGCAGGGTGGGGAGGGAGTCCTTTTGGGAGAGTATGTGATAAGGCTTCTTTTGTATGCAAATGACCTTATTTTGATTGCTAGGTCCACTCAAGGGTTATAAGAACACTTATATGCCCTTGAGCATTTTTGCAAAGAAGTGGGTATGCAAGTCAACACCAGTAAGACCAAGATCATGATCTTCTCAATAGAAAGAACAAAAATCAGCTTGAATTTTATTTTGAAGGAAGTATTCTAGAAGAACTAAGTATAAATACCTTGGGATTGACTTCAATAACAAGTTTAGTTGGAAAACTTGTAGGAATTAGAGAACTTTGGGAGCATGGAGAGCATTATAAGCCCCTGAATAAATGCAGAGTTATGGGATTGGAAAACTACTCAAATTCTTTTTGGGATATTAGTAATTCTAGTGGTGTTTTATGGGTACGAACTATGGGCCAACAATATTTCAGACTCAAAATGGAAACAAATAGAGAGAATTCAAAAACAAATCAGATTCTTTTTGGGCTATTAGTAATTCTAGTGGTGCTTTATGGGTGCGAACTATGGGCCAACAACATTTCAGACTCAAAATGGAAACAAATAGAGATAATTCAAAAACACATGATCACAAGCAAGTTCAAACTAAAAGTATCGGTCCCATATGAGATTCTTTTAGCTGAAATAGGGCAGTCCCAATTGAAGCCATTGCTATGGTGGGTCTCCTAAGATATCTAAAACAATTAGGTAGATGGAGGCAAGTAGATGGCCCAAGGTGGTCTTTAATGAGATCTTGTGCAAGCGAAAGAAGTCCTGGATGAATCAAAACAGCAAGTGGATGAGGAAATGGCACATTGACTTGAATGCATGTCCCAATAATAGCAAGGAAATAAAGGTATTTGTTATAGATAAATTCTACAAGTCTATGTGGGATAAAGCATTAGGGAGAAAGAAGAAATATTACCTTGACAAATTTAACTCCAACTGTGATCATCAACAAAAGGACTATATAGGGGCTAATATCCCTTGGAGAGCAAAGTTTCTCATAGCTCAATTAAGGACAAATTCACATCATCTTCGGTGTGAAACAGGTAGGTGGAAAAGGCCAAAAGAGGCATGGGAAGAGAGAGTTTGTGTCTTTTGCACCGATGGGGCAAGTGGAATCAGAAAAACACTTTATTTTTAGTGTAATGCTTAGAATGACATCCGGACCAGATATGCAAGTGTTTTATCCTTTCGGAAAAGAACACCATCTACCACAACATATGGAATAGACCGGAGACGGAAAGTAAGTCGTTGAGTCTTATCCATATTTGGAGCATATACTCCTGAGAGGAGGAAATTTTCCATCTTAGTTAACCAATCAATCTGATCATTTCCTTCATCAACAAAAGAACTATATAGGGGCTAATATCCCTTATATAGCAAAATTTTTCATAGCTCAATTAAGGACAAATTCACATCGTCTTCGGTGTGAAACAGGTAGGTGGAAAAGGCCAAAAGAGGCATGGGAAGAGAGAGTTTGTCTTTTGCACCGATGGGGCAGTGGAATCAGAAAAACACTTTATTTTTAGTGTAATGCTTACAATGACATCCGGACCAAATATGCAAGTGTTTTAACGGCAGCCTCGTTACAAGATATGTTCACCAAGGAGAGGGTGGAGAAAATGGGAGATTTCATTATCAATTTGAACAGCAGACAAGCAGAAATTCAGAAAGCAAAAATGGCAGGGTTTACTGTCCCATAGGCTTCTCTTGGCCTCGTGGACGTTAAAAGATATCTATCTAACCTTTTGTCGATGAAGTTTTGTGTACACCAATATCTATCAAAATTGTTGCCTTCAGCTTCTTGACATAACCTGTGCTTCTGAGAATTTGGGGTGTGCTTATCCCATGTGAGGCATGTAGGGAGATAGTGGTGAATTCTTCTTTGTTTGCTCTTGATTTTGATCCAAAACTGGTTCTTGTGCACCTACCTCTCCTCTCAAAAGCTCATTTTCAATAATCATCACGCTCCTCGCCATGGACACACTTATGACCCCTAGACCACTTGCCACCACAATGGCAGCATAGTCCTTTTTCTCTCTTATCCGCCTCTTGTTTAAGAAAAATCCTGGTGATTTGTCTTGGGTTGAAAGTATTGGGCAAGTTTCTCTCTCCATCCTGAGGGCTGACCTTGTGTGAGTCACCTAGTTACCACATTCCTTTGCTCCATGATCAAGGGTTTCCGCATAGCACCCTTAATTGTGCAAGGCTCTTGTGCTTGAAGATTATGCTTAACCTGATCAATAAACCCATTGGTGTAGATTTCAGGTCATTGATATTCTATCAGAACAGTTGTCTATATGGGACAATCTCAGATTCTCTACATTATATTCTGTTACCAACTGTATTTTCCTAATTGTCAATTGTCCAACGTAATCTTCATTCCATGTCTACTCATAGTGGGAAGATAATTCGTTAGTTAAGGGAACCATTTTATTCAGAAACTATCCATTTCTTTCTTTCTTAATCCATTGGTACCGCCAATAGGGTTCAAGTTCCAAAAAGAATGAAGCAATATGAACCATTTTATCATGCAATATATTATGTAGTTGAAAATAATGTTGCATGAGGCTTATCCAAGAAGTCACAATGCTCCATAACTTGAATCAAAAAGTTGTGGTTGTATCCCCTAAACACACCAAGGGAGTTGTAGCCAATAATTGTTTGCTATGTAGTGCTGCTAGATAATGGGGTAAATTTGTAATTGAGTGGAATGCTAAATCCCCAACCATTGGTGCTCATTGGCATACTCCCAAAAGCTTGAGGAACCCCTTGCATATTGGATGGAGTACTGATTCCCATGTTCTTGAGGTTGGGTAATCCCATGCTTCCTCCCATATGTAGACAAGTTGAGAAACCTGCAGGACCACAGTTAAGGAGGTTCTGGCTACCCAAAGGTGGGGTTAGCACAGTTGAACTAGATGCTTGTTGGATTCGGGCAATGAGAGAATCACCACAAAAAGAAACAATCCAGAGTGTCATGAGATTGTAATAGCCGCAAGCACCTTCTTGTGGAATCGGTACAGCTATTTGCGATAGCGTGCAAGAATTAAGATGCTCTCCACTACTTGTCATTCAGTAGAACTTGGTCTCCTAGTTCTGGAATTTTGAATGCCCGTAGGTGGAAAGTACCTTCTGCTGGAGTTGATCACACGCAAATTTAGGGTTTGGTGCAAAAATAAGCAGTAACAGGGACACATACAGAATTACTCAATGAATAACTCATGTTATAGGGCTCCAACAAGGGCTGACACGGACCTGAAAGAAGGGTTGGATCAAAAACTTGGTTTCTGGAGAGCTATACCTTTGTGATCATCTTGACAAGACGAATCACAGAAAAAGACTAATCCAATGTGTTTCCTTCAAATCACACCCCCTAAAATCTTCCTGTTTTGAAAGATATTTAAGACCATGTGTTTTTAACTTTCTTGGGTTTGATAAAAATATACCTGCAAATACTTCTAACTGTTTTCCCAAAGTCAAACAGAGATGCAGACAATGCAACAAAAGAAAAAAGGCGGGAAAAATTAAGCAAAAGATAGATAGTCACCTTTGATAATGCCTTGCCATCGTCATTGTGCTAAGGAATTCACCGTCCAAATCACCACTCTGATACCACTTGTTATGATATTTATCAGATGTGAAGCACAAATAAACTTAAATACCAATAGCAAATCCACTTGAATGTGAAACTAAGAACAGATCCAAAGATAGTGATGCGGCAAAGCCACATGAACTAATACAATTGGAACAAAAATACTTACCACTTTGAGGGGGCAAACTCCAAAACAGAGAACAATAAGAAAATGAAATAGGGAATTTGACTTATGATGATTTAGAAGAGAATATCTCCTCCTAAGATCTTATCTATAGACATAATTAGATAGGGGTGATACCCAAGACTTAATGAGGTCAACCTAACTGAATTAAGAAACATCTAGAAAATAACAAAAGTAAAGACAAAGCTTATGTGTACCACAAGTCAGTTGACCCGTAACCTTAATACACTTATGAAGCTATGAGTATTAGGGGAGTAACATAGAGGTCAAAAATGGGTTCCTTGGCTTTTCTAAAAATAGGAAGGAACCCAGAAGTGCCATGACTACAACTACAGCAGACTAGCAACTGCAATAACACCTAACAGCCTAGGAATCATGGCTTCATATTAGCTAGAGTTCAGTCTATGAATCCAGAACATGCTGATGCATTTTGTCAAACATTTCACGTTCCTACGGTAACCTCCCCCATTTGACATACATGTCTGGTATGACACTCACAATCACATCTGACAAAAATCCTTTTAGATAGATCTTGAAACCTTATTCTAAGGCTTCAAGATTGGCACAAGTTGGGAGGATGCTGCCAAAGAAAGACGAGACTGACTTTATACCAGTCTGCAGCATTTGCTTAAAAATCTCCATCACACAAATGTGTAAATCCAAAACATATTGCAGTCCATGAAATAACATTTCAATGAGGCATCTAAGTAGAGATTTTAAAAATACTCAAGAACTCCAATTTGTGTGCAAGCTTTATCACCATAATAAATTAAAAGAAGTTGTTGCTTTCTACCGGATGTCAAATACAAATCGCCTGCCCCACGATGCCCAGCAACAAAACTGGGTTGGAACCGACCATGATTATTCATGCTTTACCCCTTCACATTAAATTTGCTATAAGATCTCAGGAATTTTTCAACAAGCCCGTTTTGTGCATATTCAGAGATAGTTGCAATCCAAAAAACCAAAATGTGACGATGCAGTTGGACAATCTCGGTGCCTTCAGTTGGCAATAGAAATCCCTTTTCAAAAACTCCAAATCCTGATCCCAAGATTTCAGATTGGAAGAAGAAGGGTGAGAGATGGTAGTGGTTGATAAGTCTGACCTTACATCTGCCAGATACAATTGCATAAAATCCTCGAGAATTAGTCAACAAGCCGAATCTCTGTATATTCACCAATTAATGCAGTTCAAAAACCACTTGTTGAAGAGGCAATCCTTTCAAAGGACTCGTAGGCTCATCAAGCACAGACTTTTGAGTATCCACTGCAGCATCTAAATCAGCTTGGATTGTACCCAACTTTTCTGCAAAGGGGTGTTTGTTTCATTATAAGACTAAAGAGTCAAAGGCATAATTGTTGCCTCCAGTTCCATACCAATTCAGTCTTCAGTAAATAATCATGCCATCTGAAAGGAACAGCCATAAATTGCCAACAAATGGATTTTGCAGCTTAGAAAAATTCAGGTGTGTTCTATTGAGAAGGAACAAGAATAGTTACCAAGTCTGGAAACCTGGATCCATTCGAGGGAAAAACCGAAAATCCCAAATTCTTGAAACGTTTGTATAAATCCATTAAGAGATATATGCATTTATATATTAGCGTGATTTTAAAAATATGCACAATTGACAGATACGAAGAAAACAATTAATAATGCAATGTAAACTGTTATTATATTTAATATTAAATAATATATAAGGTTGTTGGATGTCTTTCTTTTGATGAATAACTTGAAAAAAAAAATTCAAAAAAATAGGGCCAACTCGGACATAACTTATCTGGGACAGCTGAAAAATCCCAATCCGGACGGATTTTGTGCAGATCCGGCCAGATTTGGTAACTATGGGAAAAAGACCATCTTTCTTGGCCATTTCACATAATGTAATAAAAGCAACAGATTTTGGGACTGCAATGCCAAAGTGTATTATAGTCTCGGCCTCCCAAGGCCTATTTCTTGCCCATGCAAAGCTTCTATAACATATTATGTTGCTCGGTCCTTCTACGACAAGAGATAATTCTTCATCACATCTGCCCAGAGAAGGAGACATACCATTGCCTCTACAGGGGTCCAAATAAGTTATAAGGTTAACTAGACCTTTCAAATTTATATGTATGTGAGTTGCTTCTTCAACCTAACTAACGGCAGTAGCCATCAAGTCTCCTTTATCATCACCCAACATACCAGCTAGCAGTTTCGAGAATTGTTCTTCCAAGAGGATCTTTAGCATGGTCTGTGAGCACAACTGGTACTTCCCACAACACTCCAAGAGCATCAAGCTGACAACTTCTTCACCTTAAGCAAACACAATGCCTGAAATCTTTAATTCCGTTGTTTTGCCGACTGCCTCAGCCTTGAAATTAATAAGTATGATGCATTCTGCAAGCATGTCCATGACCTGTATCAGTACTTTACTCAGAGAAAGCCTTACTAACAAAAATACTTCTCTCATTCTGCATATTCTTTATACCTTTCTGGACAAAATAGGATCAAATGCTTTCCTTAATTAAGAATCTGTTACTCCAGGAGCTGCTACCATTTCAACTGAATTCCAGTGAATTATAACAGAGTGTCGGGGGACATGTCCTTCTGTGCTTGAAAGTCCAAAAGGAGGTTCTTGAGAGCCCATTCCTCTAACCAAAATATAGTCTCTTAAAAAGTGCTCAGAAAGTCCCCAACATTAGGTATTCTGACTTCCTGACACTGTAACTAAGATAAAATGGCACAAATGTTGATCTCCAATAAGTTACAGAACAAAGTACACATCCTGCATTAGAAAGGTCGCCTTTCCTAGGCTCATGGAAATCATTTCTCCACCAAAAAACTCTCATTTAGTTACCTACTTCTATTACTTTTTGCTATATCTTCACACTGACAGAGTACCAAAAGAAAACAACATAGCTCACAGAGTTATCAACATCAATGTCTACATGCAATACTTCATAAGAAGCATTGTTGGGGTCCTCAATGAGATATAACATTTTCTTTTCACAGGTAACTTCACAAGGCTGCCCTCAATTGGTATGGTGGCATAAGACATGTCCATTTGCACACTTCCACCCACACTAGCTGCCCACTTTCTGGATAATAACATTCCCCACTTAGCAGGACAATCCACAATTACTACATTCAAAGTTAAGTACTTGCCTGGATAAGCTGCCAATTGCACTACTAAACCCTTGACACATCCAACTACTAGCACCTCTCTTGAATCCATGGCAGTACATTTCCCATAAGCTGTTGTTACTTTGAGATTTAACTCATTCATGACCTCAAGAGGCATTACATTACATGAGGCTCCTGAATCAAACATGCAGTTATGTAACACCTATCCTTAATAATCAAAGTAGTGAAAAATGGATCCACATTCAGCTGAGACTCAACCAAAGAAGTTCCCAAATAAACCTCAGGTGGTTCACCCAATTCCTCCAATGCTTGTGGTTTTTCTAATTCTGCAATGGCAAGAGGAACCTCTACATTGTTTACCTTTTTACCCTGGGTGACCTTTTCTTCCTTAAGCCCCAAATACTCAAACGCCCTCTTCTTATGCTCAGGGATTCTAAGCAATTCAACAATAGGAACAGTAATCTTGATCTGACTCAAGATTTGGGCTATGTCACAAGGAACATATTTGGGTAAGGCAGTGTTAGGAGGAAGGTTTACAAATTCATTTGATGGCACGGAATTTTCACAATCTGAGCATGGGGAGGAACACAAGTTTTATTTGGGGTGACAAAGCCTTTGCCAGATGCATCCTTATTAGGGGTTTCCTTAGGGATACTGGTAAGCACTGGAATTTTTGGTTTGGCCTAAGGCCCTGCCCCTTTGACAACTTTGCTTCTTGTATTATATTCTTTTCGTGGCCAACTACTGCATTCATTAACAACTGTCTATCCTCTTCTGAAGGAATTCCTCCATCATACTTCTTAATCATTAATGCCCTTAAGTACTCAAAATCATTATTAGGCAACTCAAAAGCTTGTACCATATCAATCTCAAAAGCATTAATGGGAGGAAGAGGCAATACCGGTGAATGCAATCCCAGAATTTTTCATTCAGCTTCCGTACTCAACTCGATTGAGGTTGCTCCTTGTTGTGAACTTGTAGAGCAATCCATGCATGTATCATCATTTGTCTCATCATCATCAGCTTCTTCCTCAACTCCTTTTCAACAACACATGGAGAATGTGGCAAGAAACAACTATCACACCACTCAATTTCATGAGCTTCTTCAACAAAGCAACAACTCTAGCAGCTAAAGGATCAGGCACCAATTTGTTTTCCCGAGGTTGGGGCTGTCTATTTCTTGATCCCACGGGCCCTTTACCCTCACATCATCGATCTATGATCACCTCTCGGGGTGATTTGCAAATCTTTCTTGACCTTGAGGCTTGTGCTGACCTTGGGAACCTTGTCCAATCCCCTTCTCTGCTCTGGCCAGTTTATAGGATATTTCCTTAACAGCTCCGGCCAAAGTTTTTACAACCTCCTCCAGATCCACAACTTTACTTGACTGAGGCTTCTTTGGATTGATCAGCTTGATACCTTCCCTCTTAGGAGGCTTACCAACTTGCCTTGATGTTATTTTCAATCTGCAAAGCCATGGTGAAGGCCTGCCTCAAAGTTCCTGGGTTTTTGTCCCTTAGACAATAAGCAACCTTTCGCCAAAAGCATCGAATATTTTATCGCATGACAGAAAACATCACTTGGGGTCGGGATCACAGTAGCCTATTCAAGGTCTTATTGAACCGAGTATTGAAGTCATGACCAAATTCATTAGGATTCTTCTTAATATTCTCAAATTCTGACAAAAGAAACATGGGATCTGTCTTATCCCCATATTGTAATCTAAAAGCATTTTTCATTTCTGTCCATGAGTCTATTGAGTTGTCTGGTAAAGACTTATACCAATCACGTGCATCCTCCTCAAGAGTATGAATAAACAATTTTATATACACATCCTCAAATTCAATCTCAAAGTCTTCCATCATATTGACAAAAAGTTTTAAATGTTGATCGCCAGTGATAGCATTATTTCCTTGAAATTTAGGTAGTCTATTTCTAACATCTTATGGCACTACATTTGGATATCCATCCATACCTCTAAAATCTATAGGACCAAAAGTATTCACAACAAAAGGAGGTCTAGGTGGGGGTTGGGCCATATTGCCTTGAGGGGGTGATCTTACAGGAGAAATAGAATGATGAGGGACAAGGGTCTTTGGAACACAGGAGTATAATTTTCAAAATGAATGTCCTCTAAAGACTCTATTTCGTGGAAAACCTTATCAACTTTGGAAAATACAGGGACAGACTGAGAAGCACACTTATCAGACACAAATGAAGGCCCCTCTCCAGTTGGAGAATTCAATTCTATATAAAGATTACCTGATTCAGAATCACTTGAAGAAGAATGGTAATCCTCAACCATAGGTTGATCACTTTTCACAATGGATAACTCTTTTCTTGATTCCTGATCTCCAACTATTTTCCAGACTCTTTTTCCTTCTGAATTTGTCTTTCCTAGTTCTGGAAACAACTTTCTAGTAGGGTCTTTAGTGAAGAAAGATCTTCCTTCCACTTTGCAAAGATTAGTGACATGATTTCACTTAATACAGGTTAAGACACTGGTATTTATCAAAATTTAAGTCAACATGGAGTCGCCACTAAGGATTTTCGCCTTAGTTGTGCAAAGACGCTATAAATGACTTGTCAAATATCTATCAACACCTAATTCCTGCAAAGCTTAGCAGATCTGACCTTCCTCTACCAAGTATTTATCACTGATGATATAAATTTAGTGCAATGACCACTAGAAACTGGAAATATTGCACACAAAACTTGTAACTTGCACAAATCTTACAGATCTCAACAAAGGATGACGTTTAAACAACGTATTTGCACTTAGATCATGTAAGAAACATTACCAGGGTCGGTATGTGTACACCTTTGTTCAAATAGTCCTCGGCAATGGCGTAAATCTGGTGTTGGTATCCAAATTGATTCTCCTTTGCAAGTTGAGCAACATCACAGATTTAACAAGAAGCCTAGAGATAGATAAATCATCATGTATGTCGTTTTGTAGCTGGGGAGGCGATTCAGCTAGCTCTTTGTCACTCAGATGTTGGAGAAATGGATAGCACCTTCAAAAGGATTTGATCTATCCTCACTACTTTAGGTTGTTGTGCCTTTCAACCAGGGTGAGAGGACCCATTTTGTAACCTTTGTTGGTGAAGGAGAATGAAGATATCCTTCTTTGCACAAATTTGAAAGGAAACCTTGAGAAAATATGATCAATGCACCATAATTTAACTCTCACGAGTTGTCACTTCTAAAGAATGGTGATATTTTCTAAACAAGGTTAAGGTTACTAAAGACATTATGGAATCTTGATTGCTTCTACATATTTTGGCAGTAGAATTTATTCATTTGTGGACATACAGGGCAAACAAGGGTAGTTCAGGTAGGATTCATTGTTTTTGAATAATTTTGGTGGGAGATTAAGCAGGATAAACTTGATTTTGCCATATCTTTGAGAACCTTCACAACAATTGGAAAACTAAATGACAGAATGCTTCAGAATAGCTAAAATATTCCTTCAACCAGAAGGTGTGCATCAATGGAGGCCCAGATTTGCATGGTTTCACACAATCTCCAAGAATTTAACACGAAGGCTCGAGCTAAAGACTCAATTAAACATTAAAGACCCCTGGTTCCTCACGCCTAAGATACACTCAAAGGCTTACAAACAATCTTTATCAACAAAATGATAGTAAAGTGATTTTAAATTGTTTATCTCATTACAGGATGAAGGCTCTTCTCATAATGAAATTGCAAATGCCACTAAACTATCACAGGGACGAGATCTGTGTGATTCGGAGGGATTTTAACACAAGATTGCAATAGGAACAAGAAATACTATTTGCAGACATTCTAAAATAAAGCAAACACAAATTTGCCCAAGATTAACACAGATTAATTCAAAGTTGATTAGATTCATCAGCAGGGAAGGTTTCTTGAACAATCTCAGAGCTTGTCAATGGTTGTACACTTGCAACCAACTTGACATGATCAAATCTAAAACATAAGAGATTAACAAGTTTCTCAGATGGTCTCTCAAGAAGATGGGCTTTCTCAAATTTTCTCGTAAGAATTCAACCCCCGACCATTTGCATGACTAAAGCATGCTTTTATAACACTCAATTTACATCCAAGCTTTCCCCCCAAGAAAAGAATATTCGAGGAACCTTTGTTTGTTACATGTTTGATCATGATTTCAGAAAATGACGTTTAATAGATTTGCAACAAAAAGTTGTCAGGTGTTCAAAAGGTGAATCATTGCAAATATCTCCATCATTGTTTTAACTGGGAGCACGTTTTCATCCTTCATGCATGCAACCTCCATCATTTCATCCTTTTCCCATTCTTTCCTCTACAACTTGCTCTGCTAGATCTGGCAATTCATTTTCTGCAAGTGCCCGAGCAACTCGTTTCAAAATATCAACTCTTGCACTTCCTCAGATTCACAAATTCGAGCTCCACAACACTTCAATTGCACTTTGCTGATAGAAACGACAAGAGATCATTCAAATTCACCATGAAAAACGATGCGTATTTGCATCCCCTGAAGTCGTGGAATGTTAATGGCAGAAAAACCAAATGCATCGCGCCATAACCGTTGATTATGCCCTTTCACAACTTTAAATTAGAGTCGTCCACATGGAAGATTAGAGCCGAAACGGGCATGGGGGTGCCTTTTGCATTTTATGACTTTTGGAGAAAATGCGCAATTTTCACATTTTGCCCACCCCTCCGCCTTTGAAATATGGGCTCGACACATGGCTTAATCTGGGCCTTTGATGGATTCACGGCTCATTACGCAATTTTACCCTTTTAACAAAAAGGAAAAATTTCCAATTTTCCTCCGGCGACCCACTTCCCGCCTTTGACTTTTCAATGCAGACTTCATTTGTTTCCTGGCGGGGCCATGCTTCACTTTTATACTTTATCCCTTTTTCATAATAAAGAAAAAAGTTCCAAATTTCTCCTGGCGCTCCGCCTCCCGATTTGACTTTTCAAATGCTGACTCAAACATGTGACATCACTCTGTCCCTCGGGTTGCGGATCAATTTATAACTTTGCTCCATCGTACAAAGAGGCAAAAACTTCAAAATGTTCCGCCGACCTGCCTGCCGCTTCATATTTGCTGAATAGCCAATCAGAGACTATCGAGGCCATGAGGCCAATTTGGTATTTTTTACAAATGTGACAAAAGTGGCAAATTTCACCAAAAAGACTCATCGGGCCACATCCAATCAAAAAGGACCACATTTCCACGGATGTTGGGACAAAAATTGATAGGAAACATGACTGTGGAAAAACAAAAGGAAGGGGAAACCCAATTCACGCCCAAATTACAAATTCTTTCTCATGGACAGAGAAACAGAAAACAATATCTGGACTTAATGTGATCCTCGACCAAAGGAAAGGACTGATCATGGCAACCAAATGAAGGAAACAGCTTTCATGCATCCATAAGGGAGACAGAGAAAAACTTCAAACCACGCGGACTGAGACATTTTTGAACGAACAGGCGAGATTAAATTGAGCACCAATAGAACCCCTTGCATACTTACTTGTCGCATGAGGCTGAGACTTAGGGGCAGAATGTTCCTTCCCAACAAGCACATTATCAAATAAACAAGGCACATTAAATCAATCTAAAACTACAAAAATAAAACTCTAAAATCATACTTCGGTGATGACCCCATACTTCTCACTAGTAGTATGAGACTAGGAACAGAGGAAGTCCTTACTCACCTACATTTTGTCTTCGGTGTTGAGCCCTTGTCTCTTACTGGTGGCATGGGGCAACATGTAGGGGGTCCCTTTCAAAAATAAACAAAAATAATTAACCAATAAAGCCTTTATAAATCTTAATCAAAAGTGCTTAATCAAAAACATCCCAAGAAGTTGCTTATGTTAAAGAGAGACAACAATTCCTTCAACCTGGATTTTGCCAATCAGTAGGCCATCAACGGATCTAAGTCTTGTCAAAACCTATAAAGTGGAATCATCTTGGAATCGGTCAGATAATCTTGACTAGAGATGAGTTATTTTTTCTCATATGGATCATTGTTACACCTTGTGTCTTCGCATCCATTATCTTCACTTTCATATCACTATTCACCTTGTTTTCACGTCTTTTTGGCTCTCGGTGATGAGCCCTCGCATCTTCCTAGTTGCATGGAGTCACGAGTGGAGTGAAACACCCTATCATTTTATCATCTACATTTCGCAATGGAATGGAATGTTTCTAATAATTTGCACACGCGTTCACGCAGTACATGCACCCCTTTTACCGAGTTGTAAGATACCAAAAACATTCAAAAATGTCTCACAAAACATAAAAACATTAACAATATAAAATTGTTTCAAAATCTAAAAAGAGTACAAAACTATCAAAATCAAAATATTCAAATAATGTTTCACCAATTGGATAACACAGTTCAACAATTTCGCCTTTTGACGACGATCCTCGTGATTATTCTAGATCATCTTTTGAAAATTATCTTTATTGCCCGTCTTTGTATATCTATGCTTGAGGCAATCATTTACCCTTTCGCAATATAACTTTGCTTGGGGCACACTTGGATTTCAAATTTTAATCCAATACAGATCACACTTCAATGGGATCCGACAAGAGTATCTTTGGAGTATCTAAGTATCACTCCGCTTTTATGTAACACCTTGAACAAACTATTATATTTCTCTTTGCATTACAAGCGTTGGCATGTGATTTTCTTAAATTAGGTATGTTTCCTTGATGGTTGAAAATCATGCTTGTTATGGATAAATCATCTTTGCTCTTGGATTCAGTGGACTGAAATGGTATGGCTTTCAGGAATCCATTTTCACTTCTTGTTGATAAGCTGCAATCAGATTTTTAGGGTTGCAAACTTATCTCTTTTGACTGACTCATCCTTGGATCAATTTCAGTGATCCAAGGAATGTTTTAAATCTTCTTAATGACTGTATGGTAAACTGAAATTCATTGGTTAAAATACATAATGGACTGAACCTGTGTTTGTTGCAAATTCTTTATTATCTTGAAAGACTGAGCCTGCATTCTGTTTTTGTGTTGTGCTCGGCTCTTCTTGATTGACCCTTGTAGGGCGCTTAATGGTGTGAAGGGAAATAGAGACCTGCTTCAGGATTCTTGAGAAAGAGAAAATATAACGTGTCCTAGATCTCATAAGGTCTATCCTAATGGGATTCGTGACTCAGGTAAATTTTCCTAACTCTTTCTACACCACTCTACGTGGGATGACATCCTAACCTAAGTTGTTAATACTAAGTTAGCATGAAGGAAATAACCTAAGGGATGCTAAGTTATTTCTAACCTATTGCCTACACTATTTGGTTAATCTATGTCCTAACCTAGGTGGCAATCTATTGTTTGAAGGTTATATCCTAAGGTTATACTTTTAAATTAACCTAAGATCTAACCTAAGCAAATTGTATCTATCCTAAACTAATGGGTATGAAAGGGAACCTATGGGTCGATTGGAAAGTGGGAGCTAAGCGGTGGTTCCTAAGCTATTAATGAGATGTGATTTTTATTTAATAGGGAGAGTACTGCCAGATTTGGTGATTACATGGAAATTTAGTGGAACCTACGTGGAGGCATCACTAAGTTTGGAAATGCATGTGGAAGTTCAATTAGGTCTCG
The DNA here is from genome assembly GCA_018340775.1 of Taxus wallichiana var. yunnanensis. Classification (NCBI taxonomy): domain Eukaryota; kingdom Viridiplantae; phylum Streptophyta; class Pinopsida; order Cupressales; family Taxaceae; genus Taxus; species Taxus wallichiana. Next base: position 342,847,246 of record CM031235.1, on the reverse strand, counting down.
CCAACTTTGGATGGCGGTGGCAAGGAGAGGTAGGTGGGAATATACAATTTAATGTCATTAATTCGCCTTGGTTTTGGCGAGCAAACCGTCTTGGAAGGCATGCTGGCGGATTTGTTGGGGGTTGTTTTGCTTTGCATGCTTCACGATTTTTTGCTCTGCATGGAGCTATTTGGTTCTTGAACCAGCAGTTTGATCTACACTTTGTGGCTATTTTTGATTTCTCTAATATATTTTCGATTCGAGGAAAGTATAAGAGGCATGGTGGAAAAAAATTATTGTTGGTTGATCTTCGAATTGGCACGCAGTGCACTATCAGGCATGATAGGCTCTACCCATTAAGATTCTTGCTTTCTTCTAAATGATTCATTAAAACAACTCTAGTCACTGGATATATATTTTTGCATGATGTATCTGGTTATTTACTTGCATGTTTTCTTGAAATCTATGTGGTTTTTGGAATGTTAATCCTTTGTTGTTAATAGTCACCTTTGAGAACTTTATCTGTACTAGTTTTTGGTGGTATTCAAACGAACTTGTTTTTGAAAGCTCTGTAGCTTGTATTCAAGTCTGGTGTTGTCTGAATGGGCACGCGTTGCCATATGTTTCATTCTGAACTATCATTAAGAGCATTAGTTCGTTGAGTTTGTAGTAGAGTTCCTTGGCCATTCTAAACTGGCATTGTTGTTTGTTTGGTTTTGTATCTCTGTTTAAGTTTTGTGTTTCGGGGAGTTGTAATAGAGCTCCGTGGATGTTCTAAGCTTGTGTGAAGCTTCGTGCTTTGTTATGAGCTTTTGTTGGGGCCTTGTGTTCGTTTTGGACTGAATGGAACTTAGTGTAGATCTGAACTTTTGGTTGAGCCTTTGTATTCGACATTGTACTTATATTTAGTTCTTATGCTGAACTTGTAGTCGAGTTGTGAGTTTTGCTCTATACTTTTACTCGGAGCTAAGGTCTTATTCTTAATTATGGAACTGTGAATACTAGACTCGCATTGGATTTTTGTGTTGACTGAGTCGGTGTTAGAGTCTGGTAAAGTCTGAACTTATGTTCGAAGTTCATATTCGACATTGTACAGGTATTCTATTTTTGTGTGTTCTGGATCTATGTGGGAGTTGATGTGTTTACTTGTTTCATGAGCTAGGTTTTGGTTGGTTTTGGTTTTGAAAAGATTTATTCTCTTTTCAGATTGTCTGCTCGAAGGGGTCTTGAGAGTTTTGTTTGGTCGGACATAGACCGTGAAATTTCTCTTTGAAACCTCCTCTGTTTTGCTTCTTGTGAGGGAATGGTTGTATTCTTCTGTCCTTCAGGCCGAACTGTGTTCTCAAACTTGACAGGGCATGTGAATTTCAGGAATGTACCTTCTTCCTCTCTGCCCTGAGCGAACCCGTGTCTTGTGGGAAGCTTGACTGTTTTATTCTTGAAATATATGGACTAGAACTATGTTCCATTACGGGACAGTCGTATCAGTTGTAGAGGTTTTTGGAATGTATTATTTACTTCCTTTTTGTCTTGATGTTGAACAAATTCCTACCTGTCATAAGCCTTTGAATGGAACTTGAGAGGCTTGTGGTGATTCTGTTAGTCGAGTTGGAAGAAGTTTGGGACATTACTTGTCAGTAAACAATTGTTTAGTTTCTTACTACATTCTGATCTTTCATCTGATTCGAGGGTTTTATTTGAATGTTGAATTTAAACCTTGTATGCTAGTGTAGTATGAAGGGATACTGTATCCCTGTTTCGAATGCTTGGAAATTCAGTCTTTGGGTCCGTGAGTTTTATTGACCCTTGTCTATCTTGCATTGTATGTTGTTTAGAGACAGTACTGTGAAATTCGTTTAGAGTTTGAATTTGAACTTGAGCTGGGTGAATGGAAATAGGTCTTCATTTGTAAGTTTTGTAATGGAAGTTGGTAATGTGCATTCTTTGACTGTGCATTCTGTTGAGTTCTCTTTTGGGAACTAGCTAAAGAATTTCTAAGTTTGTACTTAATAAAGGATTTCATTTCATAGTATAAATGAAATGAAATATTGATTGGGTCCTTTTCGGTTTGAGATCCCTTTTTTTGTTGACTGTATAAGTTCATTGATTGAACTTCTCTTTAATTGACTCTCTTCTGAGATGGGAACTTCTTGTGGATTGGTTAAGAGAATTTATTTTATTGGAGTATAGCTTGGATTTTTGGAAAGGTTGGTTCCAGACCTTTGAATCATAATCTGTTAATATACAGAAGTTAGTAAGACTTTTAGTTGGACTGTTTTAAATCTACTTGGATTGAATTGAGATTCTTGGTTAGATGTTGCCTCTTTATTTATGGACTCCTTATATTGATATCTTGGACTGAGGCAGTATTGTTTGTACTAAACCTGATTCTTTCCTTCAAAAGAATTGTGTCTGAGGAATAGGTATGTATTGATTCTCTTCTTTGGTTTATATGGGAAGAAGAAGCATACTAACATGAGCTTATGTTGTAACTAACTTCTTTTGCTGCTTGGAAAAGATAAATGTGTATTTCTATTCTTACGGATTATGGAATGATTGAAGGACAAGACTTGTTGACTATTTTAAAGTAATTGATAGGACCAATTAAGTCTTGTGATATAATTCGAGGTTGCAGATTAAATTATGCTCTTTTCTTAAAAGTGAATTCAGATTCTCTTAATTGTACTTCTTTCTTGATTTTATTACTTATGATTATTGGTATGATGCATATTAATTGTTTCATAAAAGTAGAGTTGATTAATGAAACAATTAGTGGAAAGCACTTTATTTTAATGATTAGTGCTTATCATGCTCAGTTCATTGAATCGACCGTGCTAGCAATTTTTGCAGATGGACATCGTAAGTGATAAAAGAAGTTTCATGATGCATTGGCTTATTTAATTTTGTATCTTATGTAAAGAGTTTCGATTCATTCTTGAATTGTATTGAAAAAGAAAAGTTGTATTCTTTTTGGAATAGAGACTGTATGTTATACAATATGCCTGAAATGCATAGTCTTGTAAATGTATAAGTTTATAATGACGAATTGGATGTTTGAGAATTACTTGTATTGGTTGTATAAATTATCTTGTATTTTATAAAGGAAATGGAAATCCTATCTTGATGATATTCTTCATATCTATTATATGCTTAATTCGGATAAACTTGATCTGTTGGATAAAGGGAATTAGTTTAATTTCCCTTATTAAGATGCAGCTTGTTAAGTTGCATAAGATAACGATCTTTATCTAAACAATTCTAACATAGTAATGGAATGTGTTATGAATATGCAGTAAAACTATAGAAATTGTGAAAGATAAGAAGGGTATGACAAACCCTAACACTTAATCATGTAGAGGAAGACTCTTCCTCGCTCAAAGGAATGTAATCTAAAGAATGGTGATATGATCGTTAAATCATTAGACTTCATTTCCTATAAAGTCTTCTATAGTTGAACCTATTTGGTGGTTACACCTTCTTTGAATGGTTAAGTTACATTATAATGGAACTTATGATGTTGTTGTCCTGTTTTGGATATCTATTCGTTAAGCCAAGTAAAGCAAATATAAAAAGCAATCTTAAGTTAAGGAAGTTCTTTAATAACTAATTGAATCAAATATAGAAAAGGACTTATGGAGTGTTGGATTAGGGTTTAGCAGGATTGTTGTAATCTGTGTAATAATCCAAATTAATAATGTATTAATAACCTCCTTGGGGTATGCACATCATGATGAGAGTCTTCGGGCAGATGTACCTTCGAGAAGACATGGGTCTTCTCGAGGATTCAATGTTGCAGTTGACATGTGGCAACACCCTTCTGCATTGATCATCTAGATCTACACACAAATAAGGACTTGAACTCAGTTTTTCTCTAGGTCAAGTTAGTAGCATGTTTAGGATAGGTAATAGCTTTCAATGCCTCAGGGTACCTTGGCACATCCGGTTGACTTATGTCAACCGAGTATGCCCATATACCCTAAGGCATTGTGAGCGTCTTCCTATAATAAATTATGTTTCTAACCTGGACTAGGGTTAAACCTTGGGCAAGTGGACTTGTGATGTAGTCAATATAGACCAATCTAGATAACAGAAGAGTGAGGTGAAGGACGTATTCCAGAATGACGAGTATGCCGTCTAGGAATAGTAACATGAACAATATGTTGAAAATCTTTGGCCAAAGTATCGCAAGCTGCTGGTTGCATTGTCCTATGTCACCTAGTTTAAAGCAACGTGATATCAAATGAATATTGGTAACAAATATTCAGATAGGTTCTTTAGACAGATCACTCAGTACCCGGAATAGGGTAGGAGAACCAAGTATATGTAGTATACATAAAGTATTCTATACTTTAAGTTAACATGAGAGATCGGTTGGTAACCGAGTCATGGAATGAGAGATCGGTAGCATATCGAGTCATTACAGCTGCATATGGTTATCTGTTATGAGATTGATTGGCATGGAATGTGTGTTCTAAATGATATTTTATTTAGAACAGAGAACATTATGTTTCAAAAAAAAATTCCTTGTTTCTAAAGTCTTAAAATAGGAATGTTACATTTTCATCGATCCAATCCTCTTGCGTTATAAGCTATCACTCGGGGGTATTCAAATTTGTCTAGTTCTTCAATGTGGAACACATTCGGAGTGTCATTAGACGTTATTATTGCAAATTGTGTTGTATTGTTGCGGTTTGTCAACATTGTGACGATGCTTTTGCTTCTTTCAGTTTATTATTTTGTTGTACTTTGTTTACCTTTACTTGTGGACCAATTGCAGGAAATTTATTCGCATCTGAGTTCACATATAACTTTCGTGTGGTTCCTATTCATATTGGGTTGTTTGCAATATTTGTTTTGTGTCTTTTGTGTCACTTGCATGTGTTGTGTTTTCCTCTTGGTTTATTAACTAAGCCATGGAGTGTTTTTCTTTTTGCTGTGCATTTCAAGCTTGTTTGCATTTCTTTACATTTCTATTTCAAATTTTTCAACTCACAAAAATCCAAAAATACTCAAATATTTCAAAAATCCAAAAAAATCCTTATATTCACAAATACAAAAAAATCAACAATTATACAATTTTCAAACAAACATTCACTTATCACAGAAATTCTACAACTGGAAAACCCTTGAAGTGAATCTTTCAACACAATCTTGATAAAGTTATACCTTTATCTACTACCCTAGTGATCGTTCCAATCTTACAACTATCACTTTCTTCCCTTTGCATGATAGGCTAACTTTGTTTGGGGAAGTTGCCAAATTGTTTTTCCTTCGCGATATAACTTCACCGGGGTAATTTCAACTCCAATCATTTGCACAACGGATCCAACAAGAGTGTCATAAGGAGTCACTTTACTCCGCTTTTCCAATCTGATCCTATTCCCTCCTTGAGGGCATTTCATCTACTTAATCATCATTGTGACACGCATTAGGGGCATAGTTGATTGTCTTCTTTTTCGACTTTGTGTTATATTGCTGATGTTTGCTTTTTGGACCACTTGCAAGTAGTGTGATTACATCTTGGTTCCTTTATAACCCTGATGCCTGCACCTATTTTGTATATTGGTTTCATTTTCCTTTTTATCTTTTATTTGTTGTGTGTGTTTGTTTACGCGAATATGAGTTAACCATCTTGATTCTTTCATAATCATGGTGACAACTCTATTATGCAACAACAAAAATAAGGTTGCTCTAAAATTATTCTTTAAATGATGCTCATGCTATAAGCACAGTCCTTCCCATCCTTATTTCAATCCCTTGTCTTCTTCCTATCAAGCGGTCGTCCACCGTCTTGCTGTGTCATCCACCGTCTTGTTGCGTCATCCACCCACTTGAGGGGCATTCCCTTACCAATTCCACTCGTTGGGGCATCCAAATGCTTCATTGTCTTTTGATCTTTATGCATCTACTATCTTTAAAGCACTATTACTTTGCAATAGCACTTTAAAGAGGGGCAAATGTAGACACCCTAAATTACACACGTGTTTCCATCTTATCCTAGTACACATCTTGTTATTCTCCCTTTACGAATGATTAATTAAATTGATTAATCATGCACTTACACCCCTTTGGATTAATTAAATTAATCCTTAGTACAACTTTAGTTAGTTTAATTATCATTTAATTAACAAATGATTAATTAATTAGTGTGCACATTACAATAGCCACTTGGACTCCACTTCACCAATCCAGTCAACTACATTTCTAGAATCCTAGAAAGGTGGGGGCAATTCAATTGCACGTACAACCACCTTTCCGGATGCAACTTATGCCAATTAATTCTTTTACTGTCCCTCAATGGCATTTATCTTCCCAAAACTGTTGCAACTTCCTCAACTGCTAAAAATAGCATGTGCATTCAACTATCTGTAACCAATTTCCAACCACCATTTAGCCTTATAAAACACAGGCTTATCCTATCCCAAATCCTCTTGGATTTACAACACAAAAACTCTGCTAATTTGCTTTCCAATATTTGCATTTTAGAAGCTTTCAAAATGTGTTCGTAGCAATTTGCATCCATTTGGAGTTCATTCAAGAGCACCCACAATCATTTTCAAGGTTACACAAGCTAAGCTTCTACAATCTTACATCGAGGTTTACAAGAAGAAGCTACAAGAAGGTTTGCGTTGTCTTATTTGTCTTCCATTTTAGTTTAGTTTTTCATTGTTTAACAATTTGAAATAGTTTTTTTGATTGGACATCCTACTGCCTTCATCCACTAAGATAAATATTCCATCTCTCCATAGATCACCTATGTTTGTGTGTATGATTTGCCCCCTTATAAAATCCGGCCTGTCCACTCTGATTTCCCTCCCTATCCACTGTGAGGATAAAAAATTAAAATGGCTTGAGAGAGAAAGCATGAAGAATGACGGTTCAGAACAGGAAAGTTGGAGTCTGTCCAAATTCCAATACAAATGACTATGTTGTTTGAAGACAATAGGAGAGGTAAGGAAAGGATGACAAGTACATTTAAAATCTAAGAAAATTCCGGGAAACAGGAGAGTGGTGCAAAATCCATAAAAGAGGAAAAATAAAAAACATAACAATAGTAAATTATACAAAGATACTGAAAGCAATACTTCCTGATGCTTATGATCCTGATCTCATATTAATCGTGTTAGATGACTTCTCCAAACAACTTCTCTCTCGTGCATTGGATTTTGCATTCATAATACCCTCAACTGTCACAATCTTCCTAGATCCTGTCCAAGAACATTAAAATCTCATATAAGAGAACAATAGCTTGGTAAATCAAATAAAACATATGGCCTTCATATGATGGCTAGGAATACAACTTGGACAATTGTAACAATAGAAACATTCCTACTTAGCTTGCATTCAAATAGAAATGAAGAAGAAGAACAATCATTAAATGATTATGAAACAATTGCCAACTAAAAAAACTTCTTTTGAGGATTCTTTAAGGAGCTTTAAGTATCAAAAATTAAGAGAACTCAAAATGCAGTTCAATGCAGATTTTAGCATGAAACACAATACCCCTATCCTTTCGTAAATAGAATAACCAAACACTAAACCATTCTAGCTGCTGAAAGCATGTGCCAGATCATCCTCAGCATTTCTACTTCATCAATATAGAAGCTTAGAACCATAGTTTTCAAGGCATGGGACTATGAGGAAGAACTAGAAAAGGGGCTGTTTAAATGCATTTAAAATGAAACCAGATTTAATGTTCAATATAGCCCGATGTACTTTGTCTTTCTTGCTTCCGATAGTCAGATTGAATACTAGACGTATAACAGATAGGCTTAATTTCAGCAAAGGTTCACTTGAACTTACAATTAAATAACTGAAATTCTGAACCGGTCCTAGCAAAACAGCAGAAAAATGGCATAAAATAAGTACAATTAGCTCAAAGAAAGCAGCCTTGAAATCATATGTTTACCTCGAAATAGAGAATGGTGCTTGACACCATTTGTTGGATTCCTAACCACATTTGTCAGATATTTAGTTACATAAACTGTGCCTTTTCAATTAGAAGGACCTAACTACTGAAGGAACTGAAAAGGCCAAAGCAGTTAGTAATGAGTAGTGCAATGAATACTTAATACATAAGCATTAATTGTGTAGAGAATCTTGAGATCCTTTACGTGTATAAGCCACTATATACAATTGTTCATGAGGTCCATTGAAAATGAGTACATAACAACATTCAGAAACAATGTGAAAAATCAAGTCTACGATGTTGTATAAACAGATCCAATCAATATTTCAAAGTTTTTAAGTAGATGCGTGTTTGTCAAAGGTCAAAATCCAAGCCAACAGCAGTACAGCTGCTTACCCCACTGCATATGTGACAAATATTCAGCAACCCTTTCATATTAAAATGATCAATGCATACATCTTCTGGATAAATGTGGGTATTTGAAAGACATTTTACATGTGCACGACATGGGACAACAAGAACGGTGCTATATTGGGCACCAGATTTGAGAGCATCCCCTGCACCTTGAAAAAACAACCACGAAAGGAAAAAATCAGCAATAAAGACACAAACTAAGGAGATCACAGCCGCAAAAGTTGTAGATTCTCCTACACCTTTTGCCCCACCGAGTGTTGTGACTCCCCATGCACAGATCACAACAGAAATAAACCCACCAAAAACTGTAGATTTGATCATTGCACTGATTATGTCCCATGGAGCAAGAGCCCTTCTTGCAGAAACCAAAATAATATTAGCACTTACATTGTAAACTCCATCAGCTATTAGAACACTGGCTGCCATAGCCATAGTGAAGCAGATCAGGGTCAATACTGGTAACGCAACACAGCATGCAAATACACGGGGTATCACAAGGTAATCGACAGGGTCTGTTCCCAACACCCTCAATGTATCGGTCTGTTCAGACACCTGCATGGTTCCCAACTCTTCAGCAAAATCACTGCCAACACGGCATGTAATGATGATAGATGTAACAATTGGGTTGAGTTCTCTTGACAAGGCCAGAGACAATACACCCCTAACTGATCTTGTTAGCCCAAGTTTTGTGAATTCCCTAACAAACTGAATTGTAAAAGCCATACCCACAAATGCAGCTGTCAACATGCAGACTCCAATAGAACCAGGGCCAACAAACTCAAGTTGCTGCAAGCATTTTCTCGCATGGATTCTACCCCTAAGAATCCTGAAAATGACCTGCCCTGCTATCACCCAAGCAGCCGGGGATCTCCAAACATATCTTGGGAGTGTCCATCCTTTCAAAACCGAACTGGTTAACTCTGCCTCGTCAAAATTCACAGTATCCCGATGTTCTGATTGAATAACAGATGCCTTGACTGATGCCGAATCATTTCCACTGCACGCATGAGTACATTGTTTGAATTCTTTGGCTTCATTTCCTAATGCTCTATTGATGGATAATGGATTAGACCCACTAAAAGCAAACAATTGCAGGCTATTTCTCCCAAGAGAAACCTTGTTTTTAGCAGGATTTGGCCTTGTTTGAGCTAGCCTATATTCCTTTTCAACCCCAAAGGCCAAACCACGGTGATTGTGCAGGGTTTTATATGGGCTATAGAATTGATGAGTGCCAGGGTAACACAGTACCTGTGCCCAAAGACCATCTTCAGCTAAATACCCGATTGCAATGATTTTACATTAGACATAATTCATAAAAAAAAAATGCAAGCATTGGATCAATGGGGTACAACAAAATAATTGGAATAGTCGGGCACATACCTGGTAGAAGCCCACATGGTACCGGAAGGGATTTGGGTGCTCTTTTTGTATTCTTCAACAGCAGATTAGCTCTGAGATGACAGTTGACTGGGGCTGCCGCCATGGCCTCATCAATTCTGCTTGTGAAGTGTTTTCTTATTCTTTTGTTCTCCGCACTTGCTGGAATACCATTTTTTTTTGGGAATGTTGTTAGTTCAGGTTGGAATTTGGCCCCTGATTTATCTGTGGAGACAGAGGTGGCCTATTGTATTCTACCCGGAGCTTGTTGGGGACTTGTTTGCATTACAGCTCTGTAACTCGGGACTCTCGACAATCCTTGATTTCATCTGAGTTAATCAGAAAACGTATCAAAAGAAAACAAAAAATATTTTTAAAAAGAAATACAAAGGCAAAAAAATTGATTGCATACGAATTTACTGAAATTTTGGTACCGAACATCCTTTTTGTGTGTTTTCCTACATTCTTTAAAATTATATGTATTCACAATACTTATTAACGAAGAAAATATAGGTATCCAAAAGATTAATTACGCCGAAAGGCATCCAATTGTGAGGGCCATTTTTTTTGGGTAATATATGTGGATTTTGGCTCCTCCTCTTCGGTAATAAGCCTTTGTTTTTGTTATTCCCATGTCATGATACATGTCAGCATTACTATCTGTTGTCACCACATCAAGGTCATGTTGGGTAAAGAAATTAGTAATTTTCCATTCACAATACTTTTTCGGTGCAAAAAGCAGAGTATTTCATCTCTCTGCATCCCACCATCTCTTAAAAGCAGTGTTGCCACCAGTGACCCTTACACTTAATGTGATAGATGTAACGGTGGTCGCCTCTAGAACTACATTTTATGCAGATAATATCTTGGTTCGATGGATCGCCTCTCGAATTGATTCCTCCATCTATAAATATTCCCTTCTCTATAGTGTATTTTTACGCAACACTTTATGTGTTTGAGTAGTTGTAGGATTATTTTACAAGCCACGTTTACCAATCACCTGGATAAGCGACCATCTCGCTAAAAGCGATTGTTGACATGTGTGTGCTAGTGTTGTCATTGATGTAAAAGTCTCATTAATGACAAAGGAGGATGTTTAGGAGTGTAATAGGATGCTTGGAATAATGATGACATGTGAAGACAAGAAGTGGCATGGTTGTAAGAGTGAAGAAGGTGAGAGTTGTTTGGTCTAGTAGACCTATTCGGAGTGGCCTAGTTAGCTAAAGTGATGGTACATGGAGAATAGAGATGCATGGTGGCTTGAGAAGCATAATAGAGGCATAGAGAACACGAGGAGAGTGTGTGGAGACACTTCCAGGTCTCGAGAGGGTGATTTTGAGCATGTTTGTAGGTCTTCATCTAGAACTAGTCCAGGTGTTTGGTGGTCTAATAGAGTATGATCATCATTTATAGAGCTATGTAGGCCCATGAGGGCATGCAGAGGAGTGGGGCATGTTGTCTCAATGATGTTAGGGCCTTTTGAAGAGGTTTTAAGCTAAAGTATAATGTTCACCTACTATGCTTCGGTCAAACATGACTTATTCCTATGACCTAGTTAGGCAAGTCTTAGTGGTTGAGAAGATGCAGAGCTAAGTATGATCAGGTGAGCATTGGAGAAGTTGAGAGAGGTTTTCTTGGTCTTTGTGGGAAAAGTTTTAGGTCATTATGTTGTGATTTGCTCAAGATATGAGGTTTTGAGCAAAACAGAGCTCAAGAAAGTGAGTTTTCCATCTCGAAGTGAAATGTTTTGTATTGGTTGGCATGTGAAAAGTGTGCGTCGGACCTTGATCCTTTCATGGATGTTGAGGCATGGAGCTAAGAATGTTTTAGAGTTGGAATGAGATCAAATGAGGTCCTAAGCTTTATGAACAATTGTTAAGAAGCCAAGGAGATCAAAACCCTAACTAAATCCTAGCTCATGAGCGATGGATGAAATATTTTTGGTATGAACCTTAAATGCATTAGATCATAAAATGTGATGATTGAAGGATGGAAAGGACTCTCCCATCTTTCAGATGGTGGTGGTTTGGAGTCTTGATTGTAGGTGGAGCCCACTTGAATGTGTTTTTTTTGAAAAGTTTGATTTTCTCTCATGTTTGCCACTTGACCTATGAACTAAATTGGTATTTTGAGTAGATGGGGAGCTATTCTAGATTTTTGAAGTGTTTTCAGAGCTTGGTGAAGTCATTTGAAGGTCTACACGTGTCCTAATAGGAAGATTGATTTTTAGGTCTAGAAGGCAATTTTTAGCAATCATGGAGGAAGAAGGTTCTTGGGCATGTATGGCCTAATTTGATGAGTCTAATGTCCATGGAGGTGTTGTACACATCCAATGTGACATGATGCATACTTTGGTTGAGCTCTGTAGGTCAATTTTGATGGTATGGTTGAGGTCACAAGTTGACCTACTTGATAAAGTTTCAAGACAATTTAGATTCCTTGATGAAATTGGTCTGAAAGACCAATATCTTGGAATGATTGATGATGCATATCCATTGGAGAGTGACAAAGGGGAAAAAATGATCCTATTCCATGCATTGAGAGGTCTTGAAAGTGTCGGCAAGGGTGCAAGAAGGTCCTACTTCCAAGACTGGTTTTTAGGCAACATATGTAGCTTGAAGGAGAAAGTTGGTTTGATAGCTTTGAGGGTTGATTCATGATGTCTAGCATGGTTTGAAGTGTTCCTTGGATCATTGGATTTCCAATGAGTGGTTACATTCCATGGTTGATGTGTTTTGTAAGACCTAGGTCTTCATCTTTGAAGACTGGTCTATTGGAGGTGTCTGGTTTGAGTAGGAAGTAGACCTACTTGGTGGTGACACGGGGAAAGTGAATCGTGCATAATTTCTTGAGCTTATGAGATATGTTGAGAGGATTTATTTGACATGTGCGGAGCCTTTGGAGGCATGATGAAGATTCTTTGTATGATTAGAGTCCATGAAGTGCCCGGTGAAGGTGGTTTTAGTCTTTTTGGCCTTGTTGTACATGATAGAGTGTCTTGGTCCATTTCCAACCTATATGGGTCTTTCATATGATTTTATATGATGTTGTAGTTTTATTTTTGTGTTGGTATGACTGACCTTAATGTTCATGGCTGACCTATTATGTTTGAAAGCAAGAGTCATGTATTTAAGTGAGTGTATTTGGTCATTATGAACTAGTTGTGTGAGAGAGAGAAAAGTGCGAGCTAAGAGAGAGTGTGAAAGAGGTATGAGGGAATCAAGACAGAGCTGAAATAAGGTATGAAGTATTGAGGGATTTTAGAAGCTAGTGTGTAAGGTCAATAGACCTAATCATCCTATGAAGAATAAAGATTGAGTGAAGTAGGAGAGAGTGTGTTTGAAGAGGGTTTTGAGAGAGTGGAGCTAAAATTGTGATCACTATCAGTTGTAACAAAAATAATACATCGAGTTGTCTTCATCCTCGGGTGGTTAAGTTGGCATTTGATCACCTTAGGGGGTTGTATCCTCCTTGCAGGGTTGGTGCCTTGCTAAATAGGGGTTGGTGCTCCTTATGGGGTTGGTGCCTCACTAAACAAATCTTGTGTGATGTGTCATATTCATGCAAGTCTTTTGGTTTGAGTAATATAATCAAAATTTTCAGTGGGTTTTCTTCCCTTCAAGCTTTCAAGGGTTTCCCACTTATATTTGGTGTTTTATGTACTCTCTCATTCTTGTGTATGGTTGATCATGCTTAATATGCTCTTAATGGTTAATGAATGTTGATGTGATGCTTTAAATGGTATATACAACTTAAAGGAATTAATTAAAGGTTTTGAAGGATTGATTCATAGCCCCCTTAGTCCATTGTGTTTCCAACAATTGGTATCAGAGCAAATCCTTTTGAAGAAGTTTAATCACTTAAAGGAGATCCTTTAAAGCACTAAAATGGTGAGTCAATAGAGTGGCACTTCTACCAAATAAAGCTCCCTTGTTTGATGGATCAAACTATGCCTTTTGGAGCATCAGGATGAGGACTCATATCATGTCCTTAGGGTTTGATATTTGGTATTCTATGATAGATGGATATATTGTTCCTCAAACTCCTCCAACTTGTACTGTAGACAAGAAGGCAAATAATGACAACTCTAAGGCAATGAATGTAATCATGTGTGCACTAGCAAAGTTAGAACTTGTGAAGGTCTTGCATTACACATCAACTAAATCTATGTGGGAGAAATTGCATATCATCTATGAAAGAGATTCCAAGGTAAGGATAGAAAAACTCTAAACTTTCATAAATCAATTTGAAGGCCTAAAAATGAGTGAAGAGGAATTCATTGTTGTTTATCTACTTAGAGTTGGTAAAGTTGTCAACACGGAGGTACTCACTTCCTCAAAACTCAGCTCCTCCCCTTTTGCACTCATGGTGTCAACAATACCCTCCAATTTCTTTCCCAAGTCCTTAAGTGCGTCCATCTTGCAGTGATCTAGGGGTATAGTTCCTTTAGTCGGCTTTTGATCGAGCCTCGCAGGGTCTTGATTACTTTTGATTTCTTTTCCACCTTAGCTAGGATCTTGTCTCTTTCTCGCCCTATTCCCCTTATTTTTCTCTTGGAACTCCTTGAGTTTCATTTCAAGGGTGGCAACCAAGATGCTTGCCACTTTATCCCTATCAGTACAGTTGTCATACGCAGCTTCAGCGACTTGCGCGATGACCTTTACTTCTGCAAGAAGCTTAGTGTATCGAGCCATAATCTCAACAACCTTCATCTTGTTTTCTTTCTCTTGGCACACATGTGCCTCCTCTACGGATTCTAAAGCAAGTGGTCGCCTCTCCATTGTGAGAATGTGAGTCAGATCCTCCAGAAATTGCAAGGTTGATTCATACTTCTGATCGGGCGGTGCTAAATCAGGGTGCTTCAGACAATTACATCTGTAATCATCTCCACCTTCTTGGAGACTTCACGCACCTTATATTTTTCTTCCTTCATCTCACGCCTCAACTGAGCATTGATTAACTCCTCTTGCTTTAGGTCTTTTCTCTTCTCCACGAGCTCCTTTTTTTTCTCTAGTTCCTCCTCTAGGAATCTTACTCTATCATTTTCTCCCAAATAGTCTGGCCTCAATTTTGACTAAAACCTTGTTAAGCGTTACAAACCTATTCATTTGATAGTTGTTGAGCATTCACCAATGGATTTATTCCTTTGGTTTTGGCACCTTCATTAGCGCTCTCTGACTTACCTCAAATTATGGTTCATCCACGTGGGACTCAAACGCCCAAGATAACATCTTTCTTGTCCATGGGTATGCGCCTTCTTCATCAAACGATGACATAGCTAGGAGTTGCTCTGTTGGTATGGTGCTCTGGAAGCACATGCGTAACACCTTGCTAGGATCATCAATGTATCCCATTCCCTGCCCTTGTGCCACTACTATGCCTTTCCCACCTATTCGCACAACTTTATGGAAGCTAACTGCTAACTTGGGATTTTCTGCCCATACTGCCATACTCCTTCCCAACGATTTCTTCTTCTATTTATGTTATAATCTCATCCGCGCTTCTCTCCAACTCTTGTTCTACCAACTTCTTCATGATGCCTGTCACTTCTCTCTCTCCGGTGTCTCTACTTGCTCCTTGGTGAGGCTTGGGGTTCTTTGGTTCTTGGTGCTTACTTCTTCACTCACCCCTTGCCTTGAGCCTCAACTTCTTCCTCGTCATTCTTCTCCTCATCTTTCTTGTTATACTCCTCTTCATCTCCTTCTTCCTCAGAATCATGTATATCATTAGTGGATGGTCTTCACCTCCTTTAGGCTCGTCATCATCCTTTGTCACCGATGTAGGCATCTAGACTCTCCATTTCTTCTAATTCGCCTCATCTATCACCTTCTACTTCTTTCTTACTAGAGATTCTAGTATAGGAGATTCTTCTTTTCCTTCTCCTTAACAAACAACCTCTTCGTTGGTGACTCTTCATGGGTGAGGTGCTCTTCATGCTCCAATACCTCTTCTTTTAGGGTCCTTGCCTTGGTAGGAGACTTCTTTCTCCACGCGTAAGTGCTAGTCTTGCAATCGCTTCAGTGCACCCACTAATTGTGCCATCCGCACACTTGGTGCTTTCTTTCTTCTCTCTCTCTCTCTCTCTCTCTCTCTCTCTCTCTCTCTCTCTCTCTCTCTCTCTCTCTCTCTCTTCTTGGCGCAGCCTTCTTTCTTCCTATGGGGTCTTTTGGGATGGAGACATCATTCTCCAGGTATGCACCTTTCTCAAACTTTGGCCTTATGCAAAGATATATCCTTGTTGCAGCCCTTCCAACGATTGGCAGCATTATTGGTTTCATCATTTGAACCTCATGGGAGACATACTTCTCCATGTATGTGAGCTTTTAGGATACACGAGCTTTTGGCGTAGCTCACAGTGGTCTTGGTCTACCTCACTAAGGTCGAACCTTAGTCTTTTAGCTTCCTTGAACTTGTTGACCCCTACCTGGAAGTATTGCACGGTGAAGGAGAAGGGCAAACTTGCACCATGGACCTTTAGTCCCATTTGTTAAAGTAAATATGCCAATGCAGAAATGTTGGTATATTGAAAATTCTTCTTCTCCATCCACGAGCACAAGTAAACTACTCTGGGATCCTCCACTCTGCCTCGAATGCGTCACACATTCATTTATACCACTTCTCCAGTGCACCTTGTGAGTGGCCATCATGGTTTCACAAGTGTATTTTTCAAATCTCTTTGCGGGCAAGGGATCCTCATCTAGATACTCCCAAACAAACTTTTCTATCCCATCTGGCACTCTAATTTCTAAAAAGACAATGGTGAGGAGGACGTTACCAAATAATATATTTTCTCCCTCCTGTGCCGCTTTATGATCTCACCCGATGAAAGGACAAGTTATAGATGGTTCCCTCTAATATCCTCCGGCATACATTTAGCCATGCCTTGTTCACTTGTGTCCATCATTCCTGATCATTGAGCTTGGTCACCAAGTGCATGGCCATCCTCATAACAAGGTCTGGAATCTCGGTGATGTCAAAGTATCATGAACCCTTCTTGTAGTCATATGCTACTATAGTTTCCTTGATAGCCTCCTTATCGCTCAAAGTCATCATCTATACTTTCTCCTTCACAAATAAGGCCTATGAACTTGGATATCAACTATGGTGTTATGCGCATCTTGTGCCTCACAAAATAAAAGTGATCCTCATGCATGCGTGACATAAACCATTAATAAAGGCACTCTAGCTTGCCAAAGTAAGGCAACTCATACAGTTGTAATAATCCTGCCTTCTCCAATTTAACCTTCACCTCATCATTGTAAATAGGCATCCCATCTAGTGTCCTTTTATTAGTTGGGTGAACCAACTCTAGTGCCATTTCTTTCTCAGTTGTGCTCATGTGATGGTTATAATCACTCACAGTCATTTTCCTTAGATGTGACACCCATTCCTTTCCTACGAATACTTAATGTAGCCAAATTCTAACAAACTTGATATTCTCTACAAATAACATGAACTCCAAAAGAAATAAATCTCCTTCTTCGTTATTCAATAATGAATTACAATGTTTCCTAAATAGGAAAACAACTCCCAACTCAAGTTTGCTTAAGTAAACTCTAACTAACTCGACTAAATCTACTCTAGGTGGAAGAAATTACTATTTTTAGCAGTTTACTAAACCCTGTTATTCTTAGTAAGTTCACATGCTTATTAAATGCAGGCACAAAAATTGCCATGCATCTTTTACATCCCTAAATTAGAGGAATGCCAACTTTCTAACTCATAATGCAACTAATAGACTAGAATTAACTAATGCTCAAAAATAGGAAAAAATCAAACTACAACTTAAATCCTAATTTTTGGCCTCAAAATGGCAGATTTAGGGCCCTAAAATGTGTCGAAACTTGTCCCAAACCAGTAGGTTTGGTTTCATTGCATTTGTCTCATCAAAACATGTGGTTTAAAAAATAACGGACTCAAACGGACACCGGAGCTCAAGTTATGACCTTGTCAAGTTCCTGCTAATTCTAGCGCATCAATACTCCATCTGGGTATTGCATTTCTATTGCATACCATTCTTCATTGGAGCTCGTGACAAGTAACAGTTTGATTTCCTTTGCCCTTGCCCTTTGGTTTCTTCGGTGACATGGTTACTTTCTTGGGTGTCATGCTTTCTATCGGGATAAACTACGAACTCCTTACTTTGCTCTGTTACTCTCTACACTCCAAACTCAACTCCAAAGCTCAACTCCTGGAATAAATCCTTCTATCTCTCGTGCCCTAGCTACCAAACCCTAACTAGGAAAACCTTCCACAAGACGATGCACCACAAATAACCTTTCCTCACACTTGTGTACTCCTTCCTCTGGTTTGTAGATCCACTCTAGTCACACTCTTAGATTTCTCAGATTCTTCTTCCTTCGCACAAATTTCTCTCTAGATGCCCTAGTTTGCAAGAGCGCTTCAACTTCATAATAGCAAGATAGAATAATGACTTGCTTGACCTTGTATTTATAGTTTTTTCTTCCCTCCAATAATAAATGCTATGCCACCTACTAACGTACTTTAACATTAAATGCAGATTTTTTCACTAAGCCGACTTTAAGCGCCCTTACCCATGCGCCCAATCCTACGCGAAAATCCCTTTACAACCTTGGCGTGTAAAAATCTAATATGACCAAAGACTCTTATGTGCGGATCTACAGACCGAAGGCACTTCTTGTCCTTTACCTAATTTTTGCCCTCACCTACCTCATGTTATTCATGTGCTCTTCATCCTTTGTACGTGGTCTTTATTATAACCTTCTTGACACCATAATTCATTATCCACCGTTTCCTCACGCGCTTTTGCAACCTTACACGCTTCCTTCTACTGGGCCACTCAACTTGTATTGAGGCCTATACTTTGCTTTGCATTACTCCACCCCACACTAAAACAGATGTGTGGTCCTCTGCGCATACACAACCTTGGGAAAATAATGTGGTTATTGGCACACAAGGCACAAAATGAAACAAAAGAAGGGAACAAACAACGAGAAAGGGAAACACAAGAAAGAAAAGCATAAAGGGAAATTCTAAACTAATTGGCAACACTGCCTTATTACAAACACCATGAAGACTTATTTATAGTAGGGCTTTAGCCTACTCCCATTGAAATGACCTAGTAATCTCATCCCATCTAGCGTTTGTCTTGTGCAAGCGCCTAAATCAAGAATGTATGAGATGATGTAGGGTCCCAACCAATGGAATTTCAACTTCCCAGGATGGCGCAAATACTTGGAATCATACAACAACACCATCTACCCAACCTCAAACTTCTTGTTCTTAATATGACAATCATGCCATGCCTTTTGTCTTAATTTTTGTCTTCTGACTCCATCTAGCAAGTGATTGCCTTTCGTATAACTACATCAAATTATCAATCCTTTCTTCTAGCACTTTCTCATCAACTAACCCTCCTACATGTGTTGTACATAGTGATGGTAACACAAATTCAACTGGAAAAATATCTTTCACGCTAAACACCAATTGAAACGGTGTCGCCTTGTTCAACCTCTTGTAGGTTGTCCTGTATGCCCATAGAACAGGTGATACTTTATCATCCCAATATTGTCTTCCAACGTCACATATCTTAGTCAATGTGTGACTTTGTTATATTGTTAAATGCCTCAGTAGTTCCATTTGCTTTAGGGTGATAGGGGTAGTCTTATGATGGGCCACCATAAATTCTGCTAACATAATCCTAACCATTTCATTGAGAAAGTGTGTACCTCTATCACTTGTTAAGCTTAAAGGACAACCATACCTGCTGATTATGTTCTCCCATAAAAATCTAGTAGCTATCATTGTGGTGCAATCCTTTATATGTGCTGCCTCTACCCATTGTGTCAAGTAGTCAGTGCAAGTAATGATATACCGCGAACCAGTCCTTCACGCTATTTGGTAAAATTGGCCCTACAAAGTTGATTACCCATTTTTAAATGTTTCAACGTTGGCTATTGGTCATAAGGGTATTTCATCCCTATTTTTAGGTTTCTCAAGGTGTTGGCAGTGGTCACAGACCTTACAAAACTCAATACAATCCTAGTAGATGGTTTCCCACCAAAGCCCTGCTAGTAAAATCTTCCGTGTGGTAGCATTTCCTGCATAGTGTCCTCCTGTAATCCCACCATGCACTTCCTCCATAATTGCCATGTGCTCATGTTCCAATACGCATCAGCGCAAAACCTCATCATGACCTAACTTATACAGGTCTCCACTAATCAACATGTAGGGTGTGGCGCGTATTGCTAATTACTTTCTCTCTAGAGCCTTCATCCCTTCCTAAGCACCACACACGATTTAAAGAACACGTGATATCTTCCAAGTCCGAGTGTGAGTGTCATAACCTAAATAATTGTGCATTCGGCATGGTATCCTCAATGCTTTGTGCATCCTCCCCTGAGTTAATCCTTGATAAGTGGTCAAGTCCTGAATTGCTTTTCCCGGTTTTACAACCACTGTGAACTCAAACTCTTGGAATAATAGGACCCAACGACATATGCGCCCTTGCAAAACAAGCTTGTTGACTAAGTATTTCAATGCCATGTGGTCCGTGTAGAAAATAAATGGTGTTGCCACATGAATCGCTGCTGAACTTGTGCGGTGCATAGATCATAGAAAATGTTTCACACTCACCTTTGGTCATGTAATTGTCATTTCTGCTGGTGTCAACTTCCTACTTGCAAAGCACAAGGGATGATCAACAATTCCCTCACCAAGTTGTGCTAGTAATGATCCCATAGTTGTCCCTGAGGCATCAACATGCACATGAAAAGGCTTATCCCAAGAAGGAAAATGTAATATGGGCGCCGTGACAAGCCTATCCTTCAAAGTGTCAAATGCCTTCTGCTGCGCCTCTCCCCAATGAAAGGCACTATTGTGTTTTAGCAATTCCTCCAAAGGCATGGTGATCTTGGCGTACCCCTTGATAAATTTCATGTGATACCCCATATGCCCAAGGAATCCACGCCTCGCGCTTTGACTAGTAGGCTCCCCTAATCCCACAATAATTGTAACTTTAACGTGATCCACTAGTAAACCTTCTTTGCATATAATATGTCCTAACAGGGTTCCAAATGGAGTAACAAAGACACATTTCTTAATGTTGAGGGATATCCTCAATTTTTGACATCTCTCAAACATCAGCCTCAAATTTTCACAATGGTCTTTCACCAGTCCATACATAGTCTATTCATCCAGGTAAACTTGAAGAAACTTATGGATGAATTCTTGAAATGTGTGTACCACGATGCGTGAGAACATAACCGTGTAGGAAAAACTTCCCCATTTAGTGGTGAAAGTTGTCTTTCTCTAGTCTTCCTTTACAATCTTGACTTGGTGATACCTTGAGAACCCATCCGTGAAAGAGTAGACTTTTCGCCCAGCTACTCCCTCCAAAATTTCTTCAGTAAAGGGGGTTGGGAAAGGATTGATGACACATACTACATTTAGATCCCTGTAGTCAACACAAATTCTTATCCTCCCATCCTTCTTGATACTGATGACCATTGGGATTATCCATTCGATTCTTCCATTGCCTCAATGATACCAAATGCTATCATCTTGTCTATTTCTTCCTTGACCCGTACACACAAATTTGGATTCATCGATAAGGCCTCTTCTAAATCAAGCGTGCACCTTCCTTCAACTTGATCTTCATCTCCCCTAAGGAATGGTGGATGCCTTTGAGTTCATGATACCCATGAGGGAATAAATCCTGGAACTCACACAATAGATCAATGACCTTTGAAACTTCTTTTTTCGACCAATAGTCCCCAATGATAGCTTCCTTAGGTTTTGTCTCCATCCCAATGTTAACCTTATTTATTTTCAAGGGATCATGGTAGGCGCGTTCTCACTCATCAACGTTGTCTATGAATTTGCATGTACCTTTAGAATGGCTAACATCCAAAGTTTCCATTTCTTCTCTGTCTACTACATAGACCATTTTTCCTTTTTCTTTTTCCATGCATGCATGCTCAAGTTGTACTTCCTCTTATTCTTCTTCATTGAGGCGCATCTCCAAATCAGGCTCACCCAAAGAACTCTAATAGCCTATCCTTTGCCATAGCACTATCTCCCATTGTAAGGCACTTGATTACTTGCAACACCTTATCTACTGATGGTGCTCCTATACTCGAAAGCTTGAATGAGATCAGCCATCAACTCCTACCAATTACCTTTGACGATGCATCTTTGAATAAATATACAGCGCACTCACACAACTTTGTAAGGTGGAATATAACTTATACACCCATAAGAAAGGTAGTAATGATTCTGTACTCCCATCCAGGCCTTCTCACACGCTTGGATATGAAATGAGGTGGTCTCTTTACCATGGTAGTCTTGTATGATCGTGGGCACATTGCTCCTAGAGAACCTTACAGAAAATGTGATCCTTACCTCGCGCCATTCTAGGAGGCTCTCCCGATGTGTAGCCCACCAGCACGCTATAGTTCGAGTAAGTTATAATTGAGCATTCCCCTTCTCTCATCCTCATCCTTCCATTGAGCCTCCATTTCTCGCAAGAAAATTTAGGGTATGCTCCTCTATATTAACTTGGTAACTTCTTCCCTCCGGGCGCTTGACTGAGCATGCCTTTTTACCCTTGTTAAAAATCCTCTCAACTGTCACCCAATCAACTTATAAGTCCCATGCGCCTAATTGGCGCATGCCATGCTAGTGGTATCACTCAAGGATTAAGCATCTTCAAATTGGATAACTCCCTCTGTGGGATGAATTATCTCAGGATATCTGATGGAGCACACATAGATTCTATCAAGGACTTCTTCTCCTAAGGGCTCAGTATAGGGCGTTGACTTCCCATCTATTAAAGGGATGATCACCCTTTCTTCCTTGTTCTTAAAGCTGATATACCCTTTGTTAAACCGTAGTTCAACATTTTTCTTATAACACCAAAGGCACCCAAACAACGCTGGAAAGTTGTGCACGCCTGAGCAAGCGCTAAGACTTCAAAGTCTCTAGTGAACTTGGCCCCTTGAATGGTGATAATTACATCCTTGAACCCCAAAGGGCATTTTCTTAGTCTTTATTTCCATATACAACACATTCGAAGATGACTGTAATACATGTCTTCCCATTTGATGTCAAACATCTAAGGTAAGAAAACTAACCTCTACTCCCGTGTCGATGAGGATATTACTCATAAGCCATCCATCAACAACCGCATTCAAAGTAATCTCCTTATCATAGTCAAGGATGTGAGGAGGAAGGTTTGCATGCAAAACCTGCCTTTCACGCTCTGCTCCGGTGTGTGATACCTTCTCCCTCAGCCATTCTCCTAACAATGGAATAATATTCTCTTGCCTTAACATCCTACATACTTCCTTGACTTCATCCAAGTCACCCTTTGGAGCCTCGGTATTCTTCCTTTGCTCCAACTACTTTGATTGCTCCTTTAGACATTAGATCTCCCCTTACAAACTTTGAATCACGTCCATAGTCTCTTGGTACACCTCCTTCGATGAGAAGGGTTCGGATACTTTCCATGTATCACTTCCTCCCTTAAAACTAGTTTCCTTTGTCTTGGCATATCCACGGTGCACGCGGCCTCTGCTTGCGTTGTCACCAAGTCAGTTCTAGCCTTGACTCACGCGCCACTCGTGGCATCCACTGTGAATCGGCCTTCTTGATGCTCACCATCCCAACACCTTTGTCTTTCGGTGTTGCTAGTTCATATGCTCATAAATCTCTGGACACTCTTCATACTTATGTTTCTTTCCACACCATGAGCATTATAATAGATCAGGACACTCACATTTGTAATGCTCTATAGATCCATAGTTATAACAGGTTCCTCACGGGAACTCACTTCATCCTCCACCATGGTTACTGTAACCACAAAATCCTCCACGAAAACCTCTTCCATGCGCTCCTCCATCTACGCGCCCTTCATAACGATGATCATCATCCTTGGAACTACTTGCAAGGCTAGTCTGGCACACACCAAGATCAATAACATCATGGATCTAATCAATCAGTCTACAATCCTTAGTATCATGGGTCATAGAGGTACAGATCTTATAATAGCAAGAAACATTCTTGTAGATTGCGCTCTGTAGTAGAGGGCATCTACTTACATCATGATCCCCACGGTAAATTTCATAGTCTACCGCTACGACGCATTGTCCGAGGCTTTCAAGGGCAATTATCCTTTACATGCCCTTCTACTTCACAGTCTGTACACCAAAGCCCACTACGAACCTCATGTGCTAAGTTTGCAGACAGCTTCTCCAAATACTTGGCCATTGCAACATTTTGAGCCTCTAGAAAAGTACTAACACCAATATCAACGCTCCCAACGGCCTCAACGTGTAGGGCAGCTTCCAATGCCTCACGCGGGTCTGTGAAAGTTTTGTGTGACAGAGCCCTTCTAAACAATGTTATCAATCCTCCAAAAACCATTGTGCATGTTGAGAAGGATGTATGTCATAGGATAGTTTTGACAAGAGAGTCTTGAAATGTGTGTCATACTCTCACACACTCTGTCATTCCCTATTGGATCTCCTTCAGAGCATTGATGCTCTTTTGCTTTAACTCGGGATATGGAACTCTGCTAGGAAGGCATTCTTCAACGCGGTGTAGTCTACCACCATCGATGGGGTCATACTTCCTATACCAACTATGCGTGCACCCTTGTAACGTTGTTACAAATTGACTTGCCTTCTGCTCTGGGGTAGTGATCCCTTTCACGCGCCATAGTAATTCACACTTGTGCACATGCTCTGTAGCATCCTCAATACCCCTATAGTCTAGTAAATGCAAAGACATCTCAAAGAATACTTGTGGAGGTGGTTGAGGCCCTTGTCCTCCTGATCCAGAGCCTTGGTTTCCTCTAGTGTTTCCTCCACCATTAGATCCATTGGATCCACCAGGTCTCATTCCTCCTATTCCACTAGATCCTCCAGATCCACTAGGTCCACTAGGTCTTCCAACCCCTACACCACCAGATCCACCTCCTGCAGTTGGCAAATTACCGAAGTGGTCATGCCAAGTGTTCCCAACATCCCACTGAACTGCATGCCAATGGTTTGTGATATTGTGCCACTACCAGTTGTGTATCCCACGCCACTCCCAAACATGATACCTAAACCTTGCATACTTTCACCTTGTCCAAAAAAATCCTCTAAATACCATAATGGTCTACGTAACCATGGATGTTCCAAACAAGACATTATATCTCTTGGGCATATACTCTCGGTTACTCTCACCAATGCTAACTAGGTTAGCAGATACTTCTTCCTTGATTTGGAAAACCAAGCGCAGGGGTTGGTCATCAGGTGGGTTCAAATGCATGTCGACGGCTCTCCTTTCTTGATACAAAATTTCTCATGAGAAGTGAAGGGGCTTCTCTCCCACACTTGCCAAGATGGGGTAGCATAGACTGCTCAGGTTTCACATCCTCTACGTGAACCTCAACTCCTTCCCACAACGTCTGCCTCCATAGATCCATCACACTTGCAACCTCACGTTGTCTAGTCATCTCCCTTTCATGAGCTTCGTTATACTTGAGTCGTCTCTCCTCCCTTTCCTTTTCAAATTTGTAATGTCCGCCATCTTCCTCCACCCTAGCTTCCTCTCCCAACACTCAGATGAGCTTAGCCGGCCATGGAAAATGCCTCTAAACTTAAGGTAATAACCAAGATCTTCATAGCCAAAGGAATAACATGCAAAAATGATCCTCTGGGCTCCCTCAGAAACTCAAACTCAACAACTTCTGGGCAAGAATACGTAGAAATGGTGTATTCAAGAGTATAACTGGTCAACACTCTTTTCCACCAGTGATCAACATATATGTGTCCAAGTCGGATCTACATCCCTGACCTCGATAATCATCTTGGGTCCATACGCACTTTCGTAGTACCGAACTTGATCTGGATGCATATGTTGAAAGCCATTCATATAGTTCTACTAGAAAACAACAAAAGAATGTCTCATATAACTCATGGTATAGGTTCTCTTCTACCCATCTACGCGCATTGAACTTAGGTCCGGTGCTTTAAATCTTTGAGCAAACTTGTCATCTGTGCTCTTGAAGCATGTTTCAACACTTTCTAAAGTCAGACGTTCTATCATCACACATCATAGGGATGAAGATGAATGTTATTTCTCACAACAACTTTGAAAAGATATCTCGGTAACCAATATGTAGTCATTTTTATACCCTTAGACCAATAGTCTAATTCCATGCGCACCGACCTATCACCCAGTGGGTGCTGGGCGCTTGCTCGAGGTACGCACGGGCGCCGAGTCTCTCCTTTATGTGAGTCTTGTGAGAATGCATCATCTTATGATAGGTATTCAAGTGTAAGTGAATAGAAAAGAACCATGCATTATTTTGAGAACCTAGGACAAGTTGTCATCTCATTGCATCCAGAAGAGAAATAACAAAAGCATATGGAAATGATTCATACCCAAAGGAAATGCATAAAGATTATACCTATGAACATATATAGGCCTTAAAACAGAGCCTTTCATTGATAATAACATGTTCAATAAGCACATTACATCCCTTGGAGTCATAACAAACCCTCATATAACAATGTAGAGCTAAGTCATGCATCAGAGCTACACTATGTTCATCACATTACAAAGATGAATACAAACCCATCCCTCTAAGTGTGCCATCAATCCTATACTTTCTCTAATCCTAGCCCATATAATTCTTCATTGTATTGTTGCAGAGCTTCACCTCTCTTCCACTAGTCTACCACACTAATCACTCTCTATCTTGCCTCAGCACACATACCCATTGCCCTTTCTACCATCCACACACTCAATATATAGCTTTCCTACCTCCACCGCCATGCCTTCTGAGGTAACAGATTGGCTGCCAAGTGTCTAAGTGGTCCTCCAATGGAGCATGCCTCCTTTGATCGAGCTCTCCACTATGTGCAATGATGCTCTTTTGGAACCTTCCATCACATGCATGGAATATTCCCTTTTGATCCTACAATCACCAGTGGCACCTTATCCACTTCGCATGCTAGAAGGGTCACGCTTTTCTCGGTGTTGCTTGGGATGTTGAATATGGCTAAGTCCAAAACTGTCTTGCCTCACGCATGTGCACCGTGTGTTTTTTCAAAACCCGGCTAGAACCCCTTCGCCGCGCACCTTCAACCCCATGCACCTTTCTTTAAACGGATCATGTGCACCCACGCACCTTCTTGTACTTGGCCAATATTCTGGGGCCCAACATAGTCTAATGCATCAAGGTATGAAAGAAATTTCAATGGATATTGTTACACTTGTAATGGCTTTGGACATAAATCGAAGGCGTGTATAATATTTTTCAAAGATGATCACCCATGGAGGGATAGTAGAGATGATCAGTCAAAGAACATCACTTTTTACAATTTTCATGAGAAGGGCCACATAACTAGATATTTGTCTTCATGAACCACAAGACAAAGTTGGAGAAATGAAGGTAAGAAGGATGTTGTATGTTTCAATTGTAATCATGTTGGACACATTGCTAGACATTGTTATTAGGAGACACCTAGATAGAGTTGGAGAGATAGAGCACCTAGAGGTAAGAGTCAAATTGTTTTCTTTAATTGTAACAATGTGGGGCATATTGCAAGATTATATAAATGGAGGATGAATGGCTATGAAAAGAAGACATTTATGAATCCTAACTATGTTGAGAAAATGAAGGAAGAACCTAAAGAAATGAAGGTTCTAAGTAGTAGCTTATTCTAGTTATGATGAGCATAGGAGTCGCTTTACTCGAGGTAAACCCCCGAGAAGTGTTGTTATCTGCTCAAGAAGACTACCATGTAGATGATAGAGAAGTAAAGGTTCAACAACTAAGGAAGTTGATGCTAGAAATTGGTGTCCTATCCCATGAGGACATGGAATTTTTACATTATTAAATTCAACCAGGCGTATGGGATGCCTCCATTAGGCTTCATAGAGTCATATTTTTGTCTAATAAAGATTAAGGTTTGTTGAGCTTGTATGGTTGAAGTAATTGACATATAGAAAATATGGAAAGGTCTCATAAAATATAATCCAAGAAGATAAAGGTATGTTGTTAATGATCATTTCCTTGTGAATACAGTAAAAGAAATCCTTGAAGTCTTGTTCTGTGATAGTGGTATGTACTCTTATGAAGATGGTTAAGGGTTATTTCGGTCATGCTATTATCAGTAGGCCTTATAGAGAAACATGAAGTTATGATGGTCTTTATATCTAGGATTTCATCGGTTGAAGTAAATGTGTTTGAGCATATCATCTCGGGGGGGAGGTTCCATCATAAGTTAGTTGGTCATGAACTATAAATGTGTCTTCCAAGGTTATATGGGTTGTTCATCATGTGTTTCCATTTTTCTTATGAGATGGGTGTAACTCTTGGTTGTGTGACTTTGTTCTCGTGTTCTCAAGTCATATTAGTGATGTTGTAGCCATGGGAAGGACTACATATGTTATCTCAAGGTTTGTTGCAGATGTGTGAAGAAGATGAAGATGTCATAGGAGGTTCTTAAGGATAAAAATGAAGGTTGACATGTTTAGTCTTTGACGGTGAGCAAGGATGTTGGATTCATGAAGAGCAAGTCATTCATTTTGTATGATGACTTGATCAAACCATCAAAGGCAAGGTGAAATGGTGAATTCTAGGTGCGTATACGAGATGCTTGGAGTCCTGCAGTAGTATCTCAAGTAGGAGTATAGAGTGCAAGAGGGTTTACAAGGCTATAGAAGCCTAAAGTGAATATTTACATCTTGATGGACTATAGAGACATCATAACCTAAGGTATGCTCCTTGAGTTTTATTCCTTGAAGAGGTAATTGTGCGATAAGAGTGAGCATGTCTTGTTATAATTTGTACATGAATATTCTTGATGTTTTGTATTGATGCATGAGGTTGAGGGGGCTAGAGTGCTCATTACCCTTAAGATGTGAAGTGGGAGTATTGCGGGACTTATATGGTTGAAGAATGCATCATGAGAAGGTACTACAAGATGTTGTGTACTACAATAGTGGGCTACAAGTGTTTGAGGACTCCATAAGTCAAGGAAAGCTTGTATTGATCTTCAAATAGGTGTATAAGGTGTCAAGGAGGCTAGTTAGGTAGATTTATTGATGTTTGTAAGTGTAGTTGTAGGGGAGCAATTCATGAGCTCAATTAGTTGGGATAACATGTAAAGGAGGAAAAGAACACTAAAAAGATGTTTTAGGGTGAGGTATCTGGTATGAATCATCTCCATGGATTTTGTGTAAGGAATGTGTTTGTGTTTCTACTTAGACAAATAGAGGATGTTGGAATGATGATAAGGGGAGTCCTTGGATGGTGTTTCATGTGTTGACTATGCTCCTGTAGCAAGGATAAGTTTGGCATTTTTGGTCCGAAGATATGCTTTAGGGATCCTAGTCCTAAAGGTTGCTAGCATTCTACATATGGAAAACTCAAGTCTATTTTGGGTATCTTTAGTTGAGATTAGTTTGAAAAGGAACTATAAATGATGATTTGACTCAAAAATTAGAATTGTTGACATGTGTATGTGTGATATGCTTATGCCCAGGGGGAGCTATAGTGCTCTCATGAAGCCAAAACATAGTCAATAAGAAGCAAAAATGGTCTTTGGGATTGTTTGTTAATTTGGTTGATGTTTCCAAACAAAATATGCTCCTAATATGTTGATGACGATGAATAATATGTGCTACATGTATGTGCTTTGTCATTAATGTAAAAAGGGGGTACTAGGTTGTTTTCCATTAATGACAAAGGGGGAGATTGTTGGCCTATGTGCGCTAGTGTTTCCCTTGATGTAATAGGATCATTAATGACAAAGGAGGATGATTAGGAGTGTAATATGATGCTTGAAATTATGATGACATGGGAAAACAAGTTGTGACATGGTTGTAAGAGTGAAGAAGGTGAGAGTTGCTTGGTCTAGTAGGCCTATTCAGGAGGCCTAGTCGGCTTAGGTGATGGTGCATGGGGAATAGAGATACATAGTGGCTTGAGAAGCATGGTAGAGGTGTGGAGAACATGAGGAGAGTGTGTTGAGACACTCACATAGGTCTCAGAGGGTGATTTTGAGCATGTGTGTAGGTCTTCTTCATCTAGAACTAGTCCATGTGTTTGGTGGTCTAATGGAGTATAATCATCGATTCTGAGCTATGTGGGCCCATGAAGGCATGCAGAGGAGTGAGGCATGTTGTCTCAAGGATGTTAGGGCCTTTTAAAGAAGTTTTAAGCTAAAGGATAATGTTCACCTACTGTTTTGGTCCAAATGTGGCTTATTCTTATGACCTAGTTAGGCAAGTCTTAGTGGTTGAGAAGATGCAGAGCTAAGTATTATCGGGTGAGCATTGGATAAATTGAGAGAGGTTTTCTTGGTGCCGTGGGAAAAATTTTAGGTCAAGTATGTTGTGATTTGCTCAAGCTATGAGGTTTTGAGCAAAATCGAGCTCAAGAAAGTGAGTTTTCCGGCTCAAAGGGAAATGTTTTGTATAGGTTGGCACATGTAAAGTATGCATGTGACCATGATCCTTGTAGGTATGTTGAGGTATGGAGTTAAGAAGGTTTGAGTTGGAATGAGACCAAATGAGGGTCTAAGCTTTATGAACGATTGTTAAGAAGCCAAGGAGGTTAAAACCCAAGTTAAACCATAGTTCATGAGCGATGGAGGAAATATTCTTAGTATGAGCCCTAAATTCATTATATCATTAAATGTGATGATTGTAGAATGGAAAAGACTATCCAATATTTCGGATGGTGGTGGTTTGGAGTCTTGATTGTAGGTGGAGCCCACTTGAATGTGCTTGTTTCCACGAAAGTTTGATTTACTCTTAGGTTTTCCACTTGAACTATGAACTAAATTGGTTTTCTAAGTATATGGGGAATTATTATAGATGTTTTAAGTGATTTTAAAGCTTGGTAAAGTCATTTGGAGGTGCATGACAGTCCAAATAAGAAGACTTATTTTAGGTCTAGAAGAAATTTTTAGCAATCATGGAAGAACAGGGTTCTTGGGCATGTATGGCCTGATTTGATGAGTACAATGGCCATGGAGGTATTTTACACATCCAATGTGGCATGATGCATACTTTTTTGAGTTCTTCATGTCATTTTTGGTAGCATGGTTAAGGTCACAAGTTGACCTACTTGGCAGGGTTTCAAGAAAATTTAGATTCCTTGATGAAATTGGTCCAGAAAGACCAATATTTTGGATTGAATGATGATGACTATCCATTGAAGAGTGATGAGGGGAATTTTTTAATCCTATTCCATACATTTATAGGTCTTGAAAGTGTCAGAAAGGGTGCAAGAAGGTCCTACTTCCAAGGCTGTTTACGGGCAACATATGTAGCTTGAAGGAGAAAGTTATTTTGATGGCTTTGAGGGTTGAGTCATGATATCTAACATGGTTTGAAGTGTTCCTTGGATCATTGTATTTCCAATGATTGGTTTCATGCCATGGTTGAGGTTTTTGTGAGAGCTAGGTCTTCGTCTTTGAAGACCGGCCTGCTGGAGGTGCTTGGTTTGAGTAGGAAGTAGACCTACTTGGTAGTGATATGGAGAAATTGAATGATGCAAAAGTTATTGAACCTATGGGAGATGTTGAAAGGGTGTTTGATGCAACCAGAATTTACTAGATTACACCCTAGAAGCGGCGACACATCACTCGGCCTAGGCGAGTGCTCACTGAAGTGTGCAAAGGTACCATGTCCCTCCTTAGGGTTGTTGTAGTAGGATGTTAACGTGACGAAGGAAGAAACATATAGATCCATAACTAATCCATCATTCTACAATGCATGCCATATTCAGATCTATGAAAGAAAAAACTTAAAAATAATCATGATTGAAACAAGAACATGCATTACTCAATTACACACAGGAATGACACTTAGATTCAACTAATAACTCCCATCTATTAATAAACATAGAAGCTCCTTACAATAATGGCATTCTATACCGATGTGTGCATGGATCTGTTATAGTAATCCAATCATTACCTCTTACACTCTGCATATTCCTATATATCTCTCCTCTCTATATCTCTATATATACTACTATGTGATTCACATCATATATATAGGGTGGGGACTTTCCCTTCACCACTTATCTATTCCAAAAATAGGCCGCATGCTATTAATAGCCACACGCCATTTACAAGAATAGCCACACATGTAAATGTGCTATCTATAGAACTCTTTTAGTTAATCAAGTGACAATCATATTCTTAGCTCGTCTTCATGCAAAATGCTTTGATCCGATCCTCTAAAGATAGACAATACATGACGCGCATGTCTCTGCATCATTGGTGTGTTCCGCACGCCATCTTCTAAAAATAGGTCTTCATGCTCAAAATTGACTAAGTCCTAAATGTTAAACTTTCCCTCCATGCGCGGGTTCTTCCTATCCATTTGCACCCTTAAACCTGGCCTGTTTTCCCATGCGGACTTCTTGTGTGAGTTATGTCAAGTGTTCTCTGATCAACATTACCCCACACTAATCTCATTTTCACCCCGACAATGGGTATCTTCAAAAATTGAAGTAAAGAATATAAGAATGGAAAGAATAAGAATGAAAGAATGTAGATGAATAAAGAAGTTTTATGAGGTAGCCTCCTCTGTATCAGTTTGAAGTATCAACTCTGGATACTCCTCCTTTATTTCAGCCTCCAAGGCCTACCATTCAAGCGAGTGCTTGTTCTAATTTTTCTGGAATGTCCACAACAATGGACTCCAATTCATCCCTCACAATCTCCCCTTTTTCATTTTGCAGAACCAACACAATGCTAGACATTGAGGTCATTCTTCCTTCTAGAAGATCCATATTCTATGCAATGAGCTTCCCAAGCTCTTCCAGGTCGAGTCTTGTGTGGCTCTTATGTTGCTGCCAAGGCCTCGTGCTTCTGCTTAACCATTGACAATCTTTCTACATGCCCAATGTTTCATCCTTCATTTCTCTCTAGACCTCATTGTTTTCTTCCAGGGTCTTTATATTGATAAGCACCTCTAGAGCTGTGCAGATGTTCAAAGCTTGGTCTGTGTTCTTTAATACTTCTTGTAGAAGTGCACTGTAGTATCCCCCTTATAAGATGCAATCTTTCACATTCGAGGAGGCTTTCTCTCGCTCGCCTCTTGTTCTAGATTCCTTGGCACTGACATGTGCAGAGGTTCATCTTCAAGTACCAGGTCCACCAACTTTCCTACATAATGTATCACTAAGGGAAACATCTGTGGTACCTTGGGCTCCAAGTGTGGCCTAGCTCTTATGACATTATCTCCAATATCCTCTGCGATGTTGATAAATACTTTGTTCTTCTTCTATGCTAAGTCCCTCTCTTGCGTTATGTGTGTTATCTTTACATCCTTTGTCTTTAGCTCCTCACGTAATGCTCTTATCATTACAACTTTGTCCATGTTTCTCCTAGCAACTTTAGTAGAAACCTTCACCAATGTGTTGTTGACCTGCTCATCTGACATGACAATAGGCTTTACCATCATATGTCTAGCTTGGGGTGCCTTTTTCATCCATCTCGACATGCATGAATCCTCACATACATCAAAGTCAGGCTCATCCATATGGGTGTGCATTGACCATGATAGTTACTTTTGAGTGCGAATGGTCACCATATCCCCATCCATTAATTCCTAACCAAATAAATCCTTTTGTTCTATAGTTCTTTGGAAACATGTGCGGATGATTTTTCTAGTGTCCTCTACATAGCCCATGATTGGTGCACTGTGTTCCCCACTCATCCTCTTCGATCTAGGTCCCTTGGGAATTATAGCTTCAAGGTTAGGATCTTGTCTCATTACACCTTGAGCAGTCACATGCGTGGATCCAGAGGTTTCCTTCTCTCATTCTTCTTATCCTTATCTCTTCATCTTTTTTCTCTTCCTCATTCTGTGGCTCATCTTCTTGCTCGAGTGGGGTAGGAGATGCATGCTCACTCTCCCTTGATTCCTCCGCTTCTTCATCCAACTTCAACTTTCTTCTCCTCTTTGGCTCAAGTGGTCTCCTTGTGTGGAGAGAGACGAGGTGATTTCCTTACCATTTGTGGGGTTCCACCTTGAGTCCTTGTGTGTCTGAACACTTTCTTAAATCTGTGCTCCCCTTGCTCAACCTTTGTATCTTCCTCTTCGTCTTGTCCCTGAGGTGGAGTGGTCATGTACTATGACTCTTCTTTGTCATATGGTTGCTTTCTTTTGTGCTCCAAGCCTCCACTATCTTCACGCTCCTCTTCTTCATCCTCTACTTCAACAGTTTCTATGGGCCTTTGTGCTGGTATGTTTTCCATTGTGTGCTTACCCTTCAGTGGCCCTGGGAGTGCAAATTCATTCTCCACATACTTATTGTTCTCTATCTTGGGCTTCAGCTGAAGATACACTAATGCTACCCCTATATCTGCTACAACTAGACTTATTGGCTTAATATTCAATACCTCTAAAATGAGCCTCTCGACATAGGCACTTCTTCCGGATACACATACTTTTTCCTCAACGTGTGGTAGTCATAGTCTACCTTATCTACATTGAATGCCTCATCGCGTGTCCGTGAATCTATGAAACATGAATAAATGCTTGGAAATACCTTACGGTGAATGCGTAAGGTAATTTTACACAAGGGATCAGACTCCATCTCTCATTGGGAAATGTGCATGATGCGAAATGATAGTATACAACAAACTAAACTTCCTTTCCAACCACCGAAGGCAAGTCCTTAGGGATGCACCATTCTTCCTCAAAAGCCACGGAGCCTATCATACCACTTCTCAGCCCATTGCTTAACCTACTCTGTCATGGATCCCTCACATAAGTACTTCTTGAAGTGCTCTGCAGGTGATTTGTGTTCCATTGGATACTCCCATACCTTCTCCTTTGGTCCATCAGGTACTCGATCTCCATGAACACTAGTGATAACAGAACAACTCCAAAGCTGATATTTCCTCCTGTGCGCGCTTCTTCAACAATTGTCTCTACAATATACCACGAAATGTTGTAGACTACTCCTTTAGACATCTTTTTGGCAATGTGTAGCCACATGGTGTTCACTTGTGACCACCTTTCTTGGTCATTGAGCTTTGTAATGAGATGTGCGCCGCTTGTACAACTGGATACTTATTTAGTTTGTCGATGTCCATACCGCATGCGGACCCTTTGTATATCCCAACTCCTTTCTGGTCTCTAATATTGTGGTTTTATCTGTCAGATCATCTCAAAATCATCTCCTATGCCTTTCAACCCCTTACCATGGAGATGAGCGTGGCTGAAATTCTGACTCTACATCCTGCAAAGTAGAAAAAATCCTTGTGCACTCTACTCATGAGCCACTGGTACAAGGGATCATACTTCCCAAAATAAGGAGCTCATAAAGTTGGTAAACTCCCATCTTCTACAAAAGCTTCTCACCAACATTGTCATACACTGGCATATCATTTGCCATGCGTTTATTTGTCTTCATGTTCAACAACATGTCAAGCTCCTTCTTGTTCTCTATGGTACGGTGATTGTACTCACTCACTTTGATTTTCCTTATGTGAGAATCCCTAGATAACCCCTCGGTGTATCCTAGGTCAAAAAAATTGCTTTCTGAGCCTAACTCCTCTCTATCACCTCTGCTTCCCTCCGCTGCAACTAACCATTTCACCAACTTTTAGGGACATCAAGCTTCTTTTGCAAATCAAACCCTAGTCATTCAAGCATGCCCTAGGTGGAAACTTTACCTAACTCCTCTCTGTCACCTTGCCCAAACCCTTCACTGGGAAACACAATCACTCGGTTACACACCTCTTCTTAAATTGTCCTTGGTCACTCGCTCTTTGCACTTGGCTTCTTTCAAATACTCTTAGTCGCAATGGTAAAAATGAATTTGCATCCCATCCATATATAGTTTTTTTCAAATTTTGATGCATTTATTGCTCCTTCACCTACCAAATATCCTCTCATTCATTGACCAAATTTGTTCATTCTGCGTGGTATATCTTCATGCCCCAGCTATAACCTTCTAGAACACCTTCCTACCCTTTGGTCACAAGACTTCTCTTCAATGCGTGCCCTTACACCCGAGTACCTCATCACTATACCTTCTCTGGTAGTTATCATGGCCTCTACTTACCTTGTGTTATACTATTCTTTCATTCATCTCCATCCTTGGTCACTTTTGAGAAGCAATCTTCTTTTGACTTAAAGCACACTCGTAGTAGCTTATTCCTTTCACCTTTCAATTCCCACAGTCTTGTACCTAGATATCAACAACCACCCCACACTAAAAGGATGTGTAGTCCTTTGCACATAAACATTATTCACATAATAATTAGCTTTATGCATGCAAGCGCGCTTATTACACAAGAACAACAACTAAATTGACAAAGCATAGCGACAATGAAGGAAATACATTAAGGAAATACAAAATTGAAAACCTAATCTAAATGGAAAACTACCTTATTACAAACACCAAGAAGACTTATTTATAGTAGGGCTTCAGCCTACTCCCGTTAAAGTAATCGGGTAATTCGTGTTCCATCAAGTGCTTCTAACTGGAAAGCACCTAATTCAAGTATGTAAGTGATGACATACGACCCCAACCAATGTACTTTGAGCTTTCCTGGATGGCACAAGAACTTAGAGTCATAAAGAAGTACCATTTTTCCAATCTCAAACTTCTTATCCCTTATGTTTTTGTCATGCCATGCTTTCTACCTAGCCTTTTCCTACTTCTGACTCCATCATGCTATGGCTCATCGCTCATCCAAGTTGAATCATCTTCTCAATATGCTCTTCTAAAGCCTACTCATCATCTAGACCTCCAACGTGCAATGCACAAAGAAGGTAACATAAACTCTATAGGAAGAATGGATTTTGTGCCAAACACCAACTAAAATGGCATGGCTTTGTTCAATCTCTTATAAGTTGTTCTATATGCCCAAAGAACAACCTGACACTTTATCATCCCAATCCTTTCTTCCAACATCAATTTTTTTGTCAATGTCTGGCTCAAAATCTTGTTGAAAGCCTTAGCAGTTCCATTTTCCTAAGGGTGATAAGGTGTAGTCTTATGGTGAGCAACCATAAACTCATCTAATAGGATCTTGATGGTTTCATTTAAAAAGTGTGTACCCCTATCACTTGTCAAACTTAAAGGACATCCATACCTTGTAAGAACATTCTCCCATAGAAACCTAACTTGTTGTAGCTGGCATGCAGTCAATACCCTTGTAGGTGTTGCTTTGGCCCATCGTGTGAGATAATCTGTGCAAGTAATGATATAGCACGATCCAGTCCTACGTGCGGCTGGCAAAATAGGTCCTACAAATTCGATGGCCCATTTCTCAAATGGTTCGACACTAGTAATTGGTCTCAAAGGAATCTCATCTCTTTTCCTAGTTTTCCTAGGCGTTGATAATGGTCACATGCCTTACAATATTCTTTATAGTCTTTATACAATGTCTCCCACCATAATCCAACAAGTAGGATCTTCGGGTAGTTGCGTCACCTGCATAATGGCCTCCTACAATACCACCATGGGCTTCTTCCATAATATCCTTGCGCTCATGCTCTAATACACAACGGCATAATACTTCATCTCTGCCTAACTTGTAGAGGTCACCATTGATTAACATAAATATTGCATGCATGCATATAACAAGCCGTTTTTTTCTAATTCCTTCATTCCTTTTGGTGCCACACCAGTCTGTAGAAAGACAACAATGTCTTCTAATTCTGATGGTGCACGTTGTAACCTATATAACTAGGCATCTAACATGGTTTCTTCAATTGTCTGTGCTTCCTCTCCTGAGTTAATTCTAGACAAGTGGTTTGGTCCAGAGTTACTTTTCCCTAGCTTCACCACAACTGTGAAGTCAAACTCTTGAAATAAGAGTACCCATCTGCATATGTGCCCCTGTAAGATGGGCTTATTTACCAAGTACTTCAATTCCATGTGATCCGTATAGAATACAAATGGTGTATAGCTAGAAAATACTGTCAAAACTTGTAATGCATAGATCATTGACAAGGCTTCATGCTCTATAGTTGTATAATTCTATTCAACAGGAGTCAACTTCCTACTAGCAAAACAAATAGGATGATCGAAAATACCTTCTCCAAGTTGAGCTAATATTGTGCACCAATGGCCATGCCAGAGGCATCCATGTGTACATGAAATGGTTTTCCCATGAAGGAAAACGTAGGATATGCATGGTAGTAAGTTTCTCTTTCAATGTTTCAAATGTGCGTTGTTGCGATTCTCCCCAATAGAATGTACCTTTTCCTTTCAGTAACTCCTCCAAAGGTGTGACAATTTTTACATATCCCTTTATGAATTTCCTATAATATCCTATGTGACCTAAAAATCATGCACACCTCACTCTGACTAGTAGGTGCTTCCAACCCTAAAATGACTACAACCTTAGTTGGATCAACAAGTAATCCTCCTGAAGATTATGTGTCCCAATAGTATTCCAAAAGGTGTAGCAAATATGCACTTCTTGATGTTCAAAGAGATACTCAATTGTCTGCACCATTCAAACATTAAGCGTAGATTGTCACAGTGATCCTTAACAAGCCCATATACTATCCAATCATCGAGGTAGACCTGTAAGAAGTTGTGAATAAAATATTTGAATGCCTGAAAAACTATCCGCAAGAATATAACAGCACATTTTTCAATCCAAAAGGCATCACAGTATAGGCAAAACTGCCCCATTCAAGTAGTAAAAATTGTCTTTTCTTGATCCTCCTAAGAAATCCGAACCTAATGATACCTGGAAAACCCATTTGTGAATGAATATATTTCGCACCCTATAACTCCTAGTATTTCCTCAAGTAAATGGCATAGGGAATGGGTCTATTACACATGCAACATTTAGCTCCCTGTAGTCCACACATATTCGAATTCTACCATCCTTCTTGATATTGATCACCATTGGACTAACCCATTCTGACTCATCCAAAGGTCGAATGATTCTAGACTTCAACATTTTATCAATTTCTTCTTTTACCTTTTTGCGCAAATTAGGATTCATTCTATAAGGTCTCTTTCTCACTGGACGCACACCTTCCTTAAGTTTTATCTTCATTTCCCCAAGTGATTCATGCACACCTTTAAGTTCATGATACCCTCGTGGGAATAAGTCATGATAATCCTGAGTAACTCAATGATCTTTTCCACCTCCGAGTCTGACCAGTAGTCTCCAATTATGACCTCCTTAGGCTCAACCTCCGATCCTATATTGACCTTCTTTGTCTTCATTGGTTCATGGTATGCGCGCGTATCCTTATCTGCACTATCCAAGACCTCGGCCCCCCTGTGAATGGTCAATATCTAGGTTTTCAACTTCCTCATCATCCATGATGTACACCATCTTTCCTTTTTCTTTCTCAAGGAAAGCACGTTCAAGCAATATGGAGTCTTCTCCTTCTTCTTCAAAACATGTGCTTGATTCCATCTCTTGCTAAATAATTCCTATATGAGTTCCCCGCCTTTGCACTATCTCCAATGGTTAACCACTTAACAAAATTTAATGCCTCTTCTACTGGAGGTTTAGTTGAGAAGTAGTCAAAGGTATGGAGCATTCATGCAGTCAAATTTTTGCCAATTTCTAGTCTCTCGATGTAGTTCTACATATACATACCAAGCGTGTGTGCACCCTTATAGAGTGGAGTATAATTTATGCACCCAGAGTGAAGGTGGTAATGCTTCTTGTCTTGCCATCAGAGTCTCTCACACTGCTGAATGTGGTGTTGAACAGGTTGATCACCATTATAAGTGCAAATCTATGTAGGTGCATTGCTTCTTACAAACCTGGTAGATAAGGTGATCCTGATCTCCTTCCACTCCGTAAGATTATCTCTATGAACTACCCACCAACGACGCTATTGTCCCGTGCAAGGTATATACTAACATATCTCTTCTCTTGACCTGGTCTATCCATTGTGCCTCCATGGCTTTCAAAAATACAGGAAGATCTTCTTCTCCTATATACCAAGGTACTGCACCACCTATCCATCGAACAGAATGAAGTCCATTCTTGCACATAACCACACTTTTTACCTCGCGCCCTACTAGTTCATATGTACCATGAGCCCAATTGTCACAAGAAATACTCATAGTATCACTAATAGAATGAGAATCCTCCCACTGTAGGATGCCTTCCTTTAATGGATCATTGACCTCTGGGTCCCAAATAATGCGTACATAGATTTTTTTTAAGTCCTCCTCACTTAGAGGCTCAACATATGGTGTAGAATTCCCATCTGTCAAATGTATCACAACTCTTTCCTCCTTTTTCTCAAAGTTGATATACCCCTTATTGAATCTCAAGTTAGCATTGTTCGCATAACACCAAGGGTGTCCAAGCAAGGCTAGAAAATTGTCTGCTTTTGCAAGTGCTAATACCTTAAAATTCCTAGTGAATTTTGCCCTTGTATGGTTATAGATGCATCCTTCAAGACTCCTATGGGAGTGGCCTTAGTCCTATTTACCATAAACAACATAGTAGATGATGGATACAATGGAGGCCTCCCCATTTGTACCCATGCATCTAATATAAGCACATTTACTTCCGCACCTGTATCAATCAATATGTTGCTCGTAGACCATCCATCTGCAACAATATTCAAAGTAATTTACTTTTCATAGTCAATGCTATCAGGGGGAAGATTCACATGTAGGATTTGCCATTCGGTCTCAATACTTACGCGTGGAGTGTTCCCTTTTAACCAACTTCCTAATAGTGGAATGATGTTCTCCTAGCGCAACATTTTACACACTTCTCTCAGCTCATCGATATCAATTTGGATTGTCTCTGATGCTTTCTTCTACTCCTTTAAGTATTATATCTCACCCTGAAGATTCCTTAGCACTTCCATGGTATCCTGGTAAACTTCCTTCTAATGAGCAAGATCTAGGTACCTTGCATGCAAAACCTCCTCCTTGGTGATCGTAGGCTTCTGGTGTAATGCCTCTCTTGTGCGCACCGCTTCAGCTCATGTAGTAATCTTCACTATCAATGCCTCAAGTTCTGGTGCTATCTTGGGCATCCACTGATCTTCGACCATGCACTGGATTCTAACCATCCCGACGCCTTTGTTTTCTTACTTATGTTGCTTACTCAGATGCTCATATAAGTCTGGGCACTCTTCATAGCTATGGTTCTTTCCATGTAGAAAGAACATGCAATATTTTGAGGACATTCGCGCCTATAGTGGTTAGGAGATCCACACGTATAACATGTTCCATGAGGGAACTCACCTCTTCCTCCACCACGGCCTCGTCCTCCATATCCACCATGATATCCATGTCCCCTTCCACGACCTCCTTCAAAATGCCCCTCATTCTGTCATAGCGTGTTTGATTATGTTCCGATCCTAGTGCTCATTCTTACCCTTAGAATTATCTATTACACTTGTCTGTCATACCCCAATGTCTATAGCATCATGGATTTGACTAATCAATTGATAATCCTCGTATCATGGGTCATGGACCTGCAAATCTTGCAAAAGCAGGATACATTCTTCCTTATTGCGTGTTGTAACAAAGGATAATGACTAACATCATGATTCAAATGACAGATTTCATAGTCTAACAACAATGAACGTATAGATCTGATGAGGAAACTATCCTTGGTGTGACCTTCCACCTCACAATCTATACACCAAATCCCTGAGTGCATTTCATGGGTTGAATTCACTGATAGCTTCTCTAACTATTTTTCCATAGCTGTAATTGTGCCTCTAAGAATGGACTAACGCCAGTGTCAATGCTCCCAACTGCCTCAACATGCAAAGTTGCTTCCAGTGCTTTGTGCGGATCAGTGTATGTCTTATGTGACAATGCTCTTTTGAATGGTGTAATCAATCCTCCAACAAACCATTGTGCATGTTGGCTGACATGAATATCATAAGACAACTTAGATAGAAGTGTCTTAAAATGGGCATCATACTCACATACACTCTTAGTAGTGCCTTGCTTAATATCCTTGAGCATACTTATACTCTTTTGCTCAAACTCAGGGATATGGAACTCTTTTAAGAAATCATCCTTCAATGCTGCATAATCCACACAAGTTTGATCAGGGTCAAACTTTATATACCAATCATGTGCACACATCCCTGTAATGTAGTAGCAAATTGACTTGCCTTGCGCTCAGAATCCATGATCCCTTTCACGCGCCACAATATTTCACACATGTGCACATGCTCAACAACATCCTCTATGCCTCT
Source organism: Taxus wallichiana var. yunnanensis (assembly GCA_018340775.1). Lineage (NCBI taxonomy): Eukaryota > Viridiplantae > Streptophyta > Pinopsida > Cupressales > Taxaceae > Taxus > Taxus wallichiana. The sequence goes on along the minus strand of CM031235.1, from coordinate 342,805,383 downwards.
ATACTCTAGGAAGATGAAGAGACATCTCCATATAGATATTTTGTGGTTGTTGCGGGCCTTGACCCACCTGATCCAGAACCTCATGTGTTTCCTCTGCCTCCAAAACCACAGATCCACCGAACTAGAACCACCTATACCTCCTGATCCTCTCCACTGTAGCTGGAATAGGACTTGTAGATGTACTCCCTTGTGCTCCAACAATAGTACTATATTGAACCCCTACAATCTGTGAGGTAGTTCCACTTCTAGAGGTGAATCCAACATTTTTGTGTGCTCACGATGTGCCTAAAAATATTCCTCCAAATAACATTGAAGTCATTTGTCCTACCATTGATGTACTTGCTCCCTGACTTACTCGCTTCCTACTTCCCAAGTTAGCTTGTTGGTTACTTGTTGTACTAGATATGGGAAAACCAAGTGCAAGGGCTAGGTCACCAGGTGGATTAAGATGCACACTCGTGGCCTAGGTAGTATTTATTTGGTGCACTTCTGTGTGAAGCCAAGGGGGATCTCTGTCATGATTTCCAAGATGGGGAGTTCTTGATGCTCTGGCTCCATGTCTTCTACGTGAGCTTCAAATCCTTCACGAGCCATCTCTCTCCTCAACGCCATACTTTCTACAATAGTACATTACTTCTCTATCTCCCTCTCACGTGCCTCATTATACTTAAGCCACCTTTCCTCTCTCTACCTTTTTGCCACTAGGTCTGCCATCTTTCACCAAACCTATTCCTTCCCTCGTGCAAGGTGAGGTTTAGTTAGCCATCGATTTACTCTCCAGGTTCAAAGTTACCATCAAGATCTTGATCGCCAGTGGAATACCTTACAAATATGCTCCTCTAGGATACCACAAAAACTAGAATTCAGCTACCTCCGGGCAAGAATATGTCAAAATTGAATATTCTAGAATATAACTATTTAGAACACCACAAAACCACATATCCACAACACGAGTCTAGATCAGATCAAGCATCATAAAGGGCTTGAAATTCTCCCGTGTCAGACAAGTGCGCGATACCTCCAATTCGCTTAGATGCATACGCAATCAGCCACTCATATAATTCTACTGGAAAGATGGCGAAAATCTCTCATATAAGTTGTCATACAGATTCTGTTCTACCCAAGTGCGTGTGTTAAACTTAGATCCACTGTTGAACCACCGTGCATATTCTTCCTCCAAGTCATGTACCCACTTCTCAATACTTACTTGAGTTAACCAAGTACATCTTCATTGTGAACCATCCTGAAAACAACTAGAAAAGAGGTCCCACAATGAAACCAATGATGTAGCCTAGAATTTACTAGATAACACCCTAGACGCACTAACACATCACTCAGCCTAGACTGAGTGCTCACCTGAAGCACAAAGGTACCAGGTCCCTCCTTAGGGTTATTATAGAAGGATGTTAGCATGAAGAAGGAAGAAACATATAGATCCATAACAAATCCATCATTCTACAATGCATGCCATATTCAGATCTATGAAAGAAGAAACTTAAACAATAATCATGATTGAAACAAGAACATGCATTAATCAATTACACACAGGAATGATACTTAGATTCAGCCAATAACTCCCATCTATTAATAAACACAAAAGCTCCTTACAATAATGACATTCTATATCGATGCACGCATGGATCTGTCACAATAATCCAGTCATTACCTCTTATGCTCTGCATATTCCTATATATCTCTCCTCTCTATATCTCTATATATACTACTATGTGATTCACATCATATATATAGGGTGGGGACTTACCCTTCACCGTTTATCTATTCCAAAAATAGGCTGCATGTTATTAATAGCCACGTGTCATTTACAGGTATAGCCACACATGCAAGTGTGCTATCTATAGACCTCTTTCAGTTAACTGAAGTGACGATCCTATTCTTAGCTCGTCTCCATGAAAAATGCTTCTATCCAATCCTCTAAAGATAGAAAATGCATGGTGCACATGTCTCTGCATCGTTGTTGTGTTCCACACGCCATCTTATAAAAATAGGTCTTCATGCTCAAAATTAGCTAACTCCTGAATTTGAACTTGCCCTTCGTGCGTGGGTTCTTCCTGTCCATTCACGCCCTTAAACCGGCTCGATTTCCCACACAAACTTCTTGTGTGAGTTCTATCAAGTGTTCTCGATCAATAGTGTCTTTGACATGTTTGGAGCCTTTTGAGGCATGATGAAACTTATTTGTGTGCTTGGAGTCCATGGAGTGCTCGGTGAAGGTGGTTTTAGTCTTTTAGGCCTTGTTGTGTATGATAGAGTGTCTTGGTCCATTTTCGACCTATATGGGTCTTTAATATGTTTTTATATGATTTTTAGTGGTATTTTTGTGTTGGTATGCACGGCATTAATGGTAATGTCGACCTATTATGTTTCAAAGAAAAAGTCATGTATTTAAGTAAGTGTATTTGGTCATTATGGACTAGTTTTGTGAGAGAGGATAATGCGAGCTAAAAGATGTATGAGGGCATCAAGACAGAGCTAAAAGAAGGTATTAATTTTTAGGGTATTTGAGAAGCTAATGTGTAAGGTCAATATACCTATTCATGTTATGAAGAATAAAGATTGAGCGAAGTAGGAGAGAGTGTGTTTGAAGAGGGTTTTGAGAGAGTGGAGCTAAATTTGTGATCACTATCAGTTGTAGAAGCAACAATACATCAATGGTCTTCATCTTTAAGTGGTTGAGTTGGTGATTGATCACCTTAGGGGGTTGTAGCCTCCTTGTAGGGTTGGTGCCTTGCTAAATAGGGGTTGGTGCTCCTTGTGGGGTTGGTGCCTCACTAAACAAATCTTGTGTGATGTGTCATATTCATGCAAGTATTTTTGGTTTGAGTAATATAATCAAAATTTTTAGTGGGCTTTCTTCTCTGGAGGGTTTCCCATTTATTTTGGTGTCATGTGTACTCTCTCATTCTTATGTATGGTTGATCATGCTTAATGTTCTCTTAATGGTTAATTAATGTTGATGTGATGCTTTAAATGGTATATGTAACTTAAAGGAATCAAGTAAAGGTTTTGAAGGACTTATTCACCCCCTCTTAGTCCATTGCACTTCCAAATTGATTCTTCCATCTATAAATACTCCCTTCTCTATAGTGTATTTTTACGCAACACTTTCTATGTTTGAGTAGTTGTAGGACTATTTTATAAGCCACATTTACCAATCACTGGATAATAGCCATCTCATTAACATAATATAGTCGGGTATGTCAATGCTTTGTAATTGTTTAATCTTTTATCGATTTTAATCATGTAATTTTCCAAGTCTTGATTGCCAACTCTAGTTTTTGTAATGGTGATTTTATTTGTCAAACTAGGTCACCATTGCATAGTAATTATTAATTTTTATTTCTTTAATATAGTTTGTTAGTTGAGTTCATAATGCCACTTTCTTCATGAAAAAAAAGTGGAACTTGAAGGGAGAACATGAAGAAACTCTATCATTGTTGTAAAGTATTCTTCACCCATAAAAAGGCACTTGGAAACTTGTAATTTATTTTGTTGATTAGAAATTTAAAATTGGAATCATACATTTATTGTTAGTTAATGCTTGTTATAAGGAAGTTTCAACATATCAAAGAAAATACAACTAGAAGACTAACGTCAGACAATCATCCTAAATATAATAACTTGATTGTGAAAGGATTATATTATCCTGTTTATTATTTAAATCTTTTCTTTTTAACACACTCTTGAACTAAAAAAGGTCTAATGGATCTAAATCTAACTCGTATTAATGTAGTATAGTTAGTGATCAAGAAAAATGTTTATTTATGAATAAAATTATGCCTAATCTAAGTATGTAGCAATTGTAATAAATATGTATGCAATGAAATAAATATGACCCAAGAAAATAAGCAATTAAGATTCAAAACCCTAAGTGCAAAGAGGAGATAGAATGACTTAGTTGTTTCACAATTAAATTTGGAGTTTTCCGTAGTGACGTGAATTTTGAACAACGAGGTAGAAATGTCACACAAGAGCCTATAAAACTATGTGACCATATAGTCTACTTGGACTAGGCGCATAGGATGGGTCGGGGTGCTACATACTAGTTGTGGGTGCCTATGTCTGCCTAAAACCTCAAAAAACCTCCTTTGGAGGGTCGATATGTTCTTTGTCCTTTGCTCTTGGTCACTAGTATGTCGCATGATGATCGCCGATGTTCTTTGATAACCTGCAATAAAGATTTCTCCTGCAAAACCCTCAAAAGTGCATCAAATCCCAAAAAGAAAAGAATGCAAATGAGGGGTTGGATTGTCCTCAATTATCAAACAAGTGATCTTACGATTGAGTGTTGCACTACATTTCAAACCCAATGTAGTTCTATGTGTGTGTGCAAAATCGTGCCCTAAGTGGCTCTTGTGCGTGTCGCACTTGATAGCAAGCAATAGCTAGATGTATAAGATGTAAGTAGATGTGTACATGGAATAGAATGAACTTCCCCTCCTATGAAGTGTATGCGGTCCCTTACCCTTGAATGGATGCTTAGAATGAATGGTTGAATACTTTAGAATAGACTTTGGATGCAACCTTAGGTCATGATAGCTAATGATTAGTACTTGGTCCTTTATTATTGCCACATAACTTTATATTTATATGATTCTCTTGTTTGAATTTTGTAATCAACCCTGAAAAGGCCGACTACCAAAAAAGAAAAGATGCCCAAACGACTAGAAAGGACCTAAAAGATTTGAACAAAGTACAAAGAGGTCAAGGGTGCCTAGAGGGGATGGTGGCACTGCACCGATGTCTTGGTGGGCACTAGTGTCTCAGGATGAGAGATCTTGAAGTGTGAAAAGAAAGACTAGGCTATAAGGAGTGTGAGATCAACAGAAAATAAGTAAAGGTGACAAAATACATGGGTTAATTAGTAATTTTCTTAATTAGGAAACATATGAATAGTAGTATGTGTTCATGATGTAATAGATACCCAAAGTGCATGATTTTGTGTCTAAATTTTCCCCACTTTATGTTGTTGAGCGAAAACTCGATAGCATAAAGTAGATAGAATATGTGCACTTGATAACCATGTAGATTGATGGCGAAAAATGTGTCGAGAGGAAAGAAAAAGTGTGGAGTGAGAAAAATGTGAAGCGTGGATGATAAAGAGGAGAAAGTGCAAAAAGTGACAATGATGACCCTAGGGTGAGAGTGTATGTGTCGATGTCGAGATGTGCATGTTGTTGATGTTGATTTTTATGTGTTGTTGATATGATGATGTGACTACCGCTTCCCATAAGGATGAACATGCAAAAGAGAAGAAAGCAGACAAGTAGTCAAATGCATGTGTATATGATTGATTAACTAAAATATAAATTTGGTATCTATATTCTATGTTAATATAAGTAGGTACAAAAATGAAATAAATGTTGTAAACTAAAATATTGATGTTAAATATTTTATTTTGATAGTTAAATGAGATAAAATAATGAAAATAAGAGGGATAAGGTACTAAAGCGCAAATGACTTACCTCGATGTGTGTTGGACTTGAATAGGCTGATGTGCGGACATGACAGAACGTGAAGGTGCTATCCTTAAAATTGTAGTAGCTAAAAATATGGCTTGTTAGGGCACCTGGGAAAGGACTGGGGCACCTGTGGACAACATGGTCTACAATCTGGGTGCTCTGGTCTACAAAAATCTTAGAATCTTAATCTGACAGTGTCATTAGGTATTCACAACATCTTTATCTTTATCGCATAGTTCTCACAATATTTTCGCTTATGTCATCATGAATCGATATGAAGATCTACCTACAAAACCCCATATAAAGCATCAAATCCCTAAAAAAGAAAGATGCATATGAAGGGGTCAAACTGACCTTAGCTACCACAATGGTAGAATTATAACTAAGCTTTGCACTACATTCCATACCTAATGTAGTTATGTGTGTAATTGTGTGCCTAGGGTTCCCTAGCGCCAATGACGCAGAAGTAGAGGGAAATAACTAGATGCTAAATGCAAATGGTGGATGGAATAAAGTGAATACAACCCTTTCCCCTATGCTTGTGTGATGTAGATGTAAATGATGCCCAAATATAGTCCTTTGCCTTAGTAGATAGCTAGATCTTGATAGTAGATAGTCCACCCATAAAATAGTGAGTATTTTATGTTTCTACAGGGATCTCTTGCTCAAATTTCGACACTAATAACCTGACATGTTGACTAGTACCTAAGGGAAAGAGAGGGAAAATGATGAAGACCGACCTTGAATAAATAAATTAGACCCAAGTGTTATGGGGACTAGGGTGCCTAAAATTACAGACCGGGGCACCCGTGGGCACCCTAGCACTACCCTAGGTGCCCTAGTCAGAGACTAGAGATGACAAATGACTAAATAACAACACCTGGTACTCCTCGAGAGACGAACAAAACCATAAAAATAACCGACAACTATGCAAGAAAAATGGCAAAGACGACCGACTAAGCGATGACATGGTGGGAATAGGTCATTAGTTAATACTTTTATCACACGAGATCCACATATAAAATAACACACTTGGCAGTGTAAATGTAATAGTAAGTGCATGATTTTGTGACTACATTTTCCCCACTTTATGTTGGTGAGTAGAAATCTTGGTAACATAAAGTAGATAGAGATGCATACCTGAGAGAAGTCGGAGAAGCCCATGTTGTAGTGGAAGCATGCCGAAAGAACCTGTTGTATATATCTTCCCCAGGTAGATATAGACAAGCAGAAGATTCTAGAGATCAAAGAAGCTCAAATCCCTGACATTTATCGCCCTTGGCGCACAGAAGTGGCGCACAGAAATGAGTGTCGACAATGAAATGTATGCGCCCTTGGCGCACAGAAGTGGCGCACAGAAATGAGTGTCGACAATGAAATGTATGCGCCTTGGCGCGCATGTATGGCGCACGAAATGAGTGTCGACAATGAAATGTATGCGCCCTTAGCGCCTGAAGTGGCGCACGAAATGAGTGTCGACAATGAAACGTATGCACCCTTGGCACACGAAATGAGTGTCGACAATGAAATGTATGCGCCCTTGGCGCCTGTAATGGCGCGCGAAATGAGTGTTGACAATGAAATGTATGCGCCTTGGCGCCTGTGAAGTGGTGCACAGAAATGAGTGTCGACAATGAAATGTATGCACCCTTGGCACACAGAAGTGGTGCACAGAAATGAGTGTCGACAATGAAATGTATGCGCCCTTGGCGCACAGAAGTGGCACACAGAAATGAGTGTCGACAATGAAATGTATGCGCCCTTGGCGCACAGAAATGAGTGTCGACAATGAAATGTATGCGCCCTTGGTGCACAGAAGTGGCGCACAGAAATGAGTGTTAACAGGGCAAGAGTTGCACCTTGGTGCACGTAAGAGGATGTTGACACACACACGGACGGATGCCTATGGCGCACCTCCGAGGGAGGCGCAACATTTTGAGCGCCGACAGAAGTGACCACAGCGCGCAAATATTGAGATGGCCATAACTTTTTGACCTGGGAGCTCGATTCATGCAAGGTTGGACTTTCGGAAAGATTACAAGGTCTTCTATCCAACGACATTTGGATATATTTAATTAGGTGAGAAAAAATTCTTAAAAATGAAAAATACAGTTAGCCACTTTTGGGGGTCGCTAGGGTTCTCACCTACCACCATAATGAGATGAATTAAATACAACCTACGGTGGTTGGGGTAGATTTCGAATTCCTCTCTCTTTTCTCTCTCATTCTTCCTATAAATTGTAAGGAGGGGCTTCTTTCTAAGGGTTGGACATTTCTGTTTTGCCCCCTCCCTTCTTCTCTTTGGCAGGTGAACTTGTGGAGTTAAAACCTCCCATTTGAAACTGTAATGCAACCTTGCCTCTTGGCATTTTGCAAGTGTCTTTGTATCAATCTTTGGAGCAAATTAATGCATGTCTATGGATGATTCTCAACCCTCTCTGTATTCATTTGCATCCCCCGATCTTTCACTGTGAATCTGGCTATCTGTGTATGATCTTGCATTGCATTTTAATGGTCTCGTGTTTATTGGCAAGACAGTGTTCCTTCATTCCTCGGTGCATCACCTTTGTAGTTTAGGTTTTATTTTATGCATTTTCTTACCTCTGTCTCTCCTTGACAAGTTAGATTAGGTTTTTAGTAAACCCTCCGCATCTTCTACGTGTGCATCCGAAGCAGAGGAATAGGAACCGGCCTTCATCCAGAGCTTTTCCGATTTCGCAAGGTCCCACACTTGGGAAAAGCTCCATGTTATGCAATCACACCGAGAGTCTCGGCCCATCGAGTTGCGAGACATTCGGGGTACTATGATTCACCATCAACGAACCATATAGCATGTTGAACCATGAATCAACATGTTGATCCATGCAACATAATGAAAAACATACCATGGTGATGAAGTGCACTAAATATGAGTGATGATAGAAATGTGAGATGATTTATGATTTCAAACATTGTATGATGACGATGAGATGGGGTAGGGAGTGATCAGTTCCCAACTTGAATGCGTGTATATGAATAAACGACCAGAGGATTTGGGCATCCTACCACTAGAGGAAGAGTGTAGGGAGAAAATTATGTTATTCTCCAATATCTAACTACATCCTCAAGATCTAGCTGCTGCAGATGGACTCAGATCAAATTTTGTGGTTTTTGGATCCAAATAATTTTGATCAAATAGTTGACCCATATAGGAGTGGTATAGGAAAGTCACTCTTTCCCCACCCCATGGGTGTCACTGTAATTTGATAGCTTCCAAGTTAGGTCATCTAGAAGAAAATGTGAAATCTATGATGGCTTCTAAGTTAGGTCATCTAGGAAAAGTGATGAATGTAATCTCCCAAGTTAGGTCATATAGGAGGCTGATTGTGTTGGATTGTATTAATTGAGTGGTGTAATTGTGATTGTTAGAGGTTTGAACACGTTGGTTGATTTGATTGATTCGCTTAGTTACTTATAGAGAGATTTTACGCTAGTTGTCCCTAGGTTAGGTCATTAGGGGAGATCGATAGAAGTTATTGAATAATCATATGGAAATTTTTGTTAATCACTTTCTACCCCAAGTTAGGTCATTAGGGGGAAGTGATGAAACATCGCATAAAAAATTATATATTTGTTTCCCCATATTAGGTCATTAAGGGGAATTGATGGTGAAATGTCGCTCGATGAATTAGTAAAAGTTTTAGAATTGTCACATCGGTAGTGTTTTTAAATGCGTGGTGATATAAGGGGAATTATAAGATGACCCCAATGATATGCCCCCTTTCAGTGAAAGGGGAAGTGATGATAAGAATGAATGCTAATATGAAATTAAGCACGAGATAGATAAAAAGTGATAAAAATTGCCAAAATGTGTATAAATGAAATGGAAGATAATATTGAGGGGAGATAACACTTGTGAATTTTATTCAATACGGTGGTAGGTAAAATTCTAAAAATAATTCCATAAATGGGGTGCAAATTGGAGTATAAACGCTCAAGATATGATAAAAACGGTGTAGTGTGTATTAGTAGTGGTGATAAGCATGAAATAATGACTATAATAAAGTAGGTGATGAGAAAGTAGCTATAAGTAGTGAAGTGAAAAAGTGTTTAGTCACTTCATTTGTTTTGTACACAATTGTGAGAGTGTGCATGAAGTGAGTGAAGATGCCACAAGTGAGAGCAACACATCCTAGTCGGTTTAAGAGGGTGGTGATTTCCGTAGTGTCACGTACGACCACGAAGTTGGTAAGTGCATTGTTTTTCGCAAAATATAGGGTGTAGTAGTTATTTTGGTTGAATTTTTGTAATTTTGAGATTTTTAAGTTTGTTAGGGTTTTGACTTGGATAACAATAGTGAGGGTACTAGTGATCCCTAAGGTAGGAATGCCTAGATCGAGACATTAGTGTCCTGCTCCTAGGTGCCCCAATCCTACATCTAGGTACCATGGTCCAGAATGTGTGAATTTGGTGTATAATGGTGAAAAATAGGTTTCTAGTGCAATAAATGAATGTAGTTGATCTTGGAATGTGTTTTAACACTATATTTTGTTGTTTTTTGTGGTGTGCAGAGGGATATCCACTCGAGGGAGTTCTGCGGTGGGCATCATATGAGTACGTTGCTTAGATTGGGGTTGTTGGATGATGATTGGGATGTGATGGACCATGTCGGCCTACGACACATAACACGATGGGGGATGTGCCCCATAATATGCCCATGTTGACTACACTATGTGAGAGATGGTGTGTCGATACACGTGTACATTTTGGTTTCCTATGAGAGAGATGATTGTTACACTAGAGGATGTATATCACATACTGCGATTGCCAATGGTTGGGGAGAGAGTGTGGGTTATGCCAGTAGAGGATATGGAGCGACAAATGTGAGCCACGAGATGATATTTTGTGGGGACTCGAGTACCTGCCGAGGCCCATATCAGTTTAGATGTTATTTTGTGGGTCTAGGGTTCGCGCTTGCGGAAGTTCATAGTGGTGTGATTGCTTCATGTATAGCCATAAAGGGAGGAGGTGTAGGCATCTTGTATAAGATGCATGGCATATGATAGCAGATAGAGGAGGAGAGTACGAGATACACATGGGCATAGTGTGTGTTTTGGCCCACCTATATAGAGACCTATACCGATTTACTCACGAGGAGCATGGTGGAGGGATAAGAGCCACCACACTATTGCATGTATGGGAATATGAGCACATAGTTGTATTGAGACCAGTTGGAGGTCCATAAGGAGAGTGGGCTAGGACATAGATCTCTATGCAGACGATGGATTGATATTCATGGTAGGAAGATGAATACAAATACCTATAAGGCACTAATAGATAGGATTGGGCCCGAGGCAAGTCATATGGAGGCCATATCACGACTATGGAGGATGGCTCGAGGATGTGGTAGAGTTACGGTGTATTCAGAGGATGATGTGGCTTGAGGATCGATTTCCAAGTGTGGCCGAGCTGTTTTAGGTAGAGAGAGTATTACATTAGTTTGACATGGCTCAAGGTGTGCCCCTAGATCCATATGTATGGTTGAGAGCTATCAGAGCACTTAGGAGGGATGGAGCTAGGTCGGGGCCCAAAAAAAAAACAACTAGTACCGTTAGGGCTAGATGAGGTAGATGCGGCGATAGAGCTTGTAGAATTAGATGATGTGGTGTGTACGGAGGAGTACCGTGCATGGTGGGAGAGACATCGGTGGGTATTGTTGTTCCCATTGTTTGTAGGTCCAACGGGGTTACCACATGTAGGAGGAGGATAGGGGAAGCACATGCCCCGACCCTGTAGTAGTAGTTGTAGCGGAGTGTAAGTATTTGTATAGTTGTATTGTGTACTTTGTTGTTTTCCTATATTGTTATATATGGTTATCTAACATGTTGTGTAATTTGTGTTTGTAGGTGATGCATATTGGTCATTGATCATGGACACATCCATCCACACATTAACATAGAATGTGTTGACCGATGTGCTTAGTGGAGGTATACTTGAGCACATGGATGATATCACGGGTGAGCATGCCCATTTATTTGAGCCGGTGGCCATAAAGTAGTGGCAACATGTATTGTGTTGCTAGGTGAGAGGGATGAGGCACACAAGGAGACTTGACGAGCTCGAGAGGTGGTAGGTGGTGGTCCCTTAGCATAAGATGTGTTTGCATAATATGTAGATGTGTAACGCTAGTGTTCCAAATAGGCTATGTAGATTACCTTGTTATGGAGGTAGGTTGAGAGATATCGAGGCCACAAACAACGACGTTGATTGTTGGAGAGGCATCTAGTTCTAGAGATCTCACAAGTACCCAAGAGTGATTGTGATGATGAGGTCTGATTTGTATCATTATATATTATGATGTAGAGGCATTGCCCCTAGTGATGAGGCATGTTTTGTTATGATCATTGTATTCGAGATATATGTATGGCATATGTTTTTGATATATGATAATTTTGCGTTATTGTAGATAAATATTGCAATGTGTTGGATGATGTATGATTCAATGTTTATTGTATGTGTGGTGTATTGTTTGATTAGCATAGATTTGCATTATAATGTTGGTAATGGTAGACAATATGTGTATGGTGAATGATGGTAGATAATAAATGTAATGTGATTGATGAAAATTGTTGATGTGTAGTGCATAGTGAATGTAAGGATGATAGTAGAATAGAATGTAAAAATGGATGATGTATAATTGTTGAAGAAAGCAACGTGTTATGATAAATGATAGTAGGATGTGTTCATGGAATGTAAGTATGATGAAACTAAGGGAGGGAGATTAGTGATGCCCCCAAGCATGTATGAATGGGCTCATTTAGTTAAGACCCCTCAGCAATCAAGAATGAGCCGCGTAAGCAAGAGTGCGTCATCGGGAAATGATTGAGTGCGCTAGATGAAACGATGAAGTGTGTGATGAGAGGTTCTTAGAAAAATCCCTCAATAGTCATGTAAGAACCATAAGAACACAAGTGCATAATTGGGGGTAAGGTGATAGAAATCACCTACCAAAGACCAAGGTGGCGTGAAGCGGTGGAAGTATGTGGGATGGAAGAAACATGAGTGTATGAACCAAACTGAATGTCATATGGAGTTGCGGTGGGATGTGTGAGAGTGGGAGTGTTGTGAAAGCTAATGCGAATGAGTAGTGTAATGCAATGGATAACATAAATGTGATGGATGAAGTGAATGCAATGGATGTAATGATGCATCGGTGTATGGATGCGGTGGAAAATGCGTATGAGTAATGCATGCGGTGGATGTACCATAGCTTGAGCATCGTATGTAGGAGATGACTCATCGGTAGTATAAATTCTCTAATGAGGTAGAGGAGAAATGGATTTCTCACATGAGAAAGAGACAAAGGAGATGATGCCCTTATCCTCTAGTTTTTGTAATCGATCATGAAGGGAAAGACAATCATTGTCTCTATGGCCATTTATGTGATGATAGTTACAATAAGGTTGGTCACGTTGACGCTGTAATCGATGTTGTGGATGATGTTGGTTGGAGGGTAGGAGAATTAATCACTTAGTAAGTAAAACACATAACACATCATGTGGTCGAGTGTGATGAGATAAATGTAAAGGCTCACGTAACCTAGGTGGAGTGGTAGGAGGTGTGGCTTGTCGTGGAGCAGAGGAGTATGTTTTTGTGGTGGAGTGGGTTGAACTTGTTTTCTTTTTTTTGTGAGGCAAAGGTGGAGAATGTGTTGGATGCTCAATCAGAGGCATTGGCGGAGAACTAGATGAGGCAATAGCCATAGAGATATGTGGAGGCTCTATGGTGTGTGATGAGAGAAGATCTTGTTCTAGGTCAAGTAATTTATAACATAAAAGAATGAATGAATCACATGTAAGATCTTTGCTTGAGTGGAGGAATTAGGCCGCGATAGGAAATGAATTTCTTCTCTAGATTAGTAGGTTGGAATATCAATTGATGTATAAAACATTGAATCATAAGATATAATCCTTGATAGGTTCAGAGGAGCCCTAATGTAAAGTAGGTATGTGATCATAAGTGACTCTAGGGCCATTGTTGATGATGAAACAATGGAGGAAAGCATCCTCCATGTCATAGAAAGTGCTAATAGACCCAAAGGGAAGATGAGTGTACCATTATAATGCCTCATCAACAAGACTATATTGAAAGGCCTTAAATAACAATCTATCATTAGAATGAGAGGCCATAAGCATGTGGTAATGTAAAAGATGAGCATGAGGGTCACCAATATTGTCAAAACATGTGAAAGTAGGCATGATAAAATCTTTAGGAAATGTAGAGTTATGAATCTTCTTAGGGACAGGGTTACCATGTAATGAATTGTTGTCAATAGAAGCATAATAAGCCCTACTTTCTAAAGTGAGGGAGTGAACCGAGATTGTAACTAACCTATGACATGCATGAGAGAGATGATATCCTATGAAGGAATGGTGGAAGATGGAAATAATGTATTAAGTGGTTGTAGTTTGCCATTATGGGTAATCATAAGAATATCAAGAGGTGACAAGGAAGATTTTGATGCTAAGGGCACACTAGGAGTAGGTGCCGAGGAAGCTATAATAGGTGAAATAGATGGAATATCCATAGCTATGGTAGGACTAGCATCAAAAATACCCTTAATAGATGAGGCAACCAAGGAGACACATCTATAAGAGAGGATGGACTAAGAGACGTAACTGATATAACAATAGGAGATGTAACAGTAAGAGAAGAAGAAGTGATAGCCGGTGGTGACTCACACATAGTGGTGGATGTGATCTCAAGAGAAGGTAATAATGGAGTATGTGATTCACATTTAGTAGTATAAAAGAAGGAGAACCATGACTATCATCGACCTCCTCAGTGTCAGATAGAGACTCAAAAATGAGAATGTCACTAAAAAGGCTATCAATAGGGTCGTCAAAATAATGTGAAGGAACATGCAAACTAGTAAGAGATGTATTAGGAGAAGCCATGTCAAAAGTGGTAGAATCATGAGAAGGAACTATATCAGTGGCCAGAGTAAGAGAAGAATCATTATGCACATGTGAATGATTGTCAATACCAAGTAAGTAATCAATAAGAGAATCATCTAAAGTTTCTTGTGAAATATCAGGAGGATCATAAGTAGCGTATATCATGGTGTATAACGAGTAAAGGCTATTGGATCCTCAACAATACTAATTCCTATAGGAGAATCTTTAAAAATAATAGGCACATGTTGTTGACCATCTAAAATTTGTTGTTGAATATGATTGGGTGTAGTAACCGGAGTACTATATAGAGATTTAAGTTCAACTATGACAACCTCATCATAGATAGGGTTAACGATAAAGTGAGACATGATGGGGGAAGAAGATGAGTGATATTTAACAATTAGGATTTTATTAGATGTTAGGAAAACTATTTGAAAAGACGGGTTCACCAAAATGATTAACTAAAATATGAATTTAGTATCTATATTCTAAGTTAATCTAAGTAGGTACAAAAATGATGTAAATTGAAATACTGATGTTAAATATTTTATTTTTATATTTAAATGAAATGAAATAATGAAAATAATAGGGATAAGGTACTAACCTGCAAATGAATTACTTCACTGTGTGTTGGACTTGAACAAGATGATGTGTGGATATGATAGAATGTGAAGGGGCTGCCCTAGAAATTGCAACAACTAAAGATCTAGCTAGACTGGGGCACCTGGGAAAGGACTAGGGCACCTATGGATGCCCTAGTCTATAATTTGGGCACTCTGGTCTACAAAAAGCTTAGAATATGAATTTAAAAATGTCGCTAGGTCTTCACAACATTTTTATCTTTGTCGTATAGTTGTCGCGATATGTTTTCTTATGTCGCCGTGAATCTGCTATGAAGATCTACCTGCAAAAGCCCATACAAAGCATCAAATCCCTAAAAAAGAAAGATGCATATGAAGGGGTCAGACTGACCTTAGCTGCCACAATGCTAGAATTACAACTTGCATATGAAGGGGTCAGACTGACCTTAGCTTCCACAATGCTAGAATTACAACTAAGTGTCACACTACATTTCAAACCCAATGTAGTTTTGTGTGCTTGTGTGTGCAATTATGTGCTTAGGGTGCCCTAGCGCCAATTCCGTAGAAGTAGGGGGCAATAACTAGATGTAAAATGAAAATGGTGGATGGAATAGAATGAATACAACCCTTTCCCCTATGCTTGTGTGATGCAAATGTAAATGATGCCCAAATGTAGTCCTTTGCCTTAGTAGCTAGCTAACTCTTGATAGTAGATAGTCCGCCCATAAAATAATGAGCATGCTATGTTTGTATAGGGATCTCTTGCTCAAATTTCGACACTAATGCCAACTAGTACCTATGGGAATGAGAGGGAAAATGAAAAATACTGACCTCGAATAAATAAATTAGACCCAAGTGTTACGGGGACTAGGGCTCCTAAAATTATGGACTGGGGTACCGATGGGTACCCTAGCACTACCCTAGGCACCCTAACCGAGAGACTAGAGACGACAAATGACTAAATAATGACACTCGATACTCACGAGAGATGACTAGAACCATATAAACAAGCGACGAATGTTCAAGACAGATGATGAAGATGACCGACTAAGCGGACGATTTGGGACTAGGGAATAGGTCATTAGTGAATACTTTTATCATGTGAGATCCATATATAAAATAACATACTTGGCATTGTAAAAGTAATAATAAGTGCACGATTTTGTGACTATAATGAATAAAATGTGTGGAAAGTGTGTAAAATGTGAAAAAGGAACATGTGCACCTGATCCGTGATGAGAAAAGAGTGTAGAAAGGATCCTAAAGATGATGTAGAAGAACGAGTTTTTCGGGTGATCTCTCATGCCATGCGATTCTGTTGTTGTGAGTTTTTTTTGGGTAATCTCATGCCAAGAATAGAAGAAGTGTAGGGAGAAAATTCTAGCGTCATATTCTAGCCTTTAAATTATTCCCTGTAATGTAGAACATCATTGCAAATGGTGTGTAAAAATATGATCCATTTCAAACAATTTTGATTTTACACAAAAGTAGAAAATGTTGTGTAGTGCATGCATGCCGAGTCCTAAGGACTATGTGCCCTGTAAAAGTTGTGTGAAGTGTCGAGAAGTGTGCTAAACTAACAGATGTTGTATAATTGCCCCTTGGTCACAAGCGTCTAGGAAGGGTAAGGGGCACCTAAGCGTTATTGTTTGGGTTTTGGCACCTTTGGTGTTTTGTCTTTGTGATAAGGACCTAAGTCTAATTCGAGCCTTGTCTAAGACTGATGATTATGTAGTACCGATACTTTGTTGTGTTGAATTTTGACTGTAGACTATTGTATGGGGTGAGTGATTCACATAAATGATGCCCCCTCATTTGGGGTGCATGCGATCATTGCTTAAGGAGTATGTAGCCCAAAGGAGGACCACCGCCATCTTTGAAACCGATGGCCTATATGGGGAAGGAGTGTGCTTGGTAGAAACCAAGGCACATGCAAACAAAGTGGCTAGGAAACAAGTGTTAGTACAAGAAAACATGCATGTAGAAGACAAGATGTACGCTAACAAGCAAGTAGACAATGTGTAAGCTAAGACACAAGAAGACAATACACAAGAAGACAATGTAGATTGTGAAAAGTGGGTTACAAACATGGGACACACACTCATGATGTAGCAAGATAATCCAAGCCAAGATGGCGAAATTAGACAAAGTGTGTACACAAGATAAAGGGAAAATCCCGTAAATAATGGCATACAAAGAGCAAGTAATGTGTAGTCACAAAATCATGCACTTTAGACATTATTTATCCCAATCTCCTACTACTATTTAGATTGTTCTTGAGTGAAGAAAGTACTAATCAACCCCTATCTTTTGGCCATCTTGTTTTATTTTATTTCTTCATTACCGACCTTTTACATCCACATGCCTAGTCAAATTCTATCATCCCACATTATTTTAGCCTTAATTGGGGTGCCTGTGGGCGCTCTAGTCCCACCACGGGTGCCCTGGTCCTTTTTGCACTTTCCCGCCATCATTTGGACACTTTCTAGCCATTTTACATCTTTATCTTTTTGGTGGTCAACCATTTGGGGTTAATTATGAAATTAGATCAAGAGAACCCTATAAATATAAAGTTATGAGACCATAATGAGGGACTTTGCATCACTTACTAGTATCACTCCATCTAGAGTTGCATCCATCTATTGCATTAGAGATCACTTGCATCCACACAACTCCATCATCAAGGCTAGGACATCTGCATCACACTTCATAGGGGAGGGATTCTATTATATTCCATGCACACATTCTATTACATTTTCTACACATAGTTATTGCTTGCTACTTCATAAAGTGTGACTGACACAAGAGAAACCTAGGGCATGTTCACACACACTTGCACATAGAACTACATCGGGTTTGAGATGTAGTACAACACTTAGTTAGTAAGTCCACCAATTTGGCGAGTCAAGGTTAGTTCGATCCCTTCATATGAATGTTTTTAAAGGTTTGATGCTTTTTGGGATCTTGTAGGTATTTTATTCATCTTGGAGTATTGGCGACATTTAGCGCAGGACAATGGAGTTGATGCGACACATAGTGAGGGTTTGGACCACCTTCCGACCCTATAAAAACCAATTTTAGAGCTTTTACATAGACCAGGGTGCCCAGATTGTAGACCAAAGCACCCACAAGTGCCTCGATACTCCTCAAGGCACCCTAGTCCAACTAGATCCTTCAAATCCATCCTTTTTGAGACTTTTGCACAATCATTCTTGCTCTTGATTTTTCTAGTCACCTCTGCGACACTCTCCGACATGCATATGTTATCGATGAGTTCTTTCCTCACTCTCTTTTGCATATTAGGATTAGCATTTCCTTTTGCATAGTTTAGCTTGCTTGCATAATTCTTTACTACATTTATTTACTTTATTACATTTGTTCATAGCTTAGATTAACTATCTCCACACTACATATTCCATTTTTAGTAAAACATTTTGGTGAACCGAGCTTGACCTACATACTCTTAAGATCCTCATTCTTCTTAGGGTTCCTTCATCATGGCTATCTCCATTCATGAATTTTTACTTCTTCATCCTGAATTACGAGCTAAAATCATTAATCTTTTACTCACTACTCATATTCTTGAAAACACTCATCCAGATGTAGTCTATAATACCTTTATGGACACGTTCTCTCAGCATATTACTTTCCCATCTACTCCTCATGATGATCTCACTACATTTGACAATGACTCACCTTTGCGTATAATATATCGTATTCAAAATGTAGGTGTCAAATGCTCTTTAATTGATAACGAGTTTGAACTTAACCTATGTCCCATGTCATTTCTCAAAGTTTTAGGTCTTACTACTTGTGACATTAGTCCCTCTAGTGTTTCACTGCATGCTTATGATGGTTCCATCTCATCATGTTTTAGTCACATCACATTGCCCATCATTGTTGGTCCTAAGACTGTCCACATTGTCTTTTTCATTGTTGATTTCCCAGTTTCTTATAACTATCTACTTGGTAGGCCATGGTTTCATACCATGCAAGTTGTTGCTTCTACTATCCATAACTGTGTTAAATTCTTACATGAAAACATGGAGTATGCCATTTTTCGTATAGTAGTGATCCATTTCGGTATTATGAATGTGCTCCTAATAGTAGTCTTCCTATCCCACGCATAAATACTATAAATGCTCCCCAACCTATAGACGAAACATCTCAGTTTCCACCACTTGAAGGTACCATTTGTATGACAGATGCAATTTCTTTTATGCCACCTTCTATTACTACTTATATTTATTTTTATCGGGGCACTGTCTAGTCTATGGACGTCGATCTATCACATCCACCTCCACATACATTCCCTACTTTAGCACGCCCACCATTCACTTGCACACTTTTCATCAATAATTCATATTGGGAACACATTCCATTTGACCCTACTTCACTAGAAACCATATGTACACACGCGAGATTAGCTTGATTAGGATTTTCTATTGATGACATCCATCCTCCACCATATGACCCTCATTTATATCATGGGTTGGTTCATGTTATGACCGCCTATGGTCTTCATGTATTTCATCTTGATGTCTTTCTTACACACACTCCTACTACTTCTCCACTCACATTAGGACAATCATGGCTTGATTATATTAGGGGCACTCTAGATCCTGATCATACGATATATCTTTCCCCATGCCTTTTGGACACATTTTCATCTACAATAGTTCTTTCCTAGGTTATACACAAAATCTTACTCATTGGTATGCACATAGATGTCCTCTTCCTCCATTCACTGATGAGGAATATGCCATGGGTATGTACAACTTACACCTCAATGGCTCATTACATGATCAACCAGACACTATTTCTTATCGATAACCAATGCTTATCCATATGAATTTGACCCATAGGATGATGATTTTACATGATTTGTTTGTGTGCGTACTTAGGGGGAATAACACTTCACACTCCCCCTCACTCATCATAGCATTTGCACATTTACCATCTTTACATTTTCATATAGGCATTTTCATCACACGTTTTAACATCGTCATTACCCGATGACGCACTCTTGTGCTTTAATTCACACTTGACTATTGATGGATTACTCCTACATTGAACCACACACACCTTTGCTTTGTAAGAATTATACATTGTGTTTCATCACACATCATGCATCATACACCATACACCATACATTATCCACATTTGTCTACAACATTGTGCCATTTCCACATTCATACATCATACATTATACTAGTCCTCACCTTATGCGTTTTGCATCATACACTATTAGGCTATTTACACATATTGCCTCACATCCTATACATAGGAATATACCATACATCATACACCGTGATCTCCACATTACTCACATTCTACACATTATGCTAGTATTCATCATACATGCGTCTAACATTACATTCATCCCTACATACTACATTACTCATCTATCTACATGTATTACATTATGCGTTATACATTACATTTTATACATTCTACACATCTACCATCGCATTTTACACACCACATTTTTACATATTATCTTCATCACATGGTCATATTTTATCATTACATATACTACATTGTCTTCTACGTGCTACACTCACCACCCTATGACGCACTTTAGTTCCTCGGTCCATACTTGACTGCCGAGGGTTTACTAATAAAATGGACCTTACACTCATCACACATGCAACAATCCTAGGTTAGTGACATACACTTTAGGCTAAATCATCACCTATTCTATCATTTTATAGTGGTATACACCTTAGGTTACATCACCACTCCCTCCTTTCATCTTGTAGTGATATATGCTTTAGGCTAAATCATCACCTATTCTATCATCTTGTAGTGGTATACACCTTAGGTTACATCACCACTTCCTCATTTCATCTTATAGTGATATACGCTTAGGCTAAATCATCACTTATACGTTCATCTAGTCATGATATATGTTTCAACTATAGGGTTCACGCACACATCATTTCTAGGCTACATCTTGTCACTACACTTACACATTCGTCGTAGTGTTTTAGACACAACAAATTACTCGACTATTTCCTAATGATGCACTCTCATTTATGGTTCATTCTTGATCACGAGGGGGAAAAAATGAACCTCATTACATACATTTTCATTCACTCAGGGGGCATGCGGCTCATATCATTCCATTCCATCTATCCACAACATATTGCATTGTCTTTGGGGCATATACTCTTATTTACTAGTGTTTTACACGATCACTTTACCACACATGTTAGATTGACTTCTTATATGTCATTATCTGTACCATCCACACATGTGTGTTCATGTCTTTGTTTAGTTTTGGTCGCAGATACATAAATTTTACATGCAGAATGGATGCTCACCTTCTACCCTTCCTACACTTGTCGCTAGTGGCATCCACATTCGACTCTCATAGGTGTTATTGTTTCATTTTGTACTTATCACTTTACATTACCTTATTATTCATGCTTTGACATATTGATTATTTCTCTAACATGCTAACGTGGGTTCTATGTAAAACACTTTTTTGCGCAGGATTACATGTTTCATGACTACTTCTTGTTTGCTTGTTTGTTACATTGTATGTCTTTGTTTGCTTCTTGTATATGGGATTATCCCTATGTTTGGTGTGTACACTTGTTTGTTGTTTGCGACCATGATGGCCTTACGTGTCTTGTGACATTGTGAGTGATTTCCCATGTTTGCGACCCGCTTTGTGAGGATTACTTGTCTTCTTACGTGTTTACACTACTTCACTTGGTGGATTTTACACTCTCTGCATAGATTGCACATTATCTTTTTACATACACGCGTTTTCATACTAACACTTGTTTTGGCTAGCCATCCTTGCTTTTCCATGCCTTGGTTCCTACCAACCGCATTCCCTTCTCCCTATAAGGTTGAAAGTTCATGCGTTTGTCCTCTTTTGGGGACACATTCTCCTATCAACGATGTCACATATGCCCCGAAAGAGGTGGGGCATCATTTGGGGTTTTTACATAATAAAACAGAGATTCTACACTCATTTAGTTTAGTTATATAAAATAAGTGGGTTCAAACTAGTCTACGAATCCCATACACAATGAATTTTATAGGACATGGTGTCCTTAGCATTTGGGAAGTAGTTACAGGCTTGGAGGTTATAATGGGTGTGCCTCCCTACACTACTTTGGCGGATCACCCAAAAAAGTGGGACATACATATATCTCTTCACACACATTCAGGGAAGAAGTTATAAGAAGGAGAATAATGCAACTTTCTCCCTATACTTCTTCGGCAAGGGTGGTGTGAGATTGCCCAAAAAATTGTAGTACAAGATATCTTTCTACAATCTCTTTCTTGACATGAATCAGGTGCACATGTTCCATTTACACTCTTTCATTTACATATTTTACGTTTATATAATTTTACGTGCATCTTTTACATTACATTTTTACACATTAATACATACATATTTGACTAATTGATCATTTTCTCCTTGTAATTCGACCGTATGATAAATAAGCGATCAAATGGGGGAAACGACAAGAAAAATGTCAACAAAGCACTCCACAACAATACACACTTTACTAACCATGTAGGTACATCACACACCGTAGTAGCTACACATGCTTTCCGCCCTAGGTTCACTCTCATCACTTTTTTTTGCACATTTTCATCTTTAGTTTCCACGCTCCTCCATCTTTTTGTCATTCCACACTTTGTCTAGTCCTTTGGCACATTTCTACTACACTCTTCATGGACATCAGGTACACATCTCTATCTACTTTATATTACTCGATATTTCCACTCACCAACATAGAGTGGGGAAAAGCGTAGTAACAAAATCATGTACTTTAGACATTATTAATGGGTTCTTGAGTGAAGAAAGTACTAATTAACCCCCATCTTTTGGCCATATTATTTTATTTTATTTTGTCATTATTGACCTTTTACATCCACATGCCCATTCAGATTTTGTCATCCCACGTTATTTTAGCCTTGACTGGGGCACCCAAATTAGTACTTGGGCACTGTGGGCACCCTAGTCCCACCAAGGGCGCCCGATCCCTTTTGCACTTTCCCACCATCTTTTGGGCTCTTTCTAGTTGTTTTACATCTTTATCTTTTTGGTGGTTGGCCATTTTAGGGTTAATTATGAAATTAGATCAAGAGAACCCTATAAATATAAAGTTATGAGACCATAATGAGGGACCTAACATCACTTACTACTATCACTCCATCTAAAGTTGCATCCATCTATTGCATTAGAGATAACTTGCTTCCACATAGCTCTATTATCAAGGTTAGGACATCCGCATCACACTTCATAGGGGAGGGATTCTATTTTGTTCCATGTACACATTTTTATTACATTTTCTACACATAGTTATTACTTGTTACTTCATAAAGTATGTCTGACACAAGAGAAACCTAGGGCATGTTCACACACACTTGCACATAGAACTACATCGGGTCTGAGATGTAGTGCAATGCTCAGTTAGTAAGTTCACCATTGTGGTAGTTGAGGTCAGTCTGACCCCTTCATATGCATTTTTAGGGTTTTATGTTTATTTTAGGGTCTTGTAGGTCTTTTATTCATCTTGGAGTATTGATGACATTCAACGTAGGACAACAAAGTTGATGTGATACACAACGAGGGTTTTAGACCACCTTTTGACCCTATAAAAACCAGCTTTTGAGCTTTGCAGACCAAAGTGTTCGTAGGTGCCCAGTCCTCCTCCAGTGTCCCAGTCCACCTAGATCATCTAGATCCACTCTTTTCCAAACTTCTACACAATCGTTCTTGCTCTTGATTTTTCCAGTCACCTCTACAACACTCTCCGACATACATTTGTTATCAGCTAAGTTCTTTCCTCACTCTCTTTTACATATTAGGGTTAGCATTTCCTTTTGTATAGTTGTTTAAATTACTTGAATAATTATTTATTACATTTATTTACTTTATTACACATGTTCGTAGCTTATATTAACTATGCCCGCACTACTTACTTAGTATATTTTTAGTTAATCACAATGAGAAGCAAAATGTCGACAACCATGGAAGAAAATAGTCTTGCATAACAAATGCCTTGCACATGAAGCACTCGTTAGCATGTTAGAGGGATAAAAAGTAGGTCAAAGCGTGTATAATATGATAAAGTAATGTTCTATGAAAAATGAATCAATAACACCTATAGTGTACAAAAGTAGATGCCCCCAAGAGTCACCATAGGATTGGTATGAGGTATTGTGCCAAAAATCCATGTTGTGTGTGGAGATCTATATAAAGTCTACGATCAAAACTAGAAACACAAGTGAACATGTATGTTTGTATGATAAAGATAATGACATACAAGTTATCTGAATAACATGTGTAATAAAGTGTACATGTAAAAGCATAATTAAGAAAGAATAAATGTGACCAAGATATGCAATATGCTATGGATGAGATGAAATGAAATGCAAAGTAAATGATAGGAGATGTGTGCCCCCCGAGTGGATGTGAATGCATGAGATGAGGTTCATATATATATATGCCCCCTCAACGATCAAGAATGAACCGTATAACAAGAGTGTGGCATTAGGAAATGGTTTGAATTGTGCACTAGAAAGATGTGATCATGAAAGCATAGAGCATAGAGAGTGTGTGAGTGAATGAGTGTGGTGAGGTTCATTTTAGATTGAAACCCTCAATAGTTGAGTATGAACTGCAGAAATAGAGTGCGTCATAAGGCAATGAACTCAATGCACAGAAGTAGATGTAAGAAAGATGTATCATGAATGTGTAGAGTGAATAGTGTGCATAGTATGTGATAGATGTTGTGAGAAAGAGGTGTAAATAACACATGATGTGTGAAGAATGTAATGTGTAGTATGTAGTGTGTTGTGTGTGAGGTTCATGTATATAGTTTTCCCTCAACATTCAAGTGTGAAGAAAAACACAAGAGTGCGTCATCAGGAAATGATGATACAATGCATGTATCAAAGGGTTTGAAAGTGCTAATAAAGATAAATCATGAAACACAGAGTGCTAAGTGTGATAGGACATGCTAGAAAATGATTAACTAAAATGTGGAATTATTCTAAGTTAATCTAATATTAAGAGCATCAAGTAAATGCATAAAGAACATGACACAAGAAATTAAGTAAATAGAAATGAGAAACCCTAATGAGAAAAGAGGGTTAGGAAGATGTTTAATCGTTTTCTTTATGTTCTTAAATGATGAAACATATAGGGTTATGGGCTAGTTAGAATACCTATTAAATGGATTGGTTTATGGTTGTTGTGTGTGTTTTGACTTCTCAATCTAGTGACAATTGTGAGATCTTCCTTTTGGCTAGAAGGAACTACCCGTAATAGAAAACAAGACCCCAAAAGAGAGGTTAAATGATATATGACAGTGGACTACCTAGCGTATGCTAGTTCTAGGAAGTGTGATACTTTCTAGATGGTCATCAATCCACTTGTTTAAAATAATTTAATGCGAGAAAGAAGTAAAGTTCTACTATAGTTGATATGATTTACGTATCTCATTCAAGTACAATAAGAAAATCCAATCACAACAAGCTAGGTTATAGTTGGATCTAAAGGAGGAGGTAACTGTCAAGGTACCGGGTTTGATTAATTCGGGTTGTTTAGGCCAATTGATAGGAGGTTGTTTGGCTCTATTTTTGGGCAAGGTATAAAACACTAGAGACCAGCGTCGGTCTCATGTGACCGACGATGGTTTAGTAATAACCGATGATGGTTACTGCAGATTTTCAATAACTCAATATTTCATGGTTTAGAGATTTGTTTGAGACCGATTTGGGGATGGTGAGGAGTGGATGTAAGTCCGGGGAGTTGTTGGAAACACTTAGAGATGTCTATTGGTTAGGTATGGGTGATTTTATGGTGTGGGTGAAGGAATAATCAAACTTGTATGGAGATAAATGGTGGGGAAGTGAGAGTTCAAGTAGAAACTAAGTAACAAAGCCTACTATAACGAAAATAGAAGATGTCAGGTTAACAAGATACTTACTGTGATGCAGGTTTGATGGCTAGATGGAGGTGACGGTTGATTAAAGGAATGGTGTTTGGTCTTTGTGGCAATATTTCCTAGAATGCTACTATGGGTGCAATGCTCCTAGATAGGCATGGATGATGGTTTTGGATGCTTGGATACATAGAAAGATGCTAGTTCTGCTTGCATGTAGCTTTGATCTTGTTCTCCTCTGGTCTTGAATGTGCCAACCTCTCAAACAATATTACTAATCGATGACGGTTCCATCTTGATCGGCGTGATGCGGTTAAGGTGGATTCCCTAGGTTTACTAAAATGGGTAGATCTTTCTAATTTATCGGGCCAAGTTGGTTTGTTGTCACGGATTAGAATGGAAGTTTCCCTTCTAATGAGCGGGAATGTGGTTAGAGAAATATTAGGTATTGATTTTAGGGTTAGACCAAATCTTAGATGAGCTAAGTAAGACTTAGTTCAATGGATAGAGGGGTCATGCATGAGAGCATGAGTTAATACCCGTAGATAGGGTCTAGATGGAGGTTTGGGCTAGTGCAAGATGTACTACCTCCTTTCCATAAAATAAGTATAAGAGGGATGACGTGGTGAGGTTGATGTCCCTTCCATGACCTACCATGCCGACGGGGTAGGAAGAGGCACTAATAGACCGACACATGATGATGCTAAGGGGAATGTAACTAACTTTAGGTGCACATTTTCGACAGATACAAACCTTGTGGGTAGCTCAGTGATTTTGCGAAATAAAAGACCACCCATGTGTGGGTGAATGTGATCCCCTCAGACGTGGCTCTCATAGTCTAGAGGACATGTTACAGGGATAGGTGGCCACCTTAAGTGGCCATGTTATAGGTTTACATGGATAGATGATGGGGTGTGGGAAAGGGTAGAGGTGATCATGTTACAGGCATAGGTGGTGGCCCTTCAGGCCTAGGTCACAACATTAGTGGCGGTGTACCCACATAGGGTGGGGCTAGAGATGGGAAGTAGGTGGCCACCCTACGTGCATCCAAGGTCATTAGGTTATAACAAGGTTAGGCCCCGCATAAGCACAAATTGTGGGCTTACGGCCCAGATGCTACACGAGGATTGACACCGGAAACAAGATAGGCTTAGGGATAGGGTCCCATGGTATAGGTATAGGTACAAGGTTAGAGACCCTTATTGATAGGGCAGAGTACACAAGTTGTGGTGAGACCCATGGCACCTCCTCAGATAGTGCCCATGGCAAGGTCAGGACACCCTGGGTGAGGTATTATCATGATCATTTGGTAAGCGGCAGGATAGATGTCCCTTCATATGCAGAGTATCGAGCACAGTAGGCCTTGAGTGAGAGGACCCAATCCCGCACTCACAGTGTGGAGAGCATAGGGGCCGGTGAGCCTAGGAGAGGTAGGAGCAGGGTGAGGCCACCAGTGTATGGAGGCTAGATCTAGGTGAGGGGCCATTTTGCTAGATCGAGGCCCATAGTAGGTGGTGAGGTGGGTATGGGGCACCACATAGGAGTGATAGAGGATTCAGGAGAGAGACCAACTCAAAGATTTGAAGGAAAGGCAAGGGATATCTCTGTTTTAGATAATATAGGGATTATCTGTGATATGGACCAATGCCTAGGTTGTGTGTTGATTATTTTTTTGTATAGGATACCGGCCTGCATGCCGATGATGTTTTGTATATGATACCAAAAATGCTACTCGATGATGTTTTGTATATGATACCAGCCTGCATGTCAATGATGTTTTGTATATGATACTAGCTTGCGCATCGATGATCTTGAGACATTTGTATTGGAGACATTGTATATTGGAGATATTTGAGTAGACAGGTAGAGATGTTGATGAGTTATATATATATATATATATATATATATATATATATGATGTATATATATTGATATTATATATATATATATGATGATGATGTTTATGACATGATGTGTATATGTACTTTTGATGATGATGTTGTACATGTGATGGGAACTAGGTAAGTTAGGCATGATAGAGTCAGGTCATAGGCATGGATGGAGTCAGGTCATAGGCATGGTTGGAGTCAGGTCATAGGCATGGATTGAGTCAGGTAATATGCATGGATTGAGTCAGGTTGGTTTGGGCATGGTGGAGTTAGGTCTAGGCATGGATCGAGTCAGGTTAGTTTAGGCATGGTTGGAGTCAGGTCATAGGTAGGGTGGAGTCAAGTTTTGGTTTGGATTTAAGTTCCATGTTATTGGTAACAAAGGAAACAAATGATGATGGATATGCATGTTATGTTTGAAATTTCCAAATATTTGTGAATTGTGGAAATTAGTGAATGTTATGATGATGTGTGGAAAAATGGTTGATAGTGATGTTTGTTAATTGGTGTTTGTTTGGTTTAATTTCTAGTTATTGATATAGAAAGGAAACTAACTAGGGTAAAATGTGAATAGGAATGAAAAAGGGGGAATGGGTCAGGGTAGAGAGTGGTCGAGCTAACCTCAAGGGCCCCATGCCCTCGGAGTGTTGCCTACATAGTCCCGATGAAAAGGGACCTTAGGCTGATGTAGTTATCCCATAAGCTAGGGAAGATTATGATAAAATAGAAGAATGGGTTGGCAAGTGTTAGGCATTGTTGAATGTAGGTCATAGGCATGGTTGAGTTTAGGTCACAGGCATGGTCGAGTGGTTGTTAAATATAGGTATCGATGAGCTGGTCCTATATAGGATAAGCAATAAGAAATGAGGAAGGCAAATGGTAAGAGGTGGTAAAAGAGCCACTTAATTGATAAGAACCCTAATGAGTCGATCATACCTAAGAGGGGCTCATGAACAAAAGACCCTAAAGGCATTGCATAATGGACTATTCTAAAGGTGAAGAAAGTCACATTATCACGAAATGTCACGTTTGTGGCAAGTCCCTTGAGTAAATAGGAAATTAGGAAAAAAATAAAAGGAGGTGAGAATGGGTGATTGAGCGTAACTTAGTGTACGACAGCGTGTCTTTCGGAACAAGAGACCCAGGATCAAGAATAGGAAAGTCCATGATGAAAATTTCATCCTTTGCCTTTTTTAATTGTATAATAGACTGATTGATGTGGGAAGTCTATATGGGATGAGTATATTATCTCCTTGAGGTCTTCGTGAAGTTGATCAATGTGGGAAGCTTTTGGATATTTATTACATTTTGTAATGACCTTGTATAGTTGTCCTTCAAGGGAGCAATCTATTTATAGTGGTGGAATTAGAGTGAAGAGATGTCCCTTTTGGGGGAGTCATCTTTTTTTGGAAGTTTGACTCAAGGAGTTGTATCCCTTTTTGTTTTTGGACATCTAAGTCATGGACAAGACTATAGAGGAAGATTAGGTTCTTGTTTAGATGACAAGACCATAACACACAAAATTTAACTATGAAAGAGGTGGTTTTGAGTGATGAACAACCATGGGATTCCATCTTGAAGAAGATGAAAAGTATCCATGAGAATCATGCTATGAGTAGATTCGTGGTAATCATATTGAAGATAGGGTTGAAAGGGGATGGGAATCACATGATTCTTTTTGAGTTGCGGATCCCCAAAAATGGGTAATATGGAAGGTGAACAACGCTAAGGGAAAATTAATCAACGATAAAAAGTGATAGGACTCGATATCAACAATAAAATGGTCAAAGATACAAGGTGTTAAGGGGCTCAGGTTTGGGTTTACCTTGAGTGAAGATAAATGATAAGCACTTGATCCATAGGCATGGGTAACGATATAGGGTCTAAGCCAATTAGGAGAAAATTTTCCTCGTTTACTTTTCTCTTCTTTAGTTACATGTTGATTTTATTTCATGACGAGGTCACCAACCTAGAAGGTTCATTTGTGAACGCGTGTTTCATATGCACGTTTGATACACTTTTGGTAAATTTGGAGATGGTTAAGAGCATTTAGATGGCGTTCATCTAATAACTCTAGTTGCACCAAATGATCTTGGCAAAAGTCATCATCGTTGAGCATGTCTTGTAGTGAGATATAGAGAGATGGAATATGGACTTCGAGAGGTATGACAACCTTAGTACCATAGACTAGAGAAAAGGGTGTGGTAGTCGTCAAAGTGTGAATACTAGTATGATAAGCCCACAAGGTGAAAGGGATGTGCATTTGCTAGTCTTTTCCAGTATCGTTGACTACCTTCATAAGAATTTTTCTCAAGGTTTTATTGGTTGATTTGACTTGACCATTGGTTTGTGGGTAATAAGGTGATGAGAAACTGAGTTGGATGCCAAAAGTGTCACATAGTTTATGTAGGGTTTTGTTTTTGAATTATTTTCCGTTATCAATGATAAGGCGGTGAGGAACACCAAAACAACAAATGATGTGATGGTTGATGAATTCACATATCTTCTTAGATTTTATAGAAATGAGGGGAATGGATTCTACCCATTTAGTGTAATATTCGGTAGCGGTTATGATCCATTGGTGGCATTGTGAAGAATGGGGGTTGATCTCACTGACAAGATCCAAACCCCATTGAGAGAAAGGCCAAAGGTCTCGTGTGACTTGTAAGGCATGACTAGGTGTGTGATGGAGATTAGCATGTTGTTGGCATTTCACGCAACATTTGACGTAATCACAACAATTGTGGTTTAGGTTTGGCCAATAATAGCCTAGGAAAAGGATGCATTTTGTGATGGCTAAACCACTAAAGTGACCTCCAAAATTCCATCGTGGACTTCCTTAATGGTGTAGGGAATTTCAGAACTCGTAAGGCATCGTAAGAGAATTTCGTCAAAGCCGCACTTGTAAAGAAGACCACCCATGATGACATAATGGGAGACACTTTTAAGAAAGGCTCGTTGTCCATTATGAGTGAGATCAGTGGGTAAAATGGAAAGGGAAAGATAGTTTGCATATTGCTTATACCAAAGGTCACGTGGGTTAGGGGCAATGGTTCCAATGGAGTAGATCTCACGAGGTAAATAAGAGGGTGATTGTAGCCTTTGTATGGTGACAAATATTTTAGAGTCAGCGGGTGAAGTAGGTATTTGAGAAGCCAAACAGGCCATGGTATCCATAAATTTATTAGTAGAACGTGGGGTGGTTTGAAGTGTGTAACGATCAAAGGTGGTCAAAAGCATATCTACATGATGCTTATACTTTTGAAGGATCTCATTACGACACTGATATATACCATTGACTTGGTTTATGACCAACTAAGAATCACTAAAGATATTGATTATCTTAACATCTAAGGCATAAGTGGCCTAGAGACCCAATACGAGTGCTTCAGTATTCCACAATATTGTTTGTACAATCAAAATTGAGTTTGAAAGACAAAGGCATAGGTTCACCTTCAAGAGGAATGAGGATAACACCAACTCCACCTCCATGCTGACACTTGGAGCCATCGAAGAAGAGTGTCATTTGGTAAGCGGGTTTGTCCAAGGAAAGGGTAGTTATAGACTCATATGGGAAGTCAAAGTTAGATGGTTGATCCCGGAAATAGGTGCATCGACTAGTTGGTCAGCAATAGCCTAGCCCTTAATGGAATTTTGATGAATGGATTCGAGGTCTAGGTTAGCCAAAAGCATAAGCCAACTACGGCACGTTGATGTTGATTGGGTTTGGCATACATATAGTGTAATGGGTCGAGTATTAGTAATGAAGAAGGTTTTATGGTTGAGTAGGTAATGGCGGATTGGTGGTGGCGAGGAAAACTAAGGCTAGGCGAGTTTTTGGCGTGGGTATATCTAGTTTTGTAGTCCAGAAGGGTATGGCTTATGTAATAAACCGCTTGCTCTCGGTGTTGTTCATTGCAATGAGCAAGCATGACACCTAAAGAATTATCAGTGGTGGAAATATATAGGTAAAACGGTTGGTTATCTTTAGGAGGAATGAGTACTAGTGGTTGAAGAAGGTATTGTTTTAAGGCCTCAAAGGCTTTATGGCATTCATCATCCCATTTAAATGAAACATATTTCTTGAGAAGATGATGAAATGGTTGACAACGGTCGAGAAAAGCTGTGAGATAAAATGATGAATGGATTGTAGCTTACCTTATAGGCTTTGAAGTTGATGAAGATTAGTGGGTGGAGGAATTTCCTAGAATAGCCTTGACTTTAGTAGGATCGACTTCTATGCCACACAAAGAAATAATGAAACCAAGGAGTTTTCCGAAAAGTACCGCAAAGATGCACTTCTTTGGTTGAAGATGAACACAATACTTGATGAGGCGGTCAAAGATGACTTTAAGGATGTGAAGGTGTTCAATTTGATGTTTGGATTTGGAAAGTAGATCATTTACATAATCTTCCAATATGTGATGCATGATGTCATGGAAGATGTAAGTCATGGCGCGTTGGTATGTAGTGCCGACATTTTTAAGGCCAAAAGGCATGACTCGATAGCAGAAGGTCCCCAAGGGGTGATGAAGGTAGTCTTGTGTTGATCTTTTGGAGCTAGTAAATATTCGATTATAACTTCTTGGTAGGGAAAGTCATCTTTAGATGAGATAAAGTAGGTTGAGGTCATGGAAGTCTAGGTTGTATGGAAGTCCATACAAATGTGGAGTCCCCTGTTGCCTTCATGACAAGAATGATGTTAGAGATCCATTGGGGATAATCAATGGGTAGAATGAAGGAAACCAAGAGAAGGCACTAAAATTATTCTTTAACCGAGAAGAGCAATGTGAGGATGCATTTTCGCAACTTTTGTTTAATGGGTTTGGCATCGAGGATGGTTATGATATTGTGGACCATGATTTTGGGTCAATACGGGCATATCAAAGCATAGGACCGGAAAATGCGTTGCCATGGTCCCGAAGAAAAGAGGTGAAGGCTTCTGCTTTCAAAGTGGCGTCTAAGGATTGGTAGAACTTTAGAATGTGCTTGGTCATCCCGATGTTAATGTTGATTTCGATGGTCGATTTGTTCAATATAGTTTGCATCTAAGAGGGTAACGATTGATAAATATAAGAGTCTTCCGCACCAAGGTAGGTGAGGATGGACTCATGTCCTAACATTGAATGATGTTAATAGAAGGCGTATCGTCATCGATCATGTCAGGATATAGGAATGGGAGAGAAGAGGGAGCCTTGCCATCGCATTGATAGGTTAGCGGTCCCAAGGAAATGGTGTTTACGAAAAAAAAAAGTTAGGAGGAATAGATTTGGGATCTATGGAATCCGTGGGTGAAGATGGTAATGTCAGTTAATGAGATGGGGAAGATTTCTCGTCTTAGATAAGGTCAATGCGAACCTTATTAGAGGGTAGAGCATCAAAACCAATGCCACTATGGTCATTATGTTTACGAGAGGTACAGGAAATGATAGTATGGTGGCCTTGTTCATAAAATCTGAAGCCAAATCCTTTCCACGTGCACCGGTGGAGGAAAGTATGAGCAAAGCGGTGGTTAGTGAGGGAGTGTAGGTCATATGAAAATGGTTGAGCTTGGGATGGAGGTTTGGGTTTATAGGTGGCAATATCAAGTCCCCCATACATTAGATTGGTATGAAGGTGGGGAGGGCCATAAGGAAAAACATCACCGATGCAGATGTCATAGCTGGGGTGTTGATGCAGATTCCCATACTCTTATGGGGTGAGGAAGGTGTCGATATTGTATAGGCGGTATTCCCCTAGAGTGAGGCATTGAAAAACACCTTCTAAGGGATCAGTAGTTGGTATGTGGGTAGCGAGGATAGATGGCTTGCTAGATGATGGGGAAACAAGTGTGTCAGTGGTAGAGGCTATTTGTAGTGGGAATAACAAGGATAGATGTAGCAAAGGTAGTGGTAGTTTTGGTGGATGAGCTTGTGGGTAAAGGTGAAGTAGTGATAGTGGTAGATGCGTTGACTAGTACAAGCACATCATTGGGCCGATATAACATGTTACAGGTATTGAAAGGTGATGGGTCAGTAGGGATGGTGTAATTATGCCCCTCGTGTTCAAATTTGAGGCAATGATGTAAAGCCAAAGGGACACAACCCATGGTAGGGATCCAGGGTCGTCTGACTAGCAAGTTATACTGGAACTCCCCTTCTAGGAGATATAAAAGTTCCAAAACAGTGCGGGGACCCATGTGGACATGGAGAAAAATGGTACCTAGGGTAGAGGTCATGGTATCATTGAAGGAGCGTAGCATAACAGGGTTACCATGCATGCAATGAGGCATCCACATTTGGTCATATGCATGTGAGGAGATGATGTTAATGCTAGCACCACCATTGATCATAACGTCTATATGAATATATTATCGATAAAGATTGAGATGAAAAGAGCGGGGTTGGGGTCATCAGGGACTGGAAGGAGTGATCTCTCCATCCGAATAGCCGAGGGTGGCACTTGGCGAGTAGGTGGAGGTGTAGAGGAAGGTGATGATCTAGTGAGAGAGGCTACATGGTGAGGGGTAATGATGGAGGCTACGGGTGTGGGGTCATTTGGTAAGACTTCAATAGATTGAAGGACCTCCATGAGAGCTTGACGGTGTGACTCGAGGTTTGGACGAGGTCATATAAAGAAATTTTAAGGGGGATTGGTGTAGTTGTTTTAGCATTGTGCGATGTGTGACCCCATCGGAAATAGGATATGTAAGAGCTCGAATGATGACTTTGGGTATGGGTGTAGATGGTATGTTGGGTACAGGGTTGGTTTATGGGCCAGTTGCTTTTTCCTTGCCCTTGTCTTTTTAAGCACGGGTGGTAATGTTGATCATGTTAATCTGAGGGGAGGTGGATGAAGAGGGTGTGTCATGGAAGGTATAGCGGCATGAGGGACAAAACCCTAGTGGGGGATACAATCCTTATGAAATGAGTAGAGTGCATTGGCATCTTGGTGGTGGTTTGGCCAACTCTCTGATATGAACCATGTTAATCTCAAATCTCGGGGGTGGATCAAAGAGTTGTGGGAGTGGAGATTTTGGTCTAAGTAGGTAATGGGAGAAGATCTGTGGAAATTGGTGAAGGTGAAATGGAGTCCTCATCAAGAAGATATTAATCGTCAAAATTTTATTCAGGAGGACACAATTGGACAAGAGTAGGTTTTAAAGCCTTACAGTTCTCTACATCATGTCCTGGAACATGATGGTAGGCACAAATTTTGGTTTTTTCAAACCCTTTTGGTTTGGGTTTGAGTGGGTCATAAGGTCTAAGAGGTAGTAATGTGATGACATAAGTTTTAGGAGATTGGTTAAGATTTTGGCGTAGGATCCTGCTAGTGGATCACAATGGGAGGTGAATGTGGGTTTAGGTGTAGAGTCTGTTGATTGTGGAGGAAGAGGCTTTACGAGGGGGCGGGTTGGTTTACTAGTTTGGTGTGTGAAGTGGTCCGAGGTCTTGGTTACATCTGCTTGGGTACGGGTATGGTAGAAGAGCTAGCAGAGAAGATTTGGTTGTTTTAACTACCTTATTTGAGGGTAGTAGATTTTTAGCTTTAGGTTGCATCTTTTTGGGCAAAGATGACACGGGTATACGAGATGCAGAGGGGAAAGAAGATGGTGGAAGAGGATGGGTTACCTATGGGGGCAACCGAGATGCTATGGAGGTGGGTGGTGTAGGTTGGGCAAGATCCGTGAGTGAAAAAGAAGAGAGTGTCATGGGTAGTGAAGAAGTTATGGACGATAGTGGAGGTATGGGTGGTAAGAAGGTTATGGGTGAGTGCGGAAGTTATGTGGGTTACTCGGGTATATTAGAGGCCTGTGATGAGGAAATGGGTTGTTGGGTTCTTGGTTTACCGGTGGACGGGGGTTGCTTGGCCAGAGTCGAGGGGTGAGGTCCTAGGATTGAAGGAAGGGGTGAAGGTGATAATGGCATGGTAGGTGAGGTTGGTGTATGAGGCCTAGGATATTGAATCTTCTTTTTAGGGACCGGGTAAGTTTAGCGTTAGTTTTAGAAGATGTGGCTAAATCTAATTTGATGGGTGGGTGAGTAAGGCTAGCTATCGGTATGATCCCTAGGGTAAGGATAGGTTTAGGTAAGGGAGATGATATAGGCGATGGTATGTGTTTGGGTGTAGATGTATGTTGGGTTATGGGTAGAGGTGTGAGTTGGGCCATGGTTGGTGACATGGAAGGTGTTGCAATAGTCATAGTTGTGTTTGGTTGGTCACTCAAAACACTTTTGGATAGATAGTGGAGGTGTCAATGAGGGACAACTACATTTGTGTTGAAACAGGAAGTAGAAGGCGTCCCTAAAGTAAGGCTCTATCGACATAGTCTAGGTAATTAGCCAAGCATGAAAATGGTGTTGTTATGAGTGGGGCCAATGTGGATTGAGTTGAAATTCACATAAAATGTGTTTGAGACATAGGGAAATGGCTAGTCTCGGGCTATGTGGGTAAGAGAGCCGAAATAAGATCTATGGGCTCTTGAAGGTCTAAAGGCAATGGTATTTTTATAGGATCCTCTATGAGTAGAGGAGAGGATGGGATAGACGAGGTTGAATCTCCTTGTGATGGTGTAGGTTGTGAACATGTATCTCCTATGAGTAGGAGAGGTGCCACTAACAACTGCTCGGTAATTTGAGGGGCCAAAGGTGGTGTGCTAAGTATAGGCTCTTCCATGGGTGAAGGAGAAAATGAAGGGGGTTCATATGTGGGTGGAGGAGTAGATGAAATAGGTCCTTGTGTAGGTAGTGGAGCTCGGGCTAAGATTTCATCTATGGAAGGAACATGAGGCAATTGGGAAGCAACCGGTATGTCATCAAAAATAGTGTGGACCTCACAGACATTGCTATCATTGTTTGAAGTGTCACCAACTTGGTTGGAAGATGGGGCATAATCGGGGAGTGGCTTGTTGAAGATATGTAGGTTTTGGTTAGTGGGTGCATTTGGGCTATTCAAGACTAGATCTCCATTGTCTAACATTTCTTGGATGATATTCTTGAAGGTGATGTAGTTATTATCGTTATGACCATTAACACAATGATAGTTATAAAAGTCATGTTCCTTATACCATGTGGGCATGGGCAGCTTAGGGTCAAAACCAGTGTGTGGTTTTATAGGTGGAAGGGTAATGACACTAGCCTTAACGAGCTTTTCCAAAATAGAAGAGTAATATTCTCCTATCGAGTGTACTTTTGTTGTTCTCGTCTGAATTGGAAAGCTTAGATGGGAGAGAGATTAGAAGGAGGTTTGGTTGGGTTTGATTGATGAGGGGGACCAGCCTTGAGAACTACGACATTGGTAGATCCTTTGGGTTTTGAAAATTTGTTTTGGGGTTTTGAAGATGAAGAAGCATCATTTGATTTGAACGTGATGTTCTTGTTATGAAGTTGAATTTTCTTCTCTTCAATAACACAGATTTCCAATTTCCGTGCCATGGTGAATGCCTCGTCAAAAGTGTGAAAGGTTTGCACCTGTAGAGTTGGTGAGATGTGTCTTACGTAAGCTCGAGTAAACAACTCTATGAGTTTAGTTTGAGGTAATTGAAATGTGAGCTGGTTAATTAGGCTACGCCAATGAGTGACAAAGTCAGTGATAGAATCATCATCATATTGTCGTGTGGAATAAAGATCAGTCATGGTAACCTTCTTAACAATGTTGATGGAGAACTAATCTAAGAAGGCTTGGGCTACTTGATTAAATGAGTAGATGGAGTGTCTTGGTAGCCCCTATACCGGTCAAGGCGAGTCTGTCGAGGACATTGGGAAGGTTTGTAGGAGTAAAGTGTCATCATGGGTGATCAAGTAACACCCATGTTTGAAAGACCGCAAATGCTACTGCGGGTCTTCTTTACTATTGAAACGGTTGAATTTTGGCATTTCTCAATGTACAGTGGTATGGGCAAACATGGATGGGACGAGATGAATGGGTTCATTACTGATTTCATCGTAGGTGAGAGAATTGCACAAGCCCAAAACTAATGCTTCGAGTGTCTACATATTTTCCATCATTGCTTTGATGAGGTCATCGGTAGGTTATGGTGGAAGGGTTCCTCTTGTGGTATAAGGGGGCTGGTATTGATCTGTGATATGGGTGGCATTCCATTGTATGGTGATGCCAAATAGGAGGTTGAGAATAGGGACTGATATAGAGGATATGTATCTAGAATGGGTGATAGACGAGATAGGTGGTTGTTGATAGTATGTGTATATAGGTGGGATGGTCAGTAGTGATTCTAGTAGCGATTGGGGGCAAGTGCTTATGGGATGGAGAGGAAAAGATTCTAGAATGGAGTAGGGGTTCACGATACCATGAGCGGTTGTGTTGCAATGGGTATTTGTGAGACAATGAGCATGGATAAGTTTATGGTGCAGGTGATTCTTTGAGGGGACAACATATACTACGGGTGAAACCGATCTGTAGACACAATAGTCATAGTGGGTATGGGTCATAGCTATTAAACCACTAGGGGTGAAGCGGGTGAAGGTAATCTTTGTATTATTAGTGGCTGATGTAGAAGTGGGAATAAGGGCAGGAGAGATGGATACAGGCATGCCATATATCAACTACCCGAAGAGTCTCGGGTGGAAGAGCATGAAAGATAGAATCATAAGGCCACGAGATTCTAATCAAGGAGTCATGCAAATTCCTCATTACCTACGAAATGGTGGTACGTAAGG
This sequence comes from Taxus wallichiana var. yunnanensis, assembly GCA_018340775.1. Taxonomy (NCBI): domain Eukaryota; kingdom Viridiplantae; phylum Streptophyta; class Pinopsida; order Cupressales; family Taxaceae; genus Taxus; species Taxus wallichiana. Next base: position 342,766,920 of record CM031235.1, on the reverse strand, counting down.
CTAGACCCATGGGTGATAGGACAGAGGGTGGTGAAGGGATAGGTAGGAGTGGTTGACGACTTACATGATTTGTAAGGGCATTAGCTTGATTGCAAGTCAACACCATGTGAATGAGTATATATCGAGGTGATTTTGTATCATGTAGATTGACGCATGGACAATAAAAATGAAGAAAATAGGCATCTATAGGTAGATTTGGGTAATATATGAGTTGATGTTCAATACAGGGTAACCGATATTTCGATTAAGGTTGAATGATGCTAGTTAAGGGGTGATCAAGGTCGATTATTCAAAGACAGAACAATTTTATCAAATGAGGAAAAGACTAGTGATGGTTAGATGAACAAGTTGAATGATGACTGTTTATCAAAGCAGAGAGAGTATAGAGACTCACAGGAACTCTGACAACAAAGAAAATGAAATAAGGGTTCTTTTAGGCAATTTAACCCAAAAGAACAGAAAACCGATGCTGGTTAAGAAAAACCGATGCCGGTCAGGGGTAACCGATGTCGGTTACTGTGAAAATTGGAAAGATGTAGAAAAATGGATTGTTATGAATTTTAGTGAGATAAATAATCAACCCAAAGGTCTGGAGATGATGCAATGAAGTCCTAACACACTCAGAAGAATTCAGAATACTCCAACTATGATTGTGGAGTGTGTAAGGCAAAAAAATGGAAAAATGGAGAAGCATATCCTCACACCTCAAAACGCACGTCAATCAAACACTAAAAACACATACCTAACAAGTAATTTTTAATGTGTTGAGCTTATGCTATTTAGGAGATTGACTCATGAATTTAGAATAGAGTTTTTTTGGTGAGGAAGGTTTCTTATGAAGAAGGATATCTAAAAGGAGAGGTTTTAGGTATGTTATGGCGGGGGTGGGCCGTCCTCTGAGATAATGACTCGACAGAGGTAACGAGATGGGGAGTACCTACCAATCGGATCATGTGATCATTGATAGGTGTTCCCAGGTAAGATGTTGTTTAAGAAAGATGTGTATATTTCAATTTTGTGCAAGTTTGGTAAGACATAGAGAGAGAGAGAATGTGCTTTCTACGATTCTTTGTGTCAACCATCAATTGGGCATGACTTCCTAACATATAGGTTTCCCTCATTTTAATGTGAGCTAAATGCAACAAATCAAAATGTAATGCAACCAATTTTAAGCCCAAATCGAAAAGATTACGTTCGATGAAGAAAATGATGAATAGGAGAGGGTATGCTCTTTCACTAAATGTAAAAAACAAGAAAGAAGAATGATTCCTTTTAAATGCACCAAGAGAAATGTTTCTTTTAGAGAAATTAGAAAGAAGAGAGGATTATTAGGGAAGAAAATTACTATGTAAGCCTTTTAAAGGGAAACAAACACACAACTTTTGCCTAGAAATGAAGAAAATGCAATAGAACCCCTAATGGGTCCCACCAGGCGTGCCAAAATGTTTCACCATTTTCTTTATGTTTTTAAATGAAGAAACATATAGGGTTATGGGCTAGGAGGAATACCTATTAAATGGGTTGGTTGATGGTTATTGCGCGTGTTCGGATTCTCAATCCAGTCAGGCGACCAGAGAGCTTCCTTTTGGTTAGGAGAAACTACCTGTAATAGAAAACAAGACCACAAAAGAGAAGTTAAATGATATATGACATTGGACTCGCCTAGTGTATGCTAGTTCCATGAAGTGTGATACTTCCTAGATGGTTGTCAATCCAATGTTTAAAATAAATTAAATGTGAGAAAGAAGTAAAGTCCTACTAAAGTTGATATGATTGAGGTATCTCATTCAAGTACAATAAGAAAATCCAATCACAACAAAGGCTAGGTTATAGTTAGATCTAAAGGAGGACGAATCGTCAAGGCACTAGGTCTAATTCTGGTTTGTTTAGGTCAATTGATAGGAGGTTGTTTGGCTCTATTTTTGGGTAAGGTATAAAACACAGAGACCAACGTCAATCTCGTGTCACCGACAATGGTTTAGTAATAACCGACGATGGTTACTACGAATTTTCAATAAATCAATATTTCATGGTTTAGGGATTCATCGAGACCGATTCGGGGATGGTGAGGAGTGGATGTGAGTCCGGAGAGGTGTTGGAAATACTCAGAGATGTCCATCGATTAGGTATGGGATATTTTATGGTGTGGGTGAAGGAATGATCAAACTTATATGGAGATAAATGGTGGGGAAGTGAGAGTTCAAGTAGAAACTAATAACGGAAGTAACAAAGCCTACTAGAACAAAAATAGAAGGATGTTTGGTTAATAAGATACTACTTGTGATGCGAGTTTGATGGTGGATGGAGGTGACGGTTGATCGGAGGAATGGTGTTTGGTCTTTGTGGCGGTGTTTCTTGGAATGCTACCGTGTGTGTAATGCTCCTAGATCTACCGGATGATGGTTATGGATGCTTGGATACATAGAAAGATGTTGGTTACGCTTACATGCAACTCTAACCTCATTCTCCTCAGTATTGAATATGCCAACCTCTCAAACAAGGTTGCTAAGGTCAATAAATGGCAACCGACGATGGTTCCATCTTGACCGAGCGTCGGTTAAGACGTAATTTCCTAGGTTTACTTAAAATAGACATATCTTTCTAATTTCTTGGGCCAAGTTGGTTTGTTGTCGTGGATCGAATGGAAGTTTCACTTCTAATGAGTGGAATGTGGTTAGATAAATCTTAGGCATTTATTTTAGGGTTAGAACAAATCTTAGCTCATTAAGGCAAGTAAGACTTGGTTATGGTTAGTTATGGAAACAAGCCAAGAATAGGTCTAGGGTGAGGTGGTTGAATGAGGTGTCTAGGTGAGGTGTAAATTAGGTCAATTTAGGTAATAAAATAATAAAAGTTGTGAAAATGAGGATTAATTTAATTAAAATAATTAAATTAGTATTAATGTGGGGTGAAAGGGGCCATGGTTAGGTGCCCATGTTTAAGTTGGTAATCTGATTAGGGGCTAAGGGGAATGTAACAAAATTTAGGTGTCTATAGAAGATCTTAGTTGATTCGATGAAGGTTCTAGAATGTGTCGCAGTGTGAACCAGGAAAATAGGAGGAGAAAACGATCACACAAAAACCTGAGAAAGTATAGATCTGAGTTCTCTAGTTGGGTTAGGGCATTTGGAGAAGGAAATGAGTGCCCGTGGGTGCCTTGGTATGAGATATGGGTGTCTTGTTCTACGGAAATAGCCAGAAACCCTCCTCTAAGGTGTTGTTGGATATTCACTTTGGTGTTCTCTTTTTTCGCACTAATTTTTTTGAATTGCATTAGATGTCATTGTAATACTTGCAATAAGGAATCACCCATAAAACCCCAAGATGAGCATCAAATCCCTAAAAAGAAAAATGCATATGAAGGGGTCAGATTGTCCTCAGTGGCCACAATGGTGGACTTACTAATTGAGCATTGCACTACATCGTGTGTGTGCAATCATACCCTAGGTGCTGTTGTTCTAGTCACACTTTGTGAAATTAGTGAGCAATAACTATGTGTAGAAATGTAATAAAATGATGGATGGAATAGAATAAACTTCCCTCCTATGCAGTGTGATGCAGATGAATCAACCGTGTGCCTTGTGATGGAGTTAGATGGATGTAAATGGAGCCTTTAATGGATGTAACCTTAGATGATGATAGTAGTGATTGTGCTTGATCCCTCATTATGGTCTCATAGCTTTATATTTATATGGTTCCCTTTTTCTAATTTTGTAATTAACCCCGAAAAGGTTGACCACTAAAAACATATGAAGCTCAAACGGCTAAAAAGTGCCCAAAAAGTGGCGAGAAAGTGCAAAAAGGCTTAGGGTGCCCGAATGGCACCAGGGCACTGAGGCACCCTAAGTACGGGGCCGAACAACCTAGTCAGAAGTAGAATGACGCAAAATGATAAAAACAAATTGGGAAAGTATGTGCTGAAGGTCAACAGTGATGACATAAATCAAAGTAAAATGGCCAAAGGACATGGGTTAATTAGTAATTTTTTACTCAAAAACTATTTGAATAATAATATGGGACCAGGGACTAAATAATTCCTAAAGTGCATGATTTTGTGTCTACATTTTCCCCCACTCTATGTTGGTGAGTAGAACACTCAGTAACATAAAGTAGATAAAGATGTGTACTTGATGTCCATGTAGAGCAATGTAGAAAGAATGTTGAAGGACTAGACAAAGCGTGGAGTGATAAAAAGATGGAGCATGGAGAATAAAGATGCAAAAGAGAAAAAAGTGATGAGAGTGAACCTAGGGTAGAAATGTGTGTGTATATGTTGATGTGTGTTATGTACCTACATATTAGTATGAGGTGTGTACTATCGTAAAATGTTATCGTTGTTGTTGTTAACTTCTTTCTTCTCATACGGTTGGACCTGCAAGGAGAAGATGATCAAGTAGTCAAATACGCATGTATATGTATGTAAAAATGCATGTATATAGTAATGAAAATACTTGAAATGGAAGTATGAAAAAGTAAAAGGAACATGTGCACCTGATCCGTGATGAGAGAAAAGGGTGTAGAGAGGATATCTGTATTGTGATTTTTTTGGGTGATCTCACGCCACCCTGGCCAAAGAAGTGTAGGGAGAAATCTACATTATTCTCCAACCTGTAATTGCTTCCCTAAAGATGTGTGAAGAGATCTCTGTATTGCTTGGTTTTTTGGGTGATCCGATGCCATTGGCGAAGTATTGTAGGGAGTAATTTTTCTCGTATCCTCTAACCGTCAGAATGCTTGCTCCCAAAATGCTAAGGACAATCTTCGCTATAAAATCCACTATGTACGGGGTTCGTAGATTGATTGAACCCACTCACTCTATAACCCACAATATCAAGGACAGAAAGTGAATTGAACTGTACTGGTAGAAAGTGTTGAATAATGTGTAAGACACCAAATGATGCCCCCCTCTTTGGGTACACATGCAACGTCACTAATAGGAGAATGCGGCCCCAAAAGAGGACCAACCACATAAATTGTGCCCTGCAGGGGGAAGGGAATGCACTTGGTAGAAACCAAGGAGCCTACAAACAATTGGATAGAAAACAAGTGTTAGTACAAACAAGCATGCATGTAAAGGATAAGTGTACACTACAAAAACAATGTAGAAGCTAGAAAGAAAGTAAACACACAAGAAGACAATCATAGATTGCCAAAGCAGGTTACAAACATGGGACATCACTCACAATTTTGCAAGACACTCAAGGCCATAATGGTCAGATGCATACAAACAAACAAGTGTGCATACCAAACAAAGGGGAACGCCCACATACAAGAGTAAACAAGAGATAAACAATATCAAACAAACAAACAAATAGCCATGGAAGTAAATAATCATGCAAACAAATGATGCACATGAAGCACCCATTAGCATGTTAGAAAGATAACCCATATGTAAAAACACATATAAGAAATTACTGTAATGTTCTAAGTACAAAATGAAACAATAACACCTGTAAGAGATGAATTTGGATGCCCCCAACAATTGTTGTAGGAGTGGTGAGCATCTATGCTACTTGTAAGAGACATGTATCTATGATCACAACTAGAAAATGACGTGAACGTGAAAGTGTGTATGGTAAAGATAATGACATACAAGAGATCTAGCTAACATGTGTAATAAGTGAACATGGACAAAAAATGTAAGCTAGAGTACAAACAACCAAGATATGCAACATGTTATGGATGGATGGAATGGACTGCAAGATGGATGATAGGAGCTACATGCCCCCAAGTGAATGGAGTTATATGTAGTGAGGTTCATTTAGTATGCGTCCTTAATAATTAACCGTAAATGAGAGTGCGTCATCAGGAAATGGTCGAGGTGGGTTGTGTGTAATGTGTTGTGATGAGTGTGTATGTGTGTTGATGATATGTGACCTAGAGATGAAGTGTGTACATGACCCTATAGCCGAAGCGTATATCACAACAAGATGATCAAAGGAGTGATGATGTAGCCTAAAGCGTATACCACTACAAGATGAAGGAATAAGTGACCATTTATCCTATAACGTATGTCACTAACCTAGTAATGTCACATGATAGAAGTTGAATGATGAACGTGTGAATATGATAAGGTCCATTTGATTAGTAAACCCTCGGTAATCAAGTATGGACTAAGGAACTAGAGTGTGTCATAGGGTAGTGAGTGCAGCGTGTAGAAGAAGATGGAGGATGTGTGATGATTGAATGACCATGTGATGAGAAAAATGTGTAAATATGCAATGTGTAGAATGTAATGCAAGATGTGTAGATAGCCTAGTAGTGTAAGATGTACATTATGTAGTATGTAGAATGAGTAGGATGTAATGCTAGACTTGTAGACAATAGGAGTGTGACATATGTATGATGAAGACTAATATGATGTATGATGTATAGATGCACAAATGTTGAAATGATGTAGACTAAATGTAGAGTGTATGATGTAAGATGTAAGACATATGACATGATATGTATGAAGAGTCACAATGTGTAGTATCTATTGTGTAATGTGTGGGGTTCATGTGTAGTATGCCCTCACTAAATCAAGTGTGAACTGATTAACTAAAAATAAACTATGTAGTGTGGGGATAGTTAATCTAAGCTATGAACAACTATAATAAAGTAAATAAATACAATAAAAGGAAGTATGTAAATGATCTAAGTAACTATGTAAAAGGAAATGCTAACCCTAATGTGTAAGAAGGAAGAGGAAAGAACTCAAATGAATAACAGATGCTCGCAGGACAATGTCACAGTGAAGACTAGAAAATATAGAAGCAGGAACGATTGTGTAGAAGTCCCGAAAAATGATAGATATGGAGGATTTAGCTGGACTGGAGAACACGGAAAGGGACTAAAGCACCCACAAGTGCTCTAGTATAAAAGTCAGGCACCGTGGTTTGTGGAAAAGCTTTGAAATTGATCTTCATAGGTTCGACATATGGTCTAAAGCCCTCGTTATCTGTCACATTAATTTTGTTTTACTACTCTAGTTGTCACCAATAATCCAAGATGAAAGAAATACCTCAGCTACCAAAATGGTGGACTTATCGAGTGCTACACTACATCTCATACCCAATGTATTTCTATGCACAAGTGTGTGTGACCATACCCTAGGCTACTCTTGTTCCAATCACACTTTTTGAAGTAGTGAGCAATAACTATGAGTAGAAATGTAATAGAATGTGTGCAAAGAATGGAATGGAATAAAATCCCTCCCCTTATGAAGTGTGATGTAAATATCCTAGCATTGTGCCTTGATGATGGAGCTATGTGGATGTGAGTGATCTCTAATATAATAGATGGATGCAACTCTAGATGAGTGATAATAGTAAGTGATGCTAGGTCCCTCATTATGGTCTCATAACTTTATATTTATAGGGTTTTCTTGATCTAATTTTGTAATTAACCCCAAAATGGCCAACCACCAAACAAATAAAGATGTAAAACTGATAGAAAGAGCCCAAAAAGTGGCGGGAAAGTGCAAAAGGGACCGGGGTGCCCCTAGTGGGACTAGGGTGCCCATGGGTGCCCCAGTACTAATCTAGGCGCTCCAGTCGAGGCTAAAATAACGCAGGATGACAAAAGCCGACTGCGCATATGGGTGCAAGAGGTTGGTAATGACAAAATAAAATAAAAAATATGTCTAAAACATGGGGGATAATTAGTAATTTCTTCACTCAAGAACCTTCTAAATAGTAGTATAAGACCGGGATAAATAATTTCTAAAGTGCATGATTTTGTGACTACATTTTTCCCTCACTTTATGTTGGTGAGTGGAAATCTCAGTAACATAAAGTAGATAGAGATGCGTACTGATGTCCATGAAGAGTGTATTAGAAATGTGCCGAAGGACTAGACAAAGTGTGGAATGACAAAAATATGGAGGAGCATGGAAAATAAAGATGAAAAATGTGCAAAGAAAAATTGATGAGAGTGAACCTAAGGTGGGAAACGTGTGTAGCTACTGTGGTGTGTGATGTACCTATATGGTTAGTAAAGAATGTGCTATTGCAAAGTGTTGTTGTTGACATTGTTGTTGTTGTTTCCCCATTTGACTACTTGTTTCTCATACAGTCGGATCTGCAAGGAGAAAAAAATGTAGTCAAATATGTATGTATGTATGTGTAAAAATGAAATGTAAAAGACACATGTAAAAGTATGTAAATGTAAAGTACGTAAATGAAAAAGTGTAAATGGAACATGTGCACCTGATCCATGTCGAGAAAGAGAGTATAGAAGGATATCCCGTGATCATGCGAGTTTTTGGGTGTTCTCATGCTTAGCCAATTTGAATAAGTGTAGGAGAAAGTTGCATTATTCTCCTTCTTGTAATTACTTCCTTGAATGTGTGTGAAGAGATCTTTGTACATCCTAGTTTTTTGGGTGATCCGATGCCATTGGACGAAGTAGTGTAGGGAGGCACACCCACCGTAACCTCCAAGCCTGTAATTGCTTCCCAGAATGCTAAAGAGACCATGTCTGTTAAATCCTCAATTTATGGGGTTTGTAGATTGGTTTGAACTAACTCACTATATATAACTAAACCGAATCGGTGTAGAATCTCTATGTATGTAAAAACCCCAATTGATGCCCCCCTCTTTGGGGGCGCATGCAACGTTGCTGATAGGAGAATGTGGCCCCAAAAGAGGACCAACTGCATGAAATATTTACCCTACAGGAGAAGGGAATACACTTGGTATAAACCAAGGTGTGTACAAAAAGGATGGCTAGCTAAAATACGGGTTAGTGCGAAAACACATGCATGTAAGAAGAAAATGTGCAATCTACACGCACAATGTAAAAGATACCAAACAAAGTAGTGTAAACACGCAAGAAGACAAGTAAGCCATAAAAGTGGGTCACAAACATGGGACATCACTCACGATGTCACAAGACATGCAAGGCCATCATGGCCGCAAATAACAAACAAGTGTGCACACCAAACATAAGGCGAAGCCTATATAAGAAGAAAACAATGACAGACAAGTACAACCAACCAAAGAAGACATGGTAACATGTAATCCTACAAAACAAGTCCCACACATGAAACACCTATTAGCATGTTAGAGAAATAACCAATATGTCAAAGCGTGAATAACCAAGTAAATGTAAAGTGATAAGTATAAAATGAAATATTAACATCCGAAAGATACAATCAAGAATGAACTATAAACGAGAGTGCATCATCAAGAAATGGTCAAGTAGTGTGTGTTGTGTCTAACACGTTGTGATGAATGTGTAAGTGTAGTGATGAGATGTGCCCTAACTATGGTGTGTTCATGAACCTTATAGCTGAAGCATATATCATGACCAGATGAACATACAAGTGATGATTTAGCCTAAGAGTATATCACTACAAGATGAAATGAGGAAATGGTGATGTAACCGAAGGTGTATACCACTACAAAATGATAGAATAGGTGATGATTTAGCCTAAAGCGTATGTCACTATCCTAGGATTTTCACATGCGTGATGAGTGTAAGGTACATATTATTTGTAAAACCTTGGCAGTTGAGTATGGACCGAGGAACTAAAGTGCAACATCGAGTAGTGAGTGCAACATGTAGAAGACAATGTAGTATATGTAATGATAAAAGAAAACTATGTAATGAAGATAATATGGAAAAATGTGGCACTTAAAATGTGATGGTAGATGTGTAGAATGTATAAAATGTGATTTATAGTGCGCGATGTAACATGTGTAGGAAGACTCATAATGTAATATGTAGGATGGAATGATGTTAGACTCGTATGTAACAAATATGAATATAGTATGTAGAAAATTTATGGCATGAAGATGTGCAATGTATATGATGTGAGGAAGTATGTATAAATATCCTAATAGTGTATGTAATGCATAGGATGAATAGTGTATGATAGTAAACACGTGGATGATATAAGTATGGTATATGTAAGATGAAGACTAATATGATGTGTGATGTATGAATGTGTAAATGTGAAAAAGTTTGTAGATTAAATGTTTAATGTTTGGTGTATGACACACGACATGTGACTAGATACAATGTGTAAGTCCTATAGTGTAGTGTGTGGGGTTCAATGTAGTAATCCCTCAATAGTCAAGTGTGAACCGAAGCACAAGAGTGCATCATCGGGTAATGATGATGCTAACACGTGTGATGTAAAATGTCTATATGAACATGTAAAGATGATAGCTGTTAAAGTGAGTGGGGGAGGAATGTATTAGATGCAATGCCGCTCAAGTATATATGAATGAGATAAACTAACCAATGATAATGAAGAACAAAGGTCTGTTTTGCGATGTATGTAGTGATGAAAATGCGGTATGTGAAAATGTGGTATGTGCAAATGCTAGGAGTATGATGTAACACTATGTAAGGATGTGAATGAATTATAACAAAAAGATAAGAAATGTGCCTATGATGATGAAAGAGAGGGATGTAAATATTATGCCCCGAAGAAGCTATGGTGAAAGAGGCTATCATGTAAAGTCATCTAGATAATTATTGCTTTTAGGTTCATAGTTGAATGGGTAAGCATTAATGACTTGATAAACAATAGTGTCGGGTGGATCACATAACAAACCATTGAGGCATGATTTGTACATGACCACAACACAATCCTCATCGATGAATGGAGGAAGTGGACAACCATGTGTGTACCAACGAGTAAGATTTTGTGTGTATCCTAGGTATAAATTATTGCAGATGAAAACACGTCCAAAAGGCATAGGAAATGAAATGTCGATATGATCTAGATCTAATGTACCTCCAATATAATCAAGCCATGATTGTCCCAATGTAAGTGATGAAGAGTGAGGAGTACGTGATAGATAAACCGTAAGATGAAAGACACACAAACCATAAGCAACAATGATACAAACAAATCCATAATAAAGATGAGGAATATGTGATGTAGGATATAGGTCCTCAAAAGCAAACCCTAAATGAGCTAGACCCTCATGTGTACATATAGTGTCAATGCATGTAGGATCAAATGGAATGTGTTCCCAATATGAGTCATTCATGAAGAGTGTGCAAGTGAATGGTGGGTGTGCTAAGGTAGGTGGTTCATGTGAAGGTGTATGTGATAGAGCAACATCCATAGATTGTACATGCCCCACGATAAGGAATAATAATAACAGCTGTAGTATTAGGTGGCATAAAAAAATTGCATCTATTAGACAAATGGTACCATCAAGGGGTGGTAAGTGTGGTGGTTCTTCCCTAGGTTGGGGCTCATTTGTAATATCTATGCATGGGATAGGAAGATTAGTATTAGGAGCCTAGTCATAATATTGAAATGGATCACTCACAAAAAATGGTATACTCCATGCTCTCATGTAATAATTTAACACAATTATGTATAGTAGAGGCAACAACTTGCATGGCATGAAGCCATGGCCTTCCCAAAAGATAGTTGTAAGAGACTGGGAAATCAAGAATGAAAAAGACAATGTGGACAATATTTGGACCAATAGTAATAGGTAATGCAATGTGGTCGAGGTAAGGATGGACATAACCATCGTAAGCATGTCATGAGTGGAAAGACCTAAAGTCTCAAGGAATGACATAGGACACAAGTTAAGTTTAGATCCAGTATCAATCAAAGTATGTTTAACATTGACATTATAAATACGAGAGATAATATGTAGAGGTGGATCATTATCGAAAGTGTGAACATCAAAGGAAGGTTGTACATAAATACTAAATGTAGAGAGAATGCATCAACAAAGGCTTGATAAATTGATTTTGGATGCACATCAACAAAAATATGAGTAATAGAAAGAAAATGTTCGACTCTATGTAGTAAATCAGGATTTGAAAGAAAATAATCATTGATTGTGACACTTATGATAACTTAACCCTAGGATGCTAATGAATGAAGAATCTATAAGTGTGAATGATCAAGTCGGGTTCACCAAAATGATTAACTAAAAATTAACTAACTATGTAGTGTGGGGATAGTTAATCTAAGCTATGAAAAATTGTAATAAAGTAAATAAATACAATAAAAGGAAGTATGTAAATGATCTAAGTAACTATGCAAAAGGAAATGCTAACCCTAATGTGCAAGAAGGAAGAGGAAAGAACTTGCTGAATAAAAATGCTCGCAGGATGGTGTCGCAGTGAAGACTAGAAAATATAGAAACAAGAACGATTATGCAGGAAGTTCCTAAAAAGATGGATCTAGAGGATCTCACCTGGATTGGAGTTCTTGGAAAGGGATTGGGGCACCTGTGGGTGATCTGGTCGAAAAAATGGGCACCTTGGTTTGTGCAAAATCTCGAAAATAATCTTCACGAGTTTGACAAATGGTCCAAAATCCTCTCTGCCTCTGTCGCATTAATTTCATCAGACGACTCGGATGTTGCCAATAATCTAAGATGAAATAAAGATCTCAGCTGCCACAATGGTGGACTTACTAATTGAGCGATGTACTACATCTCGGACCCGATGTAGTTCTATGTGCAAGTGTGTGTGAACATGCCCTAGTTTCTTTATTGTGCGGTTGTATTTTTGAAGTAGCAAGCAATAACCATGTGTAGAAAATGTAATAGAATGTGTGTAAGGAATAAAATAGAATAAAATCACCCCCTATGAAGTGTGATGTAAATGTCCTAGCATTATGCCTGATGATGGAGCTATGTGGATGCGGGTGATCTCTAATATAATAGATGGATCCAAATCTAGATGAGTGATAATAATAAGTCATGCTAGGTCCCTCATTATGGTCTCATAACTTTATATTTATAGGGTTTTCTTGATCTAATTTGGTAATTAACCCTGAAATGGCCAACCACTAAAAAAGAAATATGTAAAATGGATAGAAAGAGCCTAAAAAGTTGTGGAAAAGTGAAAAAGGGACCGCGGTGCCCTTGGTGGGACCAGGGTATCCATGGGCACCCCAGTACTAATATGGGCTCCCGGTTGAGGCTAAAATAATGTGGGATGACAGGCGACTGGGCATAAGGGTGCAAGAGGTCGGTAATGATGAAATAAAATAAAACAAGATGGCCAAAATATGGGGGTTAATTAGTACTTTCTTCACTTAAGAACCTTCTAAATAGTAGTATAAGACTGAGATAAATAATGTCTAAAGTGCATGATTTTGTGACTACATAACCAAAACACAAGAGTGTGTCATCGGTAGTGGTCGAATTATGTATAAATGGCTATACAAATGCTAGAATATGGATATATATATATATATATATATATATATATATATAAATATAACCGTGAGACAATTGTTGATGCTAGGTTGATGGGGATGGGGTAATGTGTAAATGCTATGCCCCAAATGCGTAAGATAAGGAAGCCATCATGTAATGTCATCTAAGAGATTGTCAGTTTAGGGTCAAATTCATATGGATAGGCATTAGAGACCTGATAAACAATGGTGTCAGTTTGATCATGTAATGAGCCATTAAGATGAAAGTTGTACATATACATAACATATTCCTCATCAATGAATGTAGGAAGTGGAAAACCGTGTGCATACCATCGAGTGAGATTTTGCGTATAGCCAAGAAATGAACTATTGCAAATAAAGACATGACCAAAAGGCATGGGAAATAGATGTCTATATGATCAGGATCAAGAGTTCCCCAATGTAATCAATCCATGATTTCCCTAATGTGAGTGGAGTAGAGAAAGGAGTACGTAATAGATATCCTGCAAGATGGAAGACACGTAAGCCATAAGCAACAGTAATAGTAATGAAGCCATAATATAGATGAGAAACATGAGTAGGAGGATAAAGGTCCTCAAAATAAAAACCAAGTTGAGATAGACCATCATGTGAGCATATGGTGTCATCACAAGTAGGATCAAATGGAATATGTTCCCAATATGATCATTCATGAAGAGTGTACATGTGAAGAGCGGTCATCATGATGAAGATGGCATATGAGAAGATGGAGGAGCTAAAACAACATCTGATGTAGAAAAATAACATTGATAAATGATTATAGCCATAGTAGCAGGTGGTGAAGTGGAGGGAACTGCATTAATGACACAAATATCACCCTCGAGTGGTGGAAAATGAGGTAGTTCATCCATCGGTTGATGTTCGTTAGTAATATCAGTGCGTGGGATAGGAAGAGTAGTATTAGGATCTTGATCACAATATTTGTAAGTGTCATGGTCACAAAGGACAATATATTCAACACCCTCATGTATGAATTTGACACAATGATGTATGGTAGAGGCAACAACTTGCATGGCATGAAGCCATGGCCTACCAAGAAAACAATTATATGAGACTGGAAAATCAGTGACAAAGAAGACTGTGTGGAGAGTTTTGGCCCTACAGTAATAGGAAGAACAACATGACCTATGCATGGGAAAATTGAACCATCATATGCATGAAGTGAGAGAGATGATGGACTAACATCACAAGTGGAAAGACCTATCTTCTCAAGAAATGACATGGGACATAAGTTGAGTTCGAGATCCATTGTCAACTAAAGTACACTTAATACCCATATTGAAGATGTGAATCATGATATGCAAGGGTGGGTCATTGTCAAAAGTGTTAAGATCAGCAAGAAGATTAGACTTGAATGCTATGTGTTGAGAAAATGTATCTACAAAATTTTTATAGATTGAGTCAGGATGCATATCAACATGAATGCGAGTAGTAGCAAGAAGATGCTAGACTCTATGCCTTATATTAGGATGTGCAAGAAAATAATCGCTGATTGAGATGCTCATGATGACTATACTTTAGAATGATAAGAAAAGAATGAGGATCCTAAAAGCATGAAGATTGAGTTCGGGTTCACCAAAATGATTAACTAAAATGTGGAATTATTCTAAGTTAATCTAATATTAAGAACAACAATAAATAATCAGATAAATGCATAAAGAAAATGACCCAAACAACTAAGTAAATAGAAATGTGAAACCCTAATGAGAAAAGAGGGTTAGGAAGAGCTTAGCTGATTCAATGAAGGTGCTTGGACTGTGTCATAGTGTGAACCAGAAAACAAGAGGAGGAAATGATCACACAAAATTCTAGGAAAGCACATATATGAGATCTATGGCTAGGATGGGGCACCTTGAGAGGGACAGGGGTGCCTGTAGGTTCCCTGGTATGCAAAAATAGCCTAAAAACCTCCTCTTAGTTGTCACTGGATGTTCACTGGTGTTCTCTTTTTATCACACTAACTTTGCTAAACCGCGTCATATGTCACTGAATACCTGCAATAAGTAATCAACTGCAAAACCCTAAGATGAGCATCAAATCCCTAAAAAATAAAAATGCATATGAATGGGTCAGATTGTCCTCAATGGACACAATGGTAGAATTAATAACTAAGCACTACACTACATCTCAAACCTAATGTAGTTCTATGTGTGTGTGTGTGTATGCAATCATGCCCTAGGTTATCTTGTGCCAGTCACACTTTGTGAAAGTAGCAAGAATAACTGTGTAGAAATGTAATAAAATGGTGGATGGAATAGAACAAACTTCCCTCCTATGCTAGTGTGATACAAATGAACCAAACTTGTGCCTTGTGATGGAGTTAGATGGATGTAAATGGATCCTTTGATGGATGTAACCTTAGGTGATGATAGTAGTGATTAGTTCTTGGTCCCTCATTATGGTCTCATAACTTTATATTTATATGGTTCTCTTGTTCTAATTTCATAATTAACCTCGAAAAGGCCGACCACTAAAAATATAGGAAGCTCAAATGGCTAGAAAGTGCCCAAAAAGTGGCAGAAAAGTGTAAAAAGGCTCAAGGCGCCCCAAATGGGACCAGGTATTTAGGGCACCCCGATTAAAGGTAGACTAATGATAAACAAAAAAAAATAGAGTGGGTAAGTATGTGCTAAAGGTTGGCAGTGATGAAAGAAAGCAAAGTAAAATGGCCAAAGGACATGGGTTAATATGTGCTTTCTTCACTCAAAAACCATATGAATAATAGTATGAGACCGAGACTAAATAATGCCTAAAGTGCGTGATTTTGAGTCTATAGAAATAATTGATAGTCTTTATAAGGGGGAGAAGAAGTGCGATTCCCCCAAGTTTTCCGATGATGAATATTTATGCGGTGATGTGAGAGATACCTTACCATTGTGGGAAATCACCATGTCTATATCATGATAGGAGTGAGGGCCAACAAAATGTTAGGAAAAGAAATATTAGGACCATGTGATGGTGGAAAAATTTGAAATGTGTCTTAGAATCAGTAAAATAAGTAATTACTTTGACAAAATGAATTGGAAACGGAAGTGGAGTAGGATGGGGAGGAATCTTGAATAGTGACAACTTAGGTGGGATTGATGACATTGTAGAAGACTCGATAGGAGAAGGTGGACTGATTTTGAGAGGTGGTTCTTAACTCTTCATAGAAGGAACCTTATAAATGATGGCATGATGCTCATTAGATATAGATGAATTAGATTTAGGAATCCATTGATATGTAACAATTGGAGAGGATGATGAAACATGATGTTGTCTTTGTGAATGAGATAAAACCTTGATGCTCAAGATGTTTGATTCTTCATTGTAAAGCATAACAATCATTGTCATTATGTCTATTAATTCGATGATAAGCACAAAATGGGAGACCATGATATTTGACCAGCCGATAAGGAGGGTAGTAATGAGTAGTTGGAAAACTGATCAATTGATGACTAACAAGATTACTAAGAATGTCATGTTGCTTAACATTGTGATAAAATGCGAGAGACTATGGTAATGACAAGACTTGAGGCTCACTAATATGAAAACATGTAAAAGACATAGAATGAGAATGAGAAGAACTAGCATGAGCCTGAGAAGCGTTCTTAAGATGTTGGATTTCAGATTTTAAAGATGTAATTGTGGATTCCATAGCCTGAAATTTATCTTGAAATAAAGAATGTAAAGCTTGAATAGACTTGCAAATTGATTAATTGGCATTAGAACTAATAGAGTCATCGGAGAGATGATCGAAGATGACACTGACTTGTGAAGGTAACATGTTGATAGGGAGATACATAGTTCGTTAGGGTTTTGTGAAGAACATCTTTACAAGATGAGTGCATTTGAAGCAATTGAAGCAAAAAGACTTGAGAGACCTTATGAGCCATGATAGGAAAATAAATATCCAAAAGTATTCGAATGTGGGCTCACTAAAATGATTAAGTGAAATGTTTATTTATGAATAAAATTATGCCTAATCTAAGCATGTTCAGAACTATAATAAATATGTATGCAATGAAATAAATATGACCCAAATAAATTAGCAATTAAGATTCAAAACCTAAGTGTAAAGAGGAGATAAAATGACCTAGATGTTTTGAAATTACATCTAGGTCTGTGCCGCCATGAAAAAATGATGAACTAAGAGGTAGAAGTGTTTCACAAGAGCTTGGAAAATTATGTGACCACATGATCTCGCTTAGACTGGGGTGCCCAGGATGGGTTAGGGGTGACTGTGGGCGCTATAGACTAGTTCTAGGCACCTATGTCTACCCAAAATCTTAGAAAACCTTCTTCGGAGGGTCATGAGATGTTCCATGTCCTTTTCTCTTGGTCTATATTATGTTGCATGATGATCTCCAATGTCGCCGATAACTCTTGCAATAAATATTTCACTTGTAAAACCCTCAAAATCACATCAAATCCCAAAAATTAAAGAATGTAAATGAGGGGTTAGACTATCCTCAACTGTCAAACAAGTGATCTTATGACTGAGATCTTTGCTACATTTTAGACCCAATGTAGTTCTATGTGCATGTAGAATCATGCCCTAGGTGGCTCTTGTGCATGTCCCACTTGATAGCGAGCAATAACTAGATGTAGAAGATGTAAGTAGATGTGTGCATGGAATAAAATGAACTTCCGGCCCTATGAAGTGTTTACGAGAAGAATGTAGTACCTTGCCCTTGAATGCTCTAGAATAGCCTTTGGATGTAGCCTTAGGTGGTGATAGCTATGCTTAGTTCTTGGTCCCTTATTATTGCCACATAAATGTATATTTATATGATTCCCTTGTTTGAATTTCAAAATTAACCATGAAACGGATGATTACCAAAAATATAAGATGCCCAAATGGCTAGAATGGACCCAAAATATGTGAACAAAGTACAAAGAGGTCGGGGGTGCCTAGAGGGGACAGGGGCACTTGACGTTGGCGTCTTGACCGGGCGTTGGTGTCCAGATGAGAAATGCTGAAGTGTGAAAAGATAGACTAGGCTATAAGGAGTGTGAGATCAACAAAAGAAACAAAAATCAAGGAAAGGTGTCCAAAGACATGGGTTAATTAGTAATTTTCTTACTTAGGAATCATATGAATAGTAGTATGTGATCAGGACTAAATAAGTACCCAAAGTGCATGATTTTGTGTCTACGGTTAGGGGCCTTTAGTAATAAGGTGGAAAATTCAATGAGGAATAGTATAAAGGGAGGGAAATGAAAATTCTGCAGCTTATATGTAAAATATTAACCAAACCCTCCATCCACCCTTAATAACATCATTAGGAAGTTTGTCTTTCATTTCTTTATCATAAAATAAAGTGAATAGTCAATATAAAAAGATCTAGAAGTAACTTGTCCCCGATTTTTTAGAACATAGATTATAAATGGTTATATGCATGTCAATGGTATTTTAGTATATGGAGCACAATCAATATGCTTAGAACCAGATGCCTCTTGAAACATTTAAAAACAAATGGACTTCAACTATCTAAATTTATATTAAGAAATCACATTGAAATGCCCACCAAACTTTAAAAAAGCTTGGAAATAGCTGAAATAAACAATAATGACAAAGCATGCTTTACTTTGGAAGATTCTAGAAAATTTGAAAGGAAAGCCCCAAGAAATATAAAGGCATTTATTTCATATATTTATACATATTGAACCAAGAAATGAAATTATAAACTTTATATTTTATTATCACGTTGTCTTCTCTTATAACTCTACTCCTCCCAACTCCTATCAACTATTTTTTTCCCTTTCCTTCCAATGATATCTTCCCTGATGATATAAATGTTGATAATCATGTGACCTTTTTATATCATAACCAATTTTCCTACTTCCCGATTATCACAACATGTATCATACTCTATCTTTCTTCTACATGGTTCAAGGCCACAATAAGCCTTTAGAGAGTGCATTACCTCTTCCGCAGAGGAATCTAAGATCTCACTTTCCTCTTTTTCAACACAAGGACCATCTCTTGACATCGATGAAAAAAATAAACTTGATCAAAGAATGGTCTAAAATTTCTTCTTTAATATTTAGTTCCATATTGTTATGGCTATCCCCGTGCAATTATTTATTGCTCTCAAACTTTTATGTTGCATAAATTGGGCATTTAGAGGTGCATTTATCAATTTTACAATTATCCATTAACTATGAGGAGGGTAAAAAGCACCATCATCCTTCATATATTGCCTCCTATTACTTATTTACAAAGTCAATGTCTTTTAAGATCCTAAAGCATATCCAATTTGCCAATTTGAATTCTCTATGAATCAAACTGTTGTGAATTGAGGATCTAAAAAACCAAACAATTTCATTACTTTCTTTATAAGAAAATATGATTTAAAAGGAAATATTTATTCCATCACTCATAAAATGCCGAGCATTTGTAATCGACATGGAATCATAGTTATCAAATATTATTAAAAATTATTTTCTTTTCCTAGTATTTATCTTCTTTGGTATTTATATTTGATTATTTCATTCTATAGTATGGAGCCTACTGATTTAACCTAAATTGGTTAATATCTATAGGGTAAGAACTGATGGTAGATTATCCTAATAATTAAGTTTCCAAAGTTAATTTAACAATACCAGGAATAACCATTAAGCAATGATAAGAAAAAATAATAATGTGTTTGTAATAAGAGAGGGGAATATGACTTAGCTGATATCCTATTCTATGTGATGATCTCGGGGATGGTATGATGACCTGAAATGGGCTAGAAATGACCCGATAGAGCCTCATTGTTGAAATTGGGTTCGAATCACATAGACCAAAAAGCAGATGGCATGGGCTAAAGCATACCCCCATTATGGCCCTTTTCATATGCTCTTATCCCTTCAAATCCTCTGCTCCTAATACTTTATGGGTTTATTTATTGTATTTTGATACACTTCTATTTGGAATTTGGAACTTTGAAATTGTGTGATGCTCATTGTGTAACTAGAAGTCCTACAAAAAAACATTAGGTAGTTTGTGGGCACCCCGTATTAATCGCTAACATTACCACTACTCGAAGAGGGCTCAAACCTCATGTCATTCTCACCTAGCATGTGATCTCTAAAATGTATGCAACCAAATAGATAACCATGATCTTGCAATAATGAGATTGTACTTGCACCTTTTCCCTAACTTGACTTGGAATGATGATATGTTCCTTGTATTTACAAATCTAAGTGGATGACTTCCCTAGAATGAATATACAGAGTATATGAATCTCAAGGGAGTCTTGGAATGGATTTTCTTATGATTTCTCTTAGTGTATGCTCATTAGGATCTTTGGGTGTTAAGTGTGCATGATCTCCTCCTTGATAATGGATGAATAACTAACTTATATATGTGTTCGGATCCGAAAACTTGGATAAGGTTGATTAGAAGTGTCCCAAATGAATTTGAATTAAAAAATGTGTTGTTATAGGGAAAGGGACAAAATCAGATGGGAAGGGCCATAACGTACAAAATTTATGGCCCATTTTGGGCGCTTTTTGTCTGGGATGCATGTGAAAGTGCTTTGAAAACTGTGATTATATTGTGTGAGGGTTTAGCCTAATTCTATGGACTAATATGACTATTTTGTGAATAAATGAGTTGTGTGTGCAAGAAATAATGAATGGGATATAACTAAGGATAACATGATTAACACACACACACACATGTACACACACACACAGACACACAATGTTCTTGATCCTTGTATACATTAATGGTATGTATAAAAATACACTTACACACACATAACACACACTGCAGACACAATGTTCTTGATCCTTGTATGTCACACGCGTGCACACATACGCACACATGTGAGGGTTGAGCCTCTATTGACTATATTAAAAATATGGGATGGGGTGGATTGTTCCTCCGCCACCTCTTTTTCTGGGATATGGAGGAGACACGGTTTAGTCCCGTAATGTTTTATATTTGACATATATGTGGGGGCCAATAACCCTCACCCCCATTATTACTCCTGCAAAACAAAAAAATATGGTACAAGGTTGCGACTTAACTGTCATTCCTAAAAAAATGAAATTGGTTATAGATGACCATGGAGTGAAACAAAGTTTATATATATATATATATGCATGCATATGGGTATAGTTATTTTATTTAACTATATATAAAGTTATAGGTATATTATTATATATATATATATATATATATATATATATATATATATATATATATACATATATATCTTTGTGTGTGTGTGTGTGTACTTAATTCATAAACAAGTTTTATGCTATATATATATATATTGATTAAGTTAAATATGGAAATATAAGCCTAATCGATTGTTATTGTAGTAGTAAAAGAATAAACAATTAATTACATAAATTAAGCCAAACAAGATAAACAAGAAATTATGACACCCTAGGTGTAGATAAGAGATAAGATGACTTAGTTGTTTCATAATTTTTCCTGGACTATGCCAAAGTGTTGACTGAATGAACAAAGAGGTATAAGCATCACATAGAGCCTCGTAAAAGTGTGTGAGATGACAATATACATGGACTGGGGTTCCATAGGAGGGATAGAGGCACATGTGGGTGCCCTAGACTTGATTCTAGGCACCTATGTCTATGGAAATGCTTAGGAAAATCCTCGAGTATTATTTGTTGTTCTCCTTTGGTCGCACAATGATTGGCGAAGTTAATGGAAGCATGCAATGAAGAAACGACTGTAAAACCCTCAAAGAGATATCAAATCTTAAAAAAAAAAAAGATGAAACATGAGGGTTCGAACTATCCTCAATCGTTAAAATGGTGAACTTATGATCGAGTGTTGTACTACATCTTATACCCAATGTAGTTTTGTGCATGTGTGTGTAATTGTGCCCTAGGTGGCTCTTGTGCATGTCAAACGTGATAACGAGCAAAGTAGCTAGATGTAAATAAATATAATAGATGTGTGCATGGAATAGAATGAAATTCCATCCTATGAAGTGTATATAGAATAACCAAACCTTGTGTCCCTTGGATGGTGCTAGATGTATGCAATGGAGCTCTTAGATGCTTGATGGATATAACCTTAGGTGGTGATAACTAATGCTTAGTGCTTGGTCCCTTATTATGATCACATAACTTTATATTTATATGATTCCCTTGCTTGAATTTTGTATTAACCCCTAAAAGGATGACTACTAAAAAGATAATATGTTCAAACGACTAGAAAAGACCCAAAGAGTGTGAACAAAGTATACTGAGGGCGGGGCACCCGAGAGGGGAGGAGGGTGCCTCGATGCGATGTCCTAGATGGGCAAGAGTGTCTCAGGATGATAAATGCCGAGGTATAAAAAGAGACATAAAGAAAGTAAGGATGCAAGACCGAAGTGGCAATAGAAAGTAAATAAAGGTGGTCAAAGACATGGGTTAATTAGTAAATTTCTTACTTAAGAATCATATGAATAGTAGTATGTGATCAAGACTAAATAGTTACCCAAAGTGTGTAATTTTAAGTCTACACATATAAGTGTAGATACATATATACGAGTATCTACCATTTTTATCGAATGAGTATATATAAGACACATATGCACTCATAAATAAATTTAAACAATAAATAAATAAAATATAACAATTAACAAAAGATGTATATACATGCATATATTCATCCAAATTCCTAATATATGGTAAGATTGGGAAACTTCATGCAAACATCCTTCAAACCCTAACCAACAACCAAAAGAAGAGAAAAATATAACAAAGAGGAGAAAATAAACTTTTATCCAATTTTGAAGTGAAAGTAGGCAAAAACAAACAAACCCTAGAATATTAGGGTCAATATTGTTTTCATCCAAGGGCCTTGATTAAATCCTACAATGCCATTTTGATGAGAATTTGACTTTTCTAATTTCACTTGAAGATCTAATTAAACTTAGTTACTTTAATCATCTCTCCCCTAAGCTTGAATTTGGGTGTGTAGCCAACTATATGGCAAATTGACTTAATTATTTATATGATTTGTTTTATTAATTAATATTTTGAAAAAAGTATTGAGTTTAAATTTTAAGGTGAACCATTATTATTAGTATACGTATCAATTAAGTATTTAAAGTTGAACCCTTAGTAATTTTAATTAAAAGCCTATTTTTTCTCCAAATTAATATAATCAATGAATCTTGTTAAAATGCTCTAATGTAATAAGTATTGGATCCCGACCTAACTAACACTTGGGATATGAAATATTGCATTGACGACCTAATGCCCTACAAGTTGAGGCACGCGCCTTAGTTACCCTAGAACCTCAATTAATTTTAAATAAAGTGGATGTTTTAGTAATCCATTAAGAGAATTTAATTAAGTTGTAATATTTAGTTAATTCTATTATTTCATCAATAGTTTTGAATAACAAAGAAATCTCACCATGATAAGTCTAATGACCTTGTCATTCAATTAAGGTAATGAGTCAACCTTAGTAATAAATATATGAATATTTACCAATAGCGAATTAATAATATCACCCAGAAAATATAAACCCTCAACGTAACTTTATGGTTACTCATCGGATGTAACCCAACCTTAGGGATGTGATATTCCACATTGACTTATGTCAACATAAACTACGTAGTGTGTTCCCAAATCTACATGCAACCGTGTTTTGGTAATAAAATTTAACAAAAAACATTATGTGGGTTTTTACGGGTATAATGTGTAGTGGACATTTTAGGCATCACACATGGTACCAAAATCACAAGTTGCAATACTAAGAACATTGGGAATATTGGTTTTGTCTTATCGGTTTATGCATTCAAATAAAATTCTTTTTGAAAATGCAATATGTCCTATGAAGAGAGTACGGAAATACAAGAAAAGAAGTTTAATATGTACCACCATAAAAACCTAATAGACCTAAATATATATATCCTTCACATTCTATAACAAATTCAGGATGTATTTTAAGAGATTTCTGTCAATATGGGGGTGACTCAGAGAGTGGGTCCACCTCATAACAAGTGTATACATAGACCCACACAACAATGTAAATATAAAGTTCATAAAGTAAGGTTTTATAGATCATGTTGTCCTTTTGGCTCTAATAGGACAACACAATGTACCCAAGTGGGACATCATGCTCATACATGATCATAACACCATACATGTAAGAAGGTTAAAAATTATGTACACAAATAACTAGTGCACTATATAGACATGTGAGACAATCACCATGTCCCTATGACATATATTATTTATTCTTTATAAGACATATGTGAGTTTTGAGACAACAAGCAAAGACAACACATGTTTAATGACATACACAAGATGAACATGTGAGGTTCAATAGTAGGGCACAAAAATCCATAGTGAGTTGAGAACATATACACAGAGCTTAGTTTTTATGTGATTCTATGGTTCACTATATATGAGTGTGCCCATGTATGCCCTTTCCTTCCACTCGATGACTAGAGATCATAAATTCCCCAAGACTATGTTATTTTATTTCATTTTGTTTTTGTCTTTTCCTTTTTAATTGGCACATGGTTAGTTTTCCTTGGCTATGGACATAATGGGTTGGTAATTTTTCGAGCTCAAAATTATACCCTTTCCTGAATCATAGGAGATCCAAATTTTTGGGCCAAAGTGGGACCGTATCCAAGTGTGGGACTTGCGGCTTGATACAAATCTCTAGAGAATTCCAAATTCTTCTTTTTACTAGTGAAGAAGGCATAGTATTGACATTTTCTGATCCATTGATGTATCTCTCGTAAATAATCTGGGCAAAAGTACCCCGCCTTCATGATTTTCATCATTGTGGCCTTATCAAAGAAGTGTGTACTAGAGAAACCATGCAGAATTCCACCAAGACTTTGTTCACCCATTTTCCCTCAATGTACCTCAACATCATTCTATTGAGGTTATTTTTGAAAATAATCATGCTAATCAATTCATAAGAAATTGATTGCAACTTGACATGTCTTATTTTTTGCTTTGTTAAAACTAGGAGGGTATTTGTTAGTCGCTAAAAATGTTGTCATCTTGTTAATCCAACTACTATAGCGAGTTGACCTCCTTTTTCTTGCATAAGTTTTGTGTTGCATGAATTTGAAACATTCCATGGATATTCGTATCGAGGATCCTTTAAGTTCTGTGGATGATTTTCGGTTTGCTTCTTGTACTTCTTCTATGAAGAAAATACTTCTTCATTATCCTTTTCATCTAAGGAAAAATGTTCATAAAGTGCCCTACCTCTTACTAACTTCGTGGCTTTTATGATTACATCATAACCTATAATCTTAGTCATCCATCCAACTCTATTTTCACCAATTTCTACTCCCATGATGAAGTATATCACACTAGGATGTGATACCAAAACTTTTATGCTATTGGTAGATAACATGGGCTTGAATTTTTGAGACTACTGCAAGATGGAAAAGACCTATTTCTCTAAATGACTATACTTGAGCTCAAAATATTTCAAGTGTTTGGCTGAAAAAGGATATAGGTTACTCCAAGTCTTTGTCATTATTTTGTGTCAAAACCACATCTATGTTGTTATCATCCCCATATGCATAAAGTATGAAATTATTTGAATAGTTGGGGTTAATAAGTATGAGACCTTTAGCAATAACCTATTTGATTTTGGTGAAGCTTTCTCTTCCTTCCATGGTCCATTTGAAAGCCACATCCTTCTTGAGCATTAGAGTGATATGCTTGACTAGTCCCAAAAATTAGGAATGAATTTCCTAATGAAGTTTATCTTTCCTAGGAGAGATTACAACACCTTCTTGTGAGTTGGCAAGGAGAGAGAAAGGATGGTGGATATTATTTTAAGGTCAATGGCAATACCATTTTTGAAATAACATGACCCAAAATATTTCCTTGTGGAACTGTAAAAATACACTTTTTAGGGTTAAGAGATACCCAAAACTCTCTGCATCTTTCAAATATTTTCTCAAGATGACTGATGTGATCTTTGCTCTCCTTTGAGAAAATTATGATATCATCTAAATAGACGAGGATGGAATCCTTTATGTATCCTTTAAAAATAATATCAATTTCTCTTTGAATTATGACACCCAAATTTGATAGACAAAAGGGCATCTTTTTATACATACATGTTCACCACTTGGTTGTGAATGTGATCTTATATCGATCCTCTTTTCTAACTTTAATCTGATTGAAACTTGAGTAGCCATCAAGCATAGAAAATATTTCAGCTCTCCTTGCTACTGTCTACAAAATTTGTTCCATGGAGGGTAGAGGATAATGATATTTTAAGGATTCCTTATTTAAGTCCCTAAAATCCACATAAAGCATGATTTATCCATTATTATTCCTAACTAGGACCAAATTTTCCACCTAAGAGGAATACTTGATGGGAAATATAATTATTTCCTCAATGAGCTTTGTCAACTCTTTTCTCATGATGGGCATAATCTTAGGGTTCACTAGTCTCTGTTTCTTTTTGACTAGCTTTGCCATAGTATCAAGATCAATGGAACGTTGAGAAATGTTGGGATCAAAACCTCTAAAGTCTTCATATATCCATCAAAATACATCATGAAAACTCGACAAAAAGATATTAAAGTTTGTTCTTCATCTTGATCACACACCTTTCCAAGCAACAACTCCTTACCTTGTGCAATGGTGACTTGTTTGCAGTCCTCTTGGCTCATGGATATGCTTTTGTTCCACCCTTTGATCTCATCATTAGGATTGAAGATGTCCTCAAGAGTTACCAACCCTTTAGGCAACTTGTTAGCTCAAAGATGGATGATTTGATCACCATAGCTTCAATGTAAATTGGGTTACAAGCTTAAAGAAAATTTAACCTCATTTTGGATGAACTAGACTATCTACTCATCATTCTCAAACACTTGCCAATTGAATTCATTATCTAGAATGGATGGTCTTATAACCATCTTGATATGTTGTTTACCTTTGACAAGGTCTTTCACATGGAAAAACTATGAGTGATGACTGCCATTTGGTCTACTTCCTTGTTTTGTTTCCACGACAGTACTTGAAGGTTGACATAATCAAAACTCTCTAAAAGATCCCAAACTCGGTGCCTATAAACTTATAAGAACTTATTCTTGGACGCACACTTCTTTCTAGCTTGATGGATGACCAATTCATTGTTTGAATATCTATAGGGCCTTGATTTGTCTCTTTTCCGCAATGAATAGACCATGCACCAATGCCTCATACTCCACCATGTTGTTTGAGCATGCAAATTGCAACCTATGTGTAAAGAAGTTTTTTTTTTTCTGTTGGGGAGACAAGAAATACAACTGCCAAAGTTCCATTTCTACTTTTATAACCATTAAAGAACATTTTCCATAAACCAAAAACATTAGTGTCTTATTTATGCGACATGGGAACTATGAATTCTTCTTCATGGATAAAATATGTGCCTAGAATGGTCTCAACAATTGTGTCATAAGGATCAAACTCATAATTTTTTAACCCATTCATCAAACATAATATCGGGAATTGAATGAGATGAATACACTGTCTTGACAGATTTAGGATCATTACTCACTTCTCTTTGGATCATGTAGTTTGCATTGATAAGAGTAAGATCATGAACTTCAACATGATAAGTTGAGATGGGCTCAAATTTGATTGTAAACCTAGTCCCATACCTTATTCTCAATAGCATGTGAGACCAATATGAAGATAGGCATTTTCCCACTTTGGATGTGAAATAAATAGAGAAGTATAGGGTGAAAAAAGGTGGAAAGTCAATTATGGTGATGTCTTGCATTATAGTTAGGCTTGGGAAAGCATGAAGAGTTAACTCCAGATCCTTGATCACACCCAAGACTTGTATTGTTGATCCATCAAGTTGTAAAACACCTTTTGAGGTTGGATTGTACTCAATTCCTAGGATATATGTAATCTTCTTTGGCATCACTGAGGTACTAACACATAAATTTATCATATAATTATGTGCAAGGTGCTTTGCCAACAATTAGAAACATGTAAAAATGAGGAGGTTTGACAACTACACTCACTTATTCCTCATTGGGCTGATAGATATAGACTACGGAGTATAGTCTTTTTTACATGGTGGGTTCGAGAGGTGGAAGTTGCTTCAAGGCTTCTTGCAAGATATCCCTTTGAGATGGGATAGATAGGGCATCCCACATAATAAAGTTCAAGTTTTTCCTTTTCATACTTTCAAAAATGTTGAGGGGAATACCTGCTACCTTCTATAATGAGGGAACAACATTCTCTTTCCTTATTTGTTCCATCCACGGAAGCTATTTGGATGGAAGACTTACTTCATTCCAAATATTTGTTTTGAGTTGCGGGATTTTCCTGTCTCACAAATATTATTTGTTCTGTGGGTGTTGAGTGATCCACAACTGACTGGGTGAAGCTAAAATTCCGCCCAAGTCCGTGGGTTGGCCATAATTGCTATGTGGAATTAGGGAAACAGGGGAGGATACCTTACATCACTTTTTCTATTTTTATATCTTGTGTTATCCACCACGTGAATTTTTTGTCTATTCAAATTTCCCGTGTCTTGGCTAACCGCAAAAAATATTTGAGTCTAAAAAAAATGAAGTTAGGCTTAAGGGCGGCCTCTTGCATCTTTTTTGCACCGCTATCTTGTGGAGTTGTGGCTTGTTTGCTAGTAAAATGGAGTTTACACCATGATATATTTCTCCCACAAATAATTCATTCCAACTTCAAACGCATATTGATTGTGTGGCTAATCATAAGGATAACACCATTCAAAACCTTGGACCATATTATTTTGGACTAAAAAATGTCTTTGCTCAAGATAAGAGTTGGTGGAGGTTGTGGGTTTGGATTTGGTGGTCTCCTTGGTGGGTAATTTTGTCTAAATATTTGGTTTGGGTATTGAGATCCTTATTTTGGATAACCCTGAGGAGGGTTAGGATAATTTCTTAGGGCTTGAACTTGTTGTCTCTTGAGGGAGACAATCTCATTCATTAAATTTTTTAGTTGAATACTAAGTATTTCAATTTATTTTTAAATAATAGAAGAATCAAATGTGGATGCATATGATGAAAGAAATGGTTGAAGAATAATAGAAATGGCGGGTTGGGTACTTTGCGATAATTCAGGGAAAATGGGCATTGAAAATCTAGGGGCTAATTTACCTACTTGGATTAAACAATTTTCAGCCCTAATGGCTATTGCATAAGCATTGGGTAATTGAATAACACCCATAGACTAAATCATTACTGCTATATCATAATTTAGAGCTCTAAGAAAATATAGAAATACACCTTGAGGAGTTGGTCTTAGAAGGATTGGAATTATGTCCCATGTCTTCTAGAATCTGAAGTTGAAATCTACCATAAGTTCACTTGGATCCCACTTGATGGTGGTTAACTTCTCAAGGAGAGAAATGTTATTTTCCTTCTCACCAAATTGTTGATAGAGGGTGGTCCCGAGATCATACCAAGTGCGGATTGAAACATCCGGAAAATTTATATACCACTACAAAGCCTTGCCTTTGAGAGACAACACTAAAAGACACACTACGACATCATCCTCCATAACTGCATGTACCGAGAAGACATTTGAAATGTATTGAATATGATCCGCGGGTGTGGTAGAGTTTTCGCTTATGAAGAGGTGGATAATTTTCAAGGTGGCTAATAGTATATAATGTTGAGCATCTAGGAGCAACAAAATACTACCGGTAAAACTTATAAAAGGCAAGTTCCTTTGATGCCCTATGAATGGGATGGGTTTCAAACTTTTTATGGAGAAGGGGAAATATCTACTAGGAGGCGGAGTTTAAAAACTTCTATTTGGGGTAATGTATATTTCCATGTATTTATTTCTCTTCTTCTCCTTTGTGGGGAGAGTTGTAGGTAGTCAAATGGTTCACTTATGGATACACTTAGCCTTTTTTTGCGCTCTTTTGATGAAATGGGGAGGACATAACAATTTGAAACCAAGAGATTTAGTATTTGGGAGTTACCATATGTGTTGAAGAAATGCCTTTGAAGGATGAAAAATTAATTTACATACCAAAACTAAGTAACAATGATTTAAATCTCATCAAATTTGTCCCATTGGGTGTGCCAAAAGCTGTTGGAGCTCAAAATTACACCCTTTCTTGAATCATAGGAGATCCATAATTTCAGGCCAACATAGGAATGTCTCAAAGTGTGAGACTTGAGGCTTGAGATAAACCTCCAGACAAGGTCATCTTACTTTGTTTAGTGGGCTAGGATAATCCATGGAACACAATCTAATCTAATGATAAAATTATTCTTACTATTAACCTACACTAACACATTTAAGGAACCAGGGAGAGAGAGGAGGAAAGAGGAAAAAAGGAAAAACATAACATAAAGGGGTGATAACATCAAATTGAATAGAACTTATCCAATTCTAAGTGACATAGATACAAGTTTGTAGAATGAAGATCATAATGATGCACACAACTCTAATACAAGCAACTAGAAATAATGTAAAATACACAAGAGGGAAAATATATTGACACCAAACACAAACGCGTTTGAAGGAAAGAAGAGATCCACACTTACATTAGTTGATGCTTAACAATTTACATATAGATATGAGGCAAAGTAATCCCCTTTTACGAGTTACATATTGGGATCCCAAAGGAAAAAATCCCAAAATATGTGAAGGAAAAACATGAGAAGAACCCCTACAATGTGCATGAGCACTTACATTTATAGAACTCATGGGGAAAGAGAGAGAAAGAGAAGAGTGAAAGAAATATCACCATTCCGACGTACCAATCTCTAAAATATTTTTGGACAAGCATGGACACCTTGATTTCTTGTAGTGTTGAATTGTAGTACAAGTATGGGCACCATCTAAAAATATCCAACTACCACAACATGGAATCATTATTCAATCACACACCATCAAATTGCATAAGATGACGACACGCTTCATTAAATTTCAATGGTTGGCCATTTTGTTTAGGAAAAAACATATATTTCATGCCTTCCGTGGATTTTTATGGTTCTATGGTCTTCCGCAGCTTCTTGTATTTTTTGAGTGATGAGCGGACTTTCCTTATCATACAATTCTTAAATTTTTCCACCCTTAAACATTTAATGCTCCTTCTTTTCCATGAAAGTATTTCCTTTTTCTATTGCATGACAATTTACCCATGACTATGTCCCTTCATTCCATGGACCATTGAGAATCCGTAAGAACACTTTAATTGAGAAACCCATGGGACAATAAGTTAGTGGCTTGTGGTTTCTAACCTTAGTCACATTTGAACTTGATTTTTCTTTGTGGTGCGGTGCCTTACGGTACCTTCTTCTTTTGCGTCATGGATTTTAACTTGGAGGACTTTATTTTGGTTCCGTGGAATTAACGAACTCCACAGAATGATATGTGTTCTGAGTCCACATGAAATTGTGATTCCCCATGATGAGAATCACTACACTTCTCATTCCTTTGCTTACTTCGTGGATCTTTTCCTTAGTCAATTTTCTAACTTTTTCACTAGCATGAAACCCGCGATGCTCGATCTGCCTTTAATCCATGAGATACTTATCATATACCATAGAAGATCAACTTCCTCAATTCCATGAAGATCTATAAAAATCCTTGAATCACTAACTCCATCAAGATCCACCTAAGTCTCGAATGCCCAGTCTTTTATTCAACGGGTTAGGGGAACCTGTGGAACACTACATTTTCACACTTCATGGAAGATTGACTTAGTGTCTCACATATTTTCTTGAGAAAAATTTGAGCAAGTCCCAACTTATATGAGTTTTTCAAAATTACTTGGGAATGAAATTTTGGACAACGATAACTCTATGTCATTTATTTATAATTCAGTGTATTCTTGGCCTTCTATGAGTGTGCACTCATTTTGTTTGGAATATTTGTAACTTGTTTTTATCGTGGTACTACATGAGGTTATCGATATTTTTTTATGTTATTTTTATAAACACGGGAGGTTGCCTTACACACACATTATTTTATAAACCTAAATTTGGTAATTTATCACTTGATAATGTCAATGTTGACTTAAACCCTAAATCATGACTTATGCACACATTTTGAGCTCAATTACCTATCTTTAGCCATATTGCATGAATTTTTCTCTTGAATTACACTTTTAAGTTCATCAAAAAAATTATTGTATCAAGACAAAACATTATATCGCCTCTAAGTGTAGTGTTTAGAACTTTCCAAAGCACCTCACTTTTATGCTCATATAGGACTATCAAACAAGGACCAACCACTAAATAGTTTGGTCCAAAACTGGTAGTTTTTTCCTAAGCCACCCAATGGTTTGATATCTTTCTATGAGTCATCACTTTCCTCATGGGTCAACCTTAATGTAAAATTATACATAAAAACCCATATATATGCAATTCAAATGCATTTATTTACTCACCTATCACTTACATGAACTCCTCAAGAAAATATCTTCCAAAAAGTACTCAAAGCTCTCTAAGTTACCCTAAAGTAGTAGTACACATTAGGAGCAGCCCCTACATAGGTTAGAATCACTCTAAACTAGGTTTAAGAGTATATTTTCCCATCCAAGCCAAGTCAAGTATAAGCATGCCAAGTTATCGCAAATCATTGTCAAGTGTACATTGCCAAAGTTGGTTGTATTTATATAAATACCACATCTATAGGTATATAACTATGTGTATTTTGAGGCATCTTCAAAGTAGTTCTAATGTGAGTAGTGTATAGATTGCACATCAACCCAACCAATACCATTTCGTAGCATATCCTACTCGTGGTTAGGGTTTGAAATTATTTTGGGTCGCACAAATGGTTTTTCACATTTATGAAACCTAGGGTTTAATAATGAAGCATATTTTAGTTGATTTCATAGGAACAAAAGTTACAAATGATATAAATTCATTGTCAGACGAAACATCAAATAGGTATGAAATCGACAAATGGTTCCATACTCAGTTTTGTCCCAATTTAGTTTGCACTTTTGTATCCAAAAATGAAGTATCTCGTAGATCATAGCCAATTGTTTCATCCATCTTATACTTTGAAATTATCTTCATGAGTATCTAATCGGTTATGTGCATCTCTCTTCTTGTGTCTTGTATCATTTAGTACATTTTTATCATTCTATCTTATATATTACACATTCCTAACCCTATTCCAAAGTGTAATAAGTAACATACACACACTTATTATTTCATTTTTGGTTAAATCATTTGGATAACCCTCTTATTGATAAATAATTTAGATTAGGTCAAACCCTAGATATCCTAGGATTTTCATTTTTTCCTTTATGCATGGTCTTTCCCATAGTTATAGGTTTAAATTTTATTTGTGTTCTCATGGCTTCCCATGTGATTCTTTATGATTACTTTGTTTAACCTTAGCATGCTATATAAACCAAATTTCAATCTTCACCATTTCACTTTGATGATACCCTGTTAACTATGGAATATACCAAGATTAGTATCATTGATGTTTCTTTACCTCATCATATTCTTCTCTACCACAAATGTTCTAATACAAGTTTGTATATTCATTGCACAATGCCTAAATCTCCACAACGATAGTTCTGAGTTCTCCTTGAAGGAAAATCAAATAGTTTCCTTCTTCACCACATTTAATCCTACAACAGTTCTTAAGTGTAATCTTATATCTATTCCTTCCCATATTGAGGTTGATATAAGCAAACCTCATGGAAAATATTTTTACACACATACTAAATACAAATACCATCGATGTGTTGGCCACACCACTAATAAATATTTAAATCTATGGCATATTATATAAGATATGATCTATGTTAATGCTATCGGATCCACTAGCACCCCAAAACAACCAAATATTATTCCCACTAGTACATGGCCATTTTTGACCCCCATTGAAAATTAACCCCAAGCATGGATGCCACCCTTATTATTACTCATATAAAGTTACCTTTGTTGCATATATAAGATTAATGTCCACCTTTGTTAGTCATGACACAACTTCGTAGATTCGATTTAAAAATTATTTCTTAATATTGAATATATCTTAATGTTTGCACTAGGATTTTCCTATAGTGGATGGGCATGCACATGAGTGATAATGATCATACAACTATCCATATTAGGGAATTTGACAATATACCACTAACTACAATGGGAAACATCACTTTGGATGCTCCATTAAGCCCTATTGTGGTATCTACCACCATTAATATTTTGGACATAGATGTCCCTTTCAATATCCTATTACACCAAAATTGGATTCAAATTATGAGAGCCACTCCATCTACTCTTTTTCAATGTATTAATTTTTAACATGATGCTCATGAGCACAATATTTTAGTAGATAAAGATCCTTTCAAATATTGTAATGTTAAATATTTTTATTCTAATAATCCTATTGTTTCCCCTTTAGTACATCCTATTACAATTGATAAGTTACACATATATGTGGTTAGAAAATCAAGAAAATGTCATGATACTAAGCCTATTATTACCACTTTGGCATCATCTACTCCACATTAGTCATGAACATACGAGCTTGAAGAATAAAGAAATATCAAGTAATAATGAGCCTCTTATTAACCACATTATGCATCTTCACAAAGACATCCCACTATGGTTAAGGAATGTACCACAATAAATCCACTTGTACACAAAGTTATCAAAAAGTTATCTTTACTTGAGCAACAAGGTTACCTACCTTTTGGTGATGATCACGATATCTAATGACACTATTTATTATGCACTTTATATTCATACTTTTGTTAGCCAATAATCTCATTTCAATGGCATAATTGATCATGATTATAGATACACCTTTTGTATTATCATATTAATTACTCTTTTGGGATATTTGAGAAAGACATTTGATACATTTCACACTCATATACTCAATATATTAGACATATTATCCTCCATATTACAGTGGACTCCCCTACTATGGTTACACTTTTTGGATTATTGATATTATATGGACATGTGACCTACTTCCTAAATACCCTATTGGTCCTCAATTATACACCCCCGGTGGCCTAAAAACAATTCTTTAGGAAGGGGGAATGCTTGGATGGTGGTAGACTGGGTGGTATGTCATTTTGTAGCTGGGAGGGGTCTAACACTTTCCTTGGGATCAAGCCTTGAGGTGATTGAGGGGAACGTACAAAGGAGATGGCCTTTTCCTGCTACTTTTGGTCCTACCTTAAACTAGGGTGAGAGGATGTGCGGTGTAATCTGAATGCGAGGGGGAGATGAATTCTTTGTTCCTCTTGACTTGTCAAATGATGGATCAATATGAGATAAGCATGGCCATGAATATAAAACTCACTCTCACGAGTTGTCATAAAAGATGTTGTATATGCTTACTATACCAGACATAGGTTACTATAGATAGTAAATTTCGGTTGCTCTTGCATTTGATTGAAAAATTAAGGCTAGAAGGCACCTTCAATGATACTTAGAAGCAAATCAACAAAGTAGAAAATAAAAGTTAGTATGAAGATCAATTATGGGAGTTTTAACTTTAAAAGGGGGATTATAAGATGGAATATTCCTTATAACAAATCATTTAACACTTACTATAAGAGCATACTATTATGGAAAGTACAAAAACTTGATTAAGTAGTGACAATTTCTCCAAAGGAATATTTACATTCATTGATACTCAACAGATGCAAAGTTCCCACTCAATCTCTAAAATATTGAACACAAAGGCTCGTGCAATTATTCTAATGAAGTATTTATTGCTTCTACTGTCATACACCTAAGATACACTCAAAGGCTAACAAAAATCACTTTGAAAAAATGGCTAGAGTAAGGATTTTAAAATTACATTCAATATTGCAGAGTAAATTCTCACATCAACACATTGAATTAATGACCAAAGCACAACCATTAAGGATGGATCTAGTGTACGACAAAGAGAATCAATAGACACAAAATTGTAGCAAAAAATATAACTCATTAATTAAAGATTCAACATACAGAACCTAGAATATATAAATCAAAGCTCACAAGTGGACATATTTCATTTAGATCTTGAATTTCTTAACAAGGGAACATAAAGCAAATGCTCTCAAAGTTTGTCAATGGTTTTACATTGTAACCACCTTGACACAAAAGTTTGGGAACCCAAAATTTATATGCATTTCATAAAATAAACATATAGTATTACAATTGTATCTATTGACCTTTTTCAGTAATAGAAAAACTAACCCCCTTTTAATATGAGGACATGCCCCCATATTTATACAATTTTGGTGAATTATTACAATTCAATTTCCCCCAAAAAAAAAAAATAGTAAGAGAATATTTTTATGGTTACAAAGAAGGAACTTTGATTGGAGTAGGAATGTACGTTGTCTAACTGAAAATATCCTATTTTCCGTTAGCATCTTTGGGATTAGTTCCATATATTTTACGCCATATGTGCGAAACCTTTAGTTTATACTACAAGATGTGATTATGTCACTTCCATTTTGTCACAATTACCTAGGTATCTCGTCACCTCTGCCTACCTCTTGATGTCATTCCTTGTATTAATACGATTTTTCCTTTTTTGAAAATCATACCTTAGGGAATGAGAAAAATATTGGAAAGCATTTGGAAATTAATGTTTCAACTTGTGCCATGTCTTTGGTTAGATTAAATGGAGTGCCCGTCACTAGATTTTATTTTTCTTTTAAAAAATAAGAAAAACCCGAGGAAAAGAGAAAGTTAGGGAACAAGGCTATATTTGATTAGGCCCAATGACATTAGCTTCTTTTGCTTTTGTTGTCTTATCTATGTATGCATCATATTTATTGAACATTTAAACAATGTATTCTTCATTAGGTCCAACATGAAACATGAATATCAATACCTATTCCTTGAGAATTTCATCAAACTTGTGCATTGCACCTTTGTTCCTTTTTAGCCTTTTTGTGATTTGGCCGGTTGTTACTCCAGGTAATTTTTTTTTTTGATGGTGTCATAACTGAAACTTGAAGCAACATTATTGGGTTCTTTGTTAATGTATTGATAAAAGGATTGTATCAAGTTGTCTATACCCAAATCTCCATAAGTGAACCTATCTTGTATTGATACTATTTCCCCAAGTCTTTTGTTAAGATCATCAATGCACTTTACTATTTTGTCCTTTTTTAGGATGAGTTTTTCAATGACCTGATTTAGAGTTTTTACCCTTAGTTTGATGGATCCTTCATAGGTATGTTGTATTCCTTTTTTTCAGGGGGAAATCCCTTCTCTTTCCACCAATTGATCATCTAGTTGAGTTATTGCTTCAATTTTGGGAAGGATTCCTTCCCAATAGTGCAATTCATTCCCAAATTTTTCATTTTGATTCTTTGCATCACTTAATTGTTCAAAAAATTGGTTTTAGTATTTCACAAGTATCTTCTATGATCTTGCTTCTTTTCTTGGATAATTATTCTTTCCATATAGCTACTCATCAATTACTTCTTTTAAACTATCAATGCACTTAAGGCTTCGGTGTTATTGCAAAAGAGATCCCTTGTCCTTCCACATAGGGCTGTATCCACTTTAGTACATAAGTTGACAATACTTAGACTCTTTCCCTTAATTACTTCTTAGTTTCCTTATCATTTTCAATCTTCTAGATAAGGCCTCTAAGGGCCATTGTAGCATCCTAATTTAGGTTCTTTGTAGTTGGTTTCCCCAATTGAATGCATGTGACTTGGTAGTCACTCATTATAACTTCAATTTTTAACTTATTTCCTTGTGGGGTAACAACTTCAAATGTTTTGTATCCTTGTTGATCAACATGAGTTTTTGATAATATCTTAGCCAGTTTGGGAGCCCTTATGGGTTTTGAAAACACAATATTCTTAATGTCAATGGTCTCTACTTGAGCCACTTCCTTCTCTTTACTTAGGAGGAGTGTTCCCAACCACCTTGTTGTGGGGAAATTTTCCCCTCCTAGTGTTTGTGATGCAAGTTATGGCGTGCTTGAGTACACCACCATTTATGTGGAAGAAGCTTGAGGTATTTGTGAAACTAAAATTTTAATATGTGGGACTTCAGTTGTTACTGTCAATTCCTTTTGTTCAACATGAAGAGAACTTGTTCCTTCCTATTCTACTATATGTTTTCAACCTCTAGCTCCCTACTCATTTTTATTACAATGGTTAATTCTAGGGCCTTATCATGAGCTAATGTTTCTTCCCTACCCTCAACCTCTTATGGAATTATGAATGCCTCAGTGACCTCTTTCAATGCTTCCTTTGCATGGATTACAATATTATATGGTTTCTCCATCAGTGTAATAATTGTTTCCTCATGAGGTTAATTTCCCATGATAACTATCATCTCTCTGACGATTCACCTATAAAACCCACGATTAATCGGTTCTTCCTCTCTTTGTTGTACTGCAATTATAGCTTGCATAACTTGGATTCCTATAATTATCTCACCATCCAGGGTTTTGGAATGTCTAGCATTTGGGTTTCAATTGAATAAATGTTTTCTTCTTTTAATTCTACCGATACAAGCAATAGATTAATGAACCCTGGTGCATGTGTCTCTTCTCTTTCATCCACATTTATTACCTCAATTGGTGTAGTTATTCCTTCTTGAGGTGTAGTGACAATATCGGTTTCTTTCCCCTCCCTTTGTGACCTTTGATTGGATTACCTTGGATCCTTCTTGTTCATGTTATCCTAAATTTTTAATGAGCTAACCGTCCATAGGAATATCATCAATCTCCTTTTCTGTGGCTAAAATTGGCACTAAATTTGTAGGACCTGATGATGTAATAGAGATTTCTTGTACTATAGATGATGAGATGGGATTACTTACCTCAAGCTGTGACATTACTACCTCTTATGCCAATGTTGCAATAAGAGTCTTTTGAGCCTCATTTAAAGGGACTAGATCAATGACCTCAGGTTCTCTATTTCCTTTCTTATGCTCTTTCATAGTTGGGATGCTCTTGGTCCCTGATGTTTTTGTATCTCTTTCTATAGGATATATAACCCTAGCTTTTTTAGCTCTCTCAAAATACTTGAGATCAATTTTTCTTTCTCCTTAGTACTTTCCTCCCTGAGTTGTGGGTCAATATTTGGTAGGGTTCCCATAATTCTTTTGCCTATACTTGATAACATGGGAAAAGTTGCTACTAGATTTCTAGGATTTGATGTACTTCCCCCTTTGACTTGTAATGGGACTGCTTGAGTAATGGGGCATCCTTCATGGTTTTCATTAGCATCTCTTCAACTTTTTGGGTCAGGATGGACATGGGAGTTCCTATTTTTCTTGTGGCTGCAGTCCATTCCTCTATAATCCCAGTGGTTGGCCTCTTGGATGGAAGATGAGGGGATTTCCTTCTAGTGGGTTTATTTGGTCAACTCCTTCCCTTAAAGGATGGATATCCTCTTCTAGGATTCCTGTATCCCTGTATTCTTTTAACACCTTAGTATTTTGTAAAGGCAGATTCAATCCTTTCATTTTCAACCATGTTAATGTTCTTATCATCACATATGCTATCCTAGTATGTAGACTAGTTGACTCTATCTCACTCCTTTTTAGTGGTGCATTTGGTTGTGATGCTAATTTATTCTCATAATAATATGGACTTACTGTTTATTTGTCATCATCTAAAACTTGTGGCACAATTGCAATTTTTTAGTCAATGATTTTTCGAATGGTCATTCGGAATAATATCTTAACCTAACCTCTTCCTCATCTCTACAGTCCATGCAATAATCTTCATAGTGGGCCTCATGTTCATATGAGAAACCTAGGATTGAAATCACAACCCACTATTTTCTTGTGTTTTTTGCATGGGAAAAATTCATTTGAAAATAAGACAACTATACCCTAGTGTCAAATTTTCAATGTTATACCTTTCCAGACACCCCCATATCAAGTTACCCTCAAAGTGTCAAGTCTAACATTAAACTTCACTAGTCCATATGTGAATTTCAGCAATCCCTCTAGGTTATTTAGGAAAATAAAAAATCATTCAAGTGCCTTTGGAGCAATGATTTTCAAGGCAAGTTTTCAAGCATACTTAGAGAGGGATTTCATTAACCTTTCTAAGAAAAGGTCACCATCATCAAAGGAGTGAAGAAGAATCATATTCATGATGGAGGTGTATCTAGGAGCCAGAAACATCAAGGAACAAATTTAGGAATATTTTGGGAAGTTTCAAAGGTTTAGGAGCCAATTCACTGAAACCCGGTTTTGGCCGAAGAAGCTTGCACCGTAAAAAAGTACCTAATATTCATGGAGTGATTATAAGAGCTCTAGAATGAGTTATGAGCCAAAAAAGATATCATTATAAATAAATTTCATCCCCCACATGGTGGAGAAAATAGATCATCTTCAAGAGCAATGTATTTTTTCAAAGCCAATTCATTCTTTCCATGCACAAGGGGTGATCCCAAGAAAAAGGAAGATTTTGGAGGCATTTCAAATAGAATAAAGTCATGGGACCCCTCCCATTTTTCTCAAAATGTCTTTTTCATGTGAAATAATATAAATAAACACTTGAAAACTTATATAGGAGCTCAAGTTACGACCTTCCTAAGCCGGCTCTCAAAGTACGCTCTTCAGTATTTAGCTAATTTTCCAGAGGGACACGTGGCACTACCAGGATGAGGCACATTTTCATGTCCCCATTTCACCTTACCAAAGGGACAAGAGGTGAAAAAAGGGTTCCCTCCCCTATTTTAACCTTTTGGTCACTCATATGACTTGACGACCCTCTTTAAACACCTTTGACTCTGGTTTGACTTGCTCCTCCACCTACTCCCACATATTTGCCACTTGTCAAGCCAAGAGAAAGGAAAATTTTATTACACCTATTGTACCAAAACCAAAGGGATAGTGGGGACACAAAAATGCATCTGTCCCTTTGTTTTCCTTCTAGACTCTCATGCGACCATCTCCCGGCCCTAGGTGCTTCATCAGTAGCTCCCTCCTTCACTTTGCTTATAACAAACACCCGACACTTGACATGATAGGGGAAAGATGATTTTTTTCACATATTATAGAAGAAAATGGAAAATGAGGGAAAAAAATGCTCCATCCTCTTCCTTAACATATCAAAATCTATAAATAACGATAGTTAGTAATTTTTTGCATCAAAACAACCCACAACCTCCATATGTTGTTAGAATGTTGTTGAATTTTTCAGATCTCCCTCCATCATTTTTGTATCCTAAAATCATCTCATACATGATCCATGATCTGAATGAAGAAAAAACACAAGAAAAAAAAGATTTGCAAAGAACAAAAAACAAGATCTCTCGATAAAAAACCTTGAAGTCCATGAAGAATATTTATTCATATCTCACAAACCGGCAAGCGTATTGACGTGTCATTTTTTGCATTCTAGTTTCCAAAGTGCCTTGAATATCATAAATATATATCTTGCATACATGGTAAATTTTTTTGCAAGTGAAGAAACCTCATGTTTCCGTGGTAAAAATTTGTAAATTTATAATCTCTCAATCTGGCAACCGGTTTGACTTGAAATTCTGGAGGTGTATTGTAGAGAGAAAACCCATATCAAAATTTTTTGGTTCATCACAAACTGAGGCCTAGAAACCTACTTTCCAAAAATAGTAAACCTCTTACACAAGAAATTTCTATTTTCAGTAAGTCATCTCAAATAGTAGTTTTAATAGAAACCTTTGTGCACATAGGTGATCTAGAAGGACAATCTCGCGACTACGTGAAAAAGGTGAAAAGTGCCACTTACTAAAAAGTAGTAAGTTTCCTATATGGGCACTAAAAATAGTAAATTTCTTATACAAGTAATCGATGTAATTAGTAAGTCATATCAAAGAGTAGTTTCTACGGAAAAGGTGTACACAGGGGCAATCATAAAAGCTAAATTCACTTGTTGGGGTCAAGAAAGGTGAAATTTGATAATTTATAAAAATAGTAAGTTGCCTTTTTTTAGTGAAGTAATGTGTCCCAGGAGCCATGAAATTCAAGTCCACATGCTTGAAACCAGTATCGACTATGTAACTTAGGCATTCAAATGTGTCACTCACATTTTGTGATTCCAAGATATGATTATCTCTGTCCTCGGGATAACAAGATTGTCAGTTACAATGCCGAATAACTGTCCCAATTTCTTATTCAAATGAGTAATTGAAATATTGCAGCAGAATGGTGGTGTTTCATGTTGTATGTGAAAGGAATGATAAGAAGATCATTCCAAGCCATGAAGATCTCAGATGATCATAACACACCACATTTGATAAGCTAAAAG
This sequence comes from Taxus wallichiana var. yunnanensis, assembly GCA_018340775.1. Classification (NCBI taxonomy): domain Eukaryota; kingdom Viridiplantae; phylum Streptophyta; class Pinopsida; order Cupressales; family Taxaceae; genus Taxus; species Taxus wallichiana. The sequence goes on along the minus strand of CM031235.1, from coordinate 342,724,613 downwards.
AAATTCACCAGAATAACTTTACAAAAGAATTTGCAAACAAAGAGCAATAATGGATCATATATTATTATGGAACTCTCATGTTTGAGTACAATGAGAATGGGCCTTGCTTATATAGGAAAGGAAGATCAATCTAAGAACCAGTCAAGGCCATAGATCAAGCCATAAATCAAGGAAATAACTAGTCATCAAAGAACTAGTCAAGACCATAGATTTAGGAAAGAACTAGTCATCAAAGATCTAGTCAATACCATAGATCAAGGAAAGAACTAGTCATCAAAGATCTAGTCAATACCATAGATCAAGGAAAGAAATATACCTAACAAATAGATAATATCTTCCTAATATTTAAATAAGAGAAAAGAAATATCCACACACATAAGTGGATGAGAATAAATACAATAAAGGTAAATAAAGTACCTAGGTGAACATGAGCTAAGATAAATACCTACTCTAACACCCCCTCAGGGGCCCAAAATAAAAGTGAAGCTAGGGGCCCAAAATAAAAGTGGCATATCCACAGTATGAGTCCTAATAACTAGGCCTGATGAGGTACTCATGTACAATAAATGGGAAAAAGAGACACCACAAGGTACCTGTTATCCATATTTTGCCCCATGCCAAATATTGGATCAACCACAACTCCACCCGAGGAAAAAGTCAGTATTTGGACCCAAGTCAAAGCCAAAGCGGGGAATCGGAGGAAAGGGAAAAAGATAAAGTTTGGACCCGTAGGCCCGATTTTGTTCCAATATGGCTGCCATGTGTCCCATATCAAAAGGGGACCCATTTTTCAAGCTATTTTTCCACCCTCATATACGAACCTGATAAAAACATTGAAGGGGCATATATTTCGACTCAGGCTCGAAATATTGAAAATCTAATGCCATTGGAAAGATCTCGGCCTCACCTATGCCATAGAGGTCTGAAAATTTGATTTTGATGAGGTTAGGTGAAGAGAATCAGAGGAAACATCTTCGGGGTTTCAATGCAGGATATTCTTACCTCAACAACCAGATCAGATTTGATATTTTTCGCCGTTTCCTCTTCCTTCAAGGCACCAAACTAATGATTGATGTAATAAAGATGGATTTGGGGAGAGATTTCATCAGAGACATTAAAAGTGGTGGTTGAGCTTCAACTTTTTTTTTCCTACTTCTCTCTTTTTTCTTCTTTCAGGTTGAATCTATAAATATGGGGGCAAGATTCATTTTAAAGGATTGGACATTCTTTGTTTTGCAAGCTCCCTTCTCCTCTTAGCAAAGGGATTTGTGGAGTTCAGGCTTTCCATCAAAAATTGCATTACGTTTCTACCTCTTGGCTACTTTGTAATGGACTATATCAATCTATGGAGCAATAAAACACATATGTGATTGATTTTAGATCCTTTCTTGTTTCTTTTGCTTTCATCTAGTCTCCCATTATATATCTGGCTATCTGTGCTTGTTTATTGTATGCATTTTGTTGGTTTGTGTCTATTAGAAAAATAAGTGTTCATCATTCCTTTGGTGCATCACCTCATAGTTTAGCTTTGTTTTAATTTCGTATTCCTTATATCCCTGTCTCCTTGGTAAATTTTAGATTAGGATTAAGAAAATATCCTCTGCAAGTTTCTACGTATGCACCTAAACAGAGGAATAAGGAACCAACCTTCAATCTAGAGAGCTTTCCCATTTTGCAAGGTCCCACACCTTGGGGAAAGTTCAATGTTATGCAATCACACCAAATGACTCTGCCTTAGAAAAGCAGTAGACTTGTAGAACTCATTTGGGGGTGTTGTGATTTCGCGCTAATAATTTTGGCATGCATGGTGGGACTAAGAAGTCTCCATCTTATTACAAGTAGGGATTGATGTACACTTATCGTGATTCTAGATTTTAAGAAGCCTTAAAATTATACATCTGATGACTCTAAAAGAAACAAATCTATTGGTTCCAACAGCCCAAGCTTGGGAGATTCATGAGAAAAACCTAGTTTAGAGCAAGGAAAGAAAGTATATTTGAATACTTACATCTATCCCGGTAGAGAAAGGAGAGGGAGAAGAGTTCAGAGGTATCCATCTCCATCAAGCAGAACCTTATCAACACCTCCACCTGTAAGGCCTTTCTTTCACTTTGCAAGGACTCTTAATCTAATCGAATGACACAACCAAATCCATATGTCAACTTCACCGGTAGTAGTCAATCACCTTGAATACACAAAACCCGATCCGATTGCATCATTAAAGAGCATCCCATATTTCACTGGGGAAAATAAAACTTCTCCTGGTGACCATGTCCAAGATATTACAAATGTCTATACAATCCATGAGATCCATGAGATGGACATTGCAGTCAAGCTGCTCACCTCTTCATTCAAAGGGAAAGCTTCACAATGGTTCAGGAGTCTTGAAGCTAGGCTCTATCCAGAACTAGAACCAATTGTGCATGACTCTTCACAATCAGTTTGGGGAAAAAGGTGATAACTTGTCTTTATTGGAGCAACTAACAACAATCAAGAGAGCCCCAAATGAGTAGCTGACAAACTTCAACCTCAGATTCTAGCGAACCTGGGATAGAATTCCAACAACAGTAAAGCCCACTAATGAAGGTGCCTTCTTATACTTTCTTAGGGCTTTAAATTCTAATATTTCCTTGATGATTCAGTCAATGGGGGCACCACATTACCTATATCCTATAGCCTCCCATAGGGGCTGAGAATTGTTTGATTCAAGCTGGAAAAATCACTCCTAGGCCATCCATGCTCTCGCACTCGAGTTAGGAAGCCCAGATACTAGCCAAGTTCCTACATTAGCTCCTATACCCACCCCTAGGAGTCAAAGCTTAGCTGAAGCTTCCACTTCATCATCTAATACCTCTAAAGAGCTTCAAGAAGTGATGAAGCAACTTCAGAACTTTGGGAATGAGCTAGTGACCATTAAAAGACAACAAGCTCGAGTTCCATGGCATACCAGCCCCAAGCTTAATATCAAGCTAGACCCCAATATCAGTAGAATAGGCCACCACCTTAGACTGTGAATCAAAGCTAGAACCAAGGACAACCCTAAGCTGCTAGACCTTTCAGGCCGTATGATCCTAACACAACTTCAACATCAAGAGCATTGGTCCCAAAGATAGAACAATATGGCACAAGAATATGATTGGTGTTTTCCATGTGATCAACCACATAACCAATCAACATGTTTTAATGGTGCTCTAAATTAGGCCTTGATGGTGCAAACTAGTATGGTGCCACAAGAACCTAGCCAAGAGGAAGATCAACAACAAGGAGCTCAACAAGGTAGAGCCCCAAATGAGACTATGCTTGTCAATTGGTCAAGGTGAAGACTTTTGTGGGATGAATCAGTCCCCTCCTCAAGGTGTGGCTGCCAACACATGGTCCAAAAGGAGAAATATTGGAGAAGGCCAACCACTGAACTTAGGTGACCCTCAACCTTCCATCACTCCACAAGGTCCTGGTGCTCCAAGTACAACTCCCAACATGATGAACCAATCCAGACCACCTTCCAAACCCAGTCAGGCACCGGTTGTAACAACCCATGTATAAGAAAAAAATGTGTCTAGGAAGGGGCAGCAAAAAGATAGCTCATTCAATATTATTGAGTAGATGAAAAGGACAAGTGTGAACATTTCACTATGGGAGTCACTGGCCATTCCAGTAAGAGGGATCTGTTGTAAACTGCCATGTAGAATTGGTCAAGTTCAAATCAACCCCTAACCAGCAAGAAAGAGTGCTTGCCAATGTAGTTCAGCCTAGGAGGAACCATGGAGAACAACAAGGTAAAAACCTAAGACCTCCTCCCTTCTATGTCTCATTGATTATTGGAGACAAATTAGTGCATAATTGTATGATTGATTCTGGGGCTAGTAGTTCTATGATGCCCAAACAAATAGTTGATCAGTTGGGTCTCCAATATGAGGTCATCTCTAGAGGAGTAGTCCAATTAGATGGGACAACAATGACCACTGTGGGAATTATCAAGGATCTGAGCCTCACTCTACATGCTTGCCCTAATGTGATTGTTTTGCAAAACATGTTAATCATAGATTTTCCACCACATTTCACTTTGTGTCCGTCCGCGAGACTTCACTACCAAAATTCGAGGCTACCTGTCTGCTGATTGGTCATATATGCTCTTTAGGACAAGGTATGGTGTGAAGGCCACAATCAGATCCAAACCTATTGCTGATTATCATATTGAATCCTTTGTGCCTAGCCCAATCAATGCCAACTGCTCAGCTTTTGATCAAGAAGACCTCCTAAACACTAATGAAATAGATACCAAGGTGGGATGTATCCCATACTTAATCCTAGATGAGTGGGCCAAAAAAAAACATAATTTTGACCCCTATAAGGAGATGGAAGAATCTGAACTGGGTGTCTACTGTCTACATGAAGAGAATCATCCTCTTCTCAACCTAATCAAGCTAGAATACAAGGATGACAATGAGGTATGACAATTGTTCTTTGATGGCTCAATGAGTAGACAAGGAGCTGGAGGAGGAGCCATGATTGTGTCCCCCAGGTATGAGATATTATTCAGCCTTTAGATTCTAGTTTTCTTGCTCAAATAACACTACTGAATATGAGGCTTTAGTCCAAGGTCTTCATTGGGAAAGGAAGCTGGGAATCAAGAACTTGCAGGTATTCGGTGACAGTGAATTGGTTTCTAATCAAGTCAGAGGACTTAATGCTATCAAAAATGACCTGCTCAAGAACTACAAGAGTAGGATATGGGATCTCATGGAGGATTTTGAGGCCTTCAATATTGTGTCCATACCTGGAAGGAGAATGAAGCTGTTGATAGACTTGCAGCAGTTGGAGCAACATTTGATGTGGTTGAAAACATCAAAAGAGGCAGAGAACAACCACATATCCATGTGGTTGTGAGGCCAATAGTGCTAGATAATAATACATGCGTTGGTAGGTGTTTGAGAATGATCAACATATCATTAAGTTTCTACAAGAAGAAGCTGGATTCTCAGCTATAAACCAAGAGAAGACTAGAGAAACAATACATGAATCAGATTGTACAGCTGCATATAAACAAGCTTCCCAAAGTCTTAGTGACACTAGAATCTATTTTCAATCCTAATGATCAGTTTAGAAAGGATAAGGCTAACATGCAGATCAAAGGAGAAGATTCAGAGTCAATCCCAGTTGGAGAAGAGAAAACACTTCAAATTGGCAAGGTGGCCACCAAACAAGAAAGGTATGAATTTATAAAACTTTTCCAAGAATTTCCTGATGTGTTTTCTTGGAGTTATGAAGACATAAGGGGGTTCAATCCAAAGCTAACAAAACACACAATCAAACTGGATCCAACTGCTCATCCCATCAGGCAGAAGCAAAGACTAGTCAACCCACATATAGAGCCTCTAATGAAGAAGGAGCTTAACAAGTTGATAGAGGAAAGCATCATATTTATAATCAAACACTCAAGTTGGGTACAAATCTGGTCCCAGTCAAGAATAAAAATGGAGAAATCAGGTTGTGTGTTGACTTTAGGGATTTGAACAGAGCCTCCCTCAAAGATCACTACCCACTCCCTTCAATGAGCAGATCTTACAAGTAGTGTCTAGGTCGAAAGGTTCTCCCTCCTAGATGGCTACTTAGGGTACAACCAGATCATGGTGAAAGAAGATGATCAATTCAAAATAACTTTCACCACCAAATGGGGCACCTATGCATACAAGAAAATTCCATTTGGATTGTCCAACACTAGAGCCACTTTTCAAAGGGAAATGGATATGGAATTCAAGGGCTGATAAAAAAAATAGTGTTGATCTATCTGGATGACATTACAATGTTTTCCAAAATGTAGCAGATCATCTCTTCCACCTAAGGCAGGTGTTCCAACGATGCAGGAGTTTTGGGGTGTCATTGAACCCCAAAAATGCATATTCTTGGCCCATGAAGGCAAGCTTCTAGGCCATATCATATCAAAGGAAGGATTGGCAATTGACCTAGAAAGAGTTCAAGCAATAAGAGCATTGCCATTGCCAAGTCACAAGAAGGATCTTCAAAGCTTCTTGGGAAAAATCAATTTTGTCCATAGGTTTGTTCCAAACTTTGCTGCCCTTGTTAAGCCAATAATGTTGATGTTGAAGAAGAGCTTAACATTCAGGTGGATAGCTGAAGGAAAAGCAAGTTTTGAGGCTATCAAAGAAGCCATATCACAAGCCCCAACTCTTGTGAACCTAGATTTTTCCAAAGACTTCATATTGTATGCCTTTGGCAAGGCAAGTGACACAATTTCTACAATCTTGGTGCAACATAACAAAGAAAGTACATAACAACCAATTGCTTTCTTCAGCCAGAGTCTAGAAGATTATGAGGTGAGGTACTCCTTCATTGAGAAGCAGGTCTTGGTGGTAATTAAAGGATTGAAGAAGTTTAAGCATTTGGTTTCAAACAAAAAAATCCAACTATTGGTCTCCCATGTGGGAGTTAAAGAATTCCTTCTTAGTAAGGATCTAAATGAGAAGCATGCAGGATGGATCACTCATGTCATGGAATATGACATTGAGATCAAGGTCACCAAGCTGGTCCATGGGAAGGGGTTGTGTGAACAACTAGCCCTAGGTCAACAAGATGAAACAAACAATGAAAAGGAGGTTGTTCTTGTTCTACAAGATGACCAAGAAGAAGGGAGAGATGATATACCTACTCCTTGTTGGACCCAAGACATGGTGCATTTCCTTAGAACATGCCTGTGTCCTCATGGGATGAGTAAATAAAAATAAGGCATTTCAGGCTACAAGCCATCCCATATGTTCTTATTGATGGTGTCTTGTTCAAGAGGGACATTAATGACATTCTGTTGAGATGCATTGAGACAGATCAGGTAGAGAGAGCGCTATAAGAATTCCATGTTGAAGCAGCTAGAGGCCATTTTGCTCCAAGAGTGACAACACTCAAAATCATGAAAGCAGGATATTATTGGCCTAGAGTGTTTAGTGATTGCTACACATGGATCAAAAGGTGCAAGAATTATGCATTCTTTAAAGGCAAGGAAAGGCTAGCAACACTTCCATTTCACCCAATCTCAGTCGACCAAATTTTCATGCAATGGGGATTGGAATTCATTGGACTCATCAATCCAAACTCAAGCCAAGATCACATGGATCGACAAATGACATGATTATTTCACCAAATGGACCGAGGCAGTGGCACTTAAGGAAGTAAATGAGTCTAGTATCCTGGATTTCTATGAAGGGATAGTGACCAGATTTGGAGTGCCAACCACCATCATATTAGAAAATGCATTAGCATTCATAGGTTCCAAGATCATAGGATGGGAGTTAAGAATGGGACTTATTTGAGTACTTCATCAAACTATTACCCTCAAGGTAATGGCTAGGCTGAGTCCACAAACAAAAACCTATTAAAGATCATCAGAAGAAATCTTGATATGAATCAGAAGACCTGGCACACAAAGCTCAAAATGGCCTTATGGGCTAATAGAATAACACCCAAGAGATCTATGAGCAACTCTCCATTCAAGCTCATATATGGGAAAGAGGTAGTATTGCCTATATCACTTGAGTTGGCAAAATTAGATCTCGTGAAGAAACTAGAGATGTCTGAATTTGGACCAATAGAGGCTAGGTATGCAGAGCTGATAGAATTAGAAGAAACCAGAGAGCATGCTCTCCAAGAAATAGAGAAGAATCAGGCTTCAATCAAGAAATGCTTTGACAAGAAGAAAAAGCAAGGACCTTAGGAAGGAGACTTGGTTTTGAAATGGGATGTAGATCGAGAAAAACCAAGAAGGCATTCCAAATTTGATGCCATCTAGAGTGGCCCCTATATGATCACAAGATGAAAAAGTAGCAATGCTTTCCAATTGTCTACATTGGAGGGTGAAGAGTTGCAGATTCTAGTAAATGGGATCTATCTTAAGCACTGCTACTAAAAGGGGAGTTCTCACCCTGTACATATTAGTTTAGTTTTCTCTTTCCTCTAAGTGCTTATGCACATTGTCTTGTTGTAGTGTAGATTACTTTTCTCCTAAGTGCTTTGCATGCTCTGCATGTTCCATTTGGAGCATGTATGATTTCAAATTTTGTATATAGTGTGGTGTTTGTTTTGTGGCTTTTTGTAGTCCATTTAGAGAGATAGATGAAGCCCTGGGTTAAAATTTTTTTCTACTTTCAAAAACCTTCATTTCAAGATTTCTTATGAAAATTGGGAGTGCAAGTAGTCGGGCTCATGAATTAGAGGTAAAATTAGTATCAGACCATCTCTCGAATCCATGCCCAATGGATACGACAAGGTAATTGGTCTTTTAATCTAGCAGGGAGATACCCCTGTGAGTCACCAAATTCTTATCCATATTTCACCCCGTGCCAAATATTGGATCAACCACAACTCTGCCCGAGGAAAAAGTCAGCATTTGGGCCCGAGTCAAAGCCAAAGTGGGGAATCAGAGGAAAGGGCAAAAGATAAATTTTAGACTCGTAGGCCCAATTTTGTTCCAATCTAGCTGCCACGTGTCCCATATCAAAGGGGACCCATTTTTCAAGCTGTTTTCCCACCCTCCTGTATGGACCCGATACAAACTTGAAGGGGAATATCTTTCGACTCAGGGCTTGAAATATTGTAAATCTAATGCCGTTGGAAAGATCTCGGCCTCACCCATGCCATGGAGGTCTGAAAATTTAATTTTGAGGAGGTTAGGTGAAGAAAAATGGAGGAAACATCTTCAGGATTTCAATGCAGGATCTTCTTGCCTCAACAACCATATCAAGTTTGATCTGTTTCTCCATTTCCTCTTCCTTTAAGGTTCTAAACCAAAGATTGATGCAATAAAGACAGATTTGGGGATATATTTCATCAGAGGCATTAACAATGGTGGTTGAGCTTCAACCTATTTTTCTCACTTCTCTCTCTTTTCTTCTTTCAGGTTGAATCTATAAATACGGGGGCAGAATGATCTTTTTAAAGGGTTGGACATTCTTTGTTTTACAAGCTCCCTTCTCCTCTTCACAAAGGGATTTGTGGGGTTCAAGTCTTCCATCAAAAATTACATTACGTTTCTACCTCTTGGCTACTTTGTAATGGACTGTATCAATCTACGAAGCAATAAAACATGTTTGTGATCAATTTTAGATCCTTTCTTATCTCTTTTTCTTTCATTTGGTCTCCCATTATATATCTGGCTATCTGTGCTTGTTTATTGTATGCATTTTTTGGGTTGTGTCTATTAGCAAAACAAGTGTTCATCATTCCTTTGGTGCATCACCTCGTAGTTTAGCTTTGTTTTAATTTCTATATTCTTTCTATCCCTGTCTCCTTGGTAAAGTTTAGATTAGGATTAAGAACAAATCCTCTGCAAGTTTCTACGTATGCACCTAAACAGAGGAATAAGGAACCAACCTTCAATTTGGAGAGCTTTCCCATTTTGCAAGGTCCCACACCTTGGGGAAATTTCAATGTTACGCAATCACACCAAATGAATCTACCTTAGAAAAGTAGACTTGTAGAACTCATTTGGGGGTCTTTGTGATTTTGTGCTAGCAAGAGACCCAAAACCAATAACAACAAAGTAGAGAGAGAAAAAACCTACTACAACACATTCCAAGAATATCGATATAAAAACTCATACAATGTGAAGAAGTTTGATGTGCACCGTGGTCTAAATCCACCGATCAATCACAAAACTCAAAAACAATCGACACCGGGCTTTAGCGAGAATAGCTCCATACAAGGATACTATTAATGGAGTGATATCGAAAGTGTAAAAAATATCAAACAAAATTTGATCAAGCTCACTATAAATAGGTGTACCATGATCCAAGAACAATCAAGGAAACAAGGCAAGGACACGAGATATAAATAAATTAGAGTGCCATGATTCAAGAAAAACCAAGGTAACAATGAAAGGGCTCAAAACTCGAAGAAGCAAGATCAACTGGTACAAATAGGTGTGCCACAATCCAAGAACAATAACCAAGGAAACAAGGTAAAGAACATGAGATCCAAAGAAATAGGAGAACCATGATCCAAGAAAAGCCAAGGTAACAAGGTAAGGACATAAAACCCAAAGCATCAGTATTAACACCACACCCTCCCATACTGCTGAATGGGTAGAGTGATGTTAGAAATTTTTATGAGTTGTCAAAATAACTAGTTGAACACCGAAAAACTAACACTGGGCTTCACTAGAATAGCTCCCCACAAGAGATACCTGTCAACATGCCAATTTTTTTTGAAAATACAAATATAAAATCTCTCAAGAAACAAGAGAGATACACTACACCGACTAAAGATAAATGCTAAAAAAAGGAGCATTACAATGTAGAAGGCATAAAAAGTGGAACTAGAGGTCGAATGGTGAAGGAGCCGTGCATGTAGAGTCCTCTCAATAAATGTCTATGTCGCCATAATGAGTGATCAAATATCCACCCCAAATCAACCCAAATGGATGAAGAAGATGTCTACATATGACTTGGTGCAAAATGCATAATGGGTTCATGCAAAGGAACATCAGAATGTGTGTCAGTTCGATCATGTCTGATAACTTAAATCTTAGGTTTCTCAAGCCTGAGTGAAGATGTAAAACTCATGTGTAGCTCATTATCCTCAGAAAGAGTCAAGCAAACAAAATTAGGAGCTCTGTCAATGTGTGATCACAATGAAGTACTTGCTCAAAAACCAATGCCATGGTGAGAATTCCACTTAATAGGAGAAATAAGGGAAGTAATACCCGTGAATGTCGTCCAATACCTACACTAGTAAAACCCATAGAAAGGAGCATGTGAGAACCGACTGCAGTGGTATGCTTCTCCAAAGAGCCATGCATGTGAGCATAAGTAACTAATGTGGGATACTTATAGTGTGTAGCTACAATAGGCATAGATGCAGAAGAACTTCCAAAGAATAAGCCTAATAGGCTTAGGAGCATCAAGAGCAAGAGAAGGCTCATAAACTGACATATCAAAGTTAGTGGGTACAAGATAAAAAACTGCAAGAAAACAATGAGTATGGATATGAAAGTCCATAATATGATGGTGATGCTACGGGCTAATAAATTTTTCTCACATGGAGTGTATTAGTGTTCCTTATTGTGAATGAGTGCTTGTAGAAGAGAATTTCGCTTCTTGAGCAATTTATTTTCTTCCACAAATTTTACAATAGCCACCCAAAGTCTGCACACTTCAGAGAAAAGCATATCATTCTCAAAATCCATGATAGATACAAGAATGCAACACCCAAAATTTTAGGACGTCGGGCTCAACTGAAATTGCATCCATAAGTGATTACAACACCCCCAAATTTGGCACTTTATAATTGAGTATATGTAAATATTACAATAAGTAAAATTACCTTTTACATTTGAAATATGTGTATAAAAGTGTTACCAATGTGTAGATCTCGAAAAAATACACAATTTCAAAACAAGATCACACGAATATGAGCTATTATAGAAGGTTTTACTATTAAAAAATAATATTTTAATGTTTTTTAAGGTACACGTGACACCCAAATTTCCAAAGGGTAAAAGAGTGCATCCACATGATACAAAGCTTGTGACCAAAGGATAAAATCCTGTGCCCAAAACCTAAATGTCCAGAGGGTAAATCATTGCATCCGAAGGGTACACATTCATATCCAATGGATAAAAGAATGCACTCAAAAGGTACAGATCTACATCTAGTGAATAAAAGACTACATCCAAAATAGAAATATCTAGATGGTAAAAGAATGCATCCAGAAGGTACATGATTATATCCGATGGATACAAAAATGCACCCAAAGGGTATATATTTGCGTATAGTGGATAAAATACAACATCCAAAGAAGAAATATCCAGAGGATAAAGGAATGCATCCAAAAGGTACACGACTATATATCGATGGATAAAAAAGTACACCTAAAGGGCATGATCCGCGCCTAGTGGATAAAAGACAACATCCAAAGAAGAAATATCCAAAGGGTAAAAGAATGCATCTAGAAGGTACACGGCTATATCCGATGGATAAAACAATGCACCCATTAGTACAAATATGCATCCGGTGGATAAAATAATGTACCTAAAAAGTACAATTGTTAATACAAACTTAGATTGCAAATATCTCTTTTTTTGGCACATGTATCAAAAAAACAGAGAGAAACCCAGAAATTTTCTTGAAAAACCCAGAAAGCTGATATAAATTTTGTGTCAAAAATTTGTTTGTACATAATTGTATAGATTTTTGAGAAATGTGCCAAAACCCTTAAAAATATTCAAATTTTACCGTCTCAGAACATAGTTGAGTTTACAATTGATTCTAGGGTTTTGGTACCTTCCAAATCTAATGGCGCACTCCATTTTGCATAAAAATGCATGCTGTAGAAAAGTGCTAACAAATTACAAATATATGAAAATAATAAACCCTTGCTTGCAAAGAAAAAATTACAGATGGATGTCTACATCATCTATCACTTTGATACCATGAAAGGAATGATAAGAAGATCATTCCAAGCCATGAAGATCTCAGATGATCATAACACACCACATTTGATAAGATGAAAGAAATTCACCAAAATAACTTTACAAAATAATTTGCAAACAAAAAGTAATAATGGATCATATATTATTATGGAACTCTCATGTTTGAGTACAATGAGAATGGGCCTTTCTTATATAGGTAAGGAAGATCAATCTAAGAACCATTCAAGGCCATAGATCAAACCATACATTAAGGAAATAACTAGTCATCAAATAACTAGTCAAGACCATAGATTTAGGAATGAACTAGTCATCAAAGATCTAGTCAATATAATAGATCAAGAAAAGAACTAGTCATCAAATATCTAGTCAATACCATAGATCAAGGAAAGAACTATACCTAACAATTAGATAATATCTTCTTAATATCTAAATAGGATAAAATAAATATCCACACACATAAGTGGGTGAGGATAAATATAATAAATGTAAATAAAGTACCTAGGTGAACATGAGCTAAGGTAAATACCTACTCTAACATTTAGGGTATTCTTCATCATTAATGGTGTAATCACCAATACTCATCACTCACCTACTTTGTGTGTACAAGAAAAGGTATCATTCCATGGAGCTATATTCATCAACAAGGAAATGACAGTGCTGCAAAGAGTCATCGCAAGGAGTGGATTTCCTTCATCTCTTCCCTCATCTCTTTCCCCTCTTTTTTTCTCTCTCCTTTCTAATTATTCATTAGGATTCATCATTGTATTTCATCCTATTCACTTAAGTGACCTATTTTAAAATTGTAAAAGTATTTTCTCAAAATTATAATAGAAATACTTAATTTTGGCAAATGAAAGGTCACAAGTGGAATATGAATGTGAATATTCATGTAAGGGGAGATGAGAGGTCAATTCAAATTTCTATAAAATGGGATGGCTTCTCCATTCCAAAGGATCCTAGATTTTGAAAACTTTCACTCTGTAGAAATTATGGATTGTAGTTTTTAGACTTTGTGTCATAAATATATATGAAATGAAAGCTACATTTCTTCTATTTTTCCCTTCTCATGTTTCCTTTTTTCCCTCTTAAATGAAATTTGTAAGCATGGTGATTAAATATATATTTGTATCTTTAATGAATGAGCCTCAAATAACTTTGTGTCTATGTGGGTTTTGTTTGTCTCACTGACCGCTTCATTGCTTCTTTATTTTATATTGAATGTTGAGCTACTCTGATTACTAGATGTGAACTCTAAAATTTTCCTACTCACGGTAGTAACTCCCATTTTCTAATTTTGATCCTTTTCCCTAACTTGTAATTTCCTCCCTTGTACCCTTGTACAATAATTTTGCTACAAATTTAGTGAGTGTCCTTGTGTGATCCCCTGACATATTTGGCCAACCAACAACATTTAGTTTAGGTTTAGATTAGTCACATTCAATAATGGGAGTTGTACCATTTAATGCAGAGGGGCGTAGCCCTATGAACATTGGTGGAGACACCTAATTTTCCATACTAAAAATTTTTCTCCTAAAAAGTTTTTGGCAATTCATTGAGGAGAGATTTTCCCAAGTGCACCCAAAAAGATCTCTGCTAAAAAAATCAAAAAGTACAAAAAGTATATATTCAAAAATAAAAATTCAGATTTTAAATGAAAATCATTTTGGAAGGTGACTCCATCAAGGAACGAATCCTGTCACGTTCATTTCCCATATCACAATGAATAATTTCTGATTGGAGTGAAATACCGATGAGTGAAAATGAAGAAGAAGAAGAAGATAGTGGATGAGAAAGGAAGATTGTTGATTAACCATGGTTCGGACCAGTCCTCGCAAAGAGGAAAATTAAAGAACAATAAAAGGGTTTTCTACTTTAAGCAATAATATATAGTTAGAGAGAGGAAAGGAAAAAAAACCTTTCGATGAAGAAGATAAGAAATGGTTAAAAGAGGCACAAAGAAGATACAAGATGTTGTATGAAGCCCAAGAAGAACACGAATATGAAGGTAATACTCTTAAGTATGCATAACTGAATGAAAAGTTTGGAGCCATGTATTATTTTATCACCCTCCCTTAGGATGATTTCATTGCATATAGAAATGATGAAATGGAAGCCTTAAAAATTGAAGATATGGAAATAATCATGAGCACTACACAAGGTAATTCCTATCCCCAAATCTACCTCAAAATTCTAAAATATATTAAAGATTTGAAAGAGATGTACAGACAACTTGAAGCATTCCCTAATAAAGAGAAAAAGAGGAGAGTTTTCCTATAGAGGAAGCTCCTGAGGATCATTCATACTATAGAATATTTATCCCTGAAAGGTTCTTGAATGTTGTTGAAGAAAATCCTATCCTTGAGCCTTTTATGAAGATCAAATAAGAAATATGGAAGATGATGTAAGATCCATTGAAGAATAATTTCACAACCTTACACAACTCAAGTATAAAATTGAGAACATTGTCTTTGTTTTTCCGCTCTCTAGATGAATTCCTTGCATACGGTGATAAAGAAATGGACATTTTGAAAAGAGAATATGTACAAAGGCTTCAGAGCATAATAGAAGGAAATTATGATCCCGAATCCTATCATGAAATTTGGAGGTATGCTTTGGATCTTAAAAAAGGTATGAACACCTTGAATCACTTCATGTTGTCAACAACAAAGAAACTTCAAAGATCCTGATAATTTTCTGTACTATGAAGTTTTCATCCCTAGAAAATTCTTGGATGCTCCTGAAGAAGAACTTCTCCTTGAACCCTCTATTGAAAATCAAGGAAACACCTTTGAAGATGATGAAAGAGACATGGAGGTGGAACCACCATTCATCAATTCTTTTTGGCTTGAGGCATAACCCATTAGAGGATAAATAGAATCAAGAGATGAAAATTATTGTTTCCGATTGATGATTCAATGCTTTCTAAAGTCTCCACCAACAATGAAGAAGTACAAAATAACGAGTTCGAGGTAATCATGGATAATCTCCTTAAAATTTTTATCTTTCGATTAATAATGGAATAAAGACATGTGAAGAAGTTCCAGAGATCAATCCTACATCATAGAATGAAGGTGATGAATTTAATATTATCATGGATAATTTGCATTCCTATTTTGATTCTTCAAGTGATGTAGAAATGCTGAATGAAGAAATGGAGAAAGTAGAAGAATCAAATTCTCTTCCTGATTCAACCATGGATGCTTGAATGGAAGAATCCTACTTCCTTTTCAAATTTGAGGAGAACGAATAATTTTTACGTAACTTCTTCTCACTCAGGGAGCAGAATAATCATCACGGTGAAAACAAAGTCTTTTATATTTCATATGAGAAATAAGATTCAATAATAAATGATCAAGATGGAATTGAAAATCCTTCCCATACTGCTGCCCCAACATGGTCCTATGATTCACATCAAGAAGATGACATGGATTTTGAACTTGAAGGAGTACACTTCCCACAAAGCATGGCCCTCTTCTCCTTTTCTCGTAACACCTTTGAAAAATATTTATATTTCTCTTTTGCATTGCAAGCGTTGGCATGTGATTTTCTTGAATGAGGTGTGTTCCCTTGAGTGTTGAAAATCATGCTTGTTATGGATAAATAATTTCTGCTCTTGGATTCATTAGACTGAAATGAAATGGCTTACAAGAATCCATTTTCACTTCTTGTAGGTGAGTTGCAATCTGGTTTTGAGAGTTGCAAACTTATCTCTTTTAACTGACTCATCCTTGGATCAATTCCAGTGATCCAAGGAATGTTTTAAATCTCCTTACTGGAATGAATGGTAAATTGACATTCATAAGCTTGAGAGACGTAGCGGACTGAAATTTGTATGTTACAAATTCTTTGGTCTTGTATGAACATGCCTTCATTCGGTTGTATGATTGTGCTTGGATCTTTGGGATTGATCTCTTCAGGACATTTAATGGCATAAGTGAAATAAAGTCTGCTTCATGACTATGAAGGGAATCTAAATCCTAAACCTAAAGGATTATCCTAACGGTATTCTAAAACTAGGTAAATGCACCTACTTCCTAGCTATGTCTACTTATTTGGGTTACAATCTAACCTAAGCTTCATATTCTATTTTGTTGGGATGGTGTCCTAACCTAAGTTCTTGTGCTAAATGAATAAGGGAGAAATTACTAAGGTAATGCTAGGATATTTTAACCTATTACCTAATACTATTTGGTTGTGAATTTGATCTAACCTAAGGTGGAAATTACCTATGGCAATGTTTTTAAAACCTAAGGTAATTATTTTTAGACTAACCTAAGTTTTGGGAAATCTATCCTAAACTATTGAAAGGGAACCTAGGGTCACATGGCATTATGGCGATGGTTCCAATGGCATTTATTTGATTTGATTTGGTTGAATGAATGGGAGGTACAACCATTTTTGGAAAAGGAAAGTAAAATTTAGTGGAAGCATACGTGGAGGCTTCACTAAAGTTGGAAATGCATGCTGAAGTGGAAATAACATTCACCAGTTTTAGGAGGTAGTGGCAAGGAGAGATAGGTGGGAGATTGAGGAGTAATTGCATTAATGAACCTCGTTTTTACGTGCAAACCATCTTGGAAACAAGGAAGGCAGATTTGTTGGAGGTTGTTTGGTCTTGCATGCCTTGCGATTTTTGCTCTGCATGGAGCTATCTGGTTCTTCGAACCAACAATTCGACTTTTACTTTGTGGCTATTTTTGGTTTCTCTGGTCTATTTTCGATCAAGGAAAGTATATGAGGCATTAGAAGAAAAGATGTTTGGTTGTTGATCTTTCATGGAGGAGAAAAAGAGTTGGTATCTTGGCTAGAAGTATCCTTCGAATTGGTAGAAGCACTATCAGGCATGATAGGCTCTACCCATTAAGATTTCTTGCTTTCTTCTAAATGATTCATTAAAACAATTCTTCTCTCATGAGATAAATGTTTACATGTTTTGTCTAGTTATTTACTTTCTTGTTTGTAAGAATCTCTATGGTTTTGGATATAAATCCATTACATGATAATGTTTACATTTGGAAACTCTCTCTCTCTATGCATAAGTTCATTGGTGATAAGCTTTGTGTTTGTTCTGAACTTGTGTTCGAAACTTGTGTTTTGCACTGAACTCATGTTCATAGCTTTGTGTTCATTCTAAACTTGTATTGGAGGCTTGTATTGTTCTAAACTGGTATTCAAGCCTTGTGTTGGTTCTGAACTTGTACTCGAGACTTGTGTCTGCTTTGAACTCATCTTCATGGCTTTGTGTTTAGTATTGAACTCGTATTCTAAGCTTGTTAGTTCTGAACTTGAATTTGAAGCATTGTGTTTGGTTCTGTACTTGTATTCTAAGCTTTGTATTTTACTCGTATTCAAGGTTTTGTGTTTCTTAGAACTCATATATGGGACTATCTACTCGAAAAATCTTGAGAGAATAGTTTTGGTTTGAGTTGATCTGGTAATCTCTTTTGAGATCTTCTCCTTGATGCTTCTTGAGTTTGGAATGGTTGTGGTACTTCTATCCCAGACTGTACCACTTTCTTTGAACTTGTAATGGCATGTAATATGGGAGGATATTCTTCTCTCCTCTGCTCTAAGAAAACCCGCGTCTTGTTTGAAGGCTTGACTATTTTGTTTGAAGGTTAATGGACCTTTTATGGAACTGTATCTTGTTGTGGGGCTATGGAACCTCTGGTTAGATACTATATTGTTATTTATTCATTGGTATGATTCAGAGCTCATTGAAACAATCGATAACGGGGTTTTGAAGTTTTAGAAAATGTGGTGTTCATATTTCTTCTTGTGTTAGATGATTGGAATGAATACATTCTCTGTCTCAATCTTTATGTACTAGACGAGAGCAGTGAAAGTAAATTGTTGTGATTCTGTTTTAGTCAATTTCAAGGGTAATGTTGAGACCTTGCTTGACTTAAACATGTGTTGGGTTTTCATACTCTCTTTTATCCTTTTTAATTGATCTCTGGGTTTTGTATTCTCTTTAGTTTCACTTGAATGGAACTCTGGGTCTTTAAAAAGGAGAAAAGAATGGATTTCTCTTGTGGACTGTATCATGTTTCATCTAGAATTTTTACTTCCACCTAGGGACTGTATTGTATACTTCTCTCTATTGTATGAATTCAAACTTGTGTTTAACAACGTGGAATAGATGAACTAGGATAGTGTTGATATTGTTGTTCGATAAAGTTTGAATTCATAAGGGAAACTAGAAGTGTTGATTTTTTTTTTTCTATGGGTTTGATTTTGTGTTCTCCTTTGGGGACTAGCAAAAGAACTTCTGAGTTTGAAATTAAAAAAAGGGAATTCATTTGATAGTACAAAAGAAATGAAACCCTGATTGGATATTTTCTATTTGAGATCCTTTAACTTTTGTTGAGATAAGTTCATTTGATCGAACTTCTCTGTAGCTCGACTCTCTTCTTGGCTGTAGAGTGATTACTCTCTTAGGCCTGTTCAAATTCTTGGGTTCATCTTTTCTGTCCTTTCTATCTTGTAGGAAATAGTGGGAAACCACTCTTCTGAGATGGAAATTTCCTTGTGGATTGTTTAGTCTACTTTGTACTAAGTCATTTGTTGTAATGATGTGGAAAGAGAACAGCTGAGTCGGTTATGTAGAAGAGAAAATGTAATCATGTTTTGACCGACTACTTTGTTTGACTGAGTCATACTCCATTTGGATTTTTTATTGGAAGGATTTCTCTTTTTGCACTCTATCTTATTATGAATCCTCCTTGGATGGACATGAGAAGAGATTAACCTTGTGTGAGTCTTGCTTTGATTTTTGGAACGTATGGTTTCAAATCTTTGAATGATATCTTCTAACATGTAGAAGTTAGTTAAGACTTGTAGGTGGACTGTTTTGATTCTCTATCCCTCCTTAGATTGATTTGGGATTCTTGTTCTAGTTGTTGTCTCTTTAATGTTGAATCCTTTTATTAGTTTCCTTGAACTGAAGTAGTTATGTGGGTAATCAGTTGAGTACTTTCTGAACCTGTTTCTATCTTTCAGAGGATTAGTGAATGGTGGATAGTATGTATTGATTCTTCTTCTTTTGTTTAAGTTGTGGGATGAATCATTCTAAATATGTACTATGCTGAAGCTAACTCTTTTTGTTCATAGTAAAGATAAATTTGGTATTTCAATTCAGAATGAATTATGAAATAATTAGATGACAAGATCTGTTGTTTGTTTAAAAGGTAATTGATTGGATCAATTAAACTATATGTTATAATGCAGTTGTTGTTGATTATATTATGCTCTTTTCTTAAAAGTGAATTCGATTCATTATTTGCACTTCTTTTCTAGTTGTTATCATTTATGCTTATTTGTATGATACTTATTAATTGTTTCATTAAAGCAAAGTTGTTTTAATGGAACAATTAGTGGAATGCACTTCATTTTAATGCTTAGTGCTTATCATGCTCAGTTCAATGAACTGACCTATGCTAGCAATTTTTGCAGATGGACATTGTAAGTGATAAAAGAAGGAATTTTTTTATGATGCATTGGCTTATTTAATTCTAGATCTTATGTAAAGAATTTCGATTCATTCTTGAGTTGTATTGGAAAAGAAAAGTGATGTTATTTTATGATCTTAATGTTGATTGACATGCAATATGCCTGAAATGCATAGTCTTGTAAATGTATATTTTATCATGATGAATTGAAAGGTTTGGAGACTGACTCCAATTTGTGGTGTAAATTCTCTTGTACTTTATATGAAGGAAATAGTAGTGATATCTTGTCAATATTCTTTATATCTGTTTGTATACTATTGTTGTTATCAATTAATAAGTTGGATTAAGGGGATAGTACAATATCCCTTACTATAATGAAACTTGTTAAATTGCAAAAGATGTTGTTCTCTAACTAAACAACTATAGTTTAATAATGAAATATGCATTGGACATACAATTAAACTATAAGAGTAATGAATGATAAAAAGGTTATGTTAACCCTAACATCTAACCATGTAGAGGAAGAATCTTCCTCTCTCATAAGAATGAAAAATAAAAGGAATGGTGGTTATGATCTTTAATCCTTGTGCTTCGTATATAAAAAGTAAACACTAGCTGAATCTAGGTGAATGATACACCTTCTTTAGATAACTAGGTTGCATTAAAAATTAACTGTTGATGTTTGCTACCTTGTTTTAAGGGATAATCTGCTTGATAGGACACATTTATGAACATAAATGCAAGCATGAGATAACTAAGTTCTTAATATCAAATCAGATTAATTATAAATAAAGAAATTAATGAATGATGGAATTAGGGTTAGGCATGGTTTCGTAATGAATCTTAATCCAATTTAATTATGAATTTAATGACCACCAAGGGGTATGTACATCATGATGAATTAGTTCTAATGGATGTTGGCACACACCAACCGCAGGACTGTACCTTTGAGAAGTCCAAGGGCTTCTCGAGGATACAATGTTGCAGTTGACATGTGGCAACACCCTTACGTATTTGTTCATCTAGATCTACACACATCTTGATTTGGACTTAGTTTCTCTCTAGGTCAAGTTAGTAGAAAGTTTAGAATAGGGAGTAGCTTTCTATGACTCAGGGTACCTTGGCACATTCGGTCAACTTAGGTTGATCGAGTATGCCCATATACCCTAAGTCATCATGAGCATCTTCCTATAACAAATTATGTTGCTAACCTGGGCTAGGGTCAAACCTTGGGCAAGTGGACTGATGGTAGTTAGTAAAGACCATTCTAGATAACATAAGAGTGAGGTGAAGGATGTATTCCAAAATGACGAGTATGCCATCTAGGAATAGTAACATGAATAGTATGTTGAAAATCTTTGGCCAAAGTATCACAAGCTGTTGGTTGCGTTGTCCTATGTCACCTAGTTTAAAGAAACGTGATGTCAGATGAATATTGGTAACAAATATTCAGATAGGTTCTTTAAATAGATCACTCAATACCGGATTAGGGTAGGAAAACCAAGTATACATAGTATACATAAAGTATTCTATACTTTAAGACAAACATGAGAGATCGGTTGGTAACCGAGTCATGGAATGAGAGATCGGTAAATTACCGAGTCATTATAGTTGCATATGGTTATTTGTTATGAGATTTATTGGCATGGAATGTGTGTTCTAAATGATGTTTTATTTAGAACAAAGAACATTGTGTAAAAAAATTCCCTTGTTTCTAAAGTCTTAAAAAGGAATGTTACATTGTTGGAAGATTTTGTGAATCAAGTGTTCTGCACTTGCAAGAAAATGAATATTGGGAAACATAAAGCATGGAAGAAGTGAATTAGGATGTTTTAAATGAATCATGGCCTTGTATGGATCATATTTTCAATCATCTCCTGGTGGCAAAAAATGAAGATCATTTCAATGAGGATAAAGATGAGCCCATGAAAATCTTAGAAGAACTATCTGTACAAAACCTCTTGAAGACAACAAAAGAAACTAAAGACCCTCAACTCAGTATTGAACTCTTGACTTGAGATATGGTAATACAAGACAGGTATAAATCAATTTGTGCTCCTATTTTTGATACATCGATGTTTGATGCTGAGACGAAGCCAATGGACGAGTTTGACGACTTTCCTAATTCCTTGGTTGGTGAGAGCATGTATTTTTCTTTCACATTGTGCGAAGAAGTTTGTGAGTGAAAAAGAAGGAAGGTTCTCGAATATCCTTTAGAATTAATAAATCTTGAAGATAACATATTTTCTATGGAGGAATATAATAGGGAAAATGTTGAGCTGATTTGCATTGAAGAGAATTATTTAGAACAAAGTGAAAAGTTGTAAGATTCTTGGGAGTTTGTTCAAGATCAAATCACTTTGGAATGCTCCACCAATGTAGAGCAAGGATTTATATGGAAAAATACACTTGACAGAAAATAATCCCCATATGATCAAATCAAGATCTGTAGTTGTGAGGATGATGCTGAAACCAAAATTGAGTGGATGAGTATGGATAAAATATGTTTTGAGCAACAAGGCGAAGATACACGTGACTCTTGTGAGAAAATTCAAAATCAGAGTATGCTCACCATTCTTCAAGATTTGATATGCCTTGAACATGTTCCCATATTGTAACATTTCCCCAAGATTGATGAGGGCCTCCATCTCAATGATATAACCTCTATTTCGAAAGTATTCACTCAGAGCATTCAAGTGAGATGTCTAGGGAAGTGTCAAATGGGAAGAAAATAAGTTTTCTTTCACTCCTCCCAAATAGCTTGCTGATGTAGGAGATGATTTAAAGTTGAAATTGAAAGAGGATGAATGTTTTCACAAAAATATCATTTTTAAGTCTCTTCAAGACATGGAAGAACGTTTTCTCATGATAACATGATAATCAAAAGGAAGCCTCAAGATGTAAGAGCTTGGAGAAGATAACGAAGTGTTCATAGGATGAAAAAGAATTCTCGATGAAATATGAGTATGAAGATGGAATCATGATAAGAATTACTATTCTTAAGTCATAAAAATTCATCACAAGAGCATGGTTTGATCAGATAATGGTTTTTGTGCTTCAAAGATCACATTTCAGTCTATTATTCCATGATGGCATGTACTTTTCCCAACCTGTTTCTGGGTATGTGTATATTATTTTCCCACCTCTGTAGATATCCCTCCCCTATATATAATTTCCATTTTATGTTATGTGTTGTTTCCACTTTTGGTATGTTTCACTTTTTTTTTTTGTGTGCGTGCGTCTTCAATAAGGAAAGTTGTGTAACATATCTTTTTAATGACTCCATAAATCCCAATGGATAAGGTAGTGGTACACAAAGTAAATTGAGATTATAGGATTCTCATGTCATGTCATTTCTATTCTCAGTCCACAACATGTACCCAAGTTAGAGCCAGCTGTTGTCATGTGTTTTTACATGGGCAAAATTCACTTGAAAATAGGACAACTATACCATAGTGTCAAAATTTCAATGTTATACCTTTCCAAATACTGATAGATCAACTTACCCCTCAGTGTCAAATATAACATTGTACTTTATTGGTCCATCTTTGAATGTCATCAGTCCCCCTAGGTGATTTAGGAAAATCAAAACTATTCAAGTGCCTTTGGAGCAACAATTTTCAAGACAGGTTTTCAAGCATACTTAGAGAGGTCTTTCATCATCCTTTCTAAGCCAAGTACACCATCATCAAAGAAGTGAAGAAGAATCATATTCATTATGGAGGTGTATCTAGGAGCCAAAAACATCAAGGAAAAATTTAAGAATATTCTAGGAAGTTTCGGAGGTTTAGGAGTTCATTCACTGAAAGCTAGTTTTTGAGACCGAAGGAGCTTGGACCGTAAAAAAGTACCTAATCTTCAAGGAGTGTTTCTAAGAGCTCCAAAATGAGTTATGAGATAAAAAATATATCATTGTAAATAATTTTTAATCCCCTACATGTTGGAGAAAATATATCATCTTCAAACACCATGCATTTTTTAGGGTAATTCGTTTCTTTC
The DNA here is from genome assembly GCA_018340775.1 of Taxus wallichiana var. yunnanensis. NCBI lineage: Eukaryota > Viridiplantae > Streptophyta > Pinopsida > Cupressales > Taxaceae > Taxus > Taxus wallichiana. The sequence continues at coordinate 342,700,727 of CM031235.1, read as the reverse complement.
CATGAACAACATGTAATCTTGAGAAAAATGAGGATTTTGGAGGAATTTAAAACAAAATAAAGTCATGGGACCCATCCAATTATTCTAAAAATGTATTTTTCATGCAAAATAATATAAATAAGTTCCCAAAACTCATCTAAGAGCTCAAGTTATGACCTTCCCAAGCCGGTTCTCAAGGTATGCTCTTCGGTACTTAGCCAATTTTCCAAAAAGGAAACATGGCAATACTAGGATGAGGAACATTTTAATGTTCCAATTTCACCTCACCAAAGGGACAAGAGGTGAAAAAATGTGTGCCTTCCCCCTTTTTAACCTTTTGGTCACTCATATGACCCAACGACCCTCTATAAACACCTTTGACCGGTCCGACATGCTCCTCCACCTATCCCCACATGCTCGCCACTTGTCAAGCCAAGAGCAAGGAAAATTTTCTTACACCTATTGTACCCAAACAAAGGGAAAATGGGAACATAAAAATGTGCCCCACCCTTTTTTTTTTCCTTTTGGACCCTCTTGCGACCATCTCTTGGCCCCAAGTACTTCATTCTAGCTCCCTCCTTCACTTTGCTCATCGAGAAAACACCCGCCACTTGTCATGATAGGGGAAAGACACATTTTTGCACCTATTGTCCCAAAATAAAGGTTAAAAAATGGGGAAAAAAATGTGCCCCATCCTCTCCCTTCACATTTCAAAATCTATAAATAACGACAATTAGTCATTTTTTGCATCCAAACCCCCTACAACCTCCATATGTTGCCAGAATGCTTTTGATTTTTTCAGATCTCCCTCCATAATTTTTACATCCTCTATCAATATCATACATTCTCCATGATTTTAATGAAGAAAAACTAGATTTGTGAAGAACAAAAACAATCTCTCTCATCAGAAAACCTCGAAGTCCGTGAAGAATATTTATTCATATCTCAAAAACCAACAAGCGGATTGACGTGTCATTTTTTACAATCTTCTAATTTTACAGTGCCTTGAATATCCAAAATAAATCTCTCACATGCATGGTACAAATTTTTTTGTAGTGAAGAAACCCCAGGTTTCCTGTGAATTTTTTTTGTAAATTTAAAATCTCTTAATCTGATAACCAGTTTGACTTGAAATTATGGAGGTGCACTGTAGAGTGAAAACCCATATTGGAAAAGTTTGTTTCATAAAAAAATGAGGCCCGAAACTTAATTTCAAAAAATAGTAACCATCCTACACATGAACTTGCTATTTTCGGCAAGTCATCTCAAATGATAGTTTCAACGGAAGCACACTTGTGCACAAAGGTGATATAGAAGCACAATCTTGGTGGTTAGAGCTGAAAAAGGTGAAAACTACCACTTACTAAAAATAGTAAGTTTCCTATACAGAACTTGCTATAGTGAGTAAGTCATCTCAAAGAGTAGTTTCTGTGGAAGAGGTGTACACAAGGGCAATCATAAAACTAACTTCACTTGTCGGGGTCAAGAAAGGTGAAATTTGACACTTACTAAAAATAGTGGGTTTCCTTTTTTTAGTGCAGTATAGTGTCCCGCAAGCCAAGAAATTAAAGTAAACATGCTTGAAATTAATCTTAGCTATGTCACTTGGGCATTCAAATGTATCACTCACATTCGGTGATTCCGAGCTATGATTATCTATGTCCTCAAGATAATAATATTGTCATGGTTATAATGCCCGAGTAATTGTCCTATTTTCTTATTCAGATGTGTAATCAAAATATTGCAGGAATGGTAGTGTTTCATGTTGTATGGGTATTCTTCATCGTCAATGGTGTAATCATTAGTACTCATCACTCACCTACTTTGTGTGTACAAGAAAATGTATCATTCCATGGAGAAATCTTCATCAACAAGGAAATGATAGTGCTACAAAGAGTCATCGCAAGGAGTGGATTTCCTTAATCTCTTCCCTCCTCATTCTCTCTCCTTTCTAAATCTTCATTGGGCTTCATTATTGTATTTCATCCTATTCACTTAAGTGACCTATTTTAAAATTGTAAAAGTATTTTCTCAAAATTATAAGAGAAATACTTAATTTTGGTAAACGAAAGGTCATAAGTGGAATATGAATGTGAAGAGTCATGTGAGGGGAGATGAGAGGTCAATTCAAATTTCTATAAATTGGGATGGATTCTCCATTCTAAAGGATACCCGAGATTTTGAAAACTTCCAATATATAACAATTGTGGATTGCAGTTGTTGGACTTTGTGTCATCAATATATATGAAATGAAAGCTACATTTATTCAATTTTCCCCTTCTCATGTTTCTTCTTTTCCTTCTTATATGCACTTTATAAGCACAATGATTAAAGAGATATTTTTATCTTCAATGAATGATCCTTAGATAACTTTGTGTCTATGTGGGGTTTGTTTATCTCATTGACCACTTCATTGTTGTATTCTTCTATATTGAATGTTGAACTACTCTGGTTACTAGGTGTGAACTCTGTAATTTTCCTAGTCATGACAATAACTCCCCTTTCTTAATTTCACTCCTCCCTAACTTGATGTAATTTCCTCCCTTGTACCCCAGTACAAGCATTTTTCTACAAGTTCAGTGGAGTGTCCCTATATGATCCCAGACCTATTTGGCTAACCAATAACATTTATCTTAGGTTTATATTAGCCACATTCAATAATGAGAGTTATACCATTCAATGTAGAGGGCGTAGCCATGTGAATGTTGATGGAAACACCTAATTTTCCATACCAACAATTTTTCTCACCAATACCCACCTAATATCATATTTTCTCTAGGCTAAAACTTTTCCATTGTTAGTTTATCTATCTCATCGCGTCTATGAGCCTAGATTTTACAACAATTAGGAAAGTGTACCTTCCTATTGAGATGGGAAATTTTATGTTTTTCTTATGCTTTCCTACTATTAACTTGTGCATTTTTTCTATTTTCCTTGAGAGTTCCAAGAGTGCCCACTTGTCATCCAGGTATCTAGGCAACATGAAAGGACATCCCTCGTAACCACTTACCCTTATGTAAGTGAAGAACATAAATTGGATGAAGTAACATCCATATTCCTTTATTATTCTTTTGGCCTCTGTAGACATCCTGTATTGTTCCCATTCTAGCCTAAAGAGGCATATGATTGGTGCAAAAAAGGCATCATTTATTTTTCTGAAGTTCCCTTCCAATTATCCAAATTTAACTGAGGGTAAACATCATACACCCTATGAGTGTTGAATCTCTTCATCCTTGGGATACCAAGGAAGTTTTTGTGGCATGCAATATTGTAAACTAGATATGACATCATATAGAATTCATAGTTGAAAGTGATGCCTTATCTGATTTTTGTAACCATTTCAATAAGTTGTTCATGGATAGATGTGGCTATGAAGGTTGCCCAACAATTTTTCTCAGTACTATCCATAATATTTTGTATATGAATACACATCCATTCTTGGAAGTCGAAGCTAATTTCAAGCCTGCTATTCTACTCAGTAAGGTTATGATGTCCTCAAATTCTGCCACAAAGTGTGATCTAATCACCTTCTTTGGGATCTGTACGTCGGAAAAGCGACAGGTGAGCGTGGGAATCAACACGTGACTCTTCCGCGTACCCGACCTCCCGAGGTCGTGCCGAGACAGCCGGTGGTTTGAAATGCGGGTGACTTAGATGAAGTCACAGCCGAGATTATGGTCAGTTTTCTATGATGGAAAAGTCATGAGCGAGGATGAGAATCGGCAAGCAACTTTCTTATGGCTAACTATGAGAGGATCAGTGACTAAGATCTGGTAGTTTGATCTCCTGGTAGCTAAACTGAAAAAGGGGAGATTTAGAGGCTATGAGCGGGTAGCATAAATTCCCTAGTGATTTACCCTCCTAACTAGAATTTAAGCGTTTAATCTAGTTATGGAATCTCTAAATTAACTTAAACTGAAAATAACAATTTATACTACTACTGAAAGGGAAACTAATCTAAACAAAATATACGATTGAAACATTATAATTACAAGCAACAATTAAACTACTTTTATACTAAAACTAAACAAGTGAAATAACCTGGTGTGGTTATTCACCTGTGCAGATGTGTGAATCTAAATAAAAGACAGCTAATTAACTTAATTGAAAACCTTCAATCCTACCTCAGAAGTGAGGAACAAATCATAGTTTCTCAGAAACTATCATTCCCACAGCTTCCCTGGCAATATTGAAAGCGAGCTTAACTGAAATAAAATGATTCACTACTCTATTTGATAATAACTTTGACAATTTAAACCTGGCATTTACTGAGCAGAGGCAAATCCAGTTGTGTTGTAGCTTGTCCCCTCAGAGTGATCTCTTCGTTCTTGCATGTTCACGTGAATCCAGAAAGAGTAGGAGCATAAAGCAACATCGGCAAGGAAGGCACTTTGGGGACGACAATTACTTTAAAGTGAAAATGGCACAAAGCACAAGTAGGAGAGGGATGGCGCAAGTGAACTGGCTTGGCCTATGCGATTCCTAGCAGGGTTGTTGCAGCAATGATAAAACAAAATGATAAACAGCAGGTACTCAAACAATGAATAATAGCAGCTTCAGAGAAATACAACGAAGTACAAGTAGGAGAGGGATGGCACAAGAGAACAGAGCTTGGCCTATGCGATTCCTAGCAGGATCGTTGTCGGTGTACAGTGAGGCATAACTAAATACTCAGAATTCTAAACCATGCTAAAATAAAATGATTCATAAAATAAATCTAGGACTGAGTATGAAGACTGAAGCTCAAGAATGAAGACTCCAGACCAAAGAACCAAGACCAAAACAAACCAGACCATGGGTGAAACAACAGCACTGCCTGCACAAGATGGGTATGTGGCTTACCAACAGCTGAACAATACTATCTAAACATGTAATGAACTATACTATCAATCCTAAGCAAGCTAACAGACCAAACCACTGAAAAATGAGAAGACTCTCACAAGGAAATGGTGGCCATTTGCCTCAGCACAAGCTATGTATTTATAGCATTTGCAAACACCAGAAGGCAAGTTCAAATTGAACTCTCCTACTATTAAACAAAGATAAATCACTGTTCAGTCGGCAAAAACATAAATACAAGCTTAAGTCGGCAAAGAAAAGTTGGTAAAAGTTGATATTTCACGCGGGTCGCGTCAAAAGAACGTCGAAAAAGGACCGCCGCCCTGCGTTGGCGGCAGCCACAGACCGCCTCCCGATCGGAGGCGGCGAGTTTCACTGCGGCAGGCGGCGGTTTAAATCCTTGAAGCCAAGCCAAGCCAAAGAAAGAGGAAAGAAAGGGAAAAACAAAGGGCGCGGGGGCAAAGCGAGGCATGCGGGATGTTAACGCATATCTGTAAAGCTTTTCTGGATCCCGAACACCTTGCGAAGAGACCTGTATCATCATTGGGGCGCTTGTAACCGATTTCCAGTACAGTACATACAATTTTGGGTGTACGTACGGGATCCTGGAAGAGGACCCTCTATTCTTCAACAACCATTGGGCATTCATAATATTGGTATATTTATTATGCTCAACATTCAAGAGGTTTAGTGCCTTGTGTTTGTCAATTTTACCACATTTTGAACCTAGGGTAACCCTAATATCAACCAAAATTCCTTAGGTGTTAAGGAGAGAACCCTATCACCACTTCCATCCAAGACCTCCCTCTTCTCTGGGTTGTAATTTTCAGTTCAAACCCATACTAATTCTGGGAAATGTACAAGGGTGGGAAAGTGACAGCTAAAACAACATTACTAGAATCTATTGCTGCCATGTAATCACTTCTGTTAGGGGCACACAATCTTTGTAAGAATTCATATAGGTCTATGTTTCCTAGGTTAGTCTCCATCACTTCATCCAAGTTACTTGTGATATGTGAAGTGACATGGGTTCTAGCCTCCATTATCTTCATTTTGTTTTGATAAACTAGTTATAATTCTCTATTTTTGATAGTATAATGATAATGAAATAACCGAGCACAAGAAAAATAATGCAAATCACATGAACTTCTTGAAAAACCCTTCTATGAAAACAATAATTCAAATAACAACCTAGTTTTTAGGGAACTTACTCATTGTTGAAAATTCCTTCAATTCATAAGTCACTCAAGCACATTATTTACTTTGATTTCCTTCAAACTCGATTTTGTAATCAATTATTTATATTTAGCAATCCAAATTCGTAGTTTCCACGGTTTGAGAATGTCTTTTGTCACACACAGGTAAGAATGTAGAATTATTTAACAAAATGTTGAACCTTTATTCATTCATTCGAGCAATATTAATAGTGGAAGCCATAAATGTGGCATATTCAAAATTAACCACTGATTTTTGCCTTTCTTTTCCTTTGAATAATGACCATCCATGTGTTTCCCTTGGCGGGGGATGGGACTTAGGAAACATTTTGCATTTTTTCTTTCAACAGGAAAACTAGAAAAATGCATAGTTGACCAATGTGCCCGATGATAAGCCATTTCATGATTGAGACATGTGTCCTTAGTCGCCCTCGAGGGTTTGAATGTAACTTACTTTTATGCTCGAACTGTAAAACTAAACTTCTATTATTCATGAAATTCTGACACCACCCCTGTTATTATGATGAAATGTGTTATTTTTAGGGGGTAGGGTCTTGATTGCATTTTTACATTTTACGTGTGAGTTGCTTATTGTAAAAGTGTAACTTTGTATAACTGTCTCAATTTATTTGTAGAATATTCCTCTCTGTCGGGGCACGGGGTGATTCTTGTATTTTTAATTTTACCAAAATTGTGAATAAGCATGTAGGTTACGCCATCTTGAAGTCATTTAGAGAGTGCCACGTCATCGGGCATCGGGGAAGAATTTACATTTTTCATACGAACATAAGACAAATTCTTGTGAATGTAAGAAAATTTCACCAAGCGTATATATATTTATTATTAATTAAATTGAGTTCCGAGACATGTTTATATATAATAAATAGGATCACGATTACCCCATATATCAAGTAACCACTACACAAGAGTTAATGCAAAAATGATATTGCAATCATTATCTAGCATGGTTTTATTTGGTCATGGGGAAACTAGTTTCATGGATAATCTTTTGGAATCATAAGTTTGTATAAAATAAAGCTTGAAAAAGCAGCGGGGGAAAAACTCGGGAAGAACCATTATAAGTCAAGGTGTTAGCTCAAAATGAGCACCAACATACCATTTTATTCATGAAATAAAAATGTTATTTCTATTTCAGTTAGAACATTTAGGATTCCTTTTAAAATCCAACTATTATAATTATGTATATCACATATGAGGATCTTTTATCCACTAATATTTCTTCTAGCATAATAGTTTTTACACTCGACACATGAGAATATTCATGCCACATCTAAAAAATTTATATCCTAAAAACCCCTTTCATATTATGGACATAAATGTCCCTTTTAACATATTATTGGGTCAACACTAAACTTAGGTTATGAGAACCAATCCATTTTCTCTTTATAAATGTATCAAATTTTTACATGATGGTCATGAGCATACTATTTTTTATATCAAGATCCTTTCGGATAGTGAAAAGTTATTCTTTTTGCTTCTAATGAGCCTATTTTCACCCCTCCAATACATCTTGTGCAATTGATTAGTCATGCACATATGTGGTTGAAAAATCAAGTGATTAATATGATACGAAGGATATTATTACCACTTTGGCATCATTTATTCCTTCTCATAAGTCATGAACATGTGAGATTGAAGAATCAAATAATAGAAGTGATAATGATCATCTTATGCCACCACCCTATGCATATTCACAAAGAAATCCTAGTATAGATAAGGAACATAAGACAACAAAACCAATTGTACATGAAGTTATCAAAGAGATATCTTTACTCAAGTAAAGAGGTGGCACGCTTACTAATGACGAACGTGATGATAACAATGATTTAATTTCTAATGATAATATTTCACATGTTCTTTATATTCATATTTTTTTGGTCAACAATCTCTCTATAATGGAATAATTGATTATAATTCTAGACACACCTTTTGTACTCTCACATTGCTTACTTTTTTGCACTATATTAAGAAAAATATGTGATACGTTGCACACTCACATGCTCAAGATATTGGAAATAGTATCCTCCATATTATAGTGAAATCCCCTACTATGGCTACAATTTTATGTATTATTGATATTATGTGGACATATGACCTTCTTCCTAGATACCCTTGTATTCATGAACACAAGAATGCTATTTATGCTCTGTTAGAACATCCAAGATGCCTTTTGTAATATAGTTGTTATAATTCCATATATCTCCTTTATGAGGATCCTTTATCTACTAATATTTCTTCTACCACACTAGTTTCTAAACTCTTGATGCATGATCCTATTCATGCCACATCTACAAGCTCTATCTCCATAAAACCCATCATGAGTCCCCCTCTATAGGCACTAAATATCCTATGCATATTTTACAACCTTAGTTTCAAGAACTACCTCATATTATCATATTATGTGATTCCATATCGCGTATTATGCCCCACACACTTACAAGTTCCCCTCTTTATCTTATCACACGATAACATTTGTTTTTACAAATAAAAATTTCTAAAAATACAAAAAAATTCAAATAATCTAATAAGCACAAAAACATTCAAATATCATCAAAACACAAAATCATGAATTGTATATGAATTAAGTTTCTTGTTTATTACTTTACATATGTTATTTGTCACATGGTTTGATAGTTAAAATGGTTTATATACTCTTTACATACATGCATTTTGTGAGGTATTTAACATAGGACTCTACAATGCTTATATGTTTGATATCTCATCTTACCTAGTGGCTAGGAAACATTTGGAAACATATCTTACACCATCAGGTGTTATTTCACTTTCTCATTATACTCATTTTTAAAATTGTGCTATATGTTATTTATTCATACTAATGTGATTAACACATGTGCCTTGTATAGAGATAATATCTCTTCATCTACATGAATTTGAGATATTGTCTACTATTATATACACTTGATTTCATATATGTTTGTTTTTATGCATGAAGCCTATGAAATTTTCTATGAAATTGTGTAACAATTTCATTTCCCTTATTTGTGGGCTAGATTGCCTTTTCTCATGCTTGTTTGTGTGTGTGAAACTATTGCATCTCTTATATGTGGATCTTCACCTTTTCTATGACTAACAGATGTGATATTTATTTTTGTAATTATATACTTATATTCTTGTATATTTGTATGCTTCTATGCTTATATGCTTTGTTTGTTAAATATTTGTTTCATGGTTTATACCATGCACTCTTTTGCATGAACATGATCTCGTAGTCGCTACATACAACAACCTTCAATGTGAACCAACACTAAATATATAATACATCTAACATGGGCATACACCACTTATTTTAAGTCAAGTGATCTATTGCACATATCATTATACTACATATAACATGGAAATGCACCACTTAAGTGATCTATTGCACATATCACTCACCTAAAATAAAGGGGGAATTCAATGGGGTTATCATGTAGATATCTATGTAATTTAGGCACAAATATATAATTAAAAACTTATAATTGAATGGAATAGGGTAGATATACATAGGGAATATGAACAAAAATAATATACATATCAAAATTCACAAAGAAAAAAATCATCCAATAGGGGATGAAAATGTCATTTATTCTTATCCAAGATGGATTCATCCGCACATTTTTAGCGTAAAATTTAAAATTTACTAGAAAATAATAATTTTATAGGTTTCTAATACATATTTAATGAAAATTGGCACAATCCATAGCATATTTTACTACATTTTAGTATAGAATGTGGGGGCATGATTACTTCATTCCCTTTTGACTTTGACATCTTGGGAACCTTTAAAATACATGACATGTGGGCATGTGCTTCTCAATTCTTATATATTAAACATTAGATTATTTATACATTGGGACATTGCATGGTGGGTCACGAGTATACTTCATTCGCTTTCAAATTTTCACTATTTTTCACATTTAGGACTTATATCCATTTGTACCGGTGTGGTTTGTGGGTAGAATATTTTTGGGGTGACTAAAATCCTTGCTACACTCTTCTTTTCACTCATTTTGGGAGGTTTTTGAGATATATAGTAATATTATGAAACCCTTCCTCTTTATAGAAGGTTTTTGGGGTGACTAGAAATACCCGTGATACCCTTCTTTTGTGTTGGGTCAAGTGACACCCAAATCCATTTTGGATCCAACATATTTTTCAAAAAAATTGGGTATTGATCATCCCCAATCCTATAAAATATCAATTACAATCCATATCTCTAAGAAATTGTTGGACACAAAATTACTTGGGGGTGAATATGTGTCTTTACAAACTTTTAATTTAGTTATCTTTATACATTCATCAAACCATCATCACATGAGAAATGTTAAATTTGCTAAGCAAATCATCAAAGCAATTTAGACACCATCCACATGCAAATGAAACAAAAGAGAATACACGAACACCTTATTTATGTGGGAAACCATTAAAGGGAATAAAAACCACTAAAATTCACTTATATATAATAAAATTCATGATTTACTAAAGAACCAAATCCAAAAAGAGAACCAAACCATAATTTATCTAGCACCAACTAGACTTTAGAAAACACCCACTTGCAAGGAGGCTATAACCCCCTGATTTAGTGAAGCATCAACTCCACAAGGACGACTCAACACTAACTCAACCACCTATGAATGTTGTTGTCACCCTCAAAATCCCCCCCTCATTTTTAAGTCAAATTCAAAAATATTGAGCTCATGCCATCCAAAAGTGTTCAAGTAAAGTTGGAAGTCTGAAAAGATAAAGAAATTCATACTTTGAAGTTGTTTAAACTCTCTAGTCTACATGTTTTGATAAATTTTCCATTTTCCTGTCTGGACACGTGAAAAATTTATTGTTGTCCTCATTCAGATGAAATTTTCAATCTTTCTATGGCCATGGATCATCAAACCTTGTATTGTTTTCAATCCCTTGGTTCGTGAAAGAAATTTGAAAATCAAGCACGAAATGGTGGAGTTTTCTTCTTCTCTGCATTTTCCACAGTCCACGTGTCTAGGTTCCAAAATGAAGACAAAACAAGCCCAAAGCGGCTAAGTATGGAAGGCTCAGTGGATGGTGCCACATGCTTCATCGGTGTAATTTCAAGGGTCGAAGCTAGGGGTAGTTCTCAAACTTGTACCAATCCTCCACGTGTCCCAGGTCCAAAGAAGGGGACAAAGCTGATTGCTTAAATTGAATAAGTATGAGTAGGTCGGCGGAAGCCTCCACGTGCCTCAACGACAAAATTTCAATAATGAAACCAAAGGGCCAATATTCAAATGAGTGCCAGTTCTCCATGTGTCTATAGGTTAACATAAGTCAAGTGGGAAGTAAGCCCAAATCGGTTAAGTATAAAAGAACGACAGATCCCTCCACATGTTAGCTTGGTGTAACTCAAAGGAAAAATCCAAAGGTAGGTTCCAAATGAGCGCCAACTCTCCACGTGTCCAGGTCAGATATACGACCCCACCAAACAAAAGGGAGAAAGTCAAATATTAAGCCCGAATAGAAAGTCAAGGTGGGGAAGCGGGCCATCGGGGAGATTTGATAATTTGAGCCTTGTTTTCATTAAAGGGGCTTAAAGTTAAAAAGTGACCCACAACCCCGCCCACGCTAAAGAAAAAAGTCAAATATTAAGCCCACATCGAAGGTCAAAGTAGGGAGGTGGGCGAGGTGAAGCAATTTTTTTTTTTGAGCCCACATTGAAAAAAGGTAAAATTATAAAAGCAACCCGCATGACTCTGTCTCCACTCAAGTAAGGCCACATGTCAAGACCATATCAAAAGTGGGTGAGCAGACCAAAAATGTAAAAATGCCAAATCTCTATAAAGTCACAAAATGCAAAAGGCATCCTCCATGCCCACTCCAGTAAATTTCTCCCATGTGGATGACTTTGGTTTAAAGTTTCGAAGGCAAGATGAACGGTTCAAATTCAAAGATACAAAACGAGTGTAATGACTGCATTATGAAGAGTATGGTTGTAATTGCCATTGGCGTTTCTTCATGAATCAAGAATCTAAACAGATGTGAGTGATTGAAAATATTGTAAACCATTTCTTGTAAGATATTTAATGGCTTCTTCATGCCATTGTAAAAGGGTGGCAATTGATCTTGTAAACTCAAGAGTGCATTGTACCTAGAGAAAGCAAAGGAGATAGCCAATTTTCTTCTACTTTCCTCCATTCTCAAATTTCTTCCATTCCCACATTATGTACAACTCCTGTTTAAGCATCAATATAAGAAGAAGGATTTTGTAGCCTCTTTGATGAGGATATTTTAGAAACTTTGAGTTCGCAATCTTATCTCATCTTGTTGCCATTTGCAAGGTTGTTTCTTCTCATGAATGCATGTGTTGAAGTTTCTAACTAGTGCGTGTAGGAATATGATTTTCTACCTACAACATTAGTTCTCCTACCTCAATTCTCACTCCCTTTCCCACTTTCAGAAAAATTCCTCTCTAGCAAGATATTGCTAGCTTTGCCGTAGGGTCAGTGGAGTGCCCCTATTGGATCCCCGATCGAAAGGCCACCACAAAAATCCACATTTTCTCGCGCATGCATATATGGCAGCTACACTGGTTAAGTAGAGGGAATTATATTCCCAGAGCATTGGCAAGGAATTCAAAAATTTATCTACCAGAAAAATTTCCTCACCTCTGTGATTTTGGCACCCATCGTGGGGCAGATTTAGCAACATCTGCACCTAAATGCGACCGCAAGGTCGAAATTTCAAAATTCAAAAAAGAGAAAAATTTCTGAAATTTGAATGGCTATATGAGCCACATGGATTCAAATCATGGCTATTCCATGAAACCCTCCTATTAAAAGACCGAATCACTCTTCCACATCCAAGAAGCGTTGCTTGATTTGAGGGAAGTTATCGGCATAATAGACAAAGTGCAATCACTACTTCATTACCACGAGAATTCTTGGCCTTGAAGAAGAACACATTGCTGAATTGAATAGGCAAAGACAAATTTCACCACCACAAATAAGAGTATAGATTTTCAAGCTAGTAGATAGAAGATACACCTGGAAATAGAGACAAGGAGGACAAACTGATCCCATTTTTGAGGAACTTCAAAGGAGACAAGAGCTACTCAGAATCTAGAGGATTCCTTTTCAAGTAACTGGTCACATTGGGAACCTGAGTGTTACCAATCCTTTGGACGGTGAAGTTCCATACATCAATGAGAACCTTTTAGACTTCATTGACATGGAGACTGAAGAAGAAGATAGAGAAAGAGAGGTGAGATCTGAAAAATAAATAAGAGCTCAACTCAAAGAATTTGAGAGACTTCAAGCTGAGGTAGATGAAAGAGTAGTAGCAGAAGCCATAGCCTTAACAAGGTTGGAAGCTAGAAATAGAAATAGAATGGGGATCTTGATCATGAGCATGAACGTGATCGTGAGGCCCATAGGCCTAATGTACCACGGGGAGGAAACAATGGTCCACTGGCTCTTGCTCAACAACTCTAAGAGCCACCGAGAGGCTCAAGAAAAAAACTTCCCAAAATTTAGAGGGGATGGTTCTCAACTCCCTGAAGAGCATGTAGCATCATTTATCACTGCTTGCAGTGTGTTGGGTGTTGAGGATGAAGATGTGTCATTTTGAGTCTTTATGGATTCACTTCAAGAGAAATATCTTTGAATGTTTCTACATGCTACCCCCGAGGTTCATCACCTGTTGGGAGGATATAAGAAGTGCATTCGAACACAGGTTCAAGAGCACAAAATATTGTCAGGATCTTTTGGTCCAAATGGTACAAATGAAGAAAGAAACCTCCGAATCAATGAGGGACTTCATAGCAAGATATGATAGAATGATAAGAAGGATCCTGAAGATGTGGTGCCTTCTGAAAATAATTTGAAGAGGTTTTTCATCAGTGTTTTTCCATCAAAAGTAGGTTTCTTCCTCGAAGAGCCCAACCAAGAACATTGAGGGAAGCCCAAGAATATGCAATAGAAACTAATGATTATCGAATCCTTTCCAGAAAGGTGAAAGACCCCAATGGAAAGCAAAAGGGTTAGAATTTAAACTTTGTCACCACAAATCTGATGTTCTAAAAAATGGCAAATGACTTGGTTACCTTAAAGAAGTAGCTATCTTAGATCACAATGCAAAATGATTCAAAGAAACCAAACCCTATAGATAGGCCAAGGATTGCTCCACCTCCTTGTCAGCTTGATCTTGAAGTACCACTAGTCAATGTCATCTGTGACACCAAAGAGCCAGAGGAGGAAGCAGAAATTGATGCAATTGAAGAAGAAAATATGGAAGACTATGAAAAATATCTTGAGGTTGAGGAAGTTGATATGCACAATGGCCTAATTGAGTACGTTGATGATGAAGATGAGGATGATGAAGAAGCTCCAAGTTTCTCATGTGTTGTTTTCACTTGTGCACAATCCAGGAAAGGTGCTTCATCCTCAATGGTTGTGGTAAAGGATAAGAAGAATAAAGAATATTCTCCTCTAGAGGTCACACAAAATAAAATCATTAGCAGAGGATCACCATTACTGCCTTCTATGGAGTCAGCCAAAGAAAAACTAGACTCACTGGTTGTTAGGGATCATACTACTATGCCAAGTAAGTCATCTAATTATTCTCCCAGCTCAAAAGTTGCTAAGAACAATTCTCCTTTAAATGTTGTTCCTGCAAAAACATCTAAGATTCAATCAAAAGCTATACCCTCACCCCCTTCCAAGCCAATTTCTACACCCGAAAAGGATAATCCAACACCCAAAGTATCAAATCCTCTACCATGTAAATCTTCCTCCATTTTTGGAACCTCTTCCTTGCTCACCATAACCCCATTTGACTTTTGTGGAACATGCAAGAAAAACCAAACTCCAGCTCTCGAAATAGAATACCTACTGAAACACACCTGCCCAATTTGACGGGTTCATTAATGTAGTTTGTGGGGATAACCCTATATCATCAAGTCCTAATTCTAAAGGCTTACTACCCATACCATCCAAACCAACTTCCCAAAACATGCTAGCCCTCGGTGCCTCCAAAACCAACATGGTTGAACCTTTCTACCTGCCACTCCTCATTATAGGCTTCCAGCTAAATAATTATATCATAGATTAGGAGCCTTAAACAATATGATGCTAACCAAAGTTGCAAATGCTCTAGGCCTCACCTTGACCTAGGTAAATGTCACCTACTACTCAATGCAATCCAAAAAAGTGCCATTGGTAGGAAGAATCAAAGATGCAGATGTAGCACTAGTTGCTTTTCCAAACAAGAAGGTGCTCCTAACCATACTGGTAGTAGACATCCCAACATCCTTTGGTATGCTATTGAGTAGGAGTTTCTACAGAGACCTGGGTGGAGAGATAAAAATGGATTGGTCATCTATAACTATCCTAGTAAAAGGTGAGATGAAGAAGTTTCTACCAGTAAGAAAGATGAAGTTCACAGTACGAAAGTCTAATGATCCAAAAGCAAACATTCTCTTTCAAGATTGTGGGCTAGGAAACTACTTCCTCACATCAAGAAAAGAGGAGAAATTGCCACTTCTCATGGAGGAAGAGGAAGATAAAATTTGGACAATGGAATTTGATGGTAGTCATTCTAGTGCGGGCTTGGGAGCTGGTGTAGTATTGTACTCTCCTTCCAATGAGTTGTACCCATTTGCCTACAAGCTGTAATTTGATAATACAAATAACACTGCAGAGTATGAAGCACTACTCTTAGGCATGAGTGCAACAAAGGACATGGGAATCAAGAAAATAAGATGCCGAGGTGATGCAGAGGTTATAGTAAAGCAAGTCCACCAACAATATCAGGTGAAGAATCCAAGACTCTGGCATTACAGAAACAAAGTGTGGGACTGCATTGAATCTTTTGATGCATTTTCCATTGAAGCTATTCTAAGGGAACAAAATGAAAAGGATGATTCTCTTGCATAGTGTCAGCTTCCCTAGTGACACCTCATCCTTCTTTTGGTAAAGAAAAAGTGACCATTGAAATGGTATTTAGGCCTAGTGTACCAGATAATGCAAATCATTAGCAAGTCTTCAATGATGATAACCAAATTCTATCCTTTTTAGAGCAAAGGGATAATTTCAATAATCTCTTCTTCGAAGGAGGTTTAAATCCATACCGAGAAGTGGTCCCCAAAGAAGAGAAAGAAGGAATTGAAGGGATTTATGATGAGGGAGTAATAAAATTGAAAGGGAAAAAAATTCCCAAAGGCCTAGTCTCTTTAGAAGACCTCTTTGAAAAACATGACAAATTCATTCAAGAGAAAGAAAAGCAATCTTCTCGATGCCCAGATGATTTTGATAAAGAAAACATTGGCACCCGGAGGAGCCAAGGATGGTAAATATTGGAAAATGTTGCTCACTGAAGAAAAAAGAAGGTTTGTTTCATTACTCAAGAAATACTTAGATGTCTTGGCCTACTCTTATGATGAACTCAAATCCTTCCA
Organism: Taxus wallichiana var. yunnanensis; assembly: GCA_018340775.1. Classification (NCBI taxonomy): domain Eukaryota; kingdom Viridiplantae; phylum Streptophyta; class Pinopsida; order Cupressales; family Taxaceae; genus Taxus; species Taxus wallichiana. Next base: position 342,684,254 of record CM031235.1, on the reverse strand, counting down.
GCCAAAGGAAATGCATCACTCAATTCCTTTGAAGCAGGGTGTTAAGCCCTTCAGGTAGAAACAAAGGCCATACAACCCAAATATTGTTGATACCATCAAGGAGGAGGTAATGAAGATGCTTAATGCAAGGATCATATTTCCCATCCACCATTCAATGTGGGTGGCTAACATTGTGCCAGTGTGGAAGAAGAATGGTGAAATAAGGATATGTGTAGATTTTTGTAACCTGAACTAGGCATCACTAAAGGACAATTATCCTCTTCCTATCATGGACCATATCCTACAAGAAGTCACTGGATCTGAAATTCTTTCATTACTTGATGGATTCTTAGGATATAATCAAATCAAAGTGGTAGAGGAGGACCGCACCAAGACAACCTTTACAACACCTTGGGGAACTTTTGCCTACAACAAAATGCCTTTTGGCCTAATCAATGTAGGAGCTACATTCCAAAGGGCGATGGATTTGGCCTTCAAAGATATAAAGCATTGCATTGTCATATATCTTGATGATCTCATAGTATTTTCAAAGAAGAGGGGAGATCATATCTATCACTTGGAACAGGTACTTGTAAGGTGTAGGAAACATGGCATATAACTAAATCCAAAAAGTGCATTTTTGGAGTCACAGAAGGCAAGTTATTGGGGCACATTGTGAACAAACATGGGGCACACATTGATCCTGAGAGGAATAGATCCATTCAAACATTAGCCCTTCCCACAAGAAATAAAGGAGTTCATTCATTCTTCAGAAAGGTGAACTTTCTTCGTCGTTTTGTGCCTGCGTTTGTTGAGTTGACGAAGCACATCACTTCCTTGATGAAACCACAAGAAAAATTCAAATGGAACAATGAAGGGAAGGAAAAATTTGAATAAATCAAGAAATCCATTGCCAAGGATTTAAATCTTGTATCTCCATATTTTAAAAAAGAATTCATCATGTATTGTTATGCATTAGAACATACACTCTCTTCTATTCTCATTTAGAAAAATGATGAAGGCGTGGAAGCACCTATTGCTTTCATGAGTTGTCCTTTGAAAAAGCATGAGCTAAAATACAACCAATTGGAGAAGCATGCCTATGCAGTGGTCAAGGCTATAAAAACTTTAGGTTTTACATCCTCAATTCCCATACGGTGGTGATGGTCCTCGACAGTGCAATCAAGTCCATCTTGACATAAGCAGGATCCCGGTGCAAAAAGAGAAAATTGGATTACAAAGACTCAAGAATCTAACTTGGAGATTTGACCATATAATCAGTAAGGGGAAATGGCTTGTGCAAGTTGATTGCTGAAGATGAAACACTCAAAGTTCAACATAGTGAAGAAAACTGTGCTTGCTCAACTTGTTGAAGACAACCCACATGTTCTCTTTGTCACCACTACTTTCAATGAGTGGTATGCTGATATTACCTATAACTTTGACTTATGGAGAATTCCTCCCCATCTTGATTACAAGCAAAGGATAAAACTCAAGCTAAAGGTAACTAAATTTGTACTGGAATCATGCACTTTAAAAAAGAGGTCGGATGGTTGTTTCCTCAAGTGCGTAGATAAAGAGAAACAAGAAAAGTTGCTTAAAGCATACCATTCCCAAGAATGTGGTGGACATTTTCAGCAATTCTCATCACACACAAGATCCTATGAGGAAGGTATTATTGGTGCACCATCTTTGTAGACACTCAAGATTGGGTTTCTAAATGCAAAGCATGCATCTTCATTGAAGTTGGAAGACTGCTACATTACCATTACCACTCGGGCCTGTGGTTATTAAAGAACCATTTCAAAAATGGGGATGGACTTCATTGGTGTTCTGAACCCTCACTCAAGCATGGGGCACACCTATGTACTCAAAACAACAGACTACTTCACCAAATGGATGGAAGCCATTCCGGCCAAACAAGCCAACACTGAAACAATTTGCAACTTCATCAAGGAGAATATCATAGTCCATTTTGGAGTGCCACAAAATATTGTAGTAGATAATGCTACCTATTTATCTTCAAGGGAGTTGACCAAGTTTTGATATAGCTACGGAATATCCCTATCTCATTCTTCTAACTACTATTCATAAGGAAATGGATAGGCTAGATCAAACAACAAGAACATTGTGACCATTTTCGTAAGCTTGAAAATGAGAATAAAAGGAATTGGCACAAAAGGTTGTATGACACATTGTGGGTGGATAGGATCACTCCCAAGAAGGCAATATGTATTTCACCATTCCAATTGCTATATGGAGTTGAAGCAAAAATTCCTCTCACGATTGAGATGCCAGCTCTCAAGCTGCTACAGGTAATAGAAGATGGTTAGTACAAGGATTCCATTGACAATAGGATCCTCTTTCTTGAGAAGCTGGAAGAAAATAGACTCTAAGTGGTGGATTTCATTAAGGAGAACCAATTGAAAGTAAAGAAGATTTTTGATAAGAAGGCCAAGGCAAGAGAATTCAAAGTTGGAGACTTCATCCTATTATGGGACAAGAGAAGAGAACCAAAAGGCAGCCATGGAAAGTTTGATTCATTATGGCTCGGTGCGTTTCCCTTTCCAATGTGTGGTTTTGTTTCCCCTTCTGTTGTGTGTCATGTGTTTCCTTCCCATTATGTTCTTGTGTGTTTCCTTCTTCTGATCTTTCTTTCTTGAATTTGTACATAAATATGCAAGGCCCAATGGATAAGGCCTTTGGTCAACGAATTACGAGGTCTAGAGATTGAGATTATGAATTCCCATTTCATGTCTTCACTATGCTCAATCCATGTCATGTCCCCAAGCTAGAGCTAGCTGTTGTCGCACTCAAAATACCCCCTCATTTTTAAATTCAAATTCTAAAATTTTGAGCTTACACCCTCTATAAGTGTTCAAGTAAAGTTGGAAGTCTAAAAAGATAGAGAAATTCATTCTTTGAAGTTGTTTAAACTCTCCAGTCTGCACGTTTTGATAAATTTTCCGTTTTCCTATCTAGATGTGTGAAAATTTTATTATTGTCCTCATTCGAGATGAAATTTTCAATCTTTCTATGGCCATGGATTGTCAAACCTTGTATTTTTTCAATCCCATGGTTAGTGAAAGAAATTTGAAAATCCGACGCGAAATGGTGGAGTTTTCTTCTTCTCTACATTTTTCCATAGTCATGAATGATGGGCGTTTTCTTCCCCATCAAATTTTGGCCCCATTATCCACGAGTAGTATGTGGATATATTTGATTGGATGTGGCATGGCCATGTTTCAAGCAACAACGGAAGCCTCCACATGTCCAAATGGCACAACTCCAAGGGCAGGGCCCAAGGGACAATCCATAAATAAGCATAGAATTTCCACATGTCCAGGGTCCAAAATGAAGACAAAACAAGCCCAAATTGGCTAAGTATGGAAGGTTCAATGGACGACGCCACGTGCTTCATTGGTGTAATTTCAAGGGTCAAAGCTAGGGGCAGTTCTCAAACTTGTGCCAATCCTCCACGTGTCCCAAGTCCAAAGAAGGGGACAGAGCTGATTACTTAAATCAACTAAGTATGAGTAGGTCGGTGAAGCCTCCACGTGCCTCAACGGTGTAATTTCAGTAATGAAACCAAAGGGCCAATCTTCAAATGAGTACTAGTTCTCCACATGTCTAGAGGTCAACATAAGTCAAGTGGGAAGTAAGCCATGTGGACCTACGTGTCATCCCGACACAACTCTAAAGGAAAATCCAAAGGCGGGTTCTAAATGAGGCTAGATCTCCACGTGTCTAGGGTCGGATATCTGACCTCGCTAAACAAAAGGGAGAAAGTCAAATATTAAGCCTGAATAGAAAGTCAAGGTAGGGAAGTGGGCCGTCGAGGAGATTTGAGAATTTGAGCCTTGTTTTCATTAAAGGGGCTTAAAGTTAAAAAGTGACCCGCAACCCCGCCCACGCCAAAGAAAAAGTCAAATATTAATCCTGCATCGAAGGTCAAAGCGAGGAGGCAGGCTAACGAAGTAATTTGTGTTTTTGAGCCCGCATTGAAAAAGGTAAAATTATAAAAGCAACCCGTGACTCTGTCTCCACTCAAGTAAGGCCACGTGTCAAGACCATATCAAAAGCGGGTGAGTGGACCAAAAATGTAAAAAATGCCAAATCTCTATAAAGTCACAAAATGCAAAAGGCATCCTCCACACCCACTCCAGTAAATTTCTCCCACGTGGATGACTCTAGTTTAAAGTTTCAAAGGCAATATGAACGGTTCAAATTCAAAGTTACAAAATGAGTGTAACGGCTGCATTATGAAAAGTATGGTTTTTCTCACCATTGGCGTTTCTTCATGAATCAAGAATCTGAATGGATGCGAATGATTGAAAATATTGTAAACCATTTCTTGCTAACAAAGAAGAAGTTGTAATTATTTCTTGCAAGATATTTAATGGCTTCTTCACGCCATTGTAAAAGGGGAGCGATTGATCTTGTAAACTCAAGAGTGCATTGTACCTAGAGAAAGAAAAGGAGATAGCCAATTTTCTTCTACTTTCCTCCATTCTCAAATTTCTTCCATTCCCACATTATGTACAACTCCTATTTAAGCATCAATACAAGAAGAAGTATTTTGTATCCTCTTTGATGAAGAGATTTTAGAAACTTTGAGTTCGTAATCTTATCTCGTCTTGTTGCCATTTGCAGGGTTGTTTCTTCTCATGAATGCATGTGTTGAAGTTTCTAACTAGTGCATGTAGGAATATGATTTTCTACCTATAACATTAGTTCTCCTACCTCAATTCTCACTCCCTTTCCCACTTTTAGACAAAGTCCTCTCTAGCAAGAAATTTCTAGCTTTGTCGCAGGGTCAGTGGAGTGCCCTTGTTGGATCCCCGGTCGAAAGGCCACCATAGAAATCCACATTTTATCACACATGAAAATACAAAAGTTGTACCAGTTAAGTAGAGGGACTTAGATTCCCAGAGCATTGGTAAGGAATTCACAAATTTTTCCACCGACAAATTTCCTTGCCAACAAATGTTTTCTGACTTCTTCTTGTTGATATCTCAACAAATGATGGACTTATTTTCTCTTCTCTATCTTCTACTCTTCTTCTTCTTGGTATTCTCTCTATTTCTAATGTATCAATATGCACTTTGGAATATTTGAATATAATATGATCCATAAACATCCATACACTTTCTGCTTTGCTCTTGAAGACTCACAAACTGCTCACTTTTCTTACTCACTCATCCTTCTTCTTCACCTTGACTTAAGCATGGATAAATTTCTATTCATATCCGATAAATTTTGATATTAAAATTATATACATTCCTCATGGTGTTCAAGACCCTATCAAATCTAATTCAAGCCTCTATAACTTGCTCAAGCTTCCATACTTCACCACTCTGCGAAACAAACCAAAATTGTGTTGTATATACTTATATCAAGCATAAACACCATACAGTCGGACATACACCTTCAATCATTTAGTTTTTCCATGATAGACCAAAAACCGTATTAAAAACATGAAAAAAATTCAAAACACAAGCTTCATCGGGTATGCAAATAGCTCTATTAGGCCATATTCATTTTCAGGCCTAAAAATACCTACTTAATTAGTTTTGTATGCAATATATGATTTATTTAACATACTTAGTCATCTATAAATATCTTAAACCTTTCAAATTTTTTTCAATAATATATTCTTACCTCCTCCATACTTAGAAAGCTTTGCACTGTCATTTCACACCTTGAAACCACCTTGAGAACAAGAACTATCACGCTATCCCAAAAACCAGTCTTCAAGAATGAAGCTTGAACACCATCAATATGATCAACCATGACCAAAGAAACATGTGAATAGATACTAAAAGACCTCATTAACATCACCGAATGCATTATAATCTTCAACTCAAGGTATAAAGACTCAAGATCAATCCCATTCCAAGAACACTCAAAACTATCCAAAAACTATCTTAAGGACCAGTCACGAGAAATTGAAATGGTATGACTTATTAATGAGTAAAAATTGTCTATTAATCATCATAGTAATGTATTATAGGTCCATGACATCATGAAACATCCATTTTTCAAACTACTCCAATGCAAAACTTGAGAAATACAATAATTTCTTCAACATCCATGTACCTATACTTTTCCTCACTCTTTGAAAAAGCAAATAAACTTGGAGATAGATGAGAGAGTCATCTACATGGTCCAATCATAAAAATTGATAAAAATTTCCATTTCAATCAAGTTTGAGCATTATCTCTCCTATCGACTTCAAGCTAGGGTTTTAGAATTGTTTTTGAGCTGTTTTGGTATTAATTTTTGTTCATAAATATCTATCCATGAATTCAAAAAATGATTCTAGGAAATATTATCTAGGACACATAGAAATCTATCCCAAATATCTTAGGTTCTCATGTATAAGTTTCATGTACCAACGAGAAATTAAAATTTCACCTCAAGTTGGGGTTCTTCATTCTCAAGAACTTGGTAGGACTAAAAATGCAATATATTGAAAAATACTTCAAGTTATGACCTAAAAATTCACCCATACATCTGAAAAACATCAAAAAAACTTCCCATGCTCACATTTTTGTACTGGTATAGAAAAATGATCAACCTAGCTCATTAGGCCATGCTTTGCTCACCTTGTTTAGTCTTCATGCTAGAAACTGACCTTCATACCTTTGTTCATGAACTCTAAACCACATTATCATGATAAAAATGTCAACATACATTTATACAATAATTTTACCATGCTACTATGCTCATACCTACATATCATGCCTTGATTAGGATTCTCAAGTACTTGACCTTATTCAACCACTGACTTGTCTTTGCAAGATAAACTTGACAACTAATGTTGTCTTTAAATTATCTCTCTCTAAACTCAAGAACCTCTAAAAAAAAATTCACATCAACATCTCAAGCTCACCATGACATCAAATAATCATATAAGGTTATCTTTTTCTTCACATTGTCTTCAAAAATTGTATTTCTCACTTTGTCAATCAACCTTCACACATGATTTACTTCTCTTTTGATATCAATGTGAAACACATGACATCAATACATCATGTTGAAATCAATGAAAAATAACACCATATTGACATCAATGACAATATGCAACAATAATTTATCAAGGAACTTCTTCGAAAAGAAAAACATGTGTACTCCTTCCTTTGTTCACTTTTCAAATTTATAAGTTATAATTTAAAAATTCAAGTTTCAAATAAATTTTCAAATATAAGTTAAATTTCAATTTATTTTATGTAAATTAACTAAATTCTATTTTGTAGGTTTCACTATCAAGATCATGTAAAAATCAAGTAAATCAAGTGCCTACACAATCAGGTATTTTCCGTTAAGAAAACAAATTTCATTTCTTAGTTTAAAGGGGGAAATGTAGAAACTTAAATTTGGTAATTTTTCAATTGATGATTTTAGTGTTACTTTGATCCCTAAACCATAACTTGTACACATATTCTGAGCTCAATTTCATAACCTTAGCCTTATTGTATGACTTGCAATCCTCAACTACACTACTCTTTCACTCACAAAACTATTTGCATTAGTCGAACAATATATCACCTCCATGTGTAGCCACAAAAATTTCTAGCATCCCTATCTTTTCTCATATGGGATCATTAGAAAGGGATCAAATTTTCAAACTATTTGGTCTAAAAATGGAGATTTCATCGCAAACCACCCAACGATCGTTTCTCAATTTGATGCACTTTTATAGGTTACTATGTTCCTCATCGGTAAACCTTAATGTGAAATTATACCTAAGAAAACCTATATAAGAAAGTCAAAAGAATTCATTTACTCACCTAACACTTATAAAAACTCCTCAAGAAAATATATTCCAAAAAGCATTCAATGATCTCCTAAAATTCCCTAATGTAGAAACACACATAAAGAGTATCCCCTATATAAGTCTGAAGCACTCCTAATAAAATTTGATATTTTAGCTTCCCAAGATGCAAGCCCTCCAAGTCAAGTGAAGCATAATCATGCCAAACCACTATAAAGCCTTATCAAGTGTACACTACCAAAGATAGTTGCATCCATATAGATATCACATCTTTAAGTGGAGAGGTATATGTAGTTTGAGGCCTCTTCATAGTAGTTATGATGTAGGAGGTATATGAATTTCACTTCAACCAAACTAATAACATTTTTGTAGGGTCTCCTACTTATAATTAGGGGTTAAAGTTATTATAATTCATACATAGGGTTTCACACATTTGGGAAACCTATGGTTTCATAGTGAAGCATATTCCATTATATCACACATACACAAAACTTACAAATGGCCAATATATTATTGTATAGAAACATCAAACATGTATGAAACTGTCATATATATCTAATAGTTTTTTCCTAGTTTAATTTGCAATCCCAGATCCAAAACGATTGTCTCCATATGCCATTTCTAGATCTACTTCCTTAGCTTCTATTTAGTTAAGTGCATAACCCTTCTTGTTTATTGTCTCATGTTTTGATTGTTTGATCATTTTATCTTAAAAATTGAAAATATAGGTTGTTTTGAACTCTACATTGATATTAGATTAGTTAGTTTGAATATATATCTTGTTCTTAAACTTGATCCAAAATGTGATAAGTAGCATATGCATACTTATTATTGTTTCATTTTTGGTTAAATCAGTTATGTGTATCTTATTATCTTGGAAAATTTAACAAGTTTTAAAATATGTGGGATGGTGTTGATAAAATGGTAATATGACACAGAAAAATTGTAAACAAGGATAAGCTATAAATGTAAGAGATATAATCTATTCCTAAAAAAAAATTTAAACATGTATTATTGTGTTAGTTTAATGAATGTAATAAGTACTAAGTAGGTGTGTTATTAGGTAATATAAGGAAGATAAAAGTATTACAATAATGTTTTTATAAGTTACTTGATAGGTGTTAGGGTGTTGTGAATTTTTGTGAATAAAAATATAAGGGAACATTAGTCAAATATTAAATTTTGAGAGTATATTGGGTATAAAAATATGAACATAAAAAATATGATTTGGGTTTGAGCCTCAAAATGAACTGGTGGGTATTAATATTAGTCAAAATATGAGTTTAACAAATAATAATTGTGTTGACGAGAACTTAAGAAATAAAACCTAAGTTGTAAGTTATTTTACATGAAGTTATAGAATAGTTCTTAGTTCCTTGTGTTTAAGGTCTTAAATGTAAGAAAGTTAAATTGTTATCACCTATAGGAAAAATAGTGGTGTTAGATTTATATATGTAAATAAAACCCTAATAAAGAGTATGATATGATGTTAGAATACATGTCAAGTAAAAGTGGGAAATTATTTTGATAGATGAAAGTGTTAAATTAATAAGCTAGGCCTAATGCATACAAAGTGCAAGTTAAGTAAGAAAAAGTAAATCTTTCGTGTTTAATTTTGATGATGTAATATCTTTGTGTTCTAGTTATATAAATGTTGGAAAAATTATTGGTGGGTTAGCTATAGTACCATGGATTGTGTGGTGTCATGATACATTGGAAAGGTAAGTATTTTTAGAGGAATTATTGAGTCTCTTGTTTATCATTTTCAAGAAGGGAAACCCTAACAATACCCTCAAGGCCTTGTGTCTCCTTTGAGTGTAAACATTTGACCTTATAATTATACTTGGGTGGTTATTATTTTCTTAGGTTTGTTAGAGTTTTGTGAGAATGAAACATTATTAAAGAGGAGATAACTACCAATCTTCATAGAAGATGAATATTTTGAATGAATTATTCTTTATTTCAAATAACACTCATTATAGTAGTGTAACTTACATGCACCCTTGTCTATGGTAAATCCTCTTATGTTGCGACTTGTGTACTAGTATATGATCCTTTTGTTGGACCAGAATTTTTGATTTAAGTAATGTGGTGTCTTTAGTTCCTTATTGGTGGGCCATTAAGTTAAGAGCGCATCATTGTCTTGTGTATTGCTTAGTTGCCTCCCAATTTTTTGACTATCCATGGCATACTTATCTACAATTATTTTGATAGATTTAGTGATTGAATTTTTATAATATCATATTGGTTAGGATTGTAGATATAAATATTGCACATTAGAAAATATCCAGCCCGATCTTATACTACTATTTAGAAGGTTCTCAAGTGTACAAAGTACTAATTAATCCCACCTTTTGGAAACCTTTGTATTATCTTTTATTTCATCTTTCACGTGTATTTTCTCGATACCTATAAGACCATTTCATGATTCTCTAACATTCTAGACTGAAATCGGGAGCCCCATCTAGAACCAGGGCACCCCGAGGTGATTTGGTCCCATTCCAGGTGCCCCGGTCTATGCACAACCTCTTTCACTTATTTTTAGGTCACTTCTAATTATTGGTCATCCTTATCTTCTTCTCAGTTAGCCTTGTTGGGATTAATTATGAAATTAAGATTGAGAGCCCTATAAATATAAAGCTATAAGACCATAATAAGGGTCTTAGGTCTTTGCATCCTATCACTACTATCACTCTATCTAGGGCTACATCTATTACATCAATTGCATCCACATAGTACCATACATTCAAGATAGGAAGTATTCATCACACAAATTCTTAGAGGAGGAGGGATTCTATTCATTCTATTCTACTATCTACATATTCGATAGCTACTATAGCTCACTATTTCACAAACTGCAACTAACACGAGAACACCTAGGTCATGACATAAACACACTCACAAGAACTACATCAGGGTTTGTAATGTAGTGCATCGTTTAGTGATAAGTCCACAAGTTTGAAAGCTAAGGTCAATTAGACCCATTCTTCTTCTTGTGCAAGGTGTCATTCAGTTCATCTGAAAAATCCAACATGATAGATAGAGTATTCGAGAGACACTTAGCAGCCATGCCAAATTAGGGTTTTGAGCATTTACGCTGTTACGAGCACCTAGACTATAAACTGTGGCACCCAGGCACCCTAATACACTGCTAGGTGCCTATGTCATCTTGGACAACCAAGATATTCCCTTTGTAGGGCCCTTGAGTGTTTGTATGCACTACCGAGTTCCAATTTCATATCCGTAACAACCCACGACAATCACCATTAATCAACTAAGCCATTTCCCTTTTCCCTCTTGCACATTAGGGTTTTATTTGATCTAGAATACTTTATTTACATTTATCTCATACTACTTTAGTTCATTTACATAATTTTAGTCCTCCTATTTCAATTAACATTAGAACCCTAAATACCCCATTTAGGACCTCATTTTTGTTAATAATTTTGGTAAGCTTGACGTTTTTTTATCGCACTTTACGAGGTGTAGTTTCCTTTTCCTCATAGCCCAACCTCATGAGGAGTTTACTAAAGCCCACCTTAAATCCATCAATGATCACCTTGATGAAGGCCCACAATATTTAGATTTACTTCTACATGTGGCTTGTGAAGAGGCAACTAACTTAGTGAGCTCAACCCTTCTATATAGCCTTTCCTAATCAACCTCCTGTCTCTACGCTTCCACTCATTTCTCTCTTTTTGGTTTCAGTTCCCACTCCCACTAATCACTTTACCCCTCCTTTGGTATCACATCAAATAAAAACATCCTCTACTAGCAATTAGGATCTAACCTCCTTATATCACGATCTCCAGGTTCAATTTTGCAAGTTGCAACAAGCCACCACATCTCCCTCTTTAGATTCTACCATGTTGTTGCATACCCCATTTTCACCTCTTATTTCTACTTACCCTCTTACTCCTAACTTTGTAACCCCTAAATTACCCATTTTTAATGGACATGATGACCACATGAGAATATTTGTGTGTTTCATGTTGCTTGTCTTGATTTTGTTAAAGATCATGTCTTGTTAGCCAAAATATTTCCTTACAATCTCAAGACTACACCATGTATTGGTTCTACGATTTACCCATTCATTCCATCACCTCCTTCACTTATCTTGCTGATGTCTTTCTCACATAATTCTCCATCAACATCGGTTCTAAGATGACCTACGCCAAGTAGCATAACTTAAACCCCAATGAGCACTTCACTAATTATGTTTTACACTACAAACATAATCTTTCCAAAATGACTAATGTCCTTTCCGATTTTGAGTTATACAATTTATTAATACAAATCCTTTTACCACCTCTCTTTGAAACCTTTTCTTCCTTTTACCAATTGTGTCATACTATTAAAATTTGTGAATATAAGATTCTCTCTATTGGCATGCTAAAGTATCAAGAAAATATTCATCCTCCTCTCATTTTCTAACCAAGATGCCATTTAAATCTTCTACGTCTAATCCTATCGACACTAAACTCACAAGTCAACATTGTTACACCTTATAAGGAGGCACCATCCCAACTACCTCGATGTACATTTACCAACCTCCTTATGACACCACACCTCATCTTAAAACAACTCCTCGATGGAAACCTCATCACCCTCTAACCACCACTCGAGTTAGACCCATCACGACCCAAAGGACACAACTACAATGAAAACTTCCATTGTGATTACCATCACTATGTAGTCGATTCTACTAACCACTGTATGAAACTTTGAGAACTTATCCAAGATATAATTGAAAATGACCAACTCAAATTACGTGAACCTACTAGCCCTCCTCCCACTAAGGACAAGGGTAAAGTCAAAATTTTCAACAAAGAATCAAAACAACATGACAAAAAGGATACGATCTCCTCCGCTAATCATGCATACCATGCCACACCACCTCCCGATGTAGGAACACTTGATTTATTAATCTCCAATGTTGATATGACCCCACCTATTATTTCTTTCTCTCACGTTGACTATCATGCTACATTCATATCCAACCATTTATACATACACTCCCTTATCACCTCAACCCCATCAACAACACTAAGGTTGACCTATCCTCTCCTATTAGCACATGTTCCTTGTCTCTTTTAAGATCTATTGGTTACCCTCCATTGCAAATTAAATTTCTATTCAAGAGGCCTTATGGTGTCGTTAAGTTACCTATCATAGTTGGTCCTCTCACTCTTCTCCTCCCTTGCTTCATTAATCAAGTCATCCACAAATATGACCTACTTCTCAACTTAAATTGGATCTTAAATCCTAAGTGATTGTCTCCATCAAACAATTGCACCTTAAGTTCATCTACAACAACCAAGTTGTCTCCATTGATGGAATCCCTCATTCACCTCTAACACCTTGCACTCTCATTCCGCTTCTCCTGCACCTATTTCTCTCCCTCAAACAACTCCTCTCTCATCATCACCTATGTGTCCTACTCCTAATTCACCATTGCAATTTGCCCCTACATGACCAATCCATTCTCTTAGTCCTACACATCGGCATAGGCATCCTACTTAGACCACTAAAACATCTTGCCACCAATAATCACCTTGTTTTATCCCAAGTCGATCATCATCCTCTTTACGCATGACATCTGCTCGATCTCCCTCACCTACGAATTTTACTACACCTCAAAATTCATCTTACATCCACCCCTCGCATGCATATCAAATTCATTCTCCTGCATAACACTTATCTCGTATACCTCCATTATTAGAGCATCCTTTCAAACCGTCCTCCTCTTATGTATGGGTCGATGGACATCCGTCCCTCAACATTATTGGTTGATTCCTCTTTCCTCCCTAGTTGAGGGGGCATAGCCATTAGACACCCTCCTCTCATAATCTTGCATTGAAAACTCTCACATCCATACATTTTCATTTCTTCACATATCAACATTTTCATCATCTATTATCACACCCTTGTTACCCAATGACGCACCCTAGTGCTTTAGTTCACACTAGATTGTTGAGGGATTACCATTACACTGAACCCCACACACTACACTACTGGACCTATACATATACATCCTACATCATCCTATATATTCTACATGCTACACTATATTTCCTTATACTTGGGTCTAGTTTTATCTATTATCATTACACATTCTATTCCTATCTACACACTTATTACATTACACATTCCATACCCTACTACACATTCTACATTACATTACCTACACCGCACATTCACCTACCTTGGTCATATACACTTTGTTGTCTTCTACACACCTGCACTCACCACCCTATGATGCACTCTAGTTCCTCGGTCCATACTCAATTGCCAAGGGTTTACCAATCCAATGGACCTTACCTATGCAACATGTCATCATATCACATTCATCAAACTAGTGACCAATGCTCTAGGATATATCGTCACCCACACTTGTCATCATATCCTATAGTGGTATACACCTTAGGTTAAATCACCACTCCCTTCATCCAATATACATTATCCTTTTACATCCGATCATCACCTATTCTATTGTCCTTATATTACATCATCACTTCTCATTCTCAACCATTAGTGGTATACTCTTTAGGATAAATTACCACCCTTACCTTATTCATCATATAGTGGTCTACACCTAGTGCTAAAATCACCACCTTCTGTTATCCACCATCTACTTATATATGCTCCATACACCCTCTTCGTCCATCTCATTGTGACATATGCTATAGGCTAGATTGTCACCTTCTTCTTCCATCATGTAGTGATATACACTTAGGGCTAAATCATCACTCTTCCAATCAACAAGTCGTGGTATATACTTAGGCTATAGGGTGCACACATATCTTTCCATACAAATCATCCTCATCCACTCATTCTATAGTGATATACACTTAGGGATAAATCATCACTCACACATTCTATGAGTCATGGTATACGCTTAGGCTATAGGGTTCATGTATACCTTTCTATACAACGCATTCCCATCCACTCATCTTATATTGATATGCACTTAAGGCTAAATCATCACTCTTCGATCAACAAAGTCATGATATACACTTCAGCTATAGGGTTCACACACATATTCTCCCCATGTTGCATTACATCACCACTCCCTATACACACTCATCACAATGAGCTAGATGCAACCTACATTACTCGACCATTTACCGATGATGCACTCTCGTTTACGGTTCATTCTTGATTACACGAGGGGAAAAAAATGAACCTCACTGCATACACTTCCATACACTTGGGGGGCACGTTGCTCCTATCATTCCATCTTGCATTCCATTCCATCCATCCACATCATACTACATTGTCTTGGTAGCATTTACTCTTGCTTACTAGTGTTTTGCATGCTCATTCTATTACACATGTTAGCTTTCTTTCCTATATGTCATTATCATACACACATGTGCATTCATGCCTTTGTTTAGTGTGATCACAGATATAGGACATTTACACGTGACATAGATGCTCACCTTCTACCCTTACTATACTGGTCATTGGGGGCATCCACATTTGTCTCATACAAGTGCTATTGTTTCATTTTGTACTTAACATATTATACTACTAGTTCATACATGTTATGACATATCGGTTATCACACTAACATGCTAACAAGTATTCCATGTGCAACACTTGTTTTGCAAGACTAGATGTTTCCTTGACTACATGTTTGGTTTTACTTTATCGCATTGTTTTCCATTGTTTACATGGATTTACCCTTTTCTTGTGTTTACACGAGAATGTTGTGTTTCATGCCATGATGGCCTTGCATGTCTTGCAACATCATGAGTGATGTAACATGTTTGAAACCCACTTTGTGTGGTCTGCTCAATTTCTTGCATGTTTACACTACTGTGCTTGGTAGTTTTTATACATTATATGCATCTTTTACACTTATATGCATGCATGTGTTTAGACTAACACTTGTATTGGCTAGCCATCCCCTTTTGTGCGTGCCTTGGTATCTACCAAGAATTTTCCTTTGCCCCGCAGAGGAACATTTCTATAGGCTATAGATGATTGGTCCTCTTTTGGGGCCACATTCTCCTTCTAGGGTCATCGCATGTGCCCCCAAAGAGGGGGCATCATTGAGGGTTTCTTACTAACACATCGTATCTACATTGGTTCACACACAGTGAGTGAGTTTAGACCAGTCTATGAACTCCATACACAATGGCCTTAATAGGACATGGTGTCCTTTGGAAATTCTGTGGAGTGGTTATAGGCTCAAGGGTTACAGTGGGTGGCCTCTCTACACTTCTCCATCCAGTGGCTTAGGATCGCCCAAAAAACCAATGCAAAGTACAGAGATCTCTTCAAAAAAATTCAGTAGAAGCGATTCTAATTGGAGGACATCGAGAATTTCCTCCCTACACTTCTTGCCTAGGGTGGCGTGAGATCGCTTTGAAAAATCATGACATAATAATATATCCTTCTACATCCTTTTTTTCAACATGGATCATATGCACATGTTATATTTTTATATTTACACTTTCTATTCCAGTGTATTTTACATTTACGTATTTTTACACATATTTTTACATACATACATATTTGATTACTTGATCATTTTCTCCTTGTAGGTCTACCATATGAGAAACAAGTGTCAAATTAGGGGAAAAAACAACAACAACAAAAATGACAACACACCGCAATGGTACTTTCCATACTAACCATGCAGGTACACTACACACATATAACAACTACACATGCATTCCACCCTAGGTTCACTCTCATCACTTTTTATACACATTTTTCATCTTTAGAATCCACGCTCCTCCACATTTTTCTTTTAGTCATTCCACACTTGAGTCTAGTCCATCGACACGTCTTCTTCTACACTCTACATGGTTATCAGGTACACATCTCTATCTACTTTATGTTATCGAGCTTTCCACTCACCAACATAAAGTGGGGCAAAATGTAGACATAAGTGTAGACACCGAAATATGCTTACACTTAGAATTTCATCCAATTCAACCAATTGATGACACTTCATTAATCAACCCTTCTTCGCTCCATTATTAGATGCCCATTCATGATAATCTTTCAGTCTTATTCCTCATATAATCAACTTGTTTGGCTAATATCTCTCTTATTAACTAAACATTCCTCCTTTCAACCATTCAAAACCCGCCTAGTTTCTCTAGACCACTTCTATTGGCTTCGTAGGCTATCTATCAGTCACAATTGATTAACCAGACCCCTCCCAACTCTCAATGAGTCTCTAATCACTTGCTAATCAAGTTTAACTAGCCTAAACCCTAGTTAACTAGCCTAAACCAAGCTTAACTAAGCCTAAAGCATGTTTATTTTAATCTAATCTAAAAGAGATTTAGTTCCACATGCACCCAAATTCCAAACTCTTTCAAACCGGAAACTATAAATACAAGCATAAGGCTTTCCTTTCAAATGGTCCCTCTCTCTCAAGCACTTTAGAAAGACATTAGAAATAATTTGTGATAGCTTTAAGCTATAGAACATTTGGATCTTGGCCATACTTCATTGTTGAGAGATCCTCCATCTTACATCCATCTATTCCAAATATATTTAGTAAGGGAATATCTAAAACTTGGCCATGTAGCCAACTTGGAGAGACCTCTTCGGTATGTTTGGGGAGTAAACAACACACAATTTGATTGCTTAGAATCTAACTAGGTTCACTTTTATTAAGCTTTCATGGAGTAGAGAGTAGTATACATGTTAGTTTTTGATGTTTTTGTCAAAGTTATAATGCTTTCATGTTAGTTTCTCTTGTTTAGCTCTTATCTCATGGTGCATAGTTGAGTTAGCAAAGCTTTGAGGTTCTTTAGCCTCATTCCATAGCTTTTGCAACTTTTCATTGCATATAATAAATATTGCACATTAGACAATATCTAGCCTGTCTTATCCTACCATTTAGAAGGTTCTCAAGTGTACAAAGTACTAATTAATCCCACCATTTTTCAACATTTTTCTTATCTTTTATTTCATATTTCCTACATATTTTCTGATACCTATCAGCCCATTTCAAGACCATTATGAAATTCTAGCTCGAAACAAGATGCCCTAGCCTATACAGGGGCGTCCCAAGGCACCCCTGGTTCCATTTCGTACGCCTGGTCTATACACAATCTCTTCCTCTTATTTTTGGGTCAGTTCTAGCTATTGGTTGTCATTATCTTCTTCTCAGTCAACCTTTTCAGGATTAATTACAAAATTAAGCTTGAGATCCCTATAAATATAAACCTGTAAGACCATAATAAGGGTCGTAGGTCTTTGCATCCTATCACTACTATCACTCCATCTAGGGCTACATCTATTGCATCACTTGCATCCACATAGTACCATACATTCAAGCTAGGAAGTCTTCATCACACACATTCTTAGAGGAGGAGGGATTCTATTCTACTATCTACATCTTCTATAGCTACTATTACAGCTCGCTATTTCACAAAGTGGAACCGACACGAAGGCACCTAGGGAACAACATACACACACTCACTAGAACTACATACGGGCTCGTAATGTAGTGAAACACTTAGCGATAAGTCCACCAGTTTGGTGGTTGAGGTCATTTCGACCCATTCTTCTTCTTCTTGTGCATGACATCATCCATTCCATTTTGACTCCATTTTTGTTGCGTTGGAAAGGTATTGAAGAGAACTACACAATGGAATCATAAAATTAAGATTTTGACTTATAGAAAATTTATGGTTTACATTATTAGGTAAATATTCATTTTCTAATGTATCTTAAAGTCTAAAAAAATTCTTGTCCATTCTAACACTTTGAAAGGTTTTGTGACACTAATCAGTTGTTTAGGTGGTTATTTTGGTCTTGTTTTGACTAACTTAGTTAAGTGTTTCATTTCTTAGTTGATAGAGGTTTTTGAAGTGCGTATGCTCTTCCCTCGCACCTTCTAGGTGATCTTGGGAACCAAAACACTTTTAAAACCCTCTTATTGCTTTCAAAAACACTTACTTTATGCTTCCTAATGGATGAAAATTTCAAAATTGGTTAAAATGAACTTGAAATTTTACAAAAATGTATTTTTCCATAAACTTGTTTTAGTTGATTTTTCGCGTTGCGTATGCTCTTCCTTTGCGCCTTTTGGTGATCTTAGGAATCAAAAGAAACACACAAAATCTCTTTTGATATCATGATATTTTGTGGAAAACTACTAATCTTGGTATGTAGGACTAAAATTGCATGTCAAAGAAAGGAGCTAAGACAAAACAAATAACTCACTAACACATGTTTTCATACAAGTTGCCAAATGGTGTGCTACTTAAAACCACATTTAAGCTAAGAAAGATAAAAAAACACCACTCCACATCACACTATATTACTGGGTTTCAAGAATGGTACGTCCCTATCTACTCAATTGGAACATAACCCCTTTGGCATAACACCTTAAGCTACAACAATGGGGGTGGTTGTCAGAACCCTAAATTAATCCACTTGAGTAACCTCGATTTGAAATAGGAAGTGCTTTGCTTACCCACTTGAATATTTTTAAACCGTGAGTTAGAGTCACAAGTTATCCATATCGTGACCCCAAAGTGACGGTAAAACTGAACGCACTAGTTTATCATTATATTAGAAGGGGTAAAGTAAAACCGAGATACTCCCAAATTAGTCATTGCGACTCTTTGGGTAAATCGAGCTTGCTCTTAGACAACTTGTGACACCTAGTTGAGAGAACTTATTAAGGAGGCCATTATGTCTTGGAGTCTACTTTACTAGTCCATTATCATGTCTTAGCCATCACAAAGTGATAACTTGTTTGAATTCAAAGCCTAATTTTTCAAACACGGTAACAAATCCATTTAAGTTAGATATAAGTGTATCTCATCACAAAGTTTACAAGGTGTTGATTATCTTGGTTTCTTTCTCACCTTTGGACAAGGTGAAACTCTTCCCAAGTAACACTTGGTTTATTTCCATATTTTGATCTACACGTTTGCATTCATGTTGCCCATTTGGGGAAAGAGAAGGAATATTTTAGGAGTGTTGTCATCGATAGTGTTCACCACTTTTTTGTCCATTTATGCTCATCCATGTTTGTGGCTAAGGTGTTAAATGTCTAAAGTGCGTGGATGAATCCTCATATCTTTGATGGTCACTTGATCTTGATTTTAAGATCATCATCATAGTTCAGATTAATTCATCATTTGATCTCCCTTTGACGTGTTACCTTGTTCGCATTGTCTCGACACAATTAAGGTACTTATGTCATGTTTTTCGTAAACATGATCTAAGTATCCACATTATGGCATTACACTTCCCACCTTTTAGCACATCCTTAGTATACTCTGACTTAGTTTGAATTCAAAAATTCTCCAAAATCTTGAAGAGTGTCACTTACTTTGTTTGTGTCGTTTTAATACCACTTTGGAACTAATATATCACTTCTTTGTGAAGCTTGATTAATGTGTCTAATTTGTGTGGTTACGTGGCTTACATTTGCAATCCTTTCCCTTTAACATTTAGACCTTGTTGGTTGTTGAACTTGTCATGGTATCCTTTGATTAGGAGTCACATCTACCCTTTGTTAATATTTATGTCTTGTTCATTTCAAGCTTGACGTAAATATTGACATTTTGTTGATCATATTTGTGTCAAACTATCATTGAGACACACATTTGCATAGGAGTATTTCTTATGGATTGGCTTTGTGTTTCACACTTGCATGATTGTTCCTTGTGATCATTCATCTCAAAAATTGTTTTTAGGACAATCATTTTCGATCTCATTGAGATTGCATCATTATAATGTCTATTTTCCTTAGACCTTCTTTAGAAAATCACGCATGCATCTTCATACTTACAAAATGTCTAGTTGGATGTCATTGTGCTTCCTTAAATCAACATGTCACTTCCTTCCCTTTGAAGGAGTTCCATCACACTATCTAGAGATAGAAATTCGTACTTAAAATGACACCAATAATGACCGACTATCACGTAGTTTCTCACACTTACTACAATATAAAACCTATGTTTAGGAATTCAAATAAGAAGATTCCTATTATGACTAAGCCTCGTTTGGTTCTTCATGCTAGAGGGCCCATTCGGTGTACCCTATTCCCACCTTCACTCATAGTTGGTAGTATGGTTTGGATGCTTTTGATCCAAATTATTATTGAGTTCCCCCACTCTTCTTCTTCCGATTCAGATCCAAACTACCCTTCGGACTCTTTGTTCAAGACTCGGATCCCAAATATTGTTCAAATACCCCTAGATCAAATCTTGAATCATAGTCCTCCCTTCCTTTGCAGGACCTTTATTCCAAATCACCTCAATAACATCTTCCTCCTTTGAAGACTCATGTGACTCCACGTTTTGTTGATCGAAGATCTAATTCGGTTCTTGAGTCACGGTTCTCCATTTCTTCATAGGACCTCCTTCATCATTCATCTCAACGAACTCTTCCTCCATAAAAGAGTTTCATGACTCGGATTCCATCTATTCAATCATCTAATTCAACTCCTACATCGTAACTTAACGGATGGCTATGTGATCCTATTTTATCTCCTACATTGCATCATCTTCTAGAAAATAAATCAAGGTCTAGATCCAAATCATCTATTCATGAGATGCCTACCACAAATCCTACTTCCTCTCTTAAGTCATATTCTTCTATCAATCAATCATCCCCTCTTATCGGACTTGTTTCTTTTATCAACCTTCTATGGCAAAACAACAACAAACTCTACTTGATTGATTTCTCTCAGAATGAAGAAACAATTAGACTACACGATGATATCCCTTTAGAGGATTAAAAACAAGGATTATTTCTAGAACTTGATACGCTCGCATATTAGGGAAAATGATTTTATCCCTTTTTCATAATATAGATGAGGATCCTAAAGTCATGGAACTTGATTATTCTTCTATTTTACCATCTTCACCTTCTTTTGATCATGATGAGATGTCAGGGTCTAGCATTGATTCCTGGCCTATCTTCTCATTACCAAATCATTCATTATCTATCATCATTCCTCAATAAAAATCTTGCCTTGGGTCACCGCTAAGTATTCCATTGTCTTCTTCTATTTTGGAGCCACCCCTAGGTAACCCCCATTTTCTACTTGTGGGTCTCCTCCTGGTAGCCCATTACCTTCTATTCTAGGGCCATGTTCTAGTAGCTCTTCATCCTCTTCTATCTATGGGACCCCTCCTAGTAGTCCCTCCTCATCTATACTTGGGCCACATCCTAGCATCCTTTCGTCATATTCTTCTATTCTTGGGCCATGTCCTCGTAGCCCAACTTCTTCCATCTTAGGGCCATATTCTAGCAGCCCTTCATCATCTTCTATTAGTGGCTCACCTCCTGGTAGCCCATCCTCTTCAATTCTTAGACCATATCCTTTTCATCCATCACATCTTTCTTCTATCAATGGTTGTGGCAAGCCCATGGTCATTTCTCACATCAGTTCTAAACATCCACGTTCACTTTCTTCTCCTTCTCAAGATCAGAAAAGTCATGCATCAGCTTCTAAGAAACCAAAAAAAGTTCATTACCAAGCTCAGGTTGAAATTCCCAAGAGCTCTGAAGATCCTAACACTTCCAAGTGTGATTCAAGAATGCACACCAATGCAACCACCAAGTATGGTGCAAAGTGTAGAAACCTATGGATAGGGAAATCAAGCTCCCACATGAAAAATCCTTTTTCATTATAAATCGCAGTCATTTGTTGAGTATGAGCTCACCTCAATCATTGAGATCAGGGATAATGTAACTCTTAATAAACAAACGTGCCTAGTCTCCCTTATCAAGGAAGTCACAAACATTGTTGTTGGATCTTACCATGCAAAGTGACTTTGTTAGTCCCAACCTCCTAAAACTATCAAAAATCTAAAAATAAAAAAACAAATGCAAAAATACAAAAACATGAGAAAACACAAGCAAAATCAAAGGTACAAAGATCAAACATTACAATCAGGTATTGCATACACAAGGATGTTTCTTTCTTCCCTTCCCTCGCTATTCTCCTGTAAGTCTTCCTAAAATATTCATCCCTTTGGTGGTATTGTGGTTATCCTATTTGCACGCATTTTGTGACATTTATCTCTATGGTATCTGTTTGCCCTTGGTATTTTATCACCTTGGTAAATTAAAGAATGAATGACCTCTTAAATATTTTAGCATATGCGTTTTGGTCGAGTTTGTACCATCGACCCCATGTATGGACCCAAGATGAGTATCAAAAGCTACATGATGCCAATCTGACTGGACCTGTGTTGTTGACCACTGGTGGAAAAGAGTGTTGACTAGTTATACCCTGGAATACACCATTTCTATGTATTCTTGTCTAGAGGTTACTGAGTTTGAGTTCTTGAGGGAGCCTAGAGGATTGTTTTGTGTATTATCCCTTAGCCATCAAGATCCTAGTCATTACTTTAAGTTTGGAGGCTTTTCCCATGGCCGACTAAACTTCCTCTAAGTATTGGGTGAGGAAGCTAGAGTGGAGAAAGATGACAAACCTTATGGCTGAAATGGAGAGGGAAGAGAGATGAATCAAGTACAATGAAGCTCGTGAAAGGGAGTTAGGAAGAAAATGTGAAGTTACAGGAGTGATGGAACTATGGAGGAAGATGTTGTAGGAAGGAATTGAGGTTCACGTGGAAGACATGGAACCTGAGAAGTCTATGCTACCCCATCTTGGCAAGTACGAGAGAGAAACCCCTTCAGCTTCTGATGAGAGCACGTCACTTGGAGGAAAAAGATCTATTAGTGTGCATCTAAATCCACCTGGTGACCAACCCTTGGTGCTTATTTTTCCAAATCTAGAGATAAGTATTACTAACCTAGTTGGTATTGGTGGAGGTAACCGATCAGCACCTAGGAGGTATAACTTTTCATTTGGCACATCTATGGCTGCACAATCATTTCTGTGTTTGGAGGTATATTGTCTGGAATGACATTTAGGAAAAGTAGGTATCATGTCTAGAAGTGGTACAAGGAACACATCTGATAGTGGTGCAATATCACAAACTTTTGGTGTGCATTTTAATGCGACAAGGAGGACACAAGAAGAGACCACTTCGGGAACCATGCCGGCTATAGGAGGTGGATCAGGTGGGTCAGGAGGAATAAGCATTGGTTGATCTAGTGGATCTGGTGGTGGAGGAAACACTAGAGGCAATCAAGGTTGTGGATTAGGAAAGTAAGGGCCTCAACCACCTCAATTTTTTTAAAATGTCTTTACATCTACCAAATTACAAAGGTTGAGGATGTTGCAGAACATGTACAAAAATGTGAGCTGCTATGGCGCACGAAGGGAACCACTACCATGGAATGTAAGGAAAGTAAGTTTATAACAATGTTGTGAGGGCGCACACATAGTTAGTACTAGAAGTATGACCCCCACCAGACAGTAGTAGATTATACCACATTGCGTAATGCCTTCTTAGTTGAATTCCATATTCTTGAGTTTTAATAGAAGAGCATTAGCGTGCTGAAGGAGATTCAATAAGGTATGGCAGAGAGTGTGTGGGAGTATGATGTACATTTTAAAACTCTCTTATCAAAACTATCTTATTACATTCATCCTTCTCAGCATTCTCAATGGTTCATTGGAGGACTAATAATGCCCTTCAGGAGAGAACTTTCACATAAGAATTTCATAGACACATGCGATCCTTGGAGGATTCCCTAAACAATGCAGCTATGGGAAGCATGGAAACTAGTGTAAGTCATTTCCTTGAAATTCATATTTCTACCATGGCAAAGCAACTAGAGAATCTATCTGTGAACTCGGCACATGAGACTCGTAGTGGCATATGGTGCATGAATTGTGGGGTAGAGGAGCATACAAAGTAAAGTTGTCCTTGGAGATCGGTACGTATAATAATGGTAGACTATGAGATTTTACATGGGGATCATGGTGCAAGTAGGTTTCCACTGCTACAACACGTGATCTGTAAGAACGTGTTTTTGTTATTGCAAGATTTATACCTCTACTACTCATGACACTAAGGATTGTAGATTGATTGACCAGATACATGATGCCATTAATATTGGTGTGCACCATCAGCGTTGCAAACAATTCCAAGGATGATGGTTGTCACTATGAAGAGCGCGTGGATGGAGGAGCTTGTGGGTGAGGATTTTGTGGAGGATTTAGAGGCCATGGAAATCACAGAGGTAGAAGAAGTGAATTTCCTCGTGGGACCTATTATAACTATGGGTCCATAGAACATTACAAGTGTAAATTCCCGACCTACTACAATGCTCTTGGTGTGGAAAGAAGCACAAGTATGAGGAGTGCCCAAAGTTATTTGAGCACATAGGCTAGCAACAAAGTGGAAAGATAAAGGCACAAAAATGGTAAGAACAAAGTATGACAACTTGTAATGGATGCCAAGGGTGGCACGTGAGTCAGAGTTAGAACTTGTACTGGTGACAATGCGAGCTGAGGTTGCACATGCTAGGGAAATACCAAAGCAGAGACCATTGGTCACAAGAGAAGAGGTGGTGCATGGGAAGTATCCAGATCTTGCTCATCAAAAAGAGGTTTATCAAGAGACCATGGATGTGATTTGAATCCTACAAGGAGATATCCAATGCCTAAAGGAGTAGTTGTGGTAGTTAGAGCAAAAGAAATGTGCTAAGGCTCCAAAAAAGGATATGGATGAAGTCAAGGAAGTATGAAAAATGTTGAGGTAAGAGAATATCATCCCTTTCTAGGATAATGGTTATGGGATAAAGTACCACATGCTAGAGGAGAGAACAAGCAAAAGGTATTGTACTCTAACCTTCTCCCTCACACCATTGATTATGATAAGGAGATTACCTTGAATGTAGTAGTTGACGGATGGATCCTAAGCAATATTATGATAGACATAGGTGCGAGAGGTTAATGTTCTCACCCTAGATTCATGACATAAAATGGGAAGGACCCCATTACATCCATCCTCAAATGTGTTATATATGGCTAAAAAATAAATGGGATGCATATTGGTGTCTTGAAGGTAACTGTTATCACTATCCAAGGGGTGAAATTCACTGGAGACTTTGAAGTCTTGGTGCTAGCTGAGGCGGACAACTTTCCAACATTACTTGGGCACCCCTAGTGTTATAAGAATAATGTGACCTAAGGTTAAATAAGGAATACATAAGTTTTGAGAACAAGGAAGAATGAGTTATCATCCCCTTGATCGATGGGAAGTCAACACCCTATACTGAGCCCTTGGGAGAAGAAGACCTCAAGAAAATCTATGTGTGTATTATCAGGGACCCTAAGGTGATACACCCTATGAAAAGAGTTATGTAGTGGGAAGATGCTCAATCTATGAGTGATAGCACTAGTGTAGCATGTGAAAATTGTGCGCATGAGATGTATGAGTTAATTGGGTGAACATTGTGAATATCTCATTACAAGGGTGATGAAGGCTCTTCACTTAGGAATTTGAGAGGAAAGTAGTTGCTAAGATACACTAGGAAGGCAACCCTGATGTTTTCCTACAAGCCATGGAATCTTTGTGGAAATGTAATATCGAAAGGAAAAGCATTCTTATCACATATTGCGTGGGATCGCAACACGATGGTGGGCGATGCACGGGACAATCTTATAGAATGTCATGATGTGACGAATGCACTAGTAGATTCTTCTAGAGTAACAAGCCTACTAAAATCTATGGCTATGATGGAGGGGTACCCACCTTAGAACATGTTCAAAAATTTGAGAGAACGTGGATGGGAGGTGTGGAAGCTTTACCCCCTTCCCTTTGGGTGCACAAGTTTTATTCCACATTATAAGTCTATTCGCTTGCATGGTACATTCATTAAGAATTACGCTATTAGACAGGAAGCTGGAGGGATTTAACGAGATGACTTGATAGTACTAAGCCATTGGTGAATAAGGCATTGTAGGTTGTTAAGTGCCTAACTATGGGAGATAGTGTTATGACTAAGGATAGAATTTAGGAATTATTGGAAGAACTTGATTTGGAGGCATGTTTTGATGTGGAAGAACCAGAGAAACTATAGATTGAGCATGCTTACATGGAGAATGAGAAGGGAAATTTGGTCTATGTGATAGATGGTGAGGAAGTGGAGAACTCGGATGTTAACCATACTATAGGTATAAGCGAGGTAATGAATAGTGCCAATGAGAAAGAGTGCGCCTACCATGAACCTCTTAGAACAAAGAAGGTTAACATTGGCTTAGATACAAAACCTAAGGAGTCTACTATCGGGTATTACTGGTCAAAAAAGGAGGTTTCAAAGATCATTGATCTATTACGTGAGTTTTAGGATTTATTTCTGTGTGGGTACCATGAGCTTAAGGGAGTTCACCAATCTTTAGGGAGATGTAGATCAAAATAAAGGAGGGAGCATGCTTGATTTGGAAGATACCTTATTGAATGAATCCAAATATGTGTGTCTGGGTCAAGGAAGAGATAGAAAAGATGATCACTTCAAGTATCATTGAAGTTGTTGAGGAATCAGAATGGATAAGCCCAATGGTCATTAGCATTAAAAATGATGGGAGGATAAGGATTTTTGTTGATTACAGGGATTTGAATGTAGTATGTTTCATTGATCCCTTTCCAACCCCTTTCACCGAGGATATCCTAGAAGGAGTAGCTGGGCGTGAGATCTATTCATTCACAGACGACTTCTCAGGATATCATCAAGTTAGGATTGCAAAGGAGGAATAAGAAAAGACAAATGTCACCATTAAATGGGGAAGTTTTACCTACATGGTCATGCCTTTTGGAGTGAAGAACGCACCTATTGTGTTTTCATGCATTGTGGTGTAGGCATTTCAAGACTTCATCCATATGTTTCTTCAAGTCTACCTTGATGACTAGACAATGTACGAAATAGTGAAGGACCATTGTGATAATCTACAATTGATGTTTGAGAGATGTTGATGAATTCTACGAATATCCCTCTATTTCAAAAAATGTCTCTTCACTACTCCATTTGGAACCTTGTTAGGGCATATCATATGTAAGGAAGGCTTATTGGTGGATCCTGCCAAAGTTTCCGTTATTATAGGATTGGAAGAACCCATCATCCAAAGTGTAGTGCACAAATTCCTTGGGCATACAGGGTACTACCGAAAGTTTATTAGGGGGTATGCCAAAATCACCGTACTTGGAGGGATTGTTGAAGCATGGATGTACATTCCATTAGGGAGAGGTGTAGTAGATGACATTTGACACATTGAAGAATAGGCTTATCACTGTGCCCATATTACGCTTTCCTTCCTGGGATAAGCCTTTCCATGTGCATGTTGATGCCTCAGGGATGGCCATCGGAGCAGTGTTAGCACAACCTAGTGAAGGGACTGTTGATCACCCTCTTTGTTTTGCAAGTAGGAAGTTGACACCAATAGAGAAGAACTATACTACTACCGAGCATGAGGCATTATCAATGATCTACATGATGCCAAAATTCGGGCAAGATTCTGCTAGTAACACCTTTTGTATTCTACAAAGACCACATGGTGTTGAAGTGCTTGGTAAAAAATACTGATTTACAAAGGAACATATGTATATGGGTCCTATTATTTCAAGAATTTGAGTTTACAGTTATTGTAAAACTAGGTAAGAGTAACTTGGGACTTGACCAATTATCAAGAATTGACTCAAGGGAGGACGTAGAAAGCATTGAGAATACAATGTCGATGCAAAACTGTTTATGCTTGACACATGCTCTATGAATTAGAGGATATTAAGGATGCAATTTGGCGCTGGTGCATGTTGAAACATGAGCGCATTGCAATCATGGAGGAAGCACATAGTGGGATTATAGGCGGATACTATTATTGGGAATGCCATCATGTAAAATATTTTACTAGAAGGGATTTGGTTAGAAAGTATCTACCCAGATTGTTTTGAATTTTACAAGTCCTGTGACCATTGCTAGTGCTTTGGAAAACTAGGAATATGAGATGAAATGTGCTTGAGACTCGATAGCTAGCGTAAAACAATTTGAGAAGTGGCAATTGATTTTGTAGGACTGATTTCACCTCCAACGCGAAGGACCGGTTTGCACTATATCATTACTTGCACTTTGATTACTTAACTAGGTGGGCGGAGGAAAAACTTATAAAGGATTGCATAATGACCATAATGAGAAAGATTCGTGGGAGAACATAATCACGGTATGGGTGTCCTTTAAGCTTTCAAGTGATATAGGCACACTCTTTTTGAATGAAACTATCATGATTTTGTTAGCAGAGTTCATGGTGTCCCATCACAAGAAAACCCCTTATCACCCTCAAGATAATGGAACCATTGAGGCATTTAACAAGATACTAAGTCACACATTGACCAAAATTTGTGATGTGGGGAGACAAGACTGGGATGAAAAATTCTTAGCCATACTATGGGCATATAAGAAAACCTACTAGATATTGAACAAGGCCAAGTCATTTGAATTGGTGTTTGGTGCGAAGTTGTTTTACTAGTAGAATTTATGCTACATATTTGTGAATAGCATGCACAAGAGGGTTAGTTGATGAGAAATCACTAAAAGAATGCATGGAGAAGTTAATGAAGTTGGATGAAAGAAAATCACTTGTTAGGTGGATTCAAAAGAGTGAGAAGGAACAACAAAAATTATGGCATGATCATCATATCAAAAAAAAATAGTTCAAGGTTGGGTAGATGGTCTTTCTTTATGACTCTAAATTTCTACGCCACCTTGGGAAACTGAAAGTCCATTGGTAAGGACCATACATCATCTCGTACATCCTTGATTCTGGGGTGTGCCAGTTATAAGCACTTGATGGGATGAGGTTATCGGGTTACTTTAATGGGAGTAGGCTGAAGTCCTACTATAAATAAGGATTATGCGTAGTAAAAAATAAGACAGTATTGCCAATTAGATTAGATTTCCTTCTTTTAATTTTTTCTTTTGGTTGTTTCCTTTTTCTTCATTTTCAGTTTGGTTTTATACGTTAGTGCACCAGTAGCTAATTACATGGTAAAAGGTTCTATGCGCAAGGGACCCAACATACATTTTTGTGTGAGGTGAAGTAGTTGATATATTGAACATGGTTGACAAAAATTCTTTGATAGTGGACTGTTGGGAAAAATTAGCATGAAGATAGAAGAATGAACAACATGATGGCTAAGGTGCATAGATTCATGTTGTTATGAAGGTGGGATGAGAGAAGTCTGAAGAACACAAGTAGGGAAGGATCACGTAGTATAAAATAAGGTAGGTAATACCATGGGGAAATAATTAATAAACAACGTAGAGATTATGTACTTTGGCATAGTGATGCGGGAGAAGGAGGTCTGTGGTAGTTTAGTGGTATTGGAGTGCTAGAAGGTTATAGCTGCAAAGCACAAGGGGAAGTCATGGAAGTTGATTTAAGTGAAATAAAGTAATTTATCAAAAAGAGACATTAGGACACATGGTCGGAGGAACTCTAAGGAATTGATAAATTATAAATAAGAGGTAAGAATAGTCATTTCGACTAATTTTCTTTAAGAGAATTAATTTTGTGCTCCCAAGATTGAAGTGTGATGAGATTTTTATAAAGAAGAATGAAATGAAGCACTATCAAAAACTAGTGGACTTATGCAAGATGTAGTGTAATCTTGTGGCATAGCAAGGAGGGGAAATGTCAATAAAGAAGGAAGGAGGTTGTGTGAAATAGAAGTGGGGAAGTTGTTGAGTTAGGGAAGACAAAAGAGGGGATCAACGCACCTATGGCATGAGGGAAATAAGGAGGAATATGACACCAAAGAAGGCCCAAAAAAGAGACTAGTGGTGGAAAAGGAGGATCCTGTGGAAATTTAATTATAAATGCAATACCCTCCTTGAGTTATCAAGGCATAAAAGTGGAGCTTGAAGCTATACAAATGAAAGATCAACGAATACAACCATAGAACATTAGATAATGTAAATATGATGTGGACAGACCTAATATCAAACACTCCAATGGTGGACAAGATCGAAACCCTAAGATCGATTTAATTGGTGCAACAAGATTTATAAAATACTGGAGTTTTGTAGCTATGGGAGCTACCTTTCTTTGCCAAACCCACCCCACTATTTAGGTGGTTAATGTCATGGGTGCACGAAGACTTCTTCTACTTCACAGAAGAAGAATGAGGATCACATGCCATTTGATTTGGACGGTTATAGGCCTATAAAACACTGGAGAGGATATGACACTTGATTTATGTGCCCATTGCCAAGATTGAGGAGATGACAAAGAAATTGAACTATGAGAAGGGAGGTAGGGCACAGGTAATTGCAAATCTTCCATACCCAACGTTAAGAGTCACCTCTCGGATCATTAGCTACAAATTGGGCATGTTAGAAAGGTAGTGACATTAACCGAGAGGTTCATGTATATGGCCTCTGAGGGTGTCCAAGAGGGCACACTACAATTTTTCCCAATTTATTGCAAATGGAATTATCAAAGAGGCGCAAGTGCAAGATGAGGAAGGAGAAAAGATCATATGGTGATCCATCCGGACCGAGATGGGAACATTTGGGTTCACCCACCTACGCATGCATCCCTTGTAGTCCAATTCGCAAAGTTCACCTGTGATGGGACCATCTTAAGTGCTTATAAGGATCAGATGAACATGTGGTTCGAGTGATTATGTAGAGATTTTGAGAATGAGTGACACATTCCCCATGAGTTACCACAGTTGTTGGGGACTAGGTAAAATTTTCTGTTACACAACATTTTTGTCTAGCAAAGTTTATGATGGCCAAGGGAGAGATGGGGCCATGGTGCAAGCTCCCTTTACTTTCACATGACCAAATATATGAAGTACGCCATCAACCGGATCAAGAACATGCATAAGTTGATTTTTAATGTAGACAAGGTGGATGCTGATGCCCACATGTTGTACGCTACATACAATTATGGCACTCGACCTGCCTATATTGAAGTTTTGCAGCTAGAACTTTTAGACTTTCACCCCTAGGTCAACATTACCATTAATGGATACATCCATCGGGTGTTCATATAGTTGTGCCCCAAAACACATGAGGGAATTGAGGTGGAGGTTATGGACTCCCCCTTTAAAGCCACAGGGGAATGCCAATCCTACCCATGAAAGCAGTAAAAGAAGAAGAAGAAGAAGAAGAAGAGGAAGATGAGAAGGATGAAGGGAAGTTAGATACTTCTAGGAAGAGGAAGTACTACACATGAAAAAATGGTAGCAAGGGCACTAGTACTTTAGTATAAGGTAGCGCCAATGCCTCATTGCCAGGGCACAAGGGAGAGAAGGAAGGGAAGGAAGAGAAGGAATATCCTAAAGAAAGAGACAAAAGAAACACAATGCATCAAGCCCCACAACATGCTCGAGAGGAAGGAGAGGAAGAAGACCCCACCACTTTTTGGAAAAATTGGAAGCAAAGATGGAGGGGCAGGAAGTTGAGGTGGAGGCCAAGAATGCAGGTAAGGTGTGAGAAGAAGGGGAGGAATATCCTATAAGGGTGGAGAAGAGTCTAGTGTGTGAGGCCTATACACCTCAGACCACCATCCCAAGGGGATATAAAGGGGACTCCTTTACCATAAAGGAGGATAAGGGATTCACCCATGGGGAGAAGAAACACAGAAAAAAGTGAAAAGCTACAAGGAAGAGGTCGACACCTGTGTCCCCACATATGGAATTCATGGGTGACTACACGAAGGTCCCATGCACAAGATTTGAGGCCTCCAACTAAAGAAACTTTATGGATAGGATTTTATGGATCAAGAAGGGGGTGTGCCTAGAACTAGAAAGATGCTTAGTTGGAGCATGCACTGCCACTCCGAAGAGCTTGAGTTTGAGGTAAACGATCATGTGATTGAGACCATTCATTTGAAGAAGAAGGGAGGAGAAGTATACAAAGTGGTGGATCCTAATCACCTAATAGACGAGAAGGAATGCAATGCATTACAAAATATTTCTTCAAAGGTGATTCGACACAACTTGGATGTAGGAGTCATTACTCGAACCGTGATCATAAAGAAGAAAATAAAGGAGAAAGAAATAGATAGATTGCACCAAGGGTTAAGGGGAGAACAAGTGCAAACAAAGGAGGCATATGACCTAGTTTACACCCTCGTAAAGAGAATCGTGGGACATTGTCGACATTGGTGAACTAGGATAGACCGATTATGAGGATGAAATGGAGTATCTCAAGGACCTCATAGGGATGTTACTTGTTAACATCAAGGATAACGCTGGCCCAACAGATACAAATATTGTAAAGTAAAAAGAAGAGAACAAGGTCACCATTGAAGCTCGGATCACTGAGTTGGAAGACTTGCTCTCCTAACTCAAGGAGGAAAATATACTGGTAGATAGGGGCTTCAATAGTTGTAGAAAATTTGAGCCAATCATCAACACATGGGTAATAAAGGAAGAGGCAGCCCTCAAAGTTTTATAGGAGACCATCCCCACCAATAAGGTGGAGTGCGCATAGTTGGTTGTTAACACCACGGCCCAGAAGGAGAAAATCATGAAAAAGTGCGAGAAGCTAGAATTCAAAATTAGTATACTCGAGACTCCACCACTTTGAATGAATGGATGAGTTTTAGGGTGTCCATGTGAAGTTGGGGGTGGCTATCAACACATTGAAGGGGAGGGTGGAATAAATCATCCCATACTAGGTACCAAGTGTCGTAGGTGAAGCACCAGGGAAGGCCATATCAGAATTGAAGGCCTGGGAGAAATTGAAGGACACGATAGATGTGGAATTCCCGTACGCCTCAATTGGCCACATAGAATTCCCCCTCATTCCTTAATTATTTATTTATATTCTCTCCCAACCACTATTATTTATTCTTTAGAGCAGATGCAGTAAAAATATTTTTTTAGGAAGCGCAAAGGATTATTGGGCGGTAAACAATTTAGTGTGGGGTGATGTTGGGCCCCTAAAGTAACTAAGTACCTAAGGTGTGAAGCCTTGTGGCACATGAAAGAAGGGCACAAAGGCACACATAGAAGTAATTCTTGGAGAGGTGCAAAGGCTCACGCCTAGGTAGGATGGATTTAGGACTTAGTGAGTTTTGGACAACAGGAAAATACACGCGTAGGGAGAAAATGGAAAAGTGACCAGATATAGATGTGGATAAGCCATGGAGACTTGTCGGCTCAAGGAAAGGATATTCCAGGGAATCAATACGGTTATCATGAATGGATAAGGAGTCAAGGTTGTTAAGGATTAGCTGACACATGTATGCTAAAGGCACTCAATTAAGGGAAATGCATGGTGACATCGACATATTCCTAGGTAGTGGTAGAGAAATCATAAACCGATTCCTTTAGGATTTTGCAGGTAATAATGATGAGTGGTTAAGAGGGAAGGTTGATGATTATTATAGAAGAATGGATGGTTTTTGTAGAGGAGAAGGAGAGATAAGTAAGGATGGATGTAGAAGTAAGAAATGATAGGGAGTGAGAGATATAGTGATATTATGTAATGTGTAATGGAGAGATTTGTGATGTAAAGAAAGCTCTGCTAGTGTGAACATTTCCATGAATGAGACTCTTTTAATGTAATCTTGGCTACCATATTTTGGCTAATAAATATAATTAAGTGATTCTAAAAACTCATGGGATGGATCTTGGTCTATGTATTTTCCTTATGTTCATATGAGTTTTACGGGTTTTCTTGATGTTATTTCATGGTTGATTATACTTTCATTGAGTTGATCATGTTCTTCTATGCTCGGGTGCATTAGGCTAGGAGTTAATTCTTACATCTTAAATTCTATGAATGGATGCACTTATTTTCTAGTTGTATTACATCCTCATGTTAAGAAATAATGTTCTCACAAATCTCACATAAAGGAGGGGCTCGGTGCTGCGTATGCCTCGGTTGAGATTCCAGGATAAACTAGATGATATATTGACACGTTTGGGAATGGTTAATGAGGAAAGTAGCGATTAGAGACTACACATGGTCTCGCAAACTCAAATTTGACAACTTTAAATGGTTACCTCTCACATATCTATGTCTCTTGATTCCACTTTACTCCTTCACACTCCTTTCAAGCTCACCATTTTAGCTTATGAAATCCCTCCAAATTTCTTCACCCCTAAGCTTCCCACCTTTAAAGGCCATGGTTAACCTCAAGAGCATATCCGAGCATTTCATGTAGAATGTCTAGATTATGTGGATGATCACACTTTACTTGGAAAGTTCTTTCCTATAAATTTTCAAGATTATGTAATGTGTTGGTTCTACAATCTACCTATCCACTTGGTAACATATTTTACACATTTAGCTAATGCTTTTCTCACTCATTTCTCTATTTATATATTCTATAAGATATTCTATGCTCAACTAGTGAAAATTAAACATGGATCTAACAAGCATCTAGCGGATTATGTCTTTCGATATAAAAAATAGCCAAGATGTCAAATGTTCTTTTGGACTCGAACTTCAAGATATATTCATTCAAAGTCTATTCTCGTATCTCTAAGAGAGTGTTATCTTCAAAACATCTCCATCACTCGATCATTTATGTCATACTATTAAGATACACAACAAAAAAATTATCTATGGGAAATATTAAATATCATGATTAGGCATCATCTTCTACGTGATTTTAAATAAAAACACCTTTTAAGCCATTTACTAAGCCTCATCAAGCAAAATATCATCAATGCTATCGCTACTCTTGAAAATATTCAATGGTAACCTCTCGAAGCATACATTTACTAAATTTCCTTGTGCTCCACATATTTTATTACCGTAACTCATTGAGAGAAATCTTATTATGCTTCCTCCTCTACTTAATCTAGATGCATCTCGACCTAAAGGACATAATTATAACAATTTTTGTAGATGTGACTATCATCAATATATCGGGCACTCTACGGATCGATGTTTCAAACTTATACATCTAATTCAAGATCTTATTGACAATAATGTAATCGAGATTCTTGATCCTTCAACATCTATATCATCAATGAGAGAAAAATATAAAAAATTTCAATGATTCATTGCCTAAGCATGACATGCAAGATGAATCTTTAGCCAATCATATAGATCGTGTAGTGCCTCCTCCTTCATAAGGGGATCTTGATTTTATAGTTTCTCATCGATGCATCTCCACCAATCATTGCATTCTCTAATCATGAATATCATGCTACATTATCCTTTGACACATTACATATCAATTCTTCTATCGGGCATCATGCTATCAATAATACAATGATTGATCCATTAATTCATATGTGTGTATATCTTGCTTTGCATTTCTTATTGCTATAAAATATCTACTATTGCATATTTCATATCCAGTTCCTAAATCATACGGTTATGTTAAGCTTCTAGTCACAGTTGGTCCTCTTACCATGATTGTGCCATTTCTTTTGGCACCTTAAATCAAAGGGTGTGACATGATTTTAGGTCTTCCCTGGCTTCGTACTACTCAAGCTATCATTTATATGAATCACTTGTGTCTAAATTTCATTCAAAAAAATAAATTCATTACTATCAATGGTGTTCCAACACAAACACCATGGCCACAACCTCCTCTTGAGGTTAATGTTGCACTCGTTATCACATCTAGGTCCCAAAAATTCTAAAATCTAAAGCACAATCTTTTCCTAGCTCACCTATTTATACACGACCTAATCGATCTCATTAGTCTACTAGTCCATAGCATCAGTCTAGGTCCACCACTCGGGAGGCTCCTTCACATAGATATACATCACCTCCTTGGTTTCCTTCACATAGGTATTCATCACCTCTATGATCTCCTTCACATAGGTGTTGATCACCTCTGCGCTCTCCTTCACATAGGTGTTCATCACCTCCTAGGTCTCATACACATAGGCCTCATTTACCAATACATAACCTATCACATACATCACCGATATCAAAGCATGGTCACATGCCTTTATCTCTATAAGCATCAGATGGAGGACCCTTATACACTTGGGGGGAATCATTCTTAATCTTACCCCTTTTAGAATTTTTAGGTGTCTCACATTTCTACTATTTCACGTCACACTTCACATCTAGTATTTTCCACACATCTTACACATCTTAATACACTTAAAAATCATCATTACCTGATGATGTAATTTTGTGCTATTGTTCACACTTGATTGTTGAGGGAATACTACATTCATGAACCTCAAATCATACACACTACACATTTCACACTCGATGCATTCAAGAAACATCTTTCTAGTGCAAATTTATCAAAACACACTTCCTAATGATGCACTCTAGTTTCATGGTTTATACTTGATTTATGAGGGTCTAAATCTGAAATGAACCTCACCACATTCATACTCTTTATGCTCTATGCTTTTTCAATCATATATTTCTAGCATACAATTCAAACCATTTCGATGACACGCTCTTATTATATGGTTCATTCTTGATCTTTGAGGGGCATTTATAAATGAACTTCACCTCACACTCATACACATTTTCTCATGGGGAATGCCACTCCCATCATTAAATTTGTATTCCATTCCATTCACACTCACAACATACTACATATCTTGGTTGCACATTGTTCTTTCTTACTTATACTCGCATGTTACACTTTGCTTACTATGTTAGACAAATATATCGTATGTCATTATCTTTATCATATACACATGTGCATTCAATTTCCTTCTAGTTGTGAATGTAGAATTTACACATATCATTACATGTAGCATGGATGTTTGGCACAATACCTCTTATCAGTCCCATAGCAGCCATTTGGGGCACTACTTTCATACACATTAAAGGTGTTATTGTTTCGCTTTATTATATTATTTCCTATCCATACTAGCAAACTACTTTATATTGGATCATATATTATTTGACATAATTTTTATCTTTCTAACATGCTAATAGGTGCTTCATGTGTAGAATTTACTTTGCAGGAATTAATTTGCACCATGGTTATTTGTTACTCTTTTCTTATAATTTTTGTCATTGTTTTCCATTATATGCCATTATTTTTTGGGCTATACTTTTGCCTTGTGTATAAACTATATGCTTTTGAGAACTTTGGCCTTGATTGTCTTTTGACATTGTGAGTGATGTATAATGTCGATACCTATTTTCACAAAGTCCACATTATCTTCTTGCTTGCTAGATTACACTATATCTGCTTATATGCATATTTATCATGATTTAACTAATACATGTTTTAAGCTATTTTGTTTACATGTTCCTTTCTTTAAAAAAACACATTCCTTCCCCCCGTAAGGCATCACTCTCGAGATAAGCTTCTGGTCCTATCCTTTGGTCCACATCCTCCTAACGAGATAAAATTTGACCCAAAAGAGGGGCATTACATTGGGTGAATAATTCACCCCATTCAATAGCACACAATCACAGTTCATACCTACATAGTATAGGAACAACACAATATTTAGTTATAGAAATGGATCCTATTTATACTTAGGTATTCAACACAATACTAATGCCAAAGGTGCCTAGATATAGACATGGGTGCCTAAGCACTCTTGACCCTTCCTGGGAACCTATGATTAGGGGGTAGTTACAAAATTTTTCTTAGATCACCATAAGTTTCAACACTCTACACAACAATTTTCACGTGAACATGAATAGACCTCCAACAATTAACATACATGTTATCCCCTTTTTGATATTTGTGTTCGATCATATTGGACCAAACTTGAACAAAGTAGGATCTCACCATCTACAGTGGTGTATAAATCATTAGGAAGCAGTCAGGGTTGGAGAATAACACTAGACCTTTCTCCCCAAAACTTCTTCTGTCGTGGCATGAGATCACCTAAAAAATTCTTTCTTCTACAACATTTAAAAAGATCCTTTATATCTTTTTCACTCATCACAGATCAAGTGCACATGTTCCTTTAAAAGTTTTACATATTTTTTTACACAATTCTACATATTTGGATCACATTTTTCATGTACAAATATTTGACTACTATTTTGATATTCTCTTTTATAGGTTGGTCCTTATGGGAAGCATTTTTCACATAATGAAACACATCAAGAGACAACAAAAACATGTATGTACTTATGGGAAGAAAAAATCACATCATCAAACACTTCAAATGATAAAAATAATAGGTATAATGTGACATATACACATATGATTTCATCCCTAGGGTCACTTTCTCTTCTTTAGTTTCCATGCTTCATTTTATAACTCCACGATTTTTCTTGTCTCATTGGCATGCTTTCACCATCAATCTACATGGTTATTAGGTATGAATATCTTATCTACTTTATTTTATCAAGCATTCACTCAAAAACATAAAGTGGAGGTAAATGTAGACACTAAATCACACACTTTGGGTACATTTCTAGGTTTGAATCACATACCACTATTCATATGATTCATAAGTGAGAAAAGTACTAATTGACCACTATTTTTGGCCTCTTTGTCTTCTTTCTGATTTCCTTCTTGGTCTTACATACCCCACTTCCTAGTCTAACCTTCCTTACTTCAGTTTCTATGAGTTCGGACATTAGCACCCAGCCGGGATGCTAGTTCCTAAACACCCTCGTTCTCATGGGTGCCCTTGACCTCTTTGTATCTTACTCACCTCTTTTGGGCTTCTTCTAGCTGTTAGGAATTTTGATTTCTTATGGGTCATAATTTTAATAGTTAATTAGGAAATTCAAACAAGATAATAATATAAATACAAAGCTATGTGACCATAATAAGGGACCGAGCTCTAAGCATTTATTAATATTACCTAAGGTTGCATCAAAAGGTATATAAAGAGCATCAAAGCATCCATCTAACTTCAATTAAGGGAAAAGGGACTGTATTATTTTTCATACAATTCATAGGAGGGTAAGTTCATTTTGACATCCACACATCTACTTACATTACTACATTTAGCTATTTCTCGTTATTCAATGCATCTTACACAAGAGCCACATAGGGCATGATTATACACACACACACAAAAAAAACTACACGAAGTCTCGAGATGTAGTACAACACTCGATTGTAAGTTCACTCTGTCAGTGACCACCGGGGTTTTTCCTACTCCCCATTTACATATTTTTATTTTTTATATTTTATATGTTTTGAGGTTTTAATGGAGGTCATTTGTTTTGTAGATTAAAGGTGAACTCAACGATCTTCCAGGTGACTTATAGAAGATCAAAAAGGAATATAAGTGAACATCTTGTGACACTTTGTAAAAATGATTTTATGAGGTTTTGCGTAGTCATAGGAACCTACATAAGGTCTCGGCACCTAGGTGATGATGACCTAATCTAGGCACCCTAGTCTAGGCATATTTGGTACTCACATTATTTGCTATGTTCATTTGTGAGATTTTCCTCCTGTTTATCGAGTTTTTTCGGTCAAAGACATGATCCAGGATTAATTACAAAATCATCTAAGTAATTTATCCCTTCTCTTTCACCTAGGGTTTCATATTTATGTAGCTTATTTCTTAGGTCAGATATGTACTTCATTTCTTATCTATTATGTTGTGACTCTATAATTATGGTTTAACATATTTCTATATTTGTTAAATCATAGATAAATACCATAATTTTTCTCCAAATACCTTCAAAAATTACTAACATCATTGAGACAATATGTCTCACACCTTTTCATGCCCGCATGGTCCCACACACCTATGCATTTGACCTTTATGATCCATTATGCCTCCAAGAACATACACTAGTTTAGATGAAGACATACAAACCCTAATTACACCTTCGCAATCACCTTTTGAGACCTGTATGAGTTTCTTAACATAATCCCAATATGATCTCCATACTTTTAACATGATTCTCAAGTCTCCAAGAATCTATCTCCTTTATGTTCCATCACCTATGCTGATTAGGCCTACTTGGCCAAAAAAAATATCACCTTCTTCTTCTCTTGTAACCATGACACTACCTATCTAACCATGTCATCATTAATAAAAAATTCCTCTTACTCTCTTTATCATTAGTTCCTCTTGCACATTTTACATTAGTGACAACACAAAAACACACATGAAAAAAATAAGATAGGATGGAGTAGAAGGTTGGGAAAAACAATGTCACTCTATGTGATATGATCCAAAAATAATGTTTGCGATTTTTTTGATGAGGGAGACTGGGATTTTATGCTTATCAAGAGTGATATTATCTCTAATCTTTATGATCATGGTGAGATCATACTTGATAAGTTACTATGACTTATATTACAACATGAATTTTGTATGTGGGAGCTTGAGTTCCCTATCCATATATTTGTGCCCTTTGCCCCATAATTGACATTGGAATTATGGTGCATGTTTGAATCATGTTTGAATTTTCAATTTGTGGTTGTTTGATTTTCTAGGAGATTTGGATTTCTTTGAATTTTTTACCTTAGATTTATGAAGAAATTATTTATGCTTCATGTCTTGAGAAATGGGAGAAGAAAGTGAATGTTTGGGATTGATAATAGGAGTGGTAGGGATGATGGTGAGATTACCAAAGTTATTGATAAAGGGATGATGGATGAATAGTATATGGTATAATAATTAATGGTATTGGGTTTCTAAATGTGTCCCAAGAATATAATATAATGGGATAAGAGATATCCCAAGACTGGAAGATAATGAGATACTAGGATGTGGCCCAAGAATAGAAGGTGATAGGAAACTAGGAGGTAGTCTAATGATAGAAGATTATGGGATACTAGGATGTGGCCCATAGATAGAAGATGATGAGCTACTAGGAGGTGGCCTACAGAAAAAGATGATGAAGTACTAGGAGGTGGACCAAGGAGATATTGTGATTGAGATGTGATATGTAAGGAATGATTGGGTGATGAGATGACATGAGGGAAATAATTTCCATGTAATGGGAAATGAGAAGATGGAAAAATAAGAGGAAGATCAAGTTTTATGATACTATGCTCTTCCTCTGTTTGATGACCATATCACTTAGTCTCTTTCCTAAAATACACATA
The DNA here is from genome assembly GCA_018340775.1 of Taxus wallichiana var. yunnanensis. Taxonomy (NCBI): domain Eukaryota; kingdom Viridiplantae; phylum Streptophyta; class Pinopsida; order Cupressales; family Taxaceae; genus Taxus; species Taxus wallichiana. The sequence goes on along the minus strand of CM031235.1, from coordinate 342,642,696 downwards.
TGCATTGATTTCAATAGTGAATCCTTTCATGTAATATTCTATAGGAATGTCATTGTGTAACCCCATGAATTCTCTGATTACTTCTTCATTCTGAAAGAAATTGATTGGTATGGGTCATTGTTGGTTGATGATAGAAGGTTGATTTGAAGGAAGAGGTCCAACAAGTGTTGAATCTTTAGAAGATGTTTGATGATGGAGATTTTGGGATTAGGAGGTTTTGATCTTATTGTTTCCACAAATGAACTTGATAGTACATTGAAACGATATCTTGACACATCATTGCCTATTAATTTTTCAACACAGATACAAATATCAATTTTTAGAAGATCAACAAGGGTAGAAGGTATGATTGAAGAGAGATTGTATTTAGATTGCTAGAAGAAGATGACTTAAGAGACAAAGGATATTCGCAGTCAGATGTCTTGACAATTGAATTAGATGTGGATTTAGGATATGTTGGTATTGGTTTTTTTATAAGATTACATAATGTAGATAGAAGAAGGGGTCTTGTGGTAAGATAGTGGATTGCGACATGGGGGTCGAACTAGATGTTTGATTAGAGGAATTTGGATTCACACATATATTTAATGGAGGAATACGTTGGTGCTATGACTAATTATTCCATAGAAGAAAGTTGAGTGGATAAAACTCAAGAGTCTAAGGAGAATTAGAAGAATAAAATTGATTAGGAGATGAAGGTGGGGAAGTGGAAGATAAAACAGGTTCCTTATTGTCAATAGTGTGAGGAACCATTGAATATATTGTCATGGTTAGCATCGTTTGATGTGAATTATTATACTTAGATTATTTAATTGAACTCCTTTAAATTTAAGGAAGTTCCATGTTGATTCAGGAAACATAATGAAGACTAACTAGTCATTTTATAAATATAGGGATGCTTTTGGGATTCTCCAAAGGGAACCCAAGGAAAACATACATCATAAAGACACAATTTTGATAATCAAGAAAATTATGGAAAACAAGTGTCAAGTGTGAGTTTCGATATGGTTGACACAATTTTGGTAGAAATTTTGATTGTTCCCTTTGATAAAAGAAGCAAACACTATGAAAGAAGGATGATTCATGATGAAAAACATGCAATGTAACTTGGACAAAGTTTCACCTTGTTATATTACTAAAACTAGGTTTTAACTCGAGATAAAGTTTTAGTTTGTATGATTTGTGATGAAGGATACTTGATGTAACTTGGATAGAGTTTCACCTTGTTTGAAAATAAGGTTTTAACTTAGACAAATTTTTTCTTTGTATAAGGTTTGATACACACAAATAAGATAAGGTAAGGTTGGCCCCAATGCCAAATAGCTTCCTAGGGATTTTAGATGCAACACTCACTAATATTTTTTGAACTAGTACATTTATTAGAATAAATCCTAAATATGAACTATGCCCCATAATCTATATGAATGGGGTGGTCACCACAGACAATATTTGGTATTCCTTATGGGTTTTACTAGTCAAGTAGGTGATGGGGGAACTTATTGTTTCATTGGAAAGTTTCCTTAATTTGCCAAATACTTTTGGGTTCCTATGGTACTCCTTAATAAAGATTTCTTGGGCTTATGCCCATGCCCATGCACTTCCCACGCAGTTAAAGCGGATGGGTTATAAACTTATCCAAACCTACAAATACACTATGATTTGTTCATTTTTATATTTTTTAACAAAGTGTGATTGTTTTGAACACCTTTCTTTGGCCAAGGAAACCTACACACAAATTATTAGTAATTTGTTTTTTTGTCTTTGGCAAGCGTAAATGGTCCTACACTCAAATGATTAGTAGTTTTCCATATAATCACAATGTTAGAAAAATAGCAAAGATCAAAACTAGTTTTGATTTTCAAGATCACTCGAAAGTGAAAGAGAAGAGCATATGTGGCGTTGATCAAATCAAACCAAAATGGAATTTTTAAACCAAGACATCAAGTGTTAACACCATTTTTAAACAAATGACAACCGTAGTGTTAGAAAAATATCCATAATCATATCCATCTCAGATTCTCAAGGTTGATTGAAAGAGAAAGAGAAGAACATACATGGTTTTGATAAAATCAAAGGATTTTTATGCCATGATATTGAGTGCTAACACCATTTTAAAATAAATGCAACTGTAATGTTAGAACACCAACAATCGTAGCTATTTTTGATTCTCAAGGTCACTCGAGAGCGGAAGAGAAGATCATACATGGATTTGATCGTCTCAAACCAAATGTTTTTTTACAAAAAGATATCAAATCTTAGCACTATTTTGATACATTTTTCTTTATAAAATTAACATGGAAACCTATGCACAATATTTAGTATTTTGGAGTAAAAAATGAATCCAATACGTAAAGAAAATGACCAGTTTTAGGAGAAAGGAAACCTTGAATTTTATATAAGATGAAACCCTAAATTTATATGTTCATTTCATATTTCATCTCGATACCTTTTCATTGTAAAAAATGGAGTCGTTTTGAGTTTTAGATCAAAAGTTATGGCCTTCAGAAGATAGATTATGCATACGCTCTTATAGTCATGAGAACACACTTAACTTATACTAAAAATGTAAAGTAAAAAAATTCCCAAAAATAGAAAAAGCTTAAAATTTTCTCACCAAGATCTAAGTTTGATAGAAACCCACCTCCTTTATACCTATAAAGAAGACTCAACACTACCAAAAAATAACATACATGCTCAAAACAAAATAAATTTCAATAATTTGCAAGAGTTAACATGTAAAATGATGAAAAATGAAGCTTTTTAAATAAAAACATAAAGAATTTTTAAAGTTTTTTCACCACGATCTAGATTTTACAGTAATCTACCTCCTTTATATGTGAAAAGAAGATTCAACACTACCAAACACTAACATACATGTTAAAAAGAAATTTCAACAATTTGAAAGAGTTAACATGTAAAATGAATCTTTTAAATGAAAACATAAAGAAAATTTGATTTTTAATCAAGATCCAATTTTTCCAGCCACCCACCTCCTTTATATGTGTAAAGAAGACTCAATACTACAAAACAACAAATACATACTCAAAAAACAAGAATTCTAACAAATTGAAAGAACTTTGCATGTAAAATGATGAAAAATGAAGATTTTTAAATGAAAACATAAAGAAAGCTTGAATTTTTTCCACCAAGATCCAATTTTGATAGCAACCCACCTCCTTTATATGTGCAAATAAGACTCAAAACTACCAAACACTAACATAAATTCTCAAAAACAATAAATTCCAATAAATTGATAGAGTTTTGCATGTAAAATGATGAAAAATGAAGCTTTTAAAATGAAAACATAAAGAAAGCTTGGATTGTTCCCACCAAGATCCAATTTTGATAGCACTTTGCCTCCTTTAAACCTATAAATAAGACTCAAAACTACCAAACACAATTGTACATGCTCCAAAAATAAAGAAATTTCAACAAATTGAAAGTAGATGCATGTAAAAATGGGAAAAATAAGATTTTTAATCTAAAAATAAATGGATGTGCATGAGACAATGGAGTGTCCCACCAGACATGCCATATTTATCCATGATAAACTAATATAAGATAATTGAGAAGACCTAACACCAAGTAGATTAATAACTTAGTTAATTAAACTAATACATCAAGATAAATCAATGAAAGGAAAAGCTAAACTAATATGCATAAAATTACAAATAAACATTAAAATGCAAACCTATCCTTTGATGGTTTGGATGGGCTTTAGATTGTAGATACTTTCTTTATGAGCTGAATGCAACTATGCACAATCAAAGTATTTCTCCAAGGAAGAGGAAGATATCTCACCAATATGACTTGATTTCTATTTTTGGTTCTTCTCTTACTACTCTTACCCAGGTAGAAAGAAGAGATTTACTTGATTGAATAATATTTCCAACATGAAATTCTCTTCTCAAGTGTAAATGTATTACAAGGACATGGTGTAAGTTAAAACATGGTGTACTAGGTTCTTTATATATATTTTTATTTTTGGAGAAGCTTGCATCCTATTGAATGTGGGATAAAGGTAAAGTAGAATTAGAAAGGGATAAGTATGATTAGAAGAGATTAATTAAATATTAACAACTCATGGGAGTTGGAGGTGATTTAATTAATAAACTAGGATTAATTAATAGACCAAGTTAAGCTTATAGAAGCCATTTGGAGATGATTTAGAGGGAAATTAGTAGAATTTTAAGGGTTTTAGAGGGGGATTTAACCAATAAGAAGGTTGATTGATCAGATAAGAGATTGAAAGGTTTAATTAATTAAATAATTAAAAGAGGATTATAACTAATGAAATGACGTTAGTTGGAATCCAATATGAAGTATGATACTATTTAATTAACGAATTTTTTTAATTGACTGAGACGAAAGGGAATGTTAGCTACTTAGTGGGAAATAACTAATTATAACAAAATGACGAGAAAGAGGATAATTAGTGCAATTTTAGTATTAAAAATGCATAGTCGATTTAGGTGTTTACACTCAACAAACATAAAGGACATGCTCACACTAAAATAGTTATTTACAAGGGTAAAATGAGGTTATACCTTTCTTACTCATAGTTAGAATCTTTTGTAAGAATGCACATAATTTTTTTCTAGACTCGGAGATTTATCTATTGTGATGCCTATTGTAATTTACGAGAAAACTAGAATTGATACCTAGTGAATTAGATAGAAGAGTGGCTCAATTAGATAAATCCAAGGTAAGAGTAGTAGGATAATTACTAAATGCATATATGAAACTAGAATTTGAACCAAAGATATTTATATACATACAAGTTGTAGAAATACTAGAAGCTTATGGAATGTTGTTCAAGTAGAGAATCACTAAAGGGATATGTATACTGCATTTTCTCACATGTAGTTACCTTGGAGAGGTATCAATAATCAAATGAGGGTGGATATGGAACTAAAAATTAAATAAAAGATCTTGAATATAATACTAAAACGAGAGCATCAATTTAGCTACTATAGACATAGGTTTGTACACTTTAACAACTAATAATCCTCAGAACAAGCTAATCACCTCAAGAACAATTCAAATGATGTAAGGAAATTAGAATTTTATGGTGAAAGATCAAGAGTCACATTAGGATTTGGATTCTCACTCATAAATCCAAAAGGTAAACATCATCATGTTATATATCATTTTGAGTTTCCTTGTACTAACAACATGGATGATTATGAAGCTCTAGTCTTAGAATTGTTATTTGGATCAAAATGTGGTGTTAAAAATATAATTATTTGGAGATTCTAAGTTGGTATTAAATCAAGTAAAGAGCAAATTTAAGTGAAAAATGGCTTACCTTAGGAAGTACAAGAATAGAGTTTGGGACTTAATCGAATCTTTAGACACTTTTATCATTTATTCCATTCCTAGAGAACAAAATGAAACTATATATCTACTTGTTACTACAACCATCACAATACAACCATTTGAAGGGTCTAATTGGGATGTGTTTTCAATATAAAATTTCCCATGACAATAAATTCTTGAATAACATTATCATTTTCAAGTTTACTCGATGATAAATAAATAATGAATTTTATAACTAATTCAAATGTGTTTAATTCTCAAATAATTGACAAGTAGAAAAAAATGAAGAGTTTGGAGAAGTAAAAAATATCACAATATATGGGATGATGGAGTATTGAAATTAAAAACAAAAAATATTCCTATAGGGATGGTGTCATAAAAATATTATTTGATCTATATATTCCTCTTGATAGTCACAAAACACAAAGATTTTAAGCTCAAGAAACTTTCATCCTTACTTAGGGACAATAGGTAACCAAAAATGTCAATATTGGAAATTTTTGTACTATTGAGGAAAAAGAAAAGTAGAAATCACTACTTAATGGGTATAAAAATGTCATATATTCATTTTATGAAGATTTAAAAGTTTTTGACCCTTACATCATGACTCATATAATTCCTCTCAAAGAAAATTATGAACCTTTCATACAAAGACAAAGACCATTCAATACCATCCTTGAGACCAAAATTTATAGAGAATTTAAGCTACTCTCTACCCACATTATCTTTCCTATAAGACATTCTACTTGGGGAGAACTTTTTTTTAATTTAGGAATATAAATAGAGAAATTAGGATGTGTGTAGACTTTAGAAATTTAAATATAGAATTCGTCAAAGAAAATTATCCCAATTCCTTATCTAGATGAGGTCCGTACGATTATTAGTTGTTCTAATATGGTGTCCTTTTTGGATGAGTTTTCAAGCTACAATCAAGTCCTAATAGATGAATGGGATAGATTAAAAACCACCTTTACTCTAAAATTGGGTACTTTTGTTTATAGTAGGACTCCTTTTGGTCTGATCAATGTTGGAGATACATTTTAAGGATCTATGGATGACGATTTCTAAGGTCTTATTGGTACATGCACCATTATGGCTTTGGATGATATAACTATGTTTTCTAAGAATAGATCTCAACATCCACATCATTTGGAAAGAGTTTGCACATGTGTAGAAAGTATGGTATATATTTCAATCAAAACAAGATTATATTTGATATTACTAAATTAAATTTTTCGGGTCATATAATCACCAAGGTATTGCAATTTATTCCAATAGAGCTCAAATGATTCCAAAAAATTCTGTTACTAAATAGTAATAAAGAACTGAAATCATTCTTTATAAATATTAATTTTGTTAGGAAATTCATATATAGATTTGTTTATATTGTTAAATGTTTGAATGCTATGTTAAAATAGGATGAAAAGTTGAATTAAATATTTAATACAAAGATACATTTAAAAAAATAAAGACTGCCATCATGCATGCTTGTATTCTTACAAGTCTTTATTTCAATCAATATTTTTACATTTATTATTTTACATCAAATCATATTATTGTAGAAGTGTTAACAAAAAGAAGAGGTTATAAAAGAATTATTTTGCTTTCATGAGCATAAATTTGATGGTTCTAAGTTAAATTACCTAGTTTTGGATAAACATGCTTATGCTTTTGTCAAAGTAGTAAATAATTTTAGACATTATATCTTGAGAAACAAGGTGCATATAATGGTACTTGATCTAATAGTGAAGTAAATGGTTGTACAAAATGAATTAGGAGAAAAAGATACAAGTGGATGTTGAATTTGTAAGAGTTTGATTTGGTGATTGAATCAACCAATATATTCAAAGAACATGTGTTGGTTAAAACTATTGCTCAAATAGATCCACATATTACTAATTTCCAAGTTGATTATTCCACACTCACTCAAGATACATAGTAGAATCACATTATCCTTTTTTATTTTATACGGTTATTTCCTGCTAAATTAAATAGAGTACAAAAAGAGATTAAAATGTCAAGGAAATGTAACACATGCAAAAAAAGGAGTTATTTATAGGAGGAATCACCATGAAATCTATCTCATATGTGCATCTAGAGAAGAAGAAAGGAATATTATATATCCAATTTTCATAAAAAGTTATAAACTAGCCATTATCCAAGAGATTATAATGCTCACAACATAATCAAAGTAGGATATTTACGCACAATATTCAAGGATACCCAAAATCATGTAAGAACATGCCATAAATGCCAATTTTTATTCGAAAGAAAAAACCACAATATCTCTACAACCAACCATTGAAGGAAGAACCTTTTCTTAGTGGGGACTAGATAACATAGGGGTCATCAATTTAAATTATTTAATGAACCAAAAGTTATAAGTGCAGATTTTAGTAGGTGCGTTGCTCATGGAAAATTGAGTAGAAAGAACAATCCTAATTTCATTCCATTCTAAAAGATTATCCTTGTGAACCACCCGCCAACGCATTGCTGTCCCACACAAGGTATATGCTAGCATATTCCGTCTCTCCAACTGGTCTATCCACTGTTCCTCCATGGCACACAAAATACCATAGGGTCTCCTTCTCCAGTGTATCAAGGTACCAAGTTGTTACTTATTCTCTTGATACAATGAGGTCTATTGTTCCATGCAAATGTGCTTCTTACTTCATGCCCTACCAACTCATAAGTACTATGAGCCCAATTATCACAAGAAACACTTGTAGTATCACTAATAGACTATGCATCTTCCCACTGAAGGATTCCTTCTTTAGATGGATCGAGAACTTCTGGGTCCTGGATGGTGCATACATAAATCCTATTCAGATCTTCCTCACTCAAAGGATCAACATAGGGCACAAATTTTCCATCTGTTAAAGGGATAATAACTCTTTCCTCCTTGTTTTCAAAACTAATATAACCCTTGTTGAACTAAAGATCAGCATTATTTTTATAGCACCAAGGGTGCCCAAGTAGAGTTGGGAAGCTATCTCTCCTCTGCAAGCACTAAAACCTCAAAATCCCTAGTGAACTTGGCTCCTGTATAGTAATGGATGCATATTTTAAAAATCTGATGGGAGTGGCCTTAGTTCGGTTAGCCATGAACAATACATTCAAGGATGGTTGTAATGGAGGCCTCCCCATCTGTACCCATGCATCTAAAGTAAGAACATTGACTTCCATGCCTATATCAATCAATATATTACTCAAAAGCCATCCATCCACAACAACATTTAGAGTGATTTCCTTTTCATAGTCTAAGCTATGAGGGGAATATTTACATGCAGGATCTGCCATCCTATCTCAATACTTGTGCACGGAATATTTCCCTTTAGCCAATTACCTAATGAAGGAATGATATTCTATGGCACAAAATTTAACACACTTCCTTCAATTCATCAATATCATATTGCACCATCTCTACTATTTATTTTGATCCATCTTCTATGATTTCTCCTTTAAATAATGTATTTCACCTTGAAGATTTTTAAGTACCTCCATGGTTTCCTAATACACCTCATTTTGATGGACATGATTTGGGTATCCCGCATGTAGAAACTCCTATTTAGTGATGGTAGGCTTCTACCGCATTGCTTCTTTGGCATGTGCTTTGCATTAGTGCATGTAGTGATCTTTACAGAAATACCTTAGATTCTGGTTCCAACTTAGGAATCCAATGATTTTCCACAACGCGCTATATTCTAACCATCTTGACGCCTTTGTTTTCTTGTTTATTCTACTTACTAAGATGTTCATATAAGTCCGGGCATTCCTCGAGCTATGATTCTTTCTAGAGAAGGAATAAGTAATAATCGAGGACATTAGCACTGTAGTGGTCGGGAGATCTGCATGTATAACATGTTCCTCGAGGAAACTCTCCCCATCCACCATGAAGGCCTCATCCTTGAATCCACCACAGTATCCTTGACCTTTGCCACATCCTCCTTCAAAACTCCCTTAATTCCGATCATAGTGCACTTGATTATGATCCAAATCATGATGCTCATTCTTACCTTTAGAGTTATCTGAGACTCTTGTCTGGTGCACACCAGTATCTATAGCATCATGAATATGACCAATCATCAGGCAATCTTCTATATCGTGAGTCGTGGACCTATAAATTTTGTAGTTTCAAGAGACATTCTTCCTTATTGCGCATTGCAATAATGGGTAGTGGCTAGCATCATGGTTCAAATGAAATATCTCACAGTCGAGTAATAATTAATGCACTAATATGTGGGGAAAAATATCCTTGGTCTTTCCTTCCACTTCACAATTTGTACACCAAATCCCCATACGCGTCTCATGTGTTGAGTTTGCCGATAGTTTCTCTAACTGCTTTGCCATAGCTACAATATGTGCTTCCAAGAATGGGATGACCCCAGTGTCTATACTTTTGACTGCCTCAATGCATAAAGTTACTTCAAGTGCTTCACATGGATTAGTGTATGTCTTATGTGATAGATCCCTTCTAAAAGATGTAATCAGACCTCCAACGAACCATTGTGCATGCGGCTTGCATGAATATCATAAGAAAGCTTAAATAAAAGCATTTGAAATGGGTATCATACTCTTTGACACTCTCAGTAGTACCTTTCTTAATATCCTTGAGTGCACTTATACTCTTCTACTTGAAATTAGGGATGTGAAACTCTTTACAAAAATCATCTTTTAATGCTACATAATCTACACAAGTCGATCAAGGTCAAACTTTCTGCGTATTAGTTGTGTGTGCGTCCTTATAACGAAGTAGTAAATTGACTTGCCCGCACTTAGAAGCCATGATTCCCTTTGTGTGCCATCATATTTCACACATGTGCATGTGTTCAACAACATCTTCTATGCCCCTATATTCTAGAAGATGAAGAGACATCTCCATGTAAATATTTTGGGGTTGGTGTAGACCTTTCCCACCTAATCCAAAACCTCATGTGTTTCCTCTACCTCTAGAACCACCAGATCCACTAGAACTAGAACCACCTATACCTCATGATCCTCTACCTATAGCTAGAGATGGACTAGAAAATGTAATTTCTTGTGTCCCAATAGTAGTTTGAACTTGAACCCCTATAGTCTGTGAAGTGTTACCATTCCTATAAGCGAGTCCAAAATTTTACGCGCTTGAATTCTATGCAGATGATGCACCTGAAAAGGTACCTCCAAACAAAAACAAAGATGTTTTCCCTACCATTGATGTACCTGCTATGTGAATTACTCCTGCTCTCCAACTGCCTAAATTAGCTTGCTGACTATTTGTTGTACTAGATCTTTGGAAAATAAATCACAAGGACGAGATTACGAGGTAGATTTAGATGCGCACCTACGGCCCAAAGTCGTCTATGTTGGTGCACTTCTACGTGAGGTGGATGGGGGTTCCTTGTCATGATTTCCCAAAAGGGGAGTTTATGATGCTCGGCTCTACACCTTCTGTGTGAGCTTCAAATCCTTCATGATCCATCTCTCTCCTTAACACCATTTTCTTTACAACATCTCGCTACTTCTCTATCTCCTCTCGCGCACCTCATTATACTTAAGACACCTTTCTCTCTCTCTCGCCTTTCCACCTCTAGGTCTACCATCTTTCACCAAATCTGCTCCTACCCCCACACATGGTGGGGTTTAGTTAGCCATCAGTTTGCTTTCCAAGTTCAAGGTTACCATCAAGATTTTAATCACTAGTGGAATGCCTTGTAGGTAAGTTCCAGTGGGATATTGTAAACATTTTAATTCTGCTACCTCTTGTCAAGAATAAGTGGAAATTGAGTACTCCATAATATAGTTGTTCAAAACACCATAAAACTAAGTATCCACAATGCGTTTCTAAATCGATCAGCATCATAGAGAGCCTAAAATTATTCTTGCATCTAAAAAGTGTGTGATACATACAATCCCTTTAAGATGCATAAGAAACCAACAACCCATAGAGTTCTACCAAGAAAATAACTAAGAATCTCTCTTACAAACCTGTCATACAAATTCTATTCCACCCATGCGCATGCATTAAACTCATATCCAATGCTGAACCTCCATGCGTATTCTTCTTCTAGATCTTGTATCCACTCCTCAACACTTGCTAGAGTCAACCGGTATGTCTTCATCATGAACCATCCTAAAAACAATTGAAAAAGAGGTCCCAAAAATGAAACCAATGATGCAGCCTAGAATTTACCAGAAATAACCCAGCGGCGTTGGCACATCACTCAACCTAGATTGAGCACTCACCTAAAGCACGCAAAGGTACTAGGCCCCTCTTTAGGGTTGCTTGTGTAGGATGTTAGCAAGATGAAGAGTTAATGTATTCAGATCCATAATTAGTATAACATTCTACAGAGCATATTCCAGATCTAAATCTAAAGAGTAATAGATTTAAGTAATAGCCACAATGAATTCTTCCATGCAATATTTAGTTGTAATCATGTTTAACACCTTGAATCAATCAATACACTCCATTATATTAAACACAATAAATACAAAAATCTTTTTACACTAATTAAGACCATAAGCTCATGCGCGAATCAGGATATGACAACATAGCTTTACAATAACCTATATCTAGTTCTTACATAGTCCTTCCATTTTACACAAACCACTTTATATTTATAAGGGTGGGGACTTGCCATTCACTACTTACATAACTCCCAAAATAGGCCACATTTTAGACACTAAAATTAGGTTACACTCCCCTTTGGTCCCTCGACAAATAAACACCCTTCATCACATTAACCTAGCCATGGCCCCCTTCACCTTGCTAACATTAATTTAATTAATCTAATTAAATTAATTCATTATCCCCACCATATTTAATATTTAAATATATTAATTTAGATAATATCCACACATGCACCTCACCTAGACACCTCATCAAGCCAACTCACCCTAAGACCTATTCTTAGTAAGTTGCCATAACTAACTAAGGCTTACCCAAACCCTAAAAATCAATACCTACATTCCCTATAACCACATTCCCGCATGCTTACAAGAAGCTCCCAGTTTAATTCGTGGGTTAGCGACACAAGATATGAGAAAATCATGAGGATCTCCCTAGTTTAGTAAACCTAGGAAATACCACTCTGATCGATGCTTTGGTTACCCCTAACCGTTCTTTGGTTAAGCTAAACGCCATTAGTCACCTTTGAACCCCTAAAACAACCTTATTTCAAAGGTTGAAAAAAGGTTGGAAAACATTGGCACATTTAAGAGAGATATCACATCTTCTGAGAACGAGTTCAGTGAGAACACACATGCAAAGGAGGAGATCAAGAATTTTTCTCTTGCACAACCATTCAACACTCACTCCAACACTAATTTGAGTCAATTAAGCAAAAAGGAATATACATGCAGCCCATGTAGAAGATTTCCAGTGTTTGGTGATCCTCAGTAGTCTTCAAACTCTCACCAACACCTCCATTCAGCACTCACAGGTGTCCAAGGCTAGAATTTGAGTAAGTAAAATGTTATACTTCTTTGGTTCATTTCATTTCATCATTATATTATCACCCTTTGTTTACCTAACCACCCATTGACCTCCTTCAATACTCACCCCTTCATATACCCATTAAAACCTCACCAAATCCCACCCACACTACCAAATACCTCATTCGACCAACCAATATCCTTTATGAAATCATAAAAGAGACCCAAAACTCATTCGGTGGCATTCCCAGCTTTTTCCACAAGAATCAAGACCGGATACACCCAACCGCCGTTGGTCACCCCTAACCGGCATTGGTCTCTGTATTTACCCCTACAACCTACAATAGTGACCTATCCACCTAATTCCATACCACCCTTACCCACCCGTGACTTACCCGAGACCTCTATCGACCTAAAGAGATCCGAGCCAGTTATTTGACCTTCGGATCCTATTCTAACCTAGCCTGTTAGATCATATCTTTCTTATTTTGTTTTAAGTGAGATACCTAAATCATTTCAAATTACAATAGGATTTACTTTATTACCTTTATTAATTTTTTTTTAAATAGTAGACTTATACCATCTAGGAAGTATCACACTTCTCGATCTAGCACATGCTAGGTAGCATTCATGCACATATTGTTTAACTCTTCTAGTGGTCTGCTGTTTTCACTATAGGTAGTTCCTCCTAGCCAAAAGGAAGCTCTCACAATCAGCTGTGGATTCGTAATTCATATACGCGCAATAACTCAACAACCAAAATTTCAACAGTATTCTCTCCTACACTGCCCGTTACCCTATCTGTTTCATCAATACTTCAAAGAAACATCTAAGAATCAGGTGAAACATTTTGGCACACTTGTGGGACCCATCCGGGTTCTTTACATTTTATTCATTCCTAGGAAAAGTTGTGTGTTTATTTTCCTTCTGAAAAGCATACACATTAATTTTCTTCCTTGGTAACCTTCTTTTTCTTTCTATTTACTCTAAAAGAAACCTTTCTTTTGGTGTACTTAAAAAGAACCATATCTTCTTGTTTTCTACATTTTAGTGAAAGAGCATCCCTCTTCCTCTTCATCTATTTGTGTCATCCAACTTCACATTTCAATTTGGGCTTGAAATCATTGCATTTCATTTTGAGTTATGCATTAGCTCACATTAATTAAGGGAAACCTATACGCTTGAAGTCATGCCCAGCCGATGGTTGACAAATGAATCATAGAAAGCACATCTCTCTCTCTCTCTCTCTCTCTCTGAGTCATACCAAATTGCACAAATTCAAAACAAATACATATTCTTAAACAACATCTTTCCGGGAACACCTATCAACGATCGCACCGATTTGATGATTGCTAGGTACTCCCCACCACCGCTCTATTGAGTCATACTTCAAAGTGAAGCCTCGCCCCACCAAAACATACCGAAACCTCATCTTTAGATCTCCTTCTTCATAGGAAGCCATCCTCACAAAAAAATCTATTCTATAGTTCATGAGTTAGTCCTTAAATAGCATAAGCTAAACAAACATAATAGAAAAGGCACTCTTAGGTCATTTTTTTAGTGTTTTTCTTGGCTTGCATTTTGAGGTGAGAGGTCACATTCTTCATTTTTCTTGTTCATCCTTGCACGCTCCTCATCACAACTGGTGTATTCTGGCTTCACCGAGTGTGCTTGGACCATATTCTCATCATTCTCAGAATTCTAGGTGTGATACCACATCAGATTTTAATTCACAACCACTGTTCTATCATCACTGTTTCAATTTCATAGTGACCAGTGTGAGTCTAGCGACCATTTTCAGTTACCCTCTTACCATTGTCATTATACCCAACCGATGTTGTTTCATGGTCCTTTTGTTAAAATAATCAAAGGGACATTTATTCATCTTCATCCTTGCTATTTATTCATCTTCTTCCACTTTTCATAGTCCCTATCATTGCTATCATTCCCACTGACCTTGTAAACCCTCATCGATTTGGCATAACTCTCGCATTTGTCCTTATACCTTGTTTTTTTCCATTTTCTACAATGACCAAAAGTGGTTACCCCTAACTGGTGTTGGTTTTCCTAATCGGCATCGGTTAGCCTGTTTCACTTTCTAACCAACATTTGGTACCTAATCCACTTTTTACCATCAGATTCACTTGTTCCTGCTGTTTTTTTTTGTCATTTACAGAGAAGCAACCCTACCTAATTAATACTAGTTCACATGGTGCTGACCCAAGACAAGCAAGTGCACTCATATTTCACGCCAGTTGTCAACCACTCCCACCTAGTCCTTCACCACCTTCCATTTTATCACCAGCCATGGATCCTATCCAACCTATCACTATCACTACCAGAGATGAGGAGTTTACATGACTCCTTGACCAAAACCCTACCGCTTTATAGTTTTACCTTTCCCACTCATCCACTTGAGATGCCTCACGTTAGTTAATATATGACATGCCCGTATCTATCCCCCGACTCTCGCTCCCACTCTGCATTGGCCCCATCTCGGCTCTCTGCAGGCGCCCGCATCTACCTTACCCCCAGTCGTTTCATAGCTAGGTCCTATACCCGCTATGACTACCACGTCTGCCACCTCTGTGGCACCCGCCACATCCACCATACCCTCAATAACTACCAAAAACACAACCTCATCTTGCCCTAATGTCTTGCACATACCCATAGCTACACTACACCTCTCCGGTGTCGGTGACCCATACCCCTTTTCAGAACGTGGTACTTTCCATTCCACAATCATTAGCCCCTATAGCTACTAGGGTTACCACAACCCTTCCACCTCCATATACGTACTATCAATAGTCTCCTATTTTCATCTACTATTCACTCTAGATACGTACCCCCTATTTCACTACCTTCATCTCAATCAACCTACATGGAAACACCATATACTAGAATGCCACCCCATTATATGTCCAAAACCAACCCTCTCACGCTATGGGAGGTGCCCAATCATCGCAACCTAACCAACGACCTAATCAAATTGATGTTGGACAAGATGCAAACATTGGAGGCATTGGTTTTCGGCTCCACAACACTCTCACCTACGACGAGATTTGTAATGAGCCTATCCACCCATCCATTCCTATCGCCCATATCCCATGCATTGGGAGATGCCTAAATTCAACCTGTTTCAATAGCAAGGAAGACTCGCAAGCAGCATTTGTGGTCTTTCAAACAAGGTGTTACCTTATCACTCACAATGATGCTTTGCTATTGAGGACCTTTCCCATGTCTCTGACTGGGCCTGCGTTAGATTGGTTTAGTGGGTTACCTAGACACTCTATATTTTCATTTAATCAGGTAGCCCAAGCCTTCTTGGATCACTTCTCCATCAATATCGTCAAGAAGATTACCATGACTCGATCTATATTCCACGCATCAATATGAAGAAGAATCTATCACATATTTTGTCGCTCCATGGCGAGCCTAATCAACCAAATCACCTTCCAATCGCCACAAAAAACTCATCGAGCTTTTCACACGGGCTTGTGTTAGTCATATCTCACTAACCTTGCAGGTCCAAATCTTCCAAACATTCGATGAAGCATTCACCATGGCACGAAAGTTAGAATTTGAGCCATCAAGAGAAGAAAATCCAATTACACAATAAGAATTTGGCATTCAAGTGAATGATACCTCTTCTTCTTCCAAACCACAAAACAATTATTCAAAGGCTAAGGGAAACACTAATTCAAAGTGGTACTCAAGGCCGGCCTAGCTCATTTGTCAAATAAGGCTACCCCCTCATCTAATCTCTCACCCATCCAAACTTTTCAATTTAGACGAGAACAACGAAAATACACCCCAATTAAGGAACCTTATTCTTCTGTCTTAGAAAAACTTATTAAAGCAAAGCCATCACCCTTACACCTGTCAAACCACACACTAGTTTTGACCCTGCTCACCCCATGCCCACGTATGGTATAAAGAACATGACTTTGTAACTATCATCGAGTAAAGGGTTATAGTGATGGCAATTGCATCACTTTCAAAAATATTGTCCAAGAAATGCTCGAGAAAGGAAAGTTAACTATGGATAATCCCAACACCCTCCCAACCAAAACCTACACATCTTCAAGAAACCATTTCCTAATACTATGCCCCTTCATCCGATCAAACCGGTGAGACCTCAACTCATGATGGCCATACCCACGAGATCCATGCTATTTTTAGTGATGCATCCACTTTTTCCCAATTACCTCACATTCCTTCCATAGAGAAAATCCTAGCTCGAAATCCTCCTTCCGCATTGGAACCCACCGCACCTATTCCTCCACCCATCAGAGGAACACCTTTCATCCCCTTCATCACCTATGGAGGAGTCTTCCGCTAACATCGAGACCATTTCACCTTTGGCTTCTCCACTTAGAGAACCGATACCCATAGTACTTCTTCAGCCCACAGAGGAACACCTATCATCTCCTCCACCCACAGAGGAGCACCCATTATCTCCTCCATCCACAGAGGAGCACCCATTACCTCCTCCACCCATAGAGGAGCACCTATCCATTCCTCCACCTATGAGGAGCACCCATCATCTCCTCCACCCATCAAAACCCCCAGTTGAGATACCTTTGCCTCCACCTCTTAGTGAGCATTCTCCATCGCTACCCAAGAGCCTGCAGACTTACTTTCGGCTCTCTTACCCACAAAGATGAAACCTAACCAATTCCCCATCTCTAAAACAAACATTTTTACGGGAATTTGCCATTAAGTCCTCATCAACCTCACACCTAGAGCCATGCCATTCTCATGTTAGCTAATCACTTAGATTATGTGGATAGAGCCTTATTATGGGGGCACCTCTTTACTTCCGGTCTCACATAGATGCAGATGTCACTTACCGATACTTCCACTATCTACCCAATTGTATTATGACCAATCAAACCAAAGCATAATCACCTCTATCAAAAATCCTTCCACAAAACCTATCATAGCTCAAACCAATCCTTACCCATAACCCACTACATCTAAACCCAAACCCCACCTTCCTCTTCCTCACCTAAACCTATCATTACCTTAGGGGTCACCCAACCACTAGCCTTACTCATCCACCTATCAAACTAGATTTAGCTACATCCTCCAAAGTCAACACCACACCTACTCACCTAAACCAAATAACCAAGCCCATAGAACTCATACTCCAGCTCCGCTAGTCACACCTTCACCCTTTCCATCCATCTTAGGACCTCAACCTCCCAACACAGTTAAGAAACCTCCACTTGTCAATAGTAAAAACATAATAGCCCATTCCTTCCTCATAAACCTCTAACATACCTAGGTGCCCAACATGACTTACACCCATGCCTACAACATACCCATACCTCCAAACCCTTCTCTTCACTACCCACTACACTTTTTCTCTCTCTCACACCCTGCATGACCCGCATCATCTACCTTCACAATACCTCCATTATCCCCTGGGTAACTTGTCCTCTTCCCCATCTGATTTTCCTTCTAGACCTCATACACCCATATCACCTTTACCCAAGAAGGTGCAACCCAAAAAAAAACTCCATTACCCTACAATAAGGTAGTCAAAACAACCACACACCCTCCTGCCAGTTCATCCACCATATCCCTACCCAAACAGACATGACTGACCCAAGACCACACCAACACCCAAAATCATGACTCGACCTACTCCCCCTCCTGCAAGGACCATTCCTCAACAATCAACTACACCTACACCCAAACCCACTTTTACTTCCCATTGTGATCCACTAGCAGGGTCTTATGCCAAAATTTTAACCAACCTCCTTGAGACTTCTATCATCACATTACCGCCGCTCAGACCTTATGATCCTCTCAAACCCAAGCCAAAAGGGTTTGATGATACTAAAATTTGTGCCTACCATCATGTGCTAGGGCACGATGTGGAAAACTATAAGGCCTTGAAAACTGTCCTTATCAGTTGTGTCCTCCAGAAGCCAACTTTGACGATGACGACCTTCTCGATGAGGACCCTACTTCACCAACACCCCTTCCCACACTGCCCACTCAACAACCACAACCTCCACCTCCACAGCTCCTAGAGCCACCTCCAAGATTTGAAATTAACATGGTTCGCATTAGAGAACTCACCAAACCTCCACCCAAATGCCGGTGTGCTCAACTCACCTCACAAGGTTTTTCTCCTCCAGTAGGTTTTTTCCCGTCATGTCATTATACCACTCATCCTACACCTTCTCCATTTAATGACTCCCCTCAAATCAACATGATACATGTCACTACGCGTGCTCAGAAAGACAAAGGTAAAGAAAAGGAAACTAACCCACCAACCAATCCTATACCCAACATACCATCTACACCCATACCTAAAATCACTATTTGTGGCCCCATATCTCATTTCTAATGGCGTCACACATCACACCATGCTAAAATAATTACACCAATCTCCCCTCAAAATGTCCTTATATGACCTCATTCAAACCTTAATCCCATCGTCAAGCTCTCATGGAGGTTCTTCAATCTATTGAGGTTTTACCCAATGACCCTACACCCGTAGCCTCCATTATCACACCCCATCATGTAGCCTCTCTTACCAAATTACCACATTCATCTTCTCCCCATCCTAATCACCAAGTAGCCTCCCTTAGCTTCTACGAGGAAGAGATCACACCACACCAAACTGATGACCCAGACCCAACTCTCTTCATCTCTATCCACATCGATGACATATGGGTATGCCATGTGATGATTGATGGGGTGCTAGCATTAACATCATTTCATCCCATGCATTCGCTCAAATGTGCATACCTGAAAATTACATGTATAAACATCTTATCATGTTGCATTCATTCAATGATGCTATCACCTCTACACTAGGCACCGTCATCCTCCACATTTGTGTGGGCCCCGCACTATTCAGAACTATTCTACGTCTTGGAGGGGGAATTCCAATATAACTTGTTGCTTGGCAGACCTTGATTTGTGTCATGGGTTGCGTTCCTTCCACTTTGCATCGTTGTGTAAAGTTTGAGCATGAAGGGCACACCTATACTATCCCAGCTGATCCATCACCTTTCAAAACATGCAACATGCTTTACCGACCCAATGATGTGCTCATACCTATTAAAGCATCTACCTCCGTGACCACCACCACTTCACCTACACCTCCGCTTACCAATACAGTCGCTACCTCAACCACACATACCTCCTCCATTCCTACCACTGCCACAACCTCCATGGCTGACCCATCAGCCTCCCAAGCCGTTAACCCCACCTCGCGTCGACCTTCGACACTTCATCCATTCCAGCTACCTACATACCAACCACCGATCCCTTGGAAGGTGTTTTTCAACACCTCACTCTGGGGGAATACCACCTATATAGTGTCAACACATTCCTTACTCCACAAGAATATGGAAATCCTTCACCAACACCCACGTTATGATCACCGTATAGGAGAATGTCTCTGTATGGTCCTCCTCACCTTCGTACTAGTCTCACCTATGGGGGACTTGATACTACCACTTACACACCCGAACCAATGTCACAAACCCGCCCATTTTCAGCTGACTTCCAATCATTCACTAATCACCATTTCACCCACACCTTTCTACACCGATGTGCATGGAAGGGTTTTGGTTTTGGATTTTACGAGCAAGGCCACCATACCGTTATTCCATGTACCACCCGAAAACATAACGACCATAGTGGTATCGGCTTTCCGAACCACCTACCAAACAGCCCGCATTGAACTCATTAAGGACATCAACCCTTCTCCACCTTCTTCACCCGCTCCACCTTCATTGCCACCTCACCGACGGAGTCGATGGATCCTGAATCTATCCCTCCTAACTTTTTTTTTCATAAACACCATTTCCTTGGGACCTCGACTTATCAACGTGAGGGTGAGGCCCCTTCCAATCTTCCCTTCATATATCTTGAAATGATAGATGATGATACACCTTTAATTAATGTTGTTTAATGTCGGGATGATGAATCTATACTCACCTACCTTGGTGCATTAGACTTATATATTCATTGGTCGTTACCTCTCCGAGATGTAAACCAAGTCAAATGAATCAACTATTGAGATCAACATTCATACTCGGGATGACCGCACATCCTAAAGATCTGTCAATCTTTAGATGCTATTGAATAGGAAAACATCACTTCTTTTTCAAATATCATAACCATGCTTTCGCTTGGTCTTATGCAGACATGCCTGGTATTGACCCCACCATAGTGGTCCATAATATCGTCATTGTTCCCGATGCCAAACCCATCAAACAAAAGCTGAGGAAAATACACCCACGCATTTCCCTTCTCGTCAAAGAAGAACTTTAGCACCTTCTTTCTGTTTCCTTCATCTTACCCATTGATTATCCTCGTTGGATTTATAACATTGTCCCTATCACTAAAGTGATAGGGGGATTCCACATTTACATGGACTTTCATGACCTCAACCTAGCCTGCCTGAAAGACGACTTTCCTTACCCGGTATTGACCAACTGGTTGACCTTACCGCTGGCCACGAGATGCTATCACTCATGGATGGATTCTCGGGTTATAACCAAATATTTCTTGCCCCAAAAGATCAACACAAAACCATGTTCATCACCCCTTGGGGGACCTTCTACTATCGAGTCATGCCTTTTGGCATTAAAAATGTTGGTGCCACATATCAGTGGGCTATGAATTACATCTTCCATGATATCATGCATCATATATTGGAAGATTATGTGGATGATCTCCTAACCAAATCTAAACACCACTCGAGCACCTTGTCGTCCTCAAAACCATTTTTGACCGCCTCATTAAATATTGTGTTCACCTTTAGCCAAAGAAGTGCATCTTTGTGGTCCTCTTAGGAAAGCTCCTAGGATTTATCATTTCCCTATGTGGTATAGAAGTTGACCCTGCTAAATTCAAGGCCATTATAGACATGCCTCCACTCACTAACCTAAAACAAATCCGTATCCTACAAGGTAAGTTGTAGTCTATTTGCCATTTCATTTCACAATTATTTGATCGATGTCAACCATTTCATTATCTTCTCAAGAAGGATGTCTCCTTTAAATGGGATGATGAATGTCACAAAGCTTTTGAGGCCTTAAAACAATACCTTCTCCAACCACCCATACTCATTCTACCTAAAGATGATCAACCTTTTTACCTATACATCTAAGCTACCGATCACTCCTTGGGAGCCATGCTCGCTCATCGTGATGAACAACAAAGGGAGCAGGCGGTTTATTACATAAGTCATACTCTTTTGGACTACGAAACCTGATACAACCATCCTGAGAAACTTTTCTTAGCCTTAGTTTTCGTTGCCACCAAACTGTCATTACCTACTTAACCACAAAACCTATGTTGTGACCAACACCGACCCCTTACACTTCATGTATGCCAAACCTTATCAAAATCAGCATGCTGCACGATGGCTTATGCTTTTAGTTGACCTCAACCTCAAATTCATCCACCAAAAGTCCATCAAGGGCTAAGATATCACTAACCAATTGGTTGACACACATATTTTGGGGATCAAGCTTCAAATTTTGACTTTCTAGATGAGTCAATTATAACTCTTTCCTTGGATCAACCCCTTACCAAATAACACTCTTCTTCGATGGTTTAAAGTGTCAACACGGGGTGGGGCTGGTGTCATCCTCATTTTTCTTGATGGTGAACCCATGCCTTTGTATTTTAAATTAGATTTCGATTTTACAAAGAACATTTCCAAATATGAAGTGCTTGTATTAGGTCTCCAAGGCACTTATGCCCTAGATGTCAAATCAATCAACATCTTTGGTGATTCTCAATTGGTCGTAAACCAAGTCAATGATCTATACCAATGTTGTAACGAGATACTTCAAAAGTATAAACATCATGTAGACATACTTTTACCACCTTTGATCACTGTTACACCCTTCAAACCGTCCCATGTTCAACTAACAAATTTGTAGATACCATGGCCTGCTTGGCTTCCCAAATACCTACTTCGCTTGCCGATTCTAAAATATTTGTCACCATACAATGACTCAATCACCTTCTTATTTATTCAGGCGAGGTTTACCATATCATAATCACTACCTTGGACCGAGTGACCTTTGGTACAAACAATACTCCAACTATCTTTCTCTCTCCATCTTACCTCTTGATCTCACCCGTAATGGACAATGTGCCTTCCTTAAAAAATTATCTCCTTACGTCATCATGGGGGGCCTCCTCTATAAGTACGGATTTGATGGTATTCTCTTACGATGCCTCACAAGTTGTGAAATTCCTTATACCATTAAGGAAGTTCATGACGACATATGTGGAGGTCACTTCAGTGGGCTTATTGTTGCTAAGCGTATTCTTCACCTAGGCTATTACTGGCCAACCCTTAACCATGATTGTTGCGACTACATCAAACGTTGTGTAAAATTCCAACAACATTCCAATCTTCATCATACACCCAATCATGCCTTACAGTCACCCGTGACCTTTGGCCCTTCTCTCAATGGGGTTTGGATCTTGTCGGAGAAATCAATCCCCATTCTTCCCAACACCATCAATGGATCATCACTACTACCGAATACTATATAAAATGGGTGAAAGTCATACCACTCATCTCCACGAAAGCTAAGAAAATATGTGAGTTCATTAACCACCACATCATTTGTCGCTTTGGTGTTCCTCATCACCTCATCAATGACAATGGAAAACAATTCAAAAACAAAACATTACAAAAACTTTATGACGCCTTCGACATTTAGCTTAGTTTCTCATCACCTTATTACCAACAAACCAATGGCCAAGCCAAATCCACTAACAAAACCCTAAACAAAATTCTTACGAAAGTGGTTAATGATACTCGGAAGGATTGACATATGCACATTCCTTTTTCCCTATGGGCATATCGCACTAGTATTCGCACTTCCACTTTTACTACACCATTTTCTTTGGTCTACGGCATGAGGAGGTTGTTCGCCTCTGAAGTTTAGATTCCCTCACTCGTATTTCTCTCCGTGACATGATTAATGATGATGAATTTCATTAGGACCATTTGGCAAATCTTGAGTTATTAGATGAACGCCGCGTCTAAATGCTCTTGATCACCTTCAAGTTTACAAAAACGTATCAAACGTGCCTACGACAAACGTGTTCATGAACACACCTTCCAAGTCAGTGACCTTGTCCGAAAGAAAATCAACACATAACCAAAGTAAAAAAGTAAATGGGAAAATTTTTCTACTAATTAGCTTGGACCATACATTGTGACTCATACTTATGGATCAGGTGCTTATCATTTATCTTCACTTGATGGTAAACCCGAACTGAGCCCATTAACGCCTTATATCTTCGACCATTCTATTGTTGACTTGTACTCCTACCTAACCTTTTGTCTCTTCCCATGCTCATCCCTTGAGCACTATCCACTTCATATACCTCACCAATGATTAAATAAGAATCATGTGATTACCCGTCACTTGTTATCTTCTCTTGAATATGTGTACCAAGCGCCGCACATAGCATGATTCTCATGGATAATTTTTGTCTACCTTTAGATGAGATCCCATGGTCATTTCACCTTGCCTTTTACATGAGAGTCCTATTCTCCACCTTTGTCTTGTCCATGACTTCAAAGCCCTCACGAGGGATATAACTCCTTGAGTCAAACTTCCACTCAACAGATGACTCCCTCAAAAGGACATCTTCCTCTTGACAATTACTGCTATAAATAGACTGTTCCCTCGAAGGACAACTATGTAAAGCTCTTAAAAAAAGAGCAATGAAGCTTCTCGCATCGATCAAATTCATGAAGACCTCAAGGAGTTAAATTTTATTCATCCCATATAGAATTCTCACATCGTTTATTCTATCTCAAATACAAGTCAAAACAAAAAACCTTTTAGTCATGGACTTGCCCATTGTGACCTCGGATCTCTTGCCCGAAGTGCATGCTACCTCATACCATATAAAAATTAACTACCTTTCACCCTTATTACCATTCCCACTCCATTTCCCTCTTGCCTCAAGGGACTTATTGGCACTTAGACATTTGGTGATCATGTGACTACTTTTCACCATAGAGCAATCAATCATGCAATTTCTTTCAAGTCTTACATTCATCACCTCCTCCATGGTGTGATCTACTTGGTATAATCCTAACCAATCAGGTGGCTTTATTGCCCCCTCTTATCTTTTAACCATCTTTGTTTACGTTTTGATTACCTTATACATGACTTGGTCCTCAATACTTACCTTTGGGGTAATATTCTTCTTTAAGTAACAATCGAACCCACCTACATCACTTTACCTATAATCCACCCTAACCTAAAATACCTATAACCCACACCATGCCTAAAACCTACTAACTCCTTTTTATACCTCCTCATATTCTTCCCTAGCTTATGGGAGAACTACATCGGTCTGAGGCCCCTTTTCACTGGGGCTATGTAGGTAGAACTTCGAGGGCATGGGGCCCTTGGAGGTTAGCTCGACCATCATCGTCACCACCTTCCTTACCTTTTCCCATTCACACCCATTCACCTCTCGCCATTTGCTACCTATTCCAGTCACATCCTACTCTAGTTAGTTGCCAATTTATCATCAAATAAGTGGAAATTAATACATCTTTACAACATTCATTTCATCACATTTACCACAATCATACATCATACCAACATGATCCATATTACCATACATAGCACAAATTCAACCACAACATTTCCATATCATCATTTTTCTTTGCCATCATAGCAAATGCCTGAGAAATCAACTCAGCCATAACACCAACTTGACTTAACCATGCCTATGACCCAACTCCACCATGCCTAACACCAACCTGACTCAACCATGCCTATGACCTGACTTGATCCATGCCTAAACTGACTTGACTCGATCCATGCCTAAACCAACTTGACTCCATCATGCCTAACTCACCTAATTTCTGTCCATATCAAAACAATAAAACAAAAATCTCATCAACACACCAATAAATTTTAAATATCATCACAACATCAATAAATCAAGAAATATCATGTATCTCATCATATAAATAAATGTGTATCTCAATACAATATACATGGCTATCTCATCATGTCCATCATCTAAAAATTGTCAGCACGCAGGCCGATACAAAATACAAAATGTCATCGGCACGCAGGCCGGTATCATATACAATAAAATAATGAAATAATACAAAATCTCTTTGGCGCGTAGGATGGTATATATACAAAAATATCTCATACATTCTCACTGTCTTCGGCACACAGGCCGGTATGTGATAAAAAATACAACTATCTCTCAACACGCAGGCCGGTATGTATCACAAAAATGACTATCATACATCAAATGTCAAAGCCTCATATCAGGCATCTCGATGGATATCCTCCATCTTCATACTTGCCTATACCCTCTACCTCCACGGGTCCATGCTTGACACCTCAATGGAGCTAGTCTCCGTGCACCTTTGGTAGCCTATCTGCTCTAGCCTCGGAGCTCGATGGCCCCCTGTACTCTCCACATAGTGAGTGTGGGATCTTATCCTCTCACTTGGATGCCTGCTTTGTGTATTGTACTCAACATAAGATATGAAGTCTATCTTGTTCGCCATCGCCTGGTCCTAGTAGTATCTAGCCTCAACTAGGGCATTTCGTAACTTGGATATAGGCATGGTTTGTGGTGGTCCCATAGGTCTCGACCCCGTACTTGTCTGTAGGACCTTGTCCGCTCCTACTTGTGAATCGGGACCCGGTCTCGGTGCTGTGGTGGTGACCCCCGCCCTTGTTCCTATATCACGGGCTGTAAGACCCCAATCGTGCCTAGGATGTGGCCAACTAGCCTCGTGTAAACCTACCACCTGAGCTTGTAAGGCCGCCACGTGACCATTACCCTCCTCTCCATCTCCATCTCCTCTACCCTGACCATCTAGGCCTACTGATGCCAGCCACTGTACATGTAGGTCTACTACCTCTACCTCTGAGCTCTCCAGCTATGTCTACAATATACCCAACTAGGTAATCAGAGTAGCCATTTGCCTTTGTAGGGTGTCTCTCTGCACCGTGATGGTGGCTAGATCTGGCTGCCCTGGTCTGGGTGGTATGGCTTGTAAATGAGCTGCCCACCACTGTCTATACCTATCTCTGTGCACCTGGTGTCATCTATCCACCGGTGCACTGCCTACTCCTCATGCCCTATGGGCACTTTAGGCTGTGGTAGAGGTAAGGGCCTCTCCACGTCATCTCTCAGTACTGTGGGAAGGGCAGAGGTACGTCCTGTAATAGCCCAAATTACCGTTGGACTCTATCCACTGGGATCATCTCATGCTCCCCAGCACGGTGACCCTATATCCATCTCACCAGCTGGAGCTTAGCTAGCTCCTCATGCATATGCCTATATGAGGGGAATCCCACATACGGCCTCCAGATAATGTCCACTCCGGATAACCCCTCCAATAACCATTAGAAATAGGCCACATCATGTGTGGGCCTCTCAGATCTCCACTCTCTAATAGCCAACACCCATCTCCTATACCCCACCCACACAAATATCGGTGGGAATGCATCTACTCGGGGCATCCCTATAGGCCGCACACAAACTATGTGCTCATAAGCCCAGTAGTGTAGTAAAAATGTACAACACAGGCTGAACCCTGCAGCAAGCCCATATGCCCACAACTCCCTATATAGCTGCACCAAGAATGTTGGTGCCCAAGAAAAGTGGGTCTCATCTACCATCATGTCGTGGAGTACCCCCATCAGTGATCGGGAAAATGTCCACCCTTTGCATCTGGTAGTGCAAAGCAACACACTGCCTCCATCAAAAGAACCACTAGCCTCATCTCCTCCGGATGGGCTAGGTACATCTCTCCATATTGAATGTTGGCACTGTGGAATGTCAGCTTGGCCATCCCCTCTCCAAAAATTCAGCATCAGCTCCTCTGAGGCCTCGGAGGAGATAGAATAGACCTGTGTACCCAATATGGGAAACCGTAGAATCTGGAACACATCCTCCAGGGTGACAGTGATCTCACCCATTGGCAAGTGGAATGTGTTGGTCATGGAATCCCATCTATTGATGAGTACGACCATCAAACAGGGCTACCAGACTACATGCCAATGGCGATGAAGCTTACTCAAGCCCCACAACCTCCACATACCTGTAGCTCCTTAGGGGTCACTGCACCATACACTGTCACAAGTAGGGGCTGAACCCTATCCCGCATATGTAGTTGAGCTCTCCCCTGTATCCAATACAAAAAAAACATTAACTACATTTACCATACCCATACTCACCTACTATCGTTTTCCTGTACCCTATTTTCACCCTACCCATCTCAACCACCTAGCCCACATCAATTTTTATCCTTTATCACCCAAAACCTATCCAGTGCCGGTTCCCTTTAACCAACCCCAGTCACCCCTTAACCGGCATCGGTCACTTACTTTGTGACCGATATCGATTCGCAACCACACCGACGCCACCACACTTGACCAATGCGGTGGATCATGGTAACAATCTACAATCCCCAAACCCCCCTTTCTCAAAACCTCCCCCTTGCCCCTTTTCCCACCTAAAATGACCTAAAATACCCTTACACCTCAACCTAGAGCCCGTATCCCATTTATTACCCCCATTCCTCTTTTTACCCACTTTTCCCCCCATTCCCAAATTTAATCTTTTCTCCACCCACAAAAACAAAAAACAACCAAAAACTACAAAACCAATTTACTAATCACCTAATCTATCTAACCAACTACACCTAGAGTTGGATGCTTACCTCATCATGCTACCTTCGTCTCGGTGGAATGTCTGGCTTCTTACACCGATGGCCCATCCGATCCCTCTCTAGCCTCTACCATCACCAAATCACTACCCGTAACCTCTACCCAATCAAATCCCTCACACTGATCCTGTGGACCCACTTCTCACCAACCAATCACCCATCGTTCAAACCGCCAACTCAATGCTCCATTCCATCTAGACACTTTTCTCTCTTTTCTCTCTCTCTTTTTGTTTTCTCAATTAGCTAAATGACAAATGAATAAAAAAAACATGGATTTTTTGTTTTTATAACAAACCCGACCTAACCGATGTCGGTTACCCTTGACCGACATCGGTCGCATGCCCTACCTTACATTGGTCGGTTAACCTATACCGACAAGCGTCTGTTACCCATTGACCGACATTGGTCACCCTATCTTGCACACAACCCACCATTTTACCCTATTACCCCACCTATCCCTCCTTTTTTACCTCACCCAACCTTCACCTTGATCATTTACCCCACCCCACCTTTACCCAAACCATTTACCTCACCTTCCTGACCTCATCATTTACTACCTCCCTTTGTCCTCCTTTGGGGACTCATTATTTTACCTCTACCTTGGCCTTACCCATGCCGTGACCTAGATATTTGGACTGGACCATTCTTTAGTGACCTTTGACCTCATGTGTTTGCTATACCTTATGCACTGTTACTTGTGTTGATTGACCTAATGACCTTACCTAGCCTATTTCCATGACCGTTTATCCTAACCCTACCTTTGGTGTACCGGAATATACCTAAACGTTCTGCACCTAACCTGCATCGTGTTTCCTAACCATATCCTATACCTTGGATACCGGAATCACTTCCACCTTGTTTGGATAAACCTATCGACCTTAGACGATGTAGAGTTTTCCTACTCTTCAACTTGGTAGTGTATCTGCAGTTTATATGTGTGCGTGCATTTGACTATTGCTACCTTTGACCCTAGCCCATTACCTAGATTTCCCACATATACCATTAACCCTCTTTTCCCCCGTTCCCCACCTTCCCCTTTCTCACATTTACCTTTTATCAAACCACTCACCGATTCTACCTTTGGCCTCGTCAGTTCTTGGTTTGAGGGGGATCACCTTCACCCACACATGGGGCAACCACATATTATTTTTGTTAGCATCGCTTACCAATACAAGCTATGCAACAAAAAGGGGCAAAATGTAGACACTAAAATTAGGTTACACTCCCCTTTGGTCCCTCGACAAATAAACACCCTTCATCACATTAACCTAGTCATGGCCCCCTTCACCTCACTAATATTAATTTAATTAATGTAATTAAATTAATTAATTATACCCATTGTATTTATTATTTAAATATCTTAATTTAGATAATATCCACACATGCACCTCACCTAGACACCTCATCAAGCCAACTCACCCTAAGACCTATTCTTAGTAAGTTGCCATAACTAACTAAGACTTACCCAAACCCTAAAAATCAATGCCTACATTCCCTCTAACCACATTCTCGCATGCTTACAAGAAGCTCCCAGTTTAATCCATGGGTTAACGACACGAGATCTCGAGAAAATCACGAGGATCTCCCTAGTTTAGTAAACCTAGGAAATACCACCTTGATCGATGCGGTTACCCCTAAACCATTGTTGGTTAAGTGGAACCACCACCAGTCAGTCACCTTTGAACCCCTAAAACAACCTTATTTCAAAGGTTGACAAAAAGTTTGGAAAACATTGGCACATTTCAGAGAGATATCACATCTTCTGAGAATGAGTTCAGCGAGAACACACATGCAAAGGAGGAGATCAAGCATTTTTCTCTTGCACAACCATCCAACACTCACTCTAACACGATTTGAGTCAATCAAGCAAAAAGGAATACACATGCAGCCCATGCAGAAGATTTCTAGTGTTTGGTGATCCTCAACAGTCTTCAACCTCTCACCAGCACCTCCATTCATCACTCACAGGTGTCCAAGACCAGAATTTGAGTAAGTAAAACATTATACTTCTCTGGTTCATTTCATTTCATCATTATATTATCACCCTTTGTTTACCTAACCACCCATTGACCTCCTTCAATACTCACCCCTCCATATACCCATTAAAACCTCACCAAATCCCACCCAAACTACCAAATACCTCATTCGACCAACCAAAATCCTTTGTGCAATCATAAAGGAGACCCAAAACTCATTCGGTGGCATTCCCAGTTTTCCACAGTAACCGGCACCGGTTACACCCAACCGCCATCGGTCACCCCTAACTAGCATCAGTCTCTATATTTACCCATACAACCTACAACAGTGACCTATCCACCTAATTCCATATCACCCTTACTCACCTGTGACCTACCTGAGACCTCTGTCAGACCTGCAGAGATCCAGAACCAATTATTTGACCTTCAGATCCTATTCTAACCTAGCTTGTTAGATCAGATCTTTCTTATTGTGTTTTAAGTGAGATACCTAAATCATTTCAAATTACAATAGGATTTAATTTATTACCCACATTAAATTGTTTTAAACAGTGGACTGATAGCCGTCTAGGAAGTATCACACTTCCCGGATCTAGCACACACTAGGTAGTTCACTACACATATTGTTTAACTCTTTCTGGTGGTCTTGCTTTTCATTACAGGTAGTTCCTCCTAGCCAAAAGGAAGCTCTCACAATCAGCTATGGATTCAGAAGTCATACATGCGTAACAACCCAACAACCAAAATTTCAATAGGTATTCCTCCTATGCCCATTACCCTATCTGTTTCGTCAATACTTCAAAGAAACGTCTAAGAATCAGTGAAACACACATGTTGAAAATAGCCATGCACCTTTACAATAATAGACACATGCAAGTGCGCTAACAATATATCTCTTCTGGTTAATTGGTAGTAGCATTATATTATTAGCCCGAACCCATGTAAAGCACTTGGTAGCCAATCTTCCAAAAATAGCCTATGCATGTCACGCAAGTCTTTATCTGTTTGTGTGCTCTACACACTATCTCCAAAATACCCCTGTACACGTGAAAATGGCTAAGTCCCAAATCTATCCTTGTATTTTGTGTGCTTGTCCTTCCCGATCCTTTCACACCTTTCAACGCGCTCTATTCTCATGCATGAACCTTCATGCACCTTTTTCTTAGTATCATACTTTGTTTTCTCAACAAATACCAAGGCCAACTTCTTTGATATGATGATATAGGTCAAAACTATGACAATCATTTCCCTCACTCATCAAGTAGCGAGATCAAGAATTCCCTCAATCTGAGTATCCGCCTCTTGGATACTTAGACAATCATTTTGATCAAAGATGTTATAATTTACATTGATGGGGATGGGTAGGTAAGGATTTTTGTGATATGTAGAAATCAGTTCAAAATTTTTGGTAGCCTTGGTGCCATACTTGGTCCTAAAGACCATATGAGACTAATCAAATAGACATAGATAAAATAATGGAGGTAGATCAATTATGTAGATATCTTTGGGAATAGAAAAGTTAAGGCATCCATGCAATGTGAGGCCTAGGACTTTGATAAGCCCCACGAGTTCCCACTTTGTCGAATCTAGCTATAACATCCCTTTAGAAAAAGACTCATATTTGAGGCCTAGTTGATGCAATCTACCCGGGCATCACTGAGCTACTTACACCCAAGTCAATCATGCAACTATGGACAAATGATTACCAACAATAAAAGATACATAAAAAGGAGGGTTTTGTATATTTTTCGTGGATCATTTTCCTTTTGTTATATTGCATTAGTAAGAACAACTTTGGCTTGTTCCTTGGGTGACTCACTTGGAATGGAGAAATTGGCCATAATTGCTTGCAAGAGATCCTCTCGTCCCGAAATTGCTAATGATTCTCACATTGAGATACTAACATTGATTTTATTCATATGTGCTGATGATGTTGAAGGAAGTTGAAGTATCCTTTTGCTAGACCTTACTTGGAACTAACTTTTCTTGTATTTGAGCTGCTGTGTGGCTTCCTTGCATGTTAGTAGATGAACTTGGATTATTGCCTTTTTGGAGTGTTAGAGAAAGTTGAGAAGGCCCTACATTTATTGTTTTCTCTTCTTCTATAACTATTCTATTTTATTTGGTATTAATAGTCACACTTTGAGGAGAAGTCTAGTTTATTACATAAAACTCATCTACTTTCTAATTTATGAGTGAAGTATCCTTTGGTGGCATCTCTTGAGTAACTACCTACTATTTATTTTCCTCTATGGGTACATCTTGAGAGATAAAGAAATTTTGTACCATTGAAGCTTGGTTTAAAATTCTATTGGGTCACATTTCTTGGTTGTGTGGAATATTTCAAGGGAAACACCACTCATAATATTGCACTAGATTAGTTTAAATTGGAACCAAAGCCTTGGAGGAGATTTCCACATTGGGATTATATGGTAAAAATGGCCTTGTAGAGGAAATTTATTCGATTTTGAGTAACATATTGCAATGAAGCTTTGTTTGGTTGATATGGGATTTTATTTAGTTGGTATGAAGTCTCATAAGGTATGAAACTTTGAGCTTCTTGCCTTTTTATAGATACAAACTCATTCCCAAAATTTTACAATTGTTTCATGAATTATTACAACTCGGTTGAAGTACCTAAGAAGGTGGATGATTGAATAGAAATTTGACTCATTAGAGATGGAATATGAGCTAATTCAAGAGTGTGATGGGGAAAAGATGTTGCTACTTATGGGAATATGATCATTAGAGGTTTATGAGCGAGTTTCCTAGCTTGAATGAGGCTGTTTTATGCTCTAATAGCAACTCCATATGCATAGGGTAGGGTTACACCTCCCATGGAATGAATCATGAAAAATATATCACTATTTAAAGCTCTTAAGTAGTAGAGAAACACATAATGTGGTGTAGGAATTACCATTATTGGGATTCTATCCCAAGTCTTTTGAAATATGATGTTGAAATTAATCATTTTCTCATTTGGGGATCTTTTTGTTGTGGTCAAATGCTCCACCAAAGATAAATAATCTGATTTATCCTCAAAATGATTAAAAAAGTTAGTTCCAAGCTAGTACCAATTGTGAATTTAAGTAGGTCTTAAAATATTGTACCATTGAAGTGCCTTTCCTTTGAATGATGAATCCAAAATTCTGACTACTACATCATCTTTAGTAACAAAATGGACTGAGAAAACATTGACAACATATTGGATATGATCAATTGGGGTAGTGTGGTTTTCACCAGTGAAGAAGGGAATACTTTTGAGGGTAGAAACTGGTATGTCATGTTGGGCATTAAGAGACAAAGTACTACCACCATTGAAAATGACAAAAGGTAAATTCCTTTATAGTTCCATGAAAGGTGATGTCTCCTAAATTTACACCCGGGGAAGGGGAAGGGAAATGCGGATGTACTGAGGAAGTCGGATGATGGTGGGGGACCCTCGTGAGATGTTGTCTTATAGCTAGGGAGGATCTCCCTCTGGTATCCCATCCACCCTTCTCAAGGGCATGATGGGGATGTACCTAAACAAAGGGTGTGGTTGCTATCCCTGCTACTTTTGACTCTACCTAAGTCAGGGTGAGAGGACCCAAGAATATGGTTAGGGGAGCATGGAGGTTGGGGCACGGATTCGGGTTATGTTTTGGAGGCTTTGAGAGGAATAGATAGGAACTAGGTGCAGACACTAAATATAACTTTTACTCAAAAGAGTGGTCACTAAATGCTATAACACCCAAGGACTCGATACAGAACACTAGGGGTAGTGTTGGTCCGACCAGGTAATTTCACCCCAAAGTTTTTGCAAAAGTTATATGCAAAGTCGATGATGAAGGACCTCGATTGGGGTTGAGAACACATAAGATATATGTGTTGAAAATATTTTCTCCCGAGCGGGTCGGTGGAATATAAGAAAGGCAATCTGGGACCTGCGTAATGAGTTAGGATTTTTGCTTAAAGTTATTTGAATTTTTAGTAGGGATAAGAGGTATTTCAACAAAATGGAGGAAAAGGGAAAAATATTTAAGGGAAACTTGGGGAGTTCCAGAAAACAAAATTCCAATGGATGTCTGTCCTCATTACTACATGAATACGAGTGAAGAAATGAATGAGCCTCTTGTAGGAAGTTGGTCTGCAGGGAAAGCTCCAGGAAAACCAAGATCTAAATTCCTAACAATCCAACTTAGTACACCTAAGGTAGGATCATCTCATGTAAAATCATGCTAAATAGTATGGATCAAGGGACCCCCAATAAATTACAAGTCATACCCCAAATCCCACTTAGTCCGCAGGGAGA
The DNA here is from genome assembly GCA_018340775.1 of Taxus wallichiana var. yunnanensis. Taxonomy (NCBI): domain Eukaryota; kingdom Viridiplantae; phylum Streptophyta; class Pinopsida; order Cupressales; family Taxaceae; genus Taxus; species Taxus wallichiana. The sequence continues at coordinate 342,607,955 of CM031235.1, read as the reverse complement.
TTTTTATAGGCTTCAGAAGTGAAGTTTTCCAGGTATCCCCCAGAAAATGTCAAATACTCACACCCTTCCTAGACAAGAGTTAATCAAGTGTAGGATACATTTGAAAATTGAGTTACAACCATGATTCACATAAAATTATAACAAAAATACACATATCACCTCAACCTTAACATCATTTTACAATAAAACAGAGAGATGTCATGAATCCGGATGAATTTCCAGGTGAAAACCATTAAACTTAGGAAAAGACAAGGGAAACATATATTAATGCTCTCAAAGCCCATTAATGACTGTACATATGTAATCATCTTAACATAAATTCCCAATAATTGGGTCACACAGAGAAAAAACCTTCATCACAACATAGTCTTTCATTCTGGTTAGCAGTGGCTCTAGAAATTCCCCAAAAATCTTTTCCCCCAAGAGCTTCCCGCCATTTTTTGCCCTTGCCAAGGAACCTCCTCCAATATCCACCACTAACATCTAAAACCCCTCTTACTTCTTATATATCACCTTATCTTCTTAGGTTTTTAGATTATATTCCTCAAATACTCAAACAAACTGTCATTGCCACTAACTACTAGGGGATGCCATGAAAAATACAAATGATTACTAACAAACAACCACCAATTTTGCCAATTGCCACCATGTCTTTCATACGTCATCATGACACAAACAAATATTTTCTAGGTCATGTCACATTTAATATTTAGAATTTCCACATGTGCATAAGCATAATATGGACAGAAAGGTTAATGTGATAAGAAATTCTTGAAATGTGTGGGTGTTTAATCCTTTTTACTGAGTGACACGTTCCTCATAAATAATTGATATTTATTTAAACCTCACATGTACCTATAAATCAAAATTGGATATGGAATTAATAGTGAAATGATGTTCTTTGCCACATCAGCGCCAACACCATGCCTATTTAAATAGTTTACCGGTCCTTCTATTCCATCACCTATCCTTTTGATAGTCTTATGCAAAATTTTAGAACCATTTCCTTTCCGATGTCCCCTTCCATTTCAATATTCTTAGTAATGGATTCATCTCCCTTGAGTGCAAGTCCTTCACGAGAGGAATTGTTCCACATAGGACAATTTTTTCAACTCTAAGGGTCGAACGAGGCCCTAATTTGTTATGTTTTCAGTGTGCCAAATATTATATCCAATCTCCAAGATTTCCCTCATCAGGCAGCCCTGGTGTTGTCCTTCTTGAATCGTTTGGCTGAGATGTGTCCTTCGTTGTTTTACAAACCCTGTACTTTCACCTAGTTCACCCAGAGTTCCATTTAAGTCCAAAGTCACTAAGGAATAATTGGTCTCACCACTACTTGCATGTTCAAAATGACCATTGGCACATTTTTAAGGCTTATTATGTCCCTTCCTTACTAAACCAGAGCTCCATTTTTCGTCCCAACCATAGGAACTAAAAAATGAAGGTCCATCCTTAGATTATCACACGAGCAGAAAAGAGAAGTGACTTACAGATTTAGATTCCACCATGGAAGATATCCAAGTTGTGGTTAGACTACATGCATTTCAATCCAAGAAGAGGCATGCCCTCCATGATGCTAAAATTTGTAATGTGACCTGAATTCTAGAGGCTCATGTAACAAGAGGCCGACACACCAAAGCATATGAAAGGGGAGGGCTTAGTATGTGTGAATGGGTGAACTCACTGCGTGGAGGAAGGAGCTAGTTAACATTCTAAATGGGCAAAGAATGAGTATCCTTGAGTTGCATGAGAAAGGGATGTCGAGGGGTCTAATAGGAGACATACAATTCATCTTTAGTGTCATAGCCCATGAGGACTTCATTCGGCGTCGTGACCAGTTCTTGAAGGGTGCCCCAAATGTGACTGAAGTAATGGAAGTTTGATATACATGCCACTATATTATATGTATCGAAATGAATATTGTTTTTTCTTATTTTTCTCGTACAACTATATAGTAGAGGGTTGGGAGCCCTTGAATACAACCCCAATTTTGTTACTACAAATGTTGCTATGAGTTCAGCATACGATGGAAAAGTGACATGCGAGGATGGGAATCTACAAGTGACTCTTCCTCACACCCAACCTCCCGAGGTTGTGCCGAGACAGCTGGTGGGGATGGAATACACACGGGATGTAGATAAGATAGTTAGGTAATCTTATGTCTTCAACACGCAATAATGGGATCTACGAATCTAAGACAAAGAAGGCCCTCTTAATCTAGGTGGTGTGATAGATCGTTTGGTGAGGATAGCTTCTCGAAGGCTCCAATCAATATCGAGCTCTGCCGTGATCCGATCTATGGGTTGTGGGATACGTGGAAGATAACCTGTGGGTGCTTTGTATATATCTTCCAACAAGGTCATAAAATGGAATGGCCAAAATGTGTCGTGGATATTTTGGTGCTTTATGGATGATTCTCTGGTCTAGTCTAGAAATCTTTAGCTTGGTTGGCAGTTACGTTTAATAATAATAGTTGTGTGATGATGTCTGGTGGGAGTGGAGAGGACCTAAATACTAATGTTTGAAAACCAGCATCAATGTTGTTTTGAATTGTAGGTCCATTGGGATGTGGGACTTGTAGATCACAACCGTAAGTTTGTGGTTTTGTGGACCTCCTATAGTCATATGAAGAGTCAACTCCTTAGTCCGAGTATCCAGTAGTCGTATGTCTTTTCGACCTCTATGTTTAGAACTAAAAGTTGCACAATTTTCTCGGAGTACCTAACAGGTGTTCTAGAAACTTGGATATGTAAGCTAGTGTCTATATCAACAAGGAGGTCTCTTACATCTGGCTGTGGGAATAGCAGATCACAACCGAATGTTTTCTCTCTTTCAGGTCCTCCTATAGTCATATAGATATCTATCAAGGTAGTCTATAATTTGGCTGATTTGACCAGAACGTGTGTGCTTTGTTGTCTTCTATGTTTAATCCTCTTAGTTGTGTGCTAATTTCTTGTAGGTCTGTTGTTGTTCAGAAGACCTGAATTCTAAGATTTTGGTCTATGTCAGCTAATGCTGCAACAAGATTTGGTTGAGGCATGATTGGCTCAAAAATGTATTCCTTGGGCTCCCTAGGTCCCATGATTGTCATGCAAGATCAATATAAACCTAACTAAAACAAAATAAATTTAAGTATGCAAGATATATCTACAACCTATATATATTCCTCTATTTTTTTATTTTTGATAGAATTTTAACAGAATCGAAAGAGCAAATAATCTAATATATTCAAAAAAATGTAATCTAATCTAATAACAAAATTAAAACAAACAAGGTAGCTCGGTGTAGCTACTTGCCTGTGTAGTTGTGAGTTTTATCCTAAATAACTAGATAGCTGATTAACTTAATTGAAAGATTCTTGATCCTACCTCAGAAGTGAGGAATGAATCATAGTTTCTTAGAAACTATCAATCCCCACAACTTCCCTGGCAATATCGAAAATGAAACTTAACTAAAATGAAATATTTCACTACTCGATTTGATATGTTTTAACTAGAACTTTGACAGATAAAACCTGGAATTTGCAGAATAGTGGCGAATCCAGTAATGTATGATTTTGTCCCCTCATAATGATCTCCTCATTCCTTCATGTTCACATGAGTCCAGAAGAGCATGTATATGCTAGCATCAATAAAAGAAGGTTATTTTGAACAATGGAAGCTTTGGATATAGACCAAATAAAATGTGAGTATGAGAGGGATAACACAAGTGACAGAGCTTGGCGTATGCAATTCCTAGCGAGATTTATTGTGGGAATACAACACAAGTGTCTTGAGAGATTCGGAATCTATCTTACGTGAAGAACAAAACTTGCAACTCTAATGGATTCTACTTACAAATGAAACTATCTCTGCTCTAAACTAATTTGCATGAATAACAACAAACAAGACTCAAGCAAGAAGATCAAATGGCTTTCAACAAAGAAAAGGAAAACTAGCATGGATGTAAACATGAAAACAAAATGAGCTCTAAACAAGGAATTGAAAGACTAAACAATGGAAATGAGAAGTTGAGGGGCCATTTGCTTAAAAAAAGTTGGATAAATATAGATTTCACATTCACCCAAAGGTAATTCCCATTAGAAATCTTTTACCATTAAACAATGAAGAAACACTATTCTAGGGAACATAAAACATTAATACAAGCTAAGGCGGTCGAGAAAAGCTAGTGAAAGTTGAAAAATTACGCAAGTTGCGATCAAAGGAGCATGCTAGAAAATATGTGAAGGACCATTGCCCTGAGCAAGGTGGTGGTTACAGGACCGCTGCCTTGGCAGGGTGGTGGTTTCATCACTAAAGGGTAAAAGGCGTTAAAAAGGGGGCGAGGGATAAAACAAAGCATAAAGAACTTGGATAAAGCATTTGGGATTCTAACATATACTTTGTGAGCTTCTCTGGACCCCGAACACCTTGCGAGGTGACATGTATCATCATTGGGACATGTGTGACATCGTTCTGGCAGTGCAGCGCCCTATAATTTTGGGTACGTATAGTTGCCTCTCTATTTTTGAAATGTGTGACATGTGTGAATATCATTTCTTGAAATCATTCAAACATATCTGACATTTTATTTGTTTTCCTTTCCTGTAAATAATAACACCCTTGAAAAAAGACTCCATCTCATAGATGCATCTTCATATTTCACACATTTATACACTAGATCATGGGAAAATGAATTGGGCCTTTGTCACATTGTTTTTCCTTAGAAACTAGGAAAAAAATCCATTTTGTATTCTTTTATGACTTCAACCGGTTGGTGGGTCCAGGAATAAAACTCATGGGTTATGTCAAAGCCGAATAACAACAAATCAAGCTCGGCCTTTGAAATATTATTTATTTTAAAAGACCAAATAAGGACCTCTTCTCGGATTTTGGGGAGAAACTTCCATTTTGAACAGTCCTAGGTAAAGCCCAAAAACATATAACACATGTCCACTTTTATTATAGAAGATACAACCCAGATTGGAGTTCTGAGGAAACTTTAGGGTCTAATTTTAGGTTAATTCATGCAATTCCAGAAAAACTTAACCTTTGGGCTTCGGAGATAAACTATACTCACCATACTCACATTTATCCAAATACTTCCAAAGTCCCGATGTTGCATTGAAATAAAATCGTTCCTATACCTTAAGCATGCGGAACTTCAAGCACCTTTGTAGCAATGATAAGACCAAATGTATACTCATCCATCCAGAAATAGCATACATAACGGGAAGGAGAAATACTCCTCAAAATCGAGCCCCATTGATCTATCTTCTTGAAAAATGATTCAAAGGGCAGAAAAGTACTGAAAATAGGACAAACATAAATGGGTACCAAAAAAGGAATATGCATTAAAACCCTAGAGGAGAGAAAAAATGACCTACCAAGAGGAGTGGAAAGAGTTTTATTGGGAGTTGATGGTGATTTATGAACTACTTTTTCCTCTTCTCCTTCTCCTTTGTGACATCTACAAGTAGTCAAAAGGACCTTCTTTCACTATTATTGACCTTGTATGAATCATTCTCATAAGAAATTGACACTTTTCTACATGAAACTAGTAGATGAAGTGTTTGGAGTCACTAGATTTTTTTGGAAAAGCCTCTAAAAGGCCGAAATTCATTAAGATACACACTAAAACTTATTGAAAGAAAAGTAAAATTTAGGATGGTCCCATTAGGCATGCCATAAATGTTATCACCAAAAATCAACGCCCTATGATTTGTCATGAATGAGAAATCAATGTTTTGGGAAACTTGGTATTGTCTTATGGTGTGGGACCCTGCAAACGAGAAAAACCTCTAGCGAAGGTGGTTATTTCTCTTCCACTCACTACAAACTAACCTACAATCCTAAAGCTGTAACTAATAATAAATCTAAGCTAAAATCCACATGGAGCAAGGGGAAAAGAGTGAGGGAGTTACAAAATGAAGAAATATGTGATACACCAAAACCGAAAGAGGGTTCCAATCTAGCCTAAGAGACACAAAAAAGTTGCATAAGCTAGAATTTTAAAGAAATCACATGGCTTAGAGATCATGAATGGATGAAAATCAATGCTAAAATAAGAGGGTACACATCCATAACAAACAAAGAAAGTTTGAAATTTGTAATAGAAGTATTTCATAGGATTACAGCACGAGAGGTTTGATCCTATTTAAAATGTAGATTCAAGATGTCTACGGGGAATGAAAATGGGAAAAAACCTAGGATAGAGATCCAAATTCAAAAAAGAGAACTTCCTTTTTGTGCATATGCACTTATATTTATAGAGAATGGGAGAGAGAGAAAAAGGAGGAGAGAGGGATATCGATTAAATCTTGCCATCAATGAAAATCACTATCTTCCCTTACAACATGCCACCGAGAAGACATGTGCAGCATTTTCCATTAATCCGGGTGGATGAAAATATTAGAATTTATCCTGTTGGGTTTGCGACCATGTCGAACACCCCAAAATACCTATACACTAATTTAGGTCATTGACCCTACTCTACACCTAGAGAAGTCTATCATACTTTGTGGTAATACACCTATCAAGCATCTTGTAAATCTCAACACAAAAGTACTTGTCGAGGTTTTTGGGGGTGAAAAGCATGTAACATAGAACATGCATTTGAGCTGAAATTTTCGATGCATAAGGGATCCAAAACATAACACAAAGGAAGACTGTCGGGTTTGAAGTGGAAAACACGAAGCATGGGAAATTTCTTAAACCCGATATGTCTCGATTATGAAGATTCTTGAAACCTAACACAAAGGGAGAATGTGGCCTTTAGAAGTGGGAAACATGCAACACACAAAAATTTGGGATGCACAGAGATCACGAAAACCTAAAAGTATTAAAAAATGAGCTCCTTAGCTCGAGAACCAATTACAAATCCACCTAAGTTCGAAATGAAGATGTGGGTTGATAGAATAACCTAGGGGTATTTTAGACAACAAGATGTCTTCCTTGGGTCATTTGGTTTCTAAATCGTATATTATAATTTTCTTATCGGGAGGCCTTTCTTCATTTGACCATTGACTGGTTTGGTGGCATATGACCAATCCATCTATATATCTCTGCCAACATATCAATAGAATATTTGGCTCAACAACATCCCATATGACGCTAACATGTCTATCACAATTATTTTTACATTGATTTTATTGTTAAAGAAATTTAAAAATGTTACTTGAGCATATTTGAACTAGCCAATGAGAGGTACTTCTTTGGTTTCCATGGAGTAACATGGTGGCCAACAATGGGGGTGAGAGTGAGACTCGGGGATTTAGAAGGTTTTTGGGCATGATATTGTTAGATGCACCAAATTTAATAATGTAGTTACTCAATTTATACCCATTGATTAGAAAATAAAGATAGAAAGGTTATGCTTTCCCAAAAGAGGAAGATGTTTAGGCAAAAAGGTTTTGAGAACTGGTGGTGTTAGGAGTGGGAAGTGATTCTTTGGTACTAAATTTTTTGGAACACAAATTTGAACTGATTCCTTTGATTAAATGGAAATTTTTATTAAATTACTTGGGGTGGATTTTCAAGTACTCAGATTCAAAAATTTGAACCTTCAATTTATTAACATGGTCAATGATTTCAAAAGATGAGGAGTTGGTAGGAACATCAGGAGTAATGGAAGCCTTGGCATGAGTAGGATTTGCATTTTTAGGAACATTGGAAGCAAAAACTAGTTTGACAAGAGGAGACAAATGAGTCTTACTCAAAGAGGTAGATGGAGCCTTAGCTGATGTAATCTCGGGATTCTTCTTGGATGCCCCTGTTAGGTTATGGAGCCTATTTTCATGTGAGAAAATGTTGAAGACTATACACTAAGAGTACTGTACACTTTCCATAGTTGTCTCGTCGGGGTTCGGGGGTGGACCCACAGTCGTAGAAATTTTTTTGGGCCTTAAAACGTGCCTGATATATTGGGAAACATGATTTTCTCATATGGGTGGGATTTTTACCCATAATTTTATGGGATGGTTTTTGGCCCATGTTTTTGATACCCACAGTTTTGTAAAACTACTTAAGTAGTTGTCTATTTATATGGTTTTATGCATATGGTAGAAAAATGTAACATTGTAGATGTGTTTTGAATTCAGTGTGAATTCTGTAGAGTTTGTTGAGCATAGCTCCAAAATGATTTGTGTATTGCATTGAGAGAGAGGTGGCTTGTAATAAAATATGGGCAAGTGATTCTTTGTGGACATAGCCCAAATTGGGTGAACCATGTTAAATATTGTCTCTTTGTGTTGTGTTATTTTATTTTGCACTTTTATTTAAGATCTGTAATATTTTCTCGCATATTAGTTTCTATTGTTGTGATTCTGTGAGGGATTATTCCACATATTTTATCCCTTATTTCCTAACGAGACCCCATGGAAGTGGAAAAAATGATCCTCGTTTGTTGTTGTTTTTGGAAAAATTTCCATTGAAGGATTTAAGTTCTTTTCTTGGGCAACATAAGAAGAAGCCTCTTTCTATATTTGTGAGTGGGTGAAACATGCACAAGAGTAACTATTCATATCGGTCATGGGATCTTCTATATATTCATAAGATGATTATTCAAAATACCCAATATTGATATATCCGTCTTATTCTTCATTTTTAATTTTTGATTCAAGAATTTATTCTCCTTCTTCATAGGTTCCACATAATTCATTAAGCGGTAGAGCTTCCAAGGAAAATATTTAGGCTGCTCCAAAAATTTGATTCCTATTTTAATTTTGATATGAGGCACGTTGAGAAATTTAATTATTCAATGAAGTCCAATCATTAAATTTTTTTATAGCAACAGATCAGTGCATTCATCTTTGGAGTGTGTACCTTATTCTTCATTGAATAGTTCTTGACCTTTCTGAAACAATAAGACCATCTTCTACTTCAATGAAAAGTTATTGAACATTTTCCAAAGTCTTTGGTTGAGATCTTCATAGTATGAACCCAACTTTAGGAAAATGAACATTTATGAAGAACCTCTTTTGATTATCTGTAGTAGGAGGAGCACCAACAAGAATTTTTAAAATCATCTTGTTATTTTTTTCCACAAATTCTCTCTTGGGCTCTTATAGTTCTTTATTCATTTGAGCTAATTGAGTAATGAAGGCATGCACATCTTTGTGAGTCTTGAATATTACTTCAAACTTGGTTTTCATGTATTTTGAGTTAGTAATGAAGCAAGGTGAAAAGTAGTAAAACCATTCCACGACAACATCTTGAAATGAATCTATGAATAGTTGAATGGAAACATCTTCATGTTCCACTCCAAAAACACCTCATCATATGATATTCTCACTGGATATTGATGTTTTTTTCCATAGAACTTGGGAGCATTATTTCTTAATCCTTTTGGTAATTCATGAAATAGAGGAGCCAAAGCTAACATACCTATGTTTCAACCCCAAGGTATAGGTACAACTATTTCTTCTTCTTCTTCTTCTTCTCGGATGTGCTCTAACTAGTTCTCTATAGGAATCTTCAAGAGGAAAGTTAGGATCAAAATCGGGAATAATTATTTCCCAACTTATCTTACTACTTGTGAAGACTACTAAAAACTCTTGCAAATCCAAATAGCTAGAATAACACCACATAGTATATTAATAAAGCTAGGAATTAAAAATAGTAACATTAATGATTAAAGATTAATGGAACAATTAAAATAAATAACATGATATCAAATGATCTTAGCTAAAACATGCCTACTTAGCATGAATTTCTAACTAACATAGACCTAAATAGATCTAAGAGAAATAAAATTATGATTTTTGATACTTCAAAAATGGTGAGAGGATATCTCTAAAAATGGATACAAGGCCATATTGAATATCACTCTACTAATAAATATGAAGGTTGGAGGCAAAGATTGAGCAAGCTATTCCAAGGAGGAAGTTAGGCTCTTAATCATATTTCTTATATGATATGCAATTCAAAGCATGGTGTAAATTTTAAAGGTATGTGGTTAGTCCTTTTTATAGTTTTCTATTTGGGAAAACTTACATCTTGGTGCATGTGGGACTAAAAACAAAAAGTAGATTAAGGTTTTCTAATCATGATTAGTGAATTAACAAGTGATTAGGATGTGAGGAGCCTTAATTAACCACTTAGGGTCAATTAAGAGGCTAGGATAAGATTTTAAAGCCTTATGAGATGTCTTAGAGGGAAATGGGGTGATTTTGAATGGTTGGAAGAGGGTTTAAGATAATAATAGGGTTTATTGACCAAAACAAGGGTAAAATAAGCTTAATTAGCTAATAATCACTAATTGTTTGTTTGGAAGAGGATTTTGACTTACGATGTGTCGTAAATTGGCATCCTAAATGTGAAAGAGGCTAGGTAATCAACAAAGAATTGTTAATTAACCAAAATGGTAAGAAACATTAGTTAATTAGTAGAAATCACTAATTATAATGGAAATGGTAAGAATGTGAGTGATTAGTGTGCTTTTAGCAATAAGATTGTAAAAGCAGAATTTAGGTGTCTACATTTGCCCCTGTTTGAGGTGAAGTAAGTGACGTCACTTAAAACATAGTAGACAAGCATAAACAAGTAAATTTTTGAAGAAAAATTAGTAGAATGAAGGATTCCCCCTTGAGTGTCAATGGGGTGATAGAAGAAGTCAATTGACAATCAAAAATATGATTGAAACAAATAGAAGAAATAGGATAGGGATAAACATGATTGTTTATTGCCCCAGGTGTTTTGGAAGAAAAATTAATAGTGATAAGACATGATAGTGGAGAATGTAGGAATAGATATTTACATCTAATCTTCAATAAGAAACTTTGTTTCATCATGTTGCCCCTATGATCTACATCATTGACCCTTATTAAAATAAACAAAAGTGTAAAATAACATGAAAATCTATATTACTAACATTTTTTCATTGGTAAAAATGCGTAACTCCATGCAACATACATAATGTAATGAAATACGAGAAATTAAACAAACTAACCTAACGAGAGAAATAAGTACAATCACACATTCTCAAATAGACAATGTTCAAGACATACAGTTACACCACTTGTTTTGTTATCAAGCTTGATTCCCTAATGTTTGTGTTGCAAAAAGGGTTAAATATGGTGCCCCAAGTAAGGATACATGAAAGGGGAATAAATGAGGACATAAGTGGTCCCATGAAAAGAATTCATGCATAATGACATAGTATCTGGTAACTCATTATTGCATGGGATCATCGACATAGTAAGCAAGCTAACTTTATTAATGGAGGTAGAACACAATGATCTATAAGTCGTTTGAGACAAGAAAAAATGAACTTAAGAAGGATGTTTTTGTAGGATAAATTTTGGTGTTCAAGGAAAATGCCTTTGATTTAGGCTTCAATTTGTGTGCATACTATTTACCAATTTTTGAATTTTTGAATTCTTACAATTTTTGGCTTTTTAATGATTTTTACTAATTTTTTGGATTTTTGGAAATTTTTTATTGTTTTAATTTTTGAATTTTTGGGAATAAAATATTGTAGAAGAAATGATGACATCATTGGACATCACCAAAAGACACTGGAATTTAAAAATATGCCCCATGCAATTGAGAGGGTCTTTAGGAAGCAAAAATATGCCCTAACATAGCAAAAATGAGTGAAATACAATTATTATTAAAAATAATCATCACTCACTTGTGAGTGCTAGAAGAATTTAGAAGAAACACAATGGCCCTAGGGTGCTTGGAGGGTGAGAGACACAATGCGGGGGAATAAATGAGTACATAACTAACGCCATGGGGGTAAAAACCATCGTGGCTAGTTCATTTGTTACCCACCTTTAGCATTATTACTGCTGAATTTATTTGACCTACAAGAGAAATGGCGAGGGTGCAGAACCGAAAAAACCATACGGATCACATTCAAGACTATATGAGGCTTCCAGTGGATGGCCCATAGGTACATAAAGTCAAAATTTTCACTTTTGTATTTTTATATCACATTTATTAGCATTTAAATGCATTAATCGGGGTAGGAAATGGACCCAAAAAATGCAAGCGAGGCCCTTAGGGCATGTTGATGTGGAATGCTTAGGTTAAATGCACAGAGGCACATAGGTGCTGGCACTCAAATATGGGTGCTCATGTGAAAAGGGTAGGGAGGAAGATTAGGGCGTGCCTATGCGCAAATGTAGGCACCGATGCATAAAAGGGGGTGCTAGCACTTGGGAGCGTTGGTGCAAAGAAGAGGCGTTGGTGCTACTGCAGGGGCACATTGGCATAGAGGGGTCAACTTGGTTGGCTCCTAGAAGATGCTTGAGGAAGTTTTGAGAAAAACTTAGATGATAAAATAGAAGAACAAGATGATGAAATAGAAGAAATTAATTTTCAACATGTGTTGTATCTAACTTTACAGATTTAGGCTACCTCAATTGGAGACGCGAGATCAACACCAAAACTCCGAGCATATGAGGAAAAATTTAGATGATGCGACCAAATTTATTTGAAGATTACACTGGAGGTGACTAGTCTATCACACGTGGCCCACATGCCATAGATTACTTTAGATCATAGCTTGCTCATAACCTTATCTAAGAGATGGTGTAGTCGAGTCGAAGTTTCACCTTTCCACAAGTGAGATGAGTATTACTTTAGAGGATGTGTGGTGGATTCTGTGAGTGCCTATCAAGGTTCAACTGATTACTTATGATGGTCACCAAGACCGTATTTGGTAGAGTATAGCCGAGATGTTTGGAGTGGTAGACATTACTTGCTGTAGGTATGACCATTGACATTACCAGGTGTATGTCAAATCATCGGCCGGGATGCGTTCCCAAATTTTGCTAACTCTTTTAGCGATATATTGCTTCCCGACAAGATTGGTGTCCAGTTTCCTTTAGACCTCATTAGAGTGATACACGGCCTTCTCCAGGGAGAGGTTTATTGCGGGGACGTGTATACTAGCTCATTTATATGCAGATCTTCACTTGATAACCTAACATGGTTAGAAGCGTGGGTCCTAATACTTTAATACATATATTTTCATGGGACCATATCACCATAGGGCACCCCACAAGAGCATTGCGAGACTAGGCCCTTAGTGAGCCATCTATTATGGGCTTGGTTCCAGATGGAGATGATATTCGTAGTCACATAGGAGACATAACCTATTATAGGTGGGTGCTAGATGAGCTATAACATCATATTGTTACATGGTAGCCATATAGGCTATATCATTGGCCTTAGTATGCGGTAGGGTTGAGCATATTAGCTATTGACGATTTCATTCTTGGGAGTAGGAGCTATATCATTGAGTGGTATAGATTGGACAGTGGTCCGATGACAGTTCGATCTCATTCAAGAGGATTCCCGATGATGAGATGTCATATGTGCACAAAGTCGAGAGAGACCTTTCATATGGGGCCATGGATTATGCTAGGTAGATCTCACACCAGACTTTCTACTAGTGGTCCCATAGCCTTGGGTATAGTGAGCATAGATTTTGGATCCGGGAGTATTCGGGATTATTAGGGATGGTATGCTATATGCGATCTTTGTGATGATTGATGATACCACATGTAGTACTAGATGTAGTAGTATAGGGGTTATAAGGCCCAGATGTTAGGGCATAGGCTCGGGAAGGACCATAGGAATAGCCACAGTACATGCAGTAGGTACTAGTTAAGCAACATTTGGATATGGAACACCAAGTAGTGGTTCGACCCACGATACTAGCATTATAGATTCCCCTTCGAGGTTTCATTATGAGCACCATTATAGGCACCTCCATCATGTCCTTACGTGATTCCATTGCATATTCCACTAGTGGATGGAGGTGGAGAGGCTATGGAGAAGGATATACAAGGTGGTGGGTAGGTGGCTTCCTTGTGCAGAGTTACATTAAGTTATAGGCCTATAGCTTTAGGTGACAAACTAAGAGAGACCATATTTATCTAGAGAGAGATCAGATCACTACGAGTGAGATAAGCTCGGGAAAGAGTGGGACCAGTGAATGTAGAGAGAGCTTAGTTGTAGGATGAGAGGAATCAAGATGTATCAAATAGATCCCAGCTACAGGAAGAGTTGGCGAGTGTGAGAGTAGAGAGTGATACACTTTAACAAGCATGTACCTATTCATGAGTTCAACTTTTGATTAGTCGAGTACCTCCTAGGAAGGTGAGGCCACATATTACACGATGTAGTATTATGCATCTGTCCGATTGAGTAGAGAGCTCCAGATTATAGTTAGATAACTAAAAGTTTATCATGGTCCAGATCCTAGAGGCCATTATGATTAGCACGATTAGTACGGGGTCCTTGAACACGGTATGCCTTAGAGCAATATGGTTCATCAAAACATGGTGCAACACCTTCGCATGTGCATCTAAGAAAATGCCCTCACCTAGAGGAATACTTGGGCCGGGAAGTCTCGGAGAGGGTTAGAGTTATGGTTGACTCTCTTATTGATGTACTTGATGTATATTTTTGGTGTATCACCTCAATATGAAGGCATAATTTTGTATGGATGTATATGTACTATTTTTTATCATGCCTCCTGATGAAAGAACATTTTTTTGTGAATGTACACTATATACTATTTTTGATTATGCCTCATGATGAAGGAACATTTTTGATCCATGCCCATGATGGAATTTTGCATTTGATATGTATCAAGAAACATTGATTTTGTACATGGACATTTGATATTTATGGATACATGATGATTCGATGGATTACTTATATATCACATTTTTTAATGAGATATCATGCTTAATGTGTATGTTTATTGTGGTCTATTATACATAAATTAAAAGGGATAACTATCTTGTCCATGGGTTTTTCTATTTTTTTGTCCACAAGCGCCTCAAAGAGGTTTTCACTATAGGACTTGGAATTTTTCTTTCCACAAGGCTTTTCTATAGGACTTTTTCCGTTGCTTACTTTTTTGCTTAAGTGACCACACAACTCTACCTCCTCCCCAAAGTACGTGCATTCATTGAGCTGAATAGAGAAGATATTTTTATGGTAATTTCTTGCAATATTTTCATGAATACAAATGAACTCACCAATAGCCTCATCATTATGAAAGATGTGGATTGACACATGTTGTTGTTGGTCCTAATTCACAAGTGACAGGTAAATGAGGTTTAATGTCCGAGTGGTAAGTAATATGATGGGGTTAATAGTTAGGATATCCACTTCCGAAAATAGGTTTGTGGAGGAAAGTTCTTCGTAAAGAATACACCAGGAATTTGTTTCTCTTTCATATTAAGATGGAACATCTTCACTTTCAAAAGAGGTATCCTTAACCTCTAAGGGATATAAATCATACAAATGGATGTCAATGCTAGAATTACCCACTATACAACGAGGTATTGGATGGGATTCTAGTGTACTAGTTTCATTGTGGCCATAATGACATCCTTTATATCCCATAGTAAGCATCATTGATTAGGGATAACATACCTAGGTGATTGGTAGCATAGAGCCATTTCATCATCTTTAGGAAAAAATACAATATCTTTGAGTATCCTTTCATCTTCTAATAATCCACTAGGAGTGAAAGCATCAAAAGGACAGTTCTCCCTGGATCTTTGAAATTTATAACACAACCTACCATGCACTTTGGTAGATAGGGGAATGTTATGAACTAAAAGGGTATGATGAAGGTCATATTCCCCATAAACACTTTATCTAACCTTCATCTCCCATGTAGTGAAAGGATAATCTGATGTAGAAGCACCATTTTCATTGGGAGACAAGGTATCTAGATCCACTCATGAAGCGAGGGCCTTTGAATGGACAATAACAACTATCTCTATAGAAGGAAACTCGTAGATTGTAGGAAATAAGCCTGACAATGCTCTACAATGAGCAAAGGATTGGGGATCTCCTTGAATAGTGAGGGTCTATCCTTCATGGTGTATCTTTAAGCACTGATGATATGTTGAAGGTATGACTTGCATGGCATGAATCCATGGATGACCGAGAAATATGTTATAAGGGAGATCTAAGTCCAAGACATGGAACTTTGTATCTTGATTTATAGGACCTACTTCCAGTGAGAAAGTGATCATACTAGCTGACTTCCATTCTTCATTTTCATATGCCTTTATGGTGATGACCTTTGTTTCTAAGTTGGCTTCAATACACCCTAGTTATCAAACTAGATTTAGAGTATAAATATTTAAACCTGATCCACCATCCACAAGAACTCTTTTTACCTTCTTGTGTTTGATTATGACTTCAATATGCAAGGGTAAATTATGAGAGGGATTCTCTTCTGGGATTTCTGTTAGAATGAAGGTTATATGCTCTGTAAGAGAAATCCATGCTACCATCACTTGTAAGTATGTTGGGTTAATATCAACAGACACTCTTGATCCCTGTAATGTCTTACAAAGGATATATTTATGGATGTTAGAAATTTTAAGAAGGTATAAGATTGAAATATTAGTTGTTGTTTTCTCTAATTGGTCTAACACATAATAATGAATCTCTTGAGGAGTAGGGGGGAGATTCTAAAATAATAATATGATCTCCTCATGTTTCTATAGTGCACTCCCTTGACTTAATCTTGATTGTGTTGATATGCTCAATAGGTGGGTTGACACAACCTATTAGGGCATCAAAATGGTCTATCTTTGAAACATAATTGGCATTCTTAGTTTGATACGACTATCCCTGATTTGGCTTGTCCCTTCCTTTTTTTTTTTTTTTTGGGAAATTTTCTTTGAAGATCCCCATTTTTACTTTAAGCGATTTATTAGTGGCGGTGGAGTTCATTTCCACACCGCCACTATCAATTAGATCCTAAATATAGTGTTTCAATTTTAAACACTTATTAGTCTTATGACCTTTGACATGGTGAAACCTGAAATATAATATTTTTTTTCCCTAAACCATGATGGCTTAGGTGCATCATCCCCATAAGGTGTAGTTTCAGGATATCTAACCATATTAACCACCTCTAACTATTTTAATATTGACGACATAGAATTAGAGAGAGGGGTGAAGTTACGACGTTTATACTCCATAGGTAGAGTTCCCTTTGCAAGTTTCAAAGGAGTGTGATTTTGGAATGCTTGCACTCATTCAAAGTCTACTATTTGGTGTCCCGTGACATTTTTACTTCTATTAGGAACAAACTTTGTCTTTTCATTAGGTTTGTAATCATTATGATTACGGTCATGTGAAAGGGTTTTAAGGTCCCTCTAGCTAACAACACGTTTTCTATTTGACTACCCTTTTCAATCACCTCCTCAAATGTGTTACCACAATGCATTTGCAAGTGGAATGTAATTTTATGGTGGAGGTTGGGTTAATAAAAATATGTTTTTCAGGTATGGAGCAAGGGAAGCGACTAGCTAACCCCCTCCATCGTTGTAGGAAAGCAACGAAGTTCTCATTATTTCATTGTTTTGCATTACATAGATCTAACATGGTGACATCATTCTCTATATTAAATGAGAAATGACGTACAAAGTGTTCAGCTAGTTCCAACCATGTAGATATGGATCCCTTAGGGATGTGTAAAAACCATTCCAATGCTTGACCTCCCAAACTTCATGGGAAGAGGCGAATTAGATAGTTATCACTATACGCAACCTCTTGACATGCCATATAAAAATATTTAATATGGTCTCTAGGATCCCCTTTTCCCTTTTAATTATCAAACTTTGGATAGTCGAAATGACGTGGGAAAGGTACCTGCAACATGGATCTATCTAAGAGATATGGGCATAACTCTTCAAATTGGCATTTTCTATTATTGCCCTCTTGCTCTCTTACAAATCTATAAGAGTGTTTTTCATGGTTGACCATTCTTGATTAAAGAGTTTATTTGTGTGGGTGGTGTGGACCTGTATAAGTGATTAAATCTAGTTGTGTCACCACCTTTATTTTCCACATAAAAATCCTCATAAGGTTCTTTGTGTGCCTCTCGATGAGGATTATTTTTCTAGAACTCGTGGTATGAAGCCTTAGGTTTAGCTTTTGGTATGGCTTGTTTCAAAGGTTTCGCTTGTTCCTTGTTTACGTGTGAATCCAAACTTTCCAATTGGTGAGTGAGATCTTGTACTTGTTCTTCTAAAGTTACCTCCCGAGTGGGTAATTCTTTACAATTTTCATAAGGAGGAGGTTGCTCATGATGAGCATGCTCTTCATGGTCCTCACAATGGACTCTAACAATAGGTATATAATAGTATCCATAATTTTTGAAATGTATCTCCAAATTTTCATGTCTTATCATTCCCAAGAACCCCAAAGTCTATCATTCTATCTAGTAACCTCCCAAATGATGTTAATTATTCCCTAGGTGATTTAGGAAATTCAAATCAACCCCCTAGGTGATTTTAGGAGTCCATCAAAAGATGCTATCTTCTGGTAGTATTGGGAAGGGCTATCACTAGCCTTCCCAAGATTGGATCAACCCTCCTGGAGTGGAATGGAAGGTCCTAATTCAACATGGAGGTGAATTGAAGACCTTAGAACATCATGGAAATTATTTTGGAAGGTTTGGGGAAGTTTTGAAAGACTTGGAGTAGTCTGAGTAAAAACAGGGTTCACAAGCCTAGGCAGTACACATGCCTAAAACAACTACTGAGCTTTGGAAGGTGATTTTGAGAGCTCAGATGGATGGAGTAGAAGTAAAAAAAACATCAATGGAAATAATATTCCAAGACCTATATGATGGTGAAATCATATTTTTCACAACACCTTGGTGCATAGGATTTGTAGGTAGTTTTTCTCAGGCACAAGTGGAGTCTCAAATCAAAAATCCAATTTTTAGGGATAAAATGGATGAATAAACATGATACCCCACCATTGGATTCAAAATTCCATTTCCAGTCAGGATCATATAAAATTTCACAAGAAATTCCACCGAGAGCTCAAGTTATCATCATTCCAAGTCACACCCTCTAGAGAGAGTAGTTAGTCTAGGAGTTAGTCAATTTTGGGAGGACACGTGTCAGCACCAGGAGCCTGGTGGGATTTTATGTCCCCAAAGTCCCTGAGGTCAGGTACATCATCCCTTGAAAAATTCACCCAGCCCCTATGGGGAGTCTTTTGGTCACCCACGTGACCAACTTTCAGCCCCAAGTGCAATTTTTGGAGCTCAAACTCCCCTGCCATTGGATCGAGGACATGTGTTAGCTCCAGACCACCATGGAATTTGATGTCCCTCACGTCCCTTTGAGGTGAGGGACACCAAACATGGAAAAATGCACCCATCCCCTATGGGGAGTCTTTTGGTCACCCACGTGACCGAATTTCAGCCCCCAAGTGCATTTTTCAAGCAAATCCCCCTACGTCATCGGATTAAGGACATGTGTCATCCTCTTGACCACCATGGAAATTGATGTCCCTCATGTCCCTGAGGTGAGGGATGTCAAGGAAAAAAATGCCCAACCCCTCCATGTGCATTTTTTTGAAAATTTAAATTGACACTTAGCCATTTTCTTCCTCTCATTTCTCCTCCACACTCCTCACCATGCCATGGCTTTGCTCAAGCTTGTTTCAGACACCCGGTCTCCACCATTTCTGATCCAAACAGCTCCATCATGATCACCAAACTCTCCACACCATGAATGCACAACAATATGTAGGCCTCAGAGAAAAATGGAGTGAAATGATGAAGAACGAAGAGAAAATGGAGATTTTTCACTAGATAACTACGAAGCCACCCGATCAAAAAATCCTCATATCTTGCAAAGTACAAGTGGATCGAGATGCCATATTTTTCAAGACTTTCACATTTTGTAAGACAATCAAGATGCAACAAACAAGAGGTCAAATGGTGCCCAGAATCATTTTCTCCAACAAAATCCTCACTTCATGCACCGCTCACATTCGTCAGATTTCCCATCACTCCGCAATGGAAACGAACTAAAAACTTGCACATGGGCTCCAAATAAAAAAACCTATCACAATGGAGTTTTTTTCACAAACGAGAGACAAAAACTAGACCTGTAAATTTCAAGCTCCATTAATGGCCGCCATGGTAGCTCCGTGCTCAAAGCCACTACAGGTCAAAATTTCAAAATTTATTTCCAATCATTCTAGTGGGAAAAACTATGTGAAATTTGAGAGGGTGTGATTGTAACAAAAGATGAGTCCAAAAAAGTATGTTCCATCACAAATCGAGCACTAGAAACACACTTTCTAAAAATAGTAAGTTTTCCTATATAGACTTGTTATGTTTGGAAAGTCATCATCAAAAGTAGTTGAGACAAAGGCAACGAGCATTGAAGATCACGAGGAAGCTAGAATGAGTGTTCAAAGTAGAAAATAGTGAAAATGACCACTTACTAAAAATAGTAAGTCCCTTATATGGGTGCTTACTAAAAATAGTAAGTCACCCCAAAGAAGTGGCTGAGGAAAGGGTAGTGTGTGTAGGATCGAATGAGGGATTTCATCACATCACGATGGTCGAGAAGAGGCAAAAATCACCTCTCACTAAAAATAGTATATCATACGCAAAGGATGGGAGTTACGGTCATCAACAATGGAACAATTCACTCAACTTGGAAAGCATTCACGAGCTGATTTGAAGGAGTTTCATAGTGTGTAAGGAATTCAAAGATTCAGAGTTTCACTGCATTTGGAGTTTTCCATCAATGAGGATCAACAAGACTTCATCGGGGAAACATCTTCTCCTCTTCTCTCTCTTCCCTCTCCCCCAAATTTCTCTCCCTTCAAATGTTCTAATTCTTCGTTGGGGTTTGCACTTTTTGATATGCCTTTAAGTCACTTAAAAGTGACTTTAGAAACATAATGTAAATTAAGTCACCTTGATTTTATAAAAGGGACTTAAATATTTTGTAGGAATATGAATAGTCTAAAGTTAGAAATAAGGCATATGGAGGGTCATGAGGAAGATGATAAGTCACCTCTCATTCTATAAATTATAATCCATTCCCATTTCAAAGGGTTGGTCATTAATTTTGTAAGCTCAAGAGTGCATTCTACCTTGAGAGAACAAAGGAGATAGCCAAATTTTTCTTCTTCCCCCCCTTCTCAATTTCCTCCATTTCTCCACTATGTACAACTTTTGTTTGAGAAATTAATACAAGAAGAAGGAGTTTCTAGCTTTATTTGACTAAGATATTTCTTGATACTTTGTGTTCATCAAATTTCATTTGGTCTTAATGATGCTTACAAAGTTGTTTCTTCTCATAAATGCATGTGATGATACTTCTAACTAGTGTGTGTGCAGGAATCTGATTTCCTACCTACAACATTAGTTCTCCTACCTCTTTTCTCACTCCCCTTTCCCACTTTTAGAAAATTCTCTCTCTAGAAAGTATATTGCTAGCTTTTCCACAAGGTCAATGGAGTGCCCCTGTTGGATCCTCGGTCAAAAGGCCACCACAAAAATCCACCTTTTCATGCATGCATGCATATACGAAAATTGCACCGGTTAAGTAGAGGGACTTAGATTCCCAGAGCATTGGCAAGAAATCCACAAGTTTTTTCCACCCAAAAAATTTTCTTCCAACAATTTTTGGTGCCCACCTGTGGTAGATTTAGCAAGCATCTGCACCCAAAATACGACCACAAGGTCCAAAAATTCAAAAAAAAATCAAATATTAAAAAAAAAAAAATTCATAAAAAAAGAGTTCATGAAAATCCATTGTTGCTAAAAAGATACACTTTTTGATTTTGCACGTGACTTTTCACATTCCATAGTGTCCTTTCATGTTCCCACTGTAAAAATTTCCAAAATTTGGCTGAAGGAAGATACACTAGGTTGAAGGTGAGAGATGTTGTTGATTCCAATTTTGAGGCTTTGCAAAATCAGCAAGAATGAATTAGAGATAATCCATACTT
Organism: Taxus wallichiana var. yunnanensis; assembly: GCA_018340775.1. Lineage (NCBI taxonomy): Eukaryota > Viridiplantae > Streptophyta > Pinopsida > Cupressales > Taxaceae > Taxus > Taxus wallichiana. Next base: position 342,586,209 of record CM031235.1, on the reverse strand, counting down.
CTTCTCTCAAGCCTCCTCTCCATCCATCTCTTCAAACAGTTTCACCTGGAAATCTGTCAAGACTCCTGTTGATACTCCCCCTTCAAATTCTCCCATTTTTCAACCACCATTGGTCATTGAGTTCCCAAAGAAGAAGAATTTTAGAAGAAAGAGAAGAAACAAAAATGAAAATGGAAGATGAAGTAGAAAGACCTCAACCCATTGTTCCATGGGGAAGGAATACATGCCCACTTGCTCTTGAACCCCTCTTCACATGATCTACTAGTGGGTTCCCGTAAGAACTTTCCAAAGTTCAAAGGTGACAAAACACAACATCCTGAAGAACACATCACTGCTTTCACAACATCATGTGGAATTCTTGGTGTCCAACATGAAGATGTTGTTGTGAGACTATTTGTGGAGTCCCTCCAAGAAAAAGTAGTAGAATGGTTTTACCTCCTACCTGCCCGGTCCATCACGGGTTGGAATGACATCAAGGATTCCTTTCAAAGAGAGATTTAAATCAACTAAATACTCATCAGACCTCCTAGTGTAGTTGGCTCAAATAAAGAAAGGAGAAAATGAAACCATGAGAGACTTCATGGCTTGTTTTGAATGGTTTCTTCATAGGATACCTGAAGAGGATTCACCATCTCAAAACAATGTCAAGAGATTCTTCATCAATGCTCAATCATCAGAAGTAGGATTTTCTATGAAGATCCCAACCAAGGAACATTGTAGAAGCACAAAGGATGGCCATTGAACTTGATGATGATCTCATCCTCTCTGGAAAGATCAAGAATCCATCAAAGGGAAAGACCCAACATCCTGGAGATGAGAGAACCAATCCATCACTGCAAAAATTGGAAAATGAGATGGCATATTTGAAGAGGAAATATTTGAATGAGTTTCTTCCCAAAGAAGAAATGAAAATCAGATTGCAGGAGCACCCCAAAGGCTTGCCTTGGAGGCCCCACCCATGAACGTAAATTGTAGGATTTAAGAAAGTGAAGAAGAGCTTGAACAAGAAAGTGAAGGTGGTGTTCCTAGAAAGTGATGAGTTTGAGAATGATACACAAATCAAGATTTTGTGAGTATTTTGGAGGTGATGAAGAAGATGAAGAAGATGCACCTAGTTTCTCATGTGTGGTATTCACTCATTCTTAGTCCGAGAAAAGAGCATCTCCCTCCACTTACTGCAAAAGAAAAAGAAGGTTGATGATCCTCTGTGGTGACTCACAAAACAAAATAATCATTGAGGATCCCCACTTCCATCTTCCATGAAGTCTACATTGTTGGAGCTTGATCCATGTAGCAAGTAAGAAGACTCCCTGCAATCCCAAGTAAGTCTTCTGATGTCTCTTCCAAGTCTAAATCTAAATATGCTCCTATAAAATCTAGTACTTGAAAGCTCCTAGTGTACCTTTCAAAATACCCTCCATTCCCAAAAATCAAATCCTGCTCCTAAGCCTATCCAGACTCCAAAATCAAAATCAGTCCCTTCACCCCCTTGTCCACATCTACTCCCTTTGACTTCATAGAATATGCAACAAAGCCAAAGTGTAGATTACTAAAACTGAATATTTGTGGACTCATCTGAACAATTTGAGAGGTTCATCGATATATTAGAGTGGTAGTCTAACACCCAATGTTGTAACTTCTAGTTCCAAAGGCATGCTACCAAACTCACCTACACCTCCCTCACAAAACATGCTTTCTCTGAGTGCATCAAAGACTGATAAAGTTGAACCTTTCTATGTCTCCCTTCTTGTTGGAGAATATGTACTTGAACAATTGCATAATAGATTTTGGTGCCTCAGACAAACGTGATGCCTTTAAAGGTCACCAAGGCTCTCAAACTTACCATGACTCCACCTAGTGGCTCTTATTACTCTTTGGAGTCAAAAGAGGTCTCACTTGTAGGGAAGGTCAAAGATGCACAGGTGGCTCTTGCCAGATTTCAGACAAGAAAGTTTCAGTGATGATTTTGGTAGTAGATGTCCCAGCCTCATTTGGAATGTTGTTGAGTAATTTTGCCGAGACTTGGGAGGGAAAATTTAGATGAATTGGTCTTCCACAACCATACCAGTGAAGGGAGACATGGAGAAATTTCTTCCGAGAAGAAGATGAGGTACATGGTATGAAATTCTGGAGTCCTAGAAGCTAACATCTTGTATCAAGGTAGTGAGTAGATGAATCACTTTGTGAAACCGAGGAGGAAGAGGATATCCCATCTTGATAGGTCTAGACATGCCTTCCCGGAGAGATTTGGACTTTGAAGAAGCATTGAGGAGATTTGAGTTAAGAGGGCAGCCTAAATTTTTGGATGATGCAAACCATGAAGAAGAGGAAATGGTTCTTGATGATTTTTAAAAAGAAAAATCAGCTTATGTGTTTATCCATGATGAAGAAATATTCTCATTCCCATTTGAAGATGATGAATCCTTGATCATGTCACCCAGGAAGAGACCAATCAGTCTTAAAATGAACCCTAAGAAATGGGAAAGAACTATCTATATAAAACTTGCTAAGAGAGCCATGGAAGAAACAAAAGACCCGAAATCAGTCTTGAACTTTTAATGCAAGCCATGAATCTTGAAGACAAGTGTGAAGCTGACTTGGAAACCTCAACCAGTGTGAAGATGGGCTATGTTGAAATAAATCTAGATGAGAAATATGATGTCCCTCTTGAGCCAATGGTTGGTGGATATGATGATGAAATGGAGATATTTTCTTTCCCATTTGAAGAAGAAATATTTTCCATGATGAAGAAATAGAAGCAAGAAGTTTTGAGGCCTTTGAAGATAAAGCCCTATGGAAAAAGGAGTGATAAAATGCAGTGATTCCCAAGATGATGAGGTAATCCCTCTAGATAGTTTCCTTGAGATGAAAAATAAAGATTCTTCAAAGGCATACAAAGAGGAGCTGTAGGAAATGATGAAGCATAACTCCATGCAAGAAATCTTGGATGCAATAGAAGTTGTGGAAGACCCCAAGCTGATTCTTGATCTCTTCACTTGTGTCATGGACATACAAGACAAGTATGAGGTCGCGTCCAATCCTTCCATCAGTACTCAAGCACTTCACAGTGGAGTAAAGGAAAAGGATAAGTTTGAAGGTTTCTCATGGAAAAGAGGTCAATGAGCATAGACCTAGGAAAGAAAAGAATCCAAAATGTTCAAGTAATTTGAATGAAAAAATCAGCTTTGGGGGGCGATGAGAGTGCTCAATGAAGAATCATCTATGTGGATAAACATGGAATGCAACTGGCACTATGAAACCAATTTCAAAGAGGATGAAGGAAATGGAATTTCCAAGAAAGGACTTGAGCATCAAGAAGCTCACATGGACTCACTCCTACCAAGTACACAGACAATTGTGAAAGCACCTGGCTTTCATAAGCAAATTGAGGAGGAGGGTACTTTTGGAACCCGTCAATGGCTTCACAGAACATCATCATTCGGTGTTGCCTCTTTAGGGGTAAATTTTGAGAAATGAAAAGTGCTTCAAGTGAAAGTGGGTTGTCCCCACCTTGTACCATAGGTGATTTCTAGGTGTGTGTTTCCCTTTGTGTTTTTTTCTTTTTGTGTGTCCTTTCCTTTTGTTTGTGTGTGTGTGTGTGTTTCTTCTCTCTCTCTCTCTCTCTCTCTCTTGTTGTAAGTTGTACATGACTCCACAAGGCCCAATGGATAAGGCACTGGTCAATGTTGTATAAGTTGAGATTCTAGGAGTTCTCATGCCATGTCTTCACTATGCTCATTCCATGTCATGTCCCCAAGCTAGAGCCAAATGTTTTTTCGTGTAAATGCAACAAGGAAATTGACAATTTCAAGCACATGACAACTATACCCCTGTGCCAATTTTTTCATGTTATCATCATTCCCAGGCACCCCAAGTCTATCAGTTAGTCCAAGTAACCTCCCAATTGATGTTAATTCATTCCCCTAGGTGATTTAGGAAATTCAAATCAACCCCCTAGGTGATTTTAGGAGTCCATCAAAAGATGTTATCTTCTGGTAGTATTGGGAAGGGCTATCATTGGCCTTCCTAGACTGGATCAACCCCTCTTGGAGTGGGAATGGAAAGGGCCTAATTCAACATGGAGGTGAATTAAAGACCTTAGAACATCATGGAAATATTTTGGAAGGTTTGGGAAGTTTTGAAAAGACTTGGAGTAGTCTGAGTAAAAATAGGGTTCACAAGCCTAGGCAGTACACAGGCCTAAAAAAATAGTTGTTGAGCTTTGGAAGAAGATTTGGGAGCTCTGGATGGAGTTAGAAGTAAAAAAAAACATCTCTAGAAAGAGGATTCCAAGACCTATATGATGGTGAAATCATATTTTTCACAACACCTTGGCGCATAGGATTTGCAGAATTTTTCTCAGGCACAAGTGGAGTCTCAAATCAAAAATTCTGATTTTTTAGGGATCAAATGGATGAATAAAGACATGAGACCCCCACCATTGGATTAAAAATTCCATTTCTAGTTAGGATCATATAAAATTTCACCAATAAATTCCACCGGGAGCTCAAGTTATCATCATTCCAAGTCACCCTCTTGGAGACAGTCTAGGAGTTAGTCAATTTTTGGGAGGACACGTGTCAGCACACCAGAGCTGGTGGGATTTTATGTCCCCAAAGTCCTTGAGGTCAGGTACATCAGCCCTTGAAAAATGTTCCCAGCCCTTATGGGGAGTCTTTTGGTCACCCACGTGACCGACTTTCAGCCCCCAAGTGCATTTTTGGAGCTCAAACTCCCTGTCATCGTCGGATCGAGGACACGTGTCAGCTCCAGACCACCATGGAATTTGATGTCCCTCATGTCCCTTTGAGGTGAGGGACAAAACATGGAAAAATGTGCCCATCCCTATGGGGAGTCTTTTGGTCACCCACGTGACTGACTTTCAGCCCCCAGTGCATTTTTCAAGAAAATCCCCCCTTGATCGGATCAAGGACACATGTCATCCTCTTGACCACCATGGAAATTGATGTCCCTCACATCCCTAAGGTGAGGGATGTCAGGACAAAAAATGTATCCCAAGCCCCTCCATGTGCATTTTTTTGAAAATTTAAATCCGACTTAGTCATTTTCTTCCTCTCATTTCTCCTCCACAGCTCCTCACCATGTCATGGCTTTGCTCAAGCTTGTTCAGACACCCGGTCCACCATTGCTGATCCAAACCTAGCTCCATCATGATCACCAAAACTCTCCACACCATGAATGCACAAAAATAATATAGCCTCTTAGATAAAAATGGAGTGAAATGATGAAGAACATGAAGAGAAAATGGAGATTTTTCACCAGATAACTACGAAGCCACCCGATCAAAAAATCCTCATATCTTGCAAAGTACAAGTCGAGATCGAGATGTCATATTTTGCATAATTTCAAATTTTGCAAGACAATCAAGATGCAACAAACAAGAGGTCAAATGGTGCCCATAATCATTTTCTCCAACAAAATCCTCACTTCGTGCACCGACTCACATTCGTCAGATTTCCCATCACTCCGCAATGGAAACAAACTAAAAACTTGCACATGGGCTCCAAATAAAAAACCTATCACAATGGAGTTTTTTCATCACAAATGGAGACAAAAACTAGACCTACAAATTTCAAGCTCCATTAATGGCCGCCATGGTAGCTCGTGCCCGAAGCCACTACTAGGTCAAAATTTCAAAATTTATTTCCAATCATTCTAGTGGGAAAACTATGTGAAATTGGAGGGTGTGATCATAATGACAAGATGAGTCCAAAAAGTATGTTCCATTCACAAATCGAGCACTAGAAACACACTTTCTAAAAATAGTAAGTTTTCCTATATAGACTTGCTATGTTTGGAAAGTCATCATCAAAAAAAGTTGAGACAAAGGAAAATGGGCATTGAAGATCACGAGGAAGCCAAAATGAGTGTTCAAAGAAAAAAATAGTGAAAATGACCACTTACTAAAAATAGTAAGTCCCTTATATGGGTGCTTACTAAAAATAGTAAGTCACCCCAAAGAAGTGGCTGAGGCAAGGGTAGTGTGCGCAGGATCGAATGAGGGATTTCATCACATCACGATGGTGAGAAGAGGAAAAAAATCACCTCTCACTAAAAATAGTATATCATACGTAGGCTGGGAGTTATGGTCATCAGTAGAAACAAGTTCACTCAACTTGGCAAGCATTCATGAGCTGATTTGAAGGAGTTTCATAGTGTGCAAGGAGTTTCAAAGATTTAGAGTTTCACTGCATTTGGAGTTTTCCATCAATGAGGATCAACAAACTTCATCGGGAAACATATTCTCCTCTTCTCTCTCTTCCCTCTCCCCCAACTTTCTCTCCTTCAAATGTTCTAATTCTTCGTTGGGGTTTGCACTTTTGATATGCCTTTAAGTCACTTAAAAGTGACTTTAGAAACATAATGTAAATTAAGTCACCTTGATTTTATAAAAGGGACTTAAATATTTTGTAGGAATATGAATAGTCTAAAGTTAGAAATAAGGCATATGGAGGGTCATGAGGAAGATGATAAGTCACCTCTCATTCTATAAATTGTAATGCCATTCCCATTTCAAAGGGTTGGTCATTAATTTTGTAAGCTCAAGAGTGTATTCTACCTTGAGAGAACAAAGGAGATAGCCAAATTCTTCCTTTCCCCCTTCTCAATTTCCTCCATTTCTCCACTATGTACAACTTTTGTTTGAGAAATTAATACAAGAAGAAGGAGTTTCTAGCTTTCTTTGACTAAGAGATTTCTTGATACTTTGTGTTCATAAAATTTCATTTGGTCTTAATGATGCTTACAAAGTTGTTTAATACACACTAATGTAAAATGTGACAAGAAGTATATAGAATAAGACAATGATGTACAAGACTCAAATCTAGTCACAAAAATAGTTTACTCCCTACGTTTTCTAAGATAGGTTCAAAGAAAATAGTGACAACACAATATTACCACTTAGGCCAAGTTTAAAATAAACAAGACCTAAATGCTAAGAAAGTGTTGATGCGATCCTCCAACAAGGTATATTAAAAATAGTTTTGGACACAAACAAAGTCCAAGTCTTTGAAAATAGAAGTTAGCAATGCAAGCAGTGTAACTACACTATTTGGACACATAAACCAAGATTTACGATGAAAGAAAGATTTTTAGTATCAAAATGATGTTTTCACGATGTGAAAAATGTAACCTCAACACTCTAAAAAAATCAAGGCAATGTTAGGATAAAAACTAAGCCTAAGTATATCAAGGAGTTACTATGTGTGCAAGTAGTGTAACAATACAATTTAGAGACTTAGACTAAGTTTCTCAATGGAAACAAGATGTAAGTATCACAATTGTATGGCTATAATGTGGGTAGTGTAAAAAATTAAAGGAAGAAAATGATGATATCAACCTAGCTACAATATGAAATCTCGATTATGGGTATCGAGACGATGGCTACCAAGATATAATGACGTACCAACACACTTTCAACATTTACATCCAGGTCTCAAGCAAGGATGAATGTAAATGGGTGCAAAAGTGGTGGACATGATCAATCAATAGCACTACATAGATATGTTTTCTTTTGTCCCAAATGAGAAACAAGAAAACAAAGGTGTAAACCAAGTGGTGATGAAACAAACTAAGTGTAACTTCGGAAAAGTTTTGCCTTGTCTTAGGACAAGTGAAAAACTAGGACAAAGTAACACATCGTAGGTCTCATGATGAATAACACACAGTTTCAACTTTAAGGGACTCTTCCCCTTGTTTGAATAACAAGGTTTAGACTCCAACAAAGTTGTTACATTATGAGAGCTCTATAAAACATGATGTCTAAGTCAAATTGGCTCCAAGCCATAAGCTTCCTATTAGTTCTCTCAACTAGGTGTCACAAATTACCTCTGCGAGCTCGGTTTGCCAAGAAATTCACACTGACTAATCTTGGAGTATCCGATTTAATTTACCCCCTTCAATACAATGAGCAATAAATGCATTCAGTTATATTTTCACTGGGGTCGCAATGGAGATAACTTTGACTCTATTCTTACCAAGGTGTACTAATCAATTGGGTAGTGGAGCACTTTCCCATTTCATTCACAAGGTTCCCTCTTACGTGAACTACTTTGGGGTTCCTAGGAGAATTCCTCTTGTTATCTTAAGGATTATGCCAAAGGAAGTTTCTCTTAGTTAAGCGGATGAGATTTATCTCTTAACCGAACCTTCACATACAATGTTTTGCAAAGTGGTGTATTTTCTTATCTTTTGGATTAGGAAATTTGGTTTAGACCACCATTGGCAACCTACACACACATGAATGTTAGAGTTTGGTTTGAAGAGAGTTCTCCTTTCTTTGGAAAGCGTTAGGTCCTACACACCAATAGTTAGTAGTTATCTAAAAAGATCTACAATATCATAAAAAGAGGATTAAATGTTGTTTTTGGTTCTCAAGATCATCCAAGGATGCGAGAGAAGAGCATACACAACAAGTAACCCAACTAGATAACAATGAAAATCTTGTAAATCAAATAACCACCATAATTATTTGTAAATCAAGGTTCATTCCCAATTAATCCAAGTGATTTTTAGTGAAAAAATAAAGTTGTTTTTGATTCTCAAGATCACACAAGGTGCAAGAGAAGAGCATACACAAGCTTTAGCCTTAGTTGTTTATCAAATGAAATCTCTTAAATCAAAGGATCATATAAATGCCATATGAAAATTTCATTCCCTTAAGCATAAAAATGAATAATGAAAGTTTCCCACTTACTCTAATGTTATAAAAATAAGGTTTAGATTGTTTTGATTCTCAAGATCACACAAGGTGCAAGAGAAGAGCATACACAACCCTATCCCAAACTCATACAAAACATGAAAACAAAATTAATTCATCAAACCCTAAGTAAATTTGTTATAAAACATGCTATAAATTAGAGAACTTACAGAATAACAACTAAAAACCTTAGAAAATGATAGAAGCATCAAGACAAAGTAATTGAAATTTTGAAATTTGAGCCAAACTTACCTTAGCACGCTAACATGCCCTTTAGCACAATAGTGTGACCTTTATAGAAGAAATGAAATTCATACAACACAGTACAAATTTAAAAGAACCAAAGGCACTATGTCAAAATAACACAATCAATTAACGTGGGTGTGACTAGAGAGATGTTGAAACGTACTTGAAGCAACAATGCGACCAACACATAGAGGATACAAAATTAATGGAATGTAAGCGTGGCGGTAAAGCGCGAGCGCGTCTTGAAGACATGAGCATGCCTCTATAAACGTGGGCATGGCCTTGAAGACATGGGTGCACACCTTCTTGTAGGTGGTCAAAACATGGGTTTTGACAAGAAAAATATGATAAAGCTCAAATCTTTGGCTTTTTGATGGAATTTTGACAACACTTTACCTCCTTAGATCCTGTAAAGAACATAAAAATGCAACATCTACTACTAATATAGTTTAAACAACTATCAAAATTTTGAAATTGATCTATAAAACTTTGAAATTTACTCTAAAAATCTTGAAAATAATCTAAAAATATTGAGAAACAAATCTAGAAAGCTTGAAACTAATATAGAAAACTTGAAATTAATCTAGAAAGCTTGAAACTAATGTAGAAAACTTGAAACTAATCTATAAAGATTGAAACTAAAAACTTTGAAGCTGCGTTAAAAATATTTAAAAATGAATGCAATGGGGTAAGGTCCCACTGGGCATGCCAAATGAAGACTACTAAAAACTCTTGCAAAGCCAAATAACTAGACTAACACCACATAGTCTATTAACAAAGATAGGAATTAACAATAGTAACATCAATGATTAAATCTTAATGGAACACTTAAAAGAACTAACATGATATCAATCAATCTTAGCTAAAGCATGCCTACTTAGTATGAATTGCTAACTAACATAGACCTAAATAGATCTAGGAGCAATCAAATTATGGTTTTTTGCTACTTCACAAATGGTGAGAGGATCTCTCCAAAAATGGCTACAAGGCCATATTGGATATCCCTCTACTAACCAACATGAAGATTGGAGGCAAAGATTGAGCAAGCTATTCCAAGGAGGAAGTTGGGCTCTTAATCATATTTCTTATATGATATGCAATTCAAAGCATGGTGTAAATTTTAAAGGTATGTGGTTAGTCCTTTTTATAGTTTTCTATTTGGGGAAAACTTTCATCTTGGTGCATGTGGGACTAAAAGAACAAGTAGATTAAGGTTTTCTAATCATGATTAGTGAATTAACAAGTGATTAGGATGTGAGGAGCCTTAATCAACCACTTAGGGTCAATTAAGAGGCTAGGATAAGCTTTTTGAAGCCTTCTGAGATGTCTTGGAGGGAAATGGGGTGATTTTGAATGGTTGGAAGAGGGGTTTAAGACAATAATAAGGTTTATTGACAAAAACAAAGGTAAAATAGGCTTAATTAGCTAATAATTGCTAATTGTTTGTTCGGAAGAGGATTTTGATTTACAATGTGTCATAAACTGACATCCTGAATGTGAAAGAGGCCAGGTAATCAACAAAGCATTGTTAATTAACCAAAATGGTAAGAAATGTTATTTAATTATCGAAAACCACTAATTATAATGAAAATGGTAAGAATGTGAGTGATTAGTGTGCTTTTAACAATAAGATTGCAAAAGCAAAATTTAGGTGTCTACAACTTGGATAATAGAAAATATTAAATTTTATACCTTTTTTATTTGAATGTGGGATCAACAATGCCACTTGCATGATCAACTTGAGTATACCCTTTTTGTGCTGTTTTACTCAGAGAGTTGAAATAGGAATGCAACCATGAAAAGTGAATACTTTTAATAGGATTGTAATAAGGCTTTCAAACATTCGAGATATTATTTTGGAATTTTTTAGTTTTTATTTTTATTTTTGTGGGTTTTTAGAATATATAATTTTTTGGATTTTAGAGATTGTGATAGGGTGCACAAGGGAAAAATGTTCCCAAAAGAGTCACCAAAAACTATTGTGAAATAGTTTTTCGTGGGATAAATTAGTGGTTTTCATCAACACGAAGGGACTAGGTCCCAACTTCTTGGGTATGGGGAGGCTTCCATTTATTGAATGTAAGGAATAAATAAAACCATGGGGTGGCTGTTGGGCAGGATCACATATAAATAATATGGTAAACATGTGGAAAATTATGTGTATGATGTATAAGGGAGGAATTTTCTTGGAGAGAGCTAAAGGGGAGATGGAGAAATGGAGCAAGATGGTTAATGTTATGAGTAGACTTAAAAATTTCACACACATTAACTAGACTAGGTCCACATTCAATAGGAATAAGAACAACTACGTGAGAAATTACAATATTAAAAAATAAAAGACACATAGTTCTATTGATTTATTATTCAAAGACACAATTTTTTTTATTGGATGTATAAGATTACAACGTTTTCATAGTTGGAAATTAGAGAGTAGATGAAGATAGAAAAGGAAAATGGAAGAATGTAGCTTCTTTATTATAGTAGTAGGGAAAATAAAATCTATCAACTCCATGGAATGGAGAAGTCATCCTAATTTATGACTTTACAATTATGTCTCTTTATCTCTCCCATGTGACTTTTCATCTTACCATCACTTCTGACCTTTCGCGTTCCCTATGAATGGAATTACGTCCTTTTCTTATTTTTGATAAAGGAACTTTTACAATGCAAAATAAGGCCACTTACGTGAATAAGACAAAAGAGTCAAACAATACATTCGTAATGAATAAATATAATGTTAGAGAGGGAAGGAGGACGAGAGAGAAGAAGGGAAAGAAGTGATAATCCAGAGAAGAGGGAGATTTCATTGATGAAGAGCCTACTTCCAATAGATCTTGAAGAAATGCTATGAGAATGAAGCCTCTGACATTTCCCTCTCTACTAAAATGAGGAATTGTGATTACAACTTCCTCTACCGTGAGATGTGGATACATTCCAAATAATTGACCAAATGCCACTACAAGATTGACATTGTATGAACATGTGACAACCGCCCGCATCAGTCAATCATGATGATCCCCTTATATGCTCGGGATACATTGAAACAGATAGTCTTGGAAATATTTTTCCCCGAGTGTGTTATATGGAATTCACCTTAATACCAAGTTTTGGGAGTATGCAAGGACTTACTTTCCCATTTGAGTTATGGTGCAATTGCCAAATCTTGAAAGTGTGACTTTTCCAACTCTACATATACCATTGAATATTTATTCCCCTCTACATCTGCATAGTGTTCACTTAGCATTTTTGTTTTCAATTCCTCTAGTTCCATGCTTGTTATATCACTGTTACCTACATCAAGATACTCATTTTCTAATGTGGCGATTGGCTCGGAACCTAAGCTGTTTGAGCTCCATTGTGAGAAAGGCTTGTGAGATGAAATGTAGATGATTGAGTATGGAGAACTTAACCAAAATCCCAACACGTTATATTTTTTAGTAATTATAATTCAAGGATGTTTTTTTTAGTAAGTGTCTTAATTTAGAACTTTTGAGTGTTTTTGATATGTAAGAATTGAAGGCAAATAAGGAAATGACATGTTTCCATGAATTAATATACAAACTATGAAACTTGGTAAGACTTACTAATTTTTTGAAGTGGGTATTCTAGGTGCCGAACAAAATAAGAGTGGTCTCAAAAGTTTTTTTATTTCACAAAGATGTTTTGCTCTAGTTTTTAGAGGATTTCAATCACTAGAACTCCATAGATATGAAAAATAAGTTTCTATAACTAGAAACTTCATCTGGCTATTAAAAATAATGTAGACCACCATTGGATGCAAGGTTAGAATCATCTCAAGGGCGTTTTTAAGGAGATGTTGTTAAAATTTCATGGAAATCTAGTGAGGGTTTGTAAGCTATGAATAACTTTCCTTTTTTGGCATATGAGGTATCATGCACATTTCTAGCAGCATAACAACATGGGAGAGAGCTTGGGAGGGAAAATTACATTTGAAAAACATAAAAAATGGCTAAGTGTCATATTTAACCATTTCTCTCTCATTTACACTTTAACTCACATTTTGACTCAACTAGGATTAACCCAGGTTAGGTGGAGGTTAGAGGTGGAGTTGCACCCTAAAAATATAGGAAAAGTGAAGAAAAGGGACAACAAGGACACCAAAGTGGGCTTTGCACCAGATTAAGACAAGTGTCAACATGGGGTTTCATGTGAATGAGATGGAAGGGATGAAAACCAGCACTCGGGAGCTAAGATAGGGTCTTACATGTGTAAGGGGATAAGAAAGTGAAGGTGGGAAAATTTTTGTGCCCCATTTATCCCCTTGGGTGATGGGACTAGGTACAAGGGACATATACCATTGAAAAATGTACCATGTATCCTATCTTCACGAGGAGAGGGCCTAGACTTGTCTATAAACTTGTTTGCATGCTTTCTAACAACATAAATTATTACTTTAAGTGAAGAAATAAGAAAACACATAAGGGGAGCCCAACTTACTATCCCATCTATCCCCTTACAAGTTGGGACAAGGGAAAAGGGATAGACATGGTGAAAAAGTGTGCTTAAGTCTTTAAGTTATGCATGTCATTATCCCAATGTAAAATTAGAACACAAACCTTGGATTTTCCTCCATGGGAGAGAAAATTGGAGTTCAGAGATGAAACCTTATACGATTTTGAATCGAAAGAATCCAATGAATTAATTCCAATAATTTAAAATACTTTATTCAACTTGCATTCTGAGTTATGGAACCCATCACCCTTTTGGCATGAAAGAGAAACATAACCGACCTAGGCTACCATGGAGAGTGGCGAGGTCAAGGATCAAAATTAATGCATCCACCATGCAGTGGACTCCAAGATATTTCCATTGACTATTTGATGAACTCCTAAATATTTCGAAACTCCCAAAACCTTTGAACAAGTTGTCTTTCTCCATTAAAGGCTTCATTCCATATGCTTGAAATGAATTGGTTTTTTTTGAATCGATCCCATCATCACATGCCTCCACATCCTTTCCATAAACTACCTTGGATCACTTCATTCTTCTTTCACAAAACCTCCAAATGTGTTTACTCCCACAACTAGCTTCAGAGGGTGTCCTTATACTATAATATGGATAGAAATACCTAATTTGGTGCTTGAGAGAGAACTACTACCTCGGATCTTAGTCTCATCATGAAGTAAAATTTGATCAATTCCCCTTCACATGAAACATAGTTGAAAACCATTTTTGTACATTTCTCTTAGCTAGAATGAGGATTGCATAGACTTAGAGGGGTTGCGGGAGTAGATGGGTCAAGCTAGAGGAAGGGTTCACAATGACTAGGGAAGGGGTTTTCAAATGATGGGCTTAATTATAACCAATTTTTTCAAATTTTCATGATAACACATTGTTTTTATTATCTAATTTGTGCTTGAAGTACTTTACGGGAAGCTAGGGTTTTTATAGGTACAAGCTAAATGCGAGGATTACAAGAAATCTAAATATAATAAGATGTAACATAGGAAAATGTGAAGTGACATAGAAAAACCAGAAGGAAACTAGTTCTAGGTTTGAAACCATGTAGCAAGGGACCAAGTTGTGGTATGGTCTAGTACATGACTACACGATTCCATATTTATACACGTAAGTAAAGAATAATTTATTAAGAACATCCGAATTTGTATACCTCCCATAACTAATGAAGACATAGTCATAACATCATCTAAATTAACTAATTCATCTCTCGAACCCCTATTGCACCATTTCTTACTTTGTTGAATAAATTTTCTTGCAAAACTCTAGTTTCTAATATTGTAATTTAATGAATATGATATGAAATACTTGTTTATTTCTTAGTACATCTCAGTCTAATTTATTCAATAAATAAAGATTTTTTTTATTAAATTAAGGGTTAAATCATTTAGTGAACCCTCTTTTGTTTTAACCCTTCACCAAGTTTGACTTAGGCTCCTTACCCTAACTAGACCTTTTACTTACAAACCTTAGTTTTCCTAGGGTTTTCCATCTATCGTGATTGTATGCTTTCTCCCCTATCTCTAAGGTTGATTCTCCTTTGTGCATTCATGGCTATTAGGAATTAGTATTTACATTGGTATATTTATCGTAGGTTAAATATTACTTACTATTTGATATTTTACCATAAAGTAAATATATTAAGTTAATTTGTTAAAACCACATATATTGTTATAAAAATATATATTACATGAATATTATTAGTGATATATTGTTGAAGATATGATTTCCATGAATGTAGGAAAGACATTTTCTATATAACTGTGTAATGCACCATATGAATATATATAGAAGTTTATTATTGTGTGCTTCGCCAAATAAAACATTTGATATTAGAGTGATTTTGGTCATTAACATGCTGACGCTAGGTATTTTTAATATTTCTAAGGTTTTAAAAAAATTGTGGAGAGCTCTTAAAAATTCACATGGTGTAGTCTTAGTAGGGTTTTAACTTTGGTGTCATCAATGGTGATTGAGAATATTTGATCTAAGCCTCTATCACCCTTATGTTGCAGATTATACATGTTTTAAAATTATCATCCTGGTTTGTATGTTGATCGTGCACAAGTCTTGACCCTTTCCTGGTTTAGTGGATCATGCTCACGATTGGATCCGTCCCTGTTTCTATTTGCTGTTTGTTGGATCTCACTTACACCTGGATCACACTACCTTATTTCAAGGAATGAAGCTAGTCTAATCTTTTGGCCCCGATTGGATCTTGATTTACGTTTGACATATATCTGCAAAGAGATGTTTATCCACCTCATATTTGCATCAAACTATTCCATGCATGAATTTCGTAAATACTGCCTAACAGTTTGCAGATCTACGTTCATTTTCTGAGTTTTTGCATTGAATTGTGGGTAGCATTGACCTTCAACATCGGTAACTCCATCTCTGACGCCGTTTGAATGTTTTCATAGCCAACCAACTCGCAAATTGTATTGGAGTTTGGGATACAACAATCACACACCATTTCACTCAGTCCATATCATTTTATACTCACTTGGTGGTGTGTTTGACTCCAGGAAAGATCATGCTCGTGAGACTCCATGGCAAGATAGGCTCAATGATTTCATAGTTTTCCCTTCAAAGAAAGATCCGGTTCAGAAATCCATCTCAATCTACATCTTTTTCAAGCTTTCCCACACAGTTATGTTTCAACCATTTTAATGTCTCATACTAGTTTGGATCGGTACACCTTTCATCCCACGTTGTTTGGCATCTTCGTGCATTTCTAGCGGATATGCATCACTGTCAGGTCAAGCCGTCAAGAGTATTATTTCTTACAATAGTGGTTTAAGAACTTTATTAGATTAACGTATTAAAATTAGTGGTTTTAGTTTAGGGTACGTGTTTAGTATATTTTCATGTCTTAAGTGTCTTCATAGTTATTTTCTATTATGTCTTTAGGTGTTATCTTGTTTCAAGTTTTATTAAGGTATGTCATAGAAAGTAAATTAATGTTTTTAGTTTATTTATAGTCATTATTTTCTATAGTGCTTAGTCACATTTTTCTTAAAAGAGTCCTGTCAAAAATGTCTATCTTGTCAAAATTCATTTTGAGATGTCCAAAGTGTCGAAAGTTTAAGTCATTTTTTTATAGAAGTCATCATGTTTTTAGTCATAATTTTTAATTATATTGTGTCTAATCATTGTCAAAATTTTATTGTTGGTCACTATTAAAAAGTCTGAAAAAACAAAAAAATTTCCTCACAAACACATTTTCGGTGTTACCTGACGTCCTCTAATAAACTCTTTCACGGTTCACGGCGGGCGGGGATAAACACAATGTGAAAATTGATGAGTGTCATGATCAAATTCCGTTGAGTTATCAGTGTCACATTTGAGGATGAAGGCAAAAAAAGATGGAGGGTGATTAGTGCCTCTCATCAATCACCAATAATGGGGTTGCATACATTACTGGTGGCACCTTTTTTTATATTGTATCAGTTGTTTACTTTGAGTGGTGTGTGTAGAAATAAAACAAGTTATACATTCCCTACCAAAGATTGAAATGAGGAGAATGTGCATTGCGGATGTTGAGAATAGTTGTATAGGAGGGCGATTGGTGTGGTGATCCTTTGACCATTGAGATTCTTTTTGGACCGTAGGAATTCTTCATTGATCAAGCGATGAAAGAAAATTCACTAGAAGTGAAAGTGGGAATTGTTGAGTTCTCGTATGTAGGTGTATTGGTGGAAGTGTGATCATTTGGTGATGGATTCACTGTGGTGAAGTGGATGGTCATGTGCAACAAAATCTAGACAATAAGATCTAGATGCCCGTATGAAGACCTAAAAATATGGAGAGGTATATGATTCTATTTCCAGTTCTTAATATGTGCTTTCTTCCCATATAAAAACTAAGGTGGGGAATGTTAGGAATTAGTATTTACATTATTGGTATATTTATTGTAGGGTAAATATTACTTACTATTTTGTATTTTACCGTAAAGTTAATATATATATTTTGATTATAGGTAAAAGAGGGTTGAGGGGACCCTACCCCATACTAATAAGCAACTCCCATTAAGAGAAATATTTAGGATAATAATAGTAAAAAAAAATATAGGCATAAAAAACGAGTACAACAACAAGTATCCATTAAACTAACAACACTAGTGAAACTAGCAGTGACAAAAAACAAACAAGCAACAACCATCATTCACCCTTCTCATAGTTGGCCAACAATGTGGCCCATTCCTTCGATAAAGCTTCAATGTTAGTGCCTGCATGTTGAGATATTTCTCATATAATCCTCCTCATTCTTTTCTTAGATTCTTGATCCTCACATTGTCTATAAACATGTAAAGTTAATATATTAGAAATGTGTGTGTGTGTGTGTGTGTGTGTGTGTGTGTGTGTGTGTGTGTGTGTGTGTGTGTGTGTGTGTGTGTGTGTGTGTGTGTGTGTGTGTGTTGTTATAACAATATATATTAAGATAATATTTTTAGTGAGATATTGTTGGAGATATGATCTCCATGAATATAAGAAATACATTTCCTATATAACCATGTAATGTCCCATATGAAAATATACAAAGAAGTTTACTATTGTGTGCTCAGCCAAATAAAACAATGGCCTACTCTAGATATCTTAATTCTTGGGATAACTATTGCTACTATCCCTTTAACGAGGTTCATATCCCTTATGAGCTCACAAGTAAGGATCTATATCCAACCCATCCAGGTTTTGTTTAAGATGATGTTTTACAAGCCAAACTTATTCCTATTGTTGCCTAATGAGAAAAAAATTTACATGACTATTGTTTGAAGCACAACCACTTTGGGGGTGAATCAGTGGATAATAAAACTTTTAATCACTTAAAAAATCTACATCCATTAACCATTCAAACCATTAAACATGCATGCATTAAAAACCATAACCATAAAAGAGAAAATGAGAGCACAACAACAACGTACACAAGAAGTAAGTGGGAAACCCTCAAGGGGAAGAAAACCCACTGAAATAAAACTTTATTAGAAAAATGAATCAAATTTAGCTAAGCACCAACTCAATAAGGATCACTAACCCCACAAGGAGCACCAACCCCTAGATTTAGTAGAGAACTAACCCTACAAGGAGACACAAACCCCTTAGATGACTTAACACCAACCAAAGCCACCTAATATGTTTTTCACCTCTGAAATTTTGCACCAACAACTGATGATGACACTTTGAAGCTCTCTTTCCTTCTTCAAATCTTCTCTCTAGGTCAACTTGCTCATGAGATTCTTCACCAAGATTATTAGGCCTAATGACCTATCTCTCCAACAGCTTCACACACTCTAGAACATCTCAACACACTCTATTCCCTCTCTTGAAGGTCAAACATACCTATTTTACTTCTATAAACACCCCTTTATCTTGCACTTTTCCTTCCGTGATCAACTTACTCAAATGAGCCTTATAACTTGCTTTTATACCTAACTTATGATCCTAAAACATGTAGGTCATCCATCATAGGAAAAATTAACTTAAAAAATCATAATAAAATCCTATAAAAATCATTAAAGGGACCATATAGGTCAGAAATACCATCTTCACACTCAAATCCCTCATTAGGACATAAGAAGCCCTAAAGCACTCAAATAGCCTACTCGCCAAAGCTAGATGTTCTTGAGAAAAATACACCTTAACTAAAAATTGGAAACCACTTAGACATATTTTATGTCCATTAACAACCTCAATAATATTTAATTGAATTTCACCATCATCTCATGCAATGACACCACCAAAAGGAGCAACCTTCTTCACTAGGTCTAAGACCTACAAAACTAGTCTTCAAATATTGAAGCCAAAACCTCATAAAAACTCCTCAAATATGAAAGTGTGATATAAAAATGGAAATATCATGACCTCAACATCATCACCAATTGAAAACCATTCCACAAATCGATGAGACATCTTCAAAATTCCTTTGCAACCGTGTCACTTGAAGCTGCCCAAAAATGCCCCAAAACCAGTCTCATTAAACAAGCCATAATATACCTCATAAGGGATCAACCATGGTCTGAAAACACCATGTAAATGTATTATAACTTCCATAATTCCTCCAAAACCAATTTAGTCAACATGTCCAATGAAAATCTTGAGATAAAATGAACTTCTTCAAAACTTACATTTTGAGGGGGTTCTGAGCACAACCATGACACCTAAATCGCAATTGGAGAAATTTTAGAGGGTCCTATAAAAATCCATTATTGGACATGAAAAACAATATCTTCTCCATTGCTTGAGACCTAGGGTTTTAGGAGGGTTTAAAACCAATTTACCTTCTTAACGTTTGATATAAATTTGGGCCTCACTCTTCAAAATAATGTCACAAAACTCAATATAGAACCATTCATCACTTTTCATGAAGAGATAATACTCCCATGTAAATTTTTCATGTGCCAATGAGCATCAAAAATTCCAAATCGAACTTAAAATCTCACTTCTAGAAACTCGGTAGGAGTAAAAATGACATAAATTGCAAAATATTCAACATTAGGACCTAAAATTTGGACCACACATCTGAATCAAAATGATAACACATATATAATACTAAAATGTTCTCAAATGCACTAAAACATGATGACCCACTTCACTAGGGCATGTTTTATCAAGAGCTAGGTCTAGGAATAGACCTAAAAACCAAGTCTAACACCTGAACCAGCACTATAAGACACTTGTGAGTGTATCTACACCTCATAATCATGATCTCAATATATGAAAATACATAATCAGCTATTACATACCCGTACTTCATAATGATATACCTTTCTTGCACGACTAGGCCTTCAAATTAGACCACTTGATCATGTTTTCTTCACCAAAACTGACCTCCTCATCACTTTGCCACACTTGAAAAACCTTCAAGGAAATTAAAAAAATTACATGACACCTCAAAAACATCACCAAAAAAATCACCACTTCTACAAGCTATCATATCGGCTCAAGAGCCCATGCAACACCATCAAGACCAAGTAACTCAACTGACACTACCAATCAACCTTCATATTTATTACCTCTTTTAATATCAATGCAAGATTGGACATCAATGAAAACACCTACAACATAAATTTTTTGACATCAATGAAAACATACTACCAAAAATCTCCCCTTTGTCATTGATGGAAAAAACATTGATAGCAAAACACACAAAACAGATTCTCCCGCTAAGGAATTCACATGTGACATCTGATCATTCTCCCCCTTTGACATTAATGAAAAAGAAACATACTTACAACCCCTTCTCGACAACCCAATAGGCTCAACTTTTGGTTGGAAACATCAACTAAATCAAACAAGGTTCATTATAACTTCTACTTCTTTGATTTGAATCTTAGAGCAACACAAGATCAACAGAGCTCCCCTTAATCATATACATACCTTCCAACTCCAACTCATACCTTGACCATGTACACAACTGATATTACTAGACCAAAATCATCATACCAATTTCAAGAAACAATGAACCTCTTACCTTTCAAGGACCAACCAACACTTCTAAGATCTATCACTAATCTTTTCATGTTTCATGGCCTATGTACTAACTAACCTACTTTCTTGAGTTGAGAACACAACATATTCTCCCCTATGATCACGCTTACTTGTACCATATTCAATCCCATCTTCTCACACCACAAACCCAAAACTCCCCTTGACTTATAAGCACCTCAAAGACAACTAGAATGATAACAAAAACCTTTCTTTGATGAAACTAGTATCAATCTTCTCAAAATAGTGCTAGGAGACTCCATTTTAGTCTTTAAGAATTAAACAACTATACAATTAGACCAATATATGAAAACTGAACTAAGAAATATTTGCATACCTTGAGCATTAGAATCATGAAGCCATAAAGTCCCCCCTGAATCATATATTACCCTATAAGCCACACAAGGATATCAACCTCTTCAAATTAGCTGGAATAGTCAACATACTAAGATATTTATCCATAGAAAAAAACTATGTCAATCCTTTATGAGCCAATCACAAGAATGAATCTTCTCAGATCAATATCTCTTCATAATACTTCCTTTATGGTAAGAGCTTCATTATACTATCCATTAGGTCTCAATCTGGATGCTTTATTACCAAGTCTCATCATGACTTCATTTAGGACTCCATATATATCTAGGTCAATCAACATTCAAGCTTCAATTTGAACAATTTCAGCCACTATGCAAGAAAGAACATACAATTTCAATTAGAACCTCACCATACGTTGTATCACACATCCGTATCCATATATTCCAACCTTCACTTTTCCTCATGCCATCCAGCCTTGTAGGCCTTGTAGTCATCTCCAAACTATCTATCACCACTAGTACACAACTTATTAGTGTAACACAACTGCCATCCTCTTTATTTAATCTATTCATAATGAATTAGGATACACTTCCTTTTTAACCATGCTTAACAAACTTAGACCATAAATATAAGGAAATGATCAATCATAAAAATTAACACACCTTGATCCTTTAAGACACGAGCAACCTGGGAAGCTTCTATGTATGTAAAACTTTTCCTCCTTTATGAGTCAAACCATAACATCCTCCTAGCATCAAATAATGTCAAATCCTCAAGATAATACTTCTGTCATAAGCTAGGCCTCAAGACACAAATTTAGGCTTAAACATGCACAATGCACTTCTTCAACTTGTTTGACTCTCTTGTAATGATCTTTTGTCCTTCTCAAACAACAATCAAGCTTCAAACCATCAAGACATTCTCAGAGTAATATATCATACAACTTTAGATCAACCAACTTGTCTTTCCTTGATATCATGGAATTTCAAACTCTTAAGACACAAATTTCAAACTCATAACAATTCAATTTTCACACAAACAATTCACAATATCAAGTAACAAAACTCTTGCAACTTGGTACAACATACCTAATATCACATTATTATGAACATAAAATGTTGTATGGTGATACAACCTTCATAATACTATCTACCAGATCCTCTCTTCTCATAGCAAGCCATAATGAACAATTTACGACATTCTCATAGAATCCACATTGGTCTTCAATCCATTTGCAAACATGTACACCAAAAACCTTCCCTTGAATGACACAAACCTATACTTAAACTTTAGCTCATCATACTCATTTCACTCTTCTCAAGCATCACCGCCAAACCTTCTAGATGCTCAAAAAAACTTGACACTTATCTTGAATTCCATGAGATAACAATGTTGGCATGTGTGAGTTTGAGTGTTGTCATTGTTGTAAAATATCATTAATGAAAAAGAGGATGATATAGGAGTGCTAGGATATGCTTCATATGAGGATGAAATTGTCTATCAATTTTTGACATAATGGTAATAGTTGAAGCGGTGAGAATGGATTGGCCTAGTAGGCCTATTTAGGAGACCTAGTTATCCTAAGTGATGGAACATGGAGAACAAAGTTACATGGTGACTTGAGGAGCATGGCTAAGGAATAAATACCATGAAAAGAGCATTTTGGAATCACTTATATGGGTCCAAAGGATGGTTGCAAGGTGGAAGAATCAGTTGCGGGTGTTCATCTAGACCTAGTCTAGGTGATTCAAGAAAAAATGAAGTATGAGAGTAAGCTGCAGGCCATGAGAGCTCATGGAGGCATGCAAGGGTGTGAGAAATGTTGTCTTAAGTGTGTCAGGCCCCTTTAAAGATCTTGGAAGAAGATTTATGATGTTTATCTACTTGGTCTAGATGTAAACTAGACCTAATCCTAAGTGTTTAGAGGCATAATAAGGCATGATAGTAACTTTTAGGTGTGTGTGATCCATTGAGGACACTAATAGAGGCATATTAGTTTGGATTAATCATGTAGATGTTAATTTTTTGGTTGTAGTGATAGTTCACTTTGTTATGGCCTAAAACATGTAAAACCCCAAGGCCTAGTCATGCAAGTCCTAGTGGTGGTGAAGATGTAGAGATATTTGTGAATAAGTGAGCATTGGAGATGTCGAAATGGGTTTCATGGTGTTGTGGGAAAATTTTAGGTTTTTATGATGAAGATTTTGCAAGATATGATGTTTAGACCAAAACAGGGTTCTTAAGAGCATGTTTTCCATCTTGATATGGGAGAAATCTACTTGGATGACACATGTAACGTTTTTATGGGCCAATAAGCATTTCAAGAATGTTTAATCATGGAACTAAGAATATCTCAGAGTTATAATGAGATCAAATGAGTCCCTATCTTTTATGAATGATCATTAAGAAGGTCAAAACCCTCCAAAAACCATAATTTGCTAGAAATAGAAGAAAAATTATTGGTTTCATCCTAGAATGGATTATATCATCAAATATGATGATTGGATAATGGATAGGACTCTCCTAGATTTCTGATTGTGGTGGTTTAGATCATGAAAGTGAGTGGAGCCAACTTAGATTTGCCTGTTTCTAGGAAAGAAGGTTTTTCTCTCAAGTTTTCCATTAGACCTTATGTCTAATTTAGTGTTATGAGATATATGGGAGATAATATACATGTTTTAAGTAATTTAAGATCTTGGTGAGGCCATTTGATGACTTGCACAAGTCAAAAGAGGTTGACTAGTTTTTGGCCAAAAGGGCAGTTTTAGCAGGCTTGGTGAATGGAAGTGCTTGAGAACTTATGGGCATGGTGATGAAGTATAATGGCCTTGGAGGTGTTTTTGAAATATCATGTGAAAATTTTAATATTTTTTTAAGCTATAAAAGTGTACTTTGAAGTGGCATGGTTGAGGTCACAAGTTGACCTAGTTTGACTGGTTCAAGACAATAAGGTTTTGGTGAGAAGATTGATGTAGAAGGAAAATGATTTGGCTTAGCTGATGTTAGATATATAATTGAGAGTGAATAGGGATGAATTTATAGGTCTTAAATGATTTATAAATGGTGAAAACTAGTTGAGTTTCCAAAACTGCTTCCTGGGAAGTTCAGTTTGTTGAAGAGGACAAGTGGCTCCATTTGCATTGTTGGATGTTTCATGAGGTATATATTGAATGATGATGTTATAAAGGTAATTATATTTATAATGAGTTTTTACATGGAATATTTGAAGTTTTTGGTGTGATATTGAGCTCCATTAATGAAGACTGGTTCTTGGAAGTGTCTATTTTGAGTAGGAAATAGTCCTACAAGATGGTGATATGAAGAAAATGATTGGTGCAAAGTTCCTTGAGCTGATAGATGATGTTGTGAGGTTATTTTGGAAATGTGTGAATAATTTGGATGCTTAAATATTGATTAAGTCCTTGGAGGTATTGGAGTGCTCGGTGATGGGGTTTTAGGCCTTTTTGGGCTAGTGAGAGCTTGTGGTTCTCTGGTGCATTACCGACCCATATGGGTCTTTATGTTGATTTATATGAGCTTGTAGTTATTTTTTTGTGTTGTGGTGACCAAACTTAAGTGGTCATGTCCGACCTATGTTGTTTGTAATCATGAGTCATATATAAAAGTGCATGAAAAGGTTCATTTTTGAACCAATGAAAAGAGAGGGAAAAAGTATGAGCTAGGTGAGAGAGTGAAAGATGTTTAAGGGCATCAAGATAGATCTGAGAGAGTGTTTGAATGTTTGAAGAGTGATGAGGAGCTATTTTGCAAGTGCATTTTTCCAATTAAGTCCATGTTTGAGCTAGTTTGAGTGAATTAGGATGTGTGTTTGAAGAGATTTTTAAGGTATATGAGTTGAATCTTGTGATCACTATCAGTTGTATGTGTTGGAAACATATATTCAATGTCCTACAAGATGGTGATATGAAGAAAATGATTGGTGCAAGGTTCCTTGAGCTGATGGATGATTTTGTGAGGTTATTTTGGACATGTGTGAAGCATTTGGATGATTAAATATTGATGAAGTACTTGGAGGTATTAGAATGCTTGGTGATGGGGTTTTAGGCATTTTGGACTAGTGAGGGCTTGTGGTTGTCTGGTGCATTACCGACCCACATGGGTCTTTTATGTTGATTTATACAAGCTTGTAGTTATGTTTTTGTGTTGTGGTGACCAGAATTAAGTGGTCATGGCCGACCTATGATGTTTGTAATCATGACTCATATATAAAAGTGCATGAAAAGGTTCATTTTTGAACCGGTGAAAATAGAGGGAAAAAGTATGAGCTAGGTGAGAGAGTGAAAGATGTTTAAGGGCATAAAGATAGATATGATAGAGTGTTTGAATGTTTGAAGAGTGATGAGGAGCTATTGTGCAAGTGTATTTATCTAAATAAGTCCATGTTTGAGCTATTTTGAGCAAAGTAGGAGGTGTGTTTAAAGAGATTTTTAAGGTATATGAGATGAATCTTGTGATCACTATTAGTTGTATGTGTTGGCAACATATATTCAATGGTTTTGATAAAAAAATGTGTGATGAGTAATATTCACATGATTCCTTTATTGTGAGTAATATCAACAAGGGTTTCTAGGGGTTGGTGCTCCTTGTGGGGTTGGTGCCTCACTAAAAAATCTTGTGTGATGAGTCATATTCATGCAAGTCTTTTGGTTTGAGTAATATAATCAAAATTTTTAATGGGTTTTCTTCCCCTTGAGGGTTTCCCACTTACATCTTGTGTTCTTGTGTACTCTTTCATGGTTATGATCTTGTGAATGGTTATTATATGTTGTTAATCACACACTAATGCATGGTTGAATGATAAATGGTTTATGCAAGTTAATTTGAATTGGTTAAGGGTTTTGAAGGATTGATTCACCCCCTCTCATTCCATTATGATTCTAACAAAAAAACAATCTATGTAATTTTACATTCCTTAGGTTATAACTCAAAACATACATACCCATATTTCATAATGCTATGCTTCCTTTTACAATCACACTTCTTTATATGCAAGAAAACTAGATTCTTCATGATGATACATCCATGCACCCCAAATCCAATATTTTCAAAATATTCACATATATAAATAGGTCACAAAATACTACTCCAAGATAAAACATGCATCTCACTTTCTTCAGATTGTTAAACACTCATTGCAAGCCCTTATACTCCTTTCATGCACTAAACCACAATGAAAAGACAAATTAGATCATATAAATGCCCTACTGCAACATACCTTTTTCCACCTCACATCTTGTCAATAATCCAACATGATTATACACCTCTTAAGGTCTCTTATAGTGACATTAGAACAAGACATAAACATACCTTTAAATATGTGAAGACACAATTTCAACTCTATCTTCCCAAATATGTCCTTCAAACTTAGAATGCTCTGTCACTAGTTACGATCATGAGCTCGTAAGTACATCAAAGAATCCTACCGAGGTCTTCAAAGTCATTACAAACCACCTTTATGTACCTTTCTTGCAACATTATACCATGACAAAGTGATGAAGGGTTAAGACACTACCTTATTTGAAAACATGATACTTAACAACACACCATAACATGTTCATCCACAAAATTTTCTACATTTTGGTCTCCAAGTAACATTATAGGCCAAATTATTGTACTCAAGTCACTAAACATACCTCATAGCTTGATGACACATGATTCGCAACCCTTGAACCAACACTAGGGATCAATAGATTTCCCCTCGGCCTAAGCACACCTCTCTTGAGCCATCAACCCGACTATCTTCTTCTTTGTCGGGACTCATACACCTTCTTACATAGTTTCCACATGACTCATGATGATAAAAAGCCACCTTCTTGAAGCATGATTCATGATAGTAACTTCAAACTTAGATAATTACCTTGAAACAATTCTTCATTGCATATATTTAAGATCCCCTAATTATATGTTTCATCTAAGCGATGTATGTATGTAAGAAGATTAATAGAGACATCCCAAATCATAAGGATATAAAGAACAACTTTAGTAGATTCCAAGACCTCTTTGGCACCTATGACTCAAATATTTCATCTTTCTTCTTATCAAAAACTTGCGAAGATCCCCGACTTGCTCCAATAATTGATTTTGCTAGATTATCTTGATTCACTCTTCATTCCCATGCCTTGTCTTGATTTTTCTCCTGTATTGTTTTGTCTTGAAGGACCATGAAAACAAAAATTTGTAATGTGACCAACATGATTACAATGATGTTGTCACCCATTCTAGACCGGTGATATTTTCAAAAATTTTGAGCTAAATGTTTGGCTGAAGAAACTCTCTGAGATCATGACCGAGTTCTTTGCATTGCTCAATTGAGCTATTCAAAGATCGTGGCGAGCTGACACCACATTGTAAGAATGGATGTTGCAGTAAAAATAGGTGAGTTTCATCAAATCAATGCTGATCTCATATGGCGGAAGACATAGCTATTGGTTCATGATGTGAAAAAAGCTATACATTAAAGAGACCAAGCCCGTTCTAATAGGAATTGAACTACTATAGGAGGAGATCATCTAGATGTAAATCGATCTCAAATCATGTTACCGGGATCATATCTTACATGAATCGATCTACTTTATGTGAGGACAAGTTATGCGAGCCTCATCAAATTCATAAATTACAAATCAAACTGGTGTTAGGTTCATTGGTATCGGGGCCCCTAGGTGAGCTTATTACATTAAAGGGTTTGAGTTGGTGCCATGGGTCCGAACTCAAAAAATGGAAGAGGAGCCCTATACAGAAAGCCTGAGCTTTACATTAGATGAGGGAAAGCCATTTTTATGAAATCCTAGGTGAGTTTTGAAGAGTTGGAGCTCATCAAGTTGTTTTTAGGCGCCGATGCATTTAGATCAAGGTGAACACAATGTTGCAAAGAGATGGTATTCGAGCTCAAAACAAACTTCCATGGTAGTGCATTAACAGGAGAGGATTCGAATGAATTATTGCATGAGTTAAGGGAGGAATCCCTTCTCGGTGACCAATTATCAAGTTGTAGATCAAGAATTTTGCGCTTGTTACCTGTCCAAGTTAATGCACCAAACTAAACACAAAAACCCTGAAAAACCTCAATGAAATTGATACCTGATGAAGATGTAGACGGATGAGGAAGCCGATGTAGATAAGACGGGCGCACACGAGCAATTCGCACAATAGATCCGAATAACCTGTAAAACACCGATGCTTGACAGAAAAAGACCACGTTAAAAGATATTTTAGTGGACTGCCCGAGAAGCGGGTCCGAGAAGCGATAAGCTTCCTCGGCGGATGTCAGTCCACGTTTTCAATTAAGAAAAGAAGCATACATGATAAAAGATGTAAATAAAGACTAGATTTTCTGATTGCAGTAATAAGACAGAATCTAAACAGCAGACAGAAAGTACAGAAAACAGGGAACTATGAAATAAATGCTGGATTTGTGTTACCTGTATCCTTTTACCTATCTGCAGATAAATCGGCGTCGACTGGGTAGAATCGGCGTCGATTGAGACTGGTCGGCGTCGATTGAGGGGGATCGGCGTCGACTGGATAAGATCGGCGTCGACTGGAGACAGATCAGTCAATCAGGGACTGTGCGACAAGATTCGGGAATTGGAAGGTGAATGTGGTCTGCTGGATGTGCCGAAGTTGGCGAGACACTGGAACAGGGTCACCAGATGATAGATGGTGGTGTACGATGCTGATGCGACAGGGACAGAGTAACGGTGCTCCTCTCAGGGATTGATTCGGACAGGATCTGCCCTAATTTGATACACTTGATGCTAAAAGATCTCTCTTTCTTACAACCTGTGTCTCTCTCGCTCTCTGTTCGCTTTTTCGCTCGTTCGTGATCTCTTTTCGGTCTCTTCCGGTCTCTTCCGTCCCTAGAACTGAGTTCTGGACTTGCTTTTATAATCGGCGCCGCTCCTAGAAAATCGGCGCCGACCATATGGGTCGGCGCCGATCGCGGAAAAGACTCCCGAGGTGGCCAAAAATGATCGATTCGAGAAAGATAAGACTTATCCCGACTATGGGAAAATATCCCGCTTAGGGAAGATTAAAAATAGATGTGATACATGGATAGAATAAATTTGGGGTGGATAAGTGATTAAGATGCATGGGAAGAAGCGTAATTAAATATTTAATATTTAATCACTCATGGGTAAGATGTGATGGGATGAATTAAATTTGGAATAAGTGATTAAATCACAAATTGGATAATATCCCAAGGGGATAGTTGGTGACGTAAACGTGCCCCAGGTTACCTAAGCAAGTAAACGGATGAGAGGGACACTAAATTGGGTAACCAATTTTAAGTGTCTACATTTTGCCCCTTTTTGTCAAGTAACTTGCGATAAGCAAGGTTATGAGACAAAAACAAGGAGATGGAAGAAGGGAAGAATTTGTGATGATGTGATCCCCCTCAAACTAGGGATGGGATGGATGATAGAACAGACGATCCCGAGTTTGAAAGAGGTAGATGAAAATGCAGGATGCCCCAGTCGGATGTCTGGAGTAGATCTGATCATTGATGACGCATAAAAATAAACAAAAAGGCAGCAACCTAAGGAACTCACATTGGTAGGGAAAACTAGCCGGTCTCCTCATGAGACGACGTTAGTGCCTACAGACCCATGAGTGTAAGGAGAACTGCAAAAATAGTCAGCATCTAAAGAGAGACACATTGGTAGGGACAACTAGACGGTCCATAAATCGAGGCAGCGTTAGTGCCTGGACCCGTGTAACTCTAAGCGGCTAAACAAAAAGCGAATGCTCCACGCAAAGGGAACAAACTCGAAATAGATGGTGATATCGAAAAATGTGCCGAAAGGCAAAATTCAGCACACAACAATGATCAGATAGATAAGCCAAGCATCAACACTATGGCAAGAAGATACGGCAAATCGGCGTCGATTGATCTTGATCGGTCGGCGCTGACCTAAATAGACCGATAGATGATGAATAGATGTGATTGGATAGACATAGATGTAGAGGATATAAATAAATATGATTTGATGTGATGGGATAGATATGGACTGATAGAGGATATAAATAGATGTGATTAGATAGATATAATGTACCTTGGATGTACATTTTGATGGATAGATTTAGATATAGATAGATGCAAGGTACCTTGGATGTACATTTTAATGGATAGATAGATGGATGTGTTTGATGTATAGATAGATGTAATTTTAATGAGAAATGAATAAAGATAGATGTCTTGATAGATAAGAGGAATTTTGATAGAAGATAAATTGTGATTGAATTAACATGTGAAATGTCAATTTAACAGATGCACGAGAGCCAAAGATGAAAGCGGAAACAACCGTGACTTAGAGAGAAGACACTCGAAAAAGAAGGAAATGATAAGTCGGACCTCCAACCGACCATAGATAAAATCCAGAAAGGAAACCGAAAGACCAAGCATACAAGGCCTTATATAAGATTAAAATAAATCGACACTAACTAGTCGCATGAAACCAGATCTAGGATAGAAATGGAAAGAAAAGTAAGTATCTTGTCGGAACTTACAAGGGACAGAATACATGTCCATAGTGGGAAAATAGGATTCTCCATATGATCGACAAAAGGTCCTAAATCTCAAACTTCATGATTTTGATGGAAAAGCAAAGCTGATCAATGCGGGAAGTTCGCTTGATATGGAAAGCCCGATCGATGCGGGAAGTCTTTCGGTGATGCTAAAGAGTGTATAAACCGAGTGGAAGGCTGATTGATTACAAGAAGCCTTGAATTTTTCTTTGAGAAAGCGGCCGTCCTTGAGGAGCTGTGCGTATTTTGAATTTTAATGATAGCCATCCTTCGAGGGTATGGTCTATTTTCTTTTTGATTCACTTGATAATGTATGGATAGCTGTCCTTCAAGGGATCAGTCTAGCTTTTGGATAGCATCTTCTTTTTTTTTTTTTTTTTTTTTTTGAAACTTTTTGGAAGAAGCTGAGTTTAGACCTAGATAGATCAGATGGAGGGGAAGAGAACATAGAAGAACATGCACTCATGACCCGAGTAGATCCAATTAAGATAAGTACTTGGGACAGATGAAGTGGTGATTAAGGTATTCCTACCATGAGGAGGAACATATCCGAAAGAAACGTGCAATGAGTAGAGCCGCGATACTCATATTTAAGATAAATGAGGCAATAGGCGGAGAACCACACAATTTCAAATCACCACGAAAGTAGATGACTGGTTATTAGGACGGATGGAAGATCTGAGTTGCGACTAGATTTGTGTAAGATAGATTTTAACAATAGAAGGGCCGTAAATGCAAAGCATTAAGAGGTTCCGCTTCAGGGATACCATCCATGGAAGATAAACGATAAGCCCCAGACCCATATTTATGAGTGATAATGTAGGGGCCCATCCAATTGGGAGCAAACTTACCACGTTGACTCCTTTCGAGTGTAGTGACATTTTGATTTTCCTTAAGAACAAGATCACCAATTTTGAAGTCACGATGTTGCAAGTGCTTGTTATAAGCACGTTTGACATGCTCGAGATAGACCTGATGATGCTCAAGAGCGTTAAGACGTCGCTCATCTAATAATTCAAGTTGTGCCAGACGATTTTGACGATAATCCTCATCGGAGACAAATTCTCTGAGAGAAACACGGAGAGATGGGATTTGGACCTCCAAAGGAAGGACGGCCTCAGACCCATAGACGAGAGAGAAGGGAGTAGCACCAGTAGGAGTACGAATGCTAGTCCGATAAGCCCAGAGAGCGAAAGGGATATGTAAATGCCAATCCCTACCAGCTCGACTAGTTACCTTTGCGAGGATATTACGCAAAGTTTTATTGGACGCTTCGGCTTGACCATTAGCTTGAGGATAGTATGGAGAAGAAAAACTGAGCTTGATATTGAAAGCATTGCAGAGATTCTGCAAATCAGCATTCTTGAAAGACTTACCATTATCTGTGATTAGCTTGTGTGGAACGCCAAAGCGACAAATGATGTGTTGATAGACGAAATCAACTATGGGTTTAGCCTTTGTTGAAGAAAGAGGGATAGCTTCTACCCACTTAGTAAAGTACTCAGTGGCAGTAATGATAGAATGATGACGCTGTGAAGAACGGGGATTGATGAGACCAATAAGATCAAGACCCCACTGCGAAAAAGGCCACAAATCCGCCGCAGGTTGCAAAGCCTGACTAGGGATGTGCGTGAGATTGGAATGTTGCTGACATTTGACGCACTTCTTGGTGTATTCACAACAATCTCGATTAAGAGAAGGCCAATAATATCCCAAACGTAAGATGCGCTTAGCTACAGCTAAACCACTAAAATGTCCACCACAGATACCGTCATGGACTTCCTGAATAGCTTTAGATGATTCATGGGTTTTGAGGCATCGAAGCAAAATACCATCAAAGCCGCGTTTGTAAAGAAGGCCGCCTAGAATAGTATAGCGGTTGGCGCGT
The DNA here is from genome assembly GCA_018340775.1 of Taxus wallichiana var. yunnanensis. Lineage (NCBI taxonomy): Eukaryota > Viridiplantae > Streptophyta > Pinopsida > Cupressales > Taxaceae > Taxus > Taxus wallichiana. The sequence goes on along the minus strand of CM031235.1, from coordinate 342,553,532 downwards.
TGGACAAAAGATCTTCTACCATTGGGAGTCAGATCTGGAGGAAGGACCGAATGAGATAGATAATCAACTATCTGTTGATACCACTCATCCTGAGTATGGGTTGTGACAGCATTGATTGACGTTAGTTGCCCAAGATGAGATGGTTGATCTAATCGTTGCACAGCCACATAAAGACGCGAGTCTTCGGTAAAAGGCGGGATAAGGGAGGCTAAAGAGGCCATGGTATCCGCGAATCGATTTGCAGTACGAGGAATGGCTTGGATAGTGAACTTATCGAAAGATTGGAGTTGGGCAAGAACGATGTCGCGATATTTTTGAAGGATATCATTCTTGCATTGATAGACACCCGTGACCTGGTTAACGATGAGTTCAGAATCACCAAAGATGTCAATATGACGAGCGCCGAGATTAATGGCATTTTGAAGACCTAAGACAAGAGCTTCGTACTCAGCCATATTATTGGTGCATTCAAAGTTTAATTTGTGTGCGACTGGGATAGGCGTACCCCAAGGAGGAATCATCACAAAACCTGCACCTCCCCCTTGCTGGCATTTGGATCCGTCAAAGAAGAGCTTTACTTTAAATGGAGATAGACCAAAATCGATTTGTTGGATAAATTCATCGGGGAATTGAGCAAGGGGGTCTTGAGTGTCGGAAGAGGAGCATCAGCTAATTGATCTGCAATAACCTGACCCTTGATAGCCTTTTGCGGGATAAACTCGAGGTCAAATTCTGTCATGAGCATGAGCCAACGAGTGATACGATCATTGTGATAAGGTTTTGCATGGATTGTCTTAAGTGGATTGACACTTGTGACAATGTAAGTTTTATGATTAAGGAGATAATGACGAAGCTTAGAAGTTGCGAAGAAGAGAGCACAACATAGTTTTTCAGCTTCGGAGTAACGTGTTTCATACTCATGGAGGGTGCGACTGATGTAATAGACAACTTGTTCTTTACCACAAGTGTCCCGATGTGAAATCATGGCTCCCAGAGCATGGTCAGTCACAGAGATATAAAGATAGAAAGGCTCCCCCTCGCGTGGAGGTGTAAGCACAGGTGGAGAAAGAAGATAAGCTTTGAGATCATCAAAGGCCTTTTGGCAATGTTCATCCCACTCAAAATGAACATTCTTACGGAGGAGATGGTGAAAAGGTTGACAACGGTCCGACAATTGGGAGATAAAACGACGCACTGATTGAAGACGTCCTTGGAGACTGCGGAGTTGCTTTAAGTTAGACGGGGGAGGCATCTCAAGGATAGCTTTTATTTTTGAGGGGTCGACTTCAATACCCCTGATGGAAATGATAAAACCTAAAAGTTTACCAGTGAGAATGCCAAACACGCACTTAGCTGGATTTAGACGAAGACAGAAGCGGATAAGCCTCTCAAAGAGAGGTGCAAGGATGAAAAGATGATCCTGACGGCGCGTGGACTTGCCGAGGAGATCATCAACATAATCCTCCACAGTTTTGTGCAAGAGATCATGGAAGATGTACGTCATTGCTCGTTGATAGGTTGCTCCTGCGTTCTTAAGGCCAAAAGGCATGACACGATAGCAAAAGGTCCCCCAAGGAGTTATGAAGGAAGTCTTATGTTGGTCTTCTGGTGCGATGAGGATTTGATTATATCCAGAGAAACCATCCATAAGAGAAAGCATCTCATGACCCGCAGTTAAATCTACGAGTTGGTCGATATTAGGAAGAGGAAAATCATCCTTTGGACAGGCAAGATTAAGATCCCGGAAGTCGGTACAAATTCGAATTTTCCCAGTAGCCTTAGTTACTGGTACTACATTGGACACCCATTGCGGATAATCGATGGGTTGGATGAAGCCAGCCGAGAGCAAGCGTTGTAATTCTTCTTTAACAAGAAGGGCTACTCTAGGGTGCATTTTACGCAATTTTTGCTTGACTGGTTTGATGTTGGGAAGAGTAACGATATTGTGGACCACAATATCGGGATCGAGTCCTGGCATATCTTCATATGACCAAGCAAAGGCTTGACGATGTTTGGAGAGAAAAGCGGTAAAGTCCCCTAATTCCTGTGGATTAAGGGATTGGCCGACCTTAATGATGCGAGGGTCTTCAGAAGTCCCTATATTAAGGTCGATAGTGGCTTCGTTGAGAAGGGTAGACGTGTCAGAAGGAATAGTCTTGGGAAGATATGAATCCTCTGCCCCTAGATAGGTGAGGACAGAATCATCATCCGCACAGTGGATAGTGTTGATAGTAGGAGAGTTGTCTCCAACTATTTCAGGGAAGATTAATGGTATAGAAGCGGACCGATTGTTAGTCTCGTAGGCTAACGGCCCCAAGGAAATGGTATTGATCAAAAAAAAAAAAAAAGTTAGGTGGGATGGAAATGTCATCGTCCACATCAAGTGATGCTTCTGATTTAGTGGGAGAAGATGGTTCCTTAGTAGGAAGAGGTTCATCAAGAATAGTGACGGTGGCCTCTGAAAGGGGTTTAAATCCTAACCCAAATTTTTGATGTGGAATGAGAGTAGGAATGGATTTGAGATCATGTATACCTCTCATCCAAAGCGTATTCCTACCGGGCGTGCCAGAATGTAGATCAAGAATTTTGCGCTTGTTACCTATCCAAGTTAATGTACCAAACTAAACACAAAAACCCTGAAAAACTCCAATGAAATTGATACCTGATGAAGATGTAGACGGATGAGGATGACACTGTCTCGGGTATAGATGGAAGGTCAGACAAAGGAGCGGAGAGAGATAACTCCGTGCTTGGTAATGTAGGGATATTCAAAGATGGACTATCTGAAGATATTGGAACTCCCGTGATTGATGAAGAGGAAGGAGGATCTGATTCGATTGATGTGTTTGCAGATGGATTGGTTTCAGAAGAAGAGTCCTCGGTAGAGATGAAGTTGATGGTGTGGGTGTTTGGTTTTTGAGATTCCGAAGAATTATGATTTGGGGCATGATTGGGGAAAGGTTGTTTAAAAACGTCCAGTGCTTGATTTGGGGGAGCATTTGGGTTATCCAGAATGAGCTCGCCTTTATCAATGAATTTTTGGACAAGGTTTTTGAAAGTCTGGCATCGTTCGATGTCATGACCCTTGGTTCTGTGATAATGACAGAAATCGTTTTCCCTATACCAGAATGGGCGTTCTCGGCTTTCATCAATATCCCTAATGGGTGGAAGTTCGATCATGCGAACTTCCAACATTTTTTCTAAGATAGAGGCATATGATTCCCCCAAGGGAGCAAAGGATCGAGATGATGAAGCCCCTTTACGAACAGATGAAGGGTCTCTTCGTGGTGGTTGATTAGGAGTACTATCGGTTCTTGATGTTTTTAATACGATAGCATTTGTGGACCCTTGATTCTTATCTTTAGGAGGGAAAGAATTTGGTTTGGTGAACCGAGAGAAATCTGGTTTAGATTTGGAGCGAAGTTTTAGTTTTCCTTGTTCAATGGCACGAGATTCAAGTTTGCGTGCCATCGTGAAGGCTTCTTCGAAGGTATGAAAAGTTTGGATCCTTAACGTGGAAGAAATGTGACTAGCGCAAGATCGGGTGAACAACTCGATCTGTTGGGATTGAGGAAGGGAGAAAGACAATTGGTTGATTATCCCTCTCCAACGAGCGACAAAGTCTGCAATAGACTCATCGTCGAATTGGCGAATGTTGTAAAGATCTGTAATTGAGATCTTATGTGCAATATTTATTGAAAAGTTTTCAACAAACATCTGGGCCAATTGAGAGAAAGAAAATAAGGAATGTTGAGGAATATTATTGTACCAGTCCAAAGCGGGACCCGCTAGAGACATAGGAAAGGTACGGAGCATGAGTTCCTGATCCTGGACGATGAGGTAGCAAGCATGTTTGAATGCTCGCAGATGTTGTTGGGGGTCTTCCCGACTATGAAATTTTGAGAATTTGGGAAGTTCCCATTGGGGAGGATAAGGCTTAAAAGCCACCGAAGGATGAATGGGTTCATTGCACACTTCTTCAAAGGAGTATGAAGGACGGGCTCCTTTTGTGGAGGCTTCCAAGTCTGCAATTTTCTTGAAGAGAATTTGAACTACGTCGGATTGGGGAGGAGGTATATTGGTATGTCCTACATAAGAAGCAAGTAGTGGGTGTTGTTGGGGTGTCAATGGAGGATTCATCTGTTGATGGATAGGATGATAAGAAGAATAACCAGGTGTTCTGGGTGACACCGGGTGGGGTATTTGTTGTGAGATAGCTTGCGTATAGGCAGGCTGTGAGATAATAAGTGGTTGAGCAAATAAAGGTTGGGTGACGGATGGAGCCTGTGATTGGTGGACTCCTATGTTTGTTGATTGAATAGGGACAGATTGAGGAACATGGGTGTTGGTTAGATTGGACATGTTGGGGAACAAGACCTGAAAGGGGCCTTCTACTACCGGATTAGGTATTAAGGGTGCCGATGTTAGAGGATGGGCGAAGGTCACAGTTGCTGGAATATTGGAAGAAAGACCCCCTAGAGGACGAGAAGTAGGAGCCAACTGACTATTCGGAGGGGGTTGGCTCATGAAGAGGTATTGACCTTGGGACACGATGGAGGGCATAGATGAATTGACGGCAATGTGCGGGTGTGCAGACGCATTCATTATAGCCAAGGCAGAAGACCTCTCAGAAGTAGGTTGTGGAATATTTGAGGTAACTGCGGTGTTAGGGATAGGTAAGACTAATTGAGAACTAGTCGACATGGTAGGTGGAAGAGAAAAGGGAGGCATAGGGGCCTCGCCCTTCTCCGTGGCTCGAGGCAAGAGAGATGGTGCAAACTGCTCTACAAAGGCCTGGGATGATCCACGAGGATAATTGTACACTTGTCGGATTGGTGGGTCTTGGTCAGATATTTGGATCGACTTGTGTACTAGGTAGTCCATGAGGGCTATTGGATTGCGATCGAGGAAAGCCTGAAATTCAGGATCCCCGCGAGGAACATACTCCGAGCCAGATGATATCTCGGAGGGACTAGGAGAAGCTGGACGTGATGGAGGCGCTTTGGTTTGATAGAAGGGATTATACGACCATGAGGGGGAACCAACTAACAGCGGTCCCGAGGAAGATTGGAGGGGTGCCGAAACATCCACGCTGGTGGTGATTTCGGAGGAAGAAGGAACCTGTTGGGCCATTTTCCTAGATTGTGACCGGGTGATAACCGTCATAAACAAGCAAGAAAGAAGATTGTCCTAACTAATGCACAAAAATTCAAGCGTAAGTGATTATCTCCTTTAAATTTTGATGCTCTTAAGAAAAGAAAAAAATGTTAGGAAGGCTTTTAGAACAGGGAACTACTCGAGATAGCCAAACTAAGGATGGTTTGGGTAATGTGTGGTGAGGAGTCCCGAAGGCACTCAAGAAAAGACCGGCACGTGGCTTGATATAGGGCCTACCCCCGCACTTCACACACCGCCGCAATAAGGAGTCGGGTGCTTTGCCAATATATACCAAAATCTTCCGTGAATTTATAGCGCGGCCCGAGTACCGCGTAGGCTCTTCCTCTTGGATATCACTTCCAAGTAGGCGAGGCCAGGGAAGGAGTTTTGTTTAGATGCTTTATACCTAGTGATTTTGGCTTTGTGTGCAAGGGTGAAAAATAAAAATCAAATAGTGTCACTACCGATTTTGATCAATTCTCCAACCTAATTAAAACTAGATGAAAAAGCATGCAGCAATGACGAAGAAAAGGTTCTTTTTAAGCACTTAAAACGAAATGTTTGATTTCGATGAAGACAAGTCAAACAAGTTCTTTCCCAAATGCGATTAAGTTCCTTTTAAGCACCAAAAATTGAAGTGTTTGGATGTGATAGACAACCAACAAAGAAATCCTAAAAAAGGAGAAAACACCGTAAAAGAGGAATACCTGTAGATTTAGCTCTCCAAGGTGTGTGGACTTCAAAAAGCGCGTTGTTGAGCTCTTCCCCTCGAACAATCCCACGAACAAGCAAAGTGCTCCGCAAGAAAAGATCAAGCAAACAACAAACAAGATCCGGAAAGATACATCCAGATAGTGGCGAAACGAAAAATTTCTATTTAAAGGAAATAAAAAAATTTCAAGATAATGATTTCGCCTAAAAGCAAGATTGAAATGATGAACAGAAATGCTCAAATAGGACTGATAGAAATCAGTGAAAAAAAGGAACAAAGTTCAAAACTAGAAAAGAAATGAACTTACCAATAAGGGACTTTGGTTAGGTCCCAGTCGTGCGTGTTGAATGTAGATCAAGAATTTTGCGCCATATTACTGTCAAGTTAATGCACCAAACTAAACACAAAACCCCGAAAAACCTCAATGAAATTGATACACGATGAAGATGTAAACGGATGAGGAAGCCGATGTAGATAAGACGGGTGCACACGAGCAATTCACACAATAGATCCGAATAACCTGTAAAACACCGATGCTTGACAGAAAAAGACCACGTTAAAAGATATTTTAGTGGACTGCCCGAGAAGCGGGTCCGAGAAGCGATAAGCTTCCTCGGCGGATGTCAGTCCACGTTTTCAATTAAGAAAAGAAGCATACATGATAAAAGATGTAAATAAAGACTAGATTTTCTGATTGCAGTAATAAGACAGAATCTAAACAGCAGACAGAAAGTACAGAAAACAGGGAACTATGAAATAAATGCTGGATTTGTGTTACCTGTATCCTTTTACCTATCTGCAGATAAATCGGCGTCGACTGGGTAGAATCGGCGTCGATTGAGACTGGTCGGCGTCGATTGAGGGGGATCGGCGTCGACTGGATAAGATCGGCGTCGACTGGAGACAGATCAGTCAATCAGGGACTGTGCGACAAGATTCGGGAATTGGAAGGTGAATGTGGTCTGCTGGATGTGCCGAAGTTGGCGAGACACTGGAACAGGGTCACCAGATGATAGATGGTGGTGTACGATGCTGATGCGACAGGGACAGAGTAACGGTGCTCCTCTCAGGGATTGATTCGGACAGGATCTGCCCTAATTTGATACAATTGATGCTAAGAAGATCTCTCTTTCTTACAACCTGTGTCTCTCGCGCTCTCTGTTCGCTTTTTCGCTCGTTCGTGATCTCTTTCGGTCTCTTTCGGTCTCTTCCGTCCCTAGAACTGAGTTCTGGACTTGCTTTATAATCGGCGCTGCTCCTAGAAAATCGGCGCCGACCATATGGGTCGGCGCCGATCGCGGAAAAGACTCCCGAGGTGGCCAAAAAATGATCGATTTCGAGAAAGATAAGACTTATCCCGACTATGGGAAAATATCCCGCTTAGGGAAGATTAAAAATAGATGTGATACATGGATAGAATAAATTTGGGGTGGATAAGTGATTAAGATGCATGGGAAGAAGCGTAATTAAATATTTAATATTTAATCACTCATGGGTAAGATGTGATGGGATGAATTAAATTTGGAATAAGTGATTAAATCACAAATTGGATAATATCCCAAGGGGATAGTTGGTGACGTAAAACGTGCCCCAGGTTACCTAAGCAAGTAAACGGATGAGAGGGACACTAAATTGGGTAACCAATTTTAAGTGTCTACACAAGTTTACAATTCGAGATCGTTTTGTATGTTACAAATGCACATCAAAGTTGAATAAAGTGAGTCATAGGTCATATGAGGAAGGCCGAGTCAAAATTGAACATGGATCGAGCTCAACCGAGAGACTTGAGCACGTTGTAGAAATGCAAGAGCCAAGTTCATGAAGATGATCATAACCCAGGTTGTGGGATCGACGCATACAAGAGATTAAGCGGGCTAAGTAACAGAGAAAACTCGTGCAAACTTAAAGCCAGAGCAAGATGCATGGTGGAAGAGATATTTAAGAACAAAGTTTTCCAAGCCCCGGAGAATTCATATATGAGGATATAGTAAGTTTTTTTGAGGATAAAAGATAGCAGGTGAATTTGTGCATAATGGTGAAACTTCTCTGACCTGTGCATATGATAGAGAGCTCAAGAAAATCAAAGTAAATCAGGAGGAATATAGTGGAGGGAGATCGAGTTCATAATAATGAAGATTGAGGTATGTGACTAAGCCCTTCACGGTGTGAACAAACTATGCTGAAATTTTACCGAGCTATGAGAAGCCCTCGCGGGTGAGCTATGGTAGGTGCACCCAAAAAAATTGAGCCTGGAAAATCAAAGCATGTTGAAAAGAATAAAGCATGGCAGAATCGATTTGGAAAATCCAAGCTCGGTGAAAACCATAGCAGAAGAGGATGGCTAACTGATCCAAGTCTTAGTTTGAGCCAAGAGTGCGGCCAATGCGGGTATGAAGGTCACGAATATTCCATGGGACATTTTTAGTAGAATCGCCAAACTTTCCGCAAAGGTCTAGTGCGGGGATATCAGATAAATTTGGCCCAAGTTGCACATGGGAAGTTTGGACACCAAGAACTTGACTTCACCGAATGGAGTAGAATACGAGATATTGAACAAGTCAACAACCCCGTGGGATCAATATGCTATGGAAGACCCTTTTCATGGGTGCAACAACATTTGAAGAGCCCAAGTGTGGGTGAGTCGGGTCTAAATGGTCCATGAAGCATGGGCCGGAGAGGTATGAAGTTCACCATGCGGGATGCTACCCGCATTGCAAAGTAGTGAAATGGTGGCGGTTAGCAATAACAAATCAATACCAAATGCATTGAATTCCCAAAGAGTAGGAGGTTTGAAATGCGGGAAAAGAGCCACATTTGAGTTGGCTGAACTGGAAATACAACAATGCATACACCAAATACCCCTCTCATATTAAAAGCAATGAAGAGGAACACAATATTTTAATTTCTCAGCACATTTTAATGATGCAAAACATTGAAAGGAGAGGGGAAAATTTTTAAAATGTTGGAATTAATTCACAGTCCTGTAAATGATGAAGTAATCCTGGCAATCCCAAAACAACCGCCTCTTCTTAGATGGCCATATCTTGAGCAATTATAAACTAAAGTGTGTAAATAAATCTGGTCGGAATTGTAGCTCCAAGATCTATGCACATCAGATAAGGAAATTAGGATTTGATATAGATTCACAAGAGAATTTTACGGAAAAGAAACTTAGTTCAGAATGGTAGCTTAGCGGTGGTTGAAAGCGCAATTAAGAGGCATGTGCATCATTCTCTCCAACTATAGGTTACAGGACAACATGGAGCGGGAATGCAATTCTCATCCAAGTGTTCACCAAGTGCATGATAATTAAAGTTGAAACATATTTGATTAATTTTTCATCAAATTAATTAAATATTATGCATTTGTAAATTTTAATGTAATGTACAACCCAAGTGAGTCAACTTGAGGTTTAAGATAGATTAGAGCTTGGTTAAGATTAAAGTAGTTTCATAATGATTCTTGGAAAAGAATGCCTATATAAGGCTACATTGTAAGAGATATCTCTCGTTCTTTCATTCCATGCTCTTAGAGAGGATATTCTATCTGCACATTTTGTTGCTTTGTAACTTTGTGTACACAGAGATGAATACAATAGTTTTATAGTCTTTGTATTAATGATTTTCAATTACAAAATCTGCTAATCTGCTTGTGATTAAATTATTAACACTATTTTTCCTTCATAGTATGGTGGATGCCTAGGTAAATTAGAATTTGTGCCAATTATCAAAGCACATGGACTTTGTTCCATACCGACATATTCTAAGGGAGAAGAAGAATTTGTGCTTCCCAGATTTCACGCTCATTGCATTCCTTTCTGCTAGATATAGAATTTCTCCTCTTCCCATTCAACAAAACTTATAAGACAATATTGTATGACCAAGAAGGACTAGTGTGTCCTTGAGAGGATAGATTTGTAGAACTTTGTGTATTATATTTTTCCATCTTTCTTAACATCTATGGGGTTGTGTTATCTCTCCCTTTTCATTCTCACTATATCTTTTTCATTTCTCAATTTTTTTGCCCTTTTGTGCTTTCCGGTTAAAAGCACCAAAAATACAAAAATAAGATCATACGAGGGAACTTCCCTCTCACAAAGTAGAGGAAATTTCACCCTGTCCAAAGGTGAATTTCCCTAATTGTTGCTGATTTTTACATACTTCCATTGGGCATATTCAGTGGCAAAAATCCAACCAACATTTTTTGGTGACTCCAGCTGGGGATCAAACTTATGTCACATTCATTCCCTCAATCTAGGAGCCTTCCCATGAACGAAGGAAAATGAAAAAAACCTATTGGTCTACACCAATAAGTGACAATGAAAGTGATGGGGATGAAGATGGAGATCTCCCTATTCAAAATTTTCAAGCTCCAGTCAATCCAAAACAAGTTCAGTTTCTACAGAACTTCTATGGAGGTATGAATCCAAGATTGATTTCACAAATTCTACTGCAACGTGTTGAAGATGGGAAAGTAAGAAAGGTATTTCCAGATTTTGCTAATGTTCCATATGCCAAAAATAAATCCACTATTGCACCCATGTCATCTCCAAAAAGAAACTAACAATGCAAGAAAGGAAAAATAGATTGGAACAAATTATTGTGTGTGATGACCCAATGATCAAATATTTGTGGCTTAAATATCAAGAAAGTGCTGCAAAAGGTAGGAAGATGAAAATAAAAACTATAGATGATAAAAATTCCATATAGCTGATGAGAGAAGTGCAAAGGCATTATAGGAAAGCTATGCAAGCACGTGAGGAGTTAAACTAGATTGAATAACAATCGGTTGATGAATCTGAGACACTTTGTAATGAAGAGGAAAGCATTTTGAGTTCTAGAAGTTGTAAGTGATGATTCTCCATATTACTAATTATTTATTCCTCAACACTACCTCAATTCCACCAATGAATGTCTTCTTATTGCTCCACCTAGTGCATGCCAATTTGATATTCCCTCAAATGATGAAGAAGACAAACAACTTGAGGCTCCATTTCAACCTAAAATAGAATTCTTAGAAGATATGTCTTGAACGGGGTTGAATGTCCTTGGTTTGAAAGGAATGATCCTATGTTGGTGGAAATTGAAGTTCATCATGAAAACATGGACAAATCTGATTTTTCTCTTATGTTGGAAGACAATGAAACCCGAGTCACTGATGATAATCCTCTTGTTTCAAGTTCTTTCAACAACAAACAAGTGTCTGAACTTGAATAAAAGAAATTTAATGAACTCAATAGTCCTCCTGTTACATTTTCTCATAAGATGAGCACACATGAGACTTTTTGTAGTCCTTCAAAACAACTAGAAAATGGAAGTCCTTTCTTGGAATGTTTTCTTCATAACCATGATTGCATCGGTCCTACTATAGTCTAGTCCATAGAATATAAGCAAGAGGAAAAAGATGATTTTGTTGATCAATTTTTACCTACTCTCATAACCTTTAAATTCCCTGCTATCTATGAAGATAAATCAGTAATATCATTTGTACCTAAGAAACAAGATCCTCCAGGACTAGAAAGCAAGGGTGCTGATTTTGTAAAAACAATAGGTGTATTTTCCATGAGTAGGGTAGAAATTGCAGATTGAAGAACATGATAATGATAAATCATTCAATACTTTTCCTCTTGAGAGTGATTACAAATTTTTTTATGGAAGTAAATAGGTTTCAAGATCTATGTCATGATAGTTTCCAAAATTTTCACATGGATGAGATTAACACTGTATCAAAATAGGAAGTTGATGTTATAAGGATTGGATTTTCTCGGGAATGCAATTGTCGAGTTCAGTAGTGTGTAGAAATAAGTATGAAAGCAACCAAGGATTGTACATGATTTTGGTTGGTACTATTCATCCATCGAAGAGAAGTCTCGCGAGACATTCAACTCTTCACAAGAACTGGAAGATTTTAGCATGGAACATCACTATGTGGATGGTCTACTTGCTTTAATTTCCCTTTTTAGGCCACACTATGCTTCTATGATATTTTGGTATCTATAATATGGTACCTTGTCCCACTATTGGTGCTCGTGTAACTACTATGCATGTAATGCTGCTAATCCCCTTGTAATGTGACTATTTAGGCCTATAACCCTATCACCTACACTTGCAACGCTACTACTGTCCCCCATGACCTACGAACCTATGCTAGCTAGGCACTGTAACATGGATAAGCGTATCAGAATCGTATCACATGTCCTTGGAGGGTGGTCCCATGTGCCTATGCTTGAGTAAGTTATAGTTGTAAAGCTGTAACCTACCCCTGTAGTGTATCCCTCTGCACTATCACTATAGCCAAATCCTACTACCCTAGTCTAGGAGGTGTCATCTATATTAAATTGGGCCCACCATCACTGTATGCATCGTGGTGCGTGCATCATCGATACACCTATTAGATACGCACTTCTCCTACCCTATAGGATCCGTTGGATGTGGTGGAGAGAAGGGTCTCTCCACATCGTCACGATGGTACTATGGAAATGGTGGGGCACATCTTGACATAGCCCAAATTGGCATCGAGACTTTTTCCACTAGAATCATCTCATTCTCACCGACACATCTCCCCTATATCCATTTGACCAACTGTAGGCCCACCAGCTCCTCTTCCATACCTCCATATGATGGGAAATCCACATATGGCCACCATACAATATCCATAACATATAATCCCTCTAGCATCCATCTGTAATAAGTCACATCATGTGATGCCTCCTCTATCACGGAAGAGCCCCTACGGGCACCCATTTCCTATAACCAACTCTAACAATGCCGTGATGTCAATACTGTCTCAGAAGTCCCTGTGGGTGCACAATAACTATGTGCTCATATGCCTAGCAATGTAGTATATAAGTACACCTAGATACCATACCACCGAATGCTCTGATAGGCCCATAGATCCCTATATAGATGTACCAAGTTGTTCGGCACCCATGTGAAATGAACCCACTCCTTAATCATGTCTTGTAAAACCCCCATCAATGCTCGGGAAATATTTTACCCTTTGAATCGGGAGTGCATAACATCCCACCACCACCATCATCAATACTGCTAACCTGGTCTCCTAAGGATGTGTAGCGTACATGTCTCCATAAATGATGCTGGCACTGTGCTCACTCAGGTCACCCACCGCCTCACCAAATACTGCGACCATAGGCTCAAATGCCTCATCTGACAAAATCTAATACATTGGCTCCCCCACAATTGGTAGCCATAAAATCTTGTACACATCCTCTAGCGTGATAGTCATCTCACTAGTGGGTAAATGGAAGGTATTGGTTGTTGAGTCCCATCTATCGATGAGAGTGACCATCAAACTATGATCTCATATGATGCTTGGTATCACCTCACACCGATAAGCCCAACATCTCTCATATGGTCCCACTCATCCTCAGTGACGATACCTCACATTTGTACCAACAAAGGTGGCACCTGTCCGCATAGTCAACTAGTGACACGCCTACATCATTACCAATTAAACTTGTCAAGAACTTACCTCTTTTTAATCATCTATTCACACCTACCCAGTCCCATCCCACACACACTTTTCCTAGCCTATCTATTTTCTACCTAAGTCACTCGCCTACCCTATACTCTATCTTACCTAAACAATCACACCTATTCGATTCACTACTTTCCTTCTTTACCCAAATTACCCTAGTTTTCTCTACTTACCCATTCATTCATACAATCATCCTCAAATCTAACCTAATTCTATCTTTTCATACCTCCTCACCCAACTATCTATCTTATCATTCTATCCTTCTCTATTTTTTCTACTAAAACCTCCTTTTCAAGGCCTTATTCACTTTTTACAAAGGATCGGCGCTAGTCACCATGACTAGTAATCTTGGTCACCTTTTACCCCACCGATGTCCCTATTTTTCCAAAAATGAACAAAAACCCTTTAAAACCTACCCCAAACTACCCAAATTCTACCCACATTCATTTTACCACCTAATTAACCTAGATTTCACCCTTCCCATTCCCAAATTTTCCCCATTTTCAACAAAAATTTCAAATTCATTTTAAAACCAAAATTCATCATTCTTTTATTTTTTCATTTTAATCAAAACCACCAAATGCCTTTTGAATCCTACCTCTACTCACCTCCGTCATCGTGGTGGGATCTCTAGTCTCTGAAATGGTAGTCCTCTCGCTCCCTCTCTAAACTCATCCATGCCTAAATTCAATCCTAAACTCTTGACCAATAGAATCACTTGTATCGATCTCGCGGGCTTGTCAAACTGAACTCCTATCAGCCGCTACTCGCTCACCAACTCAGCCTTCCACTGCACCTTGTACTTTCTCCCATCCAAAATCTCTCTCTGTCATTTTTCCAAAAGTATAAAGTTACAAATGAATCGTAATATGTGTTTTATACTTTTTACCCTCAATCGACTTGTCCAATGTTGGTTTTGTGTCATAATATACCGACATCGGTTATCCTTTACCGATGTTGGTTAGCCTTCAACCGAGTGTTGGTCACCTTTCTAACCAACCTATACCTAATTTACCCTCAATTTTGCTACCTGAAACCATTTTCTTTCTAACCAAGCCTCCACCTAGCCTTATAACCCCACCTAATTGCCTTATTGCCTCACACCGACCACACTATCATTTGGGGAATTTTTTTGCCTCTACCTCATCCTTGCCTATGACCTTACCTATTTACCTAACCTGCCCATGCCTATTTGACACTTGAATTTTCTTACTCGCTATACCTTGCGATGACACTACTTGTGTTGTTTAGCCTACCGACCTTTCCTTGCCTAATTCTCGACATTTATCTTGACCAAACCTTTTGATTCTCCGGAACACACCTATAGCCCATTCCTGCGCCTTTCCTAGTTGTGTTTTAAGACCGTATCCTATACCTTGGATACCTAGACCACAACAACCTTGTTTGGATAAACCTATCGACCTTTGACGATGTAGAGTTTGTGAGCTCTTCAGCCTAGTTCCTTGTCACATTTTATATGTGTGCATGTGTTTGAATGCCCTTGCCTATTACTTACATAGAAAATAACCCTTTCTCGCACCTAAAACCTGCCTTATTTTTCTTCTTCACCTACCATTTTATCAAACTCATCACCGATTCAGCTTGCTCCTTCATTAGATCCAAGTTTGAGGGGGATCACATCAACCCATACCTAGGGAAACCACTCCTATTTTTGTCAGCATCGCTTACCAATACAAGCTACGCGACAAAAAGGGGCAAATGTAGACACCCAAAATTGGGTTACAACCCTCTAAATCACCTTTGACTAATTAATTTAATATTATTCCCCCACCATGCCCACTTGCACACATTGTAATTAATTTAATTATCACAATTAAGATTAATTACCTAACTCACCTAGCCACCTCACTTATCCACCTCATCCTAGACTTATTCCTAGCCTATTAATGAACCTAGACCAAGTCCCCACTTATCCTAACCAACTAGGAATCTTTCCAACCCTAACTATTCATGACCTATTAATCCTCTAACTAATTCCACACTCTAATTTACGCCATTCAACACTCCAGACTTGGACTAAGCCAAAGACCATGCCAAATTTGGGAGAGAAACCCTATTTTTGGCAAGTTAGACCAATTCTCCTTAACTGACACTAGTTATCCCTCGGTGATGCCAATTCCTAACCACCATCGGTTACCCTTAAATAAGAGTTTCTAACTCTTTACATGGGTTTTCACATTCATTAATTCACTCCATTTTGCATTCTAAATCTCGAGCATTCAAAGTACTTGATGACAAACTATAGCCCATCAGGTCTTCACCAACATGTAATCATCTCATCCACAACTTCGGATCGTCACAGAAGAGCACACATGCTCCATTGCCATGACACTAGACACATTCCCATATCTCCCACGAACGCTTGTCAATCATCAACCACCTTTAGATCTACAAGTTACTAGATAAGTAATTCATTCTTATTTGTTAAGATTTTGTTTTGATCTTAAGTCTTTTATTTACACCTTCAATCAATCCCTCTCTGTCCCAAATACCAACTTTCACCTATTTACCACCTATTCCATCAACCTAAACCATTTCACCTATCCTAACACCTCTACCACCCTTGCTAAGCCTTAACAAAAATCATATCATCCTTCCCAAACCCCCTCAAATCTCTATGTAATCATAAAGAGACCCAAAACACCCATTTTTAATATTTCCACTATATTGCCCCTACCAACACTAGTCATGACCAACGTTAGTCATTTTCCAAAGATCGACATCGATCATCTAACCGATCATCTGGTCTCTATGACTAGTAATTTTGTTTATAACAGTGAGCTCATAACTTTCACCAAACAGCCCAGAATCACCCAAAACCTTTCCCAGACCTTTCCTAACACCTCAATGACCTTTCCCAACCAGAACCACACCTTGCCTAATACTAGATTAGTTTATATTTTTAGTAATTTTCTTAATCTAGTGTATTGATAACATTTTGAGACACCTAAATCAAAGTGTTAGCAATAGGACCTTTACTTCTCACATTTATTTTCATTAATTTGATAAAACAATGGATTGATAACCATCTAGGAAGTATCATACTTCTTGAAACTAGCATTTTCTAGGAAGTCCATTGTCATATATTGTTTAACTCTCTCTTGTGGTCTTGTTGTGCTTTACAGGTAGTTCCTCCTAGCCAAAAGGAAGCTCTCACATTCAATCTAATCAAATTCAATAATGCACGTAACCTTCTCCCGACTATTCACAGGTATTCCTCCTACACCCATTACCCTTATTTGTTTTATCACATTACTTTGAGGTGAAATAAGGAACAATTTCTAACTAGCTAACAAGATTACGATATACGAGAGACCATCCTGAGCTCATACAAACCCTTATGATATAGTATTATAATAAATAAATTTGGTTTATTGTGCAAGAAAAAATCTCCTTAAATGTATCCACATTCACTTAAGCCACTGGACTACCAAATCAAGGCATTTATATACTCCCTTAGAAAAGCACCATACCTCATGTCAAACCATCAATCATGTTTGAAAGATACTAGCAAGCTACCCGAGGTGGTAAGAAAACATCATTGGGTGTAGTCAATATCATCACGGGAATGTGGGAGGATGGTGCTAAGTTTAATTGGTATGAATTTATTACACACGAGGTCATCAAGAATGCAAAGAAGATAATAGATATACATGAAAAGGTATTTATGTATTAATTATTGATAATATTGCTATGATTTACACACTAATGACCCTTGAGGGTATTATTGAATTTGAAAAATTCATACTATCCTCATGAGTGGTTTTAAAAATTCATTATCACAAATTCATACACATCTTACAAATATATACGAGAAGATGAGAGAGTAAATTTAAAGGATAGAAACACTTAACACCAATATATGGTACCAAAGTAAGTATTTGCATACATAAATCTACTTACCAACATAATTTTTTTACACAATGGGATCATACTACGCTCGAAGGTGTGTGCACCAAGAAACCAAATCTACTCCCATTCTTACTCACCATGGATATAGTAAAGATAGAGTTAAAAAAACAATGTAACATGATCCCGACACATGTTGAACTATTGTGCACATAAAGGATAGATCAACCAATTATAGAAGGAGTATAGGGCACAAGTATACAACCATAAAAAAAAGCACAACATGTAGGAAAAGAAGTGAAAAAATATAACAAAGAAGAAAAAGGACATGCGAGAAGGCCACTTTGTGTAACCACACGGATCCTCCGTAGGAGTTGAGACAAACCCAAGGTTCCCTAATTGATTCTCTAGTATAGGTTTTTTATAAGATAGAATATCTATATATAAATATTACACACAATATAACTTGAAGAAATGGGCATCGAGATAACTCTCCTAGAAGAACATGAATGGTATATGTATGACTGAAAATCAACACGTGACCTTCAAGCGCACTCAAAATCTTGAGGTCATGTTGGGACAACTGATGTGGAATGGATATATGGCCATGTGGAATGAAATACTCAAAGATGGGTGAGTATGGGAAAAAGGTTATTAGGGAAATATAATGTCCTCTATGGGTACTAAAGGGATCTACTTGTCTAGGGAAATAAGAGCATCTCTGACCTGAATGGGTGTGATGGAATGGTCAAGAAGGATACGCACACATAATAGTTTATCAATGTATTTGTGTGAAACTCTCTCAACTGGTTGTGGAATTTGTGGGAATTTCCTTTGTTCACCTTGTAGAAATTTCCAGACAAGGTCATGGAAATGCTAGAGAAAACATATGGATAGGAAAAATGAGTGGGCTATGGGCATTAGTTCCACCCAGTTGTTATTGCTAGAAGTCGTATACTTTATCGGATTCTTCGTTAAGGACGTGAAATTACGTGATGGTGACAGGTGGAAGTGGTGATGATCGGAAGACCATAATCCAAAGGCCCATGTCGATTTTGTCTCTAAATAAGTTACATTTAGCTATGGGACTGGGATTGTATACTTTCTCTCTCGATTGTTGTGGTGCGTGAATGGTCATATGAGATGTATGAGTAGATAAATATGGAAAATGGATGGAAATACATGGAAAGAGATCAAGGTAACCTATGGCTAGGATGACTTGCCCAAAACTCAAAAGCTCTATTTTCTTCGACGTTCAAAGCCTTGAATTGGTCAGTGATAACAGGTAGTTCCGAAGTGGTTTAGAAGATTTGAATTCAAAGGCCTTGGTCGATGTCTGATAATGTCACTAACAAGTTTGGTTGAGGTACTATTGGTTCAAAAACATAATCTATGGGCTCTCTAAGACCCAAAATGGTCATGTAGTATGCGTATTCAATTAAGCTAATGCAAGAAAGTGAACTAATTAAATAAGGGAAATCTAATCTATGTTTTTGTGATTTTTCAGTTATATAAAGGAGATCCAACAATAAACAACAATATACTTTAATTAAACTAATATTTTTAGATTTTATACTTTTGAAAAATTAACAAAAGAAATGAAAAAATTGCTTCTACAATTTAATTATGAGAACCTAAACAAATAAATAACAAGTATGCTATTATTTATCGTGTAGAAACAAATCTAAGTTATTCTAATTAAGCAAAGATTTTCCAAAATGTAATTGTGGATGTAAATCCTCTATTCTACCTCAAAGACATAGGAAGAAATCAAAGATTCTCAGAATATTTTCTTCCTTGCAACTTCCCGGTAGAAGTAAAGAAGGATTTAATGGAGTCTAACTTGAAATGGATTATAATTGCCTAAAAAAAATGTAGAAGCTTTCCTCTAGACAATCTTCCCTTACAAACCCACAAGGATAGGCAGGGAAGCTATCTATCACCAGAAGCTTTATAGAAGAAATAGAAGCTATAGTAATGATCTAACTATTGCAATGATTTAAATTAAAATGGTTTGTTACTCTAGTCAATAATGTGCATACAAATTAAATAGAGAATTCAAGAAAGCTTTAGGAAATCCAAGTACATCCCCAAAGCTGGAACTTGCAGTAATGTGGAAAATCAAATTGTGGTTTACTCTTGTGTCCCCTTAATTTCTTTTCCAACTTCAACGTTCACGTGATTCTAGGGAGTTGTGCTAGTAAGACGAAAAGAAAGGAACAAGGCGTTGGAGCAATGGTGGCTTACTGAAAATATAGTATAAATGAAAGAAGAATAATAATGCAAGAATAGTGCTTGGTTGTGTAATTTATAACAAGATCAAGACAACATAACGATGCAAATCAAAACAAAAATCTCCAAGTAATGTTTCAGGAAGAATCCTGGTTCTTATAGGAAAATGGTCTAAGCTATTTAGAAGCCAAAGGATGCCAAATCACATCAAGATGGGGGATTTCACTATAATTAGTCATCAAGGGAAGAAGAAGAAGTTGGTATGTATCCAACAAGCCTAAGAATAGCCAATTTGACCAAGAAACGTGCGCTAAAATCATGTTTGAAGAAATGAAACGTGTTCAAAACATGCCAAAAGAGGTTATGGAAAAACCACACACAACCGTCGGTCTACGTAGAGGGGTGGTTGTGTAACTACCGTTGAGGGAATCTTGGCGGTTGCATAGCCACCATTATATTTACGTAACTTAAAGGTGAAACTTAGAAAAAGATGCGAAACGAGATAAATGAAATCAAGAAAAGCATGGAAAAGGTTAAGGGAAGCATACTAAGCCAAAAATATACACTACAAAGAGGAAATGAGACTCAAACACTTTGTTGGAAAAGATAATAATCATCATAGGGGACTTTTAATTGTTTCCATCAATGTAGCACATATAAAATTGGAGTGCGTATAGTACACTTGGAAAGAATATATCAATAGAGCAAGCTACAATAATATATTAAAAGTAAAAAGAGAGATGAAAATCCTATGATGCCCAAATCTCTTATGGTTACTATCAAGTGTGAATATGTCACATAATAAAAACTGGTCTAAAACATAAACGAAGGTCTTAAGGATGCGTGAATGGAGGTGTTAAACATTGAAGAAGAAATCCTAGTGTTTACACATAAGAAAAGAAGGACCAACACAAGCCCATTTAGAGTAGTACAATTACAGAAAATAGAAGAAAAAGTATTCTATGTTGGGAGTCAACACATGTAGAATATCCTCATGCACACAAGAGGAAATCCAACAACAAGCCTTTGCATGATGATAAACAAAAATAAGGCTATGGGTGAGAGAGAACAAAGAGCATAGTATTGGTTGCGGAGCTGATCTTATTAGTTAAAACTCATATCATGGTAGGTTATAAGGGGAGTACCCCCTTTTGGGGTTTAGGGGCTATGTTCCTCAAGTAGGGGTTTTGGGTTACTTTTCCAGAAAGCCACATTTTATATGTATTTATGCATTGTAAAATCCGGGTCTTTCATTATTAGGTCACAAATCTAACAATATAGGTTAGGGTGGTTTTTTATTTGTTTCGTAAAAGGGATGTGAGGTGTGGCTCATTTGTATTCCTATTTTTCATGTAATCATGAGGATCTTGTGATATATAGAAGAGGAAGTTATAATAGATTTTTTGTAGGGTATATCCCTTCTTGTATTTTGCTAGATGGAATAAAAGAAGGACTAACTTTTTTGTGGATGTAACCCAGTTCTGGGTGAACCACGTTAAATATTGTCTCTGATTTGTGTTATTTTATTTTCTACACCTTTAATTCTAGATCTGTAATATATTATGCATTTTAGTTTCTCTTTATGTTGTGATTATGTGGGATTGTTATGCATAATTTGTATCCCTTATTTCCCAACACATGGAAGAGGTAGATATAGAATGTACATAGAAGAATCAAGCTTGGAGTTCCTAAATATGCAACCCTAAAAATAGGTACACATTCTCATCCTTCATATTTGTAAGACATTAGTACTCTTTCATAGCATGGCACACAAGAGGAAATATTTACACTACCTACATTTGTCTCAACTCGACTACACAACCACTCCTAGACTAGAGTATAGTGATTGCAAAATCTGATAATACAATACAATAGTAGTAACAAGAATATTATTGTAAGAAACAAGACAAAGATACCAAGTAAGAGGGAAAATTATAATAAGTGGAGTAAGAAAGGAAGCACATAAAGTAGGAGGCAAAGCAAAAAAATAGTAATTACATAGGTTGAGGCTTAGAAGGCCATGGAAGAAAAGAAGAACCATGAGGAACATGAGAAAATGAAAGAGGAGAAGAAACAAAAAAAGACATTAGGGCGAATATATAGGTAGAATATAAAGAAAAGTAACATGAAGAGACTAAAAGGAAGTAAGATGAGAAGAAGAGAGAATAATAAAACACAAAAGAAGAGACGTAAAATGTCAAAGAGAACAAAAGGAAAGAAGTGAATAAGAAAAATGAAGAAGAAGATAAACAAAGAGAAGAAGAAATAAGAAGAATAGAAACATAAAAATCCACAAAGAAAATTATGAGCAAGATAAAAATGGCTAACGACACAAAAAGAACTATGGAAGTAATTGTATTAGTAGAAGCAAAAATAAAAAAGGTCTCCATGCAAGTCTCATTGCAACCAAAAGAGGAAGAAAATACACAACTAAAACTAGAATGACAGTAAATATAATCAAGTATTATGTAACCGCTCCCAATAATTTCCAAAAAGATAAAATTCAAGTTCCAAATATTCCTTTATTGAAGAAATTGAGGAACAAGAAACATAAACATTTTGGTGGGTGTCATAGTCAACAATGCAAACATGAAAACAAAATCTAGTAAAAGGAATGATAACTAGATCATACCAAGCCAAGAAATCAAATGCTAATTAAACACCATGATCAATAAGATGAAAGAAATTTTCCAGAATAACTTTACATAAAACCTTTGCAAATAAATGAGCAACAATATCATATATTATTATGGAACTCAATGAAATATAATGAGAATGAGCCTTTCTTATATAGGAAAGGAATAACAATCTAAGAACCAGTCAAGGTCATAGATCAAGTGATAAATCAAGGAAAGAACTAGTCAACAAAGAACTAGTCAAGACCATATATTTAGGAAAGAACTAGACATCAAGGATCTAGTCAATACCATAGATCAAGGAAATAACTATACCTAAAAACTATATAATATCCCCTAATATCTAAATAAAATAAAATAAATATCCACACACATAAGTGTGTGAGGATAAATACAATAAAGGTAAATAAAGTACCTAGGTGAAAATGAGCTAAGGTAAATACCTACTCTAACACCCCTCTCAAGTGAAGCTACGGGCCCAAAATAAAAGCGGCATATCCAGAGTATGAGTCTTGACAACTTGGCTTGATTAGGACTGATGTACAATATATCCATGAAGAAATATCAAACCAAAAGAAGGAAATAATCTTGCTAGGAGTGTTGGGCCACAAATTATTGATAAAGTCCCAAATGGCACATGCACGTGTGGGGCTAGTGAAGAGGATGGGTGCATGGGGAAAAGTGTTCGGGACATGGGGTTTTAGAAGGTTTTAATAGAAACCATGGTGCATGCACAAGGTAGAGAAAAGGATTTCAGGACTTAGTCATATTCAACTTTCCAAGAGGCACTTGAGAAAAAACGTGACCCGACTAGGCATGTTGAATGGATAAGGTGCCAACATGGTGACTTGGTGGTCAAGGAAATAATATTCCATGCATGAAACATTCTTGAAAGACATCATTACAAGAAGTGGAGAAATCGAATCAGAAGAAGTATGCTCCATTGGAGGAGCAACTTGACACTTGGCAACCGATCTTCTCTTGAAGGAAGGCATGGTGGTGGGTGTTAAACTTATTTATAGAGATGCTCGGGTAGAAGGAAAGGGGAGGAGAGAGGACCATTTTGGAGAGAGCATCACCATATGGGTCGATGAGGGGAAGCTTCATGATCATCATAGAAAGGATGAAAGGTGAAGTTCTACAGAAATACTAGGAGGTTCTAGGGATTGGGAGTTTCATTAGAGGACTGTAGGAATGTTAACATATAGGGGAATGGGTCTGCTAAATTTTTGTAATAAGGAGAATAACTCGACCTATTGATACCGAGTTAGATATCTATATTGGTTTGTTATGGCTCTAATGAATGTAATGTGGTTACTAAACCATGATCAACATGAATATATGGTTCTATTCTAATTATATTGTTCATGGTGTAAACCCTAGTGCCTTTTCCTTTATGTTATGGATCATATCTACTATCTGCATGATGTATCTTTTGTTATATGAATGGGTATGTTGGTGTAATGACTCATCCTATGCTTTCAGAATGCATGCATGATGATTTACTTTTCTACACTTAATCTATCATCAATGACAACATCTTATCATAATGCTCTCATAAAGGAAGGGCTTGACACCTGCGTGTACCTCGGGTGAGAGCCCAGCACCTGTTGGGTTATAGGATGACATGTAAGGGATTAGAAGGTTATTATAAGGGAATAAAAATGAATACATATTGGTTATGTTCTTTGGGACCTATTTTTGGATTTTTGTGTGGATGATGAGTGATGATAGAGCACTTAACCTTGAAAAGAGTTAAAGCATGGTTTAAGAGCACTAAGGATGAGTTTGCTCAAATATTTAGTACTGGACCTAAGTTTGATGCACAGAGATGGGTAGAAGAAAACCTATATCATGAGTTGTATGAGACATTATTTTGTTGTTTTCAAAGTAGAATTGTATGAATGAATTTTAACATATGCATCCGATCGAGTGGTACTATAGATCGTGCATGTGGACCTAAGATGATTACCAGAGGCTGCAGGATGTAGATCTAACTTGGACACATGTTGTTGATCATAGGTGGAGAAGATTTCTAGCCGATTATACCCTAGAATACACCATTTATTGGTATTCATGTCTAGAGGTTCTTTGAGTTTGAGTTCTAAGGGAACCTAGAAGATCACTTGTGTGAACTATCCCATTGGCTATAAAGATATTGATCATTATGCTAAGGTTAGAGGCATTCTTTATGGCCGGATACGGCTCTCTCGAGCTCACGGGTGAGGAAACTAGGGTGGAGGAAGATGGTATACCTTGACGGAAAAGGAGAGGGAAGAGAGACAAATCAAGTATAGTGAAGTGCATGAAAGGGAGTTGGCTAGAAAATGTGAGGTTATGGGAGTGATGGATTTATGGAGGTAGACATTGTGGGAAGGAATTGAGGTTCACGCAGAGGACGTGGAACATGAGAAGTCTGTGCTACCCCATCTTGGAAAGCATGGGAGAGAAACCCCTTTAACTTTTGATGAGAGTTCGTCATGTGGAGAAAGGAGAGCCATCGATGTGCATCTAAACCCACATGGTGAACAACCCCAGTGCTTAGTTTTCCAAATCAAGAAACAAGTATTGCTAACCCAGTTTGTATTAGTGGAAGTGACTAATCTACACCTAGGAGGTATAACTTCTCATTTGAGACATCTATGGCTACAAAAACAATTCCTGTGTTTGGAGGGATTTTTGGGAAAAGTGAAAATACACAAAGTTTGGGTATCACATCTAGGAGTGGCGTGGGATACACATATGGAAGTGGAGAAACATCAAAACCATCGGTGTGAGCCAAAGTGGAACATTGGGAACACTAGGTATAACCACTTCAGGCCCATTACTAGCTGCAAAAGGAGGATCGATGGGTTTGACGGATTGAGAGGTGGGTGCAGTAGATTTGGGAAGCATATGACCTGGTGGATCTAATGCATCTAGTGGTGGAGGAAACACCAAAGGGAATCAAGGTTTTGGATTAGGAAGACAAGGGCCTCACCACCTCCACAAGTATTTTTGAGATGTCTTTACATCTACCAGATTACAAGGGTGTTGAGGATGTTGTAGATCATGTACACAAGTGTGAATTTCTATGGCGCACAAAGGGGATCACTACCCCAGAGTGAAAGTCAAGTTAGTTTGTAATAACGTTACAGGGGCACACACATAGTTGGTACCATAAGTATGACCCCCATCAGACGGTGGTAGATTATACCACACTGCAGAATTCCTTCTTAGCTGAATTCCATATCCCTAAGTTTGAGAAGAAGAGAATTAACGCCTTGAATGAGATCCAATAAGGAATGACAGAGAGTGTGTGGGAATATGACACATGTTTCAAGACTCTCTTATCAAAACTATCTTATGATATTCATCCTTATCAGCATGCTCAATGGTTTGTTGGAGGATTAATAACACCATTTAGAAGAGTGCTTTCACACAAGACATTCATGGACCCATGAAAGGGCTTGGAGGTTTCCCTGTGCACCGAGGCCTTTGGAAGCATAAATACTAGTGTTAACCCTTTCCTTGAGACTCAAATTGCTGTAATGGCCAAGCAGTTGGAAAATCTATCTACGAACTTGGTGCATGAGAATTACAGAGTGGCCTATGGTGCACAAATTTTGAGGTAGAGGGGAATGTAAAGGATAGTTTTCATTAGAGGTTGAGTACGTGCCATAACAGTAGATTGTAAAATTTCCCATGGGGATCATGATGCAAGTAGATGCCCACTACTATAGTGCACGATCCATAAGAATGTCTTGCTATTGCAAGATTTGTACCTCTACGACCCATGACACCAAGGATTGTAGATTGATTAACTAGATACATGATGCCATTGATCTTGGTGTGTGCCATACAAGCCTTGCAAGAAATTACAAGGATTATGATCCCTACTATGAAGGACACGTAGATGGAGGAGTTCATAGAAGATGTTTTCACGGAGGATTTCATGGTCATGGCAACCATAGAGGAAGAAGTGAGTTCCTACGAGGAACCTTCTATAACTATGGATCTAGAGAGCATT
This sequence comes from Taxus wallichiana var. yunnanensis, assembly GCA_018340775.1. Classification (NCBI taxonomy): domain Eukaryota; kingdom Viridiplantae; phylum Streptophyta; class Pinopsida; order Cupressales; family Taxaceae; genus Taxus; species Taxus wallichiana. The sequence goes on along the minus strand of CM031235.1, from coordinate 342,527,419 downwards.
ATAAAGGTGAGTGTATTGATCTATTGTAATGCTTGTGGTGTAGAAAGAAACTTAAGTATGAAGAGTGACTTGAGCTGTTTGAGGACATGAACCAAAAAGACTAGAAAGACAAAGGCATTGGGATGGTAAGCATAAAGAAGGATGACTCATAATGGATGCCAAGAGTGGCACGTGAGTTAGGATTATAACCTTTACTGGTGACAAAATGAGTAGAGGTTATGTGCACCGAGGAGATACCAAGACATAGAACACTAGTTACAAGGGAAGAAGTGGTACATGGAAAGTATCTGGACCCTGCTCATCAAAAGGAGGTGTATCAAGAAACTATGGATGTGATTTAGAGTCTACAAGGAGAGATCTAGTGTCTAAAGGAGAAATCAAGGCAGTTAGAGAAAAGGAAGAATGTTAAGGCTTCAGGAAGGATTTGGATGAGGTTAGGGAAGTATGCAAGATGTTAAGGCAAGAGAATATCATTCCCTTGCTAGGATAATGGTTACGGGAGAAGGTACCGCATCTTTGGAGGAGAGTGTGAGAGGAAAGTTCTAAATGCTAACCTTCTCCCCAAAACCTTGACTATGACAAAGAGATAAATTTGAATGTTGTTGTAGATGGATGGCTTTTGAGAAATATTTTGATCAATACAAGTGCGAAAGTCAATGTTCTCACCTTGGATGCATGGCATCAAATGGGAAGGCCCACATTACAACCATATTCAAATGTGTTGTATATGGCAAACAAGACAACGAATATGCCTGTTAATGTCTTAAAGGACGTGGTTATCACTATTCAAGGGGCAAAGTTCACTGGAAACTTTGAGGTATTGGCGCTAGCCGAAGTGGACAACTTTCTAACATTTCTTAGGTGCCCCTGGTGTTACAAAAATAATGTTGACCTATGGTTTAACAAGGGGTATATCAGTTTTGAGAATAAGGAGGAACGGGTCATCATCCCCTTGACAGATGGGAAATCAACGCCCTATACTGAGCCCTTGGGAGAAGAATTCCTTGACAGAATCTATGTGCACTCTATTAGAGACCTTGAGGTAATTCATCCTATAGAAGGAGTTATCCAGTTTGAAGATGCTCAGTCTATGAGTGATACAACTAGCATAACATGTGAAAATTAGGCACATGGGACTTACAAATTAATTGGGAGACAATTGAGAGGATCAATGAAAATGGTAAAAAAAGAATGCTCGGTCAAGCACCTAGGAGGGAAGAAGTTACCAAGTTAATATGGAGGAGCTAACAATGATGATCTCTTACGATGAATGGAGGATTAGTGGAAAAATGATAACGAAAGAAGATGTATGCTCAGTTATAACCTTATCAGGACCACAACATATTGGTGGGAGACACATCATGAGAGCCTTATAGGATGGTGCAAGGTGAGAACCACGGTCTCTGCTAGGTTTTCCAGAAGTAATGTTCCCACTATCATACAAGACTACCATGGTAAAGAACATGCCTCATGTCATATCCAAGCATGTGAGAAGGCTTGGATGGAAGGTGCATAAGCTTTACCACCTTTGCTTTGGGTGAATAAGTTGTATTCCACCTTACAAGGCTATGTGTGCACATGGTACATTCACTCGGAGATGCACCATCAAGAAAGGAATTGGCAAGATTTGGTGGCTGATCTCATTCAATATTTCAAGTATCGAAGTACAAGGCCATCAGTGGATAAGGTGTTGTAAGTGGTCAAGTGATTTAAAATGGTAGATAATGCTATGATAGAAGATAGTATACTTGAGCTATTAGGTGAACCTGGTTTGGAGATGTGTTTTGATGAGGAAGAATTAGAAGAGACACAACTTGAGCGCACATGTATGGAAAAAGAAAAAGGAAAAATGGTCTATGTGATAGATGGTGAAGAAATGGAGAGTATGGATGCTAACCATTCTAAAGGTACACACAAAGTTAGGGATATCTGATGAGCAAAGCACACACCTACCATGAACCCTTGAAGACAAATAAGGTTAACATTGGTTTAGAGGAGAACCTAAGGAAGCTATCATTGGGGATTATTGGTTGAAGAAATAAGTTTCTAAGATCATTGACCTTTTGCATGAGTTTCAAGATTTGTTCCCATGTGGGTACCATGAGCTCAAAGGCATTCACCACTCCTTGGGGGAAATGAGGATCAAGTTGAAGGAAGGTGCATGCTTGATTTAGAAGAGACCTTATTGAATGAATTTGAATTTATGTGTACGGGTCAAGGAGGATATAGATAAGATGATCACATCAGGCATTTTTAAGGCCATTGAGGAATCATAATGGGTAAGTCCAATGGTCATAAGCATTAAGAAGTATGGGAGGATAAGGATATATGTTGATTACAGGGACTTGAATGTAGAATGTGTCATTAACCCTTTTCCAACCCCCTTAATTGAAGAAATTATGGAAGAAGTAGCTAGGTGAGAGGTCTATTCTTTTACGGATGGGTTCTCAGGGTACCACCAAGTTATAATTACAAAGGAAGACCAAGAGAAGACAACTTTCACCACTAAATGGGGAAGTTTTACATATATGGTCATGCCATTTGGGATGAAGAATGCACCTATTGTGTTCTCGTGCATTGTGGTACAAGCCTTCCAAAACTTCATCCATAATTTTCTCTGAGTCTACTTAGATAACTAGGCATGTGTATGGGCTAGTAAAAATACCATTGTGACGATTTGAGGATGATGTTTGAGAGATGTCAGCGATTGAGGATATCCCTTAACATTGAGAAATGTGTCTTTGCTTTACTCCATTTGGAACCCTGTTGGGACATATTATATGTAAGGATGGCTTCTTTGGTGGATGACCCCAAAGTTGCGATTATTGTGGGATTAGGGGAGCCTACCAGTGAGTACAATGCATGATTCCTTAGGCATATAGGATAATACATAAATTTTATTAAGGGATATGCCAAGATCGTCATGCCCTTGGAGGAATTTCTTAAACACAAGAGTGTCTTTCACTAGGGAGAGGCACAACAAAGGGTGTTTGACACTTTGAAGGATAGGCTTGTCATTGCACCCATATTACGATTTCCTTCTTGGGATAAGCCTTTCCATGTGCATGTTGATGCCTCAGAACAACCATTGGAGCAATACTGGCACAACCTGGTGAGGGGATTATTGATCACCCCTTGTTTTTTACCAGTATGAAGTTGACACCATTAGAAGAGAATTACACAACTACTAAGCATGAGGCATTTTCAATGATCTAAACCATGCATACATTTAGGCAATATCTTCTCATGACACCATTCATATTCTACATGGACAACATGACACTAAAGTACTTGGTAAAAAAACCCATTGTACAAGGGTGCATATATTGGTGGGTTTTTTAAGAATTTGAGTTTTTAGTTGTGATAAAACCAGGAAAGAGTATTTTAGGGTCTGATTATTTATCAAGAATTAGCTCTCGGGGGAGGATGCATAGAGCATTGGGGATACCATGCCAGATGCACAACTTTTTAGGTTGCGGCGTGTACTCTCTGACTTAGAGGATATTGTAGTGTTTCTTAAAATGGGAGTGGTGCTGGAAGGGATGAAGGATTTGGAGATAAAGTAGTTAGCTATACATGTCACACCTTACATGTTGATTAGTGGATATTTTACAAGTTAGGCCATGATGAGGTTTTGTGCCAATGCGTATTAGAACATGAGTGCATTGTAATCATGGAGGAAACACATGGTAGGATTGTAGGAGGACACTATGTAGGAAATACAACCGTATGGAAGATTATACTTGTAGGACTTTGGTGGGAGAGTATCTACCATGATTGTATTAAGTTTTACAAGGCTGTGACCATTTCAGTGCCTTGGAAAACTTGGAAGGAGGGATGAAATTCCCTTGTGACCAATAGCTAGCGTAAACCATTTGAAAAGTGGGCAATTGACTTTGTAGGACCAATTTCACCTGCCATGCAAAGGATTGGATCATGTTACATCATCACTTACACTAATTACTTGACAAGATGGGTAGAGGAAACACCTATAAAGGATTGCACAACAACGAAAACAATGAGATTCTTATGGGAAAACATAATCAGCAGGTATGGATGTCCGTTGAGTTTAACAAGTGATAGGGGTACACATTTTCTGAATGAAACAGTTAGGATTTTATTGGCAGAGTTTATGGTGGCCCATCACAAGACCACCCCTTATCACCCACAAGTGAATGGGACTGTTGAAGCATTTAAAAAGATACTAAGTCACACATTAACTAATATTTGTGACATTGATAGAAAAGATTGGGTTGAAAAGGTATCAACCATTCTATGGGAATACAAGACAACCTACAAGAGGTTGAACAAGGCCACACTGTTTCAATTGGTGTTTGGTGCAGAGGTTGTTTTTCTAGCTGAATTTATGCTACCATCGCTGCGTATAGCACACACAGGAGGATTGGCTAATGAATAAGTGCTTAATGAAAGAATTGATAAGTTAATGCAGATAGACGAAAGGTAATCACTTACTAGATGAAGTCAAAAGATAGAGAAAGAAAGACAAAAAGTATGGCATGATCATCATATTAAAAATAAAAAAATTGAGGTTGGGTAGATGGTTTTGTTATATGATTCTAAATTTCTATGCCATCTTAGGAAGCTGAAATTCCATTGGATGGGACCATACATCATCACGTACATCCTTGATTCAGGAACTTTCCAATTACAAGCACTGGATGGGATGAGATTACCAGGCCATTTCAATGGGAGTAGGTTGAATCCCTACTATAAATAAGTCTTCCTTATGTTTGTAAATAAGGTAGTATTGCCCAGAGTAGCCTAGGATTTCCCTTAATGCATTTATTTTCCTTGTGTTTTCCTTTCTTTTCACTTGTTCCTTTCTATTGTGTTGTTTTTGTGCACCTTGTGCACCAATAATCATATTAATTTCAAGTGTTTTGTATGCCTGAGAGTACCACACATATTTTTAGTGTGGGTTAGAGTAGAGCGAAGTGAAATAGATGCTGGAAGTGAAAGTTGTGTTTTAATGGCCCGAGTTAAAAGATAAAAAGTGCGTAAGGTAGGAGAGCACACATGGAAAAAGTGGACGAGAAATTTTGGTGTAAGGAAGGCTTTACAAATACCACATATAGAGAGGATGAGAAGAGTACAAACAACACAAGGTAGGAAAGGGAAAAATTAGGTCAAGGATAGAAGAAGTGCCTTCAACACTTTGTAAGTGCATGCGTAAGAGTCTTTAGTCATTAAGAATTTTTGTGTGCTAAAAGGTTGTAAGGATTTTCACATAGGATTGGGTGCATGGGAAAGAGTGCTTAAGATCAGCTTTAGTGGAAAAAGCCACATTTAATGCTAAGTACGTTGGTAGGTGGCATAACATTTATTGTGAGGCATAGACAAAAAGCTATAAGTAAAGGGTCAAGCACACATAATTATTTATGAGATTGAAGATCTCTTGCAAACTAGGGCATCCGCGAAGAAAGATTTGTGTGAAGAAAGAAGAGTGAAAATCTGAAGTGCGTGACTAGGGTGATCTGTGAACCAGTGGAAGGAGTACATGGGTGTAGGGAAGAAGGTTTTAGTGGAATATGTAGTTTTGTGGAATACTTTTCAGTTAGGGTTCTTGATTAGGGCACATGATTAGAAGGATTATTTTGCAAAGTTGAGACACAAATTAGAGCGAGTAAGGAAGAGGAGCAAGGAAAAGTTGTTTTTAACCTAATAATAAGATGACACAAAAGAAGGCAACCATTTCACCTAAAAGGGAAAGGGAAAAGGAAAATAAATTACCACCACCATTTTCAATGAAGAATGTTATGTGGAGATATAGTACCCAGATGGGATGTAACTTAGGAAAGAATAAGTATCCCATGTGAGAAAGATGGTCGCAAAGTGACTATAATCATCACACAAGTACCACGAGAAAATGATATGGTGCTAGAAGCTGGTTTATTCAACGAGAGAAGAGGATACGAGAGGGGATGCCAATCTACAATGATGAGGTGAAGGTAAAATTAGAGAAGTCGGGATGCCGCAATTGTTCAGGTTGCCCTATTTTGGCAAGCAGTGAGTGGCTATACCAATGCTTGATATCGCATATACATGAGGACCATCTCTACTTTGTGGGCCATAGAATACACGTCAATCCCCAAATCATCTCTAAGTTTACTAACCTGGTCTACGAAGGATATCCATTAGATGATGACTTGGAGGATAAAGAGGCTATTAAGAGGACCGTGGAGGAGTATGATTATAAAAAGGGTTTGTGTTACTTTGATATCTTAGGTATCCTTGACCTTGTAATGAGATTAGCTACACACTTAGTATCCAAGATCAATGGGCAAGAAAGGTGGACACAAATAAACAAGGCATGGTTGAATGTATGTTGAAAAATTTCAGAAAGGACCATCTATAACCTATCTTCCTATATTACAAAAGAGATCATCAACACCGAGAAAGAAGGAGAAAAGATAATGTTCGGCAATTTTTTTCTCACCGTCATCATCTTCTCGAAATTGAAGTGTCGATAGGCGAGAGAAATTTGTATGGGAGTATCCAAGTGAAGATCCCTCCCGATGAAAAGGTTTGAGAAATACACATGTGATACCATGACAACCACCCATAAGGTGCACTTGGAGAAATGGTATAAGTGAATGCGCGACAAATTCAGGGCTGAGTGGAGGATACTAGAATAGTTACCAGCACTAGTAGATGGAGAAGTTGAGTTCACTGTCTATCAACATTTTTACATTGGTAGGTTCACTCTATCGGATGGGACCAAGAGTCCATGGTGTAAACTGAATTTCTCTATCACTGCGCAATATTTCCAACCAGGGGTTAAATCGCTTCAAGGAAGCTAAAAGACTAAGGTTTGACCTTAGCGAGGTGGACCAGGACCACCGTGACTTATGGATAAATCTCATATACCCCAAAAAGCATGCTTATGTGGAGAAGTATGTCTCCCATGAAGTACACATGACAAAACCCTTGATGCTACCAAATTGCTAGAAGGACCACAACAAGAGTATACTTATTAGGCCCAAGTATGAAAAGGGTACTTACTTGGAGAATTATTTCTCCATCCCTAGAGGATCCCACTAGTAGGAAGAAGGCCACACAAAAGAAGAGGAAAGGGAAGAGACCCTAGAGAAAGAGGCACTAGAGAAGAAAGCACCAAGTGTACAAACAACACAATCTATGGGCATGTCGGAGTCAAGTGCCAAGCTAAGCACATACGCATTTAGGAAGAAGTATCCCATCAAGGAGAATGAAAATACACCTAAGGAAGAGGTTCCATAGCGAGAAGAGTCACCAAGGAAGGAAACACTTGTTAGAGAGAAAGAGGAAGATGAATCCCTAGTTAAGAAGAAGTAGAAGGTAGTGGGGATGGAGGACTCAGAGGAGACAAAGAGCTTAGAGGCCTACAGGGGTGAAATAGATGATGACAAGGATGAAGAGGTTTAGGACCATTATATGTATGATATACATGAATCAGAGGAAGAACGAAGTGAGGGGAAGGGTGGAGAAGAAGAACGTGCTCAAGGAAAATGGGAGAGTGAAGAAATAAGAGGCCATAGAAAGAGATGTAATGGGAATAATAGAGAATTTAGTGGAGTGGACCATGGATGAGATACTCAAGAAGATAAAAGAAGAGAGTGTAAGAAAGGAGTATGGAAGCATCGGTGGAGATCCCGGCTTAGCAATGATCTTTCCAGCGTAACACACATAGGAGGAAAGAGCATGGTAGTAGCCAGGGATAGGGAATGGGTTATATCCATGATCCAAACAAAATCTTGCATGCACACGGTTCCAAAACACTATTCCTCTGAGACCAAATCCTGGAAATGTCTTCATTCGAAGAAGAAGGCGCGTACCCATAAACTAGGAAAATGCTATCTTGGGAATTCCGAGTCCCATGTCGACAAGCTTGATTTTTAAGTTAACCAAGGGCACTTGATGAAGTTTATAGAGACTAAAGGAATAAACCCACTGGTAAATGCTCAACAGTTGTATGATAAGTAATTCTGTCATGTACTCAACAAGGTTTCAGTTGAGGTTGAGGCAAGACTCTTTGGAAGGAATGACAAGGTGAGATTCCTATAGGGGAATTGGAAAATAAAAAGGAAGAGCTCATTGAAAACAACAAGTATGTAAATCAAGAAGAGTTGATCAGCGAAAAGTTAAGGAACAAGCTGAGTGAGGAAAAGACAAAGGTGCGTGAGGTATATAAGAAAATTGAGATGATTACAAATTCTATTGTCTTGAAGCATCCATACCTAGCACCTCTCGAGAAGAAATATGAATCAACCTTGTAATGCTTGGAAGATTTAACTCACATCCTTACAATGGAAAGGTGGCCACTCACATTGGAATTAGCTGAGGAAGCACTAGTGCACCAAGAGAAAGAGGAAAAGTAGAAGGTTGTGGAGATAGTCACTTGGTACACCAAGCTCCTCACCTCTGTAAAAACTACCACGCTTAGACATAACTGAAGTTACTTGTGATAATTGCATTGATAGGGATAAAGTAGCAAGCATTCTAGTTGCTACGCATGAGGAAGACCTCAAGGAGTTTCAAGAGAATAATACAAGAAACATGGTAGAGTAGAATAAGATCCTGTCTGAGGTCAAGAAGAACTTAGAAGCCATCAAGACCCTGAGAGGCTCGATCAAAAATTGGATGAAGGAATTATATCCCCAAATCACCCACATGATGGATTCGCTAGATGACCTCAGCAAGCAATTGGAAAATATTTTTGATATGTTGAATGCTAAGGGTGATGAACTAGGATTTGAAGAGGTGAGCACCTTAGTAGGTGACCTCTGTCAAAAGGTGCAAGGTAAGGAGGATGCATAGGAGAAGATTGGGGTAGATATAAGGAAGGATTTCCCATTCATTCTTCAAAAATAAACAAATTTCTCTTCATTCCTCCATTTTCTTCCATTTACCATTCTTCATTCTTTCATTCTTATTCCCTCCATTCTTTATTCTTTGGAGAGGATGTTTCAAGGATGGAGAAAAATATTAGTGTGGGGTGATGTTGGGCCTCAAAATATTGACTAAGTCCCAAAGGTCACTTACGCGCGTGCGAGGCTAGTGAAGAGGATGGGTGTGCGGGGAAATGCCTATAGGACATGGGTTTTAGAAGGTTTTAATAGAATCCATGATGCACATGTAAGGTAGAGCAAAGGATTTCATGACTTAGTCATATTTGACCTTTCAAGAGGCACTTGAGGAAAAATGTGACCCGACTAGGCGTGCTCAGTGGATAAGGTGCCAACTGGTGACTTGGTGGTCAAGGAAAGAATATTCCACACATGGAACATTCTGAAAGACATCATTACAGGAAGTGGAGAGCTCAGATTAGAAGAAAAATTCTCTATTGGAGGACCACATTGACACTTGGTAACCGATCAACTCTTTAAGGAAGGCATGACGATGGGTGCTAAACCTATTTATAGAGATGCTCGGGTAGAATAAAAGAGGAGGAGAGAGGAACATTTTTGAGAGAGCATCATCATATGGGTTGATGGGGAAGCTTCATGATCATCAAATAAAGGATGAAAGGTGAAGCTCGAAGAAATAGTAGGAGGTTCTATGGATTGGGGGTCTCATTAGAGGACTGTAGGAATGTTAACATATCTAGGGGAATGGGTCTACTAAATTTTTGTAATAAGGAGAGTAACTAGAACTATTGATACTTGAGTTAGATCTCTATATTAGTCTATCACAACTCTTGTGAATCTAATGTGGTTCCTAAACTATGATCAACATGAATATATGGTTCTAATCTAAATATATTGTTCATGGGTGTAAACCCTAGTGCCTTTTCCTTTATGTTATGGATCAAATCTACTATCTGTATGATGTCTCTTTTGTTATATGAATGGGTATGTTGGTGTAATGACTCATCCTATGATTTTAGAATGTATGCATGATAATTTACTTTTCCGCATTTAATCTATCACTAATGACAACATCTTCTTGCAATGCTCACATAAAGGAGGGGCTCAACACCCATGCATGCCTCAGGTGAGTGCCCAACGCCCATTGGGTAATAGGCCGCGCGTAAGGGATTAGAAGGTTATTATAAGGGCATAAAAATGAATACAATAAGGAAAGAGAAAGAAGAAGAAGAAGGAATATGTTCTCACGAACACCCCCTAAGAACAAATTATGAAACCCCAAGCATGCCACGAAATTCAATATAGCAAGGTGATGAAAAAGGCTTCATAAAGATGTCTGTAACATGTTACTGAGTCAAAATGTACTCCAAGAAAAGAACTCCATCCTAAATGTGCTGACGAATGAAGTGGATGTGTATCTCATTATTCTTGTTCCACGGGTAATCAACTAGGTTGTGATAAATGTGAATTTCACTTTGGTTATCACACCAAAGTACAATCGAGAGAATCTGTTGGAATCCAAACTCATCAATAACTATCAAAGCCAAATAATCTACCGAATCATTGTAAGTGCTACCCTATACTCTACCCTACGAAGATGAAAGTGCAATAACATGTTCCTTTTTGTACACCTAAGTAACTGGAGAAGAACCAAGACATAAACGATAGCTAGAAGCGGAACACCTATAATCAATAGAACCTTCCCAATCGATTATGTATATCAAACCAATTGAGCGAGAACCCCTAGTGTAGTGTAGGCCAAAGTGGGAGGTTCCTTGTAAATAGTGTAAAATCCTTTTAACAACTTTCCATTGACTAAAATGAGGAGAATGTGAAAGCTAAGATACAATCCCTACTATAAATGAAATATCGGGGTGAGTATGGGTCAAGTACATGAGACTTCTAACCAATTGCCTTAATAAAGTAGGATCAAAAAGTGGAGTGGTACATGTGGAAGTAAGAGTATCCTCGAGAATGAAAAGGAGATGGACTTGGTTTGCAATCAGCCATATCAAAACACCGAAAAAGATCATGGGTGTACTTTTGCCGACTCAAATGAATCCTTGAATCTATCCGAGAAATCTGCAAACCAAGGAAATAATGCAATAACCCAAAATCTGTGATGTGAAATTGTGTAGAAAGAGCCCTTTGAATAGTCTGAATATGGGAAGAATATCGCCAATAAGTAAGAGATCATAAACATAAAATAAAAGGATCATAATATCCTCACCAACATCTTTGGAGATACACTATATGATCGGAGTGGCAATGAAAAAAACTAGTAAATAGAAGAAAAGAATCCATCTTCTCATATTAAGCCCGAGGGGCTTGTTTGAGACTGTAGAGAGACCTTCGGAGTCTACAAAAAGAGAAGAATCCTAATCAAATCTAGCAGGTTTCTCCATGTAAGAAGTCACTCTTGACGTCCATTTAGTATACAAGCCATCCATGTGATACAACAATAACAAGTACAAGGCGTACATAATCCATCTTAACAATGCATGCAAACATTTCAGAGTAATCAATACCTTCAACTTGTGAAAAACCCTTTGTAATAAGATGAGCCTTATACTTGTCAATGGACCCATCAACTACGTATTTGGTTTGGTATACCCACTTACACCTAACCATATTTCTTCCTTTAGGAAGATATACCAAATCCCAAGTATGATTCTTCATCAAAGAAGAATACTAGGCCGCCATCGTGCATCATTCCACTCGTGTATCTCATGGACCTTTGTACAAGACCGTGGATCCTTAGAAAATACCGACACAAAATTCAAGAACCTATAGAATGTGCATGATGATGCCTAGTGGGTGGAAGGTCTGTATGAAAGGTGTTGCCTTAGATACTATCCCACTTAGGCATAGTGAAAACATCGGTGGGAATAGGATCCTTAATGACATCTATAACCTCCTCATAAAACTCCTCAAATAAAGTATCCTCAAGATAAGATAAAGAAGAAGAATTAGGCATGAAAGAAGATGAAGAATGATGAGGTGTGAAGTGCTCATCAAATTGAACATGTGTTCAAAAAATAACCTCATGAGTATCACGATCTAAAATTCAATAAGATCTCATGTCTTCATAATATGCTACCAAGATCAAGGGTTTTCTCTTCTTATCCAAGGATTTCCTTTTCTTATTTGGCAGAAAGGCCCAAGCATGGCTCCCAAAGACTTGAAAAAATGAGACATCTGACTTAGTGTTTGACTAAGCTTCCTTTGGAGTCAAATGATCAAGTTCTCTATGGGGTGTGTGATTCTAAATGTAGTTAGCACAATTAACTACTTCTACCTAGTAGATAAGAGGTAAATCTCTAGAATGCATCATACATTTAGCCATTTGTTCAAAGTTCTATTCTTCCATTCTGCTAAGCCATTATGTTATCGAGTATGAAGAACACAATGCTTTGGTGAGAAATGCCTTGAGTTGTCAAAAATTTAGAAAACTCATTGTTGAAGTACTCCCCCATTATCGGTGCAAAGGTTCTTTATGTAACTAGAAGATTGTTTCTCGACTAAAGCCTTAACAAATTTGAAGTGTGAAAAACATAACTTTTGTAATTGAGAAATTAAACCCAATTACACCTCGAGAAATTATCAATAAAGGTAAGTGCATACTTAGCATAATTGAAAGAGGGGAAGGAAAAACCATCAAGTCCCTATACACAAGATCAAGTGGTGAAGAAGCTCTCTTGGAAAATTCTTAGGAAATGGATCTTGGTGTTGTTTCCCTAATGCAAAGCCATGAAAAACTCCCTTAAGAAAATAAACTCTAAGAATACCATCAACCATACGACAAGTGCTCAACTTCTTCAAATATATGAAATTGAGATGTCGAAATATTTCATGCCAAAGCTTACTCTCTGAATCTACATGAGAAACCAATCATGTCCCTATAGAGGAAGTTTCATCAAAACCCTTAAAGTGATATAGTCTAGAACTATGATCAACAATACCTTGAGCAATAAGTGAATGAGGCTCCAACAAAGTTTGTACTTCTACTCCATGTGGTGTAAAAATCATTTTTTTCCTTGACCAGAATGACAAATTTGATATACAAAAAGTAAATTTGTGGTGATGTTAGGAACATACAATGCATCTTGGATAATGCCACCATCAAGGTGTATGTCACATTTTCCTTTAACAGAAAGAAAGGAAGAATATCCAACCTCAATTTTGGAAGTAGAACTCAAACCTAGAGAAACAAAAGACTCCTTGGAAGAATTCATGTGATGATAAGCACCAAAATCTATAACCAAACTATCTACAAGTGGTGACTGAGATCTCCCAACAACATTAAGTGCCTTTCCATGATGATTAGAAGGTGGACTAGAGATAAAAAATTTGTGTTTCTTGACTACATTCTCTAAGGCTTTCATTTTCTTATAACACCTATGTTCTTCATGACCACTACCGCCATAAAAAGATTATGAAAGGCTAGAATTAATCTTGGATTTAGAAGACTCCTTGGGTTTAAAGTTGTTTTTTTGGGTTTAGGTTAATTTTGAGATGGAGAAGGGGTGGATTTGGTTTTACTTTTTGTTTTCCTTTCCCTTATGATTAGATGAAACTAATTCCTTTTGAGAGGTGGAAGAATCAAGGATATACAATTTAGATTCTTCCCAAGTAACGTCTTTAAAAAATGTTTCTAAGTTAGGCATTTTGAATGTGTCACCTAATACATCCTTACTAGAGAAAAAGGTAGAAGAAATGATTTGAAATGGTCCTCTCAACTTGGATAGAATCAAGTAAACACACTCTTAATATTTCTTATCTCTTCTACTCCCCTTCAACTATGTCAACAAATACTTGAACTTGGTAAGATAGTCTATAATTGTTGGAAAATCTTTAGGATTAAGAGAGTTGATCTCAATTTCAAGTTGCATGGCTCTCATATGACCCTCTTTACTAGATAAATCCTCAAATTTATCCCATATTTTGAAAGGAGAGTCACATTTTCCAAATGAAAAAAATAATATCACTTACATAAGTTCCTACCAAACCCATACACTCATAAAATTTTCACTAGTACTAAAATTTCTCATATTCTCTAGTGAACACTAGTTGTTCTAAAAAGTTAAAGCCCATAATCCTTTTTGCTTAATTATTGTTTCTATTCTTGGTTTCCATGTGTGGTAATTATGTGTTGTTGATGGTTCAACATGATCTAATTTAGAATTATATAAATATGCCATTCTAAAAAATCACCAAAAGAAATGCAAGAACCAAACAATGCAACAAGACCCCCAAGTAATGCAACAAGAGCTGCCCCAGATTTTGGCACTTTATAATGAGTGTGTGTTACAATATGACACTTTATAATTATATTGTGATTCTCAAAATAAATGTTTTCAATGGAAAGAACCCAAGAAAACAATAACTTTTGCAAAAAATGACACTCAAAACCGAGTAACCGATCAAAAGATACAAACTTTTCAATTTTATGCTCTGCTCTTTATTTTAGTTGCCACTAAATCAAAATAAAATGATCTTTTCTTCACCACACAAATAAAATGAAAGTGGGTTGGAGTTAAGAAATTACTAGTAGGAATCACAAAATTAAGCCCTCATGTGACGAAGGGATAAGGATTTTAATGTGTGTTTGTACAACTTTCTCTGACCGATGTGCAGATTCCAAGATAGACTAGTCTCGCATCTCTACTGCAACAACAAAATAACACAAAAATTGACTACCTCCAAAACTAGTCAAGTTTGCAATCAATATTAGGGTTTTGCAACCTTCCTTATCCATTGGAATGCTCTATTTTTCATTAAAAATGCACCTGATAACAAAATACGAACAAATCCGAATATATGAATATAAAAAAATGGTTTTCAAAATGAAACTTGCTTGCCGGATTTCAACAACAATCTTCTACTCCGATACCATAAAAGGAACAATAACCAAATCGTACCAAGCCAAGAACTTAGATGTTAATCAAACACCATGATCAATAAGATGAAAGTAATTCACAATAATAACTTTACATAAAACCTTTGCAAACAAATGAGCAACAATATCATTTATTATTATGGAACTCAATGAAATACAATGAGAATAAGCCTTGCTTATATAGGAAAGGAAAAAAATATAAGAATTAGTTAAGGTCATAGATCAAGTCATAAATCAAGGAAAGAACTAGTCATCAACTAACTAGTCAAGACAATAGATTTAGTAAATAACTAGACGTCAAAGATCTAGTCAATATCATAGAACAAGGAAATAACTATACCTAACAAGTAGATAATATCCCCTAATATCTAAATAAAATAAAATAAATATCCACATACATAAGTGGGTGAGGATAAATATAATAAATTTGAATAAAGTACCTAGGTGAACATAAGATAAGGTAAATACCTACTCTAACAACTGGTTCTCCCCTCATCATATGTCCGTATAGAAGTTCCCCAGATTGCTAAAACAAATGCACAATCTACCACTTCAAAAAAATTAATGAACAGAGTTGAACTATACTTAGAGAAGCTGCCATTGCAAACATATATTAAAGGCATGCATACATTACAAGTGAATATTGAATAAACCACACTTCGATTGGTATGGTAGAAAGTAAGATTAGAAATGGATTAAAACCTCAAAGTGTTTATTGAAGACAATTACCCACAACTTGTCACTAATTTCATAGGTGAGTAAGTAATGAGTGAGAAAATGAAACTAAATACGTTAATAGTCAAATTGGTGGAAAATTGGAAGGATAATGAGATTGTAAAAATATCAAAGCATATATCATCCAAAACAAGAATGAGGTGAAGGATGTAGAGATCTTATTAAGGGAATACAATAAGATGTTGCAACATGATGAGGCATAAGAAAAATAGATAAATATTTAACTGTTAAATTGGAATACTTAGTTGCAGAATATAATGGTTGAGAACAAAAATGATATAAATACAAGAAACACAATGAAAGGTAAAATGTTAATTGAATCTAATGCTGAAGAAATGGATAATGTGCTGCATACATTCTTGCAAGATTAAGACAATGTAAGTGAAAAAAATGAGAGAGAGGGTGTGTAATACATCACACAATATAGTTTTTGGAGTTCAAGATTAGAGAATGGGGGATCGAATGGAAACACTTTGGAATAAGACATTTAAAATTCCATCAGTCTCCATGGGAATGATGTAGACAATGCAAAAGAAGATTCTTTGTATGAAGTCATACAAGAATTAACAAAAATGAAATTATACTCTGGTAGAGTAAATGAGGCATTGGAAGATTGGAACTTAAACAATAGGTATTAGAAATATTTCTCCCCACATATCAATGAAGAATAAATAACAATGAAGAATACCCCATGATATGTCTTGAACCACATATCCTTTTGTGTAGAATCAAAATAGATCACATAATTCTGCCATCACCTTTTAATCAACACACTCAACCATAATCATCTAAGTAACCCATTCAACAACTATAAGGAAATAAAGAAAAATAATTTTGCAGCAGGTAATATAATTTTTTTACAAATGTGTAATTTTATTGATATCTATAAGAATTCCCACATAGATTGAAAACCCACAAGGGTGGTCTATGAGGAGTTTCCATAAATGAAAACATGCAAGGGTAGCATTGGAAATTCTACTAAATTAAAAACCTATAAGGATGGTTAAATAGTGTACTGAGAGGATGAAAAATGGTAAACAAAATCCTCTATGTTGACAATTAGAAGAGTATAACATGGTGCAACACAATCAATATTTGACACAATTTAGAAAGAAAAAGTAAAAAACAACTTTCTGGATAATTGAAGTATTTTTTTATCTCAAGGCGAGATAACTATTTAGGTTAGGGATAGTGTTGGAGTGTAAAAGGATTATAAAATTTACATATATGTATTTTTATGTTTTTAAAATCCTATTGTAATTTAGAATTCAGAAACAACAATTAGTAGAAGATATAATGCTCTCTTAGATAAATACAAAATGTCAATAGTATCTTTTGAGTATAAGAATAAGAAGAGAATAGTAACTCAATTTTCTCATAAGGTATAAAATTAAGGACTATTTTTAAAAGTTTTATCTTGGATCATAATAGAAATCTATCTTAATTCCTTCCATTCTACAACATGTTTGTGTTCTGATTCACTTTTAGGTATTCCTATTGTTTTATGCATTTTCCCATCCATTATATAATCTTTCCTTGAATTATGTACTTAATATAGCTATTGTGTAAAAATAAGTCTTGATAAGTTATTTTATTATTATGAATTAATAAATAATACAACCTATTGAAATTTCTGATGCCATGATCTAAGGACCTCTACTAATAGAAACACTTCAAATTTATTGAAGTTTTTTGGAGCATCTTGTATATACAAAATAAACGGCGGGAAGTGTTTTTAACGAGTTTAAATTATAAGGGAATCCAAAAATTACTATTTATCATCATGAAAATCATTAAAACTCTGAATTTTAGTCACAAGGCCTCTAAAAATAAAGTGTAGTTGATTTTGGTGCCAATAGGTAACTGTTGGAAATTTGAGGATAACACAAATTTGAAGCATTTAGTTAGAGACGAGTCACCAAATTAAAATTATAATGTTCTTGCAAGTTGATTAATGTGATCACCTACATCAAACAAAAATAAATGAGAAAAGATTGAAAGGTTTCACATTTAACTTGAAATGATTCAAATATCTTCCTTTTCTTTATAAATATGGGTCTAAATGGATACAAGTTATTTCTCAATAAAGTTGTAGCAAGCTATTTAAGAGATTGGATTTTCATAGAGATGAATATGTATACATAATATATAACTAAACAAAAAAATTACAACTTTGAAGAAAGAATATTATACTCTAGGTGTAGGGTAAGAGTTTAGAGACACTCAATTTACTAAAGGACTTCTATCTTGAATAAAGAAATATACACATATGTTTTGGGAAACTAATGATTGTGACAGATCTATAAAGGGAAGGAGCTCTCAAAATAAGATAAAATGTATAATGAATACATTGAGTCGACGAAAGACTCTAATATTTAAAAAAATGTTACAATACCATATATTTTCCCATCCAGGATACATATCTGGAGACATTTTCTCTACATTCACTCCCACAGGACAAGTAAATATGCTGTAAGGCCACCAAAAATTAATCACATTGGAAACTAGTGATACTTTCAATAATATGTATAAAATGGACCATCCTAACATTTATTACAATATGATATTGTTAAATATCATATGGAAGAGATGAATGTGTTTAAATATTTGAAATATTGGGCATTAGATCCCATAAGATTCAAACATATGAACCAAATACTATTATTTATTGTGTTATTTGTAATAGGTGTTAAGGTGGCCAAGATATTGTTTAATATATTTTATGGAACTGATAAAGATGATCATGTCAATCAAGCATGATTACCTTTACTAGAGATTACTATTAAGGATAAACATCCAAATTTTGGAGAGCTATTGGAATTCAATTTCAAGGTTTGTTAGGATTGTACAATGTAAGGAGGAAGTTTTAACATGTTGTTTTACTTGGTGGAATTATTTTTTGATTCCCTCACATTAAATGCTCCATTTTAACTAGCTACCTAAATTTACTTCCCTAGTGCATGTTGTGTTTTCTAGATTATATAATCATAAACATGGCCATGTAATTAGGGAAATTTGTGAGGAATTTTATCCTACTGGCTACTTCACCATTCATGGAGTCAAAAGACATAGAATTCTCCCAATTGTAAATGAATTCATCAAATCAATAGGAGAATATTGGTACTACATGTATTATACCATTATCAATATTAAAGGATGCTTGAAACCTTTGTTCAAGCTATCAAGATAGATTCCTAAAAGGCTTGTTAATATTGAATTAGATTGGAAATTCGAGAATGGTATTAGGGATTGGTGTAAGAAAATTTCACAAAGGCATTATCCATATATCCCATTTTAAGTAGGAATATTTATATTCAAAATTTATCCTTCATTATAGACATTTTCAAGGAAACACAGGCCATATGATGGCCTATTCAAAAATGGGATCCTCAATAAAGGGTGGTTAGACAACTACAAACCTTAAGTGACATGTATCCAAATCCATATGTGAACTCTCCATTAGTAGATGCCTATTATCATATGAACCCAACCAATATGCATAAAGTGATGGATAAACTTAAATTTTAGGGTTACTTAAGGACCTAAAGGAGGATAAATCTCAATCATCATCACCCTTAGGTTTTCTAAACAATATAGGGGATGCTTTATAAAGAAGTATCTTGAGGACTGTTCTTCCAACTCCTCCAATCATAAGGAAATTAATAAAAATATTGATAATACATATATTGTAACATTATCAAGATAAAATTATTCTTGAAACCTTCACTCAATCTACAAAGATAGCTCTCTGAAAGGCTTGTTGCTATTTAATTAGATTGGAAATTTGAGACTGTTATTAGGGATTGGTGTAAGAAATATTCAAAAAGGCATTATCAATATCTCTTATTTATAGTAGGAAGATTTATATTCACAAACTATACTCAATTAGAAATATTTGCAAGGAAACACATGCCATATGATGGCTTAGAAGTGAGTCTTTTCAAAAAATTGGATCGTCGATAAAGGGTGGTTAGACATCTACAAACCCTAAGTTGCATACATATCCAAATCCATATGTGCACTCTCACTTAGTAGATTCCTATTATCATATGAACCCAACCAATGTGCATGAAGTTATGGATAAAATTAAATTCTTAGGGTTACTTAAGGACCCAAAGGAGGATAAAGATCAATCATCACCACCCATAGGTTTTTAAAACAATCTAGGGGATGATTTACAAATAAGTATCTTGAGGACTGTTCTTCCACCTCCTTCTCTAATCATAATGAAACTAAGAAAAATATTGATACTACATATATTTTAACATTATCAAGATTAAATGATGCTTGAAACCTTCACTCAAGATACTAAGATAACTTCCTGAAAATCTTGTTTCTATTGAATTAGATTGGAAATTTGAGAATGGTATTAGATATTGGTGTAAGAAATATTCACAAAGGAATTATCAATATCTCCCATTTATAGTAGGAATATTTAGATTGACAAATTATCCTCCATTATAGATATTTTCAAGGAAACACAGACCATACGATGGCCTAGAAGTGAGTCTTTTCAAAAAATGGGACCCTCAATAAAGGGTAGTTAGACATCTACAAACCATAAGTTACATGTATCCAAATCCATATGTGCACTCTCACTTAGTTTATTACTATTATCATATGAACCCAACCAATGTGCATGAAGTGATGGATAAACTTAAATTTTAGGGTTACTTAAGGACCCAAAGGAGGATAAAGATCAATTATCATCACCCTTAGGTTTTTGAACAATCTAGGGATTATTTACAAAGAATTATCTTAAGGAATGTTTTTCCACGTCCTTCTCCAATAATAAGCAAACTAAGAACAATAGGATATGATACTTCCTCTACTCAAAGTAGACCTATAGGTCAAGTGTCTCTAATAACATTAGTTTTAATTATTCCATCACAAAGACCTACAATTGGAGAGGTTAGTGTAATTCCTAGTGCAAAGGGAAAGAATAATAGTTGGAGGTTGAATGTAGTTCATCTAGTCAAAGTATCACTAGATATCCTCATAGAAACAAACTACAAAGTCATGTGTCAATTTCCTCTATAATTATTATGGTGATTATTTCTTCCCTGCCTCTATCATGATTAGTGAAGGTACTTGTAGCACATATATTTTTATTCTCTTCCTTCTTCCACCATTTCCCCCACTGTTATCATGCCTCCTCCATCTCCAATTTTCATATCACCAATTATTTCCTCTTTACCCACTTCCACTTCTCTCACCTTTCCCTTTCATAATCATCTAGTCTGATTTTTACATCCATCACTAGGTCTATATCTAAGAGATTCCATCATCATCCCATCTATTTGATGAAGATTATTACTTCTAGAGGGATAAAAATATCCATATCCTTTCCTTCATTAATAACTCCTTGATCTAGTTATTCTCTTCCTTTCATTCCTATATTTTCCCCTTCTCATGTGCCACTGTAGGTTCTAGTGGGACATCCTATTTATAGTCCTATTCAAGCTATGTAGGCTACCCATTCAACTATTTTTATGGTATATTATTCTACCCCTACCATTATGATAGCTTCCACTAGTGAATAAAACTTATAAGTTCCTAAAGAACAAGTAAAATAAATCAAATAGAAATGGAGACAACAATAATTGATGTGAATATCATAGGTCCCTACTTACTAGCCTCTTAAATTCAACCTACACTACGATAAAAAGGAGAAGTTACAAAAGGTAAATAAAAAACTGATAATAAATGACATGGAAATGTTAACAATAATAGAGGAAGACATTAAGGGTCTATCTAGGAAAAGAGAAGGAGGAGGTGAGTCAGTTATTGATCCATTCAACATCATGTAAGCCTTAGTCAAAATGGATAAAGGAGCTATGCGATAAATTAGGGAAGAGGGTATTTCAACATGAATTAAAATCCTTGCACCCCCTTATCTTGGAAATTTTTTTAATCAAGCCCTGAAGGATTTGTTTGATAATTTCAAATATATTTCATCAACCAAGGATAGAGAAAGGATTGTTGATAGGAGACTAGATAGTTTGAAACAAGAGGTTAATGACATGAAATAAAAAATAGATGTGATTTATGAAATTGTCAAAACCATTATAATTATTAATGCTCCTTTCATGAGAATTGATGATTTCATAACCATTGAAATCAAGCTAGATAAGTCTAAAATTTATCTTTCAGAAGATTCTTCTTCCCTAGAAGTCATAGGAAAACATTTGGACCTATTTCATCATTACATCATTTCTTTATTTACAAAGGTTGGGTTAACTCAACTTCTTGATTTAATGGGACGTGTGTAATTAATTGAGAAGTTTTATGTGTTATTAATTTAGTTCATGGAACATTTTAACCAACAATTGACAAATATTTTCCAATCAAGTAATACACAATTACATGAATTCAACATAAACATGTCATTTAATCTTGAAATGGAAAATAAATAAAGATATTTTTAGGAGGGATATTATTTAAATATGTAAAGGATATAATTTTTTTGAAGAACCATTCAAGACCCTAATTTTACACATTGAGCATTAATATATTAGGTGAAAGTTTCCAATATTTTGAGCCATAATTTCCAATATATTGAGCCATATTTTCATATATTGAGCCATAATTTTTATATTTTGAAAGCATTAATATATTTTAAGGGTAATATATTGAGCATAATTTGACATCACTTTCATTAGTTGATGTTTCTCTCACTTATTTCCTTAGATGTAATTTTCAATATTTTTTTATAGATGGTAAAGGAGGGTTAAGAGGACCCTACCTAGTACAATTTCAGAAGAACCCCTCGGTGGAAAAGGGGATAAACATAAGAAAAAAACAACAAGACCCAAAAACATAAGAAAAATAAATAAAAACATATAAATAACATGGCCAAGTGAAACCAATATAGCAACCCAACAACCACCAAACTAGCAACACTACAAGTAGAAACCAACAAAAGAAAGAAGCTAGGGAAATGACTTAAATTCCATGGTTACCAATTTTCTCCTCCAAATATTTGAGTAATGTTTCCCACTCATTTGAAAGGTTATCAATAATGACCATAATCCTATCAAAATCCATCTCCATTTCCCCTCTTTTCCTTTTCGTAGAAGGATCCCCATTCCCACCTTGTTTTTGAATCTTAACTAGTTACACCATCACATGAAGATGTTCAATGGTGGAATTAATGTGAAGGAGGATCTAATTGATGATGAAATTCAAGGTTTCCTTCAACATATCGACCTTATTTTTCTAGATCCACCCACCTACTTTAAATAAAATCCAAATTAACAACATTCATTAGAGCAACCATACTATTAATTTTATACCTCATAACATGCTAATCCTTGAGTATGAAGTCTTGCATGATTTTTTTAAAATTATTATCCATTCTGATTTTTCCTTATCTTGAGAAGCCATGGTACCGGTCTTCTTAGATCAATGTCTTTACTTGGCATTGAACTCAAATATAATAGGGGAAACTTTCTTACAATGTTCCTTAAGTGATGCAGACCTATAACAGCCTCCATTGAGGAATAAGGATCAAATCCTTGGTGTTCGAGATGAAGAGGAAGTAAAATGACTATGCTCATCACTCCCATCCTTAGACCCATAATCATCTTGAGAGGGATAATCCTCAAATAAAGGACCCCTAAATTTGATGGATTTAGTGAGATCCATGGAACTCCTCTTGAAAAAAGAAATAATGAAACCCTAGTGAAGAGGAACCTTGATCTTGCATTTCTTAAATTGGGTAGTCGTTGGACACATGGATCTCATAATGAAATAGTGAAAACAAAAATTCTTCCCATGTCTTACATAATTCAGCATAGGAAAATGATAGGAAAAAATAGTTTTATGTCTACCTTCCTAGGTGAGATATTGGATGAGGTTGAGAGTAATGTTACTATAATTCTCTTGAAGATAATCCCAAATAAAACTAGTAAAGTGGGAGTCATTTTTTCCTTACCTCATAGGAAATAATTAATCTCTTATACACTATCTTTCTTGAGATTAAAAATCTCCCTTTCTTCCTTCTTGAGACCTGTGATGGAGGTAATGGAGTCGATAAAAACTTAGAGATAAATCCCCCTCATAGAAACCATACCACCCCTCCAGGATTTCATAGGTTTCAATCTTGCAAAAATTCAATTATCGAGAGTCTCATCAAACCCATTAAATATTTTTAAAAAGGAACACATACTAGATTATTGGCATGTCATTTTTAATTGTTGTCATTGATGTAAAATACGATAAATGAAAAGAGGATGATAGAGTAGAGAAATAGGATGCATAGTATGATGGTGACATGGAGTTTCAAGTGTTTTCTTGGTGGTATGAGTTAATTTAGTGAGATTGGATTGTTCTAAATAACCTAATCAGTTAGCCTAGCTAGCCTAGGTGATGGTGCATGATGGTTGGATATTCTTTATGGATTAAGTAGTAACATGAAGAGAATTTTTGAGGAGTGTTTAGGAACTCACATGAGTTTCAGGGTGCATATACAAGTTGAAGACCAAGTTTCAGGTGCTCATCTAGACTAGGTCTAGGTGCTAGGAGGCATGAGGTTGAGATGTAGAGCTATGTGAGCTCATGAAATCTTGCAAGGATGTCATACATGATGTTTTAGGTATGTTATTTCCTTTTGGAGAAGTTTCATATCTTGAGTTATGATGTTATTTTAGTTGACCCTAGCCTAGACTATGTAAAACCCTAAGGGATAACTATGTAAATGAGATGGAATGAGAAGTTGGAGAGATATTTGAGATATGAAAATGGTTGGAGATGATTCATAGATAATTCCTTGTGGTGCAAGAAAAATTTGGAGTCATTATAAAGAAAATTTTGTAAGATAAGTCAGTTTTGGTGAAATAAGGTCCAAGAAAGGGTGTTTTCTAGATCAAATTACACCTTCTGATGCTCACCCTTAATTTTGTTCTTTACATGATACCTTGTGGGTTTTAGAGATGTTTCTATAGTGAGTCTATAATGTTTCAAAAAATAATAGGGTCATTTCATCTCCAGGTTTTCATGAACGAATGTTAAGAAGGTAAACAACTTTTTGTGTATTTGAAACCCTAGCTCAAAAGTAGTAGAAGAGAAAATGATCATAAGCGCCAAAAATTGATTTATAGTGCATGGATGATGATTTTTTAATGTAGAAGACCCCTCAAGATTTCCAGAAAGTTATATTATAACATGTGACTGTATGTAGGCCCTACCAAAAAATGTTTGTTTCTAAACAAGTTTGGTTTATAGAAAAGATCTGCAAATAAGGTAAAGAATAAATTGACATTTTTTTATTATGTGATTTTTATTGATAAAAATCATGGTTTTAGGTCACGGTGATGTATAAAAATGGCAAAGTGTGCCCTATTTGTGAAGACTAGTCAAAGGGTAATTTTTGGAGAGTTTCAGGCAGTTTGTAGAGATGAGCTTGGTTGAAGGCCTTACACTTAGAGTTGGAAGGATTTACAATATGTTATAGAAATAGGATTCATATATATTTCCAATGGTATAATTTTTTTATCATGATGATGAGATTTTATGGGTCATCTAGGTCATTTTGTGAGGAAGAAGGTTTCTTAGTTTTCAGGTCTATGATCAAGTTAAAACATTACATTCTTTGAAGCATAAGATGAATGAGTTGATGATTTATATCACCCAGAGAGTGAAGAGGCATGAATTTTGTTCATAGTGATGAAATTTGGATGTCTTCGAAGTGACAGAAAGGGTGCAAACCAGTTGTATTTGTAAAATAGGTTTTTGGGTAACATGATTTAGAGAAGAGGAAAGTAGATGTGGTTTGAAAACATGGATGTTTCATGATGTATAACATGAATATAAGTGATTTAAAGTTCTTAAGGATTCCATAGAGTGGTCACATGACATATTTGAGTTGTTCTTGGGTGATCTTGAGGCCCAAAGGTGAAGATAGGGTGCTAGAAACAACTATTTTGTGAAGGATATGAGCTTGTGGGACCATTTAATGATTTATTTGATTGGTAAAAGTAAATTTGTGACAATTTATGATTATTACATGTTATATTACACGTGTATTTTTAAATTGGAAGATTGAATTAGCATATTTTTGTGATTTGTGGTTTTAGCTCATCATTGTGATGGGGTTTTGAGGTGTTTTGGTGCAAGATGAGAGGTTTTGGGCATGGCTGACCTATATGGGTCATATGTGAACATTTTAATGATTAAAATGGAATTTGAAGAGGTGGAGTTAGTAAAAAATTTAGGAAACTTACTTAGTTTGATTTTGAATCATGAAGAGCATATAAAAGTGATGTTTTGGGTGTTATTTTGAGCTAGTTGCTTGAGTATGAAAAGTGTGACCTAGGTAAGAGTGTTTTGTAGGTATGAAGGATGAGTTTCATAGATGAGAGATTTTATGGAAGGTTTTATAATTTTTGGAAGATTGTTTGCAAGGGTTTGAAGAAAAGAGAAGTGAAGAAATTGAGAGATAGAGTGAGTTAGAGAAGCTAGGGTTTGAAGGTGTTTGGAGTTGAATATTTTGATCACCATAAAATTTGTTTTTATAGTATATCTTTAGTGATATCTTCATAAAAATATTGTGTGATGAGTCATATTTATACAAGTATATTTTTATGAGTCATATCAATAAGGGTTTAGGTGTTGGTGCTCCTTGTGGGGTTAGTACCTCACTAAAGAAATCTCTTATGATGTGTAATATTCACTTGAGTATTTTTATGTGTAATAATAGAAAAATTTTCAGTGGATTTTCCTCCCATTGAGGGTTTCCTATTTATATATTTTGTTGTTGTTTTGATTCTCTTATTCATGGTTGATTGAATGCATGCTATGTGATGTTATTCACATATTAATATATAGTTAATTGATTAATGGTTTAAGTGAGTAATATTAAATTGAAATTAAGTTTGTAATGATTGATTCACCCCCATCTCAATCCATTGTGCTTCCAAAAATTAGTATCAGAGAAGGTCATTTTAGAGAAGTTTAATCACTTGAAAGGATATTCTCTTAGAGCACATGTCTAGGTGATCAAAATGGGAGAAGAGTTCCTACCATATGAAGGTCCTAAGTTCAATGGAACAAACTATGCCCTATGGATATTCAGAATGAAGGTATATCTAAGTTATCTTGGTTATGAAGTTTGTGTAGGAGATATTGATTTTTCAAATCCAATGGAAGAAATAGCCAAGGATATCATCTTTGGTCTTTGGAAGAATGTGTGAGCACCATGGTTGTGGATTGTGATTCAGCTAAGGAATTATGGAACAAATTGGAGTATTTGTATGAAGATAACAACCCCAGTAGTAGTGAAACTAATAGTACAAAAGTCATGGATCAAAGACTGAAGGTAATCCTTAAGAAGCTTGAAGACAAAGAGAAAGAGTGTACTCAATTGAAAACACAGATTGGATTGCTTAATGCTAGTATCAAGACTAAAGAGGATGAGTGCATCAAGTTTGAAATGGCCATGAAGTCTTTACAATCATATTTTGACCTAGCTTCAAGAAAACAGAAAATGTTTCAAAAGTTTGAAAAGAGTGCAAGTATCCTAGATGATTTGTGGGCAAGACAAAAATACTCGATTAAGACAGGTTTGGGTTTTAGAAATGAATCAAAGAAGGATGAGAAAATATCTTAATCAAGTCAAGAAGCTACAAAGAAAAAGAAATTTTAAAAGGTAAGGAGGTCATTGAAAATGATGTTTTTTTAAGAAAGAAGTATGTTGGTTCAAATATAGATCATATTAAGAAAAACATGAAGACAAAATCAATCAGGAAACCAAATGCTTCAAGGTATGAAAGGTCATTTAATGGTTATTTTTTTACTTGCAATGGATTTGGTCATAGGGAAAAGGAGTGTAGGATATTTTCTGGAAATGATCATCTATGGAAAGATAACGAAGCGAGAAGAAAAAGAATACGGTTTTTCTACAACTACCATAAGAGAGGCCATGTTGCTAGGCATTTCTTGTATGAACCACCAAGTCAAAATTGGGCTAATAAAGGATAAAAAGGTAAGGGTTCAGTTGTATGTTTCAGATGTAGTGATGTTGGACATATTTCTAGATATTGCACTCAAGGGAAACCAAGACAAGGTTGGAAAGATAGAACTCCTAAAGGTATGAATACTATCATTTGTTTCAAATGCAACAAGTTTGGTCACATTGCAAGATATTGTAGAACCAAGATGAATACCTACAAAAAGAAGGATGATGTCAAGTCTACACATGTTGAGAAAGTGAAGGAAGAAATCAAGAAGACAAAAGATGATGCTAAAGCTGTTTGTTCCAGTCATGATGAATTTATTTATCATAGAAACCTTTTTTGTAGTTGTATAACCTCAGGAGTTATTGTTTTCTTCCCAAGACTAATATCAAGTAGATGATAGAAAAGAGAAGGTGGAAAAGATGAGAAATTTGATAGAATACCTTGGTGTCATGTCCTATGAGGGCATGGATGTTTTACCTTGCTAGGAGAGTGCAGATGTTATGGGTGCCTCCATTAGGCTTCATGGAGTCATTCCTCATGAGTTGAAGCATTAGAGTGAGGGGATCTGTCTAGGTATGTGTATGTCTCCTCCAAGGTGTTAAGGTATGTTGTGTCAATATTTTAAGAATGTTCTAAATTTTTATTTGGTTTCTCAAAGTGGTGTAAGTGACTAAATCATTGTCATGATTGTGTCGATAATGTATGGTTGTATCTTTAAGTCTATGTATGCTCTATCATGATATGTTGTAAGTTTATAATAAATTAGTGAGTGTAAGGGTCATGTTGGAATCTCAAAAGAGTTTTTATGTTATGATGTTCATGTAAAGGGTCTTCATTTAGTTTTAGTCGATTGTCTAGTGTTGATGGCTATTACAAAGTATGTGATACCTCATGAAAATGGTTTTGAGACCATGATTGGTCATATCAAGAGGGTTATGTTATGTTAAATGGTGTAAAGTATAATCCATCATGAAGTTTAATGTACATTAAATATATGTAAGCAAATAAGTGTGCTCTTGTGTGTCAAGTTTGTTGATTCATGGAGCATTATCAAGTGTCTAAATTGTCTAGGATGGTACTCGAGTCGATA
The DNA here is from genome assembly GCA_018340775.1 of Taxus wallichiana var. yunnanensis. Lineage (NCBI taxonomy): Eukaryota > Viridiplantae > Streptophyta > Pinopsida > Cupressales > Taxaceae > Taxus > Taxus wallichiana. The sequence continues at coordinate 342,498,871 of CM031235.1, read as the reverse complement.
TAGTAAATTATCAAGAGTGAAGGTCTTATAGCTTCCTAGAAGTATGAAATACTGGTGGTGTTGATGTATTGAGAAGGGAATGTAGGTACATGTATGCAAAAATATAAATCTTGAAGGATGTTAAGGTGTTTGGTTATTCATGTTGCATTATCCAAGTCTGAGTTTGGTTGAATAAAGAATATAGAGGTACTCTCTAATTCATTTTTGATTGTCAAGAGATCAAATGATGAGTATCCCTTCTTGAATCATGACTGAGAAATTTTTAGTATGATCAATCATCTTGAAAGTGGTCAAAAAGGAAGTTGATTGAGTCTCTGTAGGGTTCTCTTGCTCTTCTGATGCGAGTTTTGTTGACATCTAGCTATAATTATCTTTGTATTTTTGTTGTGATTATGCTACTTTTTAAACATGGTACAAAGCGGGATTCTATGTTGATGTGAAATTTTGAATCCTACATATGAGTATTGCAGAGTCTGTGTATGAGGAGATATGGTATGCTATATGTCTAATATGACCTATTAAGGTAGGGGAGCTAGTTGTGATATCAAACAAGCGTTTTAGGTGTTACTAAGATAAGAAGGAAAAATTATGGAGATTAGAGAGTTGTATGAATAGTTACTTTCTTGAAGTAGAGAGTGCATGATATCAATGCATCAAATTGTATGCTATTGGTCCGTAGGAGGTATCTAAGGCGGGGGAGCATGATTTTCCTCTCTAGAATGCATTCCAGATGGCTACAAGGTATGTGAGGTATGATATGATTGTTTTCTCCAAGGTCAAGTAAGATATGAATAAAATATGCATATTCTCATCCAAATAAGGTTGAAATCACTGAGAAAAAGGTTCAAGATAGTGTCAAGGTGGGTGAGTTACATGACAAGTAAGGAAAGAAGCCAAGTTTTGTGTCTTTCTACTAGAGTGAGATGGTATGAGTCTAGGGGAGTGATGAGAAGTTGTGTCATGGTGTGTATGGTGTTCTAGAGCTTGTAAAATATGGTCTATAATGCACTGAAGGTTGGTATTAGGGAACTCAGTCCTCAAGAGTGTGAAAAGTCAAGGTATGTAAGAAGATAGTCTAGTTTGGGAAAGGACAAGTTGAGTTAGATCAAGCAAGAGGTATGGATGATGATTTTTTCTTAAGTTGTATCATTTTTGGCATGTTCATAAGGTGTATGCTTCAGTTCTAGGTCTGCTATAGTGCTCTCCAAGATGAAGAAGGTCAAAATAGGGTATAAGGTGATGAAAACATGCTCTTGAGCCAAAAAGGAGGTTGTGTGATGCTTGCACCTAAGAGAGAGGTAAGAAATATGTTTCTAGTTGTATATCATCATTGTTTGCATGAATAGGTGTTATATATGATCTTTCTTAGGGGGAGTGCAGTCAGAAATGCTTTGAAAATCACCAAAATAAGATTTTTATGAGAAATCATTAGTTTGTGAGATAGTATGAAGACTTTGGTTGATGTTTCTAACAAAAATATTATCCTATGAAGCTGAGAAAGGTGAATAACATGTAGGTACATGTATGTTTTTTATTAACTTAAAAATGGGAGAAGTTCAAGAGGTTTTCCATCAATGACAAAGGGGAGATTGTTGGCATGTTGTGTTCTAGGTGTTGTCATTGATGTAAAATCCCATTAATGACAAAGAGGATGATAGAGTGGAGAAATAAGATGCTCAATAGGCTGGTGACATGGAGTTTCAAGTGTGTTATTGGTGGTATGAGTTGATTCAGTGAGATTGGCTTATTTTAACAAGCCTAGTCAGTTGGCCTAGCTAGCCTAGGTGATGGTGCATAATGGTTGGAGCTTCTTGATGGATTGAGTAGCATGGTAGCAGCATGGAGAGAATTTTGGGAAGTTTTTAGGAAATCACATGAGTTTTAGGGTGTAGATATAGGTTGAAGACCAAGTTTCAGGTGCTTATCTAGACCAGGTCTACATGTTAGGAGATATGAGGTTGAAATGTAAAGCTATGTGAGATCATGGAAGCTTAAAAGGATGCCATAAATGATGTTTTAGGTATGTTAGGACCTTTTGGAGAAGTTTCATGCTGATTTATGATGTTATTTTAGTTGACCCTAGCCTAGACTATACAAAACCCTAAGGGATAGTTATACAAATGAGATGGGATGAGAAGTTGGAGATTTTTTTGAGATATTCCAATGATTAGATATGATGCACAAATATTTATTAGTGGAGTGAGAAAAATTTGGAGTCATTTTGAAGATAATTTTGTAAGATAAGTTAGTTTTGGTGAAATAGGGTCCAAGAAAGGGTGTTTTCTAGCTCAAATTGCACCTTCTGATGCTCACCCTGAATTGTGTGCTTTACATGGGACCTTTTGGATTTCAGGATGTTTCTACATTGAGTCTAGAATGTTTCACAAAAATAATGAGGTCATTTCATTGTCAAGTTTTTATGAACGAATGTTAATAAAGTAAACAAGTTTTTGTGTATTTGAAACCCTAGCTCAAAAGTGGAAGGAGAGATAATGATCATAAGTTCCCATAATTGATTGATAGTGCATGGATTATTCTTTAACGGGTTATAGGAATCCTTAAGGTTTCTAAAAAGGTATGTTAGAGCATGTGTAGTCCTTTTTTCCCACTCAATTTTGTAAGCATGTGGACACTTCATTTAGATAGATATGAACACTAACTCAAAGTGCATGAAGCCTACTAAGTCCCTCCTCTATGAAATATTATGAATATGTTAGCTTGCATAATAATATTAACCATCAATAGATCAAGTAAAAAAGTTAAAAAAATCAAATGAGTTAGGTCACAACCATATAACATAATGAATTAAACCGAACTAAGATCATAGTAACCATACTGACCACTTAGATAAGATACATCAATTTCCATAATCCATTTATAACTAGAAAGATTACATAACATAATATGAATAAATAATAGTAATGTCATGCACACTAGAACATCAAGGAAGCATAAATTTGCAATACATACAATGTACAAAACTATGTAAATCAACTAACATATATAGGGGTGGGGACTTTCCCTTCATCACCCATGCATCTCAAAATAGATTGCATGCTCAAAATAGCCATGCATTAACAACTGCATGCTTTTACAAGAAGGCTAATAATAGATTAATCTATAATTCTACTTTAATCCTATTATTAGCATAGTTTATGCATGGCCTTAGATATTCTACTTTGTTCCCAAAATAGACTTTGCTTATCCTCAAATTCTTATTCCTCTTATCTTTGTGTGACCTGCACTCCATCTGATTTTCCTATTCTTAGCCTATTCCATGCAAAATTGGATAAGTCCCGAACTTGTCTTCCTAGGCATTCCCTTATTTATCGACACTGTGTGCACCTATGCACCCAATTTTCTCTCCCTCTCAATACTTAGGCAATTTTAGTCCAACATTACCCTATACTTATGATATTACCACCCTCAACAATAGGATTTCTCCACTCATATATCCAAATAATTAGAAGAATAATTAATGAAGAAGAAAGAATAAAAGAATGATTATTAAAATAATTGAAGGATAATCACTTTGCACCTTACTCTTTCTTTGGTAAAATGAGTTCATGGTATCCTTTTTAATGCCAGCCTCCAACTCATTCCAGTCACCTAGCCCTTTCTTTGTATGCATGGGAACATCACCAAGTAATTTCTCCATTTCCTCTAGGGTCATATCTTCACCCTTAAGCTTTAATTCTCTTATTACTCTAGCTAGCCCCTGAAATCATTCCATCTATGTAATCCATTATCCTAGTTACTAGTGTCCTCAAATCCTTTATTTTCTCTTCGTGGGCATCCTTGGATACTTTAAGCATGTCACGCTTATTCACTACCGTAGCCAACCTTCCTCCTTTCCCAAATTTTCATCCTTTTTGGCTACAAGGATGTCATTATCCTCCTAAAAGTTCATTGTTCTAAGGATTTTTTAGGATCCTCACATATTTTCAATGCCAACCTTGCTTTCTACATATCTTCCTTCAATGTCTAGAGAATGGCATCATATTCTACAATTCTACATGCATTTAATTTCTTTATCTTTTATTTCTTGGCCTTAACATATTATTGTGTCTCTTCCAGTGCAACTTCCTTCTTCTGAAGTAAGAGGTGGACACACTCCTATAGAAAATGCAAGGATGAAGGGTATATCAGATTTTTCTGCTCATCAAACTCTAGATGTGCTTTTAAAATTTCTCCCCAAGTTCTACTACAAAATCTAGAATTTGTTGTTTCTACTCCTTATTCATTTTGCACGCCTTAGTAAACTGCTCAATTTGTTCCTTAATATTATTGTTATCTTCAAATAATGACTCGAGTGTGGCCAACTTGTCCAAATTTCTGCACGCCACTTACATTTCCATCTTAGTCAAGGCATTGCTTCCCTGATCATCATTGAATTTTGTTAGCTTCACATTCATGTGTGTGACTTCCCCCCTTCTTTATTTTTCTCTAGGCGCATGCTTCCTCCTTCACATTAAAATATGGCTCATCCATATGGGTCTACGCATGTTCTCCAAGATAGTTGTTTCCTCATGTGCATATTCACCAACTCAAGATCCACTAATTCCTATCCATACAATTTTTTAGGATCAAGTGTACTCTACGAAACTCGACACGAATAATATTGGAGGGTCATTAATGTACCCCAACTCAGGTGTCTTATACATTTCCTCCTCCTTATTTCTCCTAGATCTCCTTCCCTTAGGAATATGGACCTTTGCATCATGGACCAAGCCTTCACCTCTCGTGCTCCTAGGGTTTTAGTAGGCTCACACGATGGTTCACTTGTACTCTTTTCTTTCTCCTCTTCTTCTCCTATGGGGCCTTTTTCTTCCTTGTGCTCACCAAGCGCCTCTTTATCATGTTGAATTTCTATGTCTCTAGGATCTTAGTCTCCTTCTACATCCAAAATTAAGGTGTCGTGTACAATGCGCTTAGCCCCATCAAAAATTTATTCTTTGCTTTCCCTCCATGTCACATACTTATGCCTTCTCTTCACCTTTTTTTGTGGCCCTAGTTTTACATGAGATGTCCTTGCGAGGTAGTCTCTGTGGCTAACACACGCTATTTTTTTCTTCTCAACACTCTCCTAAAGGCTTGGTCTTGATCGCCTTCGTCCTTTTTCTACCTCCTCAACACCATCTCATCTTTCACTTCTTCTTCTTCCTTAGGAGGGGAGCTCTCGCGCTACCTCTTCGACCTGCATTGTCTATCTCTACGAGCCATGGTCCAATCCACCACTGTATTCCTTCCCCTCCTCTTCATGTAGTTTTTCCTCATATCTAAGAGGGGGAGAGGGCTCATCATCATGTAGGGTACTAGCCATGTGCTTCCCCTGGGAAAATAGGGACCTTAAACTCGTTCTCAATATATCTTCCATCGACCAATTTTGGCTTAAGGTAAATATATACCTTAACGTGCCAAGATTCCCAACCACTAAGCTCATGGAATTGATATTAATATCATTATATATCATTTTTATATGTAAGCAAACTTACCCAGATACACATATGTTTTCTAGAGCGTATGATAATCACAATCCACCTTGTCTGCATCAAATATTAACCTGCACACATTTGAAAATTTATTCAAAAAGGATTGGAAGTAGCACAAAGTGAAGGTATAGGGGACCTTACACCAAGGGATCGATTTCCCATCCTTCATACCAAAATTTTCAATGTAAAAAATTAGAAAATTACAAATTGTTCTTGCTTGTCCAAACGGTAAGTAGATCCTTTGACATCCTTCATTCATGCTCAAAAGCCTCATGCATACACTTTTACCAAAGCTCCAATTTTTTTAATGGACCACTCATATCCCCATCATAAGTATACTTTTCAAATCTCTTTGAAAGAAATTTATTCTCCTCAGGGAACTGCCATATCTTCTCCTTTGGCCCATCAGCACCCCAATCTCCAAAAACACAATAGATAACAAAATAACGCCAAAACTTATCTTGTCTCCTTGGTGTGCTTCTTCAATTATGATTTCGCTATATGAAATAAGACAAATTGTACACAAATCCCTTAGACATTTTCTTGGCGATATGGAGCCACCTCTTATTTACTTGGCTCCAGTGCTCTTGGTTATTGAACTTGGTGAGGAGGTGTGCAACAATCCTGATCATAGGGTGGTCTTCCAACTTATCAATGTCCATAACACACCCTCCTTTTGCATATGCCAACTCAGTAGAAGTTGCTTCTACAACCTCATCATCATTGAGGTCACGCCAATTCAGTTCTTGAACTCCTCAATCTGTCAACTTTCCAATCAAGGGCATAGTGAGGTGCACCCGCCTTCCTATGAAATAGAAAAATTCCTCGTGGACTCTAGACATTAGCCACTAGTATATTTTCTATCTTGCCAAAGTATGACAACTCATATACCTATAAAAATCCAAATTTTTCCAACATTTTCTTCCCTACATTATCATAAATGGTATTATACTCCGCTATTTCATAAATCAGTCTTCATCACCAATGCCTTGTCCATTTAATCTTTATTTTTCTTTGTGTAGTGATTTTAGTTAGTCACCTTGCTTCTTTTGATGTGTGACTCCCAATCTAACCCCATAATCACACCTTTAGGGTATTACATCTATTAAAATCTGCTCTCAGACATGTTTTTAACCTCTACTTCCAAATCCTACTTTTTGCCTTGGGTAGCTGCTCCATGTTCTCTTTTCAGTTTCATTGTGATTTTTATAGTAGTTTCTTATGATCATTTGATATTTGTAACTATGAATTCACATGCCCTAGTGTTCTCTAGCTGCAATTATGTTCTTCACAAACCCTAGATCCATGAACTTTCCTTTTGTATGACTTCTACTTGCTCAAACACCCTTCCAATGGAGCTCTTTGATGGCTATTTTCAAATTCCAACTGTTCACTTCTCTATTTGATCATTCTCACACTTCACACTCAAATCACTCTTCAAAATGCATTTCATAGCTCAAAACTCAAAGTATGCAAGGTAGAAATGAACTCGCAAGCACCCATTTTATAAAGTTTGTAAATTTTTTCACATTAATTTCTCTTCACCTACCACTATACTCAGTATTAATAAGGATTTATTTATTTTTTTCATACTTTTCACTTATTTTTCTGTGCCCTAGTCATAACCTTCTTGCATGCCTACTACTTATCAGCCTTAGAACTCCTTACACACGTACCTCGATGTACCAAATTACATCAACCATTGTGCCTCATCCCAATTATTTTCCCATTCTATTTCCTACCTTGCATTTACATGGGTGATCATCCTTCTACGTTTGGTCTTCAATCTAAGAAAATTTCCTTTAAAACACCTTGAATCCAAGCACATGTAACATATTTCTTCTATGTGCACCAATATTTCAAATAAGGTTCAAGTTTCAACCCATATATATATATACCTGTATACCACTTTTATCTTCTCCAACCCACACTAAAAGTATGCATGATCCACTATGCATGAAATTAAAAGATAGATAGTGTCAAGATTATGCGCATTTATTACAACAAAACATTGAACTAAATTGACAAAACATAACAATGATGAAAGGAAACACATAAAAGGAAAATGCATTAAAAGGAAATCTAATCTAAGTGGCAATACTACCTTATTACAAACACCAAGAAGCCTTATTTATAGTAGGGATTTAGCCTAATCCCATTGAAGTAACTAGGAAATAAAGTGCCATCCAGTTCCTATAACTGAAAAGATCTTGATTCTAATATATTTGTTACAACAAAATGTTTGAACCAATAAAATTTCAATTTACCTAGATGGTGCAAAAACTTTGAATCATACAAAAGAACCATCTTTCCCACCTCAAATTTTTTATTCCTGATATGCCTATCATTTCAGGCCTTCTATCTCATTTTTTTGTCTTTTGGCTCCAGTGGGAAATAACGCACCTTCATCTAATCGCATCAATTTATTGATATGCTCCTCCACAATTTTATCATCATCGAGTCCTCCTACACATGTAATACGCAAGGATGGAAACATGAATTCAACAGAAAAATAACATCTATGCCAAACACCAACTGAAAAGGTGTGGCCTTATTTAACCTCTTATAAGTAGTCTTATATGCCCAAAGTACAATAGATACTTTATCATCCCAATCTTTCCTTCCAACATCACGGATTTTTATCAAGGGTTTGTCCAAAATATTATTGAAAGCTTCAACAATACCATTTTCCTATGGGTGATAGGGTGTTTTCTTATGGTGTGCCACCATAAAATCTGCTAATAGAATTCGATTGTCTCATTTAAGAAAATGAGTGCCCATATCACTTGTTAAACTCAATGGACATCCATACCTACTAATAATGTTCTCCCATAAAAATTCTCTTTTGTAGCACTTTGCAATCTTTGATAAGTGCTTCTTCTTCCCACCTTACTAGATAATATGTACAAGTTATAATATAGTGCATGTTATTCCTATGTGTGGGTGGGGAAATATGACCTACAAAATCAATAACCCATTTCTCAAAAGGTTCAACACTTGTAATAGGCCTCAAAGGTATCTCATTTTCTAGTTTTAGGCTTCCCAAAGGCCGAAAAATGGTCACACACCTTGACATATTATTTAATATCCTTGTAAAAATTTCCCACCAAAGGCCAACCATTAGAATCTTGTATGTGATGGCATCTCCAACATAATGACCTCTTACAATTCCACCATGATATTCTTCCATAATGGCCTCATGCTCATGCTCAGAACACACTGGTGCAAAAATTCATCATGGCCTAGCTTATATAAATCTCCACCTATCAACTGGTAAGGTGTCACATGTATTACAAGATGCTTCTTTCTAATGTCTTCATTCCCTCGTGCACCTATATAGTGTGTAGGAATACTGCAATATCCTCTAAACATATGGGTGCGTGATTTATGAAAGTTTGTGCATCAAAACATTTGTCCTCAATGCTCTACATGTCCTCGCCAAAATTGATTCTTGAAAATGGTTAGGTCTTGAGTTACTTTTTTCTAGTTTTATAAAATTGTAAACTGAAACTCCTGAAATAGTAGTATCCATCAAATGCCCCTTACAAAATAGGCTTGTTGACCAAATACTTAAGTGCTTTATATGATGTGTGAAGAAGATAAATGGTGTTTCTAATAAGTATTGTTTGAATTTTTTTACAGCGTAGATCATGGAAAAATCCTCACTGCTCGGTGGTTGTATAATTTATTTCCTTAAGTTTCAACTTCATGCTTTACAAAATAAATGGGGTGGTCCACTATTCCTTCTCCTAGTTACGCTAACACTACACCAATTTCCATTATGGAAGCATCAACATGAACATGAAATTTTTTTTCCCATGAAGGAAAGAAAAAATAGGTGTAGTAGTAATCCTTTCCTTCAATGTTTCAAATGCTTATTGTTGTGCATCATCCCAATAGAATTTTCCTTTAGTTTTCAATAGTTCCTCCAAGGGTGCAACAATATTTGCATATCCTTTAATGAATTTCTGTAATACCCTATATGTCCCAAAAATCCATGCACTTCACTTTGATTATTAGGTTCTTCCAAACCCAAGATTATAGCTATCTTGGCTAGATCTACCAACAAGCCCTTCTTTACAAATAATATGTCCCAAGTAAAGTGCTAAAAGGTGTTGTAAAGATGCACTTCTTAATATTAAGAGAGATTTTCAACTACTTGCACCTCTCAAACATGATCCTTAAATTGTCACAATGATCCTTAACTAAGCCATAAACTATCCAATCATCCTAGATATACTGTAAGAACTTATGAATGAAATCTTGAAAGGCCTACACAAAAATGTGAGAACACTTCTAGCACATTTTTCAATCCAAAGGGCATCACTGTATATGCAAAATTCCCCACTTAGTGGTGAAATTTTCTTTTCTTGATCTTCTTTGCTATGTGCACTTGATGATATCCTAAAACCCATATGTAAAAGAGTAGATCTCACACCCTACAACTCCCTCAAGGATATCCTCTGTGAATGGGGTGGGAAAAGGATCAATAACACATGAAGCATTTAACTCTCTATAGTCCACACATATCCTTATCCTCCCATCCTTTTAATACTGATGACCATGGGACTAACCCATTTGATTCCTCAATGGGCTCAATTATACTAGACTTGAGCATTTTATCAATTTCTTCCTTTACCTTGATGTGCGTGATTAGGATTCATCTATATGGCCTCTTCCTAATCGGGCACATGCCTTCTTTAAGTTTGATTTTCATATCACCTAAAGAAGGGTGTAATCATTTTAATTCATGATAGCCCCACGGAAACAAGTCCTGAAAGTCACGCAAGAGTTCAATAATCTTAGACACTTCCTACTCCGACCAATAATCACCAATAATGTCCTCTTTAGGCTTTGCATATATTCCAATGTTAACCTTAATTGTTTTCATAGGATTATGATATGCCTACACCTTTTCATCTACTATGTCCATCACCTCTCATGCATACTTTTAGTGTGGTTAACATCTAGGTTATTATCCTCATCATCATCATTTATCATGCATACTAGTTTACCCTTTACATTTTTTCTTCCAAGTGAATGACCATTTCTTCTTCATCAAGTTTCTTCAATATTCAAGGCGTGCCTCTAAATCAAGCTCTCCAAACATATCTAACAGAGTTCCTCATCCTTTGCACTATCTCCCAAAGTAAGGTGCTTCATAATATATAATGCTTCATTTGATCGGAGGCTTAGTAGAAAGTAATCAAAAGTATGAATCATACCTGAGGTCATCTCCTACCAATTAATTGTTTCTCTTATCAATTCTACATGAACATACCATGCGCACGCATGGCCACTTAAAGTGGAGTAGAACTTATGTACCTAGAGTGATGGTGGAAAGGCCTCCTACCCCTCCATCTAAAGTCTCTCACAATTCTGAATGTGATGCAAGGTAGGGGACTTCCCATGAAATTCACATATCTGAGAAGGTACATTACTCCTTAGGAACCTAGTAGAAAAGGTGATTCTCACTTCTCACCATTCTAACATGTTATCTCTATGTGTTTCCCACCAATGTGCTATTGTCCCACATAGATATATACTAGCATATTTCTTCTCTATCTCCTTCATTCTTCCTTTAGGCTTCCATGCACGTGTGTGAAAGAAATACATCAAGGTTCCCCTCACCAGTGTATTAAGGTACCTAGTTATAACTCAAGTGCCTAATCATGTGTAGCTTGATCATGTGAGTAACTATGTTCTTAATCTATTTCCCAACTACTTCATATGTTCCATGCACCCAATTATCACAAACAATATTGGTGGTATCACTAATTGACTGAACATCATCCCACTGTATCACTCCTTCCTTAGATGGCTCAATTACATTAGGGTCTCTAATTGTGCACATATATCATGTTCAAATCCTCTTCGCTCAAAGGCTCAACATACGGAGTATCCTTTACATATGTAAAAGGTATAATAATACACTCTTCCTTGTTCTCAAAGCTAATGTACCATTTTTTGAAGCATAAATATGCATTATTCACATAACACCAGGGTGGCCCAAGTAATGCTAGGAAACTATCTTATTTAGAAATCTCCAATACTTCAAAGTCCCCAAGTAAACTTGTCTCCTTGAATTGTAATAGTTACATCCTTTAGTACTCTAATAGGATTAGCCCTAGTTCTATTTTTTTCCATATACAACACATTTGAAGAAGGATGTAATGGTGGTCTTCCCATCTGATTCCAAGCATCCAACGTGAGTACATTAACTTCCACACTGTATCTATCAGAATGTTTCTTAGAAGCCATCCATCTATAAATGCATTTAGTGTAATCTCCTTATCATACTCATGATTATGTGGGGCATATTTGCATGAAGTATCTACCTCTCATCACGCTCATTACCTACATGTGGTATCTTTTCTCTTAACCATTCTCCTAACAAAGGGATTATATTTCTCCGATGCAACATTCTACATAGACTTCCTTCAAATCATCTACATCCTTTTATGGGAGTTCAACCTTATTTTCTCATTCCATCACTTCCTGCTCCTTCAAGATCTAAATTTCTCCTTGTAGATCCCTGATAACATCCATAGTCTCTTGGTAAACCTCTTTTTGATGTGCAACATTAGGATACTTTGCATTTATCACTTCTTTATTTGTTATAGTCATCTTATACTTCGGAGGTTCACAGTGCATGTGTAACCTCAACACGTGTAGTAACTAAAACAAGTGTAACTCAGGGGTAGGTGCTACCTTTAGGCATCCATTGATCTTTAATTGTGTGTTATACCTTAATCATTCCCACACCCTTGTCTTTCTTGTGATGCTTTCTCATGTGCTCATATAAGTAAGGAATTCTTCAAACTTGTGTTGTTTTCCACACCATGAGAAAACCACATTCTGAGGGCACTCATGTTGATAATGATCGGAGATCCAAAAGTATAACAAGTTCCTCTAGGAAATCCTCTCTCTCCACCACCGTAACCTCAACCTCTATATCCTCCATGAAAGCCTCTATTCTTGTTATCCCCATTATTGTTCCCTTCATTATGTTTTCCTTATTTTCCTTAGATCCACTTGCCACACTAGTCTGACACACACCAATCTCAATGGATTCATGAATATGATCAATCAATCTATAGTCAATAGTGTCATGGGTATGAGTTTTACAAATTTTACAATACATAGAAATATTCTTCTAGATCAAATGCTGTAAAAAGGACATCTACTCGCATCATGGTCCAAATGAAAATCACAATCCAACAACATGACATGCACCAAATTACAAGGGAAAATATCCTTAGCATGTCCTTTAAACCTGTAATATGTACACATATTCCACTTGTGTATCTCATGTACTGAATTAGCGAGAGATTTTCCAATTATTTCACCATAGCTGTAATATATGCCTCTAAGAATGGAATTACTCAAGTATCCACACTTCTAACTACCTTAGTGCAAAGAGCTATCTTCCAAAGCATAACACAAGTCTACACATGTCTTATGAGATAGCGCCTTTGGAAAGAGTCAATAACCCCCCAAAAAACCTTTGCATCATGCCTTGACTAGGATGTACATCATAAGAAAATTTGATAGAAAATTTTTTAAAATACACATTATATTCTCGAATGCTTTCGAGATAAGCCCTACTTAATGTCCTAATGTGCACCGATACTTTTTTGCTCAAATTCGGGATATGGAACTCAACTAGAAATGCATAATGCAAAGAATTTATAATCCACCATAGTTTGATGCGGGTCATACTTTTTATAACAACTATGAGTGAACCCTTGAAGAGTTGTAAAAATCAACTTACTTTTCTATCTAAGGCTATAATTCCTTTAGCATGCCCATAATCTCACACTTGTGTACATGCTCTATGGAATCTTTGATATACCCTATATTTTGGAAAGTGAAGAGACATATCGTAGTAAACCTATTGTGGCTGATGAGGGTGTGGACCTTGTCCACAGATCTAGAACTAGAACCCCACCACAATATTTCCTCCACCAAAAGAACCACCTGATCCACTTGATCCCAAGCATCCTAATCCTCCTCGATGATCCACCCGATCCTCCTCTTGTAGTAGAAAAAAAATTAGTGGATGTACTTCCTTGAGTCCCAATAGTAGTGCTAAACTAAACTCCCACAAGTCTATGAAGTTGAGTACTTCCAGATGTATTCCCAATATTCTACGTGCCCACACTCTTGTGATGAGGCATGTCAAAAATATTCCTCTAATGGACCCCAAAAAAAGATGATGTATGTGCTTGCCATAGGTGTATGTGTTTGTCGATGCACTTCTATATTAAAAGGAAAATGATATCTACCTATCACTACTGGATTACCTACATTTTCCTTCTTATCAATGATTACTTCTAGAACTAGAACACCAAGTGCAAGGGCTAGGTCACTAGGTGGGATCAGATGCGTTCACATGGTCCTCAATCTTTCCTCCTCTAATGTAATCTCATCAGAAGCCGAAGGGGATTCTCTACTGCACTTTCCTAAGTGGGGGAGATCCCGATGCTCGGATCCACATATTATACATGATATTTAAATCCTTTGTGAGACATCATCCTCCACAACTCCATAGACTCCTCAATATCATGCTTCTTCACCAATTCCCTCTCCCGCACTTCATTATACTTGAGCCACCTTTCCTCTCTCTACCTTTCTGCCACTAGGCCTCGCCATCTTTCACCACATACCTTCTCTCCTGCACTTATGCACATGGGTGGGTTTAGCTAGTCATAGGTAACGTCTCTAAACTCAACACCACCATCAAGATCTTAATTTCCAAAGGAATAGTGTGAATGTAAGATCCTCTGGGCTCATGTAAAAATTCAAACTCAACAACTTTTGGAAAAGAATATGTAGAAACAATGTACTCCAAAGTATAACTGTGCACAACACCAACCCACCAATGATCTACAACACATATCCAAGGTTCATCTGCATCAAATAAATTCTAGTAATCTTCCTGTGTCCAAACCCTTGGTCTATAACTCCAATTCTTCTTTGATGCATATGCTGAAAACCACTTGTACAATTATATTGGAAAGTAAATGAAAAATTTCTCATAGAGCTCATGATATAGATAATCTTCCACCCACTTGCACACATTAAAATTAGGTCTAGAACCATATCTTCATGAAAAACTGATCTTTTCCTTTATCCACCAAAATTTCAATGGCCAAAAGAGTTAATCGATACGCCATCATCATATAACATCGTGGTAGACAATTTAAAAAGGGGTCTTGACAATGGAACCAAAATGTAGTCTTGTTTTCCCGCTCAATTTCCTAGGAATGTTGACACTTCATTCAGATAGATTTGAACACTCACCCAAAACAAGAAAAGCCTACGAGGTCCCTCCTTTATTTAAGGTTGTTAAGATGTTAGCATGCATAATCATATTAACCATTAAAAGATCAAGTAACAAAGTGAAAAGCATCACACGAGTCATATCACAACCATATAACATAATGAATTAAACCAGAACTAGTGTCATATTAACCATACAACCAACAAGATCAAATACATCAATTACCATAATCCATCCACTATACTCCATTAATAACAAGAAAGATTACATAATAGAAGCTGAATACACAATAGTAATGTGATGGAGTTATGCACACTAGAACATCGAGGGAATTATAAATTTACAATACATACAAAGTGTCCAAAAATATGCAAATCAACTAACATATATAGGGGTGGGGACTTTCCCTTCACCACCCATGCACCTCAAAATAGATTTCATGCTCAAAATAGCCATGCACTAACAATTGCATGCTTTTACAAGAAGGATAATAATAGATTAATATATACTCCTACTTTAATCCTATTATTATTATGGTCGATGCAAGACCTTAGATATTCTACTTTGTTCCCAAATTAGAATTTTCTTAGCCTCAAAGTCTTCTTCCTCTTATATTTGTGTGACATGCACTCCATCTCCTTTTCGTATTCATAGCATGTTTCATGCAAAAATGGCTAAGTCCCAAACCTATATTCTTAGGTGTACCATTCTTTAATGACACTTGTGCATACCTATGCACCCAATTTTTGCACCCTCTCAATACTTAAGCAATTTCTTTAGTCCAATAACATGTATTTGTATGTAGGCCCCACTTGAAAATGCTTGTTTATGAAGAAGTTTGGTTTATGGAAAATATCTCCAATGAAGGTAAAGAATAAATTGACATTATTTTTACTATGTAATTTTTTTTTGATGTAAATTTTTGGTTTACATCATGATGATGTATGAAAATGGTGAAGTGTTCCCTATTTTTGAAGACTAGTCAAAGGGCGAGTTTTGGAGAATTTTAGGAAGTTTACTGAGAGATGAGATTGGTTGAATGCCTTAAAATTTGAGTTGGAAGGAGTTACAATATTTTATGGAAATATGATTAATATATATTTTCAATGATATAAGTTTTTTCTCATGATGATGATATTTTATGGGTCATCCAGGGTCAATTTGTGAGCAAGAAGGTTTCTTAGTTTTGTGTCCGAACTACTCAAAGTGAAATATTGAGTTGTTTGAAGCATGGGATGAATGAGTTGACTCTTGATATCACCTGAAGAGTGAAGAGGCATGAAAATTTTTCCTATTGAAGGAATTTTTAGGTCTTGGAAGTGGAAAAAGGGGTGCAAACTAGTTGTATTTGCAAAACAGGTTTAAGGCGCAGCATGATTTGGAGAAGAGGAAAGTAGATGTGGTTTGAACACATAGATGTTTCATGATGTATAACATGCATAAAATTTATGTAAAGGTCCTTAGGATTCCATATAGTGGTTTGATTCCATATTTTTGTTGTTCTTGGGTGATCTTTAGGCCCAATATTGAAGACAGGGTGCTAGAAACAATTGTTTTGTGAAGGATACGATCATGTGGGACCATTTAATGATTTATTTTATTGGTACAAGTAAATGTATGAAAATGGATTATTATTATATGTTATATTACACATGTATTGTTAATTTTTAAGATTGAATAATATATTTTTGTGATTTGTGGTTTTAGCTCATCATTGTGATGGCGTTTTGAGGTGTTTTAGTGCAAGATGAGAGGTCTTGGGAATGGCTGAACTATATGGGTCATATGTGAACGTTTTAATGATTCAAATGTGATTTCATAAATTGGATTTGGTAAAAAAATGAGGAAAAATTAATTATTTTGAATTTGAATCATGAAGAGGATATAAAAGTGATGCTTTGGGTACTATTTTGAGCTAGTTGCTTGAGTATGAAAAGTGGGACTTAGGTAAGAGTGTTTTGCAGGTATGAAGGCTGAGTTTCAGAGATGAAAGATTGCATGATAGGTTTAATAATTTTTTGAGGAGTGTTTGTAAGGGTTTTAAGAAAATATAAGTGAAGAAACTGAGTGAGTTGGAGAAGTTGGGGTTTGAAGGTGTTTGGAGCTAAATCCTGTTATCACCATCGGATGAATTTTTCAACATATCTCAAGTGATATCTTCATAAAAATATTGTGTGTTGATTTATATTCATAAACATATATTTTTTTTAGTCATATCAACAAGGGTTTAATGGTTAGTGCTCTTTATAGGGTTGGTGCCTCACTAAAGTAATCTCTTGTGACGTGTAATATGCACTTGAGTCTTTGTTGTGTGTAATATAATTTTTTTAGTGGGTTTTATTCCCCTTGATGGTTTCCCACTTATATCTTGTGTTATGGTGTTTCTTCTCTTGTTCATGGTTGATTGAATGTATGTTATGTGATGTTGTGCACACATTAATGGATGATTAATTGATTAATGGTTTAAGTGAGTAATATGAAATTGAAATTAAGTTTGTAAGGACTGATTCACCCCCTCTCAGTAAATTATTCTTCTAACACATATATTTTATATGATGAATAAACATGAGACTTAATATCTTTCACACTGTTGGCTCTGTCTGCATACGCATGAAGTTGCCACCCATGTCTCGTAGAAGTGTGAGAGGAGAAAAACTAAGGAGAAGAGATAGGCCTATCAACCATGTAATTACCATAAATATGGATTTCAAAGTTATCCTTATTACCCCTAATCAACATATTAATACTTTCCTTCATACGGGGCTTCATTAGTTATCATAGTTTTAGAATAAAAATCAAGAAGGGGGATTCCTCCAAATCCTTCATATCAATAAATTCCTTATTGATTATTACAATCATGGAGGGATAAAAAAAGATACATATTACATAACATTCATACCATCCATAAGAACCCATTTATTAGCAAACAAATCAGCCACATAGTTGCCTTCTCTATAAGTATGGACAAAGGTGATATTATCAATTCTAGGAATAAACAACTTAATACCCTCAATGAAGTCCCTAATGGAAATTTAAGTAGAAATTTGATTTTTAATATTGTTAATGATATCAAAGGAATAACCTTCAACCACCAAATTCCTAAATTTTATATCCATTGAAATTTTAACTCCCTAATGAGCAATAATTGCTTCACCTACATGGTTGGTCTGGTTGCCTAAGTTACAAGAGTAGCCCAGAATAAAAGAACACACGTGGTCCCTAAATACCCCACCAATAATAACTTTTCTTGGATTCCCTTTGGCTACACCATCAAAGTTCAATTTAATCCAACTATTCAAAGGTCTCTTCCAAACAACTAGCTCCACGGGATTAGGCTTATTGTTCTTTATAGGATCGGGGAAAAAACCCCAATTTCTAGAGGCTTTATCTTCTTAGAATAAAAATTATCCCTTATTTTCTTAAAAAGGGAGAAGTTATTTTGACCACACTAATAAATTTAACAACTAGTATTTCAGATTTCTCATGTTTTCCTTTGAATAGCCTCCTATTCCTCTCCTTCCAAAATTTTCAGCAGAAATGAAAGAGACAAAAATACCATAGATTATTCAAACCTAAAATTATGAAGGGACAACACGATTGGTCCCAAACTAATTTCATAGAAATAGGAAAGACCCAACTGGGAACAAAGAGGGAGAGAAGGGATCCTCACGATAGCCATAGAAAAAGGATAGTTAAGAAAGAGGTGAGAAACCTTTTCCTTTTCCTTCACATAAAGATCACATCTATTAACCATCGAAAACCTATTTTCTAGGTTATCTACCATAATAATTTTACTATGGAGCACTAACCACAAAAAAACATTAACTTTGGGGTTGACATCTTTGTTCCAAACTTTTTCCATTTGAAATCCACATCAATCTTATATTCTTCAAAGAACACATCATAGGCACTTTTAACACTATAAATCCCACTCTCCTCCCGGGACCATATACTTTTTCATTCTCTCCACTCCTAACCATAAAAACCCATTCAATATATTATTAAGGTCATCCAAATAATTATTCTCCACCTCGATAGATATATTTTCCAGCATCTATAAGGGTCCTCATTGAAATAATTATTAAGCGAGGGGCCATACTTACAATAACATGTTGTAAGTTAGGAAACATTTCCTATAAAGGAGAGATAAACACCCATTTGTCTTTCCAAAAATTGCAAATTCTCCCATTCCCAATTTTCCACCTACACCCTTTTAGTCAAAGGCTCTTTTTCCAAATTAATATCCTTCCAGGAAGGGAGAACCATCAAAAGTGGGAGGATAGAAGCACCAATCATCAACACTAGAATTAGCCCAATATTTTTTTTGAGGATATTAGCCCATACACTTTCCACTTTGGTGAGATGTTATGCCATCTTAGAAAGTAGATCCTTATTTATTCTTTCCTATTCTCTCAAGCATAAACCCCAAAAATTCTTAGGTCTATAGATCTTATCCCAACCCATGAGGGGAATTATAAACTTTCTCTCCACTCTACTCCATAATAATATCTTCTAAATTAATTAAAAAAATAGTTAACGAAGAAGGAAACTTAAAAATGGACATAATATAAATAGATTTTTTTTTCAAGGAGCTTTTTAATAACGTGATATTACCATATTGAGAGAGGAGATATCCTTTCCAAATGTATATCTTTTTGATACAACGATTCAACAAAAATTCCAATCTACATTATGAGGTTTTTAATGCCAATTGGCATATGCAAATACTTGGTAGGGAAGGTTTTGATTTCACAATCCAAAATTTGAGAAATTTTCTAACATCTCGATCTAGGGCATTCATAAAGAAGACTGAAATTTTACCTTATTTGTTTTTATCGAAACCTCTTCGTAATCCCAAAGAATTTGTTTAAAATCCCTAAGTTCAGGCACAAAGGTTTCTCTAACTAGAAAATATCATCAACAAAGTGTTGGTGGACCACTTTCTAACAGTTAACTATAGAAGGAATGTAAATATTTTTTTGTTCCCTTGTTACAACATTGAGATCCCTAATAAGATATTTTGACATAATAATGAATAAGAAGGAAGAGATAAGATTACTCTATCTCAACCCGCTAGAGTTAGGAAAAACCACAAAGAGTGCCATTAATCGAACATAAAACTTGGCCATGGAAATGCAAGTTTGAATCAACATCCAGAAAGGAGTATCAAAACCAAACCTACAAATAAATTTATCCAAAAAATCCCAAGAAACCTTATCATATGCCTTTTCCATGTCTAATTTAATCACCATAGACTCTTTATTCCTTTGGTTAACAAAATGTAAATTTTCATGTATAGTGAAAATCCCATCTTGGATTTTCGAAATATAACAAAACCACCTTCGATCCAAGATCAAAGAAGGGAGGAGGATTTGGAGCTTGAGAGCCAAAATTATGGTACAAATATTTCAATTGGAATTCCAAAGACTAATATGTCTTAAGTTTATGAATTCTATGGCATTTTACGTTTTAGGAATTAAGGTAATGAAAATGCAATTTAAATCTGTTGGCATCTTCTTGTTCATGAAAAATTCCTGAATAGAAAGAAATACATCCTCTTTTATAAGGTCCTATAAATATTAAAAATAAATCTAGAAAGCCACCAAGGCCCAAAGATTTATCTCGAGCTCATAGTCTTAACAACATACTCAATCTCTTATGGAGAGGGGATTTTAAATAATGTAAAATTGTCTTCAAGAAACACCAAATTAGGAATGCAATTCAAAAAAATATCGTCTTTACTAGGGTTACTGATCAGTTTGGATGGACAAAATATTACTAAAGAAACTAATAGCCTCTTCTTTAAATATCCTTAGATTCCTTTAGAAAGGAACCTATTTCTATAACTACGCTTTAGGATAAATATATGAAATAATTTGGTGTTTTTCTCTCCTTTTAACCATGTGATTCTAGACTTATAACTCCAAAAACTCCTCTTTAGCCAATATATTATGGTAATCAGAAAGGAACTCATTTTCCTTTAACTGAAATCAACATTCATTTCTATATCTTCATTTTCCAAATATTTTTGTACAAAATACAACTCCTCCAATTTATTTTTGGATATGAAGATGTTCCTAAAGTCATTCTTGTTCTAATATTTAAGATTCATTTTAACATTAGCTAACTTACTTTTAATCTTGAATAAAGTAAACCCTTAGATCTTGATGTTACACCAATCCTTGACTAGATCCTTACGTCCTTCATGTTGCAACCACATTTTCTCAAATCTGAAGGGGATCCTTCTTCTTTCAGAATATTTTATAGATAAAAGGATAAGGCTATGATAAAATCCTATAGAAGGAAGGGTAGACAAGAATATATTGTCCTTTAACCATTATAAGGAGTTCAAAACCTTGTCCAACCCTACTTGGATAAGTTGATCTCTCATTCTTCTATTAGTCTAAGTATATTTGTTACCTTTTAAATAAATGTCCATAAGTATGTTAGAAGAAATAAAGTTATGAAAGTATTCCATACTTATAGTGACGTCCACAATACCCCTTCTTTTCCCCTAGCAGCAGAGAGTATTAAAATCCCCCCACTAACATCCATTTGCTTACGGAAATGATTTTGGTAAAATCAAACATCTCGATTCCAAATAAAATGCATTTCCATTTTGTTGTTTGAGGTATAAACATTAGAAAAAACATAAAGAGTTATTTTTTAAATCTTTCATTAAGATCACTAATTGATTTTATCTACTCATTAAATTCATAACTTTAAAGCGACCAGATCCCAAATGCCGGCTATACCCTAGACGCTCCTTTAGAACTCACATCCACATCTTTCAAATTTTTCTAGAAGTTTTCTTTAATGAAAAGAAACTTCTCAACACTCATTTTAGTTTCTTGTATAGCTAATATGTCCATCCTATAATTTAATATCATATCCTTAAGTAACCTACACTTAGTGGGATTATTAAGTACCCTTATGTTCCAAGTTATCAAATTCCTTTGTTACTTTGATTTTTGGATTTTCTAAAGCTTCTATAGTCCAACTTAGATTGTTTCCCATTATCAATTTCTTTCGAATATTATTCTTTCTATCAACTTGTCTATTGGGTATGCCGGATCTATTTTTGTTCTATGGAGAGGTGGCATTCACTGGATTTTTCCTTGTAGATTTGGAAGATGATTTTTAAAAATAGATTTAGCAACCCTTCTTCCATTATGATTAGATCTAATCTTTCCAAACATGGGGTAAGGACCTCTTTTTATACCTCGGTCTTTCTATCACCTCCTTTGTCAAAGAGCTCCCTTATTAGAATAGTATTATTTTCGGGAAGGATTAAATACTAGATTATTTGTTCTTTAGGTTTGTCATTAGATTCATTAAAACTAGGTTCAAAATCCTCAACTTCTATAATAAGATAATTTTGACTTTCACCTAAAGATAATTTTATCCACAAGAAAAGGAACCCACCAAGAGCCTTCTAGCTCGAGTATTCTTTTAATGTCGAGACATTCCTTGATAACATTTTTTTGGTTATTTCTATTTCCTTGTTAAAAGAAAATTTCTACAAAAGAGAGTCCAAGTTCTGAAAAACCACAAACTTATCAAACTATACATGCACACTGGCATATTAGACCTTCGGATCGAGAGAAGGATCTAAACTTATTTTTCTTGGGTCTAACTTCAACAAACCCATCTTCATCGAAAAAACAATGTTGTTAGAACCTCTCATCACAATGCTGTTAGAATGAACCTACACAAAGCTATTTGAAGAAATTTTAACACCATTATTAGATATGGCTATTCATTTTTTAGCAATCAAGACTTTTTTGACCTACTTGTTATGGTTTAGGAAAATTATGCCTTCAACTTTATCCTCCCCTTTACAGATTTGGGAACTTCCTTATAGATATGGGAAGCTTTCACTTTATAGTGCTACTAGGAATGCCCTCACCCTTGACACTTAAATGATTTCATAGGATAACTCCCAAATTTAATATTTTGAGAACAACTCCCAATTTTATATTTAAGAATAATATAATCAAAGCTCTAATTAAAGAGTAAATGCAAAATATGGCATAGACCAATATTATCTTGTTAAGAGTGACATTATCAATAATCATGAAGGATACAAGAGATGAAACTATCCTCTTAATCACATAAAGATCCCACATTTAAAGATGAACCCTGTAACTTAACCTATGCCCGAAATTGATTTATATTTTCCTTCTTCAAATTGAATTTGGGAGACCATTTTCTAGGAAAAAGTCCCATTTTACCCAAAGACCAAACACCCTCCTTTGATGGGGATATTTAACCTTTTCATGAGTTAAATAGGAAACTCAGGGATCTTCATATTCCACCTGATAGCATCAAGGATGAGCTAATCTGGAGACTCACAGACATATGGGAGTATGAGGTTAAATCTAGATATTTGACTAACTTTGATCATTTGGAATCAAATATCGTTTGGAGGAAGGTTTGGAATAAGCATCTTATCCCTAAGATCAATTTTTTTCTAGGAAGTCATCAAAGGTAAGGTCCTTACTGTGGATAGACTCAGATGGAGGGGAATGATCATTATAAATAGATGTGGGTTGTGTAAGGACAATGAAGAATCCATTAAGCACCTATTTCTGGAATGCCCTTCTCTTTTCAAGTCTTTTCCATGATCCTATGTATCTTCAATGTGTAGTGGGTCCTTCTAAGAGATGTGGCCCTCTTACCTGAGCAACAAAACTTCAATTTTTATAATGACATGGTTAAAAATGTGGAAGTTGGCCCTGCCTCATGTTTTGTGGGGAATTTGGATTGAACACAACAATAGGATTTTTAGGAAAAAATCAGTCAACCCGAGCAGGGTGTCTGATAAAGTGAAACATGCTCTTAAGGATAACTCCAAGATCCTTAAATCCAAACAAGTCATATTTTTCCCGGAGTGGGAAAAGGACATTCTTAGAAACTTAGATGTTGAACCCACCACCACCATTAAGGAAAAATTGAACCATAATATCAAATGGAGTAAACAGTCAGGATGGTAGACATAAGCCCATGTGAACAATAAAGTGGATAGTGTAGGGGTCTTGTTTGTGATCATAGTGGAAAATCTATTGGTTCCTATAATGAAATTACTAGTATAATTCAGATTATGAGCAGTAATAGAACACCAAATAACACAATATTTCATAATAATGATCTCAATATGTAATTATATTAGCTTCGCCACTTCGAGGGGGCAACCTCCAAACCATATAATAAGACTCAAATTCTCAAATGATAATGAAATACTACCTACAATCCCCTATATATACTATTCATATGTTGTGGCCATCACCAAGTCCAACCTATTACGCATGATAAAGTATAAATGATATAATAAAATGATATGGTAAGCCACAAGTTGGCTACTCATATCCTAATACAAGCAATAGGTTAAGGGCGTAGCATGCCCTTCCCCTTCAAACCAATATTTTCCTCAACATTGAATAATCCTAGATGTTGCTGCAGAAAACCTTCATCCTCCCAGGTTGCATCTTCTATGCTCAGATTATTCCACTTGATCAGATATTCCTTAATGTCTCTGGTTCTTAGCCTCTTAGTACGTGTTTGTAGAATATTCTCTAGCTCCAAAATGATTCTTCCTTCCTCGTCAAGTTCTGGTAACTCTATCTAGGCTTCAAATTTATGTCAAATAACCTTCTTCAGTCATGAAACATGGAATACCAGTGTATGTGTGAAGATGGAGGTAACTCTAGTTTATAAGTAACACTACCAATTTTCTCGTAGAACCCGATAAGGGCCATAATATTTAGGAGCAAGTTTTTGTCCTTTTCTATTGCTTTAGGGACATTTATTTGTAAGGATGTAGACGTACAAAAACCTAGTCACCAATTTCAAGAAGTATTTCAATACGGTGTTGATCTCCGCTTATTGTTTCATCTAGTTTTGTGCTAATGCTAAATTCTCCTTCAAACTAGCCAAAACACTCGTTGTTGATGTTGAATGTGTTCCTCGACATCTCTCGACCTTAGTTTGCACCCTCAAGGAAGACGTGATAGAAGGTGGATGGTAACCATATAATGCTAAAAATGGGGTCATTTGAGAAGAGGAATGGAAAGATGTGTTATACCACCATTCTGCAAGTGGTATCCATTTAATCCACCTTTCCTGCTTATCTGATACAAAACAACGTAGATACCCCTCTAAGAATTTGTTGACCACTTCCGTTTTCCAATCAGTTTGAGGATGATAAGATGAAATGTGAGCTAGCTGAGTACCTAAACATGAAAATAATTCCGTCCAAAAATTACTTGTGAAAATAGGATCACGATCACTTATAATTATCTTTGGGGTTCCATGTAGCCTTTGAACTGTCTCCAAAAAATAGCTATGACTATACTAGCTGCAAATGGATGTGATAGGGCACAAAAATGGGCATATTTTGTGAGCCTATCCAAAATCATGAAAATAAAATTCTTACCCTCTGAACAAGGCAATCCGATCATGAAATCCATGGAGACCTCCTCCCATCTCTGGCTAAGAATTGGTAAGGGTTGCAACAAACCTGGTGTCTTAATTGTTTCCCCTTTGTTCTGTTGGCACACTAAACACTCTGATACAAAATTTTGTACATCCCCCTTGAGTCCTTCCCAAAATAATTCTATTTTTATTCTATGATATGTCTTCAAAAACCCAAAGTATCCTCCAATAGGCGATGCATGTAGCTCTGCAAGAATCTTATGCTTCAACTCAGAATCTTTACACAAGTATAACTTGTCCTTGTACCATAGGGCATTACCTTTCCACTCAAATTTGTTAGATGTCATAGATCCTTGCTTGATATTCTATATTAGAGATTGTGTATCCTTGTCTTGATCCCATTCCAATCTTACTTCATCCACCCAATCGGCCATCAACATGGACATTCCACATAGTAAGGCATCTGCGGATGTATCCCTTCTGGACAACGCATCAACTACTACATTTTCTTTACCCTTTTTGTATATGATTTCAAAATCATAACCCGACATTTTTGTTACCCACTTTTGTTGTTCCTCAGATGATAACCTTTGTTCCAAAAATTATTTGAGACTATCATGATCAATTTTTACCTTGAAGTGTCTACCCATGAGATAGGGTCTCCATTGCTTGACCGCATGAAGAATAGCCATCATTTATTTGTCATAGATAGGTTTGAGTAGATATTTTCCTTTGAATTGGTGACTCTCAAATGTAATTGGTCTTCCTTCTTGTATTAGAACTGCTCCCAATATTGATCCTGAAGCGTCACATTCAACAATGAAGGTTTTTGAGAAGTTGGGAGTAGCCAAAACAAGGGTGTAACACAAGGATTCCTTCAGCTGCTCAAAGGATTTAGTGGCTAAGCTTGTCCAATGGAAGGCATCCTTCTTTAGAAATGTAGTGAGTGGGGTTGTTATTCTACCATATCCCTACACAAATATTTTTAGTACCCTGTTAGTCCTAGGAACCCACAAATATTTTTGAGAGTTTTGGGCCTTGGCCATTCCACCATAGCTTTGATCTTCTGAGGATAAAATTTTATGCCTTCATGGGATACAATGTGACCTAAGTACTCTACCTCTTGTACACCAAAATAAAATTTGGATGGCTTTGCATAGAGAGTATGTTTCTCCAAAACTTCCAGCACTTTATTTACATGTTGTAAGTGTTCTTCCCATGTTTTACTATAAATCAATATGTCATCAAAGAAAACTAATATAAATTTCCTTAATAATGGCCTGAAAACAACGTTCATCAAGCTTTAACAGGTTGAAGGTGCATTTGTAAGACCAAAAGGCATTACCAATAACTCATAATGGCCCTCATGAGTCTTGAAAGCCATTTTATGAACATCTTCCTCTTTTATTTTAATTTGATGGTACCCCAAATGAAGATCTAATTTTGTGAAATAAATAGCACCATGTAATTCATCAAGTAAATCATCAATTAATGGAATAGGAAACTTATCTTTGATGGTGTACTTGTTGATTTCTCGGTAATTTGGACACATCCTCCATGTTTCATCCTTCTTACATACCATGACCACTAGTGAAGAATAGGCACTCTGGCTAGGCCTGATGATACCTGCCTTCAACATTTCCTGAACCATTTTCTCGATCTCACTTTTTGGGAATATGGGTATCTGTATGGTCTGATGTTAGGTTTTTGGCTCCATGGAATCAACTGAATGGAATGATTATGATCCCTAACTAGTGGTAGTCCTTTGGAATTGCATAAAAAATAGATGAGTGAGCATTAACAATCTTCAAGATCGGGCAGCATTGAAGACTCGTATGTTGTACTTGATGGAAAATAACTTTTCTATAAATACATCTATTCCTTTTCTACAAACCTTCGCATCGATGAGAGCTAATAACTGTGGAGACTTAGCTACCATCCCTTTCAATTGTGTTGTCCTTTCATTTGAATGAAATCACATGAACAATTCTTGGAAATTCATCTCTATAGTACCTAAGGTTGTGAGCCATTGGACACCCAAAACAATATCTCCGCCTCCCATAGAAATAGCAAACATAGGTGAGTCTAACATGTAGTCTCCCATAGAAATCTTGATACTATGGCACTTTATTATGCACTTGACTATCCCACCATCCACAATCATAACTTGAATTTTACGGAGTTGGGTAAATAAAACAATTGAGGCGGTAGCTAACTTATTATTTATGAAGTTATGAGTAGTCCCGAGTCAATCAACACTGTCACCTTCTATTTTTCGAAAATAGCCAATAACCTTGAGTGTTTGAGGAGTACTAATACCGACAATGCATGGCAGGAAATTATAGGTTGGTGATCCTCTACTTCATCTTCTACTAGTTCCTCACCTCTCTTATAATCTCAACATTCTTATCATCCTCATTACCTCCGTCAATATAGAACAAATTCTTCTCAAAGACATTTATGTCTTGGTCCATATTTGCTATCACAGTTAAAACATAATCCTTTTGGTCTCTTTTCTTGCATTTGTTGAGGAGTCAGTCTAAGTGGCCTAGAAAATGAAGGGGAAGAGATACTATGGTCTCTAGTGTTAATGAAAGGTGGCCTCCTACTACAAAGAATTTTTTCCTCTACTCAACATTCCATGATAATAGAATCATAAATCTTGAGTGGATTAAACATACGTACTTCATGCTCGATGTGGTCCTTAAGACCCCCAAGAAATAGGTCATTTAGATTCTCTTCTGGTATATTCTCCACCCTTAAGGATAGGTTCTGGAATTGATGCACATAATATTTGATTGATCCTGTTTGTTGTAACTTTGTTAATTAATTAAAGTAGTTCTCTAAAACACTGGAACTCTAGTGCAATTGCAAATCCTCTGTAAAACTGTCCAAGTGACACTAAGACCATTCTTCTGCCTCTGAGCACATAACCATCGATACCAAATGAATTGGTCTAGTTCAAGATATAGGGATGCCAATGTCACCTTTTTTCCTGATGGTGTTTGATGTAGCTCAAAGAAGTTATCCATTTGATTTATCCAATTCAGGGGATCTTTACCATCAAATTTGTGCATATCCACTT
The DNA here is from genome assembly GCA_018340775.1 of Taxus wallichiana var. yunnanensis. NCBI lineage: Eukaryota > Viridiplantae > Streptophyta > Pinopsida > Cupressales > Taxaceae > Taxus > Taxus wallichiana. Next base: position 342,470,574 of record CM031235.1, on the reverse strand, counting down.
TCGACATCATGTTCTGTGGTTACAAATAAGTTGGATTCTAATTGGGCTGGAAAAGTGATCCAACATGGTTATTTTGTCCATGATTTTGAACTAAAGATCCTCCTTGGTTGATATGGTCGGATTTGGGCCATACTGTTTACCCTTTACATGTTGCATGATATCATCGAACCGATGATTGATTTGGGCTATGTCTCCTTTAGAGGCCATCTCAGATTGTACATTTCATAGCTCATACTCAAGTTGGATCACCTTATGATCAACTGAGGTAAACCCTAGTGCTGAGGAATTTGTATTTACCCCTTCTGACTCCATCTCTTCAATCACTATCCCATCTTTATCTGGGGTTTTACCCAGAGTAATTGGATTCTTTTTTGCTCTTGTGGAAGGCCCCATCATGATATCAAACCTTAGGGTTTAGGGTTTTGATACAAATTCAAATTTGAATAGGAAAAACATAGAGAATATACTGTTATCCAAAATTCACCCCAGGGTAAATTTGATAACATGCATCAAAATATTCAAGTCCCAGGAAAATAGATTGATTCAAGGCAAAAAATCATGTTTCTGGGGCCCCCTCTGCTTCTTTCTAACTCTCCTATCCAAGAAGAAAATCCAACAGGTTAGAAAAGGTGAAAAAATTGCAGAAAACCAAGCTTGGGGCCGAAATACAGAAATTGAAAAAATTGGCTAAGTCCTAGTCCAGGCGGTCCTTGGGACAGTTGGGACACCGGCACGCGTGGGGCGTGAAAAGCTGAATTGGCCAGAAAAATGGGAAAAATTTACCTAAGTCTCGCTTCGCTCAGTCTGGGACATCCGGGCCAAAAGTACGCGGAAGACGCGGATCGGCCGGTTTGGTGCAAGTCAGTCCAATTCGGGTGGTTCAGAAGAATTTGTCCCAGGCGATCCGGGACTGAGTTGGGACAAGAGTACGCATAGAACGCAAACCGCCGGTTTGGCTGAAACAAGAAACTTTAAATGCGGGACATTTGGGACAAAGGGACGCATGGGGCGCGAAAAGTTGAAGCAGCCAAGAGCCAATAGAAATGTGCCACGTGTCTTGCCTGCAAAGAGGAGCAGGGGAAGATAGAATCGGGAAGATCGAGAAATTTGTCCCATATGGTTTGGGACAAGTAGGGCCAAAGGGACACGAGGGACGTGAAAAGCCGGGAGGCCCGCAGATGAATCAAGAAATGCCACGTGTCCAATGGCGGGGGAGTGCGGGAGCTCGGGGAGGACTTAGAGAATTTGGCAAAAGTTTTAGCCAAAAAACTAAAAGGTAAAGGATGACCCCGCGCCCCGTCCTCCAACCAAATCATGCCACGTGTCCCAAGTGGCGGGGGCGCGGGGAAAAAATGGAAAATCTCCCAAAGTGATAAAAACATCAAAATTTCAAAGGAAACCCACGGAAAGGTAGAGGAAAGAGAATTACGTGGCCAATCGGTCAGCGCTTGACACATGTCTTACAAGTGGCAGAGCGCGTGAAAAATTTCAAATATCCGTTTTGGCCTTTTTTGTGCTCTAAATCTTTAGACCCCCATATCTTTTGATCCAGAGCTAAGATTTGCACGTTCTTTATATCATTGGAAAGCTTATGAAATTATCTACACGATTCTAGGTCAATCTTGCATTTTGGTTTAGTTTGGAGCAAGAAAATCAAGAAACATCTCTGGCATGTAGTAATGGCCAGAACTGACATTTCAACAACCGATTTAATGCAAATGGGTCACATTCTTCTTCAGCATGGCCAAAACTAACATTTCAGCAACCAGTTTTAATACACATGGGTCGAATTCTTCTTTAACATGGCCAGAAGTGATGTTTTAACCACCGATTTTACTGAAGAATGCGTTTTGGTCAATGGATTGGACTGCTGGCATGTATTCCTGTGTTTCTATCTCCTGGGCTCGACCCATGCATTGTAAAAGGCCAGATTTGGCTCATTTGGAAAAAAGATTACAAGTGGTTCATCTTTTCAGCTCTGCCCTCCCTTCTTTTCTTCTCTAAGGTTGAAAATAGAGTTCGAACCTCCTCCCCTTCTCTGTAATGGCATTTTTTTCCTTTTACTATTGAAATGATGTTTTGTGCAAACTTCTGGAGCAACAAAAACATGTTTTGTGATGCATCTGTCCATCCTTGCTCATTCTTTTTCTTGTTCTCTTCTTGCCTCTCTTCATTGCAGGTATTTGTGCAAGTTTGAATGTTCATGCAGTGTCCGGATTTTGTGTTCATGGAGTTTTGGGACATTTTCAATGTGAAATCTATCCTTGGGCCTATGATGCATTTTTCCATCCTTCCCATTGCTCACCTTTCCTTGTTCCATGCCAGTTTTGATAGATGTTCAACATTCTCCTTCTCTGGTGTATCACCGTTTTAGTGTAGGATTTTTTTTGTTTTTCCTTTTTCTCTCTCTCTCTCTGTCTCCTTGGCATGGTTAGATTAGGTTTAGATTAGCTTGCCTGCACTGGAATAGCTTATGGCAGGTAGTTTAGGAGCAGGAACCAGCCTTCTCTGGAGATTCCTTTCTCATCTGCAAGTCCCACACTTGGAGAAAGGATTCAATGTTATGCAATCACACTTTGGATGCAAGAGTGATCAACTTAGAAACCTGATTTGTATCCAGGGGTACTGTGATTTTTCACTAACATATACTATTACTATTTTTTTGATAGCTTTCCACAAATGTAAAGAACTTGAAAAAATTCCACAATTTGCACCCTAGGAGTGATTTTATGAAAACCCTAAATTTGTAATAAATTGTGCAAAATAAATTTAAAAAGTCTGAAATTCTCAGGAGCCTTACTGAAATGTTTCAAAACTTTGATAAAACATCTCCCACAAATTCAATTTGGTTCTAAATATATTATGGAAACAAAAAATTAGGTTTTTTTCCTAATCTTGGCCCAGATCGCAGCTCTGATACAACTTGTAATGAAATTACTAGTATAATTCAGATTATGAGCAGAAATAGAACACAAAATAACACAATATTTTTGAATAATGATCTCAATATGTAATTATAATAGCTTCGCCACTTCGAGGGGGCAACCTACAAACCATATAATAAGACTCAAATGCTCAAACGATCATGAACTACTACCTACAATCCCCTATATATACTATTCATATGCTATGCCCATCACCAAGGCCGACCTATTAAGCATGATAAAGTATAAATGTTATATTAAAATGATATGGTAAGCCCAAGTTGGCTACTCATATCCTAATACAAGAAATACGTTAAGGGCGTAAAAGTGCCTATGCGGGGCCCATAGGAAACCAATTGAACAATGTTGCTAAGGCCATGCTTTGGGGTGTTAGATTTTTTTGTGATTTAGGGATAAAAAATATGATTATTGAGGGTGATTCGACATGTGTCATAAATTATCTCAAGGATAGCAGAAAATGTGGCTGGAAGCTAAATAATTTGATTATGGAGGCATGTGCCATTCTTGCTTCATTTGATCAAGTGGTCATTCAACACACTTATCGGGTGGGGAATAAACCGACTTGATGTTGGCTGAAAAAATTTACTATCATGGTGGATTTGGAGACATGGATTGGGACACATAATCCTTAGAGTTAGGTGAAAAATCTCATTAATGATGACATAATGTAGGAGGAAGTGTTATGATGACACCCCTAGATCACACACTTGGGTTTTCGAAAGGACTTTCCTTTTTTAGAAAACTAGCCTTGTCAAATTCATTTGCTTTTTCCTAATTTTTCCAGTTTATCTCTCGGGTCTATGAAGGTGAACATACTATAGGTTTCATGGGGAGTGATAGGGTGAGAATGGAGCCTTCTAATTTTATCCACCTCAAAAATGACATGGGTCTATGGAAATTGTTGCATAAAGGTGGTTTTACCAAGTTCATTCATCGGCTTAAAGGTAATGACCCTACCCTATCTGTTGATTTTTCAAGCTTGGATGGATGGATGGTGGTTTTGTTTTTCATGGGGTTCAAATTGATGTTTCTAAGAATGCAATTTTGAGATTATTGGGTTAAAAGCGAAGGCCTCAAAATTTTTAAAGACAAAACCGGAAAAAAATGAAATTGCTACCTTTTTTGAAGTGGGGAAAAATCATAGCTTATGATGATGGTATTTTTGCTCCTATCTATCTGGATAGGTGGGATGATGTTTTCTGGTTATTATGAAGTATCTGACCCTTAAAGGAAATTTTCAAAAATATTTACTCATCATTTATCTATCCTCAATTTTTTCCGTTGGGACCAGACTATGAGTCTTGCTTATTTTCTCTATCGGTCGCTTGTCTCGCAAATTAGGATTTTAAGAAAGAGAATATGGATATCCCCCTCCACCAGGGTCTCATTATTCTCATGGTTCAAAGAGGTAAACCAACCATCCCTTGTCCTATTAATGACCATGATTATGATCAAGAAACCCTCGCTTCCTACCTTAACAAAATCAAGAAACAAAATTTATTGATCCTGATAAGTGTATCATGAATGCCTTGTGTAATCTTAAAAAGGGATCAAGAATTTGGATGAAAATTCCACTAAAAGGGACCAGGAACTTGCTGAATGGGAGGCCATACTGATGAGGGCTGAGTCCACTACTAACACCATTCTCACCATCAACAAAACCTCATACATGAGCTGAAATATTGCCATCAAAGGATTGATACCTAGAATAGAACCATTAGGGGTATCCAAGCTGATTATGTTATGCAAGAGTAGCATATTTCTATTTTGTAGGATCAGGTCACTACTGAGGAGGGAAAAAACAAAATGAAGCTGATGTTGAGTTCTTTTGACAGTGAGGAGTTAGATATTGGTGATAACTCGGGTATGGTTGCAGGGTCAAATCATAGTAAGGATCAGAAGGATGAGTAGGTTGAGACCCAAAATGAGAAAGAGGAATTCAACCATCTAAAAAGGGTCATCATCAAGGTGGCTGGTAGGAGAGATGGTGGTCCGAGCACTAGATCCCATAGTAGGGCTACAGAGAACTAATTTTGTACTTGTTTCTTCCCTTTTCTTTTTGTTTTGCTTTACCTTGCTTGTCTCTGTCCCTTTGGGACTTCAAAAACTTTGTTTTAATTTGCAAACTCTTGTAGTTTGGCCTGTTTGTGTGGGGGCATGTTGTCAAGTGGTTTTGACTCTGCCTCCATGGCTTTGTTATAGTTTTTGTCTTTGAAAACTTTCTTCTCTATGTATGGGGTTTTTTTGGTCCCAGATTAAAACCAAACCTTTTTAATCTTATCTAAATAAAACACCTTCTAAAATAACCCTTTGTGGATCTTCAAGATTATTGAAGCTAAATAGAAAAAATCCATTTAGAAGTGCACTCACCTCTAATTCCCCTTTGGGCTTCCATTTTTAAGATACCAAGCATGAATAAAGTCAATGTTAGGTCTCCCTCCAACCAACTTACCAACTACACCTTTTCCATTTGGCTAATGGTTCGATCCAAAATGAAATCTAGAACACCCAAGAAGATACTCGATGTATCATTGTTAATTTTAAGGTTAAGGATTTTACATTGATTAGACCCATTTTTCAAGAGAACCAACCACTTGAAAGGGATTTTGGATAATGTATCTATCACAGTCTTCCTTAGAGAAGATACCCCACTGTTTATAGCAGGTGGAATGCATCTTCCAAGTTTTTCCTTCCCATCCTCATTTGAAACTCTCATCTTGCCTTCTCATCCTCCACTCGCATCCATCCTAGTTTTTAATATTAGATAATTAAGTGATTTGGAGATATTAGGAAATAGAAAATTATTTTGTTTTCTTGTGTAGAATATAGTTATCTTGAATAATTTGTTATGAGTGCAAATAACTTATGCTATAAGATAAGTAAATGAACTTTGGTTATTTCCTTTGATTACATATGCTTGTGATTCTTGGTGTTTAATTTGATTTGAATAATTAACTAGGGTCTATATAAAATTGAGTAAAATTAATTTCTTGTATTCCTTGGTTGGTGTGTGATTCATTTGAAATCAAAGTGTTTACTATGCTTAATGATCAAAAGAGAGTTGTGTTTTCTTATCTACCTTACCCCTCCCTCCTTTTTTATTGTTTTATGAAATCCCAAAATAATTTATTTAGGTTAGAATGATTTTGAATATTAATAGGTTGAGATAAATTAATTTATGAGTTGGAGAATTTTCCAAATTTCATCGGTTAAAAAGGCCACATAGTTTCTAATTGAGTTATGTGTCCTAGAATATTCTCTAACTTGAATCCTATTTCCAACAGGGAATATAAAATGAGTAGGATTAATTTCCTATCTCTTATTGGATCCTATGTAAAAAAAAACATCAAAAAGAAAATGACACTAGAAAGAGGGCCTTTACCATGTATTATAGTTCTTTATAAATTTGGTTTTGGGGTTTGTTTCTTAGGATCCATAAGGATTACTACCCCCTCTCTCCTTCTCTTTCTTCCCATTTTTTGCACACACACACACACACACATCAATACGAATATGGCACTAGAATGAGGGCATTTTGTGTGCTTCAACACACTTCAATAAAGTTGGAAACTAAAGAGAATACTTAGTTTCTCATTCAATATATTAGGATGGGTTTGCAACCCTACCTTACAAGGTCTAAATATGATCATATGATTTTGCTTCAACATCTATCCCTCCATAAAAAACTATGTAATATAAATAAAGGACCATATTTTCTCAAATAGTCCTAAGTTCTCCAACATTTTTTTATCTAATTACTTGTCTTACTCCATATGCACCACCTCTAATGGCTCAACCTTCTTGGTTACAAGGTAATGCCCTTGTAATTCCAGGAGGTATTAATGATTTTCCTAGGAACCCAGAAATGTAGCTACCCACATACTCTCATGATGGCGGTAGGATTACTTGAAGATCATACAATAGATTTTAATTCTAGTTTGAGATTAATGAATGTTGGATTTAAAGATGTTTCTTGAAGATTATTTCCTTTCACTCTAAAAGACAATACTAACGATTAGTTTCTTAATTTGACATATGATTCGAGTATTGGTTGGATTAACTTTGAAGAAAATTTCTTAGCACAATTTATAAAATTAATTGATCCTCTGTATTATTTCAAAAGTTTTCTAATATAAAGAGAGAAAATGATGAACAAATCAGAGCCTTCAATTCTAAATTTTAATGTATGTTAGGAAGAGTTAAACAATTATATAAACATGTTGATATTATCTCCTTGAAATGTACAAGATTACATTATATCCTTTTTACTTTTTTGTTAGGAGAGCCAATGTGACTACTATAAAAACAATTATGTGGAGTGTATCATTATAGATAAATAACTACGTTCCCAAGGAGAGAATTCTTCTATAATTCCTACGAATGTGAAAAACATCCTAACATTGAATCATATTTGTACTCTCAATAATTTTTCATTACATAATGAAGTATAAATCCTTAAAACAACCTTGGTTCTATTGGTAAACCATACATAGACAGTCCCTCCAAACTCCAACATCTTCAAGTTAGAAGAAATATATAAGACGCAAAAAAATTAGTAATGATTTTTTTAATGCAAAGATAGGTATGAAGTAGTGACAATCAAGGTAGGAGTTAATATTAATAGAGATTTACCTTTCCTAAAATAAACAATTAGGAACCTCATTTGAACAACACTAGATATCTTTGACATCAACATTTATGATATTTTCCCTTCTCCATTGGTATAGAGTGCATTTTACTACCGAGCATGGTGACTTATATTATATTGAGTTTTGTAATGCATTTGAATCCATTCACAAATAATTTTAAGGTTATGTACCAAATATTAAATATCTATAAGAACCTTCTTCTTCCGAAGAAAGTGTTACTATGGTATTCAAGACAATGAGTTTCCATTACCAAGAAGATAATGAACCAGATGAAAACACTAAAGAAATTCATGCTTTCCAAAACTATCAGAGAAGTAGTTATGCCATGATAAGTAATACTAAAGGTCCCATCACTATTTTAACACCTCCACCAAAAGGATACATACCAGCCAATCAAGTATTATAAAAATCTAACTCCACCTAATAAAGGAGAGTAGAAGAACAAAAATAAAACCTCTATAAAATTTGGGAAGATACAAATATACCACTTTTGAGGACATTAAAAAGATCAAGCATAACATCACACTTAAATCATTGAACAAAAAAATTATTACTCAAATATTTTACTCACAAATATACTCTCAATGTATGCATAATAAACTAATCTAAGCTAATTGCAAAGAACCTAACACCAAGTAGATTCATAACTTAGTTAATTAAACTAATACATCAAGATAAAGCCATGAAAGGAAAAGATAAACTAATATGCATAAAAACATGAATCAACATTAAAATGCAAACCTCTCCTTTGATTGTTTGGATGGGATTTAGATTGTAGATACTTCCTTTATGAGCTGAACACAACTATGCACGATCAAAGGATTTCTCCAAGGAAGAGGAAGAGATCTCACGATATGGCTTGATTTCCATTTTTGGTTCTTATCTTACTACTCTTATCCAAGTAGAAAGGGGAGATTTACTTGATTCAATAATATTTCCAACATGAAACACTCTTCTCAAGTGTAAATGACTTACAAGGACATGGTGTACTATGTTCTTTATAAGATTTCTATTCTTGGAGAAGATTGCATCTTATTAAATGTGGGATGAAGGTAAAGTATAATTAGAAAGGTATGAGTATGATTAGAATAGATAATTAAATTTTATCAACTCATGGGAGTTTGGGGTGATTTAATTAATCAACTAAGATTAATTAATAGACCAAGTTAAGCTTATAGAAGCCATTTGGAGATGATTTAGAGGAAATTAGTAGAATTTGAAGGGTTTGAAAGGGGATTTAACCAATAAGAAGGTTTATTGATTAAATAGGAGATTAAAAATATTAATTAATTAATAATGGTTAATTAATTAATTAAAAGAGGATTATAACTAACAAAATGATGTTAATTGAAATCCAAGATGAAATATGAAACTAGTTAATTAAGGAAGTGTCATTAATGAAAGAGACAAAAGGTAATTTTATATAATAATCGGGAAACCACTAATTATAACGAAATGATGAGAAAGAGGGAAATTAATGAAATTTTAGTATTAAAACTATATAGTCAAAAGGTGTCTACATTTTCCCTCTCTCGATGTGGTATAGTGCAAGAGACACCATTTCAAAGATAGTTAACAATTTTAGACAATATTATTTTGAAATCATAAAAGAAAGATTAGTAAGATGGGTGATGATTCCCCCTCAAGTGTCCATGGGGTGATAGAAGAGGAAAATTAAATCTGCAAGAGAAGAAGAGAAAATGACCACAATGGAAGAGAATATCATCGTGGTGAATCGAGACATTCTATTGTATACCGAATATAGATCATGTCATAATATCAATATGAACTCTTTATTAGCTAATGTCACATAGTCATTGCCATTAATGTGGGATATGTTTTTTCTAAATAGATCCTATGGAAGAGAGGTTCATAGTGATGGAAGGGATTCAAACTTGGATGGTCTAACCATTATTAAATTTGGGTGGATTTAGTTCCCATGCCTTAGGTGGAGGAAGCAAGGGAGGGGGAGAGGGAGAAATGAGTCATGGGGATAACCTTGTCTCAGAGGAATACATAAAATAAATGTAAAATCATAGGTAGAAAGTTAGTTAGAATGGAAGATAAGATAAAAGATAGAAGGGAAAATTGTAGTATAACATAGACACCATCCTAGATCGTAAGTACCTTTTATTTCATATAAGCATAGAAGAAAGAGTAAAATGACATAAAAAGTCATAATAAAAAAAATTGTGTGATGGTAGAGGACTGAATCAAAGAAAAATACATAAAAAAATGTAATAAAAGAAATTAAACAACCAAAAAACACAAACAAACAAGCACAAACAATGAAACATAAACAAACAACACTTAAGAAAATTGTACAAATGTTTATATTATCCAGATGCAGCTCCCACATACTCAAGTTATACAAAAAGGGTTAATATAATAACCTTAACAAGGAGACATGCAACGGAATAGATGGAGGACATAGAAGTCTCGTGAACAACAACGTGCACTATGAAAATACCCTGAGAAACGATATGTGTTGGGAAGATAGACATAATAAGAAAACAACCTTTGATAATGAAGGAATATCATAAGATGCTTCACATATCACGTGCTAAAAAAACTAGAAATGAAGTAGGATGTTTTGTAGGATAGTTTCCAATGTTTAGTGTTTTTGAGTTTTTCACTATTTTTGGATTTTGTGATTTTGAATGTTTAGGATTTTCAAGGGTTTTGTGAATGTTTTTGTATTTTTAATGTTTTAAATGTTTTGGATTTTGGAAGATTTTACCAATGTTTTTAGATTTTTAGGGTTTTTTGAAACTATGTATAGGAAAAAAAAATGATAAGATGCCCCAATGAGAGGTGAGAATATAAAAGGATAAATCTCATACATATATAATAATAAGATCAATTAGATCAAGGCCAAGAAGGATATGTTCAACAAGATGATGAACTCAAGCCAATGAAGAGTGAAGAAGGAGAAAATGTTCCCCAATGTAAACTAGATGAGAAAAAATGATAGATAGAAGTAGAATATTGTTTATTGAAAGGGGGAAACATTTCCCTCAGAAATGGTAAAAATGCAATTTTATGTTCTAAATGAAGAATAACAACAACATTAATGCTATGGAAGGATATGAAAAATGCAGTTATAATATTCAAGATGAAAGAGTGATGATCCAAAGGCACAAATCATGACACATAATATGAAATGAAGAAAGAGTCTGAACAAGGTCCAAACAACACCTAGTAACATACTAGTCATGTTTTCTCAAAGGGAAGTTATAATAGGAAATGAGTGAAGAAAAACTAGCCAATGTGTAGGAATGATTGATTTTGATATTTTATTTGTGAATGAAGGGTGGAAGGAGATCCGCAAATTTATTAATTGTTATCCAGTGTCCATATCCTTGATGGAGATGCATCTAAGTCTAGTCATAACATTTCTCTCTGCTTAGCCAAACGTCGATAGCCTTGATAAAGATACTAGAAATACCCTAGAGAGAGTTATATAGATTTGATTTTTACTTTTGATTTTTGATTGATTTTTTCTTTCTAAAAACTTATTTCAGATCTCTCAATTATTTTGATAAGGGGTTAAGAACCACTAATGGCTTGATGGAAGGATGTGGAAGTGATTATGATGATGACATTGAATAGTGTCAACAAATACGCCCAAAGGTATTCGCAACAAGTTTATTAAAAATATAATAGTGATATGATATCTAAGAGTTCAATCATTCTTTAATTTACCAAAGTAATAAAAGACCAAGGTCAAAAAAATACCATCGATATAAAATTTCACACAATGAGTTCTAATAGAATAACTAAAAGATTATAAAAGTGATGAAAATGGTGGGTGATTTGTAGAGGAATATAGAAGGAAAGGAAAGAACATCCATGTGTATGAAATTCCCGATTCCGATGTCTAATATTTGTTCTATTTATTTTTTTGTAATTTTTGAATGTTTTCTCATTTTTGGTATTTGTGACAAATTTGCGAAGGAAAAACAACAAAATAAGAGTAATTTCTTGAGCGTTAAGGGTGACGGTGAAAGTATATGTAATGGGGATAGATAAGAGGAGAAATATCCATGATAAGGTAGGAAGAATATTTAAGAATCACAATGGAATGGAGGGTACAAATTAGTCCTTCAAAAATTTCAACCAATTTTATTTAACTTGTATAAACCATTAACCATTCAACCATGCATTAATGTGAGCTTAACAACATGAAACAACCATTAATAAGAGCATAAACCATGAGAGTACACAAGAACACAAGATGTAAAGTGGGAAACCATCAAGGGGAAGAAAACCCACTGAAACATTTGAATATATTACTCAATCTAAAATACTTGTATGAATATGAAACATCACACAATATTTTTTTAGTGAAGCAACCACTTCACAAGGAAGGACCCATGCCTATTTAGTATATCACCCACTATACAACAAGGCTACTACCCCAAAGATGATCAAGCACCCACTCAACCACTTGATGATGAAGATCACTAATGTATGTTTCTCCTACAATAGATTGTGATCACAAATTCAGCTCACACACTTCAAAACCCTCTTCAAACAACTCACTCTCTTACTTCACTCAATCTTGCTTATTTATAGGATGATTAGGTCTATTGACCTTACTTCTCTACTCTTATATCTTTATCAACCATTCATAACTTCTTTCAGATCTGCCCCAAGCCCTTATACCTCTTTCACACTCCCCTCTAGCTCACACATTACTCTCACAACTCAAATAGTCATAATGAAAAATACATTACACTTAAATACGTGACTTTTTCTTTCAAACACATTAGGTCAGCCTTGACCATTAAGATCGGTCATGCCAATAAAAAAATACATGTACAACATATACAAAATCATAACATGAGACCATATAGGCTGACATAGGACCAAGAAACTATATCATACACAACTAGTCCCGAAAGGCTAGTTTCATCTCCACCGAGCACTCCATGGACTCCAAGGGCACAAAACAGCTTCATCTTGCCTCCAAAACTTCACACATGTGAGATACATTCTCTCAACATCTCCCATAAGCTCAAGAACCTCTACATCATTCAATTTATTCATGACACAACTAAGTAGGATTCTTTCCTACTCATTTTGAGTACCTCCAACAGACCAATCTTCAAACATGAAGAACTAGATCCCAAAAATCACATCAACCATGGAATCAAACCACTAATTGGAAATCCACTGACATAAAGAACACCTTAAACCACTTTAGTCATCATGATTCATCCCATAAAGTCATCAAAATAACTTTTTCCTTTAGGAGACAAATGCTACCCAGAAATCAGTCTTGGAAACTTGACCTTCTCACACCTATGCTGAAACTTTGAAGAATTATCAAAGCATGGAATACTATATATTTTTACTCCTCATCACTATCCAATGGATAGGAATCATGAACCATGCCAAAATATTGGTCTTCCAGGAAAATTTCATCAAAGAACCTATACTATGTTGAAACCCTGTCAATACATCAACTTGTGACCTCATCCTTTCCAACAAAAGAATGAAAATAATCATATTGGATGTATAAAAACACATAGCCATTAGATTCATCAACTTAGGCCACACATTCCCAAGAATCTTCTTTCACACCGACTACTAAAAACTTACTATTAGCCATAAATACAGTCTTCACTTTTGGACTGTGCAAACCTCCAAATGACTTCACTAAGATCTTCTATCACTTAAAAATTCTAAAATATCTCCCCAACTACTCAAAACATAAATTTAGATCATTGGTCAAATGGAAAACCTAAGAGAAAAATAAACTTTCATGAAAAATTGTAGATTTAAGTGGGATCCACCTAAAGTTAAGACCTCAAATCACCACTAGATTCCCTTACATCCTCCAATAATCAAATTTGATGATTAAAATAAATTTAAACTCACACCATCAATATTTCCTCCTCGCTCATTATCTAGGGTTTAAGTTGGGTTTTTACCTCCTTAGTTTCTTAGCAATCATTCATAAATTTTAAAACCTTATTTAACTTCATTCCAACTCGAGATATTATCATCTCTATACCTCAATATACCTAAATGGCTCAGGTCTCCATGTAAACTTTGCACATTCCAACCACGAAAAACATTTCATATCAATCTAGGCAAATCACCTTCTTGAGATCGGTAGGGACAAAAACCTCAAAACATGAAAGAAACTAATCATACAAACCTGAAACATGCCCCGAAGCTCTTGGAAAACCTCTCTCAACTTCCCCTATGCTCATTTGATCATAATTATCTCTGCATCTTCTCAAACACCATGACTTTCCTAGCTAGGTCATATAATTAGGTCTATTTTAGACCTAGATAGAGTAGATTGCAGACACTAAATCACACACTTTGGGTACATTTATAGGTCCTAATCACATACCACTATTCATATGATTCCTAAGAGACAAAAGTACTAATTGACCACTATTTTTTTATTTTTTTCTTTCTTTTTTGTTTCCTTCTTGGTCTTACACACCCCACTTTCCAGTCTAACTTTCATCACTTCACTTTCTTTGATTTTGGAAACCAACGCTCAACCAAGATGCTAGCTCCTAGGTGCCCTCATCCTCTTAGATGCCCTTAACCTCTTTGTATCTTACTCATCTCTTTTGGGCATATTATAGATATTAGGAATCTTGATTTATTATGGGTTGGCCTTTTAGTGGTTAATTATGAAATTCAAACAATGGAATCAGATAAATACAAAGTTATGTGACCATAATAAGGGACCAAGATCTAAGCATTTATTGTTGCAGACACCAATATTTGGTATTGCTTCCCCTCATCTAAAATTCTCTCTCCGTCGTCATTTTGTATACATACCTCTATTCCCATTTAAATAACCCTTTCTCTTTTAAATTAAATTTATCCCCTTAATCACTATTTTCCTCCTTAATTACCCCCTTATTTAATCATCCCTAATTATCTTTAACTAATCCCAAACCTTCATCTAATTCATTTTCTCTCCCTAAATCCCCCATTTTATCCTTCTTAGGCCCACATTTAATAAGTTCACATCCCTTTTGCCTTTATTTAATATTTTCCACCTCCCACCTACATATTTATCCATCCTAAGTAACCATAACTTATCCTCACCTTTGAAAACCCTAATACCACCTCATAAGGGTTCATTTCCTTAAGCTTTTCATCCTTCCACCGCCCAAATGGACAGATCCCTACAATCGGTGGTGAGACCGATCTAAGTCGTTGTTGACCCTATAAAGACACCCCTACCCCTATTTTTTCTTAGGATGCAATTTTGGAGATTTAAGGTATTCTTGTAATATTTTTTCATTTCTTTCTCTCTCTTGAAGCTACCATCATCACCTTTGAGATATTAAGCTTGAGTCTTGGATATTGGAGATATTTTCTCTCTTGCATGCTTAGATCTATTGTTGTCGTTATATTATATCTTTTGCACGTTCAATAATTATCTAGGATCCTTATTTTTGTCCATTAAAATCTTCATTCCCATATGCAGATCATCATTCTTACCAAGTATTTTTCATCATCCCCTAGGTCATACCCAATCACCATCAACCCTACCTTGTTTCCATCAACCCAATGCCCATTTTATTGATTTTCCTTTCATTCACTCTGTAACTCATCCCCTTTTAATCGCATAGTTCTTCATATTTGATATCTTGTCATTCTGTATTTTCAGATACTTTAGATCTATTATGTTAGCTCCAGTTGCCACTTACTCAACTATTTTGTCATCTACTAGATCAATATTTATTTTATCCACCTTTAATTCTTATAATTTCTTACATCCTTTCTATCAAATCTAGTCCTAGATCTCTTGCAGGTTCATGTTTTTCATCTCACCTCATCTTCAGTAGTAGATATGCCTCCAAAGCCTTCAGATTATTGATTTTTAGTCATTGTTTCACTTAATCTACTCTAATTTCCGTCAAATGGGCCCAACTGTCTCAACTCTTCATCAAATTACACAATTTTGGTTTTGTTTTTCTTAGATCAGATGTACATGTTATCATCTTTATTACATTTCGAAGCTTCTACTTCAGTTTAGTTATCATTACATCTAATTTATCAATCATTATTTTATCTTACCTTTATCAAAACATGGGTTGAAATCCATCCTAGGAAGTTTTCACTTCTTAGGAATGACATTTTTAGGCAACCCACCCATTTATCTACTAATCCATTTTTTGTGTTGATTTCTCTTGATTTGTAGGTCATCTAGCTTGATGTGAAGAGGGAAGATCTTTGATTTGCACACATATCCACCATAATCCAATTCGGAGGTACCGTAAACCCTCTCATACTTGGTGTTACTTGTGTTAGGGAAATATATTAATTATGCATTGTAATTAGGTAATTTAAATTATTATTTTGGATGGTTATGATTATATAACCATTATATTGTTTTATTTCATTCGTGAAGGTTTATTGTTGCATTATTGTTGCAATATCATATTTATTTATACCTACTTCCTGAATGTATTTTAGAAGCTTATGTAATTATGTTGAACATATGCAACATATTATTTATCGTATATCGGTTGTCTAATATCTATAAGTATTGTAGCCTACACCATTGTATTTGATTTGATTTATTATTAATAAAAGTGTGAGGCTTTAATCCCCTTCTATAATTTCATTTGGTATCAGAGTTGATCTGACAAATGATACAACACAACATAGGCAGTTTGATAGATCTGATTAGAAGGCCAAGGTGTTAATCTTGTTTGAAGTGTCTCGACGACGTGAAACCCCACATTCGTGATGCCAAATCAAACAAATAAGTGCAAGATAATTTTTAAAAATGTACAAGGCCAAGAACAATGATGTAATATTGAATTTGTAGAGTCGATTACACCTTTGAAGTTCAAACAAAATGAGTAAATAGAATCTTTCTTAAGAATAGTTACAAAATTAAGGGTATCACTTCTAGCCCTAGGAGAGGAGTTCATTGATACATCTTTGGTTCCCATTATTTTGAGAGAAATCCTTCCTTCATATCACATTTTTGTGACAAAATCAACTTGTTGGATAAGATATTTTATTTTGACAAGTCGGTGAACCTCTTTCGCAACAAGAGGATAAAATGGAAAGGAAAAGGAAAACCTAAATCCTCTCATAATTCCCAAACAAATCATCAGCATGGGGATAAAAATAATAAGAATAAGAATACATTTCCTATCTCGTAAAAGAGGACACGTGTTAAAATATTGTTGGTTCAATAGCTACAAGAGAGGTTCATCAAAAACTCTGGACCTCAAAATTAGAAATCTTATAAGGGACATTCTAACTATAATCAAGTGAAAAAGAAGGATAAATGGAAAAGAAAACACCATCAACAAGGAAATATACCTCAGCAGGAAGAACATTTGGATAGTGAAGACTTCTTGTACACTGCTTGATCAAGTGAACCTTCCATGCCATCTAGTGATGTCTAGTATGTTGATTCCAGAGCCACTCAACACATGACATGCCACAAAGACTGTTTACCACAATGAGGGACACACCTTTGAAAAACCATGTTTCATTAGGTGATGATTCTTCATACACAGTACAGGGGATTGGGAACATTTCTCTTCCTCTTGGTTCACGCAATTGTAGATTATCAGATGTACTATATGTCCTTGGGTTGACAAAGAATCTACTATCAATCAGTCAACTCCTAGATCAAAATTTGAAAATTGACTTTGATAGTCATTCCGACAAGAAAATGTGTTTAATTCAAGACAAATCATGAGGCTCGAAAATAGTTGCAAAAGCCTCCAATGTGGGACACATGTTCCAGCTTGATTTTTTCCACATAGATGATCAGGCACTTGTGGCTAAGAATTCTACCTCTACACAATTGTGGCATTAGAGACTTGGTCACATCAGTTTCAAGTATCTCGAAACACTTCATTGGTATGACATGGTAAAAGGATTTCCATCTCTACAGAAGGATACAGATAAGTTTCCTCACTGCCTAACAAGAAAACAACACAGATTCATTCCAGAAGAGTACTTATCAAGCTCATGGTAAGCTTGATCTGGTTCATACCAATATTTACTCTGATGCAACCGAGTCATTCTATATTTCACTACTTCATGCTTTGTGTTGATGAATATTCTAGAAAAATGTGGATATATTGTATTCGTAAGAAAAGTGAAGCTTTTGAAAAATTTTAGAAGTTAGAAGTGGTTGTTGAGAAAGAAATCAATTATCACATCATAACTCTCGATCAAATTGAGGGGGAGAATTCACCAGTGATGAGTTCAAAGCCTACCTACAAGCTCACTAGATTTATCGAAAAATTCCTCCTCCACACACACCGTAGCATAATGGCATTTTTCAGAGAATAAATCATACTATCATGGAAATGGTGGGATGCATGATCGATGATTCTGGACTAGTGAGGAAATTTTGGGTAGAAGCAATAAAGACACCAGTTTATCTATTTAATAGAGTGCCCATAGTTGCTCTTGATGGAGTAACACCATATGAATCATGGTCAAAGAGGAAACCATCTGTTGCACACCTCATAGTATTTGGGTGCAAAGAAAACATGCACATACCTAAGAAGAAAAGAAAGAAGTTGGATATGAAGTCACAAAATCATCTTCATTAGTTACAGTGAAGAGAATCTTGGGTATAGATTGATGGATCCAAAGACTAGAAAAGTCTACACCAATAGAGATGTTGAGTTTTTTGAGAATAAGGAAGAAGAGAATCCTCCTCCGGACTCACATGATGCAGATTTTTCACCTGTTGTAAAAACATAACCTGATGTTCCTACAAATGATTATAGTGATGATGAGGATGATGGTGATGATTAGATAGAACCAAAACCCACATGATAAGTTCAGCGTATTCCCAAGTGTTATAATAACATGATACAAGATGTAGAATTGGATGCTCCACTAGATACATCCACCACTTAACCACAAACTCATAATAAAGCATGAGAAGAAGTAAAATTTTCTTTGGTGATTAGAGTTTTTGAATCGATGATCCATCTACAATCCGGGAACCCCTATAGTCAAAATCTTGGAAATATTCCATGGACATTGAGTATCAATCAGTGATGAAAAACAACACTTAGCAGCCTTTCAATCTTCCACTAGGAAGAAACCCATTAGTTGCAGATATATCTTCAAAACAAAGTACAAGGAAGATGGGACTATAGATAAGTATAAAGCAAGACTAGTAGCAAAGGGGTACACACAAAAATAAGGAATTTATTATGAGGAGACATTTTCTCCCACATCTAAGATTAAAATGATCAGGATGATCTTTGCTCTAGTTGCACAATTTGGTTGGAAAGTCCATCAGATGGATGTGAAAAGTAACTTTCTAAATGAATATTTACAAGAAGTATACATGACTCAACCTGATGGATATGTTGTACCTAGTCAAGAAAAAAAAGTTTGTAGACTCAGGAAATCTCTGTATGGCCTTAAACAGGCACCCCAAGCATGGTACATCAAAATTGATGAGCATCTCATATAACATGGATTCATCATAAATCCATACAATCCCAATCTCTACCTCAAAAAACAAGGGGGAGAGATTGTGATTGTTGTTATATATGTCGACAATATAGTCATCACTAACAGTTCATTGAAGATGATTGATGCAATGGAGAAATATCTTAACCGATCATTGGACATGACAAATCTCGGGATAATGCACTATTGTCTTAGATTGGAAGTATGTCAAAAAGAGAATAACATCTTTGTTTCTCAGTTTAAATATACCAAGAAATTTTTTGAGAAATTTAGGATGATGGACTACACACCTATTGCTACACCTATGAATAATAGATTGCAGCTTATCTCATTCAGATCCATCTCCAAAGAGAAATGTAACTCTCTATCGACAGTTAATTAGAGTCTTATTTACCTCACATACACTAAACTAGATATCAAGTTTGCAGTGAGCTATCTTTCTAGGTTCATACAGGAACCCAAATTTTTTCATTAGAAGGTGGCAAGGTGAATCTTGAGATATCTCAAGGGAATAATGGATCTTGGTCTAGAATACAAGAAGAAAGAAAACTTCTTCTTCGATTTGGATATTCACATTCGAGATCATGTAGGAAACATTGATGATAGAAAATCCACTTTAGGAATTTTGGTTCTTTATGCGATTTGGAAAAATATCACGGGAAGCAAGAAACACAACACTTTGTTTCTCTCTCTTCTCTGAAGCTAAGTATCATGCTGCAATTGAAGCTATCTTCAAAACAATATGGCTACATCGCATACTTGAAGGACTTGGAATACCATAGGAAAAACCAACCACCTTGTATGTAGACAATGAAGGTGTTCTCAAACTTTTTTGAAATCCAGTTTTTCATGAGAGAACAAAGCACATCGAAGTACAAGTTCATTTCATACGTGAGCATGTCTTGAAACACAATATATAGCTTCAGTTTTTCCCAACAGACGAACAACGAGAAAATATCTTCACAAATTCACTTGCACGTGACAAGTTTGAGTTGTTCAGAGAGTTCCTCTCCTCATCCCTTGAGGCAATGCAAAATTAAGGGGGAATGTTAGGGTAAACATATTAATTATGCATTGTAATTAGGTAGTTTAAATTATTATTTTGTATGGTTATGATTATATAACCATTATATTATTTTATTGCATTCGTGAAGGTTTATTGTTGCATTATTGTTGCAACAACATATTTGTTTATACCTACTTCCCAAATGTATTTTGGAAGCTTATGTAATTATGTTGTACCTGTGTAACATATTGTTTGTCTGTACATTGGTTATCCAATATCTATAAGTATTGCAGCCTGCACCATTGTATTTGATTTGATTGATTATTAATAAAAGTGTGAGGCTTTCGTCCCTCTTCTACACTTTCAACTTGTTTCATTTATTACTATTTAACTAATCTAGAACAATAATGAGGAATTTTTTAGCATTCTCGGAATGTTTGGTGACACCCACCATTATTTGGTGAGTCTTTTCATTTGTCTTTAATTTCCATTTTTCATTTATACATCTTCTACTAACCTTCTTGGTAGGAGTGTTTATTTTCTTTCTTGCGTTGGATTACGTTACTTACATTGGATTTTACTTTTTCTTGCTAGTTTTAAAAATTTAGATTAAAAGGAAAAGCATTATCCAAGTATTCCTCATTTTTATTCCCCATCTCTTTTTCATTTCATTGCATATCTTGTCTACTGCTTTCATCAAATCCACACATTTCATTTTGCATCTAAAAATAACCCTCATATCTTCTTGACAATCTAGTCTAATTAGGGGTTAATATTTTTCACAAACCTTTATCACACACATCTAAAACACACGCATAAAAAAATACACATCTAAACATCTCCTTCCAAGTGGAACTATTGTGATTTCATCACCCTATAAGAAATGATCTCGTAGTTCTTTAGACGTGTTAAATTTTGTTTGACTATCAGTATATTTGTTAAGCACTTGAATCCCTTATCAATGCGGAACCATGAAGTGAGGGAATACACCACAATACCAAGCCTCATATTGGTAGTCATCACAAATTTGTGCCTCACGTACCTTTGGGTATATCGAGGAATCCATTCAAAAATAATTGAAACTATCCATAGTTTGGCCATTTCCTAGGTTCCCTTTGAGTCCATTTTCATTTCTTTTCACACCTCTAATAATAAATGTAATCAAAAATTTACTGCATGATTTTCTTGAATTAATTAAAAATCAACATATTTTTTTGTTATTTTTTCATGTCGGTGATCTCACACTCTCAAGCAATAAAAATGGAACAAAACATGTCATCCAATAACATTCCTATTTCCACTATTGCCTCCCAAAAAACTTCCACCCTTTCTATCATTACCTCCACCCCTTTGGTCACCTCTTCTGCAATTACTCAACCAATGGTTCCCATTTCCTCTCTTCAAGAGTCTCACAAAGTATCCAACCTAATACCCATGTTGAAACCAACCCCTTTATTTATCATCATTCCATCCCATCTAGACCAACAACACCCCCTTTTGCCACCTCTATTAAAAATTTTGGACCCCTATCATCCCTCGTGGGTGTGCATAATTCCAAGAGCTTATCGATGCTAATCCGGTTCCTCTTCATGATTATATCCTTTGTAATACTACCATACTCCCCATTGATGGGCCCCCTTTGCAACAAATTTATGCTTATCATTCACATCCCGAGTCCACTCAAGTCCTCACATCACAACTTGTCATATTCTTTCCTAGAGCTATGAATGAACTTGCCATGGCCCAACATGATCTTGATCCTCATCAACATTATTCCTAAATCCTCACAATCATCAAACCACTCAATTGGTGGTCCCCATTCCCCCTAATTTTCCTTACGTTAACACTACTATCACCTCTTCTATCCCCATCACCTCATCATCTACTATGGTCACTTGTTCCCCTATCCAATCATCTCAAGAGTCTCACTTGCTTCCTCCTCCACCCAAACAACATAATTCAACTCTACCTCTTATTTCCACTTCCCATGTCTATGAAAATGTGATCACTTCACAACCCCATCCTTTTGAATAAACTAAAACCCATCAACCTCCTCTTTGAGGTTCTTTTCACTACATACTTCCCAATCAATCAATCAAGTATCCCAACCACCCATTACTTACATCCCAAATCATCCTATACCAAACCAATAAAATTTCCCCATCTCTTAACATCCAACACAATATCACCAATCTTATCACATCCCCATTTCCCAACAAAAACCTTTATCTCAACCCATTCAATCACAACCCTTTAATTACATTCCCCCTTATCAACCACTTCCACCAACACCTACTCATCCTCAAACATATCAACCTTATCAACAACCTAACCCATCTACTTCATATGCATCACAATACCATCTTTTATCTTATCAACCCCATTCATCTAATGATCCCATACAAGAATTTTTGAGTAGAATGGATAATCTTGAAGCCATTACCTTGAGATCTAAGACCGCCTTCTCATATGAAAAAATTTGTAATGAACCTATTAATCCATCCATCCATGTGAAGCCCTATCCCCCTCATTGGGAATTACCAAAATTCTCTAAGTTCAATAGCAAATAGGACCCACAACAACATCTTCATAATTTTATACATTTAGGTTACCTCATTTCTCATGATCAAGACCTTATGCTTTGCACATTCCCCATGTCATTAGCCTTGGACCTATGTTGGATTGGTATAACAAAAGTATCCCAAAACATTCATTATTTTCCTTCACCTAACTCACACAATTATTACTAGACCATTTTTTGATTAATATTGCGCATAAGATCAATATGATAGAACCCTATGACATTAAACAATATGATGAAAAATATATCATGGATTTCGCCGCATGATGGCGTGACATAATTAACCAACTATCATTCTTCCTCCCACAGATGAATTGATCAAAATTTTATCATGGTATTGTGTGAAGAACATTTCCTCTACTCTTCAAATAAAATCATTTCAAAAATTTGAAGAGGCATTCAAAATGGTTGACAAACTTGAACTCCATGCCCTTAAACAAGACCATCTAAAATTTTGATCAAATAAACCCAAGTCGAATTCACTAAATCCTCCACATATGGTGAAAAATATAAGAATGCCGCTAATTCCATTGTGGTTAAATCCTCATTTGCATCCACTTCTTACATGGAGCCTCCAAAAAGATATCCTAGAATACTATACCACTCTTGGAGAATCCTATAGTGTAATATTTGAGAAGTTAATGGTGGTCCACCTCATTCAACTTCCTACCATATGAAACTTTTATGAATGATGACCCAAAACAACTTGGTATCATGAGGAGCATTACTGTAAGTATCATCAAGTCTGTGGCCATGACATTGAGATGTTTCGTACCTTCAAAGAACTCATCATAAAAATCATAGACTCGTGACCTTTAAGTGGATAATCCTAATGCACCACCCAATCAACCCTTAGATTTTTTTCAAACAACCTTTTCCCAATCATCTACCAAATAATCAAACTCCACCCTCCACATCACAGGAACCTAATTCCTATATAATCAATACCGTAAATCAAGATCTAAAACCTTCACCTATACCCATCATCTCTCCTGTTACACCCAAACCTATTTTAGACTCTTCTCCCACACTCATAACTTCATCAACATCTACACCTATCCCTATGCCTATTGTATCTACATCGACTATGTCCACAACTACCCCATCCACATTAATATTAATTAAACCCTCTTCCCCATCTAGTCCTTCACCTATATCTACTCCAAAATTCACCTTAACATCTTTATCTCACATCCCTACATTCACACCCATCTTCACATAAATCACATCTACTACTATGATTACACCCACATCAACATTAAAATATATGTCCACACCTATTACAAAGATACCCAACATAACTACAAATGATACTCTCACCCCACCTACAAATCCAATCATTCCTACACCAACGAAATCCAAGCCTCTATAATCTACCACCCCTTTAGATCTCATCAAACATATCATACAAAAACCACTTCCACCTTCAATATCTACCTCTACAACACAATCCACATCACTTGGTTCTGCCACCACATATCCCTTGGTTGAAATCATCATCATTCCTACCAAAGGTAAATCCTCACAACCAAAGTCTAAAAACTTAGCATGCCCATCCAAAATCCCTCACACATCCACACAAAAATTTGGAGCTCCTCCTCCTATGAAAAACTCTCCTAAGCAATCTAATGTCACATCATAACTCTCATGAGGATCTCCATCCATATTAGGTCCAAGCCCTTCATCCAAGACTCCCATTATAAAAAAATCTATGTCAAAAAAATCTAATATTTCTTCCAAATATGACCCCCTTAAAAATAATCCACATCCCCAATTTTCAAATAATAATTTAAGTCAACCTAAGTCACTGATCATAAAAACTAAAAACAAGACACGTTCACCTCCTTATTCTTCAAAGTTCAAGGTAGAATCAAAGGATCCCATAAATCCATATCAAGAAAAATTATCCCTTCAACCTTCATCCACCAATCTCAAATCCACTCAACCTATGGCCTCTACTTCAAAGACTACCATTGATCCCTACATAGAAATCTTCAAACTCTTTCTCCAAGCATTTGCAATCACCCTCCCCCATTAAGTATTTTGATTCGAGTGGCCATAAGCCTTCATGTTTTGATTCCAATCTCATTTTTTCATATCATTATGCCTAGGACATGATACCAAACATTCGCAAGGACCTCCAAACCATCATTCATAATATCATTAAATAAGGTGATATTATCATTGAATGGGATCACCCTCATCCATCTATCAAGTATTTTTCTTCACTTCACTCTTCATCCGCCAAAACTTATAAGTATCCTCACTCATCCAAGAATTTCATCACCATTTCTCCTCCATCCAAAACCTCTCCCAAAGGATTTCCTCCTCTCTTTATTAATGTTGTTTAGATTACGACCCGTTCTCACCCCCATGACTTCTAACCACCTACTCAATCAAAATCAAAAGTCGTTGTCACCCAAAATGTCTATCTTAGCTTCCCCTGCTACCGCTTTTGAACAAAGTGTTATGAAACAACTTCATCAGGCCCTAGTTAAGATGTCACTCTATGAGCTCATCCAAAGCTCCCCAGATCATAAGCAAGCTCTCATTGAAGCTCTCAAATGTATTCCTACCCCTAGAGATGAGGCTCAACCCTTTACATCTCTTGTTAGAGAACTTGCTTCTTCCACCTCCATATCCTTTGATAATACCAAAATTCTTGACATATCAGCTAAAGAGAATGACCTTCCCATTTTCATCACTTTTCATATCAATGACATAGTCATATGTCATTATATGATGACAATAGAACTAACATAAAAATTATCGCATCCAAAGTACCTTTAATCAACTCAAGCTCCCTAATTCCATTGTCACCCAATCACCCGTGGTTCTTCACACATTTAATGATGTTATTTCCCCCGCTTTGGGCACAATTATTCTTCCTATCCATGTTGATGAAAAACTCCTCCATGATTTCTTCTATATAGTATAGGGGAGTTTTAATATAATGTATTACTTTGGAGACCATGGATTTGTGCCATACATTGCGTTTTTTCCACCCATCATCAATGCATCAAATATGAACATGAGGGGAAGATCCTAACCCTCCCCATGGACAATCCTCCATTCAAAGCATGTCACATGACTTATTGACCTAATAATGTGCTCATACCTAAACACGATTCTTCTAAAGCATCCACTATCTCATCTATGTCTATGTCCAAACATCCTAATGATGACTCTTTAGACAAATCAATGGATCGGCTCACATTTGGGGTGTATCATCTTCTCATTCTTAATGTTCTCCACATACCTCATAGACTTGGTAGATTCGATGAAACACCAATGTATCAACCTAACATTCAATATTTCATTCCCTACGGTCCACCTCACCTTCACACAAATATCATCTATTATGGTATCGATCACCCTTCCTCCCACATTCAAACAAACCAAAATCCAAACCGTATACCAATGGGTTCAAATTTCTTTACAAGAAATACTTTACCTATAATTATCTTCATCCTTTGCACATGCAAAGGATTTGGAATGGGACATTATGAATAAGGAATGCATGACCTTGTCATTGATCAATCTCTCAAACCCCATGAAAAGTTTGATTCAGGATTTAAAAACAAGCTACCGACCCTCTCCCACCATTTTTGGCTCTTATGCACATTAACCCTATATCTTCTCCATCACACAAAGTTATGGATGCAGATGATACCATGTCTATCTCCTTTATATTTTTTTAATCTCCAAACATCACCTTAGGACCGACAAATTTTCGGTGTGAGAATGATACTAGGTCCCTCCCTCTTTAATTTCTTGATATGGTAGAGGAAGATTATCCTACCATTGAAATTATTCAGTGCACCGATGACAATTCCATCCTTTCTTACATGGGGAAGAAGATTCATAAATTAAAAATACCTTATCACCAAATACATCCACCCATCTTAATGAATCCACCATCGACATGAACATAGGTACTCCATAAGAGCCCTTGATCCTCAAGAGCTTGAGTCTTTCACCACATTCCTTTCTATACATAGCCAAGGCTTGAGATGGTCATATTAACGACATGACAGACATCGATCCTCTATTGTTTTTTATAACATCGTTACCTTCCCTAACGCTAAGCCAGTCAAGCAGAGGCTTCGTTGTATGTACCCTTGAGTTTCCCTCCTTATCAAAGAGAAGTTGTAACTCCTTCTCTTAGTTAATTTTAGCCATTCCTATTGAATATCTATAATGGGTTTCCAACATTGTCCTTGTCGCCAAATCCTTTGGAAAGCTTTGTATATGCACTCACTTTTGAGATCTCAACTTGCTTGTTCTAAGGATGAATTTCCCCTTCCCAATATCAACCAACTCATGCACCTTACTACTAGACATGATATGTTTTTTCTTATGGATGGATTTTATGGGTGCAATCAAATCCTCATCGCACTAAAAGAATTCCTTCATCACTCCTTGGGGAATTTCGCTATCGCGTTATACCCTTTAGTTTGAAAAATTCTAAAGCCACCTAAAAACAATCCATGACTTACATATTTCATGATCTAATCCATAAGACTATAGAAGACTACGCCGATTACCTTCCGGGTAAATACAAACATTGATGTGACCACCTTGCAGTCCTTCAAGTCCTTTTCGAGTGCCTTATCCGCTTCTTCCTCTCTGTCTCAATCCAGCCAAATGTGTGTTTGGAGTGGTAATCAGTACACTCCTTGTCAATATTGTTTCTATTAGGGGTATTCAAGTTGACCTCACCAAAATGAAATACATCTTAGAGATTCCTCCTCCTTCTAATCTAAAATATCTTTACAATCTTTAAGTTTGAATTTAATTAGTTTGCCATTTCATGTGGCAACTCTCGACTATTGCCAATCCTTTCATCATCTCCTTCGTAAGGACATCGAATTTAAGTGGGATGCTAATTTCCAAAAACCTTTGATGACCTCAAGTAGTATATTTTATCCCCACTGTGCTTACACCTCCATGTGAGGGATATCCTTTCTACCTTTATGTCTCGCCTCCAATCATGCTCTAAGTGCCATGTTGGCACATTGCGATGAGCAAGGTAGGGAATAGGTTGTGTATTACATCATTCACACCCTTCATGAGTATGAGACTCACTGCATTGAAGCCAAAATTTGTGTTGCACTATTTTATTTTCTACCTTCAAGCTGGGATCATGCTCATCATTGATTTTTACTTAGATTTCATCTCTAAAAAATCAATCAAGGGCCAGATGACTATCGAAGATCAATTAACTGACGCCCCTTTTCCTGATAATCACCTTCCTCACAAGAAATTTCTAGAAGAATCCATCAACACCATTGATTAGGAGTTTTCTCCCTTTAAGATGAAACTCTTCTTTGATAGATCTAAGTGTCAATAAAGGGGAGGCATTGGCATCAGTATTATTCCACCTTGGGATACTCCCATCCCTATCTCCTATAATCTTAATATCAAATGCACAAACAATATGGCTGAGTATGAATCCCTCTTATTATGTATTCAAAATTCTATCTTACTCAGTGTCCAAATCCTTCATATCTATGGGGATTCTAAACTCATCATTAATCAATTCAAAGGCATCAAACAATGTAAAAATGAGATCATTCAAAAACATATGGACATTGTCAACTTCCTTCTTGAAATATTCAATTTCTACACCCTTCAAACCATCACTCGGTTAGTATAATCATTTTTCACACACTATGGATTCCATCACATCTCTTATCCCTTGGTATATAGAAGAATATAAGATCTCCATTATCATTCATCACATTGATAATCCAACTCACCTTAGCGAGCTCCCTAGTGCCAATCTTTCAAATCTAATTCTTCTGATATTTGGTATTCTTAAATATTTTACTATCTTTGTCAATCCATCATCCCATCGACCTATTCAAAAATGGTATGAGGTTATTTATTCAAAATTATAAATGCTATGTCATCCTTGGCGTAATCCTCTATAAGCATGGCTTTGATGACATCTAGCTTTGTTTCCTTAAGTCTCATGAATCCTCTCGAGATATCTAAGAAGTTCTCAAAGGTATATGTGGTGGACATTTTAGTGGTTTGGTTGTCTCTAAACACGTCCTTTGCATGTGTTATTATTGGCCCTCTCTCAATCAAGACTAATATGAATATGTTAATAAATGCATCAAATGCAAACAACATTCCAATCTCATTCACATTCCTAGCCAGACCTTATAGCCATCTCAAGACCTTTGGCCTTTCTCAAAATGGGGATTGACCTCATTGGCCTCATCAATCTACGTTCTTCTCAATGCCATCATTCCATTATCATTACTATTGAGTACTTCACCAAATGGGTGGAATCCATTCCAATCACATCAACTAAATCCATTCAAATCATTAATTTCATATATCAATATATCATTTTCCACTTCGAGGTTCCCTATAAAATCATCACGAGATAACAAGAAGTTCTTAAAAAGGATCTCAAGAAGATTTGTGACTCATTAAATATTAATCTTAGCTTTTTTTATCCATACTATCCTCTATCTAATGGTTAAGACACAACCACTAATAAAACCCTCAACAATATTGTTACAAATACTATTGATAAATCAAGTCATAATTTGCATGTTCACATCTCCTTTGCTATTTGGGATTATTGGACTAGCATCCACACTTCTATGGATGTTACGCCCTTCTCTCTCATGTATGGCTATGAATTCATTCTTCCTCTAGAAGTTCAAATCCAATCTTTGTGCTTTTCTCTTCATGACTTTGTCTCTAACAAATATTATCACCAAGAGCATATAACACAACTTGAGTTGTTAGATGAGCATCAAATTCTCACTCTTGAACATCATCATGTCTACCAAGATTGCATCAAACATGCTTATAATAAACACATCAAGGAACAAAAATTTAGTATCGGTGACCTTGTCCATAAATAAAATCAGAATGCTGCTACTCTAGAAAGGAACCAACACAAAGTTTTCTACCAACCTGGATTTAACCTTATAATATCATGCATAAGTATAAGTCTAGAGCCTATTGTTTGGATTCTCTTGATGGTAAACCAGAATAAGAAAATCTTAATGAACTAGAATTATGGCCTTTCTATTGTTAACATACCTACCAATGTGACCTTAGTCATCTCAGTGATCATACATCCATCATCATCCTCTTCTATATATCATTGTAATTATTTGGAACTATGTAGTCTACCGTCACTTTCTTATTTATGACCTTTAATATGGACACCACAAATATTCTCATATCATATTCCTTATGGAAGCTTTCCTCCTTTAGGTGGGAACCCCACAAAAATTACATCCATCATCCTCTTATCTACCTACTTGAACCACACTAAGGGTTTATAGGTGTCACTTGTACATTCTTTCGTCTCCTCCTAAGTGGTCTACCTAGTTATCCCTAGCTCTTCCATAAAAAGTCAAAATTCCCACATGCTCATTTCAAAAGTTGTATCACTCAAAAAGAAAATAGAATGCTCCCTCAAAGGAAAATACTCATTAAATAAACATATCAAAAGGAATAAACTGATCCCTCGAAGGATAAATATCATTTATATTTCATCATACCATTTATAAAATCAAAAATAAAATATCCAAAAGCTAAAAGCTAAATGTATACCACTCCCTTGAAGGATGGCTACCATCTCATATCATGGTAGGGAAGGATTCTTGCATTGATCAACCTTCTTAAATATCAAAAGAAAAGGCATAAAATTCCAAAAGCATGCATCCTATGAAAGCTTCTCACATTGATCAAATTTCTCATCCATAGAAAACTTACCACATTGATCAGTTCACACCATATTTCTCAGAGATGTGGCATAGACCTAGGAAAACCACTTAAGGAGAACCTAGTTAGACCACATTCAAGTTACATCTAAACCCATTTTTCATGTTTATAGTAGGTGTATAAAAGAACCCTTCATCTCTTTCCTCATGATCTCAAATGTTACAAACTATCATTTGTTACGTGTTAACATTTGCTATTGGCTGCAAGTGCATTGCCTTAAATGATTCCTTTTCTTGTTTACCTCTAATCTAGTTTGAAGCTTTCATTCTTTGTACACTCCTTGTTATGATGAAGATTCATTCATCTCTTCTCAGTCACCTTCTATCAAGTTGAGTCCTTTCTCTTGTATCTAATTTCCTCATACTATTCATTCAGATATTCCATACCATTTATATCTAACATATTTCTAAAACCATCACATCATTTATATCCATTTATCTATGTTACATTTATATATCTATCACAAAACATCACATCACATCCACATTTTATTTCACAAACCATAAAAATACATAAGCATAGTCAAATCTAGAACCATCATACAATATATAAATCTAACACAAACATCATAATTAAAGCCATAAATCAACACATGACATCGATAAATGACAAAAATCATATATATATATATATATATATATATCATCCAAATACATCCATACATACAAAATAGACACTAAGGGCCATGTCTCAAAGCTGATATATCATAAAAATATGCAAATAGTACATGGGATAATCTCAAATCTTACCCCCTGGGGAAGTTTCTGGGCCTCTCTCTCGATCATTGCCTCTTCCATCAAGAGTTGGCTCTCGTCTCGGCTATACCTAAGCTATCTGTGTTCCTAGATGGTGTCATCCATGCTTTGCACCCCACTCGCTCAACTAGATACGATGTGCATCTCTACATTCATAGTAACATCAATGTCACTATGTGCTCATGGCGGTAGTGTGCTTATGTAGCCAATGCCCTATACTAATCTAAAGGAACAATACTTAGAGGGGCCACCTGGATATCTCCCTGTGATTTCGCTTGGCACCTCGCTCTCTAAATTTTATGCCAATATGGGCTCAAGGTCTCCAAATCTAGCTTTGTAGGCCTCCCTCGCCTCCTATATTTGTTTTGCTCTACTGAATGGCTAGGTCCCTCTCATAAAGACAATACTATAGCCACTGGCGTGCCACCTCTCTCTCATGGTGCATTACATCCCTATCTTATTGGGATGTGTCACACTCTATGGGTAAAGGGTCATCTCCTTGTAGTCCCTCCATCTCCACCTTCATCTCCTCTAGGTATCGCATCCTCCTCTATTGTCACCTCCTCCTCCTCATCAACTTCCAATTCGATATATCCATTGCTTCCTAGGCCACCCATTCTCTTTGTCATCCACTCTACAAATATTACCCCAACTATAACATTTTCATCCTCATCCCAAGGTGCTCCTTCCTCATCTAATGGATCAGATATCATGAGACTAGGCAAGTCCTTCTCTACCTCTTCTTGTCTATATCTCATAGGATCTTTAGGTACTATTTGTACTACCCCAAGTTGCCACACAACTGTGGAAAATGCATCACCTCTACCATGTTAGGTCTCTCTCCTACACCCATCTAGTCCTCCTTATCCCTACTAAATCCACATCTACCCTAGGCCATGGAGGAAAATTTTGGTATGGCCACCATCCGGGTTGGTCCACGTCTAACTATGCCAATCTCTCAATATACCACTCCTCTCCTCTCTTTTATTTTCGTGAGCCTAATAGAATCACCATCTCATTAATTCAATTGCTAACTCGATATGGTCCCCCTATGACCCATGGGAGCCTTGGTGGCTTGATCACAAAAATATGCTCATACACCCAAAAATGTAATAAGAATCCATCATTTAGTCTTGACCTCCTCTCGATCGCATACATCTATAACTCATGCATGCACTGTGCTAACAAAGAAAACCCAAAAGAAAATATTATCCCGTGCTCTACAACATCCTGTGAGAACTCTAGATAATTCCCATGGGAATCTAGTTCCCCCTAAATAAGGTAATCCATAGCTAGAAATGACCACCATCACTAGACATATCAACCTACTCCTCACCACCCCATACTCATACCAGGTATTTATATGAAAATTCCCAAAAGTATATATAATCTTTGGGGAATCAAATCCAAATAGCCATGTCAAAACCACCAATCCACTCGTCAAGAATGACCAGCTCTATAGGATCCCCCTGTATGGTAGCCTTAAAATGTTGTATACATCCTCAAGTGTGACTACCATCTCTGCAGTCTTGAACCAAAATGTTGTAGTATGAACATCCTACTTGTCCACCAAAGTGATCATCAATCCTACATCTCATGGAATTGTCTGGTAATGTCGAAATCCACCTAACTCCACTACGGCTAAGTGATCCCACTCTTTTTGGTCACATCTCCTCTAATCTAGTCATATAAAGGTGTTCTGTCTCTCGAGATATAAAGTTTTCCATGGCCTTCAAAACCCATTAAAAACATCATTAGTGCACCATCATTAAAATCAGATCCTTCATCATCCAAAATTAATAAATTCACATTTTAAAACCTAATCGATGTTGACGCATCCTAGTTTTGGTTAACACCTTAGTTGGCCTAGTCAACGACGACCAACCCAGTCGCTAGTGACCACCCCTTGTGTCGAGCCCAAAAATAATAAAAATGAAATAAATAAATAAAAACATAAAAATAGTTTAAAAAATAGTCTCGGGTTTAGGCACTTACGCTTCCTCACTTCTCCACTTGCCTCCATCTCACTCAAAATATCCATTTTATTTTTTTCTCGAGCTCTTGATCATAACTTTTTACAACATAAAGGAGCTTAGTCAACCGACCCAAGAGTTTATATAGCCCACCGACCATGGTCACCACCGAACCCCTTGGGTTGTTGCTGCTTTAGCCCTAGTCACATGAGACCATTGTTGGTCACCGTCGACTCGACCTTACCTTTTGATCAATATTCCTTCTTGCCTTCTTTTGAGCAATCCTTTCTTTCAAATTTATCTTTTCTTCCATTTTTTCCTTATGTGTTTCTTATACCACACCTTTATTTTTCCCATTGGGCTCCCCTATCTATCTCATCTTTCATTTTGCATCTAGTAGCCTTCTTTTTGGCCATCTTTGTGTTCCCTATTGGGGAACCATTATTTTACTCTTTTTGTCCAACATGGAAAAATATTTTAAATTCCTACCATATGCAAGATATTGCATTCACTTTTTCCCCCTTCTCATTTTTTCCACGACCCTTGTCTCGACCACTTTTTACATTTATTTACACATATTTGATGTTTACCTTTAACCCGTTGGTCCCACTACTTGCACATCAATTTGAGAAGATTTCCTTGGATTTCCTCCATATTGTAGTGGTTTTTGACGTCTCATAGGTACATAGTAAATTTCCTTCATCTCCATTAAGGCTATCCTTTTTCCCTACTAGAGTGATTCCAAAATTACCACCATATTTTTGTTTTTTTGTTTTAGTTTTTGTTTATCCTCGTCTCTGGGAATCTTATGTCATCATCTCTCTTTTCTCATTCTTTCCATCCTTTCTTCTTTCATCTATCTCTGTTTCAAAATCATGATCGATTCCCTTTCATTTCATCGATCCTTAGTTTGAGGGGGCACCTCATCAATCATATTTTCATATCCTCTCATTTTTCTCTCATGGCTTGCCCAACACAAACCACTTGACAAAAAGGGTAAAATGTAGACATAAATTTTTGGTATTGCTACCCCTCATCCCATGTTCATTCCCTAACATAATTTCACATACATACCTCTCTTCCCATTTAAATCCCCCTTTCCTTATAAATTCAATTTATCCCTTTAATCATTATTTCCCACCTTAATTAATCATCCCTATTTATCTTTAATTCATCCCAAACCTTCATCTAATTAATTTTCTCTCCCTAAATCCCCTATTTTATGCTTCTTTGTCATGTATTTAATAAATTCAACCCTCCTTTGCCTTTATTTAATATTTTCCACCTCCCACCTACCCATTTATCCATCCTAAGCAACCCTAACTCATCCTCACCTTTCAAAACCCTAATCCCGCCTCATAAGGGCTCATTGCCTCGATCTCGTCACCCTTCCACCGCCTAAATGGATGGATCTCCAAGATTGGCGGTGACCCATCCGGTCGCAATCAACCCTATAAAGCTTCCCCACCCCTCATTTTCTCAGATGTAATTTGGATATTTCAAGTATTCTTGTGATCTTGCTTTCATTTGTTGCTCTCTCTTATAACTGCCATCATCACCTTAGAGATATTGTGCTTCACTCTTGGAGATTTGGAGACATTTTTCTCTCTTGCATGCTTGGATATATTATTGCAATTCTATCATCCTATTCCTTATTAGATATTTTGCAGGTTCAACTATCATCCAAGAGCAATGTCTCTATCCTTTCAAATATCTGTTTCCCGTTTATAGATCATCATTCTTTTCAATTATTTTCCATCAATCCCTAGGTCATCCCCACTTGAGATTGACCCCGCCTAGTCAATGTCGACACAATGCCCATTTTTTTATTTTTCTCGTCATTCATCCGCAACTCATCCCCTTTATGATCACACAATCCTTCAAATTTACGATCTTTTCATTCTATCTTTTATGATTTTTTAGATATGTTCATAAATTAGCTCTAGTCACCTCTAACTCAGCCAAGTCACCATCAACCAGATCAATATTTATTACATCCAACTTTAGTTTTTAAAAATTTCTTGCATCCTTTCTATTGAATCTAGTCCTATATCTCTTATGTGTTTTTTTTTCATCTCATCTCATCTCCAACTCCATATGTTCCTCCAAAGCCTCAAAATCTGCATTTTTTTGTCACTTTTAACTTGATCTAATTGAGTCGCCATCTACTAGGCCCCGTAGTCTTAGGTCACCATCGACTCCGCAAAGGTTTGGTTTGATTTTTCTTAGATTAGATTTGCATCTTATCATCTTTATTGCATTTCAGGTTTCGTTCATTTATCTGCTACATCTAATTTATCAATCATTATTTTATCTTACCTTTATCAAAACATGGGTTGACATCCATCCTAGGAAGTTTTCACTTCTCTAGACTGACATTGTCGACAACCCACCCATCTATCTACTAATCAATTTTTCATGTTGATTTCTCTTGATTTTCAGGTCATCTAGCTTCTTTGCTAAGAGGGAGGATCTTTCATTTTCACCGATATCCATCATCATCCCATTCAAAGGTACCATAAACCCTCTCATACTTGGTGTTACTTGTTTCCTTTATTACTATTTCACTAATCTAGAAT
Source organism: Taxus wallichiana var. yunnanensis (assembly GCA_018340775.1). Classification (NCBI taxonomy): domain Eukaryota; kingdom Viridiplantae; phylum Streptophyta; class Pinopsida; order Cupressales; family Taxaceae; genus Taxus; species Taxus wallichiana. The sequence continues at coordinate 342,434,865 of CM031235.1, read as the reverse complement.
AATAATGGGGAATTTTTTTCAACAATTACTATCACCTAAGGTTCAATCCAAAGGAATTTCAATAACATCAAAGAATCGATAAATATTCATTCAAGTGGACAGGAACTACATTATTCTACATACACTTCATAGAGGGGAAATAAATTTTGACATCCACACATCTATTTACATTGATACATTTACCCATTGCTTATTATTCGTGCATCTTACACAAGAGCTACCTAGGCATGGCATGACTACACACACACACACACACACACACACACACACACACACACACACACACGCAGAACTACATGGATTCGAGATGTAGTGTAGCACTCGGTTGTAAGTTCACTCTTTTAGGTGACCACTTTTGAGGTTAGTCTTACTCCCCATTTTTATTTTTTTATTTTTTAGATTTGATGAGTTTTGGGGTTTTACAGGAGGTCATTTGTTTTGCGGCAGTTATAGGAGAACTCAAGTGATCTTCGAGTGACTTACAAGTAATCAAGAGAAAACATTAGAGAACATCTTGTGACACTGTAAAAATCATTTTTTGAGGTTATATATATTCATAGGTTGCTCTGAAGGTTTTTGGTGCCTAGGAACCCCCGACCCAGTCCATACACCCCAGCCAAGGCATATCCAACACTCCCATAATTTTCTAGGTTCATTTGTGACATTTTCCTCCTCATGTTTATCAATTTTTCAGTTCGGTAGAGTTTAGGATCAATTGCAAAATCATCTAAGTACTTTATCCCTTCTCTTTCACCTAGGGTTTCATATTTCTCTAGCTTATTGCTTAGGTTAGATATGTACTTTATTACTTATCTATTACATTGTGACTCTGTAATTAGGGATTAACATATTTCTATATTTTTAAAATCATTTTGTGAACCCATTTCTTGATTCCAACCTTCTCTATAGGGTTTTATTCTCTACCCATCACCCGTAGTGGTAATTTTGGGTCTCTTGAGCGTATAAAGCTCCCTCTATTTCCCGTAGGATTTATAAATCAATGGATGAAATTGATAACCCCTTTGCTAACTCTCAAAATGTTCGTCTACAAAAAATTGAAACATTTGATAGTGAGTAATCATATAATGAAGACACTAATGTTAATCAATAGTAATTAAACAAACTTACCAATTTTTGTCAATCTTTGCGTGATAATCCTACACATCTTTTGCATATTATCCATGCTTTGATCACTGCTAAAAACTCTCAAGATGTTTCTTCTACACCTATTATTAGTTATTCCTCAACTACTATGGCCTCTACCCAACCCCTTCATATTCTCACTTCCATCCCCACTACTATTGATCCTATCATTGAACCTAATGCTTCCATTGCACATCCTTGATTTTATTCAAAAACCCTTGATTTAAATTCTTTATATCATGGTTTACAGACTCAAATTCGACATCTTCAAATGGTTACCTCTCATATACCTCTCGTATCTTGATTATAATTTACTCCTTCACACTCCTTTCACGCTCACCATTCCAAACTTATGAAATCCCTTCAAATTTCTTTACCCCTAAGCTTCCAACCTTCAAAGGCCATGGTGAACCTCAAGATCATCTTCAAGAATTTCATGTAGTATGTATAGATTATGGGGATGATCACACTTTATTTGGAAATTTCTTTCCTAGAAGTTTCCAAGATTATGCAATATGTTGGTTCTATGATCTACATGTCCACTCAATATCATATTTTACGAATTTATCCAATGGTTTTCTTGCTCATTTATTTATTAATTTAGGCTCTAACATATCCTATGCTCAACAAGCATAAATTAAATAGGGATATACCTGAGCATCTAGTGGGTTATGTCTTGCAATATAAGAAAAAATTAGCAAGGATGTCAAATTTGCTTTCGAACTCTAAAATTCAAGATATATTCATTCAAATTCTATTACCGCATCTTTAGGAGAGTGTTATCTTAAAAACATCTCCATCATTCAATCATTTATGTCATGATAATAAGATACACAACAAAAAAATTATCTATGGGAAATCTTAAATATCATTATTACACATCATCTTCTATGTGATTTTAAATAAAATCACCTTTCAAGACATCTACTAAGCCTCATCAAGCAAAACCTATTGTCAACGCTATTGCTACTCCTGAAAATATTCAATGACAACCTCTAAAGCGTACATTTACTAAATTTCCTTGTGCTCCACAAATTTTACTACCGTAACTCATTGAGAACAACCTTATTACACTTCCCCTCTACTTAATCTAGATCCATCTCAACCTAAAGGATGTAATTATAATTTTTGTAGATGTGACTATCATCAATATATCGGGAACTCTATGGATCGATGTTTCAAAATTAGAAATATAATTCATGTTCTTATTGAAAACAATGTAATCAAGATTCCTGATCCTTCAACATCTACATTGGTCAATGAAAGAAAAAATCTCAAAATTTGTAATGATTCATTTCTAAGCATGACATGCAAGATGAATCTTTAACAAATCATACATATCATGCAAAGTGCCTCCTTCTTCATTAGGGGATCTTGATTTTCTAGTTTCTCATAATGATGCATCTCCACCGATCATTTCATTCTCTATTCATGAATATCACGCTATATTCTCCTCTAATACATTACATATCAATTCTTCTATCAGGCCTCATGGTATCAATAATACAATGCTTGATTTGTCAATTCATATGTGTGTATGCTCCATTGTTTTTCTTGTTTCTATCAAATATCTACTATCACATATTTCATATCAATCTCCTATATCATATGTTTATGTTAACATTCTAGTCATAGTTGGTCCTCTTACCATGATTGTTCCATTTCTTGTGGCACCTTAAATCAAAGGGTGTGACTTGATTTTAAGTCTTCCCTGGTTCCGTGCTACTCAAGCTATAATTTCTATGAATCACTTGTGTCTAAATTTCATTCACAAAAAGAAATTCATTACTTTCAATGGTGTTCCAAGACACACACTGTGGCCACAACCTCCTCTTGAGGTTACTGTTACACTCGTTAGGGCACCTAGGTCCCCGCAAATTCTAAAATCTAAAGCACAATATTTTGCTATCTCACCTATTTGTACACAACCTACTTGGTCTCATTAATCTACTAGTCCATATCATCAGTCTAGGTCAACCACTTGGGAGGATCCTTCACATAGATATACATCACCTCCTTGGTTTCCTTCACATAGGTATTCATCGCCTCTATGCTTTCCTTCACATAGGTGTTCATCACCTCCACATTTTCTTTACGTAGGTTTCCATCACCTCCTAGGTCTCATACACATATGCCTCATTCACCCAATGCATCACCTATCACATACATCACCGATCTCAGAGCATGGTCACATGCCTTTATCTCCATAAGCATCAGGTGGAGGACCCTTACCCTTCAATTTTTTTAGATAACATATTCATCATACACTGGGGGTAATAATTCTTACTCTTCCTCCTTCTAACATTATCAGTGTATCACATTTATACTATTTCATTCAACACTTCACATCTATTATTTTGCACACATCTTGATACATTTAAAAATCATCATTACCTGATGATCCACTTTTGTGATATGTTTCACACTTGACTATTAAGGGAATACTACATTCATGAACCTCACATCATACACACTACACATTTCACACTCAAAGCATTCAAGAAACATCTTTCTAGCAAAAAATTATCAAAACACACTTCCATATGATGCACTCTAGTTCCATGGTTTATACTTGACTTCTGAGGGTCTAAATCTGAAATGAACCTCACCACATTTGCACTCTTTATGATCTATGCTTTTTCAATCATATCTTTCTAGCGTACAATTCAAACCATTTCCCGATGAAACAATCTTGTTCTATGGTTCATTCCCGACTTCCGAGGGGGCATTTATAAATGAACTTCACCTCATACTCATACGCATTTTCTTGGGGCACACTACACCCATCATTAAATTTGTATTCCATTCACTTCACACTCACAACATACTACATATATTTGTTGCACATTGTTATTTCTTACTTATACTTGAATGTTACACTTTGCTTACTATGCTAGAAAAATATATCATATGTCATTATCTTTATCATATACACATGTGAATTTAATTGCCTTCTAGTTGTGAATGTAGAATTTACATAGATCATTACACATAGCATGGATTCTTGGCACAATACTTCTTACAGTGCAAAAAGGCCCTTAGGGGCATTTACTTTTGTACACATTAAAGGTTATATTGTTTCATTTTATACTATTTCCTATCCATACTATAAAACTACTTTATATCAGATCATACATGATTTGACATAATTTTTATCTTTCTAACATGCTAAGGGGTGCTTCATGTGTAGAATTTACTTTGTAGGAAAAAAATTCCACCGTGTTTATCTCATTACTCTTTTCTATAAAATTTTGTCATTATTTTCCATTGTATGCCATTATTTTCAAGCTATAACTTTTGCCTTGTGTGCAAACCGTATGCTTTTGACCACTTCGGCGCTGATTGTAATGTGAAATTGTGAGTGATGTCCAATGTTTTATACTTGCTTTTCATAGTCTACATTGTCTTATTTCTTGCTATATTACACTATGTATTCTACATGTGTATTTATCATGTTTTTGTTAATACATGTTTCAAGCTAATTTGTTTACATGTGCCTTGTTTTTTACCAAGAAAATACCTTCCCCAATGCAAGGCATCAATCTTAAATCAGTTTCTGGTCCTATCCTTTGGTCCACATCCTCCTAACGATGTAAAATCACCCCAAACAAAGGGGGAATACATTGGGTGAATAAGTCACCCCATTCAGGAGCACACACATCACAGCGATTGCAGACCTGCATAGTATAGGAACAACACGGTATTTAGTTATAGAAATGGATCCTATTTTGACTTAGGTATTTAACACAATACTAATGCTAGTGCCTGAGATATAGACATGGGTTCCTAGGAACTCTTGAACCTTCTTGGGAACCTATGACTAAGGGGTAGTTACAACAATTTTCCTAGATCAACACAATTTTTAGCACTCTACACGGTGATTTTACAAAGCATAGGAATAGTCCTCCAATAATCAACATACATGTTATCTCCTTTTTTCTATTTTTGCTCAATTGGACTGGACCAAATTTGAACAAAGTAGGATCACACCATCTATAGTGGTGTATAAATCATCAGGAAGTAGTTAAGGTTAGAGAATAACACTAGAACTTTCTCCTCAACACTTCTTCTTCCATGACATGATATCACCCAAAAAACTCTTTCTTCTACAATTTTTTTAGGATCCTTTATATCTTTTTCACTCATCACAAATCAGGTGCACATGTTCCTTTTCACATTTTTACATATTTTTACACACTTTTATTTATTTGGATCAAATTTTTCATATACACATATTTGAATACTCTTTTTCTCTTCTCTTTTATAGGTCTGTCCTTATGGGAAGCATCCATCACATAATCAAACACATCAAGCAACAACAAAAATAGGTCCGTCTTTATGGGAAGCGACATTCACATCATAAAACACTTCAAATGAAAACAATAATAGGTATAATGTGAGATATACATATACGATTTCACCCCTAGGGTCACTTCCTCTTCTTTAGTTTCCTTGCTTCATTTTATCACTCCACAATTTTTCTTGTCTCATTAGCATGCTTTTTCCATCGATCTACATGGTTATCAAGTATGAATCTCTTATCTAATTTATGTTATCAAGAATTCACTCAAAAACATAAAGTGGGGGAAAATGTAGACACTAAATCACACACTTTGGGTACATTTCTAGGTCCTAATCACATACCACTATTCATATGATTCATAAGTGAGAAAAGTACTAATTGACCATTGTCTTTGGCCTCTTTATCTTATTTATGGTTTTCTTCTTTGTCTTACACACCCCACTTCCCAGTCTAACCTTTGTTACTTGGTTTCTCGAGTCCTGGACACTAGCACCTAGCTAGGATGCAAGTTCCTAGGCACCCTCATCCTCATGGGTTCCCTTGAACTCTTTGTATCTTACTCCCCTCTTTTAGGCCTCTTCTAGATGTTAGGAATATTGATTTCTTATGGGTCAGAATTTTAGTTGTTAATTACAAAATTCAAACAAGAGAATAATACAAATAGAAAGCTATGTGATCATAATCAGGGACCAAGCTCTAAACATCTATTAATATTACCTAAGGTTGCATCCAAAGGTATATAAAGAGCATCAAAGCATCCATATAGCTTCAATTAAAGGACAAGGGACAATATTATTTTGCATACACTTCATAAGAGGGTAAGTTCATTTTTACATCCACATATCTACTTAAATTGATACATTTAGCTATTGCTCGTTATTCAAATCATATTACACAAGAGCCACCTAAGGCACGATTATACACACAAAAAAAAAACAAAAACTACATGAAGTCAAGGATGTAGTGCAACACTCCGTTGTAAGTTCACTCTGTCAGGTAACCACTGGGGTTCATCCTACTCCCCATTTACATATTTTTCTTTTTTAGATTTTATATGTTTTGGGGTTTTAATGGAGGTAATTTGTTTTATAGGTTACAAGAAAACTCAACGATCTTTTAGTGACTTACGGTAAGATCAATAAGGAATATTAATGAACATCTCGTGACACTGTAAAAATAATTTTCTAAGGTTTTGTGTAGTCACATAAACCTACATAAGGTCTCGGCACCTAGGTGGCGATGACCTAATCTAGTTTTGAGAAGACGTAATATGACACTAAAGAGAGGGCACATACAAGATTCACACATGGGAGCAAGGAATATTTGAAGGCGCGGAAGGATAGGGAAGGAAACGTGCATGAAAGATAGATTGATTTGGGACTTATCCATTTTCATGGTTATGGGCTATTTTTTGAGATAGTGTATGAATCACACAACGAGATGGATACTTGCACAACATGCAAATGCTATTTTTGGAAGAGCATATACTAAGTGCCATGCATGAGTTTGAGTTAATAATAGGAGTACTACTTCTAGTTAACTGTAAGAGATCTATTATTAGCACACTTGCATGTGTGCATGTTATTGTAAAGGCACATGACTATTTTCAACATGTGACCTATTTTGGGAAGTGCGTAAGTGGTGAAGGGAAAGTCCCCACCCTTATAAATATGTATTAATCTGTGTAGTTAGAGAGACACTGTGTATGAGCTATTGTGGAGTTATGTTGCCAGATCTGATGCACACATAAACTTATGATACTATTTATTGTAAGAAGATTCTATATTTATTGTGTTTAATATAATGGAGTATATTGGGTGAATAATGGTGTTAAACATGACTGTAACTGGTTCTTACATGGTTGATTTCATTATGTTTATCATTTGATTCATGATTCTTTAAGATCTAGATCTAGAATATGCTTTGTGGAATGTTTATGCTATTTATGGATCTGAATGCATTATATCTTCATCATGTTAACATCCTGCACAAGAAACTCTAAGGAGGGTCTGGTACTTTGTGCACTTTGGGTGAGCACTCAGCTTAGGTTGGGTGATGTGCCATCGTGCCTGGGTTATTTGTGGTAAATTCTAGGTTGCATCATTGGTTCCGTTGTCGAGACCTCTTTTTCAGTTGTTTTCAGGATGGTTCACGATGAAGACGTACCGGTTGACCCTAGAAAGTGTTGAGGAGTGGATAAAAGATCTAGAAGAAGAGTACACATAGAGGTTCAACATTGGATCTAAGTTTGACACATGTGTGTGGGTGGAAAATAATATGTATGACTATTTGTATGAGATCTTCTTTTCTATTTTCCTAGTAGAACTGTATGAGTGGCTGGTTGCTTATGCATCTAAATAGAATTAGAGGTATCGCATAATTTTCTAGATGCAGGAATAATTTTAGGCCCTGTATGATGCTGATATGATTTGGACACACACTATGGATACTTGGTTCTATGGTGTTTTGAACAACTATATTCTAGAGTACTCAATTTCCACTTATTCTTTCCTAGAGGTAGTTGAGTTCCAATTTTTATGGTATCTCAGGGGAACTTACTTGCAAGGAATTCCACTAGCAATCAAGATCTTGATGGTAACCCTAAACTTAGAGGAAAATCCGATGGCTATCAAAACCCCACCATGCATTGGGGAAGGAGTAGGTTTGGTGAAATATGGTCAACCTAGTGGTATAGAAACATAAATAAGAAAGGAGGCTTAAGTACAATGAGGTACATGCGAGAGGGAGATAGAAAAAAATGTGACATTGTAGAGTGGATGGCGTTGAGGAGAGAGATGGTTCATGAAGGATTTGGATCTCACTCAGAAGACATGTAGCCAGAGCATTAGGAACTCCCCCATTTGGGAAAGCATGACAGGAAACCATCTTCAGCCTCATAAAAGAGTGTGTCAATAGAAATGACATGGGTTCAGAGGCCCGCATTGAATCTACCTAGAAACCTAGCTCTCACACTTGTGACTAGTTTTCCATCCAATAGTCAGCAAGCTAATTTGGGTAGTAGGGAAGCATGAGTAAGTCACATATTAAGTACATATATGGCAGGGAAAATGTCTTCATTATTTTTTGGAGGTACCTTCTCAGGTGCATCATTTACACACATAATTCGAGCATGCAAAATTTAGGGTTCACTTCTAGGAGTAGTACCACCATGTAGACTATAGGAGTTTAGTACAATACTAATATTGGGATACAGAGAAGTACATATTATCATCCACTTTTGGCTGTGAGATGGAGGATTAAGGGGTTTATGTGGCTCTAGTTTCGGTGGATCTAGTGGTTATGGATCTGGATTAAGGTGGGCATGGTCCGCACCAACCCTAGAATATTTACATGGAGATGCCTCTTCATCTTCCAGAGTACATGGGCATAGAATATGCTACTGAACACATGCACATGTGTGAGATATTGTGGCACGTAAAAGGGATCATGGCTTCTGAGCATAAGGCAAGTCAATTTGTAACTACATTGCGTAGAATGCACACACGGTTAGTTAGTACAAGAAGTTTGAACTTGATCAAACTTGTGTAGATTATTCAACATTCAAAGATGCATTCCTTAAAGAATTATATATCTATGAATTTGAGTAGAAGAGTATAAGCGCGCTTAAGGATATTAAACAAGGAACTACTAAGAGTGTCTGGGAGTATGATGCCCATTTCAAAACACTTTTATCTAAGCTTTCTTATGATCTTCACACAAACCAACATGCACAATGGTTTTTGGTGGTCTGATCACACCTTTTAGAAGGGAATTATCACATAAGACATACACTGATCCATGTGAAGTACTTGAAGTAGATTTGTGCACTGAGGAGGTTAGAAGTATAGACACTGGAGTTAGCCCATTCTTGGAAGCATAGATTATAGCTATGGTAAAGAAGTTGGAGAAACTATTGGTGAATTCGGCACATGATATGTGCACTGGGATTTGGTGTACAGACTGTGAAGTGGAAGGGAACACCAAAGATAGTTTTCCCCACAAAACAATGCATTCATTATTGCTATACTATGAGATGTGTATTTTAAACCATGATGCTAACAACTTCCCATTATTTAGTGCACGATAAGGAAGAATGTATCCTGCTATTGTAAGATTTTTGGTCCACGAATCATGATACAGAAGACTGTAGGTTGATTGGTCAGATCCATGATGCTATAGATATTGGTGTGTGATAGAAAAGAGTATTAGATAACTCTAAGGGTAAAGGTGAGCACCAGGATCAAAATCATAATCAAGCACACTATGATCAGAATGAGGGGTGCTATGAAGGAGGATGTGGTAGAGGTCAAGGATACCATGGTGGATTTAGAGGTTGAGGCCGTGGTGGTGGATGAAGAGAATTCCCTCATGGAACATGCTTTACATGTAGATCACCTGACCACTACAAGCGTGAATGTCCTTAGAATATTACATGTTCTTTTTGTGGGAAGAATCATAGCTATGAGGAATTCCTAGATCTATATGAGCATATTAGCAAGCAACATAAACAAGAGAACAAAGGTGCAAGGATGGTTAGGATACAACGCGTTGTGGAAAACTAGTGGATGCCAAATTTGGCACTAGAACCTGAGGTATTACCTATGAAGACCACTACATGGGCTGAAGTTGTGCATGCTAGAGAAGCATTACAATAGAAGCATACCATTACTAAGGAGGAATTTTTACATGCAAGGTATCTTGATCCTACACACCAGAAGGATGTTTATCAAGAGACCATGGAATTACTTAGAGACCTTCAAGGGGAAATATAATGTTTAAAGGAGCAATCACGGAAGATGGAATAGAAGAAGGCAACAAATATGGTCTAGTCAGATATTGATGACTTGAAGGAGGTATGCAAAATGTTGCATCAAGAGAATATAATTCTATTATTAAGGATTTGGCTAAAGGGAGACACTCACGTGTGAATATTGTGAATGGATGTAAGATTTTGCATGTAAATCTCCCCCCATAGCTTAGATTATGACAAGGAGATCACTCTGAATGTTGTTTTTGATGGATGGCTCTTGAGTAATATATTGATTGACACAGGCACAAAGATAAATGTGCTTACTTTAGATGCATGGGTACAGATGGGGAGACCTTCATTGCAGCCATCTTCTAATGTACTATTTATGGCTAATCAAACTTAGGCCATATTATTGTTAGTTCATATTCAAATGTAGAAACAATAAAATATAACACAATAATAAAACACCAAATATAAAAATATTGCAATTTAATTCATTCGGGATGTATTATTCATGTAGAGATGGAGTTTTTATACAAATGCTTGATCCTATTAACCAGGAGTCAAGTCTTATCCACTAATCTCTCCACCTATCTCTAATCCCTCATATCTCTCACTCAACTCCTAATATCTCTCTAGAGATAATCTATGTGTGTTATTATCACAACTCACCAATATAATTAAAATATTACAAAATTATATGAGTTGTTTATATGACAACTCATATATTACAAATACACACATAAATAATGTTCACAATAACATATAAATTTCCTAACATTCACCCCCTTAGTGTGAACATGGGTGAGTTTTTTCTAGTACCTGCTCATGTTCTACAATCCGATGGTTTTCAAAGAGTACCATCAACTCCAACAAGTTTTCTAGTGGAACCATTAACCACTCTGTATGTGATTTTCTAAGAGATTCACAAACTCTCAAATTGGTTTTCTAGTGGACCACCAACCAATTTCATAGAAGCGTACATGTTTCACCACCCCCATCCTTACATTCAAGGGAAAATACAAGAAATATTACTCATGCAGAGCTCACTTATTACAAGATCAAACAGGAATAAATCATATGTTCTTATTACAATACACAATGAAAATTAAACAAAAAAAAATAAATGCCACAAATTCATTATGTGGCCCCTTTGTTGATGACTGGCGAGAGGTCACCGATTAGCCTCCTTCTTCATGCCTCCTTCCTCCATCTAAAACTCCGCTCGGTTACTAAAACTGAAAAAGAAGCTCAATATGAGATTCCTCCCTTAATACAAGTGAAAATGTGACTTCAGTTAAATATGAGCAACCTTTTTTCAAATTTTACAGATTTTCCTAATAATCACCTAAATGACACAAAAATGACTTTAAAAATTTGACTCGACTTTAGAAAAGAAGATGAAAAAGAAAACAAAACAAAACAATTTAACTTAAAATGACTTAGAATTACATAACTACAAAATAAATAAGACTTGTTCCCTAATGAATTAACCGAGAGAGAATAAATACCACGTGTTTTTTCTTCATAAAATAAACAAAACCAAAACAACACATGGACGGTAAAATAAATCAGAGACTAAAAAATAATGACCAAATGACTACATGACTGGAAGGAAGGTACATGCAATCCATGTGGCATGGTAGGTCTGTAAAATCTCCTACAAATCGACTCATGAATCGAATTTTGTGACAAAAGAAACATTTACAGAAACTCCTAACTTGTATAATGCAGGGTTGATGATGAAATGCATTTTTCTCCAAAATATTATCTGGGTTCTGCTGAATTTTTTTGTAGTTATATTACCCATATTTCGTGAAACCCAATAAGTTTAAGAGAAACCAGATAATATAATGAAAAATAAACTCTATTCTTTAGACATATTTTCTTAAAAATGCTCTGCTCAATCATGGAGTCAAAATGCATTATCATCAGATCTTGAATACCTACTCTAACACCAAATATTATTTTTGGTTCAGATTAAAATGTAGAAACAATAAAATATAACACACTAATAAAATACCGAATATAAAAATATTGCAATTTAATTCATTCGGGATGTATTATTCATGTAGAGATGGAGTTTTTATACAAATGTTTGATCCTATTAACTAGGAGTCAAGTCTTATCCACTAATATCTCCACCTATCTCTAATCCCTCATATCTCTCACTCAACTCCTAATATCTCTCTAGAGATAATCTATGTGTGTTATTTTCACAAATCACCAATATAATTAAACTATTACAAAATTATATGAGTTGTTTATATGACAACTCATATATTGCAAATAAACACATAAATAATGTTCACAATAACATATAAATTTCCTAAAGGCCACACCTATCAGATTTTTAAAAGATGCATCCATTACTATACAAGGGGCCAAGTTCACTTGGGATTTTGAGGTTTTAGTGCTTGCAGTAAGTAGACAGTTCCCAGATCTCTCGCTTGGGCACCCTTGGTGTTAAACAAATAATGTTGAACTTCGTGTCAACAAGGGATATATCAATTTTGAGAACAAGGAGGAAATATTTATTATTCCTTTAAGATGGGAAATCTACACCTATGTTAAACCTTTGAGTGAGGAATATCTAAATAGGATTTATGTACGCACCATTCGGGACCCATAAGTACTTGATCCTTCTAAGGAAGTAATCCTTCAGTGGGAAGATGCACAGTCTCTTAGTGATACTACAAGTATTGCTTGTGATAATTGGGCTCATGGTACTTATGAGATGGTTGGGTGCAAAGTAAGGATCAAATTTTGCAGAAAATCAAACCTTGTTGCATCGGAGGACATGTAACAACTCTATACCTTGGTACACTAGAGAAGGAGACCCTACAAGTAATCCCGCACGCCATGGAGTTACTATGGATAGACCAATTTGAAAGAAGAAATATGTTAGCATATACCCTGCATGGGACAACAACGTGTTGGTGGGTGGTTTATAGGGATAATCTTGTAGAATGGAATGAAGTTAGGATTGCTTTAACAACTCGGTTTTCCAGGAGCAATGCACCTACTCAAATTTGTAAATATCATGGTAATCAACCTATTCAACATGTTTAGTAGTGTGAGAGGCTCGGAAAGAGGGGAAATAATATTTATCACCTTCACTTTGGGTGGACAAAATTTATTCCACTTTACAAGGTTGTGCATGTGCTTGGTATGTATATGTGGAGCTATATAGAGAAACTAGAAATTGGCAGGATTTGATTACAAGAATGGTCTAGACTTTTGACTACTTCTCTACTAAACCTCCAAAGTAGAAGAGGCATTAAGGGTTATAAAGCATTTAACTATGGGAGACAGTGTAAAGGTGGAAGAAATCATTCATGAGTTATTTGATGAGAATGACTCAAGAGCACACTTTGATGAAGAAGTAGAGACAGATGCCACATTACTTAAGCGTGCTTGCTTTGAGAAAGAAAAAGGAAAGATGGTCTACATAGTGGATGATGAAGAAGTAGAAAATCTAGATATAAATCATTCAGTAGGTATGTGTGAGGTTTTGAAAGTGTAAATAGCAATACACGCGTATCATGAACCTATGAGGAAAAAGAAAGTGAATATTGGTACGGATGCTAAACCTAAGGAGGCAATAATTGGAGATTATTAGTCTGACTTCTAAGTGAAAAAGATAGTTGAGTTTATCCTTGATTTTTAAGACTTATTTCCTAGGGGATACCATGAATTAAAATGAGTGCATGAATCATTAGGAGAGATGAATATTCAAGCTTAAGGAAGGTGCACACCCACTCAAGAAAAGACCTTACAGAATGAACCCTAACCCATGTGTAAAGGTTAAGGAAGAAATTGACAAGATGTTGAAGTCTAGCATAATCAAGCCCTTAGAACAATAAGAGCAAGTTAGCCCCATGGACCATCAATATAAAGAAGGATGGTTGGATTGGGATTTGTGTTGATTACAAAGAACTGAATGTTGTATGTGTGATTAATCCCTTTCCTACACCTTTCACAGAGGAGATATAAGAAGGTGTTGTAAGGTGTAAAATATATTCTTTTATAGATGGATTCTTTGGGTATCATCAGGTCCAGATTACACAAGAGGATCAAGAAAAAACAACTTTGACTAATGAAAGGGGAAGTTTTGTATATACTATGATGCCTTTGGTTTGAAAATTGTACCTGTTGTATTTTCGTGAATAGTTGTTCAAGCATTCTAAGATTTTATTCACATTTTCTTGTAGGTTTACTTGGATGATTGGATGGTGTATGAACTTGTTAAGGATCATTGTGACAATTTGTGCTTAATGTTTAAAAGATATATATAGTTAAAATCTCTTTGAACATCAAGAAGTGTGTGTTTGCTACACCTTTTGGCACTCTGTTAGGGCACATCATCTACAAGGAAGGTTTGTTAGTAGATCTAGCTAAGGTTGCAATTATTATAGGCCTAGAAGAGCCTACTAGTTAGAGTGAGGTGCATGGATTCTTGGGTCACACTGGGTATTATAGAAAATTTATCAAAGGATATGATAAGGTTTTTACACCCTTGGAAGAGTTACTAAAAGGAAAAGGGACATTTTATTAGGGAGAAATGCAACAACGTGCATTTGAGAAATTGAAGGAGAGACTTACTACAACACCTATTCTGTTTTCCCTCATGGAACCAACCGTTTCATGTACATGTGGATGCCTTTGGCATGGCCATTGGCACGGTGTTAGCTCATCCTAGAGAAGGTATTATAGATCATCCTATCTTTTTTTCTAGTAGAAAGTTGACTCTGTAGAGTAGAATTATACAACTATTGTGTGCCAAGCCTTGTCAATGATCTATGAACTACATAAATTCATACAATACCTTCTAAAGAACACCATTCATATTTTACACGATACATGGCATTGAAATATGTCATTTTATGGGTGCTCTTATTCCTTAAGAGTATGATTTCACAGTTGTGGTAAAACTAGGGAAAAGTAATTTTAGCCTAGGCCACTTATAAGAAATTCATTCGGGGAGGACACGTAGACAATTGAAGATACAATGTTAGATGCACAATTATACAGGTTATAACACGCACCTTCACAATTGGAGGATATTGATATCTTTTACATACATGTATGATGCTAGAAGGAATGAAATCCTTAGAGAAGAAACAACTTGCAATTCATGCGGCACCTTTTATGTTGATTAGTGGTGACCTATACAAGTTAGGCCGAGATGAAGTATTACATCGGTGTGTACTAGAGCATGAGCACTTAGATATCATGGAAGAGGCTCATGGTGGTATTGAGGTGGGCACTATGCAGGTGACACCACTACGCGTAAGATTCTACTCATTAGATTATGGTGGGAGACCCTCTACAAAGATTGTAAATCATATTGTAAGGCATGTGATAACTATTAATGTGTTGGTAAACTTGGGCAAAGAGATGAAATCCTTTAAGACCTATTCCTAGTGCATATCCATTTGAGAAATGGGCTATAGAATTTATGGGTCCTATTTCACTAGCTGCATGTAGAACTGGATCGCGCTACATCATCACTTGCACAAATTATCTTACAAGGTGTGAAAAATCACCACCTACCAAGGATTGTATAACATCTACAACAACTAGGTTCTTATGGGAAAATGTTCTTACAAGATATGGATGCCCATTGATCTTGATAAGTGATAGGGGTACACACTTTTTGAATGAGATGATCAGGATACTATTGGATGAATTTATGATTGTGCACCATAAGACTACACCCTATCATCCTTCAGGAAAATGGGACTGCATTGAGGCCTTAAAAAAAATTGAGTCAGACATTGACAAAAAAATGTGATGTTGGAAAGAAAGATTGGGATGATAAATTTTCTACCATGCTTTGGGCGTATAGAAAAACATATAAGAGGTTGAACAAGGCCACACCATTTTAGTTGGTGTTTGGTGCAGAAGTAGTTCTTCTTATGGAATTCATGTTACCTTCTTTGTATATTACACATGCGCTGGAGGTCTACTGATAAGAAAGCCCTAGAAGAAAGAATTAAAAATTTGATAAAGTTGGATGAGAGACGAGTAATAACATGTTGGATTCAGAAGTAGGAAAAGGCCAAGTAGAAAGCATGGCATGACAAGCATGTCAGGAAAAAAATTATTGAGATGGGACAAATGGTGCTTCTTTATGACTCTAAGTTTCTGCGCCATCCAGGCAAGCTTAAAGTGCATTGGTTGGGACCATATGTTATCACTCACATACTTGAAACAAAATTTTTCTAGTTAGAGACACTTGATGGAATATGGTTACCTGGTTACTTCAATGGGAGTAGGATGAAGCCCTACTATAAATAAGTCTTCTTGGTGTTTGTAATAAGGCAATGTTTCCATTTAGAATAGGTTTTCATTTATGTATTTCCTTAATTTATTTCTTTATTCGTCACTATGCTTTGTCAATTTAGTTTGGTATTTCATGTGATAAGCATGTTTGCGTGTTGGAAGTTAATTACCATTTGAAGAATTTTTATGTGCAGAGGACTACACATACCATTGGTGTGGGGTGACTATTTACAAATGGGTACACATAAAGGAAAAATGCTATAGGTGCTATTCAAGTTTGTAGAGGAGTTTTAAAAAGGAGATTGCTTTAAAAATATGATCGTAGATGGAGACAAATGAGGGAAAAATAAAACAAGACGTAAGAAACAATCATGGAGACTACTAGGGAAGGTGCGGTAGTGAGGTACTCTGTGCATGGAAGCACATTGAAGAGATGTCTCTATAGGAAGGTAGGAAGGCATGCTAGAAGGTTATAGATGGGGCGCGAAGATGTACCATGTGGAGATTATGAAAATGGTCAATTAATGAGAGGATTGTTGGTTGGTGAAGGAGCAATAAATGTAGTAACCTTTTTAAAATCTATATAAGGATGTGATGTGGGTTCCTTCTTACTTTTAGCAATCACAAGTATTTGAGCGAGCTAAGTGCGATCAAGTCGAGCGAGTCATATTGAGGTGCAGAGAGTGTGAAACTAGATGTGGAGAGTGGATTATTGCATGGAAGAGGCTTACATCCCCATTGGTGAAGGGTTTGAGTGAAGAAGAGGCATTAAAAATAATCTAGGGCATGCGGTTTTAAGCTAGGGCACACAGATTTGAGATAGGGTTTGAGTTTTCTTGTTATAGAAGAGCAAAAGGTGGGATTTTACAATGGTGACACCAAAGAAAGCACCTACATCGGGCATGAAAGCAAAGAAGAAGGTAGAATTTTAAGTTGAAATTGCTCCCAAGAGTAATTTTTCAGAGATGCAGTACCTAAAAGGTGTGATAGTCAGACAAGAGTGAAATTCCCAAATCCACAGGTGCAAAATAAGTGACTATAACCACCATACATCTAAAAACAAGAAATATTTGGATGCATTGTTGAATATAAAGACCAATAAGCATATGATGGAGGATATGCCAATGTATGACAACGATGGGAAAAAAATGTTGTAAAGCAAGGTAAGATTCTATCAGTTGTATGAGCTCTCATATTTTGGCAAGTATGAACCATTATACCAATGGCTGATGAGAAGAGTCCATGAGGACTTCTTCTATTTCTCCCAACAAAGGGTTAGAATCACAACAACCTTGATTTCAACACCGATAGGATTGAAGGGCATAGGGGTAGACCTCGTCAGTGATCTGAATGATAAACCAACAATCATAGAGAAAATAAAGGATTTGGGGTATACTAAGGGTCTACGCGAATGGAAATTGATAGATTAAAAAAGTACCGGTGGTGCAAAAGATGTCACACATCTAGTAACCAAGTTGAATGATCAAGAGAGATGGTTGTGGGTGAATACCATGTGGCTACATATTGTGAAGAAAATGTCTCAGGGAGTAGTATACAACCTAGCGAGGCTATATTACGTATTAATCATTATTGAGGAAGTGCGCATAAGAGAGAAGATAATTTTAGTGCTATCCTCCTTTCTATAATATTTTTAGAAATTGGAGTGCTTGATGGGCCAAAGAATAAGATCTGGGAGTATCCCATGGAAAATAAGTCCCTCATGGAGAGGTTTGACAAATATTTATGTGAATGCTATGCACCTAGGGAAAGGATGTTATGATGTATATGTATTGATGGAGGCCGACATGTGGTACACATCCCCTTATCTTATTATATCATTCATTTATGATTTATTATGCTTAGGAGGTCAGCCTTAGTATTGGCCATACATTATAATGGTATATATAGGGGTTAGAAGGTTGTAGTTAATCATCATATTGAGTATTGGAGTGTTATTATATGGTTTGGAGGTTACCCCCTTGAAGTGGTATTGGAGGTTGCCCCCTCAAAGTGGAAAAGCTATTATATGAGCATATTGTCATCATTTATCTATATTTTGGTGTTCTCTCATGTTATTCTACTGTATATGTTTTGTTTTATACAAGTAATATCCTTACAAGTGGTATCAGAGCAGTAATTTTGGCAAAAATGAGGGTAAAAACCCTAATTTTTTGTTTCGAATATATATTGAAGAGGGTATTGATTTTTTTCCCAATTTTTGTATCATAATTTGGAAAAACTCTAAGTCAAAATATCTAAAAATTTCAGCTCCATTGGATCTGTTTTGCGGATGTTATTGGTGTTTTAGGTTTTTTCATAAATTCACTTTTAGGAAGAAAATTGTGGTATTTTTTAGCAAAATTTATATTTTTGGAAAGATCTTAAAATTTTAGTTAGGGTTTGTTCTTTGTGTTTTTATCCATCTATCGAAATATTTTCATAATTCCTAAACCCTAATCATGATCACGGGGATAACAAATTTTTATGGAAATGGTGAGATGGATGCTAAAGAATGGTGGATAAAATTTAAGAATATATATTTCTCATATTTCATGACAAGGAATAGGTTTTCACATTATCTTGGTGGTCCTACATGGATTTGGTTTTCTGAGTTAAAAAATGACAGGAAGGATTGGTCTTGGGAGGAAATGGAACAACTTTTTATGGATAGATGGGACCACAAAGAGGAAGAAGAGTCAAAGGAAGATGATGGGGAAGAATATATTGAAGAATCAAGAGAGAAAGAAGATGAAGAGGAAGGTGAAGAAGATTCAAGGGAAGATGATGGTGTAGCATATATTGAAGAATCAAACGTAGAAGAAGTTGAAGAAGACTATGAAGAAGAGGAAGAAAAACAAGATATTGATGCAGAAGAAGATATTATAGCTCCCAAGAAGGAAGATACCATATTTCAGTTTCATGGATGCATTCAAAGGAATAAGATAATTGTTTCCATAAACCCTAACATCAAGTATAACTTCATCAATAAGGATATGGCTCAACATCTACATATTCAAGAAAGTAATATCAAATAAGCTCAAGTGAATGGTAAGAAAATTCAAGTTTTTGAAGATTTAAAACTTACTATGGACAAATATACTTTACATTCATATTTTTTTCCTTATATATGGATGGTTTGGATATTTTTCTTGGGTATCCTTGGTTAGAGACATTGGGGACAATTAATATTAATATGAAAAATAAGTTTATGAAGATTTGGTACAAAAAGAAGAAGGTCACTTTACAGGATATTAGGCTTAATGGAAATCAAAGAAAAGTCAATATAGACCATGAGGATGATTTAGAATATGGAGAAGAAGGGAATAAGGATGATTCAAAAGAGGAACATGAAGAAAAATAAGGAAATGATGATTCATCTACTCAAGAGAAAAAGAAAATATCAAATGCAAAGGTGGAAGAAGAAAAGAAAGTTCAGAAACAGGTTGATAAGGTTGAGGATACTACAACTACAGCATATGGAAATCCATGTCAACATGAGAGAAAAAAATCATGGAGATATCCCAGGGCACATCATATTTCCAACCAATATAGATATACAGGTAATTGGAGGAATAATCACTTTATTTATACAGGGGATCAATGGAGCAACAATTATGAAGCATGGAATCCTTATTATGGTTATACATGGAATCCTTATAATGGTTATACATTGAATCCCTATGTTGGTTATGCATGGAATCCAAGGATGATAAACTATGGTCATGAATGGAATCAGAGTAGCGCAATGGAATATGGATATTAGTTCAGATATGTATCATCTACCAGGATCACATATGGATGGATGATCGATCATGGCGCAAAGTGTGTAAAAATTTACAACACACTCATTACATGGTTTCTTCTTATGTTTCAGGGGATGAAACATGTCAAGGAGGGAAGGAATGCTATGCACCTAGGGAAAGGATGTTATGATGTATATGTATTGATGGAGATGCCGACATGTGGCACACATCCCCTTATCTTATTATATCATTCATTTATGATTTATTATGCTTAGGAGGTCAGCCTCAGTATTGGCCATAGGTTAGAATGGTATATATAGGGGTTAGAAGGTTGTAGTTAATCATCATATTGAGTATTGGAGTGTTATTGTATGGTTTGGAGGTTACCCCCTTGAAGTGGCAAAGCTATTATATGAACATATTGTCATCATTTATCTATATTTTGGTGTTCTCTCATGTTATTCTGTTGTATATGTTCTGATTTATACAAGTAATATCCTTATAGTGAAGGATCAATGAGTGGGTCATTTAAGCAGAGGGAAGAGATGTGGTATGACTGACTTTGCATGACATTTGAGGAGGAGTAGCGCATTCCCAAAGAGCTACCTTAAGTGGTAGGAAAGGAAATATAGTTCTTAGTGTACCAACACTTTTGCATCACACGATTTACTATGAGGGATGGGGCATGGAGCCCGTGGTGTAAACTATTTTATGCCTTCACAAGGCACTACTTCTAGGCATTAGTCCACCGATATACTAATGCGCACCTCTTGAAATTTAATGCCGACAAGGTAGACTGTGACTACCACACTCTAAGGAAGGCATATGTGTATCCGGACGAACTACCTACATTGAGAGGCTCATCTTAGATGTCATAAGTATGAAGCTAGTAAGCTTGGCTATTGGGGAAAGTGGAGCCACACTCGTATACCTTCAGCTTAAGCCTAATCTAGAGAATAAAAGTATGTAGAAAATGAGTTCGCGCTCCTAGGGCCACCTAAAGGAAAACATATAGTGGAGAATGTGCCAGCCCCACAGCCTACAAAAACTATAGTAGTAGATGAGTAGGATGAAGAAGAAGAAGATAGTGGTGGCTTAGATCTTAGAGGCCGAAGGCATCCCATAGATAGAGTAGAGACTAAGCATGTGGGTAATCCACCTCAGGCACAAGAAGAAGATGAAGACTTGGATGTGGAAGCAGTCCATGGAGAGTGCCGCTTTAAAAGGGTATTCAAAAGAATAAGGGCCTAAGGTGTGGGACCTTCACAACCTATAATAAGGTCACCATGACTCTCTCCTCAGAAAGAGACAACTGAGAGGAAGAGGAGAAAACTAAAGTTGAATGAGGAGGTAGAGGAGTGCAAAGTGCACACTTGGAACCCCTATACAACCAGAAGATGTGGAAGAACCCAAGGATGAGGATATGAAGGATGAAGAGGAAGGTACGAAGGAGGAAGAGGAAACAGAGCATGATATTGCTCAAAACATCAAATATCCAACTCCAAACCTTGGCACTCAAATTCTTAAGGGGCCAAGAATGAAGAGAACCAGTGGGGAGTATGTTGGGAAAAGTATGGGCTATGCTGAGGACATAAGTAAAATTATCTTGCACCCATTTTCAGAGCACAATGGGCCTTAAGGGGTTATATGGATGGGAATTGATAAACCAAGACATGGCTATTACACGCACAAGGAAAAAAATTGTCATGGTCTATGAAAACTCACATGGATGAGCCTGATTTTGATTTATGTGAGGAGTCATGTGTGTCAAGAAGAATGAAGAAAGCACCTCATATAAGGAACATGGCTATAAAGACCACTCTCATGTCTGATGAGAAGGTGAGAAACACCTTGGTTAAGGTATCTATAGAAGTGGTGCAGAGGAACATAGATAAGGATGCCACTATTAGAGTGCTACGAGAAGATAACATGGAAAAACTGTCGAAATAATGCATCTAAAGGGAGAGAAATACTTAGAACAAAAAAAGAATGAAGCCTTCATCAACATGGCATAAGAAGTCAGTGATTATTTCTGAAAAATAAGATCGCATTTAGAGTCTAAAGTACTGAAAAGTTTCCTTCACTATACATTATGTGCATATGTTAGTTGATTTGGTGCTTGAAGATGAACCAATTTGCATGCGGTGCAAAGGACCCTAAATAGGAAGTAGAGAGAGCAAGGGCCTCTATGGTTAGAAATATTTCATCTTACGAGGCATTGCTCCAAACTTTACAAGATGAGCTAAAGAAAGTAGACCAAGCTTTAAACATATGTGCAGCTCTAGAAGCAGTGATCAAGATCAAAACTATATTAGAAGATAATGAAGTTCTGAAGGCAATGAAGGATGAGACTTTAGGTGAGTGAGAGAGATTGGCATCAGTAAAGAAAGAAAAAGTGTGAAGCCCTTACAAAGTAACACAAAATCCACATAAGGAGAGGTTGGATGAGCTTGGAAAGATCATAGCATAAAAGATGGATCTTCTAGAGGGAAGGATGTCTGCTATGGCTAACATTTTCCTAGTATTATAGAATGAAAAGGGAGAGATAACCTAGGAAAAGTTGGAATCCATCACTACAGACGTCCAGAGAAGACCAGAAATGTGTTGGATGATTGGAAAGCCTTGGAGGCTGAGATTAAAGAATAATATCTAGAGTTGATCCTCCTAGTTGAAGCGAAGAGGGTGCTACAGAATAGAATTCCATTCTTTGTAAAGTAATTCTTTACATTCTTTCCATTCTTATTCTTTATTCTTTGGGAACATCAGGAGGAACCCCATTGTCGGGACGAAAATGTAGTTTAGTGTGGGGTAATGTTGAGCAGACAAAATATGACACTAAGGAGAGGGCACACAAAATATTTGCACGTGGGAGCAAGGCACATTTGAAGGCATGGAAGGATAGGGAAGGAAATGTGTGTAAAAGATAGATTGATTCGGGACTTAGCCATTTTCATGGTTATGGGCTATTTTTGAGATAGTGTATGAAGCACACAACGAGATGGATACTTGCACAACATGCAAATGCTATTTTAGGAAGAGCGTCTACTAAGTGCCATCCATGAGTTCAAGTTAATAATAGAGTACTACTTCTAGTTAAATGTAAGAGATATATTATTAGTGCACTTGCATGTGTGCATATTATTGTAAAGGCACACGACAATTTTCAACATGTGACCTATTTTGGGAAGTGCGTAAGTGGTGAAGGGAAAGTCCCCACCCTTATAAATATGTATTAATCTGTGTAGTTAGAGAGACACTATGTATGAGCTATTGTGGAGTTATGTTGCCAGATCTGATGCACACATAAACTTATGATACTATTTATTATAAGAAGATTCTATATTTATTGTGTTGAATATAATGAAGTATATTGGGTGAATAATGGTGTTAAACATGATTGTAACTGGTTCTTACATGGTTGATTTCATTATGTTTATCATTTGATTCATGATTCTTTAAGATATAGATCTAGAATATGCTCTATGGAATGTTTATACTATTTATGGATCTGAATGCATTATATCTTCATCATGTTCACATTCTGAACAAGCAATTCTAAGGAGGGTTCTGGTACCTTTGCACACTTTGGGTGAGTGATCAACTTAGGATGGGTGATGTACCAACACGCCTAGGTTATTCATGGTAAATTCTAGGATGCATCATCTAGGTGCTCGGTCTAGGCATATATGAAATTTACATAATTTTTCGTGTTCGTTTGAGATATTTTACTCCTCCCTATTTATCAATTTTTTAGTTTGGCATAGTCCAGGATCAATTGCAAAATCATCTAAGTAATTTATCCCTTCTCTTGTACCTAGCGTTTCATATTTCTCTAGCTTATTTCTTAGGTCAGATATGTACTTCATTTCTTATCTATTGTTTTGTGACTCTGCAATTATTATTTAACATATTTCTATATTTGTTAAATCATAAATAAACACCATACCTTTTCTCCAAATACCTTTAAAAATTACTAACATCCTTGAGACAACATGTCTCACACCTCGCATGCCCGCATGGTCCCACATACATATGTATTTGACCTTTATGATCCATTATGCCTCCAAGAACATACACTAGGTTTAGATGAAGACCTATAAACCCTACTTACACCTTGCAATCATCTTCGAGATATGTATGAGTGTCTTAACATACTCCCAATATTCTCTCCATAGATATAACATGATTATCAAGCCTCCAAGCATTTATCTCCTCCATGTTCCATCACCTATGCTGATTAGGCCTACTTGGCCAAAAATATCTCACCTTATTCACTCTTGCAACCATGACACTACTTGTCTACCCATATCGTCATCAATAAAAACTTCCTCTTACACTCCTTGTCATCCTCCTTTGTCATTAATTCATCTTGAACCTTTTACATCAATGACAAGACAAACACGCACATGTAAAAAAATAAGATAGGATGGAGTAGAAGATAGGGACCAACAATGTCACTCTATGTGATATGGTAAAAAAATGTTCACGATTTTTTTGATGAGGGAGACTAGGATTTTGTACTTATCAAGAGTGATATTATTTTTAATCTTGATGATCATGGTGATATCATACTTGATAAGTGACTATGACTTATCTTACAATGTGAAATTTTTATGTGGGAGCTTGAGTTCCCTATCAATAGATTTGTGCACTTTGCACCTTAATTGACATTGGTATTGTGGTGCATGTTTGAATCACGTTTTATTTTTCATTTTGTGATTGTTTTATTTGCTAGGAGATATGGATTTATTTGAATTTTTTACCTTAGATTTATGAAGAAATTATTCGTGCTTCATGTCTTGAGAAATGGGAGAATAAAGTGAATGTTTATCATTTATAATAGGAGTGGTAGGGATGATGGCAGGCTTACCAAAGTTATTGATAGAGGGATGTTATGATGGATGAATAGGATATGGTCTAATAATTAATGGTATTGAGTTTCTATAGTTGTCCCAAGAATATAATATAATGGGCTAAGAGGTAGCCCAAAATTGGAAGAGAATGAGATACTAGGATGTGTCCTAAGAATAGAAGGTGATAGGAAACTAGGAAGTAGTCCAATGATAGAATATTATGGGATACTAAGAGGTGGCCTATAGATAGAAGATGATGGTGATTGAGGAGATGTGATATGTAAGGAATGATTGGGTGATGAGGCGATAAGAGGGGAATAATTTCCATGTAATGGGAAATGAGAAGATGGAAAAAAAAGAGGAAAATATATTTTGATGATCTTACACTCTTCCTCCGTTTTGATGACCATATAACTCAGCCTCTTCCCTAAAATATGCGTATGCATCGAGGTCAATAGTGAATCCTTTCATGTAATCTTCTATAGGAATGTCATCATGTAACCCCATGAATTATTTGATTGCTTCTTCATTCTGGAAGAAATCGATTAGTATGGGTCATTGAAGGTTAATGATATAAGGTTTATTTGAAGGAAGAAGTGCAACAAGTGTTGAATCTTAAGAATATGTTTGATGATGGAGATTTTGGAATAAGGAGGTTATGATCTTATTCTTTCCACAAATGAGCTTGATAGTGCTTTGAAACAATATCTTGGCACATCATTGCTTATTAATTTTTCAATGTGGATACAAATATCAATCTTTAGAAGATTGATGAGGGTAGAAGGTATGATTGAAAGGGCTTGATGACTGAAGAGAGATTGGATTTGGATTGGTAGAAGAATACGACTTAAGAGAAAAAGGATATTGAGTCGGATGTCTTGATAGTTGAATTATATGTGGATTTAGGATATGTTGGTATTGGTTTTTTTAGAAGATTGCATAGTGTAGATAGAAGAAGGGGTCTTGTAACAAGATAGTGGATTGCAACATGGGGGCCAAACTAGATGTTTTATTAGAGGAATTTGGATTCACATGGATATTTAATGGAGGAATATGTCGATGTTATAACTAATTATTCCATAGAAGAAAGTTGAGTGGATAAATCTGGGAGTCCGAGGAGAATTGGAAGAATAAAATTAATTAGGAGATGAAGATGGGTAAGTGGCAGATAAAATAGGTTACTTATTAGTAATAACATGAGGATCCATTCGATATATATTCATGGTTGGCATCATTTGATGTTAATTCTTATACCTAGATTGTTTGATTTAACTCCTTCAAATCAAGGAAGTTCTCTGTCGATTTAGGAAGCATAACGAAGACTAACTAGACATTTTTAAATATAGGGATGCTTTTGGGATTTTCCAAAGGGAACCTAAGGAAAAATACATCATAAAGACATAATTTTGACAATCAATAAAATTATGAAAAACAAGTGTCAAGTGTCAGTTTTGAAATGGTTAACACAATTTTGGTAGAACTTTTGATTGTTCTCTTTGATCTGAAAACCAAATTTAACTAAAGAATTGTGCACACACACTTTTCTTGCTTTGTATTGATTTTCGATTTAAATTTGTGCATTATTTATTTTTGTATTTTTAATAAAAGAATAAAACTGCAAGTACTTGTGCAAATAAAGAAATAAATGAAGAGAATTCACCAAAGAACATGACGCGAGAATTGATAACGGAGTTCGGCGCTTGAGGCCTACGTCTTGGGTTCGGTTGAATGGGACCGATCTATTAAAATCTTGAAAATAATCCTTTACAAATAATTCTAAAAATTTAGACCTTCTCATAGTCTTCCTCTCATCGAAAATAACGGGGGGTTGCCTTTTACATCTCCTTCAAATTCCACCGTTAGCTCAAGATATGAGCAATACAATATTTCTACACAGTCCGAATGCATTACAAATAAAATATCACCCTATTTATATTGTTTGTGCACCTCCTGGTCTGATGGCTGGGCGCCTATCCTTTTACTCGGCCCACCCGAGTTCCATTCCCCTCCTTAGCTGTTTGTTTATCCTTTTGGGAATAAAATCCCACATGGGCGCTTGGAAACTTATCTAATAGTTTAAATTAGGAGGTAGGTGCGCATTTCAAGTGGCAAGGAAGCCACCTAAGCCTATGTGATAGGCGCTTTGACTTTGGGGCACATTTCTTGGGAGGCGCATGGCATATTTTTAGGCGCCCAATCCCTTAAATGGTGGACAGTTCAAAATAAGGCGTGGGAAGTTTAATATATGCATGGAAAGTTTAATATAGGCGTGGAAATGAATAGACATAGGCGTGGAAAATGCAAAGAAGTTTATAAGGCATGGATAATTTAAATCAAACATGCCCAATATCCCACATGCATGGCACAATAGAAAATATAGAGGTTTATATACACAGTTGGTTGAATGGTTAAATGAGAAGGAGGCCAAGGCACCCCTCCTAAATCGAGTGTGTCGAACCTGGCTGAGGGCCCCCAGCCAGTAAATAGCGGGGTCCATTTGTCCGAGATCGAGTGTCCAAGACCGGCGTTCCAAAACCCATTTTTTTAATACGTCACACAATTCATCCATGTGTCGCAATACGATCACAACACTTGGCGAGCGTGCACATGTCCAACCTGCACAAAACCCCAAAATTCGCCAGTTGCCCAAAAATTTCAGCGGGCTATAACTTTTGCAAACGAGCTCCGTTTCCTGCAA
Organism: Taxus wallichiana var. yunnanensis; assembly: GCA_018340775.1. Taxonomy (NCBI): domain Eukaryota; kingdom Viridiplantae; phylum Streptophyta; class Pinopsida; order Cupressales; family Taxaceae; genus Taxus; species Taxus wallichiana. The sequence continues at coordinate 342,407,087 of CM031235.1, read as the reverse complement.
ACAAGCTGTCGTTGGAGTCGTATAATTTTTCCCCATGTTTTAAAAATGACTACAACAATTTCGAGAAGATCTTAGATCAGTGTTTCTCTGTGAGGATCCTCTCGGATCATTCCTCCCCACTGAGAAACTTTTGGACCCCAAAAGTCAACCTAATTGGTGAATAGGTGAGGGTAGTTCTCCCTCACCTTTCAGGTTTCCATCCATTTTCCTTGTTTGGATGCATGCCTTTGAACCCAACATGAAGATACTCAATGTCACCTCTTCATGAAGTTCTTACTTTCCTGTCCAAAATGATGTATTCTTCCAACTCATCAAGATACTCAGGAGCAAAATCATCAATGGAAGGAATTATGTTAGAATCATCATGATCAATAATCATAGGCGGTTCATACAATCTTAAATTCTCAACATTTACAACTGAGTAGATTTGCATATATGGAGGTAAATCTAACCGGAAAGCGTTGTTACCAATTTTTTCCAATATTTGGAACGGACCATACCGTATAGGTTTCAATTTTTTACCTTCACCTGTCAGTCTTTCTTTGCTGATGTGAAGCCAAACTGAATCACCAACTTTGAACTTGTGATCAGTTCTATGTTTATCATGCCTAGCTTGTACTTAGCTTGACTCTTCTCCAATTGTTCATGGACATACTCGATGAATGAACATGTTGTATTCTCTACACAAATCTTTTAGCCTTGTCGTCAAAATCACTTGCACCATTAATAACAGAGTTTCATGTCCATAATATATATCTAATGGATAATTAGGCAGATAACCATAACAAGTCTCAAATGGAGAATTCAAAGTAGAAGAATGTAAGGCACGATTATAAGCATGTTGCACATAATAAAGATGTTCATCCCACAATTTAGGATGTTTTTACTATACCCCTAAGTAATTGTACCACGCTGTAGTTTACAACCTCTATTTGACCATCATCTGTGGATGAAAAGTGTGCTTTTTTTTTTCAGTTTTGTGTCCATAAACCCCACAATGCTGACCAAAATTCCCAAGAAATCTAGAATCCCGATCAGATATGATTGAAGTAGGTAAACCAAAATGAACCCAAACAAACTGAAAGAATAAATGTGCAGTTCCCTCACCAGTTATTTGTTTAGTACATGGAACCAACACACACATTTTGCTAAATCTGTCCACTACCACATATAAGTAATCATGTTTTCTCCGTGTCATGGGCAAGCCTCCTACAAAGTCCATGGAAACACTTTCCCAAGGCCGTGTTGGAACAGGAAGAGGAGTGTAAAGTCCTAATTTCCTATTACTTGGCTTACTTGTGGCACAAAGAACACACCCTTTAATATATCGGTTTACATGTTCATGCATTCTAGGCCAATAGCAATATTTTTGTAAATGTGCAACTATTTTACTTACACCAAAATGCCCTGAAATAAGAGAAGTATGTGCTTCCCTAATCATATGCACATGCTCATTTTCTGGAATACAAAGTTTTCCAGAATGATATAACAATCCTTCATGCAAATGATAATCTTTTTCTCCTACTTGTTTCCCACTTACTAAATCCTCATACACTTCTCTAAAATCAACATCATTTTCATATTGTTCCTTGTAACTAACATGAGCCAAAGAACTATGCTGTAAAAGGATAGATTCTACTACCACTTGGTGGTCCTGGATAACATGTCGCAACCTTGTTTTGAATACCTTTTTTATACCTGATTACAAGATGAAATTGTTGCAAAAATCCCATCCACCTGAAATGTCTAGACTGCTGCAATTTGGTTTGTGTTTGTAAATATTGAAGTGGTTGATGGTCAGTATGGATAATTGTTTCTTTTCCCATTAAATAATGCTTCCATTTTTTAACACTTTGAACCAAAGCATACAAATCTTTATCATAAGTTGGATAGTTTCTTACCGCACTTGTAAAGGTTTCTGAATGGTAACACACTGGTCGTTTGTTCTGCATCAAAACTGCCCCCATTGTGTAGTCACTAGCATCCGTCTCAATCTCAAATGAATGTTGTAAATCTGGAAGTGCCAAGATCGGAGCGGTACTTATCTTCTCTTTCAAAGTGTGTCAAATGCTTTCTGTTGTTTTCCTCCCACCGAAAGACCTATTTAATACTTGTCAAAGCATGTAAAGGAGATGCAATATATGAGAAGTTAGCAATAAATTTCCTCCAGTACTGAACTGCACCTAGAAAACTTCTAACTTCCGTCACATTTGTGGGTCTAGGCCATTTCACAATAACCTCTATTTTTGTAGGATCAATTTTCAATTCTCCATTTCCTACAATATACCCCAAGTAAATTAAAGATGTTTTTCCAAATTCACATTTTGACATCTTCAAATACAATTTCTCTCTCCTTAGTGCATCTAAGACTTTCGGATGTGTTTAATATGTTCATCCCATGATTTTATCGAAAATAAGAATATCATCTAAGTAGATAATAATGAAATTATCAATGAATGGTCTAAAATTTCATTCATAACTCTCATGAATGTTTTTCGGTGCATTGCACAAACCAAAAGGCATCACTAACCATTCAAACAATCCCTGTTTCGTTTTAAAAGCAATTTTCCAAACATCACCTTCATCAATTCTTACTTGGTGATAACCACTTCTCAAGTCTAACTTAGTGAAATAAATTGCATTTTTAATTGATCCAAGTAAATCATCTATTATAGGAAGAGGGTAACGATTCTTTATAGTAATCTTGTTTAAAGCACGGAAATCAACACACATTCGCCAAGTGCCATCCTTCTTAGGAACCTTAGTGAACCACGTGGGGATGTACTTGGATGAATTATACCTTGAGCCAAAAGTTCCATTACTGTCTCTTGATTTCCTCATTCTCTACTACGACAACCTATACATTCCAATATTGGGAAGAGGTGCATCTCAAGCAATCGTATCTCATGTTGAACCCCTTTTTGGGAGGTAGACCTTGTGGATCTGAAAAACATCATCAAATTGAGAAACAATTTTTACCAATTCATCCTTATGTTTTAGATCGCAAGTCTCAAAAGCCATTTCATTTTCTTTTTCTTTGGCTTTGACCACCATGAGCACAAAACTTTTGCTTGAATTTACAAGCCTTTTCATTTGACCTACAGTTACCAAGGATAGATTATTCTTTTCACGGTGAGCTCTAATAATAAACTCAATTCCATCCTTTACAAGAAAATATTTATTTTCTTCCCTATAGAAGATTGCTTTACGATCATACAAATAAGGACTTCCCAAAACCACCCCACAAATATCCAAAGGAACTACATCCAATTCAACCTCATTAATAAACTTGTCTGTGGAAAATATGAAAGTACAAGTTTTAGTTACCTGCAGTTTTGCATCATCACAAACCCAACCTAAAGGATAAGGCTTAGGATGTGGTGTAGTTTTGAGTCCTAGTTTTTAACAACCTCCTCTGAAATCAAATTAGCTTGAGATCCACTATCAAAAAGAGTATCAATTTTTGTATGCTTTGAAATTACTCTAATGTGGAAAAGCTCATTTCTTTTCTTATCATCATGTGTACTTTGTTTACTAGAAGAAGATGCAACATCTGAAACGCTATTGTTGGAAATTGAAAGAGTGGACTTACCTTGAAACCCATATTTGTGATTTTGGTTTCATCACCGAATCGAACCAAGATCATGCACTACACAGTTGTTTGTTTTCTTTTCCTTTCCTTTCTTAACCACCCATTTGGGCTTCTTTTCAGGATGTAATTTCCAACATTTAGACTCATCATGGTTTTTTTTACAATGATTACAAAATGGTTTTTCATCTTCCTTCTTAACAGTAGAGTTTGTTTTATGCTTACCCTTTCCTTTTCCTTGTTCTTTGAACCTTTTCCTTGATTACTTGTTCTTATGATTAAAAGAAGAGAAAGAGGACTCCTTTTCATTTTCCTTGTGCTTCCGGATGGGTTGCTTGAACACATACTGCATCAAGATTAGTAGGACCTAAAACAAGTATCATATGCCTTAGATAACTATGCAATCCACCAATATATTTGAGCAGTGTTTCTTCTGTGTTTAGGGAAATTCCCATAATTAGAGCCCTTTTTCTAAATTCTTGTGTGTATTCTTGAACACTTTGTCCCTTAGTTTGTCTTAATGTTTTCCAATCCATCATAGCTTGTTGCTTATAACCAAGAGGATAAAATTGTTGCCTAAGATTTGAAACAAATTTGGACCAAGAAGTGATTTCTTTACCTTTGTTTTCTTCCACTTCCTGAAGCTTACTCTCCCACCAAATGAGTGTTGTTCCACCCATCCGAAGAGTTTCCAGATGAATCTTTGCTTCATCATCAACAATTCTCTGAACCCTGCAATATACTTCTATTTGCTTGACCCAGTTATCCAACTTTTCTACATTTAGCTCTCCAGTATACATAGGCAATTCAAACTTAATATCTAATTTTAATGAAAGAAAATCAGATTTAAAAGAGTCTCTTTTTGGAATGTCAGAACTAGAGCTTTCTTCCTTCTTACCTTCTCTAGTCCCCTTTTCCCTTTTCCTCTCTTGGTACATTTCTTCCACCATTTCCTTCATCTGTTGGAAGGATTGACGAAAATTTTGTTCCACTTCCTCTCGATCCTCCATTGTAGGACTTCGAGATCGTCTGGTACCAATTTTGGGATCTCCTTCAACTAATTCTCCTTCACCCTTCTTAGATCGAGACCTTGTTAACATCCAAAACACACAACTTGCTATCCAAAACACATTAAACTGAACCAAAAATCAGTCAAAACCAGCTCTGATACCAATGATCTGAAAACCAAATTTAACTAGCAATTGTGCACACACTTTCTTGCTTTGTATTGATTTTCGATTTAAATTTGTGCATTATTTCTTTTTGTATTTTTAATAAAAAAGAATAAAACTGCAAGTACTATGTGAAAATACAGAAATAAATGAAGAGAATTCACCAGCAACGTGACGCGAGAATTGATAACGGAGTTCGGCGCTTGAGGCCTACATCTTCGGGTTCGGTTGAATGGGACCGATCTATTAAAATCTTGAAAATAATCCTTTACAAAGAATTCTACAAAATTTAGACCTTCTCATAGTCTTCCTCTATTGAAAATAATAGGGTTACCTTTTACATCTCCTTCAAATTCCACCGTTAGCTCAAGATATGAGCAATACAATATTTCTACACACTCAGAATGCATTACAAATAAAATATCACCCTATTTATAAAATTTGTGCCTTGGGTTTGATGGCTGGGCGCTTATATTTTTACTCAGCCCACCCAAGTTCTATTCCCCCTCCATTGGGCTGTTTGTTTATCCTTTTTTGGGAATAAAATCCCACATTTGGGCGCTTGGAAACTTATCTAATAGTTTAAATTAGGAGGTAGGTGCACATTTCAAGTGGCTTAAGAAGCCACCTAAGCCTATGTGATGGCGCTTTGACTTTGGGCACATTGGAGAGATTGGGGGTGCATGGCATATTTTTAGGCGCCCAATCCCTTAAATGGTGGACAGTTCAAAATAAGGCGTGGGAAGTTTAATATATGCATGGAAAGTTTAATATAGGCGTGGAAATGAATAGACATAGGCGTGGAAAATGCAAAGAAGTTTATAAGGCGTGGATAATTTAAATCAAACATGCCCAATATCCCACATGCATGGCGCAATAGAAAATATAGAGGTTTATATACACAGTTGGTTGAATGGTTAAATGAGAAGGAGGCCAAGGCACCCCTCCTAAATCAAGTGTGTCGAACTGCATCGAGGGCCCCAATATCCCGTGTACGGTTTCTCCACAAGTAAATCGAGCGGGTCCATTTTCCGAGATCGAGTGTCCAAGACCGGCGTTCCAAAACCCATTTTTAATACGTCACACAATGTGAGGATCCACGTGTCAATAATACTATCACAACACTAGGCAAGCGTGCACACGTCCAACCTACACAAAACCCCAAAATTCGCCATTGCTTGCCCAAAATTTAGAGGTATAACTTTTGCAAACGAGCTCCGTTATCTAAACAAGCCTCGTTGAGTCGATAATTTTTTTCCCACATTTTAAAAATGAGGAAAAATTTTTTGAGAAGATCTTAGATCGGTGTTTCTCTGTGAGGATCCTCTTTTGGATCACTCTTTGATAAAAGAATCCAAAACTATAAAATAAGGATGTTTCATGATGAAAAAGTATGCAATGTAACTTGGACAAAGTTTCACCTTGTTATATTACTAAAACAAGGTTTTAACTTAGACAAAGTTTTATTTTGTACAATTTCACTGATGAAGGATACATGACATAACTTGGATATAGTTTCACCTTGTTTGAAAATAATGTTTTATTTGATACACACAAATATGATAAGGTAAGGCTATCCCCATTGCAAAATAACTTTCTAGGATTTTAGATGAAAAAATCACCAATATTCATCTAAACTAGTACACATATTAGAATAAATCCTTAATATGAACTATGCCCCACAATCTATATGAACGGGGTGGTCACCATAGACAATATTTTGTATTCCTTTTGGGTTTTAGTAGTCAAGTTGGTGATGGGGAAACTTATTGTTTCATTGGAAAGTTCCCTCAGGAATGCTAACTACTTTTTGGTTCTATGGTACTCTTTAATAAAGAGTTAATGGGATTATGCCCATGCACTTCCCAAGCTTAAAGCATATGGGTTATAAACTTATCCGACCTGCAAATACACTATGATTTCTTCATTTTTTATATATTTTTAATGAAGTATGATTGTTTTGAACACCTTTCTTTAGCTTGTAACGAAATGTATGCACAAATTATTATTAATTTGTTTTGTTTTGTCTTTGGCAAGTGTAAATGGTCCTACACTCAAATGATTAGTAGTTTTCCATATAATCACAATGTTAGAAAAATACCAAGGATCACAACTAGTTTTGATTCTCAAGATCACTTGAAAGTGAAAGAGAAAATCATATGTGGCGTTGATAAAATTAAACCAAAATGGAATTTTTAAACCAAGACATCAAGTGTTAACACCATTTTTAAAAAAATGACAACTGTAGTGCTAGAAAAAGATCCATAATCTTAGCCATTTCAGATTCTCAAGGTTGATCAAAAGAGAAAGAGAAGAACATACATGGTGTTGATCCAATCAAACAAAGGATTTTTATACCATGATATCAAGTGTTAACACCATTTTTAAACAAATGCACTTGTAATGTTAGAAAATCCAACAATCATAGCTAATTCTGATTCTCAAGGTCTCTCGAGAGCACAAGAGAAGAGCATACGTGGCTTTGATCGACTCAAACCAAATGCATGTTTACAAAATATATCAAATATTAGCACTATTTTGATACATTTTTCTTTAGAAAATTAACATGGAAACCTATGCACAATATTTAGTATTCGGAGTAAAAATGAATTCAATACGTAAAGAAATTGACTTTTAGGAGAAAGGAAACCATGAATTTTCTATAAGATGAAATCCTAAATTTATATGTTCATTTCATATTTCATCTCAAGACCTTTTTCTGAAAAAGATAGATTCGTTTTGATCTTTAGATAAAAATTTATGGCATCCAAAATATAGGTTACACATACGCTCTTATAGTCACAGAACACACTTAACCTATACTAAAAATGTAAAGTAAAAATTCCCCAAAAATAAAAAGCTTAAAATTTTTCTCAAGATCTAAGTTTGATGAAACCCACCTCCTTTATACCTATAAAGAAGACTCAACACTACCAAACACTAACATACATGCTCAAAAACAAAGAAATTTCAACAATTTGAAAGATTTGGCATGTAAAATGATGAAAAATGAAGCTTTTAAAATTAAAACATAAAGAAATTATGTAAAGTTTTTTCGAGATCAATTTTTTACACCAATATCCATATTACCAAAGAAGGTAAGACACTAGGCATACATGTTAAAAAAATACTCGATTGAAGAATCATGAGAAAATGAGCTTTTAAATAAAAATGGTCATAATTGGAACTTGAAATAATCTTCCATTCTACCCGGACCTATCCGAACCTCCATTCACACATGCTCCAAGAATTTACCCCATATCCATGGAATATGAAGTGAAGCCATCATACAAATTTTAGATATTAAGCTTCCCTCCATCGATAATGTTTCTACACGACCTCCAGGGTCGTGCCGAGATAGCCTTGAGTGGGGATGAAAGACAAAGATCTAATGGGAAGGAAATTGAATCTAAGGCAAAGAAAAGTGAAATGGTGTGATAGATAGATCTACAAGGACTTCTTGAAGGATGCAATCAATATCGAGCCTGGCATGATTCGGTCTATAGGTTATGGGATACGTGGAAAATGGCCTAGGATAGTTTCGTGTATGTCTCCGGATAGGGTCATAAAGTGGATGATGGATGTAGTTTTTTTATGGGCAAAGAAGGCCTAGTCCTAATTCTTTAGCTTGTGATAGATATATCTAATAAGGATAATTGTGTGATGATGATAGGTGGAAGTGAGTAGATCGAATAGGTAGAATACGTAGGCCAATGTCTATGTCTGATTCACTTACGGATTCATTGGGTTGCTGGATTTGTGGATCACAACCGTAGACTCTTGGTTGTTGCGGTCCCGCTATGGTCATGTACAAATTCAGTCCTTGATCCCTAGTATCCAATAATCATATGATTTCTTAGCCTCTATATTCAAAATGTTCGATCTTCTATGAGTACCTCACGGAGTGTTCTTCCAACCTGATTTCTTAGGCTAGTATCTATATGATTCGTGAGAATGTCTCTTAAATTTTGTGGGATCAAAGGATCACAACCAAACATTTTCTCTTTCAAGCCCTTCTACAGTAATGTGGATATTTACCTAGGGTAATCTGTAGTTTGGTTGATTCGACCAAAACGTGTGTGCATGGTCGTCTTCTATGTTTAATCCGCTTAACTGGGAATTGATCTGTTGTAAGTCTGTTGTTGTTTGGAAGACTTGGATTCTAAGATTCTGGTCTATGTCAACTATTGTTGTGACGAGATTGGGTTGAGGCACGATTGGCTCGAATACGTATTCTCTGGGCTCCCTAGGTCCCGTGATTGTCATACAGAAGCAACAATATAGATTAACTACAGCAAAGTGAAATTTAACTACTTTGAATATATCTATAGCATATATGATTTCTCTATTTTTGTATTTTCTGATGAACTATTCGAATGAATCTAAAAGAGTAACTATTTAACATATCTAGAATTGACAGCTAAAATAACAATTTAAAACAAACAAAATAACCGAGTATAGCTATTTGTCTATGCAATTTGTAGATCTACTCTAAACAATGAAATAACTGATCTAATCTATTTGCAAGACTCTCGATCCTACCTCAGAAGTGAGGAATGAATCATAGTCTCTCAGAAACTATCAATCCCCACAACTTCCCTGGCAATATCGAAAGTGAAATTGACTGAAATAAAGTGATTAACTACTCTATTTGATATGTTTCTAATTTAGAACTTTGAAAGCTAGAACCTGGATTCTGTAGAACAGTGGCAAATCCGATGGTGTGTGTGATCTTGTCCCCTCAGTGTGATCTCCTCGTTCCTTCATGTTCACGTGGATCCAGAAAAGCGTGTAATGCTAGCATCAACAGAAGTAGATATTGGGACAAAGGCAGCTCAAGATACAGACTGAATACAATGTGAGTAGGAGAGGGATAGTGCAAGAGTACAGAGCTTGGCTTATGCAATTCCTAGTGGGATTTATTATGAGTCATGCAACATGAAACGTCTAGAACCTGAAACTATCTGTTTGAAGAACAAAACCTACAACTTTAATGGCTTCCTATTGAAAACAAACTATTCTACTCCAATGGATTGGATGAAATATCAATAGCACTTACACAAGATGAATATGTGGCTTCCTAATAGCAAAACAATACTAACTAAGCATGCAATGAAAGAAACTAAGGACTCTAAAAAAAATGAAAGACTAATCTATTGCAATGAGAAATTCAAAGGCAAATTTGAGGGGCCATTTGCTTGAGCACAAGCTAACTATTTATAGCATTTGCATTTACCCAAGGTAAAAACCAAATAGAACTCTTAAACTATAAACAATGGCAAAACACTATTCCAGGGAACCAAAATCATAAATGCAAGCTTATGGCGGTGAAAGAAAGCTAGTAAAACATTGAAATTACATGAGTCGTGTTAAAAGAGCTTTATGGAAAATGCATAAAGGATTGCCGCCTTGAGCAGGGCGGTGGTTACAGGATTGCTCTGTTCGGGCGCGGTCACGAGACCATTGCGTAGTTAGGGGCGTTTCGTCTTTGAAGAGTAAAAGGCCAAGAAAAGAGGGGAAAAGGGAAAAAAAATCATGCGGGGGCTAGGTGGGGCATGCGGAATGTTAACGCATACTTGGAGACTTTTTCCGGATCCAAAACACCTTGCATGAGGAGACTGTATCATCATTGGGGCACGTGTTACATTGTTTCGGTGGTGCAATACCCCACAATTTTGGGTACGTAGATATTGCCCCCTCGGAGAAGAGTTTTAGCCATGAAGAGGTATAAACGGTGGGTCCGAGTATGGCGGTCCCAAAATGGGAAGTTAGAAGTTATACCTGATACGTCCGTGTGTTGAAATGACGCCATCCAAATTTCTCGTTACCTGCAAAACGAAAAGAGAACTCAAGTGCAGATAGACACAATAATTTGGAAAATAAACACTAAAATAATAGGAAATGAGGACGTACCATTTGTGCGAGGATAAAAACTTACCTCTGTCGGCGCTCCAAACCTACGAAAAAGGCATTTAAACCAGTCAGGTTGCTATATATATGAAAGTGGGCCCATTTTCCTATTCATTTGCGTGCGTTGATTTGATTGATTCTGAGCTCTGGGACCCACGGTGACGGTTTCTTGCGTGAGTAGAGTCAAAACGTCCGTGACGAGATAGTGATCATGCCTCCGCGAGCAGAACATCGACCCGCGAGATCACAGGTTGGTTTTCTTCAATTTACCGCTTTTCCCCCTCAATTTTAAAATGCTAAAATCTTTGTCATGGGGGGATAGTTTTTGAAAATGTTAGGTTCAAAAGGTCTATCTAGGGGGGTGCCTACTGGGTAGGCTTTGTTTTTAGCTAAAACAGTCCTTTTTTTGCGTTTTTAGGCTTTTTTAGATTATAAAACTGCGTGGGTTTCGGCACATGACATGACCGCCGCCTTGCCTGTGGCGGTGAAGTTACACCGACCACCTCCCTTAAGGAGGTGGTTACAAAACCGCCTCCCTGCTCAGGATGGCGGTTTCACACAGAATGCCAAAAGAACATCTGTTTGAGATTGTTTTTACATTTTTAGAATTTTTACATGTTTTCGTGATTTTCCAAAGTATTACTCGGATGCTAACTTTTTTTTTTTTTGTGTTTTTGGGTGTATGTAGGTGAGAGAGGAGTATATCCGGTGGAGCCGGGAGAGGGAGTGTGACTGGCTCCCAGCAGTGTTAGACGCCCTCTCACAGGATGAGGAGGATACTCTTTAGAGGGCTAGTATACTGCGTATATCGCGCGTGCCTTACGTTGCTCCATCCAGTCACATTTTTGTGACTTGTTTTCCTATTGGGATGCTGATCAGAACACCTTCCAATCACCATGGGTCCGCGGTGAGTGGACCATCACTTTGGAGGATGTTTATCACATCTTAGGGGTCTCGATCATCGAGAGACGACTCACCCTAGAGACAACAGGTTCATGGGCCTAGATAACACAGTGGGCCACTTATATGGGAGATGCAGTCATCTCCATAGGTTTGAAGAAGGGGTTCAGAGTTCGATCTATTCCTAGTTTGCCCATCCCCCTACTTCACCAGGATATTATGGGGATCCTTGCCTCGAGACTGATCGGGGACAAGGGAGGAGACACATTGTTATATTGCTGGTCCCCCATTATTGCACAGATAGAGGGACATGGCTGGATATATGCCTGGGGAGCAGACATACTTGGGACCACCTACCATGATTTATACAGGGTAGTCTGTTTACAGGGGTAGTCCTTGAGCCACCCGACCCTGGTCATGAGCTGGGTTTATGAGCACTTTATCCCCTATGGCAGAGGTGTAGAGGTGACAGATCCCGGAGCTGTGAGGGCAGCTAGATGGACAGATATGTCGGTGCTCGAGCACCTCATCAGCCAGTTGCTTCTCTGACCACTGCTGACATGGAGGCCACACCATATCAGACTATGGCAGGTATATGGGGTGAGGAGGCTCTTACTTTGATCTCCTACTCCACTACAGGGTAGCTTATTGATAGAGTGGGGCGAGTGGAGATACACCCCTTTGGCCAAGTTCCTCAGTAGTTTGGCCTACCCTATATGGGCATGCTTCCCCCAGTAGTGCCAGTATACATATTAGTTCGAGAGGCCAGAGGGGGTCCTAGAGGCCGGGGTTGGACAGTGGTTACTCCTGGCATTCCTATTGTGGCTAGGAGGGTAGTACGTGCCAGAGGGAGAGCTGGTGTGCCTCAGGCACCCTTGCTTCAGATTTCCGCGGGCCCTGCCATAGTAGCGATGACCCCATTGACATAGACTCCAAGTCTAAGGAGTTTACAGGGGGAGAGACAGAGGAGGATAGCGATCCTGAGTGGCATGACACTTAGGATATTATGCAGGCAGCGAGGGCCGAGCAGAGTGCAGAGAGAGTTACTCTGGTCTCAGAGGAGCCACTCTCCTAGGGCCATGGCGGGGAGGATGAGTCCGTTGTAGGGTGCTACGTTGATCCGGTCACGGAAGAAACACCTAGTCAATGGTGGAATTCGTGGCAGGTGCTAACCCTAACGATCCATCCTAGAGGCTTGGTGATCCGAGTAAGTTACCATCCTTCCTTTTAATGTTTTTTTTTAGTTAGGATTTCCTTAGTTACTATCTCTCCTTTTGTTTACTCTTTGTGTTTTATCTCTTGTTTATTTCTAATTTGTCTTTGTTTCCTTTTTTTTGCAGAGACCGCCGATGAGTGGCAAGACTTGATTCGCAGGGTATGCACCGATACCCTGATGATCCCCATGGAGAGGACCCATGCAGAGCTGTCTGTGGATGTTGGGGAGCCCTCAGCAGCTAGTAGACACACTGACGTCTTTGCCCCAGTCTGGCATGTGGCCAGGATGGTATTGACTCTCCGCACGGAGCTAGCGGGGTATAGGATAGCTGAGCGCTTGATGAGGAGTCATTCTTGTGGCGAGATTGCGGCTGCCCCTCGGGATCCTGATCCCTCCGTGCACTCAGAGCGCCGGCGTAGCTGGAGTCCTAGGTGTGGGTGTGTGCCTTCAGAGGGTTCTTGTAGGGATTGAGAAGCCACTTGGCTCTCCTAGATTTTGTATGATATATTCTTTTGTATATCCCGGGCTCTTTGAGTGTTTTGACCATGCTTAGCGCATGATGGCATTGTACAGAAACTTTGATCATATATATATATATATATATATATATATATTCTTTTTGGATCAGACTTTTGGCATTTATGGCTTTGTTTCCTTTCCAGTTTCCTCATGTAAACTATGATGTTATGTATGTATGCTCCTTAGAATGTATGTAATGGAGAACAAATGATGCAAGTGTTTTATTTTCTTTTTGTATTTCATGATGCTGATATATGATAATGTAGATACAATGTGATTTTGAATCTTAGTTTCTGTAAGCAATTTTGGATACTTCATATTTGTTTTGGCAAAGTGGTGAAGATAAACTGATATGATGAGCAGATAAACCTACCCCTACTCCTAACTCCACGCAACTAGTAAGATGCGAGGGCTCATCACCGAGAGTTGGGAAGGGCGCAAGTTATGAAATGTGTTGAAATGATAGTGATGAAAGATAGACAAAGCTTTGGCAGAACCAAATTAGGATGCCACAAGCTTACTCCACTCGAGTGACTTCATAGTTTTGGATGCAACTTGCTTTGCGGTTTATCTAGACTTAGACCCGTAGATGGCCACATAGTAGACAAAATCTAGGTTTTTAGGATTTTAACTCTCTTGGAATTTTGAACATCTGATTCATTTGTTTTTGACTCAAGACTTCAAGATTTGAATTGTTTGTGTATGACCTTTTGCATTTGTTTGTCAAGAGGACCCCCTACACTTTGCCCCATGCTACTAGTAAGAAGCGTGGGTTTATCACCGTGGGAAAAGCATAGGTGAGTAAGGGCATTTCCATCCTTTCCCAACCCTACGTCACTAGTAAGAGATGCAAGCTCATCACCAAAGGTTGGTGGGGCAAGGAAATGTGTAAAATTAAAATTTTCTGTTTGATCAATATTTGACTTGTTTACTTGAGTAAAATGTCAGTATGTGCTTATTTCCAAAGAGATATACATATGGGATAGATGTGACACCATGAAGCTTCTAGAACAGACCATAGGCAAGACACCTATCCTAAGAAGAAACCAAAAGTGAGAATAAACCCGCAGATCTTGGCATGGTTACCGTTAAGACCTTGTCATATCTAGCTTTATTTGATGAAATGATTCCGAAATAGTTTGATGATATCATGGAAATGGAGAAGTATGATTAGAGTGTTTATGCCAATACAATCAGAAGTTTGTAATGAATTGCTTTAAGAATAAATTCCTTGATCACAAGATTTGTACGAAACATGTGGACAAAATGAACCTAACTATATGAAGATGCAATGTAAATGTAGCTATATATTATGCCGGTTGCTTACACGTAGAATCGTTTAAGGTGTAGGGAATTGACTGTTTCGCCAAATTCCTCACCTTCTAGAGTACATAAGAGGTATGCACCATTTCCATAGTCCTTCATGACTCGGTATGGGCCCAACCATTTGGGCCATAACTTCCTTCCTTCACCAGTCTTTTTGTTGATCCGGTTGTCTAGCCTTAGAACTAGATCACCTTCATATATGCCGTGTTTGTAGAATTTCTTGTTATCGCCGGCACATCCGGTCAAGCATAGACTTTGTGCCGCTTATTCAAAGCATCTAACCTAGCTTCATCTAGGATTTCTAGTTAGGAGAGATGTGCTTCTCTGTAAGCGTCTTCATCCAGTAATCCTTGTAATGAAATACAGAGATCGGGTATTTCAACCTCAAGTGGGAGAACTACCTCTACCCGAATACTAGTGAGAAAGGAGTTGCTCCCGTTCTGCTGTTCTTTTGAGGTTCGGTGGGCCCATAAGGCCGGATATAACTTCAAATTCCAATCTTGTTTGTTTTCTTCACGTTTTAAGGAGAATGGCTTTGGTGTTTTGTTTTCCACTTCACTGTCTTTGGCTTAAGGGTAATACAAGGAAGCCATATGATGGCTTATTTTAAATTTATTACATAGTTCGCAAACTTTGTCATTCTTAAAATAAGTTCCATTATACGAGATAATGACTTGCGGGATACCGTATCTGCAAATGATTTGGTTCAAAATGAACTTGGCAATTACTGTAACCCAGTACGGTAGTAAGAGGCATAGCCTCTACCCACTTGGTAAAATATTCGGTGGCTGTGATTATAAAATTATGGCCGTCTGTGGATGAGGGAGAGAATTTCCCTATCAAATCTAGGCCCCATGTGGAAAAGGGCCACGGAGTAGTGATCGGTTGTAGAGCTTGTGCTGGCATGTGAATCTCATGGGAGAATTCTTGACACTTATGACATCTGCGTACAAACTCTCTATTGCGTCGTGTTCTAGAGTGGGCCAGAAATAGCCCATTCGATGTATTTTACGAGCAGTGGCATGGCCACCGAAGTGGCCTCCACACATTCCACTATGAGATTCGTGGAGAATCTTCTTGGATTCTTCTATGTCGACGCATCTTAGAAGCATTCCATCGAACACTTTTCGAAAGAGTACTTACTCTATAACGACGTACTTTGATACGATAATGTGTAACCGCATTCTTTTTTGTGGAGTAGCACTTTCTGGATACGTATGGTCCATGATATAATTAATGATATCAGTGTACCAAGGACACTCGAAGATAGGAGGTTTGGTTTCAATGTAGTATACGCACTCATCTGGAAAATCCAGATCTACTAGATTACCTCCATCTAATGGGTTATCAGCTAACCAATCCATGATGATTTGTCCCTTAACAGACTTCTGATTTACAAATGTTAATTCGAATTCTCCCATTAAGGTTATAAAACGTCCAACCTTTTTAGACAAGGACCCTTGCATGAGGAAAGTTCGTAAATGGTCCATTTTTACCATGACCCTTGTTTCTTGATTTAGCATATAATGTCTTAAGCATTTAGTTGCAAAGACTATGGCAAGGCATTCTCGTTCTACCTATGTATAACATGTTTCGTAGTCGAGCAACGTTCGGGTAATGAAATAAATCGCATGTTCTCTCTTGTCATCATCCTCTTGGGCCAACATACAGGCCAGTGAGACATCAGGAGCTCGTGAATATAAAATTAACGGGTGGTCTAGCTTAGGTGGCATTAGCGTAGGTGGTGATAACAAGAAACGCTTAACTGCATTAAAAGCTTCATTGCAGCCTTCAGTCTAATCAATGCTATAATATTTCTTGAGTAGATTGTTGATTGGATGAATGGCGAAAATTAAGTTTGGGATGAATCTCTAGATTGCACCAAGTTTTCGAAGAAGAAAAACCTGATTCCAAATTCATCCGAAGGTGGGACCATTTTGAGGAGAGACCAAATTTTGGTTGGGTCAACATCTATCCCTCGTGACGATATGATGTAACCTAGGAGCTTCCCTCCTGTTACACCAAAGACACATTTTTCTAGATTTAGCGTGACTCTGTATTCTATCAGACGTGAAAGAATGATGTGAAGTACTTTCGGATGGTCACAATGCTTCTTGGCCTTAGCCAACAAGTCATCTATGTAGGATTCCATGATTTTATGAATTAGATCGTGAAATATATATGTCATAGCTCGCTGGTATGTAGCGCTAACGTTCTTGAGACCGAATGGAATAACAGCATAGCAATAGGTTCCCCAAGGAGTTATAAACGTGGTTTTAGCTTGGTCTTATTCAGATATTCTGATTTGATTGTATCCCAAGAATCTATCCATGAGAGACAAGAGTTCAAATCCATTGTTGCATCAACAATGACATCTATGGATGGTAATGGGAAGTCGTCCTTAGGACATGCTTTGTTAATCCCAAGAATCTATCCATGAGAGACAAAAGTTCAAATCCAGCTGTTGCATCAACAATGACATCTATGGATGGTAATGGGAAGTCGTCCTTAGGACATGCTTTGTTAATGTCTCATAAATCTATGTAAATGTGTATCTTCCCATTCTTTTTGAGAACGGGAACGATATTAGATACCCATTGAGAGTAATCGACTAGTTTGATGAATCCTACTTGGAGGAGTTTTATTACTTCCTCTTTCACCATGAGAGCTACCTTAGGTTTCATTGGTCTTGAATTTTGTTTGACTGGATTTGCATCAGATTTAGTGACGAGGTTGTGCACTACAATATGGGGTGCAACTCCTGTCATTTCCTTATAATTAAATGCAAAAGCCTTCTGATGTTCCTTGAGGATTCGAGTGTGTATTTTTACTTCTTCTGGGGTTAGCGAGGATCCTAGTTTTAAGATATTTAGTTCATCCTATGTTCCGATGTTAACATCAATTGTTTCTTCGATCAAAGAGGCGTTACCTTCTTCAAACTTAGGTGGGGCTGGAGGTAAATTCAAATTGTCCCCATTTTATATTGTGTATACGCTAGGTTCCATTTGCGAGGGAAGCTCCACCATGGGATTTCCAAAGTAGGAAGATGAATGTGGGATTAAGGACAAATCTATCACGTGATGGGAGAGACGTAATGCCGCATAGGTGTTTAAGAAATCAAGAGTGGTTGTATCACTATCAATGTGGTCTAGGATAGTAGATTTGTTTTCATTTCCGTTTAAAAGAGAATTTGTCATTGTTTTTATCAATGGTTCATCACGAAGGGATACCATGAAAACAGGTATCCTCTAACTTACTGTTTGGAGTACAACGTGATGCTAAAGTTGCTATTGAATCAGCGAGAAGATTTTTCTCTCGCGGGATTGCTTCAATTGATATGAAATCAAACTCCTTGCTTAAATATAATACAACTGTTTTGTAAAGCTGTAAATGCTCAGATTTTGTTTCATATATCTCAGAGACTTGGTTCACTACCAATTTTGAGTCTCCTAAGACTTTGACATTATCAACACCGATTCTTTTAGCTAAGATGAGGCCAAGGAGGAGGGCTTCGTACTCAGTACTGTTGTTTGTGCATTCGAAATTTAGTTTAAAGGAAAATGGTAGGACTTTTCCCTTGGGAGAAGTAAGGATTATACCTGCCCCAGCTCCATAATGACATCTAGCTCCATCAAAATGGAGAGTCCAATATTTAGCTGGGAGTAGAGATGTTGGGATATTTGTTGTGTTAACATCTTCTACCTCTACCATGCAGAGATCTACCGCTGGGAGAGAACCGACACCCAGGGAATATCCCACGCCTACAGAATCAAATGGTAGGAACATTGGTAGATCCTGTTCTAATAATTCAACAATTTTTGCAGTAGTTCCTAATGATATTGTTTCTATAGTGTTAGCCTCATCTTTTGGGGGCTGGGGTTGCCTCGGCTAGGCTCATAGTTTCAAAATATGTCGTAGGTACCAACTTTTCTTCTGGTTTTGTGTCGGTAGGTTTATTAAGTTGGTTTGTTGGGAGTTCAAACTCGAGTGCACGCTTGGTCTTTTCTTTAAGTCAGCTAGGTGTACATCGAATGGTTTTGGATCACCTTTGGCTATTAATATCTTTCCTAAGTATAAAACCTTACTTCTTGAAATAGCGTAGAAGGGATTGCCTTCATGTGGTATATCCATGGTCGGCAGAGGATCATATTATAGTTAGTTTCTTGATCTATAATATAAAACTTAGTCAGGATGGTCTTGGGTCCTAAGGTGACCGGTAATATTATAGTTCCAACCGAGGTGGCTTTAAGGCTATCATAGCCTCTTAGTGTGTTTCGAGTTGTGGAACAATTGGTTTCTCCATACCCTAGCTTTTGAAGAAAAGAGAAGGGGACTATGTTGACCGCTACCCCATCGTCTATCATTGCTCATTTCACGTAGTTATTATAAACCCATACTTGTAAGTGTAAGGCTAGATCACCTCGGCGTGCGATCTCAACATCTGTTGGCATTTTGTTTATTTCAAATATGAATTCGACATCCCTATCCGCCTGTCCTGGGGATGAACATCAAAGTCTATATGATTTACCTGTGTTTCAGGAGGTGGAGTGATGTTAACTAAATGACCTAAACCTAATGCTTCTAAAAGAGCAGCCCTGTGGGTAGGAGAGTTCTTTAGTAAGTCTAAAAATGAAATGTGCGAGAAGGTTTTTGTTAGGTCGTTAATTAAATCATAGGCACCCACAGGTTTTGCTACTACTTGTTGGAAGTTATCTGTCTCTGGTAGGTGGCTTGGACTTGGCTGAGAGAAATACTCTCGTGTCCTTGTTACAGCTTCGATGGGTAGTTCGGCGTCTAACTCTACTAAACCAACTATCTTAGGTCGTGGCTGACTTCCTAGTTGTGGCGCAACTAATGGATTTAGCGAAGTTGAAGCTTCATGATCATTGTTTCCTATAATTACACCCTTGTTTGTCCCAGTTAGATTTATCCTGTTATTATTGTGATTTGGGAGTGGTTCATTAAAGATCTTGAGGGGTGCATTTTGAGGGGAAACTACCCTGAAAAAGTACTTGATGCTGGTGACGTAGGATTTGCCAAGAACATATCCATGAAAAGTTGTCTTTGTTCATCTGGTAAGCATTGCATGAACTTATTGTAGTCACGGCACGTTCTAGTGTCATGGCCCCAAATTTTGTGGAAACCACAATATGAATTAGGATTGTAATTCCTAGTTTGTTGGTTTGGTGTGTATTGTGGCCCAAAATTTTGATCAAACCGTTGCCTATTAGGATTAAAATTTTGTGTTTGTTGTCTTTGGTTTGAATTCTAGTTTTGGTACCTAGTTGAATTTTGGCTTGGACCCTATGTGGGATTTTTCCATTGTTGTTGTTGTTGTTGTGGATGATTAAAATCCACTGTATTGATTGTCAGGGTAAAGTTGTTGTTTCGTTGGTTGTTTATTTGTGATGGAGTATTGACAACATTTACCTTCTTAGGCTGGTCGGTTACTCCATCTGTTGTCACCCCGTGATTTTTGTTAAGGATTTTAGGTCCTTGATTGACATTTGTGGTAGTAGGATAAGTTGTAGTGTTCTGGTTGGAGGTGATTAACCTCCCATTTGTTCCATATGTTTTGCGACCACTATCAATTATTGCTTGATCTATTCGGAGAGCGCTCTCAAGTACTTCATCGTAAGTCCTTAGTGGGAACTGGACTTATTCCTTCACTTCTCTGCTGAGAGAATGAAGGAATAAATCACATAGTTCCATTTGGTCCATATTTGGAGCACTCGTTTGAAGAATAAAGAACTTTACCCCATCTCTGGATGAAATGAGCAATGATTCATTATGTTCCTGCTTAATGTGTAAGAACTCCCTGATTCCTGTCCTTAATAATTTGTTCATGTCAAAGGCCTTGATGAATTCTGACACGAGTTGCTTGAACGAATGGATGGAAGCCTCAGGTATTCTATAATACCAATCGAGAGTGATGCCTTCCAAGGTTTTTGGGAATATTTTAGCAACAACCCCATCCCATGGGAGTAGTTCTCAAATGGCTGTAGCGTAAGCCTTGATATGTGCATTCGGATCTCCCTCACCTTTGTATTTGGGAAAGTTGGGAAGAGGTCTTGGAAGCATGATGCTTCGTATGGTGAAATCTAAGGGCTCTTTCAAATATTCTGAGTAGGTCCCTATCGCATAGGTTTCGACCATTGATGGTGCCTATTGAGGGAGCGGCGGTGGAATGGGTTGTTGACATGGCATAGCGTACATGTTAGTGGGGGCATAAGGAAACCCCTGCATTTGAGGAACCATGCTAGGAGAGAGGAGAACATATCCCCTTGTGGTGATTTGGAGTACATGTTTAAGTATGACGGGGTATTGTCCAGGAATGGATTGTTTTGTACTAGACCGGGAGGAACAGTGTTAGAGATGGTGGGTCTAGTTGGCGTTTGTTGTGAATACTGAGGAGGCATGCCTAACGTGCCTATTCCTGTGAGGAGGTCTACTTGGCTAGGATGGTGTGGGGGATTGGAACTTCCTGCTTGCATGAATTGAGAATTTTGACTTGCTTGGGCAAGTTCTAATCCCCTAACTTTTTCTACTAAAGTCGAAATGACTTCATATGGTGAAGTCACGATATTTTGCCTTGGTGGCATTTGTTGTATATTCTGATGTTGTATAGGTCTATGATACCCTGCTATGAACTGACCATTGTCTTGCCAAGTTTCTTCGAGGGTATTTCCTATATGCAGTGGTATAGAGGTATTTTCTTGAAAAGAGGCCTCGGGTTGTGTTTGTAAACTCCCTATAGGTGGGTACATACTCCGAGAGCATTGTTCATTCCTGGGATAACGTATTGACTATTCATCATCTAAAACCAGGTATGGGTCTGATTGTCTACTAATTTGTGGTCTAAGAAGCACCTGAGGAGATGAACCAGATTCTTCAGTGAACCTCATATTATTTGAGCTGAAGGCTCTGTTTGTTGTGTTTGAGCGAGCTGATCTAACTCCTCAGTTTGAAAAGATGAGTTATATCGATCCTTGGAGTTTGTGTTGACAACTGGTTAGTTGAGTAGTTGTCACCCCATACTGAGAGTGAGGGTGATGATTGTCTATTTTGTTGGGCGTAGTATGCCTCAAGGCCCAAGAGGGGTCTGCCATATGCATCGAATCCCGACATATTCGAGGGGTATATGAATACCCGCAGAATAATGGGAAGGAGCGAAGGTGATGGTAAAAGCTAATGAGGTAATAAAGATGAAAGAGTCATTTAGTTTGAAAGAACTAGTAGAAATATGACTCGAACCAGAAGGTAGAAAGTTTCACGTTGGGTTCACCAATTTTGTACGATGGAAAAGTGATAAGCAAGCATGGGAATCTACAAGTAACTCTTCCTCACACCCGACCTCCCGAGGTCGTGCCGAGATAGCCGGTGGGGATGGAATATGTGTGGGATACAGACAAACTAGTTAGGCAATCTAATGTCTTCTACACGCACTAGTGGAAATTGTGAATCTAAGGCAAAGAAGGCCCTCCTAACCTGAACTGGTGTGATAGATCGATCAACAAGGATGACTACTCGAAGGCTCCAATCAATATTGAGCTCTGGCGTGATTCATCTATAGGTTGTGGGATACGTGGAAAATGGCCTGGGATAGTTTCGTGTATGTCTCCAGACAGGGTCATAGAGTGGATGATGGATGTAGTTGTTTTATGGGCGGTTCTCTGGCCTAGTCCAAAATTCTTTAGCTTCGTTAGCCACTATATCTAACAAGGATAATTGTGTGATGATGATAGGTGGAAGTGGAGTAGATCTGAATACTAGTGTGCGTAGGCCAGTGTCTATGTCTGATTCACTTACGGATTCGTTGGGTTGCGGGATTTGTGGATCGCAACCGTAGACTCTTGGTTGTTGCAGTCCTGCTATGGTCATGTACGAATTCAGTCCCTGATCCCTAGTATCCAATAATCATATGCTTTCTCAGCCTCTATATTCAAAATTAATAGCTGTGTGATCTTCTCAGAGTACCTCACAGGCATTCTTGTAACTTGAATTCTTAGGCTAGTATCTATGTCTGTGAGAATGTCTCCTGTGTCTGGTTGTGGGACCAAAGGATCACAACCGAATGTTTTCTCTCTTTCAAGCCCTTCTACAGTCATGTGGATATTTACCTAGGGTAATCTGTAGTTTGGTTGATTCGACCAAAATATGTGCACTTGGTCGTCTTCTATGTTTAATCTGCTCAACTAGGAATTGATTTGTTGTAAGTCCG
Source organism: Taxus wallichiana var. yunnanensis (assembly GCA_018340775.1). Taxonomy (NCBI): domain Eukaryota; kingdom Viridiplantae; phylum Streptophyta; class Pinopsida; order Cupressales; family Taxaceae; genus Taxus; species Taxus wallichiana. The sequence goes on along the minus strand of CM031235.1, from coordinate 342,384,234 downwards.
TTGTAATTTGGAAGACTTGGATTCTAAGATTTTGGTCTATGTCAACTATTTTGTGAAGAGATTGGGTTGAGGCACGATTGGCTCAAATACGTATTCTCTGGGCTCCCTAGGTCCCGTGATTGTCATACAGAAGCAACAATATAGATTAACTACAGCAAAGTGAAATTTAACTACTTTGAATATATCTATAGCATATATGATTTCTCTATTTTTGTATTTTCTGATGAACTATTCGAATGAATCTAAAAGAGTAACTATTTAACATATCTAGAATTGATAGCTAAAATAACAATTTAAAACAAACAAAATAACCGAGTATAGTTATTTGTCTGTGCAATGTGTAGATCTACTCTAAACAATGAAATAACTGATCTAATCTATTTGCAAGACTCTCGATCCTACCTCAGAAGTGAGGAATGAATCATAGTCTCTCAGAAACTATCAATCCCCACAACTTCCCCGCAATATCGAAAGTGAAATTGACTGAAATAAAGTGATTAACTACTCTATTTGATATGTTTCTAATTTAGAACTTTGAAAGCTAGAACCTGGATTCTATAGAACAGTGGCGAATCCGATGGTGTGTGTGATCTTGTCCCCTCAGTGTGATCTCCTCATTCCTTCATGTTCACATGGATCCAGAAAAATAGAAGTAGATATTGGGACAAAGGCAGCTCAAGATACAGACTGAATACAATGCGAGTAGGAGAGGGATAGTGCAAGAGTACAGAGCTTGGCTTATGCAATTCCTAGCAGGATTTATTGCGAGTCATGCAACATGAAACGTCTAGAACCTAAAACTATCCTATTTGAAGAAAAAAACTTGCAACTTTAATGGCTTCCTATTGAAAACAAACTATTCTACTCTAATGGATTGGATGAAATATCAACAACACTTGCACAAGATGAATATGTGGCTTCCTAACAGCAAAACAATACTAACTAAGCATGCAATGAAAGAAACTAAGGACTCTAAACAAAATGAAAGACTAATCTATTGCAATGAGAAATTCAGAGGCAAATTTGAGGGGCCATTTTCTTGAGCACAAGCCAACTATTTATAGCATTTGCATTTACCCAAGGTAAAAACCAAATAGAACTCTTAAACTATAAACAATGGCAAAACACTATTCCAGGGAACCAAAATCATAAATGCAAGCTTATGGCAGTGAAAGAAAGCTGGTAAAACATTGAAATTACGTGAGTCATGTTAAAAGAGCTTTCTAGAAAACATGTAAAGGACCGCCTTGCGTTGAGCAGGCGGATCACAGATTGCCGATCTGTGTGGTGGCGTTTCACATGAAGAGAAAAAGGCTAAGAAAAGAGGGGAAAAGGAAAAAAAAAAGCACGCGGGGGCTAGGTAGGGCATGCAGGATGTTAACGCATACTTGGAGAGTTTTTCCAGATCCCGAATACCTTGCAAGGAGACCTGTATCATCATTGGGGCACGTGTTACATTGTTCGGTGGTGCAAGTACCACAATTTTGGTATGTACACCCACCTCCTTTATATGTGCAAAGAAGACTCGAAACTACCAAACACTAACATACATTCTCAAAAAGTAATAAATTACATTAAATTGAAATATTTTTGCATGTAAAATGATGAAAATGAAGCTTTTAAATGAAAACATAAAGAAAGCTTGGATTATTCCCACCAAGATCTAATTTTGATAGCACTTCGCCTCCTTTACATTTATAAATAAGACTCAAAACTAATAAACACACACGTAGATACGCTAAAAATAAATAAATTTCAACAAATTGAAAGCACATGCATGTAAAAATGGGAAAAATAATATTTTTAAACTAAAAATAAATGAATATGCATGAGACAATGGAGTGTCCCACCGGGAGTTCCATATTTATGCATGATAAACTAATCTAAGATAATTGAGAAGAACCTAACACCAAGTAGATTCATAAATTAGTTAATTAAATTCATACATCGAGATAAATCCATTAAAGGAAAATCTAAACTAATATGCATAAAATCATGAATAACCATTAAAATGCAAACCTATCCTTTGATTGTTTGGATGGGATTTAGATTGTAAATACTTCCTTTATGAGCTGAATGCAACTATGCACGATAAAAGGATTTCTCCAAGGAAGAGGAAGAGATCTCACCAATATGCCTTGATTTCTTTTTTTGGTTCTTCTGTTATTACTCTTACCCAAGTATAAACAAGAGATTTACTTGATTCAATAAGATTTCCAACATGAAATTCTCTTCTCAAGTGTAAATGTCTTACAAGGACATGGTGTAAGTTGAAACATGGTGTACTAGGTTCTTTATATAGCTTTCCATTTTTGGAGAAGCTTGCATCCTAGTGAATGTGGGATAAAGGTAAAGTAGAATTAGAAATGGATAAATATGATTAGAAGAGATTAATTAAATATTAACAACTCATGGGAGTTGGGGTGATTTAATTAATCAACTAGGATTAATTAATAGACCAAGTTAAGCTTATAGAAGCCATTTGGAGATGATTTAGAGGGAAATTAGTATAATTTGAAGGGTTTGAGAGGGGGATTTAACCAATAAGAAGGTTTATTGATTAAATAGGAGATTGAAAGGCTTAATTAATTAATAATGGTTAATTAATTAATTAAAAGAGGATTATAACTAACGAAATGACATTAATTGGCATCTAAGATGAAGTATGAGACTAGTTAATTAACGAAGTGTCATTAATTGACCAAGATGAAAGGGAATGTTAGCTAATTAGCAGGAAATAACTAATTATAATAAAATGACGAGAAAGAGGATAATTAGTGAAATTTTAGTATTAAAAATGCATAGTCAAATTTAGGTGTCTACACTCAACAAGCATAAAGGACATGCTCACACTAACATATTTATTTATGAGGATAAAATGAGGTTCTAACTTTCTTACTCATAGTTAGAATCTTTTTTAAGAATGTACATAATGTTTTGGTAGACTCTGGAGCTTTAGCTAATGTGACACCTATTGTAATTTGCAGAAAACTAGAATTGATACCTAGTGAATTAGATAGAAGAGTGGTTTAATTAGATAAATCCAAGGTATGAGTAGTAGGATAATTACTAAATGCATATATGCAACTAACATTTAAACCAAATATATTTATATACATACAATTTGTAGAAATACTAGAAGCTTATTGAATGTTTTTCAAGTAGAGAATCACTAAAGGGATATTTCTACTGAATTTTCTCACATGTAGTTGCCTTGGAGAGGTATCAATAATCAAAAGAGGGTGGATATGGAACTAAAAATGAAACAGAAGATCACTGAATATAATACTAAAAATGAGAGCATCAATTTAGCTACTATATATATAGGTTTGTACACTCTAACAACTAATAATCCTTAGGAATAAGCTTATCACCCCAAGAACAATTCAAGTGATGCATGGACATTAGAATTTTATGGCGAAATATCAAGACTCACATTAGGAGTTGGAGTCTCACTCATAAATCCAAAGGTAAACATCATCATGGTGTATATCATTTTGAGTTTCCTTGTACTAACAACATGGATGAATATGAAGCTCTGGTCTTAGGATTGTTATTTGGATAAATATGTGGTGTTAAAAATAAAATTATTTGGAGATTCTAAGTTGGTAATAAATCAAGTAAAGAGAAAATTTAAATGAAAATTGGCTTACCTTAGGAATTACAAGAATAGAGTTTGGGACTTAATCGAATCTTTAGACACTTTTATCATTTATTCCATTCCTAGAGAACAAAATAAAACTACATATCTACTTATTACTACAACCATAACAATACAACCATTTGAAGGGTATAATTGGGACGTGTTTTCAATATAAAAATTCCCATGACGATAAATTTTTAATAACATTATCAGTTTCAAGTTTACTCCAATCATCAACAAATCATGAATTTTATAAATAATTCCAATGTGTTTGATTCTCAAATAATTGACAAGAAGAAAAAAATGAAGAGTTTGGAGGAGTAAAATAATATCACAATATATGGGATGATGATGGAGTATTGAAATTTAAAAACAAAAATATTCCTATAGGGATGATGTCATTGAAAATATTATTTGATCTAGATATTCTCCTTGATAGGAACAAAACACAAAGATTTGAAGCTCAAGAAACTTTCATCCTTACTTAGAGTACAATAGGTAATCAAAAATGTCATTATTGGAAAATTTTGTACTATTGAGGACAAAGAAAAGAAAAATCACTACTTAATGGGTATAAAAATGTCATATATTCATTTTATGAAGATTTAAAAGTTTTTGATCCTAACATCATGACTCATATAATTAATCTGAAAGAAAATTATAAACCTTTCATGCAAAGACAAAGACCATCAATCCCATCCTTGAGACCAAAATTTATAGAGAATTTTAGAAGCTACTCTCTACCCACATTATCTTTCCTATAAGACATTCTAGTTGGGTAGAAAATATTTTTCCTTTTAGGAATATAAATAGAGAAATTAGGATGTGTGTAGACTTTAGAAATTTAAATAAAGCCTCTGTCAAAGAAACTTATCCCAATTACTTATCTATATGAGGTCCTTACAATTATTAGTTGTTCTGAAATGGTGTCCTTTTGGATGGGTTTTTAGGCAACAATCAAGTCCTAATAGATGAATGGGATAGATTAAAAACCACCTTCACTCTAAAATTGGGTACTTTTGTTTATAGTAGGTCGCCTTTTGGTCCGATCCATGTCAAAGCTACATTTCAAGGATCTATGGATTAAGATTTCCAAGGTCTTATTGGTACATGAACCATTATGGCTTTGGATGATATAAATATGTTTTTAAGAATAGATCTCAACATCCACATCATTTGGAAAGAGTTTGCACAGTGTGAGTGTTTGGTATATATTTCAATCCAAACAAGATTATATTTGATATTAATATATTTAAGTTGGTGGGTCATATCATCACCAAGGAAGGTATTACAATTGATTCTAATAGAGCTCAAATGATTCCAAAAATTTCTTTTACTAAATAGTAATAAAGCACTGAAATCATTCTTTATAAAGATTAATTTTGTAAGGAAATTCATATATAGATTTTTGATATTGTTAAATGTTTGAATGCTATGTTAAAATAGGATGAAAAGGTTGAATGAAAATCCTTAAGACAAAGCTACATTTCAAAAAATAAATATTTTCATCATGCATGCTCCTATTCTTACGAATCTTTATTTCAATCAATATTTTTACATTTATTATTTTACATCAAATCATTATATTGTAGAAGTGTTAACAAAAAGAAGAGGTTATAGAGAGCATTATTTTTATTTCATGAGCATAAATTTGATGGTGATAAGTTGAATCACCTAGTTTTGGATAAACAAGCTTACGATTTTATCAAAGTAGTAAAGAAGTTTAGAAATTATATCTTTAGAAACAAGGTCCATGTAATGGTACTTAATCTAGTAGTCAAGTAAATGGTTATGGAAAATGAATTAGGAGAAAAAAGATACAAATGGATGTTGAAGTTGTAAGAATTTGATTTGGTGATTGAATCAACCAAGATATTCAAAGGACATGGGTTGGTTAAAATTATTGCTCAAATAGATCCACAAATTACTAATTTCCAAGTTGATTAGTCCACACTCACTCAAGATACATAGTAGAATCAAATCATCCATTTTTTGTTGTATGGTTATTTCCCTACTGAATTAAACAAAGTACAAAAAGAGATTTAAATCTCAAGGAAATGTATCACATGCTAAAAAGGAGTTATTTATTGGAGGAATCACCATGGAATCTATCTCATATGTGCATTTAGAGAAGAAGAAAGGAATATTATATATCCAATTTTCATTGAAAGTTATAAAGTAGCCATTCTTCAAGAGATTCTAATGATCACAACATAATCAGGGTAGAATATTTACCCAAAATATTCAAGGATACCCACAATAATGTAATAACATGCCATAAATGCCAAGTTTTTTCCAAAAGATAAAAAAACCATAATATCTCTACAACCAACCATCAAGGAAGAACCTTTTCTTAGTTGGGGACTAGATTTCATTTGGGTCATCAATCTAAATTATTTAATGAACTAAAAGTTTTTCCTAAGGGATATTAATTATTGCAAATGATGGTAAGAAGAAATAATTCATCAAGTTCCTTGAGAACAATATCATCATGAGGTTTGGTTTCCCATTCTCTCTTATGTGTGAAAATGAATTAGCCTTTCAAGTATTCTTAATTTATTGAGTGGGATTATGATCATCATACCACATTGAAGTTTTCTTCAAACTATTACCGAAAAGGTAATAGGTTAGTAGAGTCTATTTTTAAATATTTCATCAATAAAGTCATTAGAAATTATAAGGTTATGGCATTATCTCATTACATATGCACTACGGGTAGAAAACGTGATTCAAATCAGCTTTAACAATATCACCATATTTACATGTTTATGGATAAGAGCATGTATTTCCAATCACATTATAGTTAGCAATGTACTAGTTCTTGTGTGATTATATAGATGGAGGTGAAAAAGCCAAAATATATTTTTTAGACTTAATAAAATTATAGGATGCCAAGCAAGAACACTTGACAACTTCAGTAAACATCAAAAATTGTTAAACGTTGGTTTTAAAAGAGAAAAAATGAAATCTTTCAAAATTAGATATTTAGTATTATTGTGAGACAAGGAACATGAAAAGAAAGGAAATCATTCAACGTTTGTTACTTTTTGGATTGGTCCTTATCAAATTATATAACCATTGGGGACAAATTCCTTTATACGTAAGGATTTACTAGGGAATGATTTATCTTTTCCAATCAATGGTCAATACTTGAAGCACTCCTTCATGGTTGCACCATCATCCACCCCCTCTGAATGTTTAGGTAAGTATATAGAGTAATAATAGGACTAGAATTTCACAGATTGATTTTTATGATTTCTTAGATTAATTTTCATGCTTTTCGATATTAGTTTTCACATTTTCTTATATTAGTTCCTATTTTCAATAATGGAGAATATATTGCGAGTTGTAATTCCCATACCAATTATCATTGATAAAAACAATCCAAAAGGAGTCCCATGAATATAAATAAGAACTTGAAGGTTACTTTGTGTTTCTTAGATTTTGAAATAACTAGGAGAAATGTTACTAATGATTAACATTCAAAATTGTTGTTATAATTGTTTCGATTTTACCAAAGTTACAATACCATAAAGAGTCACAAAAGACATTCTTCATTTAAAACACTTCTACAAAGTGGAAGAAAGAGTAGTCTTTACTTGCTTAGAATTATATCAACATTATTTTAAGGGTCCAAATTGATTCCAAAGTAATCAACCTATTTTAAAATAAAACTAAAGAGAACATGAGTTGAAAATTAAGAAAATAAAAAATAGTGAAGATTCTCTTGAAAATAAAGGAGTTTTTTTTTCAAAAGTATCCCAAAAGGGGCGATTCAAGCAATCTCCATTAGGGCTATAGATGTTTGGCTAGTTATGGAGAAAGGATTTGAGTAGAACCAAAGGTTTATTTGTAGCAAAAGTAAATGACTTGTTAGAATGAGAGAAATTCTTAAAAACACTTATATAATGGAGTTAAATTGCCTAATAAGTTCTTGATTAATTCAATGTAAAGTTTTAAAGAAGGATGGATTGATCCATATGAACAGATATACTAAATCTTGGAATTATTTTATATTATTATGTTATAAAGTGATATAAAAATGAATTTTTAGTCTTATTTCTAAGAAAAACATTCTTCCTTGTTATAACACATTCCTCAAGAACTAGAGAAACCTAAGATTATAAATAATAAATACTTTTAGAGTGTTTTACCTATAGTTTATTCCATTTTTGTAGCTAACACTCCTCATTTTATAAATAAAATGGAGCCTCCTTTTTATGAGTGTAAGACAGAGTGTCAACTTCCAAATGAACTTTGGAAGTAATTAATCTTCTTTTAAAAATAAACCATAAGATATTAGAGTATGTTAACACAAAGTCAAATCTTTACTTTCTTAAGATCTATATATTTTCAAAGTTGTGATGGATTGTGGTTAAAAGTAATTTCAAAAATTAAATTCTTGCTCCGCTATTCATATTTTATTTTCAAAATAAGATTTTCATATGTATGCTAGAGTGTTGATTATGTGTAGACCAAATTAGAAGAGAAGATAGGAATTTCTTCTCTTTCAATGAAGATCAATTCATTACATTTAGTAAATGTTCAAGTTATTTGGATTTTCATTACTTTAAATCCATCAAATGTAATGCTATAAAGAGACTATATGAAAGGTTTAAATTTCATTGGTTGCCTCTATGTGTAACACATCCGCATTATGGCCTTTGAAAAACTATAGAAATAAAATCTAAAGGATTAAAGTTTCAAAAGATTGCATGATACTAATGATTGTGAATTGTCTATAGTTGGCACTTTGTAAAACCAATTCTACAAAAATCCATGTTTAAAAGTTTATAGATGTACAAAGTACATGTGATTTCCATGTGTCATCAATCAATAATCTATGGAATGGGAAGCTTAGTATAAACAAATCTATGTTATTCAAGATAGTGCAAGATAGAACACATGTCAAAGAAGAATTATAAAAGAGTTCATAAGTATCTAGGTTGATCATAATCTTGATGGTTTCCACTTTTTAATGATCCATATAATAAACATATAGTGTGAGTGCAATGATATGCCAATATGAGGAAGCGTCAATTCTCACCAGGTGTCCATCATCAACACTCTACATAATAAAGAGATATTTAAAGCCATAGGGTGTAAATCCATTTGGGAATTGGTGACACTTATTATTGCCAAGTGTCCATAATTTTCGATAATTGGAAATTTCATGACAGAACATAGAGCTAAAGTATTTAATCGAGTTAAATCCCCATATTCAAATTCCACTATTCTTACAATTTGATTAATGTGATCACCCACATGAACCAAAAATAAAAGAGAAAATATTGAAAAGAGTCAAATTTAACTTAAAACAACTCAAAAATATGCCTTTTACTATAAGTATGGGTATAAATGGATACATATTCTTTCTCAATAAAGTTGCAAAGAGTTGTTAAAGCTATTGGATTTTCATATAGATGAATACACATACAAAAAAAAAGAACCAAGCATAAATAGTCATGACACAAAATAAATATGATTCTACTTTAGGTGTAGGGAAAATTTTAGAGACACTTAATTTAAAGGATTTTCAGCTCGAATAAATAACTATAGTGATATGTTTTGGGAAATTAATGATTGTGACACAATATATAAAGGTAAGGAGGTCTCATAAGAAGATAAAATTTCTTATGAATAAATTTAGTTGATCAAATATTACAAGCTTCATAAAATTTCTATAAAATTATAGGTTTTCCCATGTGGAGACCTCTTTGGATATGTTTGTCCACATGCACTCTCCATAATGGGTAAATTGTCTCTAACACCACAAAAGAAGTCATCACCTTAGAAAATGGTGAAACTTTCAATAAGTATGTATAAAATGGACCTTCCTAGTCTTTCTTACAATTATAATATTTCTAAAGAGAGTATGGAAGAGAGGATTGTGTTTCAATATTTTAAATATTAGGAATTAGATCCCACAAGAGTCAAACATATGCATTTGAAATATTTGAATGATGTATGGACATTTCACTTTGATGGTGTAAGATCAAGATAAGGATAAGAAGTTTGAGTCTCACTCACATATGTAAAAGTAAACATCCTCATATTGCATATAATTTTGAGTTTCCTTGTACTAACAACATGGCTCAATAGGAATCACTAGTCTTATGATTTTTTCTTGGCTTGAAACATGGTGCTAAAAATTTGATTGTTTAGAGATTCTCGAGTTGGTTGTTAATCAAGTAAAGAGAAAAATTTAGTGAAAACTACCTTACCTTAATAAGTAAAAGGATATAGTTTGATACTTTATTAAATATTGAGATGATTTTAACATCTCTTAGTTGAATATTTAGATGATTTTAATAAATCTTCCATTCCTAGATAAAAATATATATAGACACCCTCTTGCTACTACAACTATCACGTTAATTCAATTTGAAGGGTCAAAATGGAATAGGTTTTCAATAGAAATTGTACCATGCCCATCAATTCCTGATAACATTTATAATTTTCAAGTTTTCTCTAATGATCAACAAATCATGAATTTTCTAACTAATTCAAATGTGTTTGATTCTCGAGATAATTGATGAGAAAAATAGAATCAACAAGTTTGGAGAAGTAAAACAAGATCATTAGACATGGGATAATGATAGAGTATTAAAAGTGAAAGATCAAAATATTAAAAAGGGATGGTGTCATTAGATAGATTATTTGATCTATATATTCCCCCTGAAAACCACAAAAGAGGTTTGAATCTTAAGAAACTATTAGCCTTAACTTAGGGATAGTAAGTAATCCACAAAATTTCATTATTGAAAACTTTTGTACTATCGAGGATAAAGAACAATTGAAATCACTATCTGACCAAGTATAACTATGAATATGTCATAGCTTGGTCTTATGATGATTTGAAATTTTATTTTTCCCAATTTGACAACTCACATAATTCCCCTCAAAGAAAATTGTAAACCTTTTAGACAAAGAAAGAGACTATTCAATCCCATCCTTGAGCACATAATTTATAGAAAAATTTAGAATATACTCTTTCCCCACATTATACTTCCTGTAATACATTCTAATTAGGTAGAAAAATAATGTTCTAGTCGAAAAAGAAAGGAGAAATCAAGTTGTGTGCAAACTTTATAAATTTGAACAAATCCTTAGCTAAAGAAACTTATCCCCTCCCTTTTCTAAATGAGGTCCTAAAATTGTTAGTGGTTATAAAATGATGTACTTTTGTGATGTATTTTTAGGGTATAATAAATTCCTAGTAGATTAAAAGGGATATATATATATAAATACCTTCTCCACAAAATGGGGTACATTTTCTTATAGTGGGATGCCTTTTGGTCTAATAAATGCTAGAACTACATTTCAAAGAGACGTGGATGAGGATTTCCATGGTATTATTGGAAAATGCATGATTATTTATATGGATGATCTAACTATGTTCTATAATAATAGGTATAAACATCCACATTACTTGGAAGAGTTTTGCATAGGTGTAGACAATTTACTATTTCTTTCAATCTAAATAAGAATATATTTTCTATTAGTAAAGATAATTTTTGGGTCATATCATCACTAAGTAATGTATTACAATTGATTATAACATATATAAAGTGATTTACAATTTTTTTTTATTGATGGCATATTGTTTTGAAGGGACTATACCTGTTTACAAAGAAGGCCAAAAATCCAAATATAGGAATTAAAGTATCGAAAAAAGGATCAGCATCCGAATAGGCATTTGAAATCAACCGTAACCAAAAAGTTACATCGGGAGCAAAAAGAACAAGCGCTGCAACCATGCAAAGCCTTTAAAACAACAAAAAAACAACAAAAATGATGGAAAAGATCGGTGCCTGCAGCAAAAAACAACCTTACTTCTTAGCTGCTCTGGTGATTTTAGATTTTATTACTTTATAATATTACTTTACCAAATAGTAATAAATAAATTAAATCATCCATTAGAAAGATTAATATTGTTATAAAATTTATCTATGGTTTTCCTACAATTGTCAAATATTTGAATGCTATGCTAAAACATGATGCCAAGGTTGAATGGAATTCTCAAGTAAAAGATAAATTTCAAAAAATAAATACTACCATCATATAAGATCCTATAATGGTAAGGATTTATTTTAATCAAGGCTTTCACATATATTATTTTGCATTATATCACACAATTGTAGTAGTTTTAACACAAAGAAGAGGTTCTAGAGAACATTCTATTGATTTCATGAAAAAAACATTTTAGGATGCTACATTGAATTACTCAAAGTGTTATATAAACATGCTTACACTCTTCAAACTAGTAAATAATTTTAGACATTATACCTTGAGAAAAAAGGTTCATATAATGGTACCTAATCCAATAGCCAAGCAAATGCTTAGGAAGATGGAATTAGGATAAAGAAGAGGAAAGTGGATGTGTAAGATGAAAGAATTTGATTTGGTGATTGAATCATCCATGATATTTAGAGGACATAGGTTGGTTTAAAATATTACTTAAATAGATCCAAGGATTACTTATTTCTAAGTGGATCAATCCACACTCACTCAATATACATGGTATGATCACATTGTTCATTTGTTTTGGATAGTTATTTATCTTATTAATTTAACAAAGTACAAAGAAAATATTTAAATCTTGAGGAAATATAGTGCATGCTAAAAATGAGTTCTCGATTACCACATAATCTATCTTAGATGTGTATCTAGAGAAGAAGCAAATCAAATTATGTCCAATTTCCATGCAAATTTAGGAATTAACCATTCTTCAGAGATGTTATTACTCACAACATACTCAAATAAAGATATTATTGGCCCACCATCTTAAAGGGTTCCCATAATCTTGTAAGAGCATGCCATCAATTCAAATTTTTTTCCAAAAGAGAATAAATGCAACAATGCCCCTACAACTAGTCATTGAAGTCAAATCCTTTACTTAGTGGGGACTAGATTTCATAGGGGTCATCAATCTAAATTTTATAGATAACTAAATTTTTTTCCTAACAAATAATTATTATTATACTAGACTGGTATAATATGTGGCCACTAATAATAATACAACAAAATAATTCATAAATTTCCTTGAGAATAATATCATCACGAGGTTTGGTTGCCCATTATCTTTTATGTTGACAATGAATGAACCTTTTATTCATGTTGAATTTATTGAGCGGGTTTATGATCATCATATCACATTGAAGTGTTCTTCAAACTACTACCCCGAAGGCAATGGGTTGAGAAATTCTATATAAAAAAATATTATATATGTCATTAAGAATATGACCTTAGATAAACCAGGTCACTATATTCTCTCCTTAAGTACTTACTATCAATATACAAAAGTAGGGTTAATTCAGCTCTAAAAACATCACTATAATTATTAGTTTATGGAAAATATCATGTATTTACCATCAAGTTATAGTCACTAATACACTAGTTCTTGTGTGATTATATAGATGGAGGTGACAGAGTCATAAGAAAATTTTTAAAATTAATAAAATTATAGGATTCAGAAGAAGAGCACTAGAAAACTTTAGTAAACATTAAAAAATGTTAAATTATGGTTTTAAAAAGAAAAAAAGTGAAATCCTTTAGAAATGGATATTTAGTCTTTTTGTGGGACACAACACATGAAAATAAAGGAAATCATTCTAAGTTTGATCCTTTATGGATTTTTCCTTATCAAATTGAAAAACCATGAGGGAAAATTTCCCACAGACTTAAGGATTTATAGGGGAATTATCTACCTTTCTAAATCAATTGCCAATACTTGAAGCACTACTTCATGGCTGCACCATCATCCACCCCCTCTAAATGATCATGTAAGTATGCAGAGTAGAAGTAGGACTAGAATTTCATATTGATTTTCATGCTTTCCTTTATTAATTTTCATGATTCCATATATTATCTTTTATGCTCTCTTATATAAGTTCCTATTTTCATTAATGGAAAAAATATTGTGAGTTATGTTTCCCATACCAATTGCTATTGATAAAAATTCAAAGGGGATCCCTCAAAGGGTGAATACAAATAATAAATCCAAGGTTTTTGTGTATCTTGGATTTTGAAATAAGTTGGGGAAATGTTACTCATGATTAAAATTCAAAAATATTACCATGATTGTGACTAACTTTACCAAATTTATTATACCTAAAGAGTCATAAAACAGTTTCTTAAATTTAAACACTTCTACAAAATGGATGAAAGATTAATCTTGAATTATATCTTATAGAAACATTATTATTTGGGTCCTAAATAGTTCATAACCCTCACTATGTTTTCAAATAGAAATAAAGAGAACATGAGTGTAAAGTTAAAAGAAGTAGAAAAAACTAGTGAAGCATTTCTTAATAAGTAAACAAGGAAAATCTATCAAAACTATCCCAAAAGAGGAGATTCAAGAAACCTCCATTAAGGGTATGGACATTTGGTTGGAAATGAAGTAAGGATTTGAGTGGACCTAAAGTTATATCTATTGGGAAAATAATCACTTGGTTGGTAGTAGAGAATTTCTTAAAAACCATTATATAATGGATTTACATGGTCTCATAAGTTCTTGATTAATTAAATTTAATTTTTTAACGAATAATGGACTAATATACATGAACAAACATGTTGAACCTTGGAAATATGTTATCTTAGTATGTAATAAAATGATATTAGAAGTGATTTTTAATCTTATTCATAAACAAAATATGATTCCTTGTTATAAAAATTTCCTTGAGAACTAGAGAAACCTAATATTATAAATCCTAAACACTTTTAAAGTGTTTTCCCCATTTTTGTAGTTGACAATCCCCATTTTAGAAATAAAATGGAACCCCCTTTTTTATGAGTTGTAAGGTCGAGTCTTAACTTCTAACTAAAATTTGGAAGTAATTAATACTCTCTTCAAAATAAACCATAAGATAATACACTATGCTAACAAGAATACAAAGCTTTACTTGCTTGGAATATGAATACATTAAAAGTTGTGATGGTTTATGATTTAAACTACTTTCAAATAATTCAAAGTTTTCTTCACAATTCATTACTTTATTTGTAAAATAACCTTTTCATGGGTATGTTGGAGTGTTTATTATGTGCAAATAAAATTAGAAGAGAAAACAAGGAGATTTATTCTCTCTTTCAATTAATATTCACTTCATAATGTTTAATAGACATTCAAGTTCCTTAGATTTTCATTACTTTGAGGCCATTCAATTTAATCCTAGAAAGAGACTTTGTGAAATTGCACTAATTGCCTCCATGTGTAACACATTAACATTATGATATTTGATAGACTATGTAAATAAAAGCTAAAGGTTTTAAGTTTCAAAATAGTTGATGTAGCCTACAATTTACGGATAACTCCTAGACACATTGGCACATCACTCAACCTAGACTGAGTGCTCACCCAAAGTGCACAAAGGTACCAGGTCCCTCTTTAGGGTTGTTGTAGCAGGATGTTAGTGTGATGAAGGAAGAAACATATAGATTCATAACTAATTTATCATTCTCCAATGTATGCTACTTTTAGATCTATGAAAGAACAAGATTTAAACAATAATCATAACTAAATCAATAACATGCACTACTCAATTACACACACAGAATGAAACTTAGACTCAACCAATATCTTCCATCTATTAACAAACACAAAATCTCCTTACAATAAATTCAAATGATACCAATGCGCGTATGGATCTGATACAGAATTCAGTCATATGTGTATATCTCTATATCTTCATACATCCATCACACTCATATCTATTACCACTATGTACCTCACATTATATATATAGGGTGGGGACTTGCCCTTCATGACTTATATGTTCCAGAAATAGGCGCATGCTATTAATAGCCACATGTCATTCACAGGCATAGCCACACATGCAAGTGTGCTATCTATAGGCCTCTTACAATTAACTGAAGTGTCAATCCTATTCTTATCTCTTCTCCATGCAAAATGATTTGATCCGATCCTCCAAAGATAGACAATGCATGACACACATGTCTCTGCATCGTTGGTGTGTTCCACATGCCATTTTATAAAAATAGGTTGTCATGCTCAAAATTGGCCAAGTCTGAATGTTGAATTTGCCTTCGTGCGTGGATCCTTCCTATCCTTTTACACCCTTAATCCTGGCCTTTTCTCCTACACGGACTCCTTGTGTGTTCTATAACAAGTATTCTCTTATCAACATTACCCCACACTAATCTCATTGTCCTCCCAAAAATGGGTATTCCTCCAAAAATTGAAGTAAAGAATAAAATAATGGAAATAATAAGAATGAAAGAATGTAGACAAATAAATAATTTTTATGAGACAAAATCCTCTGTATCACTTTGCAGTATCAATTTTGGATACTCCTCCTTTATTTCGGCCTCCAAAACCTGCCATTCAGTGAGTTCTTGTTCTACTTTTTCTAGGATGTCCATAGTAATGGATTCCAACTCATCCCTCACAATCTCTCCCTTTTCATTCTATAGAACCAACACAACATTGGAAATTGATGTCATTCTTCCTTCTAAAAGATCCATCTTCCATGCAATTAGCTTCCCAAGCTCTTCCAAAAGTCTTGTGTGGCTCTTGTGCTGCTGCTAGTGCCTCGTGCTTCTACTTAACCATTGAAAATATTTCTACACGGCCCAATGTCTCATCCTTCATTTCTTTCTAGACCTCATTGTTTTCTTCTAGGGTCCTTATGCTGATAAGCACCTCTAGAGCTATCTGAGATATTTAAATCCTGGTCTGATTTCTTTAATACTTCTTGTAACGCTTGCAACAACCCTTCATAAGATGTAATATTTTGCATCACTGATGCTTTCTCTCATTCTGCATCTTGCTTTGACTTTCTTGGCACTGTCATGTGCAGAGGTTCATCTTCAAGTACTAAGTACACCAAATTTCGTACATAGTGTATCATTGAAGGAAACGCCTATGGTACCTTGACCTCCAAGCAAGGCCTTGCTTTGATGAAATTGTCCTCAATCTCCTCTGTGATGCTGATAAATACTTCATTCTTCTTCTTCCGTGTGAAGTCCCCTCTATCTTGTGTTATACACGCTATCTCCACATCCTTTGTCTTCAGCTCCTGCACATGCTCTGATTGTTACAACTTTGTCCATGTTTCTTCTATCCACTTCAACATAAACCTTCACTAATGTGTTGCTTACCTGCTCATTTGACATGATAGTAGGCTTTACTGTTATGTGTCTAGCTTGGGGTGCCTTCTTCAGCTGTCTCAAAATGCATGAATCTTCGCATACATCAAAGTTAGGCTCATCCATGTGGGTGTGCATTGACCATGATAATTTCTTTCAAGTGTGCACAATCACCATATCCTCATCCATTAGCTCCTAGACGAATAAATACTTATGTGCTATCGTGCTCTAGAAGTGGACACATATAATTTTTCCTACATCTTCTACATACCCCATGGCTGGTGGAATGTGCTCCCCACTTGTTCTTCTAGACCGTTGCTTCTTAAGGACTTTAGCTTCCAAATTTGGCACTTGTGTCTCCATGTCCTAAACATTCTCGAAAGCTATTTCCTGTGGTCTCTTCTCATCCTCTTAACTTCCCTTTGATTCCTCACCATGTTCTTTCATGTTCTCTGGAAGTGTAGGAGAATTAGGTGCACTTTCCTCTGACTCTTTTCCTCCTCATCTAACTTCAATTTCCTCCTTCTTTGCATGGTTTCCTCCTTTTGTGGAGAGATTCTAGGTGATCTGTGCATCGTGGTTGGAGTAGCACCTTAGGCCCTTATTCTCCTAAACACCATTTTAAATCTATGCTCCCCTTGGACTACATTCAAGTCCTCATCATCCTCCTCTAGTGGCTGAGGTGGTGTAATGGCACACTCAGCTTCACCCTTATTTGTAGGATGTTTCCTACCTCTATGCTCCAAACCACCACTATCTTCACGATCCTCCTCCTCATCCTCCACTTCAATTGGATATGTGGGCTTAGGCACTAGGATGTTCTCCATTGTATGCTTTCCCTTTGGTGGTGCTGGAAGAGCCAACCCACCTTCCACATAATTTTTATTCGCCATCTTTGGCTTCAGTTAAAATACACCAATGCTTTCCCTACATCTCTACTACAGCTAGACTTATTGGCTTAGTATTCAATACCTTTGAAATGATCCTCTCGGTGAAGGAACTTCTTCCAAGATACACATACTTCTTTCTCAATGTGTGGTAGTCACAATCTACCTTATCTGCATTGAATACCAGTCAGCGCATGTCTATAAATCTATGAACAAATGCTTGGAAATACCTTACAGTGAATACATAAGGCAATTTACACCAAGGGCTCCATACTCCATCTTTCATTGGGAAGTGTGTAATAAAAAATGTTGATATATAGCAAACTAGACTTGTGTCCCTAGTATTGATGGTAGGTCCTTTGGGATGTGTCACACTTCTCTAAATGCTACGTGGAGCCTATCATACCATTTCTCCACCCTTTGCTTTATGTCATCTGTCATGGCCCCTTTACATAGATACTTACTAAACCTTTCAACTGGTGACTTATTCTCCATGGGGTATTCCCATACTTTTCCTTCAGCCTATTTGGTACTCCAATTTCCATGAATACTAGTGATAGTAGAACAACCCCAAAGCTGATCTTCCCTCCTATGCACGCTTCCTTGACTATTTTTTCTACAATATAGCCTGCAATATTGTAGATTGCTCCTTCTGACATCTTACGCGCAACATGTAACCACATAGTATTTACCTATGACCACCGCTTCGATCATTCAAATTTTTAACAAGGTGTGTTGTTATTTGCAAAATCGAGATAGTTCTTCAATTTATCTATATTCATACCACACAAACCCTTTGTGTATCCCAACTCCTGTCTGGTCTTCAAGATCATGACTTTATCTATGAGATCATTCTTTATGTCCTCTCTGTGGCCTTCAAACATGTAACTGATGAGATAAGTGCAGATGAGATTCTAACTCTACATCCTCCAAAGTAGAAGAAGTCCTCGTGCACTCTTCTCATGAGCCATTGATACAAGGGCTCATACTTCCCAAAATATGGGAGCTCATATAATTGGTAGACCCTAATTCTCTTTGAAAGCTTCTCGCCTACATCATCAAAAATTGGCATGTCATCCGCCGTACACTTGTTCGTCCTAGTAGTGACAAAGGAATTGAGCTCCTTCTTGTTCTCTCGAGGTCTTGTGATTGTATTCACTCACTTTTATTTTTCTCGATGGGTGAATCCACTCTTGGCCAATGATGACTCCTTCTCGGATATTGATTTCTAAAAATGGCTTTTAGATGCCATCTCTTCTTCCTCGACGACCACCTTCTTTCCTTTTGCTACTACTACAACTACCTTCTTGGGTGCCATTTTTACCTTGCAATTGTCTCCTCTATAACTTTGTAACTTACAAATCAAACCCTAGCTCGATTCAATCATACCCTAGGTGGAAACTTCATGCCCTAACTCCTCTTTTCCTCCTTGCTTCGCTCAAACCCTTCACCACCGGGGATGGAAGATTATTTTCACATAGATCTGTTTATAATGCTTGGTTTCACACCCTTCGTACCTTAACCTGATCACTCAGCTCTTCGCACTTGGATTTTTCCTCAAATTATCTTAGTCACAATGGTAAAAATGAATCTGCATCCCATCCTTATATAATTTTTTCATGGGTTTTCAAATTTTGATGCATTTATTACTCCTTCATCTACCAAGTATCCTCTCATTTACTAACCAAATTCATTTGTTCTATGTGGTACATCTTCAAACCCCAACTATAACCTTCTAGCATGCCTTCCTACCCTTTGGTCACAAAATTCTCTTCAAGCATGCACCATTGCACTCGAGTACCTCGTCACCATACCTTCCTAGTAGTTATCATGGCCTCCGCTTACATCATGTTATGATTTCCTTTCATTCATCTCCATCCTTGGTCACTTATGAGAAGAAATCTTCTTTTGACTTAAAGTGCACCCATAACAGCTTATTCCTTTCACCTTTAAATCCCATGGTCTTTTACTTGGATAACTATAACCACCCCACACTAAAGGTATGTGCATTTCTCTGCGCAGAAACATTCTTGACATAGTAATTAGATTTATGTGCGCAAGCACACTTTACACAAGAAAAAATACTAAATTGAAAAATCAAAGTGATAATGAAGGAAATACATAAGGGAAACCTAATCTAAATGGCAATACTACCTTATTACAAACACCAAGAAGTCTTATTTATAGTATGGCGTCAACCTACTCCCATTAAAGTAACTGGGTAACCGTGTTCCATCAAGTGCTTCTAATTGGAAAGCACCTATTTCAATTATGTGAGTGATGACATATGGCCCCAACCAATGTAATTTGAGATTTCCTAGATGGCATAAGAACTTAGAGTCATAAAGAAGTACCATTTTTCCAATCTCAAACTTCTTATCCCTTAGGTTTCTGTCATGCCATGCCTTCTACACCGGCCTTTTCCTCGCTTTCGACTCAAGCATGATATGGCTCATTGCTCATCCAGTTGAATCATCTTCTCGACATGCTCTTCTAAATCCTATTCATTATCTAGCCCTTTAGTGTGTGCAATGTGCAAGAGAAGGTAACATAAATTTGATAGGGAGAATGGATTCTGTGCCAAACACCAACTAAAATGGTGTGGCTTTTTTTAATCTCTTGTAAGTTGTTCTATATGCCCAAAGAACAACTGACAATTTTTCATCCCAATCCTTTCTTCCAACATCACAAATTTTGTCAAAGTCTGGCTCAAAATCTTGTTAAAAGCCTTAATAGTTCCATTTGCTTGAGGATGGTAGGGTGTAGTTTTATTATGTGCAACCATAAACTCATCTAATAGGATCCTAATTGTCTCATTCAAAAAGTGTGTACCCCTATCACTTTTCAAGATTAAAGGACATCCATATGTTGTAAGAAAATTATCCCATAGAAACCTAGATGTTGTAGCTATTTATACAGTCCTTTAAAGGTGCTACTTCTACCCACCGTGTGAGATAATCTGTGCAAGTAATGATATAGCACAATCCATTCCTATGCGCGGCTGGTAAAATAGGTCCTACAAAGTTAATGGCCCATTTCTCAAATGGTTCGCACTAGTAATTGGTCTCAATGGCATATCATCTCTTTTCCTTGGTTTTCCTAGAAGCTGCAGCAATGATCACACACCTTACAATATTATTTACAGTCTTTATATAATGTATCCCACCATAATCCATCATGTAGGATCTTTCGGGAAGTCACATCACCTACATAATGGCCTCCTACAATACCACCATGAGCTTCTTCCATAATATCCTTACACTCATGCTCTAATACAAAACAACATAATACTTCATCTCTACCTAACTTGTAGAGTTCACCACTGATTAACATAAACAGTGTCACGAGTATAGCAAGCTATTTCTTTTCTAATGCCTTCATTCCTTCTAGTGTTATACCAGTCCATAGAAAGATAGCTAGGTCTTCTAATTCTCATGACACACATTGTAACCTATATAACTGTGCATCTGGCATGGTTTCTTCAATTTTCTGTGCTTCCTCTCTAGAGTTGATTCTAGATAAATGGTCTGGTCCAGGATTAATTTTCCCTGGCTTCACCACAATAGTGAAATTAAACTCTTGAAATAAGAGTACCCATTTGCATATGCACCCCTGTAAGACAGGCTTGTTTACCAAGTACTTCAATGCCATGTAATCTGTATAAAACAAAAATGGTGTTGCTAACAAGTAATCATCAAAACTTGTGTAATGCATAGATCATGTACAAAGCTTCATGCTCGTAGTTGTATAATTCTATTCAAGAGAAGCAACTTCCTACTAGCAAAAAAATTTGATGATCGACAATACATTCTCCAGGATGAGCTAAAACAACACCAATGGCCATGCCAGAGGCATCCGCATGCACATGAAACAATTTATCCCATAAGGGAAAGCATAGAATGGGTGCGGTAATAAGTTTCTATTTTAATATATCAAACATGCGCTGCTATGGTTGTCCCCAATAAAATGTACCATTCCCCTTCAATAACTCTTCCAAGGGTGTAACAATTTTGGAATACCCTTTGATTAATTTTCTATAATATCCTGTATGACCTAAAAATTTGTGCACCTCACTTTTAACGGTAGGCACCTCCAGTGCCTAAAATGATCAGTAACCTTAGATAGATCAATCAACAAACCTTCCTTGTAGATTATATATCTATCGTAATAGTATTCCAAATGGTGTGGAAAATATACACTTCTTGATGTTCAAAGAGATACTCAACTATCTGCACTGTTCAAACATTAAGCGCAGATTGTCACAATGATCTTTCACAAGCCCATATACTGTCCAATCATCTAGGTAGACCTATAAGAAGTTGTGAATAAAATCTTTGAATGCCTAAAAACTATGTGCGAGAATACAATAGGTGTGTTTTTCAATCCAAAAGGCATCACAATATAGGAAAAACTACCCCATTCAGTAGTAAATGTTGTCTTTTCTTGATCCTCCTAAGCAATCCTAACTTGATGATACCTAGAAAACCCATATGTGAAGGAATATATTTCGTGCCCTACCATGCCTTCTAGTATTTCCTCAGTGAATGGCGTAGGGAATGGATCTGTTACACATGCAACATTCAACTCCCTGTAGTCCACACATATTCTAATTCGTCCATCCTTCTTGATACTGATCACCATTGGGCTAACCCATTCTGACTCATCAAGGGGTTTGATAATTCCAAATTTCAACATTTTATCAATTTCTTCTTTTACCTTTTTTGTGCAAATTAGGATTCATTCTGTAAGGCCTCTTTCTAACTGGGTGTGTACCATCTTTAAGCTTTATCTTAATTTCCCAAAGTGATTTATGCATGCCTTTAAGTTCATGATACCCTCGAGGGAATAAGTATTGATAATCCTTGAGTAACTCAATGATCTTTGCTACCTCCGAGTCTGACTAGTAGTCTCCAATTATGGCCTCCTTAGGCTCATCCTCCGAACCTATATTCACCTTCTTTGTCTTCATGGGTTCGTGATAGGCATGCATATCCTTGTTTGCATTGTCCAAGATCTCGCGCACCCCTTGTGAATGTTTAATATCCAGGTTCTCAATTTCCTCATCATCCATGTTGTAAACCATCTTTCCCTTCTCTTTCTCAAGGCAAGCATGTTCAAGTAGTGTGAATTCCATTTCTTCTTCTTTCTCAAAACGTGCTCTGGACTCTATCTCACCACATAATTCCTGGATATGCTCTTCTTCTTTTGCACTATCTCCCATAGTTAAGCACTTAATAAATTTTAATGCCTCTTCTATTGGAGGTTGAGAAGAAAAGTAGTCAAATGTCTGGATCATCCCTACAGTCAAAATTTTCTAGTTTCCAGTCTCTCGATGTAGTTCTGCATATACATACCAACGCATCCTTGTAGCGTAGAGTACAATCTATGCACCCAAAGTGAAGGTGGTAATGCTTCATGTCCTATTGTCCAGAGTCTCTCACACTATTGAATGTGACGCTAAATAGTTTGATCACCATGATAAGTGCAGATACACATAGGTGCATTGTTCCTTATAAACCTAATAGATAAGATGATTCCAATATCTTCCCATTCTATAAGATTATCTCTATGGACTACCCACCAGTGCGCTACTATCCCACGCAAGGTATATACTAACATAGCTCTTCTCTTAATTTGTTTTATCCACTGTGTTTCCATGGCTTTCAAAAATGCAGGAAGATCTTCTGCCCATGTATACCAAGGTACTTGTGCTACTTATCCATCAGACCGAATGAAGTCCATTCTTATGCGTAACCACACTTTTACATTACGCCTTACTAACTCATATGTACCATGAGCCTAATTGTCACAATAAATACTCGTAGTATCACTAATGGAATGAGAATTGTCGCAATGTATAATTCCTTATTTTTATGGCTTATTGACCTTTGGGTCTTGAATAACACGTACATAAATTAAGATTAAGTCCTCCTCATGTAGAGGCTCAACATATGGTGTAGAGTTCCCATTTTTCAACAGTATCATAACCCTTTCCTCCTTGTTCTCAAAGCTAATATACCCCTTATTGAATCTCAAGTCAACATTATTCACATAACACCAAGGGCATCCAAGTAAGGATGGAAAATTTTTCGCTTGTGCAAGTGCTAATACCTCAATATCCCCAAAGTGAACTTGGCCCCTTGTATGGTTATAGATGCATCCTTCAAAACTCCTATGGGAGTAGCCTTAGTCCAGTTTTCCATAAACAAAACATTAGATGATGCAATGGAGGCCTCCCCATTTGTACCCATGCATCTAATGGACTAATGCCATTATCAATCAATATGTTTCTCAACAACCACCCATCTACAACAAAATTCAGAGTAATTTCCTTGTCATAGTCAATGATATCAGGGGGAAGATTTACATGCAGGATCTATCGTCTGGTCTCAAGAATTCCACGTGAAGTGTTCCCCTTTAACCAACTTCCTTATAGGGGAATAATTTTCTCTGGCGTAACATTTCCGCACACTTCTAGTAGATCATCGATATCAGTTTGGACTATCTCTAATGTTTTCTTCTTCTCCTTTAAGTATTGTATCTCACCTTGAAGATTCCTTAATACTTCCATGGTATCCTAGTAAACCTCCTTCTGATGAGCAATATCGGGTACCTTGCATGTAAAGCCTCCTCCTTGGTGATCGTAGGCTTCTGGTGCAATGCTTCTCTCTCACGTGTGCCACTTCAACGCATGTAGTAATCTTTACTGTCAATGCCTCAGTCCTTCTGCTATCTTGGGCATCCACTGATCCTTTACCATGTGCTAGATTCTAACCATCCCGATGCCTTTGTTTTCTTTCTTATGCTTCTTACTTAGATGTTCATATAGTCTCAAGAACTCTTCATAGCAATGGTTCTTCCCATAGAAAGAAAATGCAATATTCTAAGGACATTCACACCTATAGTGGTTAGGAGATCCACATATATAACATGTTCCATGAGGGAACTCACCTCTTCCTCCACCACAGCCTCGTCCTCATATCCACCACTATATCCACGTACCCTTCCACGACCTCCTTCAAAATTCCCCTCATTCTAGTTATAGCACATTGGATTATGATCCTGATTCTAGTGCTCATTATTACCCTTAGAATTATCTTACACTTTTTTATCATATGCCAATGTCTATAACATCTTGGATCTAACCAATCAATTGAAAATATTAGTATCATGGGTCATGGACATATAAATCTTGCAAAATCAAGATACATTCTTCCTTATTACGCACTGTAACAAAAAAAATAGTGGCTAGAATCATGATTCAAATGATAGATCTCACAATCCACCAAGTAATGAGCATATAGATTTGTGAGGGAAACTATCCTTGGTGTGACCTTCCACTTCAAAATTTGTACACCAAATTCCTAAGCACATTTCATGGGCTGAATTTTCTGATAGCTTCTCTAACTACTTTTCCATAGCTGCAATATGTGCCTCTAAGAATGGACTAACGCTAGTGTCAATGCTCCTAACTACCTCAACACACAAAGCTACTTCCAGTGCTTCACGTAGATCATTGTATGTCTTATGTGATAGCACCCTTCTAAATGGTGTAATCAATCCTCCAATGAACCATTGTGCATGTTGGCTAGCATGAATATCATAATATAGCTTAGATAGAAGTGTCTTAAAACAAACATCATGCTCATGTACACTCTTAGTAGTGCCTTTCTTTATATCCTTGAGTGTACTAATACTCTTTTGCTCAAACTTAGGGATATGGAACTCTTTCAAGAAATAATCTTTCAATGCTACATAATCCATGCAAGTTTGATTAGGGTCAAACTTCCTATACCAGCTTGTGTGCATGTCCTTGTAATGTAGTAGCAAATTGAATTTCCTAACGCTCGTAGTCATGATCCCTTTAGCGCGCCACAAGATTTCACACATATGCACATGTTTGGCAACATAATCTATGATTCTATACTCTAGAAGACACAAAGACATCTCCATATAAATATTCTATGGTTGCTACGGACATTGGCCACTTGCTCCAGAACCTCCTTTGTTCCCTCTACCTCTAGAATCACCAGATCCACCGAACTAGAACCACCTATACCTCTTGATCCTCCACCTATAGTTGGAATATGACCTGTATATGTACTCCCTATGCTCTCGACAAGTAGTACTATACTAAACCCCTACATTCTGTGAGGTAGTTCCACCTCCAGAGGTGAATCCAAAATTATGCGTGCTCACATTCTATGCAGATGATGTGCCTAAGGATGTTCCTCCAAATATCATTGAAGCCATCTATCCTGCCATTGATGTACTTTCTCCGACTTACTAATGCTCTCCGCTTCTCAAATTAGCTTTATGGTTACTTGTCATACTAGATACTAGAAAACTAAGCGCAAGGGATACGTCACCAGGTGGATTAAGATGCGCACCCATGGTCCAAGTAGTCTATCTTTGGCGCACTTCTATGTGAGGCCGAGGGGGTTATATATCATGTTTTCCAAGATGGGGAGTTCCTGATGCTCTAGATCCATGCCTTCTACGTGAGTTGTAAATCCTTCACGAGCCATCTCGCTCCTCAACACCATACTTTTTGCAATGTAATGTTGCTTCTCTATCTCCCTCTTGCACACCACATTATACTTAATCTTCCTTCCCTCTCTTTGCCTCTCTGCCACTAGGTCTGTCATCTTTCACAAAACCTGTTCCTTCCCTTGTGCATGGTGAAGTTTAGCTAGCCATTGGTTTACTCTCCAGGTTCAAAGTTACCATCAAAATTTTGATCACCAGTGGAATACCTCGCAAATATGCTCCTCTTGGATACCGCAAAAATTAGAATTCAGCTACCTCTAGGTAAGAGTACGTCGAAATTGAATATTCATGAATATAAATATTTAGTACACCACAAAACCACATATCCACAGTGTGAGTCCAGATCAAATCAACATCATAAAGGGCCTGAAATTCTTCGTGCATCTAGACAAGTGTGCGATACCTCCAATTCTACTGAGATGCATAAGCAGTAAGCCACTCGTATAATTCTACTAGAAAGATGGTGAAAAATATCTCATATAAGCTATCATATAGATTCTGTTCTACCCAAGTGCGTGCATTAAACTCAGATCCACTGCTGAACCACCGTGCATATTCTTCCTCCAGATCGTGTATCCATTCCTCAATACTTGCTAGAGTTAACTGGTATGTCTTCATCATGAACCATCCTGAAAAAAACTGAAAAAGAGGTCCCGGCAACGAAACCAATGATGTAGCCTAGAATTTACTAGATAACTCCCTAAACGTGCTGACACATCACTTAGCCTAGACTGAGTGCTCACCCAAAATGTGCAAAGGTACCAGGTCCCTCTTTAGGGTTGTTGTAGCAGGATATTAACATGATGAAGAAACATATAGATTCATAACTAATCTATCATTCTATAATGTATGCAACTTTCATATCTATGAAAGAACAAGCTTTAAAACAGTAATCATGAATGAATCAATAACACGCACTACTCGATTATACACAGGAATGACACTTAGATTCAAACAATATCTTCCATCTATTAACAAACACAGAATCTCCTTACAATAATGTCAAACAATACCAATGTGCGTATGGATCTAATACAATAATTCAATCATATGCGTATATCTCTATATCTTCATACATCCATCACACTCATATATATTACAACTATGTACCTCACATTATATATATAGGGTGGGGAATTTCCCTTCACCACTTATCTATTCCAAAAATAGGCCACGCGCTATTAATATCCACTTGTCGTTCACAGTGTATAGCCACACATGTAAGTGTGCTATCTATAGGCTCGTTACAATTAATCAAGTGTCAATCCTATTCTTATCTTGTCTCCATGCAAAACATTTTGATCTAATCCTCCAAAGATAGAAAATTCATGGCACGCATGTCTCAGCATCATTGGTGTGTTCCACACGTCTTTTCTAAAAATAGGTCATCATGCTCAAAATTGGCTAAGTCCTAAATGATGAATTTTCCTTCTGCGTGTAGATCCTTCCTTTCATTCCGCGCGCTTAATCTCGACCTTTTCTCCCACACTGACTCGTGTGTTCTCTAACAAGTATTATCGATCAACAATAGTGTAGGATACCAATGAATTCCACGTGTTTGTAATAAGCACTCTACCAAATCTAAGTCTACATGAAAATATATGTTTGAAATCTTGCAGATAAAAAATTATCGAAGATTTTGATATGGAAAAAGGGAAGCTTAGTCTAAAAAAAAATATATGATTCAAGATAGTGTAAGGAACTGATGGAGATAAATTTAAAAAATACAATATAATAGAGTTCATAAGTCTCCAAGTTGATCATAACATCAATGGTTACCACTCGTCAATGATCCATCTAATGTAAAAATATAAAGTAAGTGTAAGGCTCTACCATATGAGGAAGTGCCAATGCTTTCCAAGTGTCCATCATCAAAAATCTACACAATAATGTGATCTAATGACATATGGTATAAATCTATTCAAGTGAGTGATGACATCGATAATTTCCAAGTGTCCATAATCAGTAATAGTTGGAAATTTCATGGGAGAACAAAAAGATGAAGCATTTAATCGAGCTAAAACACAAAATTCAAATGCCACAATTATTACAAGTTGATTAATTTTATCACCTACACGAACTATAAATAAATGAGAAAATATTTTTAAAAATCACATTTAATTCAAAATGATTCAAAAATCTACATTTTTCTATAAATATAGGTCTAACAAAAAATAAGTCATTTCTCAATTTAGTTATAAAGAGATGTTCAAGATATTCTATTTTCACAAAGTTAAATATGCATACAAAAATGAAATGAAGCAAAAATAGTCATGGCGCTAAAGAAAGATGATTCTACTTCAAAGTGCAGGTAATAATTTAGAGAAACTCAATTTACTAAAGGAATTCTAGTTGGAATAAATAACTATAGTGTTAATTTTTGGGAAATTAATGATTACAACATAGTATATAAAGGAAAGGAGATCTCGAAGAAGATAAAATTTATTATGAATATTTGATCGATCAAAGACTCCAAGATTCACAAAATTACTACAAAACTAAAGGTTTTCTCATGTGGAGACCTATTAGGATAACTTTTCTCTCCATGCACTCTCCAAAACAAGAAAATTATCTCTAAGGCCACCCAAGTAGTCACCACTTTAGTAATTGGTGAAAATTTTAATCATATGTATAATACAAACATATTATGATATCTTGTTAAAGAGCATATGGAAGAGTTAAACATATGAAAAACTTTAGTTACTTACTACATTATTTAAATAGGGGTTGGGGTGGCCATGATATTATTGAATAGATTTTATGGAGCTAATAAAGATGAAAATGTTAATAAAAAATGGGTACCCTTATAGGGATACTTTTAAGAAGAAAAACTAGTATTTGGAGAGTTATTGGAGTTCAATTTCAAGGTGTGTTAAGACCATATAAGGTAAGGAGGAAGTTTTAAAATATCTTATTTGGTGGACCAATTTTGTTCTTACGGTTACCTACATCTACTACCCTAGTAATGTCGTGTTTTATAAATTGTATGATCAAAACCATGGCCCCGCAATCAAGGAATTATATGAGGAATTTTATCCTACTATCTAATTTGCCATTCATGGAGTCAACAGATCCATAATACTCCTAGTTTTACAAGAATTAATCAAATCAATAGGAGCATATTGGTAATACAATTATTGTACCATTAATAGGATTGAAGGATGTTTAACACCTCCCTTTAAGTTGTTTACAACCTTTTTAATAGTTGAGGATCTTTATATGTTATGGAATGTATAAAAATAATGAATGTAAGGTTTGAAACTAGGAGCTATACTGATTAATTAACTTCAAAAATTAATTATACAATATCATAATAATGCATCAGTACTTGCATCATGCTTGAAAACATAAGAGATAAGATGTAATTAGCTACAAAAGATTGTATAGGAGATATATGGGTGTATAAACTGATGAATCTAGGATTGTAGAGAGTGACAATGTTTTTTACTAAAACTACAACTAGAATATGACCTATTTTAAGAACGTATAGGTCTTATAGGAATGGATCTATAGTCTAATACCTATTTTACAGTCTTAGACCTACATGCTATTTGGTTATGTAACTTTATATGTCCTTTTGTGGCGTAGAAATTTATTTTGTTATAAAACCATAAGTTTTGCATAATATTGAAACCATCTTTAATTGGTTGAATCAAACTCATTCCCTAACCATGGGTGGAAGATCCTGTGATGAGGTTAACATTTGGGTTAAAGTGAAATCCATGCCCTTCCTATGTTAGTATACTTAAAAGAAACCTCAAGCCACATGCAGTTCTCCACCTACCATGTTATATATATAGCTATTTGGAAAATTGAACTAGTTTTAACATACTTTAGAGGATTGTGTTCTTGTCAAGATTTTGTAGTAGTGATCTTGGTGTGCCTAGAAGTGAGGGAATATAAACTCCTTGAATTGGTTGAGTGCTTCAAAATTGACTTTGTGGATTCCCTAATGGATGTGTGTGAGATTTAGGAATATTAAGGGAGCCACGATTTCCTTTTGTGTATATTGTAATGAGAGTGCCAAGTAATTTTCTATATGCTTTTTACACGGGGTGAATGAGGTGATGTTGGCTTGCTTATATAGGATTCTCAAAGTACATAATTATGATAAGGATGACCCAGAATATGAAAATACCCAACAATGATAATGCAATTGAAAGAAAATTTAGAATATGTGTTGGTATAAGACCGTATAAGTGGGATAAGACAAAAATTATATCCCGACCCTCCGTATGTTTTTGGATATAGAGATGGTGGAAAAAATTCTTTGAGTTGCATCATGATGGTCAAAGGTTAAGCATTGGTTTTATAGGTTTGTATTTAATTTTTTTCAATCATCAATGTGTAGGAGTAAATAAGTTAGAGAGAGATATAAAGATTTATTGAATGGGGATAAGATGCAGGTATTTTTATCACCAAGAAGAAAAATTCTAACCAATAGTGTCAAAATGATGAATTTCAAAATTTGAGTGTCTTTATTTTCCCCACCTTTAAGTATGAAATAAAATTGCATGCTTAAAGGAAAATATACCTAGATGTGTAGACACTTTTTCTTCACTCAAAGTTTTGGTGGTCTAGATGTGTTGTCATGCTCCATGATGAAATGTGCAACACCAAGAGTAGTCAATGTCCATAGTAAATTTTTTATCTGTAACTCAATTATAAATATAGAATTTGAACTTTCATTAAGTAAATCAATAGGTGTAAAACATGGAAATAATACATCTGTTCATTTTTTAGAGTGGAGAGTTATAAGTTATTACTTGTATTTTTATAATTTTGTGAAAGGATTGGGGGTGATCACTCCCTAATTGCGCAAAAGGAGAAACTAGAATATTAGGTGCATGTATCCCAACAATGAATAAAATATATAGAGATAAGAAGAGAGAGGTACCAATGCACCTCTCGAAGGAAGAAGACCATGTATAAGTTTTTAAATAACCTTAATATATTACCCTTTGAAACAAGGAGATGAGATAATTTATACAAATATAAAATCTACTTTTATACTTTCCATAACTATAGGGTCACACCTTTACAGATAGATCTAGGCCTAAATTTGTATATATAGACATAAGGTATAAAAATAATGGGTGCATGTACACTGAAAAATCAACATGTGATTTCAGATGCACTCACTTTCTTGACGTCATTCGAAAAAACTAGAATTTGATAGATAGGATGGGAGTGGGATGAGTGAAACTAGGATTAATGGGATAGGTGGGAATAATGGTAAAACTAGGATCAATGATCAAGGCAAATGAAGATGCTCAACTTGAAAATTGGAAATTTTCTCATCAAGGGAAATGAATGCTTGCCTAAACTTAATGGGAATGATATTGTGATTGAGAATGACTACTCTCAAGTATCAAGCTATATCACTGAAATTGAGTCTGGTTCAACTCGGTTGACGGATTCAAGGAAATTTCCCTGCTACCTCAAAATATACCTAACCAAATAGTGTCATATAAGAACAAGAGAGGATGTGTGGAGGAAAAAATAAGGGTTTTGTGGTCTAACCCTATTGGCTAAATCAACCCAATATTGTCCTTCTATTTCTAATTGGTCGTCAAGGGCATCAAGACGCCAATGATCTCTGGTGGTATGGGGGTTGCTCTAAAGACTAGTGCTTGCAAGTCTAAGTATATGTCATTTTGATATATGTTAATGTTGGGTGGGTTGATGATCAGATAAAAACCATCTACAAAGTTTTTGTGGTCTTGAGATGGTCATATGGGCACCAACTCGGGAGAAAGATGGGTAGAAATAGAAAAAGAGCGCTAAGGGATAAGTACAAGTAGCCTAGGACACTAAGGAAGTGGGATTTGTGTTCTTTCAAAATTTTAATCTACTTTTAATTCCTAAAAATAAATGAATCCAGATTAACTAAAAAGATGATTATTTCCATTTTAATCTAATTAAATTACATTTTCTAATATTTAAATAAAGTAAAACAAAATACAAGCTAACTATTTCTTTTTGTGTTTTTAGCAAAGCTTTTAAAATAAATAAATGAATAAAACAAATTAAATTCCTAATCTTTATTTTTGTGTTTTTTGGATTAAAGAATTAAATAAAATAAAATTTGTAGACACAAATAAATTAATCTAAAACAAAACAAACTACTTAAATTAAAATAAACTAAAACAGGGAATAACTGGATGTGGCTATTCCTCTGTTGTAGGATTGTGAGACATAGATCTACTCTAAATAGAAGATGTATTCTAAAGTTATTATTCTGGAAAGTGAAACTTCTTCTAACTACTTTTTCCTCAAGTTCACAGGAAAGAAAAGAAAAATTGTTAGAAGCAATTTATTTTCAACCGAAAGCTTTCCTCAACAAAGTGCAAGTAAATTGTATAGAAGATTATAATAAAGAAATAATGAAGAATTACAAACAAAGAATATTCCTCCAAATTATTTCCCTTGCATAGAAAATATTTGAAATGAAGAAATATTTAATTATAACAATTTAAAATAACTATATTTATTCTAATTTAACAAAAAAATTAATCAAAATATTAAAGGTGGTGCCGAGTATTTCTACCCCCATGCATATACTCTCACATAGAACTCAATCATATTCAATACATGTGGGAAACAAAATAAGAACATGTTTCCACCCTTATCCCCAATCAAATGTGAGGCCAAGATACTAATGATAGCCTTACGCATAGTGGGAATAAGGGAACCCTCAATAGTCACCAATATAACACTCTATTTGGCACCCGTGTGTGTGTGCATGTGCATCTCCTAGGTAGGTCTCCCATCTACACTCCTCATTTGATAAACTACCAATCTTCAGTGCCAAATTTCTATGTATGATAGGAACCTTGAGTATCTTGTAAACATCTTCTAAGGTAATGGTCCACTCTCCCCAAATGCCAATAAATTAGTAGGTGTTCTGATTTTCATCCCAATAAGTCAAGAAGTTACAGAGAATGCAACTCACTAGGGAAACTAGCCGTATATAATCTAACCTCCATATCCCTTCCATCTCTAACAACTCTCTCTCTCACTCAAGGGCAAAGTGTCAATAAATATAGAACCCTAGATAACCACACTTTCTCTTAGGATCTACTCCATCTAACATAGGTTCCTTGCATCCAAAAACAAGGAAAAATAACATATTAGAGTTTGATAAACACATGATAGGCTCACAAAAACAATATAAATGCTAGAAAAAATAATTAAAATTTTATACTTAGCTCTTAAGTTGCAATGCTTTGTGACATTTATGAAAATTCCACTCTTAGCAGAGTGGAAGTTGTGCAATTGCCACTCTCCATAAAGTGGCGGTTTTGTAACTTCCATGATAGTTGTGTCAACCTAAAATAGGGTTGTGCCTTTACAATAAAAAATACTAAAAACAACCAAAACATTCCAAAAAAACTACAAAACATATAAGGCGCCCCCCTACAAACATTGTTTCTACAAGTTTATTTTAAATCCCTTCCTATAAATATTTTCAAATGAAAATGACAATTTAGGACAAAAATAAATAAATTCTTGTAACTTACCTATTCCGACCCTCTGTTTTTTCCTATAGTTTTGCCACCATGACGATCAAATTCACTTCAATTTGACTATACTTGCGAGTGAAACGGTCCTTTGGAAATCCAAAGCTCCAAATTTAGCTAAGTGGGTATGCACAAATGATTTCTAAAAATAGTAAAAATATATATATATATATATATATATATATATATATATCATATTTGGTCTTCTAACATTGTTTTGAGTGAGTGTATGCATGGTTGGCATGCGTGGAGTAGGTATATTTCTCATCCCTATAGATATGGTAAGTAATCTTGTCTTTTCATTTCAAAATATTTTGCTAATTTTTTCTTAGAGATGTACTTGATTCCCATTTTTATTTTGCAGGGTAGCGGGAAAGATGGGCTGTAGTAATTTCAACACATGGTTGAGCGAGGTAAAATTTCTAACTTTCCCACTTAGGAGCACCATACTCATAAATAGATATTTTACGCCCATTCATGACTTAAACGCTCCTCCGAGGTGGTAATATGTAAGTACCCAAAAATTACACAAGTAGTACATTGAAGGAAACAATAAGTCTCTCGATGATAAAAGAATTATTTTACAGAGTACCAATGTGTTCCCTTCACGCCTTCAACATGCTTGTTATGACCTATTTGTATATGTTTCTAAGTTTGAAAGTTTTTTTATCTTTCATGAGTGACTTTTTCTCTTTTCATACTTAGTTTTAACTTTAAGTCATGCAACTACTGGTCCGCATACACCAATGGTTCTATCACCTTTACCCAAGAGATAAAAATGTGTGTTTTGTAACATTTATCTTCATTTCAAAGTGAATTTATCACTCATTTCTCATTCATTTCACCTAATTTTTGGCTCATTGGATTAGTATTAGATTCCTCTTCTTATTTTACTATGTTTAAAATGTTGATTTCCCCTTATGTTGATGTATTGTCACTTCTTGTTGGACATGTGTTGGTGGAGTTCTTCTTCCCCAAATTTTTATAAAAGACCATATTTTAATCGAATGATAGGTTGGAGTTTTCATATATTATTTGAAAAGTTATGCTATCAAAATATTGTTAGGAATCACATATACAACTTATTCTTTGCTATGTTCTTTCCTTGCATTGCATTTTCAACTAGTTTCTTGCAACCAACCAACTACAACCATATTATTCATTTTTCTTGCTACCAACTAGTATTCTACACACCTTGGATCAATTGGAAATCATCTCGGAAAATAAAAAGAAAGTTGAGTAGGCATAAATATATTACCACACTTGGAATGTTATCTCGGATCAATAGCATTCTTGGTTGGTATGTCTACCATGAGATGTACAAAATTCCTAGATGTGGGGATACATCTCATAGCCACCCCACACTAGTTATGTCATGGGTCTATGAGTGATTTATCCCCTTACAAAAAGGGTATTGGGATAGAATATTCTAGATATGTTAAGGCTTCCATATGGGTTGACATGGTTTCACTCGGGGCCATAGTGCAACTAACAATGAAATTGACTACAAAACATATGGTGGCCAAGCTATATCGGGATATATTAGGTTGGTAGGGGAGGAAAGTTACTTTGACTACTTGTAGCACTATTTCTTAGTTGGTTAACTACGGTAGTCGGTAGAGACTCGATTAGTGCTTCAGTGCCCCAATAATTTGGGTTACCTTTCTTAGATTCCCTTCTAGGGGTTACCACAATGTATAAAGGCATCCACGAGGTGAGGATATCCATAAAGGTTGACTTGGTGGATAGTCATAGTGCCCGATATTACAAGAAGGACACCACAAGCTATATGCCAGACCTAGTTACTAGTACCGTAATTAGGTCACATCAGGTTTTGCATATTACATCGAGGGGTCAGGAGGGAGAGATGAGGAGGAGGTTACAACAGAATTAGGTTCAAGGAGGGGTGACATTCGATTGGAGGGTACAAGATAGGCATCGACGACGCCATAACACATGAGGAGGGAGAGGAGGAGTATGTCCATCTAGAAGAGACAAAGAAGGAGGTGGATGAGGAAGATGAGGCCATGGCAGTCCTTACGGGAGGTTTAGTGCCAAATGTAGACCTAAGCTAGGTTTTTAGAGACCGAGTGATTATATATACACTTCTCTTTCCTTCTACTTCCTAGATTAGAATTTAGTGAAATTTCCTTTTCTTGCTACATTTTCTAACTTGCCATTGTATGTTTTTAATAGCCATTGGTGATGGATGACAGGATATTATCAGGCATACAAACCTAGATTTATTCATGATCATTACGAGTATATTCCGAGAGACCCTACCGATAGACCCAAGATTCCCAACATAAGACGACCATCATACAAACATTTTTGTACTAGATTGGCATGTGGTAGGAGATATTTCTAAGTTGAATACCGAGATTGTAATACTATAGGATAGAGAGAGGTGATGAGGATCTTCACATAGTAGGGATACCGCCACCGATACTCTCATAGATAGTTTCACCATTTAACACATGGAGGATCCCATGTTATTCTCATATGGTCTCATCGTAGGATTCCTTGTTGTGCTCCTTCATAGGGATCTCAGATGGAGGGATAAGCCGGGGGCCTTTATTGCTTTAGGATCATATTTTTTATATATCATTCTTTTTGTATTTTCGGATCATGATTGAGATTTTTTACCTCACTTGACCTTTAGTGTGATGACATTATACTTGAGACATTTAGACACATACACACACATAATTTTTTTGGATCGACATTCTTTTGTAAAAGTTGATTTCATTATGCTCATCTCATTTGTACATATATATGGTTAGGAATTTCCAATATTTTTTTATTTTTAATGTATGTTATGGATGATAGTGTAATGTGATAAAAACAATGATGTATATGTCTACACACATGATAACAAATTGTACTTAGGAAACTTTATTTTTCAAATGATGTTTAAAATTTCTATTCCATTGGAAAAATATGTTGAATATTATATGATGATAGGATGATCTCACTCTATTCTTGACTCCACATAACTATTAAGATGTGAGGACTCATCACTAAGAGCCAAGAAGGATGTGAGATTTATGATTGAAGAATATATGAGAAAATGATGACCAAGAGATAAGAATTTTGACAAAGATTTATTCAAAAACCCACAAATCAACCCCAATCAAGATTAGCTACCTATTTAAAAATGATTTTTTCTTATGATTTTTGATTAAAATAAGATTCGTGAATGGCCTACTAATTAAAAAAATATGGTTACTGAAATATTGTCTCTCTAACATATGCATCTAAATCATTTTCTTAGGAATTTTAGATTTTCAATAACTTTTATTTCTTTATTTATTTATATTTTTATTTTTTACACGACCCCTACAATTTTCCCCATAATACCAAAGAAGAAGAATGGGATCATCACCAAGGAAAAATGTAGGTGAGTAAGGGCACCTTCCTCCTTTCCCAACCTCATGCTACCATTAAGAAGCATGGGCTCATCACCAAATATTGGGAGGGATGGAAAATGTATTTATTTGTAGTAAGAATATATGTATTTATTGTTTATATATATTTTTTGTTTTATCTTTATTTACTTATAATTGTGTCTTTTTGGAAATAACATTTTCCCCAATATCAGCCCAAAACAACCAAGAAGGTGTGAGGGCTCATCACCAAAGACCGAGATGGGCGAAAAAAAGTTCCAAGTGAAATTATTAGAATGTTTTTGTTATGGAGAGATATTTTTAGAGGAAGATATATTATCAGAATCTTCTAGAAAAAAATAGGAAATAAATACCGAATCATAATAAATTATGAAAAGAAGGAAGCATGGAAGTCCTTATAATATCAATGTCAGAATTTGTCTCATGGATGGACATGATGTTGGGAATTAAATAATTTGAGAGTCGAAGAAAATTTAGAAGAGTCATGATTGAGATATTTTCAATGTTTGAAATTTTAAGAACCAATTGAAGAATAAGTTTTTGTAATACAATTTTAACCTAGTGATAATGCAAATGAAAAATATTATGAGAATGAAAAAGGATAGTGTGGAAATGTCATAAATATATGTAAAAACATTAGAGGTGAAGCAAGTTCATAGATTCACCAAACTCCTTACCTTCTATAGTACACAAGTGATACACACCATTGTTAAAATCTTCTATTACTTGGTAGGGGCCTAACCATTTGTCTTGAATTGCCTACCTTTGATGAATTTTGTCTATTAGGTTATCGAGTCTCAAAAAAATTATCCTACCAAAATTTCACATTCATATCCCTTTTTATTATATTGGAGACACATTCTATCTATGTAAACTCGATGATGTTGTTCAGATGTAAGCTTTCTCTCATACAGTTTTCTAACATAGCTAACCAAACATTTTGATACTCATCCTCGTCTAGAATGCCTTGTAGGGACAAAAAAAGAATAGGTAATTCTACCTATAGTGGCAAGACCACTTTAGCACTTGAAGACTAAAGAGAAGGGGTTTCCCTCATTTGTGTTTGAACTAAAGTCCCTGTATGCCCATAACGTGGGGATAACTTTATATGCCAATATATCTTATTCTCCTTAACAATCTTAAGGAGAATGTACTTGAATTTTTGTTGTTACCTCGGCCTATCTAATGGCCCGAGGATAGTATAAAGAGGTCATACGATGATAAATTTTGAACTAAGCACATATCTCACACACCTCATCATTCTTAAAAGGAGTGTCATTATCTAAAATAATGACTTGTGGAATTCCATACCTACAGATAATATAATTCAAGATAAACTTAGTTATGAAGAATCTAGGTATAATGGCTAGAGGCATGACCTCGACCCATTTTTTGAAATACTTTGTGGCCGTGATTATGAAATTTTGGTCATCTATTAATTTGGGAGAGAACTTCCCTATTAGATCCAAACCCCAAGTGGAGAATGGACAGGGTGTCACTATAGGTTGTAAAGCTTGAGTTGGGATGTGTATGGCATGTGAGAATTCTTGGCATTTTTGACATTTTACACATACTCCACAATGTCATGCTCTAATGTGGGCTAGAAGTAACCCATCTGATGTATCTTATGAGTGGTTGAATGCCCCCTAAAGTGACCACCACAGACTCCACTATGGGCTTCAAAAAAATTTCACAACTTCTTTGTCGACGCATCTAAGAAACATGTCATCAAAATCTCTTTGATGTAGAAATTGTTCTACAATCACGTATTTGGAAGCTATTAAGTGAAGTATTCACCTTTAATAATAGTTATCCCATTCAAGATATGTATTATCTACAATATGAATTATTATATCTAGGTACCAGGGACATGAAGCAATGAAAAGTTTTTCTATGTAGTAGACGCATTCACTAGAGAAACTCAAACAAAATATCTCTCCGAGTCTATAGGGTTTCTAGTGAGCCAATAAATGATGATTTGTACACAATTAACTTTTGGTTGATGAAGTTGGGCTCAAACTCACCAATTAACATTATAAATATATCATATTTTTTTAGATAAGGCTTCTTGAGTTGGGAACATCCAATGATCATATTTGATAATCACTCTTGTTTCTTTCTTAAGCATGTAACTCCTTAGTATTTTAGTTACAAAGATGATAAATATACATTCTTTTTCTTTTTGTGAATAACAAGTTTCATAGTCTAGGAGTGTACGACTAATAAAATAGATGGCACACTCACAACCATGATCATCCTCCTATACCAACATGCATGTGATTTACATGTATGTAGCCCTAAAATATAAAATTAGATGACGGTTGGCATTGGGTGGTATGAACATTGGTGGTGACATAAGGAAATTACTGATTGAATCAAAAGTGTTGTGACATTATTCCATCCAATCCTTGCAATAGGTATTCTTTAACAAGCCATTAATAGGATGGATAACATATGTAAGATTGGGAAAAAATAAGGATTCCCCCAAGCTTGCCTAAGAAAATCCTTCTACTAGACTCATCCATTTATAGAGTCATTTCAAGGATTTTTTGAATCTTTATTAGGTCAACATCAATCCCTTTAGAGGAAATGATGTAGCCTAATATCTTACCTCTTGTAACTCCAAAGACACACTTTTCTAGGTTTAAGGTCACACCATACTCAATCAAACATGAAAGGATGATTTGAAGAACCTCAGGATGGTCACCTCTCTTCTTAGCCTTTGCTAAGATATCATCAACATATGTTTCCAAAATATTATGAATAAGATCATGGAATATATAAGTTATGAATCATTGATATGTACCACGGCGTTGTTTAAGACAAAACACATGATGACATAACAAAAGGTTCTCAAGGGAGTCATGAAAATGGTTTTGGTATGATCCTTGTCAAAGATTCATATTTGGTTATATCCTAAATATCTGTCCATGAGGGATAGAAACTCGTAACCAATCGTTGCATTTATGATGATATCAATGAGCAGTGTACCGGGAAAACATCCTTACGGTAGGATTTGTTTATATCTTTGAAATTGATTCATATCCTTCTCTTCCCATTCTTCTTAAGGACCAAAACAATGTTGGAAAACCACATGGAGTAGTCTAATGGTTTTATGAACCCCACTTGCAGAATATTGATTGCTTATTCTTTGACTATTAAAGAAACTTTAAGCTTCATAGGATTCAAATTTTTTTCCACACTTTTGGTAACCAAATTGTGGACTACTATGTCAAGAGAAACTCCTCTCATGTATTTATAACTAAATGAAAAAGATTGAGAATGCTCCTTGAGAAATTTAGTATTTTCTTCTATCTCTTCCAATGATAACCAAAAACTAAGATTTAAAATCCTAGGCTCTTCCTCTATTATGATATTAATATCGATTGTACCTTTTATCAAGGAAGCATTTCCTTCTTCAAACTTAGGGGGAGATGGAGGTAATTCTATAGATTCTTCATCATCCTTGTAGATATTTAAATCTTTTTGTGACAAAAGATACATTTTTTTCCCCAAAGTATGAAGAAATGTGGGGAACAAGAGAGAAACCATTCATGTGGTGTGCGGGGTGAAGATTTGTATGCATGTAGAAACCCTAAGATCACCTCATCATTTTTAATAAATCTAACGTTATGGGTTCATTCTCGTGTTCTACACATGCTAATATTATGTTGTTTGGAATCATTCAAACTAAAGGTTTGCGCGATAGAGACTACAAATTCTAATTCTTTCAAATATTCACTAGTGAGAAAGTATCTATTGATGGTGAATCACAGCACCCCTAAATGTCTACAACTCGATGGGTTGAGACTCTCAGTGTGATTGCATAACATGGAGCTTTTCCCAAGTGTGGGACCTTGCGAAATCGGAAAAGCTCTCCGGATGAAGGCCGGTTCCTATTCCTCTGTTCAGATGCACACATAAAAATGTAGAGGGTTTACTCAAAAACCTAAACTAACTTGCCAAGGAGACAGGGTAAGAAGATGCATAAAATAAAACCTAAACTAACAAAGGTGATGCACTCGAGGAATGAAGAACACATGTCTTGCCAATAAACACGAACCATCTAAATGCAATGCAAGATCATGCACAGATAACCAAATTTGTAGTGAAAGATCAGGAGGATGAAAATGAACACGAGAGAGGGTTGAGAATCATCCACGACATGCATTATTTGCTCCAAAGATTGATACAATACACTAAAAATGCCAAGAGGCAAAGTTGTATTACAGTTTTAAATGGGAGGTTTGAACTCCATAAATTCACCTGCCAAAGAGAAGAAGGGAGGGGCAAAACAAGAATGTCCAACATTTAGAAAGAAGCCCCTCCTTACAATTTATAGGAAGAATGAGAGAGGGAAGAGAGAGGAACTCCAAATATACCCCAACCAACTCTAGGTTGCATTTAATTCATCTCATTATGGTGGTAGGTGAGAACCCTAGCAAACCCAAAAAGTGGTGAACTATATTTTGAATTTTTAAGAATTTGTTCTCACCCAATTAAAGATATCCAATTGTAGTTGGATAGAGGACCTCGTAAGATTTCCGAAAAGTCCAACCTTGCGTGAATCCGAGCTCCCTGTGAAAATTTATGGCCATCTGAATATCTAGGTCAAAGATCTACTTTCTGTCGGACTTTCGAGAATGTTGCACCTCCGAAGGTGCACCTTGGTGCATCCATTTCCATGTCAACAACCATTTACTGTGCCCCATTCCTACACCATGGGTGCATCCATTTCCATGTAGACAACTTTTACTGCACCCCTTACGTGCCATGGGCACATCCATTTCCATGTCGACATCCATTTACCTGCGCCCTTACCTATGCCATGGGCGCATCCATTTCCATGTCGACATCCATTTACTTGTACCCCTTACCTGTGCCATGGGCGCATCCATTTCCATGTCGACAACCATTTACCTGTGCCCCTTACCTGTGCAATGGGTGCATCCATTTCCATGTCGACAACTTTTTACAACAATTTGGTAACTCAACGGGATCACATACCTGCTAGGTAGAAGATCAGTGGCATTTTAGCAATCCATTGGGCATGGAGTCATAACCAATAACCTGAAACCAACTTGATAAATGATCTCGAGCCTGAGACTGCAACTCCTTCTCTGAGAGCACGCTGGACTGTAGAAATTCAACCTGAGAGCAAAAAAACACGTGCCGAAGCACTTAGGGAAATGAAACCTAACTACAACAAGACAATGTGCATCTGCACTTAGAGGAATTGAAATCTAGGCTAATATTTACAAGGGTAAACCTTTTCCTTTTAGTAGCAATGTTTAAGGTAGATTCTTTTACCTGGAATCGGGAGTTCCTCTCCATCCAATTTAGA
The DNA here is from genome assembly GCA_018340775.1 of Taxus wallichiana var. yunnanensis. NCBI lineage: Eukaryota > Viridiplantae > Streptophyta > Pinopsida > Cupressales > Taxaceae > Taxus > Taxus wallichiana. The sequence goes on along the minus strand of CM031235.1, from coordinate 342,341,770 downwards.
CAATTGGAAGGCATTACTACTTTTGCATCCGTGAGCATGTAGGGGCCACTCCAAATGGCATCAAACTTGGAATTCCTTCCTTGTTTTGCCCGATCTGCATCCCATTTTAGAACTAGGTCCCCTTCTGGAAGGTCCTTGCTCTTGCTTTACGATCAAACCATCTTTTTACTAAGGCCGATCCTTTTCAATCGCTGTGTTCTCACGATTTCTTCTAATTCCATCAACTCTGCATACCTGGCCTCCATTGGTTCAAACTCAGACAACTCCAATTGCTTCATGAGCTCCAATGCGGGCAATTCTAATGATGTAGGTAATACTACCTCTTTCCCATAGACCAACTTGTAGGGAGAACTACCTATAGACCTCTTTGGTGTTATCCTATCAGCCCATAATGCTGATTTTAGCTTGGTATGCCATGTCCTTTGGTTTTCATCCAGAGTCCTTTTGATGATTTTTAACAAATTCTTGTTTGTGGACTCTGCCTGTCCATTACCTTGCGGGCAATAATTTGAAGAGGTGCTCAAATAGATTCCATTCTTGATAGCCCATTCTCGTAATCATAGAACCTATGAATGCTAATGCATTGTCCAATATGATAGTGGCGGCACACCAAACCTGGTCACTCATTGGCTTCTTTGAGCGCATCTTGCTTGATTCACTTGGTGAAATAGTACATTGCCGTGAGAATACACTTGTGGCCTTGGCTTGAGTTAGGATTTATGACCCCAATGAAGTCCAATCCCCATTGCATAAATGGTTGGTCAACCAAGATTGGGTGCAATGGAAGCTGAGATAGTCTTTCTTTGCTGTGAAGAGTGCACATTTCTTGCACTTTCTTATCCATGTATAGTAGTTACTAAACAACCTTTGGGGCAATAATACCACCGCCTTCATTATCTTGAGAGCTATTACTCGTGGGGTGAAATTTCCTCCAGAATCTCCATCATGAAAATATCGCAACACCCTCTCAATTTGACCTGTCCCAATGCACCTCAATAGAACTCCATTGATGTCTTTTTTAAACAAAACACCATCAACAAGCACATATGGAATGGCTTGTAATCTAAAGTATCTCCTTTTTGCTTTGCTCATTTCTGGAGGACATAGGCCTGTCTGTAGGAAGTGTATCATATTCTGAGTCCAACAAGGAGAGGGAACATTATTATTTTCCTATTCTTGGCCATCCTGTAGTAACAAGATAGTCTCTTTTTTATCACCTGCTTCAACTTGATGACTTAAAGCTAGCTGCTCACATAGTCCTTTTCCATGTACTAGTTTTGTGACCTTGATCTCAATGTCATATTCCATAACATGGGTTATCCATCCTGCACGTTTCTCGTTCAGATCCTTGTTTAGAAGGAAGTCCTTGACTCACATGAGAGACCAATAATTGGATCTTATTGTTTGAGACCAGTGCTTGAATTTCTTTAAACTCCGATCACTTTGTAAGGACATGCTTTTCAATAAAAGAGTACCTAGTTTCGTATTCCTCCAAGCCTTGACTGAAGAAAGCAACTGGTTGTTCTAATCCTTCTTTGTTTTGTTGTACCAGGATTGTAGAAATTGTGTCTCCACCACCAAAGGCATATAGCATGAAATCCTTGGAGAAGTCTGGATTGACGAGAGTCGGAGCTTGAGATATAGCCTCTTTTATTGCCTCAAAACTTTCCTTGCCTTCAGATGTCCACTTAAATGTCATGCTCTTTTTCAACATCAGCGTTATTGGCTTTACGAGAGCTACAAAGTTTGGAACAAACCTACGGAAAAAATTGATCCTTCCCAAGAAGCTTTGAAGAGCCTTCTTATGACTTGGCAATGGCAACACTTGAATTGCTTCAACTCTCTGGGTCGATCGTCAATCCCTCCTTTGAAACAATATGGCCTAGAAGTTTTCCTTCATGAGCCAAGAATATGCATTTTTTGGGATTCAATGATACCCCAAATCTTCTACACCTCTGAAATACCTGCCTCAGATGAAAGAGGTGATCCACTACATTTTTGGAGAATACGGTGATGTCGTCAAGATATATCGAGAACTATTTCGTTGATCAACCATTTGAATGCCATATCCATTGCCCTTTGGAAAGTGGTTCTAGCATTTGATAGCCCAAATGGCATTTTCTTGTAGGAATATATACCCCATTTGGTGGTGAAAGTAGTCTTGAACTGGTCCTCTTCTTTCACCATTACTACGATTATACCCGAGTAGCCATCTAGGAGAGAGAATCTTTCCGAAGCTGGATACTACTTGCAATATTTGTTCCATTGAAGGAAGTGGGTAATGGTCTTTGAGAGATGCCCTATTGAGGTCTCGGAAGTCCATGCACAACCTGATTTCTCCACTCTTCTTCTGACGAACCAAGTTTGCAACCTTGACTTGAGTGCTTGATCGGGAATATAATGCTTGCCTCTATTAGTTTGTTTAGATCTTTCTTTTGATGTGAGGGTTGACCGGTCTCTACTTACGCCTTATGGGCTTAGCATTTGGATACAATTCTATGGTATGTTGTGCCAAATTCAGATTGAATCTTCTCAAGTCTTCATAGCTCCATGTGAAGACATCTAGAAATTCTTGGTAAAGGCATTTGTATGAAGTCTGATTTCTCTTGTTGAGTGGCCACTTTACCAATTTGAAGTGTTTTTCCTTCCCCAAACAGAATTGGCTCGAATCTTCTCTCTTGATCTATATGTTAGCCTTTTCCTTACAGAGCTGATCGTTAGGGTTGAAGATAGACTCCAATGTTACTAAACCCTTAGGAAGCTTGTTTGTTCGTAGCTGCACTACTTGATCCTGTCTTCGCTGCTCTAGTCTGTCCGATTTCTAGTGAGAATTCAGCCTCCTCTTGTAAAAATTGACGATCTGTTGATCGTTCTCAAACACCTACCAACTTGTGTTATTATCTGGAACTGCTGGCCTCACTATCACATGGATATGTGGTTGCATTTTTTCCCTTTTGACGTTTTCAACCACATCAAATGTTGCTCTAACTGCTGCGAGCCTATCCGCGGTTTCATTTTTCTTCCTGGGTATGGACACGATGTTGAAAGCTTTGAAATCCTTAACGAGGTCCCATACCCTATTCTTGTAGTTCCTCAGTAGGTCATTCTTTGTAGCATGTTGTCCCCTGACTTGATTGACGATTAGCTTGCTATCTCCAAACACCTGCAAGTTCTTTATGCCCTTTTTCTTGGCCCAATGAAGTCCATGAATCAAGGCCTCATATTCAGCTGTGTTGTTTGAACAGGAAAACTGGAAATGAAAAGCTGAATAATATTTGATGCCTTGAGGTGAAACAAGCATAGCTCCTCCTCCTACACCTTTCCTACTCCTTGATCCATAAATTTTTTTTGTCATACCTCATTGTCATCCTTATGGTCTTGTTTGGTGATGCTAGGAATAGGCTGGTTTTCTTCATGTATGCAATAGACTCCTAGCTCGATTCTTCAACTTATTTGTAGGGATCAAAAGCATGTACCTTGCTTGCCCATTCATCAAGAGTCAAATGCGGGATGCTTCCAACTTTGGTGTCGGCCTCATCTGTGCTTGGATAATCTTCTTGATCAAATGTTGAACAGTTGGCATTGATTTGGCTTGGAGTATGAGGCTCAATATGAAAGTTTGCAATTGGTTCGAGATCGATTGTGACCTTAGTACCATATCTTGTTACGAACAACATATCGACCAGTTAGCAAATAAGTAGCCTCCAATTTTAGTTGTGAAATCCCTTGATAAGCATAGGGCAAAGAGTGGTGGCAAATCTATCACTGACACATCTTGCAAAACGATAATGTTGGGGCATGCATGCAAGGTAAGATTCAAACCTTTAATCACTCCCACCATTGCTACTACTATCCCATCCAATTGCACTACCCCCTTTGATATGAATTCATATTGGAGACCCAGTTGATCAGCTATTTGCTTGGGCATGACAGAACTACTTGCCCCATAATCAATCATGCAATTGTGTACTAGTTTATCCCCAATGATTAATGAAACGTAGAATGGAGGGGGTTTCAAAACTTTACCTTGTTGTCCTCCATGATTCCCTTTAGGCTGAGCAGCATTTGTGAGGACCTTCTCTTACATATGGACATGCTGGTTTGAAGTTGACCAATTCTTCATGGTAGCTTGTAGAAGATCTCTTTGGCCTGGGATGGATAAAGATTCCCACATTGATATATTCACATTTGTCTTCTTCATTTGATCAATGATGCTAAATGGGGATGAAACATCTCTTTGTTGTCCTTTAGTCTATGCATTCCTTTCTTGTGCATGGGCAGCAATAGCTGGCATTTGAGTTGGTTTAGAAGGTGGTTTGGGCTGTCCTTGCATGTTTGGAGCTGTATTTTGCTTACCGACACCTTGTGGAGTGATGGAAGGTTGTAGATCACTTGGAGCCAATGACTGCCCTTCACCAATATTCCTCTTCTTTGATCTTGTGTTAGCTACTATACTCTGAGAAATTGTTTTATTCATGCCACAAAAATCCTCAGCTTGCCAATTTACAAGTGCGGTATCATTTGGAGCTGTGTTTTGTTGAGATGTCCCTTGCTATTGATTCATTTCTTGACTCACTTCACCCTCCATACCAGTAGTTTTCACCATCAAGGCTTGGTTCAAAGCACCATTGAAGCACATAGATTGGTTGTGAGGTTCGTTGCATGGAAAACACCAATCGTACTCTTGAGCTATGTTGTTTTGTACTGGCACTAAGGCTTTAGAAGTAGATGCAACATTGGGGTTATAGGGCTGAAATGGTCTATTGGCGGGAGGCCTTACTTGGCTTTGATTTGCAGCTAGATTGGGTGGCCTATTGGGCTGGTATGGTGGCCTAGCCTGGTACTGCGCTTGAGGCTGATACGGTCTAGCACTTTGAGCTTGTTGTCTTTTGATAGTCACCAGCTCATTTCCAAGGTTCTGCTTGTTTCATAACCTCTTGTAGTCCATTTGAAGCACTAGAGGATGAAGTAGAAGTTTCATTTGAACTTTGATTTCTAGGAGTGGGAATAGGAGCCAAAGTGGGTGTTTGACTAGTGCTTGGATTTTCTAAGTTTGGATACAAGGGCATGGGAGGCCTAGGAGCCAGCTTACCAGCTTGAATAAGACAGTTTTCAGCCCTAATGGAAATGCTATAAGTAGCAAGTAAGGTTGTGCCTCCCATAGATTGAATTAACATAGAAATATCAAAATTCAAAACTTTAAGATAGTATAGAAAAGCACCTTCAGCTGTTGGCCTAACGGCCACTAGAATTCTATCCCAAGACCTTTGAAATCTGAAGTTGAAGTCAGTCAGCTACTCATTGGGAGCTCTCTTGATAGTTGTCAATTGTTCAAGTAGAGACAAATTGTCTCCCTTTTCCCCAAACTGCTCATGGAGAACTATGCATAAGCCTGATTCGAATTTTGGATAGAACCGGCCCAAGACTCCTAAACCATTGCAATAACTTCCCTTTGAATGAAGATGCGGTAATTTGACAAAGACAACATCCATTTCATTTATCTCATGGATTACAGATGTTAGCAATGTCTTTGACATGATCACCGGAGTGGTATGATTTTCTCAATGAAAAATGGAATGTTCTTCAACGCTGCAATTGGAATTGGATTACGTGCATTGAGGGAAAGTGGGCTGCGCTGGGGTGAAGTTGACAAAGGGTTTTGTTGTGCCATTCTGATTGGCCTGAGAACCCTTGTTGATTGGATGAAAGGTCTACTAGGTGGAGGGGTTGATAAAGTCCTGTTAGGTGGAGATGGTGATCTTTGTGGTCTTCTTCCTCTCCTTCCTCTGCCTAGTGATAGCTGTAAGTGGACAAATAGCCCCTCTTCTCGAGTATCAGACCTGGTTTGAATTCTTCTCATGTACTTGAGAAACTTGTGCTGCTATACCACTGAATTCTATCCCTTCGGAGTCGCCAGATGTGTTAGATAATGAGCCTCAAAAGGCTAGATTATGCCAAGTTACACACCAAACCTGACAATATTAAAAATAGAATTTAAAACTTGAAGGACCCGGAAGATACAACTCTTCAATTCAGTTATCGGGTCTTATTGTGCAGCTACTAATCTTGAAAGGTACAGGTGAAACTCAGGTCATGTAAGGCAACTGGGAAAACCCGAAATACCAAAAACCATGAAATTTTGAAAGTCAAAATCTGAAAAATATAAGAATACCCTTTTGAATATTATCCCCCGATCTATCAAGCGATGAAATTTTGACTTGTTTCGAGAAAGTTAAGTCCTTGAACATTGATTTCAAAGTTCATCTGGAAGGTGAAAAATCTGAAATTGTAAAACTTGCAATTTTTTAGTCCAAATTTCTTGAAAATTCCTTCAAATCTTGTGGAATGACCTCTTGGTCCCACCGGGCGTGCCAAAACTATTGATGGTGAATCACAGTACTCTAAATGTATGTAACTCGATGGGTTGAGACTCTCAGTGTGATTCCATAACATGGAGCTTTTCCCAAGTGTGGGACCTTGCGAAATCGGAAAAGCTCTCCGGATGAAGGCTGGTTCCTATTCCTCTATTCAAATGCACACATAAAAATGTAGAGGGTTTACTCAAAAAAACCTAAACTAACTTGCCAAGGAGACAGGGTAAGGAGATGCATAAAATAAAACCTAAACTAACAAAGGTGATGCACCGAGGAATGAAGAACACCTGTCTTGCCAATAAACACGAACCATTTAAATGCAATGCAAGATCATGCACAGATAACAAAATTTGTAGTGAAAGATCAAGAGGATGCAAATGAACAAAGAGAGGGTTGAGAATCATTCACAGACATGCATTATTTGCTCTAAAGATTGATACAATACACTACAAAATTCCAAGAGGCAAAGTTGCATTACAATTTTAAATGGGAGGTTTGAACTCCACAAATTCACCTGCCAAAGAGAAGAAGGGAGGGGCAAAACAAGAATGTCCAACATTTAGAAAGAAGCCCCTCCTTACAATTTATAGGAAGAATGAGAGAGGGAAGAGAGAGGAAATCCAAATCTACCCCAACCACCTCTAGGTTGCATTTAATTCATCTCATTATGGTGGTAGGTGAGAACCCTAGCAAACCCAAAAAATGGTGAACTGTATTTTGAATTTTTAAGAATTTGTTCTCACCCAATTAAAGATATCCAGTCGTAGTTGGATAGAGGACCTCGTAAGATTTTTGAAAAGTCCAACCTTGCATGAATCGAGCTCCCTGTGAAAAGTTATGGCCATTTGAATATCTGGGTCGGTGTTTACTTTGCTCGTCGGTGCTCGAATGTTACACCTCCTGAAGGTGCACCTTGGCGCATCCATTTCCATGTCAACAACCATTTACCTGCGCCCCTTGCCTATACCATGGGCACATCCATTTCCATGTCGACAAATTTTTACCTGTGCCCCTTACCTGTGCAATGGGTGCATCCATTTCCATGTCGACATCCATTTACTTGCGCCCCTTACCTATGCCATGGCGCATCCATTTCCATGTCGACATCCATTTACTGCGCCCTTACTGCGCTATGGGTGCATCCATTTCCATGTCAAAACTTTTTACAACAAAGTATCTCTTCAATAGAGATTAAGTCAAAGTACTTACACATTTCATACACAATAGATTTATAGATTTGGAGATTCCACTCTAGTCTCATAAACCTCCGAGACTTGGTTTTCTATAAATTGTGAGTCCCCTACAACTTTAGCATTATTTTCTCTGTTTTATTGCTCTGTGAGATTGAGAAATAAATCCTCATACTACACTCCATTATTGGTACACTCAAAGTTTAGATTGAAGGTGAAGGGCACGATTCTACCTTCTAGAGAAGTCAAAATCACTCCAGCCTCTACACCATATCAAAACCTAGCTCCATCATAATGAATCATCTAATAGTTGATGGGAAAGATTGAAACTTCATTTTCCTTAGTATTTTCTTCTTAGAATTCAAAAACCTCAACCATACATACCTCTATGTAACCATTTGTTGGGAGAGAGGCTAGTCCAAGGGAATTTCCAATACTTAGAGATTCAAATGGGAGGGTAATTGGTAAGTCATTTTCCAAGTGATTTACTATTTTCATTGTTTTCTTAGTAGACACAGTTTCTACCATAGTAGTATTACCCTCACTTTTAATTCCTCCTTCGATTTCTTTATCTTTTTAAACTTAATTTGGAACTAATTTCACGGTGGAGAAAAGTTATTTGGAATGAGGTGGTTTATTTATTTGGTTGGATGGGATTTCAAACTCATAATTAGCTTTGGGTTTCTTCTTAATATTTTCTTGGTGAATGTCAAAAGCTTTAGGGTCACCTTGAGCTACGAAGACCTTTCCTAAGTGAAGGAACCTTACCTCTTGAAATAGCGTGGATGGAATGTCCTTCATTTTGTGGATCCATGGTCTACCAAGAATCATATTATAATTAGTTTCCCTATCTATAATATAAAACTTGGTTAAGATAGTCTTAGGCCCAAGGGTAACTGGGAGAACTATAGTTCCAATCGACATGGCTTTCAAGCTATCATAACCTCTCAGTGTATTTCTAGTAGAAGAAAAATTGGTTTCTCCATACCCTAATTTTTGTAGGATGGAGAAAGGGAAAGTGTTCATAAAATCCTCTCCATCTATCATTTCCCTCTTGACATAGTTATTATAAACCCATACTTGCAAGTATAACACATGATCATCTCTTCATTCCAACTTGTTGTCTGTAGGCATTTTGCTTATATCAAACATGAAGTCATTATCCCTTTCATTTTTTCTGGAGGATAAACATCAAAGTATATATGATTAATCTAAGCCTTTGGAGGGATTGTGATATGTACTACATTTCCAAGAACCAAATATTCCAACAAAGTGGGTCGATGAGCTGAAAAATTCTTCAACAGATCTAAGTACAAAATGTGAGAAAAGGTCTAATTAAGATCTAGGATTACATCATAGGCTCCGACGGGTTTTGGAAATCTTAGAAAAATCATCCTGTACTAAATAATAAATGAGAAGAGGGTTCAATGTGTATTCTCGAGTATCATTAGTTGCATTAACCTCCTAATCTATCTCTAGTTCAGCCAAACCTACAATTTTCATTTTATTTTAGTGATTTAGGTTTGGAGAAACTAGATGATCATTGGATGTAGAAGATTCATGATCATGAGTTTCCACATGAGTCCCCTTGTTAAAATTATGAGAATTAGGTTTCTCATTTTCAAGATGCTTGGGGAAAGGATCTCTATAAATTCCTAGGTTGGAATTTTTGGGAGTGACAAATCCCACATGAGTGTTGTGAGAGGTTCCTCAAGAGTTTTCTAAAACATGTCAATGAAAAGCTATCGTTGACCTTCCAGGAGTCATTGAATGAATTCATTACAATCCCTACAAGACTAAACATCATGAATAATTACTCTATGAAACCCATAGTAATAGTTAAGATCATCATCCCTTGGCCTCTAATTTTCACCTTGTTGTGGGACATAGCTACGATTGTTTTTTTGGGCTGGTTGTTATAACCATAGTTTGTAGCCCCTTGGCCAAAATTTTTGTATTGGTTTTTTTCCTTGGGTTTGAACTAGTTGAGGATGAGAACGAATGAAGTTAATTTAATTGATAGAGGGAGAAGGATTGTTAATTATTTGGTTATTCATATTCCCATTGTTATTGTTTGCATTACTGGTGTTCACAACATTAGGCTTTTTGGGTTGATCAGTCATGTCATTTGTAGTGACACCACGATTCTAGTTTAGGACCTTGGGTCCTTGGTTATTGCTTGAGTTATTTGGGTAGTTTGAAGTTTTTGATTGGAAGTGACCAACCTCCCATTGGGACCATACGTCTTGTGTCCACTTTAAATATCCACTTAGTCAATGTAAAGTGTGACCTCTAACACTTCCTCATAGCTATGAAGGGGAAACTTATGCACTTCTTCCGTAGTTTCTTGATTGAGTGAGTGGAGGAAGAGGTCACAGAGTTTTGTTTTGTCTATATTTTATGCACTCAAGGAATATTACAAGAATTTTCACCCTTTGCTAAATGAAGTGGGCAACAAACTCATTTTTTTCTTACTTAATATGTAAGAACTCTTTGGTTCCCATTTGTTATAACTTGTTCATATCAAAGTCCTTAATAAAATCATACACAAGTTGTTTGAAGGATTGTATATATTCTTCAAGAATTTGATAGTACCAATCCATAGAAATTCCTTTGAGGGTTTTAGGAAATATATTAGAAACAATCATGTCCCATGGAAGATATTCTCTAATTGCGGTAGCATATGCCTTGATATGGGAATTAGAGTCTCTCTCTCCTTTAAATTTATGGGGATCTAGTAATGGAATTAGACGCATAACACCTCGTATTGAGAAATCAATAGGTTCCTTCAAATATTTGACATAAGTCCCCATTGTGTAAGACTCAACTATGGAGGTCCCCTGAAGAGGGGGAGGAGGAGGAGGAGGAGGAAGAGCTTGATAAGGTGTAGCATAGGTATTCGCTATGGTATAAGGAACCCCTTGATACTACATATAAGGACTAGGAAGGGTATACATGTCCATTTATGGTATTTTGAATACATATGGACATAGAGAGGAATAATGCCGAGGATACAAATTGGTGCGTGTAATCTTGGGTAACATTACATTGTTTGAAGGAATGACATATGAGAATGCACTTCTAGCTATCCCTTTTAAGGGATACCAATAGGAAGGGTAAGGAGAGTAAAAACCCAAGTGAACATGATCTGGTGGTTATTGCACCAATTGAATATTAGTAGTAGGGAGATAATTCTTAATGTTCATATAATAAGGGGTTTTGCCTTGCCCAATCATCTACACATGTTGCAAATCTTGGGAAATGTATAAATATTTAATCCTTCTCACTAATGTTAAAATAACATCATTGGGTGAAGTATGTGGCCCTTTCTTAAGCGTATGTTGCACATTACTTGGTTTAGGAAATGTGTGATACCCCTTATGAATTGATCATTAATTGAATCCCCTTTTTTGGTGTTTCTTACGTATTTGGAGGGAGATTCAACATTGTTTTACAAAATGAAATTAGTGTATGTTTGCATCCTATCCAAGGAACCATCTAGAGCATTGAGGTGGTCACCACTCTGGAAGAACCACTTTAAGAGTTCATCATTCAGTGGTAAAAGGGGTGGAAAGGACTTGGATTGCATACTGATTTAGGGTCTTGATAAAACCCATGGATAAATACCATGTTCTCATGTGAAATTCATATTATTAGAACTTGATAACTCTTGTTATAGGTTGTATCTTGGTTTATCTCTCTCTTTAATTGTTATGGTTTAAGTAGTGTTGAACCCTTGAATGGGATATGCATATGAAGATAGAAATTTTTGGGAATAGATATCAACCCACCCGGATAATGAACACGATTGTTGAGGACTTACGATTGTAGTAATCTTCAAGGACCAAAATAAGCTTGTTATATTCTTGACCCTACATATTCGAGGGTGTATAAACACTAAAAAAAATAATTGGAGAGGAAGAAGCTAGATAAAAGAAAGGAAAGGAAATGGATATGAAAAGGAACTATTCCTTCAAGTCGGGTTCACAGAATTTGTACACCAAAAATTCAACACATGATTTTAGATGTAATAGAATTCTCAAGGTCATTTTGAGATACACGAAATGTGATAGATAGGATGGGAATGGGATATGTGAAACCATGATTAATGGGATAGATGGGAATAATGGTAAAACTAGGATCAATGATCAAGGAAAATGAAGATGTTTGACTTGCGAATTGGGAATTTTCTCATCAAGGGAAATGAATTACTACCTAACCTATATGGGAGTGATATTGTGGTCAAGAATTATTACTATCGTAAGTATCGGTATATATCTGTGAAACCGAGTGTACTTGATCTTGTTGACATATTTGAGGAAATTTTCCTTTTTCCTCTAAATATGCCTTCAAAAGAGGGTCACGTAAGGATAAAATGGGATGTGTGGAGGAAAAAATAAGGGTTTTTGGTCTAAGCCTATTGGCTAAACCAACCCAATATTTTTCTCTTATTTCTACTTAGTCGTTAAGGCGTCAAATTGAGCCCAATGATGTGCGGTGGTATAGGGTTTCTCTAAAGGCTAGTTCCTGCAAGCCTAAGTCTATATCTCCCTAATATCAATCAATTTTGGGTGGGTTTACTATCGGGTTAAATAGCCTTTTATGAGTTCCACCAAATCATGAGAAAGACAAGTAAAAAGACACAAAAGAGGGCTAAGGGCTAAGTATGGGTAGCCTAGGCCGCTAAGGAAATGGGATTTGTGTTTATTCCAAATTTTAATCTACTTTTAATTCCTAAATTTAAATAAAAAATAAATGAATCTAGATTAAATAAAAACATGATTAATTCCCATTTTAATATAATTAAATTAAATTTTCCAATATTTAAATAAAGTAAAATAGAATACCAGCTAGCTATTTCTTTCTTTTTGTATTTTCAACAAAACTTTTCAAATAAATAAATGAATAAAATAAAATAAATTCCTAAGATTTATTTTTCTATTTTTGGATTAAATAATTAAATAAAGTAAAATTCTTACTGAGACACAGACAAAGAAATTAATATAAATAATTACAAATTACTTCTAAATTAAAATAAACTAAAACAAGGAAAATTCGGATGTGACTATTCCTCTGTTGCAGGATTGTGAGACAAAGAATTACTCTAAATAGTAGATGTATTATCAAGTTATTATTATGGAAATTGAAACTTTTTCTAACTACTTCTAGCTCAAGTTCACGGGAAAGAAGAGAAACTTGAAGAATCAATTTATTCTTTTACCAAAAGCTTTCCCGAGAAAAGTGGAAGTAAATTGTAGAAATGATTATAATAAAGAAATAATTAAGAATTACAAACACATAATCTTCATCCAACTTCTTTCCCTTGTAGATCCACAGTGATAGGAAGAGAAGAATATATCAATGGGAAACTTTTGAAAATAGTGCATAGAAAATACTAGAAATGAAGAAGTATTTAATTCTACCAATTTAAAACAATTATATTTCTTCTAATTTAACGACAATAATTAATCAAAAGCTTTAAGAATTCAAAACATCCCCAACCTGTAACTATTGATATGAGATAGCATTCCATGTGTGGTGCTATTTTTGTGTCTCCTTAGCTTTATTTTCTCTTCCAAAGATGATTTCCAATTGATCTAAGGTGTGTAGAGTAATGGCTAGTGAGTAGCAATAAAAACCAAGAAAATTTTTGTAGTTGGTGGTTCAAGAAAGCGGTTGAAAATGAAATGCATGGAAAGTACAAAGCAATGAATAGGTTGTCTATGTGATTCCTAACAAGATTTTATTAATATAGATTTCCGGATAAAATATGAAAACTCTAACCCATCATTCGGGTAAAATATGGACATTTCCAAAACTTTGGGGAAGAAGAAATCCAACAAAAAATTCCAATAAGAAGTGACGAAACATCAACATAAGGAAGCAGTTAACATTCTAAACATAGTAAACTAAGAAGAGGATTCCAATATGAATCCAATGAGCCCAAAATTAGGTGAAATGACTGAGAAATGAGTGAGAAAATCACTTCAAACTAAATACACGCATTGCAAAACACACATTTTGATATCACTTTGGTAAATGTGATAGAACCTGCAGTCTATGCGAGACCGGTGGTTGTGTAACCACCGTGGTGTTTGCATGACTTGAGTATTAAAAGAGTGGAAAGTGGCTTGCAAAGATGAAACAAAATTTAAAACATAGAAACATGGATAAACATGTCATAACAAGCATGTTGAAGGTGAAGGGATAGGATTTGGGTCTCATCGTTACTATGGAAAATATTTTTTCATCATCGGGAGACTTTCCGTTTCCTTCAATGTAGAACTATATAATTTTTGGTATGAATAAATCCCCCATGCCATTCTCGTGTGTTGTATTACTAAGTAGAAGTGTGTATGGTGTTCAAATGATGATGGATAAGGAAAATTCATGTCAACAATACCATGCTATTTGTAATCAAAATTGAGTCTTGAAGTAGATGAGTGAAATAATCATGCCCCTTATAGACTATTGAGAACTTTGTCAATTGAATTTGAAATTTTTGTGAGTAACCTGTATCCATAAGCTGAAATATGAAATTGTAGAAAAATAGGATGTATCTACCCCATGGAAAAATGTATGTTAGGGCCAAGAATGTTTGTATGGTCACGACCTTTTGTGTGGTCTTGAACATATGTATATTTTATCAAAAAAATTTATCTAGATATGTTTTTGAGGACTGTACTATGTTAATACTTGTGGATGAGTTTGAAAATATGTTCATAAGTGTAGAATATATCCTGATGAATACCTCCTCTTTTGAGGGTGTGTGTTATAAATAATTTGAGTGTGTGGATCTAAATAATAGATGTGTACCCACGTACTATATATCTAATAATATGTAGAAAGATGTGGAATGATGAAGTGATGGACACCTTTGAAAAATTGTACAATCAAAAGGGTTGCACATTATGGAGACCATGGAATAAAAGAGAAAAAAACATACTAATAATAATATTGATATTAATAAGAGAAGCAATAATAACACTAAGGTAGATATCATAGAACTAGTGTACAAGACATAAAAATGATCAAGTTATCGAACATAATCCATAACAAGTAGAGAAGAGTCACATCAAGGCATAGATCCACAAAATAGGGACACCCATAGTGTCGCATAAAAGAGAATTAATGTCAGACAAGAAAGGAATACAAATAAAATCATTGTACACCCATAACGTCACAAGACAAACAAGACATTCATGCCACATACAATGAAACGGACAAAGAGTAACATAAAAATAACCATATATAGAAAAGATGATGTCAAATAGTGATAGAAGAAATATAGAATGTAGTAAGAAAACACGTGAAACAAGATATGTCAACATTGCATAAGACACATGTATTATTCTGGTAGTCAAAAGATAACATGTACACCATATATGTAATCAAGTGTAATGAGGAAGTACAAAGGAACTATAATGAAACCTTATCACTTGTATAGAGTCGTGGGATGTACCCAATAGAAGAATGTAAGTAATAAAACTAGCTCCTATTAGTATGTAAGAATCTATGTGTCCTATATCAAGATCAATAAACCTTATGAATGCATGTGTGTAAAGATTATAAAATATATGCTATCAATAAAACCATAGTTACATACATCATATGTGATGTAAAGTGCAAAAAAATCAAGTTATATGTATAGGTCTTGGTTTTATATTATTTGTAAATATGTGAATGTTTTTGTATTATTGAATATAATTATGTACAATGAGAATGGTAGCTCAAATTATTGGTATACGCCAAGGATATCATCCATTTAAGGGTCAAAATAAATAATATCTAAAGGATTAAGACTCCTAGGGGTGGTGATATGTATGTTTGTATCCAAGAATTATGAGTTTTGGTGAACTAGATCATGTTGTGGTAATTTTTACAAAGAACCAATATCTAATGATCGTAAATGATTTGATTGTGGGGAAGATTTTGGTAATATTTTGGAGACACCCTTAGTCTTGAGCACGGTAACATTAGTAATAAGAAAATTTTAGTGATTAATATCTTGTCAGAGATCTAATTATAGTCAAAAATGGAATGCCTAAGTTTTTAAACGAGTTGGTGAGAGTGCTTGATGTTGAAGAAAAGGTAAAGATAGTAAATCAAGATCTAGAAGTATATAGAACAATTCTTATGGTGTATCCAAACTAGTGGAGATGGTGATTGAACTCATGGATGGTGTAGTATTCAATGCATTGAATACATGTTGTAAGTAGGTCGTGGATAGCAATGAAAGAGGTATAATGATCAGTATTAGTAACAATAGTCTATGGTGTAACAAATTTAAGTTGGTAATGTCTAGGACTAGTGGAGATGAAAATATAATGAAACATAGACTCATATTCGTCAATAGGACTAAAAATGAGATTATATATGTCATCATTAGTGAGTTCAATAGTATTATCATCGCTATCAGAGGAATAGTCATTAAAATTGTGTTCTAGAATAGAGTCATCCAAAAGGTTAGGAGTGGCAAGATAATCGGAAGTTGCGGTATAATATGGAAGAAGCATAGAAGTAAGTTTATATATTGTTGGTTCAAACAATGGTGGTGTAGGGATCATAGGAGGGAAATTGTGACTAGTTTCCATAGAAGGGTTAAGAGTAAATTATAATGAAGAGCATTGTCCATGACATGAAAAGTAGTATATAACTTCTTAGAACCAATGAGGAGATATAAGGTTATTGTGTCTAAAGTAGATTGCATAAAATTATCAAAGCCTCACAATAGTGGTGACTTTATCAATTTTGATAGGAGTAATACCCATTTGCATAAGCACAAAACATGAACTTATATTTAATCTAGAACCATATTGATCAAGAATTTCTTAATGAAAAATCCTTGAATGCATGCATTAATAAGAAGAGGGGAGAACGTGTCCCTATTGTATATAGGAGGAATTCCATTTACATGAAAATTCACAACATTTGAAACTACCTTAAATTTTTCCATGAGGGAAGAAAAGGCTACTAGTTAAGTATCATTAGCTAATGTGAAAGATAAAAAATCATCTTATAAAATATCTCTATAAATAGGTGCTTTTGAAGTATATCTAAGAGAGATATCTTACTATGGGTGTTACTAAGTTATTCCAATATATAATAACCACTAGAGGGAACACTAGTCTTAGTGAAAGGAGATGCAAGTGGTAGAGGTAATGATGAGTTACCTCTAATTGAGTGCTTATTACATTGTGTTATAACTACATTGACGGTGGGAACCAAAGGGACAGGGGTGAAGTGGGGCATGTAGTCCATGGTGACATGAATGATCTCATATTTTATACCCATATAAGCGGGGGCCATAACAATCACGTGACAACTAAGATCAATATAATGATTTTCAACCATATGCAAAGTATGGGAATGTAATTTGTTATAGAGATAATAGCCGTACAAGCATAAGGAGTGAACCCTTATTTTTAAAGTGGAGATCATATAAAATTTTAGGTAGGATCATGATGATAAGTAGTAGAAAGACATAAGTAACACCAAGAGATAATCGAGAAGGACATATAAAAATGAACCCTAACATAGCTATGGTTTGATATAAAATGTTTGATACAAAATTCTGACTCACCAAATGTTTACACCCTTTTTAATAGTGTATGACCTATATACGTTATGAAATTGTTGTCATGTAAAATAGCTAGCATGAAAAATTGAATTTTAAGCATGATAACTAAGCCCCTAATTGAAAATTAGGCTTCCCAGTCACTGTGCATCCTTCACCTATCCATATTTCCTTTAGTATCACCCTTACCTAGTCTTAGAGGAAAGTGTTAAAAACATCATTAAGTTTTTTCGGTGTTATTTTAATAGTGTCTAATATTATTGATGAACTCGGTGAGTTTCAATGAGAGACAACTTCCTCATGAGGCCTAAAAAGGCCATTTTAGCCATTTTGTAGATGGTAAAAATCCTCTAGGAACATTAAGGGAAAATCTAAAGCATATGAGGGTTATTCTAGAGATTACTGAATATTTCCAAAGCAATTTAGGAAATTTTAGAAAATAAAATTTTATTTAGGAACATTTTGCTCAACGTTGAGTAATTTAGGGCATATGGAATGAAATCTCCTCGGTGAAAGTTGACTTATCCATATAATTTTAGGATTTATATAATGATTTTGAAGAATAAAATAGTCATAAAAAATCTATTATAATCCTCTACAAATTTAAAACATCAAACTTTATCCATGGCTCAAAGACTTCATGAGGTATTTCACAACTCTTCACTTTGCCGTCTCGGTTCAAAATGAAATAGTCCATAAATTTTGTGTTTCAGTAAGATATAGATTTTTATAATATTTCCATTGATATTAAAATGTGATTTGGAGTCAAAATCATAAAATATTTTACCCAAAACATTTTCCTCACTTTCGTGGTGAAAAAATCAAGTTTGTTGTCCAAATTTGGAAATCCAAGGAAAATCTACTTTCCCATAATAAAAAAGTCACACTTTGGACACCCAAGTGACCCCTCTATCCCCTAGGGAAAATGGGGATAAGGTGGGCACAAAATTTTGACCTCACCCCTCATGCGAAATTTTTTCTATTTCCTTCAAGATGCCATTTTAGACAGTCAAAAACACATGGAAATTTCATCAACTCTCCATCTCTCTGAAACTTTTCAATTTCAAGAAAAATGGTGTTGATTTACCTTCCAAATCCATTAATTAATAGACATTTTACAACATCAAATTACAAAAGAAAATATTTTATTCTATGGAGATCTGGCAAGTGAAAAACATTAAAATTATGAGCGAGAGAATCTCGAAGCAAAAACAATAATTTCAAGACCATTTTTGTTACAAAATGGTACCTATAAGTTCCATTTCTAAAAATAGTAAGTTTCCAAAAATGGTGAATTCTCAACATCCACAACATCTGAACAAGTAAGAAACATTAGAAGACAAAAATAGTGAAAACTTACTAAAATAATGAGTCCTACATAAGACTTGCTAAAAATAGTAAGTATTGTAGTTGATCTCTGAAAGCTATAAAAACTCCCATTTTACCTATATCATTATTTTTTTCCCATCATTTCAAGGCCAAGAAGTTGTCTTGTGGTTTAAAAAGAAAAGAAAACTCTCCATGAGACTCCTACAACATAAGTTTTGAGGTAATTTTGAAAGGCATAACTTGATGCTAGAAGCCAAATTATCCAACTCATCCCAATTGTAAAAGAGAGGAGACATCTTGTATTAAAAACATTGTGATAAGGAATAAATAGATTAAATCAATATGTGTGAAAGATAGTCACTTATAAAATGGGTGAAATCAGGAACATCATGAGGTCTGTGAAGGATCTGTAACATCAAGAACTTTATTTCAAGACATCGAGGAAATGGTCATTAGGTGCATGGTTATAGAAACTCAACATGAGTGAAAATGGTAGTAATCTCAGGCCCACAAAGAATGCATATCTCATGAGAGTTTTTTTAGACACTTAATCAATGCTCAGTGATGTTCTCTCATGATACAAGTAATAAAAGTGGCATTTGTAGTGCTTGATGAAGTTTGAAGAACATGAACATGTAATTCATCCTCAATGTTCAGGGTTACTCCTCCTATTTGGAGGAGGAAACCTATTTTCCTAAGAATAAATTGAGAAAAAATATGTCCAAGTACCTTAATCATGTTTCCACTCAGGTAACATCCTGGTTAGGAAGGTAAATTATGAGGTTAAAAGGGGTCATCATGTCCAAAAGTGAAATGGGAATCTCATGGAGTAAGTTGAGGAACAACATATATTAAATATGCCATATTGTCCAAATCACTATGGAAAATAAGTCAGAATGAGCTAATCAAGTTATCAAGGTACTCAAGAACATCATGTGTGAAGGATAAAAATCCATCCACTCCCATGAGAAACATGTGAATAGGAGGTGCATGAGAATCCTAAAGCTGATTCCATTCAAGGAGGATTTTGGGAGCCAACAAAGATAATGTAATTATCCTCATTTGGAGTAACATATATGAAAGAATGAGGGACCATATGAATTTTACACAATGCAATTCATACATCGGTGTCATTAGACACCCATTCAACACTTGGTAGCATGATCACACCTCAAAGGAGAAAGCATATTGAAATCACCCCATATCAAGTCTAATGTGTAACCATAAGAAAATAATTTCATTTAAGGATAAATCCTTTCACCTGCATGATGAAGGATCATTTCAATAAGAAGTAGCCAAACATCAAAGGGTTCGGGAATCATAAAGTTGATTTGTGATCACTAGGGTGAATTATGAAGGCGTAGATAAGTAAGAAAGTGATCCTCACTCCTACCTTGTAATCAAAAGAGATCATCATGTTCCCATCAAAATTTAGATCTCATAAAAATGTTTATGAACACTTATTCAATTCTATGGAATGTTTGTCTCCTCATAGAAGAAGGAAATTATGATCATGATGCTTCCAGTCAATAATTTCTTCATCTTCAAAGGCCTCATCTTCATCATATTGGTCAACCCTTCTCTCTCTCTCTCTCTCATCCTTTTTCTCTCTCCATATTCTAATAGCCCATTAAGAATGTTATTTTTCTCTATTTTTTCTTATTCACTTAAGTGACCTTAAGCTTAATATTGTAAGAGTCCTTCTTCATCAATAAGGAAAATAATCACTTTCATTCCCTAGTAATATGGAAGGTCCCACATGATGAAGGGAAGTGACAAATCGTGTGGGGGGACAATGAAAGGAAAATTTGTAATGCTACAAATTAGAATGGATTCTATATTCCAAAGGGTTAGTAATTTTGGATTGTTGTATGTTTTTGAGCTTTATATCATTACTACATCAAAAAATAAGATCTACATTTCATCTATATCCTTTTCTATGTTCCTCTATCCTCTCTACTCTCCAAATTTGCAAGTATGGTGATATTGTATAACCAAGAAGGAATTTTTTTCCTTAATTAATGAATCTGAGAAATTTGTGTCTCTAGTTTGTTAGTCTTTCTAAATTCTTACATTGTTGTATTATTCTAATTGAATGTGGACCTGCTCTAGTTAATGTATGTGAATTTTGTAATCCTTCTCACAACATTAACGCTCTCCTTTATTTTTCCATAGGTTTAGTGGAGTATTCATGTGTGATCCCCAACCTAACTGCCACCCCATAACTTTAGTTTGTTTACATTCAATAATGAGATCCCCCTTACATAAGAAGGAGGGGCTTAGTCTCGTAACCATAGGTGAAAACCAATAATTTACACTACTGATAAATTATATCAGCATGATAGTTTTGATTGACTCCACTCTAAGAAGATATGCCATTTTTCACCCTTATAAGCTATTTGAAAATAAAAATTACATATTTAATAAATCCATAAAAACTGAAAAAATTGAAAAATACCAAAAATACTATCCGAATATGCGAGACTTGTTGTGATCATATTGAAAAATAAACATTTTTTTAGTTTCATTCCTCTCTAATACTTTGGAAAATTTGGAGAGAGAAGATACATTCGATATGATCATACAAGTGGCATTGTTAATACCACATTCGAGGAACACTTTGAAGAGTTGATTTTGGACTTCCCACTATCCAGGTATAAATACAAGTTCTTGAAAATCATCTTGAAGGTCATATTGAAGAACCAGATGTAGAACTACTAGTCCTCATCCCTGCATAAGAATAAATAGAAGAAGAACCAGAGGAAGAAGAAGAAAGAATGTCTACCCATCTGCCATGGGGAAAAAATACCGGTATGTTATGTTTAGATCCTCCACTCCATGAATTTACAAAAGGATCAAGAGAGAAATTTCCCAAATTCTATGGAGATGCAAATCAATGTCTATATGATCAAATTACAATTTATAATTTTTTCACATCCTGTGGCATTCTTAGAGTGGGACATGAAGATGATGTTGTTTGAATATTCATGGAATAATTACAAGATGCAACTGTGGACTAGTAACTACTTGCCATCATGCTCAATTACTGATTGGGATGGCATGAAAACCAATTTTGAAGTAAGATTCAATACTGTCGAATATTTTCATGCCCTTCTTTCTCAAATTTCTCATATGAAGAAAGAATTGCAAGAGGACATGAGAGAATTTGTAGTGAAGTTTAATAAGATGATCAATAAAATTCCTATTGATGCTCATTCTATTATGGATAATAAAAAATTGTTCTTGGTGAATGATCAGTTTCCTAAAGTTGGTTTCATACTATAGAGAGTGCAACTGAACACTTTGGACAATGCTCAAGAAATTTCCATTGATGTGGAATATGATATTATCATGTCAAGGAATATCAATAACCCTTGATGAAGGATACGGTCTAGATTTTCAAAGATGAAAGAGTAGATCCATTACTACAAAATCTGGTCAATGAATTGACTTCATTGAAGAAGGAAATTTCTCAATGTATCTCGCATCAAAATAGGAACATAAATCAAATTGTAGGAGCATCATGAAGGCTTGCCTTAGAATCCCTACTAGTTAATGTAATATGTTGGACCAGTGAAAATGAAGGAGAAGAAATTATGGAATTATAAATTTAAGAAGAATATGATGAGGATAAATGCACCAATATTGGTTATTTTAAATACTCACTAGATGAATATTATGAAGAATCCATGGCTGATATAGATAGTCACTCTTATGAAGTGTTCACTCACTCAAAAATAGAGAAATAAAACTCTTCTTGCGCTACCAAAAATAATAATTTGAATCCTTAAATGATGAATTTATTAAAAACATTAACAAAAGGAGGATCATCGATGTCCACTTCCATGGGATTAGTCAAGAAGAACTTAGAGACTACATTAGTAAAAATCCTCCTTCCTCTTCAAGTAATTCTCTTTCACCTCCTCTTGATAAATGAGTTTTAACTTCTATTGATCCCAAGAATTCCAATCCTAATTATGTCAAGGCTACCATAATTATCTAAGTGCTTGTTACTTATTCACCTTTTGACATCATTGACCATTGCAAGAAATCCAAAATTCAGATTTATGAGTCTAAGTACTTGAGAACTCATCCCAAGCAATTTGATAGGATTTTTCAGTTTATCAAAGGAAGTATTTAAAGTTCATGTTCCAAAATTCCATTGCCAATTAAATACCTCTCGCTCCTCTCAATGGATATAAATTGAATAATTTAATTATTGACTCTGGTGCCTCGAAAATGTCAAGATTGTGAAATTGTCTCAAGCCCTTGGTATCTCTCTCACCCCACTCATCGACCATTGATACTCCATGGAAACCAAAGAATTACCTATTATTTTCCAGGTCAAGGATGCTCAAGTAGCATTTTTAGATTTTCACGATACGAAGATCAATATGAAAATACTTGTAGGGGACATGCCACCCTAATATGGTATGTTGTTGAGTTAAAGCTTCTTTAGGGATATTAGTGGAAGTTATTTAGATGGATTGGTTTCATGGCCCCATTCGGTCATTGGTAAAATAAAGAATCTCCTTCACATCGTAAAATGAAATACCCTATTCAAATACCATACAACCCAAGGGAATATATTCTATTTCACGATTCAAGGTATTAAAAAAATTTCATAGCTTCATAGGAAGACATTGAGCTTCCCTTGTTGATGGAGGAGTACCGGGTATGATGGAGCTATCTAGAAAGTATCATGATGATCGATGGAACCAAAACTTCATAATGTTTTCTTTTAACTGATCATAAATGTAAATTTTCTATTTATTAGTGATGGAGGTCAATAATTTCTTCACCTACCGTAAAGAAATACCAAGGTGGTTGTAACACCTTGTCAAACTGTTATATTCCTTTTTTACATTGCAAGCATTGACATGTAATTTTCAGGACAAATGTATGTTTCGTGGTTTTTGAAAAATCATGCTTTCCATGGATAAATCATTTCTACTCTTTGATTGTATGGCTGATATGTTATTGATTGCAATAATCTATTTCACTTCTTATGAGTAAGTTGTAATCTAGTTATAATGGTTGCAAACTTATCCCTTACTAATTGGACTCATCCTTGGATCAATTCCATTGATCCAAGGTATGTTTTAAATATTCTTATCTAAACTGAATGAAAAACTAACATTCATTGATTAAGAGACTTAATGATTGAACTTGTGGTTGTTGTAAATTTTTATTATCTTGAAAGACCATGCTTGCATTCTGTTTTGTGTTATGCTCGGCTCTTCTTGATTGACCCTTGCAGGGTGCTTAATGACATTAAGGGAAATAGAAACCTGCTTGAGATTCTAGAGAAAGTGAGAATATAAAATTTTCCTATATCTATTAAGGTCTATCCTAATGGATTCAAGACTCAGGTAATTTACCTAACTCTTTCTACGCCACTCTACATGGGATGACATCCTAACCTAAGTTGTTAACACTAAGTTAATATGAAAGGGAAATAACCTAAGGGATGCTAAGTTATTTCTAACCTATTGTATTTGGTTAATCTACGTCCTAACCTAAGGTGGCAATTTATTGTTTGAGGGTTATATCCTAAGGTTATAATTTTAAGTTAACCTAAGATCTAACCTAAGAAAATTGTATCTATCCTAAACTAATGGGGTATGAAAGGGAACCTAAGGGTCGATTGGTAAGTGGGAGCTAAGCGGTGGTTCCTAAGATTTTAATGCGATGTGATTTTGATTTTATTTGGCATTAAGACATGGAAGTACTACCAGTTTGGCAGGGGCTAGTTAAATTTTAGTGGAACCTACATGGAGGTATCACTAAGTTTGGAAATGCATGTGGAATTTCAATGTGGTATCGCTTGACTTTGGATGGCGGTGGCGAGGAAAGATAGGTGGGAATATTTAATTAAATGTCATTAATTCACCTAAGTTTTGGTGAGAAAAATGTCTTGGAAGGCATCTTTGATGGATTTTTTTGGGGTTGTTTTTTTTTCATGCATCGTGATTTTCACTCTTGTATGGAGCTATCGGGTTCTTTGAACCAGCAGTTTGATCTTGATTGGTATTTGTTTTTATTTCTACGATCTATTTTCAATTAGAGGAAAGTATGAGGCATGGTGGAAAAAGATTATTTTTGGTTGATCTTGCTTGGAGAAGAAGAGGTGTTGGAAACTTGGTTGGAAGTCTTCTTTGAATTGGCGCAGAGGAACTATCAGGCATGATAGGCTCTACCCATTAAGATTTATTTCTTTCTTCTAAATGATTCATTAAAACAATTCTACTCACTGGAAATATATTATTACATGATGTGTCTGGTTATTTACTTGCATTTATTCATGAAATCTATGTGGGTTTTGGAATGTGAATCCTTTTCTGTTAATGGTAGCTTTGGGAAATTTCTCTGTACAAAATATTAGAGGCATTCATGAAAATTTGTATTGAAACTTTGTAACTTGTACTTGAAGCTCTATTGAACTCTGTAGCTTGTATTCAAAGCTTTGTTTCTAGCATTTGAGACTAATGTTGAATGAATTGGCTAGTTGCTTGTTGGGTTATGAATCTCTATTTAGTCTTGTGTTTCATGAGCTTGAAGTGGAGCTCTGTAATTGTTCTAAACTTGTATTGAAGCTTTGAGATTTGTTATGAGTTTTATTGTGACCTTGTGTTTTTTTGGGTGTGTTGGAACTAAGTGTAGTTATGAACCTTTGGTTGAATCTTCGTATTCAACAACTATACTCGTATATAGTTCTTATGAATATTGAACTTGCTATTGATTTGTTGCATTGTGTCCTATACTTGAGCTCTGAACTGGATTTTTATTCTTCCTTAGGGAACCGAAAATGCTTGAACCCATAATAGAGTGTTGGTGTTTATTTTGAGATTGTATTAGGGCCTTAGGTTTTGTTATAGAATCGTATTTGAGCTTGTGTTGTTAGAACTTATGTTTGAAGCTCATATTTGATGCAATATAGGTATTCCATTGTTGGTTGTTTTGATCTTGTATTGGAATCGACGTGTTTGATTTTATACAGGTATTCTGAGCTAGAGTTTAGTGGGTATTAAGGATTGTAAAGCTTCAGTCTCATTTAATATTGTCTACTTTGGAAGGGGTCTTGTGAGTTTTGTTTGGTCGGAAGTGGTCCGTGTAACTTATTTTTAGGTCTCCTTTGTTTTGATTATGAGACAGAATGGTTGTATGACTTCATCCTTTAAGAAATCACTATGTTCTCGAAATTGACAGGGGTGTGTAAATTTGGGAGTATATCCTATTCATCTCTGCTTTGAGTGAACCCATGCCTTGTGGGAAAAATTGATTGTTTTGTTCATAGAAATAAATGGGACTATAACTACTTTCTGTTATGGGACAATCGTATCACTTGTAGAGGTTTATGGAATGTATTATTTGCTTCCCTTTTGTCTTTGATGTTGGGAAAATTCTTACCTTCCATAAGCTTTTAATGGAACTCGAGAGGCTTATGGTGATTTTTTTAGTCGTGTTGGAATAAGTTGGGACAATACTTGTCTTAGATGAATTGTTTAGTTCCTTACTCTCTTTTGATCTTTCATCGATTCGTGGGTTTTAATAGAATGTTGAATATAAACCTAGTATACTAGTGTAGTATGAAGGGATACTATATCCCTATTCTGAATGCTTGGAAATTTAGTCTTTGGGTCCATGAGTTTTATTGACCCTTGTCTATCTTGCACTGTTGCGTATTTCTCTTCCTTGTTGGGTTCTTTGAATGAATCTCCGAGTTTTAGTCAGAGAGGTGAATAAGATCTCTTGGGGACAATATGCTATTTAGAGATGGTACTGTGAATTTCGTTTTGAGAATTGAATTTGAACTTGAGCTTGGTGAATGGAAATAGGTAATCATTTTGTAAGTTTGTAATGGAAATTGGTAGTATGCATGCTTTGACTATGCATTTGGTTTTGAGTTCTCTTTTGGGAACTAGCTAAATAATTTCTAAGTTTGTACTAGATATTGGATTTCATTTCATAGTATAAATGAAATGAAATATGGATTAGGTATTTTCTATTTTTTGAGATCCTTTTTCTATTGACTATATAAGTTCGTTGTTTGAACTTCTTTTTATAACGAACGTTACACCAAAACCTTGAGGCGTTAGTGAAATATGCACATGAGGATCATAACATTCCACCATGCTTCCATAGATCCCAACTCGGGCTAGGTTTGCACCCACACTCCCATACGTACAAGCCCCACTTCACCGATGTTTAGGCACCCCACAGGCCCCGGCTACACGATGTAACCAACCGAGTGGGATTTGAACACGGGTGGTTGCTATGATACCAAATGTAATGAACCGTCACACCAAAACCTCAAAGTGTTAGTGAAATATGCATGTGAGGATTTCACTAATGCCTTAAGGTTTTGGTGTGATGGTTCATTACATTTGGTATCGAGCAACCACGTGTTTGAATCCCACTCGATTCGTTACGTCGTGTAGCCGAGACCCATGGGGCACCTAAACCGGTGAAGCGAGGATCGTATGTATGGGAGTGCGATGCAAACCCAGCTGAAGTCGGGATCTACTGAGCGTGGTGGGATGTTATGATCTTCATGTGTGGATTTCACTAATGCCTCGAGGTTTTGGTGTGACGGTTTGTTACACTCTTTAATTTAATTCTTTTCTGAGATGGGAACTTCTTGTGGATTAGTTAAGAGAATTAGTTTTTAAGAATAGCTTGGATTTGTGGACAGTCTAGTTTCAGATCTTTAAATTATACCTACTAACAGATAGAAGTTGGTAAGGCTTTCTATTAGATTGTCTTAAATCTGCTTGGATTGAATTGGGGCTCTTGGTACAATGTTGTCTCTTTATTTGTGGACTCCTTTTATTGATATCTTGGACTAAGGTAGTGTTTTGTGTGCTAAACCTGATTCTTTCCTTCAGATGATTTGTGTTTGAGGAATATGTATGTATTGATCCTCTTCCTTGGTTTATATGGAAAGACGAAACATACTAAAATGACCTATGTTGTAACTAACTTCTTTTGCTACTTGGTAAAGATAAATGTGTATTTCTATTCTTATGGGTTATGAAATAATTGAATGACAAGACTTTTGATTTGTTTAAAGTAATTGATCGGATCAATTAATCCTTATGATATAATTTTGATGTTGCAGATTATATTATGCTCTTTTCTTAAAAGTAAATTCAGATTTTCTTAATTGTTCTTCTTTCTAGATGTTATTACTTATGATTATTTGTATGATGTATATTAATTGTTTCATTAAAGTAGATTTGTTTAATGAAACAATTAGTGGAATGCACTTTACTTTAATGCTTAGTGCTTATCATGCTCAGTTCATTGAATTGACCCATGCTAGCAATTTTGAGATGGACATCGTAAGTGATAAAAGAAGACAAGAAATTTCATGTTGTATTGGGCTTATTTAATTATGGATCTTATGTAAAGAGTTTCGATTCATTCTTGAGTTGTATTGAAAAAGAAAAGTTGTATTCTTTTGGGATAGAGGTTGTTTGTTGTATAGTATGCCTGAAATGCATAGTCTTGTAATGTATAGTTTTATAATGATGAATTGAAAGTTAGATATTTACTTGTATTAGTTGTGTAAATTATCTTGTATTTATGAAGAAGATGGAAATCCTATCTTGATGATATTTTTCATATTTGTTATATGCTTAATTCAGATAAACTTGATCAGTTGGATAAAGGGAATTAGTTAAATTTCCCTTATTTAGATGCAGCTTGTTAAGTTGCATAAGATAACGAATTTTATCTAAACAATTCTAACATAGTAATGGAATGTGTAATGAATATGCAGTAAAACTATAGAAATTGTGAAAGATAAGAAGGGTATGAAAAACCCTAACACTTAATCATGTAGAGGAATATTCTTCCTCGCTCAAAGAAATGTAATCTAAAGAATGGTGATATGATCGTTAATCGTTAGACTTCATTTCCTATAAATTCTACTACTAGTTGAACCTATTTGGTTGCTACACCTTCTTTGAATGGTTAAGTTACATTTAATGGAACTTATGATGTTGTTGTCCTATTCCTTTGGATATTTGTTTGTTAAGCCAAGTAAAACAAACCTAAAAAGCAATCATAAGTTAAGGAAGTTCTTTAATGACTAAATGAATCAAATTTAGAAAAGAACTTATGGAGTGTTGGATTAGGGTTTAGCAGGGTTGCTGTAATCAGTGTAATAATCCAAATTAATAATGTATTAATAACCTCCTTAGGGTATGTACATCTTGATGAGGTAGTTTCTGTAGAATGTTGGCACATGCTAAATGCAAGTCTGTAACTTTGATAAGACAAGGGTCTTCTCAATGATACAACGTTGCAGCTGATATGTGGAAACACCCTTCTACATTGATCATCTAGATCTACACACAAATAAGGACTTGAAATTAGTTTCTCTCTAGGTCAAGTTAGTGGCATGTTTAGGATAAGTAGTAGATTTCAATGGCTCAGGGTACCTTGGCACATCCAGTTGACTTAGGTCAACCGAGTATGCCCATATACCCTAAGACATTGTGAGCGTCTTCCTATAATAAATTATGTTTCTAACCAGGGCTAGGGTTAAACCTTAGACAAGTGGACTGACGGTAGTCAGTAAAGACCATTCTAGATAACAGAAGAGTGAGGTGAAGGACATATTCTAGAATGACGAGTATGCCGTCTAGGAATAGTAACATGAACGATATGTTGAAAATCTATGGCCAAAGTATCGTAAGCTGATGGTTGTGTTGTCTTATGTCACCTAGTTTAAAGCAATGGGATGCTAGATGATTATTGGTAATAAATATTTAGATAGGTTCTTTAAACAAATCACTCAATACTAGGAATAGGGTAAGAGAACCAAGTATACGTGTTATACATAAAGTATTATATACATTAAGTTAACATGAGAGATCCATTGTAACCAAGCCATGGAATGAGAGATCAATAGCATACCGAGTCATTACAACTGCATATGGTTATCTGTTCTAAGATTGATTGGCATGGAAAGTGTGTTCTAAATGATGTTTTATTTATAACAAAGAACATTACGTACAAAAATAAAAAAATAAAAATGCCTTGTTTCTAAAGTCTTAAAAATGGGAATGTTACAGTGGTGAGAAGTGTGGGTCATCAATGCATAATGATATCAAAAAAATTCTTGTCAGGTGAGTCTAATGTTTCCAATCATGTTCTCAAATTTTAGAATAAAGTTCCACTCCATGAGTATGATTGTGAATACAAATATCTCTCTTTCCCATTAGGATATGATGACTCTTTATAAGAGAAATTTATGAATTATAATATTCTTGGGTCTATTGAATTTAACTCTACTCAAGAAGAGGATGAATTCATCACGTATATGGATTTCCAAGTTCATAATGGTCAAGATTTGAAAAGCGGCAATCTTGATGTTTCAGCCCAAACTTTGGGCTCATTCTACTTTCATGAAGATGGAGATTTCTCAATGAAGAATATATTTGTGAGATGGTATTTGATTATACCACATATGATTTCATTCAAAATAAGTATACTCTCAATAAGGAGTGTATGAATAATAATGTGCTTGAATCTCTCAATGTTGACTCCACTCAAGAAAAGGATTCTCTCATCATAAAGCCATGTTTTGAGGCTCAAAATGACCAATATGGAGAAGGTGATGTTTTTAATTCTTTATATTTGAACTTTTACCCATTTTTAATTTCAAGATATTGAAGAACTATTCAGATCACAATATAGAAAGCAACAAATCAAGATCGAGCCAATGCACCTGAAAGAAGATAGTTTGGAAAAATTGGTAAACATGGAACATTAAGAGGCTTGTGATAATGTTGAAAATCATGAAACATCTGTTGAGAATCAACTCATGGAAACAAAGGTCATGAAACATATGAAAAATGAAGAATAAATTCCTATCAAATATCAATGTCCTAAGTATGAAGACAAGCTTAGTATGACTAAAAATCATTCTCGTAGCGGTGAAGGAAAATCAAAAATTGGAATGAACATGGAAATAAAGGAGAGGATGGAAAGAATATGTGAAATAAAATAAATATATGAACTAATTGAGTGGACCCTCAATTATAAGAAAAATCATGTAAAATTCCTCAACAAATTGAGAAAGGGGTCACATTTCAGTGAGGCTGCCAATGAATTTGTGAAATAAAGGAATTTGACAATACCCATATATGGGTAAGAATTCAATAAGAATTAGTGCTACAATGAAAGTGGGTTGTCCCCCATGTGTAACATATGTGATTTAGGATATTTTTTCATCTTTTCCCTTTTTGTGTTTTTACCTTCTCATTTTGTGTTTCCTTTCCCTATCGTGTGTTGGTTGTGTTTGTAGCTTTTCTAGTTTTTCAAGTGTGGTGACTCTATAACCCAATGAATAAAGCATTGGTCTACTACCCCATAAGATTCATAAGGTTCTCAATTTCCCCTTATAGTCCAATGTCCTCAAGATAGAGATAGTTATTTTCATGCAAAATAGATAGCATGAAAAATAAAAAAATTAAGCATGAAAACTAAGCCCCTAATTGAAAATTAGGCTTCCAAGTAACTATGCATCCTTACTCTTGCCAACATACCTTCAAGTACCAACCTCACCTAGGCTGAGAGGAAAGTGTTAGAAAAAACATTAAGTGTTTTTCAGTGTGCAAGGAAGAATGTTTATGATGATTGATGAACTCAGTGAGTTTTGATGAGAGACAACATCCTCTAGAAGCATTAAAAGGCCATTTTTAGCCACTCTGAAGCTTATAAGAATCCTCCAAGAACATTCAAGGAAAATATAAATCATCTAATGATGATTTCAAAGAGTATTTAATATTTCTGAAGTATTTTAGGAAAGAAAATTTGAATCGGGAACATTATTCTGTTTAACATTAGGTAATTGAGGGTGTCGAGTTGAACGCTCCTTGGTAAATGATGACTGCTCCGAATAATTTTGGGAGTTATAGGAGTTAATGAGAAAAAATTAGGAATAAAAAATATATTAGAATCTTATACAAGGTGAAAACATCAAATTTTCTCCAAGGCTCAAATATTTCCTAAGGTATTTCAAAACTCTACAATTGCCCCTCTTAGTTTAAAATGAAATAGGCCCTAACTTTTGAGTTTCGGAAGAATTATATTTTTAAAATATTTCAATGTTATTTGGACTAAATTTAATATAATATTTTACCACGAAACATTTTCCTATGCTTCGATGGAAAAAACATCACATCTCGTGTCCAAATTTGGATATCTAAGGAAAAATCTTCTTTCCCATAATGAAAAAGTCACACTTTGGAAACCCAGGTGTCCCCTCTATCCCCCATGAGAAAAGGGGGAAAAGGAGAAACCAAGTGTGACCTCACCCCTCATGGGAAATTTTTTCTAACTCCTTTAAGATGCTAGACTCTTAGATAGGTAAGAAAACACATGAAAATTTCAACAACTCTCCATCTCTCCAAAACTTGTAATTTTTCAAGAAAATTGGTGTTGATTTCCATTCCAAAATCCATTAATGATAAGACATGCTATAACATCTAATGTAGCCTATAATCAACTATATAAAACCCAAGCATGCTAGCACATCACTTAACACAGAGTTGAGCACTCACGAAGTGCGCAAAGTACCAGCCCCTCTTTAGAGTTGTTTGTGTAGGATGTTAATGTGATGAAGATAAAGCATATTCAGAACCAAAAATAACCATAAACATTCCAAAAGCATATTATAGATCTAGATCTTAGAGATTCATGAATTAAACAATAAGTATAATAAGATCAACCACACAAGAACTATGATGCCCGTTAAAACAACCCACTTGAGACCCAAGAAACAACCTAGGGTGGGTTAGAAAATTATGGAATAATTTTTTTATTAGAAGTGTCCACAACCAAGTTGCAAGACAACAGTTGACCCTATTAGGTTCCGAGAATAAATCTAAATTACTAGAATATATTCTTCCTTCATTAAAAAATTTTCAAGTTCACATGGTTCAAATTTTAGGGTTAGAAGTTTCAGTTAGGTTCAGGGAGTAATTTACCCCCATACCCACTCTCTAACAAGATCAAAGTTTCAACTTGATTTTTCTCATACTTAATGCTTCAAAATTTCCCTAAATCATTCCCATTGGATAGGAAATTTTCTCACCTTTCCGGTGATATAAAGAAGTCCTCCTAACTCCTTGTAGAACTCAAGTTATAAGAAAGTGGACTTTAGGGGTCAAATTTTCCCCAAGGGGACACGTGTCAAGTAGGGGTGAAAAAAATTTGGGTCGGCGGGTCGCGGGGTGGTGTTTGAGATTTTTCCTTGCACGGGAGAAATTTTCCAGTTTTCCCACACCTCGTGGGTCTTCCGAGGACATGTGGCGTGCCTCTAAGTCATCAGGCAACAAAGAAAGGAAGGGTGGGGTGACGGGAGAGTTTGGGGAATTTCACCCAAAGGGAAAGAAAACAAAACAATTCCCATGCACCCGTGGGTCTACCAGGGGCACGTGACACTCCACAATTTGTTTTGGGGAGAAGGGAGAGGGAGAGGCAGGTAGCGGAGTTGATTTGTGAATTTTACCGAAGGGAGGACAAAGGGGAAGTTAGACGTGTGGGTCTGTGCGCGCGCGAGAAGAATTTCCCAAGGCGAGGTAGGGAAATTTTTCATAAATTTCCAAAAACAAAAAAAAAAAAGAGTGGCCTATCCCCCGCTAGCACCCAAAGTGCCATGTGGTAGTCTGTGATAGGCGCAGGTGGTGAGGGTGAAATGGGAAATTTTTCCAAAATTTTAAATAAGTCTAAGGGGAAAAGAAAATGTTGCGCCTCCTTACTGCAACCCCACTGTGAGGACACGTGGCACCTCTAATTCATTGTGGTCTAGAAGAGGAAAAGATGAAAAATTTCTTGAGCCAAAAATTTTCAAAAATTTTCTAAGGATTTTCCGACGGGAAATTTTCGGGCCGTGAACTGGAGCCAAGGAAATTTTCCCAAATTTTCATGCGAAGGAAGAAAAACTTCAAAGTGCCATAACTTGAGCTAGAAATCTAAGTTTTGGGAAAACGATGGTTTTCTAGAAAGCTCTCAATGCCCTCTTTGCACAGGAATCATAAATTTTACTTTTTGATAAATTTTAAAGGGTCAATTTCATAAAAATGATCTGTAAGATTTTAATTAGCAAACTGGTAATTTCCAACTTCTAAATTTGATTAAATTAGATCTCCTCCTTCACTTAACATGTCAAAAAAATATGGAGGATTTATATAGGAAGGATTTAGAATGTTTTAAGGAAGTAAATTTGTTCAATTTCAAGTTGCATTTTTCCAACGAATGACAGAAAAAATGACTGTTAGAGGGATTGGATTCGATTTTGCAATGGTTAAATTGTTTTCTTAAGTTTTCTTTGTCAATTTGAGTTCATTTATGAAATAGAATACTAAATTTTAACATATCCAAGTTGATTAATGTGTGCAGGTCCGAACTAGACATTTTTATTAAAATTAATTGCTATTTTTAAGTTTGTAATGAGAAAACCCATTTCTAGAATTTTTTTATCAAATTCATCCTTCAAATGTGGCATTTCATTTCCTAAACCAATCCAATACATTTAGTTATTTATAAACAAACCGGTTCAAATGTAAATTGCAAATCTGATTTCCACTTTAATATATTTGAAAAGGAAGCAATGCAATATAATTCCCTTATACGTATTTCTTCTTCTTTCAATTTTCAAAACAAAGATTCCAATCACAATTTAACATTCCAACTCAACCCAACAATGCAATGAGAAGTAAACTTGCAATTCTTTATTAATTCAAAAGGAGAAACATCTTTACATTCTTTCATTCCTTGATTGCAATTAACAAAAATTCTATTTCTTTCTTTTCCATGTACAGAGTAGAATGTAAATATCTTTCACACTTTAAATAAACACTTTCAATCCAATTACAACATATTTTCTTCACAATACAAATGTTAAAATTTCATCCACTTCAAGTGGGAAAGGTTACAAATGAATATGTTTTCACAAGGGACTGTCAACTGTATTTTTCCTTTTCTCCAGGATAGCAACATGCACATTTTCTCTTTCTCCAAGTTGATCACAACAAAAGAGGGGGAAAGGCAACGCTCTCCACCTAACCAAGACATCCAATGAAAGGATAAGCCTTCCTTCATCATTGGCCCCGAGCCCCAACCAAAATACAATAATAGATGCACTTCAACCCATGGCAACAACTAGCTTCCACAACACACAACATTCTTTTAAACATGCATAATTCATATAAAAACACAATTCAACACAACACAACAGTTCACAACTACAATAGAAAACATTCAAATCCAAAACTCAGGCTTGATCATGCAAGCCAAAGGAGCAAGGTCTATGGGGGAAGCTACTTATGCCTCCCAATTGGGAATTGGGCATCCACCAAAATAGAACGCCAATAAATTTCACCACACATATCCTTATGCCCCCACAAATCCCTCCTTATGTCCCCCATAGATTTCCTTATGCCCCCATAAAGTAAGAAATGTAAGCTATTTATTTTCCATGGTGGATCCCAAACCCAAAATCAATCCACAAAACATTGATGCCAATGGTATTCCCTTATGCCCCCCACATGGATTCCCCATGCCTTCTCCTAAACCTTCCCTAAGGAAGTCTACCCAACCAACCAATAAATAAAAGTAAAACATTCTCCATACACTCAACTCAACAACAAAATAACAGTAATAAAGAAGGAATAAACACCTACCTTTCCATGGTAGCTTTTTTTTCCAACAACAAGCTATCAAATGCCAAAAAAACACAATTCAAAAAAACAATGCTAAGTATGAAGTTATCTCCGAATTCCTCCACAATCTACAAGAGATCCAACAACAAAAATGCGCCCAAGGAAGAATGCAAAAAGGTTCAACAACCCAAAACAAACAAGGAGTTTGAATTATATAGAAGAGGGAGAGAAGAGGATGATGTGGATCCATGTGGGATGCCACATCACACATCCTCCAAATCAAACACAAAAGACAAAATCCATTCTCCCAAGCACAATAAAGAGGTGGGTGAACATATGACAAGTTACTTGCACACTCCAAAAATCCCACACCTCAAGGGACAACAAAATAAATAAAATGTAAGAAATTGTAATTAAAAACATGCAACATGATTAATAAAATTCATTAAAAAAGTCACAAATCACTTCTCCAACCATAAGTATGGTTGGTAAATTAAATTTAGAGGCATGGGACAAGTTTTACTTATCCCACAAGCCTCCAAAACAACCCCCAAGGACAAATTCGAATTTGTCATGGAGGTGGAGTATTTCATACTCCAAAATCTAACTTACACAAGATCTTACACAACTTACACATCCCTTACAAATTAAATGCAAACAACCAACAACTCTTATAATTACTTTCCCATATCCCAATTTAATTTATTTAAATTTTAATCATATGATTCTCACATTAATTCTATCACAATTTAATTAATTAAAAGAAGGGAACACATTACTAATAAAATACATACAACAATAATAAAAGAAACACATTAATTAAAATACACAAATGGTCACATATAAAGGAAATCCCCCCATGGGAATCCCTAACAAAATAACACTCAACACAATAAAACAAGTTGCCATGGTGATCGTGTCAAATTCACCTAGAATTCTATTGTGGTTGGTCTCGATCCCCGATGTTTGTTGTGATGTTTTAAACCTACAAAATACAAATACCTCATTAGACCTCATGGCCATATTAGAACATCCAATATGATATACATAAAATTACATAATCATCTAAGTAAGTGAATCACAACAACATCGAAGTAACAACTACATTATTTACATTTTTAATCAACAACTATATCATCATCATACAATATACATTTTCTAGATCTACTCATAATATCCAAAATCATACATCTAAAAACATCCATAAAACATCCATGTCAAATAGTATATCACCATCCACATATAAGGTGTCTCTAATAATCATCATTCATCATAATCAAATCAAGATCAACAATAATCCATGATCAATATCTAATAACATACTAAATCAAAACATAATAATGTCTATAATGTAATCACAGATCAAAATAGGTATCCAAAAGTTTTCAAACGGGATTCACTATTATTTGGACTAAAGTTAATATAATATTCTACCACAAAACATTTTCCTATGCTTCATGGAAAAAACATCATGTTTGGTGTCCAAATTTGGATAACCAAGTAAAAATCTTCTTTCCCATAATGGAAAAGTCACACTTTGGAAACCTGTGTGTCCCCGCTATCCCCCATGGGAAAATGGGGATAAGGGAGAAACCAAGTGTGACCTCCCCTTATGGGAAATTTTTTTCCGATTCCTTTAAGATGTTAGACTCTCGGATAACTAAGAAAACACATGAAAATTTCAACAACTCTCCATCTCTTTGAAAATTGTCATTTTTCAAGAAAATTGGTGTTGATTTCCATTCCAAAATCCATTAATGATAATACATGCTTGAACATCTAATGTAGCTTATAATCCATTATATAAAAACCTGCACGTTAGCACATCACCCAACTTGAGTTGAGCGCTCACCCGAAGCGCATAAAAGTACCAGGCCCCTCTTTATAGTTTTTGTGTAGGATGTTAATGTGATGAAGATAAAGCATATCCAAAACCAAAAATAACCATAAACATACCAAAAATCACATTCCAGATCTAAATCTTAGAGATTCATGAATTAAACAATAAGTATAATAAGATCAACCACACAAGAACTAGTTACATCCATGTTTAATACCATTATCTAGCCAACATACTCCATTACATTAAACACTCGTAAAAACGTAGAATATTTTTACATTACAAATATTCAATGTTATTTGGACTAAATTTAATATAGAATTTTACCATGAAATATTTTCCTATGCTTTGATGGAAAAAACATCACATTTGGTGTCCAACTTTGGATATTTAAGGAAAATCTTCTTTCCCACAATGGAAAAGTCACACTTTGAAACCCGGTGTCCCCTCTATCCCCATGGGAAAAGGGGGACAAGGAGAAACCAAGTGTGACCTCATCCCTCATGGGAAATTTTTTCTAACTCCTTTAAGATGCTTTAGAATCTCATATAGGTAAGAAAACACATGAAAATTTCAACAACTCTCCATCTCTTTGAAACTTGTCATTTTTCAAGAAAATTGGTGTCGATTTCCATTCCAAAATCCATTAATGCTAGGACATGATTGAACATCTAATGTAGCCTATGATACACTATATAAAACCCGGGCATGCTAGCACATCACCCAACCTAAGTTGAGCGCTCACCGAAGCAAAAAAAGTATCGGGCCCTCGTTAGAGTTGTTTGTGTAGGATGTTAATGTGATGAAGATAAAGCATATTCAAAACCAAAAATAACCATAAAAATTCCAAAATCATATTATAGATCTAGATCTTAGAGATTCATGAATTAAACAAGTAAGTATAATAAGATCAACCACACAAGAACTAGTTACAATCATGTTTAATACCATTATCTAGCCAACATACTCCATTATATTAAACACTGTAAAACATAGAATATTTTTACATTATAAGTATTTAATGTTATTTGGACTAAATTTAGTATAATATTTTACCACGAAACATTTTGCTTTATGCTTTTGGTGTCCAAATTTGGATATCTAAGGAAAAATCTTCTTTCCCATAATGGAAAAGTCACACTTTGGAAACCCAAGTGTGCCCTTTATCCCCATGGGAAAAGGGGAACAAGGGAGAAACCAAGTGTGAACTCACCTCTCATGGGAAATTTTTTCTAACTCCTTTAAGATGCTAGACTCTTAGATAGGTAAGAAAACACATGAAAATTTCAACAACTCTCCATCTCTTGAAACTTGTCATTTTTCAAGAAAATTGGTGTTGATTTCCATTCCAAAATCAATTAATGATAAGACATTCTTGAACATATAATGTATCCTATAATCCACTATATAAAACCCGGGAATGCTAGCACATCACCCAACCCGAGTTGAGCGCTCACCAAGCGCGCAAAAGTACTAAGCACCTCTTTATATTTGTTTGTGTAGGATGTTAATGTGATGAAGATAAAGCATATTCGGAACCAAAAATAACCATAAAAATTCCAAAAAGAATATTCCAGATATAGATCTTAGAGATTCATGAATTAAATAATAAGTATAATAAGATTAACCACACAAGAACTAGTTACAATCATGTTTAATACCATTATCTAGCCAACATACTTCATTATATTAAACATTGTAAAACATAGAATCTTTTTACATTATAAAGTTTAAATGTTATTTGGACTAAAGTTAATATAATATTTTACCACGGAACATTTTCCTATGCTTGAGTGGAAAAAATGTCACGTCTCGTGTCCAAATTTGGATATACTGAGGAAAAATCTTCTTTCCCATAATGGAAAAGGCACACTTTGGAAACCTGTGTGTCCCTTCTATCCCCCATGGGAAAAGGGGGATAAGGGAGAAACCAAGTGTTACCTCACCTTTCATGGGAAATTTTTCTAACTCCTTTAAGATGCTAGACTCTCGGTAGGTAAGAAAACACAAGAAATTTCAACAAATCTCCATCTCTTGAAACTTGTCATTTTCAAGAAAATTGGTATTGATTTCCATTCCAAAATCCATTAATGATAAGACATGCTTGAACATCTAATGTAGCCTATAATCCACTATATAAAACCCGGGCATGCTAGCACATCACCCAACCTGAGTTGAGCACTCACTCGAAGCACACAAAAGTATCATGCCCCTCTTTAGAGTTGTTTGTGTAGGATGTTAATGTGATGAAGATAAAGCATATTCAGAACCATAAATAACCATAAACATTCCAAAAAGAATATTCCAGATCTATATCTTAGAGATTCATGAATTAAACAATAAGTATAATAAGATCAACCACACAAGAACTAGTTACAATCATGTTTAATACCATTATCTAGCCAACTCCATTATATTAAACACGTAAAATGTATAACCTTTTACATTATAAAGTTTCAATGTTATTTGGACTAAAGTTAATATAATATTTTACCATGAAACATTTTCTTATGCTTCGATGGAAAAAACATCATGTCTCGTGTCCAAATTTGGATATCCAAGGAAAAATCTTCTTTCCCATAATGGAAAAGTCACACTTTTGAAACTAAGGTGTCCCTTCTATCCCCTATGGGAAAAGGGGGACAAAGGAGAAACCAAGTGTGACCTAACCCGTCATGGGAAATTTTTTCTAACTCCTTTAAGATGCTAGACTCTCGAGATAGGTAAGAAAACACATGAAATTTCAACAACTCTCCATATCTTGAAACTTGTCATTTTTAAAGAAAATTTGTGTTGATTTCCATTCCAAAATTCATTAATGATAAGACATGCTTGAACATCTAATGTAGCCTATAATCCACTATATAAAACCCATGCACACTAGCACATTACCCAACTTCGAGTTGAGCGCTCACTCGAAGTGCGAAAAGTACCAAACCCCTCTTTAGAGTTGTTTGTGTAGGATGTTAATGTGATGAAGATAAAGCATATTCAAAACCAAAAATGACCATAAAATTCCAAAAAGGATATTCCAAATCTATTCTTAGACATTCATGAATTAAGCAATAAGTATAATAAGATCAATCACACAAGAACTAGTTACTGATCATGTTTAATACCATTATCTAGCCAACAAACTCCATTATATTAAACACAATAAAACGTAGAATCTTTTTACATTATAAAGTATCACCATAAGTCATATGTGCATCGATGCAACAACATAACTCTACAATAATTCACTACTACTAAACTACATAGTTCAATGCATACTTATAGGGGTGGGTACTTGCCCTTCACCACCTACGCACTTCCCAAAATAGGTTGCATGCTGATAATAGTCATGCACATTTTCAATAACATGCACACATGCAAGTGCGTTAATAATAGCCATCCCATAGATTTTTTTGATAAGATGTAAAAAATGGTTGAGGGGAACCTACCCCATAAAAATTATGCAAGATAAATAGAAAAGAGAAAAGGGAGTATCAATTGAAGCCCAAGTAGAACCAAATGCCAAAACTATAAAGCCATAAACAAGAAAACCAACCTAAAAGTCCAAAGTAAAATAACTAACAATATGGACCATAGAACTTACAAGTGGGGAAAAATACAATAAAATAAACATCCAAATCGAAGTAAAAACCATCATTCATTGATCAGAGCACCCACTATGTGCATGTACCCATTTCATTCCTTAACTATACTGATAATACTAGATTTCTAGAACTGATAATCTAGTTCAACTATCTCCACTTTGGGTCAAACCCATCCTTTTCTCTATTCTTCACAATTTCCATGGAGTGGATCATCTCAGCAAGGAGTTTAAGATGGTGAATTGTGCTTTTGACATTAAGGATGTGAACATCCCTGATCTGCAGAATAATCTCCTTCATTTTCGAATCTCATTCTCCATGGCTAGGCATCTCTCATTGGCATTCTTTAATTGTTCACTAAGAACAATAGATGTGAGTTTCTCAAATTTTTCTACAACTCCCTCAGATCTATGGTCACCATGCTTATCTTATGTTTATTTATGTCAGTATCCAACCTATAATTTTCAAACTCTCTCATGAATACATTCGATTTGACCACTGTATCCTAGGATTTGAACAAGTTCTTCTAAGCAGTTTTGAGAGCGTGCAAACTCTTAATAGCCTCCTTCAAGTTTTTGGATCTTTTCCCTTTGATTTCTCTTGATCATTCCCAACCTCCATCTTGTAACTAATTTTAGGTTTGTAAGCTTCCTCTTCCTATCAATCCTCTGAATCCGAATAGGAAACTTCCTCATCTAGATGTTCCCCTGAGTCTGAAACAATTTCCACGTTCTCCTAAGGCTCTGAAGCCCCACTCTCTTGCCTCTATTTTTAACACTTCCTTTTCTAGATGAGACCTAGTTCTTTTAGCCACCGATTTCCCCATTTCCTCCATACTAGGAGTAGCCACATTAGCTTCCAATTTCTCATTTCCCCCTAAACTAGTTTGATTCGGGTTTCCAAAAGCCCCAAATTTTTCATTTTTAATTGGAATAAGTAATCCATTATTAACTCAAGCTCATGCATGGTGCTTATCAGTCTCTCATTCCCAAAATATGATTAACATGTCGCACGAGTATCCATCCTAGTGTGTGCTCCATGTGCTATCTCGAAAATATCATTTATCCATGAAAATTACTAAGTCTTGAATCAAACTGTCTGGCATGAGTTTCCTTTCCTATATTTTTGTGCCATCAAATGTGCCTTGTTCCCACACGTGAATTTTATGTTTGTCTTCTCCTTAGGAAAATACTATTTCTTCTCAACATTACCCCATACTAAAGTACATTGTCATCTTGACAATGGGGATTCTTTTCGATGTTCCCAAATAATAAAGAATAAGAATTGAAAGAATGTAAATAATAATTGTATAAAAGAATGTGTCTTTATCCTACAACATCCTCTTCTTCAACCAGAAGGATCAACTATGGATATTCACTTTTAATCTCAACCTCCAATTTCTGCAGTCATCTAGCACGGTCCTTGTCTTCTCTAGAATGTATGTAATGATGGCATCCAACTCATCCTGAGTAATCTTTTCCTTCTCATTCTCGTAAAATGTGGAAAAAATTTCCATAGAAGATATCATTCCCTTTAGAAGATTCATCTTTTATCATATAAGCTTCCCAATCTCATACATCCTCTCCTTATGTGGATCTTGGGTTGTTGCAAGGGCTTCGCACTTCTATTTCACTAGTGCCAATATTTCTACGTGCCCTAAAGTATCATCCTTCATTACTTCTAGAACTTCATTATCCTCAACTAGAGTTCTAGTCCTTATTATTTCCTCTAGAGTTACACATGAATTAAGAGCTTGGTCTTCTTTCTTTAGCTCATCCTTCAAAGTTTGGAGCAGTGCCTCATGCGTTGAAATTTTTTTTTTTATCATAGAGGCCCATGCTCTCTCTACTTCTTGTTAAGAATATTTTGGTGCCAAAATTCTAAGTGGTCCATCTTCTAGCACCAAATCAACCAAAGTGCACACATAATGCATTGTAGAAGGAAACTTTTCAGGTACCTTTGGTTCTAGATGAGGCCTTACTTTCAGAATGTAATCACCAATCTCTCGCCATGCTAACAAAGGCCTCATTATTTGTCTGTTCTCGTTCCTTCTCTTCCTTTAAGCACTCTATCTCTATAGTTTTATCCTTTTTATCTTCCATTAGTGCTCTAATGGTGGTGGCTTTATCAATATTTCTCCACACCACCTCAGCAGATACCTTGACTAAGGCATTGTTGGCCTAATCATCAGACATAAGTTTGGGATTTATCATCATGTTCCTAATCGAGGTTCCTTCTTTACTCTCCTTAAGACACAAGAATCCTCACACACATCAAAATCTGGTTCGTCTATGTGAGTCTACATGGACTAGGATAGATTTTTCCTTATGCATGTAGTGGCCATATCTAGGTCCATCAGCTCCCACCCATTTAACTCCTCGAGGTCCACTATTCTCTAAAACCAGGTGCAAATGATTTTACTTGTGTCCTTAGCATAGCCCATACTTGGCACAACATATTCTTCACTTTTCCTCATCCTTGGCCCCTTAGGAACCTGAGCGCCAAGGCTTGGAGTTGGCCCTTCTCTTATCTAAGTTGTAACTGACGCACTGGTTTTCTCGTGCTCAATTTCTTCTACTTCTTTCACCCCTCCTTCTTCATCTTTCATTTCTTCATCCCTAGGATCCTCCACATCTTCTAGTTGCATTGGGGTTCAGGCATGCTCTCTTTGGAATCCTCTACCTCCTCATTAAGCGTCAAATTTCTCCTTCTCTTCTTCTCAAGTGCTTCTTTTTTAGGGGAGATTCAAGGTGGTCTCCTTACGAGGTTGTGGTGTTACCGTGCCTTGGATCCTGGTTCTTATAAATACCTTATTGAACTAGAACTCTTCAGGGAATGCATCTACATTTAAGTCCTCTTCTACTTCTTACACTTATGGTGGAGTATCTCCATGCTCACTCTCCACTATTTCTATGGGCTGCCTCCAGTACCTATAATCCAAGCCTCCACTATCTTTGTCTTCTTCTTCTTCCTCATCTATTTGTATCATTGTGGTAGGATTTGGAGTTGACACATTCTCCATTATATGTTTGCCCTTAGGTGGCCATAGGAGCATGAACTCATTCTCCACATACTTATTATTCATTAGCCTAGGCTTAAGATGAATATATATGAGTGCGACTACACTATAACCCAATAGCAAAGATTATTGGTCTTATGTTTATGACATCTAAAATGAGCATCTTAATGTAGGTGGGTGACCTAGATACACATATGTTTTCCGATGGTATGGTAGTCACAATCTACCTTGTCTGCGTTGAATTTCATCCATTGTGCATCGAGTAAATATGTTAACTGAAGCCTAGAAGTAATGCATTGTGAAGGCATATGACGGTTTCCACCATGGAATCCATGTCCCATCCTTTATGGAAAACCACACGATGCGAGAAATGTTAATACACCGTAAATTGTACTACCTTGCCTACTATTACAGGTAGCTCCTTGAGAATGCACCACTCCTCCTCAAATGCCATGCGGATTCGTTTCATACCACAGTTCTACCCTTTTCTTGAATGAGCCACTCATTGTTACGTCACATAAACATTTCTCAAACCTTTCCATGAGGGAATTCTTATTAGTGGTGTATTCCTAAAATTTGTCCTTTGGCCCATCGGGCACTCCAATTTCTACAAAAACAAGGGATCATAGGATAGCACCAAAACTTATCTTCTCACTGTGCATGCTTCCTCAATAATAGTCTCTGCAATGTAGCCAATCAAGTTGTATATTTATCCCTTTGTCATTTTCTTTACAATGTGTAGCCACATGGTATTTACCTATGACCATCTCTCTTGATCATTTAACTTGGTGAGTAGATGTGTGACTACCTGCACTATAGAAACTTATTCAATTTATCTATGTCCATTTTCGTGCGTACCTTTAGAGTATCCTAACTCCTTTTTGGTGGATATAATAGCTACCTTATTAGTCAAATCACTCATAATATTTTTCCATGTGCCCTTTAATCATGTCAATGTGGAAATCAGGGTTGTTGTGATCCTTACCCTCCATCCAATAAAATAGAAAAAGTCCTCATGGACTCTGCTCATAATCCATTGGTATAAAGCCTCTAGTTTTCCAAAGTATGGGAGTTCATATAACTGATAAACCCCTACCTTCTTCAACAACTTCTCTCCAACATCATCATATACTGGCATATCATCCATTGTGCACTTGTTGGTCTTCTTATTAAAAATGCATCCAATTATCCCCTATTGTCGGTGGTGTGGTGATTGTAACCACTTACTTTACATCGGAGAATGTGGGAATCCCAATCTGTC
Source organism: Taxus wallichiana var. yunnanensis (assembly GCA_018340775.1). Lineage (NCBI taxonomy): Eukaryota > Viridiplantae > Streptophyta > Pinopsida > Cupressales > Taxaceae > Taxus > Taxus wallichiana. Next base: position 342,296,905 of record CM031235.1, on the reverse strand, counting down.
AAATGATCACTTCTTCCGGGTACTTGAATTTATGAAAATTTGCTCTCAGGCATAACTTCAACCTCAACCTCCACCTTTTTCTTTCCCTTTGTGCTTGTTGCAGGTGCTTTCTTCGGTGCCATCATAAAAATCCCACCTTTTGTCTTCTGTATCGAGTAACCTTAAACCCTATCTCAAAATCATGTGCCCTAGCTCAAAACTACATGCCCTAGCTCCTTCTCAATGCTTCTGTTGTGCTCAAACCCTTCACCAATGAGGACATAAGCCACTTCCGCACACAAATATACTCTCCATGTCTAGTTTCGTAGCTCTCCACACCTCAATACATTGCTTTCAGCTCAAGTCGCACTTAGCTCACTCAAATAATTGTGATTATAAAGGTAACAATGAACTTTCACCACATCCTTATATAGATGTTTAAAACATTAGTGCATTTATTTCTCCTTCAACTACCAACAATCCTCTCATTAACTAAACAATATCCCAATTTCTATGTGGTACACCTTCGTGCCAAGATATAACCTTCTAGCACACCTTCCTACCTTTTGGCTACAAACTTATCTTCCTCATGCTTCCATGTGTGAAGTACCTCACTCTTGTGCTCTCTTAAGTAGTTTCAACGACCACTTCTTACCTCGCGTTATACTATTCATTTATTCATTTCCATCTATGGTATTCTTTAGAAGTAATCACCTTTCAAACAAATCCTTTCCATACTTGAATAACACCTATAACATTTTGTTCTCACGTGTACCCAATTATGAATAACAAATAAAAACACCCCAAACTAATGGTATGTGCGATTGCTCTGTGCATAAAAATACTTCAGATTGTAATTAGTTTTCAACGCACAAACACACTTATTACACAAAACACCAAACTAAATTGATAAATCATAGCAACGAAGAAGGAAATACATTAAAGGAAATAAAAAAGTAAAAACCTATACTAAATGGAAATACTACCTTATTACAAACAACAAGAAGACTTATTTATAGTAGGGCTTTAGGATACTCCCATTGAAGTAACTATGTAACCGTATTCCATTAAGTGCCTCTATCTGGAAAGTGTCAGATTCAAGTATATGAGTGATAACATATAGTCCCAACCAATACACCTTAAGCTTTCCTAGATGGCGTAGAAACTTAGAATCATAAAGTAGTACCTTTTATCCAACATCAAGCTTCTTTTCCTTAATGTGTCGTTCATGCCATTCCTTCTTCCTAGACTTTTCCTACTTCTGACACCAACGTGCTATGGTGTGCCTCTCATCCAATTGTATTAACCTATCAATTCTTTCTTCTAATGCTTTCTCAAAAGATAGACCTCCAAAGTGCACATAATATGCAATCTTTGGTAACATGAATTCTATTGGAAGAACTTCTTGTGTGCCAAACACCAACTAAAAGGGTGTGGCCTTATTCAACCTCTTGTAGGTTGTTCTATACACCCAAAACAAATTAGAAACTTTATCATCCCAATCTTTCCTTCCAACATCACAATTTTTTGTCAAATTCTAGCTCAATATCTTTTTGAAGGCCTCTGTAGTTCCATTTTCTGAGAATGATAAGGTGTAGCCTTGTGGTGCGCAACAATAAATTCATCCAACAATATCTGATTGTCTCATTCGAGAAGTGTGTACCCTTATCACTTGTCAAGCTCAATGGACCTCCATACCTAGTAAGAATATTTTCCCATAAGAACCTAGATGTTGTAGCTACTATTAAATCCTTTATATGTAGTTCTTTTTCCCACCTAGTAAGATAATGCACGTGTAAGTGATGATATAACATGATCTAGCTCTACGCAGTTGGGGAAATAGGACCCACAAAGTCTACAACCGATTTATCAAATTGCTCTGCACTAGAAATAGACCTCAAGGGAATTTCATCTCTTTGCCTAGGTTTTCCAAGACACTGATAGTGATCAAATGCCTTACAATACTCTTTACAATCTTTGTATAGGGTCTCCCACCATAATCCAGTGAGTAGAATTTTACATGCGGTGGTGTCACCTACATAGTGCCCACCTACAATACCACCATGAGCCTCTTCCATGATATCTTTACACTCATGGTCTAGTACACACAGTGAAATACTTTATCTCGGCCTAGTTTGTATAAGTCACCTTTGATCAACATGAAGGGTGCCACGTGAATTGTAAGTTGTTTCTTCTATAATTCTTTCATTTCTTCGGCATCATACCATACGTGCGTAAAAAGACAAAAATATCCTCCAATTTTGAAGGCACGTGATGTAACCTATACAAATGTGCATCTAGTATTATATCTTCAATTGTCTACGCATCCTCCCCTGATTGAATCCTTGATAAGTGGTTCGGGACAGAATTACTTTTACCTAGTTTTACCATGACTATAAAGTCAAATTCTTGGAATAAGAGCACCCATCGACATATGTGCCCTTGTAGAATGGGCTTATTTACCAAGTATTTTAATGCCATGTGATCAGTATAAATTACAAAGGGTGTTGCTAGAAAATCTTTGTCTTAATTTTTGTAGCGCGTAGATCATTCACAAGGCCTCACACTCTGTAGTTGTGTAATTATGTTCTACAGGAGTAAACTTTCTACTAGCAAAATAGATAGGATGATCTATAATACCTTCTCGAGGCTGAGATAACACTGCACCAATGGTCTTGTTAGAGGTGTCCACATGTACATGAAATGGTTGGTTCCATGAGGAAAACGTAAAATACGCATTGTAGTAAGTCTCTCCTTGATGCCTCAAATGCGAGCTGCTGCGGTTATTCCCAATAGAATGTCCCTTTTCCTTTTAATAATTCTTCGAGGGGCATGAAAATAGTTACATACCCTTTGATAATTTTTTTATATTACCCTACGTGGCCCAAGAATCCACGCATCTCAATCTGATTTGGTAGGCTCCTCTAGGCCTATAATAACTGCAACCTTAGTTGGATCTACTAATAAAACTTCCTTGTAGATGATATGCCTTAATAGAGTACCAAAAGGTGTAGCAAACACAAACTTCTTGATGTTTAAGAATATGCTTAAGCTATCTGCATCTTTCAAACATCAAGAATTTTTTTCATAATGATCCTTAACAAGCCCATATACCATCTAATTATCCAAGTAAACCTATAAGAATATGTGAATAAAATTTGGAAATTCTTGAAAAAATATTGCTTGAAAATACAACAGGAACGTTTTTCAAATCAAAGGGCATAAAAGTATATGTGAAAATTCCCCATTTAGTAGTGAAAGTTGTTTTCTCTTGATCTTCCTATGCAATTCTAACCTGATGATACCCAAAGACTCCATCTATAAAAGATTAAACTTTGTGCCCTGTAATGCCTTCTAATATTTCCTCTATGAAAGGTGTAGGAAAAGGATCAATCACACATGCAACATTCAGTTCCTGTAATCCACACAAATCCTAATTCGACCATATTTATTTATACTGATTACCATTGGGCTAACCCACTCTAATTCCTCTAGGGGCTTAATGATGCCAAATTTCAACATTTTGTCAATTTCTTCCTTAACTTTTACATGCAAGTTCGGGTTCATCTTGTAAGGTCTCTTCCTGACTAGGCGTGCTCCTTCCTTTAGCTTAATATTCATCTCACCTAATGACTCATGCACTCCTTTTAACTCATGGTATCCCCTAGGAAATAAATCCTAGAAATCATGTAGTAATTCAATTATCTTTTCCACTTCAGAATCAGACCAATAATCCCGATTATTGCCTCTTTAGGTTGAGCATTCATGCCAATGTTCACTTTCTTGGTCTTCATAAGTTCATGATAGGAACATGCGTTCTTACCCACACTGTCTAACACTTCGTGTGTACCTCCTAAATGAGCTATATCTAGATCTTCTACTTCCTCATCATCCACTATGTAGAACATATTTCCTTTCTCTTTTCAAAGAAAGCACACGTAAATAGTTCGGCATCTGTATCATATACTTCATCAAAATGTTCTCCTAACTCTACCTCACAAAATAAATCCTGAATTATTTCTTCAACCTTTGGACTGTCTATCATAGTTAAGTGCTTAATGACCCTTAATGCCTCTTCCACCAGAGGTTTAGTAGAGAAGTAGTCAAATTTTTGGCTCATTCCCACAATCAATTCCTATCAATTTCTAGTCTCCCTATGCAGCTCTGCATAAACATACCAAGTGCATGCGCAACCTTGTAAAGTGGAATAAATCTTGTGCACCCATAGTGAAGGTGGTAAAGCTTCCTTCCCCTCTATCTAAAGTCTCTCACACTATTGAATGTTGTTGAACAGGTTGATTACCATGATACATGTAGATTGTACTAGGCACATTGCTCCTTAAGATTCTAGTGGTTAGACAAATTATGACATCATTCATTCCATGATATTATCCTTGTGAACCATCCACTAGCGCGATGTTGTCCCAAATAGGGTATACACTAACATATTTCTTATTTCCACTTGATCCATCCACTACTTCTCCATGGCATGCAGGAATACCATAGGGTCTCCTTCTCTAGTGTACCGAGGTACAAATTTACCTATCCTCCTAACACAACAAGGTTTGATTCTTCATGAAAATGTGCTTCTTACTTCACGCCCAACCATCTCACAGATGTCATGCACCCAATTATCACAAGCAATTTTAGTAGTATCACTAATAGACTGTGCATCTTCCCATTGAAGGATTCCTTCCTTAGATGGCTCAAGTACTTATGGGTCCCAAATGGCACGTACATAAAAATTTTCAGGTCTTGCTCACTCAAAGGTTCAACATACGGTGTATATTTCCCATCTGTCAAAGGGATAATCACTCTTTCTTTCTTTTTCTCTAAACTTATATACCCCTTATTTAACCATAGATCAAAATTATTTGCATAACATCTACAAGTGCTAAGACTTCAAATTCCCCATTGAACTTGTCCCCTTGTCTAGTAATGGATGCATCCTTCAAAACTCTGATTAGAGTGTCCTTAGTTTGATTATCCATAAAATGTACATTAGAGGATGGTTATAATGGAGGTCTGCCTAATCTGTACTCATGCATCTAAAGTAAGCACATTCATACGCACCTATATCAATCAATATATTTCTCAAGAGCCACCCATCCATAACAAAATTTAGAGTGATCTCCTTGTCATTATCCAAACCATGAGGGGAAATATTAGCATGCAGTATCTTCCATACATTCTCAATACTTGTGTGGAGAGTGTTTCCATTCATTAAATTCCCTAATAATGGAATGATATTATCCTGGCGCAACATCTTGCATACCTATTTTAAGTCATCAATATCCAATTGGATTGTCTCTGCTGCCTTATTTTGTTCTAACTTTCATGATTGTTCATTTAAACACTGTATTTCACCTTGAAGATTTTTGAGTACCTCCATGGTCTCCTGATAAACCTCCTTTTGATCTATAGGACATGGGCACCTTACATGTAAAACTTACTCCTTAGTGATGGTAGGCTTCTATTGTAACACTTCCATAGCACGCGCAACTTCAGCACATGTAGTAATATTCACAAGTAATACCTTAGGTTCTGGTGCTAGCTTTGGCATCCACTAATTTTCCACAACACACTGTATTCTAACCATCCCTGCACCCTTGTTCTCTTGTTTATGCTTCTTGCTAAGATGCTCATATAAGTTTGGGCATTCCTCATAGCTTTGATTCTTCCCACAAATAGACCATGTAATATTCGAGGACATTCACACTGTAGTGGTCGGAGATCCACATATAAAACACGTTCCATGAGGGAAATCACCTCATCTCCCACCAAAACTCAGCCCCGAATCCACCACGGTATCCTTGACCTTTGCCACAACTTCCTTCAAATTTCCATTCCTTTCGATCATAGTGCGCTTGAGCGTGGTCATGATCATGGTGCTAACTTTTGCCTTTAGAGTTATCTGATACTCCAGTCTGTCACACACATATATCTATGACATCATGGATCTAACCAATAAAATGGAAATCTTTTGTATTATGAGTCGTGGAGCAAAAAATCTTACAATAGCAAGATACATTCTTTCTTATCGCACATTGTAATAATGGGCAATGACTTACATCATGGTCCAAATGACATATCTTGTAGTCTAGTAATAATGTACGCACTAATCTATGAGGACAACTATCTTTTTGTGCCCTTCCACTTCATAATCTATACACCAAATCCCATTGTGCATCTCATGTGCTGAATATTCGATAGTTTCTCCAACTTCTTTTCCATAGCTGTAATTTGTGCCTCCAGGATTTGGCTCATTCTAGTTTCTATAATCCCAACTTCTTCATTACAAAAAGTAGATTCAAGTGCTTTGCATAGGTCCGTATATGTATTATGTGACAACACCCTTCTGAAAGGTGTGATCAAGCCCCTAATGAACCACTATGCATGCTAGCTTGCATGAATATCATAAGAAATTTTAGACAATAATGTCTTAAAATGGGCATCATATTCCTAAACATTCTCAATAGTGTCATGCTTAATATCCTTGAGTGCGCTTATACTCTTTTACTAAAACTCAGGGATATGAAACTCCTAGAGAAAAGCATCCGTTAATGCTACATAATCTAAGCAAGTCTGATCAGGGTCAAACTTCCTGTACCAATTATGTGCGCATCCTTGTAATGTAGTTGCAAACTGAATTACCTTGCACTCAGATGCCATAATTCCTTTTGCATGCCACAATATCTCACACATGCACACATGTTCAAAAACATCTCTATGCCCCTATACTCTGGAATATGGAGAGACATCTTCATGTAAATATTCGGAGTTGATGAGGACCTTGCCCACCTAATCCAGAACCTTATGTGTTTCCTTTTCCTAAGGAACCATCAGATGCACCAAAACTAGAGCCACCTATGCCCCTTGATCCTCCACCTATATCCGGAAATATACCAATGGATATACTACCATGTGTCCCAACAGTGGTACTAAAATTAACTCCTATAGTCTGTAAAGTCATACTATTCCCAGTGAGTCCAAAACTCTACGTGCACGAGTTTTGTGCTAACGATGCTCTGAGAAGGTATCTCTAAACAAGAAAGAAGATGTTTTCCCAGCCATAGATGTAATTGCTATCTAACTTACTCCTGCTCTTCTACTTCCCAAAATAGCTTGCTAACTACTGGGGTACTCGATACTAGAAAACCAAGCACAAGGGCTATGTTTCCAGGTAGATTTACATGCATGTCTACAACCCATGTCATCTCTACTGGTGTAATCTCATGTGAGGCTGAGGAGGGTTCCCTATTATGCTTTCCTAAATGGGTGAGTTCAAGATGCTCACCCACAACCCATGTCATCTTTACTAGCGTGCTCTCATGTGAGGTGAGGAGGGCTACCTATTATGATTTCCCAAATGGGGAGTTCTAGATGCTCGGCTCCATGCATTCTACGTAAACTCCAAATCCATCTCTCTCATATATGCCATCCACTCTACAATATCATGTTTCTTCTCTATCTCCCTCTTGCATGCCTCATTATACTTAATCTACCTTTCTTCTCATTTGCCTCTTTGCCGCTAGGTCCACCATCCTTCACCAAACCTGCTCTTGCCCCTATGCATGGTGGGATTTAGCTAGCCATCGACTTCTCTTCCAAGTTCAAGGTTACCATCAAGATTTTGATTGCTAGTGGAATGCCTTGCAAATAATTTCCCCTTGGATAACGTAAAAAATGGAACTCAGCTACCTCGAGAAAGAATAAGTGGAAATTGAGTACTCCAAAATATAGCTATTCAAGTAAACCACAAAACCAAGTGTCCACAACGTGCATCCAAATTAGATCAACATCATGGAGGGCCTGAAATGTTCCTGAATCCAGACAAGTTTGAAATACCTCCAATTCATTTTAGACGTATAAGAAACTAGCCACTAAATGCATGCTCTACCAGAAAGATAGAAAATAAGCTTTCATATAAATAGTCAAAAAAATTCTACTTCACACATATGCGTGCATCAAACTCAAATCCAGTGTTGAACCTCTTAGCATATTATTCTTCCAGATATTTTATCCACTCCTCAACACTTTCTAATGTTAACCGACGTACGTATGCATCATGAACCATCCGAAAATAAGCTGAAAAAGAGGTCCGACAATGGAACCAATGATGCAACCTAGAATCCACTATATAAAACCCAGGCATGTTGGCACATCACCCAACCTAAGTTGAGCATTCACCCAAAGCACGTAATGGTACTAGGCCTTTCTTTAGAGTTGTTTGTGTAGGATGTTAGTGTGATGAAGATAAAGCATATTCGAGAACCATAAAAATTCCACAGAGCATATTTTAGATCTAGATCTTAGAGAATCATGAATTAATAATAACTATAATAAGATCAACCACATAAGAACCAATTACAATCATGTATAACACCATTATCTAGGAAACATACTCCATTACCTTAAACACGATGTAAAACATAGAAGATTCTTACATTATAAAGTATCACCATTAGTCATGTGTGCATCAAATCCAACAAGATAACTCTAAAAAAATTCTCTCTTGCTAAAATACATAGTTGAATACATAATTATAGGGGTGGGAATTTCCCTTGATGCCTACGCATTTCCCAAAATAGATCACATGCTGATAATAGTCATGCACATTTTCAATAACATGAAAACATGTAAGTGCACTAATAATAGTCATCCCATAGTTAACTAGAAGAAGTAATCTTATTATTAATCCAGCTCATGCATGGTGCTTATCAGTCACTCGTTACCAAAATACAATTTGCATGTTGTGCAAGTCTCCATCTTTATGTGTTCTCCGCACACTATCTCAAAAATATCTGTATCCATGAAAATGGCTAAGTCTGAATCAAACTATCCTAGTGCATGTTTCCTTTCCTATATTTCGGCACCTTCAAATGCATCTTGTTCCGTGCATGAATCCTATGTGTGTATTCTCCTTAGGAAAATACCATTTCTTCTCAACAACATCAAATTTTAGAATTTTTTTAATTCTACGGAGTTTTGACATGTAAAAACCTTAAAATTTGCAGCAGAGAATCTCAAAGAAAAGACCAAAATTTCAAGATCATTTTTTTACAACCCAGCACATGTAAGTTTCATTTCTAAAAATAGCATGTGTTAATGACTGGACTTGTATAAAAATATTAAATCTCTAAAAAGGGTCAATTCTCAACATCCACAACATCCTGAACAAGCAAGAAACATCATAAGGTAAAAAAAGTGGAAACTTATTAAAAATAACAAGTCCTAGATAGGACTGTTAAAAAAATTAAATCTTGTAATTGATGTCGAGAAAGTTGTGGTAACTCCTATTATACCTATCTCATTAATTTTTTCCATCAAGGTAAGGCTAGGAAGTCTCATGGTCCAAAAAGGAAAGAAAACCCTCCATATACTCCTAAAGCATCAATCCTAAGGTGAAATTTGCAAGGCACAACTTGATGCAAGAAGCTTGATGATCCAAATCATCCTAATTGTGGTAGAGGAGAGCCATCATGTATGAATCACATTGTGACAAGGAACATATTAGATTGAATTAATCGGTGTTAATTATATTCACTTGTATAAAGGGTGAAAAAAGGAACATTGTGAGTTACTGTGAAGGATATGTGGCACCAAGAACTTCATTTCAAGATATTGGGGTAGTAGTCATCAAGGGTATAGTATGAAAAACTCAACATAAGTTATGATGGCATTCATCTCGGCCCACAAACAATTCACATCTTATGATATTTTTTAAAACACTTATTCAGTGCTTGGTGATCTACTCACATCTTGCAAGTCGAAAGGTGGCATTTGCAATGCTTCAATGCGATTTAGAGATCATGAACATCTAACTCATCCTCAACATTCAAATTCAATCCTATTATATGGAGGAGGAAACCTATTTTACTAAGAATAAATTCAGAAAAAGTATGTGCAATTCTTGTTAGTGTGAAATCACAGCACCCCCAAATGAGTTATGGATATCTGCTTTTCTAAGGAAGACTCATTTGGTGTGATTACATAACATTGAACTTTCCCTAAGGTGTGGGACCTTGTAAAATGGGAAAGCTCTCCAGATTAAAGGTTGGTTCCTTATTCCTCTATTTAGATGCATACGTGAGAACTTGCAGAGGATCTATTTCTATACCTAATCTAAAAATTTCCAAGGAGACATGGATACGAAAATGATACAATAAATAAAAATAACTAAACTACAAGGTGATGCCTTTGAAAGAATGATGAACACTAGTTATCTTGATAGACACAAACCAACAAATACATACAATAATCAAACACAAATAACCAAATTTATAATGAAAGACCAGATGCGAGAAAAAGAGACAGAAAGGATCTAGAATTGATCACAAATGTGTTTTATTTCTCTACTGATTGATACAATACATTACAAAACAGCCAGGAGGCAAGAAATATATTGCAACTTTGATGGAAGGCCTGAAATTTTACAAATTCTTTTGCTAGAAGAAAAAGGGATCTTGCGAAACAAGGAATGTCCAACCCTTTACAATGAATCCCACCCCCATATTTATAGATTCAAAATTAGGTTGAAGTTCAACCATTGTTTTTAATGCTTTAGATAAAATCTTATCCCAAATCCATCTTTCTTTGCATCAATATTTGGTTTGATTCCTTGAAGGAAGAGGAAGCGGCGGAGCAGTTGAATCCGATCTAGTTGTTGAGGAAAGGAGATCCTAAATTAAAAGGACTAAAGACATTTCTCTAATTTTCACCTACCAGGGCCACGTGGCATCCTTGCACTCATTTGGGCTTCCCTTTTTGGATTCATGTTTGGAGAGGCGCCATTAGGACATGTGGTTATTTCCAATGCCTCCTTTTTCTTAGTCGATTTCAGACCCTTTTCAATGAATCCGAGCCCGGGGACTTCGGATCTTCTCCGTTTCTTCCCCTTCTTGTTTCTAGTTCCTCTGTGGCATTACCCCTTCTTGTCTACCCTTGCTATTTCATATTTGAGTCCCTCATGACCAATTTATAGATCCAAACAAGTTTTCTCAGGTTCCTTCTATGCGGGGTCATGGCTGATCCAATATTTGGCCGGGGTGAAATATGGATAAAAATTTAGTGAATCACATGGGTATCTGCCTACTAGATGAAAAGACCAAATGCCTTGTCATATCCGTTGGGCATGGAGTCAAGAACGATGGTCTAATACTAATTCTAGCTCTGATTCATGAGCTCGGCTATTTGCATTCTCAATTTTCATAAGGAATCTTTGAAATGAAATTTTCTGAGAGTAAGAAATTGTTTTGGCCTCAGGGCTTCATGTGTCTTTCCGAATGGACTACATAAGAGCAACAAAACAACACCACAACTATGTACAAAATTGAAATCATACATGCTCCAAATGGAACATGCAGAGCGTGCAAATCACTTAGGAGAAAATCAACCTACACTAGAGCAATGCGATGTGCACAAGCACTTAAATGAAAGATAAACTAAACTAATATATACAGGGTGATAACTTCCCTTTAGTAGTAGTGCTTAAGATAGATCCCATTCATGGGAATCTGTAACTCTTCACCCTCCAATGTAGACAATTGGAAAGCATTGCTACTCTTTCATCTTGTGATCATATAGGGGCCACTCCGAGGGCATCAAATTTGGGATGCCTTCTGGTTTTACTTGATTGCATCCCATTTCAAAACCAAGTATCCTTTTTAGAAGGTCCTAGCTTTTACTTTCTTGTCAAAGAATTTCTTGATTGAAAACGATTCTTCTTCTATTGCTTGGAGTGCATGCTCTCTAGTTTCTTCTAATTCTATCATCTCTGCATACCTGGCCTCCATTGGTTCAAATTCAAACATCTCTAGTTTCTTTACGAGATCTAAAGTTGGCAACTCAAGTGATATAGGCAACACTACTTCTTTCCCATAGACAAATTTGAATGGAGAGTTACCGTAGATCTCTTGGGCATTATTCTATCAGCCCATAAGGCCATTTTGAGCTTTGTATGCTAGGTCCTTTGATTCTCATCAAGATTTATTCTAATGATCTTTAGCAGGTTCTTGTTTGTGGACTCGGCCTAGCCATTACCTTAGGGGTAATAGTTTTATGAAATGCTCAAGTAAGTCCCATTCTTAATAGCCCATCCTGTGATCTTGGAACCTATGAATGCTAATGCATTTTTTGAAATGATGGTGGCTAGCACACTAAATCTGGTCACTATCCCTTCATAGAAATATAGGATACTAGACTCATTGGCTTCCTTGAGTGCCACTACCTCGGTCCACTTGGTGAAATAATATGTCACTATCAGAATCTATTTGTGGCCTTGGCTTAAATTTGGATTGATGACTCCAATGAAGTTCAATCCCGATTGCATGAAAGGTTGGTTGAATGAGATTGGGTGCAATGGAAGTGTTGTTAGCCTTTCCTTTCCTTTGAAGAATGCACAATTCTTGCACCTCTTGATCCATGCATAGCAGTCACTAAACACTCTGGGCTAATAATAACCCACTTTCATGATTTTGAGTGTTGTCACTCTTGGAGAAAAATGGCCTCCAACTGCTTCAACATGGAATTATTGTAGCACTCTCTCCACTTGATCTGTCTCAATGCATCTCAGCAAAATGCCATTGATGTCTCTTTTGAACAAGACACCATCAATAAGAACATATGGGATGGCCTATAACCTGAAATGTCTCCTTTTTGTTTTACTCATCCCATGAGGACACATGCCTGTTTGAAGGAAGTGCACCATGTCTTGGGTCCAACAAGGAGCAGGTACATCATCTCTCCCTTCTTCTTGATCATCTTGTAGAACAAAAACAACCTCCTTTTCACTATTTGTTTCATCTTGTTGACTTGAGGCTAGTTGTTCACAAAACCCCTTCCCATGAACCAACTTAGTGACCTTGATCTCAATGTCATATTCCATGACACGAGTGATCCATTTTGCACGTTTTTCATTCAGGTCCTTCTGAGAATAAATTCTTTAACTCCCACATGGGAGACCAATAGTTGGATTTTGTTGTTTGAAATGAAATGCTTAAACTTCTTCAATCATTTGATCACCACAAGGACCTACTTCTCAATGAAGGAGTACCTCACCTCATACTCTTCTAGACTTTGGTGAAGAAACCAATTGGTTGTTCTATACCTTCTCTATTCTACTAAACCAAGATTGCAGAAATCGTGTCACTACCACCAAAGGCATACAAAGTATGAAGTCTTTGGAAAAATCTGGATTCACAAGAGTCGGGGCTTGTGATATGGATTCTTTGATAGCCTCAAAGATTGCTTTTCCTTCAGCTATCCACCTAAATGCTAAGCTCTTTTTCAGCATCAACGTTATTGGCTTAACAAGGGCAACAAAGTTTGGAACAAACCTACGGACAAAATTGATTTTTCCCAAGAAGCTTTGAAGAGCCTTCTTGTGACTTGGAAATGAAAATGCTCTTATTGCTTGAACTCTCTTTGGGTCAATTACCAACCCTTCCTTTGATATAATATGGCCTAGCAACTTGCCTTCATGGGCCAAGAATATGCATTTCTTAGGGTTCAATGACACCCCAAAACTCCTACATCTTTGGAATACCTACCTTAGGTGGAAAAGATGATCTGCTGCATTCTTGGAAAAAATAGTGATGTCATCTAGATAGATCAGTACTATTTTGTTGATCAACCCCTTGAATGCCATATCCATTGCCCTTTGAAAAGTGGCTCGGCATTGGAAAATCCAAATGAAATTTTTCTGTAGGCATAGGTGACCCATTTGGTGGTGAAAGATGTTTTAAATTGATCGTATTCTTTTACCATTATCTGATTGTATCCTAAATAACCATATACAAGAGAGAACCTCTCTAAGTCGGACACCACTTGCAAAATCTGCTCCATCAAGGGGAGTGGGTAGTGATCCCTGAGAGATGCTCTATTCAAATATCTGAAGTCAACACACAACCTAATCTCTCCATTCTTATTTCTGACTGGGACCAAGTTTGCAACCCAACTTGAGTGTTTGATTAAAAATATGATACTTACCTCTATCATCTTGTTCAGCTCTTTTTTCATAGAGGTTCATGTGTGGGTTTATTGGTCTTTTCTTCTACTTGATGGGTTGAGAAGGTGGATCTAGTTCGATTGTGTTTTGTGCTAGTTTTGGATTGAACCCTCTTAGGTCTTCATAACTCCAAGAAAACACATCTGGAAATTCTTGGCAAAGTTGTATGAATTCATATCTTTCTTGCTTGGTGGCCACTTTGCCAATTTGAAGTGTTTTGTCTTCTCCAACTGGGATTGACTCTGAATCTTCTCCTTTGATCTATAAGTTAGCCTTCTCTTTTCTAAACTGATCATTAGGATTGAAAATAGATTCCAGTGTCACTAAGCCTTTGGGAATCTTGTTTTTGTATGCAATTGTATTATTTGATTCCCATATTGCTGCTCTAGTCTACTTTGGTTTATAGCCAAGAATTCAGCTTCTTCTTACAAAAATTTAATGATCTTGATCATTCTCAAACACATGCCAACATGTATTATTATCGGCATTGCTGGCCTCACAACTACATGGATATGTGGTTTTTCTCTGTCCCTCTTGATGTTGTCAACCACATCAAACATTACTCCAACTACTGTAAATATATCAATAACTTCATTCTCCTTCCTAGGTATGGACACAATGTTGAAGGCCTCAAAATCCTCCATGAGATCCCATACCCTACTCTTGTAGTTCTTGAGTAGGTCATTTTTGACAAGCATTAAGTCCTCTGACTTGATTGGAAACTAGTTCATTGTCACCAAACACTTGCAAGTTCTTGATCCTAGCTTCCTTGCCCAATGAAGACCTTGGACCAAAGCCTCATATTCAACAAAGTATTATTTGAGCAAGAAAATTGGAATCTGAAGGCTGAATAATATTTCATACCTTTTGGGGACACAATCATAGCTCCTCCTCTAGCTCCTTGTCTACTCCTTGAGCCATCAAAGAACAATTGCCATACCTCATTGTCATCCTTGTATTCTGGCTTAATTAGGTTAGGAAGAGGATGATTTTCTTCATATAGGCAGTAGACACCTAGCTCATATTCCTCCATCTCCTTATAGGGGTCAAAATCATGACTTTTTTGGCCCACTCATTGAGAGTCAAGTCTGGGATACACCCCACCTTGGTATTTGCTTCACAAGTGCTTAGGAGGTCTTCTTGATCAAAAGTTGAGCAGTTGGAATTGATTGGGCTAGGCATATAGGATTCAATATGATAATCAACAATGGGTTCAAATCTGATTGTGGCCTTTTCCCCATACCTTTTCCTAAAGAGCATGTGTGACCAATCAGTAGACAGGTAGCCTCCAATTTTGGCAGTGAAGTCCCTAGACAGACACAAAGCAAAATGTGGTGGCAAATCTATGATTGAAATTTTTGCAAAACAATCACATTAGGGTAGGCATGCAGAGTGAGGTTCAGATCTTTGATGATTCCAATAGTTGTCACTGATGTCCCATCTAATTGCACTACCCCTCTAGAGATGACTTCATATTGGAGACTCGGTTGATTAGCTATTTTCTTGGGCATCATAGAAATACTAGCCCGTAATCAATCATACAATTGTGCACCAATTTGTCTCCAATAATCTATGAGACATAGAATGGAGGAGGTTTTAGGCTCTTACCTTGTTGTTATCCTTGGTTCCTCCCAACCTAATCTGCATTAGCAAACACTCTCTCTTGTTAGTTAGGGGGTTGATTTGAGCTCAACCAATTTTGTATGGTAGTTTGCAATAGATCCCTCTACCCCGGAATGGCCAGTGACTCCCATAGTGAAATGTTCACACTTGTCCTCTTCATTTGCTTGATGATGTTGAATGAGCTATCCTTTTGCTACCCCTTCCCAGGCACATTTTTCTCTTGCACCTAGGCTGTTACAACTAGTGCCTGAGTAGGTCTGGAAGGTGGCTTGGATTGAATTTGCACATTGGGAGTTGTATTTTGAATGCCAATACTTTCTTTGAGTGACAGAGGGTTGAGGATCACCTAAGCTTGGTGAATGTCCTTCTCCAATGTTTCTCTTCTTAGACTATGTATTGGTAGTTATACTTTTAGGAGTCTGATTCATTCCACAAAAGTCTTTAGCCTACCAATTGACAAGCATAGTTTGGTTGGGGGTCCCTCTTGCTGACCTCCTTCTGTTGAATTTCTTTGTGGCTAGGTTCTTGTGACACACCAATGGTTTGCACCATGAGAGCCTGATTTAATACACCATTGAAGCACATCGACTGATTATGTGGTTGACTGCATGGGAAACACCAATCATATTCTTGTGCCATGTTATTCTGTGCTAGAACCAATGCCCTTGATGTTGAAGTTGTACTTGGATCATATTTCTTGAGATGTCTAGTAGCTTGAGGATGTCTTAGTGTTGACTCGATTTACGCATGGGTGGTAGTCTATTTTATCGATATGGGGTCTCGACTTGATCTGAGCCTAAGGTTGATATGGCCTAGAACTTTGAGCCTGCTATCTTTTGATGGTTACTAACTCATTCCCCAGGTTCTGAAGTTGTTTCATGACTTCTTGGAGTTCCTTGGAGTTGTTAGATGATGAAGTGGAGGCTTCAGCTGAGCTTTGACTCCTAGGGGTGGGTATAGGAGCTAATGTAGGCATTTGGCTAGTATCTGGGCTTCCTAACTTAGGGTATAGAGGCATGGATGGCCTAGGAGTGATTTTTCTAGCCTAAATCAAATGGTTCTCAGCCCCTATGGAAAGGCTATAGGCTGTAGGTAAGGTTGTGCCCCTATTGACTAAATCATCAAAGAAATATCAGAATTCAAAGCCCTAAGAAAGTATAAGAAGGCACCTTCATTAGTGGGATTTACTGCTGTTGGAAGCGTGTCCCAGGTCTATTGAAACTTGAGGTCGAAATCTATTAGTTTTTCATTTGGGGCTCTCTTGATTGTTGTCAGTTTCTCCAACAAAGACAAGCTAATGCCCTTTTCTCCAAACTGGTTGTGAAGAGATGTGCACAGCTGGTTCCAATTTTGGATAAAGCCTACCTCAAGGCTCCTGAACCATTGGGAAGTGTTTTCTCCTAAAAAATACTCTATGTTTTCATAGCCAAATTCAAAATTTTTGAGCTCATGCCCTTCGTTGGTGTTTAAGCCAAATTAGAGATTCAAGAAATTAGTAGAAGTCGTGCCCTAGAGTTGTTTAAACCTCTGTTTTGCTCATTTTGAGAAATTCTCCATTTCTTAGTCTATGCATATAATATCCTCTTTGTAACCTCCATTTTTGATCGAAATTGTTCACTTGTTCTATGGCCTGGGTCACTAAATCATTGTTTTTCCTCCATGCCTTTGGTTTGTGAAGGAAATTCAAAAATTGGACTCAAAACAATGAAGTTTTCTTCTTCTGCATATTTTCCATAGTCGGGATGATGGGCATCTTTTCCCCATCAAATTTTGACTCCAATGAATGCAGGTACGTGGTCAGATCCTATTGGATGGGGATGAACGGGATTTTTGGTGAACTTAACACTTTTGGTCACCATTGGCAAAAATAGTAAATTTTCCTCACGACCCCAATCAGGCTATAAAGGAAAAAGTCAAAGTTAAAGTTGAAACTGTAGGAAAAAGTCAAAGTTGAAGCCCAAAGGGAAAAAGTCAAAGTTGAAGCCCACAGGGAAAAATTCAAAGTTGAAGCCTGTTGTTGAAAAGTCAAAGTGGATGAGAGGGCCATCAGGGCACTTTCGGAAATTTAGCCAAATTACCAAAAGTGAAGTAAAAGTTATAAAATGCTCCATGGCTCCACAAGGTCTCGGGCTTGAAGTTGAAAATTCAAAGCGAAAGAGTGGGCCAACAGAGGAATTTGTGTTTTTGAGCCTTTTTGTAAAAAAGGTGAAAAGTTAAAAAATGATCCACCCTAATCGGGGTATAAAGGAAAAGGTCAAGGTGAAGCCCACCATTGAAAATTCAAAGCGGGAGAGCGGGCCAACAGAGGAAATTGAGTTTTGAGCCTTTTTCCAAAAAAGGTTAAAATGTTGAGAAAAGGGCCGGGACCCTATTTCCAATCAGAAGTAGACATGTGTCTAAGTTGAAAATTCAAAGTGGCAAAGTGTGGGCCAATTAGTTCCAAATTTCCAAATCTCTAAAAAATCACAAAATGTAAAGGTCTTCCCCATAACTACTCCAATCCGTTCTGCCACGTGGATGTCTTGATTTCAGAGTTAGAGGAACAAATCTAACAGTCTGTATTTAAACTAGAAAATTGAATGTAATGGTTGCTTTGCAAGATCTAGTTTTAACCCACCATGAGTGTTTTCTTCACAAAAGGAGGGATTTGAAAAGGCATTGAGGATTTGTGAAGTTGTAACGATTTCTTACAAAGAATATAATGGCTTCTTGACATCATTCCAAGGCTAACAATTGATTTTTGAAAAAACTAGAGTGCTCTCAGCACGGAAAAGATAGAAAATGCCATTCTTCTTCTATTTTCTCTTCTTCCTTGAATTTCTTCCATTCGCAAGCTATGTACAAACTCGCTTGAGCTTCAATACGAAAAGAAGGAATTTTTACCTCCTTGATTGAGGAATTAATTAGTACTTTGCGACCAATGAGTTTCATTTGGTCTTGTAGCTTCTTCATGATTTATTTTCTTCCGATTATAAATGCATGTAAATGAAGTTTCTAATTGATGTCCGTGGGGATCTGATATTCTACCCACAACATTAGTTTTTCCTACCTCCATTCTCACTCCCTTTTCCCTTCTCAGAAAAATTTCTTCTCTAGTGAGAAATTTCTAGCTTTGTCATAGGGACAACAGAGTGCCTTTCTTTGGATCTCGGTCGAAAGACCACCATTGAGATCAATTTTTTTCATGCATGCACATACTGAAGTTACACTTTTCAAGTAGAGGGACTTAGATTCCCATAGCATTGGCCTAAAACCCACCAATTTATCTACAAGACAAATTTTCTCGCCAACATGAAGCTTCCTTTGAATGAAGAGGCGAGCAACTTGACCTGCAATGTCCATCTCATGGATTTCATGGATTGTCTGAGAGATTCACAATATCTTAGACATGATCACCAAGGGAAGACTAGTTATTCCTAGTGAAATACGAGATGCTCTTCAACACCGCTATCGAGACTGGATTTGGTGCATTTAGGCGAGTGGGATGCTACCAAGTAAAGTTGACATATGAATTAGTTTTTGCCATTCGATTGGCCTAATAAACCTTGTAGAATGAAGGAAAGGCCTTGCAAGTGGAGGTGTTGACAAGGTTCTACTTGGTGGAGATGGATACCTTTGAACTCTTCTCCCTCTCCTTTCTCTTCCTCGGGATATACACAAGTATTCAAATTTACCTTCTTTCCTTGCTCTAGACTGGGTTTTTCTCATGAACTTGCTTGGACTACTAAAACTAGTGGAATTGTTTCTTTTGGAGTCACCAGATGTACAATTTTAAGACTTCTTAAAATCTAGAATCACAGCAAGTGTACATCAATTCTTACTGTAATAAGATGGAGACTTCTCTGTCCCACCGGGCATGCCAAAACTGTTAGTGTGAAATCACAGCACCCCCAAATGAGTTATGGATATCTACTTTTCTAAGGCAGGATCATTTGGTGTGATTGCATAACATTGAACTTTCCCTAAGGTGTGGGACCTTGCAAAATGGGAAAGCTCTCCAAATTAAAGGTTGGTTCCTTATTCCTCTATTTAGATGCATACATGAAAATTACAGAGGATTTATCTCTATACCTAATATAAAATTTTCCAAGAAGACAGGGATAAGAAAGGGGTGCAAGAAATAAAAATAACTAAACTACAAGGTGATGCACCGAAGGAATGATGAACACTAGTTCTACTGATAGACACAAACCAACAAATACATGCAATAATCAAACACAGATAATTAGATTTATAATGAAATACCATATGTAAGAAAAAGAGGCAGAAAGGATCTAGAATTGATCACAAATGTGTTTTATTACTTTGCAGATTGATACAATACATTACAAAACAGCCAGGAGGTAAGAAATATATTGCAACTTTGATGGAAGGCCTGAAATTCCACAAATTATTTTGCTAGAAGAAAAAGGGAGCCTGCAAAACAAGGAATTTCCAACCCTTTACAATGAATCTTGCCCCCATATTTATAGATTCAATTAGACAAAAGGAAGAGAGAGAGAAGTGGGAAAAGAAGGTTGAAGTTCAACCACTGTTGTTAATGCTTCAGATAAAATCTGCTCCCAAATCCGTCTTTACTGCATCAATCTTTGGTTTGACACCTTGAAGGAAGAGGAAATGGTGGAACAAATTGAATCGATCTATTTGTTGAGGTAAGGAGATCCTGCATTAAGAGGCCTGAAGACATTTCTCCATTTTTCACCTACCAAGGCCACGCGGTAGCCTGGTGCTCATTTCGGCTTCCCTTTTTGGATTAATCTTTAGAGAGGCGCCATTAGGACACATGGTTCTTTCCGCTACCTCCTTTTTTCTTAGTCAATTTCAGACCCTTTTCAATGAATATGAGCAGAGGACTTCAGATCTTTATTGTTTCTTCCCCTTCTTATTTCTGGTTCCTCTGCGGCATCACCCCTTCTTGTCTGCCCCTACTATTTCATAGTTGAGTCCCTCTGTGACCAATTTATAGATCTGAACAAGTTTTCTCAGGTTCCTTCTATGTGGGGTTGTGGCTGATCCAATATTTAGCCCAGGGTGAAATATGGATAAGAATTACCTTATCATGTTTCCACTCAAGTAACATCTTGTCCAGGAAGGTGAACTGTGAGGTTAAAATGAGGTCATCATGTTCAAAAGTGAAATGGGAAGCTCATGGAGTAAGTTGAGGATCATCATATCCTAAATATACCATCATGTCAAAATATCTCTAATAAATAATTCAGAATGAGCTAATGAAGCTATCAAGGTACTCATGATCATCATGTGTGAAGGATGAAAAAACCATAAACTCCCATGAGAAACATATGAATAATAGGTGCATGAGCATCCTAAAGATAAATTCCATTCAAGGAGGATTTTGGGATCTAGAAGAAACAAAGGAATGATCCTCATTTGGA
Source organism: Taxus wallichiana var. yunnanensis (assembly GCA_018340775.1). Taxonomy (NCBI): domain Eukaryota; kingdom Viridiplantae; phylum Streptophyta; class Pinopsida; order Cupressales; family Taxaceae; genus Taxus; species Taxus wallichiana. The sequence continues at coordinate 342,275,902 of CM031235.1, read as the reverse complement.
GTACTATGTATTCAAGGCGAGGACCATCTCAATTTCACATGATGCAATTCACATATAATTATCCTTAAACACTCATTCAACACTTTCTAACATGATCGTACCTTAAATAAGGAATCATATTGCAATAACCCCATATCAAGTCCAATGAGTATCCATAGGAAAATAATTTCATTCAAGGAGCAATCCTTTCACCTACATCATGAAGGCCCATCTCGGTAAGAGGAAGATAAACATCAAAGGGTTCAAGCATCGTGGAGTTGATTTATGATCACTAGAGTGAATTATGAAGGATTAGAGAAGTAAGAAATTGATCCTCACTCCTACCTTGTAATCAAAAGAAATCATCATGTTACCATCACAATGTAGATCTCATAGCTGTGTTTTTGAAAAATTATTCGATTCTCTATAATGTTTCCATCTCCTCATAGAAGAAAGATATTATGATCACGGTGCATCTAGTTAGTAAGTTCTTCATCAAAAAGTCTTTATCTTAATCAGATAGGTCAACCCTTCTCTCTTTATATCTCTCTTCCTTCTTCTCTCTCCATATTCTAATACCCCATTAAGAATGTATTTTTTCCCTATTTTTTCTTATTCACTTAAGTGAACTTCAACTTAATATTGTAAGAGTCCTTTTTCATTAATAAGGAAAATCCTCACTTTCATTCCCTAGGAATATGGAAGGTAAGAAGTGATGAAGGGAAGTGAAAATTCATGCGGGGGGAAGATGAAAGGAAAAGTTGTAATGTTATAAATTAGAATGGATTCTCCATTCCAAAAGGTTAAAAATTATGTATTGTTGTATGTTGTTGAGATTTGTGTCACTACTACATCAAGAAATAAGAGATAATTTTCCTCTATATCCTTTTCTATGTTCCTCTATCCCTTGCACTCTCCAATTTTGCAAGCATGGCGATCTTGTATAACCAATAAGGAAATTTATGTCCTTGATTAATGAATTTACAAAACTTTTTGTCTCTAGTTTGTTAGTCTTGCTGATGAATTATAGTGTTGTGTTATTATAATTGAATGTGGACCTATTTTGGTTGATGTATGTGAATTCTCTAATCCTAATCACAACATTAATCTTCTCTCCTTATTTCTCTAACTCCCCTTTACATCCATTCACAACAAATTCCTCCCTTGTACTCCATACAAGATCTTTTCTATAGTTTTAGTGGAGTATTCCTATGTGATCCCTGACCTAACTGCTAACCCACATATTTAACTAGTTTACATTGAATAATGGGAGCCTCCCCATACACAAGAATGAGCGAATTAGAGCAAGACCATTTGTGAACACCAATAATTTATAGTACAAAAATAATATCACCGATAGGAATACATAAAAATAAAAAGGAATGTAAGCTTTGAGAATAGAATCTAATCTAATTAATTAACTTCCAAAGTTAATTATATAATATAAAAATAATTTATTGGTACTTTTATTTATTAATTACAATATGCTACAAGATTGAAAACTTGAGATAAAATATGTACTTAGCTAAATAGAATTGTAAAAGAGAGATCTGGGTGCACCAAATAAATAATATGAGAGTGCAAAGGTGAAGATGCTTCATTACGAAACTACAACTAAAATATGACCTAGATTTGGTCTCTATTAGTTTTTCACGAATTATTACACCTTCTATTACCTATTGTATGGTATTGGACCTACTCAATCTTGGTTCGTACAACTTTCTCTATCCTTGAGAGGCCTAGAAATGTGTTTTTATTAAAACATAAGTGTTTTAGAATCCCAAAACCAAATTAGCTGAATAAAAATAAAATACTAACCATGGGTGGAATACCTTATAAGAAGGATATTGTTTGGGTTGAAGTGCAATTCATGCACCTCCTATGTTGGAAATACTCTGAAAATGCCTCAAACCACATGTATTTCTCCACTTAGCATGCAATATCTTATGAATGTAACTAGTTGGAAACTTGTATCATTTTGAACATACTTGAGAGGATTGTGTTCTTGCGAATATTTTGAAGTAGGGATCTTGGTGTGCTTGGAAGTGAGGGAAGCTATATTCCTTGACCTGATTGGGTACTTTAAAATAGTAGTGGCTTCCTAATGGATTCTCATCAAATTTTGGAATATTTAAGAATTCTTGAGTGCCTTTTGTATGTATTGTAATGAGAGTTCCAAGTGAATTTTCTATATGATTTCTAGATGAGTAAATAACGTGATGTTAACTTGCTTGTTTAGGATTTTAAAAGTAAATAATTATGATAAGGCTAATAAAAGAAGATGAAAAAACCTAAAAATATAATTTAATTGAAAGAAAATATGGAAGACGTGTCAGTATAAGATCATACATGTCGTCTAGGACCAAAAATTACATCTTCACCCTATTGTACATTTTTGGAAAAAAGATATGGTGGATGATATCTTTGAGTTACACCATGATGATTAGAGGTTAAGCATTGATTTTATGGATTTGCATTTAGAATTTTTCGACACATCATTGTGTAGAAACAAGCAAGTTTGGAGAGAGATAAAAATATGTATAAAGTGGGGATAAGATGTAGGTGTTTATCTTATCCAAGAAGCACAATCATAACTAATAATGTTAAGATTATAAATTTCCAAATTTAAATGTCTACACAAGTTACCAAGATAAATTCCTAAAGGGTTGCTGCTATTTAAGTATCTTGCAATTTTGAGAATGGTATTAGTGGTTGGTGTAAGAAAGTTTCACAAAGGAATTATCCATATATTATATTCAGTAGGAATATTTAAATTCACAAATTATTCTACATTCTATATATTTGAAAGGAAAAAAATCCATATGATGACCTAGAAGTGAGTCTTTTGAAAATATAAAATACTTAAGGAAGGGTGGTTATGCATATACAAACCCTTAAGTTATAGGTATCCAAATCCATGTGTGTACACCCTGTTAGTAGATGACCATTATCATATGAACCTAACCAATGTCGATGAAGTTCTTGATAAAATTAAAGTTATAGGTTTACGTAAGGACCTAAAAGGGGAAAAAGGTAAATAATCATCACCTTCGTGCTCTCTTGAAAATATAGGGGATGACTTGTAAAGAAGCATATTGATTGTTTTTCCTCTACCTCCATCTCCAATAGTAAAGACACAAACAACAAAAAGAAATGATTATACATATAATCAAAGAGTACCTACATTTCAAGAGTATAAAATGACCACGGTTTCAATTATTCCATCATAGATACTTGTAATTGGAGATGCTAGTGTAATATATAGTGACAAAGGGAAAGGAAAAAAATTTGGAGGCTGAAATTATTTCAACTAGTTAGAGTGTCCTTGGCTCCCCTCCTAGAACTCAACTATAGATTCATGTTTCAATTACCTCTACAATAAGTATGGTGAGTACTTCCTCCCCTACCACTATCATGATTAGTGAAAGTAATCCTATTATGGTTGTAGAACTCCTTCTTTTATTTCTTCCACAATTTCTCCCATTTATTTCATGCTTCCTTCTTCATCTCCCATTTTCACATAACTATTTTTCTATTCTTCACCCTCTTCCACTTATCTCACGTTTCCACTTTCACCCTCATCTAGTTTGATTTCTACGTCCATAACTAGGCCTATATCTAATAGAGTCCCTTAGTAACCCATATATTTCATGGATATGATTGATTATTAAGGGATAAACATATTCATGGCCTTAAAATTCATTACTAACTCCTCATCCAAGGCCTTCTATTCATTTCATTCCTAGGTTCCCCTCCTCATGTGCCACTACAGGATCTATTCGGTCAACCCATTTGTATTCATATTTAATTTATTTAAGATACCCATGCCATTATTCCTATGGCATCTTCTTCAACCCTTTACATTATGATTTCTTCCCTTTCTTAAGAAACTTTAGGAGATCCTAAGAATAAGTAGATTAATCCAAAAAAATGAAGACAACAAAAATTGATGAGATGATCCCAACCCCTATTTACCAAGATCTTAAATTCACCTAGATTACAATAAAATGGAGAATTTACAAAAGGTAACTAAAAAAGTGATAAAAATGATAGATAAATTTTAATAATGCAAAAAAACAAGTCATCATGGGAATGTCCAAGAAAAGAGAAAGAGGAGGTGAACTAACTGTTGATCCATTCAATATCATGGAATTCTCACTCATAATGGATAAAAGAGCTATGTAAGAAGCTAGAGAAGATGATAGTTTAGTAATATTTCAAATCTCAGAACCCCCTCCTCTTCACATAGAGGTCCATTAATCCTTAAATGATTTGTTTTATAATTTAAGATATATTTTCTATGCCAAGGATAAAGTAAGCATTGTTGATGGGAAGTTAGATAGTATAAAATAAGAGGTTGATGATGTGAAAGTAAAAATAAAGATGATTTATGAGATTATCCAAAATAATATACTTCCTAAATTTCCTATCATGGGAATTTACGATGTCATAACCATTGAATTTTTTTATCTAAGGCTAAAATTCATCTTCCAAAATATTCTTCTTCATTAATAGTCAGAGGAAGACATTTGGACCTATTTCATCATAACATAATTTATCTATTTGTAGAGGTCTAGTTAAAAAAATTCTTGATTTAATGGGGCATGTGCACTCAATTGAGAAATTTTACATGTTATTAATTCATTTTAGAGTGTAATTTGAACAAAAATTGAAAAATCTGGGCCAATCAAGCAATATAAAGATGCATGATTTCATCCTCAACATGTCACTCAAGCTTGAAAAGGATAAAAACATAAATCTATTTTTGGGAGGGATGTTGCATGAATTTATATAGGATATAAAAAAGTGAATATCCATGCAATCCCTTGATCATAAACACTTATGCTTGTGATAATAATTATCAAAATTTCCAACTTGCACATAACCAATGAAAGCAACTCTTACTTGGGTTTTAGTCAACCATGCAGAGTTAAAGTGACTATTTTCCTACATTTTTAGAGAGTTTTATTGATGAAACATGAAGAACACTAGTTTTAATCATTCATATTGTGCATTGGTAAGTGTAAAGGGTCTATTTTTAGACTAGTCAATGTAAATTATGGGATCTTGTTCCCATAATAGCTTTTCTAGCTTTAAGCTTTAGTTTATTTTTAGCTTTCCCTAATTTAGTTCTAAAATATATTTCATTTAATAGGAATCTCTAAAGTATGAAAAATATGTGGTTGTGTCCCATGTGTAGATATACATTCAATTTTATTATAAAATGGTATATTGACGTAGTGAATTCAATACATAGAAGTTTTGAATAATCACATGGTTGTTGTGAGTTTTTGTTTTTCACTATTTATTTATTCTTGATTCGTAGAAAAAATATATATTTTACTTATTAAGTAGAGTTTTCACTTCAGATCTCAGTTGAATTTACAAGGTAAGAAATTTAACATAAGCTAGTTTCACTTTCATTAATCGTATTTGTCACATTTAATTCCTTAGGCATTCTTTGTAATATTATATAGTTGTGTGATTTGGATATATTAGCAAATGGAAAATTATTATGTTTTCTTGTGTGGAATATAATTATCATGCATTTTTTTAACTAGCCCTTATTATAAGATTATAAATAAAATTCAATAATTTTCTTGGATTATGCATGATTTTGATTCTTGGTGTTTAATTCCTTTGAGTGATTACCACTATGTACTCATATTTCCACACATGTAATAATATCATTTCAACTACTCTTCGTCATCGCTCTCCAAAAAAACCTATACAAATATCTTCATAAATGGGACGACATCCAATGGCCCTAAAAATATTTGACTCTCTACTCATAAATGGCTCAACATAACTCCCATAGTCTATAAGACATAGATATACAATCTCCATCAACTACCACTAATGATACCAATAATCCACTAATAAATTTATGAGCACTTAGAATATCAACAATTATAATGATATTAAGTCATAATGTCGACTTTTCCACTACACCCTATCCCAAATAAAACCTCTAGGACCTCCTCATCTAAAAAAATACATAATTAAAGAGAAATTTTATCCTCTTACCCACTATGGGTAGCCTCGGGATCCTATATACATTGTCTACCATCATTGTTTCCTCCCTTGTCTAGAGAAAAATAAAAATATTGGCATTCCACTACTCTTAGAGTGCCATGATAAAATTCATATTAGAGGAACCTTCGCCAACTTAACTACATGATTTAGCCTTTCCTTGTATAGTAGGTACCATGGATCATCCTCTAGGCCTAATTAAAGTGATGTCTACATATGACATTCTTTGTAGAAAAATTGGATGTGCACATCTCACTATAATAAAAACACAAGAAAAAAAGACAAACATCATACTTATGGTAATAGATTACTAGTTAAAATATATAATATCACTATATTTAATTGTCTAATTAAAAACAAAATGCTAGTATGAATTATAGACAAAACTATACAGTCATATGTAGTCATTTGACGATACCATGCATTATAGATGAAATAATATTAGAAAAGGATGAAATCCTCCCAAAATTGATAGTTACGTACCTCAAGACAAACTAACCACCACTATAAGCTGGTTGTATTCTACTCACAAATGATTTTTTTATAATGTTATGAAATTTCAAATTTTCTAATAGTTTCAATAAAATCATACTTTTTCAATACTCACTAGATTTTTAGGTGTTTGTTCCTATATTGCTTCTACTTATCAGTAAAATCATAATTTGAGGGCCTCTCTATTACATAGCATGGTGTCTCACTCAAAGCTCAAGTCCTTATTAGTAAAGGTCCAAATGAATATAATTTTTTCATATTTACTATTTATAATATTAACCATTTAGATTATTTGTTATTGTCTTCATTCAAGTTTAAATCAATCAATTAATTCATCTATATTTATAAGATGATATGTTAAGCGCCACTTATCATATTCTCATGTCTGTTTTTGCCATTGGGATTGTCATTTCACTAAATTCCACACTATTGTTTGACTTCAATATATTTTACACTATCGATGAATATGTTGAAACTTTTATCAAGTCTCAAATATCACATATATACCACAAAACAATACTATTACTACTATATTTCTTTAAGAAATGGATCATTATGTCACTAGTTACTATAACTTCTTATTTCAATTACTAGTATTGAATTATTTTAGTTCAAATGATTTTAGTTTCATCCATCCATTTCAAAAATGGGGAAGAATATGGGCTTGTTACTCAAGCCACATTCTCTTATATAAATTAATGCAAGAATCTAATGACACAATGGTCAAATTCAGCTACAAGGATGCAAAACATACCAAATTACTAAAATATTAATGGAAGCACTCTGCATTTATCACAAATATAAGGGAAAATGGAAAATTAACAATTACAATAGCTATTGTTACTTTTGATACCAATGTAATGAAAAGTGGGGTCATGGGATATCATTCTCTTTCAAATTTGTATGGTTTTGAAATTTAGGACCTCTATGCTTGCAAAATTGTAACAATGTGGTCTTGTGAGTGGAATATTTTGGGATGAGTAAAAAGCCATATGGTAAGACAATTCTCACACTATTTTGGAAGGTTTTATTTTGGAGTGAATAGAAATCCATGTTCCACCCTTATTTCATGTTGGGACACACAATTCCCACATTAATTTTAATTACCTATTGGGGAATAATCAACCTTGATTCTTCACAAACATAAATACAATATCCATATCTTAGATTATCTTTTGATACCAATAACACCTTATGAAAAATACAACACAATTTACTTATCTCCATGTGTGTTAATTGATGATTCACGTTGTTCACCATTCCCTTATTAATCTCTTAACATGCCCACAGTTTCCTTTACTTTGGCATTATCAACTATGATCCTTTTCTAGTTTAAACTAGAAATTTTTATTCACTAACTTAAGGTGGGGAAGTAGACACCTAATTTACAAAAATATCATTATTAAAAAATTATTTTAGAAAATTATATGTATATGGGTCTTGAACAATGAATCTAAATCTTAGTAGTGAAAGTCCCTTATATTTTTATTTTGTATTTTTGATTGATTTTCATTTAGTTACTTCTTTAAGTTTCTTGTATTTTATCGTGTCATGTCATAGAGATACCTAGTTATTTAATTTTTACTATTTGATTATTGTTGACTTTAGTAAAAGACCATGCAAATTGGTATAAGCCATCTCATGGTATGGTTCTAAGAAATATGGTCCCATACCATTGTGACTTTGGGTCCTTTCTACTCAATGGTCCTCTATATTACTTTTTTTCTTTTGTATATTATGTTTTGGGTTAGCATTGTGCACCATTATGTTTTAATTTCAAAGTAAAGAACACTTATATATACAATTTTACTATACACATATATCACCTAGTAATCACCCATACATTGTCCATGTAATAGCTAACAAAAAGTAAAGGACTGCTTCAAAAATCTCCCGAGAACATCAAAAGGAGATAAATCCTAATTTAAAGTGTTGTACATTTACATATAATGGTTTCAAATTGGGATAATTAGTTAACCCACCAAGGCATGAGGGAAAAGTTAGGACAATGGAATATTTAAATACACACATGCACCATGCACTAGGAAAACTAATGGGGTTTGAAATCTAGTGTAATAATCAATCTAAATCATATGATATGATCAATGATTTTAATATAATTCAAGCACACGTTATTTTTTTCTATCTAATGTGTGCTTAGATTTATTTATAGGAGGCTAGGAACACATGCAAGGATTATAGGAAATATAAATATATCAAGATGTTACATAGGTGAAGGTGAAGTGACATAGGGAAAACTAGATGTGCACTAGTATCAAGTTCAAAATGGTATAATAGGAGAGTAGTCTATGGTATAAACTAGTATAAAAATGTATGGTTAAGTATTTATGTGTATGTAGATAGTAATATATTGGGAACATTATAGATTCTTCAAATCTACCAAAACCAATGATGACATAGTAAGAACACAATCTAAATTGGCTAACTCATCTCTCAAACAAATATTGCACTCTTTCTTTATCAAATAATTGTGCTAGTAAATGGATAGTTCTAATAATTTGAATTGATGTACATGACTGGAATTTTCATTTATTTCCTATTACATATCAGTCCTGATTTAAATAATAAATAAATATTATTTATTAAATTTAGGGTTGAATCACATACTTATTGTAGAATATTATTGGTTCTTTGAGGATAAGGGGGATATATATGCATGGGGCCAATTTTATTGACCCATTTATGTAGATATTTATATAGGTTTGTATTTGGAATCCACATAGGTGGTTTGTGAGATGTAACTTTGACTTGTGTATAGGAAAATGATCATATTGTCATGACTCATCTAGTAGGATGGCCACAAGTACACTAGGCCCATTTGGAGATATTTTCAACATAGTGGTTTATTTCATAGTGGAGAGGGAAGGGTATTATGGAGTGCTAGGTGATATTAAATATTTTGACTCCTAGGGCCATTATTAGATGTCATTCATAGATTACCAAGGATGGAATTGTTAAGAATAATGTATTATTGCATATATTATAAACATACATAGATATGTGTTATATTCTTGGTTGTGTGTGGATACTAATAAAGTATGTTTAGTTGTAGTTATGTGATTTATTTCAACAACTTAATAACATTATATTGAGGGAGATTATGTAGGATTTGTGATTATTGAGAACTCATATCTAGAAGGAAAGAACAATCATATATATGTATTATGTATGAATGAAATAATATAGAGAAAAACATTATTGTGTTAAGTTGATATAATCAAACTATGACCAAAATTTTACAATACTAAGGATGTCATGAATTTATGAAGGATTGAAGTTATGATGTGGATAGAGGACCACTTACCATGAAAGTGAGAGAGAGTACAATATTAAAGGTAATATTTTGGGGTGATTCAAAATGTGTCCCTTTGTGATTATCCTTAGAGGATATCATAGTGTGAGAAACACAAAGAGGAGGAGAGAATGTACATAGGAAAAATGATATGGTATACCTAGTGTTCTAAACTTCCTAAGGTCATGTTGAGACAACAAAAATGTGGAAGATGAATACATGATAGATATAAGTGATGAATGTGGAATAGGTGGGGATGATTAAGGGTCAATATTTCAAGGATGAGATAATCGCAATCAATCAAATTACAAGTAGGAAAGTTACTTGTTAAGGATGGTAAAGGGTTGTTTAATCTCTATAGATTTGATACTATGATCAAGGATGATTTTTGTGTGCAACTCCCAATCTATGTCTGTTATAACAAATATACTTTGACTTGACTGATAGAATCTTGGAAATTTCTCTCATCTCTAAATATTCCTCTCCAAAAAGGGTCATGCGAGAATGTGAATGAAGGAAAAAGGAGAAACCCAAGGATTTCGATGTCTAGATTGGTTTTCTTGATAAGACTAGAATTTTTCATCTACAATTTGTTGTTTATTAAGTGCATTGAGATGACTAACAATATGCGGAGGTAGATGTGTAGATAATAAAACTAACACTCATAATCCTAAATATATGTCTCCTTGGTATCGATTTAAAAATGTATATTTTTAGAAGCTATTTTATAGTTATGTATGATAAATAAAACAAGTACATATCTTACCAATGCAATAAGCTAGATTAAAATGAAAACCTAGGTGTAAGAGAGGGAATAGAAGACTTCATTGATTTCATAATAATTCATGAAGTACTATGTAGTGGAAAAATGATGGAAGAGGAGGGAAGATCGTCACAACTAAAACCAAAAATCATAAAATTGTCGGAAAAGCTAGGACTAGGGTGTCCTGGATTGGGTTAGCGGCATCTTGGTGCCATGGTCTATTTTTGGGAGCTTGTGACTACAAAATCCTAAGAACTAATTTTTGTGTAGAAAATTGTTCACTATCCTTCTCTATTGATTACATGTAGGTTGCTAGAATATCACCGAGTTCACTTGTAACATGCAAAACAAAATACCTCATACAAAACCCTAAAACACATCAAATACTAAAAATAAAAAGATGCAAATGGGGAGTTAGACTTACCCCGATGGTCACCTAACATAGTGAAATTACATATGAGTGCTACACTACATCTCAAGATACATGTAGTTCTTTATGTGTGTGTGTAGAATTGTGCCCTAGGAAGCTATTGTACAAGATGCATTGAATAACGAGGAACAGATAGATGTAGACATGTAAATAGATGTGTGGATATCAAAATGAAATTTTCCTCATATGAATTGTATGAAGAATAATGCAGTCCCTTGTCCCTTTAATGAAGCTAGATGGATTCTTTGATGCTCTTGAAATGCATTTGGATGCAACCTTAGGTGATAGTAATAGATGCTTAGAGCTTGGTCCTTTATTATGATCACATAACTTTGTATTTATATGATTCTCTTGTTTGAATTTCGTAATTAACCTCTAAAATTTTGACCACTAAGAAAATAAGATGCCCAAAAGATAAAAGAGGCCCAAAAGGGGTGAGTAAGATACAAAGAGGTTGGGGATGACCAGAGGGGATGAGAGCTCCTAGGCAATGGTGTCCTAGATGGGCACCGGTGTCTATAGCCAAGAAAGATATAGAAGTGAAATTGATTGGGCAAAGTGAGGTGTGCAAAACCACAAAGAAGCAAGAAAGAAAAGAAAGAGGCCAAAGATAGATGTTTATTGTTATTTTTTCACTTAGGAATCATATGAATAGCGGTACCTAATTAGGACCTATAAATGTACCAAGCACATGATTTAGTGTCTACATTTTCCCACACTTTATGTTTTTGAGTGAATAATCGATAACAAAATTAGATAGAATATGCATACCTAATAACCATGTAGATCAATGGAGAAAGTGTGTCGAGGAGACAAGAAAAATCATGGAGTGATAAAAATTAAGCGTGGAAGCTAGAGAAGAGGAAGTAACCCTAGGGGTGAAGCATATGTGTTGTACTAAGTGTGCACTGTTGTCATTGTCACTTGTGCTTGATATGTTTTTGATGTGACTATTTCTTCAAATAAGGACGGACCTATAAAGAGAAGAGAAAAATAGTATTCAAATATGTGTATATGTAAAATTTGATCCAAATATGTACAAAGTGTGTTAAAATGTGAAAAATTAGTAAAAGGAACATGTGCACTTGATGTGTGATGGGTAAAAATGATAGAAACAATCTTGAAAATTTTGTAGAAGGACAAATATTTTTGGTGATCTCACACCGAGAAAGAGTTTTTAAGAGATCTCACACCAATTATGAGTTTTTTGGGTGATCTCACATGATGGTAGAAAATTTTTGGGAGAAAGGTCTAGCGTTATTCTCCATCCCCGATTGCTTCGAAATTATACACCATTGCGGCAGATGGCGTGATCTTGATTTGTTCGATTTTGATCATGTTTGATCCATTTTAATCTAGCTTGATCCAAGTAGAAAATGAAAGTAGAATACATTTTGATTGCTGGAGGATTGTTCCTTTACAAAGAGAACCGCTTTGTAGAGTGTTATAAACCATACCGATTTGAGAAAAAATTTGTAACTACCCCCTGGTCATAGGTGCCTAGGAAGGGTCAAGGGCACCCAAGAACTCATGTTTCTATTTGGGCATTGGCGCCCATCTTTGTCTTGAGGACCCAAGTAATATTCTCGGGTCATTTTTGTGATTGAAAATTATGTAGTTCCTATATTATGCAGTCTCGAAATGTGACTGTGTACCACCGAATGGGGTGAATGATTCACCTAATGTATGTCCCCCTTGTTTAAGGTGCATGCAATGACTATAGGAGAATTCAGCCCAAAGGAGAGTCACATACGCTGATATAAAACCGATACTCTAAATAGGGGAATGTTCATGGTAGAAACCAATGCACATGCAAACAAAATGGCTAGAAACATGTTTTAGTGTAAACAAAACAAATACGCATATAGAAGAAAATGTGTAATATAGAAAGCAAGAAGATAATATAGATCATAATAAGTGGGTTGCAAACATGGGAAATTGCTCATAATGTCACAAGACAATAAGGGATGAAGTAGCCACAAGCATACAAACAATGAACATGAAAGACATGGTGAAAATCCCACAAATAATGGAAAGTAATGTATCGGACAACCATCGTAGAAAGTAGTTCCTGAAAATAAAATGTTGCACATGAAGAACTTGTTAGCATGTTAGAAAGGTAAAAAGTATGCCAAAGTGTGTATATATTAATAGAGAGTAGTGTGCTAGTAATAATATAATGTAGTATAAAATGAAACAATAGCACATGTAGTGTGTATGAAAGTAGATGCCCCTAAGAGCCTTAATAGGGATGGTAAGAGGTGCAGTACAAGAATCCATATTGTGTGTAAATATCTATGTAAATTTTTTATTCATAACTAGAGAACAAATGAACATGCATGTGTATATAGCAAATATGATAACATTCAAAATATATGACTAACATAGTAAGTAAAGTGTACATGTGAGTATAAGTAAGTAAGAATAAATGCAACCAAGATATGTAGTATGATATGAGTGACTATAATGGAATGGAATGCAAGATGAATATGAAAGGAGCAATGTACACCCCGAGTGAATGTGAATGTGCATGTGCATGAGATGAGGTTCATTTAAAAAATACCCTCGATAGTTAAAAATGAACCATAGAACAAGAGTGTGTCATTGGGAAATGGTTTGAATTGTGTGCTAAAAAGAGAGATCAATTATGTAGAGAGCATGAATAGTGAATGGGGTAAGTTTCATTTCAAATTCAGACCATTAGTAGTTGAGTATGAACTGTCGAGCTAGAGTGCATCATTGGTAAGTGTGTCATGAGAGAATGTGAAGCTAGAGAGATGTTTCATGAATGCGCTGAGTGTAGAAATGTGTAGTGTGTGAGGTTCATGTATATAGTATGCCCTCAATAGTAAGCTGTGAAAAGGGAAGAAGTACAATGTCTCCTAAGTGTGCTAATTATGGAGAGCTATGTGATGACGTGAGAGATACTATGCCAATATGGGAAAGCATTGTTTATGTCATGATAAGAGAGAGGGCCAACAAAATGGTAGGAAGAAGCAACAATAGGACCATGTGATGGTGGTGGAGTTTGAAATGTGTCCCAACCATCAGTAGAAGGAACAGTTGCTTTGAAAAAATGAATTGGGAATGGAAGTGGAGTAGGATGGGGAGGAATATTAAGTTGTGGTATCTTGTGGGATTGATAATATTGTAGAAGACTCGAGAGGAGAATAGGATGGACTAATGTTGAGAGGAATTTGCTTAGGTGACTCTTGAATTTTAGTAGAAGGAACATTAGTAATGATGGCATGATGCTCATTAGACATAAATGAATCAAATTTAGGAAATCAATGAGATTTAACAATTGGAGATGGTAATATATTATAATGTTTTTCAAAAATGAGATAAAACCCCAATGCTCAAGGTTCTTGATTCTTCATTGTAAAATAGAAATCATTATCATTATATCCATTGATTCAATGATAATTTCAAAATGGGAGACCTTTATATTTGACAAGCCGATAAGGAGGATAACAATTAGTAGTTGGAAAACTAATCAATTGATGACTAAAGAGCTCAGTAAGAATATTGTATTTCTTAGCATTTTGATCAAATGTGTGAGGGTCTAATAATGGAAAGACTTGAGGCTTGATGATATGAGCTTATGTAGAAGATGTATATTGAGGATGAGAAGAATAACTAACATGATCCGAGAAGCACCTTGAGATGTTGGATTTAAGATTTAAGATATATAATCATGGATTCCATAGCCATAAATTTTCCTTTAAATAAATAATGACAATCCTGATTTTACTCCAAGATGGGTTAATTAGATGGAGGATCATGGAGGCTAGGGTCGTTGGAGAGACAATAAAAAATTACACTCACTTGAGTGGAGGTGTATCTCTAGGGAGATACATAGTGTCGAGCAATTTTTCAAGAATGACCTTGAAATTGGGATGCATTTGAAGTAAATCATACAAATAAATTTGAACAATTTTACGAGCCATGAGAGAATAAAGATGAGGATGCAAGTGTGTTCGAATGAGATGGGTTCACCAAATTATTTAACAAATATATAATTTATTTGTAAAACCATAGAGGCTATTTCAGTGTCATGTATGATAAATAAAACACTAAATTACATATCTAACCCAATAAGCTAGATAAAAATGAAACCCTAGATGCAAGAGAGGGAATATAAGACTTAGCTGATTTTGTAATAATTCCCAAAGTGCTATGGAGTGGAAAAAGATGGAACATGAGGGTAAATCGTGGCAACCAATCCTAGAAAATCACAAAACTTTTGGAAATTCTAGGATTAGAACGCCTAGACTAGATCAAAGGTGCTAGGGTATGCTTCGGGTGCTGCGACTTCAAAAAACCTAAAAAAATAATTTTTTTGTATCATAATTTTTTCACTAGACTTCACTATTGATCACCTATAGGTTCTTTGGAACTTGAGTTTGCTTGTAACTTGCAAAACAAAAGACCTCCTATAAAACCCCAAAACACATCAAATCTTAAAAATAAAAAGATGCAAATATGGAGTCATAATAACCTTGATAGTCACTCGAAAGAGTGAACTTATGACCAAGTGTTGCATTAGATCTCAGACTCCATGTAGTTTTTTTGTGTGTGTGCATAAAATCATGCCCTAGGAATGTCTTGTATAAGATGCACCTAATATCAAGCAATATCTAGATGTAGCAATGTAAATAGATGTTTGAATGTCAAAATTAACTTCCCCTCCTATGAAGTGTATGTAGAATAACTAAATTCCTTGTCCCTTGAATAAATCTAGATGGATGCTTTGATGCTCTTGATATGACTTTGGATGCAACCTTAGGTGATAGTAATAGATACTTAAATCTTGGTCCTTTATTACGATCACATATCTTTGTATTTCTATGATTTCCTTGTTTTAATCATACTAACCTATAAAAGGATGAAAACTAAGATTCCCAAAAGATAAAAGAGGTCGGGGGAACCTAGAGGGGACGAGGGTTCTTGGCGCTGCCATCCTAGATGGGAGATGGTGTCCAAATCCAAGTAAGATAAAGCAATGAAAGTTAGACTGGGAAGTTAGGTGTGTAAGACCATAAATAAAGCAAGAAATCAAAGAAAGAGGCCAAAGATATATGTTAATTACTAGTTATCTCACTTAGGAATCATATGAATAATGGTATGTGATTAGGACCTAGAAATGTATCCAAGTGCGTGATTTAGTGTCTTCAAGATCTATCAATTCATGGTGGGTGAATTATGGGTTTAAATATCCTCCTATGAGGTTGGGCTGGACCAAGAATGGTCATGTGATGGTACCAACTTGTGAGCAAGGACAATGGAAGTTGGAAAACTAGCTAAAGAGTGGTTAGGGACTATGACTTGGTAGTGTGAGACTTTAATGACTATGTTCATGGATTTGTTTTGATTTTCTAAACTATTTTGAACTCTAACTTTAAATAAATAATGTAAAACTAATATAGTTTAAATAAAAGACAAATTAATTTCCCTTTTAATTAACTATATCTCTTTTTACCATTAATTAAATAAGAAAATTGAATTTATCTATTCTACATTTTTTACCAATATTTTTAGAAAATAATAATTAAAATATATAAATTCCTAATGTTTCTATTTTTGGAATATTTAAATGAAATATAAATTATCAGTAAACACATAGAACTAAAATAAATATATTGTTACTTCTAATAAAATAAAATAAAACAGGAATAACTGGGTATGGTTATTCCTTTGTTACATGTTTATTCGAAATACTACTCTAATGTAGAAGTACTCAAAAGTTATTATTCCAATGAAGAAAAAATTCCTCTAATACAAATTCCACCTCAAATTTTTCCGTAAAGGGAAAGATTCTAAGAATTGATTTCCTCTTTATCGTATAAGCTTCCCTAGAAGAATTACTTTTAAACTAATCAAAAAAAAAAAATCAAAACTAAAATGTTGATTTTTCCACTTCTTCCTCCA
Organism: Taxus wallichiana var. yunnanensis; assembly: GCA_018340775.1. Taxonomy (NCBI): domain Eukaryota; kingdom Viridiplantae; phylum Streptophyta; class Pinopsida; order Cupressales; family Taxaceae; genus Taxus; species Taxus wallichiana. Next base: position 342,258,961 of record CM031235.1, on the reverse strand, counting down.
ATTTTTTTTTCATGCAGATCCATAGTGATAATCTAGGAAAAATTTATCAAGGGAATAAATCTCATACAGAAATATTTAAAAAATACTGTAATGTACAGAAGTGATGAGATCTTCCTCTTTTAAAAAATTAAACAAAATATTTCTTCGACTTATAACAAACAATACATGTATTTAAATATTTAAATAATCGAATACAACTCTAGCCTAGTCACTACCATATTGTGGTAGCTTGTCCCATTAATGTGAAGCATTCAATGTCTCCTCAACTTTAATCTCCTAAAATATGAGCTCTAGTTGATGTAGGTGAACAAGACGGTGAATATCAATATAAGATCAAGAAAATATATATATGGATTTATGCGGGGAGGATAAGCTGGAATGGGAATGGTAGGGAAATAAAGTATAGAAATGGCTATCTATATAGACCCTCTCCAAAATCTAGTAGCATAAAACTTCACAAAATTATAAATTTCCCAACCCATGATACAAATAAAAGTGCCATTTTAATAAGCTCTGGAGGAGAAGATGTCAAGAACACATGTTGATCAAGAAATGATGACTCAACTTGAGGAGAAGAAATAAACATATAATATTTAGTAATGAGGGAAGAGGAAATAAATACCAATAAAGAAATGCTAAATTTAGCTAAATTGACCTAGAAATACGAGAAACTAACATCAAAATCAAAACACACATTCAAAAATGTGTTTTTAAATTTCACATCGATGGTGACAAAGCGCCCTTGTTGCTAGAGGGGTGGTTGCCCACTTCCACTTTGGAAATATGGGAATTCATACAACCGCCATGATGATTGCACAACCATTAGTGAAATACAAGGCATAAAGGCTAGCAAACGAGTCTATGAGAAAAGGTGAAGTTCATAACTTGAAGTGAAGGGATAAATTGAGCCAAAAATAGGAATGCAAGGAGAGAAGGAAGGATCTAGATCTCATTTTTATCTTAGAAGGATTTTTTTCATCACCTGGAGATGTATCACGCTTTCGATGTTCTACAATGTAATTTTTGGCTATTTACAGAGACCAAGGAAAAAGAATAAAATCTATATCCACCAACAACAAATGAGGTATTTCCACCAATAGTGGTTGTAGTAGGATATGATATTGGGTACAAGATGGCCTATACATAGTTATGTATGTGAACTCGATGGGTGAATTTATATCCATATTTTTATGGGGCGTCGTATAGGGTGAATGTGTGAAAAAGAGGTGGTGGAGGAGATATTCCCCCACTAATACGAGGATGTGGCACACCAATAATAGGTTTTCCCTCGATAACACACTAGGGGTCATTTATCATTGTAAGTATGATGTGATTAATTTTCTCAATGTAATAGCTAAAATTGAGTTGATTAGAATGATGAATAATGAGTGAACCATGTATTATGATTGTAGATGATGACATTTAGGTTATGACGTTGGATGCCTCGATCCACACATTGAAAAAGAATGTGCCTAAAATATTTTAGATTTAGGTATTTTATATAACATGTATGATATATTAGGAGAGTACACCTATATTTTTACCTCATAATGGTAATGAATGTGACATTTGCATTAATTAATAGTTAAAGGAATGGATAAAAATATGAGTTAGGTATATGAAACGTGCCTCCCTAGGGATAGATCTATTATTTTTTTTTGGATAGGTATATGATCTTATAGGATGATTATGTGAGAGTATTAACAGAGCTTAGAGTGCTATGAGAGAGAATGAAATGATATAGGTTGTACTCACATACCTTACAATATTGATATCAAGAAAGGATTTATCATCTCATCTTAGTATATATATATATATCTAGCTTGGATGATTCAAAGGATGATGATGATGTATGATATAATATTTTAGGGTTTTCCACTCATTGTACATCATTTTTGATGAGGCATTATCTATAAGAACATTTTTATTTCATAACATTATGTATTGTTATGAATTCAATTGAAATGTGTAATTGATAATAAGAAATGATTGATGTGATAAATATTTATATATGATATAGAACTATATCATATGCATGGTAATATGGGACCACAAGAAAGCACTATGAGAATTTCTATCACCAAATTACAACACCCTCTAATTTGGTAGCATGTGAGTTTAATGGAAAATCAATGTAACCAAGTAATATGGAATCACCTCAAGGTGTGGGACCTTCTAGTTGAGATAATTCTCTAGAGTAGGCTGGTTCCTCTTCCTAATCTAATGCAACAACTATTCTTAATGAAAGGAAATATACTAACTAATCATATCCTATGATTCCCGGGGACCAGGGAGAGGGAGAGTGCATAAAAATAAGTAAACACTACACTACAATGGTGATATCACTAAGAAAAATGAGTGAGATACCTTGTTGAGGAAAAAGATGAAGGGAAATGTAGTTAAAAGAGGCCGAACAAGTTTGAAATAGTACCAAAATTCCATTTACCACCAAGCCTCCATGAAAAAAACAACATAAACATGCAAATGTGAGAAAATATGCATTAAATAGAACAACAACAATAGAGAGGAAAGGATGCAATACAATTGAAAAAGGGTTGAGAGAACACCACAATACACAAATTTATTGCTCTATGAATTCACACAGTCCATTACAATTGTAAAATAGAGGCACAAATACATTCTACAGGCCCATGTGAAGGCTTACAACTCAATGTAATTGAGAAACAAATTTGTAAGAGTTTCCCTATGTTCCATAATATATCCCTTTTCTCCAATGAGAAGTATTACATTATATATATATATATATATATAGAGAGAGAGAGAGAGAGAGAGAGACAGAGACAGAGACAGAGACAGAGACAGAGAGAGAGAGAGAGAGACATACCCCTTTCACCTTAGGATGCAATACAATTGAAAAAGGGGTGACAGAACACCACAATACACAAATTTATTGCTCTATGAATTCACACAGTCCATTACAATTGTAAAATAGAGAGGTACAAATACATTCTACAGGCCCATGTGAAGGCTTACAACTCAATGTAATTGAGAAACAAATTTGTAAGAGTTTCCTATGTTCCATAATATATCCCTTTTCTCCAATGAGAAGTATTACATTATATATATATATATATATATAGTAGAGAGAGAGAGAGAGAGAGAGAGATACATACCCTTTCACCCACCAATAAAGTGCATTCATTGGCTACAAAACATGATGCAAAAACTACAAAAACCCATGCCTTATTGTATTGTAGCTATGCGTAAGAAGAAAATGGCTCCCGTGTCTCGATTTAATGCTTTTTCAACCACTTGGAAGTGATCATTCAAATATGGGTTCATTTTATACTATTATCACCCACCTAATCCCACTAAATATATGTTCTCTTGATTTCTCAGTTTAGAGGATGAAATCACAATTCTAACGAGTCTATTTTTTTCCAATTTGGTTGAGTATTGAGGAAGATATGGCCATTTTGTACAGGGAACTCCTTAACCCATTTCAATAGCCTCGGGCACATGTGTAATTAATTTCCGTGGCTGGAAATGATTATTTCACTTTTTTCCCTATTTTAATTATTTTTTTCTTCAATTATTTCTATGAAGGCATTAAAATTTTGAATGGGGCCCACAGAATCAAATTTCATTTCAAAGGGGCTCGGGGTGTTGAGTTGGATTTGTGAAGCAACTCGGCTCAATGCCACCTGCAACTGGCTCGCGAGCTGGCCCTACATTATCTACCCCATATAATCCTTTGGTGACTCAGCCTTTGTTGATTTGGCACTCTGAGTCCAACTTGTCACAACATCCCATATCTTAGAGCTCGATGTACATCCTTATTCTATCGGCCCTGCCTCACATTCACCGATTCCACCTCAATAATTGGCTTATGTACGACTCTTAACCCTTCATTTATTGGCCTCTCTTTGGCATTGATCTCATCAATCTCTTCACCATTTTAATCCCCATAAAATTTGGGTATGTTGGGGCTGTGGGGAAATCAAGACCCACGGGAACCCGTTCCTCGTGTGATTTAGATGCATGACTCAGCCCACACCAGCCTGAAATATTTCCCACAAGCCCGCCATCCTTTAAGAACCCTCCGTGCCCATAATTTATTTTACAACCACATTAATAACATGAAGAAATCATTACCCATGGGATCTTTGTGCCGCACAAAGCACCTCGTCCCTATATTAAATTAATCCTTCCATATTGTGCTATAAAAGTAGACACTCGGGGAACTCACGTCCCCAATGCCCGAGTTCTATTAGTTCATCATGGGTGCACAAAGGCTGATTCAGATACAATATAAAATATTGCCCCGCCCTTACTTTTACATAAATATCAGTTTTCTAACCTATATTCCTTCGCATCAAGCTAAAATGGCATGTCCGACCCACAATGCGCCATCTTGACTCCCTTCTAGCTTGTCGAGTTGTTCCTAAGATCCTAACTCATTTTAGAACTTTTTTCAATTTTTCTTATATTTTTCCATATTTTCACAAACTTTCTTGAACCAGGAGTCAAATAAGGTACAACGGTGAGATTCCTTGAGGCTAATTTTTTCAATTTTTTCAATTTTATTGGCCTTTTCGGATGAATGTGGGCACGTGACCTATCTTAACCTTCATAAAACCAAAAAGAGGAGAAAATCCACTTGAATGGTCTCTAACTACTAAAATTACTACAAATTCTTCCAAAATATGATAATTTACTTAAAATACTCTAGATTCTTCTATGAATCTTTGTCAACTACCCAAGTCTAAGTTTTTCCAGTTGTCCATTTTTACCAAAGGGGATAAAAATAGATAACAACTTGAAAACTCACGGGGACATTTGTTTTCTAGATGAGACTGATTAGAAGCCTTAAGTGTTGATTGGGCATGGAGTAAGCCTGGTAAACAAACATCTAATCTAAAGTCCAAATCCCGTCCCTAAGCCACTTAAACACTGTTGAACTTGAAGAAGATCCTTTTCCTCAAATTTTTTAACTTTTATAAGATATTCTTGAAGTTTTCATGAGTGGAAAATTATTTTGAATCTAAATTTTTTTTGAATTCCCTTCAGTAAAATGATCTATTAAGATAAGGATGAAATTTCCCCAAAATTTTATTTTCATTGCTTTACATTTGATACTTCTTGAAGATTGCAACTGTTTCCTAATACTTTGAGATTCTTACCAAAACATTCCTCATGACAACACACTTTGGAATGTGCATAGAGACCACTGAAGCAATAAAACTCGTGAAAATCACTTAGGAAAGGAAAACTATTCTAAAGACAAAATAATGTTCTACAAGCACTTGGAGGAATTAGAAATCCTAAACTAATATGTACAAGAATGACACTTTACTTCAATAAAAATTATTCTAATTAATTCCATTAACTGGAATCAGTAATTCTTCACCATCCAGCTTTGACAAATGGAAAGCATTGTTACTCTTGCACCCCATGATCATTTATGGACCACTCCATATAGCATCAAATTCATTATGCTTACTTGGTTTTTCCCTATCAACATCCCATTTGAGAAACAAATCTCCTTCTATAATCTCTTTGCTTTGGCCTTCTTATCAAAGGATCTCTTGATCAAGGCTTAATCCTTCTCTATGGTTTGCACTTATAGGCCTCTTATCTCCTCCACCTCAATGACTTTTGCATATATAGATTCCATGGGATCAAACTTATATAATTCCACCTGCTTAAGAAACTCAAGTTTTGGTCACTCAAGAGATATGGGTAGCCTAGTTTGTGTACCGTAGACTAGCTTGTGAGGATAGGCTGTCAGTAGACCTCTTTGGTGTGATTCTATCAGCCCACAAGGATGATTTGAGCTTGGTATGCCATGTTATTTGATTTTCATCAAGATTCATTTTGATAATCCTCAAGAGATTCTTGTTTGTAGACTCAACTTTCCCATTACCTTGTGGGTAATAGTTAGAGGAGGTTCTTAGATAAATCCCATTCCTGTGAGTATAACTCAGAGATTTTGGTTCCAAGGAATGCTAGAGCATTTTATGATATAATAGTTGTTGGGATACCAAATATTTTAAGAATTCCCTCATAGAAGTCTAGTAAACTAGACTCATTTTCCTCCTTGAGTGCCACTTCTTCAGTTCACTTAGTGAAATATTTTGTTGCTTTGAGAATTGACTTATGGCCCTAGCTCAAGTTCGGATGGAAAACCCAATGAAATCTAATCCTCTCTACATAAATGGTTGATCGAATGAAATTGGGTGGAGTGGAAGTGTTGCTAGCTTCTCTTTTCCTGTGAAGAATGTAAATTTCTTACACTTTTGATCCATGCATAACAATCACTAAACATTGTGGGCTAGTAGTAGTCAGCCTTCATGTTCTCGAGGGTTGTTAAGCTTGTGGAGAAAAATGAACTCCAACTTCTCCTTCATGAAACTCATGTAGCACCCTCTCAATCTGATTTGATGGAGCACACCTCAAGAGAACTCCATTTACATCCTTCTTGAATAAGGTACCAATAATGAGAACATATGGAATGGATTAGAGTCTAAAATACCTTATTTTTTCTTTGCTCAACTCTAGAGGGCATAGAACTATTTGAAGAAAATGTATCATGTCTTGGGTCCAACAAGGAGTGGGTACAACATATGTTGCTTGTTCTTGATCATCTTCTAAAAAAAATAGCTCCTCCTTCATCCTTTGACTCAAGCATACTAATTGGAAGCCAACTTATCACATAAGCCTTTCCCATGAACACAATTTAGTTACCATGATTTATATGTGATACTCCATGACATGTGTAATCCAACTTGCCCTTTTTCATTCAAGTCCTTGTTGAGGGGAAATTCTTTCACTTCAGCATGAGACACTAACAACTTGATTTTTTTTTGAAACCAAGTGTCTAAACTTCTTCAAACTCCTTATAACAATGAGGACATGCTTCTCAATGAAATATTACCTCACCTCATAATCCTCTAAGATTTGATTGAAGAAAGCAATGGGCTGCTTGGATCCTTCCTTGTTCAATTGCGCCAAAATGGTAGAGATTGTGTCTGAGCCACTAAAGGCATAAAGAATGAATTCTTTAGAAAAATCTAGGTTGATGAGAGTTGGAGCTTGGGATATTACATGTTTGATAGCCTCAAAACTCTCTTTTCCTTTCATTATCAATTTGAATGTAAGGTTCTTCTTGAGCATCATCATTAGTGGCTTAACAAAAGTGGAAAAATGTGGCACAAACCTTCTAACAAAATTGATTCTCCCCAAGAAGCTTTGAAGATATTTCTTGTGACTTGGTAAAGGTAGAGCAAGGATAGATTCAAATCTTTTTGGATCAATTGTCGACCCCTCCTTTGTCATAATATGGCCTAATAGCTTACCTTCATGAGCTAGGAATATACATTTCTTCAGATTTAGAGACACTCCAAATTTCTTGTATCTCTCAAATAATTTCCTAAGATGAGAGAGGTGATCAAATGTGCTCTCGGAGAATATAGTTATGTCATTAAGATATACAAGAACCATCTTGTTTATCAGCCCATGAAAACCTTTCCTATTGCTCTCTGAAATGTTTCTCCAGTATTTTTATAACCCGAATAGAATATTCCTATAAGCGTATGTGATCCATTTTGTGGTGAAGACTATTTTGAATTGATCCTCCTATTTCAACATGATTTGATTGTATCATGAGTAGCCATCTAAGAGTGTGAACCTTTCTGATCCGGCTACTACTTGTAATATTTGTTCCATAGAGGGGAGTGGATAATGATCTTTGAGTGAAGCTTTGTTCAGTCCCAGAAATCCACACACAATTTGATTTCCCGTTTCTTTTCCTAACTGGTACCAAATTACCAACCCATGGTGAGTGCTTGATTGGAAATATAATACTTTCCTCAATGAGATTGTTCAATTCCTTCTTCATGAAAGGCTCAATACGAGGATTTAGTGTCCATTTATTTTTCCTAATGGGCTTAGATTCTCGATTCAATTCAATAGTATGATATGCCAATCTTTGATCAAAGCCTCTCAAATATTCATAACTCCAAGAAAAGATATTTGGAAATTATTGACAAATTTGAATGAAATCAGATTTTTCTTGATGAGTACTTACTTTTCCAATTTGGAGCACCTTGTCTTTTCCAACAAAAAATGGTTCGAATCTTCACCCTTGACCTCAATATTATCTTTTTCCTTTCATAATTGGTCATTGGGGTTGAAGATTGACTCTAGTGTTACCAAACCTTTTGGGATTTTTTTTTGTTCTAAGTTGGACTACTTGATCCCCATATTGCCTTTCCAATTTATCTTGATTCTTTGAAGAGAACTCAACTTCTTCTTGTAATAAGTTGATGATTTGTTGGTCACTTTCGAACACCTACCAACTTGTGCTAATGTTGAGAATAGTTTTCCGCACCACTACTTTGATATAATACTATACTTTATCTTTCTTGATACTTTCAACTACATCAAATACCGCTTCAATAGATGCAAGCCTATCAGTAGCTTCATTATTATTCCTCGGTGTGGAATCAATGTTAAATGCCATAAAGTCCTTTATGAGATCCCATACCCGATGTTTGTAGCTCTTTAGGAGATGATTTTTAGTAGAATTTATCCCTCTAACTTGATTTAGAACCATCTCACTATCTCCAAAACTTGTAAGTTCTTGATACCTCTTTTTCTTACCCAATGTAATCCATGGATAAGTGCTTCATACTTGGATGTATTGTTTGAGAAATTGAATTAGAACCAAAAATATTAGTAGTACTTTTTACCATTGGGAGATATAATCATTTTTCCTCCTCATACACCTTGTCATCTCCTTGAACCATAAAAATAAGCTTCAGGACTTCATTCTCATCTTCATCATCCGGTTTGGTGACTTTATGATGGAAAAGTGACAAAGTAGCGTGAGAATCTACAAGTGACTCTTCCGCGTACCCGACCTCTCGAGGTCGTGCCGAGACAGCCGGTGGGGGGTAGAATATGTAGACAAACTAGTTAGGCAGTCTAATGTCTTCAACACGCACTAGTGGAATTTGCGAATCTAAGGCAAAGAAGGCCCTTCTAACTTGGACTGGTGTGATAGATCGATCATTGAGGATGACCGCTCGAAGGCTCCAATCAATATCGAGCTCTGGCGTGATTCGATCTATGGGTTGTGGAATATGTGGAAAATGACCTGGGATTGTTTCGTGTATATCTCCGATAAGTCATATAGTGGATGATGAATATAATCGATTCTACGGATGATTTTCTGGCCTAGTCCAGAATTCCCTAGCTTCGTTAGCCGCTGTATCTAGTAAAGACAGTTGTTCGATGATGATAGGTGGAAGTGGAGTGAACCTAAATACCAAGGTGCGTAGGCTGGCATCTATATCAGATTGACCGATGGATTCGTTGGGCTGTGGGATCTCGTGGATCACAACCATATGCTCTTGGTTGTTACGGCCCTGTTATGGTCATACGCGGGATCAAGTTCTAATCCCTAGTATCCAGTAGTCGTATGCTTTCTCAGCTTCTATGTTTAAAACCAATAGTTGTGCAATCTTCTCATAATACCTTACAGGTGCGTTCTCGCAACCTGGATTCTTAAGCTGGTATCTATATCTACGAGGGTGTCTCCAGTCTGGCTATGAAACTAGAGGATCACACCCGAATGTTTGTTCTCTTTCGAGCCCTTCTACAGTCATGTGGATGTTTTCTAGGGTAATTTGTGGTTTGGCTGACTTGACCAAAATGCATGTGCTTGGTCATCTTCTATGTTTAATCCTCTTAACTGAGAACTGATCAGTTGTAAATCTATGGTTGTTCGGAATACTTGTATCCTGAGATTTTGGTCTATGTCAACTATTGCTGTGACTAGGTTTGGTTGAGGCACGATTGGCTCAAATATATATTCCCTGGGCTCTTGAGGTCCCGTGATTGTCATGCAAAAGTAGTAATTAAAAAAAATATGATAAAGTGAAATATAAGTATACTTCTAGCATATATGACTTCTTTTTGTATTTTCTGATGATTTAAATGAATTTAAGAAAGCACCTATTTAAAATATTTAGAATTAACAACTAAACTAATAACTTAAAACAAACAAGATAACCGAGTGTGGTTATTTGTCTGTGTAATTTTGTATATCTATTCTAAACAAATGACATAACTAATCTATTAGCAAGATTCTCGACCCTACCTCAGAAGTGAGGAGTGAATCATAGTTTCTCAGAAACTATCAATCCCCACATCTTCCCTCGCAATGTCGAGAATAGAATGAAATGAAATAAAGCGATTAACTACTCTGTTTGATATGGTTCTAACTAAAACTTTGAAAGTTTAAAACCTGGATTTCGCAAAACAGTGGCGAATCCGATGGCGTGTGTGATCTTGTCCCCTCAGTATGATCTCTTCATTCTTTGTGTTCACGTAGATCCAGAAAAGCGTGTAATGCTTGCATCAATAGGAATAGGTGTTTGGAACAAGGGAAAACCTTCAGAATGCAGATAGAATAGAATGCGGATAGGAGAGGGATAGCGCAAGAGTACAGAGCTTGGCTTATGCAATTCCTAGCGGGATCTACTGCGAATCATGCAACAAAATGCGTCCAGAACCTGAAACTATCTTGTATGAAGAGCAAAACCTGTAACTTTAATGGCTTCCTAAGCTATTCTACTCTAATGGATTAGATAAAACAACAGCGCTGCCGGCACAAGATGGGTCTATGGCTTACCAACAACTGAGCAATTTAACAAAAGATGCAAGTGAATTCAAGCTATGGTTTCTAAACAAGCTAACTAACTAAAACACTAAAATGAGGAAATGAGAGCAAAGATCAAACTTCAAAATCCAGCCAAGCTTCAGACCAAAAACTCCAAACCATGGGTGAAACAACAGCATTGCCTGCACAAGATGGATATGTGGCTTACCAGCTGCAACACAATACTAACCAAAACACGCAATGAAGAAAACTAAATATTCTAAGCAAAGGAAAACTAAAGGAATTACAAAGAGGAATCCAGAAAACAAAACTTGAGAGAGAGGACTTGAGCACAAAACCATGCATTTATAGGAATTCCAACTCTCAAAAACCAAAACCAAATTGAACTCCTAAACAATAAACAAAGGAAAAACACTGTTCCAGGGGACCAAAAACATTAATGCATGCTCAAGTCGGCAAAGAAAAGCTGGTGAAACGTGATATTTCACGCGAGTCGCGTCAAAAGAGCATTCTGGAAAATGTGCACAGACCGCCACTCGAAAGGTGGTGGCGGTTATAGACCGCCGCCTTGTTCAGGCGGTGGTCACGAGACCGCGCCCTTCATGATCACCAAGGTCAAGAGGCCAAGGAAAGAGGGAAAAAGGGGAAAACAAAGGGCGCGGGGCTAAGTCGGGGCACGGGATGTTAACGCATACTCCGAGGGATTTTTCGATCCCGAACACCTTGCGAGGAGACCTGTATCATCATCGGGGCACTTGTTACACTGTTTGGCAGTACAGTATCTTACAATTTTGGGTACGTACATATTGCCCCCTCGGAGAAGCGTTTTAGCCATGAAGAGGCATAAAACGGTGGGTCCGAGTATGGCAGTCCCGAAATGGGGAGTTAGAAGCTATACCTTACTCGTCCGTGTGTTGAGATGACGCCATCGAAATTCCCGCTACCTGCAAAATGAAAAGAGAACTCAAGTGCAGATAGATGCAATAACTTGGAAGATAAACGCTAAAATAATAGGGAAGGAGAACGTACCATTCGTGCGGGGATAGAAACTTACCTCCAACAGCGCTCCAAACCTGCGAAAAAGTCATTTTAAAATGAAACAGAATGATATATATATGAAAGTGGGCCCATTTTCCTATTCATTTGCGCGAGTCGATTTGATTGATTTTGAGCTCTGGGACCCACGGTGATGGTTTCTCACGCGAGTAGAGTCGAAACGTTCGCAGCGAGATCGTGATCATGCCTCCACGAGCGGAACACCGACCTCAGCGATCACAGGTTGGTTTTCTTCCATTTTGTGTTTTTCCCTCTTCAAATTTGAAATGGAAAATTCTTTGCAATGGGGGGATTATTTTTGAAAATGTTAGGTTCAAAAGGTCCATCTAGGGGGGGCGCCTACTGGGTAGGCTTTGTTTTTAGTTAAAATGGTCTATTTTTTATGCTTTTGGGCTTTTTGGGGTTAACAACCCGCACGGTTTTCGGATCATGCACCGCCGCCGCCATGGCGGTTACCGGTTACCGACCGCCGCCTGCCGTGGCGGTGGTTACACGACCGCCGCCTTCGGGCGGCGGTTATAAAACCGCCCTCCGCTCAAAGTGGCGGCGGTTTTGCACGTAATGCAATAGGAACCTATTTTGGAGACGTACTTGTACTTTTATCATTTCTATATGCTTTTATGACTCTCTCGATATTGATTAGATACTAACTTGCTCTGTTTTTGTGTGTTTTGTTTATGCGATGCAAAGAGAGCAGAGTATATCAGATGGAGCCGAGAGAGAGAGTGTGACTGGCTCTCTGGGGTGTTGGATGCCCTTTCTCAAGATGAGGAGGATACATTACAGAGGGCCGGTATATTGCGTATATCGCGCGTGCCCCATGTCATGCCATCTAGTCACATTCTTTGTGACTTATTCTCATATTGGGATGCAGATCGGAACACTTTCCGATTGCCAGGGGTCCGCGGTGAGTGGACCATCACTTTGGAGGATGTCTACCGTATCCTGGGGGTCCCGATCATCGGGAGGAGACTCACACTAGAGACGGCAGGGTCTCGAGCACAGATTGCACAGTGGGCAGGCTACATGGGGGATGCAGCCATCTCTCTAGGGGTCAAGAAGGGAGTGAGAGTTCGATCGATTCCTTCTTTTCCCATCCCCGTATTTCGACAGGCTATCATGGGGATCCTTGCCTCGAGGCTGATCGGGGACAAGGGAGGAGATACTTTACTATACTGCTGGGCCCCCATCATTGCACAGATAGAGGGGCATGGCCGGATATATGCCTGGGGCGTAGATATTCTGGGGACCACCTACCATGACTTATACAGGGTGGTCCGTTTGCAGGGACAGTCATTGAGCCACCCGACTCTAGTCATGAGTTGGGTGTACGAGCATTTTATTCCTTATGGCAGAGGGGTAGAGGTGGCAGACCCAGGGGCTGTGAGGGCAGCTAGATGGTCAGATATGTCGGTGCTTAGAGCACCTCACCAGCCAGTTGCCTCCCTTACCACAACAGATATGGAGGCGACACCGTACCGGCTTATGGCCGGCATATGGGGTGAGGAGACCCTTACATTGATCTCCTGCTCCACCACAGGGCAGCTTATCGACCGCGTGGGATGGGTGGAGGTACACCCTTTTGGCAGAGTTCCTCAGCAGTTCGGCCTTCCATATGCGGGCATGCTTCCCCCAGCAGTGGCACCATGATCAGTCCGCGAGGCTAGAGGGGGGCCTAGAGGCCGTGGTTGGACAGTGATCACTCCTGGCACTCCCATTGCAGCCAGGAGGGTAGTTCGGGCTAGAGGGAGAGCCGGTGCACCCCGGCACCTTTGCTTCAGATTGCTGCGGGTCCTGCTCACAGCAGCGATGACCCCATAGATATTGACTCCGATTCTGAGGAGTTTACAGAGGGAGGGTCAGAGGAGCAGACGGATGATAGCGATCCTGAGTGGCATGACACTCAGGATATTTTGCAGGCAGAGAGGGCCGAGCAGAGTGCAGAGAGAGAGACTCTAGCTTCAGAGGAGCCACTCTCCCAGGGCCATGGTGGAGAGGATGAGTCAGTTGCGGGGCGTCATGTTGCTCCTACTACAGGAGCAGCCCCTCAGTCGGTAGCGGCATCTGCGGTGGGTGCTGGCCCCAGCGACCCATCTTGGAGGCCCGGTGATCCGAGTAAGTTATCCTCTCATCTTTTCAATGTTTGTTTAATTTAGGATTTTTAATTGCTATCTCTCCTTATGTTTTGATATTGTATCTTTTAGTCTCTTGCCTAGCTTCTAATTCATTTTTCTTCTTTGTTTTGCAGAGACTGTTGACGAGTGGCGGGATCTAATCCATAGGGTATGCACTGATTCTCTGATGATCCCTATGGATAAGACCCGTGCGGAGCTATCTGTAGATGCCGGGGAGCCTTCAGCAGCCGGTAGGCATACTGACGTCTTCGCTCCCGTTTGGCATGTGGCCAGGATGGTGTCGACTCTCCGTACAGAGTTGGCAGGCTATAGGATAGCCGAGCGTCTTATGAGGAGCCATTCTCGTGGTGAGACCGTGGCTGCTCCTCGAGACCCTGAGCCCTCCGTGCATTCAGAGCGCCGGCGTAGCCGGAGTCCTAGGCGAGGGCGCGCACCCTCGGAGGGGTCGCGTAGGGGTTGAGAGGTGACTTGGCCCTGTATGCTTTGTACTATAGATTCTTTTGTATATCACGGGCTCTTTGAGCATTTTGACCATGCCTAGAGCATGATGGCATTGTATATAAACATTGGTTATTTATATATATGCATTCGTTTTTGGATCAAAACTTGTCACTCGTGTTTTCCCTTTCTGTTTCCAGCTTCCTCGTGTATACTACGATGTATGTTTTATATGCTTTCTAGAATGTATGCAATGGAGAACAGATGATGCAAATGCTTGCTTTCTTTTTGTGTTTCATGATGCTGATACATGATATTGTAGATATATTGTGATCTTAAATCTTAGCTTCTGTGAGCAATTTGGATACCTCATGTTTGTTTTGGCAAAGTGATGAAAATAACCAGTATGATGAACATATTAACTTGCCCCACTCCTAACTCCACGCAACTAGTAAGATGCGAGGGCTCATCACCAAGAGCTAAGAAGGGTGCAAGTTATGAAATATGGTGAAATGATAGTGATGAAAGACAGATGAAGCTTTGGTGGAACCAAGTTGAGAACTACAAGCTTACTCTACCTGAATGACTTCATAGTTTTGGGTGCGACTTGCTTTGCGGTTTATCCAGACTTAGACCCATAGATGGCCACATAGTAGAAAAAATCTGGTTTTTAGGATTTTTAACTCTCTTGGAATTTTGAACATCTGATTCATTCATTTTTGACTCAAAGTTTGAATAGTTTGTTTATGACCTTTTAACGCTTGCATTGTCTAGAGGACCCCTACACTTTGCCCCATGTTACCCGTAAGAAGCATGGGTTTATCACCGTGGGCAAGGCATAGGCGAGTAAGGGCATTTCCATCCTTTCCCAACCCTACGTCACTAGTAAGAGACGCAAGCTCATCACCGAAGGTGGTAGGGCAAGGAAATGTGTAAAAATAAAATTTTCTATTTAATCACTTTTTGACTTGTCTTTTTGAGTAAAATGTCAATATATGCTTGTTTCCAAAGAGATGTGTATATGGGATAGATGTGACACCATGAAGCTTCTAGAATAGACCATAGGCAAGACACCAATCCTAAGAAGAAATCAAAGCGAGAACAAACTTGCAGATCTTGGTATGGTTACCGTTAAGACTTCGTCATGTTTGATTTTATTTGATAAAAGATTCTGAAGTGATTGATGATATCGTGAAAATGGAGAGATATGATTAGAAAGTTTTGTGCCAACAACATCATGAGTTTGTAATGAATTACTTTGAGAATAGATTCCTTGATCACAATTTGTGTAAGAACAAGTGGACAAAATGATCTAAATCTATATGAAGATGCAATGTAGATAGTTATATAAGCAGTGCTAGCTGCTTATGCGTAGAAACGCTTGAGGTGCAGGGAATTGACTGTTTCACCAAATTCCTCACCTTCTAGCGTGCATAAGAGGTATGCACCATTTCCATAGTCCTTCATGACTCGGTATGGGCCCAACCATTTGGGCCGGAATTTCCTTCCTTCGCCGGTCTTCTTGTCGATCCACTGTCTAGTCTTAGAACTAGATCACCTTCGTATATATCACGTTCATAGACCTTCTTGTTATATTGCTGGCACATTCGGTCAGCATAAGCTCTATGCCGCTGCTCAGCATCTAACCTAGTTTCATCTAGGCTTTCTAATTGGGAAAGACGTGCTTCTCTGTAAGCGCCTTCATCCGTAATCCTCGTAGTGAAATGCGGAGACCGGGTATTTGACCTCAAGTGGGAGAACCGCTGCCGCCCAAATACTAGCGAGAAAGGAGTTGCTCCCGCTGGTGTTCTTATTGAGGTTGGTGGGCCCACAAGGTTGGATATAACTTCAAATGCCAATCTCGCTTGTTTTCTTTCACCGTTTTAAGGAGAATGGCTTTCAGCCGTTTTGTTTGTTGCTTCACCGCCCGCCATTGGCTTGGGGATAATACAAGGAAGCCGTATGATGGCTTATTTTAAATTTTTTTGCATAGTTCATGAACTTCCTCATTCTTGAAAGAAGTTCCATTATTGAGATAATGATTTGTGGGATACCGCACATCTGCAAATGATTTGATTTAAAATGAACTTAGCGATTACATAACTGTGCAGTACAAGAGTAAGAGGCATGGCCTCCACCCATTTGGTAAAATATTCAAGTGGTCGTGATTATAAAATTATGGCCATCTGTGGATGAGGGAGAGAACTTCCCTATCAAGTCCAGGCCCCATGTAGAAAAGGGCCATGGAGTTGCGATTGGTTGTAGAGCTTGTGCTGGCATGTGGATCTCGTGGGAGAATTCTTGGCACTTATGACACCTGCGTGCAAACTCTATCATGTCATGTTCTAGAGTGGGCCAGAAATAGCCCATTCGATGTATTTTTCGAGCAGTGGCATGGCCACCGAAGTGGCCTCCACATATACCACTGTGGGATTCATGGAGAATCCTCTTGGACTCTTCTGTGTCGACACACCTTAAGAGCATTCCATCGAATGCTTTTCGATAGAGCACCTGCTCTATAATGACATATTTGGCTACGATTATGCGTAATCGCCTTCTTTGTTGTGGTGTAACTGCATCCGGGTACGTATGGTCCATGATATAATTAATGATATCAGTGTACCAAGGGCACTCAGAGATAGCAGGTCGAGTTTCGATGTAGTATACGCATTCATCTGGAAAATCCAAATCTACTAGATCACCTCCGTCTAATGGGTTGTCAGCTAACCAATCCGCGATGATTTGTCCTTTAACTGACTTCTGATTTACAAATGTTAATTCGAACTCTCCCATTAAGGTTATAAAACATCCAGCCTTTTTGGATAAGGAACCTTGTGTGAGAAAAGTCCGTAAATGGTCCATCTTTACCATGACCTTTGTTTCTTGATTCAGCATGTAATGTCTTAGACGTTTAGTAGCAAAGACTATGGCAAGACATTCTCACTCTGCTTGTGTATAGCGTGTTTCATAGTCGAGCAGTGTTCGGCTAATGAAATAAATCGCATGTTCTCTCTTGTCATCATCTTCTTGGGCCAACATACAGGCCAGCGAGACATTGGTAGCTCGCGAATATAGGATTAACGGGCGATCCAGCTTAGGTGGCATTAGCGTAGGTGGTGACAGAAGAAACGTTTAACTGCGTTGAAAGCTTCATTGCAGTCTTCGGTCCAATCAATGCTATAGTATTTCTTGAGTAAATTGTTGATTGGATGAATAGCGAAGCTTAAGTCTGGGATGAATCTTCGGATTGCACCTAGCTTTCCGAGAAATGACCTGATTCCAGATTCGTCCGAAGGTGGGACCATTTCGAGTACAACCCGAATTTTGGTTGGATCAACATCAATCCCTCGTGATGATATGATGTAACCTAGGAGCTTTCCTCCTGTTACACCAAAGACGCATTTCTCTGGGTTTAGTGTGACTCCGTATTCTATTAAACGTGAAAGAATGACGCGGAGTACTTCGGGATGGTCACAACGCTTCTTGGCCTTAGCCAACAAGTCATCTACGTAGGATTCCATGATTTTATGAATTAAATCATGAAATATATAAGTCATAGCCCGCTGGTATGTAGCACCAGCGTTTTTGAGACCGAAAGGCATGACAACATAGCAATAGGTTCCCCAAGGAGTTATGAACGTGGTTTTAGCTTGATCTTGCTAAGGATATTTCGATTTGGTGTATCCCGAGAATCCATCCATGAGAGACAAGAGTTCAAAACCAGCTGTTGCATCAACAATAACATCTATGGATGGTAATGGGAAATCGTCTTTAGGACACGCTTTGTTGATGTCTCGGAAATCTATGCAAATGCGTATCTTTCCGTTCTTCTTGAGAATGGGAACGATATTAGATACCCATTGGGAGTAGTCAACTGGCTTGATGAATCCTACCTGAAGGAGTTTTATTACTTCCTCTTTTACCATGAGAGCTACTTTGGGTTTCATGGGTCTTGATTTTTGTTTAATTGGCTTTGCATCTGATCTAGTGACGAGGTTGTGTACCGCAATGTGGGGTGCGACTCCCGTCATCTCCTTGTAATTAAATGCAAACGCCTTCTGATGTTCTTTGAGAACCTGAGTATGTATTTCCACTTCTTCTGGTGTCAACGAAGAACCTAGTTTCAGTATTCTTGGTTCATCTTCTATCCCGATGTTGACATCGATTGTTTCTTCGATTAAAGAGGCGTTACCCTCTTCGAACTCAGGTGGTGCTGGAGGTAAATCTATATCATCCCCGTTTCCTATTGCGTATATGTTAGGTTCCATTTGTGAGGGAAGATCCGTTACGGGATTTCCGAAGTAGGAAGACGAATGTGGAATCAGGGATAAATCTAGCATATGATAGGAGAGATGTAATGCTGCATAGGCATTTAAGTAATCCAAAGTAGCCGCATCATTTCCAACATGGTCTAGGATGGTAGATTCACTTCCGCTTGAAAGAGGATTTGTCATTGTTTTTATCAATGGTTCATCACGAATGGATACTGTGAAGTGAGTATCTTCTAGCTCATTGCTTGGAGTAAAACGTGATGCTGAGGTTGCTATTGAATCGGCGAGAAGATTTTTCTCTCGCGGGATCACTTCAATGGATATGAAGTTAAACGCCTTGCTTAAATCTAATACAGCGTTTTTGTAGAGTTGTAAATGTTCGGCTTTAGTTTCATATACTTCAGAAACTTGGTTTGTTACTAATTGTGAGTCTCCCAAGACTCTGATGTTATTAATACCAATTCTTCTGGCTAAGGTGAGGCCAAGGAGGAGGGCTTCGTACTCAGCGCCATTGTTTGTGCATTCAAAGTTTAACTTAAAAGAGAATGGGAGGACCTTCTCCTCGGGCGAAGTAAGAATTATACCTGCCCCCGCTCCATAACGACATTTAGCTCCATCGAAATGGAGAGTCCAATACTTAGCCGGGAGTGTAGATGTTGGGGCATCTGCTGCGTTTGCACACTCTACTTCTACCATACAGAGATCCTCTGCTGGCAAGGAACCAACACCTAGGGAAAATCCCATGCCTACTGAATCGAATGGTAAGAACATTGGTGAATCTTGTTCTATCAACTCAACGATTTTCGCAGTAGTCCCTAATGATACTGTTTCTTTAGTTTTACCTTTAGGGGTTGGAATTGTTTTGGCTATGCTGGTAGTTTCAAGATCCGTCGTAGGTATCAACTTTTCCTCTGGCTTTGGGTCAGAGGGTTTATTAAGTTGGTTTGTTGGCAGCTCAAATTCTGAGTGCACCCCTGGTCTTTTCTTTAAATCAGCTAGGTGTAAATCGAAAGGTTTTGGATCGCCTTTGGCTACAAATACCTTTCCTAGATGCAAGAATCTTACTTCTTGAAATAGCGTGGAAGGGATTGCCTTCATTCGATGTATCCAAGGTCGGCCGAGGATCATATTATAGTTAGTTTCCCGATCTATAATATAAAACTCAGTCAAGATGGTTTTGGGCCCTAAGGTGACCGGCAGTATTATAGTTCCTATCGAAGTGGCTTTAAGGCTATCATAGCCTCTCAAGGTATTTCGTGTAGTGGAACAGTTTGTTTCTCCATATCCAAGTTTTTGGAGGAAAGAGAAAGGGACTATGTTAACTGCAGCCCCATCATCAACCATTGCCCGTTTTACATAGTTATTATAAACCCACACTTGCAAGTGTAAGGCTGGGTCACCTCGGCATGCGATCTCAGCATCTGTGGGCATTTTACTTATTTCGAAGATGAATTCGACATCCTTGTCTCCGGCTGCCCCTGAGGGTGGATATCAAAATCTACGTGATTTACTTGTGTTTTGGGAGGTGGAGTGATGTTAATTAGATGGCCTAGACCTAATGCTTCTAAAAGAGCAGCTCGTGAGGGGGAGAGTTCTTTAGTAAGTCCAAAAATGAAATGTGTGAAAAGGTCTTTGTTAGGTCACTAATTAAATCATAGCACCGATGGGTTTTTCAACTATTTGTCGACTCTTATCTGCCTCTCGCGCAGATGACTTGGGCTTGGTTGAGAGAAATACTCGTGTTCTCATTATAGCTTCGATAGGTAGTTCAGCGTCTAATTCTACCAAACTGACTATCTTAGGTCTCGGTTGAGCTCCCAACTGTGGCGCGACTGACGGATTTAATGAAGTCGAGGCTTCATGGTCATTGTTTCCCGTCACTGCACCTTTGTTTGTTCCAGTTGGATTCAGCCTATTGCTGTCATGATTTGGGAGCGGATCATTAAAGATCTTGAGGGGAGCATTCTGAGGAGAAACTGCCCCTGCGAGAGTATTTGGTGATGATGAGACGGATCTGCCAAGAACAGTGTGAAGAACTGTCTTTGTTCTTTTGGCAAACGTTGCATAAATTTATTGTAGTCACGGCACGTTCTAGTGTCGTGACCATGAATTTTATGGAAACCACAATAAGAATTGGGGTTATAATTCCCGTTTTGTTGGTTTGGTGTGTATTGTGGCCTAAAATTCGATCAAATCAGTTGCCTATTAGGACCAAAGTTTTGGAATTGTTGTTTTTGGTTTTGACTTTGGTTTTGGTAACCAAATGAGTTTTGGCTTGGCCCTTGTATGGGATTTCACCGTTGTTGTTGTTGTTGTGGATGGTTAAAATCCACTGTATTGACCGTTGGGGTAAAGTTGTTGTTTCGCTGGTTGTTTGTTTGTGACGGAGTATTAACGACATTTACCCTCTTGGGCTGGTCGGTTACCCCATCCGTTGTTACCCCACGATTTTTGTTAAGGATTTTGGGTCCTTGATTGACATTTGTGGTAGTTGTAGTATTTTGAGTGGAGGTGATTAACCTCCCATTTTCTCCGTATGTCTTACGACCACTATCTATCGCTGCTTGATCTATTCGCAGAGCGCTCTCAAGTACTTCATCATAAGTCCTTAGTGGGAACTTCTGGACTTCTTCTTTCACTTCTCTACTGAGAGAATGAAGGAATAAATCACATAGTTCCATCTGATCCATGTTTGGAGCACTTGCTGAAGAGTAAAGAACTATACGCCACCTCTCGGATGAAATGGGCATGATTCATTGTGTTCTTGTTTGATGTGCAAGAATTCCCCGATTCCCTGTTTCTTAGCAGTTTGTTCATGTCGAAGGCTTTGATGAACTCTGACACGAGTTGTTTAAATGAATGTATGGAAGCCTCAGGTATTCTATAATACCAATCGAGAGCAATGCCCTCCAGTGTTTTGGGGAATATTTTAGCAACAACCCCATCCCAAGGGAGTAATTCTCGTATGGCTGTAGCGTAAGCTTTGATATGCGCGTTTGGATCTCCCTCACCCTTGAACTTAGGAAAATCAGGGAGAGGTCTTGGAAGCATGATGCTTCGTATGGTGAAATCTAAGGGTTCCTTTAGGTATTCTGAATAAGTCCCTATCGCATAGCTTTCGACCATTGATGGTGTTTGCTGAGGGAGTGGTGGTGGGATAGGTTATTGATACGTGCAGCAGACGCACGGCGGCAGGGGGCAGGGAGGTCCCTGCGTTTGAGCAAACATGCCGGGAGAGGAGAACATATCTCCTTGTGGTGATTTAGAGTATATGTTTAAGTAGGACGGGGTATTGTCGAGGAACGGACTGTTCGACACTAGACCGGGAGGAATAGTGTTAGAGATGATAGGCCTTGTTGGCGTTTGTTGTGGATATTGAGGAGGCATGCCTAACGTGCCTACTCCCGTAAGGAGATCTACCTGACCAGAGTGGTATGGAGGATTGGAACTTCCTGTTTGTATGAACGGAGAATTTTGACTTGCTTGAGCCAGTTCTAACCCTCTCACTCTTTCTACTAACGTTGAAATGACTTCATTTGGTGAAGTCACGGTACTTTGCCTGAGCGGCGTTTGTTGTATACCTTGGTGTTGTAAAGGTACGTGATATCCTGTCATAAACTGATCGCTATCTTGCCAAGTTTCTCCCAGAATATTTCCTGTATGCAGTGGCATAGAGGTATTTTCTTGAAAAGAGATTTCGGGTTGTATTTGTAAACCTCCTATAGATGGGTACATTCCCCGGGAGCGTTGTTCACTCCTAGGATAACGTGTTGGCTGTCCATCATCTAAGACCAGGTATGGATCTGATTGCCTACTAATTTGTGGTCTGAGTAACATTTGAGGAGATGAACCAGATTCTCTTGTAAACGTCATATTGTTTGAACCTGAAGGCTCTGTTTGTTGGGTTCGAAGGGGTTGATCTAACTCTTCAGTTTGAAAAGACGAACTATATCTGATTCTTGGGGTTTGTGTTGACAACTGATTAGTTGAATAGTTGTCACCCCATACTGAGAGCGAGGGTGATGATTCCCTATTCTGTTGGGCGTAGTATGCCTCAAGACCCAAGAGGGGTCTGCCATATGCATCGAATCCCAACATATTCGGGGGGTATATGAATACCCGCAGAATAATGGGAAGGAGCGAAGGTGGATGAGAGAAGATTTGAAAACTTCTCAAAGAGAAGGTGAAACAATTGTTTGTTTCACGTCGGGTTCACCAATTTTGTACGCCGGAAAAGCGACAGGCGAGCGTGAGAATCTACAAGTGACTCTTCCACGTACCCGACCTCTCGAGGTCGTGCCGAGACAGCCGGTGGGGGTAGAATATGCAGACAAACTAGTTAGGCAGTCTAATGTCTTTAACACGCACTAGTGGAATTTGTGAATCTAAGGCAAAGAAGGCCCTTCTAACTTGGACTGGTGTGATAGATCGATCAGCGAGGATGACCGCTCGAAGGCTCCAATCAATATCAAGCTCTGGCATGATTCGATCTATGGGTTGCGGAATACGTGCAAAATGACCTGGGATTGTTTCGTGTATATCTCCCGATAAGGTCATATAGTGGATGATGAATATAATCGATTCTACGGACGATTTTCTAGCCTAGTCCAGAATTCCCTAGCTTCGTTAGCCACTGTATCTAGTAAAGACAGTTGTTCGATGATGATAGGTGGAAGTGGAGTGAACCTAAATACCAAGGTGCGTAGGCTAGCGTCTATATCGGATTGACCTGTGGATTCGTTGGGCTATGGGATCTGTGGATCACAACCATATGCTCTTGGTTGTTGCGGCCCTGTTATGGTCATACGAGGGATCAAGTTCTAATCCCTAGTATCCAGTAGTCGTATGCTTTCTCAGCTTCTATGTTTAAAACCAATAGTTGTGCAATCTTCTCAGAATACCTTACAGGCGTTCTCGCAACCTGGATTCTTAAGCTGGTATCTATATCTACGAGGGTGTCTCCAGCGTCTGGCTGTGGAACTAGAGGATCACACCCAAATGTTTGTTCTCTTTCGAGCCCTTCTACAGTCATGTGGATGTTTTCTAGGGTAATCTGTAGTTTGGCTGACTTGACCAAAACACATGTGCTTGGTCATCTTCTATGTTTAATCCTCTTAACTGAGAACTGATCAGTTGTAAATCTGTGGTTGTTCGGAATACTTGTATCCTGAGATTTTGGTCTATGTCAACTATTGTTGTGACTAGGTTTGGTTGAGGCACGATTGGCTCAAATATATATTCCCTGGGCTCTTGAGGTCCCGTGATTGTCATGCAAAAGCAGTAATAAAACAAACTATGATAAAGTGAAATCTAAGTATACTTCTAGCATATATGACTTCTTTTTGTATTTTCTGATGATTTAAATGAATTTAAGAAAGCAGCTATTTAAAATATTTAGAATTGACAACTAAACTAATAACTTAAAACAAACAAGATAACCGAGTGTGGTTATTTGTCTGTGCAATTTTGTATATCTATTCTAAACAAATGACATAACTAATCTATTAGCAAGATTCTCGACCCTACCTCAGAAGTGAGGAGTGAATCATAGTTTCTCAGAAACTATCAATCCCCATAGCTTCCCTGGCAATGTCGAGAATAGAATGAAATGAAATAAAGCGATTAACTACTCTGTTTGATATGGTTCTAACTAAAACTTTGAAAGTTTAAACCTGGATTTCGCAAAACAGTGGCGAATCCGATGGCGTGTGTGATCTTGTCCCCTCAGTATGATCTCTTCATTCTTTGTGTTCACGTAGATCCAGAAAAGCGTGTAATGCTTGCATCAATAGGAATAGGTGTTTGGAACAAGGGAAACCTTGAGAATGTAGATAGAATAGAACGCTTGAGATAGGAGAGGGATAGCGCAAGAGTACAGAGCTTGGCTTATGCAATTCCTAGCGGGATCTATCGCGAATCATGCAACAAAATGCGTCGTAACCCGAAACTATCCTCGTATGAAGAGCAAAACTTGCAACTTTAATGGCTTCCTAAGCTATTCTACTCTAATGGATTAGATAAAACAACAGCACTGCCTACACAAGATGGGTCTATGGCTTACCAACAGCTGAGCAATTTAACAAAAGATGCAAGTGAATTCAAGCTATGGCTTCTAAACAAGCTAACTAACTAAAACACTAAAATGAGGAAATGAGAGAAAAGATCAAACTTCAAAATCCAGCCAAGCTTCAGACCAAAAACTCCAGACCATGGGTGAAACAACAGCATTGCCTGCACAAGATGGATATGTGGCTTACCAGCTGCAACACAATACTAACCAAAACACGCAATGAAGAAAACTAAGTATTCTAAGCAAAGGAAAACTAAAGGAATTGCAAAGAGGAATCCAGAAAACAAAACTTGAGAGAGAGAGAGGCCTTTTGCTTGAGCACAAAACCATGCATTTATAGGAATTCCAACTCTCAAAAACCAAAACCAAATTGAACTCCTAAACAATAAACAAAGGAAAAACACTGTTCCAGGGGACCAAAAACATTAATGCATGCTCAAGTTGGCAAAGAAAATCTGGTGAAATGTGATATTTCACGCGATTCGCATCAAAAGAGCGTTCTGGAAAACGCGCACAGGACCACCGCTCCGAGCAGGCGGCGGCGGTTATAGACCGCCGCCGCCTCAGTCGAGGCCACCTTCGTGGTGGCGGTTTCATCACTGAAGGTCAAGAGGCCAAGGAAAGAGGGAAAAAGGGGAAAACAAATGGCGTGGGGGCTAAGCGGGGCATGCGGGATGTTAACGCATACTCCGAGGGCTTTTTTCGGATCCCGAACACCTTGCGAGGAGACCTGTATCATCATCGGGGCACTTGTTACACTGTTCTGGCAGTATAGTACCTTACAATTTTGGGTACTCTAACTTTGGTTTCTACTTCTTGAGTGCTTGGGCAATCCTCGTTAGTCAAAAATGGTGCAATTAGCATTGATTGGACTTGGGATTTAAGGCTCAATGTGATAATTTACAGTTGGCTTAAACCTAATTTATCTTTAGATCTATACCTTGTTCGGAAAACATGTGAGACCAATCGGTGACAAGTATCCCCCAATCTTAGAAGTGAAATCCCTAGATAAGCATAGGGAAAAGAGTGGAGGTATTTTAATCACAGAGATATCTTGAGTGGCTATGACATTTTGACATACATGCAACATTAGATTAAGATCCTCGACAACTCCAAATGTTCCCACTATTGGTCCATCGAATTATAACACTCCTTTAAATACAACTTCATATTTAAGATCCAACTAGTCTACTATTTTCTTAGGCATCACATAGTTGTTTGCACATGATTTTTTCATGCATTTGTGTACCAGATTGTTTCCAATGATCAAAGATACATAGAATGGTGGAGGTTTCATATTACCCTTTTTAACCTCTCTCTTATTCCATCACACTAGTAAGTACCTTGTATTGATCATAGGATGTCTGATTTGGAATTTCGAAGTTGGCCATGGCTATCTATAGTAAATCTCTTTGTCCCATAATTGATAATGACTCCCAAATAAAGATACTCACATTAGTATTCATTTTATTAATGATATTGAAAGGAGATGGACTATATTTTTCATGTCCTTTACTTGGTATAACTTTATCTTGCACATGAGCTGATATAATGGGTTCCTTGGGTTGATTCTATGAGCCTTGGACTACACTTGAGTTGCTAACCCTTTGGAGTTTGATGGAAGGTTGAGAATCACTTGCATTTGATGATTTTCCCTCCTCTATATTACTTTTCTTAGACCTTTTTTTCACTTCTAAACCAAGAGAAAGAGGTTGATTTATCCCACAAAAATATTTTGCTTGCTAATTTACGAGTGAAGTTTCACTTAGAGGTGCTCTGGAGTGATTTCTTGCTAATTTTATTCTTGGTTTGTTTCTTGAGACACATAAACAGTTTTTACCATTAAGGCTTGATTTAGAGCACCATTAAAGCATGTTTCTTGATTATATGGTTGAGCACACAGGAAACACCATTCATATTCTTGTCTAAGGTTATTATATACTTGAACCAAGGCCTTGGATGTTGAATCTGCATTAGGAATGTATATTTGAAATGGCCGAGTAGCTTGAGCATGAGGTCTATTAGGATGATATGAGGGATTATTAGGTTGATACCGATTTGGTAGGGTGTGAAATTCGAGCTTTCTGCCTCTTTAGGGCCACCAAATTGTTCCCTGTATTTTTCATTTTTTCATGACATTTTGGAGTTTAGTTGAGGTGTTAGAAGAGGTGGAAGCTTCACTAGAACTATGATTTCTAGGAGAAGGGATAGGGGCTAACTCGGGTGTTTGGCTAGGAATATGATTTCCTATTTCTAGATAAATAAGCATAGGTGGCCTAGGTACAAGTTTATTAGCTTGAATTAGGTAATTCTTAGCTCTAATGGATATGGAAAAGGATCCTGTGAAGGTTATCCCTCGCATAGATTGTATCATTACAAAAATAGCATAATTTAGAGCTTTAAGAAAATAGAGACATGCACCTTCAGTTGTTGGTCTTACTGAAATCGGAATCTGTCCCAAGTTCTTTGAAATCTGAAATTGAAGTTAACCATATTTTTATTCGGAGCTATCTTGATTAAAGTCAACTACTCTAAATGACATAAATTATCTGCCCTTTCTCTAAACTGGTTACAATGTCTTGAGCATAGTTCATTCCAATTCCCAATTGACCTAGCTCTGCTAAGCTTCGAACCACTACAAGTATTTTCCTTTAGAAGAAGCAATAAGTTTGATTACCACATCCATATCATCAATCTCATGTATGTTGCAAACATTTGCAATATCCTAAATATGATCAATTGGGGTTGTATGATTCTCTCCAGTGAAATATGGAATTTTTTTCAATGTTACCACTAGAATTGGATTATGTGCATTGAGATTAAGTGGACTACTTACTCATAAAATTGACAAATGGATTTGGTGGTTGTTGAGCCATTTTGATTGGTCTAATAAATCTATTTGATTGAAGAAATGGCCTACCAGGTGGAGGTGTTGAAAGAGTCCTGTTTGGTGGAGATGGAGATATTTGGACTTGTCTTCCTCTTCTTCCTTTGCCTGGAGATAGCTTACAATATTAATATATCCCTTCTTCTCTTTTTCTAGACCTGATTTAGATACTTCTCATTAATTTGAGACACACAGGTTGATAAAACCACTAAATTTTGATCCTCATAGTCATCACATGTGTTGTTACATAGCCTTCGAAGGCTATAAATTAACCAAGACACACATCCAATCTTGATAAAACATGGAAGAATCAAATTCTCATCAAATTACAACAACTGCTAGTTTCCTAGCATGTGATTTCACTTAGAAATAAATGTAATCGAGTAACATGGAATTACCTCAAGGTGTGGGACCTTGCAATTGAGATAATTCTCTAGATTAAGCTGGTTCCTCTTCCTAATATAATGCAACAACTATTCTTAATGAAAGGAAATTTACTAACTAATATTATCCTATGATTCCTAAGGGAGCAGGGAGAGGGAGAGGGAGAGTGCATGAAAATAAGGAAATCCTACACTAATAGCGGTGATAACACTAAGAAAAAGGAGTGAGATACCCTATTGAGGGAGAAAGATGAAAGGAAATGCAGTTGAAAGATGCCGAACAAGTTTGACACAATCCCAAAATTGCATTTACCACCAAATCTCCATGAAACACAACAACATAAACCTACAAATGTGAGAAAATATGCATATAATAGAACAACAGCAATAGAGAGGCAAGAAAATGCAAGAAAATTGAAAAAGGGTTGAGAGAACACCACAATACAAAATTTATTACTCTATGAATTCACACATTCCATTACAGTTGTAGAATAGAGGCACAAATAAATTATACACACCCATGTGAAGGCTTGAACTTAATAGAATTGAGAAACAAATTTGCAAGAATTTCGTATGTCCTGAATATCTCCCTTTTCTCAAATGAGAAGGATTACATTATATAGAGGAAGGTGGGAAAGAGAGAGAGAGAGAGAGAGAGAGAGAGAGAGAGAGAGAGAGTCCCAAAATCCCCCTTTCACCCACCAATTAAATGCATTCATTGGCTGAAAAACATGATGGAAAACCTACAAAAATGCATGCCTTCTTGTACCGTAGGTTGTTGCAGAAGAAAATGGCTCCTAATGTCTCATTTAATGCATTTTCAACCACTTGAAGTGATCATTTGAATATGTGTTTATTTTCAACATTTTTCACCCACCTAACCCCACTATATCTGAGATATCTTTATTTTTAAGTGTAGAGTATGGAATACATATTCCAACAAGTCCATTTTTTTCCAATTTTGTTGAGTATTGAGGAAGATATGAGCATTTTTTTGCAGGTCACTCCTTATCCCATTTCAACAGTCTCGAGCCTGCAAATAATTCCAGTGGTTGGAAATGATTATTTCAATTTTCCCTAATTTCATTAAATTTTTGCTTCAATGGTTTCTAGAAGGCATTAAAATTTTAAAGGGGGCCCATAGAATAAAATTTCATTTGAAAGGGCATGGGGTTATGAGTTGGATTTTGGAGCGACGACTCACCGCCAACTTGCCATCCGGCTCGTGATGTGGCCCCGCATTGTCTACCCCATCAAATGATTTCATCGACTTGGCCTTTTTGATTTGGTACCCAGCACTAACGTGTCATAACATCCTATTTCTTTGAGCTCGGGGTATATCCTTATTCCATCGACCACCGACTCATATTCACCAATTCCACCTATGACCGGCTCATGCATGACTCGACCCTTTGGTTATCGGCCTCGTCTATGATTTTAGCTCATCGAGATATTTTCCATTTGAATCCACATGTAATGCAGGTATTTTTAGGTCTCGTGGAAAACTTGATCCCTATAGTAACCCATTCCTTATGGGCTTTGGATGCCCGACTCGACCGCATCAATCTGAAACCTACCTTATAAGCCCACCATCCTTTACAAACCCACCATGCCCAAAATTACTTTCGTGGCTGCATGGATAATGCAGGAGATCACCCCACATGGAACTCATTCCTGCGAGCTATTCGTGCCCGCACAATTCCCTATCCCCATATTGAATTGAGCCCATTTGTGTTGTGTTTGTAAAAGTGGGTGCTCATAGAACTCACGTCCCCGAGGCTTGAATTATATTAGTTCATTGTGGGTATGCAAAGGCTAAGTCAACCCCAGATATAAAATCTCGCCCCACCCTTGAATCTTGCATAACTCCCAACTCACCAACCTACATTCCACCGCACCGAGCTAAAACACATTTCTGACCGACAATGCACCTTTCCGACTCCCTTCTAGATCACCAAGCTATTTTTAGCTCACTCATTAGCTCGGTAAGTTGTTCTTGAGCTATTAAGTCCTTTTAGAATTTTTTCAATTTTTATTAGATTTTTTCTAGAATTTCTTAGAATTTCTTGAACCAAGGAGTCGATAAGGTGTTGTGGGATGCCCTGAGCGTAGATTTTTCAATTTTTTCCATTTAATCCCTTTTAATATGAATGTGGGCCCGAGGTCTATCTTGACCTTCATTGAAACCCATAAGAGGAAAAATAAACTGAATGGTCTCCTACTTCTGAAATTACTACAAATGCTTCCAAAAATTGAGACTTTACTTAAAATACTCCAAATTCTTCGATCAAGCTCTATCAACTGTCCAAGTCTAAGTTTCTCTAGTTGTCCATATTTACCAAAGGGGGTAAAAATAGATAACAAGCATTTGATATTTTTTGATTAATTAATTTTAGCATGATAGATTTATCTTCTTTTAAAGTCATTATTACATTATTAATTCTATTAGTATGATTATCTTATAGAGGTATTAAACTTTAGGTATCTATATAGAATTAAGATATATACAAAAATATAGGTGATACTCCCCTCTCGAGTAACATCACTTGTAAGATATTGAGAACCCCATGGCTCCCTATAGGGGTATCATGGGATATGTTAGTATTTACAAAGTGATGTATTAGAGGAGGAGTCAAAGAATGATGTGTATCAAAGGAAATATTTCCCTTACATTCAAGTAGATTTAACCATTGTCATAGATATTATCAATAATTATTACAATGTCCATTAATGTCATGATAGGTACAATAAGGTTTTCATTTAAATTTATCATGATGATGAGGACGATGATGAGAATTATATGGTATCATGATGAAACATTTATAAAATAATGTAATTATAATGTCATGTGTTCTATCTCAAGCCTTATTAAAGTGAAGTAGCTATTTTTTATGCACTTAAGTGGCTTGAAGGATGCATCAGGTCGAGAGTTAACAAGATAGAAAGTATTTCCTCAATGTAATAACTTAACTTGTCCTAAAGAATGAGAGAAATATTTTATAGTATTGGAATTAACTATATTATTATTAAGAATATGATCATCAACATAAGTAGGTACTACTTATCATGAAGGATCAAATTATTTTTGTAAAGTAATAACTTGAAGGTAAATATCATGGAATCACTCACATGTATCGTATAAAAAATTCTCCTTAAGAGGGCATATGAGGACACAAAAAAATAGCACTTATAAATGAGTGGGTATGCATACTTGAAATGTTAGAAAGTCACATATTGGCACATATTACATTGATGTAAGGAAAGTGCTCATATATAATCATAGAGACTTTATTTACAATAAACTGATTGAGGAAAACATCCTCAATCTCTAGAAACGTACTCAAGAATCCACTAGGAGATGATGACACCAATCTAAGGACAATATTATTAGACTCTTAGTTTTAGTTAGAGCTTATCATTAGGATGAGATGTCATGGAAAATATCATATCTTAATATGTTATTTAGGGGTTTCTAGTCCCATAAAAGAAATAGAATTTAGGCATAATGACGTTTGTAAGATATGGGTTATAAATAATTTTAAGCATAAACAAAGAATCAATCCATGAATTATAGGCCTTTCTTTCTAGAGATAGGGTATGGAATTTATTTTGCAAAAAACCTACGACATGTATTAAGGAGTTGACCTCTCAAGGAGGTACATAATTTTTAAAGGAGGACATTAAGAGGTTGAACCTTTCTATTAATTCAGTTTCCATTCAAACACTACTCTACTTATGTGAATAATAAATATGAGAGGAATGATCCCTAAAAGGAATAGTAGAGGTAGGAAAGGAGGTATCTTTAGGAAGTAAAGACATAGTATCACATATATGATCTAAGAAAGTTTAATTTATATTAGCATGAAATTTATTTATATTATCATTAGGAGAAGTATGCAAATTATTTTAAACAAAATCAAGAGTAGATGAAGCATTTGAATAACCGTGGACACTAGAAAACACACTTACACTTAATTTTTCTTAAGATAAAAAATACAAAAACATCACAAAAAATAATAATATAAAAAATTAAAATAATCCATGGAAAGAAAATGAAAAATATAAAACCACACAAAAAGGTGATAAAAGACACCTCATCACTCATTTACTAACCATCACCCACTCACATTTAATTTTGTCCACCCCACCTACCCGGTTTCATGAACAATGCACTATAGACCCTTATTATCTCACCCATTTATGAACATTACACCCATACATGCCACAATATTCTATGCACTTAAAAATATAAAAACACAATCACCTCGTCCATTCATCCTGGTTGGCCTCTTGACTCTTAGTGCACTTGAGCATATTCTTGATTTCTTACTTCTTTTCTTGCATATTTTTGTATTATAGATTTCGAGAGAGGTGAGTGTGAATCATAAAGAACTGGTATAACTCACGACATGACTGTTTTGGAGGTATTTCAATGCATGTATTAGTTGTGCCCATGAATGGCTTGCAACCTCAATACAATTTTTGGTGAATTGCAACCATGATTGTTTTGCAAATGATTCGTATACAATTCATTTTATGCATTGTTTTGTCATTTTTTACAATAAATTGTCTATTATCTCCTTACATGATTAGGAATCGACAGTGAGGTAGGTCCACTTACTAAAAGAAACAACTAACATTTTAAAAGTATTTTAAAGCAGGTTTTAGATTCAGATAAGGAATTTTACCGAATTTATCCATTAAAAGAACCCATGATTATCCTCCTCATTTTTAATGCCAGTAATCCCATCTATTTAGTAGCATTCATCTAGATATTTTTATATCTACTCAAACATCTTGCAGTCATCTAAATCTTGGCATACATTTTGGTGACCATGACGAGACCATTTTGGTTGTGGGTAAATTACTCTATTTTCGAATGTAATAGTGTTTTCCTTAGGGTTTTGTTGTCCTTTTGATTCAATTTTATTTTTCCCTAATAGTTTTTTGTTGTAGATATAACACTTGGTTGTGCAGATCTACCAAAAAATAATAATTGTAGGATACAGTCACATCCGCAATTGTTTCATGTTTTTGCTAAAAATTCGAACAACTGTTTTGCAGAGTAGTCGTAAATGTGATCTGTGTTGTAATTTTGTTTAAGAAAAAAAAATATTTTAAGGGAAAACAATTTATTTGTTTTAATCACCTATCATAGATCAGTTTCTATGTATTCTCTTCCTTTGTACCCTCGATGATCTTGGGAATCGAAATGTCTTTGAAATTTTTACTTTTCTATTGTGCACAACATGAGGCTAATACTCATAGTGGTGCCTCTAGGTCATGCTTATGGATGAATCCATCATGATTGAACTACTACATCTTCCACCTAACACATCTGCCAAAAATTACATACTCTTCCACCCGCTTGCATGCTCTACCCCCTTATGCTCTTTGGTATGCTAAATGCACACTCGCCTTTTGCATGCTCTTATCTTATGCTACGCGCTCTCCACCCACCCCTTCAACCTATTCATTCCCATGAAACTCACCTCCATGATCACTCCCACACCAACTTACTCCACCAACACCTCATAGAACACATTGTCTAGATCGAGTTCCAACACTTGGGAGACTTCCACCAATACCAACATCAAATAATTTTTAATGATCCTATCCACCCCTAATTATATGGTGCCCTTATCCACTACATTTCAAGCTTACCACATTTGATTTCACTCACACCAATGAACCATAACATCACTTACACCTATTTCATTACACCTACCACTTTATTTTACATGAAGACGCACTCCTACATACAAATTCCCACTTTTAATTGTTGGTTAAGAACTTGAATGATATTAATACTTCCCACAAAATAATATTTACACCTTCACCCAACTTTCTCGACACATTCTTATCCCACCTATCCATCTACATTATGTCACACGCCACTTTGCACCACCTTTACGTGCTTCAAAATTCCCATGATGAGTCTATTCTTGCATTTTTTCATGTTGGCATGCACTTGGGAACGCCTCTCATTTCCACTCCCAAAATCTAATGTCATTGATATATTTTTAAAAATGCACATCCCTAACATCTCACCCCACTTAAAAATTCATTCACTACACACATTCGACAACGATGTGCACATGGAACAAATCCTCAAGGATGTCCATCTTGGGAATCCTATTACCTTGTCATTATAGACACTAGAAAATTCACCTTGCACATAAGTTATTTATACAAAACACCAAAGACATCATAACACATAAAAATCCTAAAATATCAAATAATCCCACAAAAGAAAATTAAAAATATAAAACCACACAAAAATGGAGATAAAGGACACCTCACCACTCATTCACTAACTCTTTCAATTCACATTTAATTCTAAACATCCCACCTACCCATGTGCATGCCAAATGCACCATGTACCATATTTTTGCACCCATATGTGTCCCACTCCCTTAGGAACTAAAAATATACATAATACTACTCACCCTTCGGTTTATCCGACTCTTTGTGCACTAATGCTATACTTGAGTTTTCTTTCTCTCTTTCTCACATATCTCAGTTTATAGGTCTTGAAGAAGTGAAAGTGAAGCATAAAGGATTGATACAAATTTTTGCAACATTGTTTTAGAAAAATTCCAACACAGGCGTAAATTACAAATGTGATTGTCTTGTGATCTCCATGTGATTTTCGGTGAATGGAAAATGTGATTGTATTGCGATATGAGTCGGGTATATATCTAACTTCCATCTATTATTTTTTCATTTTAATCAATAAAATGTATTTTATCTCCTTAAAAAGGTTATGTATCTAATTGAGGTAGGTCCCTTAACCAAAAAAATAACTAACATTTTCTAAGTGTGCTTGTGTGTAGGTTTAGATTCAGATCTGGAAGAGTTTTTCCCACTTTATTCAATGAAAGAAACCATAATTATCCTTATGTTCATAATGGAAGAATAGTCCCATTTTGTTTTAAGTAGTATTGATTTGGAGATTTCATATCAACTAATCCATCTTATAGGTGATCCAAATCTAGGCATACATCTCCATGTTTTATTTTCTCCTCCACTTATTCCACAATCACACTTCTATATTCACATTATCATTTAAGTCGATAATCCTCACATCTCATCACCTTCTACACCCAAATATTCATATTCATCACATTTTAATAGGGATTATTTCTTCATCCAACATCCTCACAAGTTCACTCTATTGAATGCATCACTTTATTTTATTTTCCACAAGTTACTAGATTCCCATCTCAAAGACTTTGTTCCTCCCATACCACCCCCACAATTATGGTGAAATTCCTATGAAAGGTGTTCCTATCATTGTATCGATTTCCATTCCACATATTCATGTCCCCAAGTCTATAACATTATTCAAGAACTTTCAACAAGGGTGACATTGTTGTTGAGCATTCATCTCCTTTGAATTCACCTACTAATACCATCTTATCACTTCACACACTACTACTATTCCCACTTCTTATACATGTGTCATGTCTTCATCATCCGACTCTTTGCTTCCCACTACCTCCCAATCATGATGTTCACCTAGTGTCTCCTCATCTATTTCATCCACTTCACAATCCACAACATAACATGTTTCCACCTTGGATTCCAAACTATCATTCTCCCATAATATCTCATCAGTTGCATCATCCCTTCTCAAATTCCACCATCAAGTACTTCCACTTTGGAATTTCTGGAGTCCTCCACATTATTACCACATCTATCTAGATTTCCACCATCTATATCATCATGCGATTCTATCTTGACCACCACGTCCTCTAATTCATCACTTGCTTTGATCATATATATCCCACTTAGCAAATGATAAATTACCACCCAAATATTGCACTCTTCATCACCTCTCAATCCACTTATCACTTCATCTATCTTAGATCCCTCTTTCATACACATATTTTTTTTCTTTCATCACAACTTGTTCAAGAACCATTCTTTCTTCGTGCATCTCCATTGCATCATATAACATCTACTAAACTCATTCCCATTGAACTTGCATTAACTTCCCGTCATTTTTATTCACTCAATATTACTTATCTTCCTTACAATTCACCTACACTTTCTCTCATTGATTCATCTATTTTGGAGAATTATTCCACATGTACTGGTATCTTTCCTCCATCACCACTCATTTATGTACCCTTCTTATTACCAACTCTTCCTTCTTTCTTCACATAATCTATAACAACCACATAATGATTTTTCTTCCACATTTTCCTTTAAGGATCCTCCACATCCATGTACATTTTCACATCATTTAAATTATCTTCCACATTATCCTACACTTATCATCACCTCCTACATATCCCCTCCTATTTTATGTAATCATCATCTTATCACACATATTCATTACAAGAACACATGATTTTCTCTCATGCTTCCTTCAAACATCAATATGTTCTCTACTCTTCATCTACCTAGTATAATCACCAACACCATGCTTCATATCAATTTCTCTCCCACATTTGATCTTTTTCATATCCTCGTCCACCAAAAATTACCTCACATTCACCACACACATCATTTATCTTATTTTCTTCATCTTATCAATCACATTCTCCACTCACTTCCGTATTATGACTTCTATTTGGCATCATTTCTTCACTCATCATCCACATCATACAATCCAATCCCATTATCTACCTCATTTATCACATACTTATATACATCATGTCTCTCATTCATCTAGTCCCTACACATACACGGGGAACTCTCATTTGTATTCAATCTTTGCATTCTATGTGTTCCATACATTCGGTTCTCTTAATCTAGCATGGATTCAAAACATGTCTTGATTCTCCACACATCCTACACTATCATCATTGACACAAACATAAAGACACTCCTCCATATAACTAAAAATA
The DNA here is from genome assembly GCA_018340775.1 of Taxus wallichiana var. yunnanensis. Taxonomy (NCBI): domain Eukaryota; kingdom Viridiplantae; phylum Streptophyta; class Pinopsida; order Cupressales; family Taxaceae; genus Taxus; species Taxus wallichiana. Next base: position 342,222,215 of record CM031235.1, on the reverse strand, counting down.
TTTCAAAAATCATAACAAATATGTATATCCCAAAAATTATAATAAAAAAACCTAGTTCATGGATGTTTTTCTACAATTTCTCCATTCATTCATATTTAATTCTAATTAATCGGGGCTATGTACACCTGGTTGGTAGTAGATAAATGCTATGGCTAGAATCAAATGTATCTCTATCAACCTTATAGATGCTTGGTTGACAACAAAGCAATGCATGTAGTACAATTGAATTTCATTCCATCTATCACCAATTACCTATTTCACTCACACTTACACATTGGCTCATGTTTTCACTCATTGTATTTGTTATCCAATTTTCCCCTTGGGGAAAAATTAGAAAACGAGGGCCTATTTTGTTACGAGAATAGAAAATTCCTTCATGAAGTATTCTAGGACATTTCGATTAAAATTCTGAGTTTAGGGAGCGTTTATGTCATTAGGGTAGTTTAGAGTCATCTTGAGCTATCCTTTCCACTTTTCGGTCTTGAAGGTTCCAAGTTTTCTCAAAGCAAAAATTGGCCCCTGGCACTCCAAATTAAATCTAATGAGAGCAAAAATGAACAAAATTGGTAAATAATTTTTTAGGGGGTCTCTCTATGTTTCTACGACTCTCCGGTCTCGAGAGAAAGTCCAAGCAAAAAAAAAATAGGGATAAAAATCAGGTTTAGAAGATCACCCGGTGGGTACAAGCTTAAAATAGCTTTTCGAGAAGCTCGGCGAGCTCATATAAGATAAGTATTAGTAGGACATAATAGATGTGAACAATGAAACTTGGGGGTTATGGGCTTGTGGTTGAGGTAATGTGGCAAGAAAAGTGGTATGATGTGAATTGATAGGTGAGCTACATGTTTAATGAGTCAACAGGTGCCTGCATGGCATGCTTGTGGAGCTCGGTACAAGATCCATGTTGGGAAGCCGAGTCAACTCGGAAGGACATACGAGAGTCAACTCGGTACGACATACCCGAGTTACTCATTTGGATCATGGAGAATAAGGACATTGATGTTGGTTGAAATGAAAAGAGCTCATAGGAATGAAGTTAGGGTCACAACAACTCACCATGCAAAGTCAAGCCGCTTGTGAAGGTGATCTTAAGAAACGTAGGGCCAAGTGACAAGATACTCGGTAATAAAGTAGGTTTCATCACTGGTGGGATCAATTTGTGAAGGGATATAATGAAGCACAAATGATCTCATTGAGATTGCATAATTCGGGCTAAAGAATTTAAAGTGAAGGGATACAACTCGAAGCTCGGGGTGTTTGGAAAAGGTTCGAGCTATGGATCGATTAAGGAGAGTGAAGCACCTTAAATGGCTCGGGGCGAGATCTTTATGGGCCAATTCAGGGATTAGTGAGTCAAGGAACTCATTGAGTAAGTCAAAGTCGAGCTCATAAGATCTCATGTTGGAGGAAACAGGAAGCTTGATGCATGAACGTTGAACTCAGAACACAAATGGATAGTGGACAGTTCGCTGGCTTGGTATCATTTAAGGAAGGGAAAGGTTTTGTAAGGTAGATTGTTGAGGCTGGTCAATGTGCAGGACTATGACATTTGAAATAACACATGATTTTCTTAAGGGAAAGCTTACGGACATGGCACAGAAGAGTGGAATGAAGAGTTGAGTCTGTTTCTGTGCTTGGTGTAATAGATCATCTCGAGCTTGAAGTCAGATATGGCGAGCTTACGTCAGGCCATTTTAGAAGAATCACGTAGGAGGATTGAAGTGTTATGTGATGAAGAAGAAGAAGCGTGATGGTTTTTGGGCTTAGAATCTTTAGAGTTTTGAAGAGTTGAGGAGATGAGTTGATAAGATGTGAGCTCAACTTCCGAACTCTGAAGTCTCAAATTCGTACATCGGATTTCAGAGTTGGATCATTTTGGGTTTTTAGCGAGTCACATTTTGGAGTCGAGTGTGGGGGTTTGGAGTCCAAAATCCTAACACATGTTATTTGGGTTGTTTTAGGCTCCCATGTCTTAGGTGAACTGAGTCAGCGTGAAAGGAATCTTGAGGTGACTTGACAAGTTACGTGGCAAGCTACTCCTGGGAGACTCGGCAGTAATGTCCAGGAGAGTCAATGTAAAACAAATATTATTGGTGGGAGTTTTAAAGGGGTTTGTGAGGCATGATAAATGGAAGGTGGTGGATGTTCTAGGCTTGGATGTGAATTTCCATATCAACAAAGGGGAATTTAGGAAATGCCAAGTCAGGTGCCCAATTTAAATGAAAAATCCAAACGAGTCATTTTGGGGGTATTAAAATGAATTTTGAGTCAACAAATGTAAATCGAATGAATCATTCAGGGGTGGTTAAACGTTGAAGCCACTTGTAAAATGTGAGGAAAGCGCCAATATAGACTCACTAGAAAATGCTAGGCGGTGAGTAAAGAACTCGAGGGTGGTTGAATTGGAGTGCTCTCCAACCAAGGAAAAAAGAAATGCTACATAGATCTACCGATGAAGAACAAAGCGGTTGGTGTATAATATGAATAGCCCGCTAAGAAATACAAAAGGGTAGCTCACTAGGTAGCTCCACAAGCTGGCTCGTGAGCCATTTACCAAGCCAAAACTAAAACCCCAAATGCAAATTTTCACCTTGGGGCCCACTAAGGAGTTATATGATGAGTTCCAAAAAATTATTAAAATATTATTTTTGAATAAAATGAAGAAAATTCAAAATTTCGAATCTATGAAGTATGATGGAGGAGAATTTTTTGGGGTAATTAATGATGTAATCAAGTACAAAGTGCCAAAAGCAAGCATGGCCAACAACATGATTAACTCATCTACTACTTTTTTGCCTAACATTTAGGAATTTCTTCCCTTTTCTCTCACACAACTAAGCAACACTATAAATTAAAAATGGAATTCCAAATTGAAGGGTTGGACAATTTTTCAAAGATTCCACTCTCTTCACAAGTTGAGTTGTTGTGAATTTGGAGGCTTTCAAGCCTTTCTTCCAAACATTGTACATGAAACATCTTCCTCTCCTGTTGTAATGATGCAATGTGCAAGTTCTTAAAATAATAAAATTAATGTTTTATGCTTAATTATCGTCCTTGAATTAGTTTAGTTGTTTTCATTTTGTCTTTCTCATGTTTGTAGGTATGGTGTGCAACCTATGCTTCCTTTGTAAGTTTTGGATTTATTGTGCTCATTCTAAAAATGAAGTATTGTATGTAGTTGGGTTTGTAATGCATGTCCATTCTTCCCATGTTCATCTTTCTTCATTGGCAATATGGAATTTTTCTAGCAAAACCCTTTCTTGGTGCATTACCACTTCTAATATAGGTTTTATTTCTTGCAAATCTCTCTCCATAATCCCTAGGAAATGTTAGTATAGGTCTAGTCAACTATTTTTATTATATTAGGGGTAGTGTAGTGCTTAGTGTAGGAAAATGAAGCCAACCTTTTTGAAGGTTCACCTCAAGCCCGCAAGTCCCACAACTTGAGAGGTGATCCCATGTTACCCAATCACACCAAATGTCCCATTCAAACTCGGGCCATTTTGGGGTGTGGTGACTTGGTGATAATATTTTTTGTCATTCCCGGTAGGACCATAAGAGTCAATTTTTTCACAGGTGTGTGTATTTGCATTCACTTTGTTTCATTAAGTTGTGCTCTTAGTGAAATTTCAGCCTTAGGAGGTAAAACCAAACACAATTGGTGACTCCATTGGTCTAAGTAACCCACTCTCTGAGTTGTAAAATTTCTTTTCAACCCATTTCCATCTATTTTCTCTTCCACATCATTCCATTTTTTTGCCCATTCATGAAGCTATGCAATCATGGTTTCATTCCCACAGTGGAATTGCCACTTGAAGAACCAACAATGATTTCAATCTTGAGGTTATTATAATCTATTTCCAAACCAATTTTTTGATGAATATCATTATGAGCATGTATGTCCACATGAGTAAGATGCCGATCAGTTTGGTCATGCACCAAATTTTGGGGCTGTTGAAGAACAATGGCATGCAGATTTTGGAAGCTATCATATACTAAGAAGACCAATTTCGGAGAAAGGTTCAAGATTTGGAATATAACATGGTACAAATAAGGATTAAAGAAATGAAAAAGGAATCCCAACTTGGTTTGAATTCCATACCCCTAGATTGACCCTATACCGGTGAGTTGAATCATCAACAAAAGATTCAATTCTTAATCAAAACGATGAATCAAGTTGGATAATGGATCAAGAAGAGGGAAGCTTACAAATATAATGTTAGTTAGTCTTGTTAATGGGAAAATTCTACATTACCACTTGAGCGTTCCTTTCATAACCCAACCAATGTCATTTCAGCCTAAATCTCAATTCTCAAGCTTTTGACCTACTTCCCATATTGTGAATCCCACTTCTTCATCTCCTATTCTCCCATCCCATCATGAATCTTCTACTCCTCTTTCTTCTAAAATTCCTTCTTTTCTACAAAGGCTATCAAGACAAGAAGCTTCACCTCTTCCACCTCCTCAAATAGTAAAGAAGATAGTTGGATCCCAACTCACTCCTCTTTGTATAGTCCTAAACCCATTTTGGAAGATCATGATTAGAAAATGAGCAGGAGGAGAGTAATATATGGTTAAGGAGATTAGCAAAGAAGAGATCGCAAAGAATCCGAAGGAGTGGGATGTAAGATTGAACATAAAGCAAGTTCCTCTCCTAATTAACCCTCCACCAAAGGTTAAAATTCAAAAGTAGGTGGTGGAAATCGAAGGTATACAAGAGCAAGCACAAGTAAATGATGACCAATAGTCTACCTATTCAGAATGCAACATACATATTAGTTCCATATCATCAAAGGAGGTTGATTCACTATAGATTGCAAAATCCATTATAGAAGGGCAATATTTGGCTCCAAGTTCATGAGAAGAGGAGCCTATGCAAGTAAATGAAGAAAATATATCAAGTGTGTAGGGCGATTCTAACAAGTGTAATGATCCTAATTTCCATGCATGTTAACAACTTGCTGCATTTATGGGAGGTTGCAGTAATTTTCCAAGGTCATAATTAGATGTTACAATCATCCATGAATATTTTCATGTTGCAGATGAGACCAAAGTAGATTCAGAGGTCTTAAATGCAGATAAGGCCATGCAATAGGTTTCAAGTTCTTCCCCCTCTCCATATTTACAAAAATATGATTTCTTTGATGAATTTGAACTTTATAATTTTTTTCTTTAGGATGAAGAAGATCATGGTGAGCGAAGTGCCACTTTGGAGGACACCATGATGGAAGTTGAACCCGTGATACAACCAGTGCAATGGAGAGGAAATTTATTCATCATATTTGGAGGAGTATTTTGATGGAAAGTTACCTATGGAACTTGAAAATTTTGTTATTCAATCACCTCTTGTCCTACATCAAAGGCCTATTGCTTCGAGAGGTAAACTTTGGAGAGAAACTTGTTTCTCATAACCATATTCTTGAGCCAAGATTGGAGGAATTAAATCTTCCATATGAATCATTGAACAAAGATAAAAATGAGCACACGGGAGAAGCTAGGTTAGATTCAAAAGCATTGAATGGAGATGATATTATTGAGAGTTTCTTTCTCTCAATTATGGAGCCTGACTTGGTTGATGAATGAGTAATGGTGGAAGAAAACCAAGAAGGTCTTGTTGTCCCTAATAGTTTTCAAGAGAAGTAGATGGATGTGCTTTAGCTTGCAAGTTTCACGTTTGATAAGGAGATTAAAAATGAAGGTCAATTTTTTCTTCCATTGGAGGAGGAGGAACTCTTACATCAACATCATACTTCAATCACTTGTAATGATTTTCCAATGACCCCATTGGAGGTGTAAACAATCCGGAGGAGTTGTGTGTTGTGGAGGAACTCCTTATTATCACAAAAGAAAAAGGGAATGAAGAAGATATCAATTCAACATCAATCACCCAAGTGGAACATCAGTTGTCTATAAATAAACAACTAAGCCAAGATCATCTCATGGATAACCCCACTTCTCAGGAAGGTTTGCATGAGAACTTCATTATAAAATTTAAATTTTGGAGCAACGAGGCAAAATCAACGGGCTAGATCTTTCCCGATAAGGTACTTGGCTTCATTAAAGACAATAGAGAAGCCACAACCAGTCACATTCACTTCGGGATGAGAGGATGAGTTTCACAACCCCAAGGATCAGTTGCAATTCCTCTATAAAAAATACAGAGAAACTAAAAGAGTCATACTTTCTCTTTCTAGTTAATGCCTCGGTGAGTCAAGTGGATAATTGGGCTTGTTTCAGTTTTCACTCTTAGGCTCAACCATGTCCATTGTCAAATCATCTACATGCTTGTCCATTATGAGGAAGGAAAACTATTTTTAACAACCGATTCAAGGTTTATTTAGGTTACTTGTGCCTCCAGTTAGCGTATAGTAGGGATATATTTTCTTCCAACAAAATAAGTTCCTGACACACTCTACGTGTTTCATTTGAAGCATGTATGATTTTCAGTTGTTGTGTGTGTTGTGATTTGTCATTACCATTTGCACAACATGTTGGAAGCAGAATTTTCACAAGAGGAAAAGATTCAAGTTTTAATATAGTTCCATGATGCCCAAGTCCAATAGGTGTTTTACTCCAAATTCTACAATGTGTTATGCATGCCAAAAAATTCTCGAATTTAAGGTACTTCATACTTAGCATTATAGGAAGGTCTATGATCAACAATGTTTGACAAGATTTTAGGATCTATCATGGAGAATCAAATCAGTTTCGAGAAGTTGGGATGAATACTAACTCCATGCCTAATGGATGTTGAAGGCTACAAGAATCATGCTTAGCAAGAAATCATCCCCTAGAGGTTGTCAAAAATGTTATCCAATTTTTCCCTTGGGGAAAAATTAGACAACGGGGCCTATTATGTTTTGAGACTAGAAAAGTCCTTCATGAGGAATTCCGGGACATTTGGATTAAAAAAATTTTAGGGAGCGTTTATCTCATTTAAGGTAGTTTCAGAGTCATTTTGAGCCATCCTTCCCCCTTTTTGGTATTGAAGGTTCCAAGTTTTCTCAGAGCAAAAAATTGGCCCTAGAGGGCTCACATTTGTCCAATGCGAGTAAAAATGATCAAAATTGTTAAATCAATTTTTAGGGGAAGTCTGTCTATGTTTCTACGAATCTCCGGTCTCGAGAGAAAGCCCAAGGAAACCAAAATTGGGATCAAAATCAGATTTAGAATATCATAATGGGAACGAACTTAAAATAACTTGGAGAGCTCATATAAGATCGGCTTTATCGAGGCCATAACGGATGTGAATAATGCAACTCGTGGGGTAGGATCCGAGGTCGAGGTAATGGAGCAAGGTGAGCATGCTGGTTTGAATTGATAAGTGAGATACTCATTTAGTGAGTCACCACGGATACTGGATCTCCTAAGTCAACTCAGAAGGACATACCCGAGTTACTCATTTGGATCATTCAGAATAAGGGTTTTGATGTTGGTTGAAATGACAAAGAGCTCATAGGAATGAAGTTGGGGTCATATAAACTCACCGTGTAAATTCAAGTTGTTCGTAAAGGTAAGCTTGAGCAACCTAGGGCCGAGCTACTCAGAATTAAAGTAGCTTTCATCGTAGGTGGGATCAATTCATTAAGGGCTTGAATGAAGAAAAAATGAGCTCGTGGAATTTTCACAATTCAGGCCGAAGCATTTAAAGCGAAGGGATACAACTCGGAGCTCGGGGTGTTTGTGAAAGGTTTGATCTATGGCTCTATTTAGGAGAGAGAGTCACCTTAAATGGTTTGGGGTGATGTATTGATGGGCCGAGTTTGGGTTTAGCGGCTCAAGCCACTCATTAAGTAAGTCAAATTTGAGCTCATAAGAGCTCATGTTGGAGGAAAAAGGAAGCTCGGTGTATGAACGTCGAGCACAGATGGATGGTGGATGGTTCGTTGGTTCGGTATCATTTGAAGTAGGGAAGGGTTTTGAAAGGTGGATTGCTAAGGCGGGTTAATGTGCAGGACTCAAACATGCAAAATAAAATGTGATTTGCTTAAGGGATAGGTTGTAGACATGGAACGGAAGAGTGGAATGAATGGCCGAGTCAGTGTCTGTTTTTGGTGCAATGGATCAACTCGAGATCAAAGTCGGCTATGGAGAGCTTAGTTTGAGCCATTTTGGATGACTTACGTGGGAGGCTCGAAGTGTTATGCGACGAAGAAGAAGAAGTGTGTTGGATTTTGAGACTTACACTCTTCGGAGTTTCAGAGAGTTGAGGCGATGAGTTGCTAATATGCGAGCTCAACTTCAGAACTCTGAAGTCCGAAATTCGGACTTTGGATTTTGGAGTTGGCTCATTTCGAGTTTTTAGCGAGTCACATTTTGGATTCAAGTGTGTGGGTTCAGAGTCCAAAATCCTGACGCATGTCATTTGGGTCATTTCAGGATCCCTTTTCTGAGGTAAACCAAGTCAGCGTGAAAGGAATCACGAGGTGAGTCGACAGGTTACATGGCGGGCTACTCCTAGGACACTCGGCGGTAATGTTGCACAGAGTCAATGTAAAGCTAGGATTATTAGCGGGAGTTTCAAAAGGGTTGGTGAGGCATGCTAAATGGAAGGTTGCGGATTTCTGAGGCTCGGATGTAAAGGGATTTCCATGTCAACGTAGGGGGTGATGCCGATTCAGGTACCCAATTTAAATGAAAATCCCAAACTAGCCATTTTTCGGGGCATTAAAATGGATGTCGATTCAACAAATGTAAAGTGCACGACTCTCTCGAGGGTGGTTAAATGTTGAAGACACTTGTAAAATACGAGGAACCCGCCAGTATAGACTCACTATCCAATGCTACTTGGTGAGCAAAGAACTTGGGAACGGTTGAATTGGAGTGATCGTCGGCCAAGGAAAATAGAAATACCACGTAGCTTTGCCAATGGAGAACAAAGCGGTCGGTGTATAATATGAAGATCTCGCTAAGTAATTCAAACGGGTAGCTTGTCAGCGAGCTCGGCGAGAGCTGATTGGTGGTGAGCATTTACTCAGCGAAACACTAAAACCCCCAAATGTAATTTTTCACATAGGGGTTATAGGGAGTTCCAAAAAAATAATCAAAATATTATTTTTAAATCAATTGAAGGAAATTTAAATTTTTGAATTTATGAAGTATGATGGAGGATAATTTTTCGGGAATTTAATGATGCAATCAAGTACAAAGTGCCACAAGAAAGCATGTCCAACAACATAATTAATTAATTCATCTGCTACAATTTTGCTTAGCATTTAGGACTTTCCCCCTTTTCTTTCACATAACTCAACAACGCTATAAATTGTAAAAGGGAATGTGAAATTGGGGGGTTGGACAATTTTTTAAAGCTTCCCTCTCTTCACAAGTTGAGCACTTGTGAATTTGGAGGCTTTCAAGCCTTTCTTCCAAACATTGTAATGGAAATCTCTACCTCTCCCTATTGTAATGATGTACTGTGCAAGTTCTTGAAATAATCAAATTATGTTTTGTGGATAATTATATCTGTCCTTGCATCAATTTGGTTGCTTTCATTTTTCCTTTCTCATGTTTACAAGTACATTGTGCAACCCATGTTTCCTTTGCAAGTTTTGGGAGTTATTGTGCTCATGCTCGAAGGAAGTGAAGTATTGTACGTAGTTGGGTTTGAAATGCATGTCCATTCTTCCCATATTTATCTTTCTTTATTGGCAAGCTGGAATTTTGTCTAGAAAAACCCTTTCTTAGTGCATCACCACTTCTAATATAGGTTTTATTTCTTGTAAATCTCTCTCCCTAATCCCGGGAAATATTAGCATAGGTCTACTTAAATGTTTTTATTACATTAAGGGTAGTGTGGTGTTTATTTTAGGAAGAGGAAGTCATCCTTCTTCGGAGGTTCACCTCAAGCCCACAAGTTCCACAGCTTGAGAGGTGATCCCATGTTACCCAATCAAATCAAATGTCCCATTCAAACTCGGGTCATTCGGGGGCGGTGATTTGGTGATAACAATATTATAGGTATTCACTTCAATATTAAATTAACCTTCATGTACACGCACATAATATTAATGAGACACATGGCTAGTATGTCACCATATGATGTTTATACCTTGTTTAAGATTTTTCTTAACTCACTCATTATATCATGGCTTGTGCCTTCGGCTCATCACATGTTCACCAATTATCTTGTCTGAAACCTTGTTTATATAGATATAAGCCCATGTTCATACACCTACATTACACTTACACTCCATCATTGTTACTTTGTATCCAATATTATACATGTATCACACATAACATTTTCAAATACACATGGTTGGGGAAACAATTCTCTCATGCTCTCTAAATTGCATTCAATATTTTACACATCGGACATTACGTTTTCAACAACACATGGTTGGGGAAAAATTGTCCGTACATTCACTTATCATGCCTTCACCAAGGTTCATTTTCTATCATTTATCAACTACCACTTTTCATCCTACATTATGTTGTGGAAACATGTGGATATAAAAATTGTCACTTGAGGGGTTATATAACATTAAACCTTTTCGTAAGACCTTATGACACCCACTCATCACCTATCTTATCCAATTGACTTAATTGTTTTTGCCTTGTGAAATCAACCTATCAATCCTTTCATAGACTCTAGTGAAGTGGCCCATTGATCACATTTTCAGGCTCCTATCTATCCGGTTAACCATCTAAGCCTACATGTATGGTAACCATTGTCGAGAGGGTTATATCATCCCCATCCCATCGTCATTTATTACACTACATCTTACCTCCTATAACACACAACCCAAAATGAGTAAAATATAGAAACTAGAAAACACACCTTACACATAAGGTCTCCTAATTCAAAAATACCAAAACAATATAAAACATAATAACTCCAAAAAAATTCAAATAATCCCACAAAAATAAATAAAAAATATAAACCCCACAAAAAAGTGATAAAATACACCTCATCACTCATTTTCTCGACCCGCACTACTCACATTTATCTTTTTCCATCCCACCTACCCATTTGAATGTCCAATGTACTATAGACCCTTATCATCTCACCCATTTATGTACATTACACCCATATGTTTCACAATATTCCATACACTCATAAAATATTAAAAAAACACTTTGCCCTCCATTAATCCTGGTTGGTTCATTGAATCTTGGTTCACTTGAGCCTATACTTGAGTTTTTGCTTCTTTGTTCACATATGTTCGTATTGAAGGTCAGGAGAGGTTAAGGACGATAAAATGGATTTTTACAACTCATGACATCACTATTTATGTAGTATTTCAACGTAGGTTCCATTCATGCTCATAACTTTCCTACAATATCCATGTGATTTTTGGTGAATTGTAGTTGCAATTGGTTTGTGACTCAAGAAGGTACACCATTCATTTTTATGCATTGTTTTATCATTTTTATGTGATAAAAATAACTAACATTTTTCTAAGTGTATTAATGTAGGCTTTATATTTAGATAAGGAATTCTATCCACTTTATTCATTGAAAGAACCCACAATTATCCTTTTCATTTTCAATACCAATCTAATATCATCTATTTAATACCATTGATTTAGATATTTTAAAATTTACTAACACATCTTGTAAGTGATTCAAATATAGGTGTACAAAGTAAAATTTTCTATTACATTAAGAAAAAGAGTCTTATTGCAATGATTAATAATATTATGTTATGCAAGAGGAAGAGAAACATAATAAGAATTAACATCATTCCTGATTTCAATGGGAGTAAATAACATAGAAAATTCAATTATTTCATTTTCCATGTCAATAAGAGGAGGAGAAAGACGACATTCATTTTTATCATTTTTAATTTCAAGAGAAGAAGAGGGAAGTTGTCATTCATTTGTATCATTTTCCATTCCAAAGGAAGAATAATAAAGAGGAAATGCATTTTTATAATTTTCTGTTTCAAGAGAAGAAGGTAATCATATTCACTCATAGAATTCCCAACACCATGATGATAAATAACTATGTTCCATGTAACATTATTATGTTCCATGTCAAGATAAACAAGGGAAAGAATCATTATATTGAGCATCACTTGTATTATAATTAGTCGTATAACTAGTATCATCACCATAATTGAAATCAATATGAATGTCATTAGTATTGTTACATACATGATCATTATTATCACATTCGCTATGAATAGCATTATTATTGTCACAAACAACCTCATCATAATCATATTCACCATGAATAACATAAATATTGTCACAAACATCAACATCATAATCACATTCACTATGAATAACATTAGTATTCACAAAAATCATCATCATGACCATAATTTAAAATACTTGATGTTTCTCCTTGAGGCTAGGTAGAGTAGCTCAGTCAAGAGTAAGGGAAGCCTTAATGAAATAAGAGGATTTAGTGTTCTCCAACAGAGAAGGAGATAAGAAAGAGGATGTAGGGACTCTGTCATACTAATAAGTAGGGTTTGTTCTATAGGTAAGAGGTGGATATTCATATTTAGTTCATTCATTTTTTTCTGGTTTCTTGGGTGTTATAGGAGTATTTTTTTCCATTTTTGTTAATGGAACCACTGAAACGTTTCTTTTAGATTTCAAGAAGAATTAGATGAGGGGTTCCCTTATCTCTGTATATCTTTATCATAATTTCATAATCCTTGGAGTCTCGCTTCTTAGAAAAATGGGAGAAAACAATGAACTTCATGGGTTGAAGGATTTTACAATTAATGATCTGCCAAAAATCATCTACAATTTTTAGATGACCTTATCCTTTTTGAGTTCTTGAAATGAGATAAATACTAATAAAAGGTATTGGAATCTTATGAAAAAATTTCAAGTCAGCGAATCATACAACAATATGAGGTATTCTTTGTAAATGTCCCATGGGAAGAGAAAAAGGATTGTAGAAACATTGGGGTATAGATTGACATCTTCCCTAGGAAATAATTAGGGGTGATTTTATACATTAAAAAGGCTAAGTATGTGTTGTGGGAGAATTAGGTTGAGAAAATATATATGTTGTTGGCTAGATTAAAAGGAAGGTGGCTACGTCTGGTTGGTAGAATTATTCTCATTGATCAATATGGCATGCTATCTTTGTCCATCTCTTCTCAAATTTTAATACCCTAGTAAGTGTGATACATAAAATGAAAAAAAAATCATACATCATTTTTTATGGAGTGATAAGGAGGATTAGTAGAAGATTTATCTCAAAAATGGGAGAATGTTTTAGGATCAAAGAAATTATCGAACATTAATTAAGAACTTAAACTTGCATAACTTAGCTCTTAGTGTGAAATTGACATGACATAACGATAAAGAGGATTCACTTACTTGGAGTCAAATGTTGAGAGGAAAATATTTGGATAATGGGTGACTTTAAAGGATTTTTCACCATTCAAAACTCACCCTAGGGCTCACATATTTAGAATTTCATTATTACATTTAGAAGGGTGATATATGAAAATAATACTTGGGATGTTGGTAATGGTGAGAATGTTCAAATATTTGCAAGGATTCTTGGCAAGGAAAACTTATCTTATCTAATGAAGTGATTTGGACAATATCCAAAAATTTATAAATATGGCATGGGTTGGAAAGGTAAGAAATTATTAGCATAATGAGGTGGTTGCCCTAGGCTATTTATGGAATTGGAAAATTTTAGAGGTTTATACTTGATTTATGTGGAAAAAATACTATATTTGAATCTTGTTCTTTAATCAAGGAGGGTTCTTAAAACATAGTCAAAAGATGATTTAAGATGGAATAGGGAACAATTAGGGAGGTATATAGAGAGGGATGATTATAGGGTCTTAACTAAGGAGTAGCAAGGTAATTTGAGTGGCTTGCCTATATTATTTGGATCTCCATTCGTATTCTAAGGGAAAATGTATTTACATGGATTTCCTATTTAGAAAATATATACAAGATAAGATACATAAAAATGAATTTTATTGGCCCTTAAGTCTGTAGTATTTGTAAGAAAGATGGGGAAATAATGGGGCTTCTTCTTCTTCATTATCTTTATGCTATAAACATTTAGTCTACTCTTTCTTCCCACTTAGAATAACCCTAGGTTTATCCTATATCAATGAGGGTGACTTATATGTTTGGTCATAAGGATTGAAGTGATTGGAAGGATTGTGGATGGTTTTTCTAGTAAATTTGGTTAGGAACACCTAAAAGGAGTGTAACAAATAAATTTGTAAATATAAGGAAATTTCTTGGGAAAGTTTCTAGGAATAGATTGAGCTGAAAATATATGATAATATCTCCTTTTCTTACAAGATCAATAGATATATGTTAGGAAATTAGGATTACTCTTTTTACAAACAAAATATCTAAATATTATTAGATGGTCAAACATGGTGTTAGATTGTTTTCCCCAAAGATTAGGGTAGTAAAATTGATTTTTTATGGTTCTTCAACGGGGAACCCCATATCAGCTCGGGTCATTTGTAGTCTTCATGATCGTAATAATCAAATGCTATGGGATGGTTCATTTTTTATCCCAAGACATACTAATAATGAGGAAAAAGTGATGGCATTGTTGGAAGGATTGAGATTGTGAAAAGATAAAGACTATAATGACTGGTTTCTAGAGTGTGAATCTATGACAATAATTAATGCTATGATACAAGGAGAAACACCCAAATGGATGTTGAATTATATGGTGTAGGGATCCCAATATTTGGTAATAAATTTTTTTCTTTAGATTTCCATTATTTGGTTTTGGAGATGGATAAGGCTACAAAATTTCTTGTGGTTGTTGGTACAATGCTAAATCCTTTATCTTTAATGATTAACAATGATCCTTCTACGTGGCTGAAAATTTTGGAAATTATACGGGATGAGCGAGGAGGCTGATTTGAAATAGATTATTCATTATGTATTTCTTTTAGGTGGTATGAACATATTATGTTTTAGCTAGTATATGATTTGAAAGCTAATAAATGGAAATTATATGTCATTTGAATGATGAGATGAATGATTTTAACTATAAATTCAAGATTTATGGGTATGGTATTTTATTTTGGTTGGTATCATAATATGCGATATATGTTGAATAGGGATAAAAAATTTCTTGTGAGAATATGGTCCAACACCAACCAATGATAAAATACAAATGCATAAAGAAATTAATTTTGCTAAGAGATAGGAACAAAACATAATCCAAAAAATAACTTGTATTTTAAAATGATTGAGAAAATAAATTTACAATAGGTCTATAAATAGGAAATGGGGAAGTGTAACAGCCACCTATAAAGGTGTAAAATTATAACTTTCATATATCCGATGATACCTATGCAAGGTAAATACATTTGTAGGAAAGACCGTATCATTGTATAAAAATCTACACTAACACCCCCTGTAAGGATAACATAGGTGAGTAGAATAATTGGGTCTTAGGAAGAAGGATTTATTAGGTACCCAAGTATAGATAAAATCCCTCATAAAGTGGAGAAAAGGATAAAACCCATAGGAAAAAATCCTCCCCAAAAGAAAGAAAAGAAAAGAACATAAAAATATCCCTCCTAAAATAACATAGGAATCCCCAAGAAAAAGAGATAAAGAAGAGAAGTAGAGAGGACTATATATATGCTCAAAAGATGAATCCTTATAAAATTCCATTAGATCTCATAGATGAATAAGCCTCATGTTAATAAAAGAAACAATGAAGACTACATCACAAAGTAAGGAATGCCATATAATGTAATAGAATACTATGTATTAAAGGAAAAGGTAGTGAATACTATCTCCAAATTCTTATAAAAATTACAATGCTAAACCGAGATCGGTGATAATGAATCAAATGAGGCACCAAATAGGACTCAGAGTGGTTCCCAATATTGATATGAGAACTGAAACAAGACCAAGGTACTCCTATAGTTGTTACCGACATGAATGATGACAAATGTTAATCATAGGATTTAGGGAGTGTACGTTGTGTCACCATGTAGTGGAGGAGAAAATACATCTAGAGAATCATAAGAAAATATATCAAAATTTTCATCAAAGAGGATAAATATTTTCAAACGTTTCATTAAGGTTAGAGAGGTGAGAGTCCATAAAAAATATGAAATGCATGGTTGTTAGACCTCCCAATAAAGTGGATCCTATAGACATGAAGAAACCTATTGTAGATAATAATTGAATCCCTCAAATAAACAAATATTAAATATGATGAAGCAAAAGGTGATGAAGGAATGTCCTCAAAGAGGAAAGTTATGTCCTAAATGGTGTCATATAGATATGAAATGCGAGATTCTACAAACAAAGTAGCATTCTTAGTATCATCCACATATGAATGGTTTTATGAGGAACCATCACTCTTAGATGGATAATCATGGTATCCATATAGAACTTCTAGATGAATGTCCAAGTAGTGATAGGAAATCAATGTACTCAAGATAATGCTAAATATAATCACAAATAGTGATATTAATCTATAAATATAGTCCTTGTTGTTCAACCAATCAATATTTTGTTCATAATCATTAGGCTCAGGAACAATTCCAAGGAGATAGGGAATTTTATCATTCAATATACAATGATATTGTATCCCTTGTTTCCTAGAAAAATAGTTTTTTGAATATATCCAGTCAATAAAACAATTTAATTTAAGATCAAAACCCATGATGAATCTTCTAAAATGGAAATTTGTCTTAGTTCATTCTTAAATTACCCCAAGATATGGCACTTTATAATATAGTGTGAATATAATTTTTGAATGCTTGAAATTATCTCATATATATCAAACAGGGAAATGAAAATTGCAGTAGTGCAAATAACTCATAAAGTACACACTTTTGAAAAATGAAACCTTGAAAGGGTAGGGGATGTTCAATCAATCTTGGAAAACCATTTTGCATAAGATGACATCCCTAACCCCCTTCATTACGTAGTAAATACATTTTTTCAGCGCTTTATTTCTTTGTTGGCCCTTTTCATTTTCTTACTCCTCTATGTGGTTGATTTCCTCTTCCCCGTTCTTCCATTATTCCTCTCATTATTTCCCTTTCCCCCTCCCCCTTTTTTGTTTTTTTCCTCCTTCTTAGGATTCTATTTTAATTTAATTTTATATTCTTTTTAATGGTTTATTTTATCATTTTTACTTTAATCATTTTCACATCTCTTCTCGAAATTCGTGACTTTTGGTCGAAGTAATTATTTATAATTTTTGCTTCTCTTTCTTGCTCTCAAGAAAATGCTCACCCTGATGATGGTTCCAGTATGGGAACTGAAACATTGGTGTTAATCCTCTCCATACAACATATCTAGAAGTTTCATTCTTCATTTAACTTGCGATATGAACTTAAAATCTTTGTTTACTTTTGAATGATTATAATATGATCATGTATATAGTCACCGTAAATAATGATAGTATTGATTTTGGAAATGGTCACTTATTTTGATTAGAAAATTTATTGGAGCATAACCTGATTGGGCTATGCAATTAAGAACTTGGATATATAACATTTATTTTGGAATTTATTTTGGGAGGATGTTGGAAACTATTTCTTGGATTTTTTTGATGATTACTCGAGATTGCTAGTTTTGAGTAATGTGCAAGTGGAAGTAAGGAAGAATGTCCTCCAAACTCTAGTTTATATTGCTTTATGAAAGTAAAATGTAATAATCTCCTTTCTCTTGAAAAATTTATTGTATTGGAATAATGTTATCGTCATTTAAAATTGAGATCTCAAAATGATATCTGTTTTATAGATGTTAAGTTTCATTTT
This sequence comes from Taxus wallichiana var. yunnanensis, assembly GCA_018340775.1. Taxonomy (NCBI): domain Eukaryota; kingdom Viridiplantae; phylum Streptophyta; class Pinopsida; order Cupressales; family Taxaceae; genus Taxus; species Taxus wallichiana. The sequence goes on along the minus strand of CM031235.1, from coordinate 342,204,523 downwards.
GGTGTTATTTATTTTGGTTGATTCAACCAAGTTTACTTCTCTTGAAATAAGGACTTGACATTATGTTGTGAATAATTATTCCATATGTCAAATTGTGATATTATTAAAGGACTTCGGTTAAAGGGATCAATGAAACACTTTTTAAAAATCGTTCAAACAATGAGTCGTTTGAATCATACATATAGTTACTTAGACAAGTTCACAAAGAAATATATAAAATGCAAAATGTTATTAGTTGGAGTCACAACTAATACTACATGTCTAACAATAAAGAAAAGAAACAAGAAATGTAACTTTAAATGTTTATTGATCAAGTATAGGAACAAAAACAATCTCCATTCTAAACTAAAATGTTCAAATAAAATGAAGGTGTACACATACAATTGTTATATATTTACCCTATTATATTCCATTCCTAAAAAGAGGATGGATGTAGGGACCAAAAGGATATTAGAGAGTTATCCTTCGACATTCTAGGGATCCACATGAGAGTCTTGCAGTTACTTCATATATATACCTCCCCTTGTATAAAAATAAATTAGTTTACATAATGTCTATTGATTGGTTTTTGAATTGGTTGTCCTCTTCCTTCTTCCATGATTCCAAGAAAAATTATTGTATTAAAGTGCATGTAGTTGTGATTGTGGTAAGAATCTTATATTGTGTTTGTTTGGTCTATCTATGTTTCTTTGAGTTTTTTTATGTGTTAATCACTCTTGAGTTAGGTAATTTGTGGGTAAATGTGGATATGATAAGTTCGCACACATTGTGATTGGAAGGTGAGTGTCCCTTTCATCATTTTTATTGGTAATGTCCCTTAATTGAGAAAATTAGAACAATATGGATTTTCTTATAAAAACCCTTATAGATAATAACACAAAATTCTGAAAATTCCCTTTTAACTGAAAATTTAACAATACAATGCACAAATATAATTTTTACAAATTAATTGCAAATATGAAACCCTAGATGGATATGATAAACTAATTTTTGATTTGAATTTTTATAACAAACCCTTAGTCTAAAAATTTTATTTTTGGAATTTATGGAAATAAGTATAATAACATGAATCACACTGAAAACAAAGAGTTTTATTTATTTTTCTAAGTTGCAAATTAACAAAATACAACCTGGCATTTGTATAAATGAGATTTTTGTCAAAAATTATTCCTTACTTGAGATTTGTAAATCGAAGATGCCTTAGGTGAAATCTATAAATCTCATTGGATGCACAAATGTAACTCCTAGATGGATTCACCAATGATGGATGTTTTCACCCCTAAATATGACAACAATGGAGGTTTTCATCCTCAAAAGTAAAAGTCAAAGTAGCAACTTAGACTCTCGATGTAATAATAGATAATGAAAAACAAAATACTTCAAAATGACCGCTCAACACTTTTTTATAAGTTTACTTGACACTTTTCCCAAGTAAAATCCCCAAAAATAACTTTTCATATTCTAATTTGGTATTGGTTTGCTTAATTTGGAAAGTCACCTTGATTTTTTATTTATAATAATAAAATAATATTAAGTTGTCACTTTTTAATTAAAAATGAGTTACTTGACAACTCAAAAATATTAACTTTACTATTTTTATTTTTATTTTAAAAAGGGGTCACGACAGCCCCCTTCTCGAAAATTGCTTGTCCCAAGCATTTGCAATCCATTACTTTGACTTTCCCCAAATGCCTATATCTATAATGCCCATATCCCAATTCATTATTGGGCACTTACAATTCCATGTTCTATATAAAATCTACCATTAACAAATGTTAATGGTGCACTTCATTGTGACTGTGGAAATTGCTGCTTGTTGGACACACAACCTCTACCCTCAACAACAAACCATCCATTCTTCTTGTTTATTATTGAAGGCTTTTCATTTGTAGCTATCTCTTCATTGTGCAGGGGAGGGAATTGCGAACGAATAAAGTTTTATTAATTGCATCTCTAATATATAAATGGGCCTCTTTGGTAATAAAGGTTAACAGATATATAATAGTTTCCCTCAATTCTGAATCCACATCATTCATTATATTTAATCACGTCACATAAGAGTGATAGAATGCTTTGTGTTTTGTAAGGTAACAAGTGAAGTTTGAGGCCTTCAATTTCTTGGGATAATCTATGGATCTTATTGCACACAAGATGTAATCTTTTTCTGATAAAAAGTAGGTGAATGCATTGTATAGAACTGCAATACCTGCATCATTTTCTCCAACTGAGTTTAAGTACCATTTCTATTACAACTACTAATCCATTAGAAAGTACCATCTCTATCTCCAAAACTCAACGAAATTGCATTCCTTACAAATTGGCAATCATGAAAAATAACTAGCAGACAGAAGCATCTCAATGGTAAAAGTATTAATAAGTTGTGCCTGTGTAGCATTACTGATCTTGACTCTATTCCATTTTTATGTCAACTTCATCCTTGCATTTAATACATTTAGCTATGAAACTTGCAATGCTTGACGAGGCTTCTAATGCTTACTGAATAAGAATGTGTTTTGTGGGAAATAATACACAGATTGCATAGGACTCTTGCAACAACTAATTGTAATGCGAAATTCTGAAAGAATCCATAAAGGAAAATTTATAGAAAAGTTTTCTCCAATGCTGAAGGATTGGGAAAATATTTGGAGGAGTCCCCAAATGTATCTTCCAGAAGCACATATCCTACTATCTCCTTTGGACTCATCAAGCGGTTCGTATATAAGTCCTCTAAAGAACTCATCAAGCTCTTATCACAAGTTGAAACACCTTTGACATTATCTCTCATCGTTCAAATTTAAAGTTGTATTTCCAACTTCCGTGATTAACAAGAATGTATCACATTGCATAGATTACTAAGGAGACAATTAACTCTATTTACGCCCCTTTTATAAAATGTTTTACAGAAATCTAAAACATTAGTCGTTGATACGAAAATTCCAGCAAGTTGAAAACCAATAGTAGTATCTGATGAGGCCCTTTCCTAATGTGCATGCCTCTCAACAAGGTCTTCCTGTAACTCCTCCCCATAAATTTCTTGGTTTGAAACATTATTTCGATATTTTGAGCTATTATAGGAATGATCTAAAAGTTTTTTTTTTCTTTCGAGGGAAATCAACTCTACGACTTGGAAATTTGGAAACTTTTGCATCAACTCTACTATGAAGACTTGGAAATTTGCATCCTAGATGGCTTGATTACTTATACTAAATATTGGAGGGTTTTTCACCACCCCAAATCTGATTTTTAATGGATGGTTTTCATCATCTTTAAAAGTAGAAGTTGAAGAAGCAACTCAAACTCTCAATGTAATCTCCCTTAAAATAGATAATAGTAAAAATATCCTTCCAAATGACCCCAACACCAAATTTTTATAAGCTCACTTAAACACTTTTCCCAAAGTTTATAAAATATTTAAAAAGTGAAAACTTTCCATCTTCTAATTTGATATTGAATTACTTAATTTGGAAAGTCACATTTATTTTTATTTATAATAGTAAAATAATATTAAGTTGTCAATTTTAATTAGAAAAAGTGAATTACTTAACCACATAAAAATATTCAAATGACCCCAACACCTTTTATAAGCTCACTTAGAACTTTTATATTTTTTCTCTTATTTGAAAATTTGGGGGTCACAATAGATGTAGGAATCTTTATTTTTTTATCTCACAATAAAAGGATATTAGAGAGTTGTCCTCACATATTCCAAGGCCAAAATGAATGTAGGGATGCATAGAAAATTCTTGTAATAACTTCGTGCATATTCCTCCCCTTACAGAAAACTAAATTAGTTTACATAATGTGAATTGTTTGGTTTTGAAATTGGTTGTTCTATTTATTCTTCCATGATTCTAAGAAAAATTACTATATTCAAATGCACGTGGTTGTAATTTTGGTAACAATATCATAGTGTGTTTGTTTGGTATATATATGTTTTTTTGAGTTCGTTGATGTTGAATCACCTTTAAGTTGGCGGGCTTGTAGATCAATGTATATATGATAAATTCCCATGCAATGTGATTGGAAGGCGAGTGTCAGCTTCATCATTTTTTTGGCTCTTAGTTTGGTGGAGTGGATGACATGTTTTATGTGAGGATGGTGTTGGGAGGTGGTAGAAATTATTGTGTCTATTTTTGACTTGTATAGGTTTTTATTTTCTAACTCCATTATCAAAATCTTGCTAGAACTTGGTTTTGTGTATTAAGGTCAAAGTTCTTGAAAACAATGAATGTGTGTGTACAAGTGGACAATTATCTTTAAAATTAGCAGGTTTATTAAATAAAAGGATGTAATTTTATTTTATTCACTAATATTGACTTATTTGTCATTTCCATTTATATATTGCTTGAAAAATTATTGAGATTAAAAACAAAAATCTCTTATCTCTCACAAATGATGAAAATAGTAACTTAAAAGTAAATACTTCCTTGTTAGAGTAGGTTGTTTATCTTAGCTCATGTTCACGTAGGTAATTTATTTACCTTTTATTTTATTATCTAGTTTATGAGTGGATATTTATGTAGTTATGGTATTGACTAGTTCTTTATTATCTAGTTATTTCCTTGATTTCTTTGTGGCTTTGAATGATCCATTTATATAAATCATTAGCCCCTAGTCATATAGTATGGTCACATGAGGGCTTAAACTTGTGATTCCTTACTAGTAGGTTCTTAAGTCTAGCCCCCTTAGATTTAATTTGTGTGGTGAAGGAAAAATAGATTTTTAAGGTGCCAACTGAAATAAATATTAGAGCGGAAACTTGATAAGCTTGTATTTTTTTATCGAGTAACTCAGATTTGAGTGTCATGTTTTTCAAATGTGCTTATTTTTTCATGTTTGTTCCATTGAAACTATCTATTTTGAGAAACACTTAAAAATTTTAAAGTTCATATTGTAACACACACTTAATTATAAAGTTCCAAATCTAGGATCTTGTTTTTCTTGCATTTGTTTTGGTGATTTTTGGAATGATGTCTTTATATACTTCTACATTAGATCAAATTGAGCCATTAACAACACATAATTACCACACATGGAAACTAAAAATGTAAACAATCACTAAACACAAATGATTACGACCTTTAACTTCCGCAGAACAACCAATGTTCACTAGAGAATAAGAGAAATTTTAGTAGCAATACAAATTTGATGAGTGTATGGGTTTGATAGGAACTTATGTAAGTGATAGTATTTTGTTTCATTTGTAAAGCTATGAATCTCCTTTCAAAATGTGGGAAAAATTATAGGGCTTATTCGGTAAGGTGGATCACATGAGAGCTATGAAACTTGAAATTGAGATCACCTCTTTTAGCCCTAAATATTTTCCATCAATTATGAACAATATTACTAAGTTCAAGCATTTTTGACACAATTAAAAGGGAGTGGAAGAGATAAGAAAGATGAAGTGTGTGTTTACCTAATTCTATCCAAGTTGAGAGGTCCATTACAAATCTTTTTTTTTCTACCTTTTTCTCTAGCATTTTTCCTTTAGGTAACACATTTCAAATTCCTACCTCGAAACATTTGGTGAAGAAATTGCTAGGAAGACTAAACTATATATAATTGAGTTTTCCACCTCTCAAAAGGTATTAGTAACATCTATTCCTAAGGGAAAGGGAAAAGTAAAAGGTAAATACAAGGTAACCCCTTATCCATCTTTAAGTTCTCCTAAACCCAAAGAAAACAATTATAAACCCAAGGAGTCTTCTAAATCCAAGAACAAGTCCATTCTTTCATGTTCTTGTTGTGGGGAGTTGGTCATGTAGAAACTAGGTTGTTAGAAGTGAATGCAAGCCTTAGAGGATGTATTAAAAAAGAAAATATATTTATCTCCACTCACCTCCTTCCAATGAGAATTAAAAACACTTAATGTTGTTAGGAGATCTTATTCAACAATTACGAGATAGTTGGGTTATAAATTCTGGTGCTCTTTGCCACATGACTTCTTCCAAGGAGTCTTCAGTATCTCTAGTTTCTATTTCTACTTGCGAAATTGAGGTTAGAGATTCTTCCTTTCTTTCTATTAAGGGAAAATGTGACACATACCTTAATGGTGGAAGTATACAAGATGCATTATATGTTCCCTGACATCACTACAAATTTTATTTATGTATATTATTATTTTTATTTTGGTCAAGGAAAAGAAGTTACTTTTACACCACAAGGGAAGAAGTATAAACCTTGTTAGAGCCTTATTCACTTGTTGCTCAATGTATTTTTGATCATGGTTCTAGACTATGTCACTTTGAGGGTTTTGATGACAATTCCTCCATAGTGACAATATTGGTTTCTAATGAATATTTAGAGAAACACTTTCCGCACGAGAGATTTGGACATCTTGATTACAAATATTTTAAGGAGTTGAGAACTTATAGTATGGTTGATGGTCTTCCTAGAGTTTATTTTCTTGAGGGAGTTTTCCATGGCTATGTATTAGGAAATAACACCAAGATCCATTCCTATGAATTTTTCCAAGAGAGCGCCTTGACCACTTTAGCTTGTGCATAGTGACTTGATGTTTTTCCTACCCCATCTTTAAATGGAGATAAGTATGTACTTTATTGATAATATCTCGAGGTGCACTTGGGTTTATTTTATCAATTACAAAAGTGACATTTTTTCACACTTCAAAGTCTTTAACGATTTTGTAGAGAAACAATATTCTAGTTGCATAAAGAACCCTCGTTGATAATGGGGGAGTAATTAAACAAAGAGTTTTATAATTTTTAGCAACTCATGGCATTATTCACCAGCATTTTGTTACTCATACTTCAAAATGGAATCACTTAGTGGAACAAAAGAACCAAAATTTAAAGGAAATGGATAATTACATGATGTATTGTAGATATTTACCTCCTATATGCTCGACAAAAATAATTAATTATACTAAATTTCTACATTCAAAATCAAATGCCACACAAATTAGTTGAGCACTTGAATTCGGAGGAAGTTTGGTCCAAAACTAAGCCCGATGTCTCATTTTTGAGTCTTTGGGATGCATGTTTCAGCCTTTGTGCCAAAGAAGGATAGGAAATCCTTGGATAAGAAGACCAAACCATTAATCTTTGTAGGGTATTGCGAGGACATGAGAGATTATCGAATTTTAGATCTTGATACTCTTGAGGTTATTTTTAAACACATGTTCAATTTGATGAGCACTTCTCTCCTCATGATTCTTCACCTTCTTCCATGACTACTTCTTTATCTCATCTCGAGGATCCCTTATTTGAGGAGGTTTCTAAGGATGTTATAGATGTTGACAAGGATCCTATTCCCATTGATATTATAACTATACCTAAGTGGGCTTGTACTTATAGTTTTTGAGGCAACACGTTTCATACAAGATATTCCACCCACTAGGAATCATCATGGACATTCTTTAGGCTTTGGAATTTTGTGTTAGGCGGTTTATGAGGATTCACAATATTGTTCATAGGCTCATGGGATACAAGAGTGGGACTATCTGATGAGGTTGAGTATTATTCTTTGATGGAGAATAATACTTGGGATTTGATATCTCTTCTAAAGAAAGAAATACGGTTATGTGTAAGTTGGTACACTAAGCTAAATACATAGATAATGGGTCCATTGACAAGTATAAGGATCATCTTATTGCAAAGGTTTTTTCACAAGTTGAAGGTATTGATTACTCTATGAATTTTTCACCCATTAAAAAGATGACTTCCGTACGCCTTGTATTTTATATTGTTGCATCAAATGGGTGCCCAGTATACAAGATGGATGTGAAGAGTGCCTTCTTACATGAATATTTATAGGAGGAAATATACACGGAAATCTTATGGATTTTTCATAACTCTTCTCTTATCTATAGACTGCAAAAGTCTCTCTATGGTCTCAAATAGGCCCCTCGGGCTTGGTATGAGAAGATGGAATCTTTTATTCTATCTACTAGTTCTGTTTCACTCCCACTCTAATCGTATAACATATCTCTAGTAGGTTGGTGAGGATATTTTGATCTTTTCTTCTATGTTGATGATATGTTACTTATTGGAAATTATTCTTCCCACATTCGGAATGTTCGAGAGGGCTATTTCTACGTAATTTGACATGATATATCTTGGGTTATTGTATTATTTCCTTGGTTTACATATTTATCAGAAATATTCAGGGATTCATTTAAGTAAAAATAAGTACACCCATGATCTTCTTCAACATTTTGATATGGATGATTACAAGCCATGTCCATCTCCATTCCATAATGGAGTTAGTTTTACTTCCGCATGTACCACTCCACTTTGTGATCCTATCTTGTATAAGTAGTTGGTTGGAAGTCTCATGTACTTGACCAATAATCTACCTAATATTTCATTTTCAGTAGGGATTATATCTCGGTTCGCACATTCTCCTCGTAGCAGAATTGTGAGGCTAGGTTCTATTTAATTAATTAGATATATAGATTCAGATTGGGTGGGTTCTATTGATGGAAACCATTCAACTTATGGATACATTTTTTTATCTAGGTACTTCTCTAGTTGCTTGGGAGTGTAAAAATTAATAGGCTATTGCACTTTCATCTTCAAAGGAAGAGTACATGGTAGTACTTACAAGGAGTCATCAAATTATTTCACTTCAATGAGTTATTGATAGAGTTTGGATTCCCATAGTATTCACCGACTATACTTTAACATGAAAACCAATGTACAATTTACATTTCTCGCAACCCTTTTGAGCACCAATGGAATAAGCATATTGAGATTCACATACACTTCATTTGTCAACACATTCAAGATGGAGTTATTTTCTAGGAGTATATTTCAAATCATCAGTAGGTTCTTGACATCTCTACAAATATTTTTGCATCACCTCATTACCTTAAATTATGTGGCTTGCTTGGAGTTTTGGAAGTTGTTCTTGGAGGGTATTCATGAGAATATCTTGATTTTTCTTATTTCTCTTTCCTTTTATCAGTATTATTTCATACTTTTGGTTTCATATTTATTCATGGATATGTTGTACATGAGTACTGAATAAGTCTTGTTGCCAAGACTCATACTCTAGATCGCAACTTTTATTTTGGGCCCCTAGCTTCACTTCACTGACGGGGTGTTAGAGTAGGTTATTTACCTTAGCTCATTTCTACCTAGGTATTTTATTTACCAAGTCTCTTTTATTTATCCTCGAGACACATATGTATGGATATTTCTTTTATCTTATTTAGATATTATCTATTGTTAGGTATAGTTCTTTCTTGATATCCTGGTCTTGACTAGTTCTTTGTTGTCTAATACTTTCCTTTTTTATGACTTGATCTATGGATTTGACTAGTTCTTAGAATGATATTCAATTCCTATATAAGAAAGGACCCTTCTAATTTTCTTGTATAAATTTCTATAATAATATATGATATTTTTGTTCATTTATTTGCAAAGGTTTTGAAAAGTTATTCGGAAAATTACTTTCAAACTTATCGAGTGTGATTTTTATTAGCATCTAAGTTCTTTGTGGCTTGGAATGACCCGTTTATCATTATTTTTATTCCTCTCTCGTCCTCTTTTTAATTCAATTGAAAGGAATAAACACGAGTTGATAGCTAGTAGAGGAAGAGTGTTACTTATATATATATATAACTTTCAAAGTAGACATTTTTTTATCTTGGTAATTACATATAGTTTTACTAAAAAGGAGGGGAATAAGTTTCTTAAATTATGTTAAGATGATCCTTTTGATCTATGGTATACATAACATTTATGATACTACATATTAATATACACATATACATTGTATATGTATGTACATCTATACATGGATACACATACATATGTATACATACATACATACATACATCTAAAGATGTATATATTTATATGTATATGTGTAGATATAGATATATACATATTTATGTATACACATAAATACATATAATGTACATAAATATACATACATTATATACAAACATACATATATACACATGTAGTGTATGTATGTATGTATATGTATTGAAAAACTTGAAATTTTTTTGTTAAAATAAATAGTAAAAATATATTTATAATCTTATGTGTAAGGTGTGTGTATAATTATGATTTTCAATACACACCATGTGCAAATTTGTTGTGTATATAATATGTACATACTTTCTTAAATCATAAATATATATATATATATATATATATATATATATATATATATATATATTATATATATTATATATATATATATATATATATATATTTATGATTTAACAGTATATATAAAATATATACACACACAAACACACACACACACACACACATATATATATTCTCATAAATAATATTAAATAAAAAATAAATAATATGAAAGAATATAAAAATGAGTGTGTATACACCCAAAACCCTAATTCTTATAACTAATTATGGTCCAATGTAAGTTGGATCATATATTCCCAACCCAACGAAATTGTGTTTATGCAATTAAAATTTAACAAAAACATTATTCATTTTTTTTTGACATTTAAAATTTTGGGTAAATTTTTTTGGGCATCACTCGGATAATCTAATATGGATTTTATTTATATATGCATATTATACATACATATAGTATTTTGAGATTATTGGTCAATTTCAATATATAATTTATATAAAATAATTTTTAATCTTATATTTTTTAAAACTTATAACTAAAATTGTGATTTTTACAAATTATAAACAACTAATTTTGGTGTGAGGTTTATTATATGTTTATTTATTATTGGTCCAAATTAATATTTTATTTGTTTCATTTCTTGTATCATTTGGTTGTTGACATATTCCCCTTTTTATTAGTTTGTTGCTTCTAGATATCATTCTTTATTTATCCATGTATTGTTCCCCTTCTTCTCAATTTCACTCTTTTCTTGGCTTTATCTCTTCCCCATATTTCCCTAATTTTAAATATTTTTCTCTAGGATTTTAGCATTACGATCATGATCTTGAATACCATGACACTACAGTTTTAGAATTTTTTTATGTGGAATATTCTAGACTTCAATCGGGCCTCCCAAGATTTTTGGCCTTTATTTGTACGATTTTCTAGCTTATTTTGAGTCCACTTACATGGAAATAGGGTCATAAGTTAAATTCAAGAAGTATATAAATACATAAGTGTATTTGTGAATTTAGAACAATCAATCATAAGGAGAAAAATGGAATTCGAGTTATTATAGAAGTGTTCCCATGACATTTATTTAATAAAAACATTAAGTATTTACTTGATGCATTCATTAAATCATTAAAAGTGATAAGGGTTAGGTCACTTGCATTATACTATGATTGCATTAGAGTCCCCACTAATTTGTGTTACAATTGGTATGATACTTTCCAAATTGTTCAAAATTCTAGGGGCATAGTAAAAATGGGTGGATAATATAGGCCCCCATTAAATCTAGTTAATATTTATTTCTTTTCAAGGTGTTGTGGGAAAATAAGGGCTTCATGGAAGGAGAGAAGTCTCCCTATGAATCATATTGGATTCCAAAAGGAGAGAGTAATGTTTCTAGAGCATTGAAGTAAACAAACAAGTCATTAAATAAGCTATGCACTATTTGATAGATGTTAGATCCATATGGGTACTTATTGAATATTAACTTATTATTACCACATAACGATAAGTGGAAAAATATAAATAAATAATTAGTTAGTTGTCTAATTATTAATTAGTATGATATTTTAAAATCGTATTATTCACATGCATCTTGTTGTAACAAGTTTTTATTTGTAATAATTTATTACACATAACTCTATATATTGTATGTATTTTTGGGTTTTGTTCTTCAATAGGCCATAATAGCATATCACCTCCAACTATCATGCCAATAAGTTTCCATAATGTAGCCAAATTATGAACAAACTCCGATATCTACCGCAAATAATATGAACTCTAAAAGAAAATAGATCTCCTTATTTGTTCTTGAATAATGAATTACAATGTTTCATAAATAGGAAAACAACTCCCAACTTGAGTTTCCAAGCAAACTCTAACTAACTCGACTAAATCTACTCTAGGTGGCAGAAATTTCTATTTTTAGCGAGTTTACTAGAACTTTGTATTCTTAGTAATTTTGCATGCTTATTCATACGGGCACAAAAATTTCCACGCATCTTCTACATTCATAAATTAGAGTAATTTCCAAATTTCTAACTCATAATGCAACTAATAGACTAAAATTAACTAATGCCCAAAAATAGGAAAAAACCAAACTATAACTTAAATCCTAATTTTCGGCCTCAAGATGGCGGATTTAGAGCCCGAAAATGTGTCAAAACTTGCCCCAAATGATAGGGAATATTAAATATATATTCATCTCATTGAAACATGTGGTTTTAAAAAATGGACTTAAAGAGACACCTAGAGCTCAAGTTATGACCTTGTCAAGTTCCTGTTAATTCTAGCGCATCATTCTCCCCGCAGAAAAAACGTAGCTCCTGCAAGTTGTCTTCTTCAAAATGATTCTATTTATCTACATCCAACTTCTTAATATCCCACTATGTGACCCAAGTATTGTCCTCTTGTTCCAGTCCTTTCCAATGTACCAAATATTTGTTGTATTTCCCATGTCACGCGTCCATTGTTTTCTTTTCTAGAATCGATCCACTTCTTCTTTCTTCTTCACGAACTTGCTACCTCAATCTACTACTTCATCAATAAATTTCCCTTCTACACCATCCCCATGAAAAGAATACAAATCTGAAACATTAAACATTGGGAAATAACTAAATTCCGTGGCAATTCTACCTCATAAGAATTATCATTTATCTTTTTCACGATTTTGGGGACCAATCTTCTTGTACTTTAGTTTGTTTTAGGTTCCTTTTGAAAACCTTTCCTTCCATGAGATATACCATAACCAACTCACCAACTATAAATACCTTTCTCTGTCTATGCACATTTGTTATTTCCTTATACTTATCATTACTATTCTATAGCTTCTTCTACACTTCTTCCTGCAATTGTTGTATATATTCGACAAATGCTTTTGCATCATCACTGACTCTATCATCAATTGGTAGATGTACCAAATCTAACACCCCATTTGTATTACTCCCATACACAATTGAAAATGGAGACTTTCCCGTGGATATTTTTATGGAACTATTATATGCAAACTCAACTTGTGGTAATGTTAAGTCCCATTGTTTCATCTTTTCCCCAATGATGCATCTTAACGAGTTTCCCAAACTCGATTTACCTCTATTTTCCTGATGCACATATGATAGGAACTACTGAACTGTAGTTGAGTTCCAAATTTCTTCTATAAAGTCCACCATAAGTGACTTAAGAACCTTGTGTCCCTATCTGAAGTAATGGTTTTTGGAACACCATACAAACAAACAACTTCTCTGAAAAACAAATCTACTACGCCTATTACATCACTTGTTTTCTTGTAGGAAATCAAATGAACCATCTTAGAAAACCTATCAACAACCACAAAAACTAAGTCATTATCTCGTTCTATTTTTGGTAATCCCAAAACAAAATCCATACTCAGATCTTTCCACGACCCTTTAGGAATAGGAAACGACATATACAACCCTGTATTCTATGCATGGCCTTTCGAGACTTGGCAAATTTGACATCTCTCCACATATCTTACCACATCTCTTTTCATCTTTGGCCAATAGTATTTGTTTGCTACCAAGGCTATCATCTTATCTTTACCAAAATGCCCAATCAACCCTCCATTATGTAACTCTTTCACTATATTCTCTCTCATAGACCCAAATGGAATACATAGTTGGCATCCCTTGAATAGGTAGCCATCCTATAAAATATACTCATCTAGGACATCTCCTGCATTGTCTGACAATGGACTAATTATTCTTTCAACAATATCCTTGAAATTAGAATAAGAAGAATATAAACCCTTTATTGCTTCAAAACCCACCACCTCATTTTCCATAGTGGTAAACAAAGTCACACACCTACTCAATGCATCTATAACTTGATTCTATTTTCTAGATTTATGTTTTAGAGAAAAAGTATAACCCTGCAAAAATGATACCCACTTTGCATGCCTACTATTCAACTTCTTTTGGGTATTCACATACTTCAGGGCTATGTGGTTTGTAAATAACACAAACTCCTTAGGCACTAAGTAATGCCTCCAATGCCTTAATGCTTGTACAATTGCATAAAATTCCACATCATAAGTAGAGTAGTTCTTTCTTACCTCATTCAGTTTCTCACTAAAGAAAGATATTGGCTTTCCTTCTTGACTTAGAACAGCTCCAATACCCACATGTGAGGCATCAAAATCAACCTCAAACACTTTATCAAAATCTGGTAGTGCCAAAATGGGTGCCTCTGTCACTTTCTTCTTCAAGAATTGAAAACTATCCTCACCTACCTTTGTCCACAAAAACTCCCTTCCTTTTGTGCAATATGCCATACGTGCTACAATATTGCTGAAATTTTTAATAATTTTTTTGTAAAATGTTGCTAGACAATGAGAGCTTCTTACCTCTGTTATACTCCATGGAGTAGGTCATTCAATAATTGCCTTTATCTTTTCTGATTCCATCTATACCCCATCTGCTGAAATAATAAAGGCCAAGAATACCAAACTCTCTTGCATAAATGTGCACTTCTTCATATTCACATAGAGTTTCTCTTTCCTTAACACTTCAAATATCAACTTTGAGATGCCTCAAATGTTCTTCTTTAGTTTTACTAAAGATCAAGATATCATCAAAATAAACCACAAAAACTTACCATTATACTCTCGTAGCACAGTGTTCATCAATCTCATAAAAGTACTAGGTACATTGGATAACCCAAATGGCATCACCAACCACTCATATAATCCATTTCCTATCTTGAATGTTGTTTTCCACTCATCTCCTTCTCTAATCCGAATATGATGATAACCACTTTGAAGATCAATCTTGGTGAAATACTTAGATCTAGCAAGCACATCCATCATATCATCAAGGTGAGGTATTGGGAACCTATACTTGATTGTAATTTTATTGATTTCTCTGCTATCCATGCACATTCTCCATGTTCCATCCTTCTTTGGTGTTAATAAAGATGGTGTTGCACACAAACTCTTGCTCTCCCTTATGACCCCCTTTCACACGAGCTCTGCCACTTTCCTATTCAACTTTGCATGCAATTTCAAGCTCATCCTATAAGTTGCTTGATTTGGGAGTGAAGACCCTAGAATCAAATCAATATGGTGTTGAATATCTCTTTTGGGTGGTAATCCATCTAGTAGCTCATTAGGAATAACATCTGAAAATTCTTCTATTAATTTTGTTGTTTCTATTGGTATTTGTGCACTTATAGGTTCATCCTTATTTGTAACTAGTGCATAACAAAAATCGGTTGCCTTTTCCTCCTTCACAAATTCCTTTACAGAAAGCATATTTTCAGCCTTCCCCTCTTCTTTAAGAGGTAGCAAAACTATTTTTGTGCAATCCTTCCAAAAAGTATAAGTATTCTTTCCCCCATCATGAATAACTTTTCTATCAAATTGCCATGGTCTTCCTAGTAGCATATGACATGCATCCATAGGAATAACATCACACCAAATATCATGCTTATAACTATTCCCAATAGAAAATCTTATTAAACATTTCTTATCAACAGTAACTTCTTTACCCTTCTTAAACCATGCAATACGATAAGGGTTAGGATTCTTCTCACAATGTAGACCCAATTTATCGACCATCTCATTTGAAACCATGTTCTCACAACTACCACCATAAATAATAACATTACATACCTTTCCTCTTGAAGTGCATCTTGTTCTAAAAATATTCATACACAGGCATGCATCCCCCTTTACCTCCTTTCATGGAGAAATCATCGTCCTCTTGATCATTGATTTTCTCCAACATCCGGTGGAATTTCAGGTCTTATTCATCTTCTACTTGTCCAACTTCTCCTTGCTTTTGTAATGTTTATAAGTATGTGGGCATTCAAAAGCCTAATTCCCTTCTTCACCACATCTGTAACAAACAAATGGTCTTCGTGGAGCCTCCCATCCTCTATCACCAGCATATCCTCTGCCCCTAAAAAATCCTCTACCTCTTTGTTGATTCTGGAAATCTTGTCTCATATCCTCTTGCTTTTCCAATCCACGAGATGATTCTCCCATACCTTGGCTAAAACCAGCTCATCCTTGAAAGGAAGATGAGGCCCCTCTATTCATTCTAGTGATCTCCTAAAACTTTGACGATTTTGTTTTTCCTCGGCCTTTAAGGTTAATTGATAGGCATCCTCCATGATTTTAATCCTATGCATACTTATCTCATCTTGAATAGACAATTTTAATCCATTAACATACCTTGCAACCATTTGTTCCTCGGTTTCTTCATGCTCTACATGAATGGAAAATTTTAGAACTCATCTCGTGTATTTTTGCATTGTTTGTAAGTTCTATCGAGATTCTGAAACCTCTTGTAAAGGGTTTGTGCATAATCCGTAGGAGAAATTTATCTTTCAGCTTCTTCTCCATCTTAATCCACGTCCTAATTCTTTCTTTCCCCTTTCTTGACTACTCTTTCTGTAGGTGATCCCACCATAACATAACATGACCTTTCAATTTCGTGCATGTAAATTTTACCTTCTTTTCTTCTAACATAGCCTTCCACTAGAAAAAATTTCCCATGCTACTCAACCAGTCTATCAGCTCCTCTAGTTTTAGACTACCACCATACTCTAAAACATCAACTCTTATCCCATCATTATTTCCTTCTAATGCTCGAAGCATCCTTTCTTCAAAAGCTAATGGTGGTGCTTGCATTTCCTCCTCTTCACAAACTTCTTCATTTGTGTCATCTCCACCTTGATTTCCTCTCTAGGTTATCATTGTAGCAAGTGCAACAACTTATCTCTGTAGATCTTGCATATTTCTATTCATATGGGAAATACCGCCTCCTCTTCCTCTTCCTCTTCTGCCATTTAAAAAAATACTTCAAACCAACTCGATACGGATAATGTAGCCAAATTATGAACAAACCTAATATCTTTGCAAATAATATGAACTCCAAAAGAAAATAGATCTTATTTTTTCTTGAATAATGAATTACAATGTTTCCTAAATAGGAAAACAACTCCCAACTCGAGTTTCCAAGCAAACTCTAACTAACTCGACTAAATCTACTCTAGGTGGTGGAAATTACTATTTTTAGCAGTTTACTAGAACTTGCTATTCTTAGTAAGTTTGCATGCTTATTCGTACGGGCACAAAAATTTCCACGCATCTTCTACATCCCTAAATTAGAGGAATTTCCAACTTTCTAACTCATAATGCAACTAATAGACTAAAATTAACTAATGCCCAAAAATAGGAAAAAACAAACTATAACTTAAATCCTAATTTGTAGCCTCAAGATGGCGGATTTAGGGCTAGAAAACATGTCAAAACTTGCCCCAATTTGGTAGGGCAGGTTTCACTTGTATTCATCTAATCAAAACATGTGGTTTAAAAATAAATGGACTCAAACGGACACCCGTAGCTCAAGTTATGACCCTGTTAAGTTCCTGCTAACCTCGCGCATCATTCAAACCCCTCACTCCCTACACATATGGGACAATTAAACATGGATAGAAATTTTCAACACTTAGTTTGAAACTATTTGTTTCATCACCAACAACTCAATGATTATTTTCTTAAATTGATATCTTTATACGGGTTGGTATTTTCCTCATGGGTTGGACTTAATGCAATATTATACTAGCAGAAAACTATAAAGTTAAATTCAAATGAATTCATTTAATCATCTAACACTTTGAAGAGATCCATAAGAAAATACCATTCTAGAAGCACTTTGAGATTTCCTAAATTACCCTAAAGTTATAAAACACTCTAAGATCCTATATAATTATGAATTACACTCAACCAAGTTTTAGAGTCACACTTCCCAAGCTAAAGACCATCCATGCCAAGTTAAAAAAAAGAATTCCAAACCATTTCCTACATTACAAGTGATTAAATCATTGAATCTAATTGCATCCATATAGATATCATATGCTAGGATAAATACATGAAATTTGAGGCCTCTTTGAATTATTTCCAACATATGTGATGTACATATTGTACTTTAATCTAACCACAAAATTTTTATAGGGCATCCTACCCATGGTTAGGGTTTAGATTTATTTCACATCATACATAGGGTTTCACATATTTACAACACCTAGGCTTTCAAAACAAAGAATATTTTAGAAGTTAAAATAGAAAACTAAGTTACAAAATTCCAATAGCTCGGGGATGAATGAAAATTCTAGAAAGGTATAAAACCACTAAACATTTCTATAAACATCCAATAGTTTCATCCCATTTTCTTTTCACTCCTAAATATATGAATGAATCACTTGTATATTTTTGTTAGTTCTTTCACCCTTATTTCACTTCCACATTAGCTTCTTAAGCATCAATCAACTTAGCATATCTATGTTCTTATATTTTTTGCATTTAGCACTTGTTTTGATCATTTTATCTTGCATATTTCTAATTAGGTATATTACAACATGTAAATTGGTGTTAAATTAATTAATCTAAATATATCTCATATTTCTAAACGTAATACAAAGTTTAAATAAGAATGGAGACAAGTTTATTTTGATTAAATCATATGTGAAACCACTTGTTCATTGATTCCTTAACCTATTTTTACTAGGTAACCCTAGTCTAAATCATACACTTGGGCTTAGAAATATTTTTTACGCATCCTCTGTCCTATGAAAAATGAGAGCTTTAGAACAAGGCATGGGAATCCATCAAAGTATAATGGGGAGATTTATTTTGTTTGATCATTGTTGCATACACAAGGTAGGTGAACTATTCGACAGAATGCCTCAAAGAGTTTTGGTCTCATGGATTACAATGATTACATGATATGCACAAATGCTCTTCACAAAATATCATAGTTGTAAATTAATAAAATACACAGTGTCCTTAAAAATATTAAGATCAATTCACCATATGTAACCAATAAATTGTCCAATTTTATCGTATATCTATTTTAAGAATTCTAGGCCTTATGGAGAAAAACCACATCCTTTGCATTTCGATTGTGAAATATTATATGTATAAAAATGTAAAACCTTAAGGAAACTAGAAAGTGATTTTAGTTTTCCACTATGACTTCATTGGTGAAAAATATTTTTGAATAGTTTTTTAATATTGGCAAATAGTTTTTGAAAGGGACTATACCCTTGAATACAAAATAAGGCCTATAAGACGAGAATAAGAGAGAGGAGCTTAGCACGGTTCAAGAGTTACAACAAAATCAACGTCTGTAAATTACGGACAAGACTTAACAGCAAAACAACGGCAAAAAAACAGCAAGAAATGAAGAAAATAATATTAACAAAAAGAGCAAAGAGAAGTATCAGGACTACTTCTTGGCCATTGATCAATACTCGATCTTGACTTTTTCCAAGCTTGAAACATGCCTAACGCGGTCATCGAGCAAAGCATCCATCTTATCGAGCTCCTCAATGGTTCTCTTGCTCTCTTTATCATTGCCCCAAAGCGCTGCTGGGACACCACTTAGATTTGAAACACTCTTGGCATGACCCACGATAAACTCCTCGATGGCCCTAAAGGCTGCAATATTGTAGTCATGTCTACGGTCTTAGCCTTCCCAAGGAGTCTAAGGAGGTCAGCTTTTTTGTATATGTCATCAATATTTTGAATAGTTTCAAACTTCCTAAACTTTCTAGATTTCTATAAATTTCCCTATGATATACTAAAAATGGACTACCAGAGAAGCCAATCAAGATTTTCAATCAAATTATCAGTTTGAGAATTATAATGAATCCATTCCTAAGGGCTCTGGTAGCCTAGAATTGATTGTAAATGGCTTCCAATTTGTGGGTATATTGTTAAGTCTTTTTATTATGAGATGTTGATTTGGGGCATGCTCTTCTTGATATGTATGTTAAGTGTGGTGATATTGATTTTGTTGGCTCTAGATCCACCCTGGGGAAGTGTCATTAGGATCAAAAATGGGGAAAGAAGTGGGGAAACATATTTGGGCCCACATGAAACATCATTTAGTAGTCGGGGTGGGGACTTTTTCCACTCGCTCGCTAACCCTTGGCAAAGGAGTGAAAAGGGAGAAACTCAAACAAAGGGTGTGGATGATGTCCTTGTTTCTTTTGACCTCTGCCTTGGTTAGGGTGAGAGGACCCGAGATGCGGTCGTGGGGGATACGGGGGTAAGGTTGGCTATTAGGAAGAAATCCCAGATCCGTAGGGTTAGACTATCGAGATATGGTGTAGCCACCAGATACAATGCTCACTTGGAAAGAGTGGTCACTTAAGCATTGCAAGCACTCGAGGACCCGATATGGACCATTAAAAGGTAATGTTATCCCAATGCACACATCGATCCCATGGGTTTTCATAATTTTCTAGTGGGTTAATGATGGGGATTATAGATCGGGGTGAACACACAAGGTGTATGCATCGATAATGTGTTCTCCAAGGTGGATCTCAGTAAAGTAGAAATAAAACAGTCTAAGATCCACGCAGTGTGTTAAGATGTTTCCCAAAGTTTGTTCAAATTTTTAGTGGGGATAAGAGGGATTTTGGATGAAGAATGGGAAAAGGGAAAAATAATTTAAGGGTAACTGGGGGAATTCTAGAAATAGGATTCCAACCATCATATGGCCCCATGACTACATGAATACTAGTAAAGAAATGAATGGGCCTTTTGCAGGAGACTAACTTCAGGGAATGTACTAGGAAGACAAAACTCTAAATTCTGAAAATCCAACTTAGTACACCTAAGGATAAATTATCCCATGCAAATCATGTTGAATAGTCTATATCAAGGTACCCCCAAGATTTACAAATCATACCCCCAAATCCTACTTAGTCTATAGGGAGAATTTTATAGGATTTAAAAATGACACTTTCAAGTACCCCCAGAAAATGTCAAATGCTCACACCCTTCCTAGACAAGAGCTAAGTAGTTTAGGATACTTTTGAAATTGAATTACAGACATGATTCACATAAAATGAAATCAAAATACATTTCACTTGAGCCCAACATCATTTCACAACAAAAAACAAAGAAATACCATACATCCTAATAAATTTTCCAGGTAGAACCCATTAAACTTAGGAAAAGACAAGGGAAACACATATTTATGCTCTCAAATCCCGTTAATGATTGTACACATGCAATCATCTTAACATAAATTCCCAATAATTGGGTTACACAGGAAAACCCTTATCACAACATAATCCCTCCTTCTACAGTTATGAGCCTCTACAAATTCCCTCCAATATTTTTCTCAAGAGCTTCTTGCCCTTTTCCTTCTTGCCAAGACCTCCCTCTAAGAACTTCGCCACCACCTTTTCAAAACCCTATTTTCATCTTATATACTTCCTTGTCATCTTAGGGATTTAGAGAATATTCCTCACGTCTCCCAAAACTACCACTTCCTACAACTACTCGGTGCCACCACGGAAAAAGGAAAATAATTACTCATAAATGGTTGTTAATTTGGCCAACTGCCACTGTGTCCTTCATACATCATCAAGATGTAAGAACAATGTTTTCTAGGTCATGTCACATTTAATATTTAAAATTCCATATGTGTATGAGCATGATGCGGCTCGAGATTTTAATGTGACAAGACATTTTTGAAACACACGAGCCTTTGATCACTCTCTTGAGACACGTTCCACATAAATAGTTGATCTTTATTTAAACCTCACGCGTACCTATAAATCAGAATGGGATATGGTATTAATAGAAAAATGATGTCTTTGCCACATCAAGTACCAACTCCATGCCTATTTAAATAGTATACCATCCTTCTATTCATCCTATATATTTTTCAGAGTCTTTTGTTTTCCAATTTGCACTTCCATCTGTGAAATATTAAAACGATTTACCTTCATATTGTCCTAGTCCATATCACTTCTCTCGTAATGGCCTCTTCTTTATTGAGTGCAAGTCCTTTAGGAGATGAATTGGCCCACATGGGCCAATTTTTCCAACTATCAAGGTTGAATGAGGCCCTAATTTGTCAAGTTTTTAGTGTGCCAAATATTAGAGCTAATCTCCATGATTTCCCTCATTAGGAAGCCCTAGTGTTGTCCTTCTTGAATCATTTGGCTGAGATGTGTCCTTCCTTCCCTATTTTCCAAACCTTGCACTTCCTCATGGTCCACCCAGAGTTCCATTTAAGTCCAGAGTCACTGAGGAATCATTGGTCTCACCATTTCCCGTGTGTTCATGATGACCATTGGCATATTCTTAAGGCATATTATGTCCCATCCCTACTAGAAACAGAGCTCCCTCTTTCAGCCCAAACATAGGAACTAAAAATGAAGGTCCATCCTTAGATTCTCGAATGAGAAGAATAAAGGAGTGGCTTGCGGAATCACAATTTGCTATGGAGGATATCCAAGTTGTGGTCATACTGCATGCATTTCAATCCAAGAATAGGAATGCCCTCCCTGATGCCAAAATTTGTGATGTGAGTCTAGTTGTAGAGGCCGATCCAACCAAAGTCTAGTGCACCAAAGCATATGAAAAAGTAGGTCTTGATCTGTATGAATGGGTGAACCCACCTGAGTGGAGGAAGGAGCTAGTTGACATTCTGAATGGGCCAAGAGTGAGTATCCTTAAATTTCATGAGAAAGGAATGTCGAGGGGCTGGTGAGAGACATACAATTCTTCTTTAGCGTTGTGTCTCATTAGGTCTTTATACGACATCAAGACTAGTTCCTAAAGGGTGCCCCAAATTTGACTAAAGTAATGGAAGTTTGATATACATTCCACTATGTTATATGTATCTGAATGTATTTTGTTTTCTAATTTTTTCGTATAATTATATAACGGAGGGATGGGGCCCCTTAAATAGAACCCCAATTTTTCTATTGTAAATCTTGCGTTTGATTTAGCTCTTTTTTTTTTTCTTTACACTTTGTTCTTATCAATTTTTCTATGTTCTTAATATTACATTTGTTCAATCTTCAATTACAAGCAAAACTACCCCCTTAATCCACTACCAATTAAAACATAGTGAAGTACCGAAATGATTTTCATCTTAACTTATAAATCAAGCTTCCAAGGTCGAAACTAATAAATCCATAATCATTTTCAAAGCGTTTGGCCAAAGTACCATGTTCAACTACGGGGCTTGAAGATCCTTACAAACCGAGTATCCATGTGCACTAATTGTGGTTCAGACCATAAATGAAATATCACAATATCCACGACATGACTTATCCCCAACATTACACTTTGTTTTTTACTAATATAAGTTTGGGAACATGAGCCAAAATTCCGGAAAGGACTAATCCTCGTGTCTCGGGGAAAACCCCCTCTTATCTCGCACAATACTTATCTTTATCATAGAATCCCAAAATCTTGATTTTGCATTAAGGAACAATCTTTCCCACTCATTTGATCATGTGAAATCCTCATGAACCTTTATAATAACAACAGGACCATTTGCATACTTAGCCATCCAATTTTAGCAGAACCTGACGGGGAAGGAGAAATATTTTCCAAAAAGGAACCCTCATTTATATCTGTCTTCCCGATAAAGGATTCAAGGGGAAGAATAACATTGAAAAAGGACAAACGTAAATGGGTACCAACAGCCATTATACATGCACAATCCTTAGACAAATACAAAGAAGGGTTAGAGTATAATGGAATGCAATAATAAGAGGATATGTATAAAAGAAAACATATCCACGGTTGTATTTATGTAGGCATATACTCTTTGTATTTTCCATAACCTCATTCTTTGTTAGATGTCAAAGGTTCATAGGTTTTAACATATACATTAATGTTTTCATTAACCACATAGAAAAAGAGAAATTTCGATATATATTTTTGTCTCTTTACTTTGGAACATGGATGTTATGCCTCTTGATTGGTAAGTGGTTGGATGTGAATTGTATGCAAGTGTAATTTTGCCACAGGGTAGGAGGATGCTGAAAAATGTTTTGGAGCCTGGGTTTGCACCTGGCAATTGCATTTGCTTGAAAGTTTCCAAAATTTCTAAGGCCTTTTCAACAAAATCCATTTTCTACATATCTTGCCATCATCACAGTCCATGAGACCACGTTCAAACATTATTAACTACAACCTCCTTTATTAACTCCCTGATACATTTTGATGGTTAAAACTTCTTAATGTGTCTATCCATATTTGTAGCCATCAAATGAAGAGAGATACCTTATTTAAAATTTAAAGGTTCTTTTTTAATAAAATTCTAAAAGTATAAAGGAAAAAAATGTAACACAAATCTATCAAAGTGTCTTTGCAACAACTAGTGCTGTTCTTTAGTATATTGTTAAGGGTAACTCTTCCCACCAACAACCCTCCTCCCTCAAATTCCTATCTTACAAAATAAAATTATAATAAGTGTCATGTATTAGCATAAGTCAAACATTAAATTGTATTAAGTTCTATGGTCCATATTTTAATATTGTAAATTCTTTTCATAATTGAATTATAGATAATTTGGTTTTAAAGTGCATTTATAATAATTTATATAAATTAATTTTAAATTTGGTAATTATTTATTTTATTTTTATTTTTAATATTATATATAAATTATATTGATACATATAAATATATATATATTAAAAATGTTAAAATAAATAAAAGTTATCTTTTATATTTTCATCAACACGATTTTAGTTATAATTATTAGTATATTTTGAAAAGTAATGTTAAGATTTTCTTATAACCATAATAAAATTGTGTTAAAGATAGTGAGATGTGCATAATTTTTGAGTCATGTAATAAAGAAAAAAATGATACTTAATCTTTAATTTAAAATTTTGTATTCTTCTAAAGCTTCTACCTTAAATTGAATGTACTTGATTTTAATGTAGAAAAAATAAATACTATGTACAAGTATGGGAAAATATAGAAAGCTTTTCAAAATTTAATCTTAGGTAGTAACTCATAAAATTAAAAGTTGTCCCTTATAATATAATAATCACAAGTCCATATTTACTAGCATTTGTGCCAATTATCGCAAAGAAATGTAGCATTAATTAATAATTTCCAATACTTTTTCGACATTCAAAGCTCATGTAAATAGTTTATCCATTCAATGTTTTTGAAAATTCCAAAGGTTTAATTAGGGGTTTTAAGCATAGATCTACTTACTCCTATATTTCAAACACGTGGTCTAAAATGAGAAGTAAATTATTGTCAGTACATATAAACCAAGTGAATTAAAATCATTATATCATCTTTATAACCATAATTGTAAATTGAAACACATTTTCAAAGTGTAGTAGTATTTTCTTCACACTCTCCCACATTTGGATTTTTTCATCCACGTAACAATAAGGGGAAATGTTTCTTATATTAGAATTTTAAAATCTTCATTGATTTCTAATCTATGGAACCAACATATTTGTGACATAAATACACTATTCACCAATCCAAATTTATCTCCTCATTTAATCCTTTCTTTTTAGAGTTTCCTTTAATAATACCAAGTTTTCTACAATTTCATGCTTTTCAACATGTTTTTCAAATGTAGATTTGAATATGTTGGTTGTAGGTTTGTAAATAAAAAATTAAATGGGAAATAATATTAAAGCCAATGAAAAATTATATAAAATGGTGGAAAATTCAAAATGTTGGTAATAACATTAAGTATAAATAAAGAATATAATCTCTTTTCATAAAATGTAGAAAAATTTGATTATTTACATTTATAGTAACTATAAGTCTTATAATCATTTTAGGATCATATATTTTAGCCCATAAATATACTCATAACTCAATGGTCCAATATAACTAACTAAATTTGTAAAAGTAACATGATCATCCAATTAAATTCAAACTAAACAAACATTGGAACTTCATTATTGTGGGGCCTAATGAAGAAGAGACATTCTCCCGCACTATTCAACCAATTCTAAAAATGTTAAGATGAAAGAAAAAAATTTGAATTTAGGACTTCTCTATTTCGTTACAAATGTAGAATAAATAATATTGACTATGAAATTTGAGTTTTGTGACAAAAAAGTTTGCATTGTCCTAATTATGAAACAATAAATACATTCAATAAAAAAATTGGGGGAATATTTTTCCACCAAAATATATAAAAATAGCAATGTAGTATGGTAAAATACAAAATCCCTGATATTATTATACTCAAGTAGGGAAATATGATAAATAAAAACATAAGGGATTTTCAAGTTGCCAAGTAATTATTAAATTTTAAGGAACAAATTTAATTTCATGCACCATTGAATTTTGCAAGGTAGATTAGATGTCATATTCTATTAAAGGTTTCTATTTCTCAACAATTACCCTTTTTTATCAAGTGCAACATAATTATGTTTGGAGAAAATAAGAGGCATTATATATAATGCCATTCTTCAATTCATCCCAAAGGACTTGCGTAGAAAAAGGGTTTATAAGACTTGAACTCTAATAAAATTGGTATAGATTTAAAATTACATAAAGAACTTATAACTCAAAGATCAATTGAAAGCAAGTGAAAAGTCTAATTATTTTGACATCTAACAAGTGAAAGAAACATTATTGTGAATTTTTTCATAAATATAAATAAATATTAAATTATCGAACAACAACATTCTAGAGGAGAATTTAATTTCAACAAGAGACATGAACTATGGTTTCATTTTTCTTGTTGTTCACATATGTTTTTACTTTTCTACTTTAAATCAATGAAGTGAAATAATAAAAACAAAACCAACCTCACAAGATAACGGGGGTTATCGATACCTACAAATATGGATATTGATGTTGATGTTTGATCAAGATTGTTGCGTCCGGATGAATGAACAATTCCTCATGTCCTGCAAAGAAATTTGTGCTCATAGACACTAAATCAAAAGTATTAGACAAATGGATAGACAAGCTTTTCAGAAAAGGCCGATTCCAGGAATCCAAAAGGACTTCCTTGGAGGATGTCAGCTCATTTTGTAATAGTTAAGTAAATTGATAATGATATAGATAAAGACAAAGATATATGCTTACTCGAAATGTAGATAACATATGAGAATCTATGGAATTCCAAGTTGAAGGGTAAGTCATTTGCAGCTCAAAATGTGGCCCAACCAAGGGTGGATGTAATTTGTACACTTTTGAAGTAGGCGACTAGAAATCCTTAGTCTCTTGTTGGATTTCATGCAAGAATTCAAACTTATCCTCAATTTCCTCTTTGTAAAAAATGAATCAGATTACACAGGATGTAAGCTCATGTAAGATGTTGTAGTGTTCCTAGAAGAAAGGGTGTTAGACTATGGGGAGATCATAAATATTGGTAATCAGATGTGAAAGGACAAGAACTTCCATCTAATAGGGAGCCATACTTTGAAACAACATGTTATATGTAGATAATTTGATAGAAGATGACGTAAAGCTAGTAAGCTGATAAAAGAAAATTTTGATAGGAATCACTAGCGATTTAGGCCAATCGATGATTAGGGTGAATTACTAGTGATTTGGATAGTTTTGCTAAAATGAAATTTTAAAGATCTAAAGTGATGTTTTTGATTGATTTAAAGGTTGCTTATGACTTGAAAATGACAAACAAAGCTATAGGAATACCTTTGGATAGATTTGGAGCCAAAATATGCCTCAAATATTCAGTGGGAAGGATATGAGTTTATAAGTTGTTGTGTCAGGTTCCTAGAAGATGAGTGATGAAAATGACCACAAAAATACTTCAAAGTGATTATTATTGATGCTTGATAGTGCTTGAAGATGTCTGGACACTATAGTGTAGGAATGAGAAGGAGGTCTAATATTTGAGATTGAATATTCTTGAGGGAGAGAAAAAAGTGCTTTTAATAATCATTAGTGATTCGGTTGAATCACCAATGATCCACTTTTACAAGGAAATAACTACAAACGCTGTTAAAACCACTTCTAATTGGGGTTTTGGTTTGGGATTTGAGTAAATCATTAAGGGAAGGTTAGGGATGAGGTGTAGAGGTTAGGAAGGTTGTGAAATTGTTAATACATTGTTGGTTTTGTTTTTCTTATTTAATTTTAGTCTTCAAGTGGTTTTAGGTTGTTTTAAGAGGGGTAAAATGAGATTTTACAAGCTGTGAAATGATATTTACTGGTTTTGGAATAATATTTACATGGAGTAAATATTGTGGGGATTTTAGACTTAGGATAAGAGATGTATGGATTAAATAATGTGTTAAATGATTTTCTTTGGTTTAATATAATGCGAAGAACGTGTATGTGGTGAAGGAAATTCGTGAGTACGAATTTTGAGTGTTTGCATATGCCCCTTTTTGTCGAGTAGTTTTGTGTAGGAAAAGTACTAGGAAAAAATGATTTTGATAGATTGATTTATATGGGTGATCCCATCTCAAAATGGGGTGACTGTAATGTAGTGTAAGGAACACCAATTTGACAAGGTTGGTTTGGATAATTTTGATGTACGAAATTTTTCTCAAGATGGAGTATCAAGACGATAGGTGCTACTAGTGGAATCAAGTGATAGGGGAACCAAAGGTTTCATTGCCTATGGAAATA
Source organism: Taxus wallichiana var. yunnanensis (assembly GCA_018340775.1). Taxonomy (NCBI): domain Eukaryota; kingdom Viridiplantae; phylum Streptophyta; class Pinopsida; order Cupressales; family Taxaceae; genus Taxus; species Taxus wallichiana. The sequence continues at coordinate 342,176,070 of CM031235.1, read as the reverse complement.
TGATTCATAAGGGTAGGCTGAAAAAATAGGGGAGTCAAGTGATGGTGGGCCAAAGGGCTAGTGTCCCATAGACATGACATATCCCATGGTAAAAGGATTATGATATGGATTTTTTTAATTTTAATTTTTGAAGATTGGGGTAATTTAAATGAGAAAATTGGTTGAAAAATGTGACAAAGTGGTATTGATTTTTTGAAAATGATGGCTAGGGTAAAAATGGGATGAATCTCTAGTGATTCATAACAATCGCCAGTGATTTATATGAATCATCTCTAATTCCTGCGAAAACTAGGGAGGCTATAAAATCCCTAGGTTGGTGATGAATAGCTCATTTTTACGACTTATTTTTGTAATTTGAAGAGCTTAAGTGAGTGGAAAATGTGATTTGAAGGTAATGGCATCATCAAACAGGCATAGGAAACCCACACATGTAGAGGTAAGTACCTAATATTGTTGATTTTATTGAAATTTTAACTATTTTGGATGTTTTTGTCATTTTTGTGCATACAAAGGGTTTGTTTTTAAAATCATCAGAATCACCAGTGATTCAGGTCAATCACTAGTAATTCAAGTGAATCATCGATGATTGTATGTTTTATCTGTGACCAATTTTATTTATTAGCGCTGATATGTTTAATAGTTTTTATGATTATTGTAATAAATGTGGATTCTAATGTGTGTTTTTGGTTACAAGTGAATGCTAAGATAACTATCTCGAGATAGATTTCCAATGATCCTAGTAGTTGAAGTACAATAGGATATGTCATATGATGATTGGATTCATGTGGAGGAAGTGGGGTTTATAGGGATGCGTGATTATCGATGAATTCACAGATGTAGAGGATTATTGTTGGCATTGATGGAGAGATGGGATCTAGCCACCTGTATGTTTTGGTTACCAACAAGTGAGATTACAATTACTTTAGAAGATACCCATAATATTCTTGTTAGAAATCACATGCACCTTGAGGGGGGTGAATCAATGCAGATTAAAAACTTTTACAATATTATCAATCTAGAATTATTTATTAGAGTTAGGAAATATGTTATAAGCATATAACAAAATGGATGCTAAGAAAGATAACAAAGAAAAAATAAATTATAGTGGGTAAAAATTTCGGAAGAAAAACCCACTTGAAACCAAGGCTATATTAGGAACACCAATTCCAATGCTTACAATGGTTTCGGTTGGGTACCCACTCAACCCTTGAAGCACCCACTTTAGATTCTTAATGCACTCACTCAAAGATAAAATGAGCACCCACTAAATAGATTATAACATGTACCCACTTACAAGGAGCACCCACCCCTATAATCTAAGTACCCACTTAGAAATATAATTATATTACATATAAATAAATCACTTAGAATCATAATATCTTACACAATGGATTATGATCACTTTTTTTTATATGTCTTTGTTGTCCCTATAACTCTCTTCTACTCATCAATGTTGAACTCTCTTGCTCAATCAATCACTCACACCGATGCTCTTTTTATCTAATATATATTAAGCAATTCATCTGTTTTCTCTCCTATCTATCTATCTCTCTCTCTCTTATCTTACGTAGCTCCTTCAAGTGTGAATACTTCATTTTATGACTTGAGAAAAAACTTGTATTCACATGGAGATCTCTTTTAATATATAATTAACATGCCCCCATCACTTCCTTGGCATGTCATATACTCTTCCATTACATCGGATATAAATCGGGTCAATTAAATACATGCGAAAAAAACTATATTTATTCTCTCTATGTTTGGCTTGATTTTCCTATATTCAATACGTTACTTTAGGATCCATTTATGAGACAATAAATAAAAATAGATTTATCATTTTTTAGGATTTACAAGCTGATTAAAAAGAGCAATCAATGATTTCTCTTTGATTTTTAATAGTTCCTTGAAATTAGGATTCTAGCTATCGTGATCTAGAAGATATCATCGATTTTCCACAAAATCAAGGAGCATTAAATGATGACACCTTGAACTAGAGATTTATTAGTTTTTCCATGGAGCTCAAGTTTTTACACAACCACAAAAATTAGATGATCAAGTCATTATCAATTTCTAAGAAAAAGTCTCACCCATCCATGTCCAAAGCATTTTGAAAGTTCTCGATCCCTCGTCCAATCCAAATTTTTCCGTTTTGTAGATTTCATTATCTTCTGCAAGTTTCTCCTTCGTATCACGGTAATATCCTTTGATCGTGGGATTTTCAGTTATCCATGGATTTCCTTTACTTCTCATGGATTTTACGATCTTTTGCGCTTTTCCTCCTTTTTCCATTGCATATCGTAGTACTTTGTGGCTATTTTCTTTTACCTAAGCATTTTGTGATTCTTCATGGATATCTCTAGTCCTTCCTAGCTTATCTCCAATATTTCCTTACTCCCACAACTTTTCCTTTTTCCTTGTGGCTTCATCTTTTTATCTACGGCTCTCACTAAGCCTCCATGACTTCTTCTAGACTTTGGAGGCTATCATCTCATGTCCGTGGCTTGCACAAAAATTGATTAAGGCCCTTATAAATTATCCTTAATCATCTTAAATCCTCTCGGTGTTGAAACTACCACTCACCCTTCATATTTTTCTTACTAATTTGTTCTTGAGTTGGTTGATCTTGAGACACTTGCACTAAATTTTTTCCACTTTTTCCATCAATGTAACTTGACATCAATGATAACATATACTAAAATGAAAAAGTTCCAATAAACACCCTTTTTTCATTAATGGAAACCTTATCGAAACCCTAATCCTTTGATGGAAAAATCATTTTATCTTTTTCCCTTACTAGTGGTTTCGATTTCTGTTTCTATTCCCCTTTTATAAAAATGAAAAAAGGGTCATCTATGCCGCATAATAATGAAGATGTAGGTAAGCTAGATGATTACATTTTCTTACCTCAAGAATCTCCCCTTAGGCTCATGCTTATGATCCATATGACTTGGTATGCTCGAGGCAATGCTCCCCCTAAGCTGATGCATACTTTGACAAAATTAGCTAGTAAACTAGCTCCCCCTAGCATGAAGACTTTTTGACATTGTTTAGGAGTTGATATTGCATGATAATTCTACCTCTCCTTATCTCCACACTTTCTAGTTGCTGGTGGGATCAGAAATGACCCCCAACTCATTCCTCAAGTGCTCAAATGTTTCTTTTGGAAATTTTTTGTCATGATATCTACAATTTCTTATTTTGTTCTCACATATTCTAGGTTGATTTTCTTGTAATTCAATTTTTCCATCAAGAAATGATATCTAATTAGAATATGCTTTGTATTTGAGTGGAACATAGGGTTATTGGAGACACTTTGATTGAACTTGTGCTATCAAAAAAAAGGGAATTAGGATATCATATTTTATCTTCTAATCTCCCAATGTATGTTTCATCCAAAAAACTTGAGTGCGGTACATTGTGGTAGCTATATATCTTGATTCACATGTTGAGAGTGCCACTAGTGATTTCTTCTTGCTTAACCAAGATACTATACAATTTCTAATGAAGAAATATCTTCCACTTGTACTCTTCTTGTCATCAACACTTCCTACCCAATCAACATATGTGCATGCTTTTATCTTTGAAGTCATTGCTTTTGGGGTACCAAAATCCATAATAAATAGTTCAATGAGATATCTAAGAATTACTTTGACTTCTTTGAAATTTTTTTCCTTGTATCCTCTTGAAATGTGCCAAAAAGGCCCACTACGTGCATAATATCGAGGCTTGATGTCATGGAGTAGAGTAGACTGCCTATCATGGATCTATACAAAGTTTTGTCTACTTTTGGTGAGTTTTCTTCTTTTCTTAGCTTGCATCCTACATTCATTGGTGTACCTATGGGTCTTCATTATTTCATCCTAAACCTTTTCAGTATTTATTTTATATATTTAGTTTTGGATATGAAGATACCTTGGTCTAATTGTCTTATTTGTAAGCCCAGAAAGAATGAAAGATCTCTCGACATATAAATTTAAAATTCTTCCTTCATCATATCAGAAAATTTGAGTGTCATCTTGTCATAATATCCTCCAAAAATATATCATCCACACATAAAAATAGAATGAGAAAATTATTTCCTCCCCATTGATGTAGAGATTCTTACGTCAGAACACCTTTTTGAAACCCTTCTCAATGAGGGATGAATCTAGTCTTTTTACCAAGCTCTAGGAGCTTGTTTGAGTCCATAAAAATCCTTTTTCAATATACGCATATGATCTTTATCTTTAGTCTATGAGAAAACATCGGGTTCTTCAATATATACCTCTTCATTCATAAAACCATTGAGGAAAGCTGATTTAACATCCATATAGAACAATCTAATCTTCTTATATGCCACGTAAGCTAGAAATAGTCTCGATTGCTTCCATCCTTATTCTTGGTGAAAATGTTTCATTAAATTCGATTCCTTCCATTTGCACATAGCATTTACACACAAGTATTTATTTATTTCTTGTTACTTCTCCTTTTTCATTTAGTTTATTTCTAAAAATCCATTTAGTTCCTATCACATTTTTTCCTTTGGTCTCGCACAAGCTCCCGTGTTTCATTCTTTTCTATTTGATAAATTTTTTCAATCATGGTATCTACCCAATGTTGAGCCTTCCTAGCTTCGCAATGATTTTGAGTTCTACCGTGGATAGGAGTGCTATATCTTCACAATTATGCTACTCTCTTAGCCTTATTTTGGTTAGAATGTCACCTTCTTTTGCCAATGATCAGATTTCTTGAATGATCCATCTTAACTTGTCTTGAGGGTGTATTAGTGTATGGTCTTTCTTCCACTTCATCTACTTATTCATGAAAAATATCCATTTCTTCATCATCTTATAGTTCTTCATTCTTTTGTCACTATGTTGAGTGTTGGTATTGGGAGATTCATCCACTTTTACATTTTTGATTTCAAAATCTTTTGCAACCTCTTATTATAGCACACCTGTAAGCTATGTTGATGCTAAATAACCAAGAAATATGCCTTCATCACATATAGAATCGAAATTACCCAAGTTGTCTTAATCTCTTTTGATGTAACAATTACTTCAAAAGATTCTTATGTGCTTTACATTTGCTGGTATGTTCTTCCATAGTTCATATGGAGTCTTGTAACTGTTTATAATATACAATGTTGTGTAGTCTACTTCACTCCAATAGCTATACGGTAATTTGGATTCATTCAACATTGTTCTCACCATTTCTTTCCCAGTCATGTTTTTCTTCTCAACAACTCCATTTTTTCGAGTTGTTTTGGGGGATGAGAATGGTCTTCTAATCCCATGTTCTTCACAAAAACCATCAAACTCATTGGATCATAATTCGACACATCTATATGATCTCAAGCATTTAGTTTTTGTGTTTTTCTCATTCTCCACAAGTACCTTAAATGTTTTAAATATTTATAAAGCTTCTAATTTTTGTTTTAAGAAAGCCACCCATGCCATTCTGGTGTAATCATGTATTAACAACATGAAATATATATATCCTTCTATACTTTCAATTCTTGTGGGTGCAAAGATCTCGTATGGATGACTTCCAAAGGTGGTCTAGTGATAGAATACTCTTTGGAATTGTAGGGTCCTATTTTTTTAATGTAGACAATCCTTGCATAATGTGTCCGTTGGTTTTACAATCTTTGGCATGTTTCTCACACCACCCTTAACACTTAGCTTTACTATATTTTCAAAACTCATATGCCCTAATCTCGTATGCCACAACCATTTGTAATCAACTTTAGCTTTTTCAAATATATTCCTTGTTTTTCATTGATAATGTCACAACCTTTATCATGAAATATCACATTATAACCTTTTTTAAACATTTGACTAACACTTATTAGGTTATGTTTGAGACCTTCAACATATAATACATTTTTGTCGATTGTCTTACCATTATCAAGACTCAGATTAACTTTTCCAACTATTTTTGTTGAGTTGTTATCATCAAATATAACAACTCATATTGTATAGTTTGACACAGAAAAAAATTTACTTTTTCACCTATCATATATTTGGAGCATTCACTATCTAGGTACCAAATTTTGTTTTCATTTTGCACATGAATTGTGGTTTTTACTATTGAGTAGGACTCTTTTCTCTTATTAGCATATTTCTTTACAACATACACCCATTTATTTTGTTTGGGCGGTTCTTGTTTTCTCATTGAAGTTACATGACTCTTCTTGTGATATTTATAGTGAGCAATAATATAGTTCATTCTAGTATATGAAGAGTTATAATTCCTTCTATATCCTCTAGCATATTTCCTACATGTAGCTTGTGGCTTTGTGTCCAAACTGATTACATGAAAAATAGTAACCATAGAATGAATGTGTGTACCTCATGGCATAGGTGATTCTAGAGGAAGCTGTCCTTATCTTATTAAATTTTATATCATTGTTATTTACAACAGATGAGGTGTTTGGAATTGTGTTGGTCAAAAATCTGTCGGGTGGGCAGATCTATGGATAGACAGGCCAACAGTGTGTAGGGCATAGCCCCTCTTTGAGACAGCAAATCGAAACTGGTTTATTGTGATTCTACTAGTAGGAATCTATGCAAGTCTTACAGTATTCTGCCTTTAGGGGGTTTTGGGATCTCATCCCGAGAAGATTTAGTTCTAATGAAGAACAAAAAATAATGAAGGAAAAGAAGAAAGATGGATCGAAGGGAGAAAAGAAATGAATTCCAAAGTAGAAAGGTCAGAGGGTTTATGTTTTGGGCCGGTAGTAAACAGAGCCAAACTTACTCACATAAACAAACAAAGCAATACTGATAAACAAATGACAAAAGCATATGTGAATCCAACAGAATAAGCATGCAGATCTAACTTAAGAAAGATCTAACACATAACATAGGAATTCAGCACAAAGTCTCAATTTTTGTATTAATAAGTGTTACAAGAAAGCTCAAAGTCTTTCTCTCCTCACTTCTATTTTTCATACAAATTTTCTCACCCTTGAATACTACAAGTATCCAAGTATTTATAGAAGGAGAAGGAGAAAGAAGACAAAAAGGAGCCAACAACTATTTACAAAATATCTACAAAATATCTAAAAGTCAAATGTTGACTTTGGGGCAATTTTGTGGATGACAACATCCCATGGTGCAACATGGATGATGTCATCATTTGTGCCAACATACTTTTAAATACTTTTACAAAAATGGGATTTATCCCAGGAGGAAGGAGCCTATTCATCGTCATCCCTTGGCTTGAAAGGAGTGTCTTGCTTCTACTCAGGAGAGGTAATGTGAAATTGAGCTCGATACTCCATGAACTTGCTTACCATCGCTTGAAGTTGATCCTGAGCGGGACCCTTGGTGTGATCCCCGATGACTTCACAAGTTTCTCGTTCATCTCTGAGTCTTTCCAGGAGTTTGAAGTATTCATTTCCTACCTCCATCAGGTATCCAACAAAGTCGCGGTAGGCCAGAAGGTTGTTGATAGATTCTATATCAAAAGTGGCCTCTGACGCTAAACCCTGTGACATGATTTCCTTGAAAAGATGAATAGTATCATCTGCCTTCCTCAAGGCGTACGCTACACCGAGCAACCCTGGAGACATTCTTAAGATGATCTGCTCCATTTGATGCATGGCATCCAGGGCTTCCTCCTTGATTTTGTCTATCTTTTCCAAGACAAACTCCATTTGGTCAACCCGATAGTCTAAAGTAGCAAGGACTTTGTTGGGTGCTCGTGGGTGATCAAAGATGCCAAATTTCACCAAGTCATCGACTGGGCAGTTGAGCATCTTCTGGAATGTCTCGTGTTGTAACCTGGCATGGTCTAACTCTTCGGAGATAGGTCCTGCTATTGCCTAGAGTTCCTTGTTCGCTTGATCTATATTTTGATAGAGCTCTGTGAACTTTGTAATCACTTCCTCACTATCTTTGAGGATCTACTCTCTCCAGGTGGACACTGTTGTACCTTGCTCACCGATCTTGGCGTACTCATTTATCTTCTCCTGACTAAGAACTTCAGGAGGGTCGGTGTGATCATCATAGGAGGGGCATTTCCCATATTTTGTAGGGCTTGGAGAAGATGCTTGTTTTTCTCTTTTAATATTCTCTTCTCTTCCTTTTCTTCTTGAAGCTTCTTGCAAAGGGCATCCACTGTGGATAAGGCCTCTCCTTGTAGGCTCTCTGATGATGTTCCCATCGTGACCTGAGTCACTGTAAAATCTATAGGAGACAGATCTTCTTTCTTCTTTGTGAGATCAGGGTATGTGATCTCCATAACCCTTTCACCTGAAGCACTTTGAGAGAAGCGGGTTATAGCCTTTTTCTTCTTAGGCCCTTTAGCTTCAGAATAACAGAGAAGTCCATGGGTGTAATAGGGAATTTCCTCTTGTGCTAGCTTAGGTGTTTAGAGATCCATTTTGGACTTAAGGGAGTGGGACCAGAGGAAGAGGAGGAAACGGGGGTGGAAGAAGGAGAAACTGTAGTGGACATGGGGAAATGTGTTGAGACACTTGGTGGCGGCATTGAGAAAGAAGCCAACACTCCAATGCTCATGGGGTTAGGAGTGACTGCAGGAGAGGAAACTGTGGGGGGAAGGGATCTGTGAGATGAGGGAAGAAATGCTGGGGGACAGATCTGCGAGGGAAGAGAAGATGGAGGAAGAGGGAGGGGGAATAGTAGAAGACAGGGGAGAAGACACAACCAAAGGAGTGGTTGGTTGAGTGAGCAACATGAGGAGGGGATAGTTGGGACCTCACCGCCAGTCAGTAATGATGACATCCTGAGTGGATGTGTCTCATTGGAGCACTAGCCACTTCTTCTCTTCTTGGGGACACTAAGTCCACAACTTGTTCCTTGGCAAGTGGAAGGAGGGCTCTCTCAGAACTTCTTTCTGAGCAGTGCTTGCCTCCCCTTCTATATCTTTTCCTTTGCCTTTAGGAAAGTGTTTCGGCCTAGTGGGTGCATTGCCCAAGGGAGACATGGTAAAGTCTACCCCAAGGTAGATGATACCATTTTTCTTGCACCAATGCTCGGTGTGCTTACAGAGTGCCCTTGACCCTTTCCTCAATAGTCTGAGGGGCCTTGTTTCTATCAATTTTAGCAAACGGCCAATTGTCCCCATCCATGTCTAGATAAACCTGATCAACTTCTTGATCAGTTGCTTGGAAATCCTTTGGGATGATAGCCACACCATATTGAATGATCTCGCAGGCCAAAGGGAGTTATCCTTTTTCTCGATCTTGAATTCATGATATAGATTGATGTAGATATCTTCGATCTGAGGGATGTGAATTGGATCGATCTTTTCCCTTGGAAGGCAATCATGAGGATCAAAGGTTGGCCTTGCCAGAAATTATGCTTCAAATTGAGCAATTCAAGCTCTGTAAACATCTCCTGGGATTTTCTATGAAGTGCAGGTGTACCTACCCACTGTGAGGGGGAATGGAGTTCCACCCTTCTTCCTTTTTAAACACTTCTCATGGTATGTGATGAGCTGTCTAGATAGCTCCAATAGGATCAGCTTGGGTCCCGCATACCTCAGCAATTTGGTGGGCTCTCCCAAGAAGTTAGTGGCTCTGAGATAGGTGAAAGTGGGGAATTGCGTGAATAATGCTCCCCACTTCTCTGTGGTGGTGACCACACTTTTGGTCATCGACCAGTAAGTCATGTTGGGCCTCAAGAGGTAGATGACGCCATAGAAGAAGACATCGTTGACTTTACTGAATTGGGCTATGTTTTTCTAGTCTTAACTCTGGATAGTACTCATATATTTTGACCTGGGGCCATACCCCATACCGATTCAATGCTAGGTAGTCCCTCTCTAAGGCAGTAAAGCATATACCACATAGGAGTTCATATAGAACCTCCCAGTTGTTGAAAGTTGTTGAAGCTACTCTGAGATTGTGCTGCTGATAATCTCTCCCCATTCAAAACATTGATCAGGAACATTTTTACTCATTGTTTCTAAATACCTGAGCATCCACTTGTGAAAGTAATGGGCATCGGGAGCCCAAACACCCTGCTCAGGAAGGTGATGGTGTCACTCAGCTCCTCTGAAAAGTCACTGCGATGAATGACTTGTGGCCACCTGCTTGTCACCTTCTTATTTTTGAGGTACACCTCATTCATCAGTGCATACATTTGTCTTCATTTTCAGTCCATGTCTTCATGCAGTCCTCCTAGCTTACTGCTACAAAATGTCGGTGGTGAGGGATACCCAACATGATCTCAAAATGTCAGGCCGTGAGGTTGATTATTACCTTGCCCTTCTCATTTTTGACACATCTTGTGTCCTTATTGTAACAACAACCCACCAACATCATGAACTCATTGTTGATTGCACTCACTGGGATCCCTATAGCAAAGTGTAGACCACTACCAACCAATTTATCCATCCATGGGCTGCCTGTGACCTTCTTGGTTCTAGCCCAGAAGTCCTCCATGTCAATGTGCCCAAGTTTTGAATCTCTGATATCAAGATCACACTCTGCAAGAGATTCAGGCATCCTGACCCTTTGGTATTTATATTTCATTTCTTCTTTTGTTAGCCTAGCTTTACCCTTGGACTTGGTTGGATTCTTACTCAATGAAGACATGTGTGAATCTGAGTTCAACTGTTGATCTGCAAGAAGAATCAAGAAGTCCATCGCAAAAGAGCCATGTTAGCTGTTAAGTCATCCATCAAAGCTTACAAAATGAAAAGTTAGCAATTTATGAGCCTCTGGGGCACAAGGCACAACTTTACTGTAGGCTGCAGGGACTTAGAAAAGCAAGGCGCACTTTGGGAAAGTGTTGCATGGGAGAAAACAACGCCAAAAGGGGCGCAGGCATGGAAAGGCTACACACAACATTTAGATGTTGGTGTCAAGGGATGTGCACTTGCACCATTGGAAGTATTTTAGTGGGGCACAGATATGGTTGGTGTAATGAGTCCTAGGATGCGCCATTTGCGTAGATGTGGTGGATGCTACATTAGAGTGAGGTGTGCCAAGTGGTTTAGTTTACGCGGCATGGGAAAGGTTTGCACAACATGCAGTGTCGTTGTAGTTGCTTTGGCACCAGCACTTGTGCCTAGGGAATTTTGCAATGTTTATAAGGTGTGGAGAAGGCTTATGCTGCATGTAGGGATAGTGCACCTGTGGCGTGACTGTGTTTGATGTAACAAGAATGAAGCTTGCGCCGAAGGAAAAATAGTGGGTTGATTGCAAAATTTTTATGATTTTCACTCTTTTGGCTCAGATTTTGATGTCTAGGAGGGAAAACTTAGCAAAGTAGGGAACAAGGGACAAATGAGTTTGAGTTGTTTTGTGGTAGAGTCTTCTAGATTTGCAGATCTGGAAGGAGGAGAAGGGGTTTTGGAGTTGAGTATTTGGGTTCATTGTTTATTATCAATCCTAATCACCTAAACCATTATAAAAACCACAAAAAATCCACAAGAAGGGAAAGGGCCACTTACCAGGAATATATAATGATAAAGGGGATGATGTGGGGTCCACGAACATGACAAATGGCAACACGTAATGACAAGAAAGCTGACAAGTATAGAGGAATAAAATTCTCATGTTTTTGAATTATGAAAATGACAGGTCGACATGCCTATATATAGCAAAAGTGCAATAAATGCACCACCAACTTTTCTATGGTGCACTTAAGTGGATGTCGACATGAAGAGATTTGTGCCATGGTGTAACTTTGGGAGTGTTGACACTACATTTTCAGCAGTGCCCACTTTGCACTTTAGAGAGTGATAACAAGGTGGTGCTTGTGCCTAGGTGCAGCTTTGAGAGGCGCAACATTGAGAGGCGCAACATTGGGAGGTGCAACATTTAGAGTGTTGACACTCCCTAGAATGCGCCAAAGGAATAGAGGGGTGCAGTTTTGGTTGATGTAACACGAATGAAAACTACACCCAACCCAAAAAGGTTGAAAATGACCAAGTTCTAAAAACTAGATTTTCCAGAAAGGGATTTTATGCCATTCCGAATGCTAAGAGACCTCAACGGGGGACCAAAATGGAAATTTTGGTATGGTTACCTGTAAAATTGCCCTTGTCAATTTTACAGGATAACAATTGGCTCTTTCTAGGGACTAACTTTGAGCAAAGTTTAAGGGTAGAGAATCCTAGATCTACATGTGCCTATCCATTGGGTTACAGAGTCAAAAACAAGGGTGATGAAAAAGAAAGGAAAACACACAACCAATAGAAAGAAAACACACGACAAAAACAAACACACAACTAAAGAAAACTATACAAAGAAGAGAGCAAGCTCTACTTCCTAAATATTTTGAGATGTTTCTGCTATAGGGGAGCAGGAGCTCGGTTCCATCTAGATATGAGAGATAGAAGCTATTCTCTCTGTTGAGCTGCTTGATCTTGAAAGGCCCTCTCCAAAGAGAGTCAAATTTCCCATGCATGCCCTTTGGCTCTCTTCACTTGTCCCATAAAAGGATGAGATCTCCCACCTGGAAATCCCTCTACTTGGCCTTTTTATCGAACAATATTTTGACTTGATTCTGATGTTTGGTGATCCTGTCAACCACTCTTACTCTCTTTTCTTCAAGTTCTATTAGATACATGATCCTCTTTTCTAGAGAATTCTGGAAAGTCTCATCCTCAATCGCTCGTGCCAAGTGTAGAGTAGGAGTTCCATGGAAATGGGGAGTTCAGCGTTGATTCCATATAACACTTGAAAAGGTGACATACCGAGAGACCTCTTTGGAGTAATACGGTCTGCCCACAAAGCATCATATAATGACTTGTGCCAGGACCACTGATTCTCATCGACTAGCTTCCGTATGATGGTTACTAGGTTCTTATTACTTGGATTATGTCTAACCATTTCTCTGGGGGTAATAAATGAGGTGTGGGCCAAGGTTATCATGTATCCATATAAAAAACTGATAAGCTCCCGTGAGGAGAAGTTGGAAGCATTATCAGCAATGATCTTATGTGGGATGCCAAATCTTATGATGATATTTTCTTTGATGAAGTTACAAACAACTTCAGAGGTGGCATTTTTGATAGGTATGGCCTCCACCCATTTGGTGAAGTAATCTGTTGCTGTTAGGACGTAACTATGTCCTACACTTGATTGGGGATGTAGTGCTCTGATGAAGTCAATTCCCCATTTCCTGAATGGTTCGTCAATAATGACGGGCTTGAGGGGAAAAGCAACCAATTTTGGTTTGCCAACAAACTGTTGGAAGAGCTCATATTTTGCTACCTAGGTGGTTGTATCCTAAAATAGCATTGGCCAGTAGTACCTAGACTCGAATGATCTTATGTGTTGTTATAGATGAGGAGAAATGACCGCCGCAAGCCAATTCATGAAAACTTTCAAGCAATTTGATCTGCTGCGGTTTGTCAACGCATCACAAGAAGATGCCATCAATCCCACGCTTGTATAAACCGTCATCCCATATGACATATCTGGCTGCCCTGAGCTTTACAGTCTACTTCTCCTTTGAAGTTAGATGAGCTAGACACTCACCATAAGTGAGAAAGAAAGTGATGTCTGAATACCACTCATCGCTGGTCACAACAAATAGAACCATAGGTAGAGAATCTACTTTCTTAAGCTGACCCTGTGCTCCGTCGATGCAATCAACCTTCTCTTCAGGGACCTCTAAATCTTTGTTTTCAGCCATAAGATGACATAGGCCCTTGCCTCTTACCAAATTGGTTGGTTTTATGTCTAGATCATACTCTTGGACCTTTGTGATCCAACTCCCTCGTAATCTTCCTAACTCCTGTTGAGTTAGGATAGACTTAACTACCATGTCAGGAACTAGCACTACCGTATGAGATTTTAGGATGTAGTACCGGAAGTTCTTGACTGCTTTGACAATGTCGAAGGCGTGTTTTTCTAACTGAGACATCTTCAATTCATGAAGCTTGAGAGGGGAGCTCATGAACGCGATTGGAGATTCAACATCCTCAGAGTTCTTCTTGCATTAAGATGGCTGATACAGTATGTGCAGATGCATAACTGTACATGATAAAATCCTTGGAGAAGTCGGGACATACCAAGATGGGTGCATGAGCAACGAAGGCTTTTATATCCTCGAATGAAATCTTTCCTTCTTTACTCCACCAGAATGTTTATGACCCTTTCATCATATTTGATATGTGATGAGTCTTTTCAGCGAAGTCGGGAATAAAGTGTCTGAGAAAATTCACCTTTCTGAAGAAGGAGTGAACACCGGTCTTACTTGTGGGTAAGGTAAGGATCTGAATATCCTTAACCCTTTCGATATCTATCTTTGTTCCTTCCTTGCTGACAATGTGTCCCAACAACTTTCCTTCGGTGACCCGAAAATAGACTTTTTGGATTTAGGGAAATCCCGTGTTCTCGGCATCTAATCAATACTTGCTCCAAATGATCACAATGATCACTTCACTTTTTAGAGAACACAGTTAAGTCATCCAAATAAACTATGATGACCTTTCCCATCATACCTTTGAATGCAAAGTCCATCACTCACTGAAAGGTGGCACCACCATCGGTCAAGCGAAAAGGCATCCTGCTGTAGGCGAATGTGCCCTAGGGAGTAGTGAAAGTTTTTTGAATTGGTCTTGGTGAGAATTCAATTTGATTGTAGCCCAAAACCATCAACCATGGATAGCATCTCCGAACTAGTTACACGCTATGCAACCTGATCCATTATGGGGAGTGGGTAATTATCCTTCAAGGACACTGATTTAGATTGTGAAAATCTACGCATATGCATATCTCACCATTCTTCTTTCATACGGGCATGATGTTTGTGACCCAGGTACTGTGATGGATAGGAAAGATGATTCTCGCATCCAACATTTTTTGTATTTCTGCCTAGATGGTACCCGAGATCTTGGGATTGTAATGCCTCTGTTTCTGGTGAAAGGGTTTGACATCATCCTTTAATGGGATGTCATGCTGAATGTCCTTAGGCTTGAAAGACTTTAGATCAGCATAAGACCATGCCAATACGTCCATATATTTCTTCAGCAATTTGACAAACTTCGCTTTTCTTCGGGTGTACAACATTTCCCAATGTTCACAAACTGTGGATGTTCTACAGTACCCAGGTTGACAGATTCGGTCTCTGGAGAGGAGTTAGGATCATATATTGTCTTCTTGACAAAATGATCATGTTTGTCAAACAATCATTCCAGAGAGACTAAACCCTTAATTTTATTTCCCTTGAGCTGACATATGCCATCACCTTCTTTTGATTCGTTTTCTTGACTAGTGACAGATTCATGGCATGTAGAAGTAGATCCCTCAAAATGAAGCTCATTGAAATTATCAACTTTTTCTAGAAAAGAAACAAGTTGATTGTCATCGTTGAATACCTGCCAGTGCTGAGAATTATCTGGCACACTTGGGCGAAAGACTACCTCAATGGTATATGTGTCTATTTTCAAGCTGGGTGAGGGAGCATAAGAGACGCTGAGATGGCCAATGAATTGGCCATGTCATTTTGAGCTCTTGGAATGGATTTTATTGAGAAAGCGTCAAATTCCTCAATGTTGTCCCATACTACATTGCGGTAGTGCCTGAGTCTATCATTCTTCACTTGGTACACTCCTTTTACCTGGTTGACGATCAGTTCGGCGTCACCCTGTACTTTTAGATTCTTGATTCCTCTTTCCTTTGTAGCTTGCATACCGAGTAACAAAGATTCATACTCAGCGGTATTATTTGTATTAAAAAATTGTAATTTGAAAGAAAGAGGAAAAATCTCCTCTTCAGGAGATATCAGGACAGCTCCAGTGCCACATCCACTTGTTGCACAATTGCCATCAAACTACAGTGTCCATATCTTGTTAAGGTCCTCCTCTTAGACAAGAATATCCATTTTATCAGACTCAGTGGACAAGAATTACTTTCCCATCTCTGATGATTCAAAAATAATTTGGGCTTTGGGGTCATCAGAGTTGGTGACCAGGTAGTTCTTTTGTGATTCAGGTTCCAAAGTCTGCATTACTCCTTTGACGATAATTCTAGGTTTGGACCAGTCCATATGAATCTCTCCACCAACTTCTCTGCAAAAGCTTCTCCCTAATAGAATTCCATATGCTGCTGGGATATCAGCAATGAGGATGGTCATTTTTACCCTTTTCTCTGGGAACAGCTGCAAATGTGAATTGTGCGTCTTTGATCTGACCAATCAATGGAACCTATTTGGTTTCCATGGAGTAACATCTACCGAAAGGCTTGGTAAGGGTGAGGCCTAAAGCATGAGCAACCTTTACCGGCATTACATTATTGGAAGCCCTAGAATCAATTATGCAGTTGCTTAGTTTGTGACCATTGATTAGGAGGGAGAGATAAAAAGGTTCAATTTTTCCTGATGTGGAAGTTGAGGCAACATTTATGCGAGATGCAGGAGGAGTGGAAAGGATTCCTTTTGGGGAGACAAGAGAGGGGATGACAGCTTGGATTTGGATATATTCGGTCAATCTTACAAGTTGCTCGGGGTTAGACTGAAGATATTCAACCTCAGACATTTGAATCTTGGTCTTTTTAGCGTGATCGACTATGTCAAATGCAACCAAGGGTTGCGTTGATGAAGGAATGAGTCCTTCATTTTGTGATGGTAGGGTAGGGTTACTGGTCTTTATGGAAACAGAAGAAGGCTGATTTGGAGGAGAGATGGGAGGAAAAGATTTATTCATAAAAAATTTAATAGGAAGTTGAGCAGGAAGAGGATTACATCTTTTAGAAATGGTTGGAGGCGTGTTCGACACGGCCTTCTCCTTTTGTATCTTGGTAGTAATTTCTACTTCTTTTCCTTGTGAGCAGTGACAACAAAGGCATATGACCTGTCCGCTTGCATACCCTTGAGTACCTTCCTCCTCATTAGACTCCTCATCTTCAAATTCCATATACCCGATTGTAGAGTCACCAGTCGGTTCACCAACATCTTGATCATCTTCACCTTGCGATGAAGGTTCTTCATAAATTTTCTCCTCTTCTTTGATCTCGACCAAGGCATTAACTGAGAGGGGCCTCAAGTGCTAACCTTGGAGCAGTAGCAAGCAAACGCGGCCTTTGTGGGGCATTGTTGGGAGTGAAGTTCCTCTATGGGATATCCCGGTACGGAGTGGTAGACGAAGCTTGAGCTAATTGCTTCTTTAATGTGAGCAAGTCGTTTTCCATCTTTTGGAATGCCGGATCTGATGAAGTGGCTTGAGAAGGAGTTGAAGCCTTAGGTTTGGACAACTCTCGTTTTAACTCACTAGATATAAGCAGGTTGTCTTCTATCCAAATGGCCATAGCTTGAGCGAGGACCAAGGTGGTGATTTGTTCTTGTAAGAGTAAGAAACTCACTCTTGAGCTCATGGCGTTCACAAAGAAACACTTTTGATTTTTTGGTGTTGGCAACATGGCAGGTGGCACACGGTTAATCAACGAATTGAAACAGGTGATAAAATTGTGCATGGTTTCATTGGCTTCCTTCTTCAAGTGAGTAATATTTGATAGTAACACAAATGTGTCTTCTGAAGGCTTATACCTATCTTCAAACGTAGTTCGTAATGTGGCCCAACTGGTGATAGATCCAGCTCGGCAAGTGTTGGAACCACTCTACTGCAGGTCCTTGCAAGGTCTCTAGAAAGAGGCGTATCGACACATCTTCATGGGTCACATCTAGGATGTTGCATGACATAATGAATGTGGATATATGTGAATCCGTGCTTTGATTTCCACTCCCATCAAATCTTGGGAAATTCTTGTGATTTCCATGAGGGAGTGCGTGAACTCTGATGCGCAATGCAAGAGGGCAAGAGGGCCCATAATGTTTCCCCATGGTACTGCCATTTGAAAAGCTAGAAAGAGGATGTGAGCCGAGAGGGTGGTTTCACTTAGCAACAGGAACCGCAAATTGATGTGGAGGCTCCTTGTGAAAACTAGTTCTTTTGTGGAGGTGAGGCACTTCTGGTTGACCGATCAGCTAAACTCAGTGCAATGAGAAGCATGCTAGTGTAATACTGAAGTTGTGCCTTTGAAGTAGATCAAAAATAGGATCGAATTCTCCATGACCTCTTCTGCTACGGGTAAATGGCTCACTCACCAGTGTATATGTTCAGGTTTGTAGTGATTTTTAGAGCAGATTTATAAAAACACTTTTTGTTTGTACTTGTTGATTTTCTAATTTTTTTGACAAAAATCAGCAGCATGTACTTTTCTAAATATTTAAATTTATCCCTCTTTTGAAAACCGATTGTGGTTTAATGACAAAGATTAACGAGGATAAAATGATGGTTAACTTAGTAAGCTGATTTTGGATCTTAGATTTGACTTTTTGCAAGGGTTTGAAAATATTTATAAAACTATCAGAGTCTCAGATCTATGAAAATACAGAGATTTTTATAAAAAATCAGTGAACTAAAGGTTTCTAATTGGTCTAGATCTATGGATCTCTTAAGAAAATTTTAGTTTGGATCACTTTTGCAAAAAATTTGGATTTTAAACAAAGAGTTAAGATTTGCAAACAAGTAGTGATTTTTATAGTTTTATCTATTTTCTTAGTCTCCCAGTAGCTTTAAAAATTGTTGGTGTCTTTTAGCTGACATAACACTCACATAGATCTGGTTCTTTCCCCAGTGAGTCGCCAAAAAATTGTTAATCGAAAAATCTATCGGGTGGGTAGATCTATGGATAGACAGCCAACAAATTGATGTAGTCTTGTATCCTTCATGCTTTGTAGGATCCTTTTCCTTACTTTATTCCTTGAAACCTATTCTGCTTTAACATTTGTATCTCTTGACCGTTGAGGATACTAGTTAAGACACTTGAGCTCTTTTCCATCTTTTCGTACATTATCATCTTATTGGTAATTTCCTTCGCCCAAAGTATTCAATAGTTCCACACCGAGTTCAATTTTTTCCATTTATCCTCCTTTGATTTGTAAGAGTTGGAAATATTTTCTATTTGTGTTTCCATCTCCTTGAGCTCATTGGTTTCTTCTTCTTTTTTCAGGATTTGTCTTTTCTCAAAGACATGGATCTTCTCTTCATAATATTTTAAGGTGATTCTAATATTTTGATTGTTTCTCCTCCAAATTTTTAGTTCTTCAAGGGTGTAAAAAGTTTTGCTTCCAGATTTACACTTGCTTCTTCTTCATCAGAGTCTTCATAGTTAACTATATTTTTCCTCTTGAATTGCATTCTTCATATGCATCCATATCCATGAACAAACATTCAGATTGAGCTTCATTATCCTCACTTTTATAGCTACTAGGATTGTTTGAATCAGATTCACTCAATTCTTCTTTTGAATAAAAATTCCTTTTGTTTTTGAAGAATTTCTTCTTTTCGTCTCTCTTCTTGAAATTATCCTTTTGTTTAATTTGTTTGTGAATTTCTTCATCATTATCAAATTGAGTTTCCTTATTCTTGTTTGGAAATTTTGCATCAAATTGGTCTAATTTTCCATACTCAAAACATTTGAATGGAAGTTTGCCTTTGTACTTACCTGAGCATGTTTTTAGTCTTCTTATAAACATCACCTCAATCTTTTCATCATCCTACATCCTCTCGAGTCTGATTCTTCTATTTCTAGTTTGGATTGGGTTTATTTCTTATCTTTAAATACCACTTCTTTATATGTATACTTGGATCCAATAGTTATCATCTCATATTGAGAGAGCAGTAATTCATCCATTGTGAGAGTCTTCATATCTTTCGCTTCTTCTATAGTTGAAACCTTTACATCATATTTGGAATTCAGAGATCTTAGAATCTCTAGGACTATGACATATTCTTCTAGTTTCTCACCTAGGCTTGATCATATTGATAACTTCATATATTATTTGCATGTAGGATGTTATGCTTTCATCATCTTTCATTTTCAGATTCTCAAACTAAGCTTTGTAGGTCTACAACTTTTCTGACTTAACTTTACCAACTCCATTAATTCTTTGAATTTTAGTCCATATCTCCTTTGTTGTTTTGTAGTGCATGACTTTTACAAAAAAAATTCATTCATGCCGCATAGAATGGTATTCATGGCTCTTGAGTTGCATTCATATTCTAATTTTTTTGCTGAAGAATTGATTAACATGGCTAGAGGATTATATCCTTTTGCCACACATTCGAGATAGCAAAACCAAGTGACATAATATATTTTTAATCCTTATTCTCCAAAAGCGTAGTTTTTACCAAGAAAGAGAGGTGATCTTGAAAGTGCTAAAACTCCTTGTGCTCGATTTGTTTTCATTCTTGTGAAAAGAGGATCTCCTTGAAGATGTTAAGATTTTACTAGAAGGACTCACTTTGATACCAAATTTTAGAGATCCAAATCACCGAGAGGGGGTGAATCAATGTAGATTAAGTTTTTTTACAAGATAATCAATTCAAAATTATTTAGTAGAGTTTGGAAATATATTATAGGCATCAAACCAAATGGATGCCAAGAAAGATTACACAGAACACAAAAATTATAGTGGGAAATTCTTTTGGATAAAAAACCACTTGAAACCAAGGCTATATTAGGAACACCAATTATAAAGCTTACAATGGTATGAGTTGAGAATCCACTCAACTCCTAAAGCACCCACTTTAGGTTCTTCAAGCACCCACTTGCAGATAAAATGAGCACCCACTCACAGATTTTAGCAAGCACCTACTTAGAAATACAATTTTATTACATATACATAGATCACTTAGAATCAAAATTTCTTACACAATGGATTATTATCACTTTTCTATATTTATCTTTGTTTTTTGTGTTACTCTCTTCTACTCATCTAATTCGAACTCTCTTGCTCAATCAATCATTCGTACTAATGCTCTTATCATCGATATATCTTTAGAATTCATATTTTTTTTCTCTCCTCTTCTCTCTCTATCTCTCTTCTCTTCTCGTATCTCCTTCATCTCAAATAATTCATTTTATCACTTGAGAAACAACTCGTATTAGCATAGAGATATATTTTTATAGATAATTAACACACACCATAACTTCCTTAGCGTGTCGTGTACTATTCCACTCTATCGGCTACAACTTTGTTCAATTAAATGCATGCAATAAACTCTAGATTTATTCTCTTTATGTTTCACTTGATTTTTCTATATTAAATACATTACTTTAGGAGCCATTTATGAGACAATACATAAAAATAGATTTCTCATTTTTCTAGGATTTGCAAAAGATTAAAAAGAGTGATCCATGTTTCATCTTTCATATTTAATTGTTCCTTGAAATGAGGATTCTAGATTATCTAGAAGATATCATCAATTTTCAAAAATTTAAGGAACATTAAATGTTAAAAGCTAGAATTGGATATTTCTTATTTTTATGTGGAGCTCAAGTTGCGTACAAAGATCCAAAAATTAGATGATCAAATCATTATCGATTTCTAAGAGTAAAGTCTAAATTTCCTATTTCCAAAGCATTTTGATTGTTCTCGAGCCCCCGTCAATCCAAAGTTGTCCATTTCCTAGCTTCCATTAGCTTATGTGAGTTTCTCCTTTGTATCGTGGAAATATCCTTTGATATATGGAATTTTCACTTACTCGCAACTTTCCTTTACTTCCAATGGATTTTGCAATCTTTTGTTGTTTTCCTCATTTGTCCCCTCCTATCTTTTGTACTTTGTGGCTATTTTCTTTTACCTATGTATTTTCGGTTTTTGAGATATCTCTTGTCCTTCATGACTTATCATTAATATTTCCTTATGTAGACATCAGTAATTTGGATCAAGCAATTTAAATACTTAAATTGTGCTAATTATCCCCTTTCCCACAAATTGACGACATATCGTCAATAACACACCTTATCTCTTTTATCACTCAAGATGCCAATTAATGACCTTTCATTAATTATTGTTCCTTTCTATCTAGATTAATTAATTAACTTCCCATTTTGTTTAATTAATAAGTCATAATTTATTGGATTAAAATCCCCTCATAACCCAGATCATGCTAAATTTCTTCTAAAAAGATTCTATAAGCCTACATCAACCTATTATTTAATGACTCTTATTTACTTAATACACCGCCCTCGACTCCCATGGATCACTAATGATATATTAAACTCCTCTAAAGAAAATTTAAATTATGCTTATCCATTACTAATATAGCTTTGTTATCATCCCACATACAATAGGATGTAAAGCTCCTTCAAACCAATGGGTTATATGAGGAACCCTCCTCCTACCTTTCTTCTTACACTTTTGCATGCATATAACATAAACCATAGGAATTTTCATCCTTGAGCATCCTCTATTAGTGTTGAGCTAGGTATCTTCATCTTGCATTTCATCCATCCAATATTTTGAGTCATATGGAGAGAATCAAGATGGTCTCATAGCCATGTCTTGATGAGACTCTATTCTTGAACCCTTGGGATCAAAAGAAAAATCATATTTTGATTACTAAGGATATACATAGGTCCATTTATATTTTATCTTTCAAAAAGCGAGAGAATAATTCTTAACATGTTAGTTTGATTTTACTTCAAATTTCTAATGCATGTTGTTGATATTTAGTCTCTTTAAGCTCTTAGCATGATGATCATTGTTTAGTTATCTTTGTTTTGGAACTATTAGGTGTTAGTTTCAATTCTCTTATCTTAGCTAACTAATACATGGATACATATGGCATGCTCGATGAGAGAGATTCATAGTCTCCTTGATTTTAATGATTTTTTTGAAGTTTGCTAACCCAAATCATGCACATGTGAAATAAATTAAAATATTTAGGTTGTGTCACTAACTTTGTATGCATTACATTTCTCTTATGGGGTTTATTGTGATGGTTTGTCATTAGATTTGAGATAAATTAGGAAAACATTGACCTTTTTGAAGTTCCATATGTCAAAGCTCTATATTTTGATGTCATCTACATTACACACATAGGTAAAATTAGCAGGGGCCGTGCACACATCCAAACTTGCCCACCAATGTCTAAACTAGCATGCACATGCACTCTATTCCACACATAGATTTTTCTACTAGTTGTACCATGTGTCAGTCCTTGGTCGAGAATCATGCATGCATTAAAATGGAAGTGCATACATCATTCTACCCGCATACATGAAATATCACCCTATGTGTTTTCCTCTGCAGTTTGGTTATCTATGCATATGCTTAAACTCACACACAGACACCTCTCTAGGCATGCACACATTTTCTAGGATTTCATTTTACATTCTATCTTATAGGCGCACACATGCTAACTTTCCTATGCACGCAACTCTCTTCCCATGCACATGTTTGGATCAATCTCATTTTTAGTAGATGTGCACACATGGAGTTATTTGTGCACACATGTTGATAAGGGAACACATATAATCAAGGGAATGTATCCATCATAATAGAGATTTGAATGTTGTTTTAAAAATTTGTAAAATATTGTGTTCTTGATGTGCTATCTCCTTATGGATTTATTTGATATTAACTTATCTTTTCCAGGTATATCTTCATGTTTTTTTCTAATTTGGTTTGTTTAAAATTAATGAATGTTACATGCTTTTTTATGAGATTATAGTCATGTATGATTTTCCCTCACACCTTTTAGGTGATATTGGGAATCAAAATGATTTCTACATCTTTTCTATGCTTTGAAAAACATATCATTACACTTATTGCTAAGGGAATGAATGTCAAATTGGCTAAAATGAACAAATATGCGTTTAAGTTAAGTGTTTTCCATTTCTAGTTAAATAGTTAGGTTCTACGTCATGTATGCTCTTATCTTGCATCTTACGATGATCTTGAGAATCAGAAATGATGTCTTATCCTATTTTTGTGGAAAAATACTAAACTCTTCGTGTAGGACCTAAAAACACTTTTCAAAGAAAGGATAACTGAAACAAAATTTCTACCTACACGTCTATTGTGGGTTACAAATGGTGAACAACTAAAACACATTAAGTTTAAAAGATAAAAAAACCCACATTCATCACATTGTATATGTAGGTTTGGATAAGGGTATGGCTGACCACCGCTTAAAACTAGGTCAAAACCCCTTTGGCATAAGCCTTAAGCTACAACAATGGGGGTGCTCATAAGAACCCCAAAGTTGTCCATGCAAGAGGTTACCTTGTGGACAAAATGGGAAGTGCTCCACACACTTACTTGAATACAATTGAATGCATTCATTACGCATTGTATTTAAAGGGGCTAAAGTAAATCTAAGATACTCCAAGACTAGTCAATGTGAATTTCTTGGTAAATCAAGTTCACAGAGGTATCTTGTGACACCTAATTGAGGAAACCACCTAGGAAATCCATTGTCTTAGAGCCAACTTGACCCTAAAAATTCAATCATTTTTTAAAGAGCCTTCCCAAGGGATAACTTTCTCGAGTCTAAACTTTGTTTTTGAACAAAGGAGAGTCCGTTTAAAGTTCAAATTATGCATCATTCACCATAAAATTTGTGAAGCATTAGTTTTTCTTAGTTTTTCACGTGCCATAAGGTGAGGCAAAACTCTACCAAAGTGAGGCCAAACATTTTTAACCTCACTTTATCTACTTCCTTTTCTTTCTTTTGTCACTTTGTTGATTAAAATAAGAACAATCATACGTGTGTTATAAATTGATCATGTCTACCACTTTTGCACCCATTTACATTCATCCTTTCTTGATCTGGATGGTAAACGTTGAAAGTGTGTTAGTACATTTTCATATCTTTATAGCCATTTGATCTTGATACCCAAGTCAAGATCATCATTATATTTAGGCTTGATTCTTCACTCGATTATCCTTTGAAGTGTTACATTGATTGTATCGTATCACAATAATTTTGATACTTACGTCTTATTTCTTGCATTCTCACCCTAAGTGTCTAGATTGTAACGCTCACTACGTGCACCTTAAAAATTCATTGGTATACTTTATCCTTGGATTTCTTTCAAACATTACCTTGTGCGTGTTGTACTAATACTATTTCGATACTAATACCTTACTTTTCCACAAAGTTTGGCTAACGTATCTTAATGGTATTGTTACGTTGTTCATATTTGTAACCCCCAATTTTGAGATTTAGGTATTTCTTGGACTTAAACCCACTTTAAGTATACTTTTCTCTGAAATCACATCGACCTCTTGTTATTACTTATGCCTTGTTCATTTGTAACTTGACAAAAGTTGTGACATTTGTTTAATCATCTTAAACGTCAAACTACCATTTGGAAATATTTAGGAAGTACTTCATTGATTTATTGGTTTAGAAATGAACCTTGTGTGATTGTGTCTTGTGATTTTGACTTATCTATTTAGAACAATCACTTTGATCACTTGATTCATTGACATTCATTATTCTTTAGCCTTTTGACATTCTTTGTGCATCCTTAGTAAACATCTCATTCTAGGTTTTCACTTAGGTTTGATTATACCCTTAGAAAAATTCAAAAAAACACCTTAGTGAAATTCTCATTTGCTATGGCCCCCATAACAAGAATGGGATCTAAGAGACAAGCATGGGAAACATCGAACAAATAAGGGTCAAATCCCTTTATCGGTCATGATTTAGGACCTTTATTCTCTGCATCGAAGGAAGAAGATGAGATGGTAGACCATAATGGTGATGAGTTGGGATCACCACACGTGGAGTTCAAATTTGACCCCACCCAATTAGATGAGTTCCTCTTTCTAAAAAAAGATAGAGTACTCACAAGAGTTTTGGAATTAGGTGCTAGAATGCCAACATAACATAAGACTATTTCACCTACAAATAATGCTAATGAGAAGGATGCACACTCATTAATATGGAAAAATTTTAGGACATGGACATGCTTCCACCTCAAACATTGGAAATGAAAACACGGGGGTTTCAGAATGCCACTCATCAGAATGCCACGTAGGGTAAGAGTGGAACATGAAAACAGAACAACCCCCTCTCCATGAAAATGAAGAGGAACCTCACGATGAATAAGTCACTATACAACAAAAAATTCAACACCTTAGTCAAAAATTAGCTTTTCTAGCATCCCATGTACAAAAAGAGACAAACAAAAATGTACATCGAGAGAAACCTAAGGTTAGAAATAGTGAGCTTCAAATAGAAAACCAAGAGGGAGAAACGTAAAAAATAGTCACGTGTATATGTCAGCTTCCCCCACTAAAGAGAAACTTCTTTCACAAGAGTTACAATCTATGAAAGTAATGCTCACAATCCTTCAAGAAAGAAACATGGGACATAGCAAAAAGTATCAATATGAAGAGCTATGCCTTATCCATTTGATAAGACTATGTTGCTCCACCCCTTTCCTAAGAAATTTGACATCCCAAAGTTTGAAAAATATAAAGGGAAAGGTGATCCATGGGATCATGTAAAATATTTTTACATGGCATGCTAAGAAGTGGCGTACAACAAAAAATTACCTCATATGACTATTTCCAAAAATTCTAGGAGGAAAAGCACTAGAGTGGTTCATTCACTTACCTCGTGGGTCTATCTTCACATGGCTAGAACTAGCAGAAATATTTGTGTGAAATTTCTCATTTAATGTGGAAAGTGACATAACCATGTTAGACCTATGTAATTCCAAACAATGACCAAATGAAACCTTTGCAAGTTTCCTACAAATATGGCGGGGGCTAGCTAGTCGCTTCCCTTTCTCAATCCCTAAAAATAACTTGTTAGCATCTTTGTACCAAATTTAAATCTAGATATTTCCTTTCATCTACAAATGCATTATGTTCAAAAATTTGAAGATTTTATCGACAAGGGAACATAAATAGAAAAGGCTCTAATCATAAAAGGGACAATCAAACCATTTTTAAAAGATAATCAGTCTATAAAACCTTCAGAGAAGCCAAAAATATTTAATAAAAACAAGAATGTCACATTAGATGGAATCACATATTCTAAACACATACAAGTAGTCCAAATTAGTCCACCTTTCAAACTAACCAAAGGGCCAATCCAACCACTAGTTAAACGTAGAGCATTCACTCCTTTTACGGATTCCTTGTCCATAATCTTAAAACAACTAGATGTAGTGAACATGGTGACATATCCTACAATGACACCCTTTGACAAAAATGCTCCTAAACCTTCGTGGTATAAAGAACATGAGTATTGCATCTTCCACCGTGTCAAGGGACATAAGGCAGGACAAATGATTAAGACTATGCCACTTTGCCCAAGACTTTATAAATAGTGGGAGATAGAATTCGATTCACCAAAATAAAATCAAATGCCAAATCAAAGGATGGGAATATTCAAAGAGCCTTTCCCAAAACATGGTAAACCAGGTGAGAAAAATTTGGATCAGTGAGATTCTACCCAAAGCTATAAAGTTGTAAAATATGTTTAAACCAAAAATGATAACAAACAATATGACTAACCAATTGGATGTGTTCCCTCTTCTAATGAGTGTTTCAATACCATTAGGATCAAGGGAAGAGATTGTGTTTTGGTAACAAGGTACACTCTTCTCACGATCCCAAAACCTCCTCTCTCTACCCTCGGGATAGGCAGTACAATATCCTAGAGCAACTTGAGAGGACGCTTGCTAAGATTTCAATCTTATATTTTCTTAAAATATCAAACGTACATAAAGAAATCCTTTATAAAAATATCCAAGGGTCAGGAGTGTTAACTGAAGTAGATCCTTCTCACCTACACATTGTGGTGGAAAATATTGCACCAAGTGAACACATTGCATTTAACCACAATGAAATCCCTAATGAAGATCATACACATAACCTTCCTCTTTACATAGAAGTATTTTTTACTCATCGAAAGATAAAGAGGGTGCTTGTGGACAACAGATCAGGGTTAAACATATGCACATTGAAGCTAATTAAATAGTTGGGATACATAAAAGAAGATCTAGAGTCCCACATTATCACCATAACTACATACGACAACAAAGAGTGGGAATCGACTGTACAATAAAACCGACAATAGAAGTAGGGCCCACTTTTCACAACACAAAGTTTCATGTCTTAGACGTGGATATTCCATACAATATGCTTCTTGGTTTCCCATGGATTCATGTTATACAGTCCATACCATCGAAATTTCACCAATGCATCATAATGAGACACAAGGGAAACACTATTACTATTCAAGGAGATCCAAAACCCTTTTCCCACTACATAGCTCTCAATATATTTACACGTAGGAATACATACAACTATCCCTTCACCGATACTATTGTCCCCTTTAGTCGAATCTTTAGAGTCACTGTAGATTCGAGACTCTCTCGGATCTTGTGCTCTGGTGCTTGTATATCTACCTCTCCCTTTGATTCATGGGAGATGAATATTCTTGAGTACGGTTGTGAAGATTATAATATTCAACAGGATTTCCTAGTCTCAGATCTATCCTTGTCACCTAAAACAAGAGGTAAACCCAAATATTGCTTCAAACGAACTCGACATAAACAAACAATTCGGACATTATTACCTAGTGGTTTACTTATATAAGAGAAATTTTTGGAATCTCCTACAATTTGGGTCCCCGAGGACACTAAGCCTATCTGCTATAAAATCCCAGAATACACAAAATCTAGTAGAATGATGTATTCCATGGGTTACAAAGGACTTGGATGTGGAAAGTTTGAACAAGGAATAAGAGAACTAGTCCCACTTCCAAATTTCAAAACAAAATGGTATGGTATCAATATTCATCCCTATGGGGTGCACCCCATGGATCAAGATGCTACCTCCTCTGAATGCGAGGATAGCTCTATTTATTTGGATAGTGACACAGATTCCCACCATATCCAATATGAGGATATTTCCTCTACAAACATTTTTATGGATACTATTGTCCTTACCATAACCCCCACCAATCCAAAAATTGACCTTGTATACCCTACCCTTGTTGATTGGGACCAACAATGTCACATGCCACTAGACCTCTTTGAGAATGATGAGGCTATTACATAATTTATGGGCATATGTGACACTATTCCTATTAGAGACCACAAAAAGGGTTTCTTAATTGACTTGGATACTGTGCATAATTCAAAGAGAAGACCGAGCTTTGTGGTTAGAAAGATATAAGAAAAATCAAGGGAAAAAGTGCCTCTATAAATCCTTAGCATAAATACAAGTCAAATTTGCACAATGAAAACCTCTTTGAGGCGTTGGTCAACCAATAAATAAAAAAATCAATGGAAAAAATAAGTGACCATGCATTGAGGGTGAAAATCTCAATGAGACACCCTTAAAAGAAGATCTCAACCTCCCTCCCGATCCTACACATATGGAGGATATGTCAAAGATGCTTGTGGAAGAAACTATTGACATTAATATTGGAACAGAAGAGCAACCAAAGATAGTCAAGCTAGGAGCTTCACTTTCAACAAAGGAACATAAAAATTTCACTATGCTTCTCAGATAATTTGTAGACATATTCACATGGTCTTATGCAGATTTTTTAGGATTAGATCCATATTTGGTGGTGCATAACTTATATGTGCATGTAGACGCAAAGCATGTTAAAAAAAAGATACAAAAATTGCATCCACAAGTGACCCTTCTTGTCAAACAAGATTTAGAAAAACTGTTGGCAATAGGGTTTATCAGACCCATTGAATACTAAGAGTGCATATCTAACATATTTCTAGTTCAAAAGAAACATATTGGAATTAGAATCTACACTAATTTTCGAGACATCAACAAGGCATGTCCTAAGGATGATTTTCCCCTACCAAACATTGACATGATTGTCGATTCAAGTGTAGGATATGAAATTATATCTGTTATGGATGGCTTTTCTCACTATAAATAAATAAAAATAGTATATGAAGATCAGCATAATATGGCCTTAACAACTCATTGGGGGACATTTTGTTATAAGGTAGTGTTCTTCGTCCTTAAAAATTCAGGCACAACTTATCAAAGGAAGATGACTATAACATTTCATGACATGCTTAATGACATCATCGAGGACTATTTGGATTATATCCTAGAAAAATCAAAGACAATAGAAGACCATCATGAAGTCTTAAGGTGCATTTTTAATGTCTCTCGGGAATATAAAGTCGAGTTAAATCGATGAAGTGTGTTTTTGGGGTGTTATCTGGAAAGCAATTGGGATTTATTTTATTAGGAAGGGGGATCGAGCTAGATCTTGCTAAAGTGACTGCCATTATTGAAATGCATCCTCCCAAGAACATCAACAAGTTTCACAACTTTCAAGGGAAAATACAAGCCATCCGCTACTTTATCTCGCAATTTGTCGAAAAATGTCACTCCTTCACCCATTTTCTTAAAAAGGACATTGACTTCATTTGGGGACCAAAGCAACAACAATCATTTTCCTTTCTTAAGAAATTTTTGGGAAATATGCGATCCTCATGCGCTGCCAACCCCAAGCGAGCCACTTTTGTTATATATATCAAAGCAACCCAATTTTCTATTAGTGCCTTGCTTTCTTAGTATGACCAAATCCAAAAAGAAAAAGTAGTGTACTATCTCAGCTATACCCTAATTGCATATGAGCTCAACTATCCCCAAATCAAAAAATATTGTTTGGCCATTGTTTTTACCTTCCAAAACTTCGCCATTATTTTTTGAATACTAAAACTAATCTTATTTCCAAAGTAGACCCGCTCAAATACCTGTTGTCAAAACCCACCCTTATTGGTAGGATGGATAATTGGATCATCCTACTCAGTGAATTTGATATTGAGTATGTACACCAAAATTTAATAAAAGGACATGTGCTCACAGACTAGCTAATAGAGGCACCCTTACGGAAGAGAGTTTATGTGTTTGGACCGCAAGACACATCATTAATGTACATTGAATAATATTTCATATGGCAAGTACATTTTGACAGATTATTTACTTTCCATGGTTCAGGGGTAGGTGTAGTACTAATCTTTCCTAAAGGATACCCCATACATCAAGATTTTTGTCTTTTGTTTCCATGAAGAAATAATATTGTAGAATATGAATTTCCCATCATTTGGGATGAACCTGACTATAAAATGGAATATTCACCACCTTAAGGTCGTTGGTGATTCACAACTGATTATCAAGAAATTCAACAACAAATACAAAGTCAAAGATGACAAAATCATCCCATATAAAAGGTTGGTAGAAACTCTAAAATAATATTTTGTGTGCATCACCTTTGAATAAATTCCAAGGGCACAAAATAGATATGCACATACGCAATGGAAAAACTAGGTTCTATGATGTGGATTCCACCATAAAACAATAATATGTTGTTTTATGTTGAAAATATACATCAACCCGTATATGATATTCTAGAATCATGCCTAGCATGTGAGGTTATTGGTTCATTCTCCCCATGGTATGAGCCCATCTTTAAGTACCTCCAAATTGGTACCTTTCCTCCGATCATAAATCATTCTAAAAAAAAGTCTTATCCATAAAATATCTTATTACACCCTCTTAGGAGGCACCCTCTACCATCGTGGCTATGAAGAAAATATGTTACATTGTTTAGATGTAGAAGATTCGGTCACGAGCAATCAAGGAGGTACATGAAGAAGTGTGGGAGCAAATACAAATGAGATGGTTTTAGCAAAAAAATTATTAAGGGTAGGATATTAGTGGCCTACCATTGAGACAGATTGCTGTAACTATGTGAAGAAGTGTGTGTTATGTCAGAAGTATGGGAACTTCATCTATGTGCCATCATAGCCTTTACAACCAATCATGAGACCATGGTCATTATATAAATGGGGAATGAACCTAATAGGAATATTACCCCTACTTCATCGATGGCCATACACACATTATAACAGCCACATAATACTTCACCAAGTGGGTGGAGGTTGTTCCATTGACATATGTTACATGTTCTCAAATATCAAAGTTCATCATGAACAACCTCATCTGTTGTTATGGAATTCCTACTGCCATTGTTGCTGATAATGGAAAATATTTCAAGAATAAGACGATGAAATATTTATGTCTCGAACTATCGATATGATTAAAGTGGTCCACACCATATTTCCCTCAAGGTAATGGGAAAATAGAGGCCATTAATAAAACACTTGTTTGGATCATGGAGAAGATGGTGAGTAAGATAGGTTTAATTGGCATTTAAAACTTCACCTTTCCCTATCGGCTTATAGGACCTCCATTCGCACCCCTAATGTTGTGAAACTTATTTCCCTAGTGTTTGGAACTGAATCCATCATACCCTAGAAATAGAGCTTCTCTCCCAAAGAATATATCTTAGGGACTATTTAGATAAATATGAGGATTACAGAGTGGCTAGATTGACAAAACTGGAGCTAATAGATGAAAGGTGCATCTGTGCACTCAACCATCTTAAAGTGTATCGAGAAAAGAGTGCCACGAGAGATACAAAATAGAATCATACCTCATTTGTTTGAGGTCACATATTTAGTGCTTTGAAGAAAAATCAATTCAACATAGTGAAGGAAAGAGAAAAGAAAGAAAATCTTGAAACTCATTAGTTAGAAACCTATGTCATTATGGCCAAATTTGGGTCAACAACATTTAAAATTTCCTATCCTGATGCAGATGAGCTACGCAAGCCCATGAACACCATGCACCTCAAGTGGTTCTATGCTTGAACATGGTGTCATAAATCAGAAAACAACCAAAAAAGTAAAAATCATCGAAAAAATCAAAAAAGAGAAAAAGGAAAAGAGAAAGCAGGTCATCCAAATGTGAAAACCACGCAATTATGGCACTTGGCTAGGTCCCTTGGTGAAAACCAGTTTCAACACCTTGGGAGTATTCATTTTCATAAGCATCTTGTGTCTAGGATGTACCTTTACATAGCCTTGATCTTATTCCACGAATGCATCTCGATATTTATTTGCTAGCCTATCATGTAAAAGACTTGATCGACATGTTCTCCTCTTGTTTGTCTATGAAGATATTTCCTTTATATTACCATCTAACATTGAGGGCATCTTAACAACTTCATGACCTTATATATAACATGTGGCATCTACCTTTTTATATTCCCATCTAATCGTTGGGGGCATCCACGTTTCTTTGTTTCCTATACATAGCTTCAAAAAAAAAATGTTGAAAATCACAAAAACATTCCAAAACTAGAAAATACAAAAACAATAGAAAATTGTTTCACAAAACTCCCAAAAACAACACAAAACACTTTTAAAATAGTCTTACAAAAACATAGTAGTAGTTTACTTGTGTTTCCTTATTTGTTTCTTTCTTTGTTTATTTTTGTGTACATTGCTTGTATAGTTTTTCTTACTTGCACATTTTTATTGTGTGTTGTTTAAATGTACCTTTTAGATTTAGATTTTCTTTCTTAGATCAGATTCATTCTTATTTGTACAATGCTTATTTCACTAAATTGGGACATATTCCAGTGAATTGAGACTCTAGTATTTCAAGTATTGGAAGAAATCCATCTCTATTTTTGCGTATATTAGATTCTATTTTTGGCTATATTGGATTCCATTATTAGCAACATTGGATTCCATTAGTAGCAATATCGAATTCCAAAATTGCCATTATCGAACTTATTCGAGTTCCAATTTCTCTATTATTGGAATCCAATATCGCTATTATTAGATTCCAATATCACTATTACTTAGATTCCAATTTAGCTAATATTTGATTCCAATAATGCTATTATTGGATTCCAACCTCACCACTATTATAATCAAATTTATAAATCCCAAATTTTGGATTTTATTTTCAATATAATAGGATTTCTATTTTTTATTATTTGAATCCCCACATAAGCCAAGTACCCGCTATATTACATAAACCTCTTTTCTGCTATCTTCAACAATCCTATAGGTTTCTAACTTGCATGATGAAAGTGCATGCTAGGTGAAATAAGCCTAGTAGGGTCAAAGTTACATATTTTTATTGGCTGATTTGTACATGTGACTTGATTTTACTTGTGTTTTTGGCTAGGGAGAGGAGCCAGTCATCGTGAATTGGCCAATGACCGTGACAAGTTATGTTAATTTATTAGTTAATAGTAGAATATTCAGATCCCTAAACTTGCATGAATTTTTTTTAATAAATAGAAATAAAATGGCCTTTTTTTTGTAATTAAATATTAGACAATATAAAGTGTACATTTTATTATAGCAAGAAGAAACATAATATTAAAAACACAATAAATGATGCAAGTACTGATACATCTATGTATTCAACATGTCTAGACATAAAAAAATTCAATCTATATTTTAAAATGAGTAGTGGAGATAATTGTCATTATTACAAACATTTTTTTAAGTTTGAATATATTTTTAAACTTAAAAAGGTCATGTCATTTACAATCATACACACTTTCATCCACAAAATTAAAAGACTTCATTGTCAAGTCATATCCACATTGCCCCTTCTTTCCATCCCATCTACAAGCATTAATGATAAACCTACAAAAAAATACAAATTTGTAAGGCTCAAGAAACACTATGCATTTATTGAAGGGTGGAATTCAAACAAATATATCTCACCTAAAAATTCACCATGGCCATTAGATTTATCATCTCATCACTCTCAATCCACACTAACCAAATTCAACCAATCACAAACAAGCACATGGATCAAGCACCCAATGCAGGTTCAACAACATCTATAAATACATTTCATTGTTCAACAATCAAATTTCAC
Source organism: Taxus wallichiana var. yunnanensis (assembly GCA_018340775.1). NCBI lineage: Eukaryota > Viridiplantae > Streptophyta > Pinopsida > Cupressales > Taxaceae > Taxus > Taxus wallichiana. The sequence goes on along the minus strand of CM031235.1, from coordinate 342,141,607 downwards.
AATTTTTCCTTTGTCAAATTGGAGCATCGACCCAAACTTGTTTGGCAGTTCTCAGTTCTGGTAAGAGTTTGAAAATATTCCAATATTATAATTACATTATTTGCATTCTCAGCTCAAGTCATTTTCCATTTGTAGGAAATGAACTTTGAATATATATAGATATTCTAGTTTAGTTACTCTACACAGAAAACCTGCAAATAAAATATTTATATGAAACATGCATAAAATAGTTTCTTCATTTTTATTTTATAGTTCAGTTTCAGAAAACCTGCAAATAATATTATTCTTCCCAAGCAGCTGAAAAGGCAAAATACGTGCAATTAAAAATAAGGTAAATATAATATAAACAACTACCAACAACATGATATTCATTGGCTAGTTCAGCATTACATACAAGTATATAATAAGAAATATATTCTCATTAATGCTGTGTGTATACAAACTCAAATCGAGTTAATCTTTTTTTTTTGCGTAACTTATTTGTAGGAATTTTGTGTGCATGGAAACCTGTTTTAGAAAATGCAATTCAAAAAGACTATTTTATGCATGTTTCATATATATATATATATATATATATATATATATATATATATATATATATATCTTATTTCTGATTTTATGTTGAACTAGAATATCTATATTTATATATTTTCATATATATATATATATATATATATATATATATATATATATATATATGCATACTATAATTTCCAATGCGCTTATAAAAACTTGCACATAAGAAGGTGAATGAATATATAAATCTATATAATTTGAGTTCATATACACAATGCAAATGACAATAGTTGTATTTATAACTGTATATAAAACTGAAGTAGATAATGAATATCTTGTTACTGGTAATTATTCATATTATAATTAATTTCATTTTAGTTGTTGGTGACCACGTCACATACATTTTCAATTTAGTATTCAATTTAAATGTTGTTACATTTAATATAAAAACTAATTATATACCTATAACATCTTGCATTCGAAATCAGTGACCATGCTTTGGTTGTTCATATTGTTTGAAAATGCACTGATATTATTCCTTGTGTTTTTAAGGTGTTATTTGCTAACATGAGGAGAAAACGATCACTCAAGAGAGTCTGCCCTGCTTGCACCAAAACAAGGGGAGTCATATTTCCACCAAGTGAACCAGAAGAAGACGAGGTTGGCAACAATGGACCACAACTACAGGCTGCAACTGTCGAAATCAGTGGAGGGGCAGCAACAAAAAAAATCAGAATACGTGGAGATTGGGATGAGACTAGCATGAATAATGCCATCAAAGAAGTTGAAGATTATGGTTCCTCAACACATGGTGCTGCAAGAAAGTGGGGCATACCTCCAAGCACACTTACTTCATGGTTGTTGGGGATAACCACTAAGAAAACAAAGGGACCACCCACAATTCTTACTAAAGAAGAAGAACTTGAGTTAGTGCAATGGTGTCATGGGTTAGAAATCTCACAACTTAAAGCATATGTGGCACAAATATGTGAATCTAGATCCACCCCATTCACAGATGGTATCCCTGGAAACTCATGGTGGGCAGGTTTTAAAAGAAGGCACCCAAATTTAATTTTGAGGACAGCAGAAGGCCTTGATAGAGATAGGGAAGTAAGTCTAAGACCATCTATTGTTAATTCTTTCTATCTGAATTTGTCCTCTGTTTACAAATATAACATGTATGAGCCAATAAAAATATGGAATTGTGATGAAAATGGATTACAAGCAGGAAAAAATTGTGGTATGAGAGTACTTGCTAGAAGAGGAAGTAGAAGTGTCCCATACATAATCCCAAAAAGCAGAGAATGGATAACCATATTATGTTGTGTCAATGCTTCTTGGACAAAGCATCCCTGGTTTCTATCTTTTCAAAGGGAAGAAACAATTGCAGAATTACATAGCAGGTTGTGAGCCTGGTGCTTGCATGGCAGCACAACCTCATGCATGGATGACAAAGGAGTTATTTATGAAATGGTTGCATCATTTTGCAACATGTGTGCCTAGTGGTGTGTCTCCAAATAAGTGCATTTATTGATTTTTGATGGTCATGGTTCTCATGTGGCTCTAGGAACAATTCAAGAGGTGTGAAGTTTGGGGATAGATTTACTTACTTTACCAGCACATACTTCTCACAAACTACAACCTCTAGATGTCAGTGTCTTTGCTCCATTCAAAATTTACTTCAAAGAGGAAAGGCGTAAATGGCTATTTGAGAAACATGGGATAGATGTCAACAGGGTAGAATTAGCTACATTGGGGAGTAGGGCTTTCCAAAAGGCTCTTTCCCTGAAAATATTAAAGCAGGTTTCAAGAGGACAGGTATATGGCCTCTTAATCCACATGCCTTGGATGAGGACATGGCACCTAGAAAAACATTTGACACATCTAGTCGAGATGAATCACATGTAGCAGAAAATATATTAAGGCTAGCTAGAGATAATTTAGAGGTGTCAAGTAGTGAGTTGTGTAGTGAAGATGTTGAGATTGTACTCAACACACAAACAAGTAAAGAATGTGATGCTGAACACAATGAAAAAACACAAATGAATCTGTTCAACAAAAAACTTCAACTCATAGTGGAGGGAGTCAATTCAATGATTTGCTAGCATTGCCTACCCAAGTTAGTTGTCCTGATTGGATGAAAGAAGCTACTCTTAATCTTGGTGTCAATTTGAACAACATTGAAGAAGACACCTTATGTACTCCCTCACAACCATCAGTACTTCATGAGTCAGATGTGGTCCACTACTTTTTCAACACTCTAGATGAGGAACACATTGATGCAGCATAGAGTTAGAGGAAGCAGATATTAGAGTAGAAAATGGGGACAAAACATTCGAGGAAAACAGAGGACAAAGTTCCATTTCTAAATTTTTGAAACTTCCAATGGAAAGGGTGAAGGATTCATCAAGGTCAAATTGTAATGATGGAATACGATTAAGTAGAGAATCTCAACTCATCACTATTGATCAATATATGGAGCTGCTCATGGAAAAAGAGAAGCGAAAGAAAGAAATTGAAGAGTTAAAGAAAATAAAAAGGGTACAGATGCAAGAGAAGAAGGAAGAGAGAATTGCTGGAAGGGAATGAAAGGAACAAGAGAAGATTGAAAAGGAAATTAGAAGGCAATAAAAAGAGCACCATAAGTTGATGCAAAGGCAAGAAAAGGAGATGAAGAAGGAGCAAGAAAGGATCCAAAGAGATCAAGAAAGAAAGGAGAAAGAGTTTGAGAAGGCGAGAAGGGAGTTGGGAAGGAAAAGGAGACTAAGTACTCCACAAAATCCTTTGCCTGAAGAACACCCATTATTGAGGGAATTATTTTCCATGCATTGTCCCCAGTTGATGTCAATGCATAATGTTCAACTTGGGGTAAGTGGTTCAAATCCATTCTCAACAATACTGTGTGCAAGAAACCAACTTTGGAACTCAACCACTTACATACAACACATCAACTTCAAGCATGGCTACTGATTCACCCCCACCATTTCCTGGTTTTTGGAAGTAGGTGCCATATATACTATACAAACTTTTTGGAGGCTTATTATGGCCATTCGAATAGTATATAATGATATATATATATATACAGATATATATTTTGATAACTTTGTGGGCCAAATATATTTCTAATCGATGTAAGGCCATGTCTATTTTTGTATTCCCACCACATATGATATCGAAGTAATAAATGACCTAAATATGTTTTGATATGTACAATTTCTTGAAATATGTAATGAAAAATAGCTTAGTTTCATAATGTACGTAAAGCAGCTGTGTTTTGTATATTTCTCGTAATAAAATTGTAATATCTTTCATTTTTCAAGAAAATGATGCAATACAATTGATGATATTTGATCAAAATCCAACACAACAATCATGCTATGTTCCTATCATTGCCTTAGTGAGGGCAGTATCCTCACCAGATTTGTCAGTATCATTTAGGGAGGTACCAGCAAGGACATTCGTTCGTCCAAAACCCTACAAAAGAAAAATTAGGATGCAAAAGCACAATTTATATTTCGATGGGTAAAAAAAATTATGGGCAACAAAAATTTTCCTGTGACATTTATTGTGTTCAAAAACACAATTCACCTGTCAGTTGAGGGTGAGTTGTGGACAGGAGAAACTGTGGCTTTTTGCATTCCATCATGGGTTCGTTCTGCCTGAATTGCCATTAGAGGTGTTGCAGTGCTATGAAGTATTGTGGTGGTCATCGTGCATATGCTTGTGCTTTTGGTATTATTCAGTTGCTGACACATTTTTTAACGTCTTTCACATCTCATTCTCATTCTGCAACTCCTGCCGAGTCTTTGCAGACCTGAAAAAAAAAGAGCATTTACGAGGTGAGTTTAAACATTCAAAAGCACCCCCAACAAAAAAATCAACCAAGAAAAATTAAAAAAACAGTCACTTGAAAAATTCTAAAGCATTGAATGTGTTGAATGTGAAGCTACAGACAACTTTTGGATACACACAGTGTTGAATGTGTTGAATGTGTAGCTACAGACAACTATTCCGGGAAGGTCTGTGCAACTACAGCCAAATTTTGATGTTTTTTATCCGTTCTTGTTTGCAATTTAAACAGAAATATGTACAGTAAAGATCTATTTTCTCTCTATCAATGGCGTCGAGCAACAGTGGGAGGGTTTTAGCTCACCAGCTCAGCAATGGTCTCTACGTCTCTGGACGTCCTGAACAATACAAAGACAAGCAGCCGACGATGAGCTCAACGGTAGTCCCTTACACGGGAGGAGACATCAAGAAATCGGCGAGCTGGGGAAAATGTTCGACATCCCGGTGGAAAACCCCAGCAAGATGAAGAAATCCGGTTCACTACTGAAGCTTTCAAGTTCATCTAACTCAGGGCCTCTTACGTCAGCGGGAGCTCTGAGGGCATCGGGGCCGTTAAACCCTAGCGGAATTTCACGGCCTGCATCAAGTGGTAACTAGGGATCGAAGTCGGCCCTCAATCCGCCAATCTCAGCCGGCAGGTTTCTCAGTCCGGGCCGCATAGTGGTGACATGACAGTCGGACCAAACCTTAAAACTGCGCCTTCCAGCGGTAGTATGAAAACTTCAGGCCCTCAGTCCTCCGCTCCTGCTATAGTGAGGAAAAATTCCGGTAATTTGCTTCTGGGAAACGGTTAAACAAGCCACGACTAGACCAAGGAAATGGGTAAAAAAGCCACCATTGCTACGTTCCTAATAAACTTGTTTCAGGCTGAAGCTGCTCAAGTCGTGGACAGGCCACCGCCATAATGGAGGTTCATTATTTCCCACGCCACCACCTTTGGTTGTTGGAGTTACGGGCACACAGGGGGACATTAATTAAAGTCGATAGGATTTAATAGTGCATTCAATGGCAAAGTGCATTTATAATAAACAAGTCACATTTCCTAACAGCTGGCACTGTCATTCTTAATGGGAGGTATAAATGCACTGCATATCCCATAAAGAATTTCGAAAAAATCCAAAACCTTTCAACAATAAACCAAGTTTGGACATTTTTAATACATGATGTTATGAATAAATTAGTTTTTATATTTACTGTAATAACATTAAAATTGAATAGTATAACATAGATTTTCTATCGATCATTGGATGATGAAATCTCGATGGATAGTGTATACTTTTTTAACATGCAATTTTAATATCTTGTAAAAATTGGTTTAGAAAATATATGTAGAGTGGTCGCTCTACGTTGAAACGAAATTTGTAAGTCGAAAACATGTTGAAGTATAAAAGGGTGTTTTTAAAAACTTGAAATTCAATATATATGTGTGTGAAAAATGACGCCAAACTTCAATTCACGATGACTGGCTCCTCTCCCCTACCTTTTTCTAAAAATTTTAGTCTAAAAGTCATAAATTTTGAATTCTATTTTTACAACTAGTAGTACTATACTACACATTACAACTCACAGTCATTGGATTCTTTCCCCTATGGCTTTCAAAATTTGTATAGCCTAGCGACCACTGTGACCTAGTTTTTTTCTATTACACGCTAAAATTCAAATATTGACTCTAATGGGAGGCCAAAAGTGGGTGATTGCACTTCAATGTGTGAGCGAGCACAATTTCAAGTTTGAAAACTCACACTTGGATGTGATAGTGCTAGCTCATCGTAGTGCGAGAGATTCATGGCCTCGTACATCTATGAAGTGTGATTCATCACACAAAGAAGTGTAATGCATCGCATGATGAATTACGATCCATCGCATGAAGAAGTGTGATCCCTCTCATGTCGAAGTGTGATCCTTGCACGTCAAAGTGTGATACCTTGCGTGACAAATTACACACATTTTGAAAGTGAAGTACAAATTCACACTTGGAATAAAAATCAATCACATATCAAAGTGTGATCCCTTGCACAAAAACATGCGATACCTCTAAAAAATAGTACGATCATTTTCAAGACAAAGTGTTAGCATTCACAATTAGAATAACAAGAGTAGGGAATAGATTTTGGGAGTAGGTTTACATGGACTAAATCCTATCAAATATATTATAACCACTATTGTAATCCAATTTATAAATCCTGGTTTTTGGTTTTTAGTTTCACTATTTTGTGATTTCTAGTTTGTTATTAGTTGAATCTCCCACATAAGCCAAGTGGTCATTATCTTACATAAGCCTCATGGTTGCTAACTCACATGATGAAAGTGCATGATAGGTGAAATCATCCTAGTGGGGTAAAAGTTACATATGCCTTGTGTTGGTCGTCAAAAAGGACTTCACGAAGAGCAACAGTCAGGGGACAAGAAGTCCCTCCTCTTTAATGGGAGAGGTTCCCTTATTCAGAAACGAACCTATTTACACATACAAAACAGGATTTTCTTGTGGAACTTGGATATTTACGAAAGTGTTTTCTATAAGGATCATCAATTACAAAAGGACTGAGGAATGAGAAAATGAGAATGAGCAGAAAGGCACCATTTAGAATTATAGATGATAGAGCAATTCTTTATGCATGTGAAGGTACAGTGAATTGAAACAAGATCATTTGCATCATACTAATAAGATGAAATTTGAAAGACACAAAGTTCTATCAATAACATCTACAAGAATACAAAGATTCTTAATATAATATAGACAAATGACCTTAACAAGATTAAATGAAAAGCTTAGGGATAAAAGAGATCAGATAGACGAAGAATGAAAAGCCCTTCTGTATTGATTTCTTTATGATTTATTTACACTTTCAGAAAATAAGCCCAGTTCTTCCTTTTTCAAAATGGCGAGGAGAGGCCATTATATAGTTTACAATTCAGTTACTCTCAGTAACTACTTCTTTTAACTAAAGATTAGTTAAGGATTGCCACTCGCAATACCTCAACTTATTACAATAAATCCAAGAAAAAGAATCAGAAGAGAAGAGAGGAATAAGGAGAAGAAGACAGGTGCTTATGACTGGCAGGGACCCACTGACTTCAAAATACACTGCCGAATCTCTTCAATGCCTCGGCTATGTCTCTGCCACGTGTATATTGGTCAATTCACTTGAATCAGGGTTGAAATGAGCTCCGCATGAAAGCACTGTATCTGCACATTGCACAGAGATTGGGAAACCACCAGCGAAAGCCAAACCGCTGTCATGAATCATCTATGCCATTGGTGTAGGGTTTGCGTCTGTCATCCTCGACCAAAAATCACTAAAGTCAAGATGGCGAACTTCACTATCCCCGATATCGGGAACGGCAGACTCTAGTGGTGAGATTTGTTCTTGCCCCTGAAATTTGATCTTCATGTTGGTAGTAATCCAGAGAGCAGAGCTGCAAGCTATACTTGGGATGAAATGTAGAGGGAATGGATATGCGCATAGGAATTTAGATTGCAAAGGTTCGAGCAAAAGATAGCAGGAAAGCAGTGTGCAAAATGCATAGGGGTTCGCTCATTATATAGCCGTTTAGGAGAGAGAAAGGCAATGAATGCGCATTTAATACATACTAATTTGAAAAGCAAGGTATTCGGGTAGAGCGGGAAAAATTAGCACAAATGGCACTTGGTTCATTTGGGACATGTGGGATGTGAAAGCACGAAGTACGCGGCTCGGCCAATTCGGGCGAAGCGGGGAAAAGACGCACAAATGCTCTTGGAACACGCGGGACAAAAGTACGCGAAGTACGCGGCTTGGCCGAATCGGACAAAAATGGAACAAGTGGTCCGGGTGAACTTGGGACATTTGGGACAAAAAGATGTGAAGTACGTGGGTCGACCAAATCAGACAAAAATGGAACAATTGGTATAGGTGAACTTGGGACATTTGGGACAAAAAGTTCGACGGGCCCGAAAAGAAACATGACTTAGGTGAACCGGTCGATCGAGGAACAGAGGGCCCAATTGAACTTGGGACATGCGGGATAAAAATGTCCGACAGCCCGAAAAACACACAAAATGACCCAAAACACAGATTTTCTCATTTTCTCGACTTCTAACATTATCAAAGACAGAGACAAGACACTTAAACTCAAAATTTTAAATTTTCACTTTCTTAAAGAGTAGGGGAATTTTGAGTGGACAACATTTGCTCCTTCGGGGATGACTTGGCATAAATTCGAGAGAATGAGACAAGGCAAGAACTTAGACAAACTCGAGGAAGTAGAATAGTACCTTATCCATTGGGCAACGGAGTCATCGAATCAAACCAACATGAGAGGACAACACACCAAAACAAAGGGAAAGAAAAACAAAACGCTATACAAAATATACAAAGGACTCCCTAATCACCTATGACTTGAACAATTTTAGTCAGTACCGCCACTATAAGGAAGTGAGAGAGGAGAACCATTCATATAATCAAGGTAAAAATAATTTTTACAGCGAAGTGCCCTGATCTTGAAAGGTCCGAGCCAAAGGGAATCAAACTTGCCATGGTTACCACGAGGTTCATGCCTTTTATCCCACAACAAAACAGTGTCTCCAACTTGGAAATCTCTGAACCTGGATTTCTTATCAAACAGGACCTTAACTTTTTGTTGATGAGCAGATATCTTATCAGCAACTTCCAATCTATCCTCATTCAATTTTTGAAGGTACATTATTCTCTTATCCAAAGCATTATCGAAATTGGTATCTTCAATGGCCTTCATTAGATGTAAGGCTAGCAGCTCCACTGTTACTGGCAATTGAGCTTCTACTCCATATACCACTTGAAAAGGAGACATTCCAATGGCTCTCTTAGGTGTGATCTTGTCTACCCAAAGAGCATCATAGAGTTTCTTGTGCCAGTTTCGTTGAGACTCATTGACTAATTTCCTTATTATGGTCACTGATTTTTATTAGTGGATTCTGCTTGTCCATTTCCCTGAGGATAGTAATCTGAGGAGTGAGCCAGAGAGATGCCATATCCATAACAAAAATCCATCATCTCAGTTGAAGAAAAATTTGAAGCATTATCTGTCACAATCTTGTTTGGTACACCATACCTTACCAAGATGTTTTCTTTGATGAAACTGCACACCACTTCAGAAGTAGTACTCTTTACTGGAATGGCTTCTACCCATTTTGTGAAATAATCTGTAGCAGTTAATACATGAGTATGACCAGCACTAGAAGAGGGATTAAGTGTTCCAATGAAGTCCAAACCCCACTGTTGAAAAGGTTCTTCAATTACAACTGGCTTAAGAGGCAAAGAGGCCAATTTGGGTCTACCCACGAAAGTCTGACAAGCCTCACATTTATCAACCCACTTGGATGCATCTCTGAATAAGGTAGGCCAGTAATATCCTCCACGAAGTATCTTATGAGCAAGTGATGGTTGATGAGTAGTGCCCTCCGCATGCTTGATCATGAAAAGCTGAGAGTAGCTTTTTCTGCTGTTCCTTGTCCACACATTTCAAAAACCTTCCATCTAACCCACGTTTAAACAAGGCGTTTTCCCACAACACATATTGCACTGACCTTAGTTTAACAGTCCTCTTTTCTTTGGCAGTCAAATGAGAGGGGCATTCTCCATAGGTGAGAAAATGGGTGATATCAGCATACCATTCATCAACTGAGCTAAGAAACAGAATTGTAGGAAGACCAATTTTATCCTCCAGTAACTCATGTCTAGCTCCTTCAGCGATGAGTTCACAAAGGCCTTTTCCACGGATGAGCTTGGTTGGTTTGATGTCAATATCATATTCTTGAACCTTAGCCACCCAGTTCCCTCTCTTGGATCCAAATTCCTGCTGTGTAAGAATTGACTTAATAGTTGTATCTGGTACCAACACCATGGAGTGAGAGTTGAGAATGTAAAAACGAAACTGCTTAACAGCTTTAACCACTGCAAAAGCATGTTTTTCCATCATGGTATATTTTAACTCATGATCCTTTAGAATATAGCTCATAAATGCAATTGGGAGTTCGTGCTCATTAGAATCTTCCTGAGTCAAAACCACAACCAAGGTGTTATCTGTGGCATAGCAATAGATAATAAAATCTTTGCTAAAATCTGGACATGCTAAAATAGGAGTTTTAGCAATGGCTCTTTTAATATCTTCAAAGGCTTCTTTCCCTTCAGAAGACCAACCAAACATTTGTTTGCCTTTCATCATTTGGGAGATATTCAGAGTTAGTTCTGTAAAATTAGGGATGAATCTTCTCAAAAAATTGATCTTACCAAAGAAAGAGTGCACGCCCTTTTTGCTGGTTGGGAGAGGAATTTGCTGAATAGCTTGAACTCACTCAGGATCAATCTTAATACCATCTTTGGAGACAATGTGCCCTAATAATTTCCCCTCTGTGACACAAAAGATGGATTTTTTAGGATTCAAAGAGATCCCATGTTCTCTACATCTTAGCAGAACTGTCTCCAGGTGCTGAAAATGATCTGCCCTTGTTTTAGAATACACAGTCAAGTCATCAAGGTATACAACAATACACTTCCCTTTCAAACTTCCAAAGGCTAGATCCATAGCCCTTTGAAAAGTGGCACCAACATTAATGAGCCCAAAAGGCATTCTTTTGTAAGCAAAGGTACCCCAAGGGGTAGTGAAAGTTGTTTTGTGTTGATCTGCAGTATTAACTTCTACCTGATTATATCCTGAGAATCCATCAAGCATAGACAACATTTCAGATCCTGTTACTACTTGTAAGACCTGATCCATCATAGGTAAAGGATAATTATCTTTCAAGGAAGCCTGATTCAGATTCCTGAAGTCAACACAGATACGAATCTTGCCATTTTTCTTTCTAACAGGTACAATATTGGCAATCCATGTTGAATGATGGATAGGAAAAATGATTTTGGCTTTCAACAACTTCTGTATTTCTTGAAAAATGGTGTCAGCTATTTTGGGATTGTATTGCCTCTGCTTTTGTTTAAAAGGCTTAATTCCAGGTTTGAGAGGAATAAAATGCTGCATCTCTTTTGGTTGGAAAGCTTTTAAATCTTCATAAGAGTAGGTAAGAACATCCTTATACCTCTTTAACAGATCAATTGCTTTCTTCCTCTCATCTGCTGTGTAACATTTTCCAATGTTCACGAGCTTAGGGTCAGTAGAACTCCCAATATTAATTTTTTCATACTCAGCTGATTGTTGAGGTCCAGTAGAAGCTCTAGACTTTACATACCTGTCGTGTTTATCAAATAGTTCCTCTAAACTCACCAATCCTTTAGGAATCTTGTTTCCCTTGAGTTTGATGCATCCATCCTGATCCGTTTCTTCTCCTTGAGTGGCTGCTTTGTCAAAGGGCACACTTTCATGAGGCAAGTTATCACTTCCTTCAAAGTATAGCTGTTCAAAATTATCTTTGAGTTCTAAGAAAGAAAGAAAATGTTGATCATTATTGAAAACTTGCCAGTTATTTGTATTATCAGGTACACTAGGTCAATGGATCATCTCAATGGTGAACTTATCTTGGGAAAAGTTAGGATGAGGTATAAGCAGTGACCCAGAGACTGCTAATGAATCAGCCCTGGTATTCTTCTCCCTAGGTATTGCTTCAATGGAGAAAGCATCAAGAAATTCAATGGAATCCCACACCTGATTCCTGTAATGTTTCAACCTTCCATTTTTCACCTGGAAGAGGTTTCTAACTTGCTTTACAATCAATTCCACATCCCCACGAGCTAGAAGATTCTTCACACCTTGTTCTTTTGCCACCTATAGTCCAAGAATGAGAGCTTCATACTCTGCTATATTATTGGTATTTTCAAACTGCAACTTGAATGAGAAAGGATGAAGGCTTCCTTCAGGTGACACCAGCTCCAGAACCAGCTGAGGAACAACTTCCATCAAACTCTAAAATCCAAACACCATTAGAATCTTTAGGTGATACTTTGGGGAGTTGGATTTCTTTAGGAGACATAATCATGTAGTTGCCATGCCCCATATCCTCATAGAGTATTTGTGCTTTAGGATCATCCATTTTTGTACAATATACTCAAATTGCTTCTCAAGCAAAACTTCTTCATTTGCCCATTAACAGGTATGAGTGCATGTGACCAATCCATTTGAATTTCTCCACCCACATCCTTACAGAATTTCCTACTTAGCAACATCCCGTATGAAGGAGGAATATCTGCTACTAAGATGGTAGCCAAAACTTTCTTCTCAGGCAAAGCAGCAAAAGCCACTTGTGCATCTTTAATTCTTCCGACCAGGGGCACTTCCTTACTCTCCATAGAGTAACAAGATCCATAAGTGCGTGTGAGAGTCAAGCCTAAGGCATGAGCTACTTTAGCAGGCATCACATTGTTCGAGGCTCCTGAGTCTATGACACAATTACCGAGCCTATGGCCAACTATAAGAAGTGTCACATAGAATGGTTTGATTTTGTCATTGGGCGAGGTGACAAATGGCTACTGCATTAGGCTATGGAAAGGAAGGAGGAGTGGGTAAAAGGCCTTTAGAAGTAGTTTTAGAATGGGAATTGACAAAGTGAATCATTTTAGCAAAGGCCTTAGGATGGGTTTGATAATATTCAGCTTCTGAGATTTGAACCTTAGTCTTTTTTAGGTGATCAATAATATCGAAAGACCCAGAAGTGGATGGGCTATCATCATTTGAAATCTTAGGTTTATCAACTTTAGGAGAAATGGAAATAACTTTAGTAGATGAATTGACAGGACTCACCTTTGGTGTAGATGAAATGGGGATAGGAGATCCTCTTTTTACAATTACGGGGATTGTTGCCGGCTGCTCTTTAGATTTCTTGGTGGGCTGCATCACTTTCTCCCTCTGATTTGTCTGCTCTCGAGTCATGACAGTGTATGATTCGCTATTCATGTCTGCTACTATTTCATCATAATCATCCTCATCATCAATGCCCTCAGTGGTGAAGAAATTAACTCGAGATCCCTCAAGTTCATCTACTTCATCATCAACCTCTTCAACAAATTCCTCGCAATCTTCATTAACCTCTTCATCTTCAGGTTCCTCAACTTCACAGGTTGCATTGACGGGAACTTTAATAGGAGGTCCTTCAAGCGCTAGCCTTGTTTGAGCAGCAGGAAAATGATTTCTGGGCTGAAAATTCCTCCTTGGAATGTCTGCATATAGGGAGCATGCTGAGCCAATTGTTTCTTTATGGCAATGAGATCATTCGCAAGTTTTTGTACCAAGGGATCAGTATTAGGTCCAGGGGTGGAAGAGGAGGAAGAAGTAGATTTAGATTTAGAAGGGTCTCTCCTCAACTTCCCTGACATGATTAAATCATCTTCGACACTAACAACAAGAGTTTGATCTTCAGCCAATGTTGCGAGAGTAGCCCTTCTCAGTGCATAACTAACTTCAGGTGATTGGGCATTTAGGAAAAAACATTTTTGAATTTGATCTACAGGTCGAGTATTTGGTGGAATTTTGTTAATCAACCTATTGAATCGGGCCACAAATTCTCTCATGGGCTCTGATGAATCCTTCTTTATTTGAGAGATTTGGGCTAGCAAGGCATGCACGTCTTCTGCTGGTTTGAACCAGTTTTCAAACCTAGTTCTCATTGTATCCCAGCTGGTGATAGCACCGGCCGGAAGGTGATAGAACCAATCAGCAGCATTATCTTGTAAAGTCTCAACGAAAAGTCTTACGGAGACATCTTCATGTTCAACTCCCAGAACTCCGCATGCAACTATGAAGGCTGCGATGTGTTCATCAGGATGCACTTTACCATCACCTTTGAATTTAGGGAAGTTCTTCTGGTTACCTCTGGGTAACTCGTGCAAAGGCTGAGGAAGGGCAAGGGGCCCGACACGATGACCCCAGGGTAGTGGTACCGCCATTCTTGGAAAAATGGCTTGAAGAGGAACTCCAACACTAGCAAGAATCAAAGCTCGAAGATTAGGACTGATTGACTCTGAAGGAATACCACCCATAGGGATTCTATCTTGAACAGGTGGAGTGCTTGTTGAACGAGTCTTTCTATTTCTTGTTGAAGGGAAAGGAAAACCCTGCTGCTCCAAAATCTGAAACTGAGAATCTTCAATACCAAGGGCCCTTCTCCCTCGAGTAAAACATGGAGTCACCAGATCAAAGGATGATCAATAATTACAGAACTGGAATATGATTTCCCCAGCGGAGTCGCCAAAAACTGTTGGTCATCAAAAAGGACTTCACGAAGAGCAATAGTCAGGGGACAAGAAGTCCCTCCTCTTTAATGGGAGAGGTTCCCTTATTCAGAAACGAACCTATTTACACATATACAAAACATGATTTTCTTGTGGAACTTGGATATTTACGAAAGTGTTTTCTATAAGGATCATCAATTACAAAAGGACTGAGGAATGAGAAAACGAGAATGAGCAGAAAGGCACCATTTAGAATTATAGATGACAGAGTAATTCTTTATGCATGCGAAGGTATAGTGAATTGAAACAAGATCATTTGTATCATACTAATAAGATGAAATTTGAAAGACACAAAGTTCTATCAATAACATCTGCAAGAATACAAAGCTTCTTAATATAATATAGACAAATGATCTTAACAAGATTAAATGAAAAGCTTAGGGATAAAAGAGATCAGATAGACGAAGAATGAAAAGCCCTTCTGTATTGATTTCTTTATGATTTATTTACACTTTTGTAAAAATAAGCCAAGTTCTTCCTTTTTCAAAATGGTGAGGAGAGGCCATTATATAGTTTACAATTCAGTTACTCTCGGTAACTACTTCTTTTAACTAAAGATTAGTTAAGGATTGCCACTCGCAATACCTCAACTTATTACAATAAATCCGAGAAAAAGAATCGGAAGAGAAGAGAGGAATAAGGAGAAGAAGACAGGTGCTTATGACTGGGAGGGACCCACTGACTTCAAAATCCACTGCCTGAATCTCTTCAATGCCTCGGCTATGTCTCTGCCACGTGTATATTGGTCAATTCACTCGAATCAGGGTTGAAATGAGCTCCGCATGAAAGCACTGTATCTGCACATTGCACAGAGATTGGGAAACCACCAGCGAAAGCCAAACCGCTATCATGAATCATCTGTGCCATTGGCGTAGGGTTTGCGTCTGTCATCCTCGACCAAAAATCACTAAAGTCAAGATGGCGAACTTCACTGTCCCCGATATCGGAATCGCGACTCTAGTGGTGAGATTTGTTCTTGCCCCTGAAATTTGATCTTCATGTTGGTAGTAATCAGAGAGCAGAGCTGCAAGCTATACTTGGGATGAAATGCAGAGGGAATGGATATGCACAGGAATTTAGATTGCAAAGGTTCGAGCAAAAGATAGCAGGAAAGTAGTGTGCAAAATGCATAGGGGGTTCACTCGTTATATAGCCGTTTAGGAGAGAGAAAGGAAATGAATGTGCATTTAATACATACTAATTTGAAAAGCAAGGTATTCGGGTAGAGTGGGAAAAATTAGCACAAATGGCACTTTGGTTCATTTGGGACATGTGGGACGTGAAAGCGCGAAGTACGCGGCTTGGCCGATTCGGGGGAAGTGGGGAAAAGACGCACAAATGCTCTTGGAAGACATGGGACAAAAGTACGCAAGTACGCACGCGGCCAGCCAAATCAGATGAAAATGGAACAAGTGGTCCGGGAAAACTTGGGAC
This sequence comes from Taxus wallichiana var. yunnanensis, assembly GCA_018340775.1. Lineage (NCBI taxonomy): Eukaryota > Viridiplantae > Streptophyta > Pinopsida > Cupressales > Taxaceae > Taxus > Taxus wallichiana. The sequence continues at coordinate 342,125,615 of CM031235.1, read as the reverse complement.
ATTTGGAACAAAAAGACGTGAAGTACGCGGCTTGGCCGAATCGGATGAAAATGGAACAATTGGTCCGGGCGAACTTGGGACATTTGGGACAAAAAGTTCTGACGGGCCCGAAAAGAACAAACTTTGGGTGAACCGGCCGATCGGGGAACAGAGGGCCCAATTAAACTTGGGACATGTGGGACAAAAATGTCCGATAGGCCCGAAAAACACACAAAATGACCCAAAAACATAGATTTTCTCAATTTCTCGACTTCTAACATTATCAGCACAACAGAAAAGACACTTAAACTCAAAATTTTAAATTTTCACTTTCTTAAGAGCAGCGGAATTTTGAGTGGACAACACCTTATAGCCACTAAGTTACATAATACCACGATAAGCCTAGCATTTGCTATCTTACATAAGCGTATAGGTTGTTCACTTACATAAGCATAGCGATTCTGTATTACATACACATATAGGTTGTTAAATTACATAATCCTAGTGGCCGTTAATTTACACAAGAGTAGATTCATCTAGGTGAAATAATCTTAGTATTGAAAGCTACACCATCCTACAGTAGAAATTTTCATATGCCCACCAATCGTTAAGCTACATAAAACTAGTGGTCGTTAAATTACATAAGCGTAGGCACCAAAAAGTCACATCATCCTGTGGGTTAAATTTGATGGCCTTTTATACCTGTCCAAGTAATGTTTAGATGATGGTGATTTAATAATATTTCCTTCAAAAAGTACAAAACAATAGTTATTGAAATACTTCAAATTTATATTTATTTAATATTTTATGTATATTATATATTGATATAATTTTTATATAAATCTATATAAAAAGACCCTGATATTGTAAATATGCAAGTTATGTGTGATAAATTCAACTACTTTTATGCTTTTCTATTATGTAAATCATAAAGAACAACAAAGAGTTAAGAATTACATTAAACAAGTTGTTTTGAGGAAATGGATTTGAAAATGTATTTCCGCTGACAATCAATCCTTTGAGAAAATTACATAAGCATTGATCCCTCATAAGGGCATTAATTATTGTTCTTGAATTTGTGCAAGGTATTGCTTTGGATAACTTCATGACCCCGACTCGGTATTTTAATTTGATCCCCTTTCCATGTATTGCTTGGAATCCATGCCTAGATGACGTTGTATATATCAATATCTGATGTGTCCCTTGATTTTCATGAACATTGATTTTTCAACAAGCATACCTCATACCTTTATTTTTCTATATTTCCTTTTCTTATGGGTTCCCACTAGTGTACCCTTATCTTTTGAGTGTTTGTGTGAACATCTTGTATTAGTTTTAGTTCTGCCTTGCCCATCCATATAGGTACATTATCATCAACTAGTCTTACTAGTATCATCTTCCCAACATTCACATCCACTAATGGGTTGAATTCCTCTCGAGGTCTATCAAAAATAGGTCTAATATATATATCCTTGTTTTAAAGGACATTTTGAAAATAGTAACTATCCATGTCGAGATGTGGCACACCCACTATCTAATTTTCTCATCATGTTACAATTGACAAAGGTATTATCTAGGGCACGTAGAACATTTTTCCAATATGCAATCTTTGGAACATAGTATGATTCTTCACCATCTTTGGAACTCTTTTCCCAATGTGTAATATATTCTTGAATGTTGTTCTACATGTCCTGCCATCTCTTTTGGTTCTTTGAAAGGTGCCAATGAAGGATCCCCTTCAAGAAAGAAAGGTTTCCCATCCATTTTTTTCTAGATCTCAATTGAGTGTGACTAGATGGAGTCTAAGACTAATGCTTTGAACTCCATAATGGGCTTGTTATCTTTGACATAGAATTTAAAAATATTTGAGTTCTGATACCCACGATATTGTGGTTACCATCTAGAAAGTTTGGTTCCAAAAATGCCTTAAATTCGTAGACTTCCTCGATAAGGTATGGAGTGAATGTGTTGGACTCCTCTTGGCATGTTATATAAGTGTCCATTATTTTTGGCAAAGAGAATGTATCCAATTTGCACAATGTTGTTGATAATCGATTGAATGTCCCATCTATGTCTTCATGTGTGTGACCCACTGGAAGGAAAATCACATACATTGTGTTGAAAACCCTTCTAGTTGTCAGCATGGATGCAAATGCAAAAAATGTGTGATTTTTGTTGTCACTTGCAGCATTATCTAGTTGCAAGTAGAGAGTTGGTAGTTGTTTTCTAAATGAACTTGAATTTTTTTACAATATTAGTTGTATGAGAACCCTCATTTTTCTTCTTTTATTCCTTGCACTTTTCATATGCATCATTTTGAAATAGTGCATCATGTAATGGGTGTTTTAATGTCCCACAACTATATAACAAACCACCATATTGATTTCTAAGTGGTTCTTCTAGCTTCTAGATATATAGTTCCAATGATGTTATTGTGAAGTTTTCTCCTTGCTTAACAAAAGGAGACCAAAGTGTCCGAAATCCCCATTTTTGCCCATGTGTCAAAGCATACCAGTCAAGGTGATGGAGAGATTAATAGCATTTCTTATTTATTTTTCTTTTTTTCCCATCCTTGGTGCTGTAGTTTTCATCTTGTCCATTTTTTCATGCATAATGCTCAAATAACTAGTAGTATTTTTGTGATTGCACACTACATGCATAGTAAGTTACATGAAAAATTTAATGTAATCATTGTAATTTTACGGCATTAACCTATTTGGTGTAGTGTTTATGTATATGAGGTCATTGCTCATTTGTTCTTAAGCTTTGTTCATTCGTCACATTTGATGAAGAATTTATTCTTGGTAATTGAAACATGGGAGAAATTTTCCTTTCATATTTTTTAGAGATTTAGCTGTGACGTTCGAGGAAGGCCCAATAGTGAAAGGCCCTCATTACACTTTTGTAGTATGTAATCAAAACTATAACATACATACAATAGTCTCGTTGTTAATTTAGTACCATCTTTTCCCAATGAACGAGACATGTGTGGGGTTATATAAGAGTTCCTCTCCACCATTTTGGATATCAATGCAATAGTTGTAACAATGTTTAACATTTTTTCTATTTTTCTATATTTCCATTTTCTTCCCTCATCTCACCATTAATTCAAGATTATATGTACTTGTAATTGGTGCTTTTCGCTACTCCATGAGATTTATACGATGCATTCTAACATACATCCCTTCCACATAACTTCAATTTATCTATACTATATTATGAAGTTTGACCTTGATCACAACCGATAGTGTTTCTAGTGAATGTATTAAGTAGATTTTTTTGATGGTAGGTTCATTCATATCTAGAGTTAAATTCCAACTCGATTGAAAGCACTTAGAGATAGATCGAGATGCATCCTTCCTTCGCAACAAGGTTTTTCTCAACTTAGGACAAAATATCTTCTCTTCATTTTTCATCATTTTCCATTACCTTTTATGTACTAGATGTATTTGAATTTACCTTTTGTAATTTGCAGGCATTGTAAGGTGATTTTTTATCAAGTTTTCATTACTACTACATATGGAGGATTCATATGAATTTTGGTATACTAGTTGAGGTGATGGATCTTCAAATGCACTCCACATTTCTAATGAAAACTCTTTTGGAGTTTCTTTTAGCCTTACTTCCATAACATAACCATCTTGATGGGCCAACTAGTTTGAAAGCCATTGGATGAGAGATCCTTCAGATAAGGAGCAACCCTTGCAAAAAGGCTTAATTAATTTATCAACATGTACCCCAAATGTTTTTCGATCTACTTTTTTATAGTGTACCATGTCTCCTTCACAGACATTTGTAATTATTTCTTCGCAACAATTTTTTATTCTTTTGAACAAAAATGTATCAGATTCGAATTAACCCCCTTGAACTTCAAATTGAAGTTATTGTTTGATGTGGTGGTTGTTTCTTAGAGTCTAAATTTCCATTTACTTGAAGTGCAGTTCTTGTTTCTAGATAAACTAAGTTTTTGATTGACAAGGAAACTTCTTTGTTGCATTTAGACTTGGATATAAACCATTGCATGTAGTTATAATATTCTCCACAAAAACACCAAAGTGTGTGGGTCCTAACACCACTCCCGAAATCACATTTTGTTCTTATATAAGGGATATAAAACCTTCAACTATGCCACCATATTTTTAGGACACTTATGTTATAGAACCACGTAGGTTGTAGAAAATTCATCCCTATCTTTAGGAGTTGTGAAAAATGGTTATCACTATTAGAATTCAAACCCTCATCCTCATTAAATGTATCCTTTGAGTCACTGCTCATGATGTTTTGAATGCCATCACCCCCACATGTGAAACATTTTAAATTACATGCTTAATCATTTGCTTCCTTTCCCATGGGATAAAGTATCCCTTGTTTTCAATTTTTGCTAGGGTTTCATAATCATCAATTGTGTATGGTAGTCTTTCTCTACCATTGAATACAATACTTATTGTGAAAATGAATAAGTTAGACCCCATGTCTCTACAATGGAGTGTATCTTTGGATGGATAAACTAGTCCCTCCACAAATTTCACACCTTTAGATAGTAAATCCACATGTGCTCCTTCTTCAAAAATAGAGTTCATTTTCAATTGTATCCACAAATAAATAGATAACGTTAGTAAAAATAAAACTTAAAGCTTTAACATTAGTATGGAGAATTGAAATCAAAATGAGAAAATAAAAAATATTTATCTTATATGAACATCTTCAAAACCTCATTTAATCCGAATATTTAAACATATAAAAATTTATTTTACACCATTTGAATCCGTTGATGTGTGTATCATTTTATCTATAAACCACATAGTGTAGGGGAAGGATTAATATTTTATAATGCATAGATTTTATTTTGTGCATTTAAATTTTGTTGAAAAATTATTTCTATGGGATTAAAATAGGTACTTTTTAGTACAAAGAAAATTAATATTGGCCCTTTCTTGTGAATGAAATCACCTATTCGGGATAGTTGATGTGTCACCTTTTTATTGGCTGATTTGTACACACGACTGTATTTTACTCATCTTATTGGCTACCTTTTTTCTAAATTCTTAGTATACAAGTTAGAAATTTTGACTTTGATTTTTACAACTAGTGGTACTATTCTACACATTACTACTCATAGTAATTTTCTTATGCATAGTCATTGGATTATTTCCCATATGGATTTCAATACTTGTATAGCCTAGTGGCCATGTGACACAATTATTTCTTTTACATGCTAAAATTCAAATATTAAATAGAATGGGAGGCCGGAAGTTAGTGATCACACTTCAATTTATGAGCGATCACAATTCCAAGTTTAAAAACTCACACATGGATGTGACAGTGATAGTTGATCGTAGAGTGAGAGAGTCGTGGCCTCATATATCTTTACCAAGTTTGATTACTCACATGGCGAATTACGATGCCTTACAAATGAAGTGTGATCACTCACATGACGAAGAGCGGTTGTGTGATTCCTTGCATGTCGATGTGCGATCCTCGCATGTGTCGAATTGCAATCCCTCACATGACAAATTATGTGCATTTTCAAGATGAAGTGCGGATTCACACTTGGAATAGGGATCACTCACATATCGAAGGGCATATTTTCACCTACCATTCTAGTAAAAAAATTCTATAGCCTAGTGGTCTTTTGGACTTAAATTTAGGGCCATTAATATTGTGTCAAAGTAAATCGTTCATGTGTTTAATTCTCTAATTGGATAGCTATGCTTATTTTATGGTATAGAGTTCAAGTTTTAGTCTTTATTTTATTAACAATGTAGGTATATGCTCTGATTAAATTATGTGTGTTAATTGTTTCTAATATTTTTATATCCTATGTAATATTTTAACAATATAAGTTTACTTTTAATAATTTAGACTTTATTTCATTAAGGATGGTGGTATATGCTTTGATTAAATTATGTGTATTAATTTTTTCTAATATTTGTATACCTTTATCGTTAGTAACTATATATAATATAATTTGAGTAGAAGTAACACATGCTACATAGTTTTTTAATTAATAATTCTCAATATTAAAGACTTAATTTCAATTAAATTTTGAAATTAAGTCTCAACCAATGTCAAATTGTAGTTTTCATACATTAAAAATTATGTTATAAAAATGTTACCTTAATTTTAGATCATCGTTGTCGTGTGTATAATTTTATCCATAAACCTCATAGTGTAGGGGAAATATTAAGATTTTTATAATACAATAACAATTACACTTTTTGTAAGGTCAAATGTTACATAATTAATATTGTGCTTCCCTAAACATTAAATGGTCATTAAACCGTGTAATGTAAAATCCGCCACTTTAGAGTATGTTTTAATTTTTTTCATCTGCATTTAATATTAAGTGGTATAATATTAAATTTTAATCCACAAAAATATTCTAATGTTTGTATTCAATGCGATAAAAGGAAAATTTCATACTCTTTTTTGAAGGCGACCACATCAAAATAAGGAGCACATACAAAAATGGGGAAGAACAAAGTTCTGAAAAAAAAAGGTAAAACATTGTTATTTTATTTTGAAGAATTTCAGTTTATACACCCATTTCACAGTGATTATAAATATTACATTTGTTAGTAGGTAATTAACCAATTTTCAATGGTTCTCCACATGTTTTGATTATGTGATTTTACAGAGCACAGGACCCCTTGTATATTTATTTTTAGAAAATGGAAAATGAAATTAAGTTTAGATAAAATATGGAGTACATATATTGTTTCATTTGTGATTGTTTATAGTAATTGATAAATTTTAGGACATGGAAATATCACCATTTTCCTTGTTTTCACGTTTCAAATCACAAGTTTTCAAATCAACTCCAAGAAACTATGTAAACAATATGGTTTTTCAACACAACTAAGCAAATTGTTGTGTAAAGGACTTCTGTATTCAAAACTTAGATGGAAATAGTGTCTCAAATTTGCAAGAGAATACAAGTGGCACATAGAAATTGGGTCCTTGCATTCCACATTCACAAATCAATCTAAATTATTCATATATTGTTGATGATGTCGATGATTCAAAATTATAGTAACCATTTTCAATAATCCATGCATATGAAAGAGATATAAATAAAGAGGAATTGATGAAAGAATACAAAGAAGAGTTGTTGTAAGGATCTGATGTGAAAAATTTATTAAAAATACGAAGAGGTGTATGAGCATTTAAACCTTCAATATATCAGCAATAAATATTGGGATAATATAGCAGATGCTTTGAATGAGGTTTGTGGAAAAGAATTAACTAGGAAGAAATGCAAATACAAGATGAAAAAGTTGAAGAAAACCTTATAGAAGGAGAAACAATTGGAAAACACAACACTGAAAACACAACCAACATGGAATTTCTATGAAGATATAGATCATATTACATAGAAAACATACAAGGTTATTGGTTTTAACGGAAAAGAGAGGGTTAATATAACCAATTTTACTTCTGAAAAAGACAGGAGAGGGAAATCAAAAATCCCTTCTATCAACATTGAAAATTTGGAAGGAACAAAGATAGAAACCCCTTTGAATAAAAATGGAATTAGATAAAAGATGTGAAGAGAAAAATAAACTCTTATGGGGATTTGAAAGAGGTAAAAAAATAACATGCATATATTCAATGTCAGACATTGAAATAAATTGAATGGGGAAGGGTTGAACTAGAGCGTGGAAGAATGGAACAAGAGATAAAGCTAATGGAGAAAAGATTGGATGTATAAATTTAAGTCACAATTCCTTTTACCTAGGTAAATTACAGTTTCTTTAACCTAATTAATATAGTATTGCATCATTCATTCCATCTTAAAAGAAAAATATCATGCATTGGAGTTAGCTAATACTTCCCTATTTTACATTCTTCCTTTTTATTTTAGAACAATGCCAATGATTGACATCATGGGTGTCACCAAGATCATTGACACACACATCCGAAGATATTGTTTGTGTAACAAAACAATTTAAAAATGATGTTAGTAAACATGTATATTTTTGTTGAGGACAATATGATAATTTAATATGTGAGACATCAATTAAACCACATATCATTGGTAGTATAGTCAAAGTATGGAATACTTATATACTCTCTATGTAATTTATAGATGATAATATTTGCCAATGAGCATGGTGTTATTTTATGGATAATGTTGATAATTTTGATATTATTTGTGTGTGGCATATATGGTTAATATTTTTGAGTGCCATTAAACCAAACATTTTAAAGTTCTAGCAAGATAGGAAATATGATAATTCAATATGTGAGACATCAATTGAACTACATATCATTGGTAGTATAGTCAAAGTATGGAATAATTATATTCTCATTATGTAATTTAAAGATGATAAAATTGACATTGAGCATGACGTTATTTTGATTATATTGTTGTTAATATTGATAATTTTACGTATGGCATATATGGTTAATATAGTGGTTCCCCTAAAATTAATTGGCTATTAACCAAAAAAGTAAATTTCATGCGATATTCGAAATATGTGTGCCATTTGATAGCCATTAATTATCCATTAGTTATACAGTAGCCACATATATTTTGTAAATCATGTTCCAAAGAAAATGGCAGTTGGAAGTGTCTATTCCATATAATTATAGATTGTAATTCATTAGTATATTTCAAGGACACTTAAATTTGTGAAGCTTTGTGTGAGAACAATGGCATTAGGAAAAACTTCATAAGCATAATAATTCATTGGAAAATCATATCACGGTTCAATTGCCAAAATTTTGAGCATGGTTTGTTTTTGTGAAGGCGTAAAAAATTGGTATGCATTCTCACCTTTTCTCATTCCAAAATTTTGAATTTCTATGTATGCAAAATATTATATAGCCTTTTCAATGAAACCCTATTTTCTCTACTTTCGTAGTGAAATTTGTCTATTCTTTAACGTTCTTTGACAAACACTTCTCAACTGATAGGGTTTGACATTGTTTTGTCATTATTTTTGCTGATCCCTAAATGATTTGCTAAATATGTGTGTACCCCCTTGCGAGTAATGTAAAACATGTTATGGGTATTTTTTTGCAAGAGGATTGAGAAATGATTTGTAAAATAACTGAGATGGACATCAATGATGACTGGAAGTGAAAAAATGGGTGTTGTTGAAAAGGATGAGGAAAATAGATTTTTCTCAGTTAGGGTTGTTAATTTTTAGGGCTTTTGGGTCATTTATGGCCGGTTTCTATAGACATTCTATTTTAAATTTAATTGTAGTAATGAAATAATGATAGTAACTTTTAGAAGATTAAATAGTAATAGTAACACCAATAATAGTTTGCTTGTTTACAGTAATTGCTTGATTACTTAAGGAAATTGTTGGAAATAATATTTTTTTAAAACATATATGTGACTACCAAATACAAAATGCAAAGAGATCCATCTGTGTAGGTTCCTATTTGAAAATGAGTAAAACGGGGAATTATAAAACCTACTATTTGAGAAGTTAGGCTAAACACAATTGAATAATGTTTCACTTAATTGATACTTCTAAAAATAAATATACAACATTTGGAGACTAAAATTACATGCTCGGTTGTTTTAGTTAAATTCACTAACAACATATCAACACTAAAAATTATAAGATTTCATTTATAATTAAAATGTGGAATTTTATCTTCTTTTCAATAAATTATAGTAAATAATATGAGAACTAGTGAAGAATTGATCCCTCAAGAGGGTATCTAGTGCAACACTCGGCTCAAAAAAATATTGGAAGAAACAAACGAGAGCTAAGCAATGCATGACCCTTGAAGAAAACATGTAATGCAACTCTTTTCTTAGTTCAATAATAGATGTCTAGTGAATGATGCCTTCTGAACACTAAGAGCAAAATAATTTTTCGATGTTGATCATAATGACCACTAAGTTTGTAAATATTTTTTTCTAATTGACCATAGACACACTCGCTAGGAACATAATTTCATATGCATCGACTACTCATTTTAATACTTAATGACCTCGGGAGATTATACAAATATAATTAATTAAAGAGACGTCCATTGAATGGTGTTTTTCTAACACTAAGTTCAAAATATTTTATCCAGGTACATGTTATTGACCCCTAAGATTTATATAGTTTCTTGTTAATGTATTAGTAGTTTTCCTCTTAACGATGCCTAGTGATAGCTAAGCTATAGGTATATCCTTAGGCTGATCATAGTAACAAGAAGGATAAGAAGTAAGTATTTATTTGTTAATGATTCCTATACACTATTAAGCTCCAAAAAATATGTTGCGGCTGACCTTAGCAACCACTAGGATAATAAATACTTATGTCTGTACCCCTCAGTAGTGATTGGATTGGCATTTTTTTTCATTGCAATAATTTTTGTGCTTTAAAATAAGCCTAGATACAGAGAAGGTTTTAATAGGTCGTTGTGGCTGAAAAACAATGACCGCTAAGATCAACATTACGTATACCTTGACCACCCACCAGTTCCAAAGAACATAGAAAATTTTCACATTCTAATAATAGTTGTGTTGTGAATAAAATCCTTAATATGGTCAATCTTTAAATATTTCATTATTGATCAACTTAGTGACTGCTAGGATCTAAACTACGTAAGTCTTCAAGCCTCAAGAGTACTTGTATTGTGAAATTTCTTATTGCATTAAAATTTTTATCGGAGTGACGCCAAAGCGAATGTAATGGTTAAATAAAATTATATATTGACTCCTTCATGGTGCTTGTATAATAGTGCTTCGGTCATTCCATTAATAGTAAAACATTCCATTAAATTTTGATCCCTTACACATACATGTAATAGAACAATTTTCTTAAGTTAATGATAGATGTTTATTGAATGGTGGTATGCTAACCCTAATCTATAAATATTTTTCGATGTAGATGTTATTGACCATTAATATTTGTATATTTTCTTGTTAATGCATTAGTATTTTTCTTGTTAATGATGCCTAGCATTTATCGCTAAGCTATAGGTATATCATTGTGGATGATCGTAGTAAGAGCTATGATAAGAAGTATGTATTTATTTGTTAATGATTCTTATAAACTGTTAAGCTCTAAAAATATGTTGCAGTTAACCCTAGCGATCGCTAGGATCATAAATAATTGTGTCTTTACCCCTCAGTAGTGTAAGGATTGGCGTTCTATTGCTCATCACAATAATATTTGGGCTTTGAAATAATCCTAGATATAATGAATCTCTAAATAATTAATTGTGGTTGAACATAGTGACCACTAAGATCAACACTACATATATATTGACACCCCACCCCAGCTTAAAAATTGGAGATATTTTTCTCATTCAAATAATAGTTGTCCCATGGATAATACATAGATACAACCAATCTCTAAATATTTTTTGTGGATGAACATAGCCATCACTAGGATCTGAAATACATAAGTTCTAAAGCCTCTAGATTTCTTCTATTGAGAGACTTAGATCAGACTTATATTTGCAAAATGTTCATAGTTTTCATATAATGAATAATCCTTACAAAATATGTTGTGTGTAAATCGTCAAGAAATTTTTTTCATTGTTTATGAACTTAGCGATCCACTATTGAATAGATAATGATTAAAATGGAAAATGTTAATGATATGAACCAAACTGTACGCTAAGCTATACTAGAAATGGAGCTTAGTGGTCGCTAAGAATTTTATTCGATACAAAGAGAAAGTATTGATCCCTCTCGATGGAAAGTAGTGCAAAAATAGGATCCACTAGGAAATTTGTGGATAAATTGATACAATTATATTCATTTACAATCGTTTCTAAATTTGTACAACTAGTGATTTCTATGAAAAGAGATAATGAATTTATCCCTCTTTTTAAATTAAGAACCAGAAAATCCTAGTGGTCTTTAAGTCATTCCTTTCAATTAGTAATGGATTTTCATGGCTACGAAGCATTTTATTTTATACGAATGGATGTGAATTACAACATACTCCAATGTTTGATTTCAAACAAATCTAGTTAGTTATCTTGGGTTCCTACATTATTATTTGCAAAATGTGTTATTGGACAACTAAACATTCTTTTCTTTAGAAAATTTGATTAGAAACTATTTGGACCCATTATTGTGTTTTTTTTCTCACACACTCCTTTCAAAATTTGAAAAATTAAATCTTAATGGCCATTACTAGTAGTCCATTCAATTGTTGTTAATTACCAACAAGTAATGTTAAAATTGTCCATTCATATGTCGACATAAATACTCTCTCTCGCTAACATCTATGTTTTTAAAAAAAAAATCGATGTTATGTATGCAACGTGGATGGTTGTCAAACAACGAGTAATCCTTCCAAAATATGTTACGTGTTAATTGTCATGAACAATTTTGCATAGTTTCTGAACTTAGTGATCACTAGGATTTGAACTACATAAGTATTGAAGCCTCAAGAGTGCTTGTATTGATAGACTTAGATCATTGCATTAATTTTTTTACTTGGAGTGATGAATAGCAAATGCCATGGTTAAAAATACGTATACCTTGACCCCTTAGTGGTGCATGTATAACCGCGTTTTTCTCATTCCATTAATAGTAAGTATGTGAAAAATCCCTAGCGACCACCAAGCTCTAGATATTTAGAAATTGATGACCCTAGCGACCGCTAGGATCAAAAGTTATATATTTTATGTGGAAATTATTTTCTAAGCTTACCTAATATTCATAGTAAGGGACATATGAATGTTTTTGTAAAATTAATTACAACATTTGTCTCAGAATTTGTTTCTGTTAATGATGTATGCAGCGTTTGTGGCCCTTAAAGTTTTTAACATGGCTAAAAAGTGGGCAATGGCGATGGTAGATACTTATTTATATTCCAACAAAAAAAAAAGTAATAAGAGATACCGTGTTCAATCCAACAACCTTAGATGATGAATTTTAGCATTACTCAACTCTATATTCCTCGATTCGTAATGAAACAATTGATGTTAATGTTGTAGACATAATGGGTATACCTAGGAAGAGCAAGCGCTACACTCCCGAGATGTAAGGGTGATAAAAATAGTTGGCCTCCATTTAATTTCTACTAAACCAGAGGTGCTTCCATTTCTTGATTTGTACACTTCCTATCTATTTCATGCCAAGTCCAAGGATTTTTCATTATTTTCTAAATCAAGGAAAAAGAGAATAGGTTTGTTTGTTGGGAATGCATACAAAAGTTATTATAAACTTCCAGAGTTAGAATGCTTATATAGCTCAGACATAGTCGATTCTGGATGGCCAAAACAAAGTTATAGATGTTTTGCAAAGTTAGGCATTTGACCCGATAGATAATATGGATGATTCTAAGTTGTCTGAAATCCTTATTAAAATATTTAGACCAAAAGTTTGCATTGGCATGACACTCATGAATAGGCTATATGGAAATTCTTCAATCTCTAAGGTGGATTTTTCTAGATCCCGTTACTTTCTTTTATTATTTATGAAGACAAGATTCCCTCCTTAGGTCATGTGCTTTGTCTCAATTTAATGACACAAATAAAAAATTTCATTGACCATGGGAAACATTTTTACATGGCTTCCTATCTTTTCGATGTTGTCATTGGTGTTCTCAAATGTCCGGATTTCTATAAAATATTGTCTCCTTTGATCCCTTTCAGGGTAAATGAGCAATACTTAGACTTTTATTCCCATCATTTCAGATAGCATATTCAAGATATATGCACTTATTTATATCCTTCTCTCTACCAATAATTACATGAAATGGTGACACCGAGAATATCTTATGCCATCCTCACTTCCATAAGGAATATGGGAGTTGCATTCTTCTATCTAGAATATATAGTTATCATGATTGAGGGGATCCTTACATATCCTTTTCAGTTGCCATATTATGTGCCAAAAAAATTGGCAATACAAGAGGTTACATATCATATTTGCAATGGTATTGCTTTAAAGTGTAAGGAGAAGAAGCTTAAACTACAACCCTCCTTCCCAGTCTTTTTGGGATGAAAAATGTTTAGTAGGTGGCCCAATTTGAAGGTTGCCTTAGCCCATAGGATTTCATTTCATATCCTTGAATATCCTTTAAGGAAATATGATAGATGGAATAGGGTTTCTCGACACCTTATTTCCCTTAAATGATAGTTAAATATATTGTATGCTGATGTGCATGATGAAAATGACTAGGTATGGATCACCAAATCAAAAGATATCCTTATTCGAAGAGAATATGAAAGGTGTTAGGGGTGGTTCCACTTATGAGATAAATTATTAAAAAAGAGGCTACGAAGAGAAATAAATATTTGTATTTAGAAAATTCACAACAACCTTGTGCTCCCTTATTTCTACCAAATGAATCTACATATGAATTTTGATAAGTCTTCTCCAAACCAAATAAAGCTCTAGCCAACGAAGACCCAGTGTTAACCCCTTTAATCTTATCCCTCCACTACACAACAAGTGAGAAATTATTGGGAAAATAAATTCATAATTTCCTATAAAGAACATCTAGATTGGGAGGATTAAGAAGATCCCTTAGTGAACATTAAAGTCGATCCAAGGACGAGAATCTTGAAAAGGGTAACCAAAAATAAGGTGTCAACACAACAAGTCATTATTTGGCATGAAACTTCTAAATACCTCTTCACTATTATAAAGAAAAGGTAATCTAAATAATCCAAGTGGTGTAATATCAAGAAGATCCGGATTCCTTTTAAGGGATAGAACACAAGAAACCGTAGAAGTAGTGAGGATAGTACGTGCCAAAAATATAGAGCTTGAAACTCGGTTAAAGGCCATAGTTCCTCCGAACATTTTTACGATGCACAAGATGCATTACATGGATTGTAAACTAATATAAAGAATTACATCCATGCATATAGGTGGGGCAGAAGAGGCCTTGGAAAAAAATGAAAAAACTCATTACAAGAGTGGCATCATTCGCAGAAAACATTAACAAAAATGAGGTAGGTCATTGAAAAGGCATTCATAAAGACCCTAAAATTATGACCATGGACGATATTGTTATATGCCGGACATATGCTAATTATTCAAAGTGAAGTATAAGGGAATGTAATGAACAAGTAAAATAAATTTTTTTTTTATGACATTATTTCTAGAGGAAATCATGTTTTCATAAAGCTTTTGTCATATAAATATTTACAGGAAACCATGCATTGGTTTTGATGAAGAGTTCACGACATCCCTTCATAAATTCATGGTTAATTTTCAAAGGAGAATAGCTGAGGAAAACGAGGGAGAAACTTCACATGTCATTGAGATTGTTTCCAAAACAAGGGAAAAAGATTAAAAAAAGAGACTCTAAAGGAAATTTCCAAAAAGCATGTGGTAGTCAAAAGGATTTGCTTGATAAGTCTGTTGTGCTATATAGAAGCATGATTCTAGATATGGAAAAGATAAAAAGAGATTCTAAGATTTTCAAAAAAGATTTTGATGATAAAACAAGTCCCAAATGAAAGCAACAAACCTAGGAAGCAAATGTACCCATGGGCTTAGTTCAATAGTAGACCATGGCTAAGGCGAAACCGTGCCCGTGGTCTCAGATCAACAACACCCCATAGTTAAGGAAGAACCACAATGAATAAAAAATTTATTATGTTAGATAGGTAAGAAAACACTGTGATATGTATGACATGTTAATAGATAAATATATATAATTGATACAATGATCGTGTATATATTCCAAATGTTATACTTATCTAAACATGCATTTGTTGTTTTAATAAATGTTTGAGACAAATGCTCAAAATTTGTCGTTGTGGCATAAACTAAAAATAATATGGCACTACAATACCTAGTGCACAGTAGACTCGAAATATCTTTCTCTATTTTGTTAAATCTTGACGGCCGTTATCTTTAAATAATATGTTGCAAAATAAGCTTGTGGATGCCAAGCTTAAAATTTGACGCTTTGTCTTGTTAAATGTTTGAGACATCTAAGAACGAAATATTCTATTGTGGAAGCACTCAAAACTCTAGCCACCTAGAATATTAATGTAATGTGTTTAATCCTTTCAACCTGTCATGCTCCGAATTATGCGTTAAATACTAACAAATGTTAAGAGTAAATTTTTACATTGAGGTAGTACGTAGAGGCCACTAATTTCATACTACCTTAATTAAATGAATGAAATCCTAGTGACTGTTAAGATCCAAATAATATTTTTCCACAATACCTAGCAGACTCTAATTGTGGATGCTAAGATAAAAACATGTAGCTCAAAACTTGTTAATTTAATTTGTTAAAGCATACCATTGACAACTTGCAAACATTATGAGTACGCATATTCTAGTAGATGCTAGCCTCTGGAATATTCTGTGTTAAATCCTAATGAATGCTAATCCTAAATTATTACATCATTGTAAAGGCTAGCGAACGCTAAGCTCAAATAAATTTCATTTAAAATGGTAAATCATTTAGAAATATGTTTTTAAATATTTTGTTGTTGTAATACAGAGGAAGCTAATTTCATAATACTTTAAATTAATTTGTTAAATCCTAAAGAATGCTAAGGTGTAAATAATATGTTGTGGCAATACCTAACGGACACTAGCATTACGCTGCCACTAAGCTCCAAGTAATATTTTGTGACAATGTTTTAATGACATACAACTTCATGATATTCATTCTTGAGTACCAATCTCTAAGCTCAATTTTTTTTTCGAGGAATAACCCAGTGGAAACTAAGCTTGCAATATCTAACATATTTTTAATTGAATCCTAGCAACAAAATATCTTCAAATAATATGTTGCATCATAAGATAGTAGACGTCAAGCTAAAAATTACATACTTGATATTGTTAAATGCTTGAGACATCCAAGATCGAAATATTCTATTATGGAAGCATCTAGATGTCATATAGCTCAAAACTTGTTAATTTGATTTGTTAAAGCATACCATCGACAACTTTCAATCGTTATGAGTATGCATATTCTAGTGGACATTAGCCTCCTAGAATACTATGTGTTAAGTTCTAATGAAGTAAAATCCTTAATTGTTACATCGTTGTAAAGGGTATTGGCTACTAAGCTCAAATTGATTTCATTTAAAATGGAAAATCATATACAAAGATTTATTTAAATATTATTCTATTATAGTGCATAGAGGCCACTAACTTCATACTACCTTAATTTAATTTGTGAAATACTAGTGAACGCTAAGGTATAAATAATATGTTGCAGCATTACCTAGTGAATGCTAGAATCACAATGCCTTTCTTTATTTTGAGAAATCTTAGCGGTCGCTAAGCTCCAAACAATATGTCATTGCAGTGTCTTGGTAATGCATAGCTTCATGATATCCATTCTTTAGTACTGATCTCTAAGCTTAGAAAATGTTTTCGAGGCATAACCCAATGGCCACTAAGCTTGTAATATCTGACATGTTTTTACTTGAATCCTAGTGACATCATATCTTCAAATAATATGTTGCATCATAATATAGCGACGATCACGCTAAAAATTCCATACTTCGTTTTGTTAAATGCTTGACACATCCAAGCTCAAATATTCTATTTTAGCACAACTCGATGCCATGTAACTCAAAATTTGTTAATGTGATTTGTTAAAGCATACTACCAACAAATTTCAAGCATTATGAGTACGCATATTTGAGAGGATGCTAGCATCCGGAATCTCATGCTAATGAATCTTATGTGTTAAATATTAATGTAGGCAAATCTTAAATTGTTACATTTTTGTGAAGGCTAGTGGCCACTAAGCTCAAATAAATTTCATTTAAAATGGTAAATCTGTAGAAATATTTATTTAACTATTATTCTATTCCATTGCATAGAGGTTGTTAATTTCATACTACCTTAATTTAATTTGTGAAATAATAATGACCACTAAGGTACAAAAAAATGTTGCGGTAATACCTAACGGATGTTAGACTCATGATGCCTTTCTTTATTTTGAGAAATCTTAGTGGTTCTAAGCTCCAAACAATATGTTATTACGAGTGTCTTGGCGGCGTATAGCTTCATGATATCCATTCTTGAGTATCGATCTCTAAGCTCAGAAAATGTTTTTGAGGCATAACCTAGTGGCCACTAAGCTTTTAATATCTGACATGTTTTTACTTGAATCCAAGTGACATCATATCTTCAAATAATATGTTGCATTATAATATTGCAGACATCAAGCTAAAAATTCCATACTTTGTCTTATTAAATGCTTGAGACATCTAAGCTCAAAATATTATATTGTGGAAGCAACTAGATGGCATGTAGCTCAAAATTTGTTAATTTTATTTGTTAAAGCATACTACTAGACAACTTGCAATCATTATGAGTATGCATATTCTAGTAGATGTTATCCTCCTATAATCTTATGTTAATGTGTTAAATTCTTGCCTCCTCTATGACCCAAATATTATGTGTTAAGTCCTAATGAAGCCAAATCTTAAATTATTACATCGTTGTAAAGGCTAGTGGTCGCTTTAGCTCAAATCAATTTCATTTAAAATGGTAAATCTTGTCTGAAGTTTTTTTAAATATTATTTTTTTCCAGTGTGTAGAGGCCACTAATTTCATTCTACCTTAATTTAATTTGTGAAATACTAGTGACCACTAAGTACAAATAATATGTTACAAAAATACCTAGCGAGATGTTAGAATTGCAATATCTTTCTTTATTTTGAGAAATCTTAGTAGACACTAAGCTCTAAACAATATGTTTATGCAATGTTTTGGGGCATATAGCTTCATTATATCCATTCTTGAGTACCAATATCTAAGATCTGAAAATGTTTTCGAGGCATAACCTAGCGAGATGCTAATATTGCAATATCAACATGTTTTTAGTTGAATCCTAGTGACATCATATCTTCAAATAATATGTTGCATCATAAGATAGTAGACGTCAAGCTAAGAATTCCATACTTAGTCTTGTTAAATGATTAAGACATCCAAGCTCAAAATATTCTATTGTGGAAGCAACTAGAGGCCATGTAGCTCAAAATTTGTTAATTTAATTTGTTAAAGCATACCACCGACAACTTTCAAGAATTATAAGTACGCATATTCTAGTGGATGTTATCCTCCTAGAATATCATGTTAATGTGTTAAATTCTTGGGTCATCTATGATCCAAATCTTATGTGTTAAATCCTAATGAAGGCAAAGCTTAAATTGTTACATCGTTGTAAAGGATAAGCTCAAATAAATTTCATTTAAAATGGTAAATATTGTAGAATTTTTTAAAAAAAATATTATGTTGATCCGAGTAAGTAAAGGCCATTAATTTCATACTACCTTAATTTAATTTGTGAAATACTAGCGAATGCTAAGGTACAAATAATATGTTGTAGAAATAATTAGCATACACTATACTATACTTGAATACCTTTCTTTATTTTGAAAAATCTTAGTGGCACGCTTAAGCTCCAAACAATATGTTATTACAATGTCTTAGCGGCATATAGCTTCATGGTATCCATTCTTGAGTACCAATCTCTAAGCTTAGAAAATGTTTTGGAGGCATAACCCAATGGCGGTAAGCTTACGCAATATCGACATGTTTTTACTTGAATCCTAGCAACAACATATCTTCAAATAATATGTTCCATCACAAGATTGCAAATGTCAATCTAAAAATTCTATTCTTTATCTTGTTAAATGCTTGACAAATGCAAGTTCAAAATATTCTATTATGGAAGCAACTAGATGCCATGTAGCTAAAAATTTGTTAAAGCATACCATCGACAACATGAAAGAATTATGAGCACACATATTCTATCGGATGCTAGCCTCCTCAAATCTCATGTTTATGTGTTAAATTCTTTCATCCTCTATGACCCAAATCTTATGTGTTAAATCCTAACGAAGGAAAATCTTAAATTGTTAGATCATTTTAAAGGCTAGCAACCCAGCTCAAATCAATTTCATTTAAAATGGTAAATCTGTAGAAATATTTTTAAATATTATGTTGTTCCAGTGCGTAGAGGCTGCTAATTTCATACTACCTTAATTTAATTTGTGAAATACTAGTGAAAACTAAGGTGCAAATAAATGTTGTAGAAATACCTAGCATACACTAGACTCATGCAAAACATTTCTTTATTTTGAGAATTATTAGTGGCGCCAAGCTCTAAATAATATGTTGTTGTAGTTTCTTGGCATATAGTTTCATGGTATCCATTATTGAGTACCTATCTCTAAGATCAGAAAATGTTTTTGAGCATATAGTTTTTGAAAATACCTAGCAGACATTAGACTTACAATATCTTTTTTTATTTTTTGAAACCCTAGTAGCCACTAAGCTCCAAATAATATGTTACAACAATACCTAGAGGATGTTAGACTCGTAATATCTTTCTTTATTTTGTTAAATCCTAGTGATAGCTATGTTCCAAATATTATGATGTGGCAGTGTCTTAGTGGTATATGAATTCATGATATGCGTTATTGAGTACCAATCACTAAGCTTCAAATATGTTATTAAGTTATACCCTAGCGACCACTAAGCTTTCAATAGTTTTCTTGTTTTTGTAAAATCCTAGGGACAACTAATATCCAAATACTATTAGTTTGTGTCCTTCCAGATAGACTAATAATATTGTGGCCTTCCACAACAACCCTAATGAATTAATATATATGTCGACACTCTATCTTCCGCCAATAATACGTGGCCTACTGATAATATTGTTTTAATATAATTTTATTGTCATGACTAACATACATAAATACATTGTGATTGAAATATTTAATATATAAATTTTAATGCATAGTGATTATAATATTTTATAGATAAAATTTAGTCATATATATAATATGTTTAACCTTCCATTGCACAAAAAATTATCTCACAATTGAAAACCTAGTATGATTTTACAGATTTAGACCATTTTGTTAACCTCGAATATCTTCTCACAAAGTCAACACGACAACCATATAAACAATGTACAATGAAATATTTACCTTAGATTGTTTCTATCATCATAATAAAAGGAAAAAAAAAGTAGACGTAACAAATACCAAAATAATATTTTGAGTCTCGTTAAACATTAAATTTTAAAAAAACTAGTGTTTAGGTAATGGCCATCATTATCGGGAAAAACAATCTAGAGGGGACAAATCAGTGGAAACTTGAAAGCATTCAAATGAAATAAAAACTAGAGATGAAAAGGGATTAAATTTTCTTCGGTTAGGGCCCAATAGATTCCTTATTTTCTTTAGGAACAAGGCGGTGTGATAAAATGATCAGAAAGAACCGATAAACAAATCTAGGGTTGTAGATCATGTTTTCATAGGGCAAAACAGGGTTGGGTTGATGTGAAAAAGAAAGGAATTAGTATTCACAAGGTGGTGTGAAAAAATAATCAGAAGGAACTAGTAAGCAGAATTAGGGCTGTAGATAACGTTTTTGTAGGGAAAAGCAGGGTTCGAATGACGTGAAAAATATAAAAACTAGTATTCACAAGGTGGTGCGACAATATGATCAAATGGAACAAGTAAGAAGAGCTAGGGCCACGGATCGTAGTTTCGTACGGAAAAAGCAGAGGCTGGAATGACATGAAAAATATAGGAACTAGTATTAACAAGGTAGTTTGAAGAAATGATAAGAAGTAATCAATAAGAAGATATGGGTTGCAGAGCCTATTTTTCTAGGGAAAAGTAGGGATGGACTAAGGTTAAAAAGATAGGATCTAGTTGAATACAGAATGACTATATAAGTCCGCATGACAAAAAGGTGCACATTTAGTATAGTATATGTTTTTGATAAATACCTTATTTAGATCTGATATTTTTTCATGCTTGGTGATGTCATTCAAACCACCAACTATGCGCATTGAGCTAACTATCTGCGCTATTTTTTCTGCTACCCCTTTTTCTTCCCAGTGTGTGAGCACCCTTTTTGTTACTACTTGATTGTTCCCTTTTTTAATCCACAAACAAGATTTGATGTAGCCTAGAATCTAGAACGAACAACCTAGGCACGGTGACACATCACCCAACCGAGCCGAGAGCTCACCTAAAGCACACAAATTTACAGGCCCCTCCTTAAAGTTTCTTATGTAGGATGTTAGCGTGATGAAGATATAATGCATTCAGATCCATAAATAAACATGACCCTTAAATAGTTCATAACCAGATATAGATCTTAAGGAATCATAAATTCAACAATAATTATGACAAGATTGATCATACAAGAACCAATTATAGTCATGTTAACACCTTATACATCCAATATACTCCATTATATTAAACATTGTAAAACATAGAATCTTCTTACATCATATAACATTACCATAAGTTTATGCGCACATCAAATCTGGAAGAATAACTCTATAATAACTCATACACAGTGTCTCAGTGTCTCTCTCTAACTACACAAACTAATACATACTTATAGGGGTGGGAAATTTCCTTCACCACCTACGCACTTCCCAAAATAGGTTGCATGCTGAAAATAACCATGCACCTTTACAATAATATGCACACATGCAAGTGCGCTAATAATAGATATCCTATAGTTAACTAGTAGTAGTAATCCTATTATTATCCCAAACTCATGCATGACACTTAGTAGATGCTCATCCAAAAATATCACATGTGTGTTATGCAATTCTTCATCCCGTTGTGTGCTCCGCATGCTATCTCCAAAAATAGACCATATCCATGAAAAATGGCTAAGTCCTTAATCAACTTATCGCGGCACACATTTCCTTTCATATCCTTCCACACCTTCAAATGTGCCTTGTTCCCACGTGTGAATATTTTGTGTTCCCTCTCCTTAGTGTCATACTATGTCTTCTTAACATTACCCCACACTAATGTAAATTTTCTTCCTAAAAATGGGGTTTCTCCTGATTTTCCCAAACAATAAAGAATAAGAATGTAAAGAATCATTGTACAAATAATAGACTTCTATTCTACAACACCCTCCACTTCAACTTAGAGAGTCAACTATGGATATTTTGTTTTAATCTCAGCCTCTAATGTTTTCTAGTCATCTAGTGTGGTTCTTGTCTTCTCTAGAATGTCTATGGCTATGGCTTCCAACTCATCCTGGGTTATCTCTTCCTTTTCATTATCCAAGACTAGGATAAAATTGTCCATAATGAGACATCCTTCCCTCCAGAAGATCTATATTTTTGTGCTATGAGCTTTCCAATCTCATCTAGTCTCTCCTTATGTGGGTTTTGTGTTGCTGCAAGGGCTTCGTGCTTTTGTTTTACTAATTCCAATCTTTTTGTGCACCCTAAAGTCTCATCCTTCATTGCCTTTAGAAATTCATTATCTTCAATTATACTCCCGATCATTAGCTCGCTTACGGTGCTACACATATGTTTAGAGCTTGATCTGATTTCATCAACTCATCCTGTAAAGTATGGAGTAATGCCTCGTAAGATAAAATATTCCTAACCATGGAGGCCCTTGCTCTCTTTGCTTCTTGTTCGAGGATCTTATGGTGCTGGAATTCAAATCAGTCCATCTTCAAGTACGAAATCAACTAATGTGCACACATAATGCATAATGAAGGAAAATTATTAGGTACCTTAAACTCCGGATGTGGTCTTTCATTCAAGACATAGTCACCAATTTCAGTAGCCATGCTTTGATGAAGGCCTCATTCTTTTTCTTCTCTAGATCCTTCTCTCCTTTTATAAACTTTATTTCTAAAGTTTTATCCTTTTTATCTTCAAGTAGTGCTCTAATAGTGGAAGCCTTATCGATATTCCTCTATGTGACCTTTGTAGATACCTTAACTAAGGCATTGCTCACCTTGTCTCATGAGAGTGGGATTTATAGTTATGTTCTGATTTGAGGTTCCTTCTTCACTCTTCTTGATACATAAGACTCATTGTATACATCAAATTTTGTCTCTTCCATGTGAGTCGCATGGAGTAGGATAGTTTTTTCCTTGTGCATGTAGTGGAAATCTCTAGGTCCATTAGCTCCCACCCATATAACTCTGTCAAGTCCATTGTGCTTTGAAAACAGCACGAATGATTTTGCTTATGTCCTCATCATATCCCATAGTTGGAACCACATATTCTTCACTTCCCCTTGTCCTTAGCCCCTTAGGAACACGAGTGCCAAGGTTTGGATTTTTTCTTTTAATGTCTTGAGTAGTATCATGTGCATGAGGTTTCTCATGCACCATTTCTTCTACCTCCTTTACCCCCTCATCTTCATCCTTTATGTTCTCATCTCTACGGGATCCTCCTCATCTTCTTACTAGGTGGGGTCCCAGTGTGCTCTCTATAGACTCCTCTACCTCATCATTCATCTTTAGTACTCTCTTATTCTTCTCGGTTGCCTCTTTCTAAGGGGATATTTGTGTTGATCTTCTTACAGGATGTGGAGTTCGCACACCTTGGGTCCTTGTTCTTCTGAATACCCTCTTAAAGCGGTGCTCTTCATGGACTGCTTCCATGTCCAAGTCCTCATCTCCTTCTTGCGCCTGAGGTGGAGTATCCATGTGCTCACTCTCCACTCTATCTGTGGGCTTCCTCTAGCCTCTATGATCCAAGCCTCCACTATCTTCATGTTCTTCTTCCTCCTCATCTACCTCTATAGTTGTTGTAGGATTTGGAGCTGGCACATTCTCCACTATATGTTTTCCCTTAGGCATGCCCTGGGAGCATGAACTCAT
Source organism: Taxus wallichiana var. yunnanensis (assembly GCA_018340775.1). Classification (NCBI taxonomy): domain Eukaryota; kingdom Viridiplantae; phylum Streptophyta; class Pinopsida; order Cupressales; family Taxaceae; genus Taxus; species Taxus wallichiana. The sequence continues at coordinate 342,101,098 of CM031235.1, read as the reverse complement.
TCTCCACATACTTATAATTCTCTAGCCTAGGCTTGAAATGAAGATATATGAGCATATCTCCACTGTCCATAATAGCCAAGCTTATAAGCTTCATACTTATGACGTCTAAAATGAGCGTCTCAATGTAGGTAGTTTGACATGGATACACATATATATTCCTAAGGGTTTGGTACTCACATTCTACCTTGTGTGCATTGAAGTTCGACGATGCACATCACTAAATCCGTGAATTGAGGTGCGGAAGTATTTCACTATGAAGGCATAGGGTAGTTTACACCATGAACTCCATGTTCCATCCCTCATTGCAAACCACGTGATGTAAAAGTGTTGGTAAAATGCAAACTATACTACCTTTCCTACTACCGAAGGTAGCTCCTTAGGAACTTTCCACTCCTCAAAAGCCACACAAAGTCGGTCATAACATGTTTCTTCCCTCTACTTAAAAGTTCCACTCATTGATTCTTCACATAAATTATTTTCATACCTCTCCGAAGGGACTTATTTTCTAAGGGGTACTCCCAAATATTATTCTTTGGCCCATCGGGCACTCCAATTTCTAAAAATACAAGAGAAAGTAGGATAACACCAAAACTTATATTTTCTCTTATGTGCGCTTCCTCAATAATGGTATCTACAATATAGCCTACTAAATTGTATACTACTCCCTGAGACATTTTCTTTATAATATGAAGCCACACGGTGTTTACCTGCGACCATCTCTTTTGGTCATTCAGCTTGATGAGAAGATGCAGTTCTTCCTGCACCACATGAAACTTCTTCGGTTTATCTATGTCCATTCGCACAGACCCTTGGTAAACCCCAACTCCTTTCCTATTTCTATAAAAATTATTTAGCTTGATCGGATCACTAACAAGGTCTATCCCTGTGCCATTTAATCCTATTTTTGTTGAAACCAAGGCCATTGCAATCCTAACCCTTCACTGCTTAAATTAAATATGTCTTCATGGAATCAAATCATAAGCCATTGGTATAAGGGTCCATATTTTCATAAATTTGGGAGCTCATAAAATTGATAAACTCCTACCTGCTTAAGAAAATTTTCCCCAATGTCATCATACACTGGCATATCCTCCACTATGCACTTGTTGGTCTTTTTATTAAGAAAAACATCCAAATCTCCCTTGTTTTTAGTGGTACGGTGGTTCTAGTCACTTATTTTACATTTGCGGATGTGGGAATCCCACTCTTGTCCAACTATTACTCCTTCTGGGTACTGCATCTCTAAAAATTTTCTCAGGAGCAATTTAAACTTCAAATTCTATCTTCTTCTTTCATTTCTTTCTTGTTGTAGTTGTTTTCTTCAATGTTAACACAAAAATCCTACCTTTTTCATCTATAATGAGTAAACTCAAATCCTAGCTCGAATATGCATTCCCTAGCTTGAAACAGCGTGCCCTAGCTCCTTCTGAATGATTCTTATTTTCTCAAACCTTTCACCAATGGGAATGCAAGCCTCTTCCACATAATATTTATCTCTTCATGTCTAGTTTCACAACACTCTGCACATCAACATGACTCGCTCTGCTCGGTCCCATTTATCTTTCTCAAATACTTGTGATCAAAAATATAAAAATGAACCTACATCACATCCTTAAATAGATTTTCAAAAAGTTAGTGCATTTATTTATCCTTGTCACGCCAATAATCCTCTCATTAATTCACCATTATAACAATATCACATGGTACATCTTCATGTCCTAGATATAACCTTCTAGTGTGCCTTCCTACCTTCCGCTCTGATTTCTCTTTAGTGTGATTCCATGCACCTAAGTACCTCACCACTATGCCTTCCCATGGTAGTTTCCATGGCCGTTGCTTACCTCGTGTTATATTTTTCCCTCATTTATCTCCATCTATGGTCATATTTTAGATGTAATCTCCTTTCTAAAAACTCCTTTCCATACTTAACTAGCACTTGTAATGATTTTTCTCATGTGTGCCTAGTTTGAATAACCACCCCACACCAATGGTGCATGTAATCCTCTATGCATAAAAATACTTCAAATGGTATTTAGCTTCCAATGACGCAACACGCTTATTACACAAAACACAAAACTAAATTGACAAAGCATAGAAATGAAAAAGGAAATACAGAAATGAAAACCTATTCTAAATGGCAACATTGCCTTATAATAAACACTAAGAAGAATTATTTATAGTAGGGTTTTAGCCCACTCCATTTGAAGTAATCGGGTAACCATATTCCATCAAGCGCCTATAACTTGCAAGCACCTGATTCAACTATATGAGTGATAACATTTGGTCCCAACCAATGCACTTTAAGCTTTTCTAGATGGCATAGAAACTTAGAATCATAAAGAAGCACCATCTGTCCAATCTCAATATTTTTATCCCTGATGTGTCTATCATGCCATGCCTTCTACCTAGTCTTTTGTACTTCTTACTCCAACATCCTATGGCGCATATCTCATCCAGCTGTATCAATTCTTTCTTCTAATTCTTTCTCATCGACTAGACCTCAACACGTGAAATATGTAAAGAAGGTAACATGAATTCCATAGGAAGAACTACTTCTACACCAAACACCAACTAAAAGGGTGTGGCCTTGTTCAACCTCTTGTATGTTTTTCTATACGCCCAAAGCACAAAAAAACTTTATCATCCCAATCTTTCCTTCCAACATCACAAATTTTTGTCAATGTCTAGCTCAAAATCTTGTTGAAGGCCTCAGCAATCCCATTTTCCTGAGGATGATAGGGTGTAGTCTTATGGTGCACAATCATAAATTCATCCAATAGTATCCTGATCATCTCATTCAAAAAATGTGCACCCATATAACTTGTCAATCTCGTGCAGCATCCATACCTTGTAAAAACATTTTCCCATTAGAACCTGGTTTTTGTAGCTATTGTACAATCCTTGGTAGGTGTTGTTTCTTCCCACCTTGTAAGATAATTTGTGTAAGTGATGATGTAGTGCAATCTATTTCTATACATGGCTGGAAAAATAGGACCCACAAAGTATATAACCCATTTCTTAAATGACTCTACATGAGGAATAAGTCTTAAAGGCATTTCATCTCTTTATCCAGGTTTACCAAGGTGCTAAAAGTGATCACATACCGTACAATATGCTTTATAATCTTTGTAGAGGGTCTCCCACCATAATCCAATGAGTAGAATATTGTATGCAATGGCATCACTTACATAGTTCCCATGTGCAATACCACCATGTCCTCTACCATGATATCAGTGTACTCGTGCTCTAGTACACACCATGACAATACTTCATGTTGGCCTAACTTGTATAGGTAACCACTGATCAACATAAAAGGTGTCATGCAAATTAAAATTTTTTTCTTCTCTAAGGCTTTCATTCCTTTTGGCATCATACCTGTATGTAAAAATACAACAATATCCTCTAATTCTAAAGGCATGCATTGTAACCTATACAACTGTGCATCTAACATTGTATCTTCAATTGTCTGTGCATCCTCCCCTGACTAAATTCTTGATAAATGGTCTAGGCCAGAATTACTTTTACCTTGTTTTACCACAACTGTGAAATAAAATTCTTGGAATAAGAGAACCCATCGACATATGCACCCTTGTAAAATGAGCTTGTTTACCAAGTACTTTAATGCCATGAAATCAATATAAAATATTTAAGGTGTTGTTAACATATTTTTTTGAATTTATGCAGTGTAGATCAAGGAAAAGGCCTTGGGCTTTGTTGTTGTATAATTTTTCTCTGTAGGAGTCAACTTTCTACTAGAAAAATAGATAGGATGATCTATAATACCTTCTCCAGGTTGAGCTAACACCACACCAATGGTTGTGCCAAAGGCGTCCACATGTACATGAAATGGTTGGTTCCATGAAGGAAAATGTAGAATAGGTGTTGTAGTAAGTCTCTCCTTCAATGCCTCAAATGCACACTACTGTGGTTCTCCCAATAGAATGTCCCTTTTCCCTTTAGTAACTCTTCCAAGGGTGCGAAATATTAGCATATCCTTTGATAAATTTTCTATAATACCCTATGTGACCCAAGAAACCGCACACCTCACTCTGACTAGTAGGATCCTCCGTGCCTACAATAAGCGCAACCTTAGTGAATCCACTAAAAAACTTTCCTTGAAAATGATGTGCCCTAAAAAAGTGCCAAAAGGTGTAGCAAACATGCACTTCTTGATGTTTAAAGAGATGCTTAATTGTCTACATCTTTCAAACATTAAGCGTAAATTATCATAATGATCCTTAACAAGTCCATACACCATCCAATCATCCAAGTAAACTTGTAAGAAGTTGTGAATAAAATCCTGAAATGCTTAAACAAGTATGCGTGAAAATACAACAAAGCGCATTTTTTATACCAAAGGGCACCACAGTATATGCAAAATTTTCCCATCCAAGGGTGAAATTCATTTTCTCTTGATCCTCCTATGTAATCCTAACTAGATGATACCTAGAGAATATATATGTAAAAGAATTGAGTTCATGCCCTACAACACCTTCTAATATCTCCTCTATGAAAGGTGTAGGAAAGGGATCAATCACACATGCAACATTTAGTTCCCTGTAATCCACACAAATCCTAATCCGACCATCTTTCTTTATACTGATTACCATGGGGCTAACCCACTCTAATTCTTCTAGGGGTTTGATGATGCCATATTTAAACATCTTGTCAATTTATTCCTTAACTTTTACACATAGGTTAGGGTTCATTCTGTAGGGTCTTTTCCTGACCAGCACACACCTTCCTTAAGCTTAATTTTAATTTCTCTTAATGATTCATGCACTCCATTTATTTCATGGTAGCCTCTAAGAAATAAGTCTTGAAAATCACGTAGTAACTCAATGATTTTTTCCTCTTTAGATTCACCAATAATCCCCAATTATTTCCTCCTTCGGTTCAACATACATGTCAACAAGTTGATAATTTTTATCTTCATGCATTCATGATAGGAGCATGTAATTTTATCCATGCTATCTAACACCTCATGCATACCCCTTTGAATGATCTTTATCCATATCTTCTATTTCCTCATCATCCATGATGTAGACCATCTTTCCTTTTTCTTTCTCAAAGAAATCGGGTTTAAGTAGCGTGGCATATGTCTCTTCTTCTTCATCAAAGCACGCACCTAATTTTATCTCACCAAATAAATTCTCAATGATTTCTTCCTCCTTTGAATTTTATCCCATAGTTAAGTTCTTTATAACCCTTAATGCATCTTCCACTAGATGTTTAGTAGAGAAGTAGTCAAAATTGGACCATTCCTGTAATCAAATACTATCAATTTCCAGTGTCTCTATGTAGCTTCGCATATACATACCAACTATGTGCGAAGCCTTCTAGAGTGGAATAAATTTTGTGCACCCATAATGAAGGTAGTAAAGCTTCCTGCCCCTCTATCTAGAGCCTCTCACACTATTGAACATGGTGTTGAACAAGTTGATTACCATGATATGTGCAGATTTGAGTAGGTGCATTGCTCCTGAAAAACCAAGTTGTTAGAGAAATCCTGACTTCATTCCATTCTACAAGATTATCCCTATGAGAAACCCACCAAAGCATGTTTTTGTCTCTCGCGGGGTTTATGCTAAAATATTTATTATTTCAAATTGATTTGTACATTATTCCTCCATGGCGCATAGGAATATCGTAAGCTCTCATTCTTAAGTGTATCAAGGTACATAGTTATTACCTATCCTCCTAATACAACGAGGTTTATTTCTCCACATAAATGCGCTCCTTACTTCATGCCCAACCATCTCATAAGTTTTATGATCCCAATTATCACAAGCAATACTTGTGGTATCACTAATAGACTATATATCTTCCCACTGGAGGATTCCTTCCTTAGATGGCTCGAGTACTTCTGGGTCCCGAATGGCGCGTACATAAATCTTGTTCAAATCTTCCTCACTCAAAGGTTCAACATAAGGCACAAATTTCCCATCTATTAAAGGGATAATAACTATTTCTTCCTTTTTCTTGAAACTTATATATCCCTTGTTGAACCGTAGATCAATATTATTTGCGTAACACCAAGGGAGACAAAGAAGAGTTGAGAATTTTTTTTTCTTACGCACGTGCTAAAACCTCCAAATCCCTAGTGAACTTGGCCCCTTGTATAGTAATGGATGCATCTTTTAAAACTCGATGGGAGTGGTTGTAGGTACACAAAACTATGTATCTTTGTACTATCATAAAGAGGTTACGAGAAACCCCAATGATGATTCGAGATCTCTACACAAGGGTTAGAATCCGAGAAATCTTGCCAAGTATACATTTGCATCCTAAAATACCTTATCCAACCTTTGCATGCTTCATTCTAAACCATGTCACCCTTTTTCCTTGCATTTCTATCATTAGTTTTAGGACCGCCGCCCTTCCTGGGCAGCAGTCTTGTGACCACCACCGAGATAGGGGCGGCGGTCCTGAAACCACCGGTCTACGTAATGTGGCAGTCCTGTGGGAATTTTCTAGAACTTTTTGACACTTTTATCAATGTAAAAAAATTAGTGGCGCTCACATTTCTCAACTACTCTTTCTTGCCTTTATGTTTTAGCTGCGTGGTAAATAGTTATTTCTCTTTGTTTATAATATAAGAGTTTAATTAAACTTACCCTCTGGTAAATCCAAATTCTATAAATATGAAGCTTGTTTACAAGGAAATGGCCCCTCACCTTCTATGAATTATTATTTAGTGTGTTTTGAAAGTTATTCAATAAGTTTCAATAAGTTTAGATTTTGTAAAAGGTTTCAGCCTCTCAGTTCAAGGCTCCATAGTTTTGGTCCTAAATCATGTCCATTTGAATCTTGATTCTTCTTAGAATTATAGGTTGTTGTTTTTCATAGGAATTATAAGTCTTATAGATTTCGGTATGCTTGTATTGTATCCCTATAACAATCCCGCTAGGAATTGAATAGTCAAGCTCTATTCTCTTGCACTATCCCTCTCCTACTTGCATTTTGTTTGGCTTATGTCCAAGTTGCCACTGTTTGAGCATATTCTCTGTTACTTCACTATCACATTCCCACTTTTCTAGATTCATGAGAACACGAAGGAATGAAGAGATCACATTGAGGGGACAAGTCATGATATAACTAGATTTACCTATTTAGTAAACTCTAGGTTTAAATCATCAAAGTTATAATTGCAAACATATCAAATAGAGTAGTGAATCATTTTATTTTAGTTAAATCTCACTTTCAATATTTCTAGGGAAGCATGTGGGGAATGATAGTTTCTGAGAAGCTATGATTTGTTCCTCACTTCTGAGGTAAGATTGAAGGTTTTCAATTAAGTTAATTAGTTGTCTTTCATCTAGATTCACACATTTACATAGGTGAATAACCACACCAGGTTATCTCACTTGTTTAGTTTTAGTATAAAAGTATTTTAATTGTTGTTTGTAATTATAATGTTTCAATCGTGTATTTTGTTTAGATTAGTTTCCCTTTCAAGCAGAGTAGTATAAATTATTATTTTCAGTTTAAGTTAATTCGGAGACTTCAAAACTAGATTAACACTTAGATCCTAGTTAGGAGGATAAACCATAGGGAATTTATGCTACCCATTCATAGCCTCTAAATCTCCCCTTTTTCATTCCAGCTACCAGGAGATCACACTACCAGATCTTAGTCACTGATCCTCCCATAGTTAGCTTTAGGAAAGTTGCTTTTCCGATTCTCATCCTCACTGTAGCTTTTCTATCGTAGAAAATTGACCATAATCCCGGCTATGACTTCATCTAAGTCACCCACATTTCAAACCACTAGTTGTCTCGGCATGACCTCGGGAGGTTGGGTATGGGAAGGTCATTTGTCGATTATCATCCTCGCATGTCACTTTTTTCTATCATACAAAATTGGTGAACCCGACGTGAACACAACAACTATTCTTTTTATTTTATTTCATTTCTTTCATCCATCTTCACTCTTTCCCATTATTTGTGGGTATTTATATACCCCCGAATATGTCGGGATACGATGCATATGGCAGACCTCTCTCAGGTCTCGAAGCATATTATGGTCAAACAAATAGACAACCATCACCCTCACTTTTTGCATGGGCTGACAACTATTCAAGCAACTACTTGTCATCACAAACTCCTCCTCAAATAACTAGCTCTAGTTCTTCATTCCGAATTGAGGAGCTGGATCAGCTCACACAAACACAACAACTAGAGCCTTAGGCTCTAACAATATGACATTTACTGGAGAATCCATTTCATCTCCTCGGGTTTTATTCAGACCACAAATTAGTAGGCAATCAGATCCACTCCCATTTTTGGATGAGGAGTACTTAGCATGCTACACTAGAAATGAACAATACTTCCAAAACATGTATCCATCTCTAGGAAGTTTGCAAACACAACCCGATACCCCGCTTCAAGAAAATACCCCCATTCCTCCACCAATGGAAAATACTCTTGGTGAACTTGGGTAGAGTAATGATCAATTCATAGCAGGTACCATACCCCTCTACAACCTCAAAGAGTACCACAACAGCCATCAAGGAAAAACACTGGGTCATCACCAATCGAGGTCATCTCAACTTTGGTCGAGAGGGTTAGAGGACTAGAACTTTCTCAAGAAAATCAAACTTCACATATTGGGCAAGCGGGAACTTCCAACCCTCCACATCATCCTAGTCAAGTTGACCTCCTCAAGAACAGGCACGTTAGGCATGCCTCCTCAACATTTGTATAACTACCCACAACAAACACCAACTAGAACCACATTTTCAAATGCTGCTCCAGTTGAAAGTATGATACCTCCGGTTTAGCACCAAACAACCCATATCAGAACAATGCTCCTCCCTACTTAAACATTTATTCAAAATCACCACAGGGAGATATGTTCTCTCTCTAGGATGTTCACTCAACCACATGGGGATTTCCTTATGTCCCTGTAAATACATATGTTATGCCATATCAACAACCCATTCCACCTCCACCCCCTCAGGCACCATCGATGGTGAAACCTATGTGGTAGGAACTTACTCAGAATATTTAAAAGAACCTCTAGATTTCACCATATGAAGCATCATGCTTCCAAGACCTCTTCTCGATTTTCCTAAATACAAAGGGGAGGGAGATCCAAATGCACATATCAAGGCCTATGCCATGGCCATTCGAGAATTCTCCCTTGGGATGTGGTTGTTGCTAAGATATTCCCTAAAACCTTAGAGGGTATTGCCCTTGATTGGTATTATAGAATACCTGAGGCCTGATACACTCATTCAAACAACTTGTGTCATAATTTATCAAAGATTTTGATATGAACAAATTGTTAAGAATAAGGATCAAGGAATTCTTACATATTAAACAAGAACACAATGAATCTGCTGCCCATTTTATTCAAAGATGGCGTATAGTCCTCTACTCATCAAAAAGTGCTCCAAACATGGATTAGATGGAACTATGTGACTTATTCCTTCATTCTCTCAATAGAGAGATAAAGGAAGAAGTCCAGAAGTTCCCACTAAGGACTTATGATGAAGTACTCGAGAGTGCTCTCCGAATTGATCAAGTGGCAATAGACAAAGTGGTCGTAAGACATATGGAACAAATGGGAAATTAATCGCTCCCAATCAAAACACTACGACTTATCCTAATGTCGGGAATACCAATCAAGGACCCAAGATCCTTAACAAAAACCATGGGGTTACAACAGATGGAGTCATCAGACTAGGTTAAAAGGGAAAATGTTGTGAACATTTCACCACCCATTAACAATCAATGAAATAATAATTTACTCCAACAATCAACATGGTGGATTTTAATCATCCATCATGACAAAAAACAACAACAATGGAAAATCCAAACACAAGGTCCAATCAAAACCCAATTGGATATCAGAATCAAAACCAAAGGCAACAACCTCAAAATTTTAACTCTAACAACCAAAGCAACCTAATCAGAGTTTTGGACCACAATAGGTTTCAAACCAACAACCTCGAAACTATAATCCCAACTTGTATTGTGGTTTCCACAAAATTCAAGGCCATGATACTAGGACTTGCCCATGACTACAATAAATTCATGCAATGTTTTCTAGAAGACCAAAGACAACTCTTTATAGATATGTTTTTAGCAAATTTTACATTACCCACGCCAAACACTTATATGGGAGCAGTTTCCCCTCAAAATGCACCCCTCAAGATTTTTAACGATCCTCTCCCAAATCACTCTAACAATAATAGGTTAGATCCAAATGGGATGAACAAGGGTGTTATGATAGGAAATAACGATCATGAAGCCTCAACTTCATTAAATCCACCAGTCGCACCCCAATTAGGAACTCGACCACAAACCAAGATAGTTGGTCTGGTAGAGTTAGATACCAAGCTACACGTAGAAACCATAACAAGAACACGAGATTATTCTTCTCAACCAATTCCAACCTACCCATTAGAACCAGACAACATTCAACAAACATTAGTAAAACCCATAGGCACTTATAATCTAATTAATGACCTAACAAAAACCTTCTCTCACATTTCCTTCTTGGATTTGTTGAAAAATCTCCCACCCATAGGGATGCTCTCTTAGAAGCATTAGGTCTTGGTCATCTAATTAACATCACTCCTCTTCCGAAACACAAGTAAACCATGTAGACTTTGACGTCTATCCTCCTAAGGCAGCCAGATAGGGATACTGAGTTTATATTTGATATAAGAAAAATGCCAATGGACATTGAGATTGCATGTAGAGGTGACCCAACCTTGCATTTGCAAGTATGGGTTTACAATAATTATGTTAAAATGCAATGATTGATGATGGGGCAATAGTTAACATAGTCCCCTTCACTTTTCTTCAAAATCTAGGATATGGAGAAACAAATTGTTCCACAACATGAAATACGCTAAGGGGTTATGATAGCCTCAAGGCCACTTCAATTGGGACTATAGTGTTACCAGTCACCTTAGGACCCAAGACAGTCCTCACCAAATTTTATATTATAGATTAGGAAACCAACTATAATATGATTCTCAGTCGACCATGGATACATCATATGAAGGCAATCCCTTCCACGTTATTCCAAGAAATAAGATTTTTACACTGGGAAAATATTTGTGGTGCAAGGTGACCCAAAACCATTCGATATACACCTAGTAAGATTTGAAGAAAGACCAGGCATTCACTCTAAGTTTGAACTCCCAATGAATCAACTTAACAAACCAATCAATTCAAAACCAAAAGTAAATTTGATACCTACAATAGAATTAGAAATCACGAATCTAGTCGAAGGCATTCCGGCACTCAAAAATGAGACTAACATCATAGAGATGGTATCATTAGGAACTACCACAAAAATTTAGAGTTACTAGAGAAATATCTACCTATTCTCCTACCATTTGATTCCATGGGTATGGGATACACCCTAGGAATTGGCTCCCTTCCAACAGAGATGAAGTTTGTATGGTAGAAGTAACCAAGGAAAAAGAAGTAGACATGAAGAATGTCCCAACATCCATTTTTCCAAGAAAATATTGGACTCTCCACTTTGATGGAGCTAGATGTCATTTCAGAGCTGGGGTAGGTGTGATCTTTACTTCTCCGAGGGAAAGATCCTACCTTTTTCCTTTAAATTAAACTTGAATGTACAAACAATGGGGCTGAATATGAAGCCCTTCTCCTTGGCCTTATCATAGCTAAAAGGATGGGTGTTGATAACATTAGAGTGCTAGGAGACTCATAATTAGTTGCAAACCAAGTATCTGAGGTATATGAAACTAGAGTTGAACACTTACAACTCTATAAAATGGTGGTGTTAGATCTAACCAAGGGATTCAAACTTCATATCAATCGAAGCAATCCCATGAGAACAAAACCTTCTCATTGATTCAATAGCAACCTCAGCTTCCCATTTCACTCCAAGCAGTGAGTTGGAAAATACAAGTTTCATGGTATCACTTCATACTGAACCATTGGTGCGTAAAATACCAACAACCCCGATCTTGACACATATAGAAGTTGAGAATGAGTTTTCTATCCTAGATCACTTTGATAGTGATAGGGTCACTCTTGGATATCTAAATGCCTATGTGGAATTACATCTCACTCATCACATAGTAGATTTTCCCTAATCCCACATTCCTCTTCCTATTTTGGAAATCCCATGATAGAATCCCCCACAAAAGAATCTCGATATCTACGAGGTAGAGAATGGAGAAGGTTTGGAACTACCTCTAGCCCCACTTGAATTTGAAGAAGGCAACACTTCCTTAATTGAAGGAATGATTGACATAAATATTGGAATGGAGGAAGAACCAAAGATCTTGAAGTTGGGATCCTCGTTAACTCCAGAGGAGATAGAAATACACACCCAGATCCTCAAGGAACATCAAAAGGATTTCACATTTAATTACAAAGAAATGATGGGAATTGCACCACATATCATGGTACACAATCTTGTCACCAAACCAGATGCAAAGCCAATTAAGCAAAAGTCGAGACCAATGAAACCAAAAGTGGCTCTCATGGTGAAAGAAGAAGTAATGAAACTTCTCCAAGTGGGATTCATCAAACTAGTCGACTATTCACAATGGGTATCTAATATCATCCCTATTCTCAAAAAGAATGGGAAGATACACATTTGCATAGACTTTCGGGACATTAATAAAGCTTGCCCCAAAGATGACTTCCCATTACCATCCATCGATGTCATTGTTTGACATGCAACAACTGGATTTGAGCTTTTGTCTCTCATGGATGGGTTCTCGGGATATAATCAAATCAAAATATCTAAAGAGGATCAAGCCAAGACTACGTTTATAACTCCTTGGGGAACTTATTGTTACGTTGTCATGCCATTCGGTCTTAAGAACGTTGGTGCTACATACCAACGGGAAATGACATACATATTCCATGACCTTATTCATAAGATTATGGAATCCTATGTAGATGACTTGTTGGCCAAGGCCAAGAAGTGTTGTGATCACCTAGAAGTACTCATATCATTCTCTCATGATTGATCGAATATGGCATCACATTGAATCCAAAGAAATGTGTATTTGGCGTGACAGGAGGCAAGCTTCTAGGCTACATTATATCATCATGAGGGATTGATGTCGATCCAGCCAAAATCTGGGTTGTTCTTGAAATGATTCCACCATCAGACGAGTCTAGTATAGATCATTTCTTGGGAAACTCAATGTAATTTGAAGGTTCATCCCAGACTTAAGTTTTGTTGTTCATCCAATCAACAATTTATTAAAGAAGGATTATAGCATTGATTGGATGGAAGAATGTAATGAGGCCTTTAAAGTAGTTAAATGCTTCTTGTTGTCTCCTCCCACACTAATGCCTCCTAGACCAGATCATCCTTTGATCCTATATTCACTGGGCTACTAATGTCTCACTAGCCTGCATGTTGGCTCAAGAAGATAATGATAAATGGGAACGTGTAGTTTATTTCATTAGCTGGACGTTGCTCGATTATGAAACACGTTACACATAGGTAGAAAGAGAATGCCTTGCCATAGTTTTCACAACAAAACATTTAAGACATTACATGTTAAATCAAGAAACAAGGGTCATTGTAAAGACAGATCATTTACGGACATTCCTCACGTAAGGGTCTTTATCTAAAAAGGTTGGACATTTCATAACCTTAATGGGTGAGTTTGAACTAACATTTGTAAACCAAAAGTCCGTTAAGGGACAAATCATTGTAGACTGGTTAGCTGAAAATCCATTAGATGGAGGTGATCTGGTAGACCTAGACTTTCCCGATGAGTGCATATATTTTGTCAAACAGGCCCCCATCTCTATATGTCCTTGGTACACTAACATCATCAATTTCATCATGGACCACACATACCCAAAAGGGCCACATCACAACAAAGAAGGTGGTTATGCATTATTGCTGCTAAATACTTTATTTTAGAATAGGTTCTCTATCGTAAAGCCTTTGATGGAATGCTTTTAAGATGTGTTGACATGGAAGAATCCAAAAAGATTCTTTATGAATCCCATAGTGGGATATGTGGAGGCCACTTTGGTGGCCATGCCACTACTCACAAAATACATCGGATGGGCTATTTTGGCCCACTCTGGAACATGATGTAGTAGATTTTGTGTGCAAGTGTCATAAATGTCAAGAGTTCTCCCACGAGATTCACATGCTAGCACAGGCTCTACAACCAATCGCAACCCCATGGCCCTTTTCCACATGGGGCCTAGATTTGATAGGGAAATTATCTCCCTCATCAACAGATGGCCACAACTTTATAATCACAGCCACATAATATTTTACTAAATGGGTAGAGGCCATGCCTCTCACCACCATACCAAGTTCTGTAATCACTAAGTTCATTTTGAATCAAATCATTTATAGGTACGGTGTCCCACAAGTCATTATCTCAAATAATGGCACATCCTTTAAAAATGATGAGGTTCATGAGTTATGCAGCAAATTCAAGATAAACCATCACACGGCCTCTCTTTATTACCCCTAAGCCAATGGACAAGCTGAGGCAACAAACAAAATGTTAAAATCCATTCTCCTCAAAATAGTTAAGGAGAACAAATGGGATTGGCATTTAAAATTATACCCGACCTTGTGGGCCCATCAAACCTCAATAAGAACACCAACAAGGGAACCCCTTTCTCATTAGTATTTGGGAGAAGCAGTTCTCCCGCTTGAGGTTGAAATACCCAGTCTCTGCATCTCATTACAAGGGATTTTGGGAGAAGAAGCCTATAGAGAGGCACGCCTCTCTCAACTGGAAAGCCTTGATGAGGCCAGTTAAACCAAACAATGACACAGAGCCTATGTTGATCGGATGTGCCAGCAATATAACAAAAAGGTCTATGAATGAGAAATATATGAGGGAGACCTAGTTCTAAGACTAGACAACTGATTGATAAGAAAACCGGGAAGGAAGGAAATTCCAGCCCAAATGGTTGGGCCCATACCAAGTCATGAAAGACTACGAAAATGGTGTGTATCTCTTGTGTACACTAGAAGGTGAGGAATTCAATGAAACTATCAATTCCTTGCATCTTAAATGGTTTTACGCATAAATCATCAACATCACCATTTGTATATTATATCTACCTACATTGCATTAGTCACTCAGTTGTTTCATTTTGTTCACTCATTTTGTAAATTTTGTGGTCAAGGAACTTATTCTTAAGAAATTTATTACAAGCTTCTGAAAATATTGGCAAAAACATTCAAATCATATCTCTTCAATTTTCATAATATCATCAAATGGTTTCAAAATCATTTCATCAATTCGACAAGACAAAGTCTTGACAAAAACCATACCAAGGCTGCATACTTGGTCATACTCATTTCTTCTACTAGGTTAAGTTGTTCTTACCTACGGTCTATTCTAGAAGCTTCTTGGTGTCACATCTATCCTTTTACATCTCTTTGAAACAAGGATACTCCAAAATCACAAATCAGAAATATCAAAACCAAATTGAATAAAAAATACTAAACAAAATAGAATATTTTATTTTACACACTTCTTTGCCCCACCAACCTTTGGTGATGAGCCCGCATCTCTTACTAGTGATGTGCGAGGTTGAGAAAGGAAATAAGTGCCCTTACTCACCTATGTCTTGCCTTTGGTGACAAGCCCATACTTCTTACTAGTAGCATGGGGGTAGGGCATGGGGTCCATTCACGCAAATTAATGAATATTAGTATTTTAAAGCAAAGTGCATTAAGTGAAATTAAGTATCCAAATTCCAAAGAGATCAAATCCTCAAAACCAGATTTTGTCAACCAAATTTCCATCCATGGATCTAAGTCTAGATAAACTAGAAAGTAAGTTGCATTCTGAACTATGTAGTAGTTTGAGTAAGAGTAAGTACGCAGGTCTAAATTTGATTTCTGTCAATACCTTGTCTTTCTCTCATCATTTCCATTTAGTCAAACTCATACAATTTGCACCCTTCCCAACTCTTGGTGTTGAGCCCTCACATCTTACTAGTTGTGTGGAGTTAGGAATGGGGCAAGTTCATCTCATTATCACTACATATTCATCATGTTTTTCCAAAACAAAAGAAGAAGAAATGAAACATTCCCAAAGAATCCAAAAGTTCAGTACTACAATATGTTTGCATCATCACATATCAACATTACAAAAACAAATAAAAGAGAAACATTTATTCAAACACTTGTTATCACTTGTCATCCATTGCATACATTTTGAAAAGCATATAAAAACAAATATTCTAAAAACATCTAGTGTACACATGGGAAACAAACCACAAAAACTCTAGATACAAAGATAAGATAGATCTAGATATATATAGATATATATATATATATATATATATATATATATATATATATATATATATATATAAGAATCATGTTTTACATACAATGCCATCATGCACTAGGCATGGTCAAAATGCTCAAAAAGCCGTAAAAATGCTTAAAACAACAAAAATACACCATTTTACAAAATAAAAACCTACCCTATGGGTGCCCCCTAGAGACTCATTTAACACTAAATTTTCAAAAATAACCCCCCAAGACAAAGATTTCAACATTTCTATATTTTAGGTTCAAAAATGATAAATTGAGAAAAACTAACCTGAGACTTCGTGGGTCGATCTCCTGCTCGAGGCATGATCATGATCTCACAATGAACATTTTGACTACACTCTTGTCAAAAATGGTTATCGTGGGTCCCAGAGCTCAAAAATTACCAAATCGATATGCACAAATGAATAGTAAAATGAGCTTGTTATATATATATATATATATATATATATATTCTAACCTTGTTTTGAATGTTCTTTTTTCGCAGAGTTGGAGCACCGATGGAGGTAAGTTTTATCCCCATGCAAATGGTAAGTCCTCATTTCATTTTAATTTAGTATTTATTTTTGATTTCTTTATCTATCTGCACTTGAGTTCTCTTTTCATTTTGTAGATAGCGGGAATCTGGATGGTGACATTGTGACACACGGGTATGTCAAGTATAGCTTCTAACTCCCCATTTGGGACCACCATACTCAGACCCACCGTTTTATGCCCCTTCATGGCTAAAATGCTTCTCCGAGGGGGAAATATGTACGTACCCAAAATTATATGTATTGTACTATCGAAAAGAGGTTACAAAAACCCCAATGATGATTCAAATATCTTCGCAAGGTGTTCAAAATCAAAAATCTCCAAGTATACATTTACATCCTAAAATGCCTTATCCAACCTTTGCATGCTTCATTCTAAACCTATCCCCCTTTTCCTTGCATTTCTGTCATTAGTTTTAGGACCGCCACCTTGCCTGGGTGGCGGTCCGTGACCATGGCCGCACCCGAAGATAGGGTGGTGGTCCTAAAACTACCGCCTGCTGCGTAAGGTGGCGGTTTATGTGTGTTTTCTAGAACTTTTGATGCTTTCATCAACGTAAAAATCAAGTGGCACTCACATTTCTCAACCACTCTTGCTTGCATTTAAGTTTTAGCCACCTGGTAAATAGTAATTTCTCTTTGTTTATAATAGAAGAGTTTCAATTCAAACTTACCCTCTAGTAAATCCAAATGCTATAAATACCAAGCTTGTTAATAGAAGATAAATGGCCCCTCAAAGTTTAGGGAGAAGCTATGAATTTTTTTATTATTCAAAGTTGTGTTTTGAAATTTCTTCAATAAGTTTCAATAAGAATCCCAGATTTTGTAAAAGAACATTTTTCGCCTCGTTTATTCAAGGCTCCAGGAATTATAGGTCCTAGATCATGTCATTTGAATTTTGATTTCTACTTAGAATTATAGATTGTTGTTTTTCTCCAAGAAGTATAAGTCTTATAGATTTTATATGCTTTTATTTATCCCTATAACAATCCTCGCTAGGAATTGAATAGTCAAGCTTTGTTCTCTTGCACTATCCCTCTCCTACTCACATTATGTTGTCATTTTACATCCAAGCTTACCATTTTTGAATGTCTTCTCTCTGCCCGCTATCACATTCCCACTTTTCGGATTCACATGAGAACATGAAGGAACGAAGAGATCACATTGAGGGGACAAGCTACAACATGACTAGATTTACCTCTGCTCTATAAACTCTAGGTTTAAATCATCAAATTTATAATTGTAAACATATCAAATAGAGTAGTGAATCATTTTATTTCAGTTAAAGCTCACTTTCAATATTTCAGGGAAGTTGTGGGGAATGATAGTTTCTGAGAAGCTATGATTTGTTCCTCACTTCTGAGGTAAGATTGAAGGTTTTCAATTAAGTTAATTAGTTGTCTTTCATCTAGATTCACACATTTGCACAGGTGAATAACCACACGGGTTATCTCACTTGTTTAGTTTTAGTATAAAAGTATTTTAATTGTTGTTTGTAATTATAATGTTTCAATCATGTATTTTGTTTAGATTAGTTTCCTTTTAGCAGTAGTATAAATTATTATTTTCAATTTAAGTTAATTCAGAGACTTCAAAACTAGATTAACACTTAGATCCTAGTTAGGAGGATAAACCATAGGGAATTTATATAAACTATGAGGGGAAGATTTACATGCAAGATCTGATGTCCATTCTCATTACCTATGTGCGAGTGTTTCACTTTAGACAATTCCCTACTAATGGAATGATATTATCCTAGTGTAGTATTTTACATACCTCCTACAAGTCATCAATATCTTACTAGAGCGTCTCTCTTGCCTTCTTCTATTCCATCTTCCGTTATTGCTCCTTTAAATATTATATTTCACCACGAAGATTTTGAGTACCTCCATGGTTCCTGATAAACCTCCTTGCAGTACGTAGGATCTGGATACTTTGCATGCAAAATTTCCTCCTTAGTGATAGTAGGTTTCTATTGTAATGATTCTTTGGCATGCACAACTTCAGCATGTGTAGTAGTATTTACAAGTAATACCTCTGGTTCGGTGCTAACTTTGGCATCCACTTGGTTTTCCTCGGCCGCGTTATATACTAACCATACTGCACCCTTGTTCTATTGTTTATATTTCTTGATAAGATGCCCATATAGGTCTAGGAATTCTGCATAGCGATGAATCTTCCCACAAAAATAACAAGTAATATTATGAGGACATTCACACCTGTAGTGGTCAAGATATCCACATGTAAAGCATGTTTTGTGAGGAAACTCACCTCATCCACCACCATGGCCTCAACCCTTGAATCCACCATGGTATCCTCAAACTCTGCCACGTCCTCCTTCATAGTGACCCTCATTCCAATCATACCATGCTTGATTTTGATCCCAATCCAAGTGCTCACCTTTGTCCTTAGATTTATCAAATACTCATGTCTCTCGCACACTAATATCTATAGCATCATGGATCTGACCAATCAACCTACAGTCTTCTGTATCATTAGTCATGGACCGGAAAATATTACAATAGCAAGATACATTATTCCTTATCACATGTTATAATAATGGGAAGTGGCTAATGTCATGGTTTATATGACATATCTTACAGTCTAGAAATAATGAACGCAATGACCTGTGGGGAAAACTATCCTTGGTGTGCCCTTTCACTTCACATTCTGTACACAAAATCCTAGTGCGTGTCTCATGTACTGAATTTTCCAATAGTTTCTCCAAATTCTTTTCCATAGCTGCAATCTATGCTTCTAGAAATGGGTTGACTCCGGTGTCTACACTTCAAACTTCCTCGGCATGCAAAGTTGCTTCAATCGATTTACACGGATCGGTGTATGTCTTATATTTCAACACCCTTCTAAAAGGTATGATCAAACATCCAATGAACCATTGTGTATGCTAGATTGCGTGGATATCATAAGAAATCTTGGAAAAAAGTGTTTTGAAATAAGAATCATACTCTTCGACACTCTCAATAGTGCCCTACTTAATATCCTTGAGTGCGCTAAAACTATTCTGCTCAAATTTAGGGATATATAAATCTTTAAGGAAAACATATTTTAATTTTGTATAATCTATTAAGCTTGATCATGGTAAAAATTCATATACCAGCTATGTGTGCATCTCTGTGATCCCTTTTGTGTGCCATAGTATCTCACACATGTGCACATATTTAACAACATCTTCTATGCCCCTATAATATGGAAGAAGGAGAGACATATCCATGTAATTATTTTGGGGTTGGTGCGAACCCTTCCTACCGATCCAAAACCTCCTATGTTACCTCTTCCTCCGGAACCAAAAGATCCATGCAAACTAGAGCCACCTATACCTGTTGATCCTCCACTGTAGTAGCTAGAAATGGACCGGAAGATATACTTCCCTATGTTCAGATAGTAGTACTAAATTGAACTCCTACAGTCTATGTGGTGGTACTACTCGTAGAAGTGGGTCCAAAATTTTGTGCACTCAATTATTTTGTTGATGATGTGCCCAATAACGATACCTCCAAACAACAATGGAGACATTTTTCCTGCCATGGATTTACTTGCTATGTTACTTACTCTTACTTCTCTATTGCCAAAATTAGCTTTGCAGACTATTGGATGTACTAGATAGTAGAAAACCAAGCATAATGGATAGGTTGTGAGGTAGATTTAAATGCGTACTGATGCCCAGATCCTCTCTGGTGGCACGCTTCCTTGTGAGGTTGAGGAGGGTTCCTTGCCATGCTATCCGTAATGGGGGATTTCCAGATGCTCTGGCTCTATGCCTTCTACGTGAGCTCCAAATACTGCAAGATCCATCTCTCTCCTCAATGCCATCTATTACGCAATATCCAGCTATTTATCTATCTCCCTTTCACATGCATCATTGCACTTAAGCCAACGTTTTACATCTAGCTCCACCATGTTTCACAAAACCTACTCTTGCCCCCACATGTGGTGGGGTTCAGCTAAGCCATCAATTTTTCTTCCAAGTTCAAGGGTCACCATTAAGATCTTGATCACCGGTGCAATGCCTTGCAATTAATTTCCCCTGGAATAACATAAAAATTGGAACTCGGTTGTCTCCAGAAATAATAGGTGGAAATTGAGTACTCCGGAATATAGTTGTTCAAAACATCAGGGGACCAAGTATCCATAGCACATGTCCAAATTAGATCAACATCATAGAGGGCTTGAAATTATTCCTACATCTAGACAAGTGTGTGATACCTCCAATTCCATTTAGACACATAAGCAACCAGCCACTCATACAATTCTACTAGGAAGATAACAAAGAAGCTCTCATACAAACAATCATATAGATTCTGTTCCACCCATGTGTGTGTGTCAAACTCAGATCTAGTGTTAAACCTCCATGTGTACTCTTCTTCTAGATATTTTATCCACTCCTCAACACTTAGTAGGGTCAACTCGTACATATTAATCACAAACCATCACGAAAACATTTGAAAAAGAGTCCTAGCAACAAAACAAATGATGCAACCTAGAATCTATAACGAATAACCTAGGTTTTCTATCATGTCACCCATCCTGAGATGAGTTCTTACCAAAAGAATGCAAAGGTACCATGCCCCTCCTTAGAGTTTCTTATGCAGGATGTTAGCATGATGAAGATATAATGCATTCAAATCCATCAATAAACATGACCCTTCAATAGTGCATAAACAAATCTAGATCTTAAGGAATCATGAATTAAATAATAAATATGACAAGATTGATCATACAAGAACCAATTACAGTCATGTTAACACCTTATCCATCCAATATACTCCATTATATTAAACACTGTAAAATATAGAAGGTTCTTACATTATATACCATTACAAGAGTTTATGTACGAATTAAATCCGGTAGCATAACTCTACAATAATTCATACACAGTGTCTCGATGTGTCTCTCTAACTACATAGACAAATATATACTTATAGGGGTGTGTAATTTCCCTTCACTACCTACGCACTTCCATAAATAGGTCTCATGCTAAAAATAGCCATGTGTTTTTACAATAATATGCACACATGTAAGAGCGCTAATAATAGATCTCCTATAGTTAACTTGTAGTACTAATTCTAATATTATCCCAAAGTCATGTATGGCACTTAGTAGACACTCATCCCAAAAATAAAATTTATGTATTGCGTAAGTCTTCATCTCATTGTGTTCTTTGTACGCTTTCTCAAAAAATAGCTTGTATCCATGAAAAAGGGCTAATTACCGAATTATCTTGTCCTAGCACGTATTTCATTTCCTATCCTTCTGTGCCTTCAAATGTGCCTTATTCCCATGTGTGAATCTTTTTGTGTACCCTCTCCTTAGTGTCTTGCTTTGTTTGCACAACATTAACCCACACTAATGTACATTATCATCCCGACAATAGGGTTTATCCTGATTATCCCAAACAGTAAATAATAAGAAGGGAAAGAATGCAAAGAATCACTATACAAAGAATATATTTCTCTTCTACAACACCCTCCACTTAAACTAGGAGGATAAACTATGGATATTCTATTTAAATTTCAACCTCCAATGTTTTCTAGTCATCCAGTGCGGTTCTTGTCTTCTCTGGAATGTCTGTGGCTATGGCTTCCAAATCATCTTGGGTTATCTCTTCCTTTTCATTCTACAGTACTAGGACAACATTGGCCATAACAAACATCCTTCCCTCCAGAAGATCTATCTTTTGCGCTATGAGTATTCCAATCTCATTTAGCCTCTCCTTATGGAGGTTTTGTGCTACTGTAAGGGCATCGCACTTTTTTTCTAATGTCAATCTTTCTGTGCACCCTAAAGTCTCATCCTTCATTTCCTTTAGAACTTCATTATCTTCTATCATAGTCTTGATCTTGATCACCACATCTAGTGTTGCACATATGTTCTGAGCTTGATCTTCGTTCATCAACTCATCCTATAAAGTATGGAGTAATTCCTCATAAGATGAAATATTTCTAACAATATAGGTTGTTTCTCTCTCTACTATCTATTTAGGATCCTTTGGCACTAGCATTCGAATTGGTCCATCTTCAAGCACCAAATCAACTAATGTGTGCACATAATGCATAGTCGAAGGAAACTTCTCATGTACCTTAGACTCTAGATGCAGTCTTGCTTTCAGGACATAGTCACCAATTTATTTTTCCATGTTGATGAAGGCCTCATTCTTTTTCTACTCTAGATCCTTCTCTCCTTTTAGATGCGTTATTTCTATATTTTTTCCTTGTTATCTTCAAGTAGCACTCTAATAGTGGCAACCTTATCGATATTCCTCCACCTCACCTCATTAGATACCTTAACTAAGGATTTTCTCACATGCTCATTAGACATGAGTGTGGGATTTATAGTCATGTGCCTGCTCTGAGGTGCCTTCTTCACTCTTCTTGATACAAAAGACTCCTCACATACATCAAAATTTGGCTCATCCATATGAGTCTTCATGGACCAAGACAACTATTTCCTTGCACGCATAGTTTCCATGTTTAGGACCATTGGATCTCACCCATATAACTCCTTTAGGTCCACTATGCTTTGAAAATGGGCGTGGATGATTTCTCTTATTTCATTGGCGTAGCCCATAGTTGGAACCACATATTATTCACTTCTCCTTATCCTTTAGCCCCTTAGAAACCTGAGCACCAAGGTTTAGAGTTGATCCTTTGATGTCTTGAGTAGTATCATGCACATGAGGTTTCTCATGCTCCATTTCTTTTCCTCCTTTACCCCTCCTCTCAACCTTTATGTCCTCATCTCTAGGCTCCTCCACATCTTCTAGCTGCACTAGGTTCCTAGGCATGCTCTCTGAACTTCTCTGCCTCCTCATTTATCTTTAACTTTCTCCTCTTCTCAATTTCCTCTTTCGATGGGAGAGTTGTGGTGATCTTCTCACAAGTTGTGGACTTCCCACACCGTGGGTCCTTGTTCTTGAATACACTCTAAATGTGACACTCTTCAAGGATTTCTTCCACATCAAAGATGTCATTTCCTTCTTCCACTAGAGGTGGAGTATTTGTGTGCTTAGTCTCCACTATGTATGTGGGCTGCCTCCATCCTCTGTATGATCCAAGCCTCCACTATGTTCATATTCTTATTCCTCCTCGTCTACTTCTATAGTCGCTGCAGAGTTTGGAGCTGGCACATTCTCCACTATATGTTTTCCCTTATGCTACCCACAGGAGCATGAACTCATTCTTTACATACTTGTATTTCTCCAACCTAGGCTTGAGATGAAGGTATATGAGCACGGCTCCACTATCCCCAATAGCCAAGCTTATTGGCTTCATACTTATGACATTTGAAATGAGCCTCTTAATGTAGGTAGTATATTTTAGATACACATATGTCTTCCTGAAGGTGTGGTATTCATAGTCTACCTTGTATGCATTGAAGTTCAAACAACGTGCATCAGTAAATATGTGAAGTGATGGTTAGAAGTAGTGCACTATGAAGGGATAGGGTAGTTTGCACCGTGTGATCCATGTCCCATCCCTCATGGAAAACCATGCGATGCTGAAGTGTTGGTACACCATGAACTATACTGCTTTGCCAACTACCAAAGGTAGCTCCTTAGGAATTCTCCACTCCTCAAATGCCACACAAAGTCGGTCAAACCATGTTTATGCCCTTTTCTTAAATGGTGACTCATTGATCCTTCACATAAATAGTTTTCAAACCTCTCCACAAGGGACTTATTTTTTAAGGGGTTCTCTCGAGATCTTGTTCTTTGGCCCATTGGGAAGTCCAATTTCTAAAATTACCTAATAAATTATGATAACACCAAAACTTATCTTTTCTCTTGTGTGTGCTTCCTCAACAATGGTTTCTACAATATAGCCTGTTAAGTTGTATACTACTCCCTAAGACATTTTCTTTGCAATATGAAGCCACATGGTGTTTACCTACGACCATATCTCTTGGTCATTCAACTTGGTGAGAAGATACAATGCTTCTTGTACCACAGAAACTTCTTCAGTTTATCTATGTCCATTCCACACGGACCCTTGGTATACCCCAACTCCTTTCTTATTTCTATAACCGTTGCTTTATCAGTCAGATCACTAACAAGGTCTATCTTTGTGCCCTTCAATCTGTTAGTGTTGAAACCAAGGTCATTGTGATCCTAACCCTTCATCTGGTGAAATAAAATATTTCCTCATGGAATTGGATCATAAACCATTGGTATAAGGGTTCATATTTTCTAAAATATGGGAGCTCATAAAACTTATAAAATCCTACCTTCTTAAGAAACTTTTCCCCAATGTTTTCATACACTAGCATATCCTCCAGGGTGTGTTTTTTAGTCTTCTTATTCAAGTTAGCATCCATATCTCCCTTGTTTTTAGTGGTATGGTTGTTATAGTCACTTATTTTAAATCTACAGATGTGGGAATCCCACTCTTAATCCAACTATTACTCCTTCCAAAATTTCTCTCGGGACCAATTTAAAATTTAACTTCTACATTCTTCTTTCCTTTTGTTCTGTTGTAGGTGTTTTCTTCGATGCCATCATAAAAATCTCACCTTTTTTCATCTCATGTGAGTAAAATAAAACCATAGCTCGAATCTACATGCCTAGCTTGAAACAATATGCCTTAGATCCTTCTCAACACTTCTTGTTTTCTCAAACCCGTCACCAATGGGGATGCAAGCCTCTTCTATGCAATAGTATTCTCTCCAAGTCCGGTTTTACAATGCTCTACACCTCAACACAATTTTCTCTGCTCTCGCCACACTTAGCTTGCTTAAATACTTGTGATTGCAAAGGTAAAAATGAACCCGCATCACATCCTTATATATATTTTTAAAAATTTATTGCATCCTTCACCTACCAATAATCCTCTCACTAATTAACCATTTTCACAATATCCGCATGGTACATCTTCATGCCCCAGCTATAACCTTATAGTTCATGCCTTCCTACCTTCATGCCATAGATTTCTCTTCAGTGCACTTCCATACACCCGAGTACCTTGCCACTATGCCTCCCCTTGGTAGTTACCACGGCCATTGCTTACCTCATGTTATATTGTTCCCTCATTTATAACCATCTATGATAATCTTTTAGAAGAAATCTCCTTTCTAACATCTCCTTTCAACACTTAACTAGCACCTATAATAGTTTTGTTCTCATGTGTCCCCAGTTATGCATAACCACCCCACACCTATGGTATGTACAGTCCTCTACAAATAAAAACTGCAGATGGTAATTAGCTTCCATTACGCAAACACACTTATTAGACAAAAACCCAAACTAAATTGACAAAGTAGAATGAAGAAGAAGGAACTACAATAAGGAAATACAAAAATGAAAACCTATTCTAAATTACAACACTGCATTATTACAAATACCAAGAAGACTTATTTATAGTAGGGCTTTAGCCTACTCCCATTAAAGTAACCGAGTAATCGTATTCCATCAAGAACATATAACTAGCAAGCACCTGAATCAAGTATATGAGTGATAACATACGGTCCCAAAAAATGCACTTTAAGCTTGCCTGGATGGCACATAAATTAGAATCATAAAGAAGCACAATCATCAATATCAATCTTTTTTTCTATGATGTGCCTTTCATGCCATGCCTTATGCCTGGAATTTTCCTATTTTTGACTCCAACATGTTACAGTGTGCCTCTCATCCAACAATATCAATTTATCAATTCTTTCTTCTAATGCTTTCTCATTAGCTAGACCTCCGAAGACACGCAATATGCAAAGAAGGTCACATGAATTCCATAGGAAGAATTGCTTCTGTGTCAAACACCAATTGAAAGGGTGTGGCATTTTTCAACCTCTTGTATGTTGTTATATACGCCCAAAGCAAGACACAAACTTTATCATCCCAATCTTTCCTTCCAACATAACATATTTTTTTCAATATTTAGCTCAAAATATTCTTGAAGGCCTTATCGGTCCCATTTTTTTGAGGATGATATGGTGTAGTGTTATTGTGTGCAATCATAAATTCATCCAATAGTATCATGTTTATCTCATTCTAAAAATTTGTACCCCTATCACTTATCAATCTCAAAGAAGAATCCATAACTTGTAAGAAGATTTTCCCATAAGAACTGGTTGTTGTAGTTGTTGTACAATCCTTGGTAGTAATGCTTCTTCCCACCTTATAAGATAATATGTACAAGTGATGATGTAGCATGATCCAGTTCCAAACATGGTTTGAAAAATAGGACCCACAAATTCTATAGCATATTTCTCAAATGGATTTGCACTCAGAATAGATATTAAATTCATTTCATCTCTTTGCCCGGAGTTTACTAAGGCGCTAAAAATATCACACGCCTTACAATATGCTTTACAATTTTTGTAGAGGGTTTCCCTCCATAATCCAACAAGTAGAATATTGCACGTAGTGGCGTAAACTACATAGTGCCCACTGCAATACCCCCATGATCCTCTTCTATGATATCCGTGTGCTCATGCTCTAGTACACAACAACGCAGTACTTCATCTCGACCTAACTTATATAGGTCATCATTTATTAACATAAAAGGTTTCATGTGTATTGCAAGTTTTTTCTTCTCTAAGGATTTCATTCCTTCCGACGCCATACACTGTACATAAAAGAAAATAATATCCTCCATTCTGAAGGTGTGTGTATTAACTTTTGTACAAATGTGCATTAGGCATTGTATCCTAAATTTTCTTTGCCTCCTCCCCTGACTAAATCCTTGATAAATGATATGGGGTAGAATTACTTTTACCTTGTTTTACCACAACTATGAAATAAAATTCCTAGAATAAGAGCACCCATCGACATATAAGCCCTTGAAAAATGAGCTTGTTTACTAAGTACTTTAATGTCATGTGATCAGTATAAAATATAATAGGTGTTGCTAAAAATATAGTCTGAATTTATGTAGAACATATATCAATTGTAAGGCCTCATGCTCTATTGTTGTATAATTCTACTTTGCAGGAGTCAACTTTATACTAGCAAAATAGATAGGATGATCTATAATACCTCCTCCAAGTTAAGCTAACACCACACCAATGACTATGCCGAGAGGCATCTAAATGTACATTAAATGGTTAGTTCCATGAAGGAAAACATAGAATAGGAATTGTATTAAGTCTCTCCTTCAATGCCTCAAATGCACACTAATGCAGTTCTCCCCAATAGAATGTCCCTTTTCCCTTTAGTAAATCTTCCAAGGCTACGGAAATCTTAGCATATCCTTTGATAAATTTTCTATAATACCCTATGTGACCCAAGAATCCATGCACCTCACTCTAGACTGGTAGGCTCCTCCATGCCTACAATAACTATAACCTTAGCTTGATCCACTAACAAACCTTCCTTGTAGATGATGTGCCCTAATAAAGTTCCAAAATTTGTAGCAAACACGCACTTCTTGATGTTTAAAGAGATGGTTTATTGTCTAAATTTTCCAAACATTAAGCGCAAAGGGTCACAATGATCCTTAACAAGTGCATACACCATCTAGTCATCTAAGTAAACATGTAACAAGTTGTGAATAAAATCATGGAATACTTGAACAACTATGCGTAAAAATATAACAGTGTATTTTTCAAACCAAAGGGCATCACAAAGTATATAAAAACTTCCCCATTCATTGGTCAAAGTTGTTTCTCTTGATCCTCTTGTACAATCCTAACACGATGACACCACGATAATATATCTCGTAAAAGATTAGATTTCACGCCATACAACGCCTCTAATATATCCTCGTGAAAGGTGTAGGAAAGAGATCAATCACACATGTAGCATTCAGATCCCCGTAATCCACACAAATCCTAATATGACCATCTTTCTTTATACTAATGAATATGGGGCTAACTCACTCATATTATTCTAAGGGCTTCATGATGCCATATTTCAACATCTTGTTAATTTATTCCTTAACTTTTACACACAATGTTAGGGTTCATTATGTAGGTTCTTTTACTCGACTGGATGGGTACCTTCCTTAAGCTTAATTTTCATCTCTCCTAATGATTCAAGCACTCCTTTTAATTAATGGTATCCCCTAGGAAATAATTCCATAAAATCACATAGTAACTCAATAATTTTTTTCCATTTCAGAGTCAGACCAATAATCCCCAATTATTGCCTCCTTAGGTTGAACATGTGGGCCAAAATTCACTTTTTTTATCTTCATGGGTTCATGATAGGTGCACACATTTTTATCCACAATGTCTAACAGCTCGTGTATACCCATTGAATTATCTATATCTAGATCTTCTACTTCCTCATCACCCACTATGTAGACCATATTTCCTTTTTCTTTCTCAAAGAAAGCATGCTTAAGTAGCGTGGCATCTATCTCTTCTTCTTCATCAAAGCTCACTCCCAATTATGTCTCACAAAATAAATCTTGAATGAGTTCTTTCGCCTTTTCATTGTCTCCCATTTTTAAGTTCTTTATAACCCTTAATTCCTCTTCCACTGGAGGTTTAGTAGAGAAGTAGTCAAAATTCTAGACCATTCCTACAATCAAATCCTGGAAATTTCCAATCTCTCTATGTATCTCCGCATATACATACCAAGCATGTGTGTAACCTTGTAAAGTGGAATAATATTTGTGCACCCATAGAAAAGGTGGTAAATCTTTCGCCCCTCTATCTTGAGCCTCTCACACTTCTAAACGTGGTGTTGAACAAGTTGATTACCATGACATGTGTAGATTTGAGTAGGTTCATTGATCCTAAAAAAATGAGTTGTTAGAGCAATATTGACTTTATTCCATTCTACAAGACTATCCCTATGAGCCACCCACCAGCACGTTGTTGTCCCATTAAGGGTATATGCTAACATATTTCTTCTTCCAAATTGGTTTGTCCACTAATCCTCCATGGTGTTTGGAATACCATAAGGTATCCTTCTCCGATGTACCGAGGTACGTAGTTATTACCTATCCTCCTAATACAATGAGGTTTTCTTCTTCATGTAAATATGCTCCTTACTTTGCACCCAACCATCAAGTAATACTTCTTCCCACTGGAGGATTCCATCCTTAGATGGCTCGAGTACTTTTGGGTCCCAAATGGCATGTACATAAATCTTGTTCAGGTCTTCCTCAGTCAAAGGTTCAACATAAGGTGCAAATTTCCCATCTGTTAAAGGGATGATACCTCTTTCTTCCTTGTTCTCAAAACTTATATATCCCTTGTTAAATAGTATATGAACATTATTTGCATAACACCAAGGGAGTTAAAGCAGAGTTGAGAAACATGTTTGCTTCGCACATGCTAAAACCTCAAAGTCCCTAGTGAACTTGCCCCCTTGTATAGTAATGGATGCATATTTTAAAACTCCGATGGGAATGGCCTTAGTCCGATTAGCCATAAACACTACATTCGAATATGGCTGCAATGACGGTCTCCCCATCTATACCCATGCATCTAAAGTAAGTACATTTACCTTTATGCCTATGTCAATTCATATATTACTCAAGAGCCATCCATCTACAACAACATTCAGAGTGATCTCCTTGTCATAATCTAAGCTATGATGGGGAATATTTTCATGCAAGATATGACATCCATTCTCAATACCTACACGCAGAGTGTTTCCCTTTAGCCAATTCCCTAGTAATGGAATGATATTCTCCTAGAGAAGAATTTTCCATACCTCTTTCAAGTTATCAATATCTAATCTGGATCGTCTCTACTTCCTTCCTTCTTATGTTCCATCTTCCGTGATTTCTCCTTTAAACATTTTATTTCACCCTGAAGATTTCTGAGTTCCTCCATGGTTTCCTAATAAACCTACTTATGGTGGACATGATACGGATACCTTGTATGCAAAAATTCCTCCTTAGTGATGGTAGGATTATGCTATAATGCTTCTCTAGATGCGCACAACTTTAGCGTGTGTAGTAATCTTCATAGGTAATACCTCAAGTTATGGTGCCAACTTTGGCATCCATTGATTTTCCCACATGCGTTGCATTCTAACCATCTTTGTGCCCTTCTTCTCCTTTTCATGCTTCTTGCTAAGATGCTCATATAGGTCTTAGCATTCCTCATAGCTATGATTATTCCCAAAAAGATCAAGTAATATTATGAGGACATTTGTGCCTATAGTGGTCAAGAGATCAGCATGTAAATCACGTTCTATGAGGAAAAGTGCCTCTTCCACCACCACAACCTTGACCACTACCATATCCTCCTTCAAAGCACCCCTCATTCTAATCATAGTGCACATAATTATGATCTAGATCCTGGTGCTCACCTTTACCCTTAGAGTTATCTGATACTCCTGTCTATCACACACCAATAGCTATAGCATCATGGGTTTGACTAATCAAATTGTAGTCTTCTGTATCATGAGTCGAGGATCGGAAAATATTACAATAGAAAGATAAATTCCTCCTTACCATGCGTTGTAATAATGGGCAGCAGCTCACGTCATATTTCGGATGACATATATCACGATCTAACAATAATGAATGCACCGACCTATGGGGACAACTATACTTGGTGTTCCCTTCCACTTCACAGATTTTACACCAAATCCTAGTGTGTGTCTCATGTGTTGAATTTTCCAGTAGTTTCTCCAACTAATTTTCCATGGCTGTAATCTATGCTTTCGGGAATGGGCCGACTCAGTGTTTATACTTCAAATTGCCTCAAAGCATGTAAAGGTGCTTTAAGTTCTTCACCTAGATCAGTGTATGCCTTATGTGACAGCACCCTTCTAAAAGGTGTGATCAAACCTCCAACGAACCATTGTGCATGTTGTCTTACGTGAATGTCAAAAGAAAGCTTGGAAAAAGTGTTTTGAAACATGCATCATACTCTCAGACACTCTCAGTAGTGCCATGTTTAATATCCTTGAGTGCACTTATAATCTTCTCGCTCAAATTTAGGGATATATAAATCTTTAAGGAAAGCATCTTTTAATGTTATATAATCTATGTAAGCTTGATCGGGTCAAAATTACTATACCAAATGTGTGTGCATCTCTATAATGTAGTTATAAATTCACTTTCCTTACACTAGGAAGTTGTGATCCCTTTTGCGTGCCACAATATCTCACACATGTGCACGTGTTCAGAAGCAACTTCTATGCCCCTATACTTTGAAATATGGATAGACATCTCCATGTAAGTATTATGGGGTTGGTGCTGACCCCACCCACCGATCCGTAACCTCATTTGTTACCTCTGGTTCTAGAACCACTAGATTCACATGAACTAGAGTCACCTATACCTCCCGATCTTCCACTTGTTACTAGAAGTGAACCAGAAGATGTACTTCCCTATGTCCCAATAGTAGTACTAAACTAAACTCCTATAGTTTGCATGGTGGTACTACTCCTAGAAGTGAGTCCAAAATTCTATGTGCTCAAATTTTATGTTGATGATGCACTTAAAAAGGTACCTCCAAACAAAAATGAAGACATCGTCCCTTCCATGGATGTACTTGTTATGTGGTTTACTCCCACTTCCCTATTGTCCAAATTATCTTGTTGACTATTAGATGTACTAGATACTAGAAAACCAAGCATAAGGGCTAGGTTGACAGGTAGATTCATATTTTTTCCCATGGCCTAGGTCATCTCTCTTTGGCGTGCTCCTTGTAAGGAAAATGAGGGTTCCCTATCATGCTTTCCAAAATGGGGGAGTTCTAGATGCTCTAGCTCTATGCCTTTTGCGTGATCTCCAAATCCTTCACAAGCCATCTCTCTCCTCAACACCATCTGCTCAAAGCAATATCCCACTTCTTCCAACTCCCTTTTATGTGCCTCCTTGTACTTAATCCACCTTTCTTCTCTCTTCCTTTTTGCTGCTATGTCTGCCATCTTTCACCAAACCTGCTCCTACCCCTATGCATGGTGGGGTTTAGCTATCCATCAGTTTTTCTTCCAAGTTCAGGGTCACCATCAAGCTCTTGATTATCGGTGGAATTTATTGCAAGTAAGTTCCCTTGGGATAACATAAAAATTGGAACTCAGCTACCTCCGGGAAAGAATAAGTGGAAATTGAGTACTCCAAAATATAGCTATTCAAAATACCATGGAACCAAGTATCCACAATACGTGTCCAAATCAGATCAGCATCATAGAGGGCTTGAAATTATTCATGTGTCTATAAAAGTGTGTGATACCTCCAATTCTATTTAGATGCATAAGAAACCAGCCACTCATATAGTTCTACTGGGAAGATAGCAAAGAAGCTCTCATACAAATAGTATGTATAAATTCTATTCCACCCACGTGCATGCGTCAAAATCAAATCTAGTGTTGAACCTCCATGTGTACTCTTCTTCCATATCTTTTATCCACTCCTCAACACTTTCTATGGCCAATTGGTACATCTTCATCATGAACTATCCTAAAAACAACTGAAAAAGAGTTCCGACAACATAACCAATGATGCAGCTTAGAATCTACCATGAACAACCTAAGCGCATTGGTACATCACCTAGCCTTAGTTGAGTTCTCACCCAAGTCTCGTAAAAGGTACAGGACCCCGCTTAGTGTTTCTTGTGTAGGATGTTAGCGTGATGAAGATATAATGCATTTAGATCCATAAATAAACATGACCCTTCAATAGTGCATAACCAGATCTAGATCTTAAGGAATCATGAATTAAACAATAACTATGATAAGATTGATCATACAAGAACCAATTATAGTCATGTTAACACTTTATCCATCCAATATACTCCATTATATTAAACATTGTAAAACATAGAAGCTTCTTACATCATATAACATTACCATAAGTTTATGCACGCATCAGATCTAATAGCATAACTCTACAATAACTCATACACAGTGTCTCGGTGTCTCTCTCTAACTACACAAACTAATACATACTTATAGGGGTGGGGACTTTCCCTTCACTACCTACACACTTCCTAAAATAGGTTACATGCTGAAAATAGCCATGTGCCTTTACAATAATATGCACACATGCAAGTGTGCTAATAATAGATCTCCTATAGTTAACTGACAGTAATAATCCTATTATTATCTCAAACTCATGCATGGCACTTAGTAGATGCTCATCCCAAAAATATAATTTACGTGTTGCATAAGTCTTCATCCCATTGTGTGCTCTACACGCTATCTCCAAAAATAGCTTGTATCCATGAAAAATGGCCCAAGTCCCAAATCGGATTGTCTTGATGCGCATTTCCTTTCATATCCTTTCGCACCTTCAAATGTACTTGTGTTCCCACACATGAATCTTCTTTATGCCCTCTCCTTAGTGTCATACTCTATCCGGTCAATAAGATTATAATTACTTCCGATTGTTTCCTATCCTAAACGACTAGGATTCTTGCATGTGGCCCTTGCAATCATTGGCTTTCTTGTATTGTTCTATGATTTCACAAGTTGTTTGGCAAGATCAAAAAAAAAAAACCCTACAAACTATTTCTCTAGGGTGTTTAATATTTTTTTCTTGTAGATTCCACGTTAGAAATTCTAAAACTATAAAAAAATATGGGATATGGAAATTTCAAAATATGAGCGGGGGAATCTGTGTTAACATTGAAATTTAAAATTCTCAAAAATGCAGGGAATTTGCAATTTGAATTTTGAATTTTCCAATCATTGAGAAAAGGTTAAGGATATCAAAAAATAAACCAAATTGGAAAAAACTCCTTTTGTTATTGGCTATAGCTTAAAATAGTTGAAATGTAATAACACTTATAATATTATAATAAAATAGTAGAAATAAATTATATCAATTTATGGGCACATTATTTTTATTTTTAACAAAAATTACCTAGATAATGTTAGATGTAGTGCGCTAATGAAATGTAATTCTCTAATTACTCTATGAAACGTGCTAAGATTGAACTTTATAGTTAGAAAACATTATAATTTTCACATTTATTATGAAATTAAAATGTAGAGAAAGTAGTATAATATGAAACCACGATATTATTATATTAATAGCAACCATTAAAACGATAACATGTGGCTATAGCTTAAAATAGTTTAAACACAATAAAAAAATATAATATTGTAATAAAACATATGAGATAAATTTCATGAATGTATAGGCACATTTTTATTATCAAAATCGACCTATACAATGTTAGATGTAGTGCGCAAATGAAAAATAATTATCCAATTATATTGTGCCACGTGGCATGTTTTTGAACCTGATATTTAGAAAACATTATAATTTACACATTTATTATGAAATTAAAATGTAAAGAAACTAGTATAATATGAAACCATGATATTATAATATAAATAGCAACCAGTAAAATGACAACACATGGCTATAGCTTAAAATAGTAGAAACACAATAAAAAATATAATATTGTAATAAAACAAATGAAATAAAGTGTATGAATGTATAGGCACTTTTTTTTTTTTTTAATTTTGATCAAAATTGACCTATACAATGTTAGATTTAGTGTGAAAATGAAAATAATTATCCAATTATATTGTGCCTCATGGCATGTTTTGAACCTAACAACTAAAAACATTATAATTGATACATTTATTAGGAAATTTAAATGTAAAGAAATGAATAATAAAATATTTTGAAACTATATGAAACCATGATATTATAATATAAATACCTACCATTAAAACGATGACACATGGCATGAAAATTCTGAAATCCCAAAAGGTGTTTACAATGACATGAGGTATTGGTATATAGCTAGCATCGCTAGGCTATATCATGATTTGTTATTCTATCACTATTTCCAAATTAAGTAATTTTTGTGCAATGATTTATCTTATCAAAACTACAAAAATATCACTTTCTCTCAGGGGTATATATGGATTCAAATTTTAAAATATATATCTTGTATGAGATAAATATGTAGTGCAACAATTATGACTGCCATGTAAAGTCCGCCCAAAATGATACAATTACAATGACAAGTGATAATGATAGGAGCCTAGCAGTTGTTAAGCTAGACCAATTTTTGTTATAATATATTTATTCACAAGGTAGAAAATGTTGAGCCTAGCGATGGCTACGTTATTCCATTCAACTAATATTCAAACTTAGTAGTCTCTAAATCTTTTCTTTGATACGAACTAAAAGTGTTGATCCCCCTCAACAGTAACGTAGTGTAGAAATTGGTTCCACCAGGTAACATGTAGCCTATTTCAAACAATTATAATCATTGAAAATTATAATCCCTCTAAAGATGTAATGAAAGTATCTTGGTAGCCTCTAAGCTATATCACGATTTTTTAATCAATATCTACTTGGAAATTGATAAATTGTTAAGCCTAAAAGACCACTAGGCTCTCTCTTTGTTATGAACGAATATGTATTATTATTTCCAAAGATATATCTTAGGAGAAATAAATAAGTCTTGAATCCTCTCCAAATTAAAATTGTTGAGCCTAGCGGTCGCTACATTATTCCTTTCAACGAGTAATGAAGGTTGGCGGTTGATAAGCATTTTCTTTGATAAGAATAGAAAGTCTTGATCCCTCTTGATGGAAAGCATTACAGGAATTAGCTTCTAAGCTATTCCTTAATTTATTATTCAATGAATATTTTGAAATTAATAAATTATTGAGCTTATCGGTTGATACCCTTTTTCTCTGATACTAACGAACAAGGATTACAATTTTCAAAGATATATCTTAGGAGAAATAAATAAGACTAGATGCCTCTCGATGGAATGTAGTGTAGTAAGTGGGTTAGCCATGTTAAGTCTACCCAATATGTGGCACTTACAATCAATGAAATCCACTAACTCCATCAAAAGTTGAACATATAGTGATTATAATGGAAAATGGTAATGATAGGAGCCCAGTGACCACTAAGCTTGACCATTGTTTGTTATTATATATCTATTCTCAAATTTATAAATTGTTGCACCTATCGGATGCAACGTTATTCCTTTGATATAAAAATAAATTCTTGATCCCTTGTGATGGAAAGTATTGTTGTAATTGACTCTAGCTAGTAACATGTGGCTAATTTGATACAATTATAGTCATTGACAATAACAATTGTTCTAAAGTTATACTTCTAGTGATTGCTACGACTAGAGGTAATGAAAGTATTGTAGCGGCCGCTAAGCTAGACCATGATTTGTTATTTAATAGTTATTTTGAAAATTTTATTTGATACCAATGAACATGGATTATAATTTACAAAGATATATTTTTGGTGAAAAACATAAGTCTTTATATGTTTTTTTGAATTGTAGTGTTGCAATTGGGTCTGACATGCGAAGACCATCTAATACAATATAATTACTATCATTGAAAAATAATATCGGTCCATAGTTGAACATATAATGATTAAAATGAAAATTGGTAATTAGAGGATCTTAGTGGCAGCTAAGTTCTACCATTGTTTGTTATTATATAGTTAGTTTCAAATAAATATATTCTTGAGCCTAAGCGGCCACTACGTTATTCTTTTCTACTAGTTATGGAGATTAAATCTTAATGGACTTTAAGTTATTCCATTCAATTAGTTTAATTTACCAACAAGTAATATTAATAACTATCCATTCATATGTCGACTTAAATACTCTCTCTCTCTGATAACATCTCTATTTTCAAACATTTACTTTCATGCAATCTAAGCAAAGTGGATGATTTTCAAACAACGAATAATCCTTCCAAAATACGTTGTTTGTTAATTGTCAAGAACAATTTTGTATAGTTTCTGGTATTATTTTTTTGATCCAAAAAATATG
The DNA here is from genome assembly GCA_018340775.1 of Taxus wallichiana var. yunnanensis. Lineage (NCBI taxonomy): Eukaryota > Viridiplantae > Streptophyta > Pinopsida > Cupressales > Taxaceae > Taxus > Taxus wallichiana. Next base: position 342,063,635 of record CM031235.1, on the reverse strand, counting down.
ATTTACAGTAACTAGTTGAAGGCTAGATGTCATGTTTGGCCGAGTCCTAAAAATAACCATCATTTACTTTTATTGCTCAAAGAATGCTAGAAAGTAATGTATTATAGATATTGGTGATCACAAAGGCTAATACTTGCATTCATTAACATATGGTGAGAAAAAAAATTAATCCATATGTCAAGTAATTTTTAATATATTCTACTCCAATTGCAGATACAATGTCTTCCATTGGTCGCAATCCATTCTTGGCAATTCCATTCATTAAAGGCGCTGAGAGCTGGAAGAATAGAGATGATGATTGGTTTGTTGAATTCCATGGCCTTGACAACTACTACAACGACATGTGGTTTTTTTTTTGTTATAGATGATGGACACGAGGAAGTTTGAATGGTTATATCCTCTACTGATCATTGATTTGAGAACACTTCATGTTGGGTTGAACGTATTGACTATGAAAATAATAAGTTTCTTATTGTGGATATGGAGTTGGATGTTTCTTTATTTAGGAAATGGGAAATGCAATCCCTTGAAGATAGAAAACAATGTTCTGTTCAAAACATGGATGGGATTTGGGGTTGTTAGTAGATGAAGACAAAATTGGCTATTTAAATGCAAAAGAAATTCACGATGCCATGTTTGTAGTACTTCAAAAATTGTATAGAGGTGATAAAACCTCTTGCATTTGTCATTTTTTGAATAAAAAAGGTTCACTTTCACCACCTAAACATGCCAAGTTGTTTACTATGTTGAGGATAACATATTTGGATAAATTGGAGCTTGATCTATCTAGATCAATGTTCCATGGGTTGAAAAAAACACTAAATCAGATGCATTGTTGAAAAAATATTTACGAACATAGAACCTTCAACTAAGAAGTAGTTTGATTACTTTTTGTTCAATGGAGAAGTATTTTCAATTGATGTTTCCAGGTGCCATGTAGCACCTCTAGAGTATCAGTATCATCTTGTTGATGATGATAATGTTGACCTTCTTGTGCACTCCATGTTGATAAATGTTATTCCTACACAGAGGGATGCAATTCTTCTTCCCTTCTTGGAGTCTATGAATAAGGTTGTGGTGCTCAAATATCTAAAAGACTTGGAAAGGGATGAATGTTAAATTTTATATACTTGATGGACAACATAACATATGTGCACATAATAATATTTTGGGCTTAGATACTTACAAGTCTTTATATCCTAGGTTGCGGTTTTAAAGGGCACGCATTATTTCGCTAATGAAACTAACGAAGCCATTACCGATATTTACAAACAACAAAATGAAGTTAACATAACTTTGATAGAAACCAAGTTTATTGATTTTTTTGTACAAAGATAGATCAGTTTAAAAATTACTTGGATGTCCTCAATGTCTTAGATTGGCCAAAAAAATAAGGAGTTGAGGTAAATTTATTTTAATTTTATTGCATTTGTTATTAAATTTTTTCTTCCCTATATAAATAGAAAAAATATAATTGTCCTTTGAATGTAGAACTTTAAGAGTCAATGCATTTTTATTTTCAAAACATATTCAACCATCAATCTATATGACAAATAGATTTTTATATTATTGTCGGATGACATATGTAATAAATGGACTACAAAATTTTAGTTGTTTAGATCTGGTGGCCTTTCTTGTTCACCTGTTAAATATAATCGGGAGAACTTTTAGTCTAATTCATTGGCAAGATTCATAACCAATTCATTCAGTCGCTAGAGGAATAAACAAAAAAGAAATATTAGTACTAGAAGATAAAGTACAATAAGGGGATGTCGGTTAATTGGTCATGTTCGGGAAGGAAAAATAACAGAGACATTATATTCCTACTATCGGAGAATAAAAGGAAAGAAAAAAATGAGAGAAAAATTTCTACAATATTTTATATAAAAACATCTAGATATTGATCTATTGACATCCTATAGTGAATCTAGTGTAATTGAAAAATTTAAATTACATGAATCATACTACATCTAGTTGTCTTTACTATTTGGTGAAGAGAGGAAAGGAAAGAGAAATTTTGATTCCCACGTAGGGTAAAAAAAGCTAAATGAAAAAATGACCAGGTGGCGAAGAAGATCTTCCCACGAGGCTTAGACAATATTAGACAACTATATTGTATCAATGGAAGACAATAAACTAGCAAGGATGAAGGAAACAAAATAATTTGCTTATCAATGTGCATACCTATTCCAACTTTCATCAACTCTATCAGCTTATTCCAACCACCAATCCTTTCAATGCAAAATGTGTTATCACATATTTAATCAATTTTTCTAGCAATGTTTCTTCTAAAGAAATAATGAATCTGCTAATATTCTTTGGAATGAATGTGCAAGAATGTATTATTTTTGTTCTCATACCCATGGAATATTCAAATTTTTAAGAGAAACAATAAAAATACCCGGAAAATTTTAAAGAAAGTGATGAATCAATTTTGAATGGATGTTACAAACTCCATGATATAACAAGTAAATTTAAAAGTTTGTCTTATGTACACAATAACTAGAGTGCATAACTATGAAAAAATCAATGATGAAAGAGAAGAAGTCACCAGGGATTGGATAGAAAAACTACCACAATAATTGATAACTGTAAGAAAAATTGGCCTAAAAGGAAACAAACATCCTTTTCCTTTTGTGTGATCATATGAGTCCTAGTCCGAGATGTTCGCTCAATGTTGTTATGAGGATTCTATAGTATTAGTGCTAAACAATGAAAATGTTGCATTAGTTGAATCTAATATTTCTATTGTTTTTATTGTTGAGACGCATAGTGATGAATTTTTTTGAAATATTACTATTATCATATGAAGAAAGGTTCATTCCCAAATAAAAATCAAACATGTGATTATGTTAAAATTATTTCAACCGCAAAAATCTACTTACACATTTCTTATTCACACAAACAATCCAACAACAATAGGAATCAAAGTACAAACCTCTCAACTTGACGTTAAACAACCAACTCATCATGGTGATTTTCCTTCAATCACTTTATAAATATGTTTAATGAGCTATATTTTCAATTGTCACTGTTCTCATTATTTTAACAATACTCTATGCTCACCATCTCTCGACCACGAGATGAGGAGAACTCGGCCACATCATTCAAAAATATGAAAGAAAATCTGCATATGTTAGTCGTGTGCATTTATAAATAAGACCCACTAATAAGCCCCAAAATTTATAAGAGAATTAATGGTTTATGAAACCACCAAAACTCATTGAGAGTAACATTGGAGTGCATGGTGGTAGCAACATAAATATGCACAGAAACTGGTGTGTTATCCATCCATATTTTTAAACATAACCATTTCTAAGGCTCACATAGTTCTAGAAAAATATTTCTGTAATTCAAGAAGTGGAATCATTTTTAAAGAATGAATTATCAAATAACCTATTTCAAAATTTCATGGTGGCATTCCATCCGTGCATAGTTTGTAGTTTCAGGTTGTTGGTTGTCTACAAAAACCATTAGTATTGACATAATGATACGTACATTAGAGTCTATGCTTATACCGAGAAAATGATGGCATAGCGTAGTGGTCATTAATCCACACCAATATATCAAAAGTGTTGTCCACCAATGGGTGGTTAAATGGATATAAACGAACCCTAGCGGGTGCTATAATTCATTCAGAAGATATAGAACATTTTGATTTATACTCACCATATTACCACAGAGATGAGTATGCTTATTAATTATGCTTTCATTTGTGAAGGCAAGAAATGGATTTTGAATTGATTTTTGTTATTTGTAATACATATTACATCAAAAAAATGAGAAGTTATTAAGGTCTATGCAAGCCTGCATGTAATCTCGATTAGTAAGTGGTAGCTACCTAAAGTTCTAATATTAAATTTACCATTTTACCATGTAGTTCAATATGTTTTTTCAAATATTATTTCTATTGCCATAGTAATAGCTATATTAATAATATTAATATTGTTTGAAACAAATCTTTCGAAAAGGATCTAGCTACGGGTAAAGAACATGCAATCCTACATGCAAGGCCCACCGGTAAATGGTAGTCATAAGCTAAAATGTTGATTTTTTCCATTGGTTAGAATTGATATGAGACCGATTAAAAAATTATTTACTTCCCTATAGTTAGCCACAAGAATTAATTTCTTATTTTAGATTTGGAGGACTTGCTGTATGAGAAAAACCAATCGCCCTCTGGGGACATCACATTCAAGTTTTGCAAGGAGAGAATCAACATGTGAGGTGTCCTAAAAGATTTTATAAATTCATTATCAATGAAATTAGAAATGGGATTTTGGTCAAACAAAATCTCTTCAGCTGATGTTGAAAAGATGACAAAGGCTTTCAATAAAAAATTATCTACTGACTTGAATCCATTAATCACCTGGGATAAAGAAATTGCAAAATGGTCGATAGAATTACAATAAAATATATAGAAAAGGTTTGGAGTAGAAAATATGTCCCCTACAATTCTCGAAGACACAATGTTTATTACATTAGGTGCAAAGGGAAACCCTCTAGAAAATTTTATGGTTGGGATGGAAAGCAGAGGAGAAAATTGTTCAAAAGATATGTGGTTGATGACCAATTTGCACAAATACTTATCACTAATAGTGTCAAAGGGATTGAATGTGGTAGAGGGCATCAAATATTTAGAGAGAGTAAATGCTAAATAAAAAGTTAGCATTTCAAAATGTTATTGTGATGATACAAATTAACATTGTAAATAAAATATGTTCATTTGTTTTAGTGATGGTTTTTTGTAACTATTTAATTTATGATTGTATGATTATAAGTTGGGAGAATTTAAATGTTCCTTGATTATAAGTTCAAAGTGTGATTGAATAAGTTGCAAATGTGAATTAATGAAAATATTTAATGTAATGAATCTTTGAGAATTTTTATTAATGAAATATGTATTCCTAAATTAATTGTGAGGCGCGAGCATTATTAAATAGTAGTTTTTGTTTGGATATTAGAAAATGTATACCACTTTCCAGTGTAATGAAATATTTACAATAAGGTATGTAACGACTCATCGTCATTTGAAACATTACATTCTATTCAAATAAACTCTTCACAAGAAAATATTCCTAGTATAACAATAAGAAATGAGGAATGCCCTTAGATTTTACCTTTGTCACCACCTATGACTATTTGATTTTTGATATAACAATATCAAAAGGGACATGTTTTTATTTTTAATTGATTCACCACCCTCAACCATTTTATTTTTATTTTTTTCATTTGTAGATACGAACACATACGACATGAAATTGATCATATTTTATATAAAGGTGTTTTGGCACACACCCTTGACATCTTCGGCATTTAAAAAATTAAACATTTGGTGGCATCGAGCTTGCAAAAAAAAATTCTCGGACCTAATGCGAAAGACTTCATGCAATGGTGTAAAAAACATTTCAACATAGCAATATGGACATTGGTGAGAAAGTCAAATGTTGATGACATGATGCCTTCATTCCTTGAAAACATCTTATGCGTCGAGATCAAATGCGCGATTATGGTGGTTATGGGAATCCCAATTTATATCTCAATAATCTTAACTCTGTTTGGTCGCGATTTAATGTGTCGTACAATTGTAAAAATACAGTTTTTGTAGATGAATATTTAGAGAGAAAAAGCTCAATGATGTTGCGAACTACATAATTTATAAAAAAATTAACACAGATTCTAATTCGAAAGACACATACTTTTTAGATGTGTTGTGGCCTTTGTTGCAACCATTTAAGGATGTCGAAGATGTTTGGGATTATATTAGATCACAAAAACAATTATAGAGATATTTTTATTGGAGCTTTCTTATGATTTGTATTGTTGATTTGGAAGCCCATATTTGTGAATAGTGTTACATTATAAATTCAAATTACTCATCAAATGTTTTACTATAATTCTACCTACCTTTAGAAAGGAATTTAAATTTATTTCATAGTTATTATTAATTTCTAAAATAAATATGGGATAGTTTTACAACGAATTTTAAATAATTTCATATCCATATTTGAATATGAAATTTTTTTATGCCATGTCTCTTAGAGTTCATTTTATATCTAAATTTAAATATGAAAATATATCTTGTAAGGTTTTGCAATTAATTACATTCTCCCAAACTGGATCGTTGCACTCTACTAATTTACTCATAAAATCTTCAAAAATTCTCTGGTTACACTAAGGTTCAATCACACCATAATAAATGAAGTAAATTTGATATATAAATTTAAATATGAAATTATATCTAGAATTTTTTTATAGTTAATTGCATTCTCCTAAATTGAATCGTTGCCCTCTTTAAGTTTCTTCATAACATCTTTGGTTATTCTCTAGTTTCCCCAAGGTTCAATCGAACCATAGTAATTGAATCTGGAAAATTATCACATCTCGTGAATGTCATTAGCCTAGCATCCACTTGCTCAATGGCATTTGAAATATTCAAATTTGCATAGTTTAATCTTAAAAACATCTTAAAACTGATAAGATCATTATTCCAAAGCAATCATTAAGCCTAGCAGCCACTAGACCTTATAGAACACCAAAGCAATCATTAATCCTAGCCACTACTAGACCTTATAAAATAGAACATGTATCTATTCTATACGAGCTAGTGGCCGCTAGTCATTATTTCTCAGATCAATGTTGGATTCCATGAAATCATTAAACATTTTTTCATGATTCATAAATTTAAATCGTGACCAGATATATTGGACTTTGCTAGGCTATTAACGAATTCCAATATTTTGATTTTTAGATTCCAATATATGTGATTTTGGAATACAATTAATTCTAATATAGGTGATTTTGGATTCCAATATATGTGATTATGGATTCCAATATATGCAATTTTGGAATCCAATATGTGTGATTTTGGAATCCGATATGTGCGATTTTGGAGTGCAGATAATTCCAATATTTGACATTTTGGAATTTGAAAATAGTAATATTGGATTTTGATATTGAGTAAATTTTTTAGCTGCAGGGACTTGGATGAGTCCCAATTTAGTGAAATAAGCATTGTTCATATGGGTGTGTTTTTGCATATGTGTTTATAATTGTGCATAGTTGTGTTGTTAAGTTGTTTAATGTGTATATTTGGTAGATTTGTTAACTTTTGCTTGTGTTTTCTTTGTTACTTGTACATTTTTGTTATCACATCATCATCTATATCATCACATCTAACATCATATATACATCATATATCAATAAAATTCTATGTTTACATCATACATGTATGCTAAGATAATCATCACATATTGTATCATCAATGGGGCAAGAGGGATTACAAATATCAAAATCTATCCCCCACACCAATATCATAAAATGGACTAATCAAAAGCATCTCATGTACAATACAAATGATATCATCTAAGTATATATCATAAATCAAAAACATGTGATACGTATTCAACAACATCAATATTATAGATTCCAATCAGTATAATCATCATACATGTTGAAATAAAATGTTCATATACATACATGTCTTAAAATTTATATAACTGGATACAAAATCTGCCATCATAGGTATGAATCAAAATGATCCTTCATCGTCGGGCATAATAAAAAATGATACATCATATCCGTCAATTAGAACTCGACCCTTAATAAGAGGCATGCATCAAAAGTACATACGTATGTGTATACAATAAAAATGAGTCATGTCTAACTCGATCCCTCATAGGGACTAGGTGGCCTATGATCGAAGGAGGCCCCGTAACATGTGAACCATGTTGGTTTAGCTTTGCTACCCTAGCGGCTTCCATTGTGGCTGCTCAATTGATCTAAGCGATACCAATGGCCTCGAGATCTCACATATCTACTCGACTACTAGTTATAGTTGGGTTCCCTCTAGCCCTCGGTTCAACCTCATAATACAAAGATCTATAGTATGATGCTCTCCCATTGGATGTCACCAAATCCTTGTGCATGTGTGGTGTCACCATGACTACATTAGTGTCTCGAATGAAGCTATTTCAGTAGAAATTCTAGAAATATCATCCTCGGCCCACTATTCACTAATCTCTCGAGTTGATCTCGCTCTATAATGACATCCTTTACTTATGGCCTTACGACACTTAGCTGGTCCCTCTCTCAGTAGTGACTATCTATACATGAGCCTAGGCCTGGTCTCTTTGCATAGTCAACTAATGAACACGGGCTGTAGAATTCTATAATAGGCTGATAATATGTACCATCGATCCGTCAACTACTTGATCTTCTCTCGGAACTACATGACACCATATCCCCCACCACCCCCATCTCCTCCACATCCATCACCACCACTCCCTCCACCTCTCACCTTTGGACTACATGGTGGGCTACAAATTGTAGCCCCTACTTTGGTACTCCTCTTGGAAGTGGAACTTATAGTGCCACTCTCGAAGAGGCACATGTTGTAGCAAATGTCTCTATCCCAACTTGTATGCCCACTAGGGGCATCGTATTTGTTTGAAAATTGGGATCTATCATTTACCTAGAATCTACCTTCTTCACTATATCATTGTAATGATGGAGGACCCGCCACCACCGCCATCGTGACCTTGACCATCAAACCCATCATCACCATTATCATCATCGACATTGTCATTGTACTCCATGGGATGCGGCCTAACCCCCGCATCCCATGTGGCCTACATAATGGTGAGATGATGAGGTAAAATTGTTAAGTACTAGGGTGCATACTATGTTGTAACTCCATGATCCCTAATGTCTCAACAGAACCCAAGCCTGTGGCACCATCGGTCAAAACTAGCTTAATCCCTAGCTATCTAGATTGACAACCCCATGTCAAATCTCTTTCCAGATCGGTGGGTATACCACATATCAAGATGAGGTATATCCTACACTTCACCTAACTATCACCTGACACCGATCTACTCTATAAAACTTAGTATTGTATCCTTGGCTTCTAATCAAGAAATTATCTATCATGACTATACTCATTTCATCTACATCCTTGGCCCATTAATAATGGTAGTGTGGCCTCCATAATATCATATGTTATTGAATATCATCAAAAAACTCTACGGTAATGATAGGTATCCCCCATGTGCCCACATATATCATCTCAAAAAGGGACCCATCCCATCACGGATGGCTCATCCGAGCCCCGAATCATAGAACACATGTAGGACGACCAACAACTATTTGATCGATGCCTATATCTATAGTAGCATTACGGGACCCATGGTCTTTTGACCACGGTAGGTAATCACGTGAAAATCCCAATATAGATGTGCTAGCATACACTAGCCCTAGTAGTATCTCTCGCCTCATAGCAATCCTCATATAACACTAATGATGCTAAGTGGAAAAGAAGTACATGTCTTGTCAATAAGCAGAAATCCATTAAAAAGAGCCATTAAGTACATGGGCATGCGGTGTATCCTGGATCTACAATGCATTAGTGCAAGTGCACTTTCATACCTCCACGAGGTATATAATCACATCTAAAAACCTCAATTAGGAAATCGGTGATCTGATCTCTATTGTTTATGTACTCACACAATCGCCCAATGATCGGAACCCAAAGTATATGTCGGACATCCTCCAAAGTCATAGTCATCTCTACAATAGGGATCCGGAAGTAGTGGATTTCACTATGCCACCTCTCAATCAAGGGTGTGAGTAGACCATGGTCTAGGGTAATTGATGGAATCTATGCCATGTGAGCTAACCTCGTGACCTCTAACAAGATGTCCATAATCTTCTTATGTTGTTGATGAAAGCTCATATCTATGGTGACTAGTCACCCATGTTGCTCTCTAGTATGTAACAATGTTAGTCATCTCTATAAGATAACATAGCACATGTTAACATTATTTTCTTCTATTTTTCTTCTATGGAACTAATTTTTCATCTACACTATCTTATTCATCAACTAACATTCTTCTAAAAATCTAATTTTTCTTCTAAGTTTCTAATTTCCCATCTTCAAAGCACCTATATGCCCTTTCTTGTATATGTGCACCTAGCACACGTGTGTGTCATCTATGACACCTATGTGCTCATGTTTTCATGTACGTGCACAACCAAATTCCCCCTCCCGACTAGCACTTACATTCTCTTTAGGATGCTTGCGTGGAAATTATAACATGTGTGCTTGTGAGTACATATCTTCATACCTGGATACATGCGCACACATACATTTTAATGCTGTGTGCACTTGTGGATGCATTCGCATGCCTAGGGCACACCCACACATTTTTAACCTCCTAATTAACCTAATAAATGTGATTAAATATAAAAATTGATGAAGAGGGATGGGGTAATCATGAAATTTCCATCGTCCTCATCCCCTTTATACTCACGAATGGTGTCAGCACACCTCCTATGGTTCTGCACTCTCACCATCTCACTCATAGCTCATGGTGTCTCATGGTAAAAATTGGTAGGGTTGTGGTAACAAAGTGAACTATTCGCAATGATTTACCCCCCTAGAGGGCTATATGTAGTTGTTTTAACCCACCGTGTTTCCCTAGGGAATTTTTTTGACCGCCGTGGTCATTCTAACTTTTCTTCTACCCACTATGATAATCATTTTTATTAAATAATGATTTTAAACTTTTTTATCCATCTAGGGCATATTTTTTTACCTAGCTCCCGTTTCTTCTCCCTGAGGCATTATTTTTACTTTCAGGTGGTCCTTCATCCTCTCATTTCTTCTAAGAATTTGAAAATCACTAAAAATGTAAAAACTCAAAATTTTAAATTTTTTTTTAAATCAATCAAAAATCTTAAAATTTTTATAAATTCAAAATTTGGTAAAAATATCATACGCAGCTCAAAATGACGTCACACACATTATATTCATCTCATATCTTGTTGGTGTTTTCACATGTTCTCAAACTAAATGATGTGGATCACCTAGATCTAAAACCATTTTCGAGCTTGAGTGTTTTCTTCCTCTATACTCTGGGGCACATCGAGTTTCTGGTACTATTTCGTAGCACACAATGCTTTATCATCAGACCTCGTATCCTTCATCAATTTACCTCACATGTATCCTTACTTGGGGCATCATTTTTAACCCTTTTCATTAATCATGAACATTTCGGGATCTTCAGCTTGATAACAAAACATCTGTGTAACCATCTTGACCATTTTTGGCTTGAGTATGTGTGTTTGTACTTGTTTCCCTATTAAATGAGCTTGTTTATTTCTCGTATTACATTACATTCTTTATGTTGCATTGATTTGATGTTTTCAGTAATGGATAATTATTCATATTATGTATTTTCATGTCATTCTACATGTTTTTCATATGCTTATATTTTTAATAAGGACCAATGACGTAGATCACTGGCAATATGATGACACCAAAGTTGTTTCAATGCATTATATGAAAGCTCATGCTTTTCACTTTGTCTTCATTTTTCTTCTATATCATTCTCTAGCAACGCTATTATTCTAATTCAATTGGGGCATCCTTCCCTCCCCAATCCATTTTCCATTTCCTTCATCTTTTCAATCGTAGATCGACCTATTCATCACCCCATTGACACTCAAGGGGGCATCCTTCACTCTACTAATTTTTCTTGTACCTCTTCAAAATTCACGTGTTTTATAGTTGTATACTATATTTGAAATGGAGGCACTTACGCCACCCCAAAGAGGGGAAAATGTAGACACATGTTATTTGGATTGAGCAATTTAAATACTTAAATTACGCTAATTATCCCCTTTCCCACATATTGATAACATGTTGTCAATAACACACCTTATCTCTTCTATCACTTTGAAGACATTAATTAACAACCTTCTATTAATTAGTGATCCTTTCTATCTAGATTAATTAATTATTCTTAATTAATTAACTTCCCCTTTTGTTTAATCAATAAGTCATCATTTATTGGATTAAAATCCCCTCATATCCCATATCATACTAACTTTCTTCTAAAAATATTCTATAAGCCTACATCTACCTATTATTTAATCACTCTTGATTAATTAATACACCCCCTTCAACTCCCATGGATCACTAATGATATATTAAACTCCTCTAAAGAAAAATTAAAGTATGCTTATCCATTACTAACCTAGTTTTGCTATTATCCCACATACAATAGGATGCAAAGCTTCTTCAAACCAATGGGTTATATAAGGAACCCTCCTCCTACCTTTCTTCTTACACCTTTGCATGCATATAACATAAAATATAGGCATTTTCATCTTTGAGCATCCTCCATTAGTGTTGAGCTAGGTATCTTCATCTTGCATTTCATCCATCCAAGATTTTGAGTCATATGGAGAGAATCAAGATGGTCTCATATCCATGTCCCGATGAAACTCCATTCTTGAACCCTTGGGATAAAAAAAAAACATATTTTGATTTCTAAGGATCTACATAGGTCAATTTTTAGTTTAGCTTTCAAAGAGTAGAGAATATATTAACATCTTAAGTTTTATTTTCCTTCAAAATTCTAATGCATGTTGTTGATATTTAGTCTCTTTAAGATCTTAGCATGATGATCCTTATTTAGTTAGCTTTGTGTTTGGAACTATTAGGTGTTAGTTACAATTCTCTTAGGTTAGCTAACTAATTCATGGATACACCTTACTCCCCCTGATTTTCCTTTTTCCATGTAGCTTCATCCCTTTATCTGCGGCTCTCTCTAAGCCTATGCGGATTCTTCTAGACTTCGAGAGGCTGTCATCTCATGTCCACAAATTGCACAAAAATTGATTAATCCCCTTATAACTTATCCTTAATCATCCTGAAGCCTCTAAGATCCGACACTACTAATAAACCTTCACATTTTTCTTACTAAGTATTTCTTAAGTTGGTTGATCTTTAGACACACCGCACAACACTTGTATGAAACTTTTTACCACTTTTGTCATCAATGTAACTCAACATTAATGAAAACATACATGAAAATGAAAAAGGTCCAACAATTACGAGACTACCAATTCGTGGGGAGGGTATCTATTGTATTGATGAGATGGAGAGAGAGGATGTGATGAGGATATTGTATGGAGATGATGTGAAGGATGTGAGGTATACTTCAGGGGTTTTTATTATTAGTCTCTATATTCTGTAGGGAGAGAGGGTTGTACATAGATGACTATGTTGATGATGGGTATTTCATGTTTTTCTTTTCTTGATTTCAGAGGGCAAAGATTTCCATTGATGATGACTGGAGTAGTTTCCAATATGATGGAGCATTATATTGTGTTTTCTTAGGCCCCCGCACTAATTGTATAGAAATATATGGATTTTTGGATTGGAAGTTTCACAAGAGGTTTGGTATAGATGTTGCATTTTGGTTAGTTTTGTACTTTTCGAGACTATTGTTGTGGCTTGTCTACATGGTTTACCATGGGGGTGTAGATATAATTTGTAGATCTCATTAGGTTTATGAGATGGTGAGGAGATGTAGGATGCTCGAGAGGGAAGAGGAGGGAGGTTCATTAAATATATATTCTTACAAGGTTACATGTGGGATATGTTCTGTAGAGACCATATATTGATTTTCCAGTTTGGCTGCCAAAGCTTAGAGCATGAGATTGATCAATTATAGTAGAAGTTATAGGTATAGGCAATTGGGATTAGTATAGGAAACAACGAGGGACCTTGAAAAGGGATCTCATTATTACATGATCTTTGGTATCGGTGTTGATTTGATTGTTCATGCTCGGGCTAGTAGTCCGATGGGTGTACAAGGCATGATTATCTCCTCCTGTTATCAATATTTATGGGTATAGTTAGATTATTATGAGGATTTTGTGATATGAGGATTTCCTAATGTGGTTCTCTATACTGAGACCATTTGGCACAATGAGGATCAGCTCTTAGTGTTAGTGCAACAAGTGTGGGTAAGCCACCTTAAGGACTAGATGGTGGAGCCTGGTGGTGATGGGTGTGTTGTTCATGCTAGAGAGTTTATTGTGGGTGTCATGTTCATTGGCTAGTTGTTATATGTATTATTACATGTTATTTGATATGTATATATGACTCTTCTTGAATCCTTGATGTATAGTTTTTGATATACGGAGTGAGGGGACTCCTTGATGATGTATTTGAGACTTTGATCATGATTATATATATGTATGGTGATCTATTTTTGGATATGATTCATTTTGGGTTGTGATGTATGTTGGTGCATATTTCTATATGCTTTTAGTGTTTTTATTTCATGTTTATGGGATTTGAATATGGAAAGCTTATTTTAATGTTTACATGATTTGGATGGTGATGTATCAGGATTATTGTGACTTAGATGTGATCCAAATTTAACCAAAATGTATTATAATTCTTAGAAAAATTAAAGGTGGAATTATTTCTTTGATTTGGATTTGATACATATGTGATGGGTATAAAAATGTGAAAGCACTTACACTTTTGGCCTTAACAATAAATGTTAACGCAATACTATCAGTAGGTAGTTACATGTGGGATCTCAACTATAGAGATGAAGTGATAAGATATACATTCCTAGGACGTGAAAGGGGTTTAATATGTGTAGGTTGATGTGGGAAGAAGGGTTATCCTTTTCAACATTTTTTTAGAGAAATGCCCCAACTATACATATTTTTCTTTTTCGACGTAAACTAATCAATGTTGGAAGTTTGCTTTTGAGGGGAAAGTTGATCAATGTAGGAAGATTTCCTAGGATGCTTTGATATTTGATTTTTAAAGGTTGACCGATGTGGGAATCCTTTTTACATGGGTAGCCATCCTTTGAGGGAGTGGTCTAAAACTTCTACTTTTTAAAATTTGATTTTTACTGAGAGATAGCCTTCCTTTGAGGGATCGGTCGATAATTTTGATGGGTAGATTTCCTTCGATGGATCAGTCTAATTTTCTTTTTAATAATGTGATTTTTATTTTTGAATAGCTATCCTTTAAGGGATCGGTCTATTATTTTGACTTTTTGACTAGAAGCATACATAGATATTTTTGGCTTTATTTTTAGTTGAGTGAAAACCCCTAGCAGACTATTTCAAGGAGGTGAAGAAAGATGTGTATATGACCTACACATATGTGCCCCATGACATGTGTTTGGTTGGTATACATAGTAGATGAATGGAATGATTACAAGGTTCCTACTAAGGAGGAAAATTTCTAATAGAAATATGTGATGAAAATATCCAAGGTGCTCATCTTTAAGGATGTTCAAGATAGTGATGGAAAACCACATAATTTCAAATCATTATGATGAGAAAATGAAATGTTGAAGGTGGAATAAGATCTTGGATGTAATGACTATTCGACAATGAAGGATTAACGATATAAAGGTCACAAGTGAAAGGCATTGAGAGGTTCCTTTTTAGGGCTACCATCAAGGGAGGTTAGGCAATATGCTCCTGACCCATACTTGTGAGTAAGGACGTAGGGACCAATCCAATTAGGAGAAAATACTCTAGGTTTACTCCATTCTAAAGTTGTGACATTTTGATTTTATTTGGGAACAATATCATAAATGTTTAAGTCACATTTTTTACAAATGTTTATTATATGTGTTCTTGATAAACTTGATGATGTTTGAGAGTTGTTAAAAAAATTCATCTAATAACTCCAATTGTGCAGATGGATTTGTTGGAATTATTATTCAGGGGATAAAGTCTTTGAGTGATATGTGAGTGATGTAATTTGAACTTCAAGAGGGTAGAACTATCTCAGAGCCATAGATGAGTGAGAAAGGCATAACACCTATAGGAGTATGGATGCTAGTTCGATAGGTCTAGAGAGAAAATGGGATATGGAGATGCCAATTCCTGCCTACTTCATCTATTGTTTTCTTAAGGATTTCATTCAGTGTTTTATTACAGGATTTAGATTGAACATTGGCTTAGGGATAGAATGGTGATGAAAAGATAAGTTTGATGTTGAAGGCATCACAAATTTTCTTAACATCCTTATTTTTGAAGGATTTTCCATTATCCATAACCAGTTTTTGAGGAACACCAAAGCAGAATATGATGTATTGATAGATGAAATTGATGATTTGATTTACTTTAGTTAAAGTTAAGGGAATGGATTCAACCCATTTTATAAATTATTTAGTGGTTGTGATGATGGAATGATGTTTTTGAGATGAGCGAGGATTGATAATGCCAATGAGGTCTAACCCCATTGTGAGAAAGGCCATAAGTTGTGAGATGGTTGTAGTGCTTGGCTGGGAACATGGATAAGGTTTGAATGTTTTTGAAATTTGACATACTTCTTGACATACTCACAACAATATTGATTGATGGTAGGGCAGTAATAGCCTATTCATAACACACGATTAGAGACAATGTTACCATTAACAGTTCCACCGCATATACCATGATAAAATTCTTGGATTGCTTTGATAGATTCATGAGAATTAAGACATATTAATAGGAGGCCATAGAAACCTCATTTATATAGGATACCGTCTATAATGACATAAAAATGGATCATTGAAGAAATGATTATTTAGTATACTTTGGGATAGGTTAGGGGAATTTTAGATTCTGAAAGATAGTAAAATATTTGAGAATACCATAGATTAGTTGGATGATTTTCGATAGTTTTAATATAAGGGAGTTGATTTTTGTGTGAGGATTAATCTAATCTATGAATGACTACAAATAGTTTAGATTTATCAGTTGATTCTTTGGTTGATAAGGGGATGAGAGATCCTAAAGAATCCATGGTGTCGAAAATTTATTAGAGGATCGTGGAACTTCTTGAATGGTGTAATGATCAAAGGCTTTGAGGATAAATTCAACATTGGATTTATACTTTTGCAGGATTTCATTTTTACATTGATAATATCCTTTAATTTGATTAATGACAAGTTGTGAGTCTTCATATATTTATAATATTTGAACACCTAGCATGATAGTGGTTTGAAGACCCATTATTAAAGCTTCATATTCAGCCATGTTATTAGTACATTCAAAGTTAAGTTTGAATGATAGAGGAATAAGAGTCTCGTATAAAAGAAAATGAACACGTAACCCTCTTTCACACTTGACCCCTAAGGTCATGCCATAACAACCGATGTTGAATGTGTGGACGGCTTGTTATAGGAGGATCAATGACTAAGATTTCGTAGTGTGGTCTCCTAATAACCGAGATGGAAAAGGGGAGATTTAGAGGCTATGAACGGGTGGCATAAACTTCCAATGGTTTGTTTACCTAACTTGGATCTAAGTGTTGATCTAGTTTGAATTTTCCATGTAATGTGAATGAAATTAACAATCTATGATACTACGAAAGGAAAACTAATATAAAAAAATCACAAAACTAAAATATTACAATCACAAACAATAATTTTCTTTTAACCTAAATAATTAAAATATTCCTACACTAAAACTAAACAAGTGAGATAACCCAAAGGTGGTTATTCACATGTTCGAGTATATTGAAAC
The DNA here is from genome assembly GCA_018340775.1 of Taxus wallichiana var. yunnanensis. Lineage (NCBI taxonomy): Eukaryota > Viridiplantae > Streptophyta > Pinopsida > Cupressales > Taxaceae > Taxus > Taxus wallichiana. Next base: position 342,046,289 of record CM031235.1, on the reverse strand, counting down.
TAAACTAACATTAAAAATAATTTTCCCAAATGATCTATGATATTCTCTGTTTCCTTCAGATCCACAGGATGGGAAGAAGAGGATATGTCACCGGCTCTGTTATTAATGATTTAAAACCTCTTGAAATTAACTAATTACTTGTAAATGGAAGGAAATTGATTTTTACTCTATTTGATATGATATAAATACGATAAATTACAGGAGTGAAGGAAATCAAACAACAAATCCAACCTAGAATTCACATAAGAGGTAAATCCATATTTGTAGTAGTTTGTCCCCTCAGTTTGTCCTTTCTTTCTCTATGTGTTCATATGAGTCCAAGGAATTGGGAATGCAAGAACAATGGAAGAAGAACACATTGAGCAATGACGCAACAACCAAGGCAAACTGGTTACAATGCAAGAAGAAGAGAGATAACATAAGAGATCTAATCTTGGATATCCAATTCCTAGCAGGATTGTGGCAACATTACTATGCAAGATACACAAAAATTCTCAAGCCATTTACTTAAATACAAGCATTGATTATATAGGAATTGGGGCTCGATGTGCCTTTATGCATAAGGCAAGAAGAGGTAGACCAACTAACTAAATCTATTTAAAAATAGAAGAGGGAATGGATAGCATGAAAAGAAGACTATTTTAAATAAATTTGGTTCACAAACGCGCCCTAAAATCAAGTTAAGTGAAATTTCGCATGTTAAAATCATGCATAAAGAGTTATAGAAAAACATTCAGACCACCACCTGCCGCACAGGAGGCGATCCTAGGACCGCCTCCCAAGCCTCGGGAGGCAATGCTAGGACCGCCACCCTACTCTTGGAGGCGGTCCTAGGACCATCACCTTGCCCGGGAGGCGTTTTGACACTAAGGAAAAAAAATGCATAGAAATGAGCAAGAAGCTAGAAGAAAGCATGGAAAAGCTAAGTAAGGATGTATATGATACATATATACACTGCGAATGGGTTTAGGAACTTGAACACCTTCTAAAAGGACATGAATCATCATTGGAGAATTTTATAACCATTTTCTGACAATGTAGTACATGTAATTTTGGGTTCATAGATATTGCCCCCTCGAGAAGCGTCTTACCCATGAAAAGGTTTAAAACATAGAGTATGAGTATGGTGTTCCTAAAATGGGGAGTTAGAAGCAATAACCGACACACCCGTGTGTCAAAATTTTTCCGTCTAAAATCCCTGCTACTGTAAAATGAAAAGAAGAATCAAGTATAGATCGATAAAATATCGAAAAATAAACACTAAATTAAAATGACAAGAGGACTTACCATCTCGTGTGGGGATGTAGAAATATACTATGCTACGCTCCAACCTTATCAACATATGCACCTTATCAACATATGCACTATAAAAAAGTTATAACAACATATATATATAAACAAACTCGTTTCCAAATTCATTTACACATATCAACTTGTTGATTTTTGAGCTCTGGGCCCATGTTGACCATTTTTGTTTTTAGTATAGTTGAATTGGAATGGTATTTTTCATTACGCGTGGCCCTTTTTCTATTTGAATGCTTTTGAGAAGAACTCCTAAGAAATTCATAACTAGAGGGGTCATAAGGGGCCTCAAAGAGGTAGATAGGCAGAGTACCTTTATTTCTTAGTCTCCATTTTGTGAGACATATCTGATGTTTTGATATTGCATGCTCATTGTGAGCATTTTGATCGCACCTAGTGTGCGATGGCACTATACAAAACTATGAAACACCATACTATGTACATATATCTCTTTTGGCTTGGTTATTCCTTTCATAGAGTTGGCTTACATTGATGATTTGATTCACATGTGTACTCTTAGATGTTTAAAACTTATGATTTTCTATGCTTTTCAAAATGCATGCAAAGTGGACATGAATACTAATAGAATGATTTATTTTTTAACTTTTTAATGTTGATATATGATAATGTAATCAAATTGTGATGTTTAACTTTAGTTTCTATAAACAACTTTTGGCTTTGTATTGTTTTGGAAAAATATGGTGAAAGAGTGACATGATAAGTGAATGAAATTTACCCACTCACAACTCCATGTAACTAGTAAGATATGAGGTATCAACATCAAGAACATAAAGCGGCACAAGTTACAAAATTTTTCTAATGGTAATGATGAGAGAAATACAAGGATTTGGCAAAACCAAATTGAGACACTACAACCTCACTCTACTCAAGTTTTCTTCATAGTTTAAAATGTGAGTTTCTTTCCAGTTTATCTAGACCTAGATCCATAGATGGCTACTTGGTTGACAAAATTTTGTTGTGAGGTTTTAAAATCTTTTGGAATTTTGGACATCTAACTCACTTGGTTTTGACTTATGATTTAAAAATATTTGAATGTATTTTTTTCTAACTTTCGATTTTTTCAAAGATAATCCCTACACCTTGCCCCATGCTACCAATAGAAATTATGGTCTCATCACCATGGAAAATGCATAGGTGAGTAAGGGTACTTCTTTCCTTTCTAATCCCTACATCACTAGTAAGAGATGTAAGATCAACACCGAAGGTTGGTAGGGAAAATAAATGTGTAAAATAAATTTTTCTATTGATTTGCATTTGACTTATTTATCTAGGCAAAATTTCTAGGATGTTCTTATTTCTAAAGAGATGTTTATGGGATAGATGTGAGACCATAAAGCTTCAGAACATACTATAGGCAAAGACACCTAACCTAGAAGAAAATATTAGTAGAACCAAGTATGCGCAGCCTTGGTATGGTTACTATCAAAGATTTGTCTTATCTTGCATGGATTGATGAAATGATTTAGAAATAATTCATAATACCGTGAATATTTGAAGAGAAATGATTTGAATGATTTTCCAATGTTTCAGAAGTTTTTAGGAATTTCTATAAGAATAAGTCCCTTGATCATAAATTTACGAAATGAACTGGTAGATGAAAATTCAATTTGGATGCAAAGAATGTACATATAGAAATGCAGGTGAAATTACATATCATGATGTTTAAGGTGAAGAAATATGACAAATATTGAATTCTTCACCCCTAAAAGTACACAATGGAGAACCATTATCCTAAAATTTTGGCTCTCTTGAAAAGGGCCTATCATTATGGGTTTATACTTAAAACCCTTTCCTAGAAGTGTATATGTCTAATCATTAAAATCATTTGTATGAAAGAGGAATTAGTACACCTCTTTATCATGTCCTTGAGACATGGTGTGTGGGTGAGCATGACTATACTACCTGGCCTTGTTTCCAATGTAGAGTGTTATGTTTACTTGTGACACTTGCTGAATGATGAGGCCTAGCCCCATGGATATGGAAAGCTTAGTTTTAGATGCACGTGGGTTGAAACCGGGGTTTATAATAGAAAAAACCTCAGGGATTGTTTTGATGGGCATCATTTCAATCTCAAATTTCCCTTCTTCATTTTTTAGTTCTATCATGTTTACACCTACACCTAATTCGTCGAGGGAAGAGATGCTAAACTTAGAAGACTACCTATCCCTTGTGGTTCAAATGGGAGGAAGATCCGATCATCACTCTCTAATATTTTCATGATTTCTGCAGTGGTTTTAGTGGACATTGTTTCCATAGATATTGATTTACCTTTATCTTTCCTTTCCACCTCAAATGTTTTTGGGTCAACAACTTCAATCTTCAAAACACCTGGGGTGAACAAGGCTAACTCTTTTCATGGAGGTGGTTTGTTAAACTGATTTCAAGAAGTTCACATTCCGTATTGACTCCTTTATTCTTCTTGACATCTCCTAAGTTTATATCAAATGGCTTAGGATCTCATTGATTGATGAATACCTTCCCCAAATGGAGGAATATAATTTCTTGGAATAAGGTAGAGGGGAAAGCCTTCATTCGATGAATCCAAGGTCTCCCAAGGATCACGTTATAACTTTTTTCCCTATCAATAATGTAAAAATCCATCAAGATGGTTTTTGGACCAAGTATGACTGGAAGAACTATGGTTCCAATCGAGGTCACATTAATATTGTCATACCCGCATAACATGTTTCTTGTAGAGGAGAAATTTGTCTCTCCATATCCCAAATTCTACAAGAAAGATAAGGGAACCACATTTACAAAAGCCCCATCATTAATCATGGATCTTTTAATGCAATTGTTATAAACCCAAACTTGTAAAAATAAAGTAGGATCACCTTTTTGGGAAATTTGAGTGTCGATGGCATCTTTTTCGTATCAAAAACAAACCTAGTATCCGTATCATTCTATCTTGAAGGATGTATGTCAAAGTCAATATGATTTATTTGATCACTAGGAGGTGGTGTAACATGGTTTAGGTGACCATGACTTAGTGCATTGAGGAATCCAAAATGATGCATGGGTGAATTCTTCAGTAGATCTAGAAACAAAATGTGAGAAAAGGTCTTGTTCAAATCCGATATCAAATCATAGGCTTCTACTCATTTTGCAATTATAGGAACATCATCCTGTATGAAGGAAAGAGTAGGTAGGGGTTATGAAACATAATTCCTTGTTCGATTTGTTGCATTAATTTCATGCTCAACCTCTAGCTCAACTATTCCCATTTTTTTGTATTATCATTTGAAAAAATATTAAGAGCATCCTGAGAGTTGTCATAAGTTGAGGCTTCATGGTCATTGTTTCCTATAGGAATTCCCTTGTTTATATTTTGAGGATTCACTTAGGAATCCCCATGATACTTAGGGTTTGCATTTTGAGTCATGTGAAAATTTTTGTATGGTACTAGGTCATGGGTTTATTTCATGATTTTCTAATAACATGTCTATAAAGAGATGCCTTTTGTTTTTAGGAAGTCTTTGTAGAAACTTTTTGCAACCATGGAAATTCTGTCATCATTAACTCAAACCTTATGGAAACCACAATATAGGTTAGGGTCGTAATCTCTTGGCCTTTGATAAGCATCTTATTGTTTTTTATTAGAACCTTGGTTGTAGTTTTGTAATTGGTTATTATAACCATGATTCATTTCCCCTTGGCCAGAGTTATGAGACTAGTTTGGGCCTTGGGTTTGATTTTGTTTTTGAGAGGGATAATTTACATCAATTGTGTTGACAGATGACATAGTGTTAGGGCCTCTTTGATTTCTCGAGTTGTTGTTATTGTTATCATTGTTTTGAAAACCAACATTATTGGCTTGATAAGTAGCACTATTTGTGGTAGCACCATCATTGTGATTCACACCCTTAGGTCCTTTGTTTTTGGCACCATTGTTTTGATAATTTTCATTATGTTGATTGTGGGATACAAATTTCCTATTAGGACCATAGATCTTATGCCCACTATCAATAGCGGATTGGTCAATTCAAAACACACCTTCCAATACTTCCTCATAACTATGGAAAGGAAACTTCTAGACTTCCTCCATAGTCTCTCAATTGAGCGAGTGAAGGAAAAGATCACAAATTTCCATGTAGTCCATGTTTGGCGCACTTGTAGAGGAATAGAGAACTTGGCACCATCTTTGGATGAAATGGGCGATAGATTCATTTTGTTCTTATCTAATATGCAGGAACTCTTTAATCCATGTATGCAACAACTTGTTTATTTAAAATGCTTTTATGAAATCCAAACAAGCTATTTAAAGGAATGTATAGAAGCTTCTAGAATATAGTAATACCAATCCAATGTGATTCCTTTGAGTGTTTTTGGAAATATATTAGTCACTACAACATCCCAAGGAAGTAATTCCCTGATAGCAGTAGCATAGGCTTTGATATGATCATTCGGGTATCCTTCTCCCTTAAATTTTGGAAGATCCAGAAATGGGCGTGAAAGCATGACACCACGTATGGTGAAGTAAAGAGGCTCCTTTAAGTACTCAATGTATGTACCCATTGCATAAGATTCCACTATTGAATATCCTTGATTAAGAGGTGGAGGAGGAGGAGTTGGATAAGTTGCATTATAAGCATTGACGAGAATGTATGCAGTCCCTTGATATGGCACATAGGGAGTGAGAATGGAATATGGGTCCATTTGGGGATTTTTTTAATACATATCCATGTAAGGTGGAATAGTACCAAGATATGAACTAGCAGGTGTAAAACTAGTGAACGTCACATTTCCTGTTGTGGCAGAATTTGAGAACGCACTTCTGACTAACCCTTGCATAGGATAAGTTTGTAAAGGATGAGGACCCATCCCTAGTGTGTCTAACCCTATGAGAAGATCACCTGGATTTGAATGAACTAGATAACCTTGTTGTGCAAGATATTGCATTGGTTTCTCATTGGAAGGGTTATATCCTTTGTTGTCAACTAAATACCTCAGTTCCCGCCTCTACCGCATGTGTTGGTTGCGAAGTTTGGTAACTTTCTAGTTTTCTAATCCTCCCCACTAAAGTATAAATGATATTATTAGGAGAGGATTAAGTCCCTTATTGGGATTCATGTGGCGTAGGGTTTGATTGAGTAGGCTCATGATACCATGTTATGAATTGTTCGAGTGTTATAATTCTTCTCTTCCTCGAAAGCAATAATATTAGGATAGGCATTTGAAATATCAAATTTTGTAGCATTCATCCTATCCAAAGACTCATCTATCTGATGAAGATGATTTTCTACTCAAGTGAATATATCATATTCTATTGATTCCATGGAAATATGAGGTCTTGACAAGACTCTATGGTAAGAACCTATTCGTTTGTGATAATAATGTGGTTTTCATTGGGTTAACCTTATTGGATATTCAACAGTTGATCAACCTCCTCCATCCTTACATAAATAATGGGTTTTGAAGTGTAATTAGGGGAAGTTTGAACATTTTTTGTGTAATTATCACCCCATCTCGAAAGAGTATAGATCAATGGATTGTTATGGTTGAATGTATGTGTAATATCTATCAGAGCCAAATGGCCCATAAAACTCTCTTCCAGAAATATTTTAGAAAGTATAAAATACCTACCAAAATAGGGGAAGAAATAGAGAGGTGAGGTAATAGAAATTAAAGAAAGGAAATAAGAAGGAATTAATCCTTCACATCGGGCTCACCAATTTGTACGAAATAAAATGAACATGTGACCCTCTTTTACACTCAAACCTCCAAGGTCATGCTGGAGCAGCCAATGTTGATTGTGTGGATGGGTGGCTATAGGAGGATCAATGAATAAGATCTAGTAGTGTGGTCTCTTGATATTTGAGTTGGAAAAGGGGAGATCTATAAGGCTATGAACGGGTAGCGTAAACTCCCAATGGTTTGTTTTCCTAACTTGGATCTAAGTGTTGATCTTGTTTGAAGTGTCCATGTAAACTAAATGAAATTAACAATATATGCTACTATTGAATGGAAAACTAATCTAAACAAATCACAAAACTGAAATATTACAATCACAAACAAAAATTTGCTTCTATTCTAAATAATTAAAATATTCCTACACTAAAACTAAACAAAAACATAACTCAACATGGTTATTGACCTATGCCGAGTGTATTGAAGCTAAACTAAATTTTAAAGAAATAAAATTTCAAAATGATCTATGATATGTGGACAACCTCCTACAAATATTCTCTCCTTCATATCCACATGGATGGGAAGAAGAGGATCCATCACCAGGATCTATTATTAATGATTTAAACCCTCTTAAAAATTAACTAATTACTTAAAAATGAAAGGAAATTAATCTATACTCTATTTGATATGATATAACAATGATAAATTGTAGGAGTGAAGGAAATCAAACAAAAACTCCAACCTAGAATTCACATAACAAAGATAAATTCAGCTTTGTAGTAGTTTTCCCCCTCAATTTGTCCTTTCTTTCTCTCTGTTTCATATGATTCCAAGGAATGGGAATGCAAGAACAATAGAAGAATAAGATGCTTGAGAAATGACAACTTCAAGGTAGTTTGGTTACAATACAAGTATAAGAGAGATAGCAGAAGAGATATGAGCTTGGCTATGTAATTCCTAATAGGATTGTGGCAACAATACAATGCAAGATACACAAAAATTCTCATGCCATTTGTTTGAATACAAGCATTAATTATATAGGAATTGGGGCTAGGATGTGCCTTCATGCACAAGGTAAGAAGAGGTAGTTCAATTAATTAAATCTATTTAAAAAAGAAGAGGGAAGGAATATCATGCAAACAAGACTATATTTAGGGAATTGGGTTCAAAAACGCACCCTAAAAGTCAAGTTAAGTGAAGCATCATGTGTTAAAATAATGCATGAAGAGTTCTAGGAAAAAAACTTTTGGGACCGCTGCCCTATGTAGTGAAGCGGTCCTAGGATTTCCACCCTTCTCTAGTATGCGGTCCTAGGACCGTTATCTTACCTAGGAGGCGATTCGACACTAAGGCCAAAACAAGCAAAGAAATGAGTAGGAAGTTGGAGGAAAGCATGGAAAAGTTGAGTAAGGATGTCTAGGCTATAAGTATACATTGCAAATGGGTTTAGGAACTTGAACACCTTTTGAAAGGACATGAATCATCATTGGGGAATTTTGTTACTATTTTCTAAAAGTGTAGTACGTGTAATTTTGGGTGCATACAGAGTCCCCTAGGGATCTATGATGATGATGCCATCCACTCCCCTTTGTTGACATTTAGAACCATCGAAGAAGAGGTTCATTTTGATAGGAGTGAATTCATGTTCGTTGATAATGTCATCGCAAAATTTTTGTGAGGGGTTTAAGTGTCAGGAAGGGGTCCTTCAACAAGTTGGTTTGCAATAGCTTGGCCCTTAATGGAATTTTATGATATAAAATTAAGGTTGAACTCGATCATGAGCATGAGCCACCAAGTTATGTGGTTTACTATGATATGGCTCGAGTGCGTGGTTTTGTGGGTTGAAGATGGTGACAACATAAGTTTTATGATCGAGGAGATAGTGGCATAGTTTATAGGTTCCAAAGTATAGAGAAAACACAATTTTTGACTTCATTATAATGGGTTTTGCATTCATGGAGTGTGTGAATTGTTTAATAAATGACTATTTCATAACCTTGGTTATCATGATGAGTGATCATGGCCCCTAAGGTATGATCTCTAGCAGATATGTAAAGATAAAATGAATCCCCTTCACAAGGAGATATGAGTACGGGTGGTGATAAGAGGTTTTGTTTGAGTTCATCAAAATATAATTGATAATTAAGACCCCATTTCAAATAAACATCCTTGTGGAGAAGGTGATGAAAATTTGAAAACGATTTTATAGTTGACATATGAAACATCAAATAGACTTTAGTTTACCTGGAAGGCTACATAATTGCTTGAGATTTTATGGAGGATGAATTTAAATAATTATTTTTATTTTGGATGGGTCTAATTCAATACCTCAGATAGATATGATGAACCCCAACATTTTTATGGTGAGAACATCGATAACACATTTATTAGGTTCGGATGAAGAAAATATTAGATAAGTCATGTGAATATTAAATCAAGGACAACGAGATGATCTTTGCATTGTTTAGATTTTTCTAAGAGGTCATCTATGTAGTATTCTATGGTTTTGTGGATAATATTATGGAGGATATATCTCATAGTGTGTTGATAATTTTCCTATGAGGATATATGTCATAGTGGCGAGGATAGATTGAGATCTCGAAATCAATGCAATTTTTGTAACTTTCCGAGGCTTTGGTTATGGGCACAATGTTAGAGATGTTAGGAAATATAGTGTTTACATTATATTGGCTCATAATATAACTCTTATAATATAATAGTTGGTATATTGGGTTGTTTACATGAGGTTGTAACAACTCACGTAAATAGGTGTATTGGTTGAGTAAGTTTCCTAGTTTATAGGAAACTCTCTCCCTATTTATTTGAGAGTCCCGTATGTATGAAGAAGGCCGAATATATTCAATAGTATGAAATAATAAAGTATTATTTCTGTGTTTTACCTGTGCAAGTCTGATCCAAAATCAATATTTGGTATCAGAGCGGTTTAATCTTGATCACTATATGGTTCAATAAGTGAGAAGGGGCAGCTCTGTGCTGAATTGCCCTGGATTGATGAGAGTTTAATTTAACATCCTCATACTGGAATATTAAGAGGTGTTATTTACTTACAGTTATTGGCACGTATTTATCTGTATCTGTTCTTCTGCTTCAGTCACAGCTTTTCATTGGCCCGCTCAGATCTGTATCTATCCTCTCTAATATTGCATGTCATCCTGAGCAGTTGTATTTTATTTGGAATAGTTCTTTCATTCTGCATTGTGTCAGATTTCTTCTGCCTGATCAGAATCATCGTTGCATGCATGGTATTGGGCATTTTGGAAGACTCCACCTTTTATTCCTTCTTGGCGCATTGTCTGCGAATTTCACTATTTTTACGGAATCTTGCTAAGTGTGTATTCTATACGCATCCATTACCAGAAAACGTGCAAGAAAAATCTCAAAAGCATTTGTGGGCGTTTCGTTTCTAGATCAGATATTTTTTATTGTTATCTATGCTCACACCAATCCGCATTCTTGACAGACCCAGCACGTTTTCTCTTCAAATAGCGGCTTTCACACAGTTCAGAAATCTTGGTCTGATTTATCAAATCTCTGCATGGGTATTAGGTAATACTAGCATGATTATCAAGATTGATATATTGGCTCACGAGATTTGGCTTCTACATTGAACGTTTTGTCCAGTTCTGATATTTGGGAAGGATCTGGCATATAACAAGAATATTGGATTGTTTATTACGGCGTCTCAGTCATTGATTTGATCAAAATCCTTTTCTCTGCCCTTGGCATCTAGCACGTCCTACTCCATTCTTGTATTGTCGAACTCAAAAGGAGGACATTTGTGAGGCTCTTCATTGTGAAGGCGTTCTATATCTTCAAGTAATTTCAGTGTATCCAAGGAAGAGTTGGGCTTTGAGAGGCAGCCACCAAAACTTGTGCGCCATTGACAGTCTGTACAACAAACTAGAGCACCTGCATATCTAAAAACTACCTGTGATCAACAGGAAGGATGACTGTCTTGTTTTTAAGTTTTATTACTCCACCGTATACATTCCATTAGAAAACGTGTTTAGGTAATGTGTTTTTTCACTTGTTTATTAATAATCTTAGAAGGGTCTGGTTATGTTTTTATAATAGGTGTCTTTTTATTTTACAAGTGAAATATTTGGTATAGTTTTTAATATGTTTTGCATCCATCGTAAAGATTGTATGTCTTCTTGACAAGTCATTGTCTTTTGTTTGTAAAAGTGTCAAATAGGTGATCTTAGGATTATTCGTATTGTAGTTTTGAGTATAAAGTGTCATTATTTTGTGTCAGTAATTTTATTGTCAAAGAGTCGAAAAATTGAGTCCTTGTAAAAGTCCAAAAAAAAATAAAAATTGCCTCACAGACGCATTTTCGGTGTTATCCGACGTCTGGAAATAATTGTTTTCACATTGCGGGGGAGAGACAAAATAAAGTACGGTGTGAAACTTGATGAGCTTCAAATATATATTCCGCTAAGTTAGCAGCATGTAGTTGGAGGAAGGAGGCAATGGAGGAAGGAGGAAAATTAGCATCCTCTCGTCATTCACCAACGATGGGGTCGCAGACAGATGTGGTGATATTTTATTTCAGTTATGTGGTGTGTTTATACACAAGGGGGTGAAACTAGTTTCATGTTTTGATTTTAATGTGTTCACATAGACTAACAATAGTTCCTGAGTGTCTATTTGGTGTGGAAGAAGCAAACTGCTTGACTCAGCTTACAGGGGAAAATCATCTACGTACGGTCCTCTGACTGCCATACTTCGGTGGAAGGTACTTCATTGGAAGGTGATCAGTTGATGAAGATGTTCATACGACAAGGATGATCATTAGCAGCAAGATCCAGATAGCAAGATCCAGTAGCAATGACTACTCCGACAAGTTTGATGTTTCCAGGAGCTCTTACCCCATGTTCACACTAAGGGGGTGAATGTTAGGAAATATAGTGTTTACATTATATTGGCTCATAATATAACTCTTATAATATAATAGTTGGTATATTGGGTTGTTTACATGAGGTTGTAACAACTCACGTAAATAGGTGTATTGGTTGAGTAAGTTTCCTAGTTTATAGGAAACTCTCTCCCTATTTATTTGAGAGTCCCGTATGTATGAAGAAGGCCGAATATATTCAATAGTATGAAATAATAAAGTATTATTTCTGTGTTTTACCTATGTAAGTCTGGTCCAAAATTAATAAGAGACCTATTGTGGGTGGTCAATGGGTATGATGAAGTTAGTGGAAAGAAAGAATTTTAACTCTTCTTTTATGAGATGAGTTATGCGAGGGTGCATCCTATAAAGATTTTGTTTGATTGGTTTAGCATTGAGATAGGTGGAGATATTTTGTATGACAATGTTTGGATCGATACATGATATATCATTATATGAATAGGAAAAATATTGACTATATTTAGATAGGAAGAAGGTGAAATCATTTAGTTCCTATGGATTCAATGATTGACCAACTTTAACTATGTCGGGTTCTTAATGGTTTCTTAAGTTAACATCAATAGTAGATTTTCCGAGAAGGGTTGATGTGTTAGGTGGTAAGGATTTCTATAAGAAATGGTCCTCTACCCCCATGTGGGAGAGGATATCTTTATCATCACGAAATTGAAGAATATCGATGGTGGGTGAATCTTCTTTAATTAATTATGGCTAGATGAGAGGAAATGTCTTAGTGACATGACCATCTTGATAAATTAATTGTCCTAAGGATATAGTATTGATTAGATTTTTTTCAAAGTGGGATGGATATTGTGTCATTAGTGAGCATGGGATCATCAGGTTTTGTGGAAGGTGGTGGTTCTAATTTTGTTATACGTAGATATGCGGCATGTGTTGATGGTTTAGTTCTTGGCATTTCATATCCTAGGTCATATTTCTCATGTGATTTAAGGGAACATTGGACAATTAAATCATGTATTACCTATTTGTAACGTCCAAAACCAAATCCTTTCTAGGTGAAAAGATGGAGGTAAATTTGTAGGAATATTTTATTATATAAATATTTAAAATTTGATAAGAAGGGCATGGCATGGTGTTGGTGAATCTATTTCAAATAAGGGTGATCAAACCTACCATATACGAGATTTTTTTCTAATACGCAGGGCCATAGGAAATGATGTATCCAATGTTAGGCTTGTACAAAGGTTATTTATTTGATCTACCATACATTTTAGGTGTCGGAAGGGAATTAAGCATATGGAGGTGGTACTCTTCTAGAAAAACACGTTTCATAACATCACCAAGGGAAATCAACCGGTAGTTTGGATGATGGGATGGATGTGCTTGTGGATGCTTCTTGAAGGGTTATGATTTTTATTTAGGTATAAGGACATCATTTAGATGATAATTCATATTGTAATCGACAAAGGGATTATGATCCGTAGGGACTCATAAATGTTCTACCCTCATAATCATATTTAATACTTTAGTGTAGCGTGGAGGGAACAAAACACATGGTGTGTATCCAAATTCTTCCTAGTATTATGTTGTATTGGAATTCCCCTTATATGATATAGAATAGTTCTTGAAGAGTTTTAATTCCAAATTTAAGAGGTAGAATGAAAGTACCTAATGTGGGTACGATTGTGTCGTTAAAATCTCAGAGTAAGACTAGTGTTTGGGTGATAATGGTGTTTGGTAGTCTAAGTTGGTTGAAGGTGATAGATGATATGATATTGATTATGGTGCCCCCATCAATCATGATGATTTTTTCAAGGACATCATGATTTTGGGTGGTGATGAAGAGAGGTAAGTCATGATCCTCTATCGAAGTGATGGTATTTCAGATGATTCAAAAGAAAAGGAAGAAGATGCTTTGAGAGCACCTACAAATTTTGTAAAGGAAAGTGGGTCATTTGTAGCTATTAATATTTAATGAAGGGATTAAATCATCGCTTTTTATGTGAAGGATATGTTTGAACAAGTTCATAAAGTGACATTTTGATAGGATCTTGGTGTATTTGTTTGATGACTACTTTTTGTACTACAAAGTGGAAGATGGGGAGCTCCGAGGATTAAGATTTTAGTCTTGGGTTATGGTGTATGATTGTATGTCTCAGGGGCGAGAGAAATGGAAACCTTTTATTTATCATTGGATGAAGAATATTTGAGTTCTAGATGTGGGGAATGGCAACAAAGTTCTTAGTTTTGTTTTGTTCTGATGGATTGGGTTCATGTATATGCATGACTAGTAATGTGGACAACATCAAATTGGGGAAGAAGAACCTTACTCAAAACTCCTTAGGTGTGGGTGAGGGTGTAGCTATACATGTTGTGTGGGGTTTCTTGATTTGTGTAACTTTTAAGGAAGAAGAAATTTAATTTCAAGTTTCTTTACAACCTGCATGAAAGGATTTACAACCTCTCCAGAGTGTCCCAACATTTTATAGTAATCATAAAAGGCCTCAAAATTATATTAGGATGGATTCCAGCCCTGAGATATGGAAGGTTTAAGAGGAGAAAACACTATGAGTTCTCATTGGTGGATTCATTCTAGAATTGTTGCATAGTTTCTTTCGGATGTGGATGTTAAAAGTGATGGTGTCTCACTTGACTTGATATTTACTTACAGACATTACTTTGGATATGTATTGTTTAATTTTTTGTGGATGAATGGTTTTAGTAGGTGTGATGGTATTAGGTGATTTAGATGAATGGTGCGAATGCAAGATATATCAGTGATACTTTGATTTTTGTGTAGGTGGGGTTGCATGATTTCTGGATATGATAGTAATATTTTTAGATGAGGATGGGATGAACTTTTGACGGTTACATGGTTGATATTGAGCCAAAAACTCATCATATGATATTTTCATAATTTGGATTATAAATTTCTTTTGAGGTGTTTACGAAAATTCCTTAGAGGAGATGGGTGAAGAGGTGGTAGTAATGGATGTAGAAGATTGATTTTTGTGTTAGAAATCTAGGCACCGAGATGGGGTGAATCGGTGCTTTTTAAAAAAATTCTAATTTTTTTAATTCAATTAACCAACCTTGAATATATTGACCATGAAAACATGAACATGCAACCACAAGCAAGAAATAGAAACAAACATACATGCACACATGAGGAGACAATATTTTAGGTGGAAAACCCATTAAGGGGGAAAACCAATAGAAAGGAGAAATCAAAGTAATATCAAGGATATATATCCATCAAGAATTACAATGATCTCACCAAGTGATGAGAAACCTCTCACCTTGGAGCTCTAACTCTAGTTATGAAGCACCTACTTCAAGTTAATGTCAAGCACCCACTTGACTACTATTTAGCAAGAAAAAACTTTCTAGGAAGCTCACTCCTAAATTTATTTTATGCTAAGAACCTACTTGATTGTTGTTATTCAACTAAAAATTTCTAGCAAGTTCACTCCTAAATTTATTTTATTCCAAGCACCAATTTCCTATTATTCTATAAGAAAAAACTTGCTAGGAAGCTCACTCCTAAATTACGGAGTTATAGCATGAACTTTTGACGGTTACATGGTTGATATTGAGCCAAAAATCATCATATGGTATTTTCATAATTTGGATTATAAATTTCTTTTGAGGTGTTTATGAAAATTCCTTAGAGTAGATGGGTGAAGAGGTGGTAGTAATGGATGTGGAAGATTGATTTTTGTGTTAGAAATCTAGGCACTGAGATGGGGGTGAATCAGTGCTTTTTAAAATTTTGTCTAATTTTTTAATTCAATTAACCAACCTTGAATATGTTAACCATGAAAACATGAACATCCAACCACGAGAGAGAAATAGAAACAAACATACATGTACACATGAGGAGACAATATTTGAGGTGGGAAACCCAATAAGGGAGAAAACCCATAGAAAGGAGAAATCAAAGTAATATCAAGGATAAATATCCATCAAGAATTACAATGATCTCACCAAGTGGTGAGAAACCACTCACCCTGGAGCTCTAACTCCAGTTATGAAGCACCTACTTCAATTTTATGTCAAGCACCCACTTGACTACTATTCAAGAAAAAACTTTCTAGGAAGCTCACTCCTAAATTTATTTTATGCTAAGAACCTACTTGACTATTGTTATGCAACTAAAAACTTTCTAGCAAGCTCACTCCTAAATTTCTTTTATTCCAAGCACCCACTTTCCTATTGTTCCGTAAGAAACAACTTGGTAGGAAGCTCACTCCTAAATTACGGAGTCAGAGCTCATACTTTGAATAGAATAATTTGATCACCTTCTTAACTTGGTTGCATATCTCAACCTGATGTGATCTCTGTTTCAGCTTACTCTTCTTCTCCTCTTCTCTATGTATTCACCATGGTTTAAAAAAATAGCCCTTAACATTACACACTTTCAACAACATTATGTGTCTCACATAATCTATCTTTTATAGTCTCCTTTCACATCCTTTCATCTTCCATCTACTTGAGCTTATCTTACCAAGTACTACCTCTTCCACTTCTTGTCATATAGTGTAATTGAACCCTTTCAACCTTTTCATTTTCTTGAATAAGACAAAAGTGACCCTTCACCTTCTAGTTCGAGCTTCAAAATGAGAGTGCAGGAGTTATAACTGTTATGGGATTGTTTGGATTCTTCATGTATTCAACTACCTCAAACTAGATGGTTCCATGTCTCTTCAACTTCCTAGGATGATCAACCATTTAGTCAAATCTCTATACACCATTGACTATTTGCACACTGAATGAGTTCAGTCCACTCTATCACTTTACTCAACTATGTTCAACTATCTCTAACTCACTCTTACACTTTACTCAGGCACAACTTAGCATTTTTGGCTTAGATTATACCTTAGAGACTTGATTATAGACAAGATTTTGAATTTTTAATGAGATATTAATCTTATACAAGATAGAGCACTACAAAATCCTTCTATTCAAGTTGGGCATGATACAAACTTATGAGTGCACTTACAGTTTATACTAGATCCACTGGTTTCAGCCCCTTGATAAAATGTCATGGAGAACATCACCCTCACACATTTGCAGACTCTGCAGATTCATATACACCTTCTAAATTCCTTAATAAAGAAAACTAAAAAATTCAAAGGATGTCTTAAAGACATAATAGAGAAAAATGAGTTTTAAGCTTCTACACCTAGTTTGTGTGAGCCTTAGAAATTTATGCAATTCATATCTTCCTCTGTGGAGTGTGAAATTGATTCAAACCAATTTGAAATTTTTTAGACCTCCTAAACATCATGTACACAAATTATTGTCTTATATCCTTCACTGGGAATGAGAAAATTTGATTTAAATCTCTAACACCTGAAACATGCACCTTGGACAGGTTTTCAAAAATTTTGTCACGATTTTATCTCTCTTCAAATCATGAATTTATAAAATTCCTTTTGTAATATCTTCATGTCATCCTCATAGAGATATCTTATTAAAATAATAATTTTTTAATTGTTATATTTTGATTTTCAAGGATTTCTCTTCGTATAAACCTTAACCCTAGAATCATTTGTCGAGTTGGATAAGTCATGTCTTCTCGGGAACAAATGGCACTTGAGCACTTGAGAACTTGTGCCTTTTTCCTCTAGTTATTCCACATTCATTGTGACCCGCACACCACTCTTAATTCCCTTTGTTGATCGGTTAAATCACCTTTTGAAAGAACAGCGATCTTAAGGAATTTAGGTCACTTGGGTCATTTATGCCCAAAACATCTACTTTATCCGCAAACCATTGACTCCTTCATCCTACGGTCCAAATCACTTTGTGGGGAACAAGTGTTCTCAGAGAACTTGTTCCTTCCACACTTTTTGTGCCCAATTTAATAGAAATATCCAAAATGAACTAGTACTTGTACTTCAGATCAACTTGACTTGCGTGGAACAATGACTGACCTGGTACATGTACCATTTGTGGCTCATGTGCACAAAATCCATGTTATCTCCACAAAACACTTAATCCTTTGTTTTATGGATCCAAACCTTTGCGAAGAACTAAGTCCCTCTTGGAACTTGTTCCTTGGGGGGCTCTTGTATCTGAATTGTCCACACAAAACAACTTTCTTTGTGTTGCATCCCGAAGACCAATGCGGGGAACACATATTCCTTGGGAACATGTTCCATCTCGCACCCTAATTACCCACAAGATACACTAAAATAATCAAAATACTAAAAAAATTCAAAAAATTCTAAGGGCTCAAATTTTTTCTTTGTTCATACAAACCTTGTAAACACTTAGATTGAAATGAAAATGAGTTTTATCCCTTCAAATAATATGAGTCAAATCATTGTACATGCATGTAGTGACCCTAAATCATCCTAAAACCATTCTAAAACCATTTTGAATGCTCAATAAAATATCCAGAGACCATGTTTAAGCACTAAATCATACCACTATACCGTTGATACTTGCTAACCATGCACACTATAGAACCATGAATAAGCCACATGACTATATACAATAAGACATACCTTCTCAAGCTCAAACTCATTCTCAAGATGTGTTGTTTGATATCAATGACAACCTTTTCAGCATTTTGATGATAGTTTTGGGGATATTTCTAATTGTTTTTCGGATGTTGATTTAGGGGTATTAATAGAAGATGTGTGGATTTAGTGATAGGAAATGTATTATTAATAGTGTTTATGGTATGGTGGTATTTTACGTTGTTTTCTTTTGGTTGACTACTCGATGGTAAATGATTCAGAAATGATTGTTTAAGACATTGAGGTTCTTATTTTGGTGTGCTTTAGTATTATCTAACCGTATTTCACCCTTATTAATCGGGTTGTAGAGGACATTACAAAAGTAATAACACATTTTAATGTCGGGGAATTTAACTCTATGGTACTTGCAATAATTTTTATCCTTGTACTCAAGAGGGATTCGAATCATAAGTGTCGATAGGATGAATAGGAGAAAGGGAAATCATGTTAGTGAAGTTTTTCAAAAACCATACTTTATGAATCTACTATGTGAGTATGAATTAATTAAGGTCGAGAGAATTTGGTATTCAAACATTCATTCAAATCAGATTTGACAAATACAACATTGGATGATGACTTGGATTTATTTGGATGGGAAGATGGTTTTGATGAGAATTTTGATTTTGGTTTCTTTGGTCTAAGTTTGACTTTTCCTAATTTAAGAATGTGAAGTTAGAGTTTACGGGCCATGCTAAAAGCTTTGTCAAACCATTGAAAAGATTGGATTTGGAGCATGGACAAAATTTTCTTATCACATGAGCAGAAAATAATATATTTTTATAATTTTGATTAATTTTAGAAGAAAAGTGAAATGTGTAAAATGGCTTATAAGGTCTTAGGAAGTGGTCATCTATGGATTTTTTTAGGAATGTTTAAGGATGGAGTCATTCATATACCTAAATGTACGTGATGCCCAAATCTATGTTGGTGTCGGTGACAGGCCGAGGTATTGGGGACTACCTCCTCACTTCACGGTCCCATACCTATAAGGGAGTTGAGTGCTTAGCTAATATACTCGACAACCAATTTGATTATACTTGGCCAAAATAATGAGTTGGTTTCCTATTGGGTGATGAAATCCCAATAGTTATCACCTAGGAAGAAGTGTTTGATGCAAGTTTGATATTTAATGTGGTTTGGTTGTGTGTGAGGGAGATTATGTGAATGCAATAAATTAATCCTTTAATTAATATATGTGATCAAGAAGGATGCAAGGTTTGTTTTAAGCCCAAAATAATGATTGATTTCGATGAGGACAAACAACAAAATGCGATGCTTGAAAAATAAAAAGAAAGGAGAAGAGTTACCTTAGAAATGCTTCCTTTTAATTTTTAATTGTTTTGATTTTCTTAGCAATGCTATAATGTAACAAGAAAAAGCCACAAAAATAAACCTATAAAAAGGTTAGCAAAAACCAAACAACAAAAGGAAATGATGTTAGAGGGTGACTAAGTGAGTAATCAAAATAATTTACAGAGATCATCGACAATTGACAGGAATCGTTGGTGATTCACCCAATCACTTTAGATTTAACTATATCGTAGGTGATTACACAATAGAAAACCAAAAATTAATTAAATTAATTTGAATGAAATTGAAAAAGGGACTAAGTTTCCCACCGGGGCATGATAGAATGTTCAAATATGTTTTTACTTTCCTACTTTAAATTAATGAATTGAAATAATAATAAAACTGACCTCAGAAGATGGCGGGGTTTATCAATACCCATGAAGATGGATGTTGATGTTGATGTTTGATCAATATTTTTACGTCCGGATGAATGAAAAAGTCCTCCTATCTTGTAAAGCAATCTGCACTCAAAGACACTAAATAAAAAGGATTAGATAAATGGATAGATGAGCTTCTTGGTAAAGGTCGATTCTAGGAATCCAAAGGGACTTCCTTAGAGGATGTCACTTGTTTTGTAACAATTAAGTAAATTGATAATGATATAGATAAAGAAAAATATATATGATCAATAGAAATATGTAAATAACATATGAGAATTTCTAGAATTCCAAGTTGAAGGGTATGTCTTGTTTGGCTTCAAATTTGGCCCAAGGGAGGATGGATACAATTCATATGTGTTCAAAGTAGTCAAACCAGAAATCCTCAATCTCTTATTGGATTTCATGAAGGAATTCAAATTGATTCTCAATTTCCTCTTCATGAATAGTGAATCGGATTGCACATAGTGTAAGATCATGTAAGATGGTATACTATTCCTAGAAGAAAGGGTGTTGGACTATGAGGAGATCATTACTACCGGTAATCAAATGTGAATGGCTAGGAACTTCCATCAAACAGAGAGCCATACTTGGAGACAACAGTTTAAATGTAAAGCATTTGATAAAATATGATATAAAGATAATAAAATGATAAAAATATAATTTTGACAGAATCACTAGCGATTTAGGCCAATCTATGGCAATTTGGGTGAATTGCTAACAATTTTTTTATTTAGATAGTTTTCTAAATAATTTTTTTGAAGATCTAAAATGATGTTTTTGATTGATTTAAAGGTTTCTTATGACTTCAAATGACAAACAAAGATATAGGAATACCTTTTTACAGATTGGGAGCCAAAATATGCCTCAAATATTCAGTGGGAAGGATCTGAGTTGATAAGTTGTTGTGCCATGTTCCCCGAAGTTGAGTGATGAAAATGATGACAAAAATGTTTAAAAGTGATTGATGTTGATGATTGATAGTGCTTGAACATGTCTTAGATGATGTAGTATTGAAAAAAGTGTAGCATTAAGGATGAGGTATGATATTTGAGATTGAATATCCTTGAGGGAGGGGGAAAATGTTGTATTTATGATCGCGACAATTCGGTTGAATCGCCGATGATCCGATTTTTATGGGAAATGACTACAAAAGTAGTTGAAACCACTTCTAATTGGGGTTTTTGTTTTGGGATTGGAGTAAATTATTAAGGGAAACTTTGGGATGATGAGTGGAGGTTAAAAGGTTGTGAAATGGATAAGACATTGTCACGTTTTCTTTTGTCTTATTTAATTTTAGTCTCCAAGTGGTTTTGGGTTGTTTTTAAGAGGAGTAAAATGAGATTTTATAGCTAGTTGAAATAATATTTACGGGTTGTGGAAGAATATTTAAATAGAGTAAATATTTTGGGGAATGTGTTAAATGATTTGCTTTGGTTTAATATAATTGTGAAGAAAGTGTATGCAATGAAGGAAATTAGTGGTGAGGATTTGAGTGTCTACACTTGTATAATACTAGATGGATGATAAATGAATCAAAATGGACCTTCTAGTAAGCATCTATGTGAATATTTATAGATTAAAGTGAAAAAAAATTAATTATCCAAATAAATGTCACATTTCATGCTTAGCTAACAAAATAAGCCAAGGATGGACAGATGCATCATGAAAAAGATTTTATTGCTCCAAAATGTTACATGGTACATCGTTAGTGGGAAAGAGTCAAGAAAATGCCATTATAGATCTATGGGAGGAGTCTTAGACTCGAATTCTACCCTAAGGAAGAAAGGGAGAGGGGGTAGAGGAGAAACAATGACCAACCCTTGAATATGACCCTCTATTACAATATATAGGAAAAATAGAGAGAGAGAGGAGGGAATAATTCAAATCCTACTTCAACCACCTTGACATATGCATTGAATCCTAATTTGAAATTTCAACCACCGTAAATCAATGTCCCTCTCAAATCTTCCTACAATCTATTGATTCTAGTTCCCTATGCCTACTTGGCATGTTGAGGAAGACAAATGGTGGATAAAATCAAATCTAATTTGGTGGTTGAAGCAATCAGATTCTACATTAATGGATGGAGATATGTTTTCCTAATTTTCACCCACCAAACCCTACTAAAAAAGTATTTTATACTTCCATGGCATAGAGGGTGTTGATACATTTTCAAAAAGTCTTCTCCCACCCAAATCTGAGTTTCCAATTGAAAGATATGGTTGTTTGAAGTTCCTCGGGTCGGGTGCTTAATTTTTTAAAGAGTCTATCCACATAGGGTCCACGTGGTAGCCTTGTGCATCTTGGAGATATGGATCCTTCCTTATGATTTTGAAATTGCACTGGATTGACACGTGGTAGTTTCGTGAGCTCCTTGGGCTCCCTTGTAATTCTCTTGAGTATTTTTACATTGGCAAAGGTATCGTGCCTAAACTTGAGACATGTGGCAGCTTCGCGCATGTTTGAAAACTTCCCCAAGATTTTACCTTTGAAGTTATGCGGTCGAGACACATGGAGGCTTCCATATGCTCTTGGAATTTTTAATGGCCACTCTCACCTTTTTGACTCTTGGACACATGTTGAGGTGGCACTTATTTGGGGATTTGTTTTGGGTCGCGCTTTGAAATTACACTCGATCCGACACATGGTGCCCTCCACTGGTCTATGAATTTTCAATGGCCGATGAGACCTTTCTATGAATTTGAGACACGTTTCGATCTCGGCGCTCATTTGAGGATTTCTCTTTGGACCCAACTTTGGTGTTATGCCGAGATGACGCGTGGAGGCTTCCACTGGCCTATCCCGAGCTTGGAATTTTCAATGACGGACTCTATTTCCATTTCAGACCTGGGACACATAAAGGCTCTACACTCATCTAGGGACCACCTTTGGCTTTGAATCTTGGAGGTGCACCATTTGGACATGTGGAGGATTCCACTAGTCCTCTATACTTAGTTATTTTGGGCCCGCTTTGTCCCTTTGTTGACTGGGACATGTGGAAGCTTGGCTCTTGTTTGGGGTCTCCTCTTTGGACTTAACCTTTGGATAAGTGCTAATGAGGCATGTGGAAGATTCTACTTATTCTTTCATACTTAACCAATTTGGGCTTACTCTGGATTTATTTGTAAAGCCTAAAGACTTTGAACCTTTCTCCATTTCTCACTTCTGAGCCCCTGGTTTCCTTGACACTGTTTACTTCCTTATCGACCCTGCTCCTCCATTTTTGAGTCTTCCTATAAAGTAGCATGACTATTGGTATTTGGAATGTGGAATCGTGCGATGGAGCCGGCCTTTCGATTTCTTCCTGTGCAAGGTTGTGTTTGCCTCCTTTGGGCCTCTAGTTTCTTTTGTGTTGTTCAGCCTCATTTTGACCCTATGCTCCTTGAGTCAAGCTTTCCTGTCCCTTTATTTTTCATTCTGGAATGTGAGCTCACGGGTTTGAATCATCCCCTTTATATTTTATTTATGTACGGGGTCTTGTTTGACCAAATTTGTCAGGGGAAAATTTTGGATAACAATTGGGTGACTCACAGGGACATCTGCCTACTAGATGAAGAGACTAGTAGCCTTGAATCATCCATTGGGCATGGAGTCATGAATGATAGCCTGGTACTAACCCTTTTTCTTAAATGGACTCCTTGATTGCTTGCACTTGCTGACCCTGAGTCTCTCCCAAAAATAGATTGTCTCAAAAAAAAAAGTCTTTGCATTTGTTTTATTTTGAAATTAGCAACTATTATAGCAAACTATGGGTCCTTCTTACGTGAATACTTAAGGCTTGGCCTCCTGCACCTATGGAGCAATACGAAAAAAATTATATACAAAGAAAAATTCATACATGCCTCAAATGAGACATGAAGAGTGTGCACAAGCACTTGCTCTACTGAAAGTAAACCTAAACCTACTCCTACACTAACCAAAGAGAAGAGGGACTCAAAAAAATCCTAAACCGGAAGGGAGAAGTAGCTTCCCTTTCTTAAGAGGGGCAGCCATGCAAATAATTTGACACTGAATATGGTTGTTTGTATGAGAAAAAACTAACAATAAGTTGATCCTCCACCCAAATCATCAAGGTATCTACATCAACCAAAAATACCTCCTCAAGTTGATTGGTATTGGACTCCTAGAGGTGCTGATGGTGACCCTTGGTGCTTTGAAACTCATCCTCATGCCCTGAAGTGGGCATGAATGGTTCTAGCTTCTCTCTTGGCTCCAATGAAGCCAAGTACCTGATTGGGCATGGTCTGATCCTTTGAATGTTCCCTTTGCTATGAAATTTAACTCCAAAAATGGAGTCTTTTTGTGGACCTTCTTAGATGGATGGTGTGAGAGGGATGATGACATCCTCTTTCCTTTTCTCTTCCTTCTCCTATGAAGAACATGGAAGACTCATATCTTCCAACCTTGGTTCTAGAGGGATGTTGTGAGACATAGGCTATTGTTCTTGAATTCCCTCCTTTATGGCAGTAAGCTCATATGCTTGGAAGGTGGGTGATAGAGGAGTAAATGATGTAATTTCCTTAGGCTCCTCTCTATCAAAGAAATCCTCCAAGTTAGACAGATAATCTATCTCCTTGTTGTCCTATTGCATGTGCTTGACCTCCTCCATGGTGTCCTCTGATCTACAACTTTCTCACCATGGTTCCCTTCATCCTCCAACATGAATTTTGAAAGCTCAAACTCCTCTTCAACATTAGAGATTAAAGGGGATGAAGTGGGAGGAAGAACTGAAGGTTCTTCTGTAGCCTGCTCCACACTTGGAGCCTCTGAAACTATATGGTCCTCCTCCATCATGGGTTCATCAATCAAATCAGGCCCTTGAAATGAAAGAAAAGAATCTTCAATGATGATTTCTTCATTGAGTGGCTTCAACATTGATTTGATCTCTCCCAGCTGCTCCTCTTCAATGGGGCTTGGAGCTGATTTTTCCTCCTCTTTAACTAGTTGTGTAGCTTGGATTAGATCAACATTCTCTTCAGACAGAGTGCCATTAGGGACACTATATTCAGGGAAAATAGACTGTTGATCTTCTTCTTGTTGTTTTTGTTCCTTCTCTGCTGCAAACTCATCCTCAGCCACCACTGGCTCTTCAACCTTGACCTCCTTTATTGGCTTGACCATCAAGGAGATCTTTGTAAGCCAAAATCTAGCAACCCAACTCTTCATATATTTTTTCATTTATTCTCTGTTGGGTTCCTCCTCTTGCTTTTCTCCTTGAATGGTCTCTGGAATCTCTCCCCATATGGAATTGGGAAGGAAAGAGGAGTGGCAGGTTGGGGTTCAACTAGATTTGTAATTGTTTGTGGTGGGGAGGGAGGTGGAACTTCTTGTTTGTTTGGAGGGGATGACTGTTTGGAAGGGAAAAGGGTAGAGGAACTAAGGTGGGATGGGAGATCAAGAGATGGAGAAAATAAATTAACACTTGGGGTAGCAAATGAGGGGCTTGACTCTTGATCATGTTGAAATGATAAAGTTTGAGAAAGAGAAAATGAAGAGCTAGGAGGTGGTGGACTTACCCATTGACAAGGTTGTCTTGTGTCCAACTCATAAGCTTGAATATCTTTAATCCCATTGTGTAAGTTGAGGCAACATTTCAACCATGAAGTTAATAATCTCCTGAGGGCTGTAATGTCTTGGAAAATGGCCTCCCTATGAACAAGGTGTCCTGAAACCAATCCCAAATGCCTTCATATGTGTTGTACCCTAGATTGCACCATGCTAGCCTCCATTCTTTGAATCTTCTCCAAAAAAACCAGCATTCTCTGCCATTTGTCACCATTGTATGCATCCCCTTATTTTTGATTAGCTCCATGGGCAAACAAACTATGAACCTGCTCATATGGGTAAGCATAATGGTCCTGGATCTGATTATAATGCTGATCTAAAGGAGTTTGGAAATGCATTGGAGGTGAAGCTGCATTGATGTAGATGTGAATTCCATGAAGGGAATGAATTCATGATTGTACAACTTCATAAAATGGGAGAAATGGAAGAAAAGTGAATGAAGATGGGTGGAAATGGATGGAAAGGTGTGCAACTTCAGAGATGGGGTTATTGACCACATAGAGTTGTCAGATATGCTTACATGTGCCTAAAAAGGATGAACCTTAACAGAACACACCGAATTGCTAAGATGAAGTGGTAAGGTGCTTTAGACATTTCCCACCGGGCATGCCAAAAATGTTAGTGTAGAATCACACCATCCCTGAATGGTCTAGGTGTGAAGTGGGGCATTCGGTGTGATTGTAGAACATGGGACCATCTCTCAAGCTGTAGGACTAGAAAAACTTGAGATGGACCTCCGAAGAAAGTTGATTATTGCTTCATAATCTACCTGCCATAAGCTACTCCAGTGCAGGAAGAACCTATTCTATCCTAATCTAACCATTCCAAGGGGAGAGAGAGAGAGAGAGAGAGAGTGTGAAATAGCATACACTAAGTGGTGATACACAAGAAAAGGAAGTGGTTGATCACAAATCTGACTTCCTGAAGTGGAGAGAGGTGAGAAAAGGAGAGGTTGGACAAGATACACCACGGACTCAAAGATAGTTTTAACAAAAACACCACTATTAAATCCATTAAGCACAGCTCCCAAAACCTACAAAAATATTAGAGTATGCACAATATACCCTACAACGATGATAGGTAAGAAGAGACAACAAAATAAGCCAAGGATGGATAGATGCATCATGAAACATATTTTATTACTCCAAAATGTTACAAAGTACATCATCAGTGGGCAAGAGGCAAGAAAACACCATTATAGAGCCATGGGATGAGGCTTAGACTCCACATTCTACCCTAAGGAAGAATGGGAGAAGGGGGTAGAGGAGAAAAAATGACCAACGCTTGAATATGCCCCTCTATTACAATATATAGGAAGAATAAAAGAGAGAGGAGGAAGAATTCGAATCCTACTTCAACCACCTTAAGATATGCATTGAATCCTACTTTGAAAGCTCAACCACCATCAATCAATGTCTCTCTCAAATCTGCCTACAATATTTTGATTCTAGTTACCTATGCCCACTTGGCGTGTTGAGGAAGATGAATGGTGAATAAAATGAAATATAATTTAGTGGTTGAATCAATTAGATTTTGTATTAATGGATGGAGAGATGTTTTCCTAATTTTCACCCACCAAACCCTACTAAAAATAGTATTTTATGCTTCCATGGCATAGAGGGTGTTGAGACGTTTCCAAAAAGTCTTCTCTACCCAAATCTAAGTTTCTAGTTGAAAGATATGGATGTCTCAAGTTCCTCGGGTGGTGTGCTTAATTTTTTAAAGAGTCTTTCCACACAAGGTCCATGTGGAAGCCTCACGCATCTTGGAGATATGGCTCTTTCCTTATATTTTTGAAATTGCACTGGATTGACACGTGGCAGTTTCTACGAGCTCCTTAAGCTCCCTTTTAATTCACTTGAGTATTTTATGTTAGCAAAGGTACTGTGCCTAAACCTGAGACATGTGGCAGCTTCGCACATGTTTGAAAACTACCCTAAATTGTATTTTTAAAGTTACGCGGTCGAGGCACATGGAGGATTCTGCAGGCTCTAAGACTTTTCAACAGATGCTCTCACCTTTTTAGACTCGGGACACACGTGTTGATATAATGCTCATTTGGGCATATATTTTGGGTCACACCTTTGACATTGTGCTTGATGCGACACATGGCACCCTCCACTAGTCTATGACTTTTCAAAGGCCGATGACACCTTTTTTCGATTTAGGGATAGGTGTCGAGTTGGTGCTCATTTGAGGATCACTCTTTACACATAACTTTGGTGTTGCACGAAGGTGACGCGTGGAGACTTCGCTAGCCTATCTCGAGCTTGGAATTTTCAACGACCGACTCTATTTCCCTTTCGGACCTGGGACACGTGGAGGCTCTACGCTCGTCTAGGGACCACTTTTGGCTTCAACTCTTGGAGGTGCATTGTTTAGACACGTGGAGGTTTCTGTTGGTCCTCTA
Organism: Taxus wallichiana var. yunnanensis; assembly: GCA_018340775.1. Taxonomy (NCBI): domain Eukaryota; kingdom Viridiplantae; phylum Streptophyta; class Pinopsida; order Cupressales; family Taxaceae; genus Taxus; species Taxus wallichiana. The sequence continues at coordinate 342,018,206 of CM031235.1, read as the reverse complement.
TACTTAGTCATTTTGGGCCCACTTTTTCCTTTGTTGACTCTAGGACGCATGGAAGCTTGGCTCTTGTTTTGGTTATCCTCTTTGTACTTAACCTTTGGATAAGTGCCGATGAGGCACATTGAAGCTTCCATTGATTCTTCCAAACTTAACCAATTTAGGCTTGCTTTGGATTTATTATTAAAGCCTGAATACTTTGAACCTTTCTCTGTTTCTCACTTCTGAGCCCCTAGTTTCCTTGACACTATTTACATCCTTATTGACCATGATCCTCCATTTTCAAGTCCACTTGTAACCTTGCCTAGTGGTATTTGGAATGTAGACTCGTGCGATGGATCCAACCTTTCAATTTTTTTCTTATGCGGGGTAATGTTTTACTCCTTTGGGGCTCTGGTTTCTTTTGTGTTGTTCAACCTCTTTTTTACCGTGTGCTCCTTGATTCAAGCTTGCATATCCCTTTATTTGTTGTTTTGGAATGTAAGCTTACAGGTTTGAATCGTCCCCTTCAAATTTTCTTTATTTGTGGGGTCTTGTTTGACCAAATTTTTCGGGGGCAAATTTTGGATAACAATATCCAAGGGAATAGTAGGAGGTTCATCTACCTCATCATTGTATCCTTTATATTTTTCAAACTAAATCCAAAAATCCAATTTTATTATCAATCTACCTAATATTTCCTCGGGCAAAGTGGATGATTGGAAACAAGAAAAAAGCATCTTGAATGTTAAACATATCCACCTCACCCCAGTTTAATTCATGGATCTAATATAAAAAACACTTTGCTCGTTTCTAGATTAAACAAAATTATAGGAGGATATTAAATCCATCCATCCGAGTGCAAGATAAAGCATATTCCTTGTTACTGAGAAATCAATGGATACTTGGGGACCCAACACTTATAGGGTTCTTTGAGAAGATATCCCAACCTCTTTAATCTTATCCATTTAATCTCCAAATTGATCCTTGATCTATAAAATATTGTATTTTCTGAGTTCAACATATTTAACAAACTCATCCCTAAACTATAAAGATTGAATTTCTTATTTTTGGGAGTAAAGTGATCTTTCTTGAGTAACTCTTACCTCATTTTGTAGAAAATATAAAAAGTCCCTAAGAGATACATCCCCAACATATGTGTTGGGATTCCATGAATTCTCTAAGGACATAAGAAAATTAAGAACAAAAGCTTTGAAAAGTAGGATCTTCTCCTCTTCCATGGAAGAGAACAAGACTGGAAGAGTTCCTTACCCCTAAAAATTTTAATACAAAATTTTGAAGCTAAACATCCAAGCTACAAATTTATCCATGCTTCCTCCAAAATAAAATCATGAATATTTGGTGGAGATCTACAAACCAAAATATGAGCACCAAATTGAAATGCCTATAACATATCAGCATGTAAACATTTGATTTTGGTCTCTAACTACTTACTTTTGTAAGTAATCAAAAAATGAAGCATTTTTCCACCCTTAGTATACTTTGTATTTCATTTTAGCTCTCATCAGCACAAAACAAACACAATCCAAAAATTGTTTCATCTTTAGCAAAGAAGAATGCATCACATTAAACAAAGGCTTAATAGTATGAGGGGAAACAAAACACTATATTTATGTGGATTTATTCTATTTGATGGTAAGTTTCATGATTTCCTTATTTATCCTAGCCATTTCCATAGCATCATTACATTCTTGAGCTCCCACATCATATAGATCATTTTATTTTGCATCACTAGCCTAAAAACTAAATGACCTACCAAAAACTTCTCTTAAGGAGCCTTGGCTACTGAAGTAACTTTATCAACATTTGGGTTTGTGCCCACCTGGTTTCCTTTGGTAAAATCTATATTGTCAAGAAAGTATAAATGAATACCATGATTCTCTCGGATGTTGGGTATTTGGAAATCTAGAGATGCGAATATAGATTCAATTTCATTTTTGATTCAATCAAGAATGAGTCCTCTTTTCGAGCATTTTTCAAAAACACATGTTATTTCATATTTTCTTGTCCATAGTTAGGTACCCCTATTCCTGTTCTCATTCCATGCTCCTATTCAATTTTCAATTTTAACTTACCCCTTGCCTTTATAGTAGGGCTGCCAATTGTTTCCTCATATGCACACATCATTTTAATTTTCTAGGGCTTCTTATTATCTGCTGAATTTCCATGAAAGGTTTCCAACCTAGAAGATCTTCTAGGAATCCCAAAATCCCCAAAATCATTTGGCATATTCACATGCAATACTAAAACTTAACTAGTTACTTATGCTCCTATAATTTGTATATACACCCTCAATACAAATAATAACTATAAACAATCCGAGAATAAACAAATAAATATTAGAAATGATATAAAAACTATCCATTGTAATAATATTATCTTGTAATAGATTGAAAATTCTTTTTGTAGACACAAAATTGTGCACTTGGGTACATTTCTAGGTCCTGAAACATGCTAGAATTTACATGATTCCTAAGAAAGAAAACTACTTCTGAAAACTATCTTTGGCCTCTTTCCTTTGTTTCTTGTTTTTTATTTTCTCTGTTACACCCCACAACCTTGATCATAATTTTACTAATTTATCCTTTATGGCTTCAAAAACTAGCACCTAGCCAGCAGGACAATAGCACCCGGTGTGCTCCTTTCCCCTTTGGGAATCCATGACCCTTTCTCACCTTACATTCTCCTTTTGAGTCTCTTTTATATTTTGTGATTATTTTCACTTATAGTTCGACCTTCCAATTGTCAATTATGAAATTCAAACAAGAGAATCATATAAATGTTAGCATAGTCTACGTATGTTATCTTATTATTAGACTAGTTGTTTTCTATTCCATTATTCTCTTTTTTTTTTGTATATGGTCCATCCATTCATGGGAATATTGTTTATTCAATGTACCTATAAATATGTATCCTGCTTCTGGTGTTTGATAGAATAATAAGAGATATCTAAACTCTATTCTCTCTCCTCTATTTCAACCTCTCAATTTGGTATCAGAGAAAATATACGGTCCTTGGATATATGGAAAGGAGAATAATATTGTTATTGCATTGTAATTCTTCTAGAAAAAAAACGTTGGATGGTGGAGACCATATGTGGACAAGAGGCATAAACTCTGGGAAATTTCCCATAGCCTCGCTTGTTTCTCGGTGTCTGAGAAGGAGAACACTACGTGGAAGTTTTTTGTTTTGATTGTTTCGTAGAGGAGTCTTCAGAAAATAGATCAAACCACATGTTTTTTTAGTTTAGATTAACCTTTCTTGCGTGAAGTCCACTTGTTGTTGTGTGCAGACCGTTCAAACCTGCGTGAAAGAAAAAGAGAACATACACGTAGAATACAAATTGGTAGAGTTTCATCATCAAGTTGCTGAGCATTTACTTGACCAAGCCCATAACTAAGTACCAACATTTCCAGTATCACTGTGTGAAAGAGAAAGAAGCCAACATCGAATGACGAGCTTGAATAACACAATCGAGACTACTAAAAATGACAACATCAATGAGATTGTTAAAAGTTGGAACATTAATGAGATTGCTGATAACTGCAACATCAACTCACACGCTAGAAGAAAATAGTCTAAAAACTCTTGAAAGATCTAGATTCTATTTTTCCTTGCTCAATGAGCTTCAAAACACAGGAAATCTAGTCTTTGATGAGCTAGTTTGAAAAGGGATTCTTGAATATTTCCTTTTCAACGTTAAATTTGCCAAGAAAAGCCAGTTTGGGAAGAGCTAGAATTTGTGTACAATGCTGACTATGAAGACAAAGAAGAATTCCACACAAAACATTGTTGTCTCTCGGCACGTGGGTATGAGAGCATCTACGAGATATTACTTCACATTAGTGAGTCATAGTTGTAATATCTCTTGAAATAAATAAATAAATAAGTTTTTTTATATTATTTTATTTTATTAAAAATGTCTGCTCTAAAGTTGCTTCTCTCTGATGCTCAGTTTCTTAAAGGGCCCAATTTTGTGGATTGGAAAACAAATATGCGAGACAATCCTTCAGTTTGAAGGATTATGGGGCATCGTGACCAGATCTGTGCACGTTCCCACAACCCCTAATGAATTAATGAAGTATGATATGACTAGTGCCAAAGCATTAATGTTGATAATTCTCAATATCAATGACGATGTGCAACCACATGTTTGGAATGTGAAGGAACCAAAGGAGGCCTGAGACAAGTTGGCAACCATTTATGAGGCCAAAAATCAGACTAAGATCCTCCATCTTCAGTCCAAGCTGCACACCCTCTCTATGGGTTTAGATGAAAAATTTGAGGATTTATTATGTTGCGTCGTTGAGATATGATTGGAGTTATTAGCTCTCGGTGAAATAGGTGACGAAAAACTTCTCGTATCGATCACCTTGAGAACACTCCCTTCTCAATTCGAGTGTTCATTATGACATTGAATGTATCTAAACAAACATTGGCATTCAAAGAACTTGTGAATTTTATGCAACAGAAGAGGCCATCAATTCATCCCAAGAGGAGACTTAGGATAAAGCCCTGTTCTCAAATCCATACCGTGGCTAGAAGAATCAGAAGGGTCCCCTAGAGAATCCAAATCAAGTGCAACCAAAACAACAACAAAAAGATCAAAAGTCAAAGAGGTGGTGTCACATTTGCAGAACCAACACTCATGAAACTGATCACTACTAGTACAATAGCTTGAAACAAGGGTCTTCAAGTCAAACAAGCACATCAGGGCACAAATATTTTCAAAATTCCAAACGATGTCCCCACTAGAGAAAGCACAAGGGACATCTTACAGCCCAACAAGATAATGAATCTGATGAGGAGACATCAGAAGGATCCCATTGTGGTAAGAACCTTGTACTCGTCTCTCAGACTTCATAGCCCATGAAGAGAGTTTGGCTGATAGACTCGATGTAAGTAAGCACATGTTAGGTGATAAGGAGTTGTTTGATTCATTAGATGAACAACCCAATGGTGATCGGGTTCACATAGTAGATGATAAATAGTACGTTGTAGAAGGAATTGGAAATGTAACCATTCCTCTAGGACCATGAAAATGTATGCTTACAAAGGTACTATATGTTCCTGGATTGACTAACAACCTCCTATCAGTGACTCAGCTATTGAATCATCACCTGAAGGTAGAATTTCTTGTCCAAAATGGCATCAAATCATGTTTGATCTTATGACAAGGTAAGATTATTGCTAGAGAATTTCTAAAAGATACGTTAATTAATTTAGATACTGTTTCATCTTCTGCAATATTTTTATCTACATCAATAGTACAATGTACTACACTCTGGAATTTTAGATATGGATACTTGTCAGCTAGTTCATTACATTAGATGAGTTCAAAAGCAATGGTTCATGGACTACCCAAATTGTCTAGTACCTTGCCTCTTTTCCGTGGCTATCTTGTAAGAAAAAAACACGGATCCATTTCAGGAAAGCACCTTTCATTCCAAGAAGCATCTAGAGGTAGTTCATACTGATTTGAATAACCCGTTGCTTGGTTTTTTTCAAGATACAAGTACTTCAAACTATTCTTGGATGACCAGTCTCGCAAGATGTGGGTGTTTTTCTTGAAGAAGAAAAGTGAGGCTCTTCAACATTTCTAGAACTTCTATCATCGTGTTGTAAAAGACACCAGACAAAAAATTCTTCTACTTTACTCAAATCGAGGGGGAAATTCACATCAAATAATTTCTTGGAATTTCTAAACCAAAACGGTATTAAGTAGAATTTGATTGCTCCCTACATGCCCCAGCAGAATGGCATTGTTGAGCATTGTAATCACATAGTGATGGAGATGGCTCGCAACATGTTATCAACAACAAAGCTAGAAGAATGCTATTGGGCTGAAGCAATATAGACAAGCTGTATATCTCTCAATCGAAACTGCAAAGATTCTAAAAAAATTCCGAGAAGAGGTATGGAGTGGTAGAAAGCCATCAATTTCTCATTTATGAGTATTTGGTTTCACAACATACATGCATGTCCCAACTCAGAAGAGAAAGAAGGTTGAGCCAAAGACACTACCTCAAAGGCATGCCATCTCATGGAACCTAAGAAAAAGAAAATATATGAGAGTTGAGACGTGGTTTGTGACAAGTCATCCTTTTACTCATAAGTATCAACAGAAGATCCAGTTCCAACCACCTGTCACCAACTAATCTCTGAGTCAGATAATGAGCTAGAAGAGAATACTCAAGGAAAATAAATTATGCAAGTAGAGCTATTTTTTGAACTTGAGAGGCTGGAGGATGAGACTCCACATCAATCCACATAGCAAGAACGACACGGTTTTCTCAAAATCAGCCAAGTTCTTGTCCAAAGTGGGTACAAAGCACCATCAAGGACTCACATTTGAAATAACTACTAGATACATCAACCGAGTCAAAATACGAAGTCAAATGAGAAATGAGGTAGACTTTACACTTATGAGTTCATTGATTAATATCTCCAAAGCGATAATGTTCATGAAGCACTCAAGAAATCTCAATGGAAGGAATCCATGGATATATAAATTGACTCACTCAAGAAAAATCGAACATGGGAACTTGTCGATCTACCTACAAGAAAGAAACTCATAGGCTACAAATGGGTTTTCAAGACTAAATATAAGGAATATGGATCCATCGAAAAAATTAATACATGACTTGAGGCAAAAAGATATGATCAAAAATAGGGCATCGAATATGAAGGAACCTTTATGCCCACCTTTGCAAAGATCAAGACCATCACGATTGTTTATGCACTTGCAGCACAGATAAGATGGAGACTTCAACAAATGGACGTTAAGAGTGCTTTCCTAAATGGTGATATGAAAGAAGAAGTGTACATGACCCAACCTGAAGGATTTTTTGATGAAGAGCATCCTAAGAAGGTATGTTGTCTCATCAAATCACTGTATGGACTGAAACAAGCTCTAAGGGCATGGTATATCAAGATCAACGATCACCTTTTGCAGCATGGGTTCACTCGTAGCCCCTCAAATTCAAATTTGTATATAAAGAAGGTAGGCAAGGAAATTTTCATTCTTGTTGTATATGTAGATGATCTTGTGATCACTGGTAGTTTAGAAGATTAGGTTGATATTGTGAAGAATGATCTCAAAATAACCTTCGACATGATAGATTTGGGGCTACTACATTACTATCTTGGCTTGGAAATATGGCAAAAGGAGCATCACATTTTTTCTCCTAGATAAAGTATGCCAAGACACTCTAGAAAAGTACGAGAATGTCGATTATAAACATATATCCACTCCCGTGGAGAAAGTTTTGCAAATTTCAAGATTCCATGATTCACCTCAATTAGATGCTCTCTGTAGGAATTTTTTAGATGACTCATCTACTTGAAATATACCAGACTAGACTTATGATATGATGTCATCTATCTTTCCAGTTCATGCAGAGCGAAGAAATGTCACTGGGTGTAGCAAAGCATGTTTTCAGATATGCCCAGGAAAAACTAATTATGGTCTAGAATATGAGAAGAATTATCAAATATTATTATAGGGATACATCAACTCAGACCACGTTGAATCTATTGATGACAGGAATTCAAGTACAGGATACATATTTCATCTCAGATCTAGACCTATCTCATGGATAAGTAAGAAGTAGAATGTTTTTTTATCTCATCCACAGAGGCAGAATATCATGCCATATGAGGAGCTATGTGTGAATTGATATGGTTACGTCACATTTTGGATGACCTAGGAATTCCTAAAAAATAATCACCTATTCTCTATTACGATAATCAAAGTGTGTTGAAGCTCGTGCAAAATCTAATTTTTCATGAATGAACAAAGCATATTGAGATTGATTGTCATTTCATTTGAGAGCACGTCTTAAACCATCACATTCAGCTCCAGTACTTTCCTACAGAAGCACAAGTTGTCGACATTCTCACAAAATCTCTTGGAAAAGTGAAATTTGAACTTTTCATGGGTCACATTTGTAAGAATAATGTAATAAGGGGGGAATGTTAGCATAGTCTACATATGTTATCTTATTATTAGACTAGTTGTTATCTATTCCATTATTCTCTCTTTTTGTTTGTATCTTCTCCATCCATTCAAGGGAATATTGTTTATTCAATGTACCTATAAATATGTATCGTTCTTCTGGTGTTTAATAGAATAATAAGAGATATCTAATCTTTATTCTCTCTCCTCTATTTCATCCTCTCAATAAATACATAGTTGTGTTCAAAATCATGGACCAAACACTAAGAATTAATTTCATCACCTAATATTGTATTCAAAAGGAACAAAAGCACTCAAAACCATCTATATAACATCCAATCAAGGGACAAAGGACTACATACTCTATGTACACAAAATAGAAATTGGAAGTTTATTTTATTCCATCTAAACATTCTTCTATATTTCTACATTCTAGCTACATCCCCCTATCAAGTGCAACTTGCATAATGGAATCCTAAGGAAAAATTTCTACACACACTCACAAGAACTACATGGATTCTGAGATGTAGTGCAATGCTTGGTCATAAGTTCACTCTCGAGGTGACCACCTAGGGGTCATCCTGCCTTCCCCATTTTCATTTTACTTTTAGGTTTGATGTGGTTTGTGGGCTTGTGTAGGTGAACATATATTTTTATAGGCTATAGGTACCTCTGAAGATCATAGTGCGACCATAAGGAGATCAAAAGGAACAATAACAAAGACCTTATAAAATACTAGAAAATATATCTTGAGCTCTTATGCGATCACCAGTGCCTAGAAGAGGTATCTAATGCCTAGGATCCCTTTACATATCCCATGTTCCCATGTCTAGCTCTTTTTGTAGGTTAAATAATATATATTTAACATTTATGACACTCTACCTAGCCTATTCAACACTTTTCCCAGTCCAGATCACTTATAGATCAAGCATAAATAAGCTAAGTCTGTTCATATATCTCTTGTACTTAGGGTTTCATATTTTCAATCTTAGTTGCTTTTTTCATTTCGTGTTTTAGTATTTATACATAATTTATTTTAGTAGTGACTCTCTAGTATTTAAATTTAATTCAAATTAAATTAAATCATTTGGTGAATTGTTCGCTAAAACCCAACCTTTATTCTAGAATTTTATCATCTTTTTAACATGGCTGAAATTTATCTCACGTTTACTAAGGAAGACCTTCATGATTTCCAAGCTCATCTTTCTTAACATCTACAAGACTTAGATATTATTTTACTCACTTCTACTGAGGAGGCAACCAATATAGATGATCTTAACCCTCCCACTTCTAATACATATTCCAGTCCCATCGTAACACAATCTCCTTCTCGTACTCTTCCGCATATCTATACTGTTACTATGTTTTTTCCTACTTCTACTAACCATTTCACTCCACCTCTTATTTCTCACACAAAAAAAAAACTCATCTTCTAGAATGCAAGACCAAATGTCTCTATATCAGGACCTCCAAGCTCAAATCCATCAATTACAAAAAGTAGGCTACTTCATGCTCCTCTCCATCTATTTATTACTCCTTGATTCTTCATACTCCCTTTGTACCCGTTATTTCTACTTACCAACTTCCACCTAATTTTGTTACCTTTAAATTGTCCACTTTCAATGGCCATGGTGACCCTCAATAGCATCTTAGACATTTTCATTTGCACGTATCAATAATTTGGATGATCATACATTACTTGCTAAGCTATTTCCTAGGAAACTTCAATATTACTTCGTGCATTTGTTTTATGAGCTACCTATTCATTCGGTAACTTATTTCATGCATCTATCCAATGATTTTATTTCTCACTTTTCCATCAATATCAGCACCAAGATCTCTTATGCACAACTCACTCAAATCAAACAACAATCTAACAAGCATCTAGTGGACTATGTGTTACATTATAAGAACAATCTAGCTAAGATGACCAATGTGCTTGTTGATTCTGAATTGCAAGATTTTTTTTTTCAAATCCTCTTACCACCACTTCAGGAGAGTGTTATCTTTGAGACCTCTCCTTCATTTGATCAATTATGCCATATGCTTAAAATGCATGAATTCAAAATTCTATCTATGGGAAAAATCAAGTATCATGATTCTTCTTCATCTTCTTCTAATAATTTACAATCTAAATCAACATTCAAGACATCTCCTAAGCATACCAAAGCAAAGGCAATTGTTAATGACATCTCTCGACCTAAAAATCTTTAATATAAACTGATTAATTAAAATTTGAATTTACTAAATTAGTCTAAAATAGGAACAACAATAAATAACATTAAATAAAATAAGTAAATAAATATGGAAAGTGACCCAAGTAACTAAGTAAAGAAAAATATGAAACCATAATTAATAAGTAGGGTTATAAGGAGCTTAGTTGATTTGACGATTTATGCGAGGCAGTGTCACCTGGATGAACTCAATAAATAGAATGCAGATGCGATAATACACGAGCTCCGAGAGAGACATATATATGAGATGTTTGGTTGGATTAGGGTAATTTTGTGAGTGCACTAGTCTAAGTTTTGTGCACCCTAGTATGTGAAGGAGGTCCAAAAACTAGATTTGTAGGGTTGGATGATGATTAGAAGCCATCATTGTCTGTCATGTGTAACTCACTTCTCTGTCCCCAATGTGACTAATGATTAAAAATGAAGAATAGAATTTTAAAACTCCAAAACAAGAATCAAACCCATAAAAGGAAGGACCCATATGAAGGGGTCAAAATGTCCTTAATGGCCAAAATGGTGGACTTACTAACTGAGCACATCACTACATCTCTAACCTGATGTAGTTCTATGTGAGTGTGTGTGTGTAAGCATGCCCTAGGTGCTCTTGTGCTAGTCATATTTTGTGAAGTAGCAAGCTATAACTATGTGTATAAAATGTAATAAAGGGATGATGCTATAGAATGAAATTCCCTCCTATGATTTTGTGATGCAAATGAACCATCCTTGTCCCTTGTGATGGTGGTAGATTGATACAAATGAGCTCTAGATGGATGCAACATTAGATGATGATAGTAGTGCCTAGTGCTTGGTTCCTCACTATGGACTCATAACTTTTTATTTTTGTGGTTCTCTTGTTTTAATTTCATTATTAACGCTGAAGAGGTTGGCCACCAAAAAGATAGAATATTTAAATGGATAGAAAGTTCCCAAAAAGTGGAGGGAAAGTGTAAAAAGGATCATGGCACACGATTAGGACTGTGGGGCACTGTGGGTGCCCAAGATTGTCCTAGGTTCCCTAGTCAAGGATAAAATTATGGAAAATGATAATAATAGACTTGTCATGTATGTGGTGAAGGTCAAATATGATGATAGAAACAAATTAAAATTCCTAAAAGACGGGGGTCAATTAATACTTTCTTTGCTCAAAACTCATATAAATAGTAGTATGATACCAAGACTAAATAATACCCACAGTCTTTGATTTAGTGTCTACATTTTCCCCATTTTATGTTGGTGATTGGAACACTCGGTAACATAAAGTAGATAGATATGTGTACTTTATGTACATGTAGATTATTGTAGAAAATGCACCGAAGGACTAGATAAAGTGTGGAGTGAAAAAAAGATGATGGAGCATAGAAACTAAACATGCAAAAGAGAAAAGAGTCTTTGAGAGTGAATCTATAGTAGAAGCACATGTGTAGTTACTGATGTGTGATTACTTGTATGGCTAGTTTGGTGTGTGATGTCAAAAATTATTTTCGTTGATGTCGTTTTTGTTGTTGTTGTTGACCATTTGCTTCTCATATGGTGAAACCTACAAGGAGAAGACAATCAAGAAGTCAAATACACATGTATATATTTTAAAATGCATGTAAAAGATACATGTATATAGTAATCAAAACACTAACATGAAAATATAAATTTTTTAAAAGGAACATGTGCACCTTATCCGTGATAAGAGAAAATGGTGTAGAAAGAGGATATCCTATCTTGGGTGTTTTGGGCGATCTGATACCATAAACTAAAGAAGTGTAGGGAGAAATTCCATTGTATCCTCCAACCTGTAACTACTTCCTGAATATCTATGAAGAGATATTTGTACTACCTATATTTTTGGGAAATATGATGCCACTGACTGAAGTAGTACAGAGAGGAAATCCGTTCTATCCTATAACTGGTAAATATTCCCCACAATGCTAAGGAAAAACATATCCTATAAAATATCTTTGTGTAAAAGTTTCATAGAATCTTCTAAACCCATGCGTTGTTTAACCCTCAATGCTAAGGGTACAAAATTATTGAACTAAACTAGTGTAGAAGTGTTGTGTAGTATGTAAAACCCCAAACGATTCCATCCCTCTTTGGGGGCACATGTGACATCGTTGATAAGAGAATACAACACCACAAAAGGACCAATCACATAAACTATTTAAATCTACCCTACATGGGGAAGGGAATGTGCTTGGTAGAAACCAAGGTGTGCGAAACAAGAAGGATAGCCAAAAATAAGTATTAGTACCAAAAGTATGCATGTAGAAATAAATGTATAAGATAACAAGAAATATATTAATGTAAACGTGCAAGAAGAAAAATTAGACCACCAAAGTGGGTTGTAAACATGGGACACCACTCATAATGTTGCAAGACATGCAAGGCCATAATGGCTACATACAAAAATAATTGTGCACACCAAACATAGGGAAAATCCTGCATATAAGAGAAAACAATGAAAAGCAATCATAAACAAACAAATAGATAGCCATGGAAGAAAATAATCTTGCAAAACAAATGTTGCACATGGAAACCCGTTATCATGTTAAAAGATAACCAGTATGTTAAAGTGTGTATAACAAATTAATGAAAAGTGCTAAGTATGAAATGAAACAATAACACTTGGAAGATACGAATATGGATGCCCCCAATGACTAGTGTAGTATGGGTAGAAGGTGAGCATCCATGTTACATGAAAAAGACTTGTATCTACAATCACAACTAAGAAAAGGTGTGAACGCGCATGTGTGTATGGTATAGATAAATGACATACAAGATATCTATCTAGCATGTGTAATAAAGTGACCATGAACAAGAAAATGCAAGCAAGTGTAAAAGTAACCATTATATGGATTATGATGTGGATCGATGGAATGAAATGTAAAATAGAATGGTAGGATCCACCTACCCCCAAAGTGAATGGAGTTATATGTAATGACATTCATTTATTGTACCACCTCTCAAAGATCAAGAATGAACCATAAACAAAAGTGCGTCATCAAGAAATGGTTTAATAGTGTGTATTTTGTCTAACGTGCTATGATGGATGCGTATATGTGTTGTGAAGTACACAACCTAGATATGATGTGTGCATGACCCTTATATTCAAAACATATATCATGAAAAGTTGATCAAGTGACTGATGATGTAAAATAAAGAACATATCACTACAAGATGAATAAAGAGAGTGGTGATGTAGAATAAAGCGTATACCACTTGCAAGATGAATAGAGGGAGTGGTGATGTAGCCTAAATTGTATACCACTACAAGATTAATAGAGGGAGTGGTGATGTAGCCTAAATCATATACCACTAAAAAATGATGGGAATAGGTGATCATATATTCTATAGCGTATGTCAATAACCTAGGAATGTCACATGATAGATGGTCAAATGATGATAAGGTCCATTTGATTTGTAAACCCTCAACAATTGAGTATGGACCGAGGAACTAAAGTGTGTGATAGGGTAATGAGTGTAGTGTGTAGAAGATGATGTAGTATGGGATGATGATGATAGATGAGTATATGATGTGCAATATGTGCAATACATAATGAATCATATGAAATGTAATGTCTATAAATAGACTAGTAATGTTTCACCATTTTCTTTACGTTTTTAATAACAAAGCAGAGATAGGGTTATATGATAAGAAGAATACCTATTAAATGAGTTAGTTGATGGTTTTTTCATGCATTATGACTTCTCGATCTAGTGCTGATTATGAGAGCTTTCTTTTGGCTAGGAGGAACTAGTTTGTAATAGAAAACAAGACCACAAAAGAGAAGTTAAATGATATATGGCAATAGTAGACTACCTAGCATATGCTAGTTCCAAGAAGTGTGATACTTCCTAGATGGTTTTCAATCCACTATTTAATACAAATTAATGCAGAAATAAGTGAATTCCTATTGTAGTTGATATGATTTAGGTATCTCATTCAAGTACAATAAGAAAATCTAATCACAACATGCTAGGCTATAGTTGGATCTAAAGGATGAAATGACTGTCAAGGTACTGGGACTAGTCAAGGTCTGATAATGGGTTGTTTAGGTCAATTGGTAGGAGGTTATTTGGCTTTGTTCTTGGGCAGGGTATAAAACACATGGACCGGCATCGGTCTTGTATGATCGATCGGCAACGGTTTAGTAATAAGCGATGATAGTTCTGCGTATTTTCAATAACTCAATATTTCATGGTTTAGGGATTTTTCCGAGGTGACTCGAGGATGGTGAGGAGTGGGTGTAAGTCTGGGGAGGTGTTAGAAATACTCAGAGGTGTCTAAGCATCACGTATGGGTGATTTTATGGTGTGGGTGAAGGAATGATCAAACTTGTGGGGAAGTGAGAGTTCAAGTAGAAACTAATAATAGAGGTAACAAAGCCTACAAGAATAAAAATAGGAGAATGTTGGTTAAAAAGATACTTACTATGATGCAAGTTCAATGGATAGATGAAGGTGATGGTTGATAAGAGGAATGGTGTTCAATGTTGTGGCAAGTGCTTCCGAAATGCTACCATGGGTGCAATACTTCTAGATCTTTCTAGATAATGGTTCTGGATGCCTAGATGCATGAAAAAGACCTTGGTTCTACTGCATGCAACTCCTCTTTCTCTTCCTTGATCTCAAAATGTGCTAACCTCTCTCACAAGGTTGCTAAGGTGAATAAATGGTAACCGGAGATAGTTCCATCTTGACCGGCATCATTTTAGGTCTGACCGACATCGGTTAAGGTGTGATTCCCTAGGTTTACTAAAGTGGGCATATCTTTCTAACTTCTTGGGCCAAGTTGGTTTTTTTCACGGATCAGAATGGAAGCTTCCCTTCTAATGAGTGGGAATGTTGTTAGAGAAACATTAGGCATTGATTTTATGGTTAGACCAAATCTTAGCTCATTAAGGCCAATAAGACTTAGTTATTGTTAGTTATGGAAACATGCCAAGAATAGGTCTAGGGTGAGGTGGCTAGATGAGGTGTCTAGGTGAGGTGGAAATTAGGTCAATTAAGGTAGTAAAATAATGGATATTGTTATGATGGGTATTTAATTTCATTAAATTAATTATTAATGTGGGGTGAAATGGGGCCATGGTTAGGTACTTATGTTTAAGTTGGTTATCCGATTAGGGGCTAAGAGGAATGTAACCAAATTTAGGCATCTACATTTGCCCCTTTTTCTCACATAGCTTGTATTGGTAAGTAGCGCTAACAAAAATAAGAAGTGGGTGCACCATGTGTGGGTGAAGGTGATACCCCTCAAGCTTAAGCGGTAAGGTGGAAGACGGAAGTGGTGAGTGTTTTGATAAAGGTGGATGTGGTGAAAAGGAGCTTAGATGTGGGTGACTGTGGGAAAGTGTAGAGATCAAAAATAGGAAAATTGGTAAATGGGCAAGGGTTAAAGGTAGTGGCAGGAAATTGCATGCACACGTTATAAAGCGTGACATGGTTATAGGTTGAAGAGCTTGTAAAATCTACATCATCCAAGGTCGATAGGTTTATCCAAAAAAGGTTAAAGTGATTTCGGTATCCAAGGTATAGGATATGGTGTGGAAACACATCGCAGTCATGTGCGAGAACATGTAGGAATGTTCTGTACACCAAAAATTGGAGTCGGGATAAATGGCATGGCAATAGGTAAGGTAAGGTTATTAGGTCAAACAACATGGGTAATAATGTCGCAAAGTATAGGAGCACATGGGTTCATAGGTAATTAACAATGTTCGGTTCCAGTAGCTAGGTCATCGGCACGGGTAGTCTTTGAGGTATGGGTATAATAACAAGTCCCTAAACACAATTAATGATAGGGATAGGTAATGTAGGCTTAGAGGTAGGTTGCGATAAGGGTGGGTAAGGTCAAATGATTGTGGGGAAGGGTAAATTTTGGTCAGAAATAAGGAAAGGGTATTGTGAGAAGTATAACAGTAACCAATGATGGTCATACTAAACTGGTGAAGGTCTAGGAAAACTAACCATGGTTTTCTAGGGCACACGACCAATGTTGTTTTATGTACAACCAACCATGGTGTGCTAGGGCATAGGGACATTGTCGGTCTAGGTATAACAGAGAATGTTCAGGTCGATGTGGGTATATAAAAAGGAAAAATCTATATAATATGGATTCATTTGTACATTTTGGCTTTTGTGAAAATGATGAGAGCACGAGACTTTTGTGCCTTGTCGAGAGGAAAGTACATGGGGCTGTACTGAGATGAGGTGGAGAGATCCGGTTGGAGAGGAGAGCTAGGGCGGCCCACAAGATTAGATGGAGGGAGGTGATTGGTAAAGAGGATTGAGGTAGAGATTTGATATGGTGGAGGAAGGAGAAGGTTCGGTGGAAGTCCGGCATAGCGGCCAAATGTGTCACCACAGAGGTGACATCGAGGAGGTAAGAACTGATTCTTTCCTTTTTAGTGTATATGGGAAGAAGGAAATGTAGAGGGGTAGAGGTAAGGAGGTTAAAATAATTGAAATTTTTGTTAAATGAATGAAAGAGGGGTGGGAAAGGTCAGAGGTAGGGGGAAGAGGGTTGGGGAGGGACTTAGGTGAGGTTTGGTAGGTTCATAGGGAAAATGGGAAATAAATTAGGTAAAGGAAATTGGGGTTTCAAGTTTGGGCATGGTAACTGTGACCAACGCTGGTCAAGGTATGGCCGATGTTGGTCTTTATACACCGACATCACTGTCGGTATGGGAACCAATGTTGGTTAGAATGGACCGGTGATGGGCGGGGAGTAACTTAGGTGTCGGTTAGGGTGAAAGGCATAAAGGTCTAGGAAGGGTAAGGGGAAATTGGTTGGGGTAAAGAGTGTAAACTAGATAGTGGGTGAGGGTTAGGAAGAAGCGAAGTGGTTAAAGGTTAATGCTAGGTAAAATCAAGTTTTAATATGTGTGTGATTGGTTGAATGCAGGATAGGGACCGATTAAGAATGTGGGATAGGTACCTTCCTTGCTTGTGGAGGTGTACGAGGGAGTGCAACAACTGATGATTGGTGCCATGTTGCGAGGTTTACCCGATTGGGGTGAGCGCTACCGAACATAGTTTGGGAGCTGATTTTGATGTTACTCTCATCGCAGATGGGACTCGGTGACAATACCTTCCATCTCCCGATGAGATGAGATCACATCACCCTCAACGATGTGTACAAGATCCTGTGGCTACCGATAGTGGGGATGTAGGTGTATTCTATCTCCTTAGAGGCATCTAAGGAGTTGATGCTAACCGTGTTTGGCGAGGGTTGGCAGATTTAAGGTTTCATAGGGCCAGTATGAGCTATGGGGATATGAGCTGGGCCCATCTAGAGGAGATGAGGCTGGTAATGTTGCTTTGATAGATGCGAGTTTTCTACTACTTTGCATTACCAAATGCAGAGGGTGGGAGATTCCCACGATCCTTGATGGGGGTTTTGCATGACATGGTGGAGGATAGGACTCATTTTGCATGGGAATCCACATTCTGGTATAGTTATACAAAGAGCTATGGGATTATGGGCTAGCTATGGAGGTTTAGCCTATGTTGTACTTTCCTACTTCATTGGTGGGAATATGAGCACATTATGTGTCTGCGTCAAGCTAGTATGCCCTGGGTTGATGCATTGAGTCGGGTTTTTTGGGATGGGCTTCAGGTGATGGGTGCCTACGATTGGGGAGCACCGAGATGCTAGAGCTACACACGATGTAGCCTATTACAGGTTATTGATAGAGGGGTTGTCTGGCGTGGGCATAATTTTGAGGCCCTATGTGGTTTTCCATCATTTGGGAAAATGGCATAAAGAGCTATAGGAGCTACACTACTGCTCTAATGGATTGAGGGACAACGTGTAGGAGAGCATGAGATGATACCCATAGAGAGTTTTAGAAGGAAGTTCAGGCTACTTCAGAATATACGTCCACCCTTCCAATAATATAGGAGGGACGACGTGGAGAGGCCTCTGCCTCTACCACGGCTAAAAGTTTCATCGGGGAAAGAGAAGAGTAGGTGATAGACCGGAAGATTGATGATGCTAGGGTGGTGATAGATACAAGTAGTGGTGGGCCACACATTTATGAGTAGTACCGCTAAGGCCGGGGTAGTAACGATTTAGCCACCATCACAATGTAGGAGGCACACCCTACAAAGGAAGGTGGCTACCCTGATTACACAGCTAGGGATAGTGCAGGGGTAGTTGATAGGCTCAGAGGCACATGTTGCTATTTTGTAGGCACATGTAGCCACTCTACAGGCCTAGGTAGCGCAAGGACAAGTACCCACACAGGGTGGAGATGGGGATGGGGTATAGGTCATTGCCTTATAGGTGCAGATTACAAGTTTGTAGGGCCATTTGACCACTACATGTAGGTTATGGCCCTTCGAGGCCTTGATATAGGTAGGGGCGGGATAGGGTCCCTTAGGATAGGGGACGAGCACGAGGGACATGGTCCCTCTTTACAGGTACCAATGGGATACGATCCTAGAGAGGCAGTACGGGCCGAGGCCGATAGCACCACCACAAATAATACCTATAGGTAGGTTGAGGGATGCCTTAGGTGAGGTCAGGTATTATCGGGACTAGATGATGGCCATAGGGATACATTTTCTATTTTATTAAGAGTATAGAGCACAACAGGCCTCGAGTGAGAGGACCAGTCGTGTACCCACAAAGTGTAGAGAGTACTGAGGGGCTGGAAAGCCCGATACAAGGTCGGGTGAGACTACTAGTGCAAGAAGGCTAGCTCCATGTGAGGGACCATCGAGAGGATAGATCGGAGAGAGGTGGAGATAGGTTGGAAGGGAACCCCAGAGGGGAGATGGAGGAGATTGATGAGACATGGATGGATATCAGGTGGGGTGATGATTCATCATCATTGATGATCAATGTATCCATGTTTTTGACATATTTTTATATGTATACGGCTGTGTGTTTTGAAGATGATGAGGGTGTATATGAGATCTTTTGAGAGATTGTAATTATTATTTGTATCTATGATCACATGTATTTTTCTGAGACTTTACGAGTTATAGATGATGGTAGTTATAGTATGGATGGTGTACTTGTTGTAATTTTTACTATATATATATAGGTGGAAATAAAATGGGTTAGGCCTAATGGAGTCAAGTTCGTGTAGGCATGACAAAGTCAGATCTATTTAGGCATGGTGGAGTCAAGTTTGTTTCGGCATGGGAGTCATGTCGGTTTAGGCATGATGAAGTGAGGTCAAGTTAGGCATGATGGAGTCAAGTTGGTTTAGGCATGGTTGTGTCAGTCTGTTTAGGCATAGAGTAGTTAGGCCGGTTTAGGCATGATGGAGTTAGGTTGATGTAGGCATGGTTGAGTTAGGTTGAGTTAGGCATGATGGAGTTAGGTTGGTTTAGGCATGGTCAAGTTAGGTCGATTTAATGTCTAATTTTTTGGTAACATGAGAGACAAATGTTGATGTACATATTGGGTATGGTTTTTGATTTCCAAATTTGTGCCATAATGGAAATGTGAAAATTATAAATGGATAATTTGATGATGTAATAAAATGTGTATGAGTTGATGCTTATTAGGTTTAATTTCTAGCTATTGATATAAACTAGAAACTAACTAGGGTAGAATGTGAATAGGAAAGTGAAAGGGGAATTGGTTAGGATAAAGAGTGGCCGAGCTAACCTTCAAGGGCCCCATGCCCTCAAGTCTTGCCTATATAGTCCTAGTAAAAAGGGACTTCATGTCGATGTGGTTATCCCATAAGCTAGAGAATATTGTGATGAAGTAAAGAAATGGATTGATAGGTGTTTAGGCATGGGTGAATGTAGGTCATATGAATGATTGAGTTTAGGTCATAGGCATGGCTATTTGGTTTTTAAAAAAAATATAAGTGTTGATGATCTGGTCCTCTATAGGATAATAAATAATTAATGAGGTAGGAAAATGGTAAGAGGTGGTAAAAGATATGCTTAATTGATAAGAATCCAAATGAGTCAACCATACCTAAGAGGGGCTCATGAACATAAGACCCTAAAGGATTGCATAATGGACCATTCTAAGGGTGAAGAAAGTCACATAATCATGAAATGTTGCATTTGTGGAAATTCCCTTGAGTAAAGAGGAAATTAGGTGAAAAAGGAAAGGAGGTGAGAATGGGCGATTGAGTGTAACTTAGTGTACGACAGCGTGTCTTTCGGAACAAGAAACCCAAGATCAAGAATAGGCAAGTCCATGATGAAAATTTCATCTTTTTTTTCATTTTTTTGTTTTTAATATAATGATCGATGCGGGAAGTCTATATGGGATAAGTATATTATCTCCTTGAGGTCTTCATGAAGTTGATTAATGCATGAAGCTTCTGGATATTTTTATTGAATTTGTGGAATAACTATGATAACATTGTCCTTGAAAAAGCGATCTATTTTAGCGGTGGAATTAGCGTGAAGAGATGTCCCTTTTGAGGGATTAATTTTTGCTAGAAGTTTGAGTCAAGGAGTTGTATCCCTTTTTGCTTTTTGGATGTTTAAGTCATGGAAAAGACTATGGAGGAAGGGTAGGATTACATTCGAGATGACAAAACCATAGTACATAGGAGTTAATTATGAAAGGGGGTGGTTTTTAGTGATGAATAGAATCATGCTATGAGTAGAGCCATGGTACTCATATTGAAGACATGGCTAAAATGGTGATGGGTAATGACATGATTCTTGTTTAGTTATGGAACCTCAAAATGGGTAATATGGAAGGTGAACAATGCTCAAGGGATGAGCGATCAAGCTGATAGAAAGGTATATAGGACTTGATATCAACAATTAAATGATATAAGATGCAAGGCATTAAGGGGATCGAGTTCAAAGTTTACCTTTGAGTGAAGACAAATGATAAGCACTTGATCCATAGGCATGACTAATGATATAGGGTCTAAGCCAATTAGGAGAAAATTTTCCCCATTTACTTTTCTCCTTTTTAGTTACATGTTGATTCTCTTTCAGGATGAGGTCGCCGACACGGAAGGTTAGTTCGTGAATGTGTTTGTCACACGCATGTTTGATACGTTTTTGGTAAATTTGGAGATGGTTGAGAGCAATGAGAAGGTTTTCATCTAATAACTCAATTTTTGCCAAATGAGCTTGGTGAAAGTCATCATTGTTGAGCATGTCTTGTAGTGATATGCAGAGATATGGAATCTAGACTTCAAGAGGTAAGACAACCTCAGTACCATAGACTAGAGAAAGGGTGTGGCAAAGTAGTCAAAGTGCAAATACTAGTACGATAAGCCCTCAAGGCAAAAGGAATGTGCATATGCCAATCTTTCCCAAGTATCGTAAACTACTTTCATAAGAATTTTGTTCAAGGTTTTATTGGTTGATTCACTTGACCATTGGTTTGTGAGTAGAAAGGTGATGAGAAAATGAGTTTGATGCCAAAAGTGTCACATAGTTTGTGAAGGGTTTTACTTTTGAATTCTTTTCCATTATCAGTGATGAGGCGGTGAGAACACCAAAACAAAAAATGATGTGATGGTTGATGAATTCACATATTTTCTTAGCTTTTGTATAAATGAAGGGAATAGCCTCTACCCATTTAGTGTAATATTCGGTAGCGGTTATGATCCATTGGTGGAGTTGAGAAGAATGGGGTTGATCTCATTGACAAGATCCAAACCCCATTGAGAGAAAGGCCAAAGGTCTCATGTGACCTATAATGAATGAATTGATAGTAGAAATTCCCCAAGGGGTGATGAAGGCGATCTTGTGTTGATCCTATGGAGCTAGTAATATTTTATTGTGGCAGAAACCATCCATGAGTGATGAAATTTCATGGCCAGTGGTGAGATCAACCAATTGGTCATTGCCTAGTAGGGTGAAATTGTCTTTGTCTTTGGGACAGGGCGAGGTTGAGGTCATATAAGTCTATGTAAATGTGGAGTCCCCCTGTCACCTTTTTGATAGGAACGATGTTAAACATCCATTAGGGATAATCAATGGGTAGAATGAAGGAAACCGAGAGAAAGCATTGAAATTCTTATTTGACTAGTAGAAGAGAAATCGAGGATGCATTTTCCGTAGCTTTTATTTGATGGGTTTGGCATCAAGGATGGTTACAATATTGTGGACCACAATTTTTGGTCCATACTGGGCATATCGGCATAGGACAAGGCAAACATGTTGCTATGGTCTGAAGGAAAGAGGTGAAGGATTCTTGTTCGGTAGCATCTAACGATTAATCGATCTTTAGAATGTGCGGGTCATCCTTCGTGTGAATGTTGATTTCGATGGTCGATTCATTCAACATGGTTTGTGTCTTAGAGGGTAATGACTGATGAATATAAGAGTCTTCCACACAGAGGTAGGTGAGGATAGACTCATCTTCCTAACATTGAATGATGTTAATAGAAGGCGTATCATCATTGATCATGTTAGGATACAGGAATAGGAGAGAAGAGGGAGATTCACCATCACATTGATAGGTCTATGGTCCCTAAGAAAATGGTGTTTATGAAAAAAAAATGTTAGGAGCAATAGATTCAGGATCTATGGACTCCGTGGGTGAAGATGGTAATGTGGGCGAATGAGATGGGGAAGATTTTGTGTCCTAGATGAGGTCAACATGAACCTTCTTGGAGGTAGGAGTGTCAAAACCAATGCCACTATGGTCATTGATAGTATGGTGGCCATGTTTGTAAAAGCAGAAGCCAAATCCTTTCCACATGCACCGGTGGAGGAAAGTGTGAGCAAAGTGGTGGTTAGTGAGGGAGTGTAGGTCGACAAAAATGGTTGGGCTTGGGATGTAGGTTTAGGTTAATAGGTGGCTATATCAAGTCCCCATATGTTAGATTGGTGCGAAGGTAGGGAGGCCCATAAAAAAACATCACGATGTGGATGTCGTAGTTGGGGTGTTGACGTAAATTCCCATACTCTTTTGGGATGAGGAAGGTATTGATATTATATAGGTGGTATTCCCCCAAAGTGACATGTTGAAAAAAACCTTTTAAGGGATCGATAGTCGGTATGTGGGTAGCGAGGATAGATGGCTCGTTAGATGATGGGGAAACATGTGCATTAGCGGTAGAGGCTACAACTATAGTGGGGATAGTACGGTTAGATGCAGCGATGAGAGCTAGTGGTAGTTTTGGTGGATGGGCTTGTAGGTGAAGGTGAAGTAGTGATAGTGGCAGATGCCTTAATGGGTATAATCACATCATTGGGTTGATATAACATGTTACAGGTCTTGAAAGGTGATGGGTCGAGTAGGGATGGTGTAATTATGTCCCTCATGTTCAAATTTGAGGAAGTGATGTTAATTCGAAGGGACACAAGCCATGACTTGGATCCAAGGTCAGCTGAGAAGCAAGTTATACTATAAATCCTCTTCTAAAACATAAAAATTTCCAGGATAGTGCGGGGACCCACACGAATATGGAGAACAATGGTACCTAAGGTAGAGGTCATGGCGTCATTGAAGGAGTGCAACATAAGCTGGGTTACCATACTTGCAGAATTGGCGAGGATTCACATTTGGTCCTATGCATGGGAGGAGATGATGTTAATGTTAGCACCACCATCGATTATAACATGTCATATGTGTATATTATTGATAAAGAAGGAGATGAAAAGAGCGGGGTGGGTCATCGGACTCTAAGGGAGCGATCCGATCATCCGAAAAGATGAGGAGGCCACTTGGCAAGTTGGTGGAGTGTAGAGGAAGACTATGACCTAGTGAGAGAGGCTACATTGTGATGGGTAATGATGGAGGCTACGGGTGTGGGGTCATTTAGTAAGACTTCAATAGATTAAAGGACCTCCATGAGGGCTTGATGATGTGACTCCTCACTTCAATAGGTTATGGAGCCTATTTTCATGTGAGAAAGTGTTGAAGACTATACACTAAGAGTATTGTACACTTTCCATAGTTTTCTCATCAAGGTTTGGGGTGTAGCCCCCGAGAAAAAAAAATTGGCCTTAAAATGTGCCCGATATACTAGGAAACATGCTTTTCTCATATGGGTGGGATTTTGACCCATAGGTTTATGGGATGGTTTTGGCCCATGGTTTTGATACCCATAGTTTTGTAAAACTACTTAAGTAGTTGTCTATTTATATGGTTTTGTGCATATGGTAGGTATCATGTAACATTACGAAGTGTTTTAAATTCGGGTGTTAATTCTATAGAGTTTGTTTAGCATAGCTCCAAATAGATATGGGTATTGTATTGAGAGAGTGGTGGCTTATAATAAAATCTAAACAAGGGATTCTTGGTGGATGTAGCTGAAATTGGGTGAACCACATTAAATCTTGTCTCTTTGTTTTGTGTTATTTTATTCAACACTTTTATTTAAGATCTATAAAAAATTTCTGCATATTAGTTTCTCTCATTACGATTATGTGAGGGATTATTTCGTAGATTTTATCCCTTATTTCCTAACATGGACGAGGTCATATAAAGACATTTTGAGGAGATTGGTGTAGTTGTTTTAGCATTGTGTGATGCGTGACCCCATCGAAAATAGGATATGCGGGACCTCGAATGATGACTTTGGGTATAGGTGCGGATGGTATGTTGGGTATAGGGTTGGTTTATGGGCGAGTTCCTTTTTCCTTTCCCTTTTCTTTCCCTAAGCATGGGTGGCGGTATTGATCATGTTAATCTAAGGGGAGGTGGATGAAGAGGTTGTGTCATGGAAGGTATAGTGGCATGAGGACAAAACCTTAGTTGGGGATATGATCCTTGTGAAATGAGTAGGTCGCATTGGTATTTGGGTGGTGGTTTGGCCAAATCTCTTACATGGACCATGTTAATCTCGAATCTCGGGGTGGATCAAAGAGTTGTGGGGGTGGATATTTGTGTTGATGAGTAGGTAATGGAAGGAGATCTAGGGAAATTGGTGGAGGCGAAATGGACTCCTCATCAAGAAGGTCTTCACGATAAAAATCTTCTTCAAGAGGACGTAATTGGAAAAGTGAAGTTTTCAAGGCCTTATAGTTCCCTCCATCATGTCCTGGAACACGATGGTAGGTGAAAATTTTGGTTTCATCAAACCTTTTCGGTTTGGGTTTGAGCGGGCCGTAAGGTCTAAGAGGTGGTAATGTGATGATCGATGTTTTGAAGAGATTGGTTAAGATTTTGGCGTAGAATCCTGGTAGTGGATCAGAATGGGAGGTGAATGTGGGTTTGGGTGTAGGTAGAACTGATTGTGGAGGAAGAGGCTTTACTGAGGGGGAGGGTGGGTTGCTTTACTAGTTTGGCGTGTGGAGTGGTTTTAAGTTTTGGTTCCATCTACTTGGGTATGGGCATGGTAGAAGAGCTAGTGGTGGAAGGTTTGGTTGGTTTAACTACCTTATTAGAGGGTAGCAGATTTTTAGCTTTAGGTTACATATTTTTGGGCAACGATGACACGAATGTACGATATATGGAAGGAAAAGAAGATGGTGGAAGAGGATGGGTTACCCATGGGGGTAGCCAAGGTGTTGTGAAGGTGGGTGGTGTAGGTAGGGCGGAGGCATGAGTGAAAGAGATGAAAGTGTCATGGGTAGTGAAGAAGTTATGGATGAAAGTGGAGATGTGGTAAGAAGGTTATGGGTGAGTGTGAAAGTTGTGTGGGTCACTTTGGTATATTAGAGGCGTGATGAGGAAATGGGTTGCGGGTTCTTGGTTTATCGATGGATGGGGGTTGCTTGGCTAGGGTGGATGGGTGAGGTCCTAGGATGGATGGAAGGGTGAAGGTTATAATGGCATGGTAGGCGAGGTGGGTGTATGAGGCCTAGGAGATTGGATCTTCTTTTTAGGTTCGGGGGTAAGTTTAGGGTTTGTTTTGGAAGATGTGGCTAAATCTAATTTGATGGGTGGGTGAGTAAGGATAGCTATCAATATGACCCCAAGGTAGTGATAGGCTTAAATAAGGGAGATGATATAGGTGAGGGTAGGTGCTTGGGTGTAGATTTATGTTGGGTTATGGGCGAGAGGTGTGAGTTGGTCCATGGGTGGTGATGTGGAAAGTGTTGTAATAGTCATGGTTGTGTTTGGTTTGGTTGATGAAAACAATTTTGGATAGATAGTGGAGGTGCGAGTGAGGAAAACTACTTTTGTGTTGAAACAAGAAGTAGAAGGCATCACTAAAGTAAGGCTCTATCAACATAGTACAAGCGATTGGCCAAGCATGAAAATGGTGCTTTTGTAAGTGGGGCCGACATGGATTGAGTTGCAATTCCCATAAAATGTGTTTGAGACATAGGGAAATGGCTAGCCTCGAGACTCTGTGGGTAAGAGAGACGAAAGAAAATCAATAGGATATTGAAGGTCGATGGTGATTGGTCATCTAAAGGTAGTGGTACTTCTATAGGATCCTCCATGGGTAGAGGAGAGGATGGTCCAGATGAGGTGGAATCTCCTTGTGATGGTGTAGGCAGTGGACATGCCTCTCCTATGAGTAGGATAGGCGTCACTCACAACTTCTCATAAATTTTAGGGGTCAAAGGTGGTGTGATAATTATAGGCTCTTCCACAGGTGATGGATAAAATGAATGGGGTTCCTCTATGGGTAGAGGAGTAGATGACATCAATTATTGTGCCGGTAGTGGAGCTCAGGCTAAGATTTCATCTATGGAAGGAACATGAGGCAATTGGGATGCAACTGGTATTTCATTTAAAATAGCGTTGACCTTGTGGACATTATTATCATTGTTTGAAGTGTCACCAGCTTGGTTGGAAGATGGGGCATGATTAGGAAATGGTTTCATGAAGATATGAAGGTTTTGGTTAGCAGGTGCATTCGGGCTATCTAAGACTAGATCTTTGTTTTCTAACATTTCTTGGATGATATTCTTGAAGGTGATGTAGTTATTGTTGATATGACCTTTGACATGATGATAGTTACAAAATTCATGTTCCTTATACCACACGGGCATGTGCCACTCAGGGTCAAAACTAGTATGTGATTTTATAGGTGGAAGGGTAATGGCACCAGCTTAACAAGATTTTCCAAAACAGAAGAATAGGATTCTCCTATCGAAGTGTACTTTCATTGTTCTCATCTGAACAAGAAAGCTTAGACATGAGAGATATTAGAAGGAGGTTTAGCTAGGTTTGGTTGATGAGGGGGGCAGCCTTGAGAACTATGATGTTGGAAGATCCTTTGGGTTTTAAAAAGTTGTTTTGGGGTTTCAAAGATGACGAAGAATCATTTGATTTGAACGCGATGTTCTTGTTATGAAGTTGAATTTTCTTCTCTTAGATAGCATGAATTTCCAACTTTCGTGCCATGGTGAATGCCTCGTCAAAAGTGCGAAAGGTCTACTCTTGTAGAGTTGGAAATATGTGTCTTGAGAAAACTCGAGTAAACAACTCTATGAGTTCAGTTTGAGGTAATTGAAATGTGAGATGGTTAATTAGGCTGCGCTAACAAGTGAAAAACTTAGCGATAGACTCATTGTCACACTATCATGTGGAATAAAGATCAATCATGGTAACCTTATTAACAATGTTGATGGAGAAGTGATATAAGAAGGCTTGGTATACTTGATTAAATGTGTAGATGGAGTGTCTTGGTATCCCACTACCGGTCAATGCACGGAGTCTGTCGGGGGCATCGGGAAGATATGTAATAGTAAAGTGTTATCATGGGTGATCGAGTAACACCCATGTTTTAAATACCGTAAATATTGCTGCGGGTGTTCTTTACTACTTGAAAGCGGTTGAATTTTGGAATTTCTCAATGTACGAGGGGGTATGGGAAAATAGGGATGGATGGATGAATGGGCTCATTACAAGTTTCATCATAGGTGAGATAATTGCATGAGCTTAAAATTGATGCTTCCATTGTCTACATCCTTTCCATAATTGATTTGATGAGGTCATTGGTAGGTTGTGGTGGAAGGGTTCCTCATATGGCATAAGGGGATGGTATTGAACTTGTGACATGGGTGGCATTCCATTTTATGGTGATGCAGAATAGGGAGGTTGAGAATAGGGGACCGACATAGAGGATATGTATCTAGAATAGGTGACATATGAGATAGGGGGTTGTTGATAGTATGTGTATGTAGGTGGGATGGTCATAGTGACTCTAGTAGCGATTGGGGGTAGTGTTTGTTAGATGGAGAGGAAAAAAATCTGGAATGGAGTAGGGGTCACCGACACCAAGGGAGGTTGTGTTGCAATGGGTATTTTTAAGATAATGGCTGTAGATGGGGTTATGGTGCTGGGTGGTTAATGAGGGGACAACAGATACTACAGTAATGAGTTATACTACAAATGCAATGGTCATGGCGGGTATGGGTCCTAGCTATGAAACCACTGGGGGTGAAGCAGGTGAAGGTAGCGCCACATTATTAGGGGCTGATACATAAGTGGGAATAAGGGTAGGAGAGATAGATACACGGATGCCATATATCAATTGACGAGAAGTCCCCTGGTGGAAGAATGGGAAAGATAGAACTACAAGGCCGTGAGATTTTGATCAAGGAGTCATGAAAATTCCTTGTCTCTTATAGCAATGGTGGTAGGTAGGGTTGGATCCATGGGTGATAGGATAGGGGGTGGCAAAGGACTAGGCAGGAGTGGTTTATAACTTGTGTTAAATATAAGAGCGTTAACTTGATTGTGAGTTAACACCATGTGAATGAATGTATATCAGGTGATGTTGTATCTTGCAAATGAAACAGGGAGTAGTGAGAATGAAGAAAATAGGTGTCTATAGGTGGATTTGGGTAATATATTATTTGATGGTTAATACAAGGTAACCAACTCCGGTTAAGGATGAATGATGTTGGTTTAGGGTAGCGAGGTCGATTCTTGTGAGACATAAAATATTTTATCAAATGAGAAAAAGACTGGTGACGGTTAGATGAACAAGTTGTATGATGACTATTTATCAAAAGAGAGAGTACGAGAGACTCAAGAACTCGAAAGAAAAGAAAATGAAAAAAGGGTTCTTTTAGGCAATTTAACCCAAAAGAACCTAAAACTATTTCGGTTAAGAAAAACTGATGCCGATCAGGGGTAACTGATGTCGGTTACTGTGAAAATTGGAAAGATGTAGAAAAATAGATTATTGTGAATTTTAGTGAGATAAATAATCAACCTATAGGTTTGGAGATGATGCAATAAAGTCCTGACACACTCAAAAGAATTCATAATACTCCAACTATGATTGTGGAGTGTGTAAGGCAACAAAATGAAAAAAATGGAGAAGCGTATCCTCACACCTAAAAATGCACTTCAATCAAACGCTAAAAAAAACATGTATCCAAAAAGTGGTTTTTAATGTGTTGAGATTATGCTATTTAGAATACAAACTCATGAATTTAGAGTAGAGTTTTTTGGTGAGGAAGGCTTCTATGAAGAAGGATATCTAAAAGGAGAGTTTTAGGTATGTTATGGTGGGGCGGGCCATCTCTGCGAGATAATGACTCGATAGAGGTACGAGGTGGAGAGTACCTACCAATCAGATCATGTGATCAGCGATAGGTGTTATCAAGTAAGATATTTTTTAAGAAAGATGTGTATATTTCAATTTTGTGCAAGTTTGGTAAGACACAAAGAGAGAGACAATGTGCTTTCTATGATTCTTTGTGTCAACCATCGGTTGGCATGACTTCTAGCATATAGGTTTCCCTCATTTTAATGTGAGCTAAATGCAGCAAATCAGAATGTAATGCAACCAATTTTAATCCCAAATCAAAAAGATTACGTTCGATGAAGCAAATGATGAATAGGAGAGGGTATGCTCTTTCACTAAATGCAGAAAGCAAGAAAGAAGAATGATTCCTTTTAAATGCACCAAGAGAAATGTTTCTTTTAGAGAAATTAGAAAGAAGAGAGGATTACTAGGGAAGAAAATTATTGTGTAAGCCTTTTAAAGGGAAACAAACACACAAATTTTTCCTAGAAATGAAGAAAATGCAATAGAACCCCTGATGGGTCCCATAGGTGTGCCAAAATGTTTCACCATTTTCTTTACATTTTTGAATGACAAAATAGATAGGGTTATGGGCTAGGAGGAATACATGTTAAATGGGTTGGTTGATGGTTGTTGCGTGTGTTCTGACTTCTCGATCTAGTGCCGATTGTGAGAGCTTCCTTTTGGCTAGGAGGAACTACCTATAATAGAAAACAAGACCACAAAAGAGAAGTTAAATGGTATATGACGGTGGACTACCTAGCGTATGCTAGTTAGGAAGTGTGATACTTCCTAGATGGCGGACAATCCACTATTTAAAATAACTTAACGTGAGAAATAAGTAAATTCCTACTATAGTTGATATGATTTAGGTATCTTGCTCAAGTACAATAAGAAAATACAATCACAATAGGCTAGGCTATTGTTATATAAATTTTCCCTCAACAAATTGATCAAACAAGATCCTATGCATGAAAAAAATATAAGGGATGGCTCCATCATATAAGCCCATGTTTCAAATCCAACAAATAGGTTGCTAGCGGGATCTCTAATGGAGGAGCAGGGTCGGAAAATGAGGAAACCAACGTCAAAGAAACTAGAGGCTCTCAAGAGCAAAACAAGAAAAGTCTCAAAGTCTTTGGGCTTCACAAACGATTCATAGTGGGATAAAATTGGCTAAGTATGGGAGAGACGGAGGAAGCTGCCATGTTTCTCAATTATGCACCTTCAAGGGTCAAGGCCAAGGGCGGTTTCCCCAAACAAGCACAAAGTATCCATGTGTCCTAGGCCCAAAAAGGGCCAGAGTTGGTTGTTGAAAAGTCCAAGTGAGCAGAAGGAACCACATGTCAGCTCAACGTAATTTAAAAAATGAGAACCCAAGGTGGAGACTCAAACTAGCGCTAGTTGTCCATGTGGTTAAGGTCTAATAGAAGTCAAATGGCAGCGAGCCCAAATCGGTTAAGTATAGAGAACTGGTGAAAGTCTCCATGTGTCTTAACGACACAAATTAAAAAGGCACAACCCAAATTTGAGACTCGAGATGAGTGCGAGGCTTCTACATTTCTAGGGTTAAAGAAAGACACCATCCCAAATCAGCTAATTATCACAGACTCGCGGAACAAGCCATGTGTCGGCTCGACATATCTTCAAATGTGAATCTAAAAGCGAGTCTCCCGAGACAAGCACAAGCCTTCAACATTTCCCACGTGCGAAAAGGATAGAGTCGATAGTCAAAAAGTGAAGATGGGGAGAGTCGATACAAGGTGCCACTTGGCTCAATGATGTGAATTTAAGAGGGCAGCCCAAGGGCCAGTCTCAAGTGAGCGTGGAGCTTCCACATGTCCAAAAGTTAGAAAGGGGACAAAGCTGACCATTTAAATTGACTAAATATAGAAGGGTTAGCGAAGGCACCACGTGTCAGCTCGGTGCAACTCCAAAGGGTAAAACTCAAGGGGTAGACTCAAATGTGCATTGAGCCTCCACGTGTCCAGGTCAGGCATATTTCCTTGCCAAACAAAAAGACTTAGCCAAAACATAAAGAAATAGAGAAAATCCACGGAGGGTGCCATGTGTCTCTTCGGTGCAACTTAAAAACAAAATCCAAAAGCGGTCCCCAAACGTGCACCAGCTCTACATGTGGCCATGCTTCAAGTCAAGGTGGTTCGATGGAGGGAATTCAAACTTTTCGGTCAAAAAGGCATAAAATTTAAAAATGAGCCGCACGTTCACTAACACCCAAGGAAGCATGTGTCGAGGCCTAAATTACATGCGGGTGGCGGGCACTGGGGAGAACTTTTTGCCCAAATGGAAAATGTGGACCAATGGGCCCGAGGATGGTTTTTTGACATGAATGAATTGTGAGGCTGCAGGTCATTTTGTGTATTTTTGTAATTTTTGTAAAAGGCAAAGTAATTTTTAGGCCCGCGGACCCATTCTACTAAACTAGTTTTTACCATTTTTGTAAGGATCTGACTTAAACATTCAAATGGACATATCTTTTGATCCAGTACTCAAAATTCAACAAATTTGTTACCATTAGAAAGGTCTCGACCACGTCCGGGCGATGAAAACCTGAGATTTTAATTTCAATGAGGTTAGGTGGGTGAGAATTTGGAAAATGTCTTCATGCCATTAATATGTGATCTGATTGCTTCAACAACTAGATCAGATTTGATTTGATCCGTCATTCTTCCTTCTTTAACATGTTGAGTAGACATAGAGCAGCGGACTTGACAGATTGTGGGTGGATTTGCAGTGGCATTCTTGCTAGTAGCTAAGCTCCAAATCAGGTTTCCCACCTCTTTTCTTCTTCTCTCTTCACTGCATCTATAAAGGAAATAGCTTGGCTCATTGTAAAGGGTTGGAAATTTCTGTTTGCACCCTCCCTTCTTCCCTTTTCTACAAGTGAATTTTGGAGTTTTCCTAACCTCCCATTCAAGTTGTAATACAAATTTTTCCTCTTATCTATTGTAATGTAGTGTATCAACTCTGGAGCAATAATATATGTTTGTGGATGATCCTCAACCCTCTCATGTGTTCATTTCTATCTTTTGATCTCTCATTGTAGTTTGATTTTTTGTGCATGGTGGTTGTGTTGCATTTTTATGGTTTGTGTTAAATTACAAAATGGGTGTTTAACATTCCTTTGGTGCATCACCTTGCTAGCTTAGGTTTATTTTCTCGCATCTTCTCAACCATGTCTCCTTGGTAAGATAAAGTAGGTTTTAGAGTAGATCCTCTACAATTTATTTATGTGCACTTGAACAGAGAGAAATAGGAACCGGTCTTCACCTGGAGAGATCTCTTGATTTTAAAGTCCCATAGTTTGAGAGATGCTCCATGTTGTGATATCACACTGAGAGTCTCAACTCATCTAGTTGCAGCCATTCAGGGGTGCTATGATTTTGCACTAACAACTATAATTGGATCTAAATGATGAAATGAATGTCAAGGTCTGGGACTAGTCATGGTCTAATTGCAGGTTGTTTAGGTCAATTGGTAGGAGGTTATTTGGCTCTGTTCTTAGGAAAGGTATAAAACATAGATACCGGCGTCGGTCTTGTATGATCAATGATGCTTTAGTAATAAGCTCGACAACGGTTATTGCAGATTTTCAATAACTCAATATTTCATGGTATAAGGATTTTTCTAAGACTGACTCGAGGATGGTGAGGAGTGGGTGTAAGTTTGGGGAGGTGTTGGAAATACTCAGAGGTGTCTATTTATCGGTATGAGTGATTTTATGGTGTGGGTGAAGGAATGATCAAACTTGTATGGAGATAAATGGTGGGGAAGTGAGATTTTAGGTAAAAACAAATAATGAGAGGTAACAAAGCATACTAGAATGAAAATAGGATAATGCTAGTTAACAAGATACTTACTTGTGATGTAGGTTCGATGGCTAGATGGAGGCAACTATTGATCGGAGGAAAGGTATTTGGTGTCATGGGAGTGCTTCCCGAAATGCTACCATGGGTGCAATACTTCTAGATCATGTCAGGTAATTGTTACGGATGCTTGGATGCACGAAAATACCTTGGTCCTACTGCGCATGCAACTCCTCTTTCTCTTCCTTGACCTCAAAATTTTCCAACATCTCACACAAGTTACTAAGGTGAATAAATGGTAACCGATTATGGTTTCTTCTTGACCAAAGCATCGGTTTAGGTCCGACCAAAGATCGGTTAAGGTGGGATTCCCTAGGTTTACTAAAATGGGAAGATCTTTCCAACTTCTTGGGCCAAGTTGGTTTGTGGTCACGGATCGTAACGAAGCTTCCCTTCTAATGAGTGAGAATGTGGTTATTGAAATATTAGGCATTGATTTTAGTGTTATACCAAATCTTAGCTCATTAAAGCAAGTAAGAATTAGTTATTGTTAGTTATGGAAACATGCCAAGAAAAGGTCTAGGGTGATGTGGCTAGATGAGGTGTCTAGGTGAGGTGGAAATTAGGTCAATTAAGGTAATAAAATAATGGGTATTGTTAGGATGGGTATTTAATTTAATTAAAATAATTAAATTAATTATTAATGTGGGGTGAAATGGGGCCATGGCTAGGTACTTATGTTTAAGTAGGTTATCGATTAGGGTCTAAGGGGAATGTAACCAAATTTAGGTTTCTACAAGTAATGTAAATATTTAGTATGCAATGATAGATGGAAGGAAAATAGTAGTGTGACACATGTATGATAAAAAGAGTATGATATGTAAATGCGTGATCATTGAGATGATGTAGTCTAAATGTAAAATGTATGATGCAAGATGCATAACACAAAATGTGTGAAGATATGTAGTGTGTAGTACTTATTATCCGGTGTGCGTGGTTCATGTGTAGTATGCCCTCAATAGTCAAGTGTGAAGCAAAGCACAAGAGTGTGTCATCAGGTCATGATGATGTTATACCTTGTGAAGATTATGCCTATAAGAGGAAATTGATGTATGGGAATTCAAATATGAGAGACACACCGATTCTAATATGAGGAGAGGGGGTTGTCTTAGATTATATGCCCCCAAGTGTACAATAGGGAAGTTGTTTATATCCCTCTATTAAGGAGATCTTCATTATCATGGTCAAAATCTACTGGACCAGCATTGGAGACATGATAAGCTATAGAGTGAGGAGGGTCGTATAAGGACCCATTGCGAAAAAATGTGTACACATTCATTGCATATTCCTCATTAGTAAAGGTTATCGGTGGACAATCGTGAGCATGCCAACAGGAGATATTCAAAGCGTAATCGGGAGAAGAGTCATTAGGAATAAATATATTTCAAAAATTCATATGAAATGTAAGTAAAGAATGGTTAACGTCTATCATATTGCCAATATAGTCAAGCCAAGACTATCCAAGTGTGAGTGGAGAGTTACGAGGGGTGCATGTAACAAAGACCATCAAATGAAAGACATGCAAGCCATAAGAGCCGTAATGTGAAAATAGCCATGATAAAGATGTGGTGAATGAAGAGGTGGTAAGATTTCATTAAATTTCATGCCAAACCTAACCAAATTGTCATGTTTATAAATAGTATCTAAGCAAGTGGAGTCAATTGCGGTGTGCTACCAAAAGGACATGTTGATAAATAATGTGCATATAAAAGGATGCAACAAAACTACAACCCATGGTAGAGAAGATAAAATAACATCTACACTATCTATAAATACTTGGTATAGTACCATACCATTAGTAGAGGGAAGGATATTAAATTGCTATTCACATGGGACATCAGCCAAAAATGTGTCTTCAAAGTAAGAATCATCTATGTCAAGATGTGTAAAATTTAGTTGACCTAATGCTTCATCAGTGAGTTCGATAACGTCAACTTCTTTATCGAGTCCTTTGAATGATCGAGTGTTAGCATCATGTTGTTGTATAACATTATTGAGTATGTTAGTAGGTGGAACCATAGGAAAAAGAGTAGAGGGTGCCATGACGGGTGGCATGGAAACACTAATAGGAGATAATACCGTAGGTGAGATAATAGCCGTAGTGTAAGTAGAAATAGTTGGAGTATTGACAATAGTAGAAGGATACGGTGAAGTGATAGATTGACCAATGTCATATCTATTGAGGCTACCATATGGAATACACTACGAAAGTGGGAAAGGAATGGCAATAATAGGCTCTATATGGCAACATTTTAATGGCTCTAGATCTATAGTGATAGTATCTTCATAGCCATCATGTAAAAACTTGATACATTGGTGAATAGTAGATGGAATTTCTTGCATTGCGTGGATCCAAGGTCTACCTAACAAGAGATTAAACTCAATTGAGGCATCTATAACATATAAATTATTGAGAATGGTTTTAGGCATGTGCAAGTGGTAAAATCTTAACTTCAAATGAGAGTAGAATTCTTAGAAATTAGATCATCATTAATACCCAATTGTTTTAAAATAGAATGAGCACATAGATTGATGGCTAATCCATTATCAATGAGGACTCATTTGATGCAAGTAGTGATAATAACGACATAGTAATGAGAAAACATGCACACATATTGATTTTAGCAAAATGTCATAGATCCTCATTAGTGAAAGATATTGCATATGATGTTGCGAAGAGACGGTATGAGATGTGTAAAGGTCACCGTAAAGTTATCACTTTCTATATGAATAACATGAACAGATGTTTCTAGCATGTTGCAAAATCCTTGGACATTATGAAATAAGTCATAAAGATAAATCTTAGTAGCCATATTTTTAAATTGCTCAATAATATAATATCCCTTAGAATTAGTAGAAGAAGGTTTCGAGAATAGAAGTGGATAGAGCCATAGGAGGATTAAGACGAGTGCGATAAGTAGTAACTATATTAATAGATAGATCAACTTGAGGCACGACAAAGTAAGGAGGATGTTGGGTACGTATGCACATGAAAACAAATGTAGTAGTAATTATGAGTGAGAGCTTAGTTAGTGTAAAAGTAGGATAAGAGGATTCAATCATAACTTGATAAGGAGATGTCATTGTGAAAAGGAATGGTTGGAAGATCGGGTTCACCAAATAGATTAACTAAAATGTGGATTTATTAAGTTAATCTAAACTAGGAACAATAGTACATAACATAAAATAAAAGTAATAAATAAATATGGAAATTTACCCAAACAATTAAGTAAATAAAAATAGGAAACCCTAATTAACAAGTAGGGTTATAAGGATCTTAGTTGATTCGATGGCTTTCCGGGACTTTATCGCTGGATGAACTGAATAAAGAGAATGCAAATGCAACAATACATGAGCTCCATAAGACACATACTTGATCTGTTTAGGTGGAATGGGGCATGTGGGAGGGAATCACAATGCTTGTTAGTGCCCTAGTCTTATTTTTCGGTGCCATGGTCTGTGCATGAGCTGTAAAAATCAGATTTGCAGGGTAGATGATGATTTGAATCCCTTGTTATCTATCACATGTAACTCATTTCTCTGTGCCGAATTCCGTTGATGATCAAAAATGAGGAATAGACCTACAAAACCCCAAAACAAGAATCAAACGCCTAAAAAAAAATGCATATAAATGGGTCGATTGTCCTCGGCGACGAGAATGGTGGACTTAGTAAATGAGCATTGCACTACATCTCATACCCAATGTAGTTCTATGTGAGTGTGTGTGTAATCATGCCCTAGGTGCTCTTGTGCCAGTCACACTTTGTGAAGTAGTGAGCTATAACTATGTGTATAAAATGTAATAAATGGTGGATGGAATAGAATAAAATTCCTTCTTATGCTTGTGTGATGCAAATGAAATGACATTGGCCCTTGTGATGGTGTTGGATGGATGCAAATGAGCTCTAGATGGATGTAACCTTAGATGATGATAGTAGTGCCTAGTGTTTGGTCCCTCATTATGGACTCATAACTTTGTATTTATATGGTTCTCTTGTTCTAATTTTGTAATTAACCCCGAAGAGGCTGACCACCAAAAAGATAAAATGTTCAAATGGCTAGAAAGTGCCCAAAAAGTGGTGGGAAAGTGTAAAAAGGATCATGGTGCTATGTGGGACCAGAGGTACCCCAATACTAGCCTGATGCCTAGTCAAGGCTAGAATGACAAAAAAATCTAAAAATAAATTGGGTATGTATGCGGGAAGGTTGACAATGATGATAGAATAAAAAGTAAAATGGCCAAAATATGATGGTTAACTAGTACTTTCTTTACTCAAAAAAAATATGAATAGTAGTATGAGACCGGGACTAAAAACCCAAAGTGTGTGATTTAGTGTTTACGAAACATCCAAAGCATATTTTTACCAAATTACCTAAGTATGCACCTTGTTTTCTATTACATCAACTCATTGAAAGAAATCTAATCACTCTTCCACCACCGCTCAATGTTGATTCATCTCACCCATATGGACGCAATTATGATGAAAATTATAAATGTGACTATCACCAATGCATCGGGAATTCTATTGATCGTTGTTTCAAACTTAATCATCTCATTCAATATGTTATTGAAAATAATTCACTCAATCTCCCTAATCC
The DNA here is from genome assembly GCA_018340775.1 of Taxus wallichiana var. yunnanensis. Classification (NCBI taxonomy): domain Eukaryota; kingdom Viridiplantae; phylum Streptophyta; class Pinopsida; order Cupressales; family Taxaceae; genus Taxus; species Taxus wallichiana. Next base: position 341,980,201 of record CM031235.1, on the reverse strand, counting down.
ATCTTTTCCTAATCTGGTTAACAATAATAAAAAATAAAAATCTTCAATGACCCTTTTCCTAAGCATGCCACACAAGCTTCCAATTCTTTTGCTAATCATACATATGCACTATTCCCCTCCTTCATTGGGGCCTCTCAACTTCCTTGTAACTTCCGATGATGCATCACAACTATCCATTTCATTCTCGATCACGATTATCATGAAACATTCTCTTTTGATTCATTACACATCAATGCTTATATTGGTTCATACATTGTTTATAACACCATGATCTATCCAACAAATCCTATTAGTGTGTGCTTAATTACACTTCTTATGGATATAAAATTTCCAATATCTTATATCACATATCCAGTTCCTAATACTTTTGTCTACATTAGGTTATCCATTACAGTTGGGACTCTTACCATTCTTATGTCATTCACCATGGCATATTAAATCCAAGGTTGTGACATGTTCTTAGGTCTTCCTTGGATCTCGTGTCACTCAAGTTATTCCCTCCATGAATCATTTGTGTCTCAAATTCATTCGAATGAATAAGTTATAACTATAAAAGGTGTTTTACCATATACATCATTACATAAAACGAGTCTTGATGATATCATTCCACCAGCTATAACATCTAGGCCTCCAGGGCCTCTCAAATCTAAGGCACATTCAACACCTAGTTCTCCTATTTGCACACATCCTACTTCAAGACGTTTTATTACTCATAGGTCCATTACCCTGTCTCATCAAAGCATAAGTCCCCTACTCAGGAAACCCCTTCACATAGGTGTTCACCACCTCCTTCACCACATAAGTCTCCTTCACATGTACATCATTACTCTCATACTCCATTGATCTTAGAGCATCATCACATGCCTTTATCTCCTCGGACATTGGGTGGAGGGCCCTTTCCCTTCACTATCATTGGATAACATTCTATCCTCCTTACACTTGGGGGCATCATGCTTTCTCCCCCATATCATAATAAGTTGTCTATAGTATATACTATCACGCTATGTGGTACGAGACTCAATCTTTCTCAATATAATTACAAATCTTAATACATAATTGGTATCGTTGTCACCTTGTGATGGAATCTAGTTCCACTATTCATACTCGACTATTGAGTGTCTAAATCTGAAATTAACCTCGTCACATTCACTCTCGACGCTTTATGCTTCATTATCTATCTTTTTAGCACACATTATCAAACCGTTTTTCGACGACGCACTCTTGTTCTATGGTCCATTCTTGATTGTTGAGGGGTCTTTTATAAATGAACCTCATCTCCTCCACATCCACTAGGGGCATGTTGTTCCTTCTATATTCACAAATTTCATACCATCGCACCACATTCATTCATACATTGCATATTTGCATATCTTGGCTTATACTACTTTGATCTTTTTGCTTATACTACTTACATGATATAATTTTCTTATATATATATATATATATATATAAATATATAAAACAAATTAGCAAGAAATAAAAATTAACGAGTAAAAATATTTATAGATTTGTCAGTTTCCAATTCATTTGGGGAGATTTGTTATGGTAAGTTTTATTTTGTATTATTATGTCGAGAAGCCTCCTACGGTGACAATAGGAGGAGTAAAAATATTTATAAATTTATTAAAGTTTCCAAGTCCTTTGGGAAGATTTGTCATTACAGTAAGTTTTTTTGTTTTATATTATAAATAGGATTCTATAATAAATATTTAATAAATTATAATAGTGTATCATAATTTATTTTTAAATTTTTTATTTATTTATTTTTCTTCCAAAAACATATTTTTGATGCTAATAATAATAAAATTATTTAAATTAATATTAGCTTTGAACCATAACTCAGAAGAAATGCCTCGAGAATAATACCTCGCGACATATTTTACATAAATTTATTTAAAATAGGTATACTAATAATTTGATACACTCGAATGTATAAATAAAGGTAATAAAACCTAATATATTAAAATTTGAATGATTTTTTATTCATTTTAGAAATATAATATATATGATTTTGAAAATAAATTTTGATCTAAATTAAATTTAGTCCATATATCTTGAAATATAAAATTTTTAAAAATCTTCAATTCTTGTTTGAAATTAATATATACTTTATAATGTTTTAAAATCTATTGTTAACTTGTTATTCCAAACTCTAAGCTTAAATTTAGAATCATTGTTTTAATGAAATCTTTAGTTGGGCATTTTTTCCTTTTGTTCCCCTTAAAAATACTAGTACACATTATTTTTATTTGGTTTACTTTAATTCAAATTTATAACGGTTAGAAATCTTTTTCTTTTCAAAAATTATATATACTTGGTCTTGATACAAATATCAATTAGGGTATAAAATAATTATGTTTTTTTAATTTTTTTTGGGTTAAGTGAGTTCTTTATATATAATGTAAATCGGTGTTATATGGAGCTTATCTTTTTATCCTTTTAATTTAAAGGATTTGCATTTATCATATTAGAATATTTAAGATGTTCATACTAATTTATTTAGTTACATTTTTAAAACCTTCATAAATATGAAAATGTAGTATTTAGATGCTAATAAAAATAGTCTTATAAAATAGAATAAATACATAAATGATAAATATATAATAGTTGAGTGGAATAGTAATTATATATTATATATATATATATATATATATATATATATATATTATCCCTCCTTTATTAAGTTTTTAGCTAGATTTATTGCTGAAAATTTCCAACCTACCAACTCAAAAAAATTTAATGAATAAGATCTTATATTATATTTCCAAGTAAAATGATATAAGATCATTCATAAAAAAATTGGGTGGTATGAAGCACTCCGTAAATCCATAGAATAAACTAGGCAAAAAAATCTAGGGGTGAGGGAGAGTAAAAACATCGATTCATTAAGGACAAAGAAAACTAAGTCGCCAATGCAATTTTTTTGTCGTGGAGGGAAAAGTCTTGACATCGCAAACTAGAGCCAAGTAGATCATTTCTAGAGTTTGGCACATCCCCGATCGAACCAAGCTAGATTTTCTTCTATAGTCTCTTAAGTAGGGGCCCGGAAAGGTGAACATGCTGCGCCAACCTTGAAAACTTATCCCGCATAAGGAAAGGCTCCACCGATCATGAGAGTGTGGCTAAGGCACATGCAATGAGCACTAACCGTGTTGGCAAGGTGACGAGGGACATCCAAACCCCAGTGGCAAGTGGAAGGTGGTAGAGAGAATCTCCTTTAAGGAGGCTAGCTATGATGATAGAGATGAGCGCAACTAAAATATCGGTCTTTGGGAGAGGCTCGCGACCACTACATCGTTGTTGACCACCTAAATTTGCTATGTGGTAGGGAGCGGTGGGAGGGGGATGTTGGCTCAGGTGTAAAATTGTAAGGGTTGTTGTGCCAGGCTAATGGTGCAAAAGCATCCAAGATGTCAACCTCCAACACCACCTTATTGGCTTGAACTTGAATTTATAGCAATACATTAGCGACAACCACATACTTGTTATAAATAGAGAAGTGATGACCACCATCAACATTAGAAAACATATAAGAATTTCTTTCTTTCCATAACTAGAATAAAATTTCCCCTATCAAAGCATGTCAACTGGGTAAAATCGTGTGACATTCAATGATTGTCTCTAGGATAACTTGATGCCAAGTGAAGCACTCGGGATGGAAGGGTTGGAAGAAGGAATGAATCCAAAACCATTCCCTCGGCTTTGTGATAGTACCAGAAAAGGTGTGAGAGGGTTTCTATATTCCCATGTAGGGGCATTTTTATGCAACCACTCCCATTTGAACCAGACTTGTTCTAAGTGGGAGTCCTTGATGAAGAATAAACAACAAAAATGTGAAATTTTGGGTTCCACATAGAAGACCAAACTGTATGAAATATCCTTTTCCATATTTATGGTGAGGAAAGAGTTCCTCAATGAGTGTTAAGCTTATCCACAATGGGAAGATGTGGTGAAAGCCACTCATATCCTTGGCTAGATGAATAAATCCAAAAAGGGGTGTCCACATACCAATTCAAGTTCATCCACTAAGAAGGAAATGGAAGAACAAAAATCTTATGGATCATATGATCGGGCATGAAGGAAATGATATCGAAAATGAGAGTTTTTCCTGGAAGAGCCAATTTGAATTTATCGCGATCGATTGCCAGAGAAAATAGGATTGAGTGTGCTTGTAGAAAATATCTTGGATAGTGTGAATTCCGCATTTGAATAAACAAAGTGTAGGTATATAAGGGGCCTCTTCCAATCAAAAATATTGATATTGAAGGATGGGGACCACCAAAAAGAGTGGATATTAAATGAAAGGCCATCACGAAAGCCATTGCCTTTCCACAATAGCCAAGGTTTAATTTTCTCCCAAGCTTTAAAGATACTCTTAATCAACAAGGTTCCCACAACTATGAATAGGGCAGAGCAATGAAAAAGTTGTAAAGCTAATGCCTTTCTATATAGAACATCCATAAGGGGTGTTTTCTATAATATCATATCACACGAGCACCTTATGATATTCTTTATCATTTATGGCCCGAATGATCCATTTTGCATATAGTGCTTTCCCTTACCGCAGTATGTCCATAAGGCCTAAGACACTAGAGTCCCTAGAAAAACAACAAGATTCCAAATTAACTATGTGAAATCCTTTACCGGAGGTGGGATTGGCCCAAAGGAAGTCTTTAAGTAAATTTTCAAGCTTGTGAACAAAATTATTAAGGGGGCCCAACAAGATTAGTAATACACATGCATGGCTTTGAGAATATAACAGAAAATATGAAATTTTCCCACTAAATACAATGGCTTGGTGATCTAGTAGCCCATTTTTTTGGCCACTACCGAACAATATACTTCCATAACTTAGCAAGCGAGGCTTGGAAGGTAAAAGGGATTCCCATAAATTTGAACATGTTCCCATGATTGAAATTCTTCTCATCATAGGATGCCAACCAAGTAGCACGGGAAGAAATTATTGTTTGTAACATTACATTTTGCACCATTGAATGGAAGAGCTAGAGGCCAAACAAAAAACTTCTAGGCACTGCATGGCATGATTAATGTTGTGCTCCTCTTCAATGAGTGTGAGAAAGGAGTCATCAACGAAGTGGCCATTGAGCAATTGAGCACCATCACCAGAGGGTAAATAAATACCATTGATAAGCCTAGGTGAGATTGAGCTTGAGAAAAAAAACAAATCCTTTAGTTTCCAAGGCATAAAGGGTGGGTGTAAGGGGTAACCTTGCCGAATAGATCTCGAAGAGAGCGAAGGGCTCTAAACCTTGTCCATTAATGGTGATATGAGTAGATACATAAAGAAAAAAACATATTAACAATATGAATAAAATTCAAACCAAATCCTAAAGCTTTAAGCATGGCTAATATGAATGGCCATTTTATTCGGTCATATGCCTTTTCGAAGCCAATTTTGATGAAGAGGGCTTGCTAATTAGATCTATGAGACCACTTTATGTCTTCCTGCACTACAATAATGTTTTCAAGGATATATCATCCTTGGATAAATCCTATTTTAGCTGTAATAATTATGGTAATGAGGAGATACCAAATCCGAATAGAAAGAGATTTGGATATGATCATGTATGACACATTTAGCGGTCCAAATGGATGATGGGATGCCAATTACTAATTAACTTAATATCACCTTGCTCAGGGGATGAATTTGATATTCCCTTTCTTGATATGGGGTCCAAACGTTTGGGTCCAAAATCCTTCCATATAAACCTAATGGAGGTTTGGTCCAACCGTGTCCTAAAGAGCCTGTAAAATTTACATGGAAATCCATCACAACCAAGACCCTTTAGATATTACAAGTAAGTTACCGACACATGAAATTTGTAAATATTTTATAAAAAGTTCCTTTACATTGTGTCTTTTTCCTATCCCATGTGGAGTACATGAATCCGACAAACTTAAAAATTTGGCTAACATGGCAGATGTGTATTGTGATAATGTAGAGGGGGTTGAGAGATTGGGCTCATATAATTTATTTTCTTCTTACTAGTTAAAATGAAAAGTAATTAATCAATCAATATAAAAATAATCATATACAAATTAATCAATCAATAACAAATAGTGTTTAATTAATTTCTATATAACATTAATCATCAATATTTCAAATTGTCAAATGAGTTAACTTATTTAAAGTTAATTTATAGTTATTGATAATAAACATTTTATGAAAGAAACATATTTGAAATGCTACAGTTACACGGCTTCTATAATATATACCTTATAACTAAAGACTAAGATATTATGGAAATTTTCAGACAACCTTTGGATTATCATTATTTGTTTTTAAAAAGAAATATTATATGATTCAAACAATTTATTATATATTTTGTATGAGGCCATACTTTCTTCTCTCTATTCCTTGTATTTTAAAATTCCAAAAGTGTCATGGATTTTCCTTTAGTAGGTGAGGGTGTTAAATAATAGCAGGAATGCCGTTTTAAAGTCGAAGAGGAATCCCTTCAATTTAAAAAAACATTTCACGTTATTGATGTCATGAATCCCTTCATTGATATACATGCAAAATGTGGGAGCACATGGATTGCATGTGAATTTTTTTAGAAAATTGCTCAATAAGATGCCATCTCCTAGGAAAATATGCCAAGAATGGGTATGTTAATGATGCTCTCAAATTCTTTAGCAAAACGTGGTTGTAAAGAACGCTATGGTGATTGGATTTGTGTAAATTGGTATTTGTGAAAAAAATTCGAAACACTTTTTAATATATATTATATTGATATTTCCAAGACTATCATACATTTTCTAGATATTACAATATGTTTAAATAGTGTGTTTTTTTGAACAAATACTTTAATTTATGACTATATTCACTTATGGTTATGCCTTGGATGGTATGTTCATACTTTCTTATTTACGAATATATTTTTCAATAATGACAAATCTAACGATATATTGTTTACATGATGTTTGATAAAGTTTATCATTATATACGTAACACTTGTGTGTATAACTATTTCTTTTGAGATAAGTGATATGTTGGTGCTACTTCTCCTCCTTCTACTCAAAATGTGGGCATATAGTGGGCTTGCTTACTTGATATTTAGATAGAGTACTCACACACAATGAACCTCATTAACATTATATATTATAATCAATCTTATTCCAACCATAGCTATCCTTACAAATATTTAAATGAATTTTCCAAGGATCTTTTAAAAGAATTAATTATTTTTCAAAATTTATCCTAGTCTTCCAAAGTATTTTATATCCTCTTTTAATAATATTCAAGAAGATGTATGAAGACATTCAAGTATTGCTAATTTTGTTTTCTTCATCCAACTAGTGAATTATCATAGCCTCTATGTAGTTACATTAATATTATATCATTTTCCTTACATAGTCATCTACCCTCTATAGGGCCTTTATGTAGTTACTTGAACTTAGTATTCTTCACCATATATATTCGTTTTACCTTAGTATTACCTAGTAAAATTATTTATCAATTATAGCCCTTGAATTTTATTTATGTGTTGTAACACTTGAGTTTTATTTTCGAAAAATTTCTTATCCATTGTTCAAAATCTTCAATATCTCCATAAGAATTTTGTATGAAATTTTCCTTGAGAAGGATTTCGTTCTACATGACCATTTTTATATGACATCCACCTTTAAAAATGCTGCCTAGCGCTAGTCACACAATTTTTCTATCTTGCATGATGTTATCCTTGAAAAATGTCACGTCTCCATTACAAGTGGAATATTTTAGCATTTTGCAATGACTAGCATCTTACGCGAAGATTTTTAGTATTCATTATTAGTAGGACATGCACACCTAATGAAACTCTTCAATTCATTTGTATTGCAACATTATTTCCTGATATGCCAATCAAGTGTAGTTGATCGTATGGTCACTCATTTCATGTTTTCTAGAAATTCAATTGTGGAATACATTGAAATTCTTTTGTTTTGTGTATACATATTTTTCAATATTTAATTTACTTATGCTTTATGTTTACGTACATTTATATATGGAAATAAAATGTGGTTTCTCAACGAGAATCAGCCTCATATCGTCATCTTTAAGGTTTGTATTTCCTTTTCCTATAAATCTAACATATTTCAATACATTCGACATCTATAGAAAAAATACGATAGGGATTATATTCTTTTTACACTTTTATATATATATATATATATATATATATATATATATATATATATATATATATATATATATATATATATATATATATATATATATATATATATATATATATATATATATATATATATATATATATATATGGTATTTAAATGCATATTCGAATCTATTCATACACATGTTCCCTATTGTTGAAACTTGTCTATCTTTCCTTTCCTAAGGTTTCCACATATCTTTTTGTTCATTTTTCTCAATCATAGTATTTGTGTTCAATTTGGAATGGCTTAAATTATTAAAAACAATACTTAATTGAACCCTCCTATTACTTCTAATGCTCCCAAAATATAAAAAAAGTATTTATGGGTTTTATCCTAGAAAAATTCTTTGGACTTGGATAGGTTCGGTCTTTAACTTGTCCATGTGTCATGAACTTGTCATCTACTCTTCCAAAAATCATAATTCCATAAGGGTAACTCATCTTAGTAATATGTATGGAAATTTTGGGCCAGCTTTAGTGGGAAAACTAACAAAAGATCATTTCTTAGAAAAATTCACCTTGAATCATTCAGTCCACTTGTATATCACTTCATCACTTGGAAACATTACCCATAAAGCAAAAAACTTCCAAGACAAGAAATATGAAGCATACAAGGGTAAAAATTCATGTTGTCAATTGTCAAATTCAAATAAAGGATCTCATTGTAAGTGTATTTTATTTAATATGAACCTAGTTAAATCTCATCATAGGAGAACATTTACTACAAATTTGAGATTGGCACATTAAGTCATAGACGGATTTTAGCCTCCAAATATGACCAACCTTGATATTGTCTACCTTAAATATGTCCAAACTCAAACTTTTCTTTCCTTTTCAAACATATATAGAGCATGTTTCCAAACCAAAATTATTTTCAGCATGTCAACAAATGTTTTCCCAACTTTTATGTAACATCTAAGCATTTTGATTCATAATCAATGTGTCTTTATTAGAGAGTTCATTTCATTCTCATTCCCTATTCATTATTTTTATATTTTTAGAGTGATCAATAATACTCTAATCTCAAGAATCATATAATTCAAATTATAGGAATACTCCATTAGTATTTTAATTTATTATTTCAAGTTTTTATTAAATTATGCTTATGGTGCAACTTTATTCTTAAAATGGAATATATATAATGAAATAGCGTGGAATATAATTATTCATATGTTATAGATTCATATGTTGTATTAAATGAAAAATCACTTCAACAAGTCCATCAAGATATTTCTTGCCATTAGAAAATACCTACACAATCTTGTGAAAGATAGTAGGGAGTTTTTGTGACACACTAGCATTTAATAAAAAACATAAGAGATGTCACTAGAATAATATGTTACAATTTACAATGGATCATCATAATATCCATGGAAATCATACCAAATACATCAGACATGATTAAGATACATTCATGTGATCTTGATAGCATTTGTAATGATATAGAGAAAGTGGTCAAGGATATTGAAGACGTGAAAATCATGCACATCAATAAGTGTGTCATGTTAAAGATGGAAACAAAGGGAGGGACAAGCATGATATGAACAATGGTCACCATAGATGTTTGATTTATCATTTATACAAATAATTCAAACTTTTGGATTATGGTTGGTTTGGAGGGTCTATTAGCATATTACGTTTTCTTTGGAGGGTATCTTTTGCAATTGTTAATTTTAGGGTATCATTGGAAAACGCCATCATTGAATAAAAGTGTATAAATAATTTATATGTAAAAAAACAAATAAGAAGGTTGGTTATGGATGTATGATGTGAATTTGATCTAGTTTTAATATTAGTTCATATTGATATGTGTTCATTTTGTTAGAATTTGTTATCGTTGGTAATCTTGAGTCTCATAAGAAATTCATTTTTTCCCTCTCTCCAAACCACCACCTCTGACAATAATTTATATCTATTTTGGATGTTGTTAAATTACCTACGGAAGTGTTTCAAAGTCGTGCAAAAAGGAAGTGAGTAATAGTGTTGTGTGGATGTAGATTTTCCCACGGTTCTTTAGTTTTCGCTAAGCCAAAACCCGCAGTATGAATTAAAATCTGCACACTATAGAAAAGGATGCAACACAAAGGAAAAACGTGTATACAAAGGATTCAAGTTCTCGAGGATCGAGGGAAAGTCAAAACGGTGGAATTTCTTGATATAAATATAAGTTTCAGGTCCGTGTCGAAGGTCAACGTATATTGGGAGATACGAAGTTATATATATATATATATATGTGTGTGTGTGTTTTTCAATCCATATAAAAGAGATAGAGGAAAAGGAAAAAAAGGAAAATATAGAGCAACAACTCAAAGAAGAAAATAGATATACGTTCAAGAGCATAGAGCATAGTGTAATAGAGAACAAAAAGGAATATACAAAGCCACAATTGTGACATTGTGTGAATTTTTTTGAATCAAATATAACACACACACAAAGATATATCTACATCTATATCTATATATCATGTGTATGTGTTTTATATATTTTTCTAGTTGTGTTTTTCCACATGTTGGTTGAGTTGGGATCACATTTTTCTAATAGTTTGGTATCGATAAAAATATTTTTGAAGAAAATACAAACTTAATAGCTCGTGGGTTTGAGTGTTTACTTTCTTGGTTGATCTTTAATGGCTTCCAACATCAAGTCATGGAAACAACCCCAAACATTTGATAGGAAAAACTATGACATCTAGTGTATCAAGATGAATACATTATTCTATTAGGAAGAATTATTGGAACTTCTTGAAGGAGGATACGCAGAACTAGCAGATCAACCTATATTCAATGCACTTACACAAGCTCAAAAGAATGCATTGAAATAAAATGGATGAAAGGATGTAAATGCCTTAAGCTATATTCAATATTTTTTCACCTGATTAAGTTTTCCCAAGGATAAAAAAACCTATAAACTCTAAAAAATCAATGGATACCTTGGAGAATACTTATCAAGGAAGTGACATGGTAAATATAGTCGATTATAGATGTTAAGGAAAGATTTTGAGACCCTTCTCATGAAAGAATAATAATCAGTAAATGATTTTTTCACAAGAAAAATGACCATAGTCAATCAGATGAGGACTAATGGAGATGTTGTTTAAGATCATAGGATCATAGAGAAGGTATTAAGGAGCCTTCCAACTAGATTTGATCTAGTTGTGGTTACAATAGAGGAGTCTAAGGACTTGAGAAAAATCAAATTTGATGAGTTAATGGGGACTTTGCAAACCCATGAAAAAATGATGAGTAGGATAACTAATTCCTCCAATGAACAATCCTTCAAAACAAATAAAAATTTCAGATGTAGGGGGAGAGGAGTCTACAACAGAGGAAGAGGAAGATTTAGCAACTAGTAAGAAGGTGGAAGACAAAATCATCAAGAGCCATAAGAAAGAGGAAGATGAAGGAGCAACAAAACTTCCATAGGTGGTTTTACACAAAGGTATGATAAATAGAATGTATAATTCTATTACTACAAAAAGTTTGGACATTATGCTAGTGAATGCAGAAAGAAAAAATATGATTTGAGAAACCATAGTGCAAGCTTTACTAATAAAAAATAAGATTAACCTAAGAAAAATGAAAAGAGTGGAACTTTGTTTCTAACTTGCAATGTAAATGGGGAAGGAAACAAACAAATATGGTATTTGGATAGTGCATGCAGCAATCATATGTGTGGAAACAAGGGAATTCCTTATAACATAGATGAAGAAATCAGATGTGAAGTTAAAAGAAGAACAAATGGAAAATTTATAGTGATGGGTAAAGGCAATGTATCCATTCTCACCAAGCAAGGAGACAAGAGGTAGATACATGATGTCTTCTATGTCCCATGATTGAAGTATAATCTTCTCAGTATTGGGTAACTTGTCCAAAAATATATAAGGTGAGGTTTGAAAATGGAGAATGCATTATATATGATAGAAGTGGAAGCACCAAGCTTATTGCAACAATGAAGATAACGCAAAAATAATTTTTCCTTTGAGGATGTCGAGTGAAGGCACAAAAATGCTCAAACCAATAGCCATTGATCAATCTACTCTTTGGCATATCAGGTATGGACATTTGAGTTTTGGCGGATTGCATGTTCTTCATAATAATAAAATGGCTAGAGGGTTACCACCTATTGAACAACCAGATAAGGTATGTGAGGCCTGTATATTGGGGAAATAACATAGAAATGTTTTTACCTCTGGAAAATATTGGAGAGAAAGATCACCTCTTGAGCTAATACATTCAGACTTGTGTAGTCCAATGAAGTCTCCCTCCTTATCTAAAAGTGAATATTTCATTACTTTTATGATTGACTTTAGTATAAGGATATGGGTTTATTTCCTAGAAAATAAATTAGAGACATTTGAATTATTCAAGCAATTTATGACCATGGTTAAGAAACACCGTGGCTATTATATAAATACATTAATAATGGATAGAGGGGGAGAGTATATATCAAATCAGTTTTAAAATTTTTATAAGGTGAACAAAATCAAAAAAATTCACATCAAGGTATACACCACAACAAAATGGTGTAGATGAAAGGAAGAATAGAACCATTCAAGAAATGGAAAGAAGTATGATCAAAGAAAGAGGATTGCTTGATGAATACTGGGAAGAAGCAATTGCATCAACAATATATTTGCTAAATATATGTCCTACAAAAAGCATGAGGAACATGATACCTCAAGAAGCATGGAGTGGAAGAAAACCAAGTGTTGAACACTTGAGAGTTTTTGGGTGTGTAGCATATGCACATGTGCCAAAATAAAGAAGATCAAAGTGGGATAACATAGAGAGAAGTGCATTTTTATTATGTATAGTGAGAAATATAAAGCTTATAGATTATACAATCCAATCACAAAGGAATTGGTAATCATATGGGATGTTCAATTCATTGAGGAAGCATCTTGATGAGATATATAATATGTGGAGAAACCGAAACAAAGGTAAATGCACCTATCATTGATGCTGAAAAAATACATGGTAGAAAAACAATGCACCATGTTGGACGCCCATTTCACAAAGGGGTGAATCTTCAAATGACATCAACCAACAAAACATTTAAGAACCAGAGTAAATGTAGGATCTTCATCATCATTTGAATCTAATCAGCACCAAGGAAGAATGAAGAGTGTACATGATATTTATAAGCGATCAATGTATGATGAAAATGAAGATGAAATGATTAATTTTTATTTATTTTGAGGATGCAATTAAGGACCATAAATGGTGTGAAGAAATAGATGAATAAATACATGCAATAGAGAAGAATGGAACATGGGAGTTAGTAGATCTTCCATTGTAGGAAAGGAATTCATTGGATTCAAGTGGGTTTATAAAACCAAGACTACTTCCAAAGGCAAAACTAATAGACATAAGGAAAGTTTAGTTGCCAAAGGCTATAAACAAAGGGTTGGACGTGATTATAATGAGACGTTTTCTCCAGAGAAAGGATAGAAATTGTGATAATAATTATTTCCATTGCTTCTCATCACAAGTGGAAGCTTCAATAAATGGATGTAAAATCAACTTTAGAGAATGGAGTATTGGAAGAAGAAGTGTATGTGGGACAACCACTAGATTATGAGATCCTAGGGCATGAGATAAAAGTATACAAGCTAAAGAAAGCATTTTATGAACTCAAACAAGCACAAAGGGCATGGTAAAATTGGATAGAATCTTTTTTTTTTTTAGAACTGGATTTAGAAAAACCGATAATGAGCACATTCTACATCTAAGAAAACAAGGATGGTGATATTTTATTTCTTGTTTTATATGTAGATGATTTAATCTTTACTAGAAATAAAAACAAGGAAATAGATGAATTCAAATCAGCCATGAAGAAGGAGTTTGAGATGACTGATTTGGGACTGTTGAAGTATTTTCTTGGCATTGAGGTCAAGCAAATAGAGCATGGAATATTTGTTTCTCAAGAAAAGTATGCAAAGGAAATTTTGAAAAGATTCAGAATGTTGGACAACAAACCAACATTTACTCCACTGAAGTAAGTTTGAAATTAACCAAAGATGATTGCAACAACAATGTGAATCCCACAAGATTCAAAAATGGTAGGAAGTTTGATGTATTTAACTGCAACTAGACTAGATATAATGTATGTAGTTAGTCTAATTTATATATTTATGGAAACTCCAAAGGAGACACATTGGAAAGTAGTCAAGTGCATTTTGACGTATATGAATGGTACAAGAAATTATGGAATTTTATATGCTATTGATAATGATTTCTAATTAGTTTGATACACAAATAATGATTGGGTAGGTAGCCTAGATGATAGAAAAATAACATCTAGATATGTGTTTAACATTGGGACAAGATTTATATCATGGCCTTTAAAGAAACAATCCATTGTTTCATTGTATACAATCAAGTAGAGTATATTGCAGAAAACTCAATGGTTTGTTAGATGATATGGTTAAGAAAAATCCTCTGAAATTTTCATGAAGAGAAATAAGGAGGTTCTACGATTTTCTCGTGATAGTATGTCTTATATTGGTTTATCAAAGAATCCAGTCTTTCATGTATGAAGCAATCATATTACAATGAAGTGTCATTTCATTCATGAACTAGTTAAGAGAGGTGAAATCGAACTTTTGTTTTGCATGTCGCTGTAGTAACTAGTTGACATTTTTACAAAACCTCTATCAAAAGATAAGTTTGATCATTTGAGAACATGTTTGGGTGTCATTAATGGACCGCCTAACTCCATAAATTAATAATCAATTTTTTGAATGAAATTTGTTGGCTTAGGATTAAGGGGAGTGTTAGAATTTATTGTGGTTGGTAATCTCGAGCCTTGTGAGAAATTCAATTTTTCCCCCTCTCTACGAAAAAAGACCTTTGATAGGTATTTATATCTATTTTGGTCGTCATTAAATTACACACGTAAGTGTTTCAAAGCCACACAACAAGGAAGTGAGTAAGAGTGTTGTATAGGTCTAGAGTTTCCCTGGTTTTTGTTTGTTGCTAATCCAAAACCCAGAGTAAAAATGAAAAGCCACATAATATATAAAATTTCAAATACAAAGGAAATGCCTCATATGTAAAGGATTCAAGCTGCGTGGATCGATGGAAAGTCAAAACTTTGGAATTTATGAAATGAATATAGGTTTGGGATTCTTCTCAAAGGTCAACGTATTTTGGAGGACACAATGTTGTGTGTGTGTGTGTGTGTGTGTGTGTGTGTGTGTGTGTGTGTGTGTGTGTGTGTGTGTGTGTGTGTGTCAATCTATAGAAAAGAGACGAAGGAAAAGGAATGAAAGGAGAATATGGAGTAGTAAGTAGAAGAAGAAAATAAATATACGTGCAACAACACAGAGCATAGTGTAATAGAAATAAAAAAGGAATATACATAGCCACAACTCGAGATTGTATGAAGTATTTGAATCAAATACACACACACACACACACACACACACACATATTGTGTGTGTGTGTGTTTATATTGTTCTAGTTGTGTTTTCCCCTGTGTTGGCTAAGTTGGAACCACATTTTATCAACACAATTGTGGCCATCTAAAATACAAGTTCACGGTTTTGTGAAAAACATTTAATGAACAAAGAAACAAGGAGATCAAGAAACAATATAAAAGGAAAATTGTGGAAATTATTTAATCGTTGACTTTAGATGCCAATATTGTGGCTATGAATGGAGAAGATTATAAGAACACAAAACATATACTCAGTTTCAATATTTTGAATAAAACATAGATGAGTATGATGCATGACTGATGTCTCTCTATGTAATGAAAAATATGAATGAAAAGTGGAAATCATTACCTATTATTTAATGTCAACAAACCCTTTCTTTGAACTTACACTAATTGAAATTATTTTAAAGAGAAAGGAAGGAAGATTAGATCAATTATACTCTACCATTAAATAAAGATAAAATTAAGATAAGATAATTATTAAAGAAAATTATATTAAAGTTGATTTAATTTATAAAATAATATAAAATGAAATGAGATTATATTTATGTTATGGTGATTTTAAAATAACATATAATATAATATAAAATTAATTCTTTTGAAGTAAATTAATTATTTATGATATCATGACATAAAAAAATTGAATTACATTTTTATGAATTTATGATAAATTATATGTTATGATTTTAAATACTAGTACATACATAAAATATAATAATTGTTTTTTAAAATTATAGAATGCGAAAAATTTAATTTTATTAAAATTAAATATAAGCAAAAAAATTGATTTAAATCAATTATTAAAAAGACTAATCAATTTTCAAATAAACAAGCTATTACCAAGATCATCTAATTTTTCATTAAATTAAATTTATTTATGGTTCTTTGAAGTTACATATTCGAATTAATCTCATGTTTAGGTTAATCACAATATGAAATAGAAGTATATGATGATAAAAGCGCAACTTAGTGTTAATTTATCCCTTCTCATCGACACGTCCATGATAAAATAATTGTCAAATAAGTATAAATTGTGAAAATTAATTATTTTAAAAGTATATTTATTTTTAATAAAATCAATGACTTCAAGTGTCATGCATTTTAATTTGTAATTCTCTCTTTCTACCCTTCAAATAATTTACAATGGCGCAAAATCTTCATCTCCCATGATTCATAATAAGTTGGAATAATTAATATGAATTTGTTAACTCATTCAAATAATCAAATATTTTGAGTATTAAAGTTAAATAACTTAAACATATAAAATTAGAATATAAGATTGAACGCTTTGAAGGCGTTGTAATTTCTTTGGTCTAATGTGGGAAACTATCGTCATTCTCAATTACAACCATATTGTCAAAATATGATGAGTTTCTCAATTACAATCAACTACTAGAAACTAAAGAACAAACTCTTATATGAGCATTGTTTTGTCATCCAATAACACGCATCTAAGATAACACAATGAACAATTCTACTAGCCATATTAAGATTTTAACCAAGCAAACGTGTAAAATACCTCTTTTTGGCTCAACATTAACTATAATATATCAAATAATATGTGTATGTCTAATAATTGGCCAAAAAACATGATATAGAACATACAACTATAGTTTTATCAAATTCTATGATTTTAAACGCTACTTGAGAGTAATGCCCAAAAAGATTTAAACCCTAATAGTATACAAACAATACTTGGACTCTATTGATGTCGTCGATGAGGACTTCAACTAATTACATAGTAAGCTCTAATGCATATAATGAGGTTAGTAAGTGTCATGGGCATAATTCTAGCACCGACATGAGTATTCTTAGTGAGTTGAGACAAAGTACGACTTACTCGTATAGTGATAACAATAAGATCTCGTGTGATGATGATGATGCATGGTAAAAGAAAAACACATGATCTACAAGCTAAGGTATAGCCATGTTTTTCTTCGATTGAAGAGAAGGTTGATAACTCATATTCAAATCTTTGATGCAAGTCATGTATGTGCATTTGATAAAGCCCCTTTAAGAGAAATGGTGATGGATAATTGTAACAAATCCATAAGGATGAGGGTGTATATAAAATCGAAGGTGTTGAGGGTGAAAATTATAAGCATCGTCAATGACTAACACACATTTGACATTGTTATAAGAGAAGTTGGTCTCTACACTCACACTTTGAGTGTTAGCCACAACTATGACTTTTTATTCGTATGGAGAAACAATTAAGAATGAGGAACATGACAATAGCGAGTGAGCAAATATCAACAAACCTTATCATTGCGTTATTAAAAAAAAAAAAACCATCATTGGAGAGTAGTGGAATTACAACTCTCAATTGAATTCAAAGGAATTCAAAGCGTCAAACAAGTTGTTACATGTTTTCCACATAACTATTATATTAGAAATTCGACCGCCTCGTTCAAAAACAATTGGACAAACTCACAAATCAATATGCAAATAGTAGTTAATCCATTACCTCCAAAACAGATGCCTTAGAATGTTAGCTAAATACCAAAAAAGTTCTTGCTAAAAATATAATATGGAGAGGAAAGAAGTAAGATAGAAAATTTTGTCCTGACGCATTTATTGGAGGAATAATTTAATAACAAGTGGGGAATATTTATACAGACATGACGGACCGTAGATATGTTGCAGAGCGACGAGACTACACACTGCTACTGTAAAATCCTTCAACAAAAAGTGTATGACATGAAATTTATATAAAGGTGGAATTTGTGGCAGTGGTAGTTTTCAGCGTTACTTATTTGCAGGCTGCTGATATTGTCCTCCGCCTCCTCTAATTTGGAATATGAAACAGATTTGAGGTCGTTTTCGTTTTAAATTTAATACAGAAAGGAGTCAGAGTCAGAGGAAGGCAAGAGATTGGACTAGACATGATTGATATTCATTGCATCATAATAGAACTGAGCTCGTTCTTTTTCTTTTTTGGCAGGCGGTGCGAAAAAGAATCGTTTCCTTTCCAATTAATAAAAAAAGTTGTAATGAGGTGCAGTGTTCAGCCACCTGCACGTTGCAGGCGGCTACTGCATTCATAATGACAGCAGACCTGTAACTCCGGCAGTGTTAATCTATTTGTTGGTCTACTGGTCAGTCTTGTAAATATATACAATGCATTATGGTCTAGTCATGATATTTATGGCGTTAGTTTCTTATCAGTCCCAAAAGATTTTGAATTTTCACAGTTTTAAGATCTCCTGTGAACGCTGTTAGAAATGCAGGCCTTCCAGTAACATCTGACCGTGTCGAAGATGCCGAAAGAGAGCCATCAAGAAATCCATCAAGAAATTGCTGTGCCTGATTTGCAAGTTTGTGAGCAGCAGTTCTGCTTAATTTAATTGGAAAGTAAAGGGATGATGCGGCCATTTGCATGTCCCTCATTCCAAAGAGAGTGAAGAATGTTCTATCTCAAATAAAGTTTACCCTTAATCCTTATGTAGTTTTAAGATCCCAAAAAGTTGAAGAAAGCTCTAAGATAATACTTGATGCACAACCCCTGAAGAATTCCAAACTATACAAAGAAAGCTCGAAGATAATGGTTGCCTTACATCACCTATCAAACCCTCGCACTATGAATAAAGCCACTCAGGACTCCGTTAGAGTCATATGTTGTTATTCAGTTATATTTTTATTGTGCTCCAAACAAGCCAACATAATTTGATTTGTTAAAGATAAATATGAACTCTTTTTAAAATATTTTAGAATGTTATACACACTTAGCATAATTAATTGTGTTAGATTCCTTCTCGAAGAGGAGATAGAATTAAGATATTATTTTCAAAAGAAAACTAAAAAGTATAGTTCTAGAAGGATGTTGAGAAGATCAATATTTTCTATAGTGATCTTTTTATGAAGAAAGTTTCTTAAAATATACTTTTGTTGTACTCTAACATGTCATAAACACTAACTTAAAATATCTCTCTCTCACACACACACACTCTATATATATCTGTGTGTGTGTTAGGTTTAAGGAATCAACCTATAATTAATAATGTTAAATTGTGAAATTTTAATTTTAAGTGATTGTTATTGATCAAGTTTTAGAGTGATGTGTAAATATCCCATTCTACACACTATAAATAAACAAAAAAATGAACTCTGCAGCCTTATATGGAATATTTTTTTAGAAAATCATACCCGCAAAAATTAATAATATAATTTCCTTATTTAATCCCCATTATAAAAATAATAATGCCCTCAATACTTATGAATAAACCAGGTTAGTCTAAGGCTTGGTTTAGTTTCCCCTAAATTTTATTTTGATAAAATTTAATTTACACCATAGCCAAACTTGCACAAATTAAACCCATGGGTAAAGGGGTCTATTTAATTAAATACTAAATTTATTTTAATCCCACAAGGTGACTAGGTTTAAAAACAAATAACAAGGTCCCTAATTTAGCACAAGGGTTAGAAAAATAAACCCACCCCTTACACAAATAAAGTGGCCCCTTAAAAATCAACCCATGCATTTAAAATTTAAAATTTGAATTTTACTCAACCACTCCCCACCTACTTTTTGTAGGGATGAATCCCATCCATTTGGTACCACAAGATCAAAGGATTTCACTAACCCTAAGTTTTCTTATGAAAGACTTCTTTCTCATTTCTTTTGACTTATTATTTCTCTTTTGTTTTACAGATTGGTGGAGGAGGAGGAAGCCATTAGAGGCCATCTCAAACTTTTGAGAGACATACATGTCTCATTTATTTTCTTATTTTGTTTACACCCTCATTTAGGGTTTCAAAGTATTTATTTATTTTATTTAACTCATATTTATTTGATTTGCCCAAATGGGTTTATGGGTTTTGCCCCATTTTAGTGATATAGTTAAATTTGATATATGTTTTCAATTTGGTATGAGATTATATATATATATATTTGTAAAGGATAAAAACCCGAAATCACAAATATTAGTAATTAAATATATTGGTGTGTATATATATAAAAGCTGAATTAAACGAATGTACAACTTGGCCATGGAAAGAGTTTTGCACAATGCTGCAAAAAGAATAAGAAAATGTGCAGAGAGGAATTATTTAGCTTTACGGGAAGGGGGTGAAGAGGGGGGGTCGGCGACCCCACACCCCCATCCCATTGGTATGGGGTGGGGGTGGAGTCGACCCTACCCCCAACCCTATTCCCTAACAAACAATATTAGAATAGGACGTGAATGACAACATTCCCTTAACTTAATTCAAATTCCTCTTTTTATTAAATCACTTTGTTAATCGGTTGATAATTATTTCATATATATATATATATATATATATATATATATATATATATATATATATAAATTAAAATTATTATTATTTTCAATAATAATATCTTAATACTAATATTATTAAGAGGAAAATATGATACCTATATTATTAGCTAAACTAAATCTCACACTTACAAATTCCTTTTAAAATGGGATGGCAATATTATCAAGTGATAGTTTAAAATTTTGTTTTCCCTACACTACCATTTTGATATTTGATTTAAAATGAACTTGATTTAGCTTAATAACTTGTTTATATACTCAATAGATCTAAGGTCTATTTGTAACTATGAAATTTCTTTACACAACTAGAATTAGAAATTAACCTACTTCATTGGCCAAGTAAAAGACAATTATAATTTAAGTTCTTTCCATCTATACATCCAAGTTTTGGCTTTCTATCAAACAATACAAGAAAATGCACAAAATAGTCTAACTTTTCCATTACATGCCTTTCAAGTAATACAATAAAATTTAATATTTCCTTCATACAAATTTCCAACATTCCCACAAGAGACTTTCAACAATATTTCCAATAATTTTTAGAGCAAGAGCAACACACTTATGTGAGAAAATAAATCAACTACAATGGGAACAAGATGTTCCCTTTTCAACTTCATTTCTATTATAACAAAACTAGCTTTACTAAAATGTCTTTCTTTCTTCTTCATGGGGGGGGGCGATGGGGTGGGGTTTAATGTTTATGTGGCAATGTTTGGGGGTTGGGGGAGGTTGGCCAACCACACCACCATACCATTGGTAATGGGGTAGGGGTGCAATCAATGACTCTCCCCCAACCCTATTCCCTAACAAACAATGTTAGGATAGGCCGCAAAGCCCGACGACATTCCCCTAACTTAATTCAAATTCCTTTTTTATTAAATCACTTTGTTAATCATTTGATAATTATTTTATATATATATATATATATAATTTTTATTAAATTAAAATTATTATTATTTTCAATAATAAGAACATCTTAATACTAATATTATTAAAAGGGAATCATGGTACATATTTTATTATCTAAACTAAATCTCACACTTACAAGTTACATTTTAAAATGGGATGGCAATATTATCAAGTGGTAGTTTAAAATTTTGTTTTCCTTACACTAACATTTTGATATTTGATTTAAAATGAACTTGTTTTAACTTAATAACTTGTTTACATACTCAATAGATCTAAGGTCTATTTGCAACTATGAAATTCCTTTACACAACTAGAATTAGAAACTAACCTACTTCATTGGCCAAGTACAATAAAATTATAATTTAAGCTCTTTCCATGTATACATCCAAGTTTTGGCCTTCTATCAAACAATACAAGAATATGCATAAAATAGGATAACTTTTCCATTACATTCCATTCAAGTAATACAATAAAATTTGATATTTCCTTCATACAAATTTCCAACATTCCCACAAGAGACTTTCAACAATATTTCCAATAATTTTTAGAGCAAGAGAAACACAATTATGTGAGAAAATAAATCAACTACAATGGGAACAAGATGTTTCCCTTTTCAACTTCATTTCTATTACAACAAAACTAGCTTTACTAAAATGTCAATTTTTTTCAACCTACAATACAATCTTAATAACTAATAATCAATACAAATTTTCTTTCAAAAGAACAATACAATAATCTTCCACTTGAAGTGGGAATTTTTACAAGAAGGAAACTATAATGAAATACATTTTGTCTTCTATTATTGCTCCAAGAATCAAATCTCCAACAAAGCTCTATCTTCTCTTCACTTGATCACAACAACAAAAAATGGGGGAGAGGAAACACTCTCCACCCAACCAAAACTCCAATGAGAAGAAGAAGAAATTCTTCTCATTGGCCTCGAGCCCCAACCACAAGGAAATAAGGGATGGATCCAACACATGGAAACTCTACAATGCTTCAACACTTACTATCAAGAAAAACACACACAGAAACGTTAAGTACAAAAAACACTCATTTTAAGCACAACAACTTCCCAAAACAATGGCTCCAAAATAAGCCAAGTAGAGATAGGAACATGGGGGTGCCCTTGTTCCTCCCAAGGGTTTTGATTCCCACCTCTAAAATCCTCCACAACACAATCAATCCCAAAATCTCTTATTCCTCCCCACAACAACAAAATCTATGTCTCTTATGCTTCCCTCACTCTTATGCCCCCTCTCTCTTCCAAAATCCACTCCCACAATACACAAAATAACAAAATAGAATAAGGTGGATCATCCAAAATCCACTCCCTCCTAAACACACAAGTATCTCTTATGCCTCGCAACATATTTTATCACCATTTCCAAATCTCAACCCAACCTAAGGTATATTTACTACCCAAAACATCAAGCAAGAATACAAATTCATACAACATATAACATGCCAAAAACAAAAAGAAAATAAGAGTGCAAGATCCTACCTTTCCATGGTAAAGCTCCACTTTTCAAGAAAGTCAAAAATCTTTCAAACTCAAGAAAATCCAAGATCCCTTCTACTCCAACAAGCAAGCACTCCCAAAAATCCAAGATCCAAAGCTAAGCAAGTAACCCCATTTACTTCCCAAAAATTTCAATAAATAGAAAAGAGGAGGAGGGAGATGATGTGGCTCCATGTAGGATGCCACATCATTTCTTCTCCACTCCACATCACCCAAGTCAAACCCATACTCCAAGGAAAATAAATGGGTGGTTGAGAGGTATGAAAAACCTCTTACACACACCACTCCAACCCATACCCTTTAGGAAAAATAAATAAACACATGTAAGAAAGTGTAATTAAAACTCACCTTTTGCCTTCCAAAACACATAATGGGGTCTATTTTTGACCCCCAACCCATAGGTAGGGTTGGTATAATAAATTAAGAGGTGTGAGACAAGTTTAACTTGTCCCATAAGCCTCTAAAATTTGCCCTTAAGGCCAAATCCGAATTTATAAGAAGAGGTAGAGTGTACAACACTCAAGATCACATACACTTCACTTAAAACACATAAACCAAAGAACCATCTAATCTAATAAATGAATTCTTTTTTTCCCATCCATAATTAGTTTAGTAACATGATTAATTTAGTAATCTAGACACAAATTAAATAAATGATAAAAAGGAATTACATCACCATAAAATCACATACACTAAAGGAAAAAAAAAAACACAAACCCCTTGGTCACAATTGGAGGTAACCCCCCATGGGGACCCCCTAACAACAAATAAAACACACACAACATAACACAAGTTGCCATGGTGACCATTTTTGAATCCATCTAGCATTTCGATGTGGTTGGTCTCCAATCCCCCTTTGATTGTTGTGATATAATCACCTGCAAAACACACAATACCTCCTTCGGCCTCGTGGCCACATCAAAACATCCAAGGTAAAATATATGCATATAAATCAACAATCATCCATACATAAATTAAATCATCATCTAGGAAAATAATGTTACTATTTTAAAATTCCAACAACATCTCAATTCTATATTTCATCAATACCAATAAGATCACAAGATTAGTTCACTATTAAATCCTACTCAATATGACAAAAATGTCAAATGTCGAAATAGATATAAATATGTCAACAACACATCATCATCAATATAAAATGTATCTCTAAGAAATCCACATAATCATACTATGAATCAAAATCCATCAATAATCAAAGTATCTCTATCGTCTAATCATCATGCTAAGCCAAAATGATACAATAATATCCATGTATATAATCAATAGTAATCGAAATCAAAATGTAATAAGTGTTGAAGGGAAGTGGGAACTACATTATACTAATACTAATATTTGGATGTCCTTAGATTCACTAATTGCATATTTATTTGTAATCATAAGCATCATAAGGAGGTATGCATTTTATATCGATCATGAAAACAAGCACATGAAATCATTAACATGAGTATAAAGATCAAGAATCACATAAGAAGGAATGAATCAACATAACAAGAAGATCCTTTGAAAAATTAAAACATGACATGAAAATACATGACATAACCAAACCTAATATGAAAAAACTTGGAAATATGATGAGAATTGAAATAATGATTTGATGATATAACCGAGACTAGTAATAAGTGCATAGTAAGAGAAAAATCAATTGTAATCCATGGAGCATGTTGTAAACATGTACTCAATCAGTGATAGGAATGCCATATTTTTTAATCAGTAAACATGATGCATGTAATAAATTAATGATAGTAATTACATAATGAGTAACTTGAAGAAAAAATCATGTTGGAATAAATTTCAAAATAAAAAAATAAAATATTGCCATCATTTAACAAAAAGACATTAACGTATGTACATTAAATAACGTTTGAAACTCATGAGAAAGATAAAAAAGTGTATAACTAATCTAGGTAATTATATATTTTCAATGGACTAAAATAGAAAGATATAACCCAAAACATTGTGCTATATTCCCCACTATAGGAATATCCCTAATGTGGAAGAATTCCCCAAGTAATGACTAAGTAGAGACATAAAGTATATTTGTATCCACAATATTATTTATCCTACATATAATCTCACATAGATCATATAAACCATGTGCCAAGAATAAAAAAACGTAAATTCCAAGAGCATGATAAATAACATTGTGAATATAATTACTAAAAAAATAAAGTGACAAGTAAGTCTTGGTTTTGGGTTTTGAATGCATTTCTACTTTGATGAATATATTTTTAACAGAAATGATCAATCAATTGATGAAACAAGGAAAAAGAAGAAAACAAGGGAGGTACCTTGGATATTATGTAACATCTATTAAATACACGTTGCAATGAGATGAAATAGCAAATAAATCTCATAGGCAAAGTGAGAGAAAGTGTCGATTACATCCCCATTGAAAAATCATATCTCAAGGAGATTAAGGGAGAGTGATGTGTTACCACTAAAAAAGAATGTCTCATTTAATATCTTCTAGGGAATCATAGTAGATGCATGCTCTAACAGGAAAGAGTTACTTTAAATGTAAAAATCATAATGTGTGTAGGTATATGTATATATGTTTATGTAGCTTTGATGTGTTCCTTTCCAAAGAATATATACATAGTCAATATGGAATATTTGGATAATGATATCCTGCCACGAGGTGTAACCAAATTTGGAAGTATGTGAAATTGGTTAAAATATCATAAAACATGTGTATGCATGTGTATATCATTGTTAGATAGGTAGTGTAGATGTTGAAGATGGGATACATAATCAAGTGTGTGATGAACGATACTAAAATCAAGATACATTTAAGTGATATTATAATAGTTAATTTGAAGGCATGTGTAAACGGTCATTAAAGATGAATAAATGAGTTATCAATAAAACAAAAATTGGGTGATCATGCAAACAACAAGGAAATAAAATGAGACACTATGTCTAATAATAAACTATGTAATGGAGAATCTATGATCAATAACTTCATTTATCCGAGATAAAATCAAAGGTATGCTAAAAGTGTCAATCTTATAAACCATTAATGTGATGATCATGTAATAAAAATTGATCAATTGGCATGAATGTCATGCTCTATCAATGACGAATAATAGTGATATATGTATCACTATTAAATTTAGATAAATACCTTTTGTTGTATAGTAGCATAAATCCTTTACACTATGAGTATGCTAATTTGGAGTTCACGGATACGAAAAATTCATAATAAAATGTGGAATCCAGCGTATGATAGGAAAATGATTGTGTGTTCTTTTAAGGACACACTCAAAAGGTTATTGTAAAATAATTACATGTCAAGGATGAAAAAATAGGATAAGATATGCATGTAGCATAGGATATATGTTCATGTAATATAAAATTAAGAAGGAAATTTATTTAATATGTTCTCAACAATATGACGTTAGAAAATTTCAACTATCTTTCATTGAGGTTTTATCTCAATTAGTTGTAATTCGTGTTCTTGTTTAGAATATATAGTAGGATTCCATGGAAAAAATTAAATTTTTGGGAAAGTGTGACCAAAATAAACACAATGAAATTTTAATTAATTTAATATTATTCAAAATAGTATATTACATACATATAGTTGAGGTTTATCCCATAAACAATGAATTTGTGTCAACTACTCACCTCACAAAACTATTCAATGTGCATGGTTACGACCACCACTATTGTATCAACCATATTCTATGTGAGATATATTGAAAACACACTCACATACAAATGAAAGCTCACATTATGATATTACAATTATACTATGGTCATAATGTGAACAATAACATGGCATATTCCTAGCATTCCCTCCTTATTGTTAAGATGGGATAACATTCACACTTTTAATTGTAGTTTGTCCAACTTTAGTGGCATGCTCATTTATTTTGGCTCGAGATGTTGATCCAATGAATGGCATATCTTATCACACTTCCATGGTTTTTCTACGGGATTACCAAAAATAAGGATATGAGTAGCATGGTAATTTTAAGCCCTCAAAAAAAAACCTATAAAATCTATTTGGTGAATATTGAAAATCTAGTTTCAAAAGTATGGTGAATCATAGGAAACAATATTTTGTAGGGTTGAAAAATTCCAAGAAAATGCTATTAGATAGTATATTGTATTATTAGTCATTGCATTCTATAGCATTAAGTGGTACCGACAAGCCACAAGTACCCATAATGCTACCATAAGTAGCATTATGGATTCTACTAACTAGAAGCATTGTAGATGTTACCATATGTTAGCATTGTAGATGTTACCGTATGTTAGCATTGTAGATGCTAGGTCATCTAGTAGCATTTTGGATGATACCGGATGGTAGCTATTGGAAGCACCATGGATCTATTGGTTCAAAGAATGCAAAAGTGTACGATGCGAGACATAAATTGTTTCTAGACAATTCAAGGAAAACATACGAAACTAAAAATTCGGAAATATAAAGGAGATAATTACAAGAATGCATAAATAACTCCAACTTAATATGATCAAATATAATAATTCAAGATAAGTAATATAGGAGGTGAATGTGTAACCTCCTCCTAGAATTGGGAAAACCTCCACCTAGAATAGTGGTAACCTCCGTACAAGTGAAATCTTCGAGTCAACGAGAAAAGTGGCCAAGGGTAGTAAATACCACTAACTAAAATAGTGTGGTCAAGTGTCCATCTAAGAAAGAATATCCCATAAGTTTAGGGAAACTCCAAGTGAGGGGAATATCATGAGTAGGATAATACAAATAAAGTGAGTAAAATAAATAATACACTAACGCCCCATATAAGAATGACTTAGGTGGAAAGTGACAAAGTAAAGTGGGTCTCGGAAATAAGGATTGATGAGAAACCCATGTACATTCATCTTTCATAAATATAGAGTAACAAGAGAAATCCTAGTGGGAAGTCCCCCGCGCCCCACCCCCAAAAAATGAGGTACAAAGAAAGAAGGTAGGAATAAAGGCTACAATTGTCTTTAGTCATTTAGTATCCTATAAGGCTAACTACTTTGGAGTGAATATGGATCTAAAGTAGATGTAGTGAAGATTGGATCACCATGAAAGAGTGAAGGTAGCCTCCAAGTTTCTGATGGCTCTCAAACCATGGTATGGTTCATATTTAAGGAACAATTATCATAATGCAAGGTAAAATTATCAAATGCTCCATGAAGGAATGATGTATCTAATCCAAAAGAGAAGAAGGAATGTGAACGGTCCTATAATTGAGTAGACGACTACATGATGTCGATGAGTCTTGAATCAAGATCTATTCTCCTCAATAGTTTAAGGAGGACTAGAAGTAGGTGGATAGAGAAATAACTCCTCTAAAATTGGAAGGTGAAAAGGATATGGTGGAGGTGGGTCCCCATCACTACTGTAGTTATCTATGTAAGAAGAGAAGTTCTCATCATAAATGTGCTCAAGCTCAGAAATGTCGTCAAGTACAGGTGAATCTAGTGAATAATTTGAACAAGAGAGAAAGTGAGAGAAGGAATACACCCAAGTCAGATAATAAACTACACCCACTGCAATGATAGTGTCACTCTGTATCTCTGTGACATAGATTGAATCTGGAGTGAACTCAAGCCTCAAGCCCTAACTAAGGTGAGTAGTTTTGTAGAATGATAAGAGATTAATTGATAGTGAGGGAATAAAAATAACATTATCTAATGTTCCTCCATTCACTTCAATAGAACCTCTTGTAAAAACATGTGTAGAATTATTCTCACTCAATTGTATAGTAGATATGTCACATGGATCTAACAAAGTGAACTCTATGTGTGAATAATCCATATGATGTGGTGCACTAGAATCAATAGCCCATTAGGAGGTGTTGGTACAACCGTAACTAGGGATCTTCCTTTTCTCTCCTTTCCGATTCTCTCTTTCCCTTTTCTATTGATATTTACATTGGGGGATTCATTGGTTGAAGATTATTTGGATGATTAAGGAGCACTTATCTTGTTCTTCTTAAGAAGGCTTGTGAGGTTATCAATCTACTTCTTCATACATTTGATTTCATCATGTATTACTTTACAATACTTGCATTTGATCCTTTAATGTTTGGATTTAACACTAGAAGAGGAAGTTTAGGATTTTATTTAGAGGTGGGCCAATTTTGATCATTCCTTCTTTCTCCATCCTTTTTTATTTTATTTATACTCTTTGTTTCTAGAAGATTTATGTTTTCCATTCCAAGAAACAAGTTCTTCGGGTTAGAGGACTTCAAGGTTCCCATTTAGATTATAAAAACTATTTATCCTTAGTCAAATCAGAAATAAATTCATCTAAGCATGGAATTTTCCAGGTTGGTTATAATGGCTCTCTTAGTGGCATAAAATATAGATACAAAGATAGAATAATTAGGACCTAGTTGGAAAGAACATATAGAAGAAGTTTTTCATCCTTCTTTTCTATTCCACATTCCTTCAATTGTAATCTCGAGGACTTTAGTTTATTAAATAAATCTTCCAAACTGTCAAAGTTTCTAAGGCTTATAAGTTCAATTTCTAGCTCATGCCCCCTCATTGTATTAATTGTTTTAAATAGTGAGGCTAAGATAGTCCACACTTGATTTGGTGATGTGGCTGACTCTACATGGAAGAGGAGTTTAGGTGACATTGAAAGACATAAGATACAAAAATCTTCATCACACTTGTTGAACCACTTGAATTTTCTACATTTGTACTAGGCTTAGTTTCTAACCCCATAGTGATGTGGTACAACCCTTTACTCCTAAGTACAATGGTAATTTTTTATTTCCATTCCTGGTAGTTAAAAGGTGTAAGTGCATTAACCGAGATTAGATCCATTTTGTAGAAAGTCAAGTAGTGCAATTTTTGTGGAAATGTGAGCGTAGACACAAAATCTATGCACTTGGGTACATCTCTAGGTCCTAAAAGCATGCTAACACCTACATGATTCCTAAGAAATAAAACTAGTAAATTAAAACTCCCTTTGGCCTTTTCTGAATGTCTTTTCCACTTTCATTGGCTTTATACGTCTTACAATCTTGCTGGAATTTGACTGTTTTATTTTTCTATAATCTCATACATTAGCACCTAGTTAAGACACCAGCATCAAATGTTCCTATACTCCTAGGGTCCCTTTTCTTTATTTACCTTTATCTTATCCTTTTGTACCCCTTTCACTTCTTGATTAATTTTTATTACATTCGGTTGACCTTCCATGTGTCAATTATGAAATTCAAACAAGGGAATCATATAAGTACACAATTATTCTCTCAAATAAAGGACCAAACTCTAATAAATACATACTATCACCTAAGGTTACATCAAAAGGCATAAAATAACTCTGAATCATCCATCTAGAACACTCATTCAAGGAGCAGGGGATGCATAATTATGCATACACAACATAGGAGGGTATGTTTATTCTATACCATTACACACATTTTCATCTCAAGCATTCTAGATCCATCTTGCTATCTTAATGTAACTTGCAAAAGGGAATCATTACAAACTATTACACACATAACTACATGGATTCCAAAATGTAGTGCAACTCTCGATACTAACTTTACTCTTCGAGTGATCATCAAGGTCACCGAGTCCACATTCTACATAATTTTTCTTATATTTTATGTGGTTTCTGTATATGTGTAGGTAGGATATTTTTTTTTCATGTTACTAGTATATTCAAAAATCAAGGAGAGAAACTAGAGAAACAAACAAAGACTAGAAACGAAGCTCCTCCTATCTGAGAAGATTCCGGACATGGATCATTCACTCAAAAACTAGTTCCCAGAATGAACACTAGCACCTGTGCGCTGCTATCCTCTTGTGGGTGCTTAGGAATTAAGTACATTCCCAAGTCTCAGAACCTCTAGTAAGAATTGATGACACTCTTTTCATTTTGTTTCAGCTATAGAACTTCCCACATTACTTCCATATTGCTAGGGAATTAGATAAGTCTCTTTATCTCCCTCTTTTTCTTAGGGTTTCACATTTGTACATGCTTCTTTGATTTTGTCTTACTGTATATAAGAATATTTATACCATACATTCCAATATTTACTCTGCAATTAGATTTAATTCAATTTATATTAAATCAATTGGTGAACCCCACTCATTCGAGCCCTACCTTCCTTAAAGTTTTTTTATCCTTGTCACCCATAGTGGTAATTTTGGTTCCTTTAAGTTCATTACGCTTCCCTATATGTCCATAAGTTCTCTAAATCAATGGATGAATCATTTAATCCTTTTCTTAACTCAAAAAACATTCCTCTTGACAACATTAAAACTTCTGATAGTGAACAATCATATGATAAGGCCACTAATATTAATCAATGAAAGCTAGAAAAACTCATTAATTTTTGTTCTTCTTTACGTGACCACCCTACACATATTCCACATGTCCTAAATGACCTACTCACTTCCAAAAATGCTTTATATGCTACCTCTCATGCTCTCATGGGTTATTCCTCGGCTACCATGGCATCTATGCAACCTCTTAACATTCCTACTTCCATTGCTACAACCATCGCTCTCGTAAATACTCCGATACCTCTAATACACAACCTAGTTCCTCATCAGGAACCCATTGTCTAGCTTCTTTATACTAGGATATAAAAGTTCAAATCCATCAAGTACAACAAGCTACTTCACATTCCTCTCCATCTCTTGATTCCTCACTTCTCCTTCACATCCCTTTTGCACCCGCCATATCCTCTCATCCACTACCTCTGACTTCATTATACCCAATATTCCTACCTTTAATGGTGATGGTTACCCTCAAGATCATCTTTGATATTTTCATGTGGCATGTATTGATAATGCAAATGATTTTACATTACTAGCTAAACTATTTACTAGAATCTTTTAAGATTACGCTATGCGTTAGCTCTATGATCTACCTTTTCAGTCACTAACCTATTTTACATACTTAGCCATTTTTTCCTTGCACATTTTTATATCAATATCGGCATCAACATATCTTATGCACAACTTTCTCAACTTAAACAAGGATCTAATGAGCATATAATAGATTATGTTTTGTGTTATAAGAATAATCTTGCTAAGATGACTAATGTACTAGTGAGTCCGAATTACAAGGCCTCTTTAATCAAGGTATCCTACCTCTATTTCGAGAAAGTGTTATCTTCGAGATGTCTCCCTCCTTTTATCAAATATTACATAAACTTAAGTTGTGCGAAGGAAAACTCTTATCTATGGGAAAATTAAAATATTATGATATTTCCTCATCTTAATCTTCTAATCTCTTTCAAGAAAAAACTACTTTCGAAAAATCTACTAATCCCATGAAGCTAATGCCACTACTAATTATGTTTCTACACACGACAACCTTCAATTTCAACCCGCGTAAAATACTTTTACTAAGTCACCTTATGTACCTCATCTTCTCTTACCACAACTTATGGGAAAACATATTAATACTCTTTCTCCACTACTCAATCTCGATCCTTCCCTCCCTTGTGATTGCAACTATGATGATAACGCACTCTCGACTACTACCAATGCATTGGGCATCACATTTATCGCTTATTTAAGTATAAACATCTAATTCAAGATATTATTGACAACAATTCAATCGATCTCCTAGATCCTTCTATAGATAAACCAGTCAATGCTACTTAAAACCTAAAAATATTTAATGACCCTCTACCAAAGCATGACAAGAAAGCTATTGATTCTTCTACAAACTAGACATATCGTGTCATTCCTCCTCCTTCATCGGGTCCTCTTGAATTTATTGTTTCTTCTTTTGATGTGCCACCTCCTATTATCAAATTCTCGGATCATGATTATCACATTGCATTTAATTATGAATCATTGCATATCAATGTCTCTATTGGTTCTTATCATTAATAATATTATGGTCTATTCATCGGTTGTTACCGAGTGTATGATCTGTGGCACTCCTCTTACCTATCAAATGTCCAACATGTATTATCACATTTATCACATTTATGGCTCCTAATTCTTTAGGTCATGTCAATATTTCCATTATAGTTGTACCCCTCACCATGTTTGTACCATTCGTCATTACATCTTTAATCAAATGTTGTGAGATGATCTTAGGCTTCCCTTGGATCTATATTGCTTAAGTCATCCCATCCATGCATCAATTATGTCTCAATTTCATCCATAACAAATAAATTTTTACTATTAAAGGTATTCCACAATACACACCATTTACTTGACCCACTTTTGCCGATATATATGCACTAATCATGGAATATTGGTCTCCTATGCTTCTCAAGTCTCAAGCTACTTCCGCACCTAGCTCTATTATTCATACATGCCTTATATCCCCACCTTGTCATAATTCTTAGTCCATTAGTCCACCTCATCATCCTAAGTCCCATATTTGGAAATTGTATTCTTATAAGATTTCTCCACCTTCTTCACGTCATTGACCCATTAGTCCACATTGTTAGCTTAAGACCCCCACTCGGGAAGCCCCTTCTTATAGGTATTATCCACCTCCTTCACATGCAAAGAGTTACTCTCCCACACCATAACCTTTATATCGTGGCCATATGTTATTATCTCCTCATATATCTAGTGAAAGGACCTCGCCCTTCACTACCATCAAATAGTCTTGTATCCCTCACACACTTGAGGGAATTAGGCTTCCCCCTTCCATCACTATTAGGATATATTTAGTATATACTACAACTCTTTACTCTTTACGCTTTATGATTAATATTTATCAACACTTCATCTCGATACACACATTGTACCATCACCACCTAATGGCGCACTCTAGTGTTACGGTTAACACTCAACTATTGAAAGCACATAAGTAATATATGAACCTCACATCATCTACACACTACAGTCTCGAGTTCTTCATGATAGATATTTCTATCATCTACTCTTATAAAACACAATCATTTCCCAATGATGCACTCTTGTTATAGGGTTCATTCCTAACTGTTGAGGGAGAATTTATAAATGAAACTCATTTCATAAACATTTTCGAGGGGAAACACGATCCTATCATATTTACATGTTTCATATCACTTCATGACAGTCATATACCATTTTCATATCTTTGTTTCATTGTTTCTTGTTAGCTTATTTCATTTACATGTTACACTTTTTTCCCCATGCTAGAACAGATTCTTAGTATGTCATAATATTTTTCTATATAAACATGTGCATTCACTTGGTATCGGAGGTAGATACAATACCTATCACATACTCCTACATGATGCATGATGTTCGATAAAAATCTTTATGAAGTCCCACCAAGGCTCTTGGGGGAATCTATCTTCGCTAATCTCACACTTTACACATCACATGTCCTATTGTTTTATTACTTCCTACTTCATGTAATTGTCATTTTTTTGATCTTCCGGGATTTTATATA
Source organism: Taxus wallichiana var. yunnanensis (assembly GCA_018340775.1). Taxonomy (NCBI): domain Eukaryota; kingdom Viridiplantae; phylum Streptophyta; class Pinopsida; order Cupressales; family Taxaceae; genus Taxus; species Taxus wallichiana. Next base: position 341,945,512 of record CM031235.1, on the reverse strand, counting down.
CTACTTATCCTTCTAACATGCTAATGGGTTCTTCATGTGTGGAATTTTCATTTCATGATCTATCCAACCATGGGTATCTGTCACTTTTTTCTTACTATTTCTTGCTATTATTATTTGCGGGTTATGCTATATATCTTGTGTGATCATTATATGCCTTTGACACTTTGGTCTTGATTTTTCATGACATTGTGAGTGATGTCCCATGTTTTAAACTTGATTAGAATGGTCTATCTTTTCTTACTAATTACTTGTTACATTTTCTTTTATTGATGCTATCTTTTATACTAAAACTTATTATTATCCCACCTTTTTCATATGCCTTGATTTCTACCATACACATCTCCTACCTCCCATAGGTATCTCCAATCAAATATGCATATCGGATCGGGTTCTCTCCTTTAGACTTTTCCTCTTCCAATCATCGCATGCAACCCAAACAAGGGCGATCATCTATTAGGTGAAAAAATGCCACCTACAACATCTTAGAGCTATAGTATATATCAACACAATAAGGAATCAACATAGGAATGCAGTCACAAATGGTCAAAAATTAGACTTGGACCTCACTCGAAGAGTGGAAAATAACATATAGTAGCAGACAATAGCACTTGGTGTTTGTGTCCCCCATCGATGCTTGTGTTATGGGGAAAAAATCAAGTTTTCATATCAATACAATCTATATATTATTTTATAATAGTTCCACAAGTAGATGGAACTTTCATCTAGTTATAAAATTCAATTTGTTAGTACATTTCAGCTACAATTACAAATAATAAGAAAAAATCAAAACATACGATCTGCGGTTCTTATTCGGGAAGCTTCATATAAGGAGAAAAAAACTAGATATCTCTCCCTAACATGTTTCTCTTGGCATGAGATCACCCAATTTCCCAAAACAATTGCACTTGGCATGAGATCTCCCAAAAAAATTCTCTCGGCGTGAGATTGCCTAAAAAAATCACTATAGGTGTGAGATCATGCAAAAACCTCACCATTTGGAAAGTTTAGCGACATTACCAAGAAAAATTAGGATTAATTTTCTATCTCTTACACTATTATACATCATGTGAACACTTTCATTTTACATACTATCACACTTTTACTTACTTTTTTTGGATTGAGGGTAAATTGAGGGTGTTTGAAAGGACCCACATCCTTGTACAATTGAGGATTTTTCTTGAGAGGAACCATAACCTGGTTACAATGAAGGGGACCACTATTTAGGAACCCAATTGGAGAAACCATGAAACCATAGTGAAGATGTAGTGACCAACAACAACGGCCATAGTGAGTGGGACAACTATCAGTGAATGGAGCGAGAGGAACAACCACCAACATCAACAGCGAGAGGAGTAGCCACTAGAATTAGCAGTAAGCGGAACAACCACCAGTGACAGCAACGAGAGCATCAACAGTGAAGCAGAGCAGCCACCAACGTCAGTAGTTAAAGGAGAAGAAAGCGTCAATAGTGAGAGGAGCAACCACCAGTGTCAACAGTGAGAGGAGAGCCACCAACGTCAGTAGTGAGGAGAAACCACCAGTGTCAGCATGAGTAGAGAAGCCACCTCTAGCGGTGAAACCACCTCCAAGGAGGATCGTTCCTCAAGGGGATTTGAATCTGTGTGGGCAAGCACACAACCATGTGACTTGACCGCACCACTCCCACCCCATCAGCCACACTTTTACTTACTTATACACATGCATTACTTTGATTTTGATATACGGAATTTTGAATACTCTCTCGGTCTTCTTTTGCAAGTCTATGATCCATACACAACAAGGAGGAACTCAAATTAGAAAAGAAAGAACACTAATAGGCATACGCTTCACTCGGGTCCACTCCCCCTTCCTATTCTTCATGCTTCACATTGCAATTACTACACGCTTCACTTGTTCACTCGGCATGCTATCGGCTACACACTTATCTACAAGGTTATAAGGTACACATCTTCTATCTAATTTATTTGTTGAATATTCACTAAAAACATAATGTCGGGAAAGATGTTGAAAAAAACATAAGTATTTGGGTACATTTATAGGTCCTAAAATCATGTTATCATTTACATGATTCCTAAGAAAAAAATAGTAATGACAACTCCCTTTGGCCTTTTTCTTTATTTTCGCACTTTTATTGGATTTATATATCTTTCACTCTTACTTGCATTTAATTGTTTTAAATTTTTATATCCTAAGACACTAGCACCCTATTAGGACATTAGTGGAAAACACTCCTATCCTCTTGAGAAATTCTATCCGTATTTACCTTTTTCTTATCCTTTTGGACCCCTTTCGGTTCTCAATTATTGTTTACTACATTAGGTCGGCCTTCTAGTTGTCAAATATGGAATTCAAACAAGGGAATCATATAAATACATAGTTATTCTCTCAAATATAGGACCAAGCACTAAGCATTACATAATATCACCTAATCTTGCATCCAAAGGCGCAAAATCACTTCAAAAAATCCATCTAGCACACTCATTCAAGGGAAAAGGGCTGCATCGTTCTTCATACACACACAACACAAAAGGGGAAGTTTATTATATTCCATTACACACATTTGTAGGGAAATTTTAAGACCTCCCTAGAAATAAATCATAGATATTACTTGGGAAATTTCTAAAAATGAAATTCAAAATCTTGGTGATTGCCACGAATTGAATGTAAATGTTTTCAGATGATAGAAACTATCAGCCAATAACATTATGCTATCATATTGTAGTATTATGCTTTTTTATTCAGTAGTAAATTTCTTTTTTTACACGTAGTAAAGGTGATTTGAATATAAAAATTTGGATATTATTGTAAACGCTAGTTGAATCAACCCAAAAATTAATTTGTACCTAGAAAATTTAGGTGAAATAGTAAGCATCCTAATACCTCAAAATTATCCAAATCAAAATTTTCAAATACCTAAATATTCGTAAACTAACAAAGATCAACCACTAAAATTTACACTACACATTTGCATATGGAGCATTCCAGATCTAGATCTCTATCTTAGTAAAACTTACGCAATGAAATCCTAATGCATCATTGCACACACTTACATATAGAACTACATGGAATCTAAAATAGACTAAAATGCTCAAGTACCAAGTTCACTCTTTAGGTGACTACCAGAGTCATTATGACTCCACATTCTACATATGTTTTATTATATTTGATGTGGTTTTTGGACATGTGAATGTAGAAAAATTATTTTATACCTTACAGGTACATTCAACGATCAAGGAGTGAAACTAGAATTACAAACAAAGACTAACAACGAAGCTGATCTTACATAGAAGAGGCTAGATCTAGATCATTCACACGAAACTAGAGCCCAAGTGCTCATGTTGTCTTGTGGGCACTCTTGTATAGCACATTCTTGAGTCTCGAGAACCTCCAAAATGCATTAACGACACTCCTCTCATTCTATTTTGGATATCCACCTTCCCGAGATCACTTACAAATTACTCGAGAATTAACTAAGTCTCTCTATCTCCCTCTCTTGCTTAGGGTTTCACATTTTTACATGCTTGTTTACTTATTTCTTACTATATATTGTACATTATAGTAGTTACTTTGAGATTATATTTAATTCAATTTATATTAAATAAGCGAGAAATGAAGGAAGTGCCAAATAGAAGAGAATACATAGTTCACACACCTATCGATACTTGATCAAGCACCCCGTCAAATTTGACACTTTAGAACTTAGTGATTATTTATAAAAACAATATGTCCAATACGTGGGAAGTGAAACAAATCAATTTGTGCAAAAATTAGAACTTGATTTGAAGCTACTGATCAAAATTTATAACAATAATGATTTCCCATAAATAAACCATATTTTAAATGAATTTTCACTAAAACTTGAAACCCCGTCTCTTATTGAATTATAGTTTTATCCAAAAAGGAACTGGGTAGAGGTGAACCTAAGATGAGTCCGTATTCAAAGCTATGTCCACATTGGATCAAGGAGACCTTTATTGCTTCCCTTAAATTGCCACATATTTGATTGTATTGAATAACTATGTCAAGGGACTAAAAACAACAAATAAAGAAGGATCTACAATGTGTGTATGGGCCATTTGAAACCTTCACTAGAGCTGATTGGGTTATCAATTTCATTCAACAACCTTCAAGGGTTTGAAAACATGAAAGGGTGAGAACAAGTCTGCAAATTAACTTGTAGGTCTAGATACACCCAATAATACACCTTGATGATTGTATGAGACATCTAAATCTTCCAGGAGCTTGTAATAATGATATAGGGCATGTAAAAACCTTATAATCCTATAGAAACCAATCTCAAGACTTTATATGCATTATGCGGCCTTGCGAAAAATAGAAGCTTGTAAATAGGCTATATACACCACAAACCATGCAAAACTAGCTAATGCAAGAAACTCAACACAAAAAAATACCCAAACACTTTACAAAGAATGACCTAAAATTAGAATAATCTTGTATAATAATGAACAAACTATCTCAAGTACTATCTCGACTCTTATACCATATTACAGAAGTCCCACGAATATGTTGGTTCTAAGAATGTAATGTGAACTATGTAAGACTTGAATTGTTCCAATAAAAACAAAGCACATACAAAGGAATGTAAATTATGGAAATACAACAGAGATAATTGTAAAAATGCATAAATAACTCAAAATCAATATGATCAAATATATTAATGTAAGAGATGTACATATAGGAGGTGAATGTGTAACCTCCACCTAGAATAATGTTAACCTCCATACTTAAAATAACTAGTCAACAGACAAGAGACCAAGGGTATTAAATACCACTAACTAAAATAGTGTGGGCAAGTGTATACCTAAGGAAACATACCCCATAAGTGTAGGGAAAATCCAAGCGAGGTGGAATATCCTAACTAGGATAATTCATATAAAGCAAGGAAAATGAATCCTACACTAAGAGTAATATCAATAATGCTAGTGAGATGATAGCATTCTTGATGCAACATACTCTAATTATTATTTACAAAGGATATCTACCTACTCTACTTTTTAATAAGTTTATTTCAGATATATAATCATATAAACATAAATGCCATACCGTAGTATAATTAAATTATAAAGAAAATAATAAAAAAGAGAGACAACAAGCATAATGAAAAAACTTGAAAATAATGCATGGCATGAATGTGTTAGTCAATATGACATGTTTGAACTTTTAAATAGTGCCACCAACTAGTAACACATGTTACTAATCAATTATGTACATGTTGTCGACTAATAGCATGCTACCGATTCTTACATGATGTCCACCGCTAGCATGCTACTCGACTACTAGAATATTGCCAAATGTTATATGCTACTGAGATGCTAGCATGATATCGACCACTAGCATGCTACCCATCAATATATAACATGCATTTTAAGCTCTATGATATTTACACACCTCAAATCTAGTTGACTAATACTAATGATTGTTGATTCCTCTAAAGAGTTCAAGAGCAATTATACTATTGGCTAAAGTTGGTGAAATAATAAATTATGAGTGGTTTTTTATTCCTCATATGAGTGACGTTGATATTGAGGAAATCCAACTAAAACATTTTATTTTCTATTACAAGGTTACCATTTTAGGATTTGTTTCAGTTCATCAAAGGGCATAGAGATATGATGTATACGTTAATACAATTTTATGTAGGAATTAATGGAGCTCTCATAACTATAATATTTACTTGGAAAAATAGTTGACAAAAAAATATACCATGCCATGGTTGAGACTATGCCATTTTTGTGGGTAGTTCCTCTCTTGAGATATATTTTATAATCACTATGATATTATTCCACTAGTTTGCTATATTATTTTATAGGAAACCTCTGGTGCATAAACATACTATGTTACTTAAATATGTTCTAGTCCATCTCATTGAACAATTAATGCTAAGGAGGGGTAGCCAACCTCTATTCTATGTTATGGAAAAAATTTGTATGGAAGTCAATCAAAGGGAAAAGTTGTTTGTAAGATTATTCGAACTCAAAACACGCCATTTCTATTAATTTTAACTTCCTTCTCACTTGTTATCTCGGTTTCCTATAAACATATCTTGTGTTGAAAAACATGGGTTAGAATAACATCTTTTAATCACTTTTTTACTTTCTTAATCCTAGGTTGGAAATATATCTCATGTTTCAATGCCTTTAATACAAATTGTTTTTCTATAAACATACTTCAAAATGTAGAAAATTTAAGAAATAAATGTTTTAAGGATTATATTATTAAAGGAATAATATTTTCTATCTATATGTTTTTAAAGTGTTTCAATATTAATCAATTCGTCAATGTTGGGGTTTGTAATATTAAGTGGAAACCAACTAATTAATAACACACAAAATATTGTTAAAAGGATTTGGTTAAAACTTAAAAACATAAGTAATTTGATCCCCATGCTAACCAATGTAAGATGGTTGTTAATTCAAAGTTTAATTATAAGAGTGAAGCGGTAAGAAATGCACAAATTGTAATATCAAGGTGATCTCATTTGAGATTGACAACACACATGATGATTGAGGCAAGCTATATGTGAGCAAAATAAATAAACATGAATGCCATATATGTGAGCTAGTACTCTGCTTTGAGATTTTTTTTTATAAAACCTTTCAAAGGTTGTAATTTTGTGGGATACGGGAAATAGTTTGAGGGTAGGTGAAATTCAATTCTCCATAAAGATAAGTGATATTTTTAGTATTTTTTTACTAAAATATTTCTTTGTTTAAATTTTATATTATGTGTTATTTAGTCTCATTGTTATGCATGCAATGTATGATTTCATTTAATCTAATTCATTATAATTTGTTGTAACTTCATAAGATATAATCCTTGTCTATTTTATATGGTAGATATCTAATTTTTGGTTTATTATTTATATCTATATTTCCTAACATGGTATCAAATAAGGGATTTTTGGTTGTATAGGATAAATCTATTTTGTCTATAACTTTTTTAAAATCAGTTTAAATAAGATCTATTGATATATTTCAAAATACATTAAAACTTGTTCTTTACATTCTAAATTTTCAAGGTATAAAGGTGAAAAAATCTAATTATCAGTTAAATAACTTAAATTTGGACATTTTGTAATTTTAAAATAATTGAGGAAGATCAAAATCGTGTTTGTCTTTAGTAGCCTTACGAGTGACTAGAATTGCTTGTTTTAATCATTTACAACCTTCCTTAGTGTTTTATAGTCTTTCACAACTTTCTACTCATTGCATGGTGTTTTTGTGTGTTGTGTGGACATTTATTTTCTTAGAAATTCTTTATTTATTATGCTTAACTTTGTTTATTGCATGGTTTTTTGTTTATTGTGAAGAACTCTTTTGTCTCACACTTCCGAACTTGAATTTTTTTATGATCTTACCTCTTTCATCATGACTTTGCACGGCTTGTTCTTTATGCTTTATGGCCTCACTTGATTTTTATAATATGTTAAAGAGTGTTTATTGAGTTGGAATTAATCACCTTTATTTCAATTCTATGGAATTTTTTTGTCTTCATTCTATTGAAATCTATGTTTTGTTAAATTTATGGAGCTATAACCATAGATCTCTACAAATTTTAAAACCACATAACACCAAATTTCTTTGATTTTCTAATTTCTTGAATTATGGCTAGTTCATATTATTTCTTGATGGATAAATATCAGTTGTTAAATGGTACTAACTATAGTATTTGGAGAGTTAGGATGAAATCCATATTTATGACAAGAAAGCAATGTGAGTTACTTAATGGTGTTGAAAAATGACCCACGGGTATACAAACTAACCTTGATATCTTAAGTGAATTCTCCTAAAAACCCCAAAAGGCCATGTTAATCATGTTGTAATAACATTAAGGATGATTATTTGTTATACATAGGAAAGATGGAGTCTCCGGTTAATACATGGATTAAATTGTAAACTATACATGAAGGAAGACACCTTTCTAAAAATAATTAAGATAACAATGGAATTGTTTGTAATTCCAATGAATTGAGTTGATAATATTTCTGATAACTTGGATAATATTGAAAACATTAAGGCACGATTAGATGGCTATAACTATGAATGATTTCGAGATAAGTTCTTGTATTTTATTATTCATATTAACATACATGAAAATTTGATAAACTATCTCTAATTTGAATTCTAAGTATTGAAATGAATATAATTTACTTGATTTGGATATGTTGAACCAATTTTCTTGTCCTTGTTTCAGATTCTTGAAGTGACAATGAAGCAGAACATGCAACTTCAATATGAGAGGGTATAAGGTACCATTAGATGATATAATGATGAATATGGGTGCAAAAGAGAGAGATCCTCCTCACGGTGAGTTATATGGCATTAAAAAAAAGATAACAAAGAAAATTATTATTATATACATGGGTGTGTTTCCTAAAAACGTGAAGTGAAAACTTCCTAGGATGGATGTCAACCAACTTTTTGATAAAAGATGAATAAAGTAAGTGATAAATAACTAATATGATGCAACAGAATCTGAACTGAAATAGAAAGTTGAGATCCAATAGATGAAGTAAAATGCAGATCTGATCTAAGTAAATAAAAACCAAACCAAACCTATGTGGTTTGAAGGTGAGACAAGCTTGATGAACCCAGTCAAAGGTTATTGCAACACGGTGATCCAAAATAAAAGAAAAACAAGTGGATATGAAAGACTTAGAAGATGATCTTGAACTGGAATTGATGTTGTGATGACTGAGATGATGTTGAAATTTATGGATTTGAATGAGAATAGAAACAATGTAGGAAAATTAAAGAAGAAGATATCCAATGATAGGGTTGATGATAAGCTGGATATGATGTAGATAATATCCGAAGCTACAAGTGTGCAAATTGACAAGATTGGAGGATATAGAAAGATGTGGGATCGAGATAGCATATGAGTGGATGAATGAATGATATAAATCCAAAAATTAGAATTGGAAAATGATATGGATATTGTGAGTGGTCTAGGGTTTGATGGAAAAATATGGGTGAAAATGACAATTTGTAGATGGAAATGAATATAAGAAAATGTAGAGATAGGGCTCCAGGACGATTGATGGGCCTGCACAAAAGTTGATTAGGAAAAGTGATGGAATGGAAAAGCTAGACCCAAGTATGCAATACAGAGAGAGGACTTAAAATCTCTAAGGGTGAAGAACAATATCTCCAGAGTAGCTCTAATATGGTGACAATAGTTACAAATATGAGCAAGAAGTGAACGAAAGATCAAAAGAAAGTCAAAGTATCTAAATCTATATCCATGAAGAAGGATGGGTATGGGCATATTTATGAGATTGACGAAGATCAATATGGGTCTCCAACGATCTGCTATGGACCATCCATTTTGGTGGTGGAAGATTGATGAGATCAAGAAAAAGACCCCTTATGTAGCGAGATTAGGGTTTGGGAGGTAAATACATGCTAGGGTTACTTAGGAAGGATAAGAGAGTAGGTGAGTTGTGAAAAACATTGAATAAAGGAAAAGGGGAGGTGAAATTTGGTGAATGAAGGCCTAGGGAGGAAAAAGGTATTTAGGGAAGATAAATGGATTAGATGAATATTTGGGATTAATTAAGTATGATTGGGTATGTTTAGGGAAGATAAATTAACGATGTGATTAGGATGGGATTAAGGTGGGAGATTAAAGGAATAAAATGAATTTATAATGAAAATGGGGTTTTGAATGGGAAGAAAGGTATGGTTGTGCATGATGATAAAGAGAGCGAATGCGGGGAGAGGGATTAAGGAGAAAAACTCAAGAAATGATGACAGATGTTTGATGAAGTGTTCCCGCTCAAACTAGGGATTGAAAATATGCAAGGGAGATGATCAAGAGTTTGAAAGAGATAAATTAAAAAAGATAAAATATGGAAAGGATGATAAAAGAGAAGGGAAGAAATGATGCTCTAAGAGGAGAAAGATAAAAACGAAGTACAATTTGGCAATGATTTTGGAATCACTTCGGTAGAGAAAAAAGTACAACCTAAATGGAGATGAAGGAAATTTCCTATGGACCTATGAGTTGGAAAAAACCATTTTGATTTGGATGGAATCTTATGAGAATCCACTCAAATGGGTTTTTAGGTTGTGGTGCCAACGGTTCAAAAGAAGACACCAAAATATAAACAAACAAAAGCAAGGATAACAAAAATGTGATATCCTTCATACATGATGAATAGAGGAAGTTTGCATCCTGATGGGATGAAAAATAAAATATGATCATAATGGTGAAGGAGGATAAAGTAATGGTTCCCTAGCAGGGAACAAAAATATGGACCTATAGGAGAGATCTTAAGAATTATGATAAATAGGAAAGCCATGTAAGTTAAGATATAGTGTGTTATCGATGAAACACATGGAAGAATTTGAATAAAATATAATTTGGAAAGGATGGTTGAGAAGAAGAAAAAGGAAAGAGAAGATTGTCAACACAAGTTTGAGTAGATGATTCACAAACTAATTCTATGGTGATTAGGATGGGGTCAAGGACGATTGACCAATGGAAAAATATTATAGGTGGCACAACTATATAAGTGGTGAATTCATCGACAAGGCTCATTGGCACCGCATGAATTTGATGATCAAGAGCTAAAAGGTATAAAAATATATGATTTGACAACAATGGAGATTAGTGGAGGAGGAAGTAAACAGGAGAACACAGAGAGGGCGGTCAAATCAAAGCAGAGCTATGTTTTGATGTGTTTGTTTTTATTTTTATTTATTTTAATTCCCTAGATTTTCATGGGCTACAAGATCAGGTTGGTGGCGACTTGATGGGCCACCATTTACTTGATACAAGGTGGCATTGACCAAAATGGGTCATCTTCAACCTAGGTTAGAGAGAATTCCACCCGATGAGGGTGGGCATCAACTAGGTAAGAGTTAAAAAATATTGGATGAAAATGATGGATTTTTATTAATGGATTCGATGATATTTTAGTCCAATGGGTTTTGAAGCCGAGAGACACACTTAACCCGATAGACATGGTCCCAAATTTTATGTAGAAGATTCGATAAAATATGACATATGTTGAGTGGGATCAGTTAGATGTAGGCTGGATTGGGTGGCTTTCACCACTATCAAAGAGTTCATAGAGACACAAGGATGATTATTGCATTGGTGGAGAGATGGGATCCTAGGACTAACACGTTTTGGTTTAAGACAAGAGAGATGATGGTAACACTAGAGGATGTGTACTACATTTTGAGGCTATTGATCTAGGGAGAGCCTATAATGCCTATCACAATAGAAAGGAGGCTCAATGTATTGACACAGTTATTTGGAGCACATGCCCCATGGATTACGTTTGTATCATGGAAATTTCATATTGAGACTAGAATTGACGTTGTCATACTAGGAAAGTCCTTAATTTACTTAGTGATGGTGGCCATATCATGCTATACACTTCTAGATTTAAGTGAAGACCCATTTGTATAGGCATTAAGTAGGAGTCGTCATTGATATTTTGGAATATGGGACAATATTTAAACTCAAGGATATTGTGATAGCATATGTTTACTATGAGATGAGGATGTATTTATCAGGGTGACAATCTAGCATGAATGTGAGTATTTTATTGCATTGCTAGGCATATGAGCACATAGCAAAGAGTGCAGCCACCAAGGTTTCCATGGGTGACTAGGGATCATATTTAGTTTATGCTTGGATTCGTGAGATGTCACACATATCGGGTGCATGGGAGATAGGTTAGCATGATGAGGAGTTTTATGTCGAGAGATTAGGGAGTTTGGAGATAGAGGATGTCAGATGGAGGTCTGTATAGAGACTTCGAGCATGGCTAGAGAGTAGCTATGTATTTTTGGTATGAGGAGAGTTAAATGGATTAAGGGATGGAGACCCGAGAATGATAAAGTGGGTATAGTTTTGTGGGTTAGGAGGTAGTTTGCGGTGATACATATGGTGGCCAAGGCACCTATTATATTTAGATGATACAAGGCTTAGAGGGATATGTCACTCGGTGACATCGGACCCATTAGTAGACAAGGGATATCTATGGGATGATGGTGATGATGTAGGAGATAGAGAGAGATATATCAAGTGGTGGAAAAATAAGTGGGCCACCTAAGAAGTGGAGGAGAGGGAATAGGTAGGTTTGAATGAGGAGTGGTGCTGACATTAGAGGAGAAGGCATCACTGAAGATGGAACAACAAATGTGGCTAGATTACAAGCCAAGATAGATGCGGTACGGTAGGAGAGAGATGCAACACATAAGGAGATAGTGGGGATGTGCCAAGATTGTGATGTTATATGTCAAGAGAGAGACATGTTCATCTACCGGTGAGACTATTATAGAGGTAGAAAGAGCCATATCAAACAAGATATGCAAAGTCTTAAAGTGGGTCATACAGAGCCTCGTAAGGACCTAGTTAGATTTTACTTCCTAGGACCATATTGATATAGTAGTACTAGGAATCGAGTGAGGAGGATCACTATGAGATGATAGTGGTGACTAGAGGCTGCTTGAGTACTGCGATATTCCACACACTTAGTTAGAGAAAGGAGATTGTTGTTGTCGGGATGTCGGGAGGTTTTAGAGAGGACTGATAACATGATGTAGTATAGACCTAACGGAGGTCCGGATGAGGGACTAGATGGTAGAAAGGGAGGAGGACACACTCCCATTCCGGGAGAGTAGAGATCTACCCTATAGTGAGTGGATACTTTGGTGATGGATATTTTTTTGTATATAATTTTATGATAGAGAGAAGTGTAGGCCTATCTACATGTATAAAATATTTTTCTTTGGGATATATATATATATATATATATATATATATATATATACATATATATACATATATTATATACGATTTTTCTTGATTTACCATGTGTTGTATGATGATTTTGTTTATCCTAACATGTTATTTTAGATGTTGGATTATTTGGACTAGATATTTTGAGTAGAACATTGATGTTTATATATGATGCCATGGAATAATAAACTAGGATGGATGCATATATAGATAATAAATAGATGTGATGGATATGGATAGATAGTTGTTAGATTAGAAATAGATGATATGACATAGATTGTTGTGATGTAACAAAATATGATAGGTGTGATTTTGAGATTAGAATAGATGTGATGGATAAGGTAGATGGTATAGATAGATGATATGATATGTATTATTGTGATGTGAGGAATATAATATACATGATTTGGAGATTTAAATTAGATTCCATGTGATTAGATTATGGATGAGACATTTATGGATTCATATAAATTGTAAAGAAATGGGCAGTAAGATGATGGTGTAGGGTTGAGTTCAATAAAATATTTTATGACCTGATAAGAAATGACTAAAAGACATGAACGAAACTCTTTCATAAAAGGAAGTGCACATAGGATCGATGTTGTGTGAACTGGATTGTAGATAAACATGAAAGGAAACCAAACAAGGAAAGCAAGTTGCAGTCATAGTAGGTGTTAACACATAACCAACAATAGTTATTCATACTTAAGATCAGGTTGTAAAATATGAAAGGGGAAATTATAAACTTGATTTCAACATGAAAAAATAGGTTTTAGATGTAACTTGTATGCAGGAGGAGAGGATCTCCTTAGGTGGTTTTTCCTAGGAATATGCCCCAAATTTGGGTAATATGATGCAAACTAATAAATGTGGTAAGATTGTTAGAAATGAGGAAGGTAATAAATATGGGAATATTTCTTAGGTTACTTACATTTTAAGTTTATATTTTTCTATATAGAAGGTTGTTCAATATGGAAGCCTTAACTTCTATGATATGAGGTGATAGCCATCCTTCGAGGGAGTCATCTACAATATTATTTTTCTTTGGGATATTATTTATTTATTTGATGGTAGGATACGTGATATATTTCCTTTGAGAGATTTGTATATACTTTTAAAAAAATTCTTTATTTGAATAGAAGACCTTCCAGGAGTAGTATTTTTATGGGATAAGATAACTTTTAATCTAAGCCACTGTAAATTTTAACTTTTTTGTTATGAAAGAGTTAAGGATAGATAGGTATACCATTTTGTAGGGGATGATAAGATGTACAAGTGACATCTATGGACCCTTCGTGTGGACCCAATAGGTAAATAAGAAGGATATGGATGTAATTATCGAGGTGTTCCCACAAAGAATGAGGAATATGTCCATAAATAAAATGCTATGAGCAGAGACTTTTTCCCATATTTAAGGTCATAGATAGGAAAATGATGGTAGACCACATAATTCCAAATCAATATGAGGAGAGATTAAAGGGGCTGATGATGGAAATAAGATCATGGGTATGAATAATTTCATGTTGGTAGATGTGTTAACATTAGAAGGGCCGCGCATGTAATGCATTAAGATGTTCTAGTTCTAGTTTATCATCAAGGTAATCCAAACGATAGGATCCGGACCCTTAATTATGCGTAATAATATAAGATCTAATCTAGTTGGGAGAAAAATTACCATGTTGAATCCTTTCTAAAGTAGTGACGTTCGATTTTATTAAAGGACAAGGTCGACAATATTAAAGTAGTTATCTTTCATATGTTTGTTATTAACATGTTTGATGCACTCTTGATAGCCATGATGGTGTTCAAGAGCTAGAAGGTGACATTTTTCTAGTAACTCAAGTGTGATATATGCCATTAGCGATAATATTCATCATAAACGAAGTCGTAAAGAGAAATGCTCAAAGATGGGATTTAGAATTTGAGAGGGAGAATAAATTAGGATCGTAAAAAATAGAGAAGGGAGTAGCAGCTTTGGTAGAGGTACGAATGCTAGTTTAATAGGTCCAAAGGGTGAAATGAATATGAAGATTCCAATTATGTCCCGATTTATTAACAATTTTAGTCGGGATGTTGCGAAGGTTGTTGTTAGTCACTTCAGATTGGTTGTTAGCTTGAGGTTAATATGGAGAAGAGAATCTAAGATTGATATTGAAGGAATCACAAATCTTCTTGAGATAATTTTTTATAAGGACATTCTATTCTTGGCAATGATTTATTATGGATTGCCAAAGAGGTAAAATGATGTCTTTGAAAGAAAAAAATAATGATCAGTCAGCGTTTGTAGATGCAAGTGGAATAGCTTCCACCCATTTACTTAATTATTCGATTGTAGTGGTGATAGAATGATGATGTTGAGAGGAACACGATTGGTGAGGCTAATGAGGTCAAGTACCCACTTTGAGTAAGGAAAAATATCCTAGGATGGATGTAAGCCACGGATATAAATGCAAATGATATTAGAATGTTGTTGGCATTTGATGCATTTCTTAACATAGTCATAGCAGTATTGATTAAGGAAATTCCAATATTAGCCCATGAAAATAACATGCTTGGCGACGACGTCAAACTACTAAAATGTCCACAATATATACCGTCGTGGACTTCTTAGATAGTGTATATTGATTTAATATATTTAAGGCATCGTAGAAGACACCATGAGACCCACGTTTATAGATCATTCTACTAAGGATGACATAATAGTTAGCGTGTTAAACAAATGTCTTCCTACCATTTTTAGATAAGTTGGATAGAATTTTGTATTGAGCAAGGTAGTCAAAAATTTAAGAATACTAGAGATCTAATGGATTACTTTCATCATGATTGATGTGAGGAAGATCATGGACATGAGATGGTTGATCAAGATGATGATTGGTAATAGAAATATTATATTCCTATGTTTCCCATGGGATGAGAGATATGAGAAATTCCATCATGTCTACTAAATTAATAGATGACCCGGGAATAGTTTTGATGGTATAGAAATTGAAAGATTTGAGAATAAATTCAATGTTGTCCTTATATTTTTGAATGATCTCATTTTTGTATTGATATATGCCCTTTAATTGATTTATTATAAGATGGGAATCATTGTAGATGTCAAGGATTTTTGTGCCAAGAGTGATGATGGATTCAAGACCCAAGATGAGGGCTTTATACTCAAGCATGTTGTTAGTGCATTCAAAATTGAGTTTATAAGTGATAAGTTTCAGAGTATCCCAAGGAGGAATGAGAATCACACATGTATCTCCCCTTCTCAAAACTTGGATCCCTCAAATAAAAGAATTATCTCGAGAAGAGAGAAATCATGATCGATATTGTTTATAGATTAATATGGGAATTTATCATGAGAAATATGCTTATCAGGAAGAGGGGCTTCAACTAGTTGATCAATAATGGCTTATCCCGTGATTGATTTCTGTGAGATGAACTCTAGGTCAAAATTAGTCATGAGAATGAGAGATCAATTGAGGTTATCATTATGATAAGGCTTAGAGTGCATGGTTTTGAGAAGATGAAAGCTAGTGATGACATAGGTTTTATGATTAAGAAGATAGTGGTGAAGCTTGGAGGTAGTGAAGAAAAGAGCGCAACACAACTTTTCAGCTTCAATGTAGTGAGTCTCATAATCATGAAGGGTATAGCTGATGTAATAGATAGCATGGTCCATTCCTTTCTTATCATGGTATACCAACATGGAACCGAGATCATGATCGAGTGGAAGATACATAGAGGTAAAAGTGTTCCCCTCATGAGGAGGTGTAAGCATAGGTGGGGAAAGAAGATAATGTCTCGTGGTCTTCACGGGACTTCTAGAAATTATCATCCTAGTTGAATTTAGTGTCTTCACAAAGAAGATTATGAAAAGGTTAAAAACAATAAAAAATATGTGAAATGAAATAGAGAACTAGTTGAATTCATCCTTGAATATTGTGAAGTTGTCTTAAATTAGAATGGGAAGTATCTCAAGGATGGCCTTCATTTTTACAGGGTCAACTTCAATACCTTTAATAGAAATTATGAAATCAAGGGTTTCAAGTTCTAACTCTAAAACCACACACGGGTGGATTTAGGGTGAGGAAGAAGCTGGATAAGGTGCTCAAAGATAAATTCAAGGAAAAAACTATGTTCATATTGATTCCTGGAGTTATCCAAGATTTCATTGACGTAGTCCTCTAAAATTTTAGTTATGATATCATAAAAGATGTAAGTCATGGCCAACTAGCGAGGTCACTTTGGCATTTTCAAATCGAAGGGTGTGACATGATAGAAAAAAAAATCCCCAAGATTTGATGAAAGAGGTATTATGTTGGTCTTGGTGTGATGAGGATTTGGTTGTAACTAAAGAAAAATCCATAAGAGAAAGAATCTCATGGCCTCTAGTGAGGTTGATAAGTTGATCAATGTTAGGAAGAGGAAATTTGTCTTTAGGAAAAGTAAGGTTCAAATCTCAAAAGTATTTACAAATATAGAGATTTCTAGGTGATTAGGATATGGGTATGATGTTGGAGACCCATTTTGGATAGCCAATACTGAGTGAAAAAGTTAGCTAAGAGGAGACATTACAATTCCTCTTTAACAAGAAGAGAAATACAAGAATGCATGTGATAAAGTTTCTACTTAATCAACTTAGCATCAGGAGTGGTGATGATATTATGGACAACAATAAAATTATCAAGGCTTGACATGTTGGCGTAAAACCATGTGAAGGATTAGATATGTCTAAAAAGGAATGTCTTGAAAGACTCAATCTCTTTTGAATCAAGGGATTGACCAACCTTGAGGATACGAGGATCTTACAGTGTCCCTATGTTGATATGGATGGTGGATTTGTTGAGAAGGGTAGACATGTCCAGAGGTAAGGTATTATAAAGATAGGAATCTCTTACCCCCATGAAATAAAGGATGAAATGATTGTTGGTGCAATCGAATAATGTCAATGGTAGGGGAATATTCCTCTATCATATCAGGAAATGGAAGAGGAAGGCACCTAGTTTCATTTTCACACTGATAAATGAGTGGTCCCAAAGTGATCATGGAGCTTAAAGAAAAATCTAGAGGAGATGGACACGGTGATATCTCTATCCATAATAAATTAAAATAAATCTATAGGAGATGGACACGGTGAATGAGGGATAAATGCCCATAAGTGTTGAAGATGAATATGTTGAAATCTTGGACACACGAGGAGGAGGGTGAATCAGTTTCTTCTCGAATTAGCTATGCTTAACACATAAATCCACACACAAGTAATTAACAAGGAAGTACACACAAAGACACAAGTTTTAATGTGGGAAATCAAAACTAGGAAAAAACCCATTGAAACCAAGAACGAGGCTTAGGAAAAAAAATTCCTATATCGGTACATTGATTACATGGTTGAGATTCTACTCAACCTAGAACTACAACTCTAAAATTTGGTTTTGCAAAAACCTACCTTTAAAGAGATTCAACTCACAAGGAGGATTCAACCCCCTACATTTTAACTAGCTACAACTGATCTTCTATAAGATATTACTTACAAGGAGGCTGCTACCCATTATATGCTAAGCTACAACTTATACTTGTTATGTGTTTTGGTCGCACTTCATTTACTATATTATACAATTGATAATGACCTCAAAACTAGCTCTCTCTGCTTTTCAATTTTCCCCAATTCACTATTCTTCTAGTTCCCTGCTCAATAACTACTCTCTATTATGCAAGGCCTACCTCACACCCGTTGTTTCACCGTTTTCTTTATGTTTTCGAATGAAAAAAAAATGTGGGTAAGGGCCAAGGAGGAATACCTGTTAGATGGGTTGGTTGATGGTTTCTGTGCACGTTCTTACTTCTTGATCAAGTACCAATTGTGAGAGCTTCCTTTTGGCTAGGAGGTAGTTAGGAGGAACTACTGTAATAGAAAACAAGACCACAAAATATAGTTAAATGATATATGATAGTGGATTACCTAGCGTATGCTAGGTTTTGGAAGTGTGATACTTCCTAGATGGTTGTCAATGAACTATTCAAAACAAATTAATGTGAGAAATAAGTAAAGTCCTCTTTTGTAGTTGATATGATTTAGGTATCTCATTCAAACACAATAAGAAAATATAATATAACATGCCAGGTTATAGTCAGATATGAATGATAGGTAGGTTTCAGGTTGTTGGAACTGGTTAGGGTCAGAATTTGGGTTGTTTAGGTCACTTGGTATTAGGTTATGTGGCTCTGTTATTGGAAAATTTTATAAAACATAGATACCGATGTCGGTCGGGTATAACCGATGACTATTTAGGGAATAAGTAATGACGGTCATAGGTAACTGCGTTAGTATAGTTGGGTGACAGTGATTCAATAAAACCTTGTTGTAGAGTTTGGGTGAGGTTAGATAAAGCTAAAGGAGGGGATGGAAAGGTCCGAGGAATACTGAGAATACTCGAGAGAGGTGGAATGACAAGGATAAAGCGATCTAATAAGTGGGTGGGTGATTTTTTTGGTTTGTCCGAAAGAAGACTATGGAGGAATGGGAATGTTAATATGAGAATGATAACATAAATGATAACAACTCTATGAAAAAAATAGGAATGGAAATGATTAATGATAAAAAGCTTACCAATGTTGTAGGTCTAATGTTTGGGTTGTGGTGATGATTGGTTTGTAGAATGGAGCTTGGTGTAATAATGACACTTTCCTCGGATTATTACGGTGAGTGCCAATGCTTCTAGATCTTTCTGGTGCTAGATATGGATTCGTAGGTGTGTGAAAAGACTCTAGTTCTACAGTTCATATGCAGTTCTCTTATCATTCGCTTGCTCTCGAATGTGCTAACCCAAAAATAAGGTTGCTTAGGTGAATAAATGGTAAGCGATGACGGTTTCATGTTGACCAAAGTTGTCGGTTTAGGGGTGTTCGACATCGGTTAAGGTGGGATTCCCTAAGTTTACTAAAATGGGTAGATATTTCTAATTTCTTGGGCCCAATTAGTTTCTTTTTCAGATTAGAATGAAAAATTCCCTCTAATGGGTGGGAATGTGGTTAGATAGATTTTAGGGATTGATTTTAGGGTTTAGAAAAAATCTTATCTCATTAAGGAAAGTAAGACTTAGTCATTGTTAGTTATGGACACATGACAAGAATAGGTCTAGGGTGAGGTGGAAATTAGGTCAATTAATTTAATTAAATGATGAATATTGTGAGGATGGGTATTAATTAAATTAAATTAATATTAATGTGGTGTGGAGGTGGGTGTGGTTAGGTGATTATAATTGGGATAATTATTCGACAGGGCACCAAGGGAGTGTGACCCAATTTTGGTGTCTACATTTTCCCCCTTTTTGTTATGTTGCTTGTATTGGTAAGTGACGTTAACAAAATAAGATGTGGTTTCCCCATGTGTGGGTAAAGGTGATTTTCCCCAAGTGTGGGTGAAGGTGATCCCCATCAAACCAAGAACTGGTGAGGTAGAAGATAGAAGTGGTGAGTGGTTTGATAAAAGGTGGATATGGGTAAAAAGAGTGTAGATGTGGGTGAATGTCGAAAGGGTAGAGGTCAAAGACAGGAAAGAAAACAGGTAAATGGACCAGCATCAAAGTTATTGGTAGTCAAATGCATGAACACATTATAAAGCTGTTACATGGTTCCGGGATGAAGAGATTGTAAAATATACATCGTCGAAGGTCGATATGTTTATTCGAAGAAGGTTGAAGTGATTCCGGTATCCAAGGTATAGGATATGGTGCAAAAGAAAATCACAGTCAGTGTAGGAATTTTTAGGTATATTTTGGTACACCAAAGGTTGGGTCAGGATAAATGACATAGAAATAGGCAAGGTAAGGTCATTAGGTCAAACAACACGGGTAACAGTGTCACAAGGTATAGTGAGCACATGAGTTCATAGGTCATTAACAATGTTCTAGGTCCAGGTAGCAAGGTCATGGCATGGGTAGGGTCAAGGTATAGGTAAAATAACAAGTCCCTAAATGTAATTAAGGATAGGTATAGGTAATGTAGGCTTGGTGGTAGGTTGCGATAAGGGTGGGTAAGGTTAAACGGTGGTTGGGTTGGTTAGGTTGGAGCAGGAATGGGAAAGGGTATTTGACAGGAGTATGATAGGTAACCGATGCTAGTCATACTAAACCATTGACGGTCTAGGTAAACTAACCATGGTTTGGTAGGGCACACAACTAATGTTTGTTTAGGTACACTGACCATGGTGTGCTAAGGCAAAGGACCGATGTCGGTTTAGGTATAACCGACGTCGGTCAATTCGACATGGGTATATAAAATGAAAAAATCCATATAATACAGATTCATTTGTATGTTGTGGATTTTTTAAAATGATAAAGCACTTAAGGAGTTGTGCTTTGTTGGGAGGAAAGGATGAGGGATGATATCTCAGTGAGGTGGAGAGTTCCAATTGGTCGAGAGGCCGAGGTAGATGGGTCCATGAGATCAGGAAGAGTGAAATAATTGGCGAGAGAGGTTGGATATATATTTGGACATGAGGGAGGTGGGAGAGGGTTCAGGTGGACCACCGGCATAGCATCCAGATGTGCCACCATGGAGGTGACATGATGAGGTAAGATCTAATCCTTTCTATGTATCGTTGTTAGATGTAGAAGGGAATATGGGTCAGGGGTGTGGGTAGGTTAGAGAATTGGAAATTTGGTGGTTAAAATGGGTGGAAGAGGGGGTGGGAAAGGTCGGAGAAAGAGGGGAGAGGGTGGGGAGGGTCTTAGGTGAGGCTTGGGTAGGTTCATAGGGAAAATGGGAAACAAAGTAGGTAAAGGGAATTGGGGTTTGTGTTTGGGAATAGTAACAATGACCAACACCAGTCAAGGTATTGTCAATGTTGGTCTGTTATACTAACATCGGTTAGGGATGAGGGGAATCGATGCGGTTACAATGGACTGATGACGCTCATGAGTAATCTGGTGCGATTATGGTAAAAATACTAGAGGTATAGGAAGGGTAAGGGGAAAGAATAAGTAAAGTGGGTAAAATAGATAGTGGGTAGGGGGAAGGGAAGAAGGTCAATTTTGGGTAAAAGAAAGGTTTAATAATGTGTGTGATTGGTTAAATGCAAGCCAGGTACCCTTTATAGATGAGAGATAGGGTACCTCCCTTGCTTGTGGAGGTATGGGGGTGCGGATGACTAATGACCAAAGTGCCATGTTGTAGAGTTTGGCCTGATTGGGGTGACACGCTATCGGCATGTAGTCTGGGAGCCAAGTTTGATGGTCACTCTCATTGATAATTGGGAATCAATGACCAATACCTTCTATTTTCCGATGGATGAGATCATAGTCACCCTAGAGGATGTGTGTAGGATCTTATGTCTACCGATAGTGGGGACAAAGGTATATTCTATCTCCTCAGAGGCCTTTGAGGAGTTGATGTTGACCGTGTTTGGCAAGGGGCTAGCAGAGATGATGTTCTATAGTGCTAGTATGAGCTATGGAGATATGTACCAAGCCCATCTAAAGGAGATGAGGTTGGTAGTATTGCTTTGATGGAGGCGGTTTGCTGCTTTACAACGATGGATGTAGAGGGTGGGAGAATTCCATGATCCTTAATGGGGGTTCTGCATGACATGGTGCAAGACAAGACCCATTTTACATGGGCACCCTCATTCTTGGTACAATTGTATAGATAGATATAGGCTTATGGGTAGCTATGGAGGTTTAGCTTTGTGATGTACTTTCCTACTTCATTGTTGAGCATATGAGCACATTGTGTGTGTGCGTGTAATTGGCATGCCTTGGGATGATGCATTCGAGCCAGGGTTTGTTCGAGGTGGGATTCAAGAGATGGGTGCATGTGATAAGGGAGTCTTTGAGCTATTAGAGCTACACATTATGTAACCTATTACAAGTGATTTCTAGAGGGGTTTTCTAGCGTGGACATCATTTGGAGGCCCTATGTGGGTTTTCCATCATATGGTCAGATGACAAAGGAGCTACAGGAGCTACACCGCTCACAGTGGATAGAGGGCAACATACGGGAGAGCACGAGATGATACCAAAGTGGACGGGGTCGAGATGACGTTTGGGCTGCTTTAGGATATACTCCCTCCTTTTGCATAGTATAGGAGGGATGACGTGGAGAGGCCTCTACCTCTACCATGACCAAAAGTACCGATAGGGTGAGAAGATCAGTTGATAGACCGAGGGATGGATGATGCTAGGGTGACTGATAGATACATGTAGTGGTGGGTTGCACATTTACGAGCAGTAGCACTGAGGCTAGGGTAGTAAGATTTAGCCACCATCACAATTAAGAGGGACACCCTATAGGGGCCAGTGGTTACCATGATTACACACTTGAGGATAGTGTAGGGGCAGCTGAACGGCTCGAGATGCACAGTTACTATTTTACGAGCTCATGTGGCAACCCTACAAGCCTAGGTAATGCGAGACAGTACCCACACATGGTGGAGATGGGGATGGGGTATAGGTGGCCACCCTATAGGCACATATTATAGGTTTGTAAGGCTAGTTGGCCACTACACAGGCACAGGTGTGGCCCTTCAGGCCTAGATATAGGCATAGGTATAAGTTCCCTTAGACGAGGCACAACCATAGGGATAGGGTCCCTCTTTACAGGAACTAGTGGAACAGGGTCCCAAGAGATAGGAATAGGGGCCAAGGCGATTGCTCCACTCGAGAAAGTACCAATAGGTAGGTTGAGGGATGCCTTGGGCGAGGTTAGGTATTATCAGGATATTTTGATGGCCACAAGAATAGATTTTCTATCTTATGGGGAGTATAGAGCACAACAGGCCTCGAGTGAGAGGACCAGGTCGTGTACCCAAAATGTAGAGATTACAGGGGGCCAGTGTGCCCTAAGACATGGTCAAGGTGAGACTACCGGTGCATGGAGTTCAACTCCTAATGAGGAACCATCGGAGGATAGATCGAGACGTTGTGGAGATAGGTTGGCGGGAACCCCACTAGAGGGGAGATGGAGGAGACTGATGAGATAGGGATGGATATCAGGTGGCATGACAATTAGTCATCATTAATGATTAGTGTATCCATGTTTTTGATGTATTTTTTATATGTATACTTACCCGTATGCCGAAGATGATGAGGATGTAGATGAGAGTTTTTCTATTTTTGATCATAAACCAGCTTGCGTGGTCGAGGATGGTGATGATGATGATGATTATTATTATTGGTAGATATGTTCACATGTATTTTTATATAGACTATCTCATTTATAGATGATGGTGTTTATAGTATGGATGGTGTAAATGTTTTAATTTACATTGTTATATATTGATAGGTGGAAATCAAGTGGATTAGGCCTGATAGATTCAAGGTCATGTAGGCATGGCGGAATCAGGTATGTTTAGGCATGGATGGATTCAAGTCATAGGCATGGATTGAGTCAGGTTGATTTAGGCATGGTGGAGTCAGGTTGGTTTAGGCATGGATCGAGTCAGTTTGGTTAGGTATGGTTGAGTTTCTAATTCATTAATTTGTGTAATTAATGATGTTGTGGGTTGTGTTTAAGATTATTTTTAGGAAAATGTCTGATTATGGTAAATAAATTATAGATAAGATGAAAGGAATGTGTAAATTATGATTGTAAAGATGTGTAACAATAGTTGCTTGTTGGGTGTAATTTCTAGTTATTGATATAGAAAGGAAACTAACCGAGGGTAGAATGTGAATAGGGAAAGGAAAGAGGGAATTTTATAGGGTAGAGAGTGGCCAAGATAACCTCCAAGGGCCACATACCCTCGCAATGATGCCTACATAGTCTCGACGAAAGGGACCTTAGGCCGATGTGGTTCTCCCATAAGCTAGGGAAGATCGTGATGAATGAAAGGAATGGATTTATAGGTGTTAGACATGGGTGAATGCGGGTCATAGACATGGTTGAGTTTTAGGTCATAGTCATGATTGAGTTGTTTTAAATAGATGTGTCAGTGATCTAGCCATGTATAGGATAGTCGCAAGTAAGGAGGAAGGTGAATGGTAAGATGTGGTAAAAAGAGCTACTTAATTGGTAAGATCCTTAACGAGTTAATCATACCTAAGAGGGTATCATGAACAAAAGACCCTAAAGGCATTGCATAAGTGATCATTCTAAGGGTGAAGAAAATCACATAATCAAAAAAGGTTGCGTTTGCGGAAAGTCCCTTGAGTAACGAAGAATTTAGGTAGAAAAAAAGGCTAGGGGTGAGAATGGGAGGTTTAACGTAACTTAGTATACAATAACATGTTTCTTGGAACCAGAAACCCAAAATCTGAAAATAGGCAAGTCCATGACAAAAATTTCATCTCTCTCTCTTTTTTAATAATAGACTAATCAATGTGGGAAGTCTATATGGGATGATTATATGATCTCCTTAAGGTCTTCGTGAAGTTGATCGATGCAGAAACTTCTGAATATTTTTACATTTTTGTAATGACCATATATAGTTTTCCTTCAAGGGAGTAGTCTATTTATAGTGGAGATACATAAAGAAGAGATGTCCATTTTGAGGGAGTCATATTTTTCTTAAAGTTTGACTCAAGGAGTTGTATCCCTTTTCTTTTGGACATTTAAATCATGGATAAGAGTATAGAGGAGGATTAGGTTCTTGTATAGAAAACAAGACCATAGCACATAGAGATTAACTATGGAAGAGGTGGTTTTGAGTGATGAACGACCATGGGATTCCATCTTGAAGAAGACAAAAAGTATCCATGAGAATCATGCTATGAGTAGAGTTGTGGTACTCATATTGAAGATAAGGCTGAAAGGTGATGGGAATCACATGATTATTTTTTGAGTCGTGGACCCTCAAAAGGGGTAACATGGAAGGTGACCGATGCTTAAGGGACAAGCAATCAATAGACAAAAGCTGATAGAGGACTTGATATCAAAAATAGAATGGTTGAAGATGCAAGTCATTAACTTAGTGTAACGAGGAATTTAGGTGGAAACAAGGATAGGGGTGAGAATAGGAGGTTTAACGTAACTTAGTGTACGACAACATGTATTTTGGAACAAGAAACCAAGAATTCAAAAATAGGCAAGTCCATGACAAAAATTTCATCTCTATTTTTTTAAAATAATAGACTGATCGATGCGGGAAGTCTATATAGGATGATTATATGAGCTCCTTGAGGTCTTCGTGAAGCTGATAGATGAGGGAGGCTTTTGGATATTTATTACGTTTGTGTAATGGCCTTATATAGTTTTCCTTTAAGGGAGCAATCTATTTATAGTGGTGATACATAAAGAAGAGATGTCCATTTTGAGGGAGTCATATTTTCTTTGGAAGTTTGACTCAAGGAGTTGTATACCTTTTTTGGATGTTTAAGTCATGAATAATACTATAGAGGAGGATTAGATTCTTGTTTAGAAGACAAGACCATAGCACAAAGAGATTAACTATGGAAGAGGTGGTTTTGAGTGATGAACGACCATGGGATTCCATCTTGTTGAAGATGAAAAGTATCCATGAGAATCATAATATGAGTAGAGCCATGGTACTCATATTGAAGATAAGGCTGAAAGGTGATAGGAATCACATGATTCTTTTTGAGTCGTGGACCCTCAAAAGGGGTAACATGGAAGGTGAAGGATGCTCAAGGGATGAGCAATCAATAGACAAAAGGTGATAGAGGACTTGATATCAACAATAGAATGGTTGATGATGCAAGGCATTAAGGGGCTTGGGTTTGGGTTTACCTTCGAGTGAAGACAAATGATAAGCACCTAATCCATATGAATGGGTAATGATATAGGGTCCAAGCCAATTAGGAGAAAATTTTCCTTATTTACTTTTCTCCTCTTTGGTTACATATTGATTTTCCTTCAGGATGAGGTCACTAACTTGAAAGGTTCATTTGTGAACATGATTTTCATAGGCATGTTTGATACGTTTTAAGTAAATTTGGAGATGGTCAAGAGCATTGAGATGATGCTCATCTAATAAATCAAGTTGAGCCAAATGATCTTAGCGAAAGTCATCATTGTTGAGAATGTCTTATAGTGAGATACGAGAGAGATGGAATCTGGACTTCGAGAGGTAACATAACCTTGGTACCGTAGACCGAGAGAAAAGGGGGTGGCTGCAATCGAGGTGTGAATACTAGTACAATAATCCCATAAGGCAAAGGGGATGTGTGTATGCCAATCTTTCCCAGTATCATTGACTATCTTCATAAGAATTTTGTTCAAGGTTTTAGTGGTTGATTCAGTTTTACCATTGATTTACGAGTAATATGGTGATGAGAAACCGAGTTGGATGCCAAAAGCGTCACATAGTTTATGTAGGGTTTTGTTTTTGAATTGTTTTCCATTATCGGTGATAATGCGTTGAGGGACACCAAAATGACAAATGATGTGATGGTTAATGAATTCACATATTTTCTCATATTTTATAGGAACGAGAGGAATGGCCTCTACCCATTTGGTGTAATATTTGGTAGCGGTTATGATCCATTGGTGACATTGTGAAGAATGGGGTTGATCTCACCAACAAGATCCAAACCCCATTGAGAAAAAGGCCAAAGGTCTCGTGCGACCAGTAAGGTATGAATAGGTGAGTGATGAAGATTAGCATGTTGTTGGCATTTTATGCAAAATTTGACACGTGGTTTAAGGTTTTCCAATAATAGCCTAGGTGAAGAATGTGCTTTGTGACAAGCTAAACCACTAAAGTGACCTCCACAAATTCCATCGTGGACTTCCTTAATGGTGTAGGGAATTTAAGAACTCATAAGGAATCATAAGAGAATTCCGTCAAGTAACGCTTGTAAAAATACCACCCATGATGATGTAATGGGAGACACTTTTAAGAAAGGCATGTTTTCTATTACGAGTGAGATCAAAGTGGGTAGAATGGAAAGGCAAAGATAGTCTGTATATTTCTTATACCAAAGGTCACGTGGGTTAGGGTTAATAGTTTGAAGGAGTAAACCTCATGAGGTAACTAAGAGAGTGATGGTAGCCTTTCTATGGTGACAAATATTTTAGAGTCAACTGGCGAAGCAAGTATGTGAGAAGCCAAAAGCGAGGCCATGGTATTTGAAAATTTATTGGTAGAATGTGGGGGTTTAAATTGCGTGAATAGTCAAAGGTAGTAATAAGTATGTATACGTGATGCTTATACTTTTGAAGTATATCATTACGACATTGTTATATACCATTGACTTGGTTTATGACCAACAAAGAATCACCGAAGATGTTGATTGACTTAACATCTAAGGCATAACCAGCGTGGAGACCCAATACGTGGGCTTTGTATTCAACAATATTGTTTGTACAATCAAAATCAAGTTTTTAAGACAAAGGCATAAGTTCACCATCAAGTAGAATGAGGATAACACCAGCCCCACCCCCACCCTAACACTTGGAGCCATCGAAGAAGAATGTCATTTGGTAAGTGGGTTCGCTCAGGGAAAGGGTAGTTATTGACTCATCTAGGAAGTCAAAGTTAGAGGGTTGATTCCTAGATATTGGTGCATTGGCCAATTGGTTGGAGATATCCTAGCCCTTAATGGAATTTTGATGAATGAATTCGAGGTCAAGGTCAGTCGAAACATAATACAACGTGTGGCACATTGATTTTGATAAGTTTTGGCATACATATAGTGTAATCAGTTAGTATTAATGATGAAAAAGGTTTTTGATTGAGTGGGTAATGGAGAAGTTTGGTGGTGATGAAAAATAAGGCTAAGAAGAGGTTTTGGCATGGGTATATCTAGTTTCATAGTGAAGAAGGGTAGGCTTATGTATTAAACCGGTTGCTCTGTCTTCTGCTCGTCACAAATCACAATGAGCTAGCATGACACCTATAGAATGGTCGATGGTAGAAATATATAGGTAAAAGTGCTGGTCATCCTTAGGTGGAATGAGAACTAGTGGTTGAAGGAAGTATTGTTTCAAGGCTTTGAAGGATTTATGGCATTCAACATCCCATTTGAATGAAACGTATTTCTTGAGAAGATGATGGAATGGTTGAAAACAGTTGGAAAGATGCAAGATAAAGCCACTAATTGATTGCAACTTTCCTTGTAGGCTGCAAAGTTGACAGAGATTAGTGGGTGGTGGAATTTCAAGAATATACTTGCATTTAGCAAGATCGAATTCTATGCCATGCAAATAAATGATGAAACCAAGGATTTTTTTAAAGTACCCCAAAGACGTACTTCTTTGGTTAAAGACACACACAATACTTGATGAGGCGGTCAAAGATGACTTTAAGAATGGGTAGGTGTTCAACTTGATGTTTGGATTTGGAAAGTAGATCATCGACATAATCTTTAAATATGTGATGCATGATGTCATTGAAGATGTAAGTCAATGCTCACTGATATGTAGCACAAGTGTTTTTTAGGCCAAAAGGCATGACTCGATAGTAGAGAGTCCCCTAAGAGTTGATGAAGGAAGTCTTGTGTTGATTCTCTAGAGCAAGTAATATTTGATTGTAGCCTAAGAAACCATCCATGAGTGACAAAATTTCATGGCTAGCTGTGAGATCAACTAGTTGGTCAATGTCGGGTAGGGGGAAATCATCTTTAAGATAGGCAAGGTTGAGGTCATGGAAATGCATTGCAAATGCAGAGTCTCCTTGTCACTTTTTTGAAAGGAATGATGTTAAAAATCCATTGAAGATAATCAATATGTAGAGTGAAGGAAACAGAGAGAAGGCGATGAAGCTCTTATTTATCTAGAACAGCAATGTGAGGATGCATTTTCCACAGCTTTTATTTGATGGGTTTGGCATCAGGAATTGTTACGATATTGTGAACCACAATTTTTGGGTCAATACTAGGCATATCGACGTAGGAGAAAGTAAAAGCATTGCTATGGTCCTAAAGGAAAGAGGTGAAGGCTTCCTATTCAGTAGCATCAAAGGATTGGCCGATCTTTAGAATGTGCGGGTTGTCTTGAGTATTAATGTTGATTTCGATGGTCAATTTATTCAACATGGTTTGCGTCTCAGAGGGTAACGACCGATGAATATAATTTTATTCTGCACCAAGGTAGGTGAGGATGGAATCATCATCCTGATATTGAACAATGTTAATTGAAGGTGTATCATCATCGATCATGTCAAGATACAGGAATGGGAGAGAAGAGGGAGCCTTGGCATAACGTTGATAGGTCAGCGGTCCCAGGGAAATGATGTTTACAAAAAAAAAAGTTAGGAGGAATAAATTCGGGGTCTATGGACTTCGTGGGTGAAGATGGTAATGTGGGTGAATGAGAGGGGGAAGATTTCCCATCTTGGATAAGGTTGACGCAAACCTTCTTGGAGGATGGAGCGTCAAAACCAATGCCGCTACTATCATTGTGTTTATGAGAGGTACAGAACTGCAGTATGGTGGCCTTGTTCATAGAAGCCGGAGCTAAATCCTTTCCACGTACACGATGGAGGAAATTGTGAGAAAAGCAATGTTTAGTGAGGAGTGTAGGTCGACAAAAATGGTTGGGTTTGGGATGGAGGTTCAGGTTTATAAGTGGCCATATCAAGTCACCCATACGCTAGATTAGTGCAAAGATGGGGAGGGACATAAGGAAAAAAATTTCCGATGCGGATGTCATAAGCGGGGTGTTGGCAGAGGTTCTCATACTCTTGTGGCATGATGAAGGTGTTGATATTGTATAGGTGGTATTACCCTAGAGTGAAGTGTTGAAAAACACCTTTTAAGGGATCGATGTAGTGGGTATGTGGGTAGCAGGTATAAATGGCTCGGTAGATGTTGGGGAAACAAGTGTGTCGGTGGTAGATGCTACGATTGTAGTGGGGATAGCAAGATTATATGCCATAGAAGTAGTGGTAGTTTTTGTGGATGGGATCATCGATGAAGGTGAAGTGGTGATCTGTGGCGAGATGCCTTGACTACTACAAGCACATCATTGGGCTGATATAGCACGTTACAGGTCTTGAAAGGTGATGGGTAGGGAGGGATGGTGTAATTATGTCCCTCGTGTTCAAATTTGAGGCATCATGGTAAAGTTGAAGGGACACAACCCATGGCATGGATCCAAGGTCAACCGAGAAAGCAAGTTATTTTGGAACTCTCCTTCTAAAACATAAAATAGTTCTAGGAAATTTCGAGGGCCCACGTGGACATGGAGAACAATGGTACCAGCGTAGTGGTCATGGTGTCATTGAAGGAACACAACATTACATCATTACCATGCATGTAATTGGTAGGTATCTGCATTTGGTATTATGCATGGGAGGAGATGATGTTAATGCTAGCACCACCATCGATCATAACATGTTGTATGTATATATTATCGATAAAGACATAGATGAAAAGAGTGGGGTTGGGGTCATTGGATTGGAAGGGAGCAATATCTTCATCGAAAAGCTGGGGTGGCCACTTGGTGAGTGGGCGGAGGTGTAGAGGAAGGAAAAGACCTAGTGAAAGAGGCTACATGGTGATGGCTAATGATGGAGGCTACATGTGTGGGGTCATTTGGTAAGACTTTAATAGATTGAATGAATTCCATAATGGCTTGATGATGTGCTTGTAAGGTTTAGATAAGGTCATATAAAGACATTTTGAGGGGGGATTGATGTAGTTATTTTAGCATTGTGCGATGTGTGACCCCGTCAGAAATAGGATATGTAGGACCTCGAATGATGACTTTGGGTATGGGTGCGTATGGTATGTTTGGTATAAGGTTAGTTTATGGGCTAGTTGGTTTTTCCTTTCCCTTGTCTTTTTGAGCACGAGTGTCAATGTTGATCATGTTAATATGAGGAGAGGTGGATGAAAAGGGTGTGTCATGGATGGTATGGTGGCATGAGGGACAAAAGCCTAGTGTGGGGCTACGATCCTTGTGAAATGAGTAGGGTACATTGGAATTTTGGTGGTGGTTTGGCCAACTCTCTTATACAAACCATGTTAATCTTGAATCTCGAGGGTGGATCAAAGAGTTGTGGGGGTGGAGATTTTGGTCACTGAGTAGGTAATGGGAGAAGATCTATGTGAATTGCTGAATGCAAAATGGGGTCCTCATCAAGAAGATCCTCGTCGTCAAAGTTTTCTTTAGGAGGACATAAGTGGACAAGGGCAGTTTTTAAAGCCTTACAGTTCTCTACATCATGTCCTAGCACACGATGGTAAGCAAAAATTTGGTTTCGTCAAACCCTTTTGGTTTGGGTTTGAGTGGGTCGTAAGTTCTAAGAGGTGGTAATGTGATGAAAAAGTTTTGAGGAGATTGGTTAAGATTTTGGTTTAGGACCTGCTAGTGGATCACAATGGGAGGTGAATGTGGGTTTGGGTGTAGGTATAATTGATTATGAAGGAAGAGGATTTATAGGAGGAGGGGTGGGCTGGTTTACTAGTTTTGTGTGTGGTGTGGTCTTGAGTATTTGTTGCATATGCTTGGTTATGAGTGTGGTAGAAGATGCGCGATGGAAGATTTGGTTTGTGTAACTACCTTATTAGAGGGTAGTGGATTTTTAGCTTTAGGTTACATCTTTTTGGGAAATGAGGACACTGGTGTACAAGATGTGGAGGGAAAAGCCAATGGTGGAAGAGGATGGGTTACCCACGGGGGTAATTGAGGTGCTGTGGAGGTAGGTGGTTTAGGTTGGGAAGGAGGCGTGAGTGAAAGAGAAGAAAATGTCATTGGTAGTGAAGCGATTATGGATGGTAGTGGTGGATGGGTGGTAAGAAGGTTACATGTGAGGGTGGAAGTTGTGTGGGTCACTTGGGTATATTAGAGACCTATGATGAGGAAATGAGTTGTTGGGTTCTTGGTTTACCGGTAGATAGGGGTTACTTTTCCAAGGTTGAGGGTGAGGTCCTAGGATTGACAAAAGGGGTGTAGGTGATAATGGTATGATAGGTGAGGTTGGTGTATAAGGTCTAGGATGTTAGATATTCTTTTAGGTTCCAAGGTAAGTTTAGCATTAGTTTTGGAAGACGTGGCTAAATCTAATTTGATGGGTGGGTGAGTAAGGCTAGATGTCGTATGACCCCTAAGGTAGGGAAAGGTTTAGGTAAGGGAGATGATATAGGCGTGGGTAGGTGTTTGGGTGTAGATGTATGTTAGGTTATGGGTAGAGGTGTGAGTTAGGCCATGGGTGGTGACATGGAAGGTATTGCAATAGTTGTGTTTGTGTTGCGTTTGGTTGCTCAAAACACTTTTGGATAGATAGTTGAGGTGTTAGTGAGAGGCAATTGCATTTGTGTTTAAACAAGAAGTAGAAGGCATCCCCAAAGTAAGGCTCTATTAGCATAGTCCAGGTGATTGGCCAAGCATGAAAATGGTGTTGTTGTAAGTAGGGCTGACATGGATCGAGTGGCAATCCATGTAAAATGTGTTTGAGATAAGGGAAATGGCTAGCCTCGAACTCTATGGGTAAGAGAGCCAAAAGTAGATCAGTGAAATCTTAAAGGTCCGATGGTGAAGGTTCATTAAAATACATTGGTACTTCCATAGGATCCTCCTTGGGTAGAGGAGAGGATGGGATAGATAAAGTAGACTCTCCTTTTGTTCGTGTACTTAGTGGACCTGCATCGTCATGAGTAGGATAGGTGCCACTTGATAATTTCTCGAAATTTGAGGGGTCAAAGATGGCGTGCTAATTATAGGCTCTTCCATGGGTGAAGAAGAAAATGTAGGGGCTATATCTCGTGGGTGGAGGAGTAGATGAAATTGGTTCTTTTGCGGGTAGAAGATCTCGGGCTAATATTTCCTCTATGGAAGTAACATGAGGTAATTGGGAAGAAAATGGTATATCATCGAAAATAAAATGGACCTCGCCAACATTTTTATCATTGTTTGAAGTGTCACCAACTTGGTTGGAAGATGAGGCATGATTGGGGAATAGTTTCTTGAAGATGTCTATGTTTTGGTTAGCGGGTGCATTTGGGCTATCCAAGACTAGATCTCCGTTGTCTAACATTTATTGGATGATATTCTTGAAGGTGATGTAGTTATTGTCGCTATGACCTTTGACACGATGATAGTTGCAAAATTCATGTTCCTTATACCATGTAGGCATGGGGAACTTAGGGTCAAAACCAATATGTGGTTTTATAGGTGGAAGGGTAATGACACTAGCCTTAACAAGATTTTCCAAAACGAGAAGAATAAGAATCTCTAATGGAAGTGTACTTTCATTGTTCTCATCTAAACTGGAAAGCTTGGATAGGAGAGAGATTAGAAGGGGGTTTGGTTGGGTTTGATTGATGAGGGGGATAGCCTTGAGAATTATAGTATTGGTAGACCCTTTGGGTTTTGAATAGTTGTTTTGGGGCTTCGAAGATGAAGAAGTATCATTTTATTTGAACACAATGTTCTTGTTATGAATTTGAATCTTCTTCTCTTCGATAGCACAAATTTCCAATTTTTGTGCCATGGTGAATGCCTCGTCAAAAGTACGAGAAGGTGCGGAGCTACAAGGTTGGCAAGATGTGTCTAACACAGGCCCAAGTAAATAACTCTATGGGTTTAGTTTGAGGTAATTGAAATGTGATTTGATTGATTAGGCTACAACAACGAGCGATAAAGTTGGCGATAGACTCATCGTCATCTTGTCGAGTGGCATAAAGATCAATCATGGTAACCTTCTTAACAATTTTGATAGTGAAGTGATCTAAGAAAGCTTTGGCTACTTGATTAAACAAATAGATGGAGTGTCATGGTTACCCATTGTACCAATCCAATGCAAGTCCTATCAAGGACACTCGGAAGGTCCCTAGGAGTAAAGTGTCATCACGGGTGATCAGGTAACACCCATGTTTAAAGGACCGGAAATGTTGTTGTGGGTCCTCTTTGTTGTTAAAGAAGTTGAATTTTTACATTCAAAGTGTATGGGGTATGGTCGAATACGAATGGATGGGTGAATAGGCTCATTACAAATTTCATCATATGTGAGGGAATTACATGAGCTCGAAACCAATGCTTCTAGTGTCTGCATTTTTTCATTATTAATTTTATGAGGTCATTGGTAGGTTGTGGTGGAAGGGCTTCTCCTTTGGCATAAGGGGGTTCGTATTGAACTGTGATGTGGGTGGTATTCCATTATATGGTGATGCCAAATAGGGAGTTTGAGAATAGGGGACTGACATAAAGGGTATGTATCCAGAATGAGTGGCATACGAGATATGGGGATGTTGATAGTATGTGTATCTAGGTGCGATGGTCATAGTGAATATGCTAGAAATTGGGGGTAGGGTTTTTTGGATGGAGAGGATAATATTATGGAATGGGGTAGGGCTCACTGACATCACAGGTGGTTGGGTTGCAATGGGTATTTATGAGACAATGGGTGTAGACGGGGTTATGGTCTAGGTGGTCGATGAGAGGACAACATATACTATGGGTGTAACTAATAATCGCATATGCAACGATCATGTGGGTATGGGTCCCATTTTGTGAAACTACTATGGATGAAGATGGTGAGAGTAATGCTGCATTATTAAGGGTTGAGCAGAAGTGAGAATAAGGGTAGGAGATATGGATACGAGAATTCAATACATCTATTTACCGAAGAGTCCCGTGTGGAAGAGTGGGAAAGGTAGAACTGTAAGGTGTGAGATTCGATCAAGGAGTCATGAAAATTCTTTATCACCAATGGAAATGGTGATAGGATGAGTAGGATCCATGGGTGACAGGATGGAAGGCGGTGAGGGACTAGGTGGGAGTGGTTGAAGAATTACATGAAATATAAGAGTGTTGGCTTGACTGTGAGTCAACACCATGTGAATGGGTATATATCAGATGATTTTATATCCTGCAGATGACACACGGGGTAGTAAGAATGAAGAAAATAGGTGTCTATAGGTAGATTTGGTTAATATATTAGTTGATGTTCAATATAGGGTAACCAATGCTTGTTAAGGATGATAGATGTCGGTTAAGAGGTAACCAAAGTCGATTACTTGAGCAGAACACTTTACCAAATGAAGAAAATATTGTTGACAGTTAGATGAAGAAGTTGTATGATGATTGTTGACCAGAGTAGAGAGAGTATAGAGACTCATAGGAACTTTGACAGTGAAGAAAATGAAATAAGGGTTCTTTAGGAAATTTAACCCAAAAGAACAGAAAAGTGATGCCGGTTAAGAAAAACTGATGCCAGTTAGGGATAACTAATGATGATTAGTGTGAAATATAGAAAATGTAGAAAAATGGATTATTGTGAATTTTAGTGAGATAAATAATCAACCTAGAGGTTTGGAGATGATGCAATGAAGTCCTAACACACTCATAAGAAGTCAAAATCTTGTAATTGTGATTGTGGTGTGTAAGGTAATAAAATGGAAAAATGAAGATGTGTATCCTCACACCTCAAAACGCACGTCAATCAAACACTAAAAACACGTACCTAACAAGTGATTTTTAATGTGTTGAGCTTATGCTATTTAGAAGACTGACTCATGAATTTTAAAATAGAGTTTTTGTGAGGAAGGTTTCCTACGAAGAAGGATATCTAAAAGGAGAGGTTTCAAGTATGTTATGGTGGGGGTGGGCCATCCTCTGAGATGATGACTCGAAAGAGGCAACAAGATGAGGAGTTCTGCCAATCGATCGTGTGATCGTGGGACGGGTGTTCCCGAGGTAAGATGTTATTTAAGAAAGATGTGTGAATTTAAATTTTTGTAAGTTTTGTAAGACACACAGAGAGAGAGAATGTGCTTTCTACGATTCTTTGTGTCAACCATCAATGGGAATGAATTCTAGCATATAGGTTTCCCTCATTTTAATGTGAGATAAATGCAAGAAATAAGAATGTAATGCCACAAATTTTAAGCCCAAATCAAAATATTATGTTTGATGACACAAAAAGATGAATAGGAGAGGGTATGCTCTTTTAATAAATGCAAAAAGCAAGAAGAATGGTTATTTTTAAATGCACCAAAATAAAATGTATCCTTTAGAGAAATTAGAAATCAGAAAAGATTGCCAAGGACAAAGATTAATGTGTAATATTTTTGAAGGGAAACAAACACACAACATTTTCCTAGGAATGAAGAAAGTGTAATAGAACCCCTAATGGGTCCCACTGGCGTGCATTGCACAAATGTTTCATTATTTTCTTTACGTTTTCAAATGATGAAACAAATGAGGGCAATGGACAAGGAGGAATACTTGTTAGATAGGCTTATTGATGGTTTTTGCATGCATTCGACTTCTTGATCGAGTGCTTATTTTGAGAGATTCCTTTTGGCTAGGAGGAACTACTGTAATAGAAAACAAGACCACAAAAGATAGTTAAATGATAAATGACAAGGGACTTCCTAGTGTACGCTTGTTCCAGAAGTGTGATACTCCCTAGATGGCTTTCAATCCACTATTCAAAACAAATTAATGTAATAAATAAGTAAATTCCTACCGTAGTTGATATGATTTAGGTATCTCATTCAAGCACACTAAATGAATATAATATAACAGTTGGGTTATAGCTAGATTTGAATGATAGGTAGGTGTCAAGTTATTGGAACTAGTCATGGTCATATTTTGGGTTGTTTAGGTCACTTAATAATAGGTTATGTGGCTGTTATTGGAAGAAGGTACAAAACACAAAGACCGATGTCGGTTGGGTATAACCGACAACGGTTTAGGGAGACCGATGACGATCATGGGTAATTGTCGTTGGTATAGTCAGGTGACAATGATTTAATAAAACCTTATTGTAGAGTCCGGGTGAGGTTAGATAAAGCTAAAGGAGGGGATGGAAAGGTATTCAGAATACTAAGAATACTCAAAGAGGTGGAATGACCAGGATAGGTGATTTGACAAGTGGGTGGGTGATATTTTTTGGTTTTTCAGAAAGAAGGCTATGGAGGAATGGGAATGTTAATAGCAAAATGATAACATAGATGATAACAACTCTATGAATAAAATAGGAATGGAAATGATTAATGATAAAAAATTTACCAATGTTGCGAGGTCTATTTCTTAGGTGGTGGTGATGATCGGTTGGTGGAATGGAGCTTGGTGCAATAATGACGCTTCCCAAAATGTTCACTGTGAGTGTCAATACGGATCTATCCTGGTGCTAGCTATAGATGCCTGGGTGCATGAAAAGACTCGGTTATGCTTACATGTAGTTCTCCTCTCATCCTCTTGCTCTCCGAATGTGCCAACCCAAAAACAAGGTTTCTTAGATGAATAAATGGTAGCAAGACGATGGTTATGTGTTGACCGACATTGGTTTAGGGGGACCGATGTCGGTTTAGGGGATTCCCTAAGTTTACTAAAATGGGAAAATATTTCTAATTTCTTGGGCCCGAGTTAGTTTCTTTCTCACGGATTAGAATGGAAACTTCCCTTCTAATGGGTGGGAATGTAGTTAGATAGATTTTAGGGTTTGATTTTAGGGTTTAGACCAAATCTTAGCTCATTAACACAAGTAAGACGTAGTCATTGTTAGTTATGGAAACATGCCGAGAATAGGTCTAGGGTGAGGTGGCGAGATGAGATGTCTATGTAAGGTGGAAATTAGGTCAATTAATGTAATTTAATGATGAATATTGTGAGGATGGGTACTAATTTAATTAAATTAATTAAATTAATATTATCATTGTGTGGAGGGGGGTGTGGTTAGGCGTGTATGTTTGGGTTAATTATTGAATGGGGTGCAAGGGAGTGTGACCCAATTTTTGTGTCTACAACTTCAATTCTCTCTATTTATATGTGCATGTTTCTATATTCAATTAAAAACCTAGAGCATGGAACTCGAGCATGATATGATCATTGAATACCCTACACTCTTCGATTGTGGGATGACTATTTCACACTCTCATTTATCTTTCTCAAACTTAATCACTAGGTTAAGACCTGTTCTCTTTATCTATCTATTCATTTCACACTCTGCATTGATCGCTGATTTCTTAAGACATTAAAACTATCCCAAATCAGTGTTTTACATCTTCCTATTTAAACTCACATCAACATTCCTTCAATACTTCAAAAAATTCATTTTGGTTCAAACATTCATCAACTAACTATTTATCTCGTTCAAGGTGGTCTCATTCATTCATCATTTTCCTACATTATATTCATCATTCTAAACCATATGTATTAAAATGCCTTTAATCTTTTCACTTCATACCTCTGTTGATACATCTTATATACCTCTTTCTATTTCACCTTGTGCATGCATAACTTCCAATCCTACTTTCACTATTTTGTCAAGCTTTATCACTTTTTTTTATATTCTTCTCATATATGTTCAACATCAAATCCAAGTGTATAGTCCATTTACCTTATTCTAATCCATAGCCCTATACCTCATAATACTAAATCATTTTCCATATTTTTCATGTAAATACCTTTCAATTTCTCGACTATAGTTTTTCATTTTATTTTTAGAAAGCTTTAAACTTTTTAGTCTACACTAGTATATGTCAAACCAAGCCAAAAAAAATTTCGCCTCACCTTCTCTATGTCTTTTTAATCAAACTCTATAATATATTTGTTATCACTATACTATATCTCTCTAGTTTTTTTATGTCTCCCTATTTCATACAATCATACATGCTCCTTTTTAGTCTTAGAATATTTTTTTGAAAAACACCGTGTTCTAGACCTGTTTCACTTCAAAAAGACCTTTTTCAACTTCTAATCACTCTTATTCGACATCTATCTCACAAACCCATCTTTTCAATTTACCCTTTGTGTGTTCTAAATACCTTTGAATGGATTCACTTTTCTTGATAGGGAAAAAATTCTTTTCATCTTCTTGATTTGATTTGAGACAAAGAATGACACCTTTGTAATAGCTCATGGCCTTTGAGCTTCTTTCAGAAATCATTCTCATTGAGTAATCCTAACTTATGCATTTACATCTTGAGAATAAGATCCAACAAAATCTTAGCACCTCGAAGTAGCATTACATAGTTTTTGGCAATATAGAGAACTAGAAAATCACTCATAAGCTACTAAAGCATTAAGAAACTTTGATAATTTTCTTTTGATTCTAAAATGAACAAACTATATTAATTAAATAATTACTTGAGGAAATAAAAATCATACATGCAATCGAGGCATCCAGCTTCTAAGATTAAACTTAAGTTTCATCACGATTATGGAATTTACATACTTAAATCTCTTTCAATGCACTACGAAACAAATTTGATCATTCTTTGACATTTAAATACATGCACATGTTTTAGATCCTTGAAAGAGGAGACATATTACATTAAAAAACGTCACAGACAATCTTGAAGAAAAAAAAATCTTCCTCGAGAATCTGTCTTGAAGAAATATCCAGTCCCTTGATGAAATGAATTGAAACAAGAAAATTTATCATGAGAATACCTAGCGAGAAGTTTGTAGATGATTTTATTAAAATTCATTGGGTAAATTTTTTATTTTGAGTATTTTTCACTTAAAACCCTAGAGGAGGGTTTATTTCCCTTTACCGATTCAAATGACTTTAGAAATTGTTTTCATGATAATTTCTTAATGAAATAAAAAAATTCAATTGTTGTAGACATGTGAGATAATTTTCTAACTCCTCTAATCATTTAACAATATTGAAACACTCAAATTTTCTCCAAACTTCAAAAATACATTTCGCAATATGACGATTGCATCATGTGAGTGGTCTTAATAGTGTGATATGAGTTATATGGAAACACCACTACATCGAAATATTTCTCACCCACTTTAGTATTTCATGTCATGAACCTACACTATTTGAATAAGGTTTGATCATTTGTCTCTTACTTACATCCTTCCATTACATAAAATATAATTTTCATTAAACCCCTATAGAGAGGGATTTCAAACACGCTCAACATATTTTTGACAAAATATATATTTTTATGAAGAAATGGATTCAACTTGGTAATAAATTCTTACTAGACACACCATACAATATATTGGAAGACATCAACATGACTAGACTAGACATGCACTCCAAAAACTACCTAAAATATCCCCAAAAATTTCATTAGTGACACCTAATTACCTTTGAAGAATGATTTAACTCCATATTCTACTAAAGAAACAAAAGCCTGGAGTTCTTAGTGTATAACTTCCAAGACCTAGCTTTACCAAGCACAACCTACCTACACAAGATAGTTCACCTGAGATGCAATGGAATCATCATTTTTATTTAGAGAGGATTTTCTATGCTTCTTCATAGTGTATAAAGTTTCAAAAATGGTTTAGAGTCAGTAAACTCATGCTGATTTTGTCAACTCAAGAAAGAACCCTAGAAAGAAAGAAAATAATGGTGGAAAAAGACTCATAACTTCTCTAACACTTAACCAATTTTCTTAAAATATTTTGCAAAATTTCAAGATTGGAATCTTACCCAAAAATTTATTCTATGATTTATCTGCAGGATTCTTAATATTCTTCCTTGGGTGCTAAGAATAAAGACAACTCATTTTGTATTTTTCAAAGAACCCGTTTTAGAAACAAAGAGCATTAATGGCATATACCTCTTAAGAACTTAATGAAATTTGGTATGAAGAACCAAAAAATCACCCCTCTAAATGATTCATAAGTTTATTTATCATAAATATTCTTGTAATATTCAAACCTATCTCATTTGTATCATCCTATAATGTCAATCCTCAAGGCCAACTTTGGTGAACTTTTGAAATTTGACTCCAGGAGCTAAAATACACCTTGACGTTAGTCACAGATTCCCTAGAAAATATTTTTAGGATTCTAAAATTCTTACATGGTCTTTTCATTACATG
This sequence comes from Taxus wallichiana var. yunnanensis, assembly GCA_018340775.1. Lineage (NCBI taxonomy): Eukaryota > Viridiplantae > Streptophyta > Pinopsida > Cupressales > Taxaceae > Taxus > Taxus wallichiana. The sequence goes on along the minus strand of CM031235.1, from coordinate 341,904,104 downwards.
TATCAAGCTTTCACACCCAGTTAGTGTCTAAAACTAGGCATAAATGAGCTAGTTACAATTGTGACTTCAAGTATTTGACCTGTTACTCCCTCCATAAGTTATTGATCATGCTAAATTCATCATGTATGAATTGTAGAGTTCCTATACCAAGTTTACTAACCATGATAACACATCCAAAAGATTCCTACCATACTTATCAAGCTTGCAAAAGAAACGCAAATCAGTCTAAAACTAACTTGAATGCTCAATACACCACTGAACTACCACTCAAACTTCTTTTCTCTGAATGAGCTGCACTTCACCATTCACTCCTTTTCCTCAAATTAAACTTGACATAAATGAAAAAACCAATGACCAGGGTTCAACAATCTCCCCCTTTGTCATTGATGGAAAACACAAGCTCACATCACCCTTCCTAGTTTTTGACATCACTCTCTCCCCCTTTGACATCTATGAGAAAGGGTTCTTGGAAACTTGACATGAAACAATGATAACTTTATACAATGATGCATAATTAAAAATTCTTACTTGTCGACAAACTCCCTTAGGATTGTGTGTTCTCTTTTCTTACCTCTAATCAACAACAAATGGGAGTCCAAGGATTTGTGTTTGCGTAGGGTGCATCTCTCCCTAAAGATGTATCCTCTTTCTTTTCTTCATATTGAGTAATTTCTCTCCATTTGAGGTTAAAATTAATTCTTATCAAATAAAAAATCACTATCTCTATTTATCTCTTCAAACCAATATATAGGCCTTGTAGCAACCTTTTAGTGCATTTTGAATGATCTTTGACATCCTATAGAGCTCTTACCATTTCATAGAATATTCATCTAGTGCACTCCACGAGATGAAAACACCTATACTTCCTTGATTTTGCAAGAATTGATCCCTAAAGTCGACTCAACAACATATATTTTAACATATAACTTAGGTTTTGATATGTTATGAATTTTTATATTTTTTATTCTTTATTAGCTTGGTTTAGGGACTTCCACTAATTTTTATGTCAATTTTATCATCCTTTCCTCTCATATAAATACTACATTTATGTCTTTAGACCTGCTTACTAACACTTCACAAACATGTAGCCTCGAGGATCATCATCCGGAATATCAATATCTCCACACATAGAAGTATCCATATTTGATAAAATTAAGCTCAACAACTTTCAAAGTCATCAAGATTCTTGACAAGACTATTGCAGTCAAGAATAGTTCATTATACATTTAAATTTTTGTATCTCTTAATCTCATTTGAACATATTCATACCACAACTTTCCTTCTCCCTTGCTTCCAAGTTTTCAAGTCACATTTCAGATTTTGTATGCTCATTGACAAACTATTCATCAATATATATACTAGTTATTAGGCTTAGAATGTTCTCATTACTATAATATCTTAGTTTTAAGCTATGAATGTTGGTTCTTTACCATATTGAATGTCTTTTAAGAGCCACTTAGTAATTTTACAAAACTTGAACTCATTCCAATAATCTAAGTTCATGTTCCTTTTTGAGAGATCATGTACCTTTATTACTGCAGCATTACAAATCTATATTCACTTAATGTTCATGAGATAATCCTCTCTATTATTACCTCTTCTAGATTCGCATTCAAATTCATCAAGTACATGAAAGAGTAAGCATAAAACTTAGTGTTATTTTATCTTTTAACATAACAATTTTCTTGAGTGATAAGGGACCTTACTCAAACAAAGCCTGAATTTTTCAATTTCTTATAGTATTTTTTTCATTTTACCCATTTGATGATCCTTAAAATATTTCTTCTTGCATAAATTTTTTCCAACCACACTAATATGATCATGTTGATGACTTAAGGATACTGACATAGAGAACTTCTTTTTATTATTTGGACATTTCAAACATGTTGTTCTTCTTTTTCTCTCTCTCTCTTAGACTTATAGATTCAACTATGTTTATAAAACTCACACAACTCCATACATTAAAGGTTACAATATTCAAAAATTGTATTTGAGATTAGAGAGATTATGATATACACTTTAAGGATTGATCAACCAGGTGAGCATGAATACTAAGCTCTACAAGTTTAAAATTACTTGGGCCTACATTTTAAAATAAAATAGTATACTTTGACTACTTGACAAACTTATACTCACATTTATAGACTCGCGAGTTGACCATAATGAAATATAAGGTTTGGTATACCTTCCAATGGGATTTCTAGCATTTGTAACCTTAATAGACTTGATCAAAACTTATAGGACTTATTGGATACATATAGATGCACTTAAAATACCAAGAAAAATCATTTTAATCACCTACACTCATAGTATACCTGACTAACTAAGTCCACTCCTTTCATGATCTAGATATTTAAAGACTAAGGAAGAGAGCATAAAAGATATACATTATAAAAAAATAGACTTAGAATTTCAAGTACTTGACACAATTTAACCATACCAAATAGACTTTTAAGAGAATAATAGACTAAGCATACCTTTTCATTGGTGATATATTTGCAACATGAGAACCTATTGATGATGATTCTTCTCAGGTACACATCAATGCTTCTTTCAAAGAGAGTATGCCTTCTAGAATCCTAGAGAAGGCACTCTATTCTTGATAGACTCTCTCAAAACAATAGGAAGTCATCAAAGAGGCTTGATGACTCACTCTTTCTCTCTCTCCCCTCAGAATCCTAGTCTACCTTCTTTGATGTACTGCTAAATGTTCTACCTTCATTTCGTAAGACTTCCCTCATTATCAAATATGTATGGTATGTTTCATTTCCTTGTCTTCTCCTGACTATAAGTGAGTGTTCTTCATGACTGGTCCTTGGCTTTATTTCACTCTTCTTGGCTTGATCATCAAATCTTGGTGTCTTTCTTGAGCTTGCATCATCTTCCCACACTATTTTCTTGTCCTTCTTTGCTTCCTCAACTCTTGGGTTTCTTCCTTGACCTTGTATATCCATTTAGTTTTCTTCTTTTCAGAATTTTTTTAACCATGACTAACTTAGTCTCATTTCTAGGAATGATCTTCATATTGGATGTCTTCTTATCTTGTCCTCTGAAAGTATAATACTTGGTGATGTATTTGGATTTCTCATGGTAATAGTATATCTTTGCAAAGTGTAAATTTTTTTGACAAGTATAACATATGACATTACTTTTTCCTCTTTCTTGAAGTGAGTTATTATTCCTACCATAATTTCTATCTATGAACTCATGACACCTTTTAACATATTGTCAAAATTTGTTGCGATTGTAGTAAAGACGATATTTTCATGCCTCTCAAGTGTTTTTTTTTCAAAAAATAAATTGAAGGTTATTTTAACAAGTTCCTAACAATATACCCTTTTTCTTGATAGTTGAAACACACCATAATATTTTCCTAATGAGTTTTATAGCTCCTCCATGGGTGTTCTTTGTCAAAATACTTCATCATGCACCCTATCTCTATGTCCAAAATCATAACATGAATAATAATATCCATTAAATTTCTTTCATACATGAAAGCGTTAGGTTTCCTAATAGGTTTATTCCTTATTTAATTTTTCCTCATAGTTTTATTCATGTTTGACTATCCAATTTAACCATAATTGTTATCTTCACTCTCCTCTACAATATCTTTAATGAAGACTAGTCCAATTTTTCTCCTTTGTTACCTTCTCCTTATCCATCATTTCATTTAGAGATTAAAAGCTCTTTTCTAAATTGCTATACATCTTTAGCCTCTCGGTTGTTTCTTCTAATTAATCTCTAAACGATATCAAATATTTTTCATATCTCATGTAGGTTTCTTCTTTGGCATGTAGATATTTTGTTACTATTTCAACATGAGATTTCATCTTTGTACTAATTTTGAGAAGTCCTTTCTCTTTATCTCTAAGAGATACTTGAAACAAAATATAATTTTATCTCAAGATCTTTGACTATATCTTCATATTTATGATTTTTCCTCTTCTCAATAAGTTTGATCTTCTCTTCATACTCTTTCAACTTGGTCTTCAATTTTTTGTTCTTTTTCCTTTGATATTTCAGTTCATCTAGAGCACTTATCAGTTTTTCTTCAAGATTTACCTCTACTTCCTCTTCATCTAAGATTTCATCCTCACTGACATATTTGTCTCTTGAACTGCTGCTAGGAATTACTTCAATAACCATGCTTGTGATTCAAGAAGGACCTACTCCAAGCTGTTAGACTTGATTCTAGAGTACCAGGCTCTGATACCAATTGTTGGAAACTTGGACACTAATAGGGGTGTGAATTAGTTTCTTCTAAAATTTACTTGCTCAAATTAGCTATGGTTAACACTGTAAAGTGACACACAAAAAAATAACAAGGAAGTACACATAGAGACACCAATTTTGATGTGGGAAACACAAAGCGGGGAAAACGCACTAAAACCAAGAACTAGGCTCAAGATGAAATTGTCTTATATTTGGTACATTGATTCCATGGTTGAGATTAAACTTAACTAGGAGAAACAACTCTAAAATTTGGTTAAGAAAAAACCGACCTTTAGCTATCTTCAACTAACGAGGAGGATTTAAACTCCATTTTAACTATCTACACCTGATCATTTGTAAGCTACTACTTACAAGGAGGCTACTACCCCCTTTATGAAAAGTTATATTTTTGACTTGTTTTATATTTTGGTCAAAAAAAATTTACTAACTTATAAAGTTGATAATGACCTCCAAATTAGCTCTCTCTTCTTTCAGCTTTTTCCACCAATTTTACTATTATGCTACTTACTTATTCAATAACTACTCTCTATTATGCAAGGATGACCTCACACATTTAATTCTCTCTGTGTATATGTGCATGTTGTTTTATTCCAATCAACACCTAGAGCATGGACCTAAAGAATGATATGGTCATGGAATACCCTAAACTCTTCTCTTGTGGGATGACTATTTCAAACTCTCATTTTTCTTGCTCAAGCTCAATCACTAGGTTAAAACCTATTCTCTTCATCTATCTATTGATTTCACACTCTCCATTGATCACCTATTTCTTAAGGCATTCAAAATCTTCCATTTCAATGTCTTCTACCTTCCTATTTAAAATCACATCAACATTCCTTGAATGCTTCAACAACATTCATTCTGGTTCAAACATTCATAAAAAAATTATTCATTTGGTTCAAGGTGATCTGATTCATTCATCATGTGCCTACATTATTTTCATTAGTTAGCACCTTATGTCTAAATATTCCTTTGATCTCTTTAACTTCATACCTCTATCAATACATTTTATTTATCTCTGTCTATTTCAACTTGTGCATGCATAACTTCTATTCCTATTTTAAATATTTTGATCAAGCTCAATCACTATTTTAACATTCTTCTCATGTATGTTCAACATCAAATCTAGGTGTATAGTCCATTGCCATTTTTCTAATCCACAACCCTATTTTTTGTACATACGCCTCTTGGTACTAAATCATTTTCCATATTTTTCAGTTCAATACTTTTCCATTTATCACTATTGTTTTCATTTTCTTCTCGAAAGCTTTAAAAATTTTAGTATACACTACTTAATGTTTAAATATGGCCAAAAATTGTCGCTTCACCTTCTCTATATATTTGTTATCGTTTTACCATATCTCTCTATTTTTTCATGTCTCCCTATTTCATACAATCATACATGCTCCTTGAATAATTTTTTTTTGAAAACATCTGACTTCTAGACTAATTTCACTTCAAAAATACCTTTTAAACTTATACACACTCTTATTCAAGGTTTATATCACAAGCCTGTCTCTTGAACTACCCTTTGTGTTTTCAAAAGACCTTTGAAATGATTCACCTTTCTTACTAGAGACAAAATTCTTTCCATCTTATTGACTCAAATCAAGAGAGAGAATGACAAATTTTTAACATCTCATGGCCTTTTAGCTTCTTTAAGAAATCATTCCCTTTGAGTAGGACTGACTTATGACTTTACGTCTTCATAAGAAGATCCAATAAAACCTTAGCACCTCGAAGCAACATTACATAGTTTTTGGGTAGTATACTAAACCAAACACTCACTCATAAGATACTAAATCATTAAGATACTTTGATCAGTTCCTTTTTATGCCAAAATAAACAAAATATAATAATTCAATAATTACTTGAGGAAAGAAAAATCATACTGATCCAATGAAACAACCAAACTAGAGATTAAACTTCATTTACATCATCATTATGGATTTTCTATACTTCAATATCTTTCAATGCACTCTAGGGATGAATTTTATCACCCTTTGTAATTTTGAATACATGCACACGTTTCAAATCCTTGAAAGAGGATATAGATTGCTTTTAAAAATGTGACAAAGCGTGTTGAAGAAAAAATAATTTGTGTCAAGAAGAATGTCACAAAGAACTTTCCAATTCCTTGATGAAATGAATTGAAACTAGAAAATTTCTCATGAGAATTCCTAGACAGAAGTTTGTAGAATATTTTATAAACGTTCATTTGCTAAAAAAAAAATTCAATAATTTTTTCACTTAAAACCCTAAATGGAGGGTTTTTCCCTGTACTGACTAAAGGGGCTTTAGAAATTGATATCATGAGAATTTATTAATGAAATAAAAAACATCAATTGTTTTGTATAGGTGAGATCATTTTCTAACACTTCCAATCATTCAACAAGATTTAAACACTCCATTTTTCTCCCAACTTCAAAAGAATTATGCACATTATGCACGATATGACAGAACATCATGTGAGCGGTCTTCATAGGGTGATTTGAGTTTTAGGGAAACAAAATTACATTAATACCTTTCTTACTCAATTTAGCATGTCATGACATGCAACTAAACTATTTGAATAATGTTTGTTTATCCCAAGTATGTCAATACAATGTTGAAATCACCACACTCTAGGTTTGATCATTTGTCTCTTACTTACATCCTTCCATTACAAAAACTAGAATTCACATTTTAACCTTATAGAGAGTGATCTCAAACATGCTAAACCTCCTTTTCGCATAGTATATATGCCTCTCACGAAGAAATTTATTCAACTTGGTAATACTTGCTTACAAGAAACACCATATAATATATTGCAAGACATCTACATGCCTAGACAATACATGCACTCCACCAACTACCTAAAAGCTCTTCATAAGTTTCCTTAGTCTTACGAGAGGGTGATTTAAACCTCAATACCTTTGAATAATTATTTCAATCCATTTTATATTGAAGAAACACAAGCCTAGGGTGCTTAGTGTATAATTGTCTAGACCTTTTATCAAGCACGTCCTACCTACATGGAAAAAATCACCGTGAGATGTAATGGAATCATCATTTTGACTTCGAAAAGATTTTCTATTCTTATGAGGAGTTTACAAAGTTTCAAAAATTGTTTAGAGTTAGAAAACTCATGTTGAGGTTGTCAACTCAAGAAAGAACCACGAAAAGAGAGAAAACAATGGTGGAAACTAATCATGAATTCTCTAAAACCTAATTAATTTTCTTCAAACATTTTAAAACATTTCAGTCTTGGAATGCTCTAAAAAAATTCTTCTATTATTTTTTTAAAGGAGTCTTCATATTTTTCCTTGTGTGCTAAGAAAAAAAAATTCATTTTATATTTTTGAAAGAACCAATATTAGAGAAAAAGAGCCTAACTTTCACATATTTCTTTAGAACTTGATGAAATTTGGCATGAAGAACCAAAACTAAGCCCTATACATGATCCATGAGTTTATTTTTCATAAATATTCCTTTAATATTCAAACCTATCTCATTTGCATTATCACGCACTATCATTCCTCAAGGCCAACTTTTGTGAACTTTTGAAATTTTCCTCTAGGAGCTAAAATACACCTTGTTGTTGCTCACAAATTCCTTATAAAAATTCATAGGATTATCCCATGCTTACATGGTATTTTCATTACCTGTATCAAGATTTCACACCTCGTTAGGCTCTAAAACTAGGCCTAAATGAGCAAGTTACAACAGTGAATTCTAGTATTTGACTTGTTACTCCCTCCATTAGATCTTTCTCATGTTGAATTCATCATGTATTTCATTTAAAATACCTATACCAAGTTTACCAACCATTATCACACCTCTTGTAGATTCCTACGTATGACCAACCCTATCACACCGAAACTAGTTTGAAACCTACCTAAATTCTCAATACACCACTAAACTAGCACTCAAAGTTATTTCCTCTGATTGAGTTGAACTTTAGAATTCTATCCTTTTCCATAAATTCCACTTGACCTTAATGATAACACCAATGAATAGGGTTCGATAGAATAAGGTGTGGAGGATTTGGTAGGTTACTCTTTGTAGCCTAAATTGAACTTCTCATGGGGTTTACGGGACCGGTTGATGATGAGATCATGTATACCTTGTTCATAATACCCCATACCAAATCATTTCCATGTAAAATGATAGAGACAAGTATAGGAAAAGTATTTTTGTTAAAATAAAGTCAAATCCGTTAGTGTATGGTTTGGTGTGAGGTTGAGCATCAATTTGAGAAGATGGGTTATCAATACCACCATAAATGAGATTGGTGCAAAGATGAGGTGGATGGAAAGAAACAATATCTATGACACCTGGTTGATACTTAAGTTACTTATCGGGTCTTCCGAGTTAATGAGGTGTGAGAAAATCATTGAGGGTGAGGACGAAATACTCCCCGAGTGAGATACAATCCATCACTTTGTCTATGGAGTCATCATTAAGAATTTTATATGCAGATATGGGTGAGCTAGTGGATGCCTTAGAAGAATCTCATTTAGGGATGAGAAAATCGTTATGCCAATAAGTCATGTGACATGCTTTAAATGGAGGATTTTCCACAGAAAGAGTTAATATTTTCCCCTCATGCTCGTAGTTGATGCGGTGAAAGAGGGTGGAAGGAAGACAATGCATGATGTGAATCCATGGTCATCCAAGTAGGATATTGTATTGGAATCCCCCTCTACAATATAGAATACCTCATGAAGGATTTTTTCACCAATGCAGATGAGAAGGATGATTGTGCCCAAATTGGGGATGACAACGTCGTTAAAGGCATGAAGAAATGTGGGTGATTGGGAGAAAATGAAGTTATGGAGTTTAAGTTTATCAAAGGTATGGGATGATATGATAGTAGCGATAGATATATTTTCTATCATGGAACGTAAGATTAATCTATCATTGATAGGCGCATTGATGTAAAGTGGGAGGTCATGGTGTTTAGGTTATATATCGGGTATTTTGAAATTGTCAAAAGACATGTTGACATAATTTAATAGTGCTCCAACAATGGATTCAAATGGATGCATATCATTGCTAGAGGTGGGAATAGACTTTAAAGATTAGATGAGATATTGTCTATGATTGGGGAAGATTCGTATGATCTCATTGAGTGACATATTTCTTGGGGCACTGATGAATTTTTTTCACAATACTTTGTTCAATGGTAGTAGGTCATGGGGAAGCTAGGATAGATACTTTGGGTTTTTATGATTGATGGGGAAAAGTAGGCTCGATAGAGGCAAAATTGATAATAAATTTTGACTTAGAATGTGTAGGTGGGTGGAAATCATGGGGGTAAGAAAGGGTGACAATTGAAAAAAATAATAAAGAGAGGGGGACTTCTTTGGGAGATGTGGTGTTTTGAGGAGGAATGGTAACAAAGGTCTTGGATGAGTGAGGGGACTTAGAGGTATTAGGTGATGGAGGTTTGATTAAAGAGTTGTGAGGGGAGGTGGATGAACTGGTATATGGAAGAGGATGATCTTATTTGATAAGGATATCATCTCCTTCAATGAGATAATGGATTATGATTTGAAGGGACTTACAATGTTTAGTTCATGTCCACAAGCATGATGATAAGAAAAAATGAGATTATAATCAAACCATGAAGGTCTTAGTGCATGTGAATCAAAATATTAGATGGGGGAAATGTGATTGTGGATGTTTGAAGTAGACATCGGAAAATTTATATGTAGTAATTAGTGGGGGTTTTAGGGAAGGGGTTATAGACGAAGTGGATTTGAGAATGGTAGATGAAGGTAAGAGGTATGTTTTTTTTTCTAATAAAGATTTATGGGATCATTTTATTCTTATTTGGATGTAGGAGAAGAATTTTGTGATTATGATTCAAACTTAGGGAAGAGCATGGATGATTTTTATTTTGATTTAGTGATAATAGGGTTTTTAGATGGTTTTGGTTCAAATTTTGATTTAGGAGAAATGATAGGTTGTTTTGATTCAGACATTTAATGGATAATAGGAGAGGACAAAAGGCATTGAACCAAGATGGATGGAGGTGCACCTAATTTTTACGTTGAGGGATGAGATTGTTTAGGATGATCATATTTAGGAGGAGGGAGATCCAAATTTTTGTATGGATGAGTGAGGGACTTTTGAATATGAATTATAAGGGTTTTAAATATTTGTTGTGATGATTTTACCTTGGTAGGGATAACAAATATTTCAATTAAGGATCTTCGAGATGGAATAAAATGATACATATTTTTTGGTAGATGTAGATATTGAAGATATAAGTTTTTGTGAATGATTCGTTTAATGAGATAAGGAGTTGGAGAATATGTGGGTTTTGGGGGTTTTTTTTTTTTTTGAGTGGTTACACTTCTGGATGGTGTAGGAATATCATTTTTCATTTTATCAGGGGATGATAGCTATGTAATATATTTTTATAAGAGGATGAGGATATGGACATGGGATCGGATGTCGATGTGGGAATAATCATAGTTGTAGATGTGGTTGAAGATAAGGGTATGGGAGTGGTTATAGATGTGGGGATGTGTGATAAAGGTGTTGAGATAGGTGTTGATATAGGTGAGGGTGAAGGACTAGATATGGATATGGATGGGGAAGAAGTAGATATCGATATGGATGGTGTGGTAGGTGTGATAGGTGTAGGTGCAATAGTCATAGGTATAATGGATGTAGAGATAGGTGTAGATGTAGAAGATATTGTAGGTGAAGGGGTAGAAATTGAAGTAGATATAGGTTTAGTGGGTGAAGGGATGATGGGTGTAGGTGAAAAATTTGATTCATGACTTAGGGTGTTGATAGTATGAGAATTGGGGATTACGATGTCAAAGAAGATGTTTAATTATTAGGAGGGTGGTTGGTAAAGGTTGTTTGAAAACTTCAAGGATTTTATTGGTAGGTATGTTGGGATTGTATAATTGAAGGTTTATGTAGTCTATGCTATTTTTTACAAGCTCTTTGAATTTGTGACATTTTTTGATGTCATGACTATGATATTCGTGATATCTATAATAATTTTCCTCGTAATACCATGTGGTTTTAGGCCATGAGTTGTCAAAATGTTAGATAGGAGGATGTTGAATGAGGTGGAAATCAATTAATTTGTTAAAGATGGAGCTATATGATTCTCCAAGAGTAGTTTAATTAGGAGTTTCTCTAGGGGCCCTTTGTGGAGGCTTTATATGATATGTAGATGTGGATGAATACTTGACTATGATAGCATTGGCTACGATTTTATTCTTCTCATTATGGGTGGATGAATTTGTAAACTCACGTTTTTGTTTATTAGATAGAAGATTGATATGGCCTTTCTCAAGGGTGTGAAGTTCAAGTTTAGAATCTATCTTGAAGGCTTCTTCTAAGGTTTGAAAGGATTTTATTTTAAAAGTAGAGGAAATATTCTTTGCACAATACTACATGAAGATATAAATTAATTCAATATGTGGAAGGGAAAAAAACAATGGGTTGATTATTCCATGTCCTCTAGCAATGAAATACAATATAGATTCATTATCAAACTGTCTATTGGCATAGAGGTATGTGATGGTAATTTTATGCACAATGTTGATTGAAAAGTGTTATAGAAATAGTGGCATAAGTTTGGTGAATGAAAATATTAAGTGTTGTGGAATGCCATTGTACTAATCTAATGTGAGAACGACTGATGACATGGGGAGGGTGTGACTCATGAGGTCTTGGTCATGACCAATGATGTAACATGCATGACTAAAGGAAAGAATTGTTGTTTTGGGGCCTCCTGTTATTGATCTTAGAGAATTTTAGAAACTCCTAATGTGGGGGTAACATTTCACAGCTATTGATGCATTGATAGGTTCATTACAAATCTATTCATATGAGAAGGTGGTCTTGGATCCTAAGGTAGAGGCATCAATATTGGACATTATAGTTAATAACCCATGTATGTAATCATTAGATATACAGGGATGAGAAATTGAAGAATGAGTTTGGGAATGAGATTGATATGCTTGAGCATTAATAGGTGTTTGTGGAAGTGGTTGATAAGGGGGTGTTGTTGAATGGTTGAGACTGAATAGGTTGAGATATAGGTTGTTTTTGGAACATGGGAATGTAGTACAATTGATGGAATTGTGTTGGTTGTTGAGTGATGGGGTGTTATATTGATTTTTAATGGGATGAGTTAGGATATAGGTATGTGGTAGTTAAAAATTTTGAGTAGATTGATTGGGACATATGTAATGAAATAAACTACAAAGAGGAGGTTGATGGGTTTGGGTTAATTCAAAAGGATGGGGTTGTGAAGTGATGACATTTTCATGGACATTAGTCGTGTTGATAAGAGTAAAACTTTTTATGTTGTGAGGGTGGAGGGGGAAGAAAATGAGACTCTTGTGATGATTGGATAAGGGCACTAATAACCATAGTGGATGAAGAGATGACAAGGATAGAGGAGGTGATAATAGTGTTAATGTGAGAAAAACTAGGGGAATATGAACCACCAATTTATTTTTTTGTGAGTGTTAGATCCATTATATTTGTTAGATATTACTAACTCATTCATGGCTATTAAGAAGAATATGAAAAGTTATGAAGTAAGAACCTCTCGTGGAATCGAGTGGGGAGGATAAGAATAGATTTTTTTTGAGAGGAGGACCATAGATAAGGAGATGGGTAGAACTATTAGAAAGGTAATCATGGAGAGGTAAGGGGTTGGAATCAAGGAGTTATTGGAACTCCACACATCCATAAGGAATGGTGGGAGGTCGAAAATCTCCTATAGAAGTGGAAGATGGGGGTGTAGCCAGTTTAGATGAGACAAAGTGGTGATAAAGAAACAGGTTTTTTTACACATGAGCATCAAATTAGATAGTGTGATACTCTTAAAGAGGAGGAATATAAACCATAGGTTGAGTAACCATATAAGAGGTGGCTAAACAAGATGAATAAATGATAAAATTGGTTGAAGTTTTTTGGTAAACAATAGTAGAAGTAGGAATGTTGTTTTATTTCATAGTTTTTTCCATTTTCTTTCTTGAATTTTTTTAATAAAGTGCATGAAACAACTAATGGAATAAGAAACTAGGTTTTATTAATTAATTCAAACAAGTCACACAATAGAGTTTTAGTTATCTTGATTATTAAATATGTGTGAAAAGAAAGAAAAATGGGCTCAAAGGGAACCTAATAAATGGAAAAACTATGCATGGTTTCAGTTTTTTTATGGAGTTGTTGATATACCGTAGGTACTTGAGGCCCAAATCTATGATGACTACCGATACGAGGCCCGATATTGGGGACTAGTTCCGCACTTCATGCACCACAATGATAAGGGTGTCAAGTTCTTAACCAATATACCAATAGTAAAAAAATGTAACACTTAGAACACCGTGACAAATTTTCGTTGGGTGATGAAATACGATAGTTCCATCTAAAAGAAGATGTTTAAGATTTATAGTTTTGATGTGTGCATTTTGGATGTGTGTGATAAAACTGTTTACAAAGAATTAACCTCCTAATTGGAATAAATTTCCAAGAAAATATGAAGTTTATTTTTACTTTCAAAAAAGAAGTGTTATATTCGATGAAGAAAATCAGAAAAACAAGGAAAAAATGATGAAAAAGGAGTAAAGAAAGGAAAAATGAGAAATGCGGATATTGCTTTTTTCCTTTTTATTTTAATTTTTAACAAAGCAAGTTGATCCAAGTGAAGCAATCCACTACACACATAAACAACATTATGAGATTAGTAGAAATAATTTAGAAGAAACATGGAAATGGAAAACAATAGAAAGACTCACCAAAGAAGCGTGGGTCCCACTAGGAATTCCATAATGTTGAACCAATTTTCTTTTCGGGATATTTCATATTAGTAAAGTAGCAACAAAGAAAGCAAAAAAATCCTATATGAGAGGGTTTAAGGTACCTCTAGATGACATGAAGATGAATAAGTTTGCAAAGGAGAGATCCTCCTCGCAGTGAGTTAGATGACCTACACAAAAATATATGTCAACAAAGAAAATGATTAGTAGATATATGGGTGGGTTTCTTGAAAACTTCAGCCCCAAGAAGTGAAAACTTCATAAGATGGATTTCAACCTGACTTTTGATAAAATATGAATAAAGTAGGTGATAAATAATTTATATGATGCAACAAAATAAGAAATGAAACAACAATTTTAGATGTAATAGATGAAGTAAAATATAGATCTGATATAATTAAATCCAAAGTAAACAAAACCTTGGTGGGTAGATCGTGACCCAAGGATGATGACCCTAGTCAATGGAAAATGTAACAAGGTAAGATAAACAACAAGAAATAAGAGTAGATCTGAAAGACTTAGAAGCTGATATGGAACTTGTACTAATGTTGTGATGACCAAGATGATGTAGAAATGTCTGGATCTGAATGAGAACAAAAAGGATGAAAGAAAATTAAATAATAAGATATCTATTGACAGTGGTCGATGATGTTTAGTTACGATCAACTACATTTGGATCTAATGAAGATAAGATATAAAGCTACAAGTGTGCATAATGGAAATATTAGGGAAGCACAAATATGTGGGATTGGATAACAAATGACTAAAATAATGAATGACAAAATTCCAAAAAGAATGAGAATTAGGTTTTTAGTGACCATATATGGTTGACGATGACCTGGGTGATCGAGGGTTTGATGGAAAAATATGGGTGGAAATGACAATCTATAGATGGAAATGAATATAGGAAAATGCAAAGACATGGCTACAAGATGACCTGATGGACTTGAAAAATATCTCGATAGAAAAAGTAATGGAAGCCTCAAATATGAAGAATAAGTGAAAGAAATATCACAAGAAAATTAGAAGCCTCCAAAGTTACATCCATGAAGAAGGATGGGTATGGGTGTATTTATAAGGTCAATGGTGATCTAAATGTGTTACTAGCAACTATGACGGATAATCTATTTTAGAGGTACAAGATTGAGGAGATCGAGACAAAGACCCCTTATGAAGCAAGATTATAGTTTCAGGAGGTAAATGTGAGCTAGGGATTCTTACGAAGTATATGAGGGTAGGTGAGACGTTAAAAAAATTAAATAAAGGAAAAGGGGAGGTGAAATTTATTAAATGAATGCCGAGAGAGGATGAAATGTTATTTAGGGAAGATAAATGGATTAGTTGAAAATTTAGGATTAATTAAGGATGATTAGGGATGTTTAGGGAAGCTAAATTAAGGATGTGATTAGGATGGGATTAAGGTGGGAAATTAAAGGGATAAATATAATTTAGGAGGAAAAGAGATTTTAATAGGAAGAGAGGTATGTGTGTGTATGATGTTAAAGAGGCAAAACACGGGGGATTAAGGATACCAAAAATTGGTGTCTACAAGATACTCTATCATCTCTCCTAATTCAAAATTAAAGAGTTATAGAGAATTTTGATTCAAAAGAAAATTACTTTCAAGCATTGTTCTCCCAAAATAAGAATTTCTTTACAAATGAGAATAATAGAAATACTAATAAAAATCAATCTCTAAATCTATGTTTAAAGCTAATGATAGGAATAATAAGAATAATAAAAATTTTAAAGTCATTTTTATGGAACTTGTAATAAATGTGGTAAATTTCATCATAAAGCAACTATCTATTATTATAAATCAAATAAGTTTAATAAAAATGTCAAAGTTAATAAAAATATAAATCAAAATAATCATGATAAAAACCAAGCTAACAATGTCGAGAAAACTATTTCTCTTTATACTTATCTCTCAAACTCTAATGACAATGAATGGATCCTAGATAGTGGTGCATCTAGGCATATGACATATATTCATGAAATTATTTTAGATGTTGTGAAATTCCATGAAAATATATATCTAGGTGATAATTCTATCATTAGGTTTGAAAGTTGTGGAAATGTTAAGTTAGAAAATGGAACTATTATAAATGTTTTATTTGTTCCTAACTTAAATAAGAACCTTTTATATTGTTCACAATTAACTAGAGAAAATTTTTAAGTAGTGTTATTGAAAGATAAATAGTTTGTGAAGAGTGATCTTGGAAAAGTTGTTGTTATTAGTACATATAAAACGGGTTTATATATCTTTGATGGATTTGTATCGAAACCTATATTTATTCTTCTTGTAATGATGTTCAAGTATGGCATGAAAGGATTGACATGTCAAATTTAAGTGTTTGTATGAAATGTCTCACATTAACCTTTTGATAAGTATCCCTAAGATAAAATCAAATAATGGATCTTTTGTAATTTTTTTGCATGGTAAGCAACATGCTCAACCATTTCACAAACATCAAGAGTCTTATTCCTCTAACTAGATTGAGTTAATCCATACTGATGTAAGAGGTATTTTGGAAGTTCCCTCTCTTAGTGGAGACTTGTATGTTGTAACTTTCTTTGATGACTTGTCTAGAATGACCCAGTCATACTAAATTAATAGAAATTTATAATTTCTATCTAATTTTCAATATTTTAAATCCTTAGTTTAGCACATATCTAATATGAAAATTAATAAAAATAAGAATTGATAATGGATGTGAGTATGTGAATTATAGTTTTGATTAATGTTTTTTATTTGTGTGGAATTTAGAGAGAGTTAAAAGTTCCATATTCCCCATGACAAAATGGTATAGATGAAAATACGACCAAAAGCATAATAGAAATTTCTATGATCATACTTCATCCTTCTAAAATTCCTAAGTTTCTATGGGATTAAGCTATGAACATTGATGCTGACATTTTAAATAGAGTTCCTAATAAAGTTTATCATTAAACTACAATTCATGAAGTATGCACTAAACAAAAACATGATATCTCTCATTTAAAGATATTTGGTAGTCTTACTTCCCTTACCTTTCCTAAATATAAGTGAAATAAACTTTGATCGTACCTCATAGTATTACATATTTTTGGGTATGACAGTCACACAAAAGGATTAAGAGTATATGATCAATCCAAAAATGAGATCATATAAAATAGGAATGGTCATGTTCGTGAGAAACCATTCTGTGAAACTTCCTCTCTTCCCTCCTCCATTTACCTTGAGTTTGAAACCCTTAACCCTTCTCTATAAAATATGGAAACATAATTCCAAGAGAACGAGTGTCTTTATTCATATATAATGCATGTGGATATTAAGCGGGAGAATTATCAATTTTTTCTAAGTCTAGAATTCCTAAATGGGCTCAAAATATGGTTTCTAATTCTCATCCTAATAATCTGAGAAAGATGACACATAGTCAACATTTTTATCATGCCTTGTCAACTTTGTATGAGGTTGAACCTCAATCCTTTGAATATGTCTACCAAGATAAAGGTGTATTTAAGCTATGAAAGATGGATACAATGATTTAATAAAGAATAATACTTGATAATTAGTCCCTCTTCCTCCTAAATGAAGCATTGTATGATTGATATAACTATATATAATAAATTATAACTCTATTAGTAAGATATAAAAGATCAATGCAAGATTAGTAGCTAGAGGGTTTACTAATAAAATTTGTCTAAATTATGTTGAAAATTTTTCTCATGTTACAAAAATGAGCATTGTTCGAATACTTTTCGCTCTAGTTTCTCAACATGGATGGGATATTCACAAAATGAGTGTTTAAAGTCCTTTCTTAAATGATGATATGAAATAAAAAATGTACATAAATCAACCTAAAGGTTTTGAAGAATCTAGTAAGCAATTTTTTTGTAAGCTTAAAAATATTTGTATGGTCCAAACAAGCTTCTAAAGGTTGGTATGCTATGATAATTACCTTCTTTCAAGATCTTTTATTCAATAATAGTTTTTATAATAATAATGTATTTTTATAATAAAAATAATCATATTATAATTATTTTCTTATATATTGATGACCTCTTGAGTACAAGTAGAGATAATAACATAATTCTTAAAATCAAATACAAATTAATAAATTTTTTGAAATGAATGATTTACGAGTGGTGAATAATTTTTTAAGCGGGGTTATTATTCAAGATCACAAAGCTATTGTTGGATTTGAATCATAATATGATACTAACCTTATTATAATATTTAGCACGATTGATTGCTAACCTATTTCCATTCCTATGGAATTTGGTGTTAAATTAGATACAAAACCATCGTGTGATAAATATAATCCTAATTTGTATATATAACTTGTTGGTTGTTTTATTTATTTAACTACCACTTGGCATGAAATATCCTATGCAGTTGGAGTTGTGTCAAGATTCATTTAGGATCCTTATGAGGATCATTGTAAAATGGAAGAAAATATTTTGAGGTATATCAAGGGTATAATAAATTATGTACTGTATTATTCTTCTAGTAATGATGAAAATTTATTTGGTTATTGTGATTCTGATCATGTTGGTGATGTTTGGGATTGAAATATATTTCTAGATATGTTTTCTCTTGGAGTAGAAAGAAGAAACAAACAATATATCTCTTCTAGTAAAGATAAGTATATAAGTGCTATGGATATAGAAAATGAAGTTATTTGGCTAAAAATGATGTTGGATGAACTTCATATGGGAATCAAAGGAAGTAATATTCTTCTATGTGACAACCAAAGTTATATTTCTCTTATAAACAATCCACTTCAACATCAAAGAACAACGTATGTTGAAATACAAATACACTTCATTCAAGAGAAAGTTATAAATGGTTACATTGATCTCAAGTTTCATTCCATTGAAGATCAAGTAGAAGATATTTTTACAAATCCATTGTGTGCTGGAAATTTCTATAAATTTCATGCCATGTTAATGTAGACAAACTGTAACACACACCTAATATATTGTAAATATCTTAAAATCAAAGAAAAACAAATTATTTTTCATTCTTGAATAATGAATTACAATGATTCATAAATTATAAAACAACTCCCAACTCGATTTTCCAAGAAATCTATAACTAACTTAGACTAAATATACTCTAGATGGTGAAATTTACTATTTTTAGCGAGTTTCATGGAACTGTTATTCTTAGTAAGTTTGCATGCTTATTTGTATGGGCACAAAAATTTCCATGCATCCTCAACAAGCCTAAATTAGAGGAATTTCCAAATTTCCAACCTAATATGCATTCAAGAGACTAAAAATAACTAATTCCCTAAAATAGGAAAAACCAAAGTACTACTTTAATTCTAAATTTTGGCCCCATAAATGGCAGATTTTGGTCACGAAAATGGCTCCAATTGGTAGGACGGCTCAAACTATGAATTTTTCTCATCGAAATAATTGGTTTAAATTTTTTGACTCAAACAAAAACCCAAATCAAAAGATATGACCATTTCAAGTTTTTGCTAAAAATAGTGCATTACATGTTAGGTCTTTCAAAGTTTCCCTTGAGGGAAATACACAAGACAATGCCAACTCTTAACAACTTGATCAAAACTCCCAATACTATTTCCATTCTATACAAGATCATTATAAGTGAATCTTAAATAAATAATTACAACATGTGATTTTACTTTTGACACCCATTGAATCATTAGATATGAGATATTCTTTATTTATAAAAGACTCCATAGACATATGTAAGAATTCATAAGTTATCACTTTATCTTGAAACTTTTGTTTTATTTTTGTGTATGCAGAGTTCTATTTTTTCAAAACTTTTGCAAAAATATGCAGTGTATTATGGCTTTTCCAAAATATGTGAAGCACTAAAGTATTGTACCACATCATGTTGTTTTCAAAACTTACAAGAGACTAATCTTTGTGATGTAAATTTTGTAAAATATACAAATCACTAAGCCTTATACCAATTTTTTTACAATCCACGATACACTAAAGATTTATACAATGGCATGTTTTTCTCAAAACCAATAGAACACTAAAGTTGTGCATTGCATATGTTTAAAAATTTGTGGAATAGAGAGATTTTTTTGCATGATAACATAAATAATTTTTTTCATGGTGTATCTATTGTAATTCATTTTATATAAAATGGTGATTTGACATGTGTTTTAGAACATTTTTATGATTTTACATGTTATCCTATATCATCATTTGATGATTAATGGACTGTAATTCCTTTTAAATAAAAATTCTATTTTACATGTTTCCCTCATTAATATTAAGGGGGAGTGTTGGGATTTGTAATATTAAGTGTGAAACCAATTAATAAAAAAATATTCCAAAGACTTTTAAAAGAATTTGGTTATAATTTACATTTAAATCATAATTTAATCCCCATATTGACCTATGTAAGGTGATTGTTAATTCAAATTTTAATTATAAGAGTGAAGAGGTAAAGCACATCACCCATCCTGTATATATTAGGTTGATCTCATTTTATATTGGTAACACACTTGATGAATGATGTGAGCTATATGTGACAAGAAACAAGAAACATGAATGCAAAATATTTGAGCTAGTACTCTGCATTGAGAAATTTTTATTACATCCTTGAAAGGTTGAAAATGTGTGGGATAAATGAAATAGTGGGAGTCTTGGGTAAAATTCAATTCTCAATAAAGATAAGTGATATTTTCAGTGCGGTTTTTACATAATGGTTTTCACACTTAAATCTTGTGTTATGTGTTATTTACTTTCATTATTATGCACACAATCTATAATATAATTGAATTTAATTCATTATAATTTATTGTAAAGTAATAAAGTATAATATTTTTCTATTTTATATGGTGTATATCTAATATGTAACGCCCAATAAAATGCCTGCATGAGAATCAAGAACAACCTACGTTTAGTTAGAAAAATAATGGAATAATTTTTATTTAAAAAAAAAAAAGCATGCCCAAAGGTTTTCGAAAGTGAAAATTGCCATAATCAGGTCTCTAAGGCGATGACCCAAATGAAAATGATATTCCATGATAAAACAATATTTAAAATCTACATTAAACTTTAATACATTGATTTGATTAGGTAGGCTAAATCTCCCTAACGATTATTTAAATAATAAACTAATTCCTACTAAAGTTGAACACTCCCCCATGGGGTTTCAAGGGTAAAATGGCCAATGAAATTAAAGACTAAGGTTATTTAACTTCTACCATGTTGAAATAATTAGCAAGGTCCTATATTAAAATTTGGGTTTGGAATAATAAACCCTTCATTACCCCATAAAGTATCCCCTTAAAAACTCAACCCATATTTTGAAATTAAAACATTTAAATTAAAAGGTAATTTCCACTCACCCACTCTCTAGCTACTCTTTTTAGGGATGAATCTCATCCTTTGGATGGATTAAATTTGGACCCTTGATTGGGAAATAGGCAATCTAACCCTAAAGCATCCTTATGAAAGCTTCTTTCTCATTTCATTTGTCTCATTGTTTCTATTTTGTTTTGCAGGTTAGAGGAGAAGGAAGGGAAGCCATTGGAGGCCATTACAAGTTTTTGGAGGGATTAACATATCCCATTAGTTTCATTTCATTCATATCTTCCTTAAGGTTTTTGAAATGTATTTATGCATTTTATTTGCTTATTCCCCTTGCATTTGCCCAAATGGGCTTGTGGGTTTTGCCCATTTCATTGTAAAACTATACTTAGTATGAATTTTCATTTTGTTTAAGGTATATACACCACCTATGTATATATATACATTTAAATCTGTTTTGTAATCATTTAATGGAAATGTGCATGTATATATTTATTTTTCCTTATTTTTATTTTCATTTTATTTATTTTTTTACCATGATTTTGAACCCAAAAAGGCATAGATGTAATATATATATATATATATATATATATGAAAATAATATGAAAATAAATGAAAATAAAAATAAGGAAAAATAAATATATACATGCACATTTCCATTAAATGATTACAAAACAAATTTAAATGTATATATATACATAGGTGGTGTATATACCTTAAACAAAATGAAAATTCATACTAAGTATAGTTTTACAATGAAATGGGAAAAACCCACAAGCCCATTTGGGCAAATGCAAGGGGAATAAGCAAATAAAATGCATAAATACATTTCAAAACCCGAGGAAGATATGAATGAAATGAAACTAATGGGATATGTTAATCCCTCCAAAACTTGTAATGGCCTCCAATGGCTTCCTTTCCTTCTCCTCTAACTGCGCAAAACAAAATAGAAACAATGAGACAAATGAAATGAGAAAGAAGCTTTCATAAGGATGCTTTAGGTTAGATTTCCTATTTCCCAATCAAGGGTCCAAATTTAATCCATCCAAAGGATGAGATTCATCCCTAAAAAGAGTAGCTAGAGAGTGGTTGAGTGGAAATTACCTTTTAATTTAAATGTTTTAATTTCAAAATATGGGTTGACTTTTTAAGGGGTCACTTTATGGGGTAATGAAGGGTTTATTATTCCAAACCCAACTTTTAATATAGGACCTTGCTAATTGTTTCAACATGGTAGAAATTAAATAACCTTAGTATTTAATTTCATTGGCCACTTTTACCCTTGACACCCCATGGGGGAGTGTTCAACTTTAGTAGGAATTAGTTTATTATTTAAATAATCCTTAGGGAGATTTAACCTGCCTAATCAAATCAGTGTATTAAAGTTTAATGTAGATTTTAAATATTGTGTTATCATGGAATATCATTTTCATTTGGGTCATCGCCTTAGAGACCTGATTGTGGCAATTGTCACTTTCAAAACCTTTGGGCATGCTTTTTTTTTTAAAAAAAAAATATTCCATAATTTTTCTAACTAAACCTAGGTTGTTCTTGAGTCTCGTGTGGGCATTTTAGCGGGCGTTACATATTAGATATACACCATATAAAATAGAAAAATATTATACTTTATTACTTTACAATAAATTATAATGAATTAAATTCAATTATATTATAGATTGTGTGCATAATAATGAAAGTAAATAACACATAACACAAGATTTAAGTGTGAAAACCATTATGTAAAAACCGCACTGAAAATATCACTTATCTTATATATATATATATATATATATATATATATATATATATATATATATATATATATATAAGAGCTATGTACAAGCCCCAATATGCTAAAAATGTGCGGGGGTTTTTTTTTCTTGAGGTTTGATTGTGTGTCAATCGTCATGGTGGCCGATTGGCTACCCTCCCTTTCCCTTGGGGTTTAAATTTTTTTAAAAAAATTGGGAGTGGGGTCACCTATTCCACCCACCCCCTTTATATTTCCAAACTTTTGCTTAGATGGGGGCCACGGCCTATACAAACCTACACGCATTTTTTTTTTTGAAAATTTAAGCTTTCAATAAACTTTCTTCCATTTAATTTACATAGTTTTATATAAACTTTATTAAAGAAAAGCACTAACCATACATGGAGTATATATCTTGCTTTATATTATACTTCTCTCTTTCTTTTTGTTTTTAGTTAAAACTTGGTCAACTAAGAAATTACACTCATTGCCTTCTAAATTCATAAATTTAATAACTTTTCATTTATTTATATATGTGCTATATATGAATATATGTATGTTTTAAAAGGTAAATATTAAATGTAGTATTGTTAATAACATATTAATAAGTAATATATTATCACGTACTTAAATTTTATTAAAAAAATTATTTTTCTTCGAGAGTTACAAGCTAACCTTAGAAATTAACCTTCTTCATTAACCAAAAAAAAAAAAAATAGAAAATTGAGTTTTAGGAGATGATTTATTTAGTAAGTAAGAGATCACTAACACTTAAGTTCTTTCCATTTCAAGAGCAATGTATTTAAATTTATTACTTTACATTGTCACTTTATTGCTATAAAAATTGACATTACTAAATACAATATAATCTAATTTATTTTCCTCTTTATTTCAATACAATGTTCATACATTCAAATGGCTAAAATAACTTTATTTTTCCATACAAAGTTATTTTGTAAACAAGTTCAACTTCTTACTATTTTTTTTTCCTTATTACGTATTTGCAATAAAAACAAATTTATAATGAAATGAACTTTCTTTTCCATTTTTAAACTTAAATCTTTTAACGCAAGCATTACTTTTCTCATAATACATCCAAGATTTCAACAAAGAGAAAATGCTTTCCTTTCTATTTGCACAACTAACTTTACTATGACATTCTTTCTTCTTTCTTTTCTCATTTGTTTCCTTCCACATGCAATACAATAACAATAACAACTATTTGAATATAACTTTCCTTTACAAATTCATTACAATGTCCTCCACTTGGAGTGGGAAACCATACAAAATGTAAGTAAAGAATGAACTACATTATTACAATTTCTTCCACTCTAAGTGGGTAAAATACAAGGAAGTTTCACATGATCACCAACAAGACTCCAAACTCCAAATACCAACAAGGTAGCTCCTCCAAGAATTTTCTTGATTCACAACAAAATAGGTGTATATGCAACGCTCTCCACCCAAGTAAGATAACCAATGGAAAAGAGAAGCCATCTTCTCCATTGGCCCCAGAGCCCCAACCACATTACAATAGGAGAAGATCTCAACTCATGACAACTACTAGCTTCCATAATACTTAACAAATAATTTCACATTCATTCCATTTACATACAGGACACAACAACTCAACAAGAAGAAAACAACAAAGCAACAAGATCACAAGGCTTATCAAGAAAGCCAAAAGAGTAAGACCTATGGGGAGGCAACTTATGCCTCCCAATGGGAATGGGTGCGCACCTAAAAGCCTTCAATGCAAAACATAATTTCCCTACCAAATCTTATGCCTCCCTAAAGTACCCCTTACACCTCCATACTCTCTTATGCCTCCCTCAAAAATATTATGTCTTCCTCATAATAATAACAAGAAGAAATACAAGCATTCCTCATTATATGTGGGGGCCCCAACCCAAATTCCCTCCAAAAGAAAGTGATCTCTTATGCCTCCCTACAAGAAAAACTCCTCATAGTCTCCTCCCACCTGCCAACTTAGGCATTCTACCCACACCCAAAAACATTTTCAAGAGACAACAACATTCAACACAACATACACACATGCAATAAATCAAATAACATAATTTAAACTAAGGTGAAGCTACTACCTCTCCATGGTAGAGCTTGTTCTAGGTATGAAGTTCTAAGATCCTCTAAGGACCAACCAAGCATCCAAAAAGCTCTAAAGATCCACAAACTCTCTCAAAATCCTCCGACTCTCCAAAATTTCAAGAGACTAAAAATGATCATCCAACCCCAAAACAAGCAACAAGAATTCAATAAATAGAGAAAGGAGAGGGAGGGATGATGTGGCTCCAAGAGGATGCCACCTCATTTCCTCTCCACTCCACATTACTTGGTCAATCTCATATTCTAAAGCACAATTAATAAGTGGTTGGAGAAATGACAAGAATCTTACACACTCCATCTAATCCCACACCCTCAAAGGAAAAATTAAATATTTGAAAGAAAGTGCAATTAATATTTTACCTTTTTAACTTCCCAAAACACCTAAAAGAGCCTAAATTTGACCCCCAACCCATAGGTAGGGTTTATATGGGCATTTAAGAGGCATGAGACAAGTTTGACTTATCCCATAAGCTTCCAAATTCGGCCTCTAAGGCCAAATTCGAGTTTCCCACGAAGGGTAGAGTGTGCTACACTCAAAATCGAGACACACATCACTCAACATAAAATCTAACAGTAAATTAATTCTAATAAATGAACTCCTTTTTGTCACATCTTTAATTAATTTAGGAAAAATTAAAATTAGCTTAATTAATACACTACAACCCATGACTAATAAAGGGGTAACCAAAATCCAAAAATCTAAATAATGGAACAAGTAAAATTTCATTACTAAAGGACAAACACAAACTAACATAATAGATAGAGAAATTAAAACAAACAACACATGACCCCTAGGTCACAATTTTCTCCTAACTAAATAATTCTAACACACACACAATTACATATTGCCATGGTGACCTTAGTTGAATTCTTTTCAAATTCTGATGTGGTTGGTCTCCACTCCCTCGATGTTGTTGTGAATATAATACACTTGCAAAACAGAGGATACCTCCTTCAACCTTATGGCCCCATTAAAACATTCATGTAAAATATGCGATATAAATCTAAAATCAACTATATATGAATTAATATAATCTATATAAACATGATATCACTTACAATTTCTATCACATTTCTATTCCACATCTCATTCATGTCAAAATGATCATCACATTAATTCAATTATCAAGATATACTCAATATGACTAAATATATCACATGTCAAAAATATAGATAAATAACCATGTCAAAAGTATATCAATATCAACATCAAATGGTTAGATCCTTTTGGTTTGTTTTGGTTTCTTTTTATCTTTCCTACTTCTTTTTGGATCATTGTACGTTTAGATCCTTTTTTCACTTATATTGTAATATTTGGCTGTTGAGCCCTCTTTGGTTGATAGTTTTGCCCTTCTCTGGGTTGTTTCTCTCACCTTTACTATCTGGCTTTTGAGCCCTTTTGTATACAGGGTATAGTCCCTTCAAAACTATTTGCCCTTAATAAAAAAATATCAACATCAAATGTCTCCAGTAGTCCATAGGCATCATATAAGAATCAAATCAATAATAGTTCAGTATCTCTGATATCTACTAACATGCTATATCAAAAACTATAATATATCCATAAGTGTAGACGATAGTATCGAAAAACAATAATAAAAAAGTATTGAAGGGTATTGCACTCTATAATGCGTACGGTCTTCACCATCACCATCACCCGCCCGATCGTGCACCTACAATGCGATTCAATCTAGTATGTGAGAAGGATTAGAAATATATCTCCTAAGCACAAAAATGTGAAACACATTATGGACGTAAGACAAGCTAGGTGGGAATGCTAGATGATAGGCCAAGGGACCAATATACTCCAAGATCTTAAAGGGACCCACAAACCTAGGAGTAAGCTTATAACCTTTTTGTAATGGATAGGGATCTTATGCATTTTGACATAAAGAAACACCTTCATGCCCACCTCAAAACTAGGATTTGTCATATGCTGGTCTGCATACTTCTTTTTTTTGTCCTGTGCCTCCTGCATTCTTTGTTTGATCTAGGTAACTGTTGTTGCTCCATATCCTATAATAATGCTGGCCCAAGGGAAACCCTGTCCTCAATACTTGTCCCAACTAAGAGGTGTCATGCACTCTCTGCCATATAATTCCTAAAAAGGAGCCATGCCTATCAAACTCTAGAAACTATTATTGTAGGAAAACTCCACCAAATATAGATACTCCTCATATCTCGATTGGTGATCCATAACATACATCCTAAGCATGTCCTCTAGGATCTGATTCACCCATTTAGTCTGTCCATCTGTCTCAGGGTTATATGTTGTACTGAAATTGATCCTCGTCCCAAGAACATGCTGCATGGTGGTCCAGATATGGGAGGTGTACTAAGGATCATGGTCGCAAATGATCTTCTAGATAATCCCATGCAATATGACAATCTCATCAAGATATACCCATGTCGCCTGCACCGGGTTGTATAGGTGGTCTTCACTAGAGAAAAATGAGCTACTTTTTTCAATTTATCCACCATGACCATAATAGCACCGTGGTGGTATCTCGACATCGGTAACCCAACGATGAAGTCCATGGAAATGGTGTGCCACTTCCACTCCGGTATGGCGTGAGGATAGAGAAGGCCAACAGGATGCTGATGCTCGGCCTTCACCCTCAGCACTCTAAGTAGCATGAGAAAACAAGGCCACGTCTCTCCAAACTCCTCTCCAAAAATACAACTATCTCGGGGTGGCGTGCATCTTCTTCACCCCTAGATGGGCTGAATAAGGTGGATGATGAGCCTCTGATAAAATGTCCTGTCTCAAGCCTCCATCTCTAGGAACATATATCCAGCCTCTCCGTGTGCGAGAAGGCCATTTTTATCTAATGAAAATCCATCAAATCTCCCCTCAAGGGGTCTCTGTGACTCAATCTCTACTCGCCGCAAGGTATAAACTATCCTGAGCAAGCTGCTGTAAAATCCTACTCCGTAGATATTTTCCCACTGAAGTGGCCATAACCACATGTCTCCATCTACTCAAGGCATCTTCAACCACATTCTCCTTCCCCCTCACATGCTCTATCTCCATTTCATACTTATAAATAAAATCCATCCAATGCCGTTGTGAGCATTGAGATTGGGCTGCATGAAGAGGTGGCAAAGACTCAAGTGATCAGTCTTGAGTGTGAACCTCTAACCAAGAATAAAATGTCTCCACCACACTAAGAAATGCACAACTACTACAAGCTCAAGATCATGAGTCGGATAATTGAGCTCATAATCCTTGAGTTTGCAAGATTCAAAAGTAACTACTCTGCCCTCCTGCATCAACACACCTCCAAGTCCTGCCAAAGAAGCATCTGTGCAAACTTAGAACTCACCCTGAGGATCTGGTATTGCAACAATAGGTGTTGTCTAGAGGCACTCCTTTAGTGTATTTAAGGGCTACTCACATCTATCTGACCATATAAACTTCTTCCCTTTCCACTGAAGGGAAGTGATGGGGTGCACAATCTGAGAAAAGTCCTGAACAAATCTCCTGTAATATCCTGCTAAACCCATTAATTTGTGCACCTCAGTCACACTAGTGGGTGTTGGCCAATCCATGATAGCTCGAATCTTGGAAGGATCAACTGCGATACCTTCCCCACAAATGATGTGGTGTAAATACCGCACTCTCTCTCGAAAGAACACACACTTCTCCAAGTTCCCGTAAATATGTTCACGAAGACACTTAAGAACCTGGCGAAGGTGCTCCTCATCCTCTTCAAGCATACGTGTGTACATAAAAATTTCATCAAGGAAGATAAACACGAAGCAATCTAAAATTCATGAAGTCCGAAGTCCTAAATGGAGAAGAGAATCCATATTCTCCATTTCCCCGATCCCCTAACCACATTACAATAGGAGAATATCTTAACTCATGGAAATGACTAGCTTACATGATATTTAACAAATAATTTCACATTCATTCCATTTACATACAAAACACAACAACTCAACAAGAAGAAAAAACAAAGCAACAAGATCACAAGGCTTATCAAGAAATCCAAAAGAGTAAGACCTATGGGGAGGCCACTTATGCCTCCCAATGGGAATGGGTGCCCACCTAAAAGCCTCCA
Organism: Taxus wallichiana var. yunnanensis; assembly: GCA_018340775.1. Lineage (NCBI taxonomy): Eukaryota > Viridiplantae > Streptophyta > Pinopsida > Cupressales > Taxaceae > Taxus > Taxus wallichiana. The sequence continues at coordinate 341,874,846 of CM031235.1, read as the reverse complement.
ATGTAAAACACAATTTCCCCTACCAACTCTTATGCCTCCCTCAAGTACCCCTTATACCTCCATACACTCTTATGCCTCCCTCAAAACTCTTATGTCTCCCTCATAATAAGAACAAGAAGAAATGCAAGCATTCCTCATACTAGGTGGGGCACCCAACCCAAACTCCCTCCTTAAGAAAGTGATCTCTTACTCCTCATTACAAGAAAAACTCCCCATAGTCTCCTCCCACTCCATAATTGGAAATTCTACGCACACCCAAAAACATTTTCAAGAGACAACAACCTTTAACACAACATACACACATGCAATAAAACAAATAACATAATTTAAACTAAGGTGAAGCTCCTACCTCTCCATGGTAGAGCTTGTTCCAGGTATGAAGTTCCAAGCTCCTCCAAGGACCAAGAAAGCATCCAAAAATCTCCAAAAATCCATAAACTCTCTCAAAATCCTCTCACTCTCCAAAATTTTAAGAGGCAAAAAAATGATCATCCAACCCCAAAACAAGAAACAAGAATTCAATAAATAGAGAAAGGAGAGGGAGGGAGGATGTGGCTCCAAGTAGGATGCCACATCACTTGGTCAACCTCATATTCCAAAGCACAATTAATAAGTGGTTGGGGGAATGACCAGAACCTTACACACTCCATCTAAGCCCACTCCCTCAAAGGATAAAATTAAATATTTGAAAGAAAGTGCAATTAACAGTTTACCTTTTTAAATTCCAAAAACACTTAAAAGAGCCTACATTTGACCTCCCAACCCGTAGGTAAGGTTGGCATGGGCATTTAAGATGTGTGGGACAAGTTTGACTTGTCCCAAAAGCTTCCAAATTTGGCCTCTAAGGCTAAATTCGAGTTTCCCATGAAGGGTAGAGTGAGTTACACTCAAAATCAAACACACTTCATTCAACAAAAAATCCAAGAGTAAATTAATTCTAATAAATGAACTTCCTTTTGGTCACATCTTTAATTAGTTTAGGAAAAATTCAAATTAGCTTAATTAAGACACTACAACCCATGACTAATAAAGGGGTAAACACAAATCCAAAAATCTAAATAATGGAACAAGTAAAATTTCATTACTAAAAGAAAAACACAAACTAACATAATAGAAAAGGAAATTAAAACAAACAACACATGACCCCTAGGTCACAATTTTCTCCTAACTAAATAATTCTAACACACACACAATTACATGTTGCCATGGTGACCCTAGTTGAATTCTTCTCAAATTCCGATGTGGTTGGTCTCCATTCCCCGATGTTGTTGTGAATATAATATACCTGTAAAACAGAGGATACCTCCTTCGGCCTCGTGGCCACATTAAAACATTCATGCCAAATATGCGATATAAATATAAAATCAACTATATATGAATTAATATCATCTATGTAAACACGATATCACTTAAAATTTCTAGCACATTTCTATTCCACATCTCATTCATGTCAAAATGATCATCACATTAATCCAATTATCAAGATCTACTCAATATGACTAAATATATCACATGTCAGAAATATAGATAAATAACCATGTCAAAAGTATATCAATATCAACATCAAATGTCTCCAGTAGTCCATATGCATCATATAAGAATCAAATCAATAACAGTTCAGTATCTCATATATATACTAACATGCTATATCAAAAACTATAATATATCCATAAGTGCATACAATAGTATCGAAAACAATAATCAAAAAGATGTCGAAGGGAAGTGGGAATTACATAATATGTGGTTTATTATTTATCCTTGTCTTTCCTAACAATCAAAACATAATAATTATTACATAATATTGATTAATATATATTAGTTTCCTAAACAATTATTCTAATAAGGACTTTATCTATAATATATATAATTATAAATTACTAATATGTATCTTTATTACGTTTAAAATATTATATTTTGATTACAATGTAGAATTTTGAGATATAGAATTTTTATTTCTTTCTAAATCCTAAATAACATCAAATTCTTTTCTACTTAAATACACAATTTGAATTTAAACTAAAACTATGATAATGTCTAAACATAAATACAAAATAAAAAAATATAGAGAGAACTCGAACAAAAATCTATTGAGACATATTAAATATATAATTTTTCCTTTGACCAATCTATAAGAAAGCTATTGGCTAGAAGAATTATGGTAGCATTATAGTTTCTACTAGACAATAGTATACCTAATGTTAATGGATGGAAGCTTCCATAAAGCTACCATCTGATAGTAGTTTGGATACTTCCATGTTGCCATCCAATAACATGTAGAATTCTATTGAATTCCTACACATATGATTCAATTGGAACCCTAATGAAGAACGAATCAAGTAAGTTCCACATGTCCAAATCCTTTAGATATAGACAAGGAATCTTGTTATTTTCTCATTTCACAATCACTCAAATAAACAACCAATGAGTAAACCAAAAAGAACCTCTAACCTAAACCCATCTATCTATTAAAAAAATACCTCATTAAAATAAATTCACTTTCCTAGGCCCATCACATACGTGAATTTGTATATACAAAAAAATTATATTTCCAAAATCGCATAAGATTATATAAGATAGTAATTATTTTTCACATTAGATAGAAGCCACTAGATTTATGGGCCTAGTGTATATGCCTCAATTTTTTAAAAATAAAAATTTAAGTACATGCTAACTAATTATAATAGTTGCTTTGGCATTTTTCACATTCAACTCCTCTCCCATACTCTATCCTTTAGAACGTCCCCTAAAGACTTTGAGTATTTTGACAGGATTCCCACAAAAATGTGGATCCTTTGATAACAAAGGATATATTAGTAGATGATGACATCAAGTATTTGGATTCTCACTACGAATTTTCTATTGATACGAGTACAAGTAGGTTTTTTCATAATTATATTACAACATTTTATTTTAGAATTTGTTATTTTATCAAATCTTTTTAAAAATATGTTTTCTTATAGATTGCGCAAATATTTCAAAAAGGGGAATTTGAATAAAAGATTTCAATCACCCTTTTGTACATGTTATGGAGGAATTTTCCCAAGATAGAATTATTTTTCATGATAGATATGTGAACATTTCAAACTAGGCCTTGAATTATATCGTGTAAACCATTAATGGAAAAAATATGATTGAAGGATCTTCTTATCCTTCGAGGATAATGATTAACATGAGTTAAGGATTTTGAATGACATTGCTTGTATTAGATCAAAAGATAATACTCTCACATTATTTTAAGGATATTTGTACATTTTATGTAGTTTCCCTTCTCCAAAAACACTCCACATAAAGCTCACGTCTATGTTAATAACAACTAAAAAATAGGATGCAAGTTTAAAATTTACAAATAATTTATTGATGATAACTTTCATTAATTTTCATATTCTTTTATGGTATTTATTAGATATTAATATATTTTTTAATTATAACTTATCACAACTAATGTAGATGATTTGAAATAGACGATGCTAGAAGAGGAAATTACCCACTAGATTACAAAGATTCCGATAGTGTTGGGGAGGATCTCGGGAAATCAACAAGAAAATTAATAACTTCTCAAGTAAAATACATGAGGAGTTATGAAATAGCTCATCTAATTGACACAACGACCATGTTGTTGCTCACAAGTATGTAAATATTTTTTAATTTATTTTAATATTTATAATTTTATATAAATATTAGTTTTGAATTTTATTTAAACAATACACTTCACTTTTAATAATTTGCTGCCACCTCCAACAACATAATTTTATATCCACATGGTAGTCGACTAAAATAATGTAATAATTTGATGAAACACACTATCAAGAATACTCTTCAACGCCTCAAGGTTTTTTTCCCATTAAATTTATACTTTTGAATTATTTTTAGGTTTTAATATTATTTAAAACAAAAAACTTGTAAATTTAATGGTTAATTAGAGTTTGATCACAACAACATCTTGTAATCCTTTTTATCTAATCCTCAACCACATAACCATGATCCATTTGCATCGCAAATTCAGAATATGAATATAAGAAATGCTTTTATAAAAATAATTCATAAATTTTAAATTATTCTATTTTGATTATGTTTATAATTATCAATTTTCTAATATCATTTATGATTACAATGCCTCCTCTTCCTCCAAATCCATGTATTAGTTAGAGAAAATATTCTACTACTACTTTCACTACCAAAAATGTTAGGAAAAGGGGTATTGGGAAACATATTTAATTTCCTCTAAGAATGCAAGTAGGGGTACCCTTACTTTAAGAACACATGAGTTTCCAATTTTTTTATTAGATAACGTTTAGAGTACATGAGATACTTCTATAATTTAGTGCCTTTTATTTTGGTTTTCATCCTTCTCATCGTAAATTGAGTTGGTTGTATGAATTTGTGTGGTCATTCTATCTTGAGGTAACTCAATTGAAATTTTTAGTGAGGGATAGAGAGAGAGAGAGAGAATGCCTCCATTTAATTCCGGGGTTGTTTTTGTTGGTAAATAGTGTAACGAAGTTGTTAAACGTAAATTACATGAAATCAATATAGTAACCATGAGATTCATATCTCCTTGTGTAAATAAGGTGGATATATGTAATGTGTATGTCCTTGTTTAATACACATATATGTATACTTTTGTATATTGATACTAATAAGAAGGAGAAAAGAATGAATGACTCAAAAAATCAATTTAAAAGAAATGAAATGAAAGAAACAAAGTAAAATAATTATAAAAACAATGAAATAAAATAAATAATACACACACACACACACACACACACACACACACACACACACACACACACACACACACACACACACACACAAAAGAATTTAAATGTAAGGTAGTTATCATTATACTAAAATAAAAAAATGGAAATTTTTATGAAACGAAGTAAATGCTTAGTGGTTGGTTAAGAATTGCAATGTTTGGGGAAAGAGAATGGAGGCATGACATTGAAGGTGGATCCTATGAATTTTGCAAGGAATTGCACCTCAAAAATATTTACACTAATTCCTAATGTTGCATCCAACATGCCTCCAACCTGGCCAAATTATCTTGTCAATATACTCTAACCAACCACATGTAATTAGGATTCTTGGACCATGGTAAAACCATCCATCAAGCACAACATGGAGAGCGACACATCCTAAATGGCCTTTCGGACTTGTCATTTTCCTTTCATAATAATACAATAACATTATTAGAGATACAAAGGCGTTAACCACATTGAAACCCAAGTTAACATTGTAAGTTTAGTAGTAATTGGATAGTTGCACTAGTCGAGCTTTGTTTTACTAACAATGGAAAAATAGGGTTCTGTTCTCTCATAATTAAATAAAAAAGAAGGTTAAATATTAGAATTATCTGCACTCCAAAATCACATATATTAGATTCCAAAATTATATATATTAGAATCTAGAATCACATATATTGGAATTCAAAATCACATATATTGGAATCCAAAATCACATATAGTGGAATTTATTGCATTCCAAACTCCCATATGTTTGAATCTGAAAATTATAATATCGAATCCAAAAATCAAATATTCGAACCCATTATGTAATCTAGTGGCTACTAGCATTATCTATTATTTGGACTAAACAAAACATGTATATGTTTTACATGGGATAATGACCGTTGGGCATTATTTATACTTTTTTTTATTATTGATAAATGGTTTTGAAGGGACCATACCATGTAGTACAAAAAGGCTCAAAATCAGGAAAAAACAATGGAAACAAAGTGGTTTTTTTGGGGCCACACTCCAACAACAAAATCCTAAGAAGTGGTAGATATTAAGATACTAATATTGGGAGGGGAAAAATTCCAACAATGAGCCCAACAAAGTAGATACAAAACAACAAAACTACAGCACCAAAACCTCACCAAAACCTCACCAAATCAATAACACAAAACTAATTAAGAGTCTTGTTATAAAATTTCTAAGCAATCCTAAGGGCCTTATAAGGGTTCATGGAAGTCTTCATATCGGGATCCCGGCTATTATCGAATCGTCTTCTTCTTGATTGTACCATTCTTCCAGGATGACCCTAGGATACTAGAATTATCACAAATCTACTTGACATGGGTTTGTATAAAATCAATAAAAATAATGACAAGCTTCTTGTTTTTCTTCTTTTCAACATGCAAAACTCTTTCCTCCAGGGCATTGAGCTGATTGGAAAGACTTTCAATTTTCTCTTCCAGATTTGAAAGAGTGGAGGGGTCTAAATTGTTCTTGTTACCTTCCTTAAGAAGGAAGTCCACATTGTCTTATATACCCCTTAAAGCCTTTACCTATTTCTTTAATTGAGATGTTAATTAAGAACTAGGAGGAGGGTCATGAGAAGAGTGACCTATATTCAAAATGTTTTTTCCCTTACATTTTTTTTTCTTATAGAACTACCGTGAAGGGCTCTTTTAGCGAGGGGGATCAATGATGGAGGCCCTAACATTGGGGTTCTTAGAATGGATCCTAGTTTATTGAGGAGGGGGATCCAGATGGGGGTAGGATCATTGGCTACTACATCAAGGAAGTATTGGTGTAGGAGGAATGTCACATCTTGGTGCGGGGAAGACTCCTCAAATGGGTTTGAACATCACACACTAATTATTCAAGAGAATGCATAATATAGTAGGGAAAACTAACCTTAAAAGTGACAACATTGAAAAACGTTCTTCTAGGGTGATGTAGTGCATTACCATGTTAGCAATTTCACCATACGTGGGTGATAGAATAGCAGAGAATACCGGACTTCCCAATCAACAAAGATTCATCTCCCTCCAAAAAAATTTCTCCTCATATTCTTTGTTAAACTTGTTACGATAGAATTTAACCTCTTCCATACCAGACTAGTGATGAAATAGATTAGACTACCAATTATGGTAAAATATTTACCCTTGAGAGTGATTGATTTTTCTTTCCATTTTCAAGAGAAATTTAGAGAGATGTTAATGTCGTGACCCTTTATTAGTTTCATAAAATATGTGAAACCATCCAAATATGGGGATTTCCTAATTATACATTATTCTAATAGGATGGATAAAAAATAAGTTCCACTCTACAAGGAGGACCACCCATTTTGGAATTGGAGGTCATAAACAGAGTAACAACATCCCAGTCGCAGATTAGAAAGTGGTCATGTAATAGTAAAAATTAAATAGGGGTGTTTCAGAGCTTCTAGACCTTTCCAATGACAGTTCAAAACCATCTCAAAAACCATTCTATAAAAATCAAAGTACCAAAAAACAAGAAAATGGGTCTGTTTGAAAGGGTTAGCTCGTGAATGTTGAGAGTACCAAAAAATCTTTACCCCACACATGTCAAATTTGTTGACTTAACATTATTAGAGAGCTAGGTGACCTTGGCTTCTTTAAAAATGATTTCTCTTTGTATGAGAGAGATATCCTCATAATCATACCAAATTTTAAATTTATTAATGTTGACACCATCATTTGCTAGTGCGTCAGCCACACCATTTCCTCTCTATAAACATGGTGAATATTTATGTTTGTAAAACCTTTACATAAGGCCTTGGCTTCATTTATAATTTATTTTATAGTCTAACTGGGAGGTTGACATCCTGTAAGATTATTTATAATTTTCATAGAATATCCCTCAATAATTAAATTTCTCAACTCTAGATCCCTTACAGATTCCGATTCCCCACGAGTTGCGAGGGCCTCAATATAGTGGGTTGATTGTTTTCCCATAAGACCTGCATAAGCATAAATGGGTTGTGTATGATGTTTTCTAATAAGACCACCCCCTCCACCTGCACCCGAGTTACATAAAATGTTTTTTTATACGTGAGAGAGGCCACTTTGGGCATTATTTATGATTTTTATAAACAGAACATGTTTTTGTTTCATACAAGCTAGCGTCCTCTAGGAATTATTTAAGATTTTGTATATACGTAATATGTTATTTTTTAATATGGGCTATTGGATGCTAGGTGTTCTTTAAGCTTTATTGTGTGCAAGTGTTTCAATAATTTTAACCAAATTTAAAGAAAGAAAACTAACACCTAAAAATAGTTTCCTAACCTAGCTAAAAATGAGAAATATGCACCATCATGATGAATAAATGAGAAATCCCCACCCTTAACATTAATAACTTTGAATTAATCAAAACATTTAATGTACATTGATGAACTCTATTCCCCTTAATTGCTAAATTAAACATTTAAAATGGACCTAAATAGTCCAAATTGCAATCAAATCATATTTTCTTGCTTTGATCCTTGAATGGGTGCTTGGGTGTGAGGCTTAGCTCTTCAAGAATGGAGGATGGAGGGCTCAAGAATGACAAAAGGATATTAGTATGAAACTATGTGCTTACTTTTGTCTCTTAAGAGATTTAGGTGTAGGTGTAGAATTAGAGGGAGGGTTGTTTATATAGCCCAAAGGATAAAGGATTCAACACATCCTCATGAATGTGGGACTAATGGAGATGTAGAGTTAGTTATGGATAAGGGGGTTTAGATGGGGTTGAGTTAACTTTAGGAGGATTTAGTTTGTCATCAAGTGGCTCATGTGGATAAAGGGGGTGTATTAATTAATCAAGATGATTAATTAATACATGTGCAAGATTTTATAAGATTTTAGATGGATATTAGTGTGATTTGGATGATTAGGAGGGAATTAAACCAATTAAATAGTGATTTATTGATTTAATGAGATGGAGGCTAATTAATTAATAATAATTAATTAGACTAGATAGAAGGTGTTGATCAACGAAGGGTCATTAATTAGGGTATGCATTGGATAGGTGACTTAATTAATTAGCATAATGTAATCAATTAACGAAAATGGAAGAGAAGATGAGCACCATTGATGATATGACATCAATTCATGGGAAAGGAGATAATTAGCACAATTTAAGTATTTAAATTATTTGGGCATAATTATAGGTGTCTACATTTGTCCCTTTTGGGGTTGCATAAGTGACGCCACTTCAAAGATAGTAGACGGAAGAAAATTTTTAATGGATAGAAGAAAAATTAGTAGAGAGAGAGATGCCCCTCGAGTGTGAAGGGATGATGAAAGAAGCGATCAATGATCAAAAAGGTGAGAGATAAGCGAGAGGAATGGCGAAAAGGCGGGATGCTCCTATGAGAAATAAAAGTAGGGGTGAAAGGGAAGTGATGTAGAAGACATATGGAGGAGGCAAGAGAAGAGTTTATCCTCTAGCTGCTGTTTATTAGGATAATTTTGATGTCATCATATTGCCATAGGAACTACATCATCGGTCTTTATGAAACATATAAGCATACGACAAATATAGAATGACATGAAAAGCCATACTACAAACAATTGTCCCTTGCTGAAAATACCAACTCCACACAACATACAATAATGCAATGCAATATGAGAAGGAAACAAGCTCATTTAAAATGGAAAAAAAGTACGAACGCACATATCCAACCCAACAATGGTAGAGGCAGGTTGTACAAATGTTTTTTTATCAATGCTAAAGAGATCCACAAGTTTGTGATTGACGAAAAGGGTTAAAAATGATGACCTAAGAAAGGATACATGTAAGGGGAAATGACAAAGGACACGGGGTCCATGAAAAGTGTTTGTGCGCAACGAAATAGCACCAGGCAACAAAAGTGCCCCAGAGTACAGACAAAGCAAGCAACTAGCTTTGTGAATGGTTGTGAATCTAGTGATCTGCGAGTCATATTAATCGGGGAAGATGTGAGACAAACCAACAGGATATGGAGAAAATACCATGCGCAAGACACAAGTTTCAGCCGAAATAAACAAGTTACCATTTTTGTAGGGTTTTTTAATTTTTAGGATTTTTGAAAAAAATTGCCTTGTTTTTGGATTTTTATATATATTGTTTTTATTATTTTTGCTTTCCGAACCATGGTGAACAATAGAAGAAAGTAGAAGAAGAAAGTGAAGGGCCTAGGGGCAATAGAAAGTTCCCGAGGTGGAAGAACGGAGAAACAAACGACAAATAATGTCCTTGTTTAGTGGAAAAATTAAGGAAAAAAAATTATTTGACAAATAATTATTTACGAGAGTGTGAAGAAGAATAAAAATCGCTAGGGAGCAATAAAATTGTCTCGAGGGAGAAGAAAGGGGTATCGGACAGCAAAAATGCCCCAATACGGTGAAAAATAAGAGAAAAATAATTATTTAATAAAAATAATTATTCCACGGTGAACAAAGGAGAAAACGGTGATCGAAATAGGCCTCCCAGCCCTTCTAAAGAAAAAAAGGTTAATATACCCCACCTGGGGGGTAAAAACATCACGACCAATTCATTTTAACTAAAAAGTTTAGAAAATTTACCGTGAGGCTCTGACACTGAGGAGAACCATGGTGATCACATGAGACCGATTGAGGCACGCAGATGCAGTCCGGGGGTACCAATGACACATAGACGATGGCCCCTTTATGAGTATCGAAACCTTGCTCATTAATTTTTGTCATTAATGCCCTAAATTTGAGCTTTAGTCATAGGAAAATGCATTGGCGCGCTGCGTATGCAGCAGCAGGCATGGGATACGGGCGCAAGTGTTGTTTGGGTGCACAGTGTTTTTTTAGGGGTGCATGCCTGAAAATGTATACACACACACGCACTGACATAGACAACACACACCCATGTACATGCACACACACAAGCACATGTGCGCGCACACGAGAAATGGGGTACACACATGAAAATCATGACGCAGGCATGGAGAGGGAGGGTAGACACACGGGAGCATATGCGTGCAAGCGCAAACACCCAATGTGTGGCACACATGCCAAAAAGGGTGCGTAGGCACCTGAAAGAGGGAACACTCACCAGAAGACACACGCGCGCAAGCACAGGTGCTAGGAATGTGGTGCACACACCCAAAAGGGTGTGCATGTTCCTTAAATAGGTGGAAAAAGATTGGAAAGTGTCAAAAACATGACACTTTAGAATAATTTTTAGGATTTTTGGTTAACCCTAAAAGATAAGATAGATTTTTAGAAGAAATGCTAGGAAATGATTAGTGGTATGTTATTTTGTAGATGACTACCAGTTTTGTAGATGCGGGAATGATATACTCAGATTGCAGAGCTAGAGGGTAGTATGCACCGCACGCACGGCCGGCGAGCCATGGCGATAATTCTTGAGGTGGTAGGGCTGGGCCATGTGTCTCAGATGCCTTCCATCATATTGGATCGGGGCACTGTTGATGGTATGCAGCAAGCGATGGCATAGTGAGATTCAGTGTTTTAGAAAGTCGACAGGAGAGATGACTATCACTATTAAGGATGTATGGTAGATTCTTTACGTGCTGATGATGGGCACCTTGATTGAGTACAACTCTGATGTAGGGTTGATTAGGAAGCTTGCGGTGCCTGTTTGGTGTGAATGATATATTGTACGATAGGATTGCTATAGCATTGCACGAGTCCATCTCTCGATCCCACATTACATTGGGGTCCTCTATACATCGTGACACTTATTAGTGGGTTCCTCCTCACTGATAAGATAGGGACCTCATTTCCGAGAGGACTACTACCGTTTGTTCATGGTATCTATAACGGTGAGAGATATTTCTGGGGGCAGTGCATATTGACCCACCTATACTGGGATTTACACTTGATTACATACCATGGTATGAATACCGTGGGGCCATCCACATTATTATAGATATGGTCATGGGATCATATTACGATCGGATGTCCTGTGGGCCCATTTCGTGTTCAAGATCTCGAGGAACCATCATATATGGCATAGGTAGCAGCTGGTGAGGATGTACATGGCCATCTTGGAAACCTATTTGGATATAGGAAGGAGTTTGACGAGCTAGTAGAGATAGATGTGATCTTGTGGCCATATAGGCATTTCCAGTGGCCAGAGGATGCCATGGAGCTCAGGGTGTGCCTAGTGGAGCAATTTTCTCATTGGTAGCTGCATTTACATCATGGAGCTGTATCGAGTAGATAGGTGTCAGTGGCAGCTCGGTAGGGTACAGGGGTCCCCCAGCCAGATATCTGGCATGCACGCAGGGATTCAGAGAGGCAGACCATGGGGCCTCATATACTGGTGGCCCGAGCTAGGCGAGTTTCACATAGGCGAGTCCCACACATATGGGACCCAATTTGTGGTGAGGTATCTCGAGACCACAACTAACTATGCAACCTGGTATGCTACAGTATTACCCCAGCGGCTCACCATTCTAGAGGAGGCTTGGGCAGCAAGACATTCACCCACCTATAGAGATATGGCATGGTGCAGAGCGCAGGGTGAGGGTAGTGGCACAGGGGCCAGACCTAGAGGATCCTTTTGATGGTATCCCACATGATGGATAGGGTGCCTCACAGGCATAGGGACCGAGGCCATAGGGCCCAGTACAGGCAGTAGTGTAGCCACCTAGAGGTAGGGTCTTCGAGTAGGGATAGTCTTCTAGAGCACCTCAGGGACCAATCCTTGAGGCACACACGTCTCTCCAGCCAAAGTGGCATAGATATCTATAGACAAAATGCAGTGCGATTCAACAGGCCATAGTAGAGAGAGATGAGGCTCGAGGTTGGTGTGTGACAACCATAGCAGAGAGAGATGAGGCCCGAGCTCACATTGTTACCTTACTTTCAGAGTGGATAAGGATTTGCGTTCGGGAAAGCCTAGGAGATGATAGATTGGCATGGCGGAGAACCATATTCAGGAGATAGTAGCATAGGGGCTCGAGATATTGAGCCTTCTTCATCAATCCTAGTCACAGGTGTAGATGGTGGTTGCAGAGAGACAGGTATATGTACGATCACGGGCACTACTAGCACAAAGGGACCAGGCCCGTGCTAAGCTACGACTATAACTACAGAGAGAGACCGAGATGTTTCGTCCTCCGGATAGGCCAAGGTAGACTGGGCCAAATGATAGGTGAGTGTGATACTACCCTTCAGGCAATGCTCACCTCTGGGGATGACGACTTAGTATGTAACACCACTAGGCTTGGTCGTGAAGCCCTATTTTACATGACTGCTTATTACAGAGTGGTTCCCCTAGAGAAGTGAGTAGACGCCCAGCACTATCAGTGGTCAAGTGCATCAGGCTCTTGATCACGGAGATCAGGCCATTCCACCAGATCAGTGAGACAACACCTACTAGAGTATCCAGCTAGACCAGCTCCATCTTAGCCGCTAGTGTTCCATCGGCCAAAGGACAGATTTGGGATTCCTGGCGAGGGCGAGAGTTGCGGTTGAGATCTTCAATTTTTGTTGTACAGATTCTTTATATGTATGCCTCTTATGAAGGCCAATTTTTTTGATGTACAACCTTGTATATATGTATGTTGATGATGCCTCATGATGAAGGCTTTATTCATTCTGATACATGCCCCTTTTTGATGTCATTGTGTATTGATGATGTATTATATTGAGTACCAATCTGGACATTGTATGTATGTGTACAGATATTTTTGATGTAGCATCTTTGTACACCTCAGCTAAAGGCATTGTTGATATAGAGCACTGATTTGTATCCATTTTTGATATAGATGTATATTGACACACATGTATATATATGAGGATTACTTTGTTTTGGCTCAAATACACATGGTTATGAGATGATGTACTTCATTGTTTTTGTGTCCTAATGCATGTGATATGAGTGGGATAATTTTATGATGTGAAATACCCTTTTCAGAAATTACTCTATGTTGATTTTCATTGCGTGTTGCGTTTGTTGATTCAGCACCTATGGATGCGTTGTGACATGAGTGGGCATATATTTATTCTCATTGCACATTGCATGTTTTGATTCAGCACTTATGGATGCATTATCTAATTTTGTACTTTGTATGTATTTGATTTCGATGTTTGATGTACACATGTGTTGTAGATGTTAGATGATAGATCCTTAGATGATATCAAATGCATTTCTCATGTGTTATTTTGATGTATATGGATGGGATGATATGATGATATTGGTGCGGGGGATATATTTTTGATCATGTGTAACCCCTCTTGCCCCCATTTTATGATACAATATGTGATGATTAGCTTAGCATACATGCATGATGTAAAACTTAGCATTTTGTTTATATATGATGTATAGATGATGTTAGATGTGATGATAATGATGGTAATGTGATGTTGATGATAACAAAACAATGCACATGCAAGTAACACAACCAAATGCTAACAAAGAACATCAGGAAATAATGCAATACACCATGATTCACCATGCTTTATTAACATGTAACAAACACAACCAAATGCTTAAGAAAGAACATAATGAATTAACACATTACATCCTGATTTCCCAAGATTCACCAAGTATGCAAAAACATACATAATATGCACAAGAAAGAATAAATCTAATCTAAGCAAGAAAATATGAATCCTAACAAAGTACTCCTAAGCAACAAAACAAACCAAAAGTAATAATACAATTTTTTTATACAAGCAACCAACAAAGCAAGGAACAAGACAATGTAAGTAACTATTTTTGTGTAATATTTTTTTAGGTTTTGTGAAACAATTTTCTATTGTTTTTGGTTTTTTTGACGATTTTCAGAGCTATGTGTAGGTAACCAAGAAAGTGTGGATTCCCCCAGCGATAGATGGGGAATATACAAGGGCGAAGCCATGCATTTATGAACAAGAAGGTGTAGTCGTTGAATTGCCCTAGCGTAAGATGGGAAATAGGAAATACCATACCCCTCACTAGATGAATAAAAGAAGGCAAAGCTGGATCAAGGCTTGACAAGGAATCTTGAAGGTAGAACCAGTGCTAGGCCAAAGAAAACTAACCCCTAGATACATGATTCTTGTGAACAACGAATCTTCCCAAGGCGTCGAAACCAGTTTTCACCTAAGGACTTGTACCAAAGTGCCACCATTATGTGGTTTTCACTAGTGGATGACCTATTTTCTCTTTTTCTTTTTATGATTTTTTTTTGTGCGCCATGTACAAGCATATAACCACTTAAGATGCATTGCATTCATGGGCTCCCAAATCTCATCACCATAGGGTCCATGTGCCATACTTGGTAACTATGACATAGGGTCCTAACTAATGTGGTTCAAACTTCCCTTTCTTTTCTCGCTCTGCTCTGGTGTTGAACTGGTTCTCCTTCATGACTAAATCGCCATCCTCAAACCGATAGGGGATGATTCTCTTGTTGTAGTTTCGGGAGAATCTGTGTTGATACAATTTCAAGTGATTAAGAGCATGAATGCACCTTGCTCATCCGTAAGCTCTAACTCATCCAGTCTTGCCACTTGATAATCTTCGTCCTTATCCGGATAGTCCCAAGATAAATTCTCAAGGATGGAAGTTCGATCTCTAAAGGGATGATAGATTATGTTTCTAACACTAGGGAATATGGTGTCACACTGTAGGAGTGTGCATGGATGTTCGGTAAGCCTAAAGGGAAATTTGGATAGATTTGTAGGTTCCAGTTTTTACCTATTTTGCTGAACATCTTCTCCATTATCCTTACCAAAGTCTTGTTTGTTGCCTCAGCTTGTCCATTACCCTGAGGGTAATATGGCGTGGACCATTTTAATTTGATTTGGAACCGTTTCCAAATACCTTACATGGTTTTGTTTTTAAATGAATTCCCATTATATGTAACAATGGATGTAGGAATACCATATCGACAAATAATGTGATTCATGATAAATTTAGAAATCTGACCTCCTGTGACATAAGTTAAAGGGACAGCCTCCACCCAATTTGTAAAGTATTATGTAGCTGTGATGATATGTGTATGACCATCAGATGAGGTAGGAGTAAGTATTCCTATTAAATCAAGTCCCCACTTGGAGAATGGCCATGGGGTAGTGATAGGTTACAATGGTTGTGATGGAGCATGGATGAAATTTCCATACTTTTGGCAAAGTACACATTTTATAACATAATTGCAATAATCATTTTCCATGGTAGGCCCAATAGTAACCTACTCTAAAAATTTCTTTGCAATACCATTCCATTGGTATGTGCTCCGCACACCCCTTTGTGAACTTTTTTGATTTCTGGATTGACTTCGTCACATCCAGACAACATAATAGATTCCCATTGTAGCCATGATGATAAAGTGTACCTCCTAAAAGGGTGTAATAGGCTATCTGGAGAATCAGGATTTGCTTTTCAGAATGGGAGATATCGGGAGGGAATGTTTTGTCCTTAAGATAGGTAAAAATGGGTTCATACCATAGGGAATTGGGACCAACAACCTCACAAGCCAGGAAAGATTCTGGCATATCATACATGGGCTGGCATATATTTTCTACAAAGAATGGCATATCATTATTCTCCGGTGGAATATGAAGCATAGAACCCATTGTTGCCATGGCATCCATCGATCTATTCGCACTCTTGGGATTTTCTCAAAGTTAATGTGCACAAAATACTCCTTTAGAGTTTCCAATAAATTTTTGTAAGGTATGAGCTTGTCATCCTTAACCTTGTATTCACCATTAACCTGTTTGATAATTCATTGTGAATCACCTACAACCTTGACATGATGAACATTCCACTTGATGGCTAGCTTCATTCCTACAATAAGTGCTTCATATTCTACAATGTTGTTTGTGTAAGGGAAGCCCAGGCGAAAATCCTATGGTATAGGATCACCAGAAGGAGTAATAAGGACCACTCCTACACATGAACCATGAAATGTAAAGGATCCATAAAAATGTATCTGCCATACAAAAATTCTTCAATGTAGACCAAGGAGGCATCCGAGAGATCCAGATTCAAAGGTTTTGTTCTTTGTAAAGGTGCTTCCGCTAGCTGGTCCGCAAGTACTTGTACTTTAACCGATTTTTGATGGAAAAATTCTTTGTCAAAATCACTGAGTATAATGATCCAATTATCCATTCTATTGGTGAGGGAGGGTTTGGACAATAAATACTTGATTGGGTCAACCTTCGATATTAGCTTGGTTTTAGTGTTCAATAGCTAATGATGAAGTTTTGAAAGGTAAAAACAACAACCAAGCAAGCCTTTTAAATTTTAGGATAATTAAGCTCATAGGTGATGAGGGTATGAATCGAGATAGTACACCAATCTCTCTTTATGACCGAGGTTGTATTGGGTGAGCAGCACGCACCAATAGGAAATTGTGTAGCGAAATATAGAGCAAGAGTGGCTCTCAGGAGAGTGGGAGGCATGAGGACAGTGGATTAGCCAAGTATTGTTTAAGAAAAGCAAAGGCTTGCTATTGCTTAGGTCCCCAGATGAAAGTGACGTCCTTTTAAGAAAGTTTGTGAAGGAGTGAAATTTATTTGCAAGTTGGGCGATGAAGCGGCGAATGACTTGAATTTTCCCCTATAAGTCGTGTAGTTGCTTGACATTCTCAAGTGGAGGCATTTCAGTGATATCGAGACACTTTTTAGGTGGTCTACCTCAATACCTCATCTTGATACAATGAAGCCTAATAGTTTCCCTAATAGCACACCGAAGAAACAGCTTCTTTGGATTTATCGACTTTGTATTCATGCAGGCGTTCAAAGATACGCATGAAAATGACAGATGAGCTGCTCTTTTATTGGACATCCCCAAGATATAAATTACGTAGTCCTCCATGATATCATGAATCATATCATGAAAAATTACTTTCATGGCTGCTAATAGGTAGCACCTACATTCTTAAGGCCAAATGTCATCACTTGATAGCAGAAGGTGCTCGAAGGAGTCGTAAAAAGCTGTTTTGTGTTGGTCTTCTTTAGCGATCATGATTTGATTATATCCCAAAATCCATCCATGAGTGATAGTATTTTGTACCTAATGTTGAGTCAACAATCATGTCAATGTTGGGAAATGGAAAATCATCTTTAGTGTAAGCCTTATTGATGTCCCTAAAATACATGTAGATTCAGATACCAATAGGTTTTTTCTGGACAGGAACAATGTTCGATATCCATTCAGAATAATCAATTGGCCTGATGAATCCGCCACAGGAAATATTTCTAACTCTTGGGTGCATATTTCAGAGCTTCTATTTGATAGGCTTGGCGTCTGCATGCATGACTAAGTTGTGCATGACCAAAGTTGGATCTAAGCCGGGCATGTCTTTGTAAGACCATGCGAACACATCAATAAACTCTCACAACAAAGCATAGTGAACGTCTTTTGTTCTCTAGCTGAGAGTGATGCTCCCAATTTTACTATCTTGGGATCTTCTTCTATACCAATATTGACATCAATGGTTTCTTTGACTAGCAATTTTGATAAGTCCTCCATACGCATAGGATCAGGAGGCAAGTTGAGATCTTCATCCAAGGATGTCTCCACGAGATTTTCATCCTTGGCATGGTCACTTTGTTTGTCCTTTGATTTTCTTATTTGTTTGTTAGCTAGTGCCTCAAAGAGGTTTTCACTGTGTGACTTGGACTTTGATTTTGCTGAGGCTTTTCTTTAGAACTTTTTCCCTCACTTTTCTTTAAATTTTTTGACCAAAAGTTTAGCCTCCTCACCGAAGAGGTGTAGGTATCTAAGTCGATAAAGAAACCTTTCTTGTGATCTCCAATGGGAATTGTATCCCTTATGCCCATGAACTCTGTGATAGAGTCTTCATTTGGGAATAAATCTAGTGGCATGTGATGTTGTTGGTCCCATTCAACAAGGGAAGGTTATACAAGCTCAAGGGTTGGTTCCATGGGGGTGAGGGTTAGGACAAAGTGTTATTCTTGAAAAGGTTCATGGAGGCGAGATCCTCATATTGGCTACAATGGGAATCAGATCGTTGTCTAGATAGTCGAGCTATCCTCACACTTAGAAAAAGTAGCATCTTGATCGTTAGGGTGTGCTCCATAAGGGTAAAAACCAATGCTGTATATTTATATTTTGAAATGTGGAAGAGGGACTGGTTCTATTTGTCCTTGTTCGGTCCTCCCACAACCTAGGCCTTTGTAACCCATGGAGTACATCATTTTACTAGATTTTTCATATTCCGGGGTTCGATAACAAGAAGGCTAAGTATCCTCAGGGACCCAAGTTATAGGTGGATCAAGCAATTTCTCTTCAGTCTAACAAGCCTCTAGGTAAGAACGACCCAATAGTGTGTTCCTCTCTAGGTCTTCTGAAGTGGTAGTTGGGTCGACCTCTAGTCTTGGGCGACGGCAAGATGTCGGAAACCAAGAGTGCTTGTTGTACATTATACTCCCCATAGCCATATTCAAGGATTTTCATCTCCCATGAATCAAATGGAGATGTTGAAGTAGACACACCATGAGTGCAAGAACTAAGATAATTTGAATTCACCCGGATTCCATAGCCTCGGATCGGAGAGGGACAACTATATCTATAGAGGGACATGCATATGTACCCTTTTCCTACAAAGCTATTAAGAGATATACAATGAGAAAAGAGTTCTGAATATCCTTGTATTGTAACCGAATGTCCCTCATGCTTTAACTTAATAGATTGATGAAATGTTGATGGCATGGCCTCGTATGACATGGATCCACAATCGGCCTACAAGCATGTTATATGGAAGTTCTAGGTCTAGGACATGAAACTTTGTCTGATGGTAAGTGGGACCCACCTCCATGGGCAGTGTGATGGTACCCACCGACTCCCTTTTCATGTTGTCGTATGTGGTGATTGTGATAATATGGGACTCAAGATCTTCCTCCGTATGTCCTAACTACTTGACCAACTAGAGTGTGTAAATGTTTAACCCATATCCGTTATCCATAAGCACCCGTTTTATTTTCTTGCAGTGACAACTACCTCAATGTATAAGGGAAGATTATGTGTTGGGTTCTCGTAGGGATTTCCCTATGGTTGAAAGAAATATGTTCACTTGGTGTGATGTTTTCCACCATGGATGGAAGGTGTGCAGGATCGACTTCTAAAGGCACTCCACCCCCCGAAGAGTTTGATACAGAATTTATTTATGCACATTGGATAACTTGAGAAGATATAAGATTGAAATCTTAGCAAATGTCTTTTCAAGTCCTTCTAAAAGGTTATATTTAATGGTTTTCGGGGTTGATGGAGAAGGTTCCCGAGAATCATGAGGCGGGCACGCCTTATTAGCGTAGTGCATTCCTTTCCCTTGATCCGGATGGTATTGACATGGTTAGCAGGACGGTGAATACATCCGATAACTGAATCATAATGATTATTATCTCTTTTGGTGTACAAGTAATTCATAGATTTATAAGTTGGGGATGGCTCTCCCTGTTCAGCTTTGACTTTTCCGACTTATCATGCTTGAGGAATGGTTCTTTATATATCCCCATTTTCGGTTAGGTGTGTGTGTTTTCCCTTGGTTATCCACCTCTATCTCTCCATTCTCAATGAGGTTCGAATATAATGATGAAGCTACAAAAATTTGTCTGTCTTATGTCCTTTGACATAATGCATTTCACAATATTCATGCTCTTTTTACCACAAAGGTTTCAAAGTGTTTTCGTAAAATGGTTGCGTTGTAGGATAGGTCATCATGTGGGCCACATCCAATTGTTTTAGTATAAGCGACAACGGTTCATTGAGAGAGGTGAATATTCTTTGCTTTGGTGGTGGTTGAATTGGGCCCTTGGTCGAGTTTAAAAGGTTGACCAGTTTGGACTATTTGAACACGTTTGGAATCCATGATTCTCGTCTCTCACCACATTTTTGTTTTTGTTAAAGACTTTTAGATTTTCTAGGGGTTTGAAACTTTGGTTGTCTCTAGATTGGGTTTTGAGGGTGCCTTTGGCAATGAGATATTTTTCTATCTGAATCCCTTTCTTGATAACCTCCTAAAAAGTATGAACACAATTCATTTGGAGGTGGAAAGCTATATACTGTGTCGAGATTGGGAACAAAAATACTAACCATTTGCTTTTAGGGAAATTGCAAGGGAAGCGACTAGCTATCCCTCTCCACCATTGGAGGAAGCTAGCGAAAGTCTCATTTGGGCATTGCTTGGCACCACATAAGTTTTCCATTGTGACATCACTCTCTATGTTGTATGAAAAGTGATGCATGAATCTTTCTACCAATTTTGGCAAAGTGAAAATTGATCCTCATGGTAAGCACATAAACCACTCCAAGGCTTGACCTTTGAGACTCTTGGGGAAAATTCTGATTAGGTAATTGTCACTATAAGACACCTATTGAGATGCCATGTAAAAATCTTTAACATGATCCCATGGATCGTATTTCCCTTTATATTTGTCAAACTTTGGCGTATCAAATTTCTTTGGAAAGGGTTGAAGGGTCATTGTCTTGTCAAAAGGATAGGGCATAATTCTTCATATTGATATTTCCTTATGCTCCCTATATTGTTGTCTTGTAAGCTCACGAGCGTCACTTTTATGGACTGCTCTTCTTGTGCAAGCAATTGTTCTTAAGTGGGAGAAGTGGGGATGTATACATGATGGTACCCTATGTCTTCTTCTCCTTGGTTTTCTCGATGGAGTTCATTGATCGAACCTTAGGCCTCAACTTTTAAATGTTTTTTTTTACGTCTTTCTGTACATGGGAAGTATGCAAAGCTAGTTGTTGGCTTATGTTATTGATTTGTTGTTGGATTGCGGCTTGGTTTGTGACTTATTCTTCTAAAGTTTCCTCCTCCTCGTATTGTGGAGGTCGTTCACCCATCTCATGTTCTATCTTGTTTCTTTGTGGCACTTTGATAAAGGGTATTCTATGCCCTACCACTTTATCATTTTCTACGTAAGAGGTAGAAGCTTGTCCGTGTGTTAAAATATCTTCCATATTGATAAGGGGACATTCTTCCTTAGCAACGTTATTTGCAGGTAGTATTGTTTCATTCTTGGTGGAAAATTTTTCCCTAGTTCTATGATCTTTGCTAGCACTCTATCTTTGTTTCTAAGAATAAATTTTTCTAGTAGAGTGGGGTCAAAATCAAAGTCTCCATGTGGAGATTCTAATTCATTTCCACTATGATCGACCATCTCTTTTTTTTCCTTTTCTGTAGAAAAGAGTGGTCCTAGGTCATGTCCAATGAAGGGTTTTGACCCTTGTCTATTAGAGGTTTCCCAAGCTTGCACTTTTTGTTCCTCATATGTCTGTTTCTTTAATCCTAGACGTGTTTTAGGAGCCATGTTTTTGTGATAGTTTCACTAAGGTGAGTTGTAAATGCATTCAAAGTTTAGTGACAACCACTAAGTGAGATGTAAAATGTATTTGTGAAGAGTATTAATAAGTAAACAATGCGAGAATACCAATGTGATAGAGTGATAAATCACCAGTGACACAATCGTTTGGTATTAAAACTTGTTTAAATGAAGTACCTCCTAGACTACGTTTCAAAGAGTAGTTTCACATCACAAGATCTTTAACAAGATATTTTCACTTATGTCAAGTTCAAGGGAATGAAAAAATGTAAGTAAATACAAGAAGTCAATGGGATCTACCAATCAAGATATACTAAGAGTGAGCTCAAACTCGATTGAGACCTATATCTAAAAAAGTGCCAATTATGATTCGTGAATGACACAACAATATCACCAAGATATGTTAGCCCACTTTTGAGAAGGTGAAGTATTGATATTAAGGTGTTATTGATATAACATGCACAAATGGTAACACCTAGAACTCTTTGAAATCGAGGTAATAATAGAACCAAACTAAAAAGCTCAAAGTATAGCTAGGAATAGTTAAAAATGTGTGCAACATAACCTTATAATATAGATATTTATGTTGAGTTTATAAAAATAAGACGTAAATATTTAAATTGTAGTGATACAATGTAAATAAGCTAACTCTTCTAAGGAAGTCCACGGTGATGAACCACACCTAACTACAATGGCGATCTTGACATGGGTATCAAGATCACAATGGCTACCAATGACGTGAAAATTCCTCCACACACTTTAGACGTTTAACTAACCTAGCTGAAAACATGGATGGGCATAAACAGACATAAAAGTGAGAGAAACAGTCCATTTGTAACAAAAAGGTAGTCACCCTTCTTCTGATCAATAAAGTGTCAAAATAATGTGAAGGAAGAAAATTGAAAAAAGGATGAAAAATGTTGGCTTCACTTCAGAAAAGTTTCACCTCGCCCTAAGGCAAGTAAAAACTAGGTGAAAGTAACGCATCACATGTTTCTCAATGAAAATGTGGTTCACAACTCAACACTGTTTTAGAATGCTCAAAGTGGGCTCTGGCCAAAGTATATCTTCTTAGGTGGTTCTCTCGCCCAAGGTGCTATAAAGATTATCCACGAGTGGGACAATTTACCCAAAAAGTTGCATGATTAGTTTGGGAGTATCTCAACTTTGCCCCCGCCTAGCACAAAGTGGGCAATAAATGCATCCAAGTGTGTACTTAAAAGGGTCATGTATGAACAACTTGTAACTCAATCTCACAAAGGATTTACTAGTCGATAGGTAGTGCGGAGCACTTCTCGATCTCGTCCACAAGGTTCCCTCTTGCATTGACTACTTTGGGGTTCTTGGAACCACCCCATTGTTGTAGCTTAAGGCATTATGCCAAAGGGGTTATGTTCCAATTTAGCGGAGAGGGACGTACCCTTTTCTAAAACATACAATACAATGTTTTGAATATGTTGTTCATTTTATATTTTTTAATTAAATGTGGTTTGCTCGAACACCATATGGAAACCGGTATAACAACTATATTAGTAGTTTTCGACTTTTGTTTCGATTCCTCCGTTCTTTGACAAGCGATGGTGTTTTGGTCCTGTATGACGATTTTTAGTAGTTTTCCATCAAAAGAGAAGGCATCATTTTTTATTCTCCAGATCGTCCAAGGACGCAAGAGAAGAGCATACATGATGTCTTCAAAATCCAAAAAGATATCAAATGGAAAAACACTTTAATTCAACTATGCCAAATTAACCAATTCCAACTTAAATACTCCTAACAACCTCAAAGCATCAAAAGGACTTAAGAATCATTTATGATTCCCAAGATTGCCCCAAGGGACGCGAGGGAAGAGCATACGCAATCCATATTCCTATAAGTAAACAATGCAAAATATCACCTAATCAAATACAAACATGTAAAAACAGCCTGCAAAGACAAATATATGATTAGATAAACCTACAAGAATGTTAGCACATCAACACCTTAATTTCAAAAAAATCAAAAGGACACATGTGCCCCTTTTTTAGCACCTGCACGCGGGTTAGGGCATATGTGCCACTTAAGGTTATTTGCTCAAAGGCACACTGTGCCACCCGAGAGGTGTGTGTGCCACGAAAACAATATATGCACCACTAACACAGTGCCTATGCCACTATGTGGAATTTTTGGATTTACCAAGTGCTTGCGCCACTAGAGAGGTATGTGTGCCACAAAAACAATGAATGTGCTACTCTGAGAAAAATAGAAAGAACAACTGCATTACCAAAAAAAGTGCTTGTGCCACTAAAACAGCATGTGCGCCCTGGTTAGGGCATGTGTGTCGATCGGCGATGTGTTTGAATGTAGTGAAGGTACAATATGAAATGACATCTCGCACTCAGGTTAGTGTGCCTACACACTAGTTAGGGTGTGTGTGCCAGGGTAGGCGAGATGAGTGATAGGTTTCAACAGTGCACTTGCACCACCAGAGAGACGTGTGTGCCATGAAAATTGTGTCTGTGCCCCTAAAATCATGCCTGTGCTAGACCTGCAACCAAAATATGGCAACAAACACAAGAAAACTCACAATATCTCAAATTTTGACAAGTTAGCTTAAGAATGGCAATAACCCATTAAAATTATGGCTATGAACATGAAGTTACACATATCAAATGAGCAAAATTTCCAAGAAAATGGACATTAATTACTACATGTGCATATCAAAAGTTAGTCGAAACAATGGAACCTTAACTGAATGCCATGGGACTAAGCGTCCCCTGAGTCGGGCGTGCCAAATGTGTGCAAGTGTTTCTACAATTTTAACCAAATTTAAATCAAGAAAACTACCACCTAGAAATAGTTTCCTAAGCTAGCTAAAAATGAGAAATATGCACCATCATGATGAAGAAATGAGGAAGTCCTACCCTTAACATTAATAACTTTGAATTAATCAAAACATAATGTAAATTGATGAACTCTATTCCCCTTAATTGCGTAATTAAACATTTATAATGGAGCTAAATAGTCCAAATGGAAATCAAATCGTATTTGCTTGCTTTGATCCTTGAATGGATGCTTGGGTGTGAGGCTTAGCTCTTCAAGAATGGAGGTTGGAGGGCTCAAGAATGACAAAAGGCTATTAGTATGAAACTATGTGCTTACTTTTGTCTCTTGAGAGATTTAGGTGTAGGCGTAGAAGTAGAGGGAGGGTTTTTATATAGCCCAAAGGATAAAGGATTCAACACATCCTCATGAATGTGGGACTAATGGAGATGTAGATTTAGTTATGGATAAGGGGGTTTACATGGGGTTGAGTTAACTTTAGGAGGATTTAGTTTTTCCTCAAGTGGCTCATGTGGATAAAGGGGGTGTATTAATTAATCAAGATGATTAATTAATACATGTGCAAGCTTTTATAACCTTTTAGATGGATATTAGTGTGATTCGGATGATTAGGAGGGAATTAAACCAATTAAATAGTGATTTATTGATTTAATGAGAACGGAGGCTAATTAATTAATAATAATTAATTAGACTAGATAGAAGGTGTTGATCGATGAAGGGTCGTTAATTAGGGTATGCGTTGGATAGGCAACTTAATTAATTAGCGTAATGTAATCAATTAACGACAATGGAAGAGAAGATGAGCGCCATTGATGATATGTCATAAATTTCCGGGAAAGGAGATAATTAACACAATTTAAGTATATAAATTGTTTGGGTGTAATTATAGGTGTCTATAGCTATAAAGAGAAAATGTTTCTTTTTTATTCAATTAAGCAAGTGCTAGGAACTACTAATGTTTTGGAATAAGGTTCTTATCAGTGTTTAAATGTCTTTAAGATTAAACTATGAAGATTTGAATAATTAAAATTCCTTGTGGTTTATCAGCCACTAGGGTAATGAAATTCAAAAGATTTGTGACACTTCTAGGTTCATTCAGTATGATGTGATCAAAGTTGAGCATAACTAGAGAATTTTATAAGATATTCAAAGGAAACTAGACGAGGTGAGTATTTAGGGTTGGAGAATGTAATTAAATATTAAACCCTTATATAAATATTCTCATATTTATATATGGATATGAAATTAATGAAAATCAACTATAAAACAAACCTAGATATATTCGTGATTTCATTTATATATGTCAAATAAATTTAAATTGCTTTCTCGAATATAGAAAAGTAGAAAACGTTTTAAAAATTGGTTGAATTTTATTATAACACTATTCCCAAAGATTTGGGATCCCAAATTAACCAAATAAATTATAGTAAAGATCCAAAATTTAAGCTCCCTCCAATTCAATTTTTGATCACATAACATTTAGAACATCTTCCGTGTCTTTCAATAGTTACACAAAAGGCCACAACCAGGTGTTAAATTTGACACTTGTTTAGATCTTTTTAGATGTTAAATAGTTACAAATCGTTGAAATAACTATCAAATATGAATTGGATGGTTTTTAGATATGATCATCAACATTTCTAGAGATTTATTTATATATTAATTATATTAAAAATATTTAAGTATATATAGTCTAAATTTATATTTATTTTATAAACAGTGTAAAAATAATACTATTTTACAATTTCTTAAAGGGTACATTTTTTCGACTATTCACCACACATGTTAGACAATCATACAAGTAAGTTTATAATCGGTGAAAATATAAATACTCCCAATTTATATTTTTAAAATCTCAACATGATATAATAAAGTTAGAACTGCAACTTCATATTAACATATGAAGGTATACATTATTTAAAACATTAAGAAGTACCATCATAACAATATTTTGAAATAATAAATAATAATTTACCATCTAATTGCTCCAAATAATTGATGCCCTCTACAACATTCAATCCCTAATACAATATTTGTGAATTTTTTAATACAAATCGGTCATCAACCATTTATCTTTTTACGGTCTTTGCATCTGTTTTTCATCCCCGCCATAAAATATTTAAGAGGGTTTCCATTTGCAGCTAATGTAATAAATAAATTCTTTTTAGAAGTGTAGGAAAATTGTTTCTAATCCAAATATTTTCTAGGTCTCTTATTGAGATTCCTTGACTATATTGCAAATGTTCCTTTCTCCATGTGAGTCTTGGATTCAATACAGTCTATATGTTTTATGAATCCCGTTAATATCTTCTTAACATCAACAGAAATGATATTTTCAAACTAGAATCCTAGTTCACAGTATGGTGATAATAATTTTATAAATTTTGATAGGCCACCTCGTAGGTTGACAACTTTCATACCGAACCTGAATGGCATCTTTCTATTTTTTGTTTTGTTTATCCCGTATATCAATTCCTCCATATCTAAAATAAGTAAATAACTCTTATCACCACCTGCACGTAGTAAACAAATTTTATTTTCATCAACCGCATATCAATTATAACCAATTGAAATAAACAACATTTTAGGTTACGTATACAAGTTCTTGATTAACATTACGCCTTAGATTACACCTCCTTTACACATTGTTGGATTCGTTGATGCAAGAGATATTTCAAATAAACATTCATCATATCATAATCTATTTATTGTTGTTGAAAATGTGAGAATAATGTATTTGAAATAAACAATAATTGAAATAAACATTAATCAATTCATAATCGATTTCATGCTGTGGAAAATGAAATATTAATTTAGAAAACATAGTGGTTTTGTGGTGATATGGTAAGTACAATATAAATTTTCTCTATCCTATGTTTCAAATTTAGTGGTAGCTAGGTTACGCTTGTATTTTTTGAACCACCCTTTAGAGGAAAACAATCCTCAACTATTGAGGATGATTTGCGATCGCTAGGCTATTCCATCATTGGCCGAACTACACTTCATTTTACAAAATTTAATGAGGCTATCCAAGTCCTGTATTACACACCTACGAGTGGGATAAAGCCATATGTAGTTATGCTTAAGATGATGTTGAAGCCAAAATAATGTTAATTCAATGTAAGTAGTCAATATGCAATAGTGAATCAAAGTGAAACATTGTAGACAGTATGCAGTTGTAAATTAGTGAGACATTGATAAAAGTAAGGTTTTATAGTCTAACCATTACTGTATTGAATGTGGATGCATAGAGTCCACTAATCTCTATAATTCATTTTAAATTTTTAGTGTAGCTTATAAATGGATTTCCTTAAACTTTGTCTTCTATCGTATGCCAATCATATAAACTAATTTATGTTAGTTATCATCTCTTATTAATTTGTGGAGCTTATAAATGATTTTGTTGTAAAATACACATGGATAACTTACAAGGTTGTGAGAGTTTATTCATGTTGGATACACCTGGACCCTTCATGGTTACATTTTTCCGTTTTTGGTTGTCTACATAATAATTTATTGTCTTATAAATTTATGGGGCTTATTAGCGGTTTTCTTTGTAAATTCACATGACTAACATAAAAGGATCTGATTGCGTATTCATGGCATATGTTCCAGTTGTCCTCCACATCTTTCATATGAAATGTAAAAACCATTTATTTGCTAAATATTTGAAAACCATGCCAATTTAAAATAAAGCTCATTAAACAGATGTATAAAATTATTGACGGTAAATTACGACGTTGAACTGGATGTGTAGCATCAAGTTGAAAGGGTTGTACATCATGTTTTATAGATTTTGGGTTCTCTGCATAAACAATAAATGTATAAGTAACATATATAGGTTCAAAGCCATTAACCAAAATCACATGTTGAATTTGTCTTCAGTGATGAACCTTTCTTCATATAAGAATAGTTATGTTTCATAAACATTTCTTGACTATGTGTCTAAAACATAAAAACATCGATAGATCATAATTAACCAATGCATGGATTGTGACACTTCCGACATAAAGAAATAGTACTAGAGAATTATTATAACAACATTGAGAGTAAATATCAGCCCATAACTCATAATATCATTTGCAAGGAAAAGGATGGATGTTTCGTTATAGGCCAAGTTTGCTTACAATTACCAATTTTCGTAGTAGTTTCTCCATCCAATCCGTAGTGACCTCTTCTCTATAATAATTTCTATTGTTGTAGTTGTGCACACCAATTATTGTGTACATAAGACAAAAATGTTTGAATTTCCCATTGTTGTTGTAGAGTCTATAGCATCATGAGAGAATTGATTATCCACTATCTTTAACAATTTCAATGTATATTTTTACTATTTATGTGAACATTATTGAATAATCAATTTGTATTAGAAAAATAATAATATAATCGAGAAGACTAGTTCTAATAATGTTAGTAGCTCCATTATTACATGACAAGAAATATTGCTATCCAAATTGTAAAAATCAATGATCACTTTGTGGAAACCAAAATTGGGTCACACTCCCCTTGGTTCCCTCTTGAATAAACAACTTAGACACCAAATTTGGGTCACACTCCCCTTGTTCCCCTTTTCAATAACCAACTTAATCACATTCACCTTACCATGAACCTTATCCCACATTAATATTAATTTAATTATTTAAAATTAAATTAATACCCATCCTCACCCCATTTATTAATTTAACTTAGTTACTTTAATTAAATGGATGCACACCTCACCTAGATGCCTCACCATATACCTATGCATAGCATGTTTCTATAAATGAATAAGACTTCGTTAAACCCTTAAAATGAAGGTGTATTATTCCTCTAACCACCTTCCCGCTCATAAAAAATATAACATCCATTCGATCTGCAAATAAATGGAAAACCTGGCCAAAAGGATTGGAACATCTATTATTTTTATCAAACCTAGGGAATCCAACCTTAACTGATGCCGTTCATCCCTAAACTGACGTCGATGAACCAGGAACTATGGTCAGTTACCATTTATTCACTAGAGGAACCTTGTGGAAAAAGGGTTGGCATATTCTTGAATCAAGGAGGAGAGAAGAGAGTTGCATGTAGGTAGAACGAGAGTCTTTTTGCAGCTAGATACATCCATAGCCAGCACCAACACATTTCTAGAGAGATTGCACTCATGGTAACATTCTCGCTAAGCACCGCTATGCTACCAAACATCATTCCTTTGATCAACCATCATCACCATCAAGCCATTTGAGCTTGCACCATAGTAAGTACACTTTTACCGTATCATCTATTTCTACTTAGTCTATTTGTTTCTTCTATTGTTATTATCAATTGTCACTTACACCCTCACTCCTCTACCATTTACTTTCCCGTAATCTCGGTCATTCCTCCACCCATGCCGGTAAATAACCTATATTTGATAGTTACACATCTCTCGAGTTTAACTAAGATTCCCAAAGACCTCTACACTCCGTCTTTTGTCTCCATTCATACTCAAATCAACCTTGACAACTAGATGCTTTTGAGTTTTATCAACCCACCCTCATCGACACGCCATTCGATGACTACATCATCGGTTCTTCCTAACCATAATCAATCATACCCAAACAATGTCATTCTTTGTGCTTGTCAATCTTGTGTAAACCAAAAACTATCTACCTAACAAAACAACCCAAACACCTTACCTAGCTCTGTTAGGACTCTATCTCGTGACTTGCAGACCACCTAAACAACTCCGCAACTTGACTTAAAGACCTTGACTGCATAGTTTTAGTATTTAATTGGATTGATGTTGATGGTGATATGAGGTACCCAAATCGGAATGCTATCACTAGATTTATTTATGTACATGTATTTATGTTACTTCATAATTTGTTTTATAAAAATAGTGGGTTGACATCCTTCTAGGAAGAATCAAACTTCCTGGATCTAGCCTATGTTATGCAGTCCATTGTCATATATTATTTAACTCTTCTTTTGTGGTCTTATTTTCTATTTCAGGTAGTTCTTCCTAGCCAAAAGGAAGCTCTCACAAGAAACATAGATAAAGAAATCAAAACACGCACATCAACCTCCAACCGAAAAACACAATAGGTATTCCTCCTTGATCCACACCATTATCTATTTCATCACATTTCAGAAACATAAAAAAGCACTCAAACATTTTGATATACATAGTGGCACACATCCGGGGTTCCTTGCATTTTCTTCATTCCTAGGTAAAGAGGGTGTGTTTGTTTCCTTTCTAAAATGTACTCACACTAAATATCTTCCTTGGTAATACTCTCCTCTTCTATTTTTCTAAAAACAACATCTATTATCTGGTTCTTAAAACGAACCATTTCTTCCTTATTGTATTCTCATAAGTAGTTAACGAGATGTTCCTACCTATTCACCATTTGCTTCATCGAACATAATTTGTCGATTTGGGCTTAAAATCAGTTGCATTTCATCCTTGTATGTTGCATTTAGCTCACATTAAAATGAGGGAAACCTATATGCTGGAAGTCATGCCCAGCTAATGGTTGAAAATCACATTCTCTCTCGAATCGTAGAAAATCACATGCTCTCTCTCTCTCTATTTGTCTTACCAAACTAAAAAAATTTGAAAATACACATCTTCTTAAGCAACATCTCACCGAGAAGAAGCTATCAACAATCACATGATCAGTGGATTGATAGTGGGCACCCAAAGGTCACTTCTATCTAGTACCCCATCGAGGGAAGCCCACCCCCACCATAACATAACCTCAAACCTAACCTTCTAAATCTCCTTTTTATAGCATGCCTTCCCAAAGAAAAATTCTATTCTAAATTCACATGGTTAATTCTAAATAGCTTAAGCTAAACAAACATAATAAAATCACTCTTAGGATCATGTTTTTCTTAGTTTTTCTTCTTGACTTGTGTTTTGAGGTGTGAGACTACGAATCTACATTATTCTTCTTCTTTGCACACTCCACCATCATAGTTGGAGTATTCTGACTTTTTTTGAGTGTGCCAGGACCCCATCTTTCATTCTCAAATTCCTGAGTTTGACTCTTCACTTGATTTAAATTCACAAAATCTAGTTTCTTCATCACTCTCTCATTTCACAAGAATCTTAGGTGTCGGTCCAACAACCATCATTCGCTCACATCCGACCGTGGCTTTTAGATTTCTAGTTATTTTTCCTGGAATAGCCTTCATCACTCCTATTTTATTTTGACCTCGGGAACCATCATATTCCCCCTTGTTGATATTTCGTGATACATAGTTTCCGATTTACATAGTTATCATTCGTATTTCACTTCTTGGCGGTTTTTTTACTGAGGACATTGGTTGATGTAACTAGCATCGATTCCCCATTAATCGTCACTAGTCAAAGCATGACCTTCATCGGTTTCTATGTTTGGTTTTCGAAATCTAACCTTTGACTGAATTAACCCTCCAGCCTCATTTTTCCTCTATTCCTATTGTTTTCTTTGTTATTTATAGAATACAGTCTTTTAGGTCAACACTTACTCACATGGTGTTGACTTGCAACCAAACTAATGCTCTTATATTTCATGCTAGTCATCAACCAATCCCACCTAGTCCTTCACCCCCTTCTATCCTATCACCCACGGAACCAATCCTACCTACCACCATTACTACGAGTCATGAGGAGTTCAGATGAATCCTTGATCGTAATCCCACAACCTTATAATTCTACCTTTCCCACTCTTCCACTCGGGATTCCTTAGGTCAGTTGATATATGGAATGCCCATGTCCATCTCTCCTACCCTTATCCTAACTTCTAAACTTGTCCCTACTAGTTTGGTGTTACCTTCACCTTCTCTACCCCGGTGGTTTCACGAGATAAGCCCCACACCTCCTATGACTCTACATCTACAACATCAGTCGCACCTATAGTAATCCTTTTTCCTTCATTGACCAACCAAAACATAACCCCATCCATTCCGATTATCTCACATATACCAATTACAACACACCACCTATGGTATCGGTGACCCCTACCCCATTCCGTAATCTTATCCTCTCCATCCCACGCCTCTCGCCCCTAATTGCTACTAGAGTCACCGTGATCGCCCCACCTACATATACATATTATCAAAAACCTATTATCTCATCCATCATTCATTCTCGGATATATTCCCTCCATGTTGGTCCCCTATTCTCAATCTTCCTATTCAAAATCTACATACATTGATATGCCACCTACATCACATGTTCATCACCATCCCTCTTACACCATAGGAGGCACCCTTCTATCACAACCTACTAATGAAATCATCAAATTAATGATGGAAATGATGCGTACACTAGAAGCATTAGCTTCTAGCTCACACAATTCTCTCACCTACGATGAAATATGTAGTGATCCCATTCATCCATCCATTCCTATTCGTCCATACCATGTACATTGGGAAATACAAAAATTTAACCACTTCAATAGTAAAGAAGATTCACAAAGCAACATTTATGGCCTTTCAAACATGGGTGTTACCTGATCTCCTATGATGACGGTTTACTCCTACAGACCTTCCCGATGTCCCTAACAGGACCTGCATTAGATTGGTATAGTGGGCTACCATGACATTCCATCTACTCATTTAATCAAATAGCCCAACCCTCCTTAGACCACTTCTCAATCAACATTGTCAAGAAAGTCACCACGATTGATCTTTACTCCACATGACATTATGAAGACAAGTCTATCATGGACTTTATCACTCATTGGCGTAGCCTAATTAACCATCTCACATTTCAATTACCTTAAAATGAGCTCATAGAGTTGTTAAATCAGACTTGTGCTAGATAAATTTCTCCAACCCCGTAGGTACAAACCTTCCATACCTTTAACGAGGCATTCATCATGGCACTAAAATGGAGATACATGCTATCGAAGAGAAGAAAATTCAGCTACGTAACAAGAACACCACGTTAACATTGAATGATGCTTATTCATCTTTGAAACCCCATAATAAAAATTAAAAACTTAAAGGATCTACCAATGTTGTGGTTCTCAAGGCCGGACCCTCTCACCCATTAAAGCAAGCCAAACCTTCGTTAATCCCTCACCTATCCAAACTTTCTAATTCAAATGAGAACAATGAAAGTACACCTGAATATGGGAACCATATTCTTCAGTTTTGGAAAAAATTATTAAGGCTTGTGTCATTACCCTTCCACCTATTAAAAACACTAGTTTTGATCCTGATTTCCCCACACTGCGTGGTATAAAGGACATGAATTTTGTAACTATCATCGTGTCAAAGGTCGAGCGATGGTAATTGTATCACCTTCAAGAATATTTTCCAAGGAATGTTAGACAACAAAGATATTGTCTTAGATAACCCAAATGCACCCACTAGCAAAAACATACATTTCTTCAAAAAATCATTCCCTAATCATGCCTCATCTTCCAACCAAACTGGTGACACTTCAACCAATGATAACAATGTCTGTGAGGTCCACGCTATTTTCAAGGATGTACCAGTTTCTTTCCTATTACCCCTTGTTCCTTCCTTAGATGAAATCCTAGCTCAAAATCCCCTACCCGCATAAGAACATATTTCATCTACTCCTCCACCCATAGAGGAACCCTCACAATTTCTTCCTTCACCCATGAAAGATCCCATAATTAACGCTTCACCTCAGTCCCTCAAATTATTGAGCAGTCATTAGTACCACCTCTCTTACTCAAAGTAGACATATTTCCACTCCCTATACCATCAAAAGTAGAGTCCACCTCATCTGGCCCATCATCTCCTCTACCCATAGAGGATCTTGTAGAAACACCATTACCTTTAGATAACCATTCTTCATTAGACTTCCACGATTATGTTGATCTCGCTTTTAGTTCCCTTACCCACGAGTCTAAAGCTAGCCATTTCTCTATTTCTTAAACACATTTGATATGGATTGCTACTCGATCCACATTGGCTCCGCTTATAGAAGTGCCATTTTCACACTTGACCAATCACCTAGACTATGTTGATAGAGCCTTACTTTGGGGATGTCTTCTACTCTCGTTTCAACCCAAATGTAGTTGTCACTCACCAACACCTCCACAATCTATCCAAAAGTGTTTCAAGCGACCAAACCAAACACAACCATGGCTATTGGAACACCTTCCATGTCATCACCCACAACCCAACACACACCTATACCCAAACACCTACCCACACCTATATCATCTCCCTTACCTAAACCCATCACTACCTTAGGGGTCATGCCGATGACATCGAACCTTACTCACCCACCTGTCAAATTAGATTTAGCCACATCTTCCTGGACCAACACTAAACATATTCTTGTCCCTAAAAGGAAGACCTAGCCTTCTACACCTCATACCCCAACCTCACCCTTTCCGTCCATCCTAGGACCTCACCCCTCAACCCTAGCTAAGCAACCTTCTTCCACCAATAAACCAAGAATGCAGCAGCTCACCTCCTCATCATGGCCCTCTAATATACCCAAGCGATCCACACAACCCCGCCATCACCCGTGACCTTCTTACCACCCATACCACCACTACCTTCCATAACTTCTTCACTACCCATGACACTCTCCTCTCTTCCACTCACACCTTCTACCCAACCTCTACCAACCACCTCCACCGCAGCTAGGTTTCCCCATGGGTAACCCGTCCTCTTCGACCATATGATTTTCCTTCTACATCTTGTACTCCCGTCTCACCTTTACCCAAGAAATTTCAACCTAAAGCTAAGAATCCACTACCCTCCAATAAAGTAGTCAAACCAACCAAACCTTCCATCGCCAGCTCTTCTACCCCACCTTTGCCCAAACAAATGCCCACAAGAGCTAAGACCATTCCACATAATAAATTAGTGGATCAACACATTCCCCCTCCTTCAAATCCTCTTCCTTCACAATCGGTCGCACATACACCCAAACCCACACTCACCTCCCATTGCAATCCATTAGCAAGGTCCTACTCCAAGATATTAACCAATCTCCTCGAAACCTCTATCATCAAATCACCACCCCTTAGACCTTATGACCCACTCAAGCCCAAACCAAAAGGGTTTGACAAGACTAAAATTTTTGCATACCATTGTGTGCCCAAACAATATGTAGAGAAGCTGTAAGGATTTAAGAACCACTCTTGTTCAATTATGTCCTCCTAAAGAAATTTTTGATGATGACGATCTTCTTGATGAGGAGCCCATTTTTCGTTCACCGATATCTCTAGATCTTCTTCCATTACCTACTCAGGGACAGTATCTCCACCCTCGCAACTCTTTTATCCACCCCGAAATTCAAAATCAACATGATTAACATTGTCACATGTGCTTAAAAAGGCAAAGGAAAAGAAATGGTGGCTAGCCCATCAACCAACCCTATACCGAAATACCATTGGCACCCACACCCTAAGTCACCATTCAAGGTCCTGTGTATCCTATTTCGATGGAGTCACACATCACACAATTATAAAACAATTCCACTAATCCTCCCTCAAAATGTCTTTATATGAGCTCATCCAAACCTTTGTGTCACATCATCAAGCCCTTATGGAGGTCCTTCAATCTATTGAGGTTTTACCAAATCATCCCATGCCCGTAGCCTCCATCATTACCCCTCATCACGTAGATTCTCTTGCTAAGTCATCACCTTTGTCTACACCTCCACCTACCTTCCAAGTAGACACCCTAAGAGTTTTAGACAAAGAGATCACCCCCTTCGAGTCCGACAACCCCGATCCCACTCTTTCCATCTCCATATTTATTAATAATATACACATACGATGCATTATGATCGATGGTGGTTCTAGTATTAACATCATCTCCTCCCATGCGTATAACCAAATGTGCATACCTACCAATTGCATGCATGGTAACCCAGTTATGTTGCGCTCCTTCAATGACGCCATGACCTCTACCCTAGGTACCATCGTTCTCCATGTTTGCATGGGTCCCCACACTATCCCAAAACTTTTCTATGTCCTATAAGGGGAGTTCTAGTATAATCTGTTACTTGGCTGACCTTGGATCCATGCCATGGGTTGTGTCCCTTCGACTTTACACCACTACCTCAAATTTGAACACAAAGGACATAATTATATCATCTTAGCCGACCCATCACCTTTCAAGACCTGTAACATGTTATACCATCCCAATGATGTGCTTGTACCAGTCAAGGCATATACCACTATCCCCACTTCACATTCACCTACAAGCCCATCCACCAAGACTACCACCTCCGTTGCCACATCTAACCGTGCTATTTATACTAAAGCCATGACCTCTACAATGACTCACTTGTCTCCTAATCATTTAGTGAGTTATCTATCACTACTACCCACATATCGACTACTAATCTCTTAGATGGTTGTTTAAATGCCTCACTCTAGGGGAGTACCACCTATAAAATATCGACACATTCCTCACCTACAAGACTATGGAAACCTGCGACAACACCCTAGTTATGACTACCACGTAGGCGAGGTTTTTACTTATGGTCTTCCCCACCTTCACACTAATCTAACACATGCGGGATTTGATATTACCACTTATTCACCTGAACCTCCATCCCAAACACAAATATTTTCATCTAACTTACACTCGCTCATACTTTCCTTCACCGTTGCGCATGGAAAGGATTTGGATTCGGTTTTTACAAATAGGGCCTCCACACTGTCATCTCCTATACCACTCATAAACACAATGACCGTAGTGGCATTGTATTTGACGCACCACCTCCCAAAAAGGCTGATGTCAACCTCATCAAGGAATACAAACCTTATCCACCTCATTCACCCATGTTACCATCTTCACCCACGAGTCCATAGATCCTGAATCTATTTCTCCTAATTTTTTTTTTTATCAACAAAATTTCACTGGGACCTCTCGACCTATCAATGCGATGGTGAGGCTCCCTCTTCTTTCCCATTCCTGTATCCCGATGTGATCTATGATGATACACCTTCTATTAATTTTGTTCGATGTCGGGATGATGAGTGCATCCTCACCTACCTAGGTGCAGAAGATTCTTATATTCACCGGTCGTTACCTTCTCGAGATGCAAACCGTGTTAAATTAATTAACCATTGAAATCAACATTAACACTTAGGATGACCCACACATTCGAAGATAGGCCAATTTTTAGATCCTACTGAGCATGAAGCTTTTACCTCTTTCATTGGGACCATAGCAACACATTTTCCGGTCTCATGCTGATATGCCCAAGATTGACCCAAAAATTGTGGTCCAAAATATCATAACCATTCTTGATGCCAAAACCATAAAAAAGTTCTGAGAAAATGCATCCTCGCATTGCTTCTTCTCACAAAGAAGAGCTTCAATGCCTTCTCTCGTTTCCTTCATCCTACCCATTAACTATCCCTAATAGCTAATTTGTAACATTGTTTTTTTTTCACAAAGGAAAAAGGGGGACTCTACATTTGCATGGACTTCGTGACCTCAACCTATCTTGTCCCAAAGATGAATTTCCCTTACCAGAATTGAACAACTAGTTGATCTCACCGCCGACCATGAAATTCTATCACTCATGGATGGTTTCTCGAGTTCCAATCAAATATTACTAGCTCCAAAAGATCAACACAAGACTACCTTCATTATGCCTTGGGGTACTTTCTACTATCGATTCATGCCTTTTGGCCTTAAAAACGCCGCGCTACGTACTCAACGAGCCATGAATTACATCTTCCATGACATCATGCATCACATCTTGGAAGATTACGTAGATGATCTTCTTACGAAATAAATACATCGAGCTGAACACCTAGCCATCCTTAAGGTCATCTGTGACTACCTCATCAAGTATTGTGTTTGTATTCAACCAAAGAAGTGCATATTTGTGGTAATTTATTGAAAACTCTTTGGCTTCATCATGTCTTTCCGTGGCATAGAATTTGGTCTTGCTAAAGTCAAGGCTATTCTAGAAATTTCTCTCGCCTACTAATCTCCATCAACTTTGAATCCTACAAGGCAAGTTACAATCCATTCGTTGTTTTATCTTGCGGTTTTCCAACTCATTTGTCAACCATTCCATCATCTTATCAAGAAGGACGTTTCATTCAAATGGTATTATGAATTCCATAAATCTATGAAGCATTAAAATAATACCTTCTTTAACAACCACTGCTCATTCCTGCTAAGGATGACCAACCCTTTACCTATACATTTCTGCCACTGACCATTCCTTAGGTGCCATGCGAACTCATCACGACAAGCAACACTGAGAGAAAGTGGTTTATTACATAAGCCATACCCTTTTGTACTACGAACTAGATATTCCCACGTCGAAAAACTCTGCTTATCCTTATATTTCATCTCCACCAAACTCCGCCATTACCTACTCAACCACAAGACCTTTGTTATTACTAATACCGACCCCTTACGTTACATGTACACAAAACCCTATCAACATCAACATACCACACATTGGCTTATGCTTCTTGTCGAGCTCAACCTCGAATTTATTCATCAAAATTCAATGAAGGGCCAAGCTATTGATGACCAATCTGGTAGACATTACTCTTACTAGGAATCAAATCTCTAACTTTGATTTCCCAGATGAATCCATAGTTACTCTCTCCTTAGACGAACCCGCTTACCAAATGGCACTCTTCTTCCATGGCTCCAAGTGTCAGCATGGAGGTGGGGCTGGTGTCATCCTCATTCCTCTTGATGGTGAACCTATGATTTTTTATTTAAAACTTGATTTTGATTATATAAAGAATATTTCCAAATACGAAGAACTCGTATTAGGCCTCCAGGATACTTATGCCTTAGATGTCAAGTCCAGTAATAGCTTTAGCGATTCCCGGTTGCTCATAAACCAAGTCAATGGTATATACCAGTGTCATAATGAGTTACTTCAAAAGTATAAACATCACGTAGATATACTTTTGACTACATTTGAACATAACGAACTTCAAGCCACCCCATGTTCTACCAATAAGTTTGTAGATAGAATTCCCCGCTTGGATTCTTAGATACCCGCTTCACCTACCAACTCCAAGAACTTTTTCACAATACAAAGGTTGCAATCACCCTCTTACTTTCCCCATGAGGTCTACTCTGTCCGAACCATTACACCTAACCCACATGACCTTTGGTATAAGAAATTTGTAGACTAGCTTTCCTTTCCATTCTAAACAAGCGGAAAAATGTACACACCAAAATTGGGTAACACTCCCTTTATCCCCTTTTGAATAACCAACTTAATCACATTCACCTAACCATTACCCTTCTCCCCACATTAATATTAATTTAATTATTTACAATTAAATTAATACCCATCCTCACCCCATTTATTAATTTCAATTAGTTATTAAATAAATGGATGCACACCTCACATAGACACCTCACCATAGACCTATTCATAACATGTTTCCATAAATGAATAATACTTGGTTCAATCCTAAAAATAAAGGTCTATTATTCCTCTAACCACCTTCCTGCTCATAAAAACATAACATCCATTCTGATCCACGAATAAATGGACAGACTTGGCCCAAATGATTGAAAGCTCTATTATTTTTAGCAAACCTAGGGAATCCCACCTTAATCAATGCTAGTCAACAAAGAACCGTCAATAGCTACCATTTTTTCACTTCAGAACCTTGTGGAAAAAGGTTGGCACATTCTAAAATTGAGGAGGAGAGAAGAGAGTTTGTAGTAGAACTAGAGTCTTTTCGTACCTCACAGACATCCATAGCCAAAGCACCTGGGAGACATCTAGAGATATTGCACTCATGGTAACATTCTAGAAAGCACTATCGTGCTACTAAACATCATTCCTCTAATCAACCATCATCACCATCCATCCATTTGAACTTGCGCCATAGTAAGTAAAATTTTTACCTGTATCATCTATTTCTACTTCAGTCTATTGTTGTTATCGGTTTCTACATGCACCCTCACTCCCGACAATTTAATTTCATATAAACTCAATCATTCCTCCACCCATGCCATTAAATAACCTATATCCGATTACACATCCCGGGGTATAAATAAGATTCCCACAAACCTCTCCAATCCCCATTTTGTCTCCATTTATGCTCAGATCAACCTCTATAATGAGATGTTTTCGAGTTTTCTCACCCCACCTCTATTGAAGCTAGTTACCCATGATGGTCATTGGTTCGCCTAACCATGATCGGTCATACTAGAATGATGCCAGATATCTGTGTCTGTCAATACTGTAAACCACCAACCATCTACCTACCCAAATAACCAAAAACATTACCCAACTCTGTAGGACGCCATTTGTATGTGACTTGTAGACAACGTGAACAACTCAGTAACTTGACATGAAGACCTTGACCCATATAGTTTTAGTATTTAATTAGATCGACACTGATAGTGATCTAAGGTACCCAAATCTGAATACTAGCACTAGATTCATTAATTTATGTATTTCAGTTACTTCATAATTTTCTTTATAAAAACACTGGGTTGATGAGCCTTCTATGAAGTATCACACTTCCCAGATCTAGCCTACACTAGGCAATCCACTTTCATCTTTTATTAATTATCTATTTTTAGGATTCCCGACTAAACAAGAATCATGTGATTACCTATCGCCTTTTAGTCTTATTTGCAATATGATTACCACAACTCTACTCATATCCTTATTCTCATGGATACTTTTCATCTTATTCAAGATTGAATCCATAGTCATTTATCACTCAAAACCACCCCTTTCATAGTTAACCCTGTGTACTATGGTTTTCCTCCAAACAAGAGCCTATTGTTTCTCTATAGTCTTTTCCATAACTTAAACATCCAAAAACAAAATGGATGCAACTCCTTGAGTCAAACTTCCAACAAAATATTACTCCCCCAAAAGAGAAATCTCTTCACTCTATTTCCACTACTATAAATAGACTTCTCCATTGAAGGAAAACTATATAAAGTCATTTCAAAAATACAAAAAAAATATCCAAAAACATACCACATCGATAAAATTCGTGAAGAACTAAAGGAGATACTATACTCATCGCATATAGACTTCTGCTTTGACCAATCTATTAAAATAACAAGAAATGAAGAAAATGATGAAATTTTCATCATGGACTTCCCTATTTTGTATTCTCGGGTTTCTTTCGGGAAAACATGTTGTCGTACAATAAGTTATGCTAAACTACCCACTCTCACCTCATTGCCTTTTCATCCTAATTTCCTCTTTACTCAAGGGACTTGCCACAACCGTGACATTTCATGATTATGTGAATTTCTTCACCCTTAGAATGGTCCATTATGCAATGCCTTTAGGGTCTTACGTTCATAAGCCCATCTTGGGTATGGTAGACTCATTAGGGTTCTTATCAATTAAGTGGATCTGTTGCCACTTCTTACCATTCGCCTTCCTCATTACTTATTGATTATCTTACACAAGACCAGATCATCGACACCTATATTTAACACAACTCAACCAAGCCTACAACCTACACCCAATCATGCCTATGACCTACATTCAACCATGCCTAACACCTACCAACCCATTCCTCTACTTCATCATAATCTTCCCTAGCTTATGGGAGAACTACATTGGCTTGAGGCCCCTTTTCATCGGGGCTATGTAGGAAGCACTTCGAGGGCATGGGGCCCTTAGAGGTTAGCTCAGCCACTCTTTACCCTAACCAATTCCCCTTTCACTTTCCTATTCATATTCTACCTTAGTTAGTTTCCATTTTATATTAATAATTGGAAATTAAACCAAACAAGCATCAATTAATACACATTTTTACCACATCATCAAATCATTAATTTATCATTTTCACATTTCCATTATAGCACATATTTGGAAATTTACACCATAACATACATATAACTCATCATTTATTTCCCATGTTACCGATAACTTGGACATTAAATCTAACTTAAAAACAAGACTCCATCATGCCTAAACCAACCTGACTCAATCATGCCTAAACCGACCTGACTCAATCATGCCTAAACAAACCTGACTCCACCATGCCTAAATTGACTTGAATCAATCATGCTTATTTGACCTCACTCTACCATGCCTACATGACCTTGAATCAATCATTCCTAAACCAACCTAAATCCACCATGCCTAAATAAACCTAACTCAATCATGCCTAAAACAAACCTAACTCCACCATGCCTAAATCAACCTAACTCAATCATGCCTAAATTGACTTGACTCAATCATGCCTATTTGACCTCACTCTACCATGCCTACATGACCTTGACTCAATCATGCCTAATTCACCTAGTTTCCATCACGTACACACATAATAATGGAAATTAAAAACAAGTACACCATCCATACTATAAAAATCATCATCTATAAATCAGAAAGTATGTGTATTCATACATATGTACAAAAATACAAATAAATACTAATTTCTCAAATCACTCGGATACATCGTCATGATCTTTGGCACGTAGGTGGTATATGATCCAAAAATCTCAAAAACTCTCATGTACATCTTCGCTCTCTTTGGCACATAGACGGCATATATCAACATACAAAAAAACATGGAGGTACATACGTAACTATCTCGGCACCCCCTATCACATATCCTCCATGTATGTCTCACCGGTATCCTCCTCCCCCGCTGCTCCTATGTGGTGTCCCGCTATCATCTCCCCACCCACCATGGGCCTTAGTCTAACCTCTAATGGCCCTCACTCACGGAGTTAAGTTCTATACACTAGTGGCCTCATACCCCTGCTCCTATCTCTAGGCTCGCCAACCTCATGTACTCTCTACACTATGAGTGTAGGAAATGGTCCTCTCACTCAAAGTTTTTTTGTGCTCTATACTCGGCATAAAATGGTACATTTATCCCTGCAACCATCAATTTTTCTTGATATTATCATTCCTAATCAAGGGCATCCCTGAACCTAGCCATCGGTATGGTCTACGGAGGCGCCATCGGTCTCGGCCCCTATACCTATCTCCCGAGACCCTTTCCCACCGCTACCTATAACTCGTCCCACTGCTACCTATAATAAGGGACCCTATCCTTGTGCTTGTTGCCTGCACTCGCAGGGATCATGTCCCACCCTTTTATATAAAATGGGACCCTATCCTCGAGCTCGCGTAGGTACATATGCCTATATCTAGGCCTATAGGGCCAACTCGTGCATGTGTAGTGCCTAACTTACCTGTAGCCTTGTAACCTGTGCCTGTAATGTTGCCACCTCTGCCCGTGACCCCATTAGCTGCCCCTGTTAACTAGTAATTTGGTCTGTAATATGGCCACCTATCCTTGTAATGTGTCTCTCTGGACTATGAGGGTAGCCATGTCTGCTACTACCCGGTCAGGTGGTGGTGCTACTCATATCTGGGCTACCCACCACCATCTATATGCATCTATGCACTGACATCATCTATCTCGCTGGTTTACCGGCTATTCCTCCTTCCCTATTAGCACTGTAGGTCAAGGTGGAGACATAGGTCTCTCCACATCATCGCTCCTATACTACGAAATGGTGGGGGCACATCTAGGGGAAACCAAAACTACCATTGGACTCTATCTACTGGTATCATCTCATGCTCCCTGGCACGATGCCCCTTTATCCACCTGAGCATCTATAGCTCATCCAACTCATCGGCCATGTAACTGTATGATGGATATACCACATATGGCTTCCAAATAATCCCTCCAAGCATCCTCCTATAGTGAGCCACATCGTGTGTAGCCCTATCCCCTTGGTACACACCACCAACTTGCACCCATCACCTATAACAAACTCAGACCATACCTAGCTCAAATGCATCCAGCCAGGGTAAATGAATCGTCCACATGGACACAATGTGCTTGTAGGCCAACAGTGAAGAAGGAAAGTGCAACACATGCTGAACCTCCGTAGCCTCCCGTAGGCCCATAAATCCCTATGTAACTACACCAGGTAGGTTGGTGCCCATGTAAACTAGGTACTTTCATCCATCATATAATGACAAACTCCCATCAATGCTAATGAGAATCTCCCACCCTCTGCATCTGGTAGTGCAAAACAACAAACTACCTCCATAATCAAAACAACTAACCGCATCTCCTTGGCATTTGCTATGTACATCTCTACATATCTTAGGCTCATGCTATGGAACCTCATCTTAGCCATCCCCTCTCCAAAACTATCAACATCAGCTCCTTAGAGGCCTTTGATGAAATGGAGTACACCTGCGCTCCCACTATCGATAATCTCATGATCC
This sequence comes from Taxus wallichiana var. yunnanensis, assembly GCA_018340775.1. NCBI lineage: Eukaryota > Viridiplantae > Streptophyta > Pinopsida > Cupressales > Taxaceae > Taxus > Taxus wallichiana. Next base: position 341,829,877 of record CM031235.1, on the reverse strand, counting down.
TGTACATGTCCTCTAAGGTGATTGTGATCTCACCTATCAGAAGATGGAACATGTTGGTCATGGAATCCCATCTATCAATGAGAGTGACCATCAAACTAGAATCATGCACTATATGCTTATAGTGTCAGATACCAATTAGACCCACGTCGGTTATGTGTCTCAACTCCTCATTAGCCACATCTCCCGTGCATCGCTAGGAATAGCGGTGGAACTTTATCGCACATCTACGTAGATGATATCTTTCCCGCATCCAAACAATCAAAATGTTGCTAAACCCATAACCATTTCCACAACACCCTTCTTACCTGGACTAACCCATTCTTTTAATTCATTCATATTTTCCTTCCATGCAACCTCTATAACCCACCTTACCTACCCTTAACCCAATTACATTTTCATCTTAGTTTCCAAGCCCTAAAACCCTTGTCTGACCTCCTTTTCCTTAAAATCATGACCAACCTTAGTCACTAGTAACCAACATTGGTCATCTATTTTCTGACCGATGTCGGCTATATCTTACCAACTTTGGCGATTCGTTCATCGACGTTGGTCACTTTTGCCACACCAAATCAAGACCCCATTTTATTTTCTCTCACCAAATTCCCACTATTCACCTAATAACCTATTCTACCATACCCTCCCCTACCCTAAACCCCTCCCCACCCCTATTTACCCTACCTAGGACCTATCCCCTCCTCTTTTCATCAATTTTACAAACAAATTTCATCGTAATAAAACCAAAAATTGCCACCCATATCCCTTTTTTTCTCCTTTCCATAGCAAATACATAGACAACATTAGACCTTACCTCGTCTCGACATCCTCTACATGGTGACATGATTGGGGCTGTTGTGTTCTTTGGACCACCCGCCTCCTCTCCTACCTCTGCCATCACAAAATGCTCTCCTCACCTCCACTCAATCAAATTCTCCACACCGATCTCGTGGACCCGTCCACCTAGCTCCTCTCACCAACCGGATCTCTCCATCTCAACTAGGTATATTCCCTTGTATTTTCCTCTCAAAAAGAAAAAAAATTCAAATGCTATGTCATTTTCTCCAATGATACACCACAAAAATGATTCCGTAAAATATGAAATTTCATTTTTATAGTCCCACCCCGACCTGACCGATGCCAGTCCAATTTGTGCCCTAGCCAACCGAGATCAGTCACCCTATAATTAACATCAGTCCACCCTTATCCCTATTTGGTCTTTCTACGCTTCCTTTTTCCAACAACCATTTGTGCAAATGCACATTTTTTCATCCCGAACAACCATTGAACCATACCTACAAACCCAACCTACCCCTACATTGTCTTTGCTATGTCTTAGGAGTTGTTAGTTTACGTATACCTTAGCCTTACCCATGCCATTACCTATATACCTTGACCTAAACCACTTTTTGTGACCTTTGACCCTTCGTGCTCGCTGTACCTTGTGATGTGGTTACCCATGTTGTTCAGCCTACCAACCTTACCTTGCCTATTGCCATGTTGTTTATCCTAACCTGACCTTTGGTGTACCAAAACATAACTAAATGTTCCTGCACCTGACCTCTGTTGTGTTTCGCACCATATCCTATACCTTGGATACCGAAATCACTTCAAACCTATTTGGATATACCTATTTCCCTTAGATGATGTAGAGTTTGAAAGCTTCTCAACCTGGTACCGTGCCATAGTTTCCAACATGTGCATGTGTTCAACTACCACTACCTTCGACCCTAGCCCACTTCCCTATTTACCCAATTTGAGCTTTTACCTTTACCCAATACACCCATTGATCTTCATTTTACCACCTCCTCACTTTATTAAACCACTCAACACTTCTGTCTCTCACCTCATCAGTTCCTAGTTTTAAGGGGGTTACCTTAACCCATGCTTGGGGCAACACCACCCTCACTTACACTCGACACAACCATTTCCTATTTTTGTTAACTTTTCTTAGCAATACAAGCCACATGACAAAAAGGGGAAAAATATAGACACTAAAATTGGGTCACACTCCTCTTGGTACCCTTTTGAATAACCAACTTACACACCAAAATTGGGTCACACTCCCCTTAGTCCCCTTTTGAATAACCAAATTAAACACATCAACCTAACCATAACCCTTATCCCCCACATTAATATTAATTTAATGATTTATAATTAAATTAATACCCATCCTCACCCCATTTATTAATTTAACTTAGTTACTTTAATTAAATGGATGCACACCTCACCATACACCTATTCATAGCATGTTTCCATAAATGAATAAGACTTGGTTCAACCCTAAAAATCAAGGCCTATTATTCCTCTAACCACCTTCCCTGCTAATAAAAATATAAGGTTCATTCTCATCCACAAATAAATGGACAAACCTCACCCAAATGATTGGAAGATCTGTTATTTTTAGAAAACCTAGGGAATATCACCTTAATCGACACTAGTCATCCCTAAACTAACTCCGGTCAACAAAGAACCGTGGTCGCGTTTACCATGTAATCACTTGAGGAACCTTGTGGGAAAAGTGTTTGCACATTCTAGAATCGAGGAGGAGAGAAGAGAGTTGCATGCAAGCAGAACCATAGTCTTTTCGCACCTACAAATATCCATAGCCGAGTAGTAGGATAGCTCTAGAGATATTGCACTCATGGTAACATTCTAGGAAGCAATGTCGTGCTACCAAACATCAATCCTCTGATCAACCGTCATCACCATCTAGACATTTGAAATTGCACCATAGTAAGTAAAATTTTTACCCGCATCATCTATTTCTAGTTCAGTTATTGGATTATTCTATTGTTGTTTAGTATTTTCCACTCACACAATCACTCCCTTACAATTTACTTTCCGTAAACTCAATAATTCCTCCACCCACACCATTAAATCACCTATATCTTTTGTTACATATACCGAGTATAACTAATATTCCCACAAACCTCTCCACTCCCCCTTTTGTCTCTGTTTAACCTCGATCAACCTCTATAATTGAATATTTTTGAATTTTATTAGCTTGCCTATACCGATTCTAACTACCCATTACCATCATCAGTTTTTCCTAACCGTGATTGGTCACACCTGACCGACGCCAATCATTATGCCTGTCAATATTGTGTAAACCAACAACCATCTACCTACCAACACAACCCAACTACCTTACCCAACTCTGTTAGGACCCGTCTGCGTGACTCACATTCGAGACCACAGACAACCTGAAACAAGTTGACACGAAGACCTTGACCCACATAGTTTTAATATTTAATTAAATTGATGCTAATAGTTATCTAAGGTACCCAAATAATAATACTAGCACTAGATTCGTTAATGTACGTATTTCAGTTACTTCATAATTTTTTTATAAAAATAATGGGTGACATGACCTTCTACGAAGTATCACATTTCCTAGATCTAGCCTATGCTTTAGGTAGTCCACTATCACATATTATTTAACTCTCCTTTGGTGGTCTTTCTTTCTATTTCAGGTAGTTCCTCCTATCCAAAAGGAAGCTCTCACAGTTAGCATCAAATTGAGAAATTAAAATGCATGCATCAACCTCCAACCGACCAACACAAGGTATTCCTCCTTGACCCATACCCTTTCTCGGTTTGTCACATTCTAAAAAATGTAAATAAAATGGTGAAACACACACACATTCAACATTGAAAGTAATAGTCGAAGGAATAACGATAAAGTTTATGTAACATGGAATGGATATGCACATTTATATGAAAACTCTTCGATACCTTCCATCCTTGTTGGTATATTTCTTCCATTGACATTACATAGTCATGTCTTATATTGTTTAAGCCGTGATAGGAAGAACTTCTTCCTACTCATGGTTATTTTTCTATTTTGCCATTTTTTCTCCTAATTGGGAATCAAATTTTCTTTTTCCATTTCTCTCTTCAGCTAATAGTATAAAAAATAGTGGTAGCGTGATTCATGCAATTTAAATTTTTTTAATAACATTGGATTCATTTAGGGTTGTTAATACAATATTGTCCAGATGCTTTTTTCAAATAATGTAGAACTTTTTCCCTCATTTTCTTGTCTCCTTTTATTCTCCGGTAGTAAGAATCAAATGTATCTTCTATTACACAAGCCTCGACATACCTAGTTAATTTTAATTCCCTTGAAAGTACTTTATTAACTAGTACTAATAGTTGTTTGTTGGTCATTCCTCTAGCTACATTGAATGGATTGCATGTGAATCTTGCAAGTAAATTTGGCTGAAAGTTAACTTGATTATCCTTAATAGGTGAACAAGCTAGGCCACTTGATCTAAACAACTAAAATTTTGTTGTCCATTTAGTCCATATGTCATCAGGAAACAAAACCCTTATAAAATTGAGTTTATCATATAGATTCTTCATTTTTCACTTGAAAAAGTGAGAGGCATTGATTCTCAAAGCTCTACATTCAAAGGAAAAATATTTTTTTATCTTTTTATATGACGAAAGTAAAATTTAATAACCAATGCAATATAATTAAAATTCATTACCTTCCAATCTTTCATCTATATTTTTATCAATCATGGGTTGAGGACATCCTAGCGATCTTGATATTATTGAAGTGCTACATGGCATCTTAAAACATCAATTAAAAATACTTCACCACTGAACCAAAAAAAAATGAAACTGTTGAATAGTCCAAGGTTCTATTTTCTCGAATATAGTGGTTTCCTTCTTACACAATGTATCTAATATAGTATTCATTTTCAACCCATGTAACTTTTTTTTAGATGGGTCTATCTCCAATTTAGTCAAATATGTTTTTTTCAACATAGTAAAGAGTTTGCAATCTTTTGGAGGTGTAAGAAAACATTTTCTATGAAAGAAATGACAAACAAAAGAGTTTTTTTTTCTATACAATTTTTTGAATACTGTAAATATACCTTTATGAATTTCATCTGCATTTGAACAACTAGTTTTGTCAGAATCTATAAGCATCCCCAAATTCCAACCATATTTTGAACAAGAATATGGCCCGTTATTTATAGAGGCATGCATTTCCCATTTCCTGAATAAAGAAACATCCAACTTCATATCCAGAATAAGACACTTATTGTTTTTAGAGTCAATGTGTTCCACCTAAACATGCAATGTCCCCAAATCAATAACTTCTGAGGATAGAACAATACCAACTTCCTCTTGATTGTTGTCTATTAAACAAAATTTACCATGTGTTGATATGCTAGTTTTCAGGGGACTTTATTTCCAAAAGCCATTCCTCGTCTCTTTTCTTCCAAAATTACCACCTACAATGAAAGGAATTTTCATGAATGGAGTGCGAACAATGGAAGACATTTTACCTATAATTAGAGTAAAATACATTAATAATTAGGAAATTTATGAAGTTTAATTTTTTTCTAACGTTTTTGTGATAAGAAATTTAAATACTATGCTAATGACGCCTAACCTCTAGATTTATTCACTATGTATCATCAAAGAGTAATTGACTTAATGGTTAGTGACCATTAGGATTATTTAGGAAATATTATCTATTAGTCAACTAGTTACAATAATTCATATTTATGATCAAATCAATAATAAGAGAGTTTTCTAAAAATCGATAGCCAATTATGATGCATTGAAAAATAAGAAACCATTTGGACATTTAGAAAGGATTATCTATGATATGGAAAATATACCACATTCCATAGATGACATGACATGAACTTTAAAAATATAATTTTTTGGAAGATAGCTTTCTAGTCAACATTTAAAATAACAACTTAAAAACATTCATTTTCAGTCATTTACACTTGTTGAATGGTAAAGCGTAGAGGACATTAAGATCTAATGTTTAGTGTTTTTAAAAGAGTGTTCAAGATACAAATCACATTAATGTAGTTTTCGGTATCTCGGGATTTTTTGTTTTACAATACAATGTGACTTATGTGTATATCAATCATAATGTAGTTGAGAGGATTAAATTCTTGTAACAAGACTAAGGAAGATATTTATAGCATATTTTTGAAAGATCTAATTGTTGGTATTTATGGGCGAGTGTTTGAGAAACAAATCACATTAATGATTTAGTTATAGCTCAACATTTTTGGTTATATAAGACAATGTGAAATATATGTATATGGGACATATTGTAGTCATGGAGATTAAATGTATGTAACTTTTCTAAGTATGATAGTTATATCTTAACAGTTTCTTAATGTGACAATAGAGATAAAATAATAAATTGCAATCTAGGTGAGTCATGGCGAGGCTCCTACAACTAAGGTCATTGTAAACATTATATGTATACTTATGATCCCTAGTGTTTTCCATTGATTATAATTGTATTATATTGGCTGGAATGTATGTCGTGCAGATAATAGCTGCACTGGATACCCTCTAGAGGGATCAAACTTTATGTAGTTCTAGTAAGATATATTTTTTGTAACATATAATTCACATCGGTTCTTCTAGGAAAAATTCTTAACTAATGCGAAGCTTCATTACCTATCGGAAGTAACGACATTTTGAATGTTAGGATCAACAGTTTCATAATTTGAGAATAATGATAAAAGTAAAGATCATCACTAGTGTTTTTCATTAATTAAAATTGTATCATATTGGTTGGTCCTTCCTTGCTAGATCCAAGTGCTACCGTACAAACCCTCAAGAGGGATCATGACTTATATAGTTCTGAAAAGACGTATTTTTTGTAACATATAATTCACATCTATTCGTATAAGAGAAAATGTTTAAGAAGCACTACGATTCTATAATTATTTAATGAAGTGATATAACGGCTGCTAGGATCAAATGTTTCTTATTTAAAAATTTTATGTATGGTTTTGCAACACTAGGGTTTTTCATTTTTAAACTCGTATTATATAACAACTTTGGATCATTAGCCTTATTATGTAGTTCCCATAAGATTTTTTTCAACACATGTTGTACAACATTTCCTATCAAATAAAATTCTTAGGGACCGCTAGGCTCCTTTACTTATTGACAAAAATGTCATATCAGAGCCTAAGATCAAGAGAAATGCCATATAGAAAAAACATGGTATAGCTTAGTGCTCACTATGCTAATACTTCTTGACATTATAAACACTATCTGTAGTTTTGGAACACTAGTTTTTTTCATTGATTATACTTGTATCATATAACAACTTTGGATCGTTAGCCTTATTATGTAGTTCCCATAAGATATATTAATTTGAACACATAATTCACATCGTTTCCTATCAAATAAAAATTCTTAGTGACCACTAGGCTCCTTTACTTATTGACAAAAATGCCATATCAGACCCTAGGATCAACAAATTCTTATTTTGAAAATAGCCATAAAATAGTAAATTTGGGTGTAGCTTCGTGGCTGCTACACTCCTACCTTTATCTCTTTCCATTATAAAGACTATCTATAAATTTTTGGTACACTAGTGTTGTTCATTGATTATATTCATAACATATAACAACTTTGGATCGTTAGCCTTATTATGTAGTTCCCATAAGAAATTTTTTTCAACACATATTTCACAATGTTTCCTATCAAAGAAAATTCTTAGTGACCGCTAGGCTCCATAAAGTAACAAACCATGGGATAGCTTAGCGGCCGCTAGGCTCCTACCTTTACCTCTTGACATTATAAACACTATCTGTACAGTTTTGGAACACTAGTGTTTTTTCATACACTGCTGGAAAGGAATCCTAGAATATATAGAGGCTATCGACCGCTAGGATTTTCCTCGACAAATAAATAGCTTAGCTCTCACAAAGGCCTAAAGCTTTATTATTTTAAATATTTCGTTTGAATAAAAAAATCGTAGTAATTGGAGCTTAGCGGCCCCTCATTCTTTTCCTATATATAAGCTGATTTTAAGTATGTGTCAATTATAATGTAGCCTAAATAGCTTGTTTGAACTTGCCACATTGTACAGTTTAATTGGAGACACAATTTTACTTATCAGACACTATATCTAACAATGTCAATATCGATTTTCATAAAAATTAAAAATTAAATGTCTCTATATTATTCTAATACACTTAAAAATATGTTCAGGACTTATTTATTCTATTTTCTTATAATATATATTTTCATTATGCTTGTTTTAATATTTTTAAGGTCGAATTGCTACGATTTTTATTTTCATTATAGTGATTAATATAATGAAGATATGCTTGACCTTATTAGTTTTTATTTTTACACCATGGAAAAATAGAAATTTAAAATTTGAAATCCCCACCTTTTCAAATATTTGAAATTTCAATAGCCCACACTTTTTCTTTAAAAGGGGGAAAGTGAAAATTTCAAATTTTTGTATCCCACTCTTTTTCTATTTTCAAAATTTATTTTATGGAATGTGTCAAACAAAATATTAAATACCTTGGATAATTATTGATTAGGGTTTTTGATTTTTTGGTCACATGGAAAAGCATGTCTCCAAATTAAAAAAATTATGCGTAGGCCGTAGGTTGTAGGGCCAAGTGTTCAAATCTTAGTTATTGTTTTACACATGATTATAATCTTGTTTGTATAGAAGGAACAAAAATGACTCACACAAAATATGCAAAAAAATGACTCACACAAATGAGGCAAGCAACAGAGGTTATGAATAGAATCATGCATATAGTTTGTTTGAGGTAACAGATGGAGTTTTCACATACAACATAAAGTATGAAATAATCATAGATGTTACTAAATCAGGTATTTATAGTAAAGGTGTACCTTTCTTTATTGTGGGCTCTATTAGTTTCTATGTACAAGACTAGTTCATGAGTTTTGCATGGTAGTGCATTCGTGATCTGCACTTTGACACTCTACTTTGTCCTACCGATATGTGCTCCGTAGTCAAGCCTTGATTTCTAGTTGCTTTTGATCTCCATGCCAAACCACCTTGTTCTTCAAGAAAACACAATATTTTTTTGTGCGTTAACGGAAGAAAATTTAATCCCTTTTCTACTCTAGCATTTATCTCTAGTGAACGCTTTTCGATTTCTACCTTTCTATGTCTCTCTCTGGGTATTTTCATTTTGAATTTTTTTCTCATTCTTGTGTTGTTTTTTTAGGATAATGATGTCTTTTCGCCCAATCACTTTTTTAAAAAAATTAATTTTGGTTGAGACAACCAAGATATTTTAATGTTGTTTATTAAGATGATATAAAGAAGTGTTGCTATTTAATTCATATTACATTTTTTACATGGTTAAAAAATATATTACATTAAAACTATACGAGGTTAAAAAATATATGAGGTTAAAAATTACTTTAAAATTATAAAACCATATTAAGAATTCAATTCTTTGATAATTATTTCTAATTATATACGTGTTTCCATGCAGAATTAACCTAATGTAATGTTGTCAACAATTTTATGTTTTGTGCATTGGAAGTTAAACACATTATATATGAATAAATATGAATAAATATAATTTTTATCATTGTGTATTTAATAATTAATATATTCTTCCTTTTTCATCTCCTAATCTATGCCAAAAATTCACATAAATTTGAGACAACCACGATATAATTCTTTGTTTTGACAACCTATTTACTAAACCCGAATTTTATTTCAAATTACATACATGATTCTACATGTATATTTATATATCCATTATATAAATTCCATATTTATTTTTTATCGTTTATAGCTTTTCAATATGATTTATCTTATATGAATACACTCTACCATGGGAAAATTTGTCTACACTAACATCCTCTAGGCTATAATTATTGTTTGAAAAAAATAATAGTTAACCTTGGCGGCCTCACAGATCATTTGTTTTTATATAGGCAACACATTGTTTTTGGCCGTAACAATATCTTTTATTCTTTTTCTCTTGTTATATTTGTAAAGATTAACAATTTGGATTTATAAAACAACTTCATTATGAACATGATATATTTAGCTTTAATAATAGCTTAGCGGTAGGTAGGATGAAACGAGTAAATGGTGTTATATGTGAAAACTTGTTTTATAACTTCTTTGTCACTAGTTCGAGTTTTTATAATTTTCATAAATGTAAAATAATTATTCCAAAATCTCATGAGAAATAGATAAATCTACACGTACACATGTATAAAAATTTAAATATATAATTTAACACGTATATTTATGCATCCATTATATAAACACCATGTTTATTTCTTATCATTTATAGCTTTTCAATATGATTTTTCTTGTATGAATATACTCTACATGAAAAAAATTGTGTACACTAGCACCCGCTAGGCTACAATTCTTACTTAGAGAACATTTATATACCTTTTGCAGCCTCGTGAAGGAGGTTTATTTATATAGGCAACACAATATTATTTGGCGCTAATAATTGCTTTTTTTGTTTGTCTCTATTATATATGCAAAGATTAACAATTTAGATTTATAACATAGCTTCATTATGAACATGACATATTTACCTTTAAGAATAGCTTAGTTTCTATGAGGGTGTAATGAGTAGATCGCGTCGTATTTAAAAACTTGTTATATAACTTCTATGTTCTTTAGTCCAAGTTTCTTTTCTTGTCATAAATTTTAAAATATTCTACGAAAAATCTCGTAATAGGTAGAGAAATCTATAGGTATACACAGTATAACACATAAAATACATTATTCTCAATGTATATTTATGTATCCATTATATAAAATCCATATTTTTTATATCTCTTACATATTTACAATATAATTTCTCCTGTATGAATACACTCTACATGAAAATACTTGCATACACTAGCACCCACTAATTAATAATTCATATTCAGAGAAATCATTCATTTACCTTTTGCGGCCTCATGGATCAGGTTTTCTCTATATGCAACACACTTTTATTTGGTGCTAACGATCGCTTTTTTGTTTGTCTCATTTTATATATGCAAATATTAATAATTTAGATTTATAACAGAGATTCATTATGAACATGATATATTTACCTTTAAGAATAGCTTAGCGGTCATTATGGTACAACGAGTAGATCACATTTTATTTAAAAACTTGTTATATAACTTCTCATTCACTAGTCCAAGTCTATATGTATACTTGTATATCACATAAAATACATGATTCTACATGTATATTTATGTATCCATTATATAAACTCTAGATTTTTTTACCATTTATATAAACTCCTATATGACTACACTTTACATGAGAAATGTTGCCTACTCTAGTGACCACTAAGCTATAATTCTTATTTGGAGAAAATATTCATTTACCTTAATGAACTCATCGATAAGTTGATTTTTCTATAGGCAACACACTTTTTTGGCCAAGTGATCACTTTGTTATTTGTCTCGTGTTAAATACACAAAGATTAACAATTAAGATTCATAACACAACTTCATTATAAAAATGATATATTTACTTTTAAGAATAACTTAGTGGCCGCTAGGCTTCATCAAGTATATCGCGTCGTATCTAAAAAATTGTTGTAAATATTCATGGTTGCTTGTCCTCTAGGTTTACCCAAGACATAATATTAAGACCTTACAATCGGTTGGATTAAAAAAATTAAATTAAAATAATTTAAGCTAAGCAGGCCCTACGTACTTCCACAATATAATATTTTGAGCTTAGTGGTTACTATAATTTATCAAGTTACTGAGTTATTTTTTTATTTTAGCATCCGCTAGCTTATGACACAACATAATATTTGGATTTTAGTAGTCTGTAGATTTCAATAAAATAAAGTAATATATTATAAGCTTAGCAGATGGTAGGTTACACCAAAACATAATATTACAATCTTAGTGAATCTTTGGGATTTAAAAATTTAAATCAACATAGTCGAGCTCAATGAGATGCTCTATATTTAAACAATATATTATTTTAATAGAAAGAGTCACTAGTATTTAATAAACTAAAGAAAGACTTATCGGTTTAGTTTCCACTAGGTTTTGTTTCGATATAACTTAACAAAAGATATTGGAATCTTTGAAGATGAAAACAAGATATGTCTCTATTAGTTGAATTGATCGTATGATTTTAAGATTTTAAATGAAGATATTTTGAGCATAGTTCCCTACAAGGTTACGCTACCACGAGAATTGTTGGAGTCTAGCAGGTGGTTAGAATTTGATAAACTAGATTAAGGTGTTATGAGCTTAGTGGCCAATAGGTTATGCCATCACATGTTATTTGGGGATAGGAATTTGCTATGGTTTAATAAATTTAATTACGATATTTTCAAAAATTTAACAATATTTAATGGTGGTGGGTTTGAAACATAATATTTGGATCTTAGTGGTCATTTTGTGATTTAAAAAATTAAATCAACATAGTTTGAGCTTAGTGGCCGCTAGGTATTTAAACAATATATTATTTCAACTGAAAGAGTCACTAGAATTTAACAAAATAATGAATGAAATATTGAGCTTAGTTTATGCTAGGTTATGTTTCAACATAAGCAAACAAATGATTGTGTAATCTTCAAAGTTACTAGGTTTGAACAGATTAAGGTAGTATTTGGATCTTAGCGGTCTCTCGGTTTAACAAAAGAAAAGAATATAATCCAAGATTAGTGGATGGTAGGTTATGCCAAAACATAATATTTGGGTCTTAGTGGTCACTGCAATTTCAAAAATTAAATCAAGTATAGTTGGAGCTTAGCAGCCCACTAGGTATTTAAACAATATATTATTTCGACCTAAAGAGTCACTAGCATTTAACAAACTAAAGAAAGACATAATGAGTTTAGTTTCCACTAGTATATCAAGATATTGAATGATATTTTAAACTTAATGTCCACTGGCTTATGACACAACATAATATTTGGATCTTAGCGGTCACTAGGTTTCAACAAAAGAAAGTAATATTTGGATCTTAGTGAATACTGGGATTTAACAAATTATATCAACATAGTTTGGGCTTAGCGGCCACATTAGGTATTTAAACAATATAATATTTTGAGATAAAAAGTATATAATACGTAACAAATTAAAGAACGACATATTGAGTTTAGTTTCAACTAGTATATCAAGTTACTAAATGTTATTTTTAACATACGGTCTATTGTATTGAGTTTAGTTTCCATTAGGTTATGTATTATTAAAAAAATGTAATGCAAACAAGATATGTATAAAATAGTTCAAGCCACTCTATGATTTTAAGATTTTTAATTAAGATATTTCAATAAGAGTTCTTGGTAGTTCATACCTCCACATAAAATTTTTACCCTCTTTTTTTCTATTTGTACCTAGGGAGAAGACCATAGCCTACAAAAATAGTACATGAGGAACTGGTCCATGATAAGTCTACTAGGAATGGACTCCCATGATGATTACAAAACAACATATTATAATAAATATATGCAAAAATGAATGGGGAAGAGTTGAAATCATCTTTAATTCACCCAAAAATACTTCTTATATCTATACGATTCTCTATACTGAGACAAAAATTCCAACTTTTAATTAAAAACTAAAGACAAATTCATCGTTGAAAGATTAGACCTTCCTATCTCTTGGCTCTACCATATCAATGATATCGACATCTGAGTCACCTTTACTCTTATCATAGGAGGAGGATGAATGCACTCAGCATTCCAGTATTTTCACTTTAGTACCAACAGAGAGTTCTATACCCTAATTACCAACAACCACCTCCAGACCACACACAATCACCTACATACCTATTGTCAAGGCCTAGAAATGATCTTGAAGGTGACTAGAAACTATTCTAACTTCTCGTGCTCCTTCTGCAATATAAAATACCCTAAAGAGTTTGATAGCATTTTTTCCGAAATCAATCCTTATGTGATGTCAAAATGTTTTTCTTCCCTTTGGACTGGTTTGGGTCAAACATCATCTTTCATATTCTCTCAAAAATATCAACGTCCTCTTATTCTTTGAAGTGCTTCGTGATAGACCAAGCCTTCTCAAGCCAATTATGTATAGTTGTGTTTCTAATTTTCCCGTCCATGTAAGAAGTAAATGATTCCCCAACATCCTTTCCTTTCATACCTCTCTACCTCTTCTTGTTAGTGCCACACTCCCTACTACCAAAGAAACCATAATTGCCCATGTCACCGTCACGAGAGAGACATGAAGCACAACAACCAAAAATTAAAAGAGGATAGAGGTAGTGAAATTTCCATCCGGTCCAAAGATATAAAGCCAACAACGTGTAACACATGAATGGAGGAAAATATGAGGGTACTCAAGATCGTTGATTAGATATTCTAATCATAAATATCATGTTTCCCATTAAAAATCTTAAATAACTGACATCCTATTACATTTCGCGTATATAACCATTAATTGATCACATCTATCACATGAATGTAATCTATCGATGTCATAAATTCCCATTAAAGCCACACATGCCATATCCTCTTGTCACCACCAAAAATGGTTATGCCTTAAAATAACCTAACATTTTTTATTAAAATATTATAAGTCGCTACGTTTTGAAAAATTAAAGTAAGTTTTTTTAGCTTATTGACCTATGAATTAATCAACCACATTAACTTTGGAGAACTGTATAGCAATAAAGATGTGAATAAATTAGTCAACTTTACTGTACGATTTTAAGATTTTAAATTAATATATTTTGATCTTTGCACCAGCTATGTTATTCCACCACATAATATTTGGAACATATAGGTTTTTAGCATTTACTAAGTTAAATTAAGATATTTTTAGCTTAGTGCCCATTAGGTTATGCAACAAAATATTATTAGAATTGTCATAGATAGGAATAATATACCTTTCATGCAAATAAATAATTTTTTCCCAACCCACCAATCAAAATAAAAAATTTAGTTCACTTCAAACTTTCTACTGTCTATATTTTATTTAAACATTTATCTAATGTAAATAAGTCATTCAACTATTTCCTTATTGGTCAGTTGGTTTTGATTTGAAAAATATAAGGCCTTATTCTGTACTAATTTTTTTCATTTTAAAAATCTTAAATTCTTATAAAGACATGTGTCCAGTCTTTAAATGAGATTTTGACAATAAAAATAAAAAAAATCTCCTATCATGTTTTTGACTTAATACTTGCATTAATGTTAGAAGAATTTTGTACCCATCGACTAAATTTTCACCCCACCACCATGCAAGAGGAAAAACATTGAGAAAATTATCATCCTCCACTTTGTGTAACAATTTTTCCCAATATTTGTAGGGCTTTGGAAACTATTGGAAATAATTGAAAGTTGAGTCGAACGAGTGCGAGAGAAAGAAAAATCCCTCACCTCTTCCAACGACCTTGAGATTATCTTGATATTTCTTACTTCTCCTCAGTCTTCTCACCAATGGATAATAATACACCAGAGCTCTAACCAGGGTAGCCTACAAACACTTCACCACATCTCTGTCATTGTTATCTTTTGTTTGGTGTAAAAACATGTATTTTTGGAAACACATAGGAAACGCTAGTCGTCAAGATTGGAGAGAAAGAGGAATTGGAATGGTGTTAGGTGTAATGGAGGCATCGAATGGGTGCTGTGTGGTGATTAAAAATATAGGATCATCGCTTCTATAAATCAAAGACCAAGTATGATATAGAGACCAAAAAGGAAGGAATTTAAAGGAACAACTCTAGCTATAAGGAATTTGCAATCGGAGAGGTCAAATCGAGACTAGAAAGCTGAGCATCTATAGGAGGATTATGATCTTTAAGTACGATTCTTTCCCTGACCCATCATCAAAGTAATTATACCATTTCACCATGCTAGTGTAATGCCTTTTTGAATTTTAAAGGAACTTTCAATATTCAAAAATATCCTACATATAACTACAGATTTATTTTAATTAATCTAAAATTCCTTTCTTACGTCTAATTTTGAATTTAGATGTGGTATACAGAATTTTGCAGTGGTGGTAGGTCCTGTTCACACGTAGATGCATTCAGTCATCTCCCAACCACCCTACCTGCCGCCATCTGTATGACTTTCTTGTTCTCTGTCCTTGCGTGAGGAGTCGGTGGAGTCCCATTTTCTTCACCATGATCTCATTCTGATTCTCCTTCAATGCGTACAGGTGGGTGTGGGTCTCAAAATCGTGTTGTACAGGCAAAATCCATGGGCGTAGAACTGAATTTCTCCTAGGAAGAGTGCCGTGAGGAAGTGTTTGACTATATGCAGCTGCTGCAGGGTGATCTCAAGGAACCGTTGGTGCTGAACCTGCTATTCTGGTTGCACGTGACCACAGTCGTGAACAGTGGTTGCAAAACCTTGCAGCTGTAGTAGAAGAACGAGATAAAGTTTTAATTGAGCTGTCTTGCCTTTTCATTTTGGAAAGCCGCTTCCATCCAAGTGGTGGATAGGAGAAGCTGCAAGCTAGGGAAGCCGGCCTGTTGCAGCCTGGTAAAAGCCTGCTGAGTGCTTCCAACAAGCAGGTTGTCCAACCTTGTGTTATCTGTTCAGCATCGACCTGCATCCTCAAATTCGGGATTCTCCTTCAAGATATTTGTTTCAAAATCCATTAAGAGACAGTGAGAGTGTTACCAGGAGACCCGATGAAATTTAGTACAGAGATTCTCTATTGATTTCTTACTTGTCTTACGTTGTAACTCATGGAAGAGTATCTCATACAGGCAGATCTATTTTTATCAGAATATTCACGAAGCATAAATTGCTTTCTTTGTATCATTTTTTTCCACTCTGCCGTAGATGCGATCTGTCTCATCTCCTTCTCTTCTTGTGATTCGGTGACTTGGTCACACTTTGGCTCAATCTTGTTGGCTTGTCAAACTCAGCGGCATCAAGACTACTGTGTTGTGAGCTTGCTCTCTGTATCTGTCCTGGTTGGATGCATTGCCTGCATCTATTTTATATGTAGTCCAAGAGCCATATATTTGGTGGACTTTTCCTGCTATAAGCCTTCTGACGAGTTCAGGGTTACCAGAGACTATTTCATGTCTCATTCTAGAGATTCAGGGCCTTTTGATGATAACAGCCTGGAGTTCCAGAGGAAGATTCTTGAGAGATCTGGCATAGGTGAGCACTCATACTTTCCAGGAGCCATTTTGGCTTCTCCACCTAGGCTAACCATGAAAGAAGCCCGTGCAGAAGCAGAGATGGTGATGTTTGGTGCCTTGGATGAACTGTTTGAGAAAAGCAGAGTGAGGCCCAAGGATATTGGGATTCTTGTGGTGAACTGCAGCTTGTTTAATCCAACTCCATCTCTGTCTGCCATGATTATCAATCACTACAAGATGAGAGACAATATTATGAGCTTCTTCAACGAGTCACTAAGTTTGCAGGCATAAAGGTTTCTGTTGGAATTATCACACCTTACAAGCTACAGCTGTAATATTTGCACCAAGAGTTTGATGCTGTCCTCAAATTTGAAGAAGGAAAAAGGTTTATTTATCACTACGGTGGATGCCTTTTAGAGCCAGGAGCGTGATGTAATCATTATGTCTTGTGTCTAAGCTTCAAATCATGGGACTTGCCTTGTATTGGATGCCTGTGTTAAGTATGGTGTGAGGAGACTTATATATACAAGCACATATAATGTTGTATATGCGGGAAAGGAGATTGTTAATGGCAATGAAGCATTGTGATATTTTCTCTGGAGGATCATGTTGACCCCTATGGGCATAGTAAAGCTTTGGCTGAACAGTTAGTCCTCAAAAGTAATGGTAGATCATTGAAGTATGTTTACCAGCAGCATCAATGCAATTGTTTGGTGATTCAGTTGTCTTTCTTTGCGGTTGACAATAATATGAAAATAGTTATTAGTAAAGTCAATAGCGAAATATTTTGAGACATGCATGCAGCCCAAGTGACATTATGTACAACATATCTCCTCTATTACAAGCTGAAGTATGTTCATCTATTCTACCAACCTAAGATTGGATGTCGGGGGTGCCAGATTATATTCCATCTTGTGAGTGCGTGCATGGCCAACAAGTTGTCACCATTGAGCTCCCTCATGGCTCTTCTTTATATGGCACTGGAGAAGGTAGTGGTTCCCTCGAGTGAATAGGAAAGCGTGTCTTTACGTGGAACACTGATGCTTGGGGTTATGGTGATAGTACGACATCTCTATATCAGTCCCACCCATGGGTGTTGGCTGTTTTTCCAAATGGGGAAGATTATGGGATTCTAGCTGACACTACGAGGCGGTGTGAGGTGGATTTGCGAAAGGACTCAACGGTTAATTTTTCTGCCCCATCAGTCGATCCAGTTATCACATTTGGCCCATTGACATCGCCAGCAGCAGTACTCACATCCTTGTCTCATGCTATTGTTTTATGCTGGCCCGTGTGGAGTCTGTACGACCTGATGAAGCTGGAGAAACAGGAAAGATATTTCTACACCTTTCCACTGTTATTTTATTTAAAAATATTGTGAAATCAAACCACTTTTCCTTGCATTGATTTGTCAGTTGGATGTCATGATGGAAGATTTCCCTTTTCTGCTTATGTCTTCTTGTTTTAGATTTTACCATTGACAGAATGTGGGTCGAAAGGATGCGTGTGCCCTATCCTTTGAATGTTATGTTTCTCTTACTCGAATGATAGAACTTAAATCTGTTTGTTTATGTATTAATTCTTCTTTGCGATTGAGTTGCAAGTTATTATGTTGATCAAGCTAGTATTTTCGATATCATGGAAGTAACTTTAAAATAACTATGAAACCCCCTTCCTAGCACCCAAGTTTTCCTTGACATTTTTTGTTATCTCCTTTGCAAGTCCCTTTCATAACCTTTTGGCATCGAGAAAGAAAGGTTGTAGGATTGTGTGAGCAATGCGTGGGCTAGCTAGCTTAGAGTTGTGGTATTAAAACTGGTAGAATAAAAGGGTTCGTGTGCAACGTGTTTTGCCATCTTGTGTGTTTAGACTCTTATACTATATTTCATCTTGTTTCTAGGATGTTAAGGCCATCCTCAGGAAGTGCCTTGACCATCCCTATCAACTTGAACCATAACTAGCTTTTCGGATCAACTAAGCTGGAGGTTTCATTGTGCGAATCCAGTAACTCGTTGACACTAGAATAGTTTGGTCTAATCCCCCTCTCAGAATTATTTCTGATGGCGCTCTTCTATCTTTCCTAACTTGCATTTTTTTCCCCTTGTAATGTTAATGCTATTAATTAATATTGGTCAGTTTTATGCACGTAATTACCATAATAGTTTGTGATGGAGATTTCCTTAAATGTGATTAACCTTCGAAAAAAACTCAGCTTTCATTTGATAGTCTTATGGATTCATAGCGGAAGGTTTTGTTTTGATAATGTCACTTAGAAGTTATGTTTGTATCTTTGTACAACGGTTGACTGTGTTACTCTTGTTCTTTTGGAAAAATATTATTTTAGCCTATGCGTTTGGTACCTTTGATAAATTTTCTAGATGGTTGGTGTATATATATCAAATCTCAATCTTGTAATTATTGTTTAATCACTTACTTGATGGGGATTCTGTTTTTACTAGATTGTTTGTTTTCTCCTTATAGGGCCAAGGGCCATTCTCATATGATTGTTACTTTCGTTGCATTTGCTCCTAACTGAAGTACAAGGTCTTCTCCTTCTTTGATCGACATGTTATAGACTTTAGTATAACTTGATGTGTTGGTAGTGTTAAGAGGTTTGACCCAAAATCTTGTAATAAAGTGCTTCCTTTTCGTGATATTGTTAGATAATAGTTATGGTGGTTTTGTGTAGCCTTATCTTGCTCAGTTCTCGCGAACTGACTCTTGTAGAAAATTTTTCTGCAGATGGATCTTGCGTGTAGATGAGGGATAGATTTGTAGACTGTTGTCATCAACCTCAGTTGAGAAGTTCCTTTGCTCGAAACCTTTTTTTATGTTGTTCAACTGTTGTTAACGTCCAGTGGAAAGTTTAAAAGAGGATTAATGTCTTAGTATAATGTATTGTGGACTTGTCATTTGAACTTTGGAAACCTTGTATTGATTGACCATCATTGAAATTATAAGAAAATTTGGTTATTGATGTTGAGTGACTTGTAGAGTATCAGTATTTTAAGAAATGATGTAATCTTGTTTTGTTCTCGTAAATGAGTGTTGCTTCAACTTCGCCTTGAGAATAAATTCTGAGTTAAACCTTGCCATGACTTAGTAATAAAGTGTCATAAGTAAACTAACATGGGATTGTTAAATACTTCTGGAAGTTAAATTAAAAGTTGCATTCAAATAAAGTAACGTAGGGGTCACCAACTTGAGAGCAAGAAATTCTCTAAGTAGACAAGGGCAAGACTATCATTGCAAGTAAACTTTATAACATGATAACCCTAGCTCCCCTAGTGAACATTATGCCTTTCATGGTAAAATTTGTAAAATGACCCTAAGGTGAAATGAACTGTTAATTGTTTGAAGGTAATAAGATTTAATAAACAGGAGAAAACAATTTTGAAACCACACAATCTATCTCTTAGCCATTTGAAAAGTAAATTATTTTACTCCTTGATAATACTTTTAGCGAAGCCTAAGTAAAGTTGTTGTTAATTCTAGTTAAGAGTCCTAGCTTCAATTTAATACTGGCATTAACTAATGAGGTCCTAAAAATGTTTCATCTCGACCTTCTCCCTCTATCCCTTTTCAAGGCACCTTATATCTCTTCTCTCTCAAGTGTGTTGAACTTAAAACCATGTTGTCTTGTGGGCAAGAAACGAAAATTCGTTGCATTAGTGGTGAGCGAGATGGCCTTGTGGAATTGAAATTCTCCTTTTTATTTATAAGCGAATTAAGCAAATAAAGGTCATAATAGAGAAGATTTAAAGATAATTACTCGTGTAAAAAGAATAAATTTAACTTGGTAAGATGAATTGTATGAATCATATCCCGAGTCTCCTTGAAAACGTAAGCTAAGAATTGTAAGATGTCCTTTTAAAATAAATAACCCTCAAGAATATCTCCTTGTGGTTGGCCATAAGCGTAAGTGTGTTACGTGATTGTACTTCTATGTTGTCTTGTCAAAAATAAAAGTAAATTGTCCTCGATATGTGTGAATGTTTCCGTGCTGCCTTTTTGGCCATCCTTGTATCAAGTTGTTCACAGTGTTAGTTGTATACTTGGTGACGACATGTTGCGTCATGTTATGTGTCAAGCAAGTCAAAAAAAAATTTATCCTGTATTTCACTTTGTTGTTCGTGTGTTAATTATTTGGGTCGTTACATTTGGTATCGGAGCGTAGGTTCATGATCTCGAACCTATGGGCCGGATTGGTGTTATATGATGATGTTACATGGTGGTGGTGTTATTACATGATGATCTTTGCATGATGATGATGATGTTGCATGATGGTGGTAGATATTGGAAGAGTAATGTGCTTTAAACGTGATGTGATTAATGTCGTAATTGTGATATTGTGAATTCACGTGATGTGTATGTCACTTTGTGCATGTTTGTGATCATGTTGATATGTTGGGGATGGGAGTATTCTCTCTCCTTCTTGTGGATTCTAGGAAGAGTTCACGTGTGAATTATTGTTTGTGATGTGTGAAAAGAATTCTAATGTGGATGACGTAGTGTTGGAGCATTGTGGCATATTGTGATATGTGGGTGTATCAATGTGTTGTATGACTAGTTTGATGTTAAAAGAAATGAGTTGTATCATGATGTTTTTACCATGTTCTGAAGAAATGTGTGTACCACCTTGCTATGTTGCAATGGATGTTATGTTGTGATGTACTATGTTCATCGTATGTATGACTGTGCAAATAGGTAATGCTTCATGTTGTGATTTTGGGTCATATGGTGAGTGTATGAACCCTATCGTATGGTGATTGCGCTTTGGGTGCAGAATGTGGTAAAGTGATGTATTACGCCCTGTGGATGTATGATTGTGATCTACCCTGTATACATACCATACGTGAGATGTTATGGTAGTTATGTGTGTGCCACCGTTATGTTAGTGATGTTGTTGTATGTTATGTTGTGAACCTTATGCTAACCGACCCTAAGGGTAATCGGTAGAAGCATATGTTGAGAGTGAGGAATGGTGTAGCATGGGTCAATAACTCGAGCCAAAACTTGGTTTAGTAGATAACATGTGATCCTTTCCTCTCTCCCTATGTGGTTGTATGTACACAACCTAAGTGCAACTATGACTATGTTTAGCCTTGTCGAAGTGGTGGCGGGATGATTCCGTTGGAGGTGATGACAGTTGTATTATTGATATGTATTTTATGAGTGAGGCTTGATGTTCCGAAGTGCTAGCAACTCATTGACTACCCCTTTGGTGGCTAGATAAGGCCATGCAGTTATCGTAATGTGACATTATTATAAGTTGATTTTATTCATAAATTGAACTTTTTACTTTATTTTGTAAGGACAGCGTGACTTTTCTTGATTGCCATGCTTTACAATTTTGGGCATTTCCTTGGTTTGTGGCACTAACATGGGGATTTTGATACTAACTATGGCTATTTGGCCATTTATTTAGCTTGATTTGGGGTCTTCTTTTAAATTTGGAATTCTTACCGCCTTGCCCAAGGCTTGTACTTTGCCACTTGGCACTTTGGATTGGATTGTTGTGCTGGTTCTATTGTCGTGATGTGTGGAATAGGGTCATAGGATGCACCATGGATTGGTTGGACCTATGGACCCGCTTCGTTGTATGGGGGTATGCCCCAAGGAGTACATATAACTAGCGGGTTGTTGAACCACGCATTATTATGTCACTTGGGTTAGGAGTGTTCGAACTCTATGTGTCTTGGACCATAGGGTCAACCGGCCTCCTTGAGGGAGGCATAAGAGTTTGAGGGAGGCATAAGAGACTTGAGGGAGGCATAAGAGTTTGAGGGAGGCATAAGAGACTTGAGGGAGGCTTATGATATTTGTCTGTATGGTTGATGTTTCTGGTTATATGTTGAGTTATTGTGATGTTTTGGTAGTGGTATCTTGATGTATGTGTTACTCATGTCAGATGGATATGTGTTGTGGTGTTGTGGTTAGGTCATTGATCCCCTTGTGGACACTATGTACCTGTAGCATGGTTGGTGTTATGTGAATTTTTTTCATTGATGCAAATTGAGGAAATGTCTGGTGGATTGTAGTACTCTTTTGTTTAAGTATTTGGTATGTCAGTCATTGATGTGTGACGTGTACTATGTTATGTGGGTTGTGCCTATTCTATATTCGTATTTGAGTAACCTTTTGTGGTGTGATATAGTCATGAAGAATATACTTGCGTGCTTGTGAATCTATAATGTCTTTTGAACCCTGATAGGGTGTTGTGTTAGCTTGAGTTCATGTTGGGCACCCATAATAAGGAATAAATCAAAACTCTTAATGATGATATTTTAAAAAAAAAAAAACTAAAAATAGAAATAATGATAATGGAAAGAGACTAATGAAATGATGAACAAGAAAGAACTGCCAATCTTCACAGAACCTTAACAGTTAAAATTTCTGCCAAATGTTCCCTAGGCTACCCCATGGTCATGCTTTTGCATCTGAAATATTAAACTTAGAGCATACCTTCGCCCTTATCTGATCCTTATTGCTTACCATTCTTTTCCTTTGTGTTATGTCACATCGAGGACGATGCTTTCTTAAGGGGAGGAGAATGTAATGCCTTTTTGAATTTTAAAGGAACTTTCAATATTCAAAAATATCCTACATATAACTACTGATTTATTTTAATTAATCTAAAATTCCTTTCTTACGTCTAATTTTGAATTTAGATGTGGTATACTGCGACTTTTGCGGTGGTGGTAGGTCCTGTTCACACGTAGATGCATTCGGTCATCTCCAAACCACCCTACCTTCCTCGTCTCGTATTACTTTCTTGTTCTCTATCCTTGCGTGAGGAGTCGGTGGAGTCCCATTTTCTTCACCATGATCTCATTCGATTCTCCTTGATGCGTACAGGTGGGTGTGGGTCTCAAAAATCGTGCTGTACAGGTAAAATCCATGGGCATAGAACTGAATTTCTCCTAGGAAGAGTGCCGTGAGGAAGTGTTTGAGTATATGCAGGCCGCAGGCGATCTCAAGGAACCGTTGGTGCTGAACTTGCTGTTCTGGTTGCACGTGACCACAGTCATGAACAGTGGTTGCAAAACCTTGCAGCTGTAGTAGAAGAACGAGATAAAGTTTTAATTGAGCTATCTTGCCATTTCATTTTGGAAAGCCGCTTCCGTCCAAGTGGTGGATAGGAGAAGCTGCAAGCTAGGGAAGCGGCGGACTGTTGCGGCTGGTAAAAGCTTCCTGAGCGCTTCCAACAAGCAGGTTGTCCAACTTTGTGTTATCTATTCAGCATCGACCTGCATCCTCAAATTCGGGATTCTCCTTCAAGATATTTGTTTCAAAATCCATTAAGAGACAGTGAGAGTGTTACCAGGAGACCCGATGAAATTTAGTACAGAGATTCTCTATTGATTTCTTACTTGTCTTACGTTGTAACTCATGGAAGAGTATCTCATACAGGCAGATCTATTTTTATCAGAATATTCACGAAGCATAAATTGCTTTGCTGTGTCATTTTTTTCCACTCTGCCCGTAGATGCGATCTGTCTCCTTCTTGTGTCTGATTCCGGTGACTTCAGTCACACTTTGGCTCAGTCTTGTTGGCTTGTCAAACTCAGCGGCATCAAGACTACTGTGTTGTGAGCTTGCTCTCTGTATCTGGCCTGGTTGGATGCATTGCCTGCGTCTATTTTATATGTAGTCCAAGAGCCATATATTTGGTGGAATTTTCCTGCTATAAGCCTTCTGACGAGTTCAGGGTTACCAGAGACTATTTCATGTCTCATTCTAGAGATTCAGGGCCTTTTGATGATAACAGCCTGGAGTTCCAGAGGAAGATTCTTGAGAGATCTGGCATAGGTGAGCACTCATACTTTCCAGGAGCCATTTTGGCTTCTCCACCTAGGCTAACCATGAAAGAAGCCCGTGCAGAAGTAGAGATGGTGATGTTTGGTGCCTTGGATGAACTGTTTGAGAAAAGCAGAGTGAGGCCCAAGGATATTGGGATTCTTGTGGTGAACTGCAGCTTGTTTAATCCAACTCCATCTCTATGCCATGATTATCAATCACTACAAGATGAGAGACAATATTATGAGCTTCTTCAACGAGTCACTAAGTTTGCAGGCATAAAGGTTTTGTTGGAATTATCACACCTTACAAGCTACAGCTGTAATATTTGCACCAAGAGTTTGATTTTGTCCTCAAATTTGAAGAAGGAAAAAGGTTTATTTATCACTACGGTGGATGCCTTTCAGAGCCAGGAGCGTGATGTAATCATTATGTCTTGTGTCGAGCTTCAAATCATGGGACTTGCCTTGTATTGGATGCCTGCGTTAAGTATGGTGTGAGGAGACTTATATATACAAGCACATATAATGTTGTATATGCGGGAAAGGAGATTGTTAATGGCAATGAAGCATTGCGATATTTTCTCTGGAGGATCATGTTGACCCCTATGGGCATAGTAAAGCTTTGGCTGAATAGTTAGTCCTCAAAAGTAATGGTAGATCATTGAAGTATGTTTACCAGCAGCATCAATGCAATTGTTTGGTGATTCAGTTGTCTTTCTTTGCGGTTGACAATAATATGAAAATAATTATTAGTAAAGTCAATAGCGAAATATTTTGAGACATGCATGCAGCCCAAGTGACATTATGTACAACATATCTCCTCTATTACAAGCTGAAGTATGTTCATCTATTCTACCAACCTAAGATTGGATGTCGGGGGTGCCAGATTATATTCCATCTTGTGAGTGCGTGCATGGCCAACAAGTTGTCACCATTGAGCTCCCTCATGGCTCTTCTTTATATGGCACTGGAGAAGGTAGTGGTTCCCTCGAGCGAACAGGAAAGCGTGTCTTTACGTGGAACACTGATGCTTGGGGTTATGGTGATAGTACGACATCTCTATATCAGTCCCACCCATGGGTGTTGGTTGTTTTTCCAAATGGGGAAGATTATGGGATTCTAGCTGACACTACGAGGTAGTGCGAGGTTGATTTGCGAAAGGACTCAATGGTTAATTTTTCTGCCCCATCAGTCGATCCAGTTATCACATTTGGCCCATTGACATCGCCAGCAGCAGTACTCACATCCTTGTCTCATGCTATTGTTTTATGTTGGCCCGTGTGGAGTTTGTACGACCTGTTGAAGCTGGAGAAACAGGAAATATATTTCTACACCTTTCCACTGTTATTTTATTTAAAAATATTGTGAAATCGAACCACTTTTCCTTGCATTGATTTGTCAGTTGGATGTCATGATGGAAGATTTCCCTTTTCTACTTGTGTCTTCTTGTTTTAGCTTTTACCGTTGATGTATGTGGGTTGAAAGGATGTGTGTGCCCTATCCTTTGAATGTTATGTTTCTCTTACTAGAATGATAGAACTTTGTCATTTGTTTATGTATTAATTCTTCTTTGCGATTGAGTTGCAAGTTATTATGTTGATCAAGCTAGTATTTTTGATATCATGGAAGTAAGTTTACAATAACTATGAAACCGCCTTCCTAGCACCCAAGTTGTCCTTAATGTTTTTTGTTAGCTCCTTCGCAAGTCCCTTTGATAACCTTTTGGCATCGAGAAAGAAAGGTTGTAGGATTGTGTGAGCAATGCGTGGGCTAGCCAGCTTAGAGTTGTGGTATTAAAACTGGTAGAATAAAAGGGTTCGTGTGCAATGCATTTTGCCATCTCACGTGTTTAGACTCTTATACTATCTTTCATCTTGTTTCTAGGCTTTTAAGGCCATCCTCAGGAAGTGCCTTGACCATCCCTATCAACTTGAACCATAACTAGCTTTTCGGATCAACTAAGCTGGAGGTTTCATTGTGCGAATCCAGTAACTCGTTGACACTAGAATAGTTTGGTCTAATCCCCCTCTCAGAATTATTTCTGATGGCACTCTTCTATCTTTCCTAACTTGCATTTTTTTTTCCCTTGTAATGTTAACACTTTTAATTAATATTTGTCAGTTTTATGCATGTAATTACCGTAATAGTTTGTGATGGAGATTTCCTTAAATGTGATTAACCTTCGAAAAAAACTCAACTTTCATTTGATAGTCTTATGGATTCATAGCAAAAGGTTTTGTTTTGATAATGTCACTTAGAAGTTATGTTTGTATCTTTGTACAACGGTTGTTGTGTTACTCTTGTTCTTTTGGAAAAACATTATTTTAGCCTTATCGTTTGGTACCTTTGATAAATTTTCTAGATGGTTGGTGTATATATATCAAATCTCAATCTTGTAATTATTGTTTAATCACTTACTTGATGGGGATTCTGTTTTTACTAGATTGTTTGTTTTCTCCTTATAGGGCCAAGGGCCATTCTCATATGATTGTTACTTTCGTTGCATTTGCTCCTAACTGAAGTACAAGGTCTTCTCCTTCTTTGATCGACATGTTATAGACTTTAGTATAACTTGATGTGCTGGTAGTGTTTAGAGGTTTGACCCAAAATCTTGTAATAAAGTGCTTCCTTTTCGTGATATTGTTAGATAATAGTTATGGTGGTTTTGTGTAGCCTTATCTTGCTCAGTTCTCGCGAACTGACTCTTGTAGAAAATTTGCTGCAGATGGATTTTGCATGTAGATGAGGGATAGATTTGTGGACTGTTGTCATCAACCTCAGTTGAGAAGTTCCTTTGCTCGAAACCTTTTTATGTTGTTCAACATTTGTTGTAACGTCC
Source organism: Taxus wallichiana var. yunnanensis (assembly GCA_018340775.1). Lineage (NCBI taxonomy): Eukaryota > Viridiplantae > Streptophyta > Pinopsida > Cupressales > Taxaceae > Taxus > Taxus wallichiana. Next base: position 341,802,381 of record CM031235.1, on the reverse strand, counting down.
GGTGAAAAGTTTAAAAGAGGATTAATGTCTTAGTATAATGTATTGTGAACTTGTCATTTGAACTTTGGAAACCTTGTATTGATTGACCATCATTGAAATTATAAGAAAATTTGGTTATTGATGTTGAGTGACTTGTAGAGTATCGAGTATTTTAAGAAATGATGTAATCTTGTTTTGTTCTCGTAAATGAGTGTTGCTTCAACTTCGCCTTGAGAATAAATTCGAGTTAAACCTTGCCATGAATTAGTAATAAAGTGTCATAAGTAAACTAACATGGGATTGTTAAATACTTAGGAAGTTAAATTAAAAGCTGCATTCAAATAAAGTAACGTAGGGGTCACCAACTTGAGAGCAAGAAATTCTCTAAGTAGACAAGGGCAAGACTATCATTGCAAGTAAACTTTATAAAATGATAACCCTAGCTCCCCTAGTGAACATTATGCCTTTCATGGTAAAATTTGTAAAATGACCCTAAGGTGAAATGTACTGTTAATTGTTTGAAGGTAATAAGATTTAATAAATAGGAGAAAACAATTTTGAAACCACACAATCTATCTCTTAGCCATTTGAAAAGTAAATTCTTTTACTCCTTGATAATACTTTTAGCGAAGCCTAAGTAAAGTTGTTGTTAATTCTGGTTAAGAGTCCTAGCTTCAATTTAATACTGGCAATAACTAATGAGGTCCTAAAAATGTTTCATCTCGACCTTCTCCCTCTATCCCTTTTTCAAGGCACCTTATATCTCTTCTCTTAAGTGTGTTGAACTTAAAACCATGTTGTCTTGTGGGCAAGAACGAAAATTCGTAGCATTAGTGGTGAGCAGATGGCCTTGTGGAATTGAAATTCTCCTTTTTTTTTATAAACGAATTAAGCAAATAAAGGTCATAATAGAGAAGATTTAAAGATAATTACTCTGTGTAAAAAGAATAAATTTAACTTGGTAAGATGAATTGTATGAATCATATCCCGAGTCTCCTTGAAAACGTAAGCTAAGAATTGCAAGATGTCCTTTTAAAATAAATAACCCTCAAGAATATCTCCTTGTGGTTGGCCATAACTGTAAGTGTGTTACGTGATTGTACTTCTATGTTGTCTTGTCAAAAAGAAAAGTAAATTGTCCTCGATATGTGTGAACGTTTCCGTGCTGCCTTTTTGGCCATCCTTGTATCAAGTTGTTGGCGGTGTTAGTTGTATACTTGGTGATGACATGTTGCGTCATGTTATGTGTCAAGCAAGTCAAAAAAAAATTATCCTGTATTTCACTGTGTTGTTCATGTGTGGATTATTTGGGTCGTTACACTCCGCTTCTTTTTCATCACCAAAATTCCTTGCATTTTACGCCTTGTTATTTAACCTTGTCTAGTGGTTATGTAAATGAGTATCAGACACGAACTTTTTTTTTGAAAATAATATATACAAATAGTAAAAATTTGTGGAAAGCCATGAAACCATTATATTGGAATTAGCATAATCTATTTATAAGAAGAGCATAGTATCAATCAATATGCAATTAGCATCATGGTCAAAGGAGGATTATATTCAATCATCATTACAGTTGTGGTTCTCGTGGCTAGAGGAGGAGGTGGATATTATTCATAAAACAACTCATAGGTTACAGCGATTGGACATCGACTTAGGCATTGTTGATTTGGAAATATTCAAGTGAGCATTTAACTCTATATTCTATGCTACATCTTTGTATTCTCATCTACTCCAAAGAAAAAATCAACTCACCATGAGAGTCATCCTCAAACTACAGAAATTTTTAGAACAAACAAAAAAGGAAACACTAGTAATCATCGAACCAGATGCAACCCATGGTTTGATGAAATTTTTGGCTACCATGCTCACTAAAATTTCTCTACAATACAATAGTGAAAGCATGAATCCCTTTGAAGTGTCAATCAATTCAATACTCTAGTATATATTGGGCCGTCAACACCTATTTCATAGACCTATCAATGTAATTGTAGTTGCAATCAAACCAAGGTAAGAAGAAGGATGCCCATCTAGAATTGGCTTTGAGTCATTAGCTGATGTATTTCTGATTCATATCAACCATGCTATCATCATGCCTATGTGCTTTGAAAATCATATTGTTTTACATTTAGATCATACATCGCCACTTGTTCCCTTTTATTTTCATCGCACTTCTCTTTACCCACATTGTAACATAAACTCAAATCAATCTAGTCATATGTAGTTGTAAAAGATATTTTTCTATATTTGTGATCTAGCTAACATCATTTATTTCACAAGCTTCATCAGTGAAGATGATCAAAGCATTTTCTAATTAAACCTTGTTAAATTTTTCCCCATTAATTTTTTATAATGGTATTCAATGCAATGATGGTTGTTTCAATATATTTTGCAGGCAAGTTCCCTTTTCATAAATCTTATTAACTTTTGAATAGACATGACAACTAAAATATGTCACTTCTAAATTTCTAAAATACCATTTCTTATATTTTACATCTGTATTTAGTTTCTTTTTTTTAATATGTTTTTTAAAAAATTTCTCCTCATATATGTAATGAAATCTAAAAAATCTAAATAATAAATGCATCACTTTAAAGTTATTAAATATGATAACACATGTCATGTTCTCAATATTTGTTTTAAAAAAATTAAAAATTATGTATTTGAATAAGGCCTTTACATAGTCATATCATATAAAACCACCAATATATAGATAGATAAATGATTTATCGTATAATTATAATATTATAAATACTTCTTTTTTTTTTTTTTTTTTAAAAACGTTTCTCCTCATATATGTAATGAAATCTAAAAAATCTAAATAATAAATACATCACTTTAAAGTTATTAAATATGATAACACATGTCATGTTCTCAATATTTGTTTAAATTTTTTTAAAATTATGTATTCGAATAAGGCCTTTACATAGTCATATCATATAAAACCACCAATATAGAGATAGATAAATGATTAATTGTATAATTATAATATTATAAATTTACATATCCAACATTTAGACATTACAAATATTGACTCTAGGAAAATAATCTTGAAAAATGATTGGTTAGAAATTGTTGAAGTAATAAACTTGGATGAAAGGTATAGTAACTGCCTATGACATGAACTAATAATAATATTATTGTTCTTTTATTTAACACAATATAATTCATATAAATTTTTTAATACAAACATAGAAAAAAATTGTATTTTAAAAAAATTAACTTACAAATCTAATTTTTATTGCAAACGAGGGATAAAGAAAAGCTCAAACCTTTTTTTTCTTATATTACCTAGGGAAAGGGCCCTATCCTCCAACAAAATATTACATGAAGTTTCCAATGATAGTTTTGGTCATCTTTGGTATTCCAATTCCAAATGTGTTACCGTGAAAAGGTGGAAAGATTTGGAAATAATACATTGTCCATTTATCCAACCTAATTCAAAAAAAATAGCCAAGTTGTATACATAATCGAGATACTAAAAAGAAACTATATAATTACAAAGAATTATGGAAGATTTAGAGGGCCATATCCTTCACCACTGCTATGCCTAAGGAAGACTACATCAGCATCCACATGCATTACCTTCTCGACTCACCGGAGGTTACCTTGCATGGAAAATTTATAGTTGCATCGAGATGAAGTGCACATCCCAAGTGATCATCTAGGGAATTTTGTTCTGCGAGATAGGGATTTTAGTGTCCTAAGGATAGCATGCATGTGAAAATTGGTCTCAAATCCCCTCTTTTCCCCTACTTTCTCAAACTCAACATGGTCCAAATGCAAAGAAAACTAACTAGATGCATTTGAGAGAATATTGGCACTACAAATACCCTACACCACATCAAATATATTAGGCCTCCCAATTGACTTCTTAGGGTCCAACATTAACCCATGATAATGGGAATGAATCTCCTCCACCTCACACCCATCGATATCCTGAGTGATTGACCAAATTTTGAGAGTCATCAACACCTAGCAAGGTTTTGAATCTTTCAATCTAGAAACTCTTCAAATTAAGCTTCCACATCAGCTTTGAAAAATGGGGAGCGGCATGAGCCCTACACATCCATATGATAGGATTGAGACAAACTAGTAGCACACTTCCCTTGGCTTCCACTACTTTCCATCTCTGAAACAGGAGACTCTGAGCTTTCCAAACTTCCCAAAATGGTGTGCCAAATGTCCTAGATGTCCCGGTACTTAAAGAAAATGTGGAGGAGACAATCAATTTACCTATTTTTTCATTTAATCACCTCCTTGTTGTCAATCCCACCACACGAGCAAAGGATATCAACCCTGAGTGGGAGGATCAGAAGACAATGTAATTCATATTAATGATTTAAATAATTAATTAAGGCCTTTTGTAAGGCCATTGGAAAATTCCTTCCCTACCCATCATTCTTACCCCCATATTAGCGAGATGGATTTAATTTAGAAATGTTTATGATGTGATTTGTTAAATAAAGTTTATTAATTTTTATGAATAGTGTACTATTTTGGATGTGCCTCTTGTCCAAGTTATTTTTAGTAACGATATATCATTGCCGCGAATATTTATTCTTCCATATAATTGGGAAGATGGAAATAATAAACCATGTTTATCGGATTTCTACTTTCTCTTAAGTATTCTTTATCTAATACAATACTTTATCTAATACAATACAAAGAATTTAAGTAGATACTCATCTCAGATGGAGAAAAGAGATTATGGGAGTGTGTGACTTGAACTATTGCTTAGGCCGTGCAGATTAATTTTTCGATCTGCCATGAATCACAAATATGTCTCTGTCCCAATTTTCTTCCCAAAAAGGAAGTTTAGAACCTAAATAATTCTTCCTTTTTGGATAAACATTAAATGCAGTGAATATTTTATTAACATTTATTTTTTTCTAAAATTCATATCTTATTTAAAGATTATACAAATGTCTTTCTTACAATTTTTATTTTCTTAAATAGAATAAATCAATGTTACAACAAGGCCTCATATTTGTTAAATCGGTACTAACTAGCCAAAAAAGAAAAAGATAAATAAGTTTTGTAGATTAAAAACATATTTAAATAAAATATGAACATTAGAAAGTTGAAAAGTTATACTACGTCCATTTTTTTAGAAAAGGAAAATATGGGGTTTTGAAAGGATCCACATCCTTTTACAAAAATTCACTTAAAATGAGAATAAGACATTGAAGCATGGAAGAGAGAAATAATGAAGGTAGAAAAAAAAAAAAGGCCACAAAGGCATAAAAAAATAGAGAAGATTTACTTTTTTTGAGGAGATATTATTTATTTGAATTAAAAGTATATAATTCTTGCAGGAGACATGAACTAATAAAGGAAGATGTTTTGAGCTTACCTCCCACTAAGGTAAGCTAATAATTCCATGCAATTTAATATTTTGAGTTACAGATTGCTAGAATTTAACAAGTCAAATAATAATATGATTATCTTAGCAGCTAATAGCTTATGCCACACCATAGAAATTGGATATTAGCGATCTATAGGATTTAATAAAATAAAGTAAGATATTGTCATCATAGATTCTGCTAGGTTATGCCACAAAACATTTTTGGTGTAAAAATATTGTGTCCTATTTTTTAGAACCGGGAAAATATGGGGTTTTTGAAAGGAGCCACATCCTTTTTAAAAATTCCCTTAGGGAAAAATATGACATTGAAGCATAGAAGAGAGAAATCTCATAGAGAGAAAAAGATAAAAAGCCACAAGGGCATGAACAAAACAAAATTAATTTACAATTTGTGAATACTTTTGAGGATAGTTGTTGCTTCCATAAGTAGCAACAATGGTGCTTCTATTAAAAATAATAAGAAACATCTTAAAGTTTCCTTGTTCCTCAAAATATCCTTCCACAAATCTTTATTCATTCTTTTGTTCTCCAAAATCTATTTGGTTCTCCCACTCTTGGATTACCATATTTTTTCACAAATAGCTCGTTGTAATATAACACCAAAACATTGACTGGAAAATCATTCTTAATATGAATATCTTCTAAAATGTCAATGAATTTTTAGTCATTGAATTTTGAGTATGTGAGAAGAGGACTATTTGTGGACACAAATAAGGCCAACCAAATAATATCAAATTTATCAAATTCATCTTCTCATCAATTCCTACACATCACCATGAATATAAATCGATTCCAATATTCAATTTTTTACTACGCAAATTGATCCACCATCCATACCGCCATGATTCTTTTGAAAAACATGAAAAAACAATTTCTTGGTAGGTGTTATGGGTTTGTGTAAAAGTATACAAATCTTGATCTCATGTTATTATGGATTAATCTGCACTTTTTATCTTTCAAGATGTGCTCCATTCTCGTCCTTTTAGTTTCTCTTCCAAATGTTAAATATATTATAAAATTATTTAGTTTATAACAAACAAATTCAAAAAATTATTGAATAACAAAATTACTTCAATTTAATTATCTAGAAAATCTAGAAATGAATATAAGCCCTAATTACCTATGGAAAATTTAATATTAACATAATTTCATAATGTTGGAGGGGATAATGGTAAGAAAGCATTACAATTTTTAGCATGGAGAGGAAATCAAAACATTCCTAAAAATTGAGCACATTAATTTCGATGATTGTCATGTTCAAATTTTTCTATTAATGAATATAGTGTCTCTCTTACGCATTGATGAAGAAAATAGAAAGGAAAATGTTAAAAATATAAAATCCAAAATTGTCTATTTATAGTGATATGCAACTGAAAAATTAAATTACCTATTTCTTTGGTGCACGAATTTAAGATGGTACGTGTGTGTTTTTACATTACTTTCGATTAAATGTGTAATTAACAGTGACAAAATTACATGCTCCAAATGGTGCACATATTTCAATGGCACATGTAATTTTAAATGGCACATTTTACATAGTTTTTTTAATGGCTAATTAATGTTGACACAACCGCAACATTAATTATCATTTTTCCTTACAAAATGGTTCTCATTAATGTTGCATTTGGTATTGCAAAGAATTAATGGAAGAATTTAATAATATAATTTTTTTAATGTAAATAAAATGCCTTATGTAAATCCCTAATATAATTTAGATAAAAGAAATCCCTTCACTCTTGTGCTTGCACTTCGACATGTGGGTGATCTCACTTATAAGTACAATTTAAAACTCGTACTTAGATGTGCAAGTCAAGACTCACACTTAGAAGTGCGAGTCAAGCCTCGCTGTGACCGAGAAGTGCGAGTCGATACATGCACTTATAAGTGTGATTCAAGAGAAGTGGGACTCAAGGCTTGCACTTAAAAGTGCAAGCAATCGTACTTATAAGTGCAATCACTTGCATTTGAACTTGCCAATCTAGTAAATAGCTAAATGACTAAGTGTATAAAATAATGTTACTTATACACTACTTAAAAAAATTATAAATGACTAGTCCATATTTTTTTAACTATGTGTAATATATACAAATAATTTTTATATAAATATATATAAAAATTTACGCTAACATTTTAAACATGCAGAGTCACACGTAGTCAGGTCTACAAAATATTTGTAAGTATGTTACGTCTAAAATCACGAATAATGTCTAAACGGCCATCAAATTTAAAATCATTTAAGAATGTTAAGCTCTAAAATAGATGATATCTATCGTAGCATATTATTTGGATATGATTTAAAATGTTAATTTTTATTTATTTGAATAAGGTATGCATAAATAGTCATATATGTATGATGATATTAAGATTGATATGTGGCATAAATGACAATAATCACTTACGTCAATCACTTACGCACTGTCTTGAATGCTACCCAAATTCTACATTTGTTCAATATTTAGATTGAAGGAGGTTTAAGAGATGTTCATATAGGTAAGATGTTTATTTTTATTTCAAGAATTTTATTTAACCTTGGAATTGTTATTGATATTTCTCATTTCCAAATTCTCTATACTAGGTTTAAGATTTAAGTGGCCACACTACTAATTTTATCTTTTTATGTGTGGATATAGTTGAAAATGAACTTTATATTTGAAGGAGGAGCATATGTGCATTTACCCTCCAAGGGTGTGATAGTTGCAGAGGGACTAGTATATCCATCAAGAACTACACTCCATTATACATAGAGAAATGGGGTCTAGAGTATTTTTAGTCACAATAACTATTGTATTCGATGGAAGAGTGATATTGCCACAAACAATTAATGGTTATGAAACCTGGATAATTGTGTTGATATCATGGAATCCCAAAGAGCACCCATTATGGATACAAATAATCTTGGATGAATGGCGAGAGGAGGGAAGTAAATGGAAATATAGGAAAACACAAAGGGTAATAAATGGAAATACAGGAAAACACAAAGGGTAGTAAATGGAAATACAAGAAAAGAGAAATAGCGCAAGCAATGTCGAAACTATTGCATTGATATCCATAATGGTGGAGATAAATTATGATATATCACCACACATGTCTCCTTAAGTGGGACATTTGTCCCATTTTTCAATCACAATATATCGAAGTGGAAAATTGTAATTCACAATATTAATAAAATTATAATGTAATAAAGTTATGATAAACGATTTAGAAAAATATTGAGTGTGACATGCTTGATAAGAAAAGATAATAAATACAATGACATCATGCATTCTTGAATAGGTGACATGTACTTATTAAAATTATATTTTTAAAATGAAGAAAAAATAATTTGTACACTTATAAAATGTTGATGTTAAAGCTATCATAATTGTTTCGAAACTTGTTAAATGAAGATTGTTCCTTTAAATTATAGAACAAATTCAGTTTTAGGATTCTCATAAGGGGATAGAGAGGCAGATTTACAAAAACATTCTCAAGATTGGAAGAGAAAATTGAGAAAGGAGTTGATGCAACGTGGAAGTAACATTTTTATAGAATTAGCGATGGAGAAAACTAGCGATGGAGAAAACTACGGGGATGCGGTTTCTGCAGTTCTGGCTGCAGAATGTCTGCAAACTAAGCTTAATATTGCTGAGGAGAGGCTGTTCTGTGGCCAGAATCGGTCGATTGAAAGCACGAGTACAAAAGAAAGGGAAAGCATTGTAAGTACTGTCAGTGCAGTTTCTACAGTTCTGGCCGCAGAAAGTCTACGCACTAAAGCTAAGAATGCTGAGGAAAGGCGAGATCTCGGCGAAAATTGGACGGCTACAAATGAGAATGTGGAAATTCCTAAATCCACACCTTTGGCCTGGAATAAGATACTACAAAGCCCTAGCGCCAAGGTGGGTCCGAAAACTGCTGGACAGTTCACGTGGGAAAAGGACAATGAGGGTGCCACCTGCCTGAGGGTCCCAGATGGTTGTGTTGATAGAGCTTTAAGCAAAACGAATCTCTCCCTCATTGGTAAGTTTCTTGGCTCTAGACCTAATATTGATTTCATTAGAAAATGGGCTTTGAGAAAGTGGAAACCTAAGGGAGCCCTGAGCATTACCATCATGCCAAAAGGCTTTTTTCTGGACAAAATTTAATCAGCAAGAGGATTTGGAATCGGTGCTTCTGGGAGGACCTTGGTGGTTGGGTAATATGGGGCTTTTTTGAAAAAATGGTATCCTGGATTTGACCCTAATACTGAAAATATAAACACCATCCCAATCTGGTGTAGGTTACCTGGACTTCCATTGCATTTTTGGGATGATGAAATTCTGCTAAATATTGCAAAATCCTTAGGTGCCCCTATCGGGCTGGATGGACCCACGAGAAACAGATCCAGACTTGCTTTTGCTCATTTCTGTATTTTTTCTACAATGGATCAGGAGTTTCCGGAACACATAATCTTGAAGTCTAGATATGGGATTTGGACCCAAAAAATTGAGGTTGAAACTCGAGGTGTAACAACTGTCATAGCATTGGGCACTCTGATAAAGGTTGTTCCAAGAAGAAGAATCCTGCAATGGAAGCTGAACAGCCTGTGGAGGACCCAGTTCGGAATAAGGATAGTAGGATTCCTAGCACGGATAGCTGGAATGAAAAGAAAGCTCCTAGTCAGAAGGAGTTGGAATTAAATAGAAAGGGAAAAAAAAGGGGCTTTAGAACTCAAATAAGGAAACATCTGGTCTGGCATCCCAAAGTCTCAGCAGCAGCTTTTCCTGAAGTACCGAGCAAAGAAAACCTGGAAAATCCTGTGAAGGTATTCATGGTGGTGAACGAGCAAGAAGGCTCTGTGAAGGTTAATATAGTCCCTACTGAGCAATCTCAAAGCAATTTGGAATTCGAGATAGATAATCTGATGAGTATCACTGAGGAAACTTCAAACAAGGAGTGTTCTGCTCCTAAAGAACCTTTGCAGAAAAACTCTCCTAGGGGAGATGGTAATTCTTTAGAAGATTTACTTCCTTGTTTCAGCAATATATCGGTTTCACCTGCTTGCTTCAGCACCAGAACAGCTGATATACACACATCGGACAGGACTCAGAAAGAATGTGAAGAGGGAGAAGTCACGCCCAACTTGGATGAGGAGGATCCAGATTCGGGATTCACAAAGGTTATTTCAAAAAAGAAAAAAAGAATGAAAGGCTTTGAATTGATCCCAGAATCACTTTACAGTGATAAAAAAATAAATAAAGATAACTGGGACACCTCCACATCCAGAACAACTAGATCTTCTGCTAAACGAATAGTGGACTTTGGAGGAAGTACAAAAAGAGGAAGACCCTCTAAAAAGGCTCTTAGATCTAAGAGAATGGAGAGGGACATTGCAGATTATTTCATGGAACATCCGAGGCCTAAATGGAAACTCCAAACAGAGAACCATCAAGGAGTTAAGGGACTCTAGTAATCCTAATATTTTGATTTTGCAAGAAACTAAGATGAAAGCTATGACCCTTGAAACTATTAAAAAGAGTTTCTGGGATATCTCTGAAATGGCGGTTGTTGACTCCCAGGGAGCTTCTGGTGGGCTGGCTACTTTTTGGGATAAAAGACACTGTACTGGTATGGTTCTTAATGCTAGTATTAATCATCTTGCAATCAAATTTGTTGCTTTTGAGAATAATGATGAATGGATCCTTTCTAACATTTATGCCCCTAATACGGTTAGTGGTAGAAGGAAGCTTTGGGCTGACCTTAAAACTTTTAGAAAACAGCATGGTTCTGCTAACTGGCTTATTATGGGGGACTTCAACTCTCCACTAAACCCAGGAGAAAAGTTTGGAGGTTCCTCCAACTTTTCTATTGGTATGGAGGATTTTGCTGATTTTATAGCTGAGCATAACCTCTTTGATGTGGATCTTCATGGGAATAAGTATACCTGGAATAATAGAAGGTTGGGGAAAGAGTTTATTCAGGTAAGATTGGATAGGGCACTAATTTCAGCAAGCTGGATTCTCAGTCAAGACTTTCACCTCTCCTCCTTGCCCAGAGTTGGATCGGATCACAATCTAATTGCTTTAAATCTTCTCAATTGGACTAAACCCACCAGAAGCTCATTCAAATTTGAAAAGATGTGGATGGAACATGACAATATATATGACAAGATAAAATAATGGTGGGGATGGAATGGAGAAGGCACTGCTCAATATAGATTGGTCCAAAAGCTCAAAAATGTGAAAAAGCAAGTCAAAATCTGGAACAAAAGAGTTTTTGGTAATGTTTTTGAGGAAAAAAAAAAGTTAAAGCAAAAACTTCAGGAGCTGGAATTAAAGATGGATACTAGGGGGAGATCGGCTGAAGATGAAGTAAATGAAAAGAATATTCTTTCTGAGTTGCATACGATCTGCAGTCGAGAGGAATCTTTATGGAGACTTAAATCTAGAGCTATTTGGCTTAAAGAGGGAGACAGGAATACGAAGTTCTTTCATATGACCACTCTAAAGCACAGAGCTTGTAATAGGATCTTAGAAGTTTCTAAAAACAACGGAAATATCATAAAAGATCCCAATAGCATCAAGAAAGAAGCGCTTGAATTCTATAAAAAACTTCTTGAGGAGGGGAATATCAACAACTCTGAAGCTATTTCTTTTATGTTGGAGGCCATCCCCCAAAATAAAATTGAGGAACAGAATTTCAGAGATATCCACAAAGTGGTTACGCTGGAAGAGCTGCAGAAAGTTGTTTTTGCTTTAGAGGGTGACAAGGCTCCTGGGCCGGATGGATTTTCCATAAATTTTTCCGAAATTTTGGGAAATATGTTCGACGGATCTCCTCAGAGCGGTGAATGAGTTCTTTAGAACGGGTAATCTTCTAAAAGAACTTAATAACACTCACATTGTGCTGGCCCCAAAAAAAATGGATGCTAAAGATTTCAAGGACTTCAGACCTATCAGCCTGGTGAATGCCATCTATAGAATTTTTACCAAAATTATTGCTACTAGGCTCCAGCTCATTTTGAATGAACTTATCTCAAGGCAGCAGAGTGGCTTCATCAAAGGCAGGATTATACAAGACGGAGTGATTATGGTTCATGAGACCATACATTCAATGGAAAATAATAAAAAGGTGAGTATGGTCCTCAAGTTGGATATGAATAAAGCTTTTGACAAGGTCTCTTGGGATTTCCTTGACAAAGTCTTAACAAAATTCAGGTTTCCGGAAAAATTTAGAAGAATTATTAAGGCTTGCATATCCACGGCCAGATTTTCTGTGGTTGTTAATGGTGAACCAGTGGGTTTTTTCACTAGCAGCAGGGGACTTAGACAAGGAGACCCCATCTCCCCCTTACTTTTCATTCTCTCAAGAGAACCGACGGACTTTTAAGTGGCTCCAAGCCCACCTCCATCAGTCGAGTTGTCTCCCATCAGCAATTTGCGGACGACACTATCCTTCTTCTTCTGGCATCTGTCATTGAAGCCAAGGCTACCAAGGCCTTGCTGAGGCTCTACGAATCTGCTTCTGGGCAGGAGATCAATTATGACAAAAGCACCATCTTCTTCTTCAACACTCCTGAGAAAAGACAGCTTAAAATAGCTAAAATTCTGGGCTGTAAAATAAGTGAGCTTCCAGCCACTTACCTGGGGCTTCCTCTCGGCACTAGGAAAGTCTCTTGCAAGGTGTGGGATGATTTATTGGAGAGATTCCAAAAAAAAATGGCTGGTTGGAAAGGAGCCATTTTATCTAGTGCTGGTAAGTGCCTGCTCATCAAAAGTACTCTCCAAAATCTGCCAATTTATATCATGTCACTCTACAAGATCCCCTCCTCTTTCAGGGATAAGATTGAAAGGATCCAAAAAAAGTTTTTATGGCAAGGCATGGATGAGAAATTCAAATTTCATTTAGTGGCTTGGGATAAGGTTTGCACCCCGAAGTTTATGGGAGGTCTGGGTATAAAAGACATTGAGAAAATGAATGAGGCCCTCATTGCTAAAATGGGCTGGAGAATGCTGACTGAGAAACAACCCTGGATAGATTTAATTAAAGAAAAATACCTAAAGCATCAATCTTTGTACTCCTTTCTACTTGATGAACAGCTCCCCTATGGTTCCATTTTTTGGAACAATTTGGTTAAAAGCAGAAATTTCATCAGGCTGGGCAGTAAATGGAAAGTGGGGGATGGTAGGGACATAAACTTCTGGGAGGACAATTGGTTTAATGGCAATCTCATGGAGAGTTTTGGGATGGCCAAGGACAGTCTTATAAACAAGTATGGCATCAAAATCAAGGACTATATTGAGGAAAATGGTACCAGAAAGAAGTGGAAAAAACTTACTGTAGATAGAAATGATCTGAAACAAATTACTTCCTCCCTTCAAGATCATTTAGAACTTATTCCATTAAGTCAGATGGATTCCAAGGATGAGTTGGTATGGATTAACTCCAATGATGGGAATTACTCTGTCAAAACTGGATACAATAACTTCTTTCATTGTAATCAAACAGAGTTCAATTGGAACAGGATTTGGATGTCTGATTTAACTCCCAAAATAAATTTTTCCTTTGGCTGGCTATCAGAGGTAGAATTCTTACCAATGACAATCTGATGAGAAGAGGATTAATAATCCCTAATAGGTGCCATCTTTGTAAGAAATATTTTGAGGATATCAGCCACCTGTTCATACATTGTGAGTATGCCACTAGATTATGGAGTTTTGCCCTTTCTAAATTTGAAGCTCTCTGGGTGATGCCGAAGGATCTCAATCAGCTATGGACTCATTGGAACCCACCCTTTAAGCATTGTGTTGTTAAAAGGATCTGGAAGCTGGTTATCCCTCATTTAATCTGGAGAATATGGAAGGACAGAAATGATATTATCTTCAGAAACAAAAAGCAAAACTACAAACTTAGTATTGGGAAAATTTCTAATGGTATCAAAGAGAATATTGCTGGTTTTAAACCCCCCAAGAACAAGAGATATCCAGAAAATGAAGAATACATTCTCTCCAACTGGCAGATTGGATCAATTAATAGTTGGAACATTCCCGGGAATAACATTGATAGATCTTTGATTAAATGGCATCCTCCAGATCTAAATTGGTATAAGTTGAACTTTGATGGGGCTTCTAAGGGAAACCCTGGGAATGCGGTAGGGGGAGGAGCGATACGGGATCATAAAGGCAATCTAATAGCTGCGTATGCTGGTAAAATGGGAATTCAAACTAATCATTTTGCTGAAGCTTTATCTGCTCTTTGGGGTCTGAGAATTGCCCAGGAAAATAATATTCAGAACCTCATCATTGAAGGAGACTCCCTAAATATCATTAATCTTCTTAAGCAGTGCTCATCTCCAAGCTGGAGCATCAAGGATTTTATTGCAGAGTCCATAAGTATTAGTCATACTTTCAATAACATCAGGATCATGCATACCTACAGGGAGGGTAATAAATTGGCGGATGTGCTGGCAAATTATGGCATTAATGTTAACCTTACAGTTTGGGACAATAATAGCATCCCTAAACAGCTTCAAAACAACATTCAGGCGGAACTCCATACGTAAGCAATATCTTGAAATGAGTTATGAATTTTGGGTGTGGATCAAAAATACTCCCACACGTGTTGATTTAAAGTATTGGTTTATGCAAATCATGTCTAATAATCAAGATAGTGTGAATCATATGGGGAATTTCAAGTGGAGATACACGGTTTTGAAAATCGTGCATGCGGGCTGCATTGTGACTGTTAAAAGGTGGATTCAAACCTCCATGGAAACCGAAGGCGGTGATAAAGTGATTGATGGCAGGGAGCGGGCTATTCTCACACGCATTTTTCAGCAGGCTCAGATCAGCAGACACGCAGCCGATCGTGGGAATAGCAACGGCTCTCATTTCCATTTTTGTGTGGATTACTATAGCAAAAAGTGGACTGGCTTTAGCAATCAGTTAGGAATTAGTTGCAATCAGTTCAGAACAGAGAAGATGGGGGGTCCTCCTTGTCAAATTGAGCCTAGTGTGGACCCAGACTGGAAAGATAATATTGAGCTGTGGAGCATTCTTAGCAAGGGTGGCATAACAAACTTCATGGAAAAAGTTCAGGGGCATGACCAGAGCATCTCTGTGCATGTTTTGCAAAGGATTGGAAGGAGAGGACAGTGGATTATGGGGGGCAGAAGGTCTTAATCAATGAAGAGCTTATTGCTGAAGCGACCGGCCTTGGCTTGGAGGGCTTCAGATTCTTTAACAAAAGGGTCGATAGAGATGTTGAAGAGAGAAGATTTGTTGAGGGAGAGGAGAAACTGACCCACACAATAGCGGGCCTGCTTGTTAGCTCGATCCCTCCACCATATGATGAAGTAACCCGCATGATGATACGGTTCATCTCCTTGGAAGGAAGGTTTGTCACTGTTCCTGCGAAACACCTTATTTTTCTTAATCATTTTCGTAGGGATCGTCTGGTTTGTTTCCCCCATTACTTGTTGAACTCTCTTGAACGCTCCATTCTTGAGTTTCAAAAGCATTCGGGTGGTTCCTTTACACCAAGGGCTCATTTTGTTGTTACACAAATGTTGTCTCCTCAGGTTTCCTGGTCTCCCATCCTCCCCTAGCTCGATTCCCCCTTTACCGAGCTCTTGCTGCCAGCCCTGTTTCTCCTTTCTCTGCCCCTGCCACCGCTGCAGTCACCCCCATGCCGGCCGTTCAGGCTTCTTCTCCCATTCCCCCTTCTGCTGCTCCCACCCCCACTTGGCCTCTACCTCACGGAGACCGGTTACCAGGGCTTCTAGGAAGCTTAACCTTGAGACCCTTGCTGTGGAGAAGGGTTCTCATGAATTTGAAATTGCTCATGACCTCCTACATATCAGCAGTGCCAGCCCCCGGGAAGTGCAATTGGAAAGCCCTACAAAAAGGTTGGAAGCCTTAGAGGCAGATATGAAATTGTTAAAGGATGAAGTTAAAAACTTGACAAAACAGAAAGGAAAGAGGAAGAAGGAGGAGGAGGAGGATGTGGACAGCAGCCAAATTGAAGATATATACAAGAAATTGCACTCCTTGGACTCTCGCTTAGGGAAGGCCAAGACTAGGCATGATTACAACATTGCCATCTTTAGGGCGATTGAGGAATTTATTGAACAACACATCAGAAGTGTCTCCAACCTAAGCGGAGTGCCGGCAACTCTTTGGGGTACTGATAAGGAAAGCAAGAAGACCTTGGAGCAGCTGGATTCTAATGACGCTGCCCATATGACTACTTTGGGTATGTTTAAATCCTGGAAGAATATCAAAACCATCATAGACAAAGCTACTAGGAAGTAGCTGTAGATGATTCTGCTGTCCTTGTTTGTTTTTTTTTGTTGTTTTTTGCGGATCCTTTACTGCTTTTTTGCAGTAATTTTGTTGTTTTGTCTCGTCTTGGTAGTTGTTTTTTAGCTACTTTGAACTTCATTGTAACATTTGGATTCTGATCCTTTTCTCTCTGGTTCTCTTGCTTATCCTGGCTTTTAGGCCTTCTTTTGTAATCAAGGGTATAGTCCCTTTCAAAAAACTATTTGCCAATAATAAAAATAAAGATTGTTCCTTCAAATATTATTGAATAATTACTTGAATACAACCCATAATTTGTCTCATCATGGAAAGGTAACCAATAGAAAATCAAGAAAATTAATTTTATTGGTTTTAAAAAATTATGAAAATTTTTAATTTATATTCCAATATTTGAAATATAGAGACTAAAAAAATAAATGTCTTTTATTGGAGGATATAGTAAGTGTTAGAGTAGGTATTTACCTTAGCTCATGTTCACCTACGTACTTTATTTACCTTTATTGTATTTATCCTCACCCACTTATGTGTGTGGATATTTCTTTTATCTTATTTAGATATTAGGAGATATTATCTAGTTGTTAGGTATAGTTCTTTCCTTGATCTATGGTATTGACTAGATCCTTGATGTCTAGTTCTCTCCTAAATCTATGGTCTTGACTAGTTCTTTGATGACTAGTTATTTCCTTGATTTATAGCTTGATCTATGACCTTGAAGTGGTTCTTAGATTGTTATTCCTTGATTATTTAAGCAAGGCCCATTCTTAATATATTGCATTGAGTTCCATAATAATATATGATATTGTTGCTCATTTGTTTGCAAAGTTTTATGTAAAGTTACTCGGTGAATTGCTTTCATCTTATAGATCGTGGTGTTTGATTAGCATTTGTGTTCTTGGCTTGGTACGACACTGGTTATCGTTCCTTTTAGTAAGAACTAATTAGTTGTGGTGAATGGTATAGTAACCTCTGCAATAGCTAGGAACTAATAAAAAATGAAATACATGTTTCAAAACAACGTGTTTAACATAATTCTTAACTCTTTATTGTTTTGTATGATTTATAGACTAGAAAAACATAAAATTAGTTCCCATTATTTGGATTATCTTCTATTTTGAAATGCCTAATGACCACTAATTTCCATCACAATGATTTCCATTTTACAAACTTATCAAATAAGTGTTGAAAAGATGTATCTTAGCAGTTTTTATGCTTATGTGTCTTATCAACCATAAGGATTATGTAGCTTATTGGCTTATGTAACTTAGCAGCCACAAGGCTTATGTAACTTAGTGACCACTAGGGTTATGTAGCTTAGTGGTTGCAAGGCAGATGTAACTTTGATGCCACTAGGATTATTTCACTAAGTATACACTTTCATCATGTAAGTTACCATACTCTATGCTTATGTAAGTTAACAACTACTAGGCTTATGAAACTTGGTGGATGTCCAGGATTGTGTGGGGGAATCAAATAATAAAAAAATATAAATCCTAAAATAGTGAAACTGAAATCCAAAAATCAGGATTTAGAAATTGAATTCTAATAGTGGAAAAATTGGAATCCAATAATAACATTATTGAAATCCAATAATAGTGAAATTGGAGTCCAATAATAGGGAAATTGGAATCCAATAATAGTGAAATTGGAGTCCAATAATAGGAAATTGGAATCAAATAATAGTAAAATTGGAATCTAATAATAGTTAATTGGAACTCGAATAAGTCCAATAATTAAAATATTGGAATCCAATATTGCTACTAATGGAATCAATATAGCCAAAGATGGAATCTAATATACACAAAAATGGAGATGGAATTCTTTCAATACTTGTAATAATAGAGTCCATATTCATTGGAATATGTCCATAATTTTTGAAATAAGTATTTATTTCTTAATGCATTGAATGTTCCCCTTTTCGGTATCCCACTTATGTCTCAAAAAGATTTTCTCTTTCACTCTTCCCTGTACAAAACTAGAGCTTTGAAGGCACCCGGGGATGTCCCAACAAGGTGCACTGGTATAGACATCCATAAATAAATATGTATACAAGATACATGGACATCCTCATGGAAATTTTCTTCTACCTAACAAAAATTCAGCCAATAGGTGTCCAACCCGATTAGTTTTCCTATGCCAACATCTTACCAGTCTGAATCTAAGATGTGGAAAGTGTCGTTGGAAAGGTATGCAAAAATTTTAGAATGATTTAAGAAAATGAAAATTGCATGCATAAATATTTCTCCCTCTTACAATCAGTTCCCTTATAATATATGCCAAAATGATCTTGAGAACAATATGGAATTCCTTTAATGCAATATAAAGAGAATGTTTGCAACAAGCATGTTAACAGTTTGATAAAATTCTAGAGGGTATAGTGACTTTATTAGTTGTTAAGAAGCATTGAAAAGACACATAAACCATTTGATTATAATCCTTAAAGAGATGCTCTCTCATGGATTTTGTTAATTTCAAGATGTGTGAAAATTTGGTTCGTTAAAAATTACTTAGAAACTATCAAGTAAATGATATAGGTAGTTGGACGTGATGGGAGTTATGGTTTGAATGTTGTGGCTTACCCTTAATTGTTCCTTGGTGGTAGGGAAATGGTGCAATCAATGACATAATAACTCAATCTTGTTCTCTCGGCTTTGATACATTTATCTATTTCTTTTGGTGAAATGAGTTGGTCCTTCAAAGTTGATTCTACCGATAGCTAAAATTTTGGTTGAGTTATTGGTTGGTCCAAATGATTCAGATAATGTAGGGGATCATAAAACCACCTAAAACCATGAGTACCTAGCATCGTTCTTAATAGAAATGGTCTCTCTTACCTTCGTTTCTCATAATTCTCATATTTTTGGTTCTTCATTTGTAAAAAAATGAAAATATAAACCCATAGATTATTATATCATAAGTTTTTCTAAACGTATTTGTAGTGTATAAAAATAGAACTTAGCTTGTGAGTTACGAAACACAAATAACTTTTGATGTCAACAATAATCTTAGACATTACTTGATATGTTTAAGTAATTTAAGTAAATAGATTGGATAGCTTTAACATCTCTATTTGATGACTTTCATTTGAGTCCTCTTCTTAAACCTCTAACTCATTCCTTAACAAAAGTTAGTAAATTACCATTTGTATAAACACGTGAAATACCTTTCAAAACCCCAACCCTAACAATCAAGGTTTGATATTTTTCCTTTCCCTCCCGATATGCCTCAAGATTTTTACAACACCCTAAATTGATCATTTGATGATTTCACGTAGTGCATTAGGAGCCCTCTTGAGCTTGTTTGCAGCGTCGGGTAGCTAATTAAAGTTAAAAGTTGGATTTTGTTTTGAATTTCCATTTTAACCCTAAGCAAGGACATGGATATCTGATTTGAAAACCTCTATTTTTTTACATGAAAATTTTCTACAACCCTTGTTTAAGAGAGAAACACATCGATAGCTAGTTTTCTAAAGGATTTTTGTAGTCCTCTAGTCACTATTTGACTGTGCGAAAACCAATCTAATTAATACCGGTGGTCCTAAAAAACTAGTCACCATTTGTAAATATTTTTTCAGTTGTAAGTTCCCTCAACTCCTATGAATTCTCGGTATATAGGAGAACCTATAAGACTTTACCCATTGTGCGTTACCCATTGTAAATCAGTTTTTGAAAGTGGTTTCTTAGCCTCGAGGTATAATTGGACATTTTCACAACTAGTAGGAAAATGTAAAATAAGGTCATAAGACCCTCGTCAAGTCAACAAAATGTTGAGAAAACTTATTGATAATTAGAAATAACTGTATGAAACTTTATTTTCTAGGTTGTTTTCATAAATATGATTTTTGGATAAATTTTTCTCTCTCTCCTCTTTATTCTTTATTTCTTCTTCTCTCCTCCCTTAGTTAAGAAATGAATTGCAATGAAATGATTATATATCTCTAACCCTCTCTATTTCTATCTAAATTATTTTGATTATGTGAATGAAAAATTAAAAACATTAATTATGCTAGATTTAGGTGAATGTAATGCCAATATTTGTGTTGACCATGTAGTGGTTCTAGGTACCAAGACATAAAGGAATTGAAGTGTTACTGGTTATCTACTTGTGTAAAAAAAATTATATGAACCTAATCAATGATTAAAGTATAAATAACAATAAAGAACCGTGAAGATTTACCCTTTAAATGATTGAATTTTTCCCCTCTTGTTTTAAAAATAGTCCCTATTTTGTAATGGATGTATGAAACTAAACTAAATAAACACATCGGTTTGAAATGAATCCTAGAAACAAGAACTAGTACCCTCGTGTGTATGTAAATGACATTTTTAACTAAAGAGTCATAAGAGTAAATTTTATTAAGGCATATGAACCAAATTAAGTGAACCTTTTTTACTTGAATGTAAAGTGTTACTAAAGAATTTTTTTCTAAAAACAAAAAGGATAAATTATGTTGCCACTTTAAATGCCTTTGAATCATTAAACTAATTATTAGAATATAACTAAATAATAAAATTCTAATTAGCACTTGGCATTTGGAAGTGTAAACATGAGATGTTGTCCCATGGGAAAGTGAAAATTGACCTTCCTTGTAATGTTATTAAACCTTCTTAGTTTATGAATAAAGAAACCCATGTTATATAATAGCTAATGTGGATCAAATCTATTATTAAAGTATAAATCAAAGAAAGAATCGCGACCCTTAATCCTTAAAACCATGAAGTTATCCTCTTTTTGTCTTACACTCGACCCTATTGTGTAACGAAGGCATGATGTAAAGAAAATAAAGAATGCTCTTTAGAAATGAATCTTACTTATGAGAACTAGTAGCCTCATGTATGTCTAAATGTATCAAGTAACTAATGATTCATACAAGGAAAATGCAATTAGAAAAATGATTCTAATTAAATGAAAAATACTTTAAGTTAAATGTTGAATGATGAAAAGGAGTTTTAGTCTAGAAAAGAAAATGAATGTTTGATTTACATATTATATGCCTTTATAAACATTAAGTAAAATTAAACATGATTGTAATAAATGTGTAGCTATAAAAATTTCATTCCATGGGAAGTTCTTATCCATAAGTTTGTATTGTGGTCAGATTGTTGTGATTTTTCATTTTGGAAATGTAGTTGTGATGTGCATTGTGTGGTTCATGTGGATTTTTTTTTGTCTTGTTGGGGTGATGTTTGATCATTTTGTATTAGAGGAATAATGTGTAGCTAGTAAAGGGAGGAGTAAGGGAAATGTGTGTTTGTTTTTAAGGAAACAGAGGGATTTGTGGTTAGTCTTAGTGGAAGGATTAGGGGCCTATAAAAATTTAAGTGGCATGTATTTTTGGAGGAACCAAAGGTTAACTAGGACCCCTTTTTGGAGGAATAAGGGGCATTTACAATGATGACCTCTCCCCTATGTAAGCCTTTTACACAAGATTGATTTTGTGTGTCATCTTTCTTGTGAATATAATAACTTCTCATATTCTGGTATGTGTGGGACCATGATGGTATAAGTGTCTTGTGTGATGTTAATTTATCCTAAGCGTTCCCATGTGGTGTTATGTAGAAATTAATGAAAGTTCAAAAATTATTCCATTATTTTTATTATTGTATTTATGTTCTTGATTTTGCGGGCATTACATTTGTTATAATATAGAGGTTCGTGCTCTCAAACCTCTAAGACAAATTGGAGTTGTGATGATTGTGCATGGAAGTGGAGGAGATGGGAAGAGTAATGTTATTTTATGTTGTGATGTGATAAACATTGTACTTCTGATCTCATGAATGCATGTATTCTCTATGCCACTTATATTGGTTTTTATGATGATTAGTGTGCTTCGATGAGATTATAATATCTCTCTCTTTCATGAATTAAATGATAATTTCATGTGCAACGTACCATGTGAAAGGAATGTTATTGTGGACTACGATTTTTTTGAGTGTTTTATTATTATTTGATATGCATGTGTGCTAAAGTGTTATATGTAAAAAAAAATCATAGTGAATTGGATCATATGATGATTTCACTAGGATGGTGTTATGTATAATGTTGTGTCACCATGTTTTATTGAATTTATTTGTATGTTTCAAGTGTGGTCACTATGTTCATCAAACATATATTTTATGTGTTATGTGATGAATTCATGTCTTGAATTAGGGACGTATTATGATTTTATGATCCCTATTATATTGTACTTGCACTTTGGGTGAGTTATGTGGAAATGTGATGCATTGTAAACTCAAAAGTAATGTTGTGTCACACCATGTAAATATAGAATGTGTAAGACACTATGGTTTGTGTGCATGAATCACCATTATATTAGTAATTTTGTTATGTTGTTAACCTTACACTAACCGACCCTAAGGGAGGTAATCGGTTAAAGTGTATTTACGGAGTGAGAAAATGAGTAAATTTGACTACTTGTAGACACCTAAAATTTGTATCTATTCCCTCATTCACCTCCATGCACATTTTTTTATTTAATAATCTTCCTCATTCAATCAAATTCCCATCCAATCCTTGTTAATTAATTAACTCACATTAATTAATTAATCATTTAATATTTTACATGCCTAGTTATCCCATCTACATTGATCACATAAATTTATTTATTAATATTAATTAATTAATACCATCACTCATTGCCCCAACCAAATTTATAATTAGGATGTTTTTATCTTAACTATAAATCACTCTTCTTTTCTATCTTTCATCCTATCTATTTTAAGCCCTAACCACCTTAGATTAATCTCTAATTCATCGAATCCCACAAATACGCTTTAAATCATTCATAAAACTATTTAAAATCATAAAACCCCTCCTTCAATAAAAAAATTTCCCTATGATCGGTGATGACCCAGCCTAGTCGCCACCTAATTAACTAAAATTGAACTATTGGATAGGAAATAATAATCTTAGTTAATCTAGTTAGGAGGACTAAAATGTTTTATAAATGCAGTAAATAAGGTAAAGAAATATGTAATAACTATAAATAAACTATTATAAGTGAAATGAAACTCTAATATGCTAGTAGGAAAAGGGAAATGACTTAGCTAATTATAACAGACTATCACAGTTTATTGCAGACCTAGAACTTGAATCCAATTATACAAATGATCACTCAGAGACCTTATAAAGGGTAGATTCAAACTTTCTAAAGTGAAATAGGAATCTCGAAGAGTACTGGGGCACCCTGAGGCACCCTGATCTAAATTCTAGGCACTCAAAACTATGAAAAAGATTAGGATATGTGTTCGTAAGTGTCGTGAGGAGATCTAAATCCTTGCCTATATGTTATGTTGGATTCACCCAATGAATTTGATGATGCCATACACAATGATAAGATGAATGGGTTAGAATGACCTCAGTTGTTAAACTAGGGGACTTATCACTAAGCATTACACTAAATTATGGACCCCGATGTAGTTCATGTGAGTGTGTGTGAGTTGTGCCACTAGGTGCTCTTGTGATATTGTGCACTTTGTGAAGTAGTGACCTATAGTAGTTATAGAATATGTAGATAATAGAATATAATTGAATAGAATCCCCTTCTCTAAGAATGTGTGTGATGTATACTTCTTAGCTTGGATGTATGAAAATATATGGATGTATCCCTAGATGGAGTGAAAATAGTGATAGGATGTAGTGACCTAGGGTCCTCATTATGGTCTTATAACTTTATTTGTATAGGGATCTCAAGATTAATTTCGTAATTAATCGACATGGAAAGCGAGAAGAAGATATGGATGACCAATAGCTATAAGTGACCCAAAAAGAAGTGAAAGAGGTTGTGCATAGACCGGGGCACCTAGAATGGGACTAGGGCACCTCGGGGTGCCCCAGTATAGGCTAGGGTGCCTTGATTTTAGGATAGAATGTCGGAAAGGTCATGAAAGTGGTTGATATGTGTTGAAAAATATCAAGGAAAGAAGAAATAAAATATAAGAAAAAGGTGTCCAAAATGTGGGATTCATTAGTACTTTGTCCACTTGAGAACCTTCTAAATAGTAGTATAAGACTAGACTAAATATTATTCGAGTTGTAATATTTGTGTCTACATTTTCCCGACTTTTTGTTGATGAGAAAACAACTTGGTAACATAAGTAAATAGAGAGTCATACCTAATAACCATTTAGAGTGTAAAATAAGATGTGTCCATGGACTAGACTCAAACGTGGAATGACCAAAAATAAAAAATGGAGGAGTGTGGATTCTAAAGATGAAAAATGTGAAAATGTGATAAGAGTGAACCTAGAGTGGAATGTGTGTGTAGCTCTTGTATGTGTGTGGTGTAATTACATGGTTACTATGGTAAGTACCATTGCGGTATGTTGTCATTTTCATTTTTGTTTTTGTTTTTGTTGTTTATTGTTGGTACCCCCAATTTGAGTGTTTATTTCTCACATGGAGAACCTACAAGGAGAAAATGATAAAGTAATCAAATATGTATGTAAGTAAAAACATCGTGTAAAATACGTAAATGTAAACTATGTTAGAATAAAAAAATTAAATGGAAAGAGGGACCATGTGCACTCGATCCATGTCGTTAAAAAAGCAGTGTAGAAGGGTATCTTATATTATCACAATTTTTTCGAGTAATCTCATGCTACGGTGGCTGAATACATTTGGGGAGAAAATGCTCTATGTCCTCGAGACTCTAACTTCTTTCGCTGAATTTTTTAAGAGATATATGTACCGCACTAGTTTTTAGGTGATCCTATGCCACTTGATGGAGAAGTGTAGAGAGGACACCCACTATAACCCTTGATCCTGTAACTACCTCATAGAATTTCTGAAGGACACCATGTCCTATTATGGACACTATGTGGGTAAGTGCAGAAAGTTGGGGGACAAAAAATGGGTCATAAGTGGATGTCATATTGCAAATAACAACATAATATTAACTTGTAGGGATTATTTGCAATGCATACACTCGAAATTAGAAAAATAACTAAATATGAACTGTAGCATCTAAAATCTAGTTTCTAAATTACTAATTCTTTTTAAAAATGGACAAGTTTAGCTATATTAAACAATCAAAATTCAATGACTTGGTTTTTTTAAAAACACCTATAAGATTGATTCGTTTGCCCATGATTTGGATGACCGAAAATTATATATATATATATATATATATATATATATATATATATATATATATATATATATATATATATATATATATATATATATATATATATATATATATATATATATATATATTTCCTTTGGTGAGAAGTTAGATGCCATTATCTATCTTGGGATAGATTTTATTTTGTATTTTTTGAGCAATATTTTATTTTTTATGATTTTTTCCATGAAAGTGGTCTAAAAACATAAAGAAAACATAGCACTTTCCGTTTGCCCACCATAACTTCATCAAAAAATATTGAAATCAAATATTTTTTTTTGAACATGTATATAATTTCACCTTGGTTGGGATGGTATAAGTTTTATCACACTCTGAAAAGTGAAACAAAATTTGTAGTCTTAAACGTAGACATAAACACTCACGAGAAAAAGTGTCTAAAATACCTACTATTAGTAAAAAAATATAAAATGATATTTATCTTATTCTATTCACTTTAAAATCAATATTTATACAAAGCTAATAGTCTCCCCTATGCGATGGTACCATTTTTATGACATGTTTTTGACTTTTCAGCATGGTTCAAGTCTGCGGAAGACTAAATTTGATGTTTTGTTGTTTTTGATGTAAAATTCAAGATTTGATGTCCACTTAATTGTCCCCCAACTGGCTGCACTTACCCATGTATGGAGTTCATAGACTATTATGAACTCACTCACTTCATCCGAACCAAGTGTAAATATGTTGTGTTAGTAGAAAAACCCTCAATTATGCCCCTTTTTAGGGATACATGTGATGCTCTGGAAGTAGAATGCATCCCCAAAAGAGGACTAACCAAACTCTAACCTCAGAACCAACTCAGCCATGCATGGGGAAAGGGAAATCACTTTGTAAATATCGAGGCACGCACAAAAGGGGATGCCTAGCCAATACAAGTGTTGGTCTGAAAAATGCATGTACATATGTTAAAATATGTAGAAAATGTAGAAAAACAACCAAACACGTAGTGTAATCATGCAAGAAAAGAAGAAGACTGTAAAAATTAGGTTTCGGACATGGGACATCACTCACATTATCGCAAGACATGCAAGGCCATGAAGGACGGAATAAATAGTCAAGTGTACACACAATCAAAGGGAAATGCCTGCAAAACAATAACAAACAATGTAGACAACTAAAAAAACATGTAGTCATGGAAATATGTAGTCCTGCAAAACAAGTGTTGCACACGGGACACCTATTAGCATGTTATAGTGAAACCAATATGTCAAATCCTTTAGAAACAACTAGTAAAAGATGCTAAGTACGAAATGAAACACTATATCCTATATGAGACGAATTTGGATGCCCCCAACGACAATTATAGTAAGGGTAGAAGGTGAGCATCCATGTTGCATGTAAATTTATTGTATCTGAAATCACACTAAAAAAATTCATGAATGCTCATGTGTGTATGATAATGACTTATACGAAAGAAATTTAGCATGTGTAATAGAATGTGCATTCAAAAACTAGTAAGAAAATGTAAATACTACAAAGACAATGCAATATGATGTGGATGGATGGAATGTAATGCAAAATGGCATGATAGGAGAAAATTTCCCAGTATTGTATGGAAGTGTATGTAGTGAGGCTCATTTCATTTTCCCCTCAATAGTCAATAACAAATGGTATAAAAGATTACGTCATCGGGAAGTTGTCGAGTAGTATAGGTTGTGTCTAGTGCGTTGTGATGAGTATGTGTAGGGATGGTGATCAAATGTGATATGGGAAGAAGATGTGTGTGAACCATATAGATGAAGTGCATATAATGATTTTATTGATCGAGGAGTGATGATTTAGACCTAAGAATATATCACTATAAGATGAATGGATGGAATTGTGTCATATACAAAGGTGTGTGTGGACCCAATAGCCTAAGCATATACCACAACTCATGGAATATGTGAGTGATTATTTATCCATAAGAGTATATCACTTTAGAATGAGTGGATGAGGAGGAGATGTATCGAAAGTGCTATATGGACCCTATAGCCTAAGCTTATACCATTACTTATTGATTGGATGAGTGATGATTTTCCCTAAGCGTATGTCATTACATGATGGAAGAGGAAGGTGACATTCTATCCTATAGTGTATGTCACTATGAGATGGGTGATAAGGGTGTATAAGGAAAATATGATGAGTGGATAGCAAATAGTGGTGATTTAACACTAAGTGATGAGTAAGAATGAGGTGGTGATTTAGTCTAAAGTGTATACGACTACGTGATGAATAAGGTGAGGATGGTGATTTAGTCTAAAGCGTATACCACTTAGTGATGAATAAGGTGAGGGTGGTGATTTAGTGTAATTCTTATACCTCTAAGTGATGATTTTGATAAAAGATGAGACAATAAAAAGAATAATAAAATAGGTGATGTTCGAATGTAAGAGGATAAAGTAGAATGGATGAAGGGAGTGGTGATTTAACCTAAGGTGTATACCACTACATGATGATAGAAGGTGTGATAATATAATGGAATAACTTGGAAGTGAGAAAAATTATAATGTAAGAGGATGATATAAGAGGAGATGATATAATGTAGTAGGATGATGTAGAAGTTATGAAAAGAGTGGTGATTTAACATAAGGTGTATACAACTATAGTATGTGATGATGTGTGTGGGTCACGATATAGCCTAGAGTGTTGGTCATTAGTTTATGGAATGTGGTATGATGATATGTCTCATATAGGTAAGTTCCATTTTATTGGTAAACCCTTGGCAATTGAGTATGGATCGAGGAACTAGAGTGTTTCATAAGGTGGTGAGTGCAACACCTAGAAGACAACGTAGTGTAAATAAAAAAGGTATGCAAATGTGTGGTGTATGCAATGCAATGTAGAATGTGTAGTGAGTATGGAATGTAGTGTAATAAATGTGTAGGTAGAAATAGAATGTGTAATGATGATAGATAAACTAGAGCCAAGTATAAAGAAATCTAGTGTAGGATGGAGAATAAGTAGATATGTAGGATGTAATAATGCAATGTGGGTGTGTAGTATGTATATGTAGTGTGGATGATACGATGATTAGTGTAAGTAAAATATGTGATGGTAAAAGCTATATTCAAATATAATGTGACTTAGCGTAAATGTAGAATGAAAGGATGGAATGTTGTAATGAACCGTTACACCAAAACCTCAAGGCGTTAGTGAAATCCGCATATGAGGATCATAACATCTCACCACGCTTCTGTATCCCGGACGTTGGGCTAGATTTACACCTATATAGTGGGACCCCGTCCAACCCTATATGAGCCCTGGGTGAACACTGCAATGCCGGCATAGCTACCCGTACCGAGACTCAAAACTGGGTGATCACTCTGATACCAAATGTAACAAACTGTTACACCAAAACCTCGAGGCGTTAGTGAAATCCACACATGAGGATCATAACAAATGCAAAACTTGGCTCATATAAAGTGATGACTAGTGTAGTGTATGCCATGAATATATAATGTAGAATGATAGAATGTAAATTTATAGGTCATGTATTGTAGTGTGTGGGATTCAATGTGATGGTAATCCCTCAACAATATAGTCGAACCAAATAAATAGGGTGTGTCATCGAAGTAACGATGATGCTATAACGTGTGATATTGAATTCCTATATAAATATGACGAGTGTGAGAGTGAGTAGGGGTGTTGGGTATTATGGCCCCCAAGTGTACTATGATGATAGAAATATCTATAGCCACACAAGAGATGCCATGAAATTGTGGGAGAGAATTGGCTATGTCATGATAGGAGAGAGGGAAAACACAATTGTAGGCTGAAACAACATGAAAACCGTGTGACGATGATGGAGTTGGAATTGTGGAATTTCCATTAGTAGAAGGTGTAGTGTCTTTGTCAACACTTTTTTGTTGGAGCCTATGTGAGATTTTTGATGTTGTAGAATTTTTGGTATGAGAAGGAGGTGTATTGTTTGTGAGAGGTTGTTGCGTACTTTTACTTGGTAGTGTAGTGGATGACTTGAGAGAAGGAGGTGTTAAATTGATGTTAATAAGGGTTGATTAGGTAGAGGAGTATGAATGGTAGTATAAACATCGGTGAAGAGTAAAGAGGGATATCCTAACCCATGCTTATGTGTTTTTATAGGAAGATCCCAAGGGGCTATGACTTTAAGGTCTTGTGTACTAGTATTAGTAAAACCATAACATTGTAAATAGTCATACACTAACCCATACTTAGAAAAATCATGGGACTTGTTGGCAGAAGGATCATTAGATTTGTCAATTGAGTTACTGAGTATTAAAAAGGAGAAGGTTCAATGGCCACATCATAAAAATTACCATGGTAATAGAACTTGATTCGTGCATGGATCATATTAGAAAGCTGCATGCATGGCATGGATCCAAGTCCTATATAGGAAAATTCTATAGTTGAGGTCATTGTGCATGAAATGACATGGTATAGTAGTTGTACATGGACCGATGGTAATGGGGAAGTGGACAATACCTATAATACATTTTTGGATGTTATCAAAACACTTTGAATAGAAATGGTGGAGGGAGAAAGGGATGCGATTCATGCCAATATGGTGAAGAAAAATGATGTTAGAAATTTTGAGACCAGATCCATTGTCTACTAAGGAATGCTTAACACTTACTTTGTTAAGACAACCTTAGATATATAAGGGAGGTTCATGGGTAAAGAACTATGATGGAAAGAGATCATTATATTTGAAAGTGATTTGATCTTTGTTAAGAGATAAAGCTGAAATAAACTTATGGTAAACATATTATAGCGATATGTGTGCATAACATAATAGGTAACTAATTATTTTTTGAGGCGAAGGAGGTAATCTAGGTATTTTTGTAACTATGCGTGAATAGATATGTTCATGGTGCATTGAATATAGTGATAATTACTACTAGGGAGAAGGTAGAAATGACGATGAATAAGTGGCTTATAAAAAAGGAAAAAGAGAGGAGAAAAATCATAAAAAAATAGGGAGGAAAATTGAAAGCCATAGAAGGTGCTAGAAAGAGATGTCAGGTTCACCAAAATGATTAACTAAAATTGAAATATCAGATAGGAAATAGAAATATTATTTAATCTAGTTAGGATGATTAAAATGTTGTATAAATGTAGTAAATAAGGAAAATAAATATTTAATAAATACAAATAAACTATTCTACGTGAAATGAAACCTTAATATGCAAGAGAGAATGGGAACAAGGCACCCCAAGATTTACTTTCTAGGGAGCCCTAATTTTAGGATAGAATGTTAGAAAGGTTATGAAGTGGGATGATAGGTATTGGGAAACATATGGGAAATAAGAAATAAAATATAAGAAAAAGGTGGCCAAAAGGTGCAACTAATTAGTACTTTTACACTTGAGAACCTTCTAAATAGTAGTATAAGACCGAGATAAATATTTCCTAATGTGTAATTTTTATGTCTACACCACTTAACCTTTAAGTATGCTTGATTTATTTCCATTTCGCATGCAATAACTTAAAAATAAAGAAACTAGATATCAATCAGAGCCTCTGAGTGAATTCAAGAGCTTCATGTGTGTGATCATGGACATCTCATCCATCATTGAATGTTTTTACATCACTCACAATATTGCTTCATGAGATTTATTACTTTTATAGAAATTTTATCAAGTATTCTATTAGATTATCTTATCTTTCTTATAGATTAACATTTTACAGGTCTAGAGAAGCATCTAGCCATCACTCAACAACATATAGTTTCATCCATAGTGCTTGTAGGTTGCCATATTTTTGTATTTCTTTTCAGCCTCATCCCAATCCCGCTACTATCACCTTTGATCCTTTCTAGTCACCCTCGACCAAGGATTTTTAATCCAAAACCTATATAAATATTTCTTTCTATAATTTATCATATCTTCCTATCCTTGGATCTCTTTTGTAGATCTTCCTACAACATCTATAGGTCCTCATCATCTTCCAGATTGGTTCCGGGCCTTACAGTGTCCGCATACTTAATCTATAGCTTTAGATCCATCCTCCCAGGTCACCATTGACCTACTTGTACATAGTTTGGGTCACCTTTGACCCATAATAGGTAACTATTTTCTTGCATTTATTTTCATCTAACTAGATTTAGATCAATTTTTGTCATTTTTCATATTTATTGATAGCTCTGTTTCTACATGCTTTTTATTTTACATCCTTTTATCTAAACATGGGGGTTGACATCTACCAAGGAAGCTAACCACTTCTTGGATCCAACATTGTCTAGGAAACCCCCACATACATCTATCTAATCCAATCTATTTCAGTTTTGTAGATCTTTTTACAAGTATATATCAATCATCTAGTGCTCGTATCAAACATCATCACATCCAAGGTAACTTAAACCCTCTATCCTTCCTATTTTCTAGTTTCATTTATAGCTAGTTAATTTACGTGATATCAAATAAGAAATTTGGACAACATTCCTTGTACTGGGTCGGACACCCTTTAGTTGGTCTCTTTCTTTTCTATATTCTACTTTTTTCTACTAACATTACAGCTTGAGGATTTTCTTTTATCACTTGCTCATGTTGGGTTCTCCATATGGATCACTCATCACACGAGAAGTGCAAATAAATAGGAAAAGTGTTATTTAGATATTCCTCATTTTTCCCTATTTTCTCCTTCTTGCATTGTAATGTTATTTTCTTTACTTTGTCCTCATGAAATATCACACTTCATTTGGAGATTAAAAATAACATTCTTTTTGGCATCCTTCCTTCTCATATAGTGTAAAGTAGGGGTGTAGCCTTCTACATTTCACACTTTATCACACACAAACAAAAGCTCACAAATCAAGTTAACACATCAAAACATTCCTTACCTAATAAACATATTGGGATTTCACCACCCAATAAGAAGCCACCTCGAGACATTCCCAAGCCAAAACATTCCTAAAAGTAAACATAGATTTCCTTCTCCTATGTACCTCATTATCATTTTATTTTTCATACTTTCTTAAATGAAAACATAAAAATAATTGTTATCCTGATTTGATTGATTTAAAATGGAAGAAAACTTTACCTGAAATTATTTTTCACGAGCATCTACAATGATCGATATCTCATCCTTTCCTCCTTTTAGCCCCATCCGTGAAAACCTACTCCATAGATCACACTGACTAGTAGATTCTATCCCATCCCCACGGACTATCCATGCTTCCTCCGACATCACCATTCATGTCGGCCTATTGACATTTATGTTCCTCATACATTAGACCTTCCCATCTAATCCAAACCATCTTACCATGTTTATCCTTCCTAATATCATACACTCCCTCAACCAATACCATCTTCACCTCTCCCCGACATTTTCAGAGAGCATTTTCCTAACCCATCACCAACAAATTTGTCATCACCGAACACACAAAATAAATATAAACCATTTTCAATCGATACCATACCTCAAACACCTCTACCTCCTACTCCTTAATATGTCTCTGAGCCTCCCCTAGCCCCATCTATGACTTTCTACTTTGTATACCCCCTAAAATCTCTCAAACCTATCAACCTACTCAATCAGAGGATTCTATTCCTCCTACATCTTCTCCTATAAAAATTATCTCCATTTCATCAGTTTTACCAATGGAATACTCATTTAATTACCCCAATCCTCCAACATTCACACTCCTTGTATGCTTCAACATTTAATTATTTTAATCCGGTCTCGAAATTCTACCTAACATATCCTCCAACTTTGACACACCAAGATTCCTTATATCCTTATCCATGCACTCCTTATTTTGTGTAACCAGGACCATCCAATACTAATCTCATAACCACATCAACTACAAGCCCCATGTTTATCACATCAATTACCACCAATCCTCATACACCTAGAAAAATTGATATCTTGTTCTTGTCTCCTTTTAGCCCCATCTATGAATACTTTCACTATAACTCTCATTCTCAATCATGTTAACCCGAGGGTCTTACTCTATCCCCATCACCTTCGGTCAATACCATCCCGCTTTATCTACCAAAATTTATGTACCTCAACAATCTTAGCAATCTAATTAAGTCCATATTTCCCAATATTACATAGTCCCTCAACTAATCCACTCTCCTCTCTTGATATATTTGAACAAATCTTCCTAGATCCACCATCAACATATTTATTTCTACATTCCATACCATATTATTTCAATGCTTATTTAATCGAAGTGTACATCAAACACCTCTTTCAATATCCACACATACATCTACCATTTATTCCACATCTATATTGACCTCATCCACTCCATCATCAAAACCTATTCAATCCTTACCCACAATACCATCCATAGAACAAATCCTAGTCCCTACACCTACCACATCAATCATTGATACCAAATCCACATTATCATCCACTCATACATCATTTGAATAACCTTTAAAATAAATTCAGATTACGACAACTTTAAATGATCCTTCTACATCATCAATAAAATCGAATCAATCTTCATTTTCCTTATATTATATCAAACAAGTACTTCTTCCTACACCTATACCAACACCACCTCTAGATCCTCTAATGGAAATTGTTGTCGTTCCTCTTAAGGACGCAACCTCACAAAAAAATATACATTCATTAATACACCCCTTATACATTCATATAAGGAATTTGAAATTCCTACCTTTGAACAATCCAACACCACAACCTTTTCATTAAGAATATTTCATCAACTAAAACTGAAATCATTCAATACTATGGCATTTACCAATACAAAAATGGAATTTAGACCATCAAGACATCAACATGTTCAAACTTTATCCTCAACATCCAAATTATCTCAAACATCCACTTCATCTTCAAAGACCAATATATTCCGCAAAGACAAAATCCTCATAAAAATTTAGTTGGATGATGTAAGGAGGTATTTGACACTTGTTTACAAATTTATACAATCACACTTTCTCCTATTAGAGCCTTTGACCTAAATATGAATAATTCATCCTAGCTT
The DNA here is from genome assembly GCA_018340775.1 of Taxus wallichiana var. yunnanensis. NCBI lineage: Eukaryota > Viridiplantae > Streptophyta > Pinopsida > Cupressales > Taxaceae > Taxus > Taxus wallichiana. The sequence continues at coordinate 341,767,702 of CM031235.1, read as the reverse complement.
AATTCTAACCTCAAATGGCATATCATCGCACCCCTTGACATGATATTGAACATTGCATAGCACTTCAAGCCATTATTCATAACTTCATTAAGGAAGGATGCCTCCTTCCCAAACCAAACCAATCTCCTCCTTCCACTTCATCTATCCAAATGCAAAACTCCCGCATTCCTCACAAAAATTTTCAGCCATTTCACATCCAAAAGATGATTCTTCTAAATAGGACCCTTCATTGTCGATCAAAGTTTTTGAGTAACAACTCAGTCTATTCCAAGTTACCCTAATCATCAACCAAGACTTAAAATGAAACAAAAACACCAAAATATCAAAGCAATCCACCTCCATCCTCAGCATCCAAATTAGCTCATAGATCAATATCCCAAACATCCATGTCCAAATAAAATCCTAAGACTTCAAAAGAAAGGATATCTCACAATGATAAATCAAATCCAAACAATCCAATCATCCAACAAAACTTTATTTATCTTCCAAGACACCTAATCTACCCATCAAATCTATATTCATACCTAGATCAAAGTAAAAAGTCTTGTTAAAACCCATAAGATTTATCTTCCTTTGGAGACTTCACTCAAGTCTTACGCATATATCCTTTAACTTCTAACTTGAATATATGCCCTCACACTTCCCTCTATTAAATATTTTAATCCAAATTATCCCAAACCTTCATGGTTTATTCCCAATCACACTTATGTTTATCATCGTACTATGGGTCATGACATTGATCATTGTTTGGACTTTCACGCTATAGTCAATAATATTATTGATAAAGATAATTTCTTCATTAACCAAAACCATCTTTATCCATCACCCACAACGAATCCAAATCCAATTCCCACATCCCCATACACCAAAATTACTAAATCTCATCCTTCATTCACATCATTCCTTATCATCACTCCTAAAGAGGTTCCTCCGTGTTTATTGATATTGTTGGTTTTGTTAATCACCCTTTTGATTCTCTACCATCTATCTAATCCAATTTCAAGACAATCTAATATAAAATCTTTTGACATCCATTAACTCATCCACATTTAAATTTTCCACGTGTGATAATTTATTTTGCTAGGGGAGTAGCCTCCCTCATCCTTGAGAATATCATCTGCATTACCTCATTTCCTATTAAAAAAATCCCTTGACGTTGGGGACTTCACTCTTGACATAAATTCATTTAACATCATTCAATCCATTTCATCAATCTTAATCTAAATTTTATCTAAGTTGAAATATCAATTATAGTCCATGTTTGTGGCCATGATTTTCCTCCCGTTGGGGAACCATTTAGTCTCACTTGAAATCCACCATTGTGGCCATGTTTAATATTTTACTCTTCTCAGTCTAAGCCCGACATTATGGCCATCCTTTTTTCTCCTTGAGAAACCAAATGTTCACTTGAAGTCCACTAGTGTGGCCGTATTATTCCTTCCTTTGAGGGACCATTTATTTTCATCAAACTCCACAATTTTGGCCATATTTGTGCCTGTTTTGGGGCACCATCTATTTCTTCAAGTCCACATTAGTGGCCATTTTTTCTCTTCCATTCAAGGACCCTTTGTTTTCATCAAATTCCACCATTGTGGCCATATTTGTGCCTCCTTTGGGGCACCACCATTTATTTTCGTCAAGTCCACATTTGTGGCCATATTTATCCTTCCATTGAGGGACCCTTTTTTTCATCGAAGTCCACCATTTATTTCCATCAAAGTCAACATTTTTGCCATATTCATGCATGTTCTAGGGGAACCATCTATTTTCATGTTTTCATTTTAAATTCAACCATTGTGGCCATATTTTTTCTTCCATTGAAGGACCATTTCATCTCATCAAAGTCCACTTTTTTAGAGACATTTGTGCCTCTCCTGCAGCACCATTTTCATCAAAGTCTACCTTTGTGGCCATATTCATGTTTCCTTTGGGTACACCTTATTTCCATCTTTTTCATTCGAATTCCCCCTTTTTTTCCATGTTTTTCCTCTTTTGGGAGAACCATATGTTCATCCTAATCCCACTCTTGTGGTCATTTTTCATCTCACTAAGAGACATTATTTTTTTCTTTCACTTCCTTACTTTTTAGAGGCAAAGTGCATGGTTTCCATATTATCTATCTCATGACGTCTTATATAATCTTTCACTCTCATCCTAAACCCACTATTGTTGTCATATTTGCCCCTCCCTTGGGGGAACCATTTCATCTTATCCTAAATCCATTATTGTGGTCATAGTTGTACTTCTCATGGGGGAATAGTTATTCGTCTCATCTCGGGCACATATTTTCTCTTCCTTAAAGTGTAGTGCATTTTTTTCCTTCACTCATCTATCCCATCATATCCCATCCTATCGAGATCTTATCCTATCTCAAACGCAAATTTAATCAAGAATCCAACATGGAAAATTTACCCTTCGTTGGTGGTGGTTACATAGAAGTGAAACCTTTTAATGCATTTCACTTGCAACCATAAATATTATTAGCACATTTACCAATGTTACCTTAGTGATACCCTTAGATCATTCCTCCATCTTATCTTTTTCCATTTCTCAATTTGATGATTTGGACGTATGTGGTGTTCTATCATCGCCTAGATGTGACCTTAAATATGGTCACCACAGATCTACCCATAGCATATTACTTATGGATAGGTTCTCCTTCTTAGTGATAACTCCATGATAATCACATCCACACCTTCTTGTTCACCTATTAGAACAATTCAAATGGTCTTGGGTTATCTCTTGTACATTAATTGTCCCCTCCTAAGTGGTCTACTAAGCTAGTCCCAACTCTCTCCCATATAAAACAAAACCACCATCAATGATCTTATTAAGATATCAAAGTTATAAAAATAGTTTGATCCCTCGAAGGACAATTGTTCATGCAAAAAAATAAGAAAATAAATATCATGTAAATCAAAATCAAACTTAAAAGTAAATAAAATAAATAAACTGATCCCTCGAAGGATGACTATCATATATTATTCTTGCCATCTACATTTTGTATAAAGTATATAATACCCTCAAAGGATGGATACTCCTTATGGAATCTAAAGGCTTCCTACATTTATTAGCCTTCCATTTTATTATCATCCTAAGAAATATTCCCACATTGATTAGCTTTCTCTTTCCCCTTCCCATAGTTGGGGCATACTTTAGGGAACACCAATTTTGGAGAACCATCTTCCCTTATGCAAGTTTCATATCAAACCTCTTTTTCATGTAAACATTAGTTTTATGAGATCATCTCATCCATTTCTTCCTTGTAAAATTTGAAATGACTAATTATTGTTGGTTATTTTCTATCTTCTTATTTGGTCGCATGTGCCTTGAATTAATCGAGATATCCCTCCTATGTAGTTAGATCCATATTTTCCTCACATCCTCCTTGATATGACATAGAGTTATTCATACCTATAGGTATCCATTGTTAAATTGTGTCTTAGTTGATCTTATCCAATATATTGCATTGTAAATCCACCTTTTCTTCCATCTATATTCCTCCTTTAGGGAATTTTTCTTCAATATTTTGTGTCCTCTATGTTCCGTTCTAAGTCCACATTTGTGGCTATATTTATTCTTTCCTCTAGGCATTTAATTCAACAATTCATCTCAAATTCCACATTCGTGGCCATACTTATTTCCCCTTGGGGAATTTTACTTAATCATTCATTTCCCTGCTTCTCCTTTGAGGCCATATTTACTTCCTCTTTAGGAATTTTTATTTCACAATTATATCGATAAGGACCCAAAGTCCTCTTTTGAGGCCATATTTATTCTCCCCTTAGGGAATTCTATTTCAACATTCACTCTATTCATTTCTACTCTCGAAGTCCTCCTTTGAGGCCATACCTTTCCCACTTGGGGAATATTTCATTTCTACCTTCTCGGCCATACTTCTCCTTCAGAGCATATTACTTCATCACTCACTTTTTCATTTTTCCTTATCGTAATTTTTCGTGTCCCATTGGGCACCATATCATTCATCCTCATCCCTTGTGGATGCATACCTATTCGCTCAATTCCTCATGTATGAAGGATTTTGCATACCTTTTACATATAGTTGCACATACTTTGATGACTTGCCTATGACCCGTTGGTCATTTTGACTCGCATCTATATTACAGTGGTCTTCACCCACTCACTAGTCCATAGAATGTTGGAGCTTGTCTCCATTGAGACTGCAATTATCCTCTAACGATGTGATATTGGAGTCCCTGTTATATCTTTTATCCATATTATGATCTTCTTTTCTTGTGGCATCTTGTCTTTGTTATGCTTTCACCCATATTTTCATCACCCACCTTCCCTTCATCATCTACCTTTTTTAAACACATCATCGATTTTCCCTTGGCATCATCAATCCCCCATTAGAGGGGGAACTCATCATGAAACCTTTTTCCTCATACAATCCTTTTTGTTATTTTCTGTGGCTTGATAGCTCAAACCACTTAACAAAAAGGGGAAATATGTAGATACCTAATATTGGTATCTATGCCCTCATTCACCCGAATGCACATTTTCTATTTAATCATCTTCCTCATTAAATCAAATACCCATCCAATCCTTGTTAATTAATTAAATCACATTAATTAAATAATCATTTAAAATTTTTCCTACCCAACTATCCCATCCATATTGATCCTATTAATTAATTAATTCCTATTAATTAATTAATACCCTCATCCATTTCCCCACCAAATTTCTAATTAGGATGCTTTTATCCTACATATAAATCACCTTGTTTTTCTAGATTTCATCCTATCTATTTTATGCCCTAACCACCTTAGATTCATCCCCAAGTCATCTAATCCCACCAATATGATTTAAAGCATTTGACCAACTCTTTAAAATCATCAAACCCTGCCTTAAATCCCAAATCAATCCTCGAAGGTTAAAATTTTTCCATGATCGGTGACGACCCATCCTAGTCATCATCGACCCTTTAAATATGATTGATTTCTTTCCATTCCACATGCAATCACAGAATAATCAAGCAACAAGAGGGTGATCATAGCTTATGGGTGAATTCTATAGCTTCTTATGATACTCAAAGACATCCCATCCATCAATGAACATGTTTTCCATCACTCACAATATTCCTTTGTGATATTTATTTATTTAATAGCAATTTTATCAAGTATTCTATAGAATTGTCTTTTCTTTCTTGTAGATTAGCTTTTTACAGGTCCAGATTAGCATTCAACCATCACTAAACAACCTCTAGTTCTAGGCATAGTTCTCGTAGGTTTCCATAATCAGCTATTTCTTCTCAGCGTCATCCCAGTCTTGCTACAATAGTTTTTGAACCTTCTGGTCTCTATTGACCATAGTTTAATTTATCTAAAACATAGATAAATCCTCCTTTCTATCATGTATCATATCTCCTAGTCCTTATCTCTCTTCTTTAGATCCTCCTACAATAGCTATAGTTCTTCATCGCTTCTAGATTTATTTGACACCTTACGAGATATACATACTTCATCTACAGCTTCAAATCCATCCTCCCAATTTTTCATTGACCTTTCTATCCACAAATCTAGGTCACCGTTGACCCATATCGGGTAAGCTTTATCTTGCAATTATTGTCATCTAACTAGCTTTAGATATTTTTTTTCCATTTTTCATATTTAGTGATAGCTTGTTTTTTGCATGAGTTTTATTTTACATCCTTTTATCTAAACATGGGGTTGACATCCACCAAGGAAGGTAACCACTTTCTTGATCCATCATGGTCTAAGAAGCCCTTGCATACATCTATCTAATCCAATCCATTTCAATTTTTTGAATCTTGTTACAACAGAGATCCACAATCCAATGCACGTATCAAGCATCTTCGCATCCAAGGTAACTCAAACCCTCTATCCTTCCGAGTTGATAGTTACTTTGGTAGTTAGTTCATTTACTTGATATCAAAAAATAAATTTGGACAACAACGAGTCTCTCGAGATAAGTATAAGTTAGGAAGAAGAGTCTTACATAGAATTAAAACCCACTTTTGTTTGTGTCATATGTATGGAACTTTCCCAATGAGTTCCATGTATATTGTGTTTTGCTAACACCTTAGGCTTATTACATGGTGACCTATAAATTTTTCTCTCTCTATATATGGTTGTTATATAAATCACCTATGTATACAAGTATTCTATTGAACAACCACTCAAGTAGGGTACAAGATAGGAACTAGAGTCATACATAGAATGAAAACCCACTTCTGTTCATTTAGTATCCATGAAACATCCCCAATGGGAATTATGCATATTGTGTTTTACAAACACCTTAGGCTTAGTAGATTGCAACATGTACCATTTTCTCTCTCCCTATATGCTTATCATATAGATGTCGTATGTACAGATTACAATTATGTTGATCCTTGTGAAACTATGGAGGGATGATTTAGATAGAGATTATGGCATTTATTATTCCTATTCGATTCACATTCGATACCAACCAAGATTTGAAGTACTTTTGATGTTGATTTTGTTATATATTTTGTGCACCGAGGCTTGATATTTGAGTTCTAAGAACTTGATGATTACCCCTTTGGTGGCCATATAAGGCCACATAGAGATTGTGATGTGCTATTTTTCTATATGTATTTTATTCATAAATTTTATTTTTCCTTTATCTTCCTTTTCTGGAACCAACAAATTATCTATTTAAATTTTGGTTGAGTTATGATTTGTAATTTATGAAATTTTATTTTATTGTTGAACTAACATGAGGATTTTCACACTAAATATGGCTAATTAGTCATTTATTGTAGTTTATTGAAAGTTAAATTTGAGTTCAAATTTTTCATTGAGATTCGAATTTATCTTCTTTCTTAGCCCAAGGCGATTGAAGTTTATGCCACTTAGCAATTCGCTTGTGTTTCAACATGTTGGTTCTAATTTTTTTACGTGTTGTAAAATGGAAAGGGTTTCACCAAGGATTGATGGTACCTATTGGCCCACTTCCTTGTATAGGGGTAAACCCCAAGGAGTTACATTTAACTATTGGGTTTCGAACCATGGGTTATTATTTTACTTGGGTTTGAGGTGTTTAGACTTTATGTGCCTAGTGTCATAGGGTGATTGGCCTCTTTGGTGGACCAAGAAGGATTTTTATCATTTTGTTGTTTGGGAGGTATATGGAGTTGTTTTATGATGATTATGGATATTGAGAGGTATATAGAGTTGGTATTATGATTCATGATTACTCATGTGAGTCTTCTTATGTTTTTTGATATTGAGGATTGATGTCCCTCATTGATGGTATGAGGTTGATTCCATCTTGATGCAATGTAGCTATAATTATGGTTTCAAGTCACGAAAAACATGTGTACATGTATTTTGGCACTTCCATGTTGTTATAATATGCTTATGTTACGATTAATTTTGTATAAAGGGCATGTGTGTGTCAAGAAATGTGTTGTGTTCATCGTGTATGTTTTTTTCCTTTGTTTGGTTGACATCTTGTGATAATATACAGTCATGAAAGTATGTAGCAACATCTTTTGTGGACCATTAGTGTTGTGTTTGGTCCTTTTTTGGTACCACGATGTCAATTCTTGTTAGGAACCCATGAAAATAAATCGAGTGAAATCCTAAATAATGAAATATTAAGAACTTGAAACTAATAAATATTGTTAAGGAAAAATGTAACGAATAATCTTCTGAAGATTAAAATTTAAGATATTGCAAAAATTAACTTGCTTCTTTGTGGTCATGGTTTTCTAAAAAGTTGTTTTGTTAAAATACATGTGTCATTATTAAATTTTCTTTAATAATTAACCTTAAAGCCTTGTAGATGTTTCAAATCAAGGAAAATGTTGTTATAATGGGAGGGAGATGTAGTGCTTTCCATTTTGGGTTTCATCCTTCTCATCACTAAAGCAAACTAGATCAATGAAGTTGTGTGACCATTCAATGTCATGAGGTAACTCAATTGAAATTTTGAGAGAGAGAGAGTGAGAGACCACATCTATTTAATTCCGGTGGTGGTTTTTGGTTGCAAATCGTGTAACAAAATTGTTAAACATAATTTATGTGAAATCAATATAGTAACCTTGAGATTCATATCTTCGTGTGTAAATGATGTGGATATATGTAATGTTTATGTGTATATGTATACCTTTGTATATTGATAGTAATAATAAGGAGAAAACAAAGAATGATTCAAAAAATGAATTTAAAATAAAAGAAATGAAATAAATAAAGTACAATAATTATAAAAAATAATTATATATATATATATATATATATACATCTATATATATAAATGAATTTCAACATAAGGTAGTTATCATTATAAATTTATTTTTTTGGGGAAATGTGTATAGAATGAAGTAAGTGCTTAGTGATTGGTGGATAAATTATGGTGGTTGGGGAAAGTGAATGGAGGAATTGAATTGAAGGTGGAACTGTTAATTTTTGTATGGCATGGGTGCCCTAGCAAATATTTTCTCTATTTCAAAATTTTCAGCCCACATGCCTCAACCTAGTCAATTCACCTTGTCAAGTATACTTTTCCCACCCCATGTAATTAAGATCCTTAGAACAAGGTAGAACAAGGTAAAACAATCCATCAAGAAGAAAATGGAGAGAGACATATCCTAAACATACTTTCAAAGCTTTCATTTTCCTTGCATAATAATACAAGAACTTTATTTGATATTTAGAGGTGTTAACCATAGTGAAACCCAAGTTAACATTGTAAATTTAGTAGTAATTGGATGGTAGCAGCAGTTGGATCTCTTCTTTACTAAACATGGTGAAGAAGGGTTTTGTTCTCGCTTAATTAAATAAATAGAATGTTACAATGAATTATGCTAATCGTAGCTCTCACTAATATCCGTCCTAGAAGAATGAGTCATATTATCAGTTAAATCAGCCATGCATATGGAGATAAATTTGTAACCCAAATATCTCCTCATTTTACTATATAAAAATTGATTGTTCTCAATCTATATCTATATCTAAAGTGCATTCAATTATCTTTGAGAAGAAAGGAAACTTATTCCTACCTTCATTTTGTTTGTTGTATGTAGCACAAGAAGATTGAGGATTGAGAGGTACTTCGTTCGGGTGTAATGTCAAGATGCATTATTTTTTATTCTTCTTTTCGAGAACATGAGCTACGTGCAATATAGCATTTGCATCATCATTCTTGGGGTAGATGAAGACAATCACATTGTTTTCCGTATCTTTATTTTTATTTGGAGTAGTTTATGTAATTATTAAGACATTGAATTCACCCTTTCATGTTATCCCACTTGTGTGTCTGCAAGTTTTGTCTCTTTAACTTTTCCCTATGAAAAATTGGAGCTCTGAAGGCACCCAAGGATGTCTCATCACGCTTCAATGGGTATAGGAATCCATTAATGAATCCATATAATAGAGACATGGGTATCCTTATGATAATTTTCTAATTTCAAACCAAAATGTAGCCAACAAGTGTCCAACCCGATAAATTTTCCTCTCACGCATCTTACTAGCTTGTGTTTAAGTTTTGGATAGAGGGATTGGAAATGTATACAAAATTTGTAGAAACCCTTAAGAAAATGCAAAGTGCATGTATACATCTTGCACCCTACCATAGTGAACACCCTTATGATTTTTGTCAATAGGATATTGTGAACAATATGGAATTCCTTTAATGCAAAAAAATATAGAATGCTTTCACTAAGCATGATAATGATTTGATAAAATGTCAGAGGGTATAGTGACTTTATTGGTTGATAAGAAACATATAAAGACACTTAAACCATTCGATTAGATGCCTCAAAGAGACATTCTCTCATGAATTTCCTTAGTTAGAAGATGTGCACAAATTAGGTTCTTTAAAAAGGCCTTTAAAATACCAAGTAAATGATATTGGCGGCTAGGACGTGGTGGCATTTTTGGTTTGATTTTTTGGCTTTCCTTGGGTGTTCCTTGGTGACAAGGAAATGATGCTATTAATGAAATATGAACTCCATCATTCTTTCTCATATTTGATCCATTTATTTTGGCAAGATGAGTTATTCCTTGGCAGTTGATTACGCCAAAAGATGGAATGTTTTATGAGTTCTTGTCTACTCCAAATGATTTGGAGAATGTAGGGGAGCATTCAAACCACCTAAATCCATCAACACCAAATTTCGTTATTGAATAGCCATGTTCTCTCAGACCTTGATCTCTTATAATTCTTATACTTTTTGTTCTTCCTTTGCAAATTAATAGAAATATAAAGCCATAAATTATTATATCATTGGTTATTATTTTTAAACAAAATTGTAATGCGAGAATAATAGAACTTACCTTGCAACTTACGAAACCCAAATAACTATTAGATTCCAACCATACTCTTAGACACCAATTGAGATGTTTGGTAAATTTAAGTAACCCAACTAGATAGCCATAACCTCTCAATTTTATGATATACGTTTGAGTCCCCATTTTAAACCTCTTACATTATTCTTCACAAAAGTTAGTAAACCACGATCTTTATCGAAATGTGAAATACCTCTCTAAAATCCCAACTCTAACATTCAGGTTTGATCTTGTTCCTTTCCATGGTGAGATGCCTCAACAACTTTTACAACACCCTAAATCGACCATTTGATCATTTTACATGGTGTGTTAGGAGCCATGTTAACCATGTTTGCAATCTTTGGGTAGCTAGTTAAAGTTAAAAGTTGGATTTCGTTTTAGCTTTTTTTTTACGCTGAGCAAGAATATGGATATCCATTTTTGTAAACCTCTAGTATTTTAACATGAAAATGTATTGTAACCCTTTGTTTAGATTAAAAAAACACTAACTAGTTTTCCAAAGGAGTTTTGCAAGTCTCGATCGTTGTTTAACTAGGTAAAAACTAGTTCAATTACGACTAGTGGTCCTAGAAAACTAGTTGCCATTTGAAAACAATTATAATTTCAAAGCTCTGTTAGCTCCAATGAATTCTTTGTATATAGGAGAGCACACATGTAGTTTATCCATTGTACATTTACCCATCGAAAGTTAGTTTTTTCTGTGGTTTCTTACCATTCGAGCTAAAATTAGACATTTTCACAACTAGTAGGAAAAAATAAAAGAAGGTTGTAGGACCCATTTCAAGTCAAAAAACCATCAAGAAAACTTATTGAAACTTATAAAAACATGTATGAAACTCTATTTTGTGGATTTTTTTGGGAAATTTGAATTTTGGACGAATAGTGTTTTATCTCTCTTCTATCTTTCTTTGTCCTCCATTAGTTAAGAAATGAAGTGCAGTGAAATGATTATATATCTCTAACCCTCTCTGGTTGTGAGTGAAATATTCTAATTATTTGAATGAAAAACTAGAAAATGTTAATTATACTAGATTTAGGTGGATTTCATACTGCATATGTGATGACCATGCAATGGTTGTAGGCACAGAGACATGGAGGAAATGAAGTGTTACTAATAATCTCATAAGTGCATGTTATTTCAAACAATGAAATTGTAGAGGCTAAATCAACATTTTGTGATATATTAAAATGTTAATTATTGAATTTTGTAATAAGTATGAGTTGTTATTGTTTTGGGGTGTTTAGGAAATGGGTATTTAATTTTGCATAGTAATTTGATTTAGAATTATGTATTGTAAAATGGTTGGATATGTTATGCTAATTGAAAATGTATTGATCCCTTATATTGTGTTTAGTGTTAAATTAATGAGTAAATATCTTGTTTATTATACTATTTTCATGAAATTGTAAGAAAGGAAACTAAATATGTGATAAGATTCGAGTAAAATCTTTGTATGGGATTTATCTTCTTTATATGATCACTTGTATCATGTAGGAGACTAAAATGTAGGTTGAGTCTAGTTTCCTTACACTCGACAATATATCCTAGCTTAAGGGAATTAAGAACCCAAATTCTAGCTACTATAATACCTTGTGCACTTAGCAAAATTGTCATGAAACCTATACGGTAAGAACAATAATTGTTATATATTTTCTTAGGTATGTGTTCTTCCTCCTAGGTTTGTTTATGTGCATGTAACAAGTTGAATAGGTTATTTTAAGTCAGTACCTCAAGTGAATCCAATTTAATATCTAGTGTAAAACCCCTTGACCCAAAACATGAGTAAAATGAAGGGTTCTCGCTGAAAAAATTTGAACCCACTCTTGAAATACATTTTCAAGTTTTGTGTCATTGAGGAATTCCATTCCTTATTTCAATTATGAGTGTGCTTCACAATAACAAAATATTAAGAGTTAAATGTTTAAAAATAACAAAATTGTAACTAATTATTAGACCTTGGAAATATAATCATGAGATGTTTTTCTAAGAGAAAAGTGAAATTTGATCCTCCTTGTATCTTTTGAGCCTTCCTATGTTGTGAGAAATAATCTCATGTTGTGTAAAAATTTATATGAACCTAATTAATGATTAAAGTATAAATAACAAGAAAGAACCGTGAACCTTAACCCTTTAAACGATATATTTTTCCCCCTCTTGTTTTCACAATATTTCTTATTGTAGTGTATGTATGATGCTAAAATAAATAAACATGTCCTTTAGAAATGAATCCTAGAAACAAGAACTAGTACCCTCGTGTGTATACAAATGACCCTTCTAACTAATGATTCATACAAATAAATTGTAATAAGGCATATGAACCTAATCAAGTGAACCATTTTAAGTTGAATGTAAAGCGATACTAAGGAAATTTAGTCTAGAAACAAAAAGGAGAAAGTATGTTTCCATGTTAAGTACCTTTGAATCCTTAAACTAATTATTGGAACATAACTGTAATAAAATTTTAATTAGCATTTGGCCTTCAGAAGTGTAATCGTGAGATGTTGTCCCACAGGAAAAGTGAAACTTGACCTTCCTTGTAACGTGATTAAACCTTCTTATGTCATGAATAAAGAAACCTATGTTGAATATAATATATAATTCTGACCAAATCAATCATTAGAGTATAAATGAAAGAAAGAATTATGACCCTTAATCATTAGAACTTTTAACTTCTCCTCTTTTGGTCTTACACTTGTCCCTATTGTGTAATGAAGGCATGATGTAAAGCCAAGTAAGCATGCCCTTTAGAAACGAATCCTAGGAATGAGAACTAGTAGCCTCGTGTGTGTGCAAATGTCCCTATTAACTAATGAGTCATACAAGTAAAATGCAATAAGACAGATGATTCAAATCAAATGAAAACCACTTTAAGTTGAATGTTAAACGATGTAAAGGAGTTTTAGTCTAGAAAATAAAAGGAATGTATGATTCACATATTATGTGCCTTTCTAAACCTTAAGTTACAGTTTTAAACATGATTGAAATAACTAAGGACCATAAATATTTCATGTCGTGGGAAGGTCATATCCATAAGTTTGTAATGTGGTTGGATTGTTATTGTGCTTTGCCATTTTCAAAACACAGTTATGATGTGCACCATGTGGTTCATGTGGATTTTTTTCTTCTTGTTTGGGTGAGGTTTGATAAGTGTGTATTGGAAGAATAAGGTGTAACTAGTGAAGGGAGGAATAAGGGAAATGTGTGGTTCTTTTGGAGGAAACAAATGGGTTCATGACTAATCTTAGAGGATGGATAATAGTGTTCTATAATGAAGGAATAAGAATGAATGTCTAATTTTATGTGGCGTGTATGATTTGGAGGATCCAATAACTAGTTAGATCCCTTCTTATAGGGATAAGGAGTAGGTACAATGATGACCTCTCCTGAATGTAATCCTCTTAGGTAGGCTTGGTTATGTGTGTCATCTCTCCTTTTGAATCCAATAATTTTTCATATTGTGGTCCATATGGGTCCATGTTGGTATAAGTGTCTTGTGTGATGTTTAATTATCCTAAGCATCCCCATGTGGTGTCGTGTACCATGTAATTAAAGTAAAAAAAAATATTTTGGTATTTTAGCTGTTCTAATTGTTTGCATGATTTTGTGGGAGTTACATATAATAAATGAAATTGATTTGGATAAGGTATATCTTGGGATTAAAAGCTGGGAAAAATTCCCATGTAAATTTTTATCCATGAATAATGATTGATGGGTTAAGGAAAACTTCTCCAACTAGAGAACCACCATTAACCACACCTTGTCTAAGAGAAACAACCTTAACCAATGATGAGAAAAAAAAATATTTCACATGAAACTCTTTGAGATTAAAGTTTTTAGACACTATTAATAATATGGTAGCCAAGGATGTTGAAGAAATGAAATCCTAGGAATTTAGTGCTAAATTTTTTATAAAATAAATTAATGCTTGATTTCACAACAACTTGCAGAGACATTTATTATATTCTTCATTTCACTATGAATTAAAAAATCTTCATATTTCAATGAATCAGGTTGTATATGATACTTTATATATTTCTAATGCTTATAATGATAGTGTGTTTAGTATAATTTTGAACAAAATTAAGAATTTAAATTCAAAAGCACAAGCTTACCATAATATGTGGTCTAGAGCCAAGATCCTTGTATTTATTGTGAATGAAGGAAAAAAAAAACATTGGTAAATTTTAATAAATTTTCAAATATTATTTACTATATTTTCAATTTTTCAATTTTTTTAAATGCTTTCAAAGTATAAAAATTTGAGGAATAAGGAAATAGTGTTTGTTACTCATTTAAAAAGTGCAAGGAAAATTTGAACTACAGGTATTGATTTGAAGAAAAATCTTGTTAATTTAAAAGAGGAATAATGTCTTAAAAATGATCTTAAAGTATAATGGAATGTTAATTTAGTTATGTATCTTGTCCAAAAAGTGAAATAATGTTTAATAACGATGCAACCACAAAGGTTCTTATCTAGTTAATATTATTAAAGGAAGGTTCTAATATAGAGGAAACAACAACACAAAAAAATCCATTATTTAAGTATGAAGCTACATTATGTGATTTAACAAAAATAGGAATTTTATGTTAAACCCTAATATTGCAAAGTAACTGATATAAATAATCACATACATATGCTATAATGTAATATGACACAAGAAATAAGCCAATAACATATAAAAACCTAAGTGAAAGAGAGAGGCAAGGACTTAGATTATTTACACATCATCCAAGGTTGGTGAAGACTAGGAAATTTGTCGAATACAAAGATAAATGTCATAATCACTCAAAGGCTAAATTATGGAATTGTTAGATAGAGTGGACTAGGTTTCCTAGACTAGGGTGGGGGCGTTAAGGCATGAGAGACCTCTATTGGGTACCCCTAACTCTGCAAATGGTGGAAACTTGATTTTTTTAATGACACACAAATGTTGTTGATAGTATTTTCTAGTCACTTGTGTGTGTTGCACCTTGATCATTGGATGTACCTATAACTTGCATAACAAATATTACCTGCAAAATGTGTAAAACCGCATCAATTATAAATATGAAATATGCAATATGGGGAATTGAACCCTGATGGTCACCTAACAAAGTGAACTTAAGACCAATTGCTGTAGTACATCTCATACTCCACGTAGTTCTTGTGAGTGTGTGAAAGAATCATTCCCTAAGATGCCCCTCTGCAAGTTGCACTTGATAAGCGGGATAGATCTAGATGTAGCAATGTAAATAGAATGTGTGGATGCAATAATTAACTTCCCCTTCCTATGTAGTGTATGAAAAAATTCAGTCCCTTGTCCCTTGTATGGATGCTTTATATGAATGCCTTTGGATGCCATCTTAGGTGATAGTAGTAATACTTAGAGCTTGGACCTTTATTTTGATCACATAGCTATGTATTTATATGATTACCTTATTTGAATTTCATAATTAACAAATGAAAGGAAGACCCATAAGAAAATAAGATATCAAAAAAATACAAGAGGCCCCAAAAGAGCAAGTAAGGTATAAAGATATCGGGGGCTCCCATAAGGGATTAGGGTGTTTAGGCACTAGTTTCCTAGTTCAACCTTTGGTGTTTGATGTAATAATAGATAAGAAAGTAAAGATATTACTAGGATGTAGGGTGTGTAAGACCAAATATAAAACAAGAAACATAGAAAAGAGGCCAAAGATAGTTGTCAATTACTAATTTTCTATGTTAGGAATCGGGTATTTATGAGTATGCTTTTAGGACCTATAGATGTACACAAGTTCGTGATTTTGTGATTACATTTTCCCAAAATTTACCTTGATGAGTGAATACTTGATAACATAAACTAGTTATAAGATGCGTACCTTTTTTCCCCATAAAGTGTGATGGCGATAGCATCTTGAAGAGACAAGTGAAAGCGTGCAATGATAAAAATGAATTTTGGAAACTAAGAAAGAGGAAGTGACCCTAGGAGTGAAGGGTATGTATTTGTTGTACTGTTGTTGTGCTCTTATTTTTTATTATAGGAAATTTCTTGTTTCTTATTAAGGACTAACATGTAAAAGAAGAGTGAAAGAGTAGTAAAAGTTGTGTATATGAAAAATTTGAGCAAAGTATGCATAAGTATGTAAAAAGTGTGTAAAAGTAGTGAAAGGAAAGTGTGCACCTTATGTATAGGAGTGTAAAGGATAGAAACATGTCCTAAAAATGTCTTAAAGAGTGAATTTTTGCGGCGATCTCATGCTAAGGGTGATTTTTTTGGGTGATCCCACATTAATAACGATCTTTTGGGGGTGACATCACGCCAAGTGCAAGTTTTTGGGTGATGTCACACCACAAAAAAAAAGAACATTACTGAGAGAGGGGTATAAATTTATTATCTTTCCATGAATGTTTCTGAATAAACACCATTGTATATGCTACCTCCCTATTTTGTTCCTACTTGTCCTACTTGTCCCAAATTATTTATTAATTTTTCTTATTTTAGGATATTTCATGCATGATATGGTGAAGGACTATGGATGATACTATAAAGCTTCTCTATGAACTAATATAGACTATGCTAATATGAGAAAGTAACTTTGTGTACCCACAGGACATACTCACCTAGGGGAGGAAAGAAACACCCAAACATTTTTGTCGATGTTGGGCACTAGTGTTTGTTTTATGCGGAGGATACAATTTAGATTGTAGTCTAGTTTGTGATTGTGTGAGTTCTATTTTCTGTACTTATGCATATATATAATGTATCTCTAAGTTTTTTTGGGTTGATTAATTTACCCAATGAATACCCTCCTCATTTGGGGTGCATGTGATGCTTTGATAAGAGCATGTGGTCCAGATGAAAGGACCTGATATTGTGTTGAAATGGATACCCTCTAGGGGGAGGGAATTTGCATGGTAGAAACCAAGGCACGTGCAAACAAGATGGATAGACACATGTGTTAGTGAAATATAAAAAAGTATACAAGTGGAAGAAAATGTAGCAAGTAAAAAAGAAGACCAGTTAGACTAAAAAAGTGGGTTTCAAACATGAGACATCACTTATAATGTCACAAGAGAATCGGGGGTGAAATTGTCAAAAACATAAAACTTGCATACAATGACAAACAATGGAAACATAATATATCAAACAACCATGGTGGCATATGGTCCTACAAAGAAAATACTTCACATGAAGAACTTGTTAGCATGTTAGAAATATTAAAAGTATGTCAAGAAGTGTGTGTATCCATGAAATAAGTAATCTTCTAGGAAAAGTACAAAGTGACATATAATGAAATGGTAACACTTGTGATGTGTAACAAACTAGGAAATGTAGATGCCCCATGGATCCTCGGTGGGACCTGGTAAAAGGTATAGTGCATAGCATCATTGTTGCATGTAATAAACCTGTAAGATCTCTATATTCACCATTAGAGACCAAGCGAATGTGCATGTGTATATAAAATATAATAAAATATTAAATAGATGGCTAACATAGTAAGAGAAGTACATCATGTAAGTAGTATAAGTAAGAAATGATAAGTGTAACAAAGATATGCAATATTATTTTAATGAATGGAATGCAATGTGTGGATGTGATAGTATGTAATATGTGAATATGATAAGAGCATCATGCCCCAAAGAGTGTGTGTGTATGGGATGATGTTAATTTATAAAATACAACTCAATAGTCAAGAATGAACCATAGAACAAGAGTGCGTCATTGGGAAATGGTTTGAAAAGAGATGCTATAAATATGTATCAACAAGAAAAAATCATGAATATTGGATGGTGTCATGTTCATTTTAGATTTATACCCTCATTAGTTGAGTATGAACCGTGGAACTAGAGTGTGTTATAAGGTAGTGACCATACAATATGTGTATCAATTTGTGTAAGCTTACTTATAGTGACGATACAAAGTATGTGTATCAATTTGTGTAAGATTATTTATAAATAGGAGCTATGAAGCACACACGGAGTTAATAATATAAACCATAGACACCTTATGATGTTAGGATGTGGAGGAGTAAGCATGATTCCCCCAAGTGTATGATTAAAAAGTAATTTATCTAATGAATGTGAAGGGAAATGGTCCTCCACCCGATGTCTTAGGAGATAAAGGCGTGATAATTATCGAGATTAGTGGTGTATGAGACAATCTATGTATATGTGAAGGAATCCTAGGTGGTGAACACCTATATGAAGGATACCTATGAGGTGATGAACACCTATGTGAAGTAGACCTAGGAGGTGATGATCACCTATGTGAAGGATATGTAGGAGGTGATTAGCACATATGTGAGGTAGACCTAGAAGGTGATGTGAACCTATGTGAAGTATGTCTAGTATAGGAAGAACATGGTAAGATCCTATGAGATGGGTTTTCCTGAGTAAGGGACTTAGGCTAACAAGGTGGACTGGTGGACCAATGAGAATGAGTAGGTTGTATTTAAATAATAGATCTAGGTACCTTAAATTTGAGAGACCTAGGAGGACTATATGTACGCAACTAGTTGAAGGACATCCTCAAGAGGAACTTGAGGAAAAGGTGTTTATGGTGGAACATCTTTATGAGTGACAACTTGCTTATTGTGAATGAATTTGAAACACACGTGATTCATGGAAAAGAAAACTTGAGCTACATAGAGATAAGGAAGACCTAAGAGCATTTCCCTACCTTTGATTTAAGGTGCCATAATGAAAGGAAAAGGAATAGTGAGAGGGACTACTATAGATGGAAACTTGACGTATCCATAAAATTTGGAAAATAGGATTAATTAAACTAAAATGGAAACAGGTGCCTAATTTAACTTAATCTAATATTATGAAAAATAGTAAATAACAACTAACTAAATTTGGAAAGTGACCAAAGAAACTAAGTAAATAGAGATGTAAAAACCTAATGAATAAAGAGGATTAGGAAGAGATTAGTTGATTCGATAACTATTTGAGACTATGTCATAGTGAAGAATAGATTTAAAAATGCAGAAACTACCACACAACAACTCTAGAAAGCTTAGATCCAAGGTCTCTAAGAAGACGGGGGTGTCTGGAGAAGGATGGGGGCACCTTGATATGAGATGTGGGCACCCTAGTCTATACTGAAGGTCCATAAAAAAAAATTATGGAGTTGTTAAATGATGTGAAGCCTTCGTTTCCTATCGCATGTATGTAGTTGAATTGTGCTAGATGGTATTGATAATAAAATATGAGGAAGAGACCTACGAAATCCCAAACCAATCATCAAAACCCTAAAAATGAAAGATGCATATGAAGGCGTCATATTATCTTGAGTGGCAACAATGGCCGACTTTATAACTAAGCCCTACACTACATTTGGACACAACTATAGTTTTAGGTCTATCTGTGTGAGAATTGGACCCTAAGTACTCTTATCTCAGTCACACTTTGTGAAGGAATGCACAATAAATAGATGTATAAATTTAAATACATGGTGGATGGAATAAAATAAAGTCACCTCCTATGAAGTGTGATGAAGAAGAACCAACCTTGTTGCTTGTGATGGATCTATATGGAGGAAAATAGAGCTTTAGATGCCTAGGATACAATTCAACCTTAGGTGGTCATAGTAAGTTCTCATTTCTTGGCCCATCATTATGATCTCATACATTTATAATGATATGGTTCTCTTGTTCTAAATTCATATAATAACCCCAAAAAGACCGACCATAAAAATATGGAAAGCTCAAACATCTATAGATTTCCCAAAAGATAAGAGTAAAGTGCAAAGAGGATCAAGGCTTCCCAAATGGGACTAGGGCACCTGTGGCACCCCAATACTAGGTTGGGCTCCCTAATTAGGGATAGGAACATTATAGAGTGAAAAACTATCTTTGGAAAAGTACATGTGGAAGGTTAGAAGTGATGATAGAAAGAAAATTAAAATGGCCAAAGGACATGGGTTAATTATTACTTTCTTCACTAAAAACTCATATGAATAGTAGTATGACACCGAGAATAAATAATACCCAAAGTGCATGAATTTGTGTCTACATTTCCCCCCACATTATGCTGGTCGGTGGAACACTTAGTAACATGAAGTAGATATATATGCATACCTAATACCCATGTAAAGTGATTTATAAAGCATGTCGATGGATAGACAAAGTGTAGAGTGGAAAAAATAATGAAGTGTAGGGACTAAAGATGTAAAAGAATAAAAATTGATGAGAGTGAACCTAGGGCACAAGCACATGTGTAACTTCTAATGTGCATGATGTACGTACATGTTAGTATGAGGTGTGTGCTACTATAAAATGTTGTTGTTGATGTTGTTGTAGTTGTTTTTGTTGACTACTTTCTTCACATACGAACAAATTTGTTAAGGATAAGATGATAAAGTTTTCAAATACACATGTATATAGTAAAAATTATATAAATGGAAGTATAAAAATGAAAAAATAACATGTGCACCTAATCGTGATGAGAAAAAGGGTGTAGAAAACGGATATCATGTAACTATTGGTGAAGTATGAGTATTTAGGGCAATATCGTGCCATTGTGGAAGAAGAAGTGTAGGGAGAAAGTTGTGTTATTCTCAACCTTTTAACTTATTCCATGATAATATAAGAATATATCTATCTATAGTTTGGTTTCTTGGGCGAACCTATCTTTCATTAGTCGAAGTAGTGTAGGGAGGAAATTCCTCTTTATCGTCCAACCTATCCTCGTAAAATATATGTCGTGTATGTGGTTCATAGATTGGTGAACCAACTCACCAAATAACCCACTATGTCATGGATAGAAAATTTAACTAAATTGTATAAGTGTAGAGCATTGTGTAGTGTATAAACCCCTAATGATGCCACCCTCTTTGGAGGTGTATGTAACATCATGGATAGGAGGATGCAACCCAAAAGGAGGACCAAGCATGTAGACTATGCCCATAAGGGGATAGGAATATGCTTGGTAGAAAGTAAGGCACACACAGAGACAAGTGGATAGAAACAAGTATTAGTACAAACAAACATGTATGTAGAAATCAAGTGTAAGCTACATGAGATAATATAGAATCTAGAAAGTAATTAACCACGTAAGAAGCCAATCATAGAACGTGAAAAGTGGGTTGAAAACATGGGACATCACTCACAATGTGGCATTACACTCAAGGCCATAATGGCCACATACAAACAAACAAGTTTGCACACCAAATAAAGGGTAAGGCACTGGATATAATAACAAATAAAACAAGTAAAAACAAATAGCCATAAAATCAAGTAATCCTATAAAATAAATGCTACACAAGAAGCACCCATGATCATTTTAGAAAGATAACCCATATGTCAAGAGCATTAATAACCAATAAAGGAGAGTTCTATGAAACATAATGAAATACTAACACATGTAGGGTACAAATGTGGATGCCCCCAATAATTGTTATGAAACTTGTAGTAGGCAAGAGTCTATGTTGCATGTAAGAGACTTATATGTATGATCGTAACTAGATAAATATGTGAACGTGCATGTTTCTATGGTAAAGATAATGAAATACAAGAGATTTATCTAGCATATGTAATAAGACAACCATGTACAAAAAAATGCAAGATAGAGTTAAAGAAACTAAGATATGCAAAATGATGTTGATGGATGGAATGAAATGCAAGATGGAAGATAAGAGCCGCATGCAACCCCCTCCCGAGTGAATGGAGTTGTATGTAGTGAGGTTCATTTGGTTTTCCCCCTCAGTAGTCAAGAATGAACCATAAATGAGAGTGTGTCATTAGGAAATGGTCAAAGCATGTATTGTGTATAACACATTGTGATGAGTGTGCATGTGTTTTGATGATATGATACTTATAGATTATGTGTGTTCAAGACCCCTGTAGCCAAAGCGTATATCATGACTAGATGATCAAAGGAGTGATGATTTAGCTTAAAACATATATCACTAGAAGATGACTAGAGGGAGTGGTGTTGTAGCCTAAAGCATATACCACTACAAAATGATGGAATAGGTGACCATTTAGCCTATAATGTATGTCAAGTAACCTAGGAATGTCACATGACATAAAGATAGATGATGATTGTGTGAGCATGATAAGGTCCATTTGATTTGTAAACACTTAGAAGTAGAGTATGGACCGAGTAACTATAGTGCATCATAGGTTAGTGAGTGCAATGCGTAGAAGAAGATATAGAATGAGGATAATAGATGACCATGTGATGATAAAAAAATGAAAATATGTGATGTGCATAATGAAATGCAAGATGTGTAGATAGCCTAATAATTTTATGTGTGAGCTGTGTAATATTTAGGATGAGTAGTATGTAATGTTATACATGTAGACAATAGGAGTGTGAGACGTGTATGAAGAATAATTGTATAGTGTGTAGATACATAGATGTGTCAAGATTAAAATTTTAATGATGTAGATTAAACACCAAATGTAGTATGAAAGATGTGAGATGTACCATAAAATTTGTGAAAAGATTCAATGTGTAGTACCTATCATGTAGTGTGTTAGGTTCATGTGTAGTATGCCATCAATAGTCAATTGTGAACCAAAGCACAAGATTGTGTCATCAAGTAACGATGATTCTAATGATAAGTGTGTGCATGATTTAAGATTGATATATGATAATGCAAAGATGAGAGGTGTGTTGATGCTAAGATGAGGTGAACTATGTGAATTATATGCCCTCAAGTATGTGCTATCAAATTAAGTATCTAATGAGAGTGAAGGATGAATTACCTTCAATTAATGATGGCTGGGATGAAATATTATGATGATTTTCTAGTAGTGGTGGTATAGTATATAGATGCTATGTAGGTGAGTGAAGTGTATATGCATGTGAAGGATGAATAAATGCTGATTTTTGTGGTCTAATAAAATGTGTTGGAAACATATATCTATATGAAGTGAGTGCGGAAGTGATGGATAAATGGGTGGAATGAAATGATGTTGTGACCTACATCGAGATGCAGTAACTTTCCTTGGAATGGGCCTATATTGTTGTGTAGGACTAGACAACCGAAAGAAGGTCGTATAGATGGTGTGTGAGTAGGAAAACTAGGAGTATATTACATTTATAGTAACATAGAGCATGCTGTGCTAGATAATATAGGAGATACATGGATTAATGCGTAAGGAGATGATGTCCATGGTGTAGATGGAGGGATCCCATTGATAGAGATAACCTGATTATTATGAATAAAGTTGAGTCACAAATGATTCATAGAGATGATGGATTGAGACCTATGAATCCAATTGATTCCTAGAAGCATGTAATAATCATCAACCATTTGTCTAATAAGGAAAGGGACAAGTAAAGTGAGAGCACCAATCGTAACATGTAGTTTGACCGCACCATATGAGTTGGACGAGAGGATATGAAATGTGTGATAGAGGGTAACCTGATAGCATTAAGAAATAGAATAGAGCATGCACTAATTGAAAAATATGGGTCAATCTTAGTATTTTTTATGGCGATAAAAATAATAGATGCATTGATATGTAAGTTATTAGATGTAAAATTTTCATGATAATCATGATCGAATAAAGATATGATTTGGTAGTGAAGTATCGGTATACACAAGTAGGATGTCTGAGCCTCCGAGGTAGGAGGAGGTAATGCATGATATACATATTTAGCAACTTATTCACTTGTTGTTGTGTCATTCTTGGGTAGAGGGTTTTTAAATATATTGAGCTTATGATCTTCATTAACAGTGTAGAAAATCTAGGTTACGGTTCTTTAATCTAACCATTTTCAATCAAACCCCGAATGAGAAATTTAAGTAGGAAGTAATAATTACTAGAATGTGCAGCACACTGATGATAGTCATAATGGAAAATTTTAACAAAATTAGGTCCTTTTTGTCGAGATATATCTATTTTAAGCGAGGAAGGAAATGTAATGAGGTTACTATCGAGAAGTTCATAGTAATAAAATATGCGAAGGTACACTAAACTTAGTGAAGATCCATCGATACGGCTTGTGATTAAAGTTCCTTAGTAGGAGAGACTGCATTGAAAGTAACATTTTTTCGGTTGGTTTAGTTGTAGATGGATGGAATATTGACTTACCTTGAAAATATGTAGAAGACGAAGCTTTCTCTTGGTTCTTAAGTTTTCCTATAGCTAAGAGCTTGGTTTCATGAAGTTTAAGAGTATGAAAAAGTGGATCAAATGAAGGATCGGTTTGAAAGATAACACTCTCCTAGAGGGATGACAAGAGACTATGGATGAATTGGTCCCAAAGCTCAACATCCAAAAAAATCAAAAGTCTTAGCTAATTTGTTTTTA
Source organism: Taxus wallichiana var. yunnanensis (assembly GCA_018340775.1). Taxonomy (NCBI): domain Eukaryota; kingdom Viridiplantae; phylum Streptophyta; class Pinopsida; order Cupressales; family Taxaceae; genus Taxus; species Taxus wallichiana. Next base: position 341,743,174 of record CM031235.1, on the reverse strand, counting down.
TCATGTAAGAGATTATCCACTAAGTGTTCATTAGATCCTTGCTTGAGTTGTTCAAGTTGGGCATAAAATATTTTAAATCCATTCTTGATTGAAAAGTGAGTGAGAAAATCATCAGCTAGATGTGTGAAATATGTTACCGAGTGGATAGGTCGGTCATAAAACCAATGCATCGCATAATCTTCTAAACTACGAGGAAAGAGTTTAACTAGTATGGTAAGTCATCCAAACACTATAGGCATGCTACATGAAAAGCACAAAGACGCTCTAGTGGATCTCCATGGCCCTTAAATACGGGTAATTTTTAGAGATGAAATTATGTGGAAATGGATAGGTAGATAAAGGAGGTACAAAAGGAGTATGTAAAAGTTTAATAGAGTCTAACTATGGTGATACATAACAAGTAGCGAGATGGAGTTTGTAATTTTTGTTTATAAATCTTTATTTAAATAGCTTAAAGAAGGAGCGTTCTGAAGATACAAGTTGTATATTAGGGGTAATAGGGTGAATGGCTAGAGAAATAGGTGTTGGAATCAAATTTAAAACATAAGTAGTCGAGTAGAGACCATGTGAGCGAAATAATGAGAAACTATAGAGGTTGAAGGATCACAAGTTTTTATTAGCACTTAGAGAATATAAGACATGGAGAAGATGAGTAATATTATCACAAAAATCTTGTTAAAAATAAATGATAGTGTTAAGTTGATCTTGGTCAACATTAGTGTCCTCATCGTAGGACTTCTCACTATTAGATGATTCTATTTCATGGAGAGGAACATAATGAGAATTCTTTATAGGGTTATCAGTTGTAGTCATATATGAAGTGATATCATCCATTGGTTTGGAAATCCTACAGGTGAATGAAGAAAGTTCACAATATTGAAAATACCCAAAACAAAAACTACGAGTGACAGGCATATGATGAAAAATACTAAGGAGAAAGTGTATTCGAACATCGGATTCACAAAAATGATTAAACTAAAATGGAAAAAGGGTGTTTAATTTAGTGTAATCTAATATTATACACATCAATAAATAAACATCTAACTAAATAATGAAATTGACATAAGAAACTAAGTAAATAAATATGTAAAACCCTAATGAGAAAAGTGGATTTATGAAGAGCTTAGTTGATTTAAGGACTAATTGGGATTGTGTCATAGTGAAGACCAGAAATGACCACATAGGAGATACAGAAAGATCAGATCTAATATTTCTAAGAATTTTGGGGTTCCTAGAGAAGGATGGGGGAACCTGGGGTGCCTTGGTCTATGCAAGAGGTCTAGAAGCCAAATTTACAAAGTCACTAAATGATGTAAAGCCTTCATTTACTGCCTCATATATGTCTTTGAAATGTGTCGATGTCACTAATAATCGAGAGATGAAGAAGAGTCCTACAAAACCCAAAACCAAGCATCAAAACCCTACAAAAATAAATATTCATATGAACGGTTTGGGTGATACTCAACAAACTCAATGGTGGATTTATTAAGCAATGCCCTATATTTCAGACCCAAATGTAGTTCTAGATGTGTGTGTGTGTGTGTGTGTGTGTGTGTGTGTGTGTGTGTGTGTGTGTGTGTGTGTGTGTGTGTGTGTGAATTGTGCCCTAGGTTCTCTTGTGTTAGTCACAATTTGTGAAGTAACGAGAAATAAGTAAATGTAGTAATTTAAATAAATGGTGGATGGAATAGAACAAAATCCCCTCCTATGAAGTGTTATGTAGATGAACTAGTCTTGTCACTTGTGATGGAGCTAGATAGATGCAAATAGAGCTCTAGATTCCTTGGATGGAATGCAACCTTAGGTGGTGATATTAAGTTATTAGTGCTCGGTCCCTCATTATGATCTCATAACTTTATATTTATATGGTTCTCTTGTTCTAATTTCATAATTAACCCCGAAATGGATGAACACTAAAAATATGAAAATATCAAATGAACAGAAAGTGTGCAAAAGATAAGAGTAAAGTGTAAAAAGGACTAGGGCACCCTAAGTGGAACTAGGGTGTTTAGGGAGCATTAATCTTGAGCTAGGCACCCCATTATGGATAATAATGATGAAGAGTAAAATAGAAAGTGGGAAAGTACATGTGGAAGGTTGGAAGTGACAACAAAAATAAAATTAAAATGGCCAAAGGATGTGGGTTAATTAGTACTTTCTTCACTCAAAAACCATATGAATAATAGTATGATACTGAAACTAAATAATACCCAAAGTGTGTTATTTTTTGTCTACAAGGATATGAGATATTAGCGAGTAGATAATGATAGTGATGACAATGCAATAGAGAACATACCAATAGAAGTCAATCTATTGATCATAGAGTTTTTAACAATATGAGGTGCAATAAAAGCATTGATGCATAGTGTAAGAGAATAAAATGTAGCATGATAATCATGATCAAATAATGTAATGAGTGGAAGAGATGTATTAGTATGAGAAACTAGAAAATGTAGATGCCTTGATGAAGGAGGAGGCACAACATGATATACATAATGGGTAGAAGAATCATCAACTTATTTTTCATGTTTAGGCAATGGGTCCTTAAATATTTTTTAGCTTTGATTTTCATTGACCGACTTAGATGCCGAAGGCTCAAGTAGATCTAAGTATCTAATAAGATGTTTAAATTTGAAAAATCGATAGGTTGAGTTCTTAACACATTGTTTATAATCACATTTACCATTTTCTTTGTAATTGCAGCCTTTAGGATGAGATATATCAAGATTCAATAGTGGTGGAAGTGTAATACTATTTCTTTGAATAAGTTTTGACAATAATATTTGAGGAGGATAAGTTAACTTTGTGAATTTACGCTATGGAGGTTTCCATTGAATCTTTTCAAGAGTAGAGATAACATTAACAATAGTTTTTGCTTTAGTGGGCTTAGGAGATGGCTTGAAAGTATATTTTTCTTGAAAATGATTAGAAGATGATGAAACATGATCATGATATTTCATCTTTCCCATAGATAAGAGTTTTATTTCCCACAACTTAAGTGTATGGCATTGTTAATCAAATGATAAAGAGGTTTCAAAGATAACACTCTCTTGGAGAGGAGATAATATAATTTGGACAATAAGATCTTGTAATTCAAAATCAATGAGTACATTGTTCATTTTAGCTAAGTTGTTCTTGTATCGTAATACATAGTCTTCTAGATGATCATTGGATCCTTGTTTGATTTTTACAAGTCAAGAATAGGATATTTTATAGCCCATATTAATTGAAAAATGTGAAAGAAAAGCATCTGCTAAATGTGTAAATGATGTTACAAAATGAGTAGGTAGATCGTAAAATGAATGCATAGCATAATCTTGGAGGATTTTGGGAAATATATTTTCTAGCAAAGTATGATCATCCACATAATCGAGACATGCCACATGAAAATATATAAGATACTCTTGTTTGTTGTCATGGCCATTGAACAGTGGAAAACTTAGGGATGATGAAATTTGGAGGAAGTTCATAAGTGGAAATGGTGGGAATGACAGGATTTTGAAGGAGTAAAGTGGAATTAAGAGATGGATATGCATGAGAAGTAGCTTGTTGGAGTTGATTTGAAATTAGAGATCATGATAGAGAGAGGCTAGGTCTTGAGTGCTAGAAGAAGAGACTTTCCATGTGTGGGAAGTGATAGGATGAGTAAAATTATTGGTAGGAGTAGGAATAGAAACAAGAACATTGGAAGTAGGTGGAATGGTGGAATTAGGAGGTTGAGTAGCAATAGGCATAGAAGTGGTAGTGGATGTAGGAACCTTAAGTTCAACTAGATTAATGACCTCCTCACGAGTAGTTAATAAGAGCAGATCTAGATCTTTTGGATGTTCACCAAGATGCGGATTGAGCTCATGAAGTTCTTCATTAGTAAAGGATTGAGATTGATCTATGATAGAAATATTGTAAAAATGCCTAGAAAGCAAGGTTCAGTCAAAACAATTAGGTTGACCAAATGATTTAACAAATATAGGAATTTTATGTTAAGCCCTAATATTGTAGAATAATTATTATAAATAATGAATTACATATATTATAATGCAATATAACACAAGCAATAAGAAAATGAAATATAAAACCCTACATGAAACAGAGTTAGCGAAGGAATTACCTAATTATTATCTCCGAATCACAGTACCCTATTAGTTTTGTACAAGTTGTTTGCCTTAGCTCAAAGTTTGATTGAATAACATGGGTACCATCTCCAAGTTGTTGGACTTGATACTTGAGATAGACCTCCAAAGAAAGGTTTTCTTGCTCCTAAACTACCCGCCATAATATACTCTAATGCGGAAAACCATCTTGTTCTAATCTAGCTTTCCAAGGGACTAGGAGAGAGAATGCATGAAAACAAAGACTACACTAAAGTGGTCATACACTAGAAAATGAGGGTGTGATAATTGTCTTCCAATGTGTGGAAATTAAAAGCAAAGTGCATACTAGAAGGGGTGGTAATAGTTCTACACATCCTAGCAAATGCATTCACAACAATATTTCATGCACACACAAGTGATAATGAATCCCTTAAACAGCACAAGATAGACATAATATATTTATAATAGGATTGAAAGGGCAAGAGGAATGCAAACAACACAACAGGGGAAGAAGTATCCACAAACTTGTATTTATTGCTTCATGATATGCACATTTCAAATGTTACAAAATAAGGGCCTAGATCACCATCCAAGGAGTCCACTACAAGGTCCTATAACACATTGTCTTCACAAATAAAAATGATAGAGTTTTGCTATTCAACAACTATCTCCACTACAATGAGCCCAACACTCCAATTTATAGAAATCTGAGAGAGAGAGAGAGAGAGAGAGAATGGAAATCTTGAAATTTGTCTTATCACCACTTACTAGATGTCATAAATGGATTGAAATAATGTTATGTTTCTTGTAAAAGGATCCCCATATTGTCCCATAACTTACTGTAGTGAAATATTTCATGCTTCATTAATGCATCACAACTACCAAATAAAACAACTGTTATGAACCTGGGCAAGTTTTCTGTAAAATCACAATCGATTTCACACCAAATTCTACATTTCTTGATTTTTGTGCATCAGAATTAGAAAAAAATTCCAATGGGTTTTTTTTTTTGTTTTCCTTGAGAAATGCAAAATTTATGGCCTTCGAGTGCGGTCACTATTTTGGGTTTGCCAAGCATTTCTATCATTTAACAGGAATGAGCATCTGATTGACTTGGGCTGAATATGTTTCCTTTATTTTCAAATAACTACCGTCATTAAAAATTTGGCCCATTCGGAAAGTCAAATTTCATGGAAATCAGGGCTTGGGGTCAAAAGTTATGGTCTTTTCAAGTTTGGGGTTAGATTTGCAATGTTTTCCTCTTAAATGCAGCTATATCATGCATTTTGGATCTTGGTGTCTCATATGTCCCTTGTGAGACTTGGATCGAAAACCTCCACTTCATCTCGCATCACACGGCCCACCTTGTAAATCGATTAAATATTCCTTTCGGGGAACTCATGTCCCACATGTTCTATCGTTGATCGGGCCATGAGGGTCGTTAACTCCCGCATTCACCTCATCTCCTTTGTAGTTGTGTGTTTCTACATTTCGGGCCATGTGAATCCCAAAGTGTCCCAACTACCCCATGGACCGCATGGGACATTTTGACCTGACCTTTCCGATTTTCTCTTAGACAATGACCTTTTTGACTTTTCGGATCCCAAACATCCCCCAGCGTACCTATGCGACCTCGACTAAAAAAACCCCATTTTATCGATTCCCCTATAAATCAGCCATTTCGGCTCTGTAGAGAATTCATGTCCCAACATCCCATGGACTGCATGGGACAAAAATACTCAATTTTTTTGATTTCCTCTATTTTCAACCATTTCAGGAAAGCCAAGTTTTCGGGTCCCAGATGTCCCAACTGACCTGTGCGGCTTGGGCCTAAAAAAACCTAACTTTTCTACATTTCAATGTTTCCTTAGCATCCTATGCCCGAATTTAGTACAATGAACCCTGGTACAATCCACCTTGGTTCCATCCGCAACTCCTAGACTTGATTTGCATTATAATAGGCCTGCGACCTTGTTTTCTCATATTTTTACAATTTTTACTAACTCCTTGGATTTTTCTTGGATAGGGGAGTTATAGAAAAGAGGAGTGGTACCTCGAAAATCTAAATTTCGGCCCTTAAACCATTTCAACCTACTTGAACCAGAATAATCATGTAATTTATCCAATTCATCTTGACGGGTGAATTTGGGATAACACTAATTTACACTTGATCAAGGACTAGTGCAGAGACTAGGAAAATGGTTGAATAAGAATATAACAATGTCATAGCCACTCATGATAAATTCTAGAACTTTCGAGAAGAATATGGACTATGGCACCGAATTGGGGTGAGGGATCTTGGGCACCAAATAACTCTACTTCACACCCCTAACACACGGATGGTCAAAAACTTATTTTTATAGTGTCACACAAGTATCGTTGTTAGTCATATGGTTGTTACACTTTTATCTCTAGATTTATCTATAACCTATAAAATATATGTTCAGCTTCAAAACCCACAAAACACTATCAAATCCATAAAGGAAAGATGCAATCTAGGGATTTTGACTGACCACGAAGGTCACCTAACAAAGTGAAATTACGATTGAGAGTTTCACTAAATCTCATACTCCACATAGTTATTTTGAGTGTATGAAATAATCATGTCATAGGATTCCCTAGTGCAAGTTGTGTTTGATAGCGGGCTAGATCTAGATGTAACAATGTAAATAGAATGTGTGGATGGAATAATGAATTTTCCCTTCCTATGAATTTTACGTAGAGAATACATTCATTTATCCCTTGTATGGATGTTAGTTCCTTTAAGTTCTTTATATATCTTTTGATGAAAGATTAGGTGATATTAGTAATGTTTAGATTTTGGTCTTTTATTTGGATGACATAATTATGTATTTATATGAATCCCTTAGTTGAATTTTATAATTGACAACTGGAATGTTGACCGATAATAAAATAATATACTTAAAAGATAAAAGATTCACAAAAAGAGCAAGTAAAGCGTAAAGAGGTCGGGAGTTCCCAAAGGGGATGAGGGCATTTGACCATGCAAGTGCCCTAGCTAAGTCCCGGTTTCTAAAATCATAAAATATAAGAAAGTAAATATTTGACTAGGATTTAGGGTGTGTAAGACTAAATAGATAACAAGAAACACATAAATGAATCCAAAGATAGTTGTTAATTCCTAAGTTTATCACTTAGGAATCATATAAATGTTAGTATTATTTTAGGACCTAGGAATGTACCCATGTGCGTGATTTTGTGTCTACACTATGAAACTTAAAAATATTCCTTTTCATTGGTTGTAAATATTTTTTATATTCAACTATAAATAAATATATTGTTCCTAAAATTTTAATCTTCCTTACCATATAAAAAAATTGAGAGTTGCAATCTATGTCATGTGTTGTACTTTTTTTTCTATTCTTGCAAAATATCTCCATCTAAATTAATATTTTGATAAGTAATATTTAATCATGTCTACTATTAAATTATTTTCAAACATTTTTTCTAAAGTCTTCTTTATTTTTAACACAATAAATATAACAGAAAAAAATTAGTATACCATTTGTTGATTAAAAACATTAAACAAAAACATTGAAAATATTCTTCAATAAAGAAAACCACTTTATAAAAACTATCAAGTTACAACCTTAAAATATTATATGAAATTTGAATTCAAGATATAGTATGTTCATAAATATTTACTCAAAATTAGGTATCTCAAACAATTCTCAACTATCTAGTTTTCCATAACTCAAATTGTTATCTAACATTTCATTTCTATGCTCAATCGGAGTGTCAATTTTTATGTCTTCTTTTTTAGCTACTATATTACAAAACCTCTCCTTTCTACAAGATAACTCCATATTTACATCGTTATTTCATAAGGAAATGTGTCCACAACATATCGTGAAACATACAATCTCGAAAAGTCTCAAAACTTTTATCTAATCTGTTTCAAAAAATTTATTTAACAAAAGTTAATGCACTAAATACCCTTTAATATTCTATTTATCCCAAGTAGAATAGTTTCACACAACTCATACAATAAAAAAATTCACTAATTCTTTCATGTAGTATGTTACTAAGATACACATTTTTCCATAGTTGTGTGATTCACCATTTTTTGGTGGTTCACTTAGTAAATCATATTGTTCAAAAATTGTGATAATAAAATGAGTTGATTGAGATGAAAATAATTCATTTTCAAGAATACCTTTAATTAGAACTACATTATTTTATACTAATTTTCAATAATTATTAATGAGAGTACACATATGTTTTTATATAAATCAGCTATAATTTTCTTACTCGTTGTCGATTCCAAAATATAGGATTGACCCGGTCCCATGGCCTTAAGAAGCTCACCTATATCAAAGTGCTCTTTTATCTCACTAGATAATTAATTTGATTTTTTTTCTCAATTACATATGTTTTTCATATATAATACCTTTGTATAAGTTTCATATGACAACTACTTCTTCAATGATTTGTTAAGTAATTTATTTCATTCAACATGGGTAGAATACTAAAAAGTATAAACAATGTTTCCAAATATGTTACGTGGTAAAGAAATTATTTTTCCTTTTCAACTTCCCTACAGACTTAAACTTCAAACTAGCTAACGATGGATATTCATAAAAAAATCTATGTGTAGACTCATACATGGAAATCTAATTTTATCAACATATTTAAGAAGTTGTTTACCATCCGGCACTCCAATTGTAAATTTAAAAAATTCTAGAAATATTTTTGGACTACTTGATGTATACATGTGTAAGTCATAGATAAGGTCTACCACTTTTGTGAGATTTTCAAATGTGTTAACTATTTTATATGTAGGATTCATCCTATGAACCATTCAATGAATTGGGATCATATAAAGGGAAACTAATATTTGTTAGGGGAACATATAGACCACTTCTATGATCCTACATTACTATTGCAGCATTAACACCATCACATCAAAAATATTTTCTATTGAATATTCATCCATTCTAGTTATATCCTTAAAATTAACAATAGTCAATTTGCACAAATTTTCAATATTGCAATTTTCCATCATTTTATGAACAACTAGAGGATGAGGTTTCCTTGTGTGGTTCTACAAAGTATGAAAAATGCATGAAAACCCAAGACATGTTGTCTATTGTTATAGTCTCATCAATGGAAAGGGAGATAAATTAAGATTATTGATTTTTTATTTCAAATCTTCCTTTCAATCATTGCAAGACATTTTTCCATTTCCCAAACATGAATATTTGACCTTGACGTGATTGTAAAAAGTTATTAAACCCATTAAAATTAAAACAATTCTTATTTTAAAAAATCTTAAATAGGCATGCCCATTTTTAGAACTAGGAATACAATATATAAGCGTGTGTCTTTTTCCTCAAGTTATACATTCAGAACATTTCAAAATTTTGCATTATTTTTTTGCATTTATCCATAATATTTCAACAATGCTTCTTCTTATTTTCATTCTCATATGCATATTTTACATGCATGCATTCTTTGGTAGTTTTCCATCTATGTGTATTTGTTACTTTTCCATCATTTTCCTTGACCAAATAATTCTCAATTATGTCCAACCTTAGTTGCTTTTTTGTTATTTACCTACTTTCCAGCCATAAATTATACATATACATTCTTTTATAGTATCATTAGCATTTTATGTCTCTACAAGTTTAATGAATGGATATTTTACTACCCAATCTACCTTAAAATACCTTGTAATTGTCCATATGGTTTTCTTCCTTTGTAAAAATTCCTTTATTGGAAGACTAATGTGAACATAATTATTTAATTTAATCTATTTATTATACTATTTTTCTTTTGGAAGAAATCTATAGTGATGATTATCATCCACCTCTCGACATGTCATCATCAATTATATCTTCATGTATCGAAATTTTAATTGTTTTCGTACACGATATATTTTTATCAATATTTTCATGTGGAATATAATTATTAGTAGCTCCTCAATTTATAAATTCAAACCCGAGAAGGGTTAGAGTATGAAAAATATATTTAAAATTTAATATAAGTTGACAAAAAACAACTAAAAAGTTAAGATAATCTCTTACCTGTGTTTACAGTGAATGCAAATTGGGTCCACCTTTTTTTGGATAGATAAAATTATTTGATATGTTACTTTTCCTTTTTAATTGATTTTCATTGTTAAGGAATGGAATGGATGCATGCATATGGTGCATGGAGTGGAGATAGCAGAGATGAATTATAAGTTCTGGAAATCTACTATAGCAACTTGGTTAAGGAATGGAATGGGTGCATGCATATGGTGGGTGATCTGATAAAATAATAATGAAGGGTACTCCTGTCTGGAATGTTTTCTTTGGTTTTTGCTATGTTGTTAGTTCATGGACTTATGTTGTTAGTTTGTTGGACTCCTATTGTTAGTTTTTCTATGTCTATTTTTGCTATGGTGGATACTTTTGTTTTGTAGTTGGGTTGGTCTATGTCTCAATATGGGCTTCAATGGATACTCCCTTGGCCCTTTTCTTTAAATATTTGTAAACTTTGTATGGGGTAGGGTCCCCTCAACCCTCTTTTACCTATTATCAAAAAACAAAATTGAGTTTCCTTGTTTTCATTTTTATTCAATTCCATTATACCTATCTAAGTGTAATTTAAAAAGGATTTTTTTTTGGTGAAATGTGTAATTTTTTTGCAAACAATCGGATAAATATTAAATTTTTAATCTTGATAGAATATCCTAGTATTCATTAGCACATTATATTCTATTTATCGGTAGATAAATTTATGCTAAGAATCGATGACATATACTTTTCTACCAACCGCGAGCATATATAAGTCTAATTTCTGGTGGCATATATTATGTTACCGATTCATAACATTCATGCCATTTTACAACATGTTCAATTTCAACATAGTAAAATACCAATATTTATAATAAATTGATGTTAAAGGGTTGTAATATGCAAACAATCTCGATCGTTAATGCATAGGGGAAAATGGGAATGGATAAAGGAATCGTAAGGAAAATTTGACTTGTAATGGATAATTATAATTCGGATTTAGAATTTGTAAATTTGTCTTTTATTTTATATATATATATATATATATATATATATGTATGTATGTATGTATGTATGTATACATACATATATATATATATATAGACATACATACATACATACATACATACATACATACATATAAACACACACACACACACACACACACACACACACACACACACACACACACACACACACACACACACACACATATTTAAATTTGTGGTAAAAGAAATTTTAATTAAGTCAATTGTTGTAAATATTATGTGAAATGGCCCCTAAAAGTAGCTTAAACTCCAAAAATTGGTGAGTTGGTCCAAATCCCTATGCTTGAAAATTCACCAAACGTAAATTTCAAAAAAGAGAGTATTCATGATTTATCTACTATTCACCATTAAAATTTGTAGTGAGGAACAAGAACCCTTTGATTTTTCATATCATATGATTTTTTCGATTACCACTAATATTTTAAAGATCTATGATCTACATTACATTAGCGATTTTACTTTCATTTTTATTTTTACATCGAGGGGATTAGATCAGAAAATATGCTCATTAATAAGAATACTTTTATGTTCTTATTTTGAATTTAACATTAAACTAAAAAAATTGAAAAATAAAAATGATGAATAAGTCCTTATCACCTCTTGTAGTCTATGTACATGATCACTACCACCGATCAATTACAACATAGGTCTCCACTTCCACCAAGAACCATCATTCAATTTAGTGCTTTTGGCATTGTATATTTTCTATCGTTTTAGATGTGCAACCTTATCGCTAGTGGATAATGAGGGACCATTATTCAACCCACTACATCTTTGCCTCCACCCCTTGATCTACCTACATGTTTACTCAAAAATTCGATCTTTAAGTACATTTATTTACACATTGTGATCATTATTTTCTCCCCCCATAATGTCAAACACTTAATTTTATAGGATGTCGGGTTATACCGAAAATGCATCCATAAGGAGTTTTTAGTTAAAAATTTATAAGTTTGACTTTGGACAATGACTCTATTTTGAATACATAAATGAAAATATGACAAATAACATGACTAATAGTTAAAGATTAGATTTACACTCAATATTTATCGGGATTAAAGTGAAGTTTAAAAAAATTAAAACAATGAGAGAATCGACAAACTTTTGAAGTCATAAAATTAATATTAGAGAAAAAAATTCTTGAGATAGGGTAAGTGCATGGAAATGGGGACAAAAGGAGTCAAAATTGGCCACTTATTTCCTAAAATAAGAAAAAATCAAACTTCAACTAATAATTTAGCATACATATACTCAAAATCGTACATTGTGATACAAATAAGAATCATAGTGCTTGGAATCCAGTTTCTAAACTACTAATTTTTTGAATGGTGGATATTAAGAAGGTAAAATGTGTTTCACATACAAATTTTTCCTGTTTGTTTTTCAAAATGATTACATAGTTTGTGTGCCCCCTCCCCTTCCCATTTTTTTAGTTCCGTAAACTATTTTACAACTCACTTTAGTAGAAAAATTGTTAAGACCATGTAGGAGGTCCCATTAATTTTTCATATTTTTAGATTAATATATAATATTTTACTAATTTTCAAAATAAACACATCCCAAAAATGAAATATTTTTGTGTTCACCCTCCTAATTTTGAGAAAAATAGCTTTTAATTAATTTTTTTAGTGTGTATAGAATGTAGTTTACATCAAGCCTTTTTTGAATTTACATGATAAAATACTAAATTATCTATAAGAAGTGATTCATGTGTTTTAGAAAAAGAAGGCACTAGTACAAGAAATTAAGGATAAAAATCTTAAACTAATCATATTTTAGAAAGAAATACATTGACACAAATATAAAATAGAGCTTGACTTCATAGTCATGCTTTTTTAGAATATTGTCTTATAACACATGAGAAATTGGGGCGTACACTTGATATTGTTATGATTTTTGCCAAAAATAGATTTATTCATGGATTACACTATCCAAAATTTAGGATTATATATCCATGCAAAAGGGTGGGTGGTTTCAAGAAAAATGAAACAAAATGTGCTCGTGTTATTACATGCTCACGTTTTGTTTTCTTAATGAAAAATTCAAATTCACACATTACAAAACACACTCATGTTATAAGTGTCATAATACGAGAGAAGTATAACATGCTAGTTTCATTACATGATCATGTTATAACATGACAAGCCGTAATGCACTGCATTATGTGAAAAATGGCCAAAAAAATGATTTCATCAATTTTTAGTCCCAATTTCCATGCACATGTTCAATATTAATGAGAGACATTCACTATAATATTATAACCAAAGTGCTTAAAGTAAACACAATTTCATTCAAGAGACACTTTTCATGACTCAATAAGACAACACCTATAATGTTTTAAATATGGTTTTAAAATATTATATTGATAAATTAAGGCTTATCAAATATTTATCAATAACTAACAAAATGAATTTTATATAAACTTAAACAAAGTTGAAGACATAAGAGTCAAATTATTTTTGGTCGATTTTTAATGACATATATTTAACATACCAAAGATTTAGGTTCTTGGAATGACTTGAGGTCTGATTGTGTAATGATAGTTGATAGGTACCTTGCACAAAAAAATTTTGAACCCATGATTATTTGCAATTGTTCAAATTAAGTATCGAGGCATGAAAAATGGTCCGCAGTAATACCACCAAGTGTTCACAACTTTGGCTATGACCACAAAAAAATGAGATCCAAGTGCTTAAGGGATAAGACGAGAGTCAACAAGTTTGGATTCAATATCCACTAATGTTGTGTAGATAGTTCTAGGTAGATTACTTCATAATGACAAAATTTATGTTTTCATCCTACCATTTGAATTTCAATAATCACGAGGAAAATAGGCATTGAGAATCACATGTTATCCGGATATGCACATATAATAGCCTAATATCCTTATACATTTGAAAAAGGTGACTCAAAACTTACATCCGTGTCAAGATGTAATGTAGAGTAGTGTACAAAACTAGAGTCATAAAGATGGTATTCAAAGATAAAAACTAATGATGGATTAAGTTACCTACTATACAATTTACACAAAAGAGTAGCAAATTAAAGAACTACAAATTTTAATACCTACATAGAGTTGATGTGGGAGCATAATTTTTGTAGACCATAACTTTTGATTCGATTATCGATTATCTTGAAATATTCTAGAGTGTTATATTTTTATTAGTAATGTGCTAGACAACATTACTTGAAACGTTGAGTGACATTTTGGCATTTTTGGGGCCTAATTCATTCATCTAGTGGTCTAAAATTGGCTCTAAACCTTTTTGATGGTTTTTTCTCGGCATTTGTCTAACACTTAGACTTTAAATATTATTTTCTTTGTTTTATGTAATAAGACAAGATTTGACATATGCATTAATTTACAAAGGAATATTTTATATGTAAAATTGGGGTCCATACGAGGTTTTTTAATTATTAGGGTTTCTTTAGTTTTAGGGATTTTTACATTTTAAGGTTTTCTTAGAGATAGTGAGAAATAAAAGGAAAATTGTAAGGTTGTACAAGATTAGTGTGGATTCCAAAATGAGAAGAAACTATTTTGAATATTTTGGCTTTTCTTACAAATTGTCTGTTTGTGTTTTAGAGGTATTTCAGTCACTTGCATTTGAATCCACATCGAGTTAGTATCGAGTGGGATTTCGATCTTGTGGGAAATGGTAATATATATATATATATATATATATATATATATATTATATTACATTTTTATGTTTAATTTATTACCTCTATTTTATATAATCATGGTTTCGCATTGGAGGGGATGTTATATAAAAATGAATAGGTATATGCGGGAGGTACATAGAAAAGTTTTTGAGCTCACATGATAAGTTACCCACCTTTGAAGTAGATATGCAGCTGGAGATGTAGAAATAGATAGTGATACTCAAGAATTACCTCTGTTAATGAATGAATAAGGAAATCAAGAAGAAGATGAGAGAGATGAAGAAATCGTGAATTAGAGACCATTTGAGGAGAGATTGACCCAAGATTTAGAGGGAAATAATGATGAAATCAATATTAGTTTACCTAATTATAGTGGAGGGTTACAACCAGAGGATTTCATTGACTTGTTTAATTGTATGGAAAACTTATTTGAGTGGAAAACCCTTTGAGAGGAGAATAAGGTTAAGTTCGAATGCACTAAATTGGTCGGACATACATTAATCGGGTGGGATCACTGAAAAATGAAAGATAAAGGAAAGCAAATGATAAGATCTGAAATTGGAAAAAAATGTTGAAAAATTTGAAAGAAATTTTTCTTCCTGTAGATTATGCATAGACACTATTTCAAAGGTTTCAAAATCGAAGACAGAAGCATATCAACATTCAAAATTATATCAATAAATTTTAGAAGCTATCAATCCAGGTGGAACAAGGAGAGTCTAAATAAGGAAGGATACAAGGTATGTAAATGGGTTGAGTTATACCATACAAGATGAAATGAGTATGCTCCGGATCCATATCCTTTATGATTCTTATCAAATATCACTAAAAGTAAAAGCAAAGACCAAGAGGAATAATTTTAGAAGAGATTTGAAGAGGGAGAAATCATCATCTCTAATGAGGGGAATAGGTATATTTGACTCTATAAAATGTGAATTATATAATGCGAGAAGGGCATGAAGAATCTAGTCAAAACCATGGTAACTACCAAAGAGGTAGGGGGTTTCATGGGGGAAGAGGTTATAATGGAGGATAGGGTTGGAATATCCCCCAAATGGAATATACATGTTACCAATATGGTGAAGAAGGGCCATAATATTTTGAGTGTTTACACTATCCTACAAAGGATATATTACAATCATAATAATCACGAGTAAAAGCTGGTTAAAGATAAGGATGTAGAAGAAATGGAGGTTGTTGCAGAGTTGGGTGAAACCCCCATGATAAGGAGGATGGTGATCTTATTAAGGAAGGAGAAAGAACAAGATGGTACTGGTGCTTATTCTTGGTTGCATACAAATATCTTTTGAACAAGATGCACCTATGGAGGAAAGGTATGTAAAATTATTATTGATGTTGGTAGTTGTGAAAATATGGTCTCAACTACGATGGTTGATAAAATTAGTCGGAAATGTGAGAAGAATCCATATCCCTATCGTATATCATGTTTCAAGAAGGGGAATGAGGTAATCGTCGATAAAATATGCCTTATAATGTTTTTAATCAGGAATACCTACAAGGATGAGGTGTGGTGTGATTTTGTCTGATAGATGCATGCCATATACTACTGCAAAGGAGTTGGAAATATGATAGAAATATTACACATGATGGAGGAAAAAACTTATTATTTTTGAAGGATGGTGTAAAGGTTGTCTTGTTACCCTTCAATGAAAAAGTGAAGAGTGAGGGCTTGTTGGCTAAAAATGAGTTTGTTGTAGAAATGGAGGAAATTGGTTTGTGTTATGCATTGATGTTAAAGAAGGTGGGAATAGATTGCTTTGATATAACCATTATGGAAACAAAGGTACTAAAAGAATATAAAGATGTCATACCAGATGAGATACCAAATGGGTTACCTGCAAAGTGGGATATACAACACCATATTGATTTGATCCCATAATGCTAGGAATGGCCCTTCCAAATCATGAAGCCTACAGGATGAGCCCGACACAAAGTGATGAGTTGAACAAGTGATATATATAATACATAAAGGGTTAGAGAGAGAAAGCATGATTCCATGTGTAACTCATGCCCTATTGAATCTTAAAAAGGATGGAGACAAGAGAACATGTGTGGAAAGTACTGTCATAAATAAAATCACAACTAAGTATCGATTCGTAATTCTAAGATTGGAGGATATGATGGACGTGCTAGTGGTAGCTTGATATTTTAGAAATATTGACCTCCGAAATGGGTACCACCAGATCTGAATTTGTGAAAGGTATGAATGGAATATGTATTTCAAAATAAAATATGGATTATACAAGTGGATGGTGATGCCATTTGGGCTATGTAATGCACCCAATACATTCATGAGGTTGATAAATAGAGTCTGCGTAAATACAATGGTAAGTTTTTAGTTGTCTATTTTGATGATATTTTTATATTTAGTAGGACAAAAGAATAATATTTATTACCTTTTAAATTGGTGTTAGAATTTTTATGAAAAAAGAGTTTGTATTCAAACATTAAAGAAGTGTAGATTTCTTCACAAAAGTCTAGTTGTTTTGGAGTTTTTCATCTTAGAGGATTGAGTGACGATGGATGAGGAAAAATGGAAGGAAATTATGGAATTTTCTCTCATATTTTTCATGGATTGGAAACTTTTATAGGAATTTCATCAGGAATTTTAGTAGCATTTCTACACCCATAAAAAAATTTATGAAGGGATAGGAGTTTTTATGGACCAAGGTAGCAACATATAGTTTTTAATTTTTGAAGAAGAAAGTTTAGAGACGCACCTATTTTTGTATTTCCATATTTTTTCAAGGTATTTGAGGTTGATTATCATGCATCACATGTTGGGATTTGAGCTATACTGATTCAATAAGGATGGGGTGCGGCATTCTTTAGTGAAACGATAAAAAAATTAAGAGGAAATATTATACTTATGATGTGGAATTCTAAGATATTGTTCACACATTAAGGAATTAGATACATTACTCGGTAGCTAAAGAATTTGTACTATTTACTTACCATGATTAATTGAGGTAATGGAACAAATAAATAGTAAGCATGTAAAGTGGGTTTCATTTTTGGTAGAACATACTTTTTCTTAAATCATAAGTGGGGTAAACATAATCAAGTTGTTGATGCCTTGAGTAGGAATGTAGAACTTTTGATAACAATGGAAAATGAAGTAGTATGATTTGAGGTAGTTAAGAAGTTGTATGGATGTGATCCATATTTTTATTATTTTGTGAGATAATTCATTAATGTAAGGAACCTATAGTGGGTAGTGGTTTTTCATATTATTTTATGTAGGATTATTATTTATTCAGGGGAAAATAATTGTGAATCCTTGTTAGTTCAACGAGAGAAAATATTATAGGAGAATTGCATAGTGGGGGATTAGATGTAAAATTTTGTATAATTAAAAGACTTCTCTTCTTGCATAAAAGTATTAATGGTTAAAGGTGAAGAGGGACATAAGTAGGGTCTTATCAATATGTATATAGTGCCAAATGGCTAAGGTCCATTTGCAGAATATTACGTTTTATATGTCATTACCTATCCCTATAGGGCCATGGGTTGATTTGAGTTTGGATTTCATGTCGGGACTTCCTAACACATAACGAGGGAATAATTATATCCTTATTGTAGTTGATATATTCTTTAAGATGAAACATTTCATTGATTGTAATACAAGTAATGATGCTTCAAGAATTGTAATTTTATTTTTTTAGAAGTGGTTAGGTTACACGGAGTTCCAAGAATGATCACTTCAGATTGGGAGAAAATGTTTCGAGTCACTTTTGGAAGAATATGTGGAAAAAATGGGGACACAACTACACTTTTGTAGTGCATATAACCCTTATACTGATAGGAAGACATAAGAAGTGAACAAAATATTCAAATCTCCTATGTTGCATAGTTTGAGAAAATCCAAAACAATGGGATTTAGATTTACCACAAGTTAAGTTTTCTAATAACAACTTGATAAAAAGTTGAAGGCGGGAGGTCTGGTTTCATTATTTTCTATGGTTAGAACCCCAAGGAGTCCTAGATTGGATTGTGCTACCTAGTCAACATAAAACTAGTGATGATGTAGAAGCATTTGTAGAACACATGCTACAATTACAAGAAGAAGTGAGGGAAAAGATGAAATTTAGTAATGCAAAATATAAAGCTAGATGCATATTCTAGTAGGAGAGTAAATGTATTTGAATAAGGAGATATGGTGATGGTTCATCTTAGAAAGTATAGGTTTCTAAATTGGACATATAATAAACTAAAGTATAAGAAGATTGGGCCATGTAGGATTTTAAAGAAAATGAGTGATAATGCCTACAAGGTGGAGCTACCTGAGAAATTTTATATTTCACATGTTTGTAATGTTTTTAACTTATATAAATTTCTAGGTCAATAGGAAAATGTCATGGAGGAGGAAGAAACAAATTTGGAGCAGCCCATGTTGAAAAAAAAAAAGGAGAGGGTAATGCATGTCTTGGACCAAATTATAGTCACTACTAGGTATTGGAGCTACAAATAAAAATTCTTATAGTGGGAAGGTACGTAGTAGGAAGAAAATACCTAGATTCTTGATTTGGAGATGAAGAATATTTATAGTGTAAAATTATATGAATTCCATCAACTGAATTCAAAGGAGCATAATCCTTTTCAACCTGGGGAGAATGATGTGCGGGCATAACTTTTAGAGAACATAACTTTTGATATGACCTCGAATTATCTTGAAAATTTCTAGGGTTTCATATTTTTATTAGTAATGTGTCATGCCTTTGTTTCTTGAAAGGTTGAGTGATTGTTAGGATTTTTGGGGGCCCAATAACATTGGCTCCAAATGATTTCGGTGGTTTTGTTTAGCACTTGTCTAACACTTAGAGTTTTAATATCATTTTCTCTATTTTATGTAATAAGCCAAGATTTGGCATACGCCTTAATTTATAAAGTAATATTTTGAATGCAAAAATTGGGGTCCATTCGCGGTGTTTTAATTTTTATGGTTTTTTATGTTTTAGGATTTTTTCACATTTTAGGGTTTTCTTAGAGATAATGGGAAATAAAAGGAAGATTGTAATGTTGTACAAGATTAGTGTGCATTCCGGGATGAGAAGAAAATTATTTTAAATCTTTTGGTTTTCTTACAAATTGTTTGTGTGTGTTTTGGAGGTATTTCAACCTCTTGTAACTAGATCCTCATTAATACTCTAGATAAATTTATCAAGGCCACCAAAGACATGCATATGTGAAACACATGATAATCATGATGGTGTCGGGATGAATATTGATATGCTTATGACTGAAAATTATGATAAACAAATCAATATTATATATTTTCAGAATTGTTGTGCATCTAAACTTATTAGAGCCACATTGACTAAACCTATGAAAATTTCAAGCATGTATAAAAATGATGATCCACATACATCTAGTAGGAAAATCTTAACACCACATAGCTGGGCTGCATCTAAAATATTGTAATTGATGGTAAATTTTATCTCAATACAAAAATACATTGAAGAAAAATTAATGTAAATTAATATATAATTATTTCCATTAGATGGGGAAACAACACAACCAAAATGCCCATGGATTTCATTTGCTTGATGTTAACCTTCTCTAATAGAAAATGAAAAATTCGGTAGAGCTTTGACCAAACATAACACAATGAACTCTTAATTCATTTCATATTATTCAACATAATGTATTAAATACATATATGTGAGGTTGCTCCTATAAACAAGGAGTTTGATTCAACTACTCACCTCACAAAATATTGAACATGTATGGTCACTGACCTCCTCTATTATCTTAAACATATTATATGTGAGTTATATTAACAACCCACTCACATATTAATCCATAAATGAGATTTATTTAAACCGATTCAAATTCTCGTTTCCTAGATGCTATAAATTTTCGTTAATTTATCAATTTTAAGATTAAATTGACGTAATTATGTAGCTAAAAAGTGAGTAAAAAGATACTATAAAATGCCACACGATAATTGATAACAAAGTTCATCCCAAAAATTGACTGTCTCTGGGTTCAATCAAAAATGAACCCATATATAAATAATATAAAAAATGTATTTTTTTGTTAGGAAGTCATTATTTTAGTGTTCCTTAGGTTATTAAGTGTTAGTGTGACTAATTATATTATCTATGATAATATAATATTGTTTGGTTAGTGAGGATGTAGTGATCTACATAAAATATCTTCTAATATCTTACCATGTTGTTTTAACAACTCATCTATATTGTATGTGTTATTGTAGCTCCTTTATTATATCAGAGATACAACACCCATAAATAAGTAAACCAGATCATATGGAATAATATATAGAAAATATATTTACTATGTTTATTATGTTCAACTCCTCTACTACTATACCATTATTTGGTATCACAACATTAGGAGTTCCTCGGAAAAGATGGTTGTGTGATATTTTTAGAGAAAACTCATTATTTTATTTTAGTTTCTCATATGGATGTTAAATATATGAGTGCATATTAGTTTGTATTTTTATTGCATCGAATCCATGTAAAGATATGGACATTGATAGAATTAGAGATTAGGAATTTGTGCCTAAAATTCAAAGATAAAATTAAGATTGCGTAGATGTTATAATGGGAAGGAAAGACACCTTTCAAAGATATAATGTATGAGACAATTGAATTATTTTTATCCGAGTGTAGACAAAAATTTGGGTCACACACTCCCCTTTGTCCCCTTTAATTAATTAACGTAATGTATTAACCTAACCATGACCCCTTACCCCACATTCATATTAATTTAATTACTTACAATTGAATTAATGCTCATCCTCACAATATTAATTAATTTAATTACTTTAATTACATTAATTGACACCTCACCTAGTAACATCACCTAGACACCTCACCACATGGACTTATTCTTAGTATTTTAATTAACTAGGACTAAGTCTCCACTTATCTTAACCAACTAGGAATTAGTCTAACCCTAACATTAAATTCCTATTCCTTCTCCAACAACACTCCCACTTATCTAAGCACTAACCATCACTTGAGACCCGGATGGACAATCAGAGATTGGTGAAAATAACAAGGGTCTATTGTTTTGGGTAAACCTAGGATTTCCCCCTTAATCAATGTCGGTAAACCCTCAACCAACACCGGTCAACCTAACTATCATCAGCTATCTTATATACAGTTTGGTAACCTTTTATAGAGGTTTCTAACTTCGATTTTGAGAGAACTATATGCATTTCAGCACAAGCGGATATTTTCTCAACATCAAGATGACGGAATACATTCAATCACAGGCCTAAGAAAGTACTTGATACTAATCCACATGAGTACTACGGGAACCATTTCCATGGAACTAACCACCAAGTTCTTCATGAATCAGCCATTCCCATCTTTTACCAACTAGGATTGCAAATGCAAGTAAGTGTATTTGAATTTCATCATTTTATAATTACTTAATAAGTTCTTTATCTTTTGTGTTACTAGATTTTATTCTTTCCTACATTCCTCCATCCCACCTTTTACCAAAATACCCAACCTATCACCCACCACCTCTTATCTTTGTGTAGCTGAATTGTAGGCATTTTTGAGCCTTTCTAGAATTTTTACAAACCTAATAATCCTCCCTCCATTCTCGTGTAATCAAAGAGAACCCCAAAAACCAAGTTTATTTAATTACAACCATTTTGTCCCTACCAATGCCAATTACCTTAACCATCATTGGTTTCTCCTCTTCACTAGCATCGGTCACCCAATCAACATCGTTTCTTTGTGTCTCTGTCAACTTTCACTAAACCTCCACTAATAGCCTGAAAACTCAAAAACCTAGCCCAAACACGATACCCCGCATGAAACCTCACCACGGACATTGCCAACTCTTTGGGAATACATAGAGAGAGCCTAGACACCCACTTTTGAAATTCTACCATTATCCACACCGGTTGATATCGGTTATATTGAACCGTTATCGATCACACCACCGAATGACATCAATATTTGTGCCTAGTAAAATACCTTAAACAAGCAAGCTTCCTAATAATCCAAAATCAACACAAACTACACCATATCTTACGTAGACATTGTCTATGACCCTTAGACCACCGACCTTTGATGTGCAACTTGTCCCACAACCTTCACCGGTTTAATTGTTAAGCATTTAATTAGATTGACAACGATAATAATCGAGATACCTAAATAAGAAAACTAGCATTAGATTCTTTTATTTCCATGATCAATTATTTTATATTGCGTTATATATAAATGGATTGATAATCATTAAGGAAGTATCACTTCCTAGATCTAGCTCATGCTAGGAAATCAACTAACCTTTTTATTAATTATATCTTATGGTTTTTATTTACATTTATAGGTAGTTCCTCCTAGCCAAAGAGAAGCTCACAAATAAGTTTGGATCGGAAATCAGAATGCAAACACTCAACCTTCAACAAACATACAACATGTATTCCTCCTTACCCCTTTTACCCTTATATGTTTCATTATCTATAACAATTTGGTGAAATAGTTTGGCATGCCTAGTGGGATCCATCAGGGGTTCTTTTGCATTTGTTCATTCTTAGGTAAATATTTTGTGTTTATTTCCCTTTGGAAAGTATTCACATTAATTTTCTTCTCTAGAATATTCTTCTTCTTTCTATTGTCTAAAAGAAATCATGTTTTTGGTGTTTTAAAATGAACACATCTTTCTTTAGTGAAAGAGAATTCTTGTTTCGGATCTCCATTTGCTGCATTGAATGTAATTATGGATTGGGCTTAAAACATTTTGATTTTATTTTCATTTGTTGCATTGTAGCTCACATTAATTGAGGGAAACCTATACACCTTTGGAAGTCATGCCCAGCTAATGGTTGAGTAATTCAATCATAGTTCAATTTTCACACTCTCTATACCAAACCACTATAATAATTTACACATCTTCTTAAATATCATCCTGCCTGGAAGAAGTTGTCAACAATCACATGATCAGAGGATTGATAGTGGGCACACAACTCATTTTGGTCAAGTCATTATCTCAGAGAAAGGACCTCCCTTGCAAAAACTTTAACTCAAACCATCCTTAGATATTGGATTTTCATAGGGCCCCTTCCATTGAACCGAAAACATTGTTCTAGTCACAAGTCAATTCTAAATATCATAAGCTAGAACATAAAATTCACCCATAGGATGTCGTGTTTGTAAAATTTTGCTTGATTTGTGTTTTGAGTTGTGAGGTAATGTTCTCTATTTTTATTTCTTCCTTTCACACTCCATAATTATAGCTTTTGTATTCCAACTTTTTCTGAGTGTGTTAGGGTCATCATTACTGAGTACTCAAGTTTCTAGGTTGGTATTTTAGCTGATCTAAGTCACTAAAGTAAACCTTCTCCATATTTTCAAATTTCACACCGATCGATGTCGGTCGAGTGAGCATTATTTGTTTAATCATATGATTATCGTCAATTTACCTAACCTCTTTCAGTTTCCTTCTTTTTTGGCCATTTTACAAAAAATAACACTCACCACATTTTATTTTCTTTCAGAGGTTCCTCAGACACATCATCATACCCCTTGATCTTTGAAATCACTGTTAAATCTATTTTTACATCATTTTCATCAATTATTACAACATTTATCAAACTTTTGATTATTCCATGGTCATCAGTATTAGTAACCCTCTATCGCCATCATCGGTTAACCCAACCATCTTCGGTTCTGTATTTTAATTTTTGATTAAAAGAATGAAAATTTTACCTCCCAAAACATATTTTCTCCATTTCCTCTCTTCCTCTATGTCATTTACAGAGATCAGATTACAGTCTACACTATATCACATTATTTTGACTCATAGCCAATCCAACACCCTCATTTTCCATGCTAGCCTTTAGTCACTCCCGCCTAGCTCATTGACGCCTTTCATCCTATTACCTATGGATCCTAGTCAGCCTATCATCATCGGTGTAGTCATTTTTACTCCTATCACAAAAGGAAGAACCTCGTGCATGTCGGCCTATCACCCAACAGAAGATGAGCATACACCCGAGGCATGCACGGGTACCGAGTCTCTCTTTTATGTGAGTTTAGTGGGAAGCATTATCTATGATTAGTGTAAGAGTATTTAGGAAATAATTTGAGACATACAAGAACCCTAGGGCTCATAATGACCTCTAGATCCTTGCATTCACTTCAGACCAAGTGCTTTAACAGATTCTAGAACATATACTCTAATAGAAAGAAAGATACAACCATTCATTTGTATCATGGCAGGAAAGAGAACTCATATGAATGAAATATACATTAAACCCATTGATATTCATATCTATTTATAACAGGTAACCTTAATATATTCATTGATTCATTATAGAGTGTCACAGAGTGCAGACCGTAGTCATGTGCATCACTGGATGTATGTAGCTAAGCTAACAAAAAAGAAAAATAACAACCCCATGCTTAGTACATCCTTTCCTAAACTAGAATATCCACTTGCAGCATTCCTGCAGAGCTTTTTTCCTCTCTCTAACCCATTATTCCCTATGTATATCTAGATGATATATCCTTCTTTTGTGTGTATATCTTTATATCTTTTGCATGGCAGGAACTTGTATTTATCACTTTCTTGGGCTTCCAACTCACCTTGCCATGCCCTTAGATCCATCACCAAGTGTCGAATGTGGTCCTCCATGTGAGCATGTTCCTTCAGGCCTGAGCTCTCCATTCCATCTCATGATGATCTTCTAGAATATTCCATCCGGGGCATGTTATTTGGGCCAAGCTATTGTCATGTTGGCATCTTATTCATGCGTAACTAATCACATTTTCACATGTTCTGCCTTGGGTGCTCAATTTGGATAAGTGCAAAACCTCCTTTCACACATTGCGTGCTAATTTCTTCCTTAAGCCTTTCTCTTGCGTGCTTGAGCCTTGCGCTCCTTTCTATAATTGGGATCCCACACGCATAAGTGCCTTTATACTTGGTCAATATTCTAGAAGCCCAACATCACCCCACACTATACACATCTCTTGTCCTCAAAAAAATTTTACTTGACCAAGAGGTAAGTTGTTTAATGGGACCAATATGTAGACTTATTCACTACAAAATGAATAATGAATGAAAGAATAGGGGAAATAATGAAGAATGGGGGAACATCAATTCAAAATGCTGGGAAAGTCCTTTCACAGATCTTCCTCCAGCTTGTTCCATAGTTCAACCTTGCCCTTCACCTTCTAGCATAGGTCACCCACTAGGGTGCTCACTTCATCAAAGCTTAGGCCAATTCCCTAGGCACCCAAAGTGTCCATAATCTACTCCATTTCATTACCAGGTCTGTGAGTTTATCCATTCTTCTGGTAATTTAGGGGTATAGTTCCTTCACCCAGGGCCTTAATTGAGCTCCATAAAGCCTCAATTGCCTCTGATTTCTTCTCTACCTCAGCCAAACCTTTTCCCTCTCTGCCCTATTCCCTTTGTTCTTTTCTTGGAACTCTTTTAGTTCTAATTCAAGCGTGGCAACCAAGGAGCTCGCCACCTTATCTCTATCCGTGCATGTGTCATATGCGGCTTCTACACACTATGCATCGACCTTAATATCCGTGAGTACTTGGTTGTACTCAGCAATAGTTGCTACTACCTTCAACCGGTCTTCCTCTTTCAAGTGCACAACCACTTCTTCTATAGATTCCAGTGCCAAGGGTCACCTCTCCATAGTGAGGACGTTGGTTAGGTCTTGTAATCATTCCAAAGTTGATACGCGTACCTGATCGGGATTGGCGTTATGTATGGGTGCTTTAATATGATGGCACTTTTGATCGACACCACCTTCTTGTAGACATCCTACACCTTTACTTTTTCTTCCTTTAACTCGCATCTTAACTGCGCATTGATTAATTCCTCCTATTTTAAACTCTTGGCCTTCTCCACTAGTTCTTCCTCCTTCCCCAACTTCACCTCCAATGCTCTGATTCTATAATTTCACGTGAACAACCTAGCATTTATCTTGACCACAACTTTGTTCGAGAGAATTACATATGTTCTCATTTTAAAGATCTTGAGCATTTACTAACGGGTTGTCTCCCTTAGATTCTAGTAATGAGATGAGAACTTTCTAGTAGAAATCAAAGTTTGGCTCATCAATGTGTGACTTGAATGCCCAAGAGAGCATCTTCTTTGTCTTGGGGTACGTGCCATCCTTTTCAAAAGACCCCATGGCTATGAGCATTTCCGTGGGTATGGTGCTTTAGAACCATGCATGTAACACCTTCTTCGTGTCATCCACATAGCCCATTATCTGTCTCTTTTCTGTATCCAGAGTTCTCCTGCCCAAGCATGCACCTTTAGGGAAACTAACTATCGAGTAGGCCTCCTAGGTTTTCATGTTCCTTTTCAAACACTCTCCTCCTTCCCTTCCTTAAGTAGTATGTACGTGTTGCACTCTAACTCTTGGTCTACAAGGACTTGAGCATATTTTTCACTTCTCACTCTGCTATCTCAGTAATATGCTCTTTTGTAAGGCTTATGGCTCCCTACTCCTTGGCATCCTTCTCATCTACCTTCATGTCTTCGGTGCCTTCCTCATCTTGTGTGCCCTGTGCATTACGCCGCATAAATACAAACTCTTGCTTCTCCTCTCCACTTTCTTCCTCCAAGTCATAGACACTAAACACATGTGGCTATTTGTCCTTCTCAGGCTCTTCTTCCTTGTCGCCACCTCCTTCACTCTCATCATCTCCTTCTCCCAAGTACTTCTCCAAGCTGTCGGTTTCCTCTGAGTCAGCTTCTTCATCCACCCTCTACTTCTTCCTAAGAGGTGGCTTCTGATAAAGAGATTCAGCCTTCTCTTCTTCCTTTGGTGATTCTTCCATGGTGGTGGGTTACTCGGGTACCTCTACTTCTGGCATCCTCTCCTTCACTGGAGACCTCTTTCTTTGTATGTAGGTGCTTGGCTTGGTGCTTGTAGATGGCATGCTCATCATCTGAGTAGTTGACACACTTAGTGGTACTTCCTCTCCTCTGCCTCTCTTCTTAGATGTTGGCTTCTTCTTTCCCAAGGGGTCTTCGGGCATGCAGATTTTGTTCTCCACCCTTTTCAAACTTTGGCCTTATAGGCATGTACACGTGCACCGCGGATCCTTCAGCAATAGGAAGCGTCATCAACCTAGTCATTTGGATCTCGTGTGACATGTACTTCTCTATGTATGTGTGCTTACCACTAGGGTAATTTAGCTTCTTCCTCATCTCCTTGTGTTCCTAGTCCAACCTTCCTAGTTCCAGCCTTAGCTTCTTTTATTCTTTAAATATATTTACTCCTGCTTAGAAGTATTTAGCAATGAACGTGAAAGGAAGCTTGCACCAAGGGCTCCATGACTCATCAATAAGCTTGAATATGCCCATGCAGTAGTTTTCGTACATCGCGAACTTAGCTTCTCCTCGGTGGATCCGGGAGTTGTTGGGATCCTCCACTCTACCTCGAAGGCATTCCTCAAGCACGTATACCACTTTTCCAGCCGCACTTTGTGGGGAGCCATCATTGTATCACAAACATACTTCTCAAACCTCTTCGGGTGGTACTCCCACATGAACTTGTCTGAGGCATCCGACACTCCAATTTCTCGTAAACACTATGGTGAGCAAGACATTGCCAAAGAGGATCTGTCCCCTTCCTTCGTGTACTTAACAATCTCCTCTATAATGTACATGGAAAAGTTGTATATCATTCCCTCTGTAATCTTCCTATAGACATGTAGCTAAGGTTTGTTGACCTGCGCATCCATCTTTCTTGGCCATTCAACTTAGTCACCAGATGTGCAACCATCTTCATAATAGGGTCCTTGATGTCTGAAATATCATAGTACCGCGACCCTTTCTTGCATGCATACTCAGTGATGGTCTCTTGAATAGCCTCCTTGTCACCAAGGTCATCTTCTAGGCTATCTCCCTCACATATGAGGCCTATAAATTGTGAAATCAACTGGGGAGTCATGCACATCTTACACCCAACAAAGTGAAAATAGTCCTCGTGCACCCGAGACATCAACCACTGGTACAAGTGATCTGGCTTCCCAAAATAAGGCAACTCATAGAGTTGCAACAACCCTACCTTCACCAATTTAACCTTAACATCATCATCATATATGGGCAAACCTTCAGGTGTTCACTTGTTGGTGGGGTGTACCAATTCCAACGCCATTTCTTTCTCTATGGTGTTTGTGTGGTGATTATAGGCACTAGTAAGAATGCTTCTTTAAGTGGGATTCCCATTCCTTTCCCAACATCACCCCATCTGGGTACTACATCTCTCGCATACTATTCTTCATTTGTGTCTACTTGGAGTTCTGGTTGTTTAGCCTTAGCCTTTTCCTTTCCTTTCTTGGGTGTTATGGTCGAGGTATTTTTATCACTCTGCTATCCTCTTTTTGCTCTCTGTATTTCTTCTCCCAAGCTTCAATCTCGGATCCATGATATAACTCTTCTAAACCCATGCCCTAGTTTGTCGAACCCTAACTTGGATAAACCCTTCACAAGATAGTCCCTTTTCAACTCCTTCCACGCCCGTGTAATTCCTTCGGTTCTCAATCTAAAATTGGCTCTTTGTGTTTTAATCACACAAATATTCCACTCAATCGAATCTAAAAACCCTAGTTTATAACACTTGCTTATATCTCCAACTCTTCATTTTCACAAAGTAAAAATGAGAGTGCCCTGACCCTTTATTTATAGTTTTTCCTTTTTATGATCATTAAATGCTACTTTACCTACCCCTATACTTTGTTCATTTAATGCATATTTTTCAAACAAAGTTTGTCTTCAGTGCCTTCACTCACTCCCTTCCCTGTGTGAAAACTTCTCCAACTGACAGGAGACTCTTGCACGTGCTTAACCTATGCCGAAGGCACTTCTTCTGTCTAGATTCTTGCTTTTGCCTACCTCGTGTTGCTTTAACTACACTTTCTTTTCCTTTGCATGTGGGATCTACAAGTAGCTTTATCCTGGCACCAACCATTCTATCTTTTCTCTTCATCTACCTCTTTCAACTGGGCTACACAACAAGGCTCTTCAACACAACTTCCTTGGTACTTTAGTCATGTGCTTCTTCACTTTTCTCCACCCCACACTTAAATAATGCATGGTCCTTTGCGCACTCACAAATTCTCCAAAAATAACAATAAGGTTACCGGTGCCCAATTCGCAAAGAAAAACAACAACATGAAAGGGAAACACAAGAAAGGGAAAATGCATAAAGGAAACCTCTAAACTAAGCTGCAAAACTACCTTATTTACAAACACCAAGAAGACTTTTTTTATAAGAGGGCTTCAGCCTACTTCCATTGAAGTATCCATCCAACTTCGTTCCATCTAGCACTTGTAACTAGCACGCACCTGAATCAAGGATGTACAAGATTGTGTAGGGACCCAACCAATGGACTTTCAATTTCCCAAGATGGTGCAGAAACTTAGAATCATATAGTAACACCATCTACCCAACCTCAAACTTCTTGTTTCTAATATGGTGATCATGTCAAGCCTTTTTCTTTGTCATTTCGCATTATTTGGATCGAAGGAAAGTGATAATCTCTAATCCAGTTTCATTAGTTCATCAATTATTTCTTCCAACGCTTGTTCATTGGCTAATCCTCCTACGCGTGCTATTTACAAAGAAGGTAACATAAATTAAAATGAAAAATAGATTCCACACCAAACACCAATTGAAAAGGTGTGGATTTATTTAGTTTTTTATATGTAGTCCTGTAAGCCCATAACACTGCCGATACTTTGTCATCCAAATCTTGTCTTCCAACATCATAGATTTTGGTCAAGGTATGACTCAATATTTTGTTGAATGCTTCCATGGTTCCATTTTCTTGTGGGTGATAGGGCATAGTCTTATGATGAGCCACCATGAACTCTAATAATAGGATCCTCATGGTCTCATTCAGAAAATGTGTACCTTTATCTTTGGTCAAACACATGAGACATCCATACCTCGTGTTATTGTTCTCCCATAAGAACCTTGCCACTATTGCTGCCATGTAATCTTTAGTTAGGGCTGCCTCTTACACCTTGTGAGATAATCCATGCAAGTGATGACATAACATGACCCAGTCCTACGTGCTTCTAGTGTAATAGGTCCCACAAAATCTATTACCCATTTTTAAAAGGCTCGGCACTAGGGATAGGGCGTAAAGGCATTTCATCACTCCTAACTATTTTACCAATGCACTGACAGTGGTGACATGCTTTACAATAATCTCTACAATCTCTATACAAGGTTTCCCACCATAATCCTTCCATTAATATTTTGCACGTAGTGGCATCACCTACGTAATTCCCACCCACACTTCCTCCATGTGATTCCTCCATGATTGCCAGGTGCTCATGCTCTAACACACACCTGCGCAAAACTTTATCACATCCTAATTTGTATAAGTCTCCACTAATCAACATGTAGGGCACAACACATATGGCCAACTGCTTTTTTTACCAATGCCTTCATTCCATCCGCACCACACCTTCTTTAAAAATACTACAATCTCCTCCAAATCCAAGTGCACGTGCGTAACCTAAACGAGTTGGGTGTCAGCATTGCTTGCTCAATACTTTGTGCATCCTCTCCTGAATCAATCCTTGATAGATGATCAAGTCCATAATTTCTTATTCCAAGCTTCACTACAATGGTGAATTCAAACTCTTGAAACAACAACACCCATTGATATATGCGCCCTTGAAGAACGGGCTTGTTTACTAAATACTTTAAAACCATGTTGTGGTGTAGAATAAAAAGCGTGTTGCTAGCTTGGAGATCTTGTCTAAACTTGAAGAGCATGTAGATCATTGACAATTCCTCACACTCGGTAGTGGTATAATTCTTCTCTGTTGGTGTCAACTTCCTTCTCGCAAAATAGAGAGGATGATCAACAATGCCCTCACTGGTTGTGTAAGCACCTTTGCACCAATGGCATTTCTGAGGCATCTAAATGGACATGGAAGGGCTTGTCCCAAGAGGGAAAATGTAAAATAGGCGTGGTAATAAGCCTATCTTTTAATGTATCAAATGCCCTCTATTGTGCCTCTCCCCAATGGAAGGCACTTTTGTGTCTAAGTAGCTCCTCTAAAGGCGTGGCGATCTTCACATATCCCTATAATGAATTAGCTGCTCTCGGCTAGTATGTTCCCTTAACCCCACAATAAGCGCAACCTTAGGGGATCTACAATTAATCCCTCCTTACATATGATATGACCCAATAGAGTCCCAAAGGGAGTAGAAAACAAACATTTCTTAATGTTGAGGATATCCTCAACCGCCTACACCTTTCAAACATTAATCTCAAGTTGTCACAATGGTCCTTAACCACACCATATACTTTCCAATAATCCAAATAGACCTAAAGAAATTTATGGATGAAATCTGAATGCTTGCACCATGTGCATGAAAAAATAGCAGGTGCATTCTTCAACTCAAAGGGCATGATCGTATATGAAAAATTTCCACACTCAGTGGTGAAATTTGTCTTATTCTAGTCCTCCATTGCAATCCAGGACTTAGCGGTATCTAGAAAATCTATCGTAAAGGAATAGATTTCACGCTTTGATTTGACTCCTTCCAAAATTTCTTGATGAAAGGAGGTTGGAAATGGATCAATGACACAAACTATATTCAATTCCCTATATTCCTCACAAATCCTAATCCACCCATCCTTCTTGACGCTGATTACCATCAGACTTATCCATTCAATTCTTCCATTGCCTTAATGATCCCAGAATCTATCATCTTATCTATCTCCTCCTTAACTTTCACGCATAAATTGGGATTCATACGGTAGGGCCTTTTCTAACCAATTATGCACCATCCTTCAGTTTTATCTTCATCTCCCCCAACGAATGGTGAACGAATTTGAGCTCATGGTACCCACATGGGAATAAATCCTCAAATTCATGCAAAAGATCAATGATCTTTGATACTTCCTTCTCTGTTAAGTAATCCCCAATAATAGCTTGCTTAGGTTCTTCTTTTGATCTGATGTTAACTTTCTTCATCTTTAAAGGCTCATGGTAGGCACATGTATGAGCATCTACACTATCCACTACCTCGTGCATTCCTATAGAATAGATAACATCTAAGCTTTCTTATTCCTCTCCATCAATCACATATACTAACTTTCCCTTCTCTTTTTCCGAACATGCTCTCAAGTTGTAACTCTTCTGCTTCCTCAATTTCTTCAAAGTGTGCCTCCAATCTGGTTCACCTAATAATTCTAATAGCACTGTCTTCCATTCAGCACTATCCCCATGGTAAGGTGCTTGATATACCCATATCGATCTTACCAATTCATCCAATACTCAAAGGTTTGAATAAGTTCATCTATGAGCTCTTGCCAATTCCTTGTGCGGCGAGTGTCTACGAATGAATGTACCATGCATGCGCACAACCCCATGATGTAGAATACGACTTTTACACCTAGAGGGATGGTGGAAAAGCTTCTATGCCTTCTCTCCAAACCCGTTCACACTCCTGGATATGGAAAGAGGCGGGCTCCTTCCCATGGTACTCCTTGATGATGGTGGGTACATTACTTCTAGAAAATCTGATAGAGAGAGCAATTCTTACCTCGCACCACTCTAAAAGGATCTCTTGATGTGTGGCCCACCAATGAGCTATTGTGCCAAGCAAGACATAACTTAACATCTCCCTTTGTTCCTTCTCATTCTTCCACTGAGCTTCTACCTCTTGCAGAAAGATCTCAGGGAAGGCTCCTCCTGAATACTTGGGCAAGTTATTTTCCTCCAAGGTGCCTAATGTGCGAACCTTTATTACCTTAGTCACCGACCCTCTCAACTATCATCCCATTAATTCATAAGTTCCATACACCTAATTATCACAAGCCAGACTAGTGGTATCAGTTACTGACTAAGCATCTTCAAAATGGATAACTCCATTAGTAGGGTGTAGCATCTCAGGGTCTTTAATTGAGTGCACATAAATTTTGTCCATAACTTTTCTCCCAATGGTTCAATATAGGGTGTTAACTTCCCATCAACCAGGGGTATAATGAACCATTCCTCTTTGTTCTCGAAGCTGATGTACCCTTTGTTGAACCGAAGGTCTGCATTATTCTTGTAACACCAAGGGCAGCCAAGTAGTTCTGGGAAATTTTCCATCTCAGCGAGCTCCATGACTTTGAAGTCCGCAGTAAACTTGGCTCCCTAAATAGTAATAGCTGCATCCTTCAAGACACTAATGGGAATTTCCTTAGCCTTGTTTTTCATATACAACACATTCGAAGATGGATGTAAAGTAGGTCTTCCCATATGATGGCATGCATCCAAAGTTACA
This sequence comes from Taxus wallichiana var. yunnanensis, assembly GCA_018340775.1. Classification (NCBI taxonomy): domain Eukaryota; kingdom Viridiplantae; phylum Streptophyta; class Pinopsida; order Cupressales; family Taxaceae; genus Taxus; species Taxus wallichiana. The sequence continues at coordinate 341,709,057 of CM031235.1, read as the reverse complement.
AAATTAACCTCCGCGCTTAGTGTCAATGAGTATATTGCTGAGAATCCATCCATCTACAACTACATTTAATGTAATCACCTTGTCATAGTTGAATTTGTGAGGGAAGAAGTTCATGTGAAAGACCTATCTCTCACACTCTTCTTTGACAGTGGTACCTTCTCCCTCAACCAGGATCTAGCAAAGGAATGATGTTTTCCTACCGTAGAATTTTACACACCTCCTTGACCTCATCCAGGTCATCCTTTTGCACCTCGATTATCCTTCCTTGTTCCTCCTTTCGGATTGCTCCTTTATACACTTTGGATCTCCCCTTGCAAGCTTGAATAACATCCATGGTGTCTGATATATCTCCTTCTAATACATGAGGTCTGGATACTTTCCATGAATGACCTCTTCTCTTGAAACCAAGTTCTTGATCTTGGTACCTCCCTTTCCCCGCAGGATTTTGCCTTGTTGTTACCAAGATAGGATCCAAACCTTCATCCTATGTTACCTGAGGCATCCACTATATGTCTGCCTTCTTGATGCTGACCATCACAACGCCTTTTTCTTCCGGTGATGTTAATTCATATGCTCAAATAATTCTAAGCACTTATCATACTTATGCTTCTTTCCGCACCATAAGCACTATAACAGATCAGGCACTCACACTTATAATGTTATGTAGATCCATAGTTAAAACATGTTCCACATGGGAACTCACTTCTTCCTCCACAGTTACCTCATCCACAGAATCCTCCTCGAAAACCTCTTCCATGCACACCCCCATCTGCGCACTCCTCATAATGGTGATCATCATTTTTAGAACCACTGGCAATGCTAGTTTGGCATACCCCATGATCAATGGCCTCATGGATCTGATCAATGAGCCTATAGTCCTTCGTATCATGGGTTGTGGAGGTGCAAATTTTGCAATAACAAGATACATTCTTCCTAATCATGTGCTACAGCAAGGGACATCTACTTACATCATGGTCCCCATGAAAAATCTCACAATCTACTATCATAGTGCGTACCATCCTTCGGGGAAATTATCCTTAACATGCCCCTCTATTTCACAATCCGTGCACCACAAACCACTTGTGAGTTTCATGGACTGAGTTTGCAGACAATTTTCCAACTATTTGGCCATAGCAACAATCTGAGCCTCTAAGAACAGGCTAACACCAATATCAATAGTACCAACAACCTCGGTGTGTAAGGAAACTTATAATGCTTTGCACGGATCTGTAAAAGTTTTATGAGATAAGGCCCTTCTAAAAGGGGTGATCAATCCTCCAACAAACCACTGTGCATGATGTGAAGGGTGAATATCATATGATAATTTAGACAAGAGAGTTTTAAAACACGTATCATACTCCTACACACTCTCTACCATTCCTTGTTGAATCTCCTTCAAAGAACTGATGCTCTTCTTCTCGAACTCAGGAATGTGGCACTCTGCCAGGAATGTATTCTTTAAAGCAATGTATTCCATCACCGTTTGATGAGGGTCATAATTTTTATACCAGCTATGCGTGTGCCCTTGTAATGTGGTTACAAATTGACTAGCCTTTTGTTATGGGGTTGTGATACCCTTTGTGTACCATAGCAGTTCACACTTGTGAACATGTTCCATAGCATCTTCAATGCCCCTATAATATGGAAAATGTAGAGACATTTCAAAGAATACTTGAGGTGGTGGCTGGGGTCCTTGTCCTGAACTAGAGCCTTGGTTCCCTCTAGTGTTTCTTCCACCACTTGATCCACCAGGTCCACCGGGTCCTATACCTCCAGAGCCACTAGATCCACTAGAACCATTGGGTCTAATAGGGCATGTAGGAGTTGTGCCAAGTGCTCCCATGGTCAAGCCCGACTATTGCGTGCACCGATGGTATGTGATAGTGCCTTTCTACCACTACTTTGTCCCATGCCACTCTCTGATGTGAGCCCAAAAGATTGTACATTTGCCCCTTGTCCAAAAAAATCCTTGAATCTTTGGAATATGTGTAGCCATAAAGAAGGGAATGAAAAATTATATCTCCTAGGAGCAGATCTGTCTCTTCCACTAGTTTCAACTAGATCAATACTTCTTCCTGGTTTTTCAAAACCAAGCACCAGGGCTCCGTCACTAGGTGGATTCAGATATATGCCAACAACTCTCCTTTCTCCATGTGACATGAGCTCTCACTAGAAGTTGAAGGGGTCTCCCTTATGTGCTTTCCAAGATGGGGTAGCATAGAATGCTCGGAGTTCCACATCCTCGCGTGAACCTTGAGTCCTTCTGTGATGCAATGGTCATTTGTCTCCATAAATCCATCACACTAACTTGACCTCACATTGTCTAGCAATCTTGCTTTCACGTGCTTCACTATACTTGAGTCATCTTTCTTCCCTCTCCTTCTCTATCATATCATCTTCCATCTTCCTCCACCTAAGCTTCCTTACCTAGCACTCAAAATGGTTTAGCCGGCCATTGGGAGTGCCTCTAAACTCATGGTAACCATCAATATCTTCATAGCTAGAGGAATAACATGTAGAAATGTTCCTCTAGGTTCTCATGAAATTCAAACTCAGCAACCTCTAGGCAAGAATACATAGAAATGGCATATTCCAAAGTGTAGCTAGCTAGTACTCCTCTCCACCAATGATCTATAGCATGGGTCCACGTCATATCTACATCCTGCAACCTCTGGTAGTCTTCTTCGGTCCATATCCGTGATCCATAACACCAACTTGATCTAGATGCATAGGCTAAAATCCATCCATATAACTCTCTTTGGGAAGAGACAAAAAAAGGTCTCATACGAGATCATGGTATAGGTTATCTTCTACCCATCTACATGTATTACACTCAGGTCAGTGTTGAATCTCTGAGTAACTTCATCCTCTGTACTCTTGAACGACGATTCAACCTTTTCCAATGTTAACCAATCCGTCATTACTCTTTACATAGATCATGATGCATTCTATATCCAAATCCAACTTTGAAAAGAGGTCCCAATAATGGAACCAAGATGTAGTCATTTTTACTCCTATCACAAAAGGAAGAACCCCATGCACACCGACCTATCACCTAGCAGAATCGAGCACTCACCGAGGTACGCACGGGTGCCCGAGTCTCTCTCTTTATGTGATTTTAGTGGGAAGCATTATCTATTATTAGTGTAAGAGTATTTAGGAAAGAAGTTGAGACATACAAGAACCATAGGGCTCAAAACGGTCTCAGATCCTTGCGGTCACTTAGGGTGAGTGTTTTAACAAATTCCAAAACATATACTCTAATAGAAAGAAATATACAAGCATTCATTCATATCATGGAAGGAAAGAGAACTCATATGAACAAAATATACATTAAACCCATTGATATTCATATCTATTTAACATGTAACCTCAATATATTCATTGATTCATTCTGAGTGTCAAATAGTATAGATCACATCACAGTCATGCGCATAGTTGGACATATATAGCTAAGCTAATAGAAAAGAAAAATAACAACCCCATGCTTAGTACATCCTCTCCTAAACCAGAATATACACTCGCAGCATTCCTGCAGAGCTTTTTTCTCTCTAACCTATTATTCCCTATGTATATCCAAATGATATATCCTTCTTTCGTGTGTATATCTCTATATCTTTTCACGCGACAGGCACTTGTATTTATCACTTTCCGGGCTACTAACTCACCTTTACATGCCCTCAAATCCATCGTCAAGTGTCGAATGTGGTCCTCCATGCGAGCATGTTCCTTCAAGCCTGAGCTCTCCATTCCATCTCATGATGATCTTCTAGAAGATTCCATCTGGGGCATGCTCTTTCCTAGGCCAACCTGTTGCCAGGTTGGCATCTTATCCATTGGAAACCGATCATGATTTTCACGTGTTTTTCCTTGGGCACTCAATTTGGCTAAGTCCCGAACCTCCTTTCACGAGTCGCGCATGCTATTTTCTTCCTTAACTCTTTCTCTTGTGTGCCATTCTATAACTGGGATCCCACGTGCCTAAGTGCCTTCATACTTGGTCAATATTACGGGGCCCAACAATCGGTACTAGTGAGGAGGAGTTTTCAAGAATCCTTGACCAAAATCTTGTTTCCTTACAATACTATTTTTCTCATTTATGTACTCACAACTCATTACGAAAACTAGTATAGAACATGCTAGTGTCCATTCCCCCCGCCCTCGCCCCACTTCCGTATCAATGACTACTAGCTCAAGCATTCCCTTCTTCCACCTTACTACCTATGGTGTTATAACTTGACCCCAAAGCATCTATATCTCGCTGCACCTACAAATTTTTTTCAACCATTGACCTTGGTTTCTCCCATGTTGTCAACCATTCCTTGATCAATAACCTTGAGCATAGCCTCATCTTCACCCACCACCTCACACACACACACACACACACACACACACACACACACACACACACATATATATATATATATATATATATGTATACATTACATTATAGCCACCCATGGTGTCGTGCAACCCATAATCCATTCAAAACATCATCCTCTCCATCCCATAATCTTTACTTGTAATCACTACAAGATTCGTTACATCCACCCCACCTACTTACACATATCACAAACAACCCCCTATCTTGTCTATCGCCTATTAAGGATATTTTCTGCCTACATCTATTCCCCCTCATAATTCTCATACTCAGAACCACCATATATTGGGATTCCATCCTCATCATACATTCATCATCTACCCCCTTATACTATAGGGGGTGTCTAGTCATCATAACCTACCAATGACCTTATTAAAATGATGATGGAAAATATGCAGACATTGGAAGCATCAGTTTCTAGCTCTTACAACTCTTTGACATATGAAAAAATCTACAATGAGCCCATTCATCCATCTATTCCCATTCTTCCATACCCTACGCATTGGGAAATGCCCAAATTCAACTAGTTCAACAACAAATAAGACCTGTAGAAACACTTATGGTCTTTCAAACATGGGTATTATCTAATTGTTCATGACAACGCTCTACTCCTATGTACATTCCCAATTTCCTTGATATGACCTGCATTGGATTGGTATAGTAGTTTACCTAGACATTTGATTTACTCATTCAACCAAGTGGCTCAAGCCTTCCTAGATCATTTTTCAATCAATATCGTGAAGAAGGTCAGAAATACTGGCTTGTACTCAACATGACAATACGAAGACAAATCTAGAACAATTTTTTTCATTCGTTGTAGAAGCCTCATCAAGCAGGTCACATTCCAACTACCTCAAACTAAGTTTATATATTTGTTTATCGGGGATTATTCAGACACATCTCACCAACTCTCTAAGTTCAAACCTTCTACACCTTCAATGAAGCATTCACCATGGCTAGAAAACTTGCAGTTTGTGCCATAGAAGATAAGAAAATTCAATTGTGTAAAAAAATGGTGCATTCAATTCAAGCGATGCCTCTTCCTCTTCCAAACCAAAATATAATTATTCCAAAGTTAAAGGATCAGCCAATGCAATAGTTTTAAAAGCTCACCCATCTTACCCATCCAATCAATTAAAGCCTAATTCCAACCTTTCTCCCATTCAAGCTTTCTAGTTAAGGCGGGATCACCGAAAGTACACTCCCATAGGAGAGCCCCATTCTTGAGTTTTAGAAAACCTTCAAAAATCTTCTACAATTTCTCTTCCACCCATAAAACCACATACTAGTTTTGACCCCACTTGTCCTATGCATGTATGGTACACGGAACATTATTCTACTGCAACTATCATTGCATTAAAGGTCATACAAGTGGTAATTTTATAACCTTCAAAAACATTGTCTAGGAAATGTTAGATAATGGAGATCTCATCTTGGACAACCTGAACACACCGGCTAATCAAAACTTGCATATCTTTAAGAAGTCATTTCCTAATCACACCTGTCATCCAACCAAGTGGTGAAACTTCAACTAATGATAGAAATTTTTGTGAAGTTCATGTTTTTTTTGAAGTCATACCAGCCCTTCTTCAATTTCTTCTTATCCCCTCTATCGAGGATATTTTTGGATGAGCTCATATACCCATGAAGGAGCCTATTTCATCTACTCCTTTACCTATAGAGGAGTCTCCCTTATCTCCCCCTTCACCCACGGAGGAGTCCATGCAATATCAGTTGATGTCATTTCCCCACACACCTCTCAACCTAATGAACAAGCCATGGTGTTAACTCTCTTACCCACGGAGATTTAGGCTCACCTTCCTCTCAACAAAAAGAAGAACCTACCTCATCCCACTCATCATCTCCCTAACCATCTCGAGATCCTTTAGAATTGCCACTTTGTGTTAGTGAAAATTCCCCATTCGCCTTCCAAGATCCTATTGATTTTAACTCGGCTCTATTACTTATAGAGTCGAAGTGAACTTATTCCTATCTCACATACATTCTTTACAAGGATTACCACAAAGTCAACATCATCTCACCCTACAAAAATGTCAATTTCATGCTTGGATGGCCACTTGTATTATTTTGAAAATTCTATACTTTGGGGATGCCTTCGGCTACCTTTTCCAACCCAAATGCAAATGTCATCTATTGATACCTCCATGATTTATGCAAAAGTGTTTCAGATCACCAAACAAACCAATCCCATACTAGTTGTAACGGCCCCTTCTTCATCACCCTCACCTACACATAAACCTTTACCAATAACCAAAATTGTTCCTATGCCTAAAACCTTACATGTACCTATGCCTTCCCCATGCACAAAATTGATACCACATTGGGATTCATGCCAACATCAATCCTATTCCATCCCTTTACCAAAGCTGGATTTAGCTACATCGTCAAAACCCCGTTCAAAAAATGTTCCCCCACTAAGAGAAAAATGCAAGCTTCGAGGCCGCATACACTAGTTTTCCCACTACCCCTCTTTAACCTTCACCACTTCCATCCATCCTAGGACCTCACCCATCCTCCTTGGCCAATCAGCCTCCTACCCATGGTAAACTAAAAAAACATCAATCCACCTCCTCATAACGATTCTCTACTACACTTAACTTACATGCACAACGTACACCTTTACCATCACCTGTAACCTTTTTACCAACTATACCCACACCAATTCCAGTAGCCTCGTCACTACCTATGATATTCCCCACTCTTCAACCAATACCCTCCACCTTGTATCTTCAAAAAACATCCTTGCACCCCCATTATGACCTTGGTTAACCCATCCCCTTTTTCCATCTACCTTCCCTTCTACATCATGTACTCCTTCACCTTTACGCAGGAAGGTGCAACCAAAATTGATGAGCCCACTACCCTCAAAAGAGGTATTCAAACTAACAACACCTTCATGTGCTAGTTCATCTTCTACATCTTTGCCCAAGAAGGTACAACACAAACCCAAAATAATATTACTATAAAAACAATGGTCAAACATATTCCACTTATGATTCCACCTCATGTAGCACCTCTCCAACCAAAATCACCAAAAATTCCATCCATATGCACACTTATCTCCCATTATGATCCATTGGCGGTGTCTTATGCCAACATCTTAGCAAACCTTTTAGAAACTATTTTCATCACATTGCCACAACTTATACCTTACGACCCACTCAAACCCAAACCAATAGGGTTTGACAATACAAAAATTTGTTCCTACAATCATGTCCTAGTGCATGATGTAGAAAATTATAAGCATCGAAAGACCATTCTTATCAAACTATTTCCTCCTAAAGAAAGCGTGATGATGATAATATTTTAGATGAGGACCTTGTTCCACCTTCGCCTCTCATCACACATCCTCACCCTTACCTATTCAATGACCCGCATATCCACCTTCAAAACATTTTTATCTACTTTGAACATTCGAGATCAACATGGTCCACATAAGATAGTTATCCAAACCTCTACCCAAATGTTAATACACTTGTCATCTTTTCCCAACACCAAAGATATGCCCTCACCTTACTACTTCTCATCTTGTCACTACACATATCATGGCTCATCTTATCCCTCACCCTATATTAATATGGTTAATATTTCCACTTACACCTAGAAAGACAAAGGAAAGGAGAAAATAACTAACCCATCTCGCTAATCCTGTTCCCAATATACCATCTATGCAACCACACCAATAAACACCATTCCGAAACCACATACCCTATTTCTGATGGGGTCGCCCATCATACAATGATCAAATAGTTGCAAAAATATCCTCTCAAATTATCATTGTCGACCTTTTCCAAACCTTTGAGTCTCACCAACAGGTTCTCATGGATGTTCTATAATCTATTGAGGTTTTAATTAATGACCCAACTCATGTGGCATCCATGATCACTCCCCACCATGTGGCTTCTCTCACCACTTTATCCCCTTCCTCTACACTGCTACCACTCATCAAGAAGATACTCTTAGTTTCTCACGATGATGAGATTATACCTCTCCAAACATATGCTCCTAGTCCTACCCTATTCATTGCCATCTACTGCGATAATATAAGTGGTTGAACCACTATGATCGATTTTGGTACTAGCATCAACATTATCTCGTCGATGCACACAACCAAAGGACCATCCATGCGATTACATGTATAATAACCCTTGATTATGTTGCGTTCATTCAATGATGCCATAACTTCATACCTTAGCACCATCATTCTTCACATTCATGTGGGCCCCCATACCATTCTATAATTATTCTATGTCTTTGAAGGGAATTCTAGTATGACTGTTGTTTGGTCGAACTTGGATTTGGGTCATGGGTTTTGTTCCTTCAATCTTAAATTGTTGTGTAAAATTTGAACATGTTGAACTTCCAAGTGTTGTGTAATATCCCCTAGTTAAAGGCATCTAGGAAGGGTTAGGGGCACCCAAGTGCTACTATCTTGGTTTGGGAGCTTGTGTGTGTGCCAATTTAAGGACTTGAGTTTGATTATGAGCCTTGTTTAATACTGATGATTGTGTTGTACTGGTATTTTGTTGTGTTCTGTAATGAATATATAATTCTCAGTATGGTAATTTGGTTGATTCAACCACATGATTCCCCCTTATTCGGGGTACATGTGATGTTCTTTGAAGGAGGACAAACAATTGTGCTACAAGCTGTTCCCTAGATGGATAAGGGAATATTCTTAGTTGAAACCAAAGAAAACACAAAAAAAATTTCTAAGAGAAAAATTTTAGTACAAGAAAATACAACACACACGTATAAGACACAAGTTAAGCTAAGCATACAATGTGTAAGATAAGACACAAGAAGACAATATAGAACTTGAAAAGTTGGTTCTAGACATGGGACACCACTAACAATGTTGAAAGATAATCAAGGATTACTAGGCCAAAAGCATATAAGTGTGCACACAAGACATAGGGAAAAGCACCGCCAACAATGAAAAAATTGACAGGTAATAGTTAGAGAATAAAAAGCAATGCAATAGACAACCATGGTAGAAAACAGACCTACAAATAAAATACTACACATGAATCACCCTTTAGCATGTTAGACAGATAAAATATATGTCAAAAAGTTTATAAAATGATAATAATGTGTTGTAAAACCAAATGAAACAATAAAACTTGTATTGTATGAAAGTGGATGCCCCAAGAGCCATTGTGGGACTAGTAATAGGTATTGTTCCAAACATCCATGCTACGTGTAATCGATCTGTATAATTTTTGATCACAACTAGAAAAGAAATTGAATGTGCATGTGTTTATGATAAAGATAATGACATATAAGATATCTATCTAACATGTGTAAGAAAGTTTGTACATGTAATAAGTAAATGTAAATAAGATTAAGTTCGAGAGAGATATGTAGTATGATGTGGAGGTGTTAGAATGGAATGCGGTGTGAATGATAGGATCCATGTCTCCCCGAGTGGATGTGTATGCATGTGACGAGGTTCATTTCTACATACCCCCTCAATAGTAAATAATGAAGCGTAAATAAGAGTGCATCATCGGAAAATGGTTTGATTTTGTGTATGAAAAATATTTTATCATTAAAGCATAAAGTGTAGAGAGTAATCATGTGAGTGAGTGATTAAACACAAGATTTTGGTGAGGTCCATTTGAGATATAGACCCTTAGAAGTCGAGTATAGACCTTGGAACTATAGTGCGTTATAGGATAGTGAGTGTATCGCGCATAAGTGTAGTAGATTCTACGATAAGAGGATGTTCAATGTCTATAATGCATGTTGTGTGAAGTGTGTAATATGTTGGTTTTCATATTAGAGAATGATGTCATGAATATGTTGCTATTAGTCAAGTTATATTAAATATTTTTAATAAAAATATTTGTGGTCACTGATGAGTGTGCAATGGTGTGTCTTGAAAAGATGTGTTGTTGATATGTAGATAATGTAATTTTTGTGTGTTGATTAGGCACAAGAAAGATGTTTCATGTGATGTAAGAGGGGTATGTTGTGAAAGAACTAATCGTGTAGTAAGCATGTAATTTATGTTGAATATGCACAAAGAATATGTTTTTTTCGTGGTGTTGAGATTGTATTGATAGATAGGAATGAAAAGAGTGTATTATAAGGGTGAATGTGATGCAAGTGTGTTGGTTGTATAGAATGTGTGAAAATTTTATATCGTAAATGTGTAAAGTACAAGATATGTAGAGATGAATGCGTGAAATGTGAAAAGTGGAGTGTGTCTTGTATAATATGTAAGGCATCTTGTGTAGGATATTGTGTAGTATGTGGTGTGTGAGGTTCATGTATATAGTATGCCCTCAACAATCAAGTGTGAACCAAAGTACAATAGTGCGTCATTAGGGAATAACGATGAAAATGTATCAAGATTTTTATGATGAATCTAAAAGACTAGATGCGATGTGTTTAAGAGGGAAGATTGTTGATGATGAAACAACGGGAGGAGGAGGAAGTATGATGCTCCCTAATTGTATGGTGATGAGTGTGTTATTGTTGTGTTGTGGAGCCTATTTTTGGGAAACATGATCTTTCGATATGGTCGGGATTTATACCTATAGGTTTATGTGACAATTTTTTCCCATGGTTTTGGTACCCAAAGTATTGTAAAACTACTTAAGAAATTGCTTATTTATTTTGTTTTGTGCATGTGGTAGGGTTTATGTAACATTGCGATGATGTATGCAGAATCGAGTGTGAATTATGTAGATTTTATCGAGCATAGCTCCAAAAAATATGGGTACTTTATTGATAGAATGATGGCTTGTAATAAAATATGAGCAAGTGATTCTTGGTGGACCTAGCCTAAATTGGGTGAACCATGTTAAATATTGTCTCTTTGTGTTGCGTTATTTTTATTCGCACTTTTATTTTAGATCTGTAATATTTTTTGCATATTAGTTTCTACTATTGTGATTCTTTGAGGATTGTTCCACATATTTTTCCATTATTTCCTAATATTTATTTTATGAATGATGTTTTTGATTGACGATTGATGAGAGAGTGTATTGTATGTGTAAATAGATGGTGATAAGTGTATGCATGTAATATATATATATATATATATATATATATATATATATATATATATATATATATATATATATATATATATATATAATGGCTAGATGAAACAAGTTCTTATTGTAAGAGATCCCTCAACAGTCATGTAATAACCACAAGAACATGAGTGTGTCATCAGGAAATGACGATACAAATGTATCAAGAGGTTTGTAATAATGCTTAGAGAAGATTAGTCATAAATCCCGAAGTATCAAGTGTATGAGATAAGATAAAAAAATTGATAGTAATTCAAGGGGAGAAGCTATGATTCCCCAAGTATGTAAGCAATGGATATCTAGTCAAAGACACTAAGTGGATCAATGTAAGGAGTAGTTTCCTTAACAAAAGTGATGGGACATTGAGGTGGTGATGTTGTAGGATCCTTGAGTGGTGGAGGTAAAAGAGGTTAACTAGATTTTGGTGGTATTGTGTAGCAAGTGGTTGTTTATTTACCGTAGATGACTTAAGAGGTGGAGGAGTTGTATTGATCTTTAGAGGAGGTTTCTTAGTTTGAATTGCTAATACTATAGATGGCATAGTAAGAGGAGGCATTGGAATGATTTTTAATGGATGTTGTTTAGACATAATTTGATTTTCCATAGAAGAAACATGAGAGGTAATGGCATGATGTTCATTAGACACAGACAAATCAGATTTAGGCACCCATTGGGATGTAACAATTGTAGATGGGCATGTAACAGAATGTTGTGCAGCAAATGAGATAAATCCTTGATGCTCAAGGTGATTGATTATTTTTCCTAAAGCAAAACATTCATTTTCATTATTTCCATTAGTTCAATGATACTTTCAATATGGATTACCTTGATATTTTTCAATTCGGTAAGAAGGATAGCCTTTTGTAGATGGTAAAGTGATTAATTGATGAATAAGGAGATCAATAATAATGTCATTTTCATAGAATTTTGATTAAGCATGATAGTCTTTAGTAATGGAAACACTTGAGGCTCACTGATATGAGCACATTTATAAGACATAACATAAAGATGAGATGTAGAAGGAGAACAAATATGAGCCTAAGAAGTGTTCTTAAGGTGTTGAAGTTCATATTTTATAGATGTATTCATGGATTTCATAGCCTAAATTTTTTTCTTGAAATAAATAATTTAAAGCTTGAATTGAGTCCAGCATAGATTGATTAGATGGAGGATAAAAAATACTAGGGTCGTCATATAGAAAATCCAAAATAACACTCACTTGATGAGGCAACATATCACTATGGAGATACACCGTGTCTAGGACTTGTTTTAGAATAAATTGGCAATTGAGATGCATTTGAATTAGATCATATAAATAAGTTTAAGGAATTTTAGAGCCATGATAGAGAAGATGATATACCAAAGAAGGATCCAAAATACTAATAATGAGTGGGGTTCACCAAAATTACTAAGCTAAATATGGAAATATATGCTTAGTCTGATTGTTATTGTAGTAGTAAATAAATGAATAATTAAGTACATAAATTTACCCAAGAAAACTAAGAAATAAAATGTGAAACTGTAGTTGTAAAGAGGTTAAGAAGATGCTTAGATGATTCAAAATTATCCCTAGATTATGACGAAATATTGACCAAATGAATAGAGATGGAGAAGCATCACACAAAGCCTGAGAAAAGTGTGTGAGCTAATGATATTTCTGGACTGGGGCACTGTAGAGAAATATGGGCACCTGTGGTTTCCCTAGACCTATTTCTGGACACTTATATCTATGGAAATGATCAAGAAACCTCCTTTGAATAGTCATAAGGTATTCACTGGTGTTCACCTTTGGTCGCTACGAGGTCGTACAATGATCACCGAAGTCACTAGAAACTTGCAATAAAATAATGACCTGTAAAACCCTCAAAGAGACATCAAATCCTAAAAATAAAGATGCAGAATGAGGGATCAAATTATCCTCAGCTATCACAATGGTGAAATTATGATTGAGTGTTACACTACATCTCATACCCAATGTAGTTCTATGTGTGTGTGTGGAATTTTTCCCTAGGTGGCTCTTGTGTGTGTGTTGCACTTGATAACGAACAAGTATCTAGATATAAAGAAATTTAATAGATGTTTGCATGGAATAGAATGAATTTACCTCCTCTACAAGTGTATGCGGAATTACCATCCCTTGTCTCCCTTATATGGTGTTAGATAGATGAAATGGAGCTCTTAGAATCTTGATGGATGTAACCTTAGGTGGTGATAACGAATGTTTCTTTGCTTGGTCCCTTTTATGATGACATAACTTTATATTTATATTATTCCCTTTCTTGAATTTCATAATTAACCCCAAAAATTTGACTACAAAAAGATACGATGATCAAATGGATAGAAAGGACACGAAAAGTATGAAACAAAGTATAGTGATCTCGGGCATTCTCGAAGGGATGAGGGTGCCTAGTGCTAGCGTCTTGGTTGGAGTGCTTTAAGTGTCAGGATGATAAATGTCGAGGTATAAAATGGAAGGCGAGAAAATAAGGGTGTAAGACCAAAAGTGGAAATAGAAATCAATGAAACGTGGCGAAATACATGGGTTAATTAGGACTTTTCTTAATTAGGAATCATATGAATATTAATATATAATCAAGACTAAATATTTACCCAAAGTGCATAATTTTCTATCTGTGGGTTAGAGGATCGATTCCTAGGGATATAAAAGTTTTTAGGGTGAGCGAGTGTGTAGTTAGTTTGGTATGGCTTAAGATGTTCCTTGAGATCCATATATATGGTGTCGGTCTACTAGCACTCTTAGGTGACCTATGTCGAGGTAAGGACTGATAGGAGCACAACTAGTGCATCTAGGACAAGATGAGTCGAGATCTAACCATAGGGCCAATATAGGTTAATGATGGGTGGTACACTCAGGCATAGATTCAATTTTAGGAAACACACCGATGGGTGTTGCTATTTCCAGATGTTGTAGATGTGGGTGGTGGGCCCATAGTTTGAGGAGTGGAAGGCTAGGAAGGTGCCCCCAAGGTAGATAATGTAACAACAAATAGAGAGAAGTATCGTTATGAGTTACTTGTTAATTTTTGTTTGATTGATATAGTGATTGAATGGAAAGATATGTAATAAATAACATTTTTATGTGATTAAAGGTGTTTCTATTGGACATTTATTATATATACTTCCATATGCACATTAACATGGAGCATGCCCCAATATGTGCTTGTGGGATGTAGGATGCTAGAGAGGGTAGATATGATTGTAGGTGGGCATTCCCTTTAATTTTAGCATGTGTTTAAATTGGCAACCACGTGCACAATTTTGTTGATCAAGCATGATAAGGCTCGTGTAGAGACAAAGTGGATGAGGAGGTCTAGTGCATGATATATATGCACGGTATGTGGAGTTGCGGGGATGGTATGCGAAGAAAATTATGGATATTCCGTACTACAAGGCCAGGATGAGAGTTATAAAGGCCAAGACTATTAGCATAAAGTTAGTGGTGAAGCCTTGAGTTATATGATGTGTTGATGCATGGGGGCTTTGCCCCAACACTTGTATATTGTAACTATTATTTTGACAATATATATATATATATATATATATATATATATATATATATATATATGTTGATGTTATATTGGTTGTTGATGTACATTGTATGATGTGATGAGAATGATTGGTACTTGGTATTGATTATTTTATTGGTTATATTCTATATGCATTGTTGGAATGGTTTGTTTTTTGATATATGTTGTTCATTTTAAATTAATTACGAGGTGGAAAGGATTTCTAAATAATAGAGTGTATAAGATATGTAAATGAAAAATAGTGTATAATATAGCATATGATAAATAACGATGTATGTATGTGATGCAATGTGGTTTATTAATGGGAACATAATATAATATAAAATAATGAACTAATAGTGCATGGATACTTGTATAATACAAAAATGTAAACTAATGTTCGCAATGGCATGTGGTTTGGATGAAGAGGGGTAGAAGAGTGAGTTCCCCTAGTGTGAGAATGAGGTTCATTTATACAGTCCTCTCAACGGTCATGAATTAACCATAGAATAAGAGTTTGTCATTGTGAAATGAAATGAAAATAAAGATCATCTACCAAAGGTTGAGAGTCACAGTACAAAACACGGGAACATATGGGATAGTGGCTTTGTGAGTATAGGTAAATAATTGGAAATTAGATGATATGTTGCTAATGATGGGGGTTGTGACATTATGAAGTGTGGAAACGGGTTGCTTAGGAAGCCAATGAGATGTAATACCGAGGTGTGGAGGATGACTTGACATAACATAGAAGATTGGAGGAGGTGAATGGATAATGACCTTAAAAGGTGGACTGATAATGACCTTATGAAGAGGTGAATAAGACATGTTAAGCTGTTGCATACGCTTTTCTATGTGGAATAGAGAGTGAGAGTGCTCACAAGAGCGATAAAACAAATTAATGACAACATTATCTTCTAATTGTTGTAGTCGATCATGGAGAACATAAAAATCATTGTCAAGGTGTTCATTGATGTTGTAGAAATTACAAATAGGGTGGTGATGATGGAGTTGCAACCGATGATGGGAATGATGTTGCGTGGAAGGTAAACGGATTAAGCTTATCAAGTAAGGTATGCAAGACATCAGGTGGTTTAGAATTATGTGAAAAGTGCAATGGTTCATGAGTGGGAGATGTATAAGACCTAGGTGAATACCAACATGTTTGTGGGGAAATAATACACTTTTGCAGAGGTGGAGATTTGGAATGTGCGGGAGGGTTAATAAATGGGGAGGAGAATACTTATTAGTCAAGAAAGGAATATAATAAGTATAAGGTGGTGTTATAACATGTTTTTCAATTAATTTATTTTGTAAATCAAAACATTTATAACATAATAGAGTAAATGGTTTCCATGTATCATATGATATCTTTTATTTTAAGGGACGAACTAAGCCATGACAAAAGATAAATTGTATTTCTAGATTAATAGGATGAAATAGTAACTAATGCATCTAAGTTTTAAAGTGTAAAATGTAATCTAAAATTGTTTCATTATTTCCTTGATGCAAATAAGGAAAGAATTTGAATGTAACTTTAAGACTATTGCTAGAAATAAATTTTCTAATAAAAACATCCTCCATATCATAATAAGTACTAATGGATCCATAAGGAAAATGAGTATACCATTAGAGATCATAATCAACAAGGATATGATGAAAGGATTTCAGTATTAATCAATCATTGGAATAAGAAGCCATCGATAAAGGGGATTTTTTAGATGTAAATAAGGATTGTTTGTGTCATCAAAACATGAGAAATTATTGATGATGAAGTCCTTGCGGAAAGTGGAATTTTGAATCTTCTTAGGAGTGGGATTTCTATGAAGGGAATTATTGTTAATGGACACATAATAATCTCTGCTCGTGAGGGTAAGGTTATGAAATTAGGTTTGTACTGGGAACCCCAACAACATGCATGGGAGAGAGGATATATAGTTAGGAAGCTGTGGGGAAGTGAGAGGCACATTGAGGGTTGAATCTTGCAATTTTGAGTGATCATAATAACTGATAATGAGGAGTGGATGTCTAAGGATGGGATGGAGGTGTGATAGGAATAAATCACGAGAGGCTCTATAGATGTGTTAGGTGTAAAATCATGAGACATAATGAGAGGTGTATTATGAGTAGGATTTATGTCAACATGAGTATAATTGGATGGAAATTTAGAAGTAGTTGCAAGAGGGGATGTAGTTTAAAATTCATCAATTTTAATAGAAGAAACATCATTATTAACATGTGTAGTATGATTATTAGATTAAAATTCACTATCACTCATATTTTTCCAAACAAGGATTTCATCAAGATTATCATCATCATACAAATAACTCGTAGGATTGCTAGTATTAGATATATTAGTAGAATCATTAGAAACATTTTCAAAAGTAAGAATTGTAGGAGAATTATATTCAAATACAACTTGAATAATAACATGAATATCATTATCTTTATTTACATTTGCAATATTGCTATATAGTCATTAACATCCATGTTTTGACAAGAAATAACCTCATCATGCATAGAATCTATATTAATGATATCATTTGCAATAGTAAAAGGAGGGGAGGATGGATGGTTATGCATGTATTTGGGAAACGAGGGAGAACATTGGGTAAAATTTTACTCAAGTGAAACTATGAAAATAGCAGAGTTTTAAAAACCAACATGAAGGTAGTTTTGGTGGTCAATGAGTAGTTGGAGGGTTTTTGTGCCATATTAGGGATGGTGGATGACATTAATAAATTCATCTTCTTCAATGTATTGGAAAGTATTGGTAGTATATGCATATAGGTCATATCATGATTTAGAGATGAGTACCTATTTTGAGCCATGAGGATTTGGGATCTAAGGGGAATGGATTCAAATAGGAGTGTTGTTTACCAAATGATGTAATAAAAATAGAATTTAAATATATATTTTAGAGTAAATTCTATAAATAATAATATACAACAATGTACAAATGTTAAGTACTCAAATAACAAAGAATTCTAAGAAAATTGAATAGATATATGACTTAGCTACATTCTATGTAACTTTTAGGAAACATCAAGATTGTGTTTCTATTGGATCTAACTAAGAATGTTGTCATAGGGGATGAAAAAGAGTTTTGAGAATCGAGACTATCTTTGGATAGGAGGGCCCATGGGAGGACACGAGTTCCTGGGAACTAGTGTCTTATCTCGGGTGCTTAGAATATATGCAAATATTTAGCATTTACCTTTTTGGGTCGAAGAGCCTTTTCTCTAATATATTATTTTTCTCTTTGACTCTATTGTTAGGGTTTTGATGTCATAAGTAACCTAAAAACAAACCATACCTATATGTAAGAAATCAAAAACATATTAGATCTGAAATAAAAAAGTAATCTTTGAAGTTGGATTGACCCCGATGGTCTCTGAAGAGTGAACTTAGTACATATAGATGCATTACATTTTAAACTCCATGTATTTTTATTTGCTTATGTGTGAAATAGTGTCATTATGTTTCGCTCATGCTAATGACACCAAGATATTAGGCTATAGCTAGCTTAGATCCAAATGTGTGTTATGGAATTCAACATTTCACATTCCTACGTAGTGTATGCAGCCCAAAAATGTAGTTCCCGTGATATAACCGGTAGTATATAGATGATATAGTCCCTTATAATTTCCAACCATAATAATATTGTGTATTTTTTCATATGTATGAATCTCTTGTTTGAATTTCAACGCTAGTGACACAAAAGGCTAACTAGAAGAACGTGATAAGGATTAAAAGAGTAAAAAAGCTAACCAAAAATGTCAAAATATGAAAAATAAATAAGTGGGACAAAATCTCCTAGAATGGATGCAAGAGTTTGGGTTCTAGTGTATAGAGTGGGCACTAGTGTCTTGGGATAAATGAAGACAAATGTAAAAGGAAATATAAACAAGGATCCTGCTACCTAACTAAGAAGTGAATACAAAATTAAAAATGTGGAAGAGAATCACAATAGAAAACAATAAAAGAACATGGATACATAAGAGATAACGTCAATAGTGAATATTTTTCTTACTTAAGATTCATGCATATAACAACATACACGAAGACATAACAAAATATTAATATCGTGTGATTTGGTGTCTACATTATCCCTATCACTAAGAGATTCCTCCCTCTTGTGCCTTACCTATGGAATAACTCTTGACACCAACCAATATTTTTCTTGGTTGAAGGGACCATTCTCATGATCCATTATCTCTCCCATCTCATTCCATCCATCAAGGATTTTACTTTCAATAGAACATCCACCATATCTCTAAAGATCACCATTCCTTTAGGGCATAAAATTCAATCCATTTCAACTAGAATGCGATTTGTATCATACCTACATCATAGACATAAATCTTTCCAATTTATCATGAAATCCTAAAATCATATAAACAATCTTCTATCCAAACAGTTACACTTTGATAGGTTGTACAAACCATTTTGGCCTCAAAACTCGCCATCATCTTCATCTTCAAATAATACAAGCCCATATCAATAATTGAAAATGTTAGAAAACATGGCCCTATCTAATTGCAAATCATATTAAAAATTTACAAATGTTTTATGATATTTTATAAATTTAGTGAATCCAATTTTCAAAACAAATTGTACAAATACATCCAATTGGGTAAAAAAGTTATCAAATATTATTTTGTTCAATCCACATTATTACAAACATGGTAATTAGTATTTAGGTCAAGTACTAGATATCTCTCAACATAACCATTGAAGGTAAGTGTGTTAGATTAAAAATGAATTTTTAAAGGGAACATTATTTTTCTTCGTAAATGCTAAAGACACCATTGTTGTGAATCATGTCATAAGTTGTAGGATATGTTAAAAATGACTCACACCTGCAATATAAAACAATACCCTCATTATAAATATTGAATATGCTAAAAAATAATATTTGTGTTATATCCTGGGCCAAAACCATGTATCTTTTATGTATTTTGAACATTTAAGGCATATGTAATAATATTATAGAGTTGAGTGTGATTCCCAAAGAATGTAGCAACCAAGTTACAACATATGAAAAATAGAAATCATGAATGATTTTTAATCGAAGATTAGAAAGGATTAATGGGAATTGATTATAGATTTTACATTATTAAATTTTATATTGTGCAACATCGTACACCACCATTGGTGATTACGCTTTTAAGGATTGCTCACGCGCTACGAGATAAGTGATAAGAACCATAATTAAATTGGTAGTTCTAATAACCTATCAGATGTATGGGCTACATGTTATTGAAAATTAAATAAGAGTCATGGGTCCATAGAATTTTTTTATCAATCTCTTGTGGAAACATTAATGTTCATAGAATAATGGTGATAAAATCAGTTATAACTTGTCTCATGGGACAAGGTTCTCATTATTTATTACAATTTTAATTTGCGTTAATTTATTTTGGAAACATGGTTAGGACTTCGTCCACATGTTCCATTAAGTGGTCTCATTAAATCGTTGGTCAACTCCACTTATTACAAAATAATTTCCGGATGAATGAGGGGATTCATATTTACAATTATATTTTATATTGTATATTATTTCGAACATTCTAATCTTTTGTTAGGGAGATATAAGCCCCGATTAACCTCATATGGTTTATTATAATACAAATAATACTTACTAACTAGGATAATGGCTATTAGATTACTCGGTGTTTTAGATTTTTAGATAAAAGGGTTTTAACAATTATGAGAATACCTAATTTTTCGTTATTTTTAAAAATGATAATTAAATCAGTACTTTCTAAGATGTGCATATTTCATTAAATGTTTTAGCCATAGAAAATTTTAATGAGGAAATTAATGATACTTAACTTATAAATTTTATCCTCCTTTTAATTATATGCATATCATAACTCATCTTAATAGAAGGCCTAATATAAAAACACTTTGGAGTTTCACTAGATTAATTAAATTCGTTTAGATAATACAACTATGTTTAATTGAAGATAAGTCAAATGTAAATGTAGGGTTGATTCTAAGCCCTTGGATCAAACTAATCTATACCATTAGATCTCAACCCTAAAATCTAGATCCTTATGACTTAATCTTATCTACTTTTCTTATTATTTTCTTCATCACTCTCTCAATTTCTCCTCTAATTTTTTGTCGATTTGGGATATGGAAGAGGGACTACACAATTTTCAAGGATGTCATATATATGTATGTATGTATGTATGTACGTATGTATGTATATTCACATATATAACTACACACACACACACACACACACACACACACACACAAATATGCGCATGTGCACGTGTGTCCGCACACACACACACACACAAGAGAGAGGGAGAGAGAGGAGTCTTTGGGGCCATTAGCCACAAGGTCAGGTATGTGCGGGTGGGGGGTAATTCGTGGCATGTGTAGGTTCTAGTCACTTTGAGTCACCACTTTCGTTTAAATACACAAACACACATATGTATATGTATATGAATGCATGTATATGTATGCATGTATTTGTATTTTTTATATTTATATAATACACCACATATAAATATTATTATATAATATAATAACTATATGTTAGAGATAATATTAAATATTACAATATATATATATATATATATAGATATAATATATATATATATATATATATATATATATATATATATATATATATAGGTAATGAAATGGGTAATATAATACCCAATATCCATTTTGATGCGGAAGCATAAC
Organism: Taxus wallichiana var. yunnanensis; assembly: GCA_018340775.1. Taxonomy (NCBI): domain Eukaryota; kingdom Viridiplantae; phylum Streptophyta; class Pinopsida; order Cupressales; family Taxaceae; genus Taxus; species Taxus wallichiana. The sequence continues at coordinate 341,687,374 of CM031235.1, read as the reverse complement.
TTGCAGAGACCATAACTTTTGATCCAACCGTTGGATCGTCTTGAAATTTTACAAGGTGGTAGATATACATTAGTACTATGCTAGGGTCAACATTGCTTGCAAGGTTGTGCCCATTTGGCATGTTTTTGGGCTCATATTCCTTCATCTAGTGGCCTAAAATTGGCTTCGAATGTTTTTTTCCACTTTTGACTAGGTCTTAGAACTTGAATAACTTTTGTTTTGCTTATCGAATAAGTCCAAATTTCGCATGAGCCCTAATTTATGAATGCATATTTGGCACGCAAATTTTGGGGTCAATCCGAGTTGTTTTTCATTTTAGGGTTTTTGGCATTTTAGGGTTTTAGAGTAGTCTTGAAATAAAAGGAGGATTGTAATGATGTAATAGATCAGTGTGAATTCTAGAATGAGAAGTAAGCTATTTTGAAACTTCTAGTTTTATTTGCAAAGCTTTTTATGTGTGTTTTTGGAGGTATTTCAACCTCTTGTAACTTGATTCACATCAATTTCATTACCTATATATGTCTAATAACTATGTATTATATATACATGATTATACTTTATATGTTCTATTAATCCATAAGATATCACATTTATAACTTGTTATTCCTTACTTAAAATTCATATCAAGGGTTCATAATTAGTTTATCACCTATTAACATGACACAACTTATAAAAATACCTTTCAATGCTAAACTATAATCCAAGAGAAGTGTTGCAACTATTTTTGATACAACCTTAGTTCGAGCATACAAATAAATACACAATGCTATCATTCCTTTTAGTATCATTATATAAATATTTTTCATTTGTGAAAATAACCCTTTAAGAGGATAAGAGAGATAATAATCCATCCATTAGACTAAATTTCACTGAAGTATCAAAGATCATAATACACTTCTAAAAACAACACTTTTATGAATCTTATTTTATCATTTAATTAGGAATAAAAAAATGCAATAGTTCAAAATGATCATTACAATAGAATTCTTTTTACAAAAAGGGCAAATAATACACAATATATTCCACAAGTATCAAGCCTTCCAAACATATATTTATTCATAGGTTCAACACATTCTCTTGACCAAAAATAGATGGGGGCAATGCTCACAACCAAACCTTCTTAATGCAAAAAGGATTCTCTTCACATTGACTGTCGAGCCCCAACAAAGGAAAAATAGCACATCTTAGCCCACATTGAGTAGTAAAAATCCAAAATATAACCAAAAGTTACAAACACAAAAGGAACATACTTGGGATGCAAAACTATGCCCCCTATGGAGGATGAAATAAACTATGCTCTCCTTTTAACTCCCAAATGAGGTGGAAGTAAGATGACAACATCAATTCCCTCTTTGGTACAGCCAAAATCTTATAACTCCCAAGCCAAATTATGCTTAGACTTTTTTCTCCAATAGGGAAACCTATTGCCTATCCCATACTCCCTCTAAGATAGTCTAGAATTAATAAATCAAAATTATTTTAGCTCCAAAATATCACACGCAAAACCTAATATCTTCCTAATACTTATACCTCCAACAATAATCATAGTTTAATACACCTCGTGAAACCATTCCTATTGGTCAAACACTACCCAAAAAAACATCCAAAGCCATTACAAGATACACAGATCAAACAAGAAATAACAAGAAAAACAATGAAATACAAGCATATCTTGAAGATATATTGTCCTCTTGATGGCCATTTCCACAAAACAAGAAAGCACTACAAAACTTGTCTAAAGATTCCCAAAACAAAGGCATGAAAGAAAATATTTCAAATAAAATTCATGGATCCCCTTTTTTTCTCTCAAGTCTCTCTTATTTATAGAATTTTGAGGCGAGGTGAGGTGGAGTAAATGTAGGATATCCAATAATGGAAACCCATGTTCTCTCTAAAAGGATAGGTACACATAAGCCAAGCCCCATTAATAATAATAATAATAATAATAATAGGTTTTACAGTCCACGATGTCGGGTGGTCTATTTTTGGGTCTACAAGTGGCTTATAGAAAATGCAACTACCTCATACTCACATGCGAGAGGTAACTAAATTTTGTACAAACGAGGCATACATACCCTACCCCTACACGATTTGAACTTGTGACCTCTATTTCAAGAGCACATTTTCTTCACCGTAATGTGTAAGAGTAAAATAGATTCGTTTCAAAAATAATTTCCCATGTAAGGAGGTTTATTTGTAAACCTAATATCCATCATCCAAAATATACTCCTCTTCCTAAAGTCAAAAGAAAATAATCATAATAAAAACATGGAGTGAAAAGGAGGACAATATATCTCTAAACATATCTCCAACCACAAGTAAAAGGAAAAACTTAACCTTTCAAGAATTGACCTACCCATTGGATAAGGGCTTGGGTGCAATTATGGGAGTGTGGTACAATGTAAAGCTCTCCTTCACACTTTGCAAAATTGCTTTGAAGGAAAAATCTGAGATTTCAAGATAACAATCAACTTAAATGCTCATGCTCAAGGAAAAATTATAATAATTGCTTACAATGAGATTTCCATTAATGAAAACACCATTTAATTTAAAAACAATAAATTATAACATTGAGTTAAAAAAACATTAACTTAAAATCAATAAATTAAAACAAGACAAACTAGGAAAAACATTAAATTAAAATAATAAGGGTTAAAAATACAAGGTTATGTGGCACTCCACATGAAGGTGAGAACAAAAATAAAATATCACCAAACAAATAACAAAGGTCACTTTTAAATTAGCACACACACACACACACACACACACACACACACACACACACACACACACACACACACACATTATTGAATGGGTGACATTCATTAGCACATGTTATTTCTGGGTTGTTGGCCTCCCCATCTCAGTTTAGTATTTTTATTGTTAAGTAAATAGACATGTCCATCACCTACACACTCCAAAGGAAGCATCATGCCCACACCAGAAATCATACAATATAAAATGTAAATACACTCCCAATAATCAACCAATTAATGCAAAATTAAATATATATAAATTTTATAATCAATTTCCCAAAATTATATTTAGTTTATCACGATTTTCGTGAATATTTCTTCTAAATTTCTAGTTAAATATTCATATAGACTAAATCATATTGCATTACTTAAACACATGCTTATGAGTCATTCATCATTTCACCATTCATTACTAGAATCAATTTGACACACACACCCATAATTAAAACACTTGAAATCAATTTAAGTTACACTAATATGTTTTCAAAAATTCATTTATATAAATATAATGTCTTAGTAATTAATTAATTCCCTTCATTACTTTATCATTTCACAACATTATAATAGCAACCAGTTTTATTATTGTTTGCACTTCATAACACTAGCTATTTTCTACTATTTACTTAATCACATAACACCTAGTTATTTATAGTGTCTAAAATTATGTTTAACCCTCTTAATTAATCCATCATTTGGTCCTATTTTTAACTAAAAGGTTCATGTTATATTCTCAACTGATTAAAATACACCAAGGTTATAATCCATCTCCTTATACACACCACTTTCTAGTTTGTTTTAAGAAGAACAAAACTATAAATGTATATATGTGTATATATATTAATAGTATTAATATCATTAGAGATTCACATATTAAGGAAAATTCCAAGTTACTATAAATTAGGCACCATGTGTCAACATAAACATGATTAACAAGGTAGAGTAAAGATATTATAATCAACCTAACTATAGCCCGAATAAGGTCATGAGAAAATGGGAATTACATTCCACTCCATTTAAACAAACCTTCCTCTTTGAAGTCACAATATGAGATATCCAAAAGTATCACTACCAATTCTACTCAAAATGGTGATGGTCCTATAACCTCATATTGTATAACCCGATGCACTAATCCTCGAAGATATTCACCCACCACGGGGTCGAGATCATCCTGTAATAAAGAGAAAAATATTATAAAGATATTTCCAAACTATCTCAAACACCAATGTGACACTCACATCCTAGCATTGACTATGTACATTATTAACGAAACAACGAAAAATAATTATTTTCCCAACTTGGAGAGTTTCATGGAGGAAAGCTGTTATGGGCGACATGGGTGTTCATGGACACATCCACTCATGGTGTCACCTCATTTTGTAGTGTGGGAACTTCCCAACCTCATATATTCTACCCAAATATACCCCTAATTCAATATTGTAGACAGAAAATAATGCACTTGGGTACATTTCTAGGTCTGAAAACATGCTAGCATTTACATGATTCCTAAGAAAAAAATAGAAGTTAGCAACTATCTTTGACATCTTTTCTTTATCTATTTATTTCTCTTTGGTCTTCCACACCCTACATGCCGATTTGAATTTAACTGTTTATATTTCATGGCTTCGAGACACCAATGCCTAGCTAGGATAGCAGGACCTAGATGTTCATATCCCCTCTGGGCGCCCCCGACCCTTTTCTATCTTACTCTCTCCTTTTGGGTCTCTTTTATCTTTTTCTCATCTTTTTAGTTATGGGTCAGCCTTCTAGTTTTCAATTATGAGATTCAAACAAGGGAATCATATAAATACATAGTTGTGTTATCAAAATAAAGGACCAAGCATGAAGCATTACTATTACCACCTAAGATTGGACCTACAAGGCACCTAAAGAAATTCAAATCATCCATATAGTATCCACTTAAGGGATAAACGAATGCATACTCTCCATAAACTACATATGAAGGGGAAGTTCATTATATTCCATCCATACATTCTACTACATTGATACATTATAGATCCATTCTCGCTATCAAGTGCAACTTGCACAAGGGAATCCTAGGGCACAATTTCTACACACAATCACAAGAATTACATGGAGCTTGAGATGTAGTGTGGTGCTCATTTGTAAGTTCACTATGAGGGTGATCATCAATGTAAGTCCAAATCCCCATTCTACATCTTTTTTTCTAAATTTAATTTGGTTTGTGGGATTGTGCAAGTGAATACCTCTTTTACAAGTTATAGGTACCTTTGGAAATAATAGTATAAATATCAAGTAATCAACAAGGAATAGTTATGACACAACAAAAATGAAATTCCAATATTTTTCATAGTCACAAGTCTCCATGAAAACTCACTAGTTCTCGAGTTCCTCTATCTAGCACTAGGCACTTCGATTCGACATTATTCTCAAGCCCCATATTTTATAGTGACTAGTGTCAGCGGTGTTTGCATCATGTTCATCACTTATCCCTATACAAAATAGTTCTAGATTACACAAATAACAACTAAGTCCTCTCTCCTTCTTCTTTTCTTAGGGTTTCATATTTTAAATCGTAGTTTTATTATGTCATTTCTATAGTTTGTCATTTATTTCAATAAGTGACTCTGTAATATATATTCAATTAATTTAAATTAAATTAAATTCTTCAAATCATTTGGTGAACCCATCACTCAAAACTTACCTTCTTATAATGCAAGACAATATTTCTCCTTCTTTTGAATTCACAGATTCAATCTTCATATCCTTATTTTGATCCAATTAAGGTTTCTAGCATGGATACTATTGGTACTAATTTTATGCAAGTTCAAACTCAATATCCTCCTCATTTTATTACCCTAATGTATGATCCATCCATCAATGTAGTCACCACCCACTTTGCTCTCATCCTCTTATAGCTCCGTCTATCTCTATCCCACCACCTTTTACTTCCATAGTTCGTACCACCACCTCTAAAGGGTATGAAATCATCAAGCACCTCAAGAATACCACAGCCAAAATCTCTCTTTAAGATAGTTTACGTAGTGCACCCAATTTTCCTCATACATTAGAGTACGCCCTTCATTCCATCTACATTGAAATCAATAATTCACATCTTTCCTTTACTCACATAATTCAATCTATCAAAAATCTACCGCATGATATATATTTTAGTGGCAAAATTATCCCTACCTCCATTCCATTCGATGGTCCAGTTGTACCTTTTATTATCACTTGCTACTATTGGAAAAATTGTATTAAGAATCTACTCATTGAGAATGGATATACTATAAATATATGTGCTCTATCACTCCTCGGGAAAAAATGCAATTCTTGATGACTTAATTAATAAATCCTCTCAATTAATTTGTAGATATGATTCTAGTACTCTCATATGCATGGTCACTATGAGCCTACCTCTCCAAGTTAGGCCTAAAATTATTCCTACTATATTTTTTATTATCGATGCCACTTTCCAATTCAATTTCTTACTTAGCAGAGACCCTATATTCATGCAATGTGTGTTGTTCCCTCGTAGTTCATATATGTGTTAAATTCTTACATGATGGCTATGAACATACCATTGTTGCTGACCTCAAACCCTTCAAGTTTTTCTCAGAGAACCCATCACCGCCATTCCCATTCCTCCTTCACATCATATTCCATATCGCAATTAATACATATGATGTTGGTAATTCTAGTACTTTGTATCCTTATTATACCTCTACATGTATTCCATCTATTCCTACTCATATTATTGATATCTTATCACCCATGATGTCTACCTATATGAATACTAATTTTCCACCTATCATGGCTCTTATGAATACTACAATTTGATCCATCCCTACTAAAATCCTGACAATGCTATCTAACAACATGATTCCACCATTGAAGATTCTGATGATAAGGTTGATGTTGTGGAGCTTACTGATGACACATTACACAATCTTATCTTTACTCTTATCAAAATAGATGAGTCCTACTTAAAGGATACATTTATAACTATTTTTCGTGGTGGATATCAATTCAAGAAGCCTCCTCCATCAACTAATGACATGATACTTTTCTAAGAGACCTTACATACTTTGTGTGCAAGTGTTGTTTTTAAACTAATGCTAATGTAAACAAAGACTAACACCTAAATAGTCTTAATTAGCAAGAATTAAACAACATTATAAACACCATCATGATAAGAATTAATCAAGGGTTAGATGCTAACATTTATCAATACAAAACTATGAAATCAACTATGTTAAGCACCTAAATATCCTCTATTCTCTAACAACATATAAATGAAGGAACCTAGGTAGGTTCCATGGCTATCAAAAATAGTTGTCCTTAATGTTCCAAGAACCTAGGAATGGGGGCTAATCAAAGTTGGGCTACAAGACCCTTTTGATACCTCCCATATGACCTAAGAACTTTAGGCTAGAATAGGAAGAGGCTTAACTCTTCAAGATGATGAACTCTCAAGAGGACAAAGTGCAAGCTCTTAGTCTCTTTGCTATATGCTTTGCATTTTCTCTCTAAGGAGTTTAGGTGTAAGTAAAAAGGTAGGTGGAGGGCTCTTTATATAGCCTAAAGGATAAAGGATTCAACACATCCTCATGAATGTGGGACAAAGGTAAAACATGATTAGGAATGGATAAGGTTGCTTTATTAAAGGTAACCTTACTTTTAGAAGGGTTTAATACATGTTTAGCAAGTCATGGGAGTTGGGGGGTATTTTAATTAATCAAAGGTGATTAATTAATAGGTAGGTGTAAGCTTATATAAGCCAATTAGAAGAATAATAGTGTGATTTAGGTGATTTTGAGGGGATTAAATCAATTAAACATTGATTTACTAGTTAAATGAAGGGGAAGACTAATTAAAAATTAATTAATCTAGATAGATGAAGTGATAATTAATAGAAGGTCATTAAATAGGTTGTTAGTTGGATAGGTAGCTTAATCAATTAGTACATTGCAATTGATTAATGAAAATAAGAGGGAATATGAGTGCTTTTGATGATATGTCGTCGATTTGTGAGAAAGGGAATAATTAGCGCAATTTAAGTATTTAAATTTCTTGGGTGTAATTATAGGTGTCTACATTTTCCCCTCTTTGGGGTGGCGTAAGTGACGCCACTTCAAAGATAGTAGATGGAAGAAAATTTTGAAGGGATAGAAGAAAAATTAGTAGGAGGGAGAGATTCCCCCTCGAGTGTTGATGGGGTGATGAAAGAAGTTGATCGACGAAAAAAGGTGAGATATAGATAGAAGAATGGGAGGAGGCAAGATGCCCGGTGAGAGAGAAAATTAGGGGTGAAAAGGGAAGTGGTGTAGAAGAAATAAGGAAGAGGGGAGAGAAGAGCTTAGCCTCTAGCCGTTGTTTATGTGGAACAAATTTGATGTCATCATATTGCCATAAGAACTACATCATTGGCCCTTATTAATATATATATATATATATATATATATATATATATATATAAGCATATGATAAAGGTAGAATGACATGAAAAGCCATACTACGAACAATTGTCCATTACTAAAAGTATCAAATCCACGCAACATACAAAAATTCAATGCAATACGAGAAGGAAACAAGCTCATCTAATAGGAAAACAAGTACAAACACACATATCTAACCCAACAATGGTCAAGACAATTGCACAAATGTTTTGTTATCGATCTTTGGAGAGATCCATAATTTCATGATTGACGACAAGGGTTAAACAATGATGGTGCCCCAAGCAAGGATACATGCGAGGGGAATAACGGAGGACACTTGGGTCTGATGGAAAAGTAATGTGCACTATGAAACAATACTAGGCAACTCATTGTGCCCCAGATTATAGATGAAGTAAGCAGCCTAGCTTTTGTTGATGGAGGTAGATCAAGATGATCGCAAGTCACACACATGAACAAGTGAGAACTAAAGAGTGAAATTTTGTAGGATGATTTTCAAATTTTAGAAGTTTTCTGAAACATATTTGAATGTTTTGGTTGATTTTGAAAGTTTTATGAAACTATGTATAGGAAGACGAGGAAGTGTGGATGACCCCAGAGATATATGGGATGTACAAGGGCATAAGGCCACGTGCATATGAGAAAGGTGAAGATGCAAAAAAATTCCCCAATGATTAGGTGGGAGTATGCAAAGGTAAACTCTTCACAGGTAGAAGTGGGACCTAAGGCCATTATGAATATGGTTCAACATGATGGTGAACGTAAACCAATGAAGTGTTGGGAAGAAGTAAGGATGCCCCCAATGTAAGTTGGCCTACAAGCACATGATAGAAAGGAAGGAGAAGATTTTTTTGTGAAAGGGGACAAAGGTTTCCGAAAACATGGCAAAAAAAGTAATCTTATACACATGGATGTTCTGAATGAAGTAGAAGAATGATGTGAATGATATGAATGTAGCTTAGAAGCCTTGTGATGAAGAAATGATTAGCCAAAGGCACAAATCGTGAGACAAGATACAGACTAGAGTAAGAGTCTGAACAAGGTCCAAAAAAAGACACTTGGTAACATACTAATCCTGTTTACTCATAGATATCTAGTGTGTGCACGTGGAATTTATTACCTCTTGAAGTGAAGATTTAATAGACAACAAGTGAAGAGACCCTAGCCAATGTGTAGGAATGATTTATTCTGAAAGGTGATTTGGGAATCGATGGTGAAAGGATAGTCATACATTTCTCCACTTTGCCACCAAACGTCCATAGCCACGATGGAGATGTATTTAATTTTAATTGCAGCATTACTCTACTTCCAGTCAGGCATCCATGGTCCCGATAGAGATTATTGGAAATACCCAAGAGAGAGTAATATATCAATTTTCTTTTTGCTTTATAGATTTTAGCTTTTGATTTTTGATTGATTTTGATTCTTTTTCTTTCGAAAACTTATTTCATCTCTCTTGTTTGCCAAGGGTTGAGAACCAATAATGGCTTGGTGGAAGGATGTGGAAGTGATTTTGATGAAGACATTGTCTAGTTTCGACAAATATGTCCAAAATTTCTTCGCAACAAGTTTATTATATGTTTAAATGTGATAGGATATCTAAGAGGTCAATCGTTCTTTAATTTACCAAGGTGATAAAAGACCAGGTCAAATGGATACCATAGAGATAAATGTCACAAAATTCATGTGAATAAGCTAACCAAAATATCACCGAAGGGATGCAAATGGTAGGAAGACTTGTAGAAGAATAACAAGGAAGGGAAGAAAGAAACATCCATAAGTACACAATACCTGATTGCAATGTGTGATCTTTGTACCTTTGATTTTTGTTGTGTTTTCTCAATGTTTTTCTTGTATTTTTTAATTTTTTTTTTTTTTTTAATATTTTTTTTGTGAGTTTTAAGAGGTTGGGACTAACAAAGTCACTCAATGTGGTAATATTAAACCATAATGTTTGTGACTTCCTTAATAAGGGAGACTAGGCGCGTTTGTTTATCGAGAGTGATATTATCCCCGATCTCGATGATTGAGGTGAGTTCACACTCAATAAATGACTGTGATTTGTTTTGAAACATGGATTTTGTATGTGGGAGATTTAATTCCCCATCCAGAGGTTTACGCACTTTACACCATACTTGATGGTTATGTTGGTGTACATTCTTGAATCATGATTGATTTAGAATTTTGAGATTGCTTGATTTGTTGGGAGCTATAGAGCTCTTTACATTTTTATTTGAGCTTGATTAAGAGACTGTTTGGGTTTCTTATAAGCTAATGCATGAATTTCTCGATCCGAGAAGGAGAAGAAAGTGAGCACTGGAAATTTAGAATTGATGCGAGAAATGACCATGGGCTTGCCACCATCTTTGGTAGAAGAATAATGTGATGGATGAAATGGATATGGTCCAAGAGTTGAAGAGGAGGGGATAATAGGAGGCGAGCTACTGATAGAAGATGATGAAGGGATTTCAAGATGTGGGCCAAGAATAGAAGAAGGGCTACTAGGATGTGACCTTTAGATAGAAGATGAAGGGCTACTAGAATGTGGCCCAAGAATAGAATAAGAATGGCTACTAGGATGTGGCCCAAGAATAGAAGATGATGGACTACATGGGTGTGATCCATACTTAGAAGACAAGGGCCTACTTGGACGTGCCCCTAGAATAGAAGATAGTGGACTACTCGAAAATGTCACACAAATAGTAGAGGGAGGGATACTAGAAGTTGACCCATACCTAGATGAAGATGAAGGGCTACTTAGAGTTGACCCCATAAGAGATCGTGATTGAGGAATTATGATAGAAAAAGAGTGATTGGGTGATGAGAATACAGGCCATAGATCAATGCAATACCAAGGGGTTTCATCACCTAATGAAGAATGTGAATATTAAATAATAAGAGGAGGATCAAGTTGCATGATCGAGTCTCTTTCTCCATTTCTTGATAAAAGGAATCAACCTTTTTCTCGAGAATATGCGGGTGCATCAAAGTCTAAAGAGAATCCTTTCTCATAATCTTATAAAAGAATATCTTCATGTGCCCCTATGAATGCCATGATTGTTTCTTCATTATGAAAAAGGTCAATTGGTATGAGTTGTTGATTGATCACTAGGGGTTGACTGGAAGAAATAGGTTCACTTGGAGTGGAAGACTTAGAAGATGTTTGATGATTATTGATAGAAGAATATGACACGAGAGAAAAATAAGATGTGTAGCTAGATGTCTCAGGAGTAGAAGAAGGTGGTGCGGACATACCTATACGATGGTATATCATCTGTAAACTAGTAGGATTAAGTCCAAAGTCTATAGATTGTGACGCATGGGTCGATTCAGACGTTTGACTCAAAGGACTTTGAGTCACACAAATCTTCAAAGAAGGAAGATTTATTGGGGGTGATTGATGAAGAAGGTCCTGCGAAGAAGGGGAGGACCCTAATTCAAGAATCACATTGGATGAATAATAATAAGGGTCCTATAAAGAAAGAGAGGACCGCGATTCAAGAATTGTATTAGATGTTTGATTGGAGGGATTTGGAGTCATGCATATCTTTAAAGGAAGAAGATGTCGTTGAGGCGATTGATAAAAGGGGTCCTGCAAAGAGAGGGAGGACCGCGACCAAGGGGTCGCATTAGGTGAAGGATGGAGATGATTTGTGGTGACACAAATATTTAGAGGAGGAGAACATTATTTAGATGACTGATAATAGAGGTCCTGTAAAGAAGGGGAGGACCGTGACTTAGGAGTCACGTTAGATGACTTAGGAGTTGAATTAGATGAATCCAAATAATATTTTGGATCTGAATAGTAGTTTGGATCAGAATCCTCGAAGAAGAGGAAATGTTTGGATTAGAATTAGAAGAAGAGTGGGGGAACTTGAATAATAATTTGGATCAAATGTTTCCAAATCATACCATCGATCATTGTGAGATGAAGGTGGGGAATGAGTTACCCGTATGGGCTCTCTAGCACGAAGAAACAAAATGAGGTTTAGTTGTAATGGGAATCTTTTGCTTTGAATTGCTAAACCTAGGTTCCATATTTTTGTAAGTATGGGAAACCACGTGATAGTCAGTCATTTTTGGGGCTGTTTTAAGCACAAATGTCTAGATTTAGATATTATGATGGAACTCCTTCAAAGGGAAGGAAGTGACATGTCGTTTTGGGTAGCATAAGGAGAACCAGCTAGAAATTGTGTATGGGGATGTGTACGTGATTTTTCGAAGAAGGTCTAAGGAAAATAGACATCGTGAAGACACAATATTGATGAGATAAAAAGGGATTATCCTAGAAAATAAGTTTTCTAACTGAATAATCACAAGGAACAATCATGCGAGTGTGAAACCCAAATCCAATCAAAAAGGAAATACACCATATGAAAATTTGTGTGCAAAGTGATAGTCTGATGCAAAAATGATCAACACAATGTCAATATTTACGTCAAGCTTGAAATGAACAAGGCGTAAATATTAACAAAGGGTAAATGCGACTCCCAATCAAAGGATACCATGACAAGTTTAACAACCAACAAGGCCTAAATGTTAAAGGGTGAGGTTTACAAATGTAAGCCACACAACCACACCAATTGGACACGTCTATCAAGCTTCACGGAGAAGTGAGATATTAGTGTCAAATTCATATCGAAATAGCGTAAACAAAGTAAGAGACACCTTTCAAGATTTGGGACAATGTTTGAAATCAAATGAAGTCAAAGTATACTAAGGATGTGCTAAAATTTATGTAGCATAACACCATAATGCAGATACTTAGATCACATTTATGAAAAACATGACATAAGTATCTTAATTGTGTCGAGATAATGCAAACAAGGTAACACGGAAAAGGGAGATCAAATGATGAATTAATCTGAACTATGATGATGATCCTGACGTGGGTATCAAGATCACAAAGGCTACCAATGATATAAATACATCTCCACACACTTTAGACGTTTAACTAACCTAGCCGTAAACATGGATGGGAATAAATGGACAAAAAAGTGGTAGAAACAATCAATTGACAACACAGAAGTAGTCACCCATATTTTGATCAACATAGTGTCAAAATAATGTGAAGGAAGTGAATCAAAAATGGAATGAAACATGTTGGCTTCACTTGAAAAGTTTCACCTCACCCTAAGGCAAGTAGAAGCTAAGCGAAAGTAACACATCATACGATTCACAATAAAAATATGGTTCACTGACTCAACACTATTTTAGAATTGTCAAAGTGGGCTCTAGCCAAAGTATATTCTCCTAGGTGGTTCTCTTGTCTTAGGTGTTACAAAGTTGTCTTAAGCGAGCATGATTTACCCAAAATGTCACTGGTTATGACTAGTTTAGGAGTATCTTGGATTTACTTTACCCCTTCAAGAATCGTAGGAAACTAGTGCATTTACGTGTACTATCACTTTGGGGTTACCACATAGACAACCATTAATGCTATCTCACAAAGGAATCACTAGTCAAGTAGGTAGTGCGAAGCACTTCCCGTTTTCAAATCCACAAGGTTCCCTCTTGCGTGGAATATTTTTGGGTTCCTGGAACCACCCCCATTGTTGTAGCTTAAGGCGTTATGCCAAAGGGGTTATGTTCAGTTGAGCGAGAGAGGACGCCCTTTTCCGAAACCGGCAATATAGTGTTTTGAATATGTTGTTATTTTTATCTTTTTTAATTAGATGTGGTTTGTTTGAACAACATTTTGAAACCTGCAAGAAACACGTGTATTAGAATTTTTGTGAATTTTGTTTCAATTCCTTCATTCTTCGATAAGCATTTTGGTCCTGTATGCCGAGGATTAGTAGTTTTCCATCAAAAGAGAAGGCATCATTTCTGATTCTCCAGATCATCCAAGGACGCAAGAGAAGAGCATACGTGATGTCTTCACAAATCTCAAAAGATAACCAAATGGAACAACACTTTAATTCAAAAAATTCCAAATTGACCAATTCTAACTAAAATACCCCTAACAATCTCAAAGTATCAAAAGGACCTAAGAATCATTTCTGATTCCCAAGATCGCCCCAAAGGAACGCGAGGGAAGAGCATACGTGATCTTAATCCTATAAGTAAACATGCAAAGTTTATTTAATCAAGTAAAAGCATGTAAAAACACCCTATAAAAATGAGTACGTGATTAGATAAAACCTGCAAGAATTAGAAAACCAAGAAAATCAAAAATCTAGAAATCTAAATTTTTTGCACTTTTTTAGCAGTTTTTAGTAATTTGCATTTTTGGAGGTCTCCGGGGCATTTTCGGATTTTTGTGATAAAATTTGGTATACCTAAGGTATCTAGCTCTTAGAAGTTCCCTCGTAAGGTACACTTTGTTATCTTTCCAACGCTTATTCAAACTTTAAAAATAGGTTAATGAGTTACGATTATGATCAAAATAAGAGCACTAAAAAGTTGTAACAAAAAAAACTGGATTAAACAGATATACTTGCGCCCCCTTTTATGTGTGTGCGCCACCAAAAAGATGTGTGTGCCACTCTGTGTATATTTTTCTTAGTAGTGCACCTATGCCACCCAAGAGGTTTGTGCACCACCAAAAAGATGTGTGTGCCACTAAAATAGTGCATGTGCCACTTTGCTCATTTTTGTTTAGTTACCAGTGCCTGTGCCACCAGAGAGGCGTAGGTGCCATAAAAACAGCGTATGCGCCACTCTAAAAATAAAAGATAGAAATAAGCTGTGTTACCAAAAAATGTACGTGCGACTAAAATAGCATGTGTGCCCTGGTTAGGGCATGTGCACCAATCTGACAAGTTTTAGTATGCAGTGAAGGTATAGTATGAAACGACACGTGCACCGGGTTAGTGCACCTACGCGCGGGTTCGATTAGGGTTAGTGCACATGTGCCAAGGGTTAGAAGACAGAATGACATATTTGAACAGCATGCATGTGCCACTAGAGAGATGTGTGCACCCCTAAAATCATGCTTGCGCCCGAAAATCGTCCACCGTGCTCACGAAAATTGTGCTGCACTATGAAAAATTGTGCCTGTTCAGGACACTGTAACTTTGAGTATGGAAAAAACAAAGAAAACTTCACAATATCTCTAAATTTTGACAAGTTAGTTTAAAAATGGTAATGACCCATTAAAATTAAGGCTATAAACATGAAGTTACACATATTAAATGAGCAAAAATTCCAAAAAAATGGCATTAACTACTACATGTGCATATAAAAAAGTTAGCCAAAATAATGAAACTTAAACTAAAATGCCATGGGACTAAGTCCCACCAGGCATGCCAAATGTGTGCAAGTGTTGTTTTTAAACTAATGCTAATGTAAACAAAGACTAACACCTAAATAGTCTTAATTATCAAGAATTAAACAACATTATAAACACAATCATGATAAGAATTAATCAAGGGTTAGATGCTAACATTTATCAATACAAAACTATTAAATCAACTATGTTAAGCATCTAAATATCCTTTATTCTCTAACAACATATAAATGAAGGAACCTAGGTAGGTTCGATGGCTATCAAAAATAGTTGTCCTTAATGTTCCAAGAACCTAAGAATGGGGGCTAATCAAATTTGGGCTACAAGACCCTTTCGATACCTCCCATATGACCTAAGCACTTTAGGCTAGAATAAGAAGAGGCTTAACTCTTCAAGATGATGAACTCTTAAGAGGACAAAGTGCAAGCTCTTAGTCTCTTTGCTATATGCTTTGCATTTTCTCTCTAAGGAGTTTAGGTGTAAGTAAAAGGTAGGTGGAGGGCTCTTTATATAGCCGAAAAGAATAAAGGATTCGACACATCCTCATGAATGTGGGATAAAGGTAAAACATGATTAGGAATGGATAAGGTTACTTTATTAAAGGTAACCTTACTTTTAGAAGGGTTTAATACATGTTTAGCAAGTCATGGGAGTTGGGGGTATTTTAATTAATCAAAGGTGATTAATTAATAGGTAGGTGTAAGCTTATAGAAGCCAATTAGAAGAATAATAGTGCAATTTAGGCTATTTTTAGGGGATTAAATCAATTAAACATTGATTTACTAGTTAAATGAAGGGGAAGACTAATTAATAATTAATAAATCTAGATAGAGGAAGTGATAATTAACGGAAGGTCATTAATTAGGCTGTTAGCTGGATAGGCGGCTTAATCAATTAGCGTATTGTAATTGATTAACAACAATAAGAGGGAATATGAGCACTTTTGACGATATGTCGTCGATTTGCGAGAATAGGGATAATTAGTGCAATTTAAGTATTTAAATTGCTTTGGCGTAATTATAGGTGTCTACACATACATTTAACATTTTACCATCTATTTCATATACCTAAAATCATTACGTGATGCACCCTTATCCATTCATATGCATTTTCTTCATTCGTAACTCTTATTGGCTTGATATTATATTCGACCCTACATGCTCGATACTATTTACACATATGATGCCTTGGCTTGCCTAGGATTAAAACTTTAGGATCTCGTTCCTCCACCGCACTCTCCTAACCTTTATCATATATGTGTACTCATTACTCTTGATTATGTAATCCACATCTTCCATTTTATAGTTTTTGTTTTATGCACTCATCATTCCTTTCCACGACACTTTGGAAGTCTTCACTTGGTTACATTGGTGGCACAATGGATCCCAATCATATTGATATGTCATTTCCAATTCTTTTTAGCCATGTTTTTGTATGCAATGATTCATTGCTTTCCTATACTAAAAATACCACTCAATGGTATGCACATGATTGTCTTTAACATCCTTTTAATAATGAAGAATATGTTATGGGAATGTAAAATTTATGTCGTACTTGCTCTTTATATGATCAACCCACATTATTTCCTACCAAGTCTTTAATCCGAGATCCTTTCGGTTATGACCTTGACACTTTGGTGATCTCCTAGATGATCTTACTTGATACTTCTTTACATCACACACTTGAGGGCATCATGTTTCCTTCCCTTTCCCCTTTCCATTCTTGTAAGTGATCTTTAGTATCTACTATCACACTTAACACTCATTGCTTCATGACCACATATTTATATGCACTTTAAAACATTTTAATACACACATTGTATCTTCATTACCCTATGACACACTCTAGTTTCATGGTTCGTACTTGATTTGTTGATGGTATAAATCTGAAATGAACCTCATAATTTTTTTACTCTATGCTTCACGATCTATCTTTCTAGCACACATTTGAAAACCATTTCTTGATGATGCCCTCTTGTTCTATGGTTCATTTCTGACTATATAGGGGAATTTATAAATGGACCTCATTTCATACACATGCACTTTGGGAGCATGCTTTGCACATATCACATCCACACATTTCATTCCATTCCATGACATTCATATACTGCATTTTCATATCTTGGTTTCTTATACTACTTACATGATTCACTTTACTTAATATGCTATTTAAATACTCAATATTTCATTATATTTCTATATACATATATGTGAATTCATTTTATCTTTTTGAGTGAATGTAGATCTCTTATAGAATTTGAGAGGATGTAATAATGCCTAGCATTGTACCTCTTAGAAGTACCATTAATGCTTCTTATGGCATCTACCGTTACTACTCTAACATATTACATGTGCTATTATTTCATTAGTTACTACTAATTTATAACACATTATGTTCCATTTATATATACATTCCTTGATGAGACCATTTATCTTTCTAACATGATAATAGGTGCTCCATGTGTAGAATTTTCTTTGTAGGACTATATGCCACCATAGTTATATGATATTTTTCTTGACATTGTTTTCTACTCTATGTTATTGTTTGTGGGATTTTCCCTATTATTGTATGACCATTTTATACTTTTGGTTTCTTTGGCCCCTGATTGTCTTGTGACATTATGAGCATCTCTCATGTTTGAAACCCACTTCTTGCGGTCTACTTTGTTTGCATATCTTCTTGATTACATTGTCTTCCATTATTTGCTTACAATTTCTTCTACTAACAAATGTTCCTAGCAACTTTATTTTCATGTGCCTTGGTTTCCACCATCCACATCCCTTATCCCTGCATATATCAACTTTAGATCAACACCAAGTCCTCTCCTTTACACTCCATTATCCTAAAAAAGTTGCATGCACTCCAAATTAGGGGGCATACATTGGGTTAAAATATCACCCTATAACATTTCAAAGATACAAGAAAACACAATATAATAAAAAATAACACATATTACAGTCACGAAAATGGCATTGAATCAATCACAGGTTAGAATCACAAAGACAAAAAAATAGTGCCTGACTCGAGATAGAAGTGCACGGGCACATGTGTCCTCTCACAGTAACTAATGTCATGGGGAACATACAATAATCTTATCATATCAACATAGTGCACAAAATCCTTCAAAGTATTTATACATTTATAAGCATATTCCTCTAGTTATAGAATGCATACAATCTCCTACAACCCATTTCAATAGGAAAATTTAATACTATCGAACTAATTTGGGACAACATGAACAAATTAGGGATGTAACATCTGATTGTGCTTATCAAGAAGATTCATGGAAGGAGAGTAATACCAGATAGATCACCCCAACAATTTCTCTTTTCATGAGATCACCCAAAAAAATCACACTTGGCATGAGATCACCAAAAAAAATCGTACTCGGTATGAGATCTCCCAAAATACTAGTTATTGGCTTGAGATCGCAAAAAAATTCACTCTTGGAATGAGATCACCAAAAAAACTCACTCCTTGTGTGAGATCTCCCAAAAAAATATTTTTAGGATGAGATCACCCAAAAACTCATGCTTCACAATATTTCAAGACACTTTTCTATCCTTTACACTCTTATACATCGGACACTGTGCACTTTACCTTTACACAATTTTAAATTTTTACGCATTTTCTCTAATTTGTTATATATAAGACTTTGACTACATTCTTTCTCTTCTTTCACAGATCCATCCTTATAAGAAGAAGTAACCAAAAATACAACAATAGGTACAACACAAAGAAAACACTTCACCTCTTAAGGTCACTTTCCTTTCCTAGTTTTCACACATCTCCTTACATCATTCCACACTTCACTTATCCACCCAACACACATATTGTCACACACTCTACAAAATTATCAGGAATACATATTCTATGTAATTTATGTTATCAATTATTCACTCGAAAACATAAAGTGGGGAAAATGTAGACATAACATTACACACTTGGGTACATTTCTAGGTCCTAAACGCATGCTAGCATTTACATGATTTTGAAGCAAGAAAACAAGTTGTTTGTAACTATATTTGGCCCCTTTTCTTTATCTATTGCTGTATCATTGGTCTTTCACATCCTACAACCCATTCATAACACTAGCATGACACCAAGAAAGCAACGTACAAACACTCTTGTGCCCTCCGGGAGCACTTGACCCTTTTTATCTTAATCGCTCCTCTTGGGCCTATTTTATATTTTGGGAATATTTTTCACTTATGGTTTTTCCTTCCTTTTGGAAATTATGAAATCGTAACTAGGGAATCATATTAATACATAGTGGTGTGTTCAAAATAAAGGACCAAACACGAAGAATTACTATTACCACCTAATATTGCATCCAAAAGGCACCTAAAGAACTTTAAAGAACCCATCTAACATCCACTCAAGGGAAAAGGGACTACATACTCTAAATACATAACATAAGAAGGGGAATTTCATTCTATTCCATCCACACATTCGTAATACATTTCTACATTCTAGCTACTGACTCACTATCAATTGCAACTTACACAAGGGCATCGCAGGGCACAATTTCTACACACACTCACAAGAAATACATTAAGTATGAGATGTCTTGGAGTGATTATTCATAAATTAACTCTTGGGGTGAGTATCGGGTCAGTCTAATCCCCATTACGCATCATTGGTTGTCTAAAATAACCCCGAGCTATTTTTGAAACACGCATCTTCATTTCCAAACTTGGGTAAAATTTTTAGTTTATTCGGGGATGATGTATTTATTTTTAAGATTGTCCAGATTATCGGGCTCTTCATGAACCTCCACACATCCCATGCTCCTTGTTCTCCACCCCTAAAAATCATTTTTGAGAAATCCAATTTTTATTCCTTAGGATCAGAAATATTTCCCTTATATTTCATATTATGGGTTTCAAAAATAACTTACAACTTGCATTCAAATTATTCCTCCAAACCCAAAACCTGATATAAAAATAATTTAGTGTATTTCGGGTTTTGGTTTCAAATGGAAATTTCCATGAAATTTTCAATACAAAGCCCGAACCCCAAAACCCAACCTCCTAGTACATTTCAAGCTATAGGGTCTGATTTACAATTTACATGTAAATTGCAAATCCAACCGTGATTCAGAAAATCAAAGCAGTGCATTTGAGGTTTTGGTTCTCAATTGTAGTTTACATGTAAATTACAACTTGATTCCCAAAAATGAAACATGATAAGTTATAAAAAGGTGTCTAACTTCCGATGTGTGTGTTTTAGGTTTTTAAAAACACATTGTAAGGGGTAATTTCACTGGGACCATTTCAAGTTTTTCAATGTGTATTGTAAGGAAGAATTCCACCGGGGACCATTTTAGGGTCGGAAGTTATATTACTTAGATCAATTTCGAGAAGACCAAGTCAAAAGTTTGGGGTTGTATTGAAAGTACTAAATTGTGCCCATTTATTTTAGAGGTCAACAAGTGCAATTCAATGTTCAACATCCACCCAAGACCATTTCCGAAGGTGTCGGGTTTCCGAAGGTGTTTTGTAAGGTCGTGGAGACAGAGTCTCGATTTAAAACTCAACCAATCACATTTATTGAAGTATGGCACCCTAAACTTCAAATTGCCATAAACTTTTCCCCTGTAACTTTGATTTTTCAACAAATTTAAACTTCTTGGAAAGGTCTCATCATTTACTACACCATAGAAACTACATATATTAAATTTTATGAGTTTAGGTGGGTAAAAAGAGGAAGTACATTCCAAGCTTTAAAATAACAGTTCCAAGTAGCTCAACCACCAAATTTGATGAAGTATGGAACCTTTGGCTTCTCCAAAATTAAACTTGAAGTGTGGAAATGGTTTTAACAAAGTCTCATGCCTATTTTTTAGGAATTTATCGCAGCTTGTTTGTTTTTGAAGGAGGAAATATGATTTTCCCTCTCTTTTCCCTTCTCTCTCTATATAATGTAAAAATATCTCATTTGTGGGGAGGATGTTCTAAAATGTAAAGGGAACTATGTCAGAAATCTCCTTAAGTAGCTGTGAGTTGCAAACCTCCATTTGAACTTGGAAATGTGTTTTATGCCTTCTTCACATGTAATTGTTTGCGCATACTTTGAAAGAAGTAAAATATTTCTTTTATCATGTTTGAACCCCGACTTATGCTTTTTTGCATTTCCTTTCCTCTCCCTTCTTGATGTTTTGTTTTGTGCATGTATTTCTCCTTTCTAGGTTCATTTAGTTGTGTTTCATGGAGAATAGAGGGAAAATGTTGTAAGGGTCTTTTTAACTTCTATCTATCCTCTCCCTTCTCCATTTTCCCTCATTAGAGTGTCTTCACTATTTTCTCGGTTCTATTACCATCTTTAGCTAGGGATTTCATTTTCATGCATCCTTTTAAACTTGGTCCCTTAGAATGTGTAAGTTAGGATTAGATATTTTCATTTCTAGGAGTAGGAGTAATTTAGCATTAGGAATAGGTAGAGAAACAAAACATCTATGGATTTTTATCTTACTTTGTAAGTCCAACACTTATGAGATCATCCCATTTTAGCAAAAATTAGTTTTTGTAATGAGAAATTCCTAGTGTGTTATTTTTTTGTGATAATGATTACGAGACACTCAATAGGACCAATTTGAAGTTATATCTTTTTGCAAGTTTTCCATTGCATTATCATAGCCACCCTGGTGCCTCCACTATGATAAAAATTATAGCACACCCGATGGTATTATCTAAAGAATATGTTTAAAAAATCCAACCTTCGAGACATTTTCCAATAAAGTCAGAATTTTGGATTGCAAAACATTGAGTAGGATCATCCCTTTGAATTTTAGATGTCGGAAATTATATTTGAATCCCTACTTTTGAATAGAACAATTTAGGATTTTACATGTGAAAAACAAGTCCCAAGTTCTACTAAGAGAAGATCAGAAGTTTGGAGTTACTTTGTAAGGGTCAAGTCCCACCTAATACCAACTCGGAAGTTCCGGGTTGTAAAGTAATTTTTGGGTTCTTTCATTCTTCTTTCAGAAGTTGAGGTATGAAAAACAAGGTTCAACTTCCACCTTTACTTTTAGGACAACAAAATTTTCCATTTCCATCTTGTCAATTTTGATGTATTCTTGGTAAATTTTCAACCTATTGAGGTAATTTCAAGCACATCTAATGAATCCAATTTTCCAAGTAACACATTTTCTCATCTAGTAGAGACTGTTTCCTTTATTCTCATCATTCTATTTCTCTTTCCCATGAATTTTTGCAATCATTAGTTCATTTGTTGAAAATATTCCACACTTTAAGTTGTCGTATCATTTGAATCAACCTCCATTATTCCAAAATATTTTTTCAAGTGTTATAACACACCTCCATATCATTTTTTTGAACAAAATCTGATTTAGTATGAATGTTCTTAGGATAAAAATGCATAATTTGGAGGTCATTCTACACCTGAAGATGATTTTAAAGGAAGAGTTCAAAGGGAGGAGCACATATTTCAGTTTTCAAGGAGAATCTATAAATATCGTAAGCTACATAACCTGGTTTTAGGTAGCCCTATCCATGTGGAGGTCCTATACATACTCCGTTTAGTCCAAAAAAAGGATTGACATAATGAGTGATTATTTCACTTAAATGGTTTATTTTATTACATCATTACAACAATTAGAAGCTAATGATCATAATGTTCTTGAACCCTTTAAATTGGAAATTCCTACATACCTACCATATCATTATCTCGACTCCCTTTCCTCATTAAACATTTCATCCTAAGCTCAAAGTTCCTAGCTACCTTAAACCTTCTTCTTCCATCTCTCATCCTCCATGAGAATATTTCATACCTTCACCTGTCATTGAAACCATTTTGAAAATTCATTGAAACCCATCCCACCCCTCCTGTTAGATTCCACAATCCATTTTGGGAAGAAAACAATTAGAAAATTAGTCAAGGAGGGAAGCCTACTTTGAAGCACCGAGAAGAGAAGAATTTTTGAAGAATATGAAGGATTGGGATTCAAAATTTTAATCCAATCAAATGACACATCTGGTTAAATGTCAATTGGATGTTTGAAATGAAGAACACATGGAGGATTCTTCTAGTTTGTCTTCACAAGAATCATCTATGGAGGAGAAAAAATCAAATTCATAAGTCTTGGATGAAGAAAAGATCATAGAAAGCTTCTTTCTTTCTTTTGACGATGAAACTGTAAATCTTTCTTCCCCTTCATCCTTTATTGAATATGATCTTATCAAGGAACATTCGATAGAGGAAAGCATCAAAGAAGAGCCTACTAGCCAAAATAATCCTTCGAAGAAAAAGTGAATGAGTTTTATCTTTCATACTTCATGCTTGGGGAAGAAGATGACAACATTGCTAAATTAGTCATCATGGAAGAGATAAAGTTATATAGAAAAGAAGAACTAAGTATGGATAAAATTTAAAACACACCCAATGATTGAGTAGAAGGTTAAGGTTCTCCTTGTAGCCACATTCATGTGGTTACATACAAAAAGGATGGGAAATCTCAAAGGACAAGTCTTTATCCAGTCAAATATTTTGTGAGTATACGCCAAAGGAGTTATAACCATTCATGCTCACTTATGAACTTGAGATGATCATAAAATATTCAAATGTAAGTTTCAATACCTCATAACACCAAATAAAGAGAAACTAAAATAGTTATTCATTATTTTCTTAGTTGAAACTATGAAGAATGAGGTGGAAAAACAACTTCAAAAAAAAAAATCTGCTCTCATCAAAGGACATCTTTAGCACCAAATAATTTACATGGTCTCAATTTTTAATAAATGGAAGTTACTTCTACCTACCTCGTATCATACTTTGTTTAACTTCTCATTTCTTTGGTTATATTAGGTTAGTGTTGGTTTGATTTTCTATAATATTTTCTTGTGCACACTCTAGATGTTTCCACCTGGAACGTGTATGTTCTTTCATGTTTGTTTATAATTTTTGTGCCCTTTTTGTTATTGCACGATTAATTTCAAGAAGAAGTATTCATGGTGAAAACAAGTGTTTGAGAAATTTCCAAGTGTATGCAATACATCTTCATATCAACATGTAATTAAGAACTCTACAATGCTTCATTCGTGCCAAAAAACTAGGGTTTGGTCCTAACATTAAATAGTTTTCCAATCTTATTAAGGACCAAGATATTCATCTTCTTAAAACTAGGAAAATAAGATTTTGGGGTAGTTTTCAAAGCGTAGGAAAGTTTTCCACTCTCAGAAAAAAAAATTAAAAATATTTTATGATTGTGAGTAACAATGTACAAAGCAAAGTTTAAATAATGCTTCATCAAGATGTAGGGGTGAGTTCTTAAAGTAGTAGGACTATTTTCATGTTTTCAAGATGAATCCATGCCTAATGAATGATTCAAGGTTGTTGATGTTTCAATCTAGTAGACATATTTTCCCTTTGAGTCATCAAATTGTTGTCTAAAATAACCCCCAGGATATTTTGGTAACCCATATCTTAATTTCAAGACATGGGTAAAATTTCTGTTGATTCAGGATGAGGAATTCATTTTCAAGACTGTCACAAATTATTGGGCTCTTCGTGCACCTCAATATGTCTCATGCTCCTTTTTCTCCAACCCTAAAAATATTTTTTTGGGAAATCCCAAAACCCTCCTAAGGATTGAAAATGATTCCCTTGTATTTCAGATTTTGGATTTCGGGAAACAATTTGTAATTTGGATCAAAAATTCCTCAAAACACGAAACCGTAAATACAAAGGATTTAGTCTATTTTGGGTTTTGGGTTTCAAATTACAATTTGCATGAAAATTACAACATGAAACCTAACCCCTGAAACACGACCCCCTAGTGTAATTTTTGTTTCAAGTTATGATTTAAAATTTACATGTAAATTTCAAATTAAACCCCGATTCTTGAAAATCAAAGTAAATAGTGCATTTTGGGTTTCAGGTAACCTGGTTCATGTAACTTGAAACCCAAAAAAGTTGCAAAAAAGGTGGCTGACTTCTGACGTTTTTATTTTAGGTTTTTCAATGTGCATTACAAGAAGTGACTTCTTCCGTGACCATTTCAGGTTTTGAAAGTGCATTAAAAGGGGTGACTTCTGCTAGAGACCATCTCAAGAGTCAAAGGTTGCATTATAGTAGTAAACTTCCACAAACACCAAGTCGAAGTTGGGGTTGCATTGCATGTACTAAGTTTCGATCTTGTATTTTTGAGGTCAACAGGGGAAAATCAAGGTTAACTTCTACCCAAGACCATTTAGGAAGGTGTTATTATTCGAAGGTGTTTTTCAAGGTCACGAGACCAAACAAATGCTATATTTAACAGCTCAAACACTCACAATTATTGAAGTATGATACCCGAACTTCAAATGACCATAAATTTCCCTCTGTAACTCTAGGATTTTCACAAATGCAAACTTTTTTGAAAGGTCTTAGCATGTACTACACCATGGAAATTGGAAATCTTAAATTTGATGTGTTTTGTTGGGTGAAAAAGAGGAAATACATCCCAACTTTAAAATAACAATTCTAGGTAGCTCACCACTAGATTTGATGAAATATGGAGTGTTTGGCTTCTCTAACAAGCAATGTGATGTGTGGAAATGGGTTTGACACATTCCCATGCCTATTTTTCATAAATTTATTACAACTTTTTGGTGGTTTAAGGAGGAAATAAAAATTTCCCTCTATTTTGCTTTCTCTGTCTATATATAATGTAAAAATATCCCATTTGTGGGGATGATGTTCTAAAATTAAAAGGAACTATTTCAAAATTTTCCTTAAGTACTTGTGATTTTAGACCTCCATTTGAGCATGGGAATGTGTTCTTATGCCCTATTCTTCACATGTAATGGTTAGTGTTGTTGTCAAAATTTCTCATTCGTAATGAAGTAAATGCACTAACTAATAAAGAAGCTAAACAACCTATAAATGTTAGAGCATTTATTTACCTTGGATATACGATGATATGGGCACATGATGGATGTTGGATCCTTATTACTACAAATCAGATGAAATCTACAAGTAAGACTAAAAATGATTTTGATTAGATGATTTGGGTGGGGTTTCCCGAAAAGGTAGACCCAAGAAGCGTTAACTTCCTCGGCGGATGTCAACCCCTATTGTTAAACAAAAGTGATGTAAACAAGGAAAATTATACTGATAATATACAGAGAATGAGAAAATATAGAATCTGAAATCACTATTGATTGATTTAGATACAGTGTCCGATTAAATCAATAAGAAAAATAAATGTACCTAGTTTGGTTCGACGGTGACCTAGAATATGCAGAGGTAGGTCCACGACGACGTGAGAGACTCGGATTAGAAGTGTAGGAAGATTATGTAGACCATGTAGAATCGAATGCAATCTGGAAGCTACAACAATTTGAGGATGCTAGAATCAACCTGTAGAGGAGGTATGAAGGAACAGAAACTAAGAAAACAATATAAATCAAGGATTAAAGGGAAGGATTGAAACTAGGACCCTAGTCAATGGTGATTTGGGTGTAAACATGTTGATTTTCTATAACAAATGGACTAGATGAGGATTAAAGAAAAATACAATGGCACGGGGCCCATTCAAGGATGGGAAAAAGTTATGGAATTGAAAGTAAGGGCTTATGAGACTAATTTGATGAAGAACTATTAGGTTCAATGCACGACTATGATATAACTAGATAAAGCAAAGGAAAGGTGAACCGGATGGATAACCTCTAAGTACTGAGTTTACAAAAGGAGGTTGATGACAAAGATGTAATTTTTGTTATTGATGATCTGAACCTACAAAATATTATTTACACGAAATACCAAGATAATATGACAAAATCTGATTAAAGAAATGTAAAATGAAAATAATCTCACAAAAATCCTATCACGATTTATGCATGCACGCTGTAAGAAGGTATGAGAGGTGTGTAGTGGCTTCATGAATGTTTGGGCAAAAGCATTATTTGCAGGTTGTAAGAGAGCTTCCATATTTTTCTTACATTTGATGGGGAATAGAAATAAAGCACATAGATTTATAGGGTTGATGATGATTGGGCTAGGTCATCACGATCATGAGGAAAGTTTCCTCAATGGGAATATTTTCCTATTTTTGGCATGATTTCTTATTTTTTAGGAGTTGGCCAAATGCTTTAAAGCATTAGGTGGGAAGGGGTTGTTTAGGGATGAGGTGTAGATGAGTTGGTAGTGGAGATAGGTTAGAATTTTTTAAGGAAAAGCATAATTGTAGATTTACAATAAAAGCATTCCAAATTGGAAAGCTAGTTAGGGAATGATTAATTAATTAATTAATTAATGTTGATTAAATATGAATTAAAGGTGATGGGAATTTAATTAATAAATGGGGATGAGTTAATTAAGAGGGAATTTGATAAAATAAAGGGGGATGACTAGAACAAAATATACATACGCAGTGACCAAAGGTATAGATCACTGAATTTAGGTGTCTACATTTTGCCCCTTTTGTTGAGTGGTTTGGTCTAACAAGTTGTGAGACAAAAATATGAGATTTCGATAATGATAAAAATGAATTTATGATGAGATACCGATTAAATGGGGGATTGATAATGTCAAGGGAAATTGATGAGTCTGTTTGAAAAAGGTAGATGAAAAAGGGAGGTGGGTAAAGAAAATATGGGTAAAATTATTACCTAAGCAAGATGCCCTAGGAAAAAATGATCACAATAATTATGTGAAACTATGGCCGTGACTCTAATATCACATCAAGGTATGGGATGATTGTAGTCTCAAAAGAGACAGAAAACAATGTTCTATAGACCAGTGAGTGGTTGAAGATCACTATAGTATGGATGTAGTTCGGGATGACCAATGGGTCATAAGAAAGTCACCAAAGTATGCAAAACTATATGTGAAAGGGTATGTGAAATCATTCATCCACAAGGAATTGAGTGAATAGGTATACGTCCATAAAGGATGAGATTGAATGGTATGGTGTCCAATGGGACATGAAAAATGGCCAATAAGGAAAAATAAAAAAGTGAGTGATGAAGTAATATTCTCTGTAGGGGGAAAACATGGTTGAGAATGTGGAAATGAAATATGTCCCAAGTGGGAAAAGTTATGGCCTCAAAAGAGGACATCGATAGTAGAAATGAGAAGAGTGAATGTATAAATAGAATGTCTCAACGAGGGAATAAATATGGCCTCAAAGGAGGAATTTATGCCCAGATTAGAAATAATTGTGAAATAAATATTCTGAAGGGGGATTTAATATGGCCACAAAGGCGAAGGGGAAACGAATGATTAATTAAAATTCCCCAAGGGAAATATGTATGGCCAGAATTTGCGAGGAATTTTTGAATAAAATGCTTGGAGTAAATTATAAATATAGCCACGAATGTGGACTTGGGATGAAACAAGGAGGATGTGAAATATTGAAGAAAATTTCCTAAAAGAAGAATATAGATGGCCACAAAGAAGGAATTACAATGAGATAGATTGGATGAGATAAAATATGACACAACTTAATTATGGTGACCTATAGGTATGAAATAATCTACATTATATCAAGTAATGTGCAAGGAAATTATGCCTCAATGCATTGAAGGTAAATAAGACGAGAATCTATGTAACGTGAAGCACATGCGACCAACACCGATGCTAGAAAATAACTAGCACTAGTTAATCATTTCAAAGATCATAAGGAAAAAATGGATGAGATGATGTCATAAAGCTAATGTTGACATTCAAAAGGGGTTTTGATGTACCTTGTACATAGAAAAGAGGGTTCTCAAAAAGCAAATCATCCCTAAACTATGCCCTAGCTTTGGGAAGGGCAGAGAGAAAGTTGATCAATGCAAGAGGATTTCTTAGGATGCTAATAAAATGGAAGGCTGATCAATGTGCGAAGCCTTTAAATGCCACAACTTGAGTAGCCATCCTTTGATGGTATGGTCTACTTTATACAAAATGTATATGGAAATAATAATATAAGATAGTTGTCCTTGAAGGGATTGGTCTATTTATTTGATTTTGATTTTGATATGATTTTTTTTGCATGAACAATTGTCCTTCAAGGGATTAGTCTATTTTTAATAATTTTGATTTTAATTTTAGACAAGGGAGAGTTGGGACTAGCTAAGTAGACCACTTATGTGAGGGAAATGAATGTAAAAGAGACACCCCTAGACCATTTGAATGGTTCTAGTGGGTGAATAATAGGGTGACAAATGTAAGTATCGTACGGTTCCACCAAAGGGGAAAACCTATCCATAAGTAATATGCTAGGGACATAGTCATGGTGCCCATATTTAAGTTCATATCTAGGAAGTAACGGAAGACCACATAGTTTGAAATCATCACAACGAGAAATAGAAGAGGCTAAGATGGAGGAATGATGCAATGATATGACTAAGGGCACATTGGTAAATGTTCTAACAATAAAACAATCATAAGTGGAATGCATTAAGTGGTTCCACTTCTAGTTTACAATTATGGGAAGCTAAATGATAGCCTCCTAACCCATACATGTGCATAATAACATATGGTTCAATCCAGTTAGGGGAAAAATTTATGCTTTGGCTCATTTCTAGAGTAGTGACATTATGAGTTTCCTTGAGAATGAGGTCACCAAAATTAAAGTCACGTTCCTTAAGGTGTTTGCATGATGGTGTTCAAGAGTGAGGAGGTGATGCTCATCTAGTATCTCAAGTTGTGTTAGATGACATTGGTTTTAGTCTTGATCCAAGATGAAGTCGCAAACTTGCACGCATAAAGATGTAATTTGAAATTCAAGGGGAAGAAAAACTTCAGAACCGTAAACATGATAAAAGGGTGTAGTTGTGGTAGAGGTACGGATGCAATTATGACATGCCCAAAGGGAAAAAGGGAGTTGGAGTTGTAAATTACGACCTTCTCGATCAATGGGTTTTCAAAGAATGTTCCAAAGGTGTATATTGGTAGCTTTGGCTTAGTTGTTAGCTTGGGGATAATACGGGGAAGAGAAGTTGAGTAGGATGTTGAATGTGTTACATATTTTCTTGATATCTTTATTTTTAAACGACTTTTCATTGTCCATATGAAGTTTTGGTGAACATCGAAGTGGAAGATAATGTGTTGAAAAATAAAATTAATGATTTGTCTAGGTTTAGTCAAGGTGAGTGGGATTTCTTCTACCCATTTAGTGAAATACTCGATGTAGTGATGATAGAGTTGTGTTACTATGAAGAAAAATGATTAAAAAGACCAATAAGATAAAAGTCCCATTATGAGGATGGCCATAGGTCCCGATCCGGATGTAAATATTGACTAGGAATATTAATAATATTGGAATTCTATTGACATTTTTCACATTTCTTAACATACTCAAAAAAATCATGATTGAGAGAAGGCCCGAATAGCCAAGATAGAGAACATGCTTAACAACGACTAACCCACTAGAGTGTCCACCGCAAATACCATTGTGGACTTCTTGAATGGCTCAAGAGACTTCACGGGATTTAATACATTGGTGAATAACACCATAAAATCTGCATTTATAAATAATTCTACCAAGGATCACATACTGGTGAGTGCTACCAAGAAAGCGACCTCTTAGCATTTTTAGATAGATCAAGAGGAAAGATATATTTCGATAGATAATATAATATTTGAGAATACCAAATATTTGATGAATCAAATTAAATAAGGTTAACATGGGGTATTTTATGGAAAACGTAATCATGACAATGAATAATGATAGGGATCTTATAATCCTCTGTTGTCTATGCAATGAGATCCGCAAGGATGCCATTGTATCAATGAAACTATTGGTCAATCTAGGAATAACTTAGATGGTGTAGGAATTAAAATATTTAAGGAGAAGATGAACAATGTCATGATATTTTAATAGGGTATCAATTTTAAATTGATACTCACCTATGAAATATTTAATTATAAGTTTGTAATCTCCATGGATGTCAAGAATGTGATCACCTAAAAGAGGCGGTTTCAAGACCCAAGATGAGGGCCTCATATTCCGCCATATTGTTTATACACTAAAAATTGAGTTTATATGTGAGGGGAATAGGAGTTTCCCAAGGAGGAATGAGAATGACACCAGCACCTCCCCCTTGCTAACATTTTGAGCCATCAAAGAAGAGAGTGAATTTGAGAGTGCCATATTCATGATGAAATTGATTAATGGATTTGTCTGGAAATTTCTCATGAGGTAAATATGTAATAGGAAAAGGGGATTCCACAAATTGGTCAAAAATATATTGTCCCCTAATGGATGTTTTAGAACTAAACTCGAGGTAAAAAATATTCATGATCATGAACCATTGAGTAACATGATCACTGTGATAAGATTTAGAATGAAATGTCTTGAGAATATGAAAGCTAGTAATGACATAAGTCTTGTGATTGAGAAGATAATGTCTAAGCTTATATGTGGTGAAGAATAGAGCACAACACATTATTTTATCTTCAGTGTAGCGGGTCTCATAGTTATGAAGAGTGTGACTAATGTAATAAGAAACCTAGTCATGACCTAGGTTCTAACAATTTGTTAATATGGTTCTAAGCCATGATTGGTGATAGAGACGTATAAATAAAATGGCTACTTCTTGCATGGAGTTATGAGCACCTTTGGTGGAGATATGAGATACTATTTAATATCATCAAAATATTTTTGAAAATCGTGATCCCAATAAAATTTAATTTCCTTATGCAGGAGGCAATGACAATGTTGACAACGATAAAAATTTTGCGAGATGAAATGAAGGACATATTGAAGGGGCCTTGAAGGATTCCAAGTTTCTTAGGATTAGAAGGAGGGGCATTCAAATAATTTCCAAAATTTTTGTGGGGTCGACTTCAATACCCTTAATAGAGACGATAAAGCCAAGTATTTTTCCCGTTAAGACTCAAAACACACACTTGTATGGATTGAGATGCGAAAAACAAAAATGGAGTCGAAAAGGACTTGAGAATCAAAATATGGTCATGTCAATGATTATATTTTCCTAAAATATCATCAACATATTCTTCTATGGTTTTTTGGATGAGGTCATGAAATATATAAGTCATGGCTCGTTGATAAGTATCATGGCATTCTTTAAACTAAAGGCCATAACAAGATAGCAATAGGTCCCCCAAGGGGTGATGAAATATGTCTTGTGTTGATCTTCCAATGCAATGAGGAGTTTATTATAACCAAAGAAATCATCTATTAGATAAATCATCTCATGTGTTGTGGTAAGATCCACAAGCTAGTTGATTTTTGGGAGAGGGAAGTCATCTTTAGGGAAAGTGAGATTAAGATATTGAAAATTGAGGCATATACAAACTTTTCCCGATGCTTTAACGATGAGGATAATGTTGGAAATCCATTGAGGATAATCAATGATGATGATGAAATTATATTACAAAAGGCATTGTAACTCCACTTTAACAAGGAGGGCGATGCAATGATGTATGCAACGAAGCTTCTACTTCATCGGTTAGAATTGTGATAGGTGACAATGTTGTGAATGATAATAGAGGGTCAAGACCTGACATGTCTGAATATCACAATGAAAATTCTTGGCTATGATGGGAGAGTGTTGGACCCTGGAATATTGGCCAAGTATGAAGGCGCTTAGCCACACAAGGTCCCGAGTTATGAAAAGGTGCGCAAGGAAAAATTGCGCAAGAGAGGTTTATGGAAGTAAATAGCACACGTGGCATGTGGAAGGAGGTTTGAGACTTAGTCAATTTGATCACCCAGGGAAGAACATGTGAAAATCATGATTAGTTGTGCATGGATAAGATGCCATCCTAGCGACAGGTTGGCCCCAATAGGGGCATGCCTTGGAATCTTCTAGAATAACATCATGAGATAAAGTGGAAAGCTCGGGCCTGGAGAAGCATACTCGAATGAAGGACCAGATTCAAAACATGGCACCATATATCGAGGTCAATGGAAGGTGAGTTAGCAGTGTAGGAGAGTTATAAATACAAGTTCTGTGGAGTAAAAGATATAAGAGTTTGAGATATAGCCGGTTAGAGAGATCGGGAATTGATATATAGATCTAAAGATTGAGTGGATCTCTATACAAATGTTGTGAGGACTCTGTTGATGGATAATTACATCCAAGTGAGAATGTCTTGGGCATGGAGTTGTAATTTTTCTTTTGATAGCTTAGTTACACAAGTCTAGTAATATGCATGACTGCGGTCTACTCTCTATGACACTCTGTAATGAATCAATGAATGTAATGAGGTTACCAATATAATATATATGTGAATATCAATGGTTCTAATGAATATTTCTCTCTTATGAGTTCTCCTTCCTTTCATGTTATGAATGAATGCTTGTATAATTCTTTCTGTCATAATGCATGTTTTGGATCCTATTAAAACACTCAGTCTAAAGTGACTGCAAGGATCTAGACGCTGTTCTGAGCCCTATGGTTCTTGTATGTTTCAACCTCCCTCATAAAAACTCTTATGCTAATCATAGATGATATTTCCCATTAAACTCACATAAAATAGAGACTCATTACCTGCGCATGCCTTGGGTGAGCGCTCATCTTTCGTTGGGTGATAGGCCGGAGTGCATGGGATTCCTTCCTTTTATGATGGAAGTAAAAATGACTACATCTTGGTTCTATTACCGGGAATTATTTTGAAATTTGTAGTGGGATATAACATACATCATGATCTATGTAGTGAATAATGACATAGTGGTTAACATTGGAAAATGTTGAATTGTGGTTCAAGAGCACAGAGGATGAATTTTCTCATAGATTCACCATGAACCGAGTTTAATGCACGTAGATGGGTAGAAGAGAACCTCTACCACGATCTATATGAGACCTTCTTCTACTGATTCCTAGTATAACTATATGAATGGATTTCAGCCTATGTGTCTAGATCAAGTTGGCGTTATGGATCGCATATGTGGAACAAATAAGACTACCAAAGGTTACAGGATGGAGATATGACATGGACTCATGTTGTAGATCATTAGTGGAGAGGAGTACTAACTAGTTACACTTTGGAGTACACCATTTCTATGTACTCTTGTCCGGAGGTTGCTTGAGTTTGAATTTCTGTGAGAACCTAAAGGAACGCTTCTACATTTTATTCCTCTAGCTATGAAGATATTGATGGTTACCATGAGTTTAGAGGTGTTCCCAATGGCCAGCTAGACCTTTCTAAGCACTGGGTAAGGGATCTTGGGTGGAGGAAGATGGCAGATATCATGAAAGAGAAGGAGAGGGAAGAGAGATGGCTCAAGTATAGTGAAGTGCATGAAAGGGAGATTGCTAGACGATGCGAGGCTGCTAGTGTGATGGATCTATGGAGACAGACATTACGGGAAGGAGTTGAGGTTCATGTGGAAGACATGGAACATGAGTATTCTGTGCTACCCCATCTTGCAAGCGCATGCATGAGGGAGACCCCTTCGGCTTCTGGTGAGAGTTTGTCACACGAGAGAAAGGAGAGTCCTTGGCACATATTTGAACCCACCCAGTGATCGATCCCTAGCACTTGGTTTTCCTGAAACAAGAAGAAGTGTTATTGACCCAGTTAATATTAGTGGAAGAGACAGATCCATGCCTAGAAGGTACAATTTTACAATTCCTTCTTCTATGGCTACACATATTCTAGTATTGAGAGGAGTCTTTGGACAAGGAGTAAGTGTACAAGATTTTAGTCTCACATCAGGGAGTGGCATGGGACACAATAGTGGTTGCGGAGTGCCATCATAGACCATCAAAGTGATAAAGTAGTGGTTTGTGGTGCCTGATTGTGAAATAGAGGGACATGTTAAGGATAATTACCCCAGGAGGATGGTATGTGCTATGATAGTAGATTGTGAAATTTGTCATGGGGACCATGGTGTAAGTAAATCTCCCTTACTACAACACGCAATCGGGAAGAATGTGTCTTATTATTGAAAAATTTTCCCCTCTACAACCCATGATACTAAGGCCATTGATCATGGGGTGCACCAAAACTGCATTTCCAAAGTGGTTCCAAGAAAAATAATCATCATTATGAGGAGCACGCAGAAGGAGGCATGCATGGAAGAGGTTTTAAGGAGGATTCAGTGGTTGAGGTAACCATGGAGGAAGGAGTGAGTTCCCGTGTGGAACATGTTTCAACTATGGATCTACAAAACATTATAAACGTTAGTTCCTAGACCTGTTGCAGTGCTCATGGTGTGGAAAGAAGTATAAGTATGAGGAGTGCCCGAAATTATTTGAGCATATGAATCAGTAGCACCGAAAGGTCAAGGGCACTGCAAGGGTCAGTATTTAGAAGGCAGACATACAGTTGATGCCTCGGGTAACATGGGATGAAGGTTTGGATCCTGTCTTGGTAACAACAAGGGTATAAGCCGCGCACGTGAGAGAGGTGCCAAGACAGAAAACCCTAGTTTCAAGGGAGGAGGTCGTTCCTGGAAAGTATATAGACCTTGTGCATCAAAAGGAGATATATCAGGACACCATGGATGTTATTCAAACCTTACAATGGGAGATATAATGTCTAAAGGAGAAATCCGGGAGGGAGGAACAACGAAGGAGGTTTGAAGTGCAAAAGGATGATGTGGATGAGGTCAAGGAGGTGTGTAAAATGCTAAGGTAGAAAAATATCATTCCCTTGTTAGGATCCTAGTTGAGAGAGAAGATACAATGCACCGAGAGAAGAGCATGAGAGACACATCTTTCATGTGAACCTTCCCCCTTATAGCCTCGACTATGACAAGGAGATTACGTTGAATGTAGTTGTAGATGGATGGATCCTTAGCAATATCCTCATTGACACGCACGGAGGTTAATGTTATGACTTTGGATGCATGGCATCAGATGGGAAGACCTACATTACAGCCATCTTCGAATGTGTTGTATATGGAAAACAAGACTAAGGAAATTCCCATCGATGTCTTGAAGGATGCAATTATTACTATCCAGAGCCAAGTTTACTAGGGACTTCAAAGTCTTGGTGCTCATCGAGGTGGAAAATTTCCCAGCACTACTTGGGCACCCTTGGTGTTACAAGAACAATGCGGACCTTTGGTTCAACAAAGGGTACATCAGCTTTGAGAACAAGGAGGAATGGGTCATTATACCCTTGGTTGATGGGAAGTCGACACCATATATTGAACCATTGGGAGAGGAAGTTCTGGATAGGATTTATGTGTGCTCAATCAAAGACCCTGAGATGATACACCCTACTAACGGGGTTATCAAGTTTGAAAATTCTCTCAATGAGTGGTGATACCAGATCGGCATGTGACAATTGGGTGCATGGAACTTATGAATTAATGGGACGGAAGTTGAGAGGGTTGGTGACCAAGGTGACTAAGGCGTGCATGGTTAGGCACCTTGGAGGAAAATAACTACCCAAGTATTCAGGAGGAGCCTTCCTTAAGATCTTTCTATAGGAGGTGGAAGCTCAGTGGAAGGATGGAAAGAATGAAGGGGATGTTAAGTTATGTCTTGCTTGGCATAGCATCTCGGTGGTGGGCCACACATCAGGAGAGCCTTTTAGAGTGGTACAAGATAAGAATTACTCTCTCTATCGATTTTCTAGGAGTAATGTACCCACCATCATCAAGGAGTACCATGGGAAGGAGCCCACCTCTTTCCATATCCAGGAGTGTGAATGGGTTTGGAGAGAAGGCGTGGAAGATTTTCCACCATCCCTCTGGGTGCACAAGTTATATTCTACACTACAAGGTTACGTGCGTGCATGGTACATTCATTTGGAGACACGCCACAAGAAAAGGAATTAGTAAGAGCTCATGAGATGACCTTATTCAAACCTTTGAATATCAGAGTACCAAGCCATTAGTTGATAAGGCCTTATAGGGTATCAAGCACCTTACCATGGGGAATAGTGCCAAGATGGAAGATAGGCTGCTGGAATTACTAGACGAACTAGGATTGGAGGCACGTTTTGAATAAGAGGAAGCAGAAGAGTTACAGCTTGAGCGCGCATGTTTGGAAAAGGAGAAGGGAAAGTTGGTGTATGTGATTGATGAAGAGGAATCAAAAATATTGGATGTTAGCCATTTTGTGGGGATGCATGAGGTAGTGGAAAATGTAGATACTCACACACACACACCTACCATGAGCCTTTAGAAATGAAGAAAGTTCACATCGGTTTAGGAGAAGAACCTAAGGAAGCTATCATTGGGGATTATTGGATAGAGAAGGAAGTATCAAAGATCATTGATCTATTGTGCAAATTTGAGGATTTATTCCCGCGTGGGTACCATGAGCTCAAAGGCATTCACCACTCCTTGGGAGAGATGAAGATAAAACTAAAGGATGGTGTGCACCTGGTTAGAAAAAGGCCCTACCGGATGAATCCCAACTTGCATGTGAAGGTCAATGAGGAGATAGACAAAATGATAGCTTCTGGGATCATGGAGGCAGTGAAAGAATTAGAGTGGATAAGCCCGATGGTAATCAACATCAAGAAGGATGAGTGGATTATAATTTGTGTGGATTATAGGGAATTAAACATAGTTTATGTCATTGATCCATTTCCGACCCCCTTCACTGAAGAAATTTTGGAAGGATTCGCTAGGCATGAAATTTATTCCTTTACAAATGGATTTTTAGGGTACCACCAAGTCTAGATTACAAATGAAGACCAAGAGAAGACAACTTTCACCACCAAGTGGGGAAGTTTTACATATACAGTCATGTCCTTTGGGTTAAAGAATGTGCCAACTATCTTTTCATGTATAGTGGTACAAGCATTCCAGGACTTCATCCATAAGTTTCTTCAGGTATATTTGGATGATTGGATAGTATATGGTCTGGTTAAAGACCATTGTGACAATTTGAGGTTAATGTTTGAGAGGTGTAGGTAGTTGAGGATATCCATCAACTTTAAGAAATGTGTGTTTCCTACACCCTTTGGGACTTTATTGGGGCATATCATATGTAAGGAAGGCTTCTTTGGTAGATCTTGCTAAGGTTGTAGTTATTGTGGGGTTAAGGGAGACTACTAACAAGAGTGTAGTGCAAGGATTCCTTGGGCATACGGGATATTATATAAAATTCATTAAGGGATATGCCAAGATTGCCACGCCTTTAGAAGAGCTTCTTAGACATAAAAGTGCCTTCGATTTGGGAGAGATGAAATAGAGAGTGTTTGATACATTAAAGGATAGGCTTATCACCGTGCCTATTTTACATTTTCCTTCTTGGGACAAGCCCTTCCATGTCCATGTAGATGCCTCAGGGACCACCATTGGAGCAGTGCTTGCACATCCAGTGAAGGGATTGTTGATCACCCTCTGTGTTTTGCAAGTAGGAAGCTAACACCAACAGAGAAAAATTATACCACAACCGAACATGAGGCATTGTCAATGATCTATGTGCTCTTCAAGTTTAGATAGTATCTATTGGCAACACCCTTTGTGTTTTACACCGACCGCATGGCACTAAAATATTTAGTAAAAAGTTTGTTCTACAAGGATGCATATGTCAATGGGTGTTGTTGTTTCAAGAGTTTGAATTCACCATTGTAGTGAAGCCTGGAAAAATAAACTATGGGCATGATCATCTATCAAGAATTGATTCAGGGGAGGATGCGTAGAGTATTGAGGAAGCAATGCCAGATGCACAATTGTTTAGGTTATGACACGTGCCCTCGGATTTGGAAGATATTGTAATATTTTTAAAGGTGTGGCACTGGAAGGAATGAAGACATTGGAAAAGAAGAAATTGGCCATACATGCCATGCCCTACATGTTAATCAGTGGATACTTATACAAGTTGGGATGTGATGAAGTTTTGTGCAGATGTGTCTTAGAGCATGAGCACTTGGCCATCATGGAGGAAGCACAGAGGAATTGTAGGTGGGCATTATGTAGGTGATGCCAGTATGCACAAGATATTAATGGCAGGTTTGTGGTGGGAAACTTTGTGCAAAGATTGTAGAGACTATTTTAAGTCATGTGACCATTGTCGGCGTATTTGTAAACTAGGAAGGAGAGATGAGATGCCTTTACACCCTATTCCTAGCGCGAAGCATTTTGAAAAGTGGACGATAGAATTTGTAGGACCTATTGTGCCAGCAATGCATAGGACCGGGTCACGTTATGTCATCACTTGTATGGATTATCTCATAAGGTGGGCGAGAGGCAGCCCGACTAAATACTACACAGGTAAACAACGGCACAAGGTTCTTTTGGGAAAAGATTATAACAAGGTATGGATGGCCCTTGAGTTTGACCAGTGATAAGGGTACACATTTCTTGAATGAGACCGTGAGGATCCTATTATCAGAGTTCATGGTGGCTCATCACAAGACTACGCCCTATCACCCACAAGAAAATGGAACTGCAGAAGCATTCAACAAGATACTAAGTCATACCTTGACCAAAATTTGTGATGTCAAAAGACAAGATTGGGATGACAAAGTATCGACAGTATTATGGGCTTATAGGAAAACATATAAAAGGATGAACAAAGCCACACCTTTTCAATTGGTGTTTGGTGTAGAAGCTATTTTTCTGGTTGAATTTATGTTGCCTTCTCTGCGAATAGCGCGTGTAGGAGGGTTAGCTGATGAACAAGCGCTAGAAGAAAGGATTGATGAGTTAATAAAATTAGATGAGAGATGATCACTTGCCTGATGGAGCCAAATAGTGGAAAAGGAAAAGTAAAAGGCTTGGCATGATCACCACATTAGAAACAAGAAGTTTGAGGTTGGGCAGATGGTGTTACTATATGATTCCAAGTTTCTACACCATCCTGGGAAGTTGAAAGTCCATTGGTTGGGTCCCTACACAATCTCATACATCCTTGATTCAGGGCGTATGCGATTCTAATCTTTGGATGGGACGAAGTTCCTGGAAACTTCAATTGGAGTAGGTTTAAGCCCTACTATAAATAAGTCTTCTTGGTATTTGTAAATAAGGTAGGTTTTCTAATTGGTTTTGAAGTTACCTTTATGTATTTTTCCCCCTTTCTTGTGTTTCCCTTTTGTGTTGTTGTTTTGTTTTGCGCCTTGGGCACTGGTAAATTTTTTTCTAGTTTTGGAGAATTTTTGAGTATGCAAAGAACTGCAAATCATTTTAAGTGTGGGGTGGAGAACTTTAAAGGAGCATGTGATTAAAGTATCAAGGAAGTTTTGTTGAAAAGTCTTATTGAATGGCCCGATTAAAAGAGGTATACAAATAAATATGGAAGAATGGTTGGTGGTAGGGTACAACTACTTATAGATCCCACGTACTAAGGACGAAAAAGTGCATTTAAAGAAACATGAGGTAGGTGAGAACAAGAATTAGGATAGAAGAAGTGCCATCGGTGCGGGTTACGCATGTAGAAGAGTCTCTATCGAGGCTAGATTGGTTACGTGCGCAGGAAGGTTGGAGGATTTTTCACGTAGGATGGGTGCATAAGTGAAGGTGCTAAAAGGGATTTGTTTGAAAAATATGCATTAAATGAACAAAGTACGGTGGTAGGTGAAGTGGCATTTAATTTTTAGAAAAGAGAAAAACTATAAGTAAACAGTCATGTCACTCTCATTCTTACTTTGCGAAATAGAGTAGTTTGAGATATAAGCGAGTTCTATAAACTAGGGTTTTCAGATTCAATCGAGTGAAGGAATATATGTGGGATTGAAGTGTGAGAAGCTAGTTTGAGTTTGCAAACCAGAAGGGGTTACACGAGCGTCAAAATAATTGAAGAGGTGTTGTCTTGTGAAGATTTAATCCCAATTAGGGTTCAACAAACTAGGGCATGGGTTCAGAAGAGTTGTATCATGGATTTGAGATCGAAGGATTGGAAGAAGTAAGACAGAGTAACAAGGAGAGAGTAGGAGTGATAAAAAGACCTCAACCATGGTACCTAAGAAAGGAAAGGGCAAGGCCAAGGCCAAACAACAAGAACCCAAAGTAAACACAAATGAAGAATGGTATGCAGAGATGCAATACCCAGATGGGGTGATGATGGGGAAGGAATGGGAATCCCCTAAGAAGTTTGCTGTTAGTGACTAGAATCACCATACAAACACAATAAGAAAGGAAATGGTGTTGGAATTAGTGTGCCCCACCAGCAAACAAACACCAGAGGGTTTTCCAATATACAATGATGACGTTAAGGTCAAAATGGAGAAGGCAGGGCTTCTACAACTCTATGAGTTGCCTTATTTTGGAAATCCAGAGCACCTATACCAATGGTTGATGTCGCAGTACATGAAGATTACTTCCACTTTGCAGGGCATAAGATGCACGTGACTCCCCAGCTTATTTCACAATTTA
The DNA here is from genome assembly GCA_018340775.1 of Taxus wallichiana var. yunnanensis. NCBI lineage: Eukaryota > Viridiplantae > Streptophyta > Pinopsida > Cupressales > Taxaceae > Taxus > Taxus wallichiana. The sequence continues at coordinate 341,645,770 of CM031235.1, read as the reverse complement.
CAGGCCTCATATGTGAGGGAGATAGCTTGGAAGATGACCTAGGTGACAAGGAGGCTATTCAAGAGACCATCACCGAGTATGCCTGCAAGAAGGGGTCATGATATTATGACATTTCAGACATCAAGGACCCCATAATGAAAATGGCCACGCATCTGGTGACTAAGCTGAATGGCCAAGAGAGGTGGACACAGGTCAACAAACCTTGGCTACATGTCTGTAGGAAGATTGCAAAAGGCACCATATATAACCTATCCGCATACATCGCAGAGGAAATCGTTAAGTGTACGAAGGAAAGGGACATGATATTCTTCAGCAACATCTTACTCACCATTGTATTTGCAGAGATTGGGGTGCTTGACACACTCAGAAAAAATTGTATGGGAGTACCGCCAAGGATCCTTCAACCATAAAGAGGTTTGAAAAGTATGCCTGCGATACAATGACAACACCCCACAAGGCGTGGATGGAGAAATGGTACACGCACCTAAGAAATGCGTTTGAGGTAGAGTGGATAATCCCTAAACAACTCCCATAGCCACCACCGAGGGGGAGGCCAAATTCATGGTTTATCAACATTTATGCTTGGGTAGGTTCAAGCTAATAAACAAATCATGGAGCCCTTGGTGCAAGCTTCCCTTCATGTTCACTGCCCAATACTTCCAGGTGGAAGTGAAAAAATTTAAGGAGTCAAAGAAGATAAGGATGGAGCTAGGTAGTCTGGACCGGAAACATAGAGAGATGAAAAAGAATCTGAATTACCTCAACGGCAAGCACACGTATGTGGAAAAGTACGTGTCGCACGAGATCCAAATGACTAGGCTGATAACACTACCCATCGTTGGAGGAGCTGTGACATGCATGTACCTCTATTTAAGGCCAAAGTTTGAGAAGGGAACATATCTAGAAAGTGAAGTCTCCATACTTGAGGATCCCATGGAGGGAAAGAAGCCTACGCCCAAGAAGAGGGGAATAGAGGAAAAAGCACCAAGTGTGCTAACTGCTCAGATAGTGAGCATGCCAACCACAAGCGCTAAGCCAAGCACCTACATACAAAGAAAAATTATTTGGTGAAGGAAAATATGCTAGAGGTAGAGGCACCTAGGAAACCCATCACCAAGGAAGGGTCACCTAAGGAAGAAGATAAGGCCGAATCCCTTGATCAGGAGCCACCTCTCAGGAAAAAGTAGAGGGTGGATAAGGAAGCTGACTTAGAGCGATCGATATCTTGGAAAAATACTGGGAGAAAGAGAAGATGAGAGTGAGAAAGATGTTGACAAGGAAGAAAGAGGAAGAAAAAGACCAAGAGCCACATGTGTTTACTATCTACGACTCAGAAGAGGAGAGTGGAGATGAGAAGTAGGAGTTCATCTTCATGCGGCGTTAGGGTTCACATGATGAGGAAGATACCAAAGACATGAAGGGGGATGAGGAGATTTCTAGTGAAAAGTAGGGAGCCATAAGTCTTATGAAGGAGTAGATCACTCGGATGGCAAAAAGAGAAGCATAAAAAATGCTTGAAGTCCTAGTAGACCAAGAATTGGAGCGTAAGCGCGGACATAGTGCTGAAGGAAGGGAAGGAGGAGAACATCAAAAAAGAGCATGACAGCCTGGGAGGCCCGCTCTGATAGTAAGCTTCCCCAAAGGTGCGCTCAGGCAGAAGAACTCTTGATGTAGAACAAAGACAAGTAATGGGCTATGTTGATGACACAAAGAAGGTGTTACGTGCATGATTCCAAAGCATTGTACCCACAGAAAGGCTCCTAGCCATGGGGTCTTTTGAAAAGGATGGCGTGTACCCCAGAACCAAGAAGATGCTCTCTTGGGTGTTTGAGTCCCACATTGATGAGCTAGACTTTGAAGTGCATGGGGGCACTCATAACATTGCCAGAATCTAAGGGAGTCAATCCCTTAGTGAATGCTTAGGAGATGTCGGATGAGCAAGTCTACAATGCACTTAACAAGGTCATGGTCGAGACTGACGCTAGATTATTCACATGCAACAATAGGATCAGAGTGCTGGAGGGGAAGTTAGGGAAGAAGGAAGAAGAACTGGCAGAAAAGGCCAAGAGCTTGAAACAGGAAGAACTAATCAGTGCATAGTTAAGGTGTGAGTTAAAGGAAGAGAAGATAAAGGTGTAGGAAGTGTACAAGAAAATGGAGTCTATCAAAGGTGCCATCCTTTTGAAGCACCCAGACTTAGCACCACCCACACAGAAGTACTTGTCCCTCCTAGAGTGTATAGAAGATCTAACGCGTGTCCTCACTATGGAGAGATGACCCTTGGCCTTGGAATCTACAGAAGAAGTGGTTGTGTGCTTGAAAGAGGAGGATAGATTGAAATTAGTAGCGCTTGTTTCTTAGTATAGCCAAGTACTCATGGAGGTTAAGGTCACTGCCTAATCTGCGAGGCCGCATATGATACATGCGCAAATAGGGATAAGGTGGCGAGATCCTTGGTCACCACACTCGAAGAAGAGTTAAAATAGTTCTAAGAAAAGAACAAGGGGAACAGGGTGGAGAGGGACAAGGTTCTGGCCAAAGTAGAGAATAAATTAGAGGTAATTGAGGCTTTAAGGAGCTCAATTAAGGCCCAACTAAAGGAACTATACCCCTAGATTACTAGGAGGATGGATAAACTTGAGGACCTAGGTAAAGAGATGGAATAAATCATGAACACTTTGGGCACCCAGGGAATCGGCATGAGTTTTGATGAAGTGAGAAACTGGCTGGTGGGAGACCTCTACCGAGAAGGCACAAAACGAGGTCAAAGAGTGGAATAAGCTAGAGGTAGATTTGTGAAAAGATTTCCCTAGCTTGCTAAATTGATGTTCACCCCCATTCTTCATTCTTTCCCCAATTATTTCATTCCTTATTCTTTGTAAAGTGTAAGACTATTCATTGATTCCCTAGACAGCATGCATCTTGGTCAAGAAAATTTTTCGAGGATGGAGAACATGCATAGTGTGGGGTGATGTTGGACCCCTGGAATATTGGCCAAGTATGAAGGTGCTTAGGCACACAAGGTCCCAGTTATGAAAAGGCGTGCAAGGAAAAAAAAAAAAAAAAGAAAAAGGTTTAAGGAGCAACATATCACACGCGACAAGCAAAAGGAGGTTCGGGACTTAGTCAATTTGAGCACCTAGGGCTAGAACATGTGAAAATCATGATCAGTTGTGCATGGATAAGATGCCATCCTAGCAACAGGTTGGCCCTGATAGGGGCATGCCTTGGAATCTTCTAGAAGAACATCATGAGATAAAGTGGAAAGCTCAAGCTTGGAGAAGCATGCTCACATGAAGAACCACATTCGAAAAATGGTGCTAGATCCGAGGGTCTTTGGAAGGTGAGTTGGCAATGTAGGAGAATTATAAATACAAGTGCTTGTGGAGTAAAAGATATACAAGTTTGAGATATTACAGGTTAGTGAGAGTGGGAATTGATATATAGATCTAAAGAGTGAGTGGAGCTCTCTAGAGATGCTGCGAGGACTCTGTTAATGGATAATTACATCCATGTGAGAATGTCTTGGGAATGGAGTTGTAATTTTTCTTTTGATAACTTAGTTACTTAAGTCCAATAATATGCATGATTGTGATCGCTTCTCTCTGTGACACTCTATAATTAATTAATTAATGTAATGAGGTTACCGATATAATATATACATGAATATCATTTGTTTTAATGCATATTTCTATCTTATGATTTCTTCTTCCTTTCATGCTATGAATGAATGCTTGTATAATTCTCTCTATCATAATGCATGTTCTGGATCCTGTTAAAACACTCGGTCTGAAGTGACTGCAAGGATCTAGAGGTCATTCTGAGCCCTATGGTTCTTGTATGTTTTAACCTCCCTCATAAAAACTCTTACACTAATCATAGATGATGTTTCCCATTAAACTCACATAAAAGAGAGACTCAGTACCCGCATTTGCCTCAAGTGAGCACTCATCTTTCGCTGGGTGATAGGATGGCACGCATGGGATGCCTTCCTTTTGTGATGTGAGTAAAAATGAATATAGATAAGAATGTAGTGAAATATACTATCTCATGTGGATAAATATATTTACCAACTTTGAGAATGTGAAGCTCTCTTGAGTCTCAATATTGACATTAATGGTGGATTCATTAAGAAGAGAAGGTGAATCAGATGGTAAGGTCTTCTAAAGATAAGAATCTTCTTCCCCCATGCAGTAAAGGATGACATCATTTTTAGCACACTAAAGTATATCAACATTAGGCGAATCTTCTTCTATCATCTCTGGATGGAAAAGAGGAAGGGACCTAGTCTGATTTTCACATTGATAGGTGACTAGTCCCAAAGTTATGGTGGAGACTAAAAATAAAATTTAGAAGCAATGGAAATGGTGTCATCCAGTTCCATATCCTCAAGAGTCAAAAAATATGGAGAAGGTATTTTCATGTGTTTGAAGTCGAGAGAAGATGGAGAATGTAATGAAGGTATGTCCATTTTTGAGCATGTTCACATCTTTAAGGGTTGGAAAATATGGAGAAGGTAGAGAAGATATGTCCACATCTTTGAAATTCATAAAAGACAAAGGAGGTGGAGGATGCATGTCCATGAGAATCTTAGATGGTGGAATGGGATCAGGGGATGCTCCTTGAACGCTAATTCAATTTTTTTGTAATTTTTGCAACATTGATTAAGAATAAGGCCATATGGGCCTTATTCATAATGACCTAAGCTAAATCCCTTCCAGTGCAAAAGTGGATATATTTATTGGAAAAATATGGGTTATCAATCTAAAGCTAAAGCAACCAGTATAAAGCATGTCATGTGGAATATCATTAATGTAGAAAAATGGGGTATCAAAACCACCATAACTAATATTGGTGTGAAGATGTGGGGGACTAAAAGGGACAAAATCCTGACGTCCGGGTTATACATAGCTTCCTTACCATGTATAATTATATCGTTAGGAGTGGGAAGGGTATTGAGAATGAAAAGGTCATACTCCCCCATTGTAGTTTTTTCCATTTCATTATCCATGGAGTCCTTGTTGGGGAGTTTGGATGAGGGAATGATTGAGATGGTGGATTGTACACATGGATCATCCTTAGGGATGAGTACTTCATCCAGTCACTAAGTCATATTAAATCCTTAGAAGGGAGGGGCATCCCAAGAAGCATCGAGATGTTCTCATATTCATATGTAAGGGAGTAATGAAGTGTAGATGGGACGTAATGCATGGAATAGATCCATGGTCATCCAAGTAAAACATTGTATTAAAATTCTCCCTCACTGATCTAGAAGATCTCATTGATGAGATTCTCATCGACATGAATGGGGAGGAAAACTATTCCCAAGGTGAGAATAATGACATCATTAAAATTTTAAAGAACTTTGGTTATCTAATAGACAAATTCCTTTGAGATATTAAGTCTGTCACAAAAGTGTGTAAGGGAATGATATTAATGCTTTCCCCACTATAAATCTTGGATCTTTAAATGAACATATCATTGATCCTAACTATAATAAAGAGGGGAAGGTCATGTTCTTCTAGTGGGATTCTCATAATTTTAGTGTAATTTAATGATAAGTAGTAGAAGTAGTAAGTGCTCCTATGAAAGATGTGAAGGGTGAGCTTCATCATCAGATGTTAGAATGTGCTTTAAGGATTTGATAAGAGACTTTATATGATGTGGCGAGCTTTGAATAACATCATAGAGTGAAATTTTGACAAGGTCTTGATGAAGTTGTCTAACGATGCTTTTTAATAGGCTTAAGATCCACTAAAATAGAAACCTTTAGTTTCGATGATGTGGCCAATTCCTTAGGAGGAGGGATGGCGATGAAGGTCTTGGATTTTGGCTCTGAGGTTGATTTGGGCTTGTGTGAGCCAGATCGAGTAGTCACCCAAACTACATTGATAAACAAATGAGGTCCATCATTTGGTGAGATACGTCCGCAGGTGAAATTCTCGATGTCGATTGGTTGTGGAAGGAAGAAACTAACTCGGTCTAAGGGAAATTATTCCCTCTATAATGAGTCTACGAATAATGTATAGGAGCACTCTCAATGCTCAGTATCATGTCTTGGGGTATGATGAAAGGTGCACATAAGGTTGGAATTGAACCATAAAGTCTTCTTTCCTTTTCGGTAAAAGGCCTTAATAGGAAACATAATTGCAGAGGTTTGTAGTAAGTGTTGGAAATTTTCTGTATATGATCCAACTAGAGTGCTAGAAGATGCCTTATGAGATACTTTGGATGTTTGGGGTAAAACCCAAGTGTATTGATGCTTTGATGATTTGAATTCAATTTTGGTGTTGATTGGTGTTTTAGTGCTAAGAAGTTTTGGATTGTTGGGTTGAAATGTTTGAGGTTCTAAAACAGATGATTTTGGATTAGATGGTTTAACCCTAGGAGGGATAAAATATGTTAGATATGAATATGCATCCTTGAGAGAAGTAACAAAAACATTCACTATGGGGTCATATGGTGATGCTATGGTTGGTTCAAAAATATTTTTTTCTAACGTGATCTATGGAAGGTGGAGATTGATGAGATTGTGTTGATGACATGAAGGAACATTCAAGGTCATTGAAAGGTCAATTAAGGGTCAAATAGATTTTTTAGTGAACTTCTGGATATGTTGGTGTTTGGGCAATTTGTTGAGGGTATGCCACGGGCTGAGATTAGAAGAGTGGTTTCTAAAAGAATTGTTGTTGGGTTATGGGAAAATTATATGATTAATGGGATTAGGCGAGGATCTTGCGAGAAAATGTTCGAGTAGGAATGTAGGTATGAATAGGTTGAAACTATTTATGAAAGGGGGTAGACACCACATAGTGTAAAGAACTCGTGAAATGGGGCTATGAAGTATTGACAAACATGCTAGATGTGAGAAGATCATATTTTCTAGATAGGGGATATGATTTTTGGATGAATTGACTAGGGATGCTAGTGAAAATAATGAATTAAGAGGTGAGGGGAAGAGTAGTGTTGATTTTTGTGTTGATTAGTGGGAGGTTGTGAGGAATAGGTGTGAATATCTAGGCGGTCAGATTAGTGGAGGGATTAGTGGAAGAGGAATCAAGGTTGGCTATAGAAGTCTCATTAGTTGTATGTAGGGTAGCTTGGGGCTTGGTTTGATAAGGATAACTTTGATCGAGTGTGGTCCATCGATGGAATCTATGTTGATCTCCTAAGGAGGTAATCTTGGAGTGCCACTAGATTGGCATCTAGAAGCTCTTAGAACATGGTATCACCGAGAGGGACCTTAGGTGGTCCAAAAGACTCCAATCGGATTGATGGTGGGGTAAGCTGGTCTAAAAGGGATAGATTGGTGGTAAAATAATGGGTTATTCGACCTAAAGTTGTAGTGAAAATAATGGGTTTTGGGTGAGATAGATCGATAAAAGGTTGAGTGCTTAAGGGTATAGGCTGAGGTGGTTGTTGTAGAGAAAATTTGTTGAGATAAGGAATCGTTTGAAGCAAATTTTTGTTCCATTCCTTGGTTCTAAACAAGTGACTATAGGAATGAGAATATTTTTTACTCGGGAAATTAAAACATAAAATTATTGTTATGTTCTTACTTTATTTAAGAAAGTATGAAAAAAGGGGTTAAATAACTAAGTACCCATGAGAATCAAAACTATGTCCATTTTTCGGGTTTGTTATGGTTGGGGAATGTTTGAGGTGGTCTTTTGTTGGGTGATGAAATCCCAATCAGAAAACTAGGTAGGGGATGTTTTGATGTGTTAATTTGATTTGTGAGGTTTAAGGTTGTGTGTGATAAAGTGTGGGATGCAGAAGATTAAACCCCTATTTAAGTTATGTGGGAAAGTAGGATGTAAAAGGAATGTTCATTTTAAGCCCAAAACAAAGTATGATATTCGATGAGGACACAAGCAGGAATGGGAAATTACGATGCAAAAAGGAGAAAATAGGGAAAAATGGAATACTTGGATAACACTTTTCCTATTAATCTGCACTTCTTGGGTGATGAGTTATCCAAGCCATGGACCGAAAACAAAAAATTAATAAAGTGAAGCCTCATGCTACATTGGTAGTGGCGAGATAGAAAAAGCAACGAAAAATAATAATAAGTTGTCCTTTCAGGCATGCCATAAATTTTATCCAAATTTCTTGTTCATAATGAATTTAATGCACTACCTACTAAAGAAGCTAAACAACTCGAAATGTAGGAGGGTTCATATTAACTCGGATGTATGATGATATGGGTGCACAATGGTTTTGGATTCTTATTGCTACAAATCAGATGAAATCTGCAAGTATGACTAAAAATGATTTTGATTAGATGATTTTTGCGGAGGTTTCTCGAAAAGTTGGACCCAAGAAGTGTTAACATCCTCTACATATGTCAACCCTTGTTCTTAATCAAAAGTGATGTAAGGAAATATATAGTGATAATATAGAATCTAAAAGCACTAATGATTGTTTTAGATATGGGTCTAATTAAAAAAATAAGAAAAAAAATGTACTTGGTTTTGATCGAAGTTAATTGTATGAAATAAAATCAACACGTGATATTGAACCACACTCGAATCCCCGAGGTCATGCCAAGGAAGATGACATAGAAAATATGAATGGATAGGTTGTAGTGAATATGGTGATGGACAATAGTGTTTTGATAGGTTGTCAAGGAAATGCAACACCTCTAACTTGCAATGGTGGGATCTTCTCATCAAGCATGATGAAATCCTCTCTAACCTAGGTGGCTCAAATGGAGAAAACATAAAGGATGGCAGCAAAGAGACTCTAGTCAAATGGGAAAATGAACGAGGCCTCATAAATTTTTCCAAAAAAGGTCATGAAACACTTAAAATTGAGAGGCACGATTCCATTCAGCTCTATGGGTGATTGGTGGGTTTGTTCCAAAATGAGAGGGCTCGATGAGCTTCTTCATTTAGAACATTCAATTGCCTAATGATATTGGGTGGAAATGGAGAGGTTTGAAATACTAACACTCTCAATCCGGTGTCTATGTCCAATTGGTTCTCGGTTCCATTTGGTTGGGGAACCATAGGATCACAACTATAAATTATTTCTGGTCATGGTCCCTCTATGGTCATAAGAATGATTAAGAGCCTAAACCCAAGGGTGGTTAGGAAATCTATGCTCATGGTTTGTCCAATAATCATAAGCCGATCATCTATAATATTTATCACATTTATTTGTTCTTTCTCTTCTCAGCATTCTAGGTTAGGGTCTTGAGGACAAGAAGACAGAGTCCCATATCAATGTCCGTGAAAAGTTTAGGTCTATTTGGTTATTGGACTAGTGGATAGAAACCAAAATGTTTCTCTTTTTGTGGACCTTTGATGGTCATATAGTTTCTCAAGTTAGTTTGTAATTTTTTTGATTCAACCAATACTTGAATGATTTATTGTCTTCAATGTTTAATGCGTCTAGTTGTCGGTTGATTCTTTGTATTTCCTAGTTTTCTTGAAAACATTGTACCTAAGGCCTTGATCTATGTCTGCAAGTGGAACTAGTAGGTTTGGTTATGGTATTACCGGTTTGAATATAATATCTTTGGGTTCTTTGGAACCCGTAATAGTCATATGAAATGTGATTGCATCTAATTTAACTAAATCCAACTAATGAAGAAAATCAAATCTAAACTATGTTTTTGTATTTTCCAGAATATAAATGAACAAAGCAAATAAACAATTAATCTAACAGAGGAAATATTTTTGGACTATTTTTCTGATATTTTAAACAATGCTTCTAATCTAATGAATGAAATCTAATACAAGTAATCAACCAGATGTAGCTGACTACTTGTGTAAGTATGTGAATCTAAATCTAAATAACTAATTAATTCAATCAAAACCCTCAACCCTACCTCAAAGGTAAGGAAAAAATCACATCTTCTCTAAAGCAATTGTTCCCACAACTACCATCATAATGTTCAAAGTGAGGTTGATCCTAATTTCATATTTACAATTGTTTCAATAATCTAAATGAAATGATTTCAGAAATCTATTTAATATAGATTTGTACTGAATAAATTCAGAATTTGACAATTTGAATAAATTAAGAAAAAAACAAATAATTCTAACCTGGATAAACAAGAGCTTTCATAAATCTGGTTGTGTATTTGCTTGACCCCTAATTTTATCATTTCTTTCTCTTTATGTCCATATGATTCCAAGGAATTTGGGAATGCAAAGGCAATAACAAGAGAATGATCTCGAGAAATGGCATCTTGAAGGTAGTCTAGTTGAAATACAAGTTGAAGAGGGATAAAACAAGTGAACAGAGCTTGGCTCTACAATTTCCAAAAAGATTGTGGTAGAAATACTATGCAAGCTACACAAAATTCTCGGGGCATTTTCCGAATACAAGCATTGAATATATATGAATTTTCTCGTATGTGCCTTCATGCACAAGGAAGCCTTGGTGTGCCAAATCATTGGGTTAAGAAGTAGTTAAAACCAATTAAATATATTGAAAAATAGAAGAGGGAAGGAATACATTACAATAAAGACTATTTTTAGGTAATTTGGTTCACAAACGCACTTAGGAAGTAAAGATAATTTAACCATCGCGTGTTAAAATTATGCATGAGGAATTCTTAAAAAATTGCTCAAGAGTGCCACCCTTTCGACCTTTGTGACGATCGCAAGATGTCGCCTTGCCTTAGCAACATTCACAAAACCACCACCGGGAAGGGTGGTGGTTTTGACACTTAAGGCCAAAACATGCACAGAAAAGAGTGGGAAGATAGAAGAAAGTGTGGAAAATATAAGTAAATATGTCTAGGTTATAAATATACACTTGGATGAGATTAGGAACTCGAACACCTTTTGTAAAGGACATTAATCATCATTGGGGGCTTTTCTTACCATTTTCCAATAATGCAGCACATTCAATTTTGGTTGCGTATATATTTCCCCCTCATAGAAGTGGATTAGCCATGAAAAGGCGTAAAATGTAAAGTATGAGTATGGCGTTCTGAAATGGAGACTTAGAAGCTATACGACATACCTATGTGTTGAAAAGTTTCCATCCAAACTCCCGCTACCTACAAAAAGAAAAAGAAAACTCAAGTGCATATAGATAAGATATAGACAAATAAACACTAAATTAAAATGATAAGAGGACTTACCATTTGTGCGGGGATAAGAACTTACCTCCACCAGCACTCCAACCCTATGAACATATCCACTAAAAATGAAGTTATAACAATAGACATATATCAAAACAAAATCATTTTCCAATTAATTTGCATGTATGGATTTCGTGATTTTGAGCTCACGGGACCATGTTGACCTTTTTCAACAAGAATACAACTAAAACGACCGTTGAGAGATCGTGATCATGCCTACACAAACAGGAGATCGAATCACATAGTATCGGGTTAGTTTTCCTCATTTGTTTATTTTGAAACCTAAAATGTTAAAAGTTGAAAATATTTGCATAGGGGGGTTATTTTAAAAATTTCTTGTGTTAAACTAGTCCCTAAGGGGGTGCCCATAGGGTAGTCATTTATTTTGCAAAGAATGTTTTTTTTTACATTTTCCAGAGCTTTATAGGGTCATGTAGCCGTATGGAAAATTAGTTGAGGAATATCATCCTTATAAGGGCGCTGGTTGAAAAACCACTACCCTCACAAGGTAGCGGTCGTAAAAATGCCACCTTGCCATAGCGAGCATTTACAAAACCACCTCCTTACACAAGGTAGTGGTTCTAAACAAAACATATTAAACTCATGTTAATCTTAATGTTATTTTTTATTTTTTTATATTTTTCATGTTTTTGATGAGCTTTCCTATTGAATATGTCACTGAATTTATCTTTTTCTGTGTTTTGGTGGATGTAGAAGAAGGAGGAGTACATCCATTGGAGTCATGAGAGGGAGTGTGATTAGCTCCCAGAGATTTTAGATCAGTTGAATCGGGATGAGACTACACTCTACAGAGGGTGGGCATTCGAAGGATTACACGGGTGGCCCATGTCACTCATGCCAGTCACATACTATGTGACTTCTTTTCTTATTGGGACACAAACTAGAATACCTTTCAACGGTTGTCAAGTGCAAGAGGTGAGTGGATGATTATATTGGAGGACGTGTATTAGATACTTAGAGTTTTAATACTTGGGAGGAGGCTGACTCTTGAGACAACATGATCTAGAGCCATGATGAATCTATGGGCTACTTATATGGGAGATGTTATAATGTCATTTGGTTTGAAGAAGGGGATGAAGGTCTGATCTATTGCCACTACTCCCATCCCCACTATCTGCAAGGCCATCATGGGTATTTTGGCTTCATAGTTGATAGGGGATAAGGGAGGAGACACATTGCTATATTGTTGGGCTCCCATCATTACACAAATTGAGGCTCATGGTCATATTTACACCTAGGGGAAGATATCCTTGGTAGCACTTATCATGATTTATACCATATTTTCAGGCTATAGGGACAATATTTGAGCCACCCTACATTGGTTATGAGCTAGGTGTATGAGTGGATCATCCCCTATGGGAGGAGTACCAATATAATACCAAGGGTCCGTAAGGGTTGTTAGATGGATGGTTATGTTAGTTATTAGAGTGCCACATCAGCTAGTGCCTTCCTTGACCACAGTAGACATGGTGACCACTCCATACCAGGACATGGAAGGATTTTGGAATAGGATGGGACCACATTGGTGGCTTATACCACTACTGGCCAATTAGTTGATAGGATAGGGAAGGTTACGACTCACCCATTTGGCCAATTTCATCAACAATTTGGTATTTCATACATTGACATGATTCCACTAGTGGCACCCATATAAAGGAGTGTTAATGAGGCTTGAAAAGGCTCTCGCAGAGATCTGGGCTAGATAGTGGTGATTCCAAGAGTGCCTATTATAGTTAGGTGAGTTGTTCATTATTTATGGGTAGTTGGTACTACTCATGGACCTTTACTCTAGATTAAGGCTACACCTGCCTAGAATGAGGAGGAGTACGAGCCCATGGATGTGGACTCCGATTGTGAGGATGAGACTGTAGTGGATTCAGGTGATGAAGAGACTCATGATGGATCTGATGATGAGGTTTTAGATGGTGAGAATAATGAGGAAATTGACATGGAGGAGGAGAAGAGTTACCCTAAGTTGCATGACACTAAGGATCTACCGAGAGTAGAGCAAGAGGAGGAAATCACGAAGAAAGAGACCTTAGTCTTAGAGGATCTACTCCCTTGAGACGAGGGAGGAGATGAGGGTTTTGTCATGGGACAAATCATAGCCTTTGGAGGAGAGGTGACACACAGGTACCGCCGTAGTAGTTCTAGCCATATCATTCGACCCCATATAGATGTAGGGAGATCCGAGTATGTTAATACTCTTCTCTTGAATTTGTTAGCTGGAAATGTTAATTGGTATTTTTTGTTGATTTTTCTAGCTTTCTAACTTTTCATTTCTCTTTGTTTGTAATGATTTGTGGATGGCGAGATCTTATTCATCGTGTGTATATGCAAACCTTTTTAATCTCTTTAGGAAGACATGAGTCGAGCTTAGCGAGGACACATGACAACCATTATTAGATGAAATACACACGACATATTTGCACCTATCTAAAGGGCAATGGAGATCATGAATTCTCTTCACACTCAAGTTTCCACATACTAGACAACCGATAGATTGATGATACAAAGTTGTTCTCTTAGTGACACCACATCTAGTGGCATTGTTCATGAGCTCTCCCACCATTTAGTGCATTCTCGACGTCATAGATGCAAAGTAGGAGTCCTTGACACATCCATGTACCATCTCAAGGATCCCGGAGGGATTGACATGCCATTGGGACTTTTATTGCTTAAATTCCATTTTTTAGGAATTTATATGATTTTTTGTATATATCGGGATCATTGCGAGAGTTTTGACCATGCCTAGCATGTGAAGGCATTGTACACAAACTTACATTATTATGATATATTTGTATATACAAACTCTTCTTTTGGTTTGGTAATTCATTATATCCGAGTTGATTTATTTTTGACTCACTTCACAAGTGTACTCTAAATGTTTAGAACTTCCATTTTTATATTCTTTTCAGAATGTATACATTGGATATGAATGCTAACAGAGTGTATTTTTGTGTTTTGTAATATTGATACATGATAATGCAAATACGGTGCAATCTTGAAGTTTTGTTTCTCTAACAAATTGTTGATACTCTGTATTATTTTGGCAAGACATGACGAAAGAGTGATATGATAAGTGAATGAAATTTCCCCACTTCTAACTCCAAGAAGCGGTAAGATTTTGGGGCCGAACACAAAGAGCGAGAAGTGGAACAAGTTATAGAAATTTGTTGAATGATAATGATGAGAGAAAGACAAGGATTTGGAAAAAATAAATTAAAACCCTACAAATTCATTCTAATCAAGTTTTCTTCATCATTTGACATGTGAATTTATTTCTTTTTAACTAGAATTAGATTTGTACATGGCCACTTGGTTGACAATATCGGTTTTGAGATTTTGAACTCTTTTGGAATTCTAGACATCCAACTCACTTTGTTCTTACTTATGATTTCAAAACATTTGAATGAACTATTTATAACTATCAAAATTTTCAAACAACGCCCTACATCTTGCCCCATACTACCAATAGGAAGTATTGGCTCATCATCATAGACAAGACATAAGTGAGTAAGTTCACTTTTCTCATTTCCCAACCCTACATAGCTAGTAAGAGATGGAAGCTCAACATTGAAGATTGGTAGGAAAATAAATGTGTAAAACAAAAATTTTCTATGGATTTGCATTTGACTTATTTATCTAGGAAAAATGTCTATAATGTTCTTATTTCCTATAACACCACTTCTTCCCGCACCAAGAAAAGGACGGTGACACCATTTAACATAACGACAAACAATCATACACAAAATGAAACTTTCTAAAACAAAGTGCATCTGTACAATGTAAAGAAAGAAAATTATTTAATTAGAAAATTATTTTCTAAATAGAATAAGAAAGAAAAAAAATTCATTTCGACATTCGAAAACAAGTCATTATGAATGATAGATATTAATAACCCAATTAAAAATCCTAATATTTTACCATACAAAAATCCTAGTGATGTATTTTAAACACTTATATTTAAAATGCATTAACTACCAATTTAATAAATTACATTTATATTTATTATAAATATTCATCAAATTATATCTATTATCTTTATAATATAAAAACATTTCATAATATTTTAAATTATTTAATGCTAAACTAAAAGATATAATTTGATGATAAATTATTTAATGCTAAACTAAGTCAAAAAGATTAGGAATACAAGTTCTATTTTTATAATACAATAATCCAAAATTATCAACTAAAGAATGAGAGATTTTATCCTGCAAATGCACATTTTGAGTTCCATTTTTCAAACCAACATATATATCACAAAAATATTTATCATGAATTCTTTTTGCAGACACATCATTACAATAAATTATTTTTCTACTTAAATCATCACTGGAAACATTTTCTCTACCAAGAACATACTAAATATCAAAATCATATTGGCTTAACAATTCAACCCATCTTCTCTACCTCATATTTAACAAGGGTTGTGTGAAGATGTATTGTAAACCTCTATGATCAGTTTTCAAGACAAATTTATTTCCTAACAGATAGTGTCTCCAAATATTTAAAGCATGAACAATTCCAAGAAATTCTAAATCATGAGTAGGGTAGTTTTTCTCAATAGGCAGTAATTTCCTAAAACCAAAACAAACAACTCTAATTTCTTCCGTTGACACACAACCAATTCCATAATTACAAGCATCAGTAACAATAGTAAATGGTTTAGAAAAATTAGGAGTGCATAATACAGGTGCAGTAATTAAAGCCTCTTTTAATTTATTAAAATCAAGATCACACTCTTCAGTCCAACAATACTTTCTATCCTTTTTAGTTAAATCAGTAAGTGGAGAAACAATTCTTGAATAGTTTTTAATAAATCTACGATAAAAACCAGATAATCCAAGAAAACTTTGAACTTCATGGGAATATTTAGGTATAGGCCATTCTTCTACAACTTTTACTTTTGATGGATTGGGGGCAATACCTTTTTCAGAAATAATATGGCCTAAATAAGAAACTTCATTTTTAAAGAATTCACATTTACTCAGTTTCCCAAAAAATTGATGCTTCCTTAAAGTTTCTAACACCATTCTAACATGATTTTTATGTTCCTCTTTAGTTTTAGAATAAATTAGAATGTCATCAAGAAAAATAATCACAAACACATCCTAGAAAAGGATGAAAAACATCATGCATCAAAGTCATAAAAGTGGCTGGAGTGTTAGTCAAACCAAAAGGCATCACAACAAACTCATAATGGCCATATCTAGTATGAAAAGTAGTTTTAGGAATATCAGATTCTTTAACTCTAATTTGATGATAGCCAAAACGTAGATCAATTTTAGAAAAAAATTAGCACCATTTAACTGATCTAACAAATCATCAATTCTAGGCAGAGGATACTTGTTTTTAATAGTCACTTTATTTAACTGCCTATAGTCTATGCATAGTCTCATGGTGCCATCTTTCTTTTTAACAAACAAAATAGGAGCACCCCATGGAGAAACACTAGGTCTGATTTTTCCTAATTTAATCAATTCAGCCAATTGAATTTTTAACTCAACCAATTTAGGTATGGATTTCCTATATGGTACTCTAGAAACAGGTTCACTACTAGGAATAATGTCAATAGCATGCTCAACAGATCTCCTAGGAGGTAACTCTTCAACACCAGAAGGAAAAACATCCATAAACTCTTTAACTAAGGGATGAACATCAACATATATTTCTACTTTTCCATTATTTTCAGTCACAACAACACAAAATATTTTACATTTTTCCTTAATACATCTTCTAACTTGAATAGAAGAAATAGTTTTCAAAGTAAGAGGTATTTTCATTCCTGCAGAACATGAGTATTTTTACAAAAGTATTGAATACAAACTTGCTTGCTTTCACAACTAATAAGAGCATGATTTCTTTCTAACCAAGTCATTCCTAGAATAGCATCATATTGACCCAAATTCAACACATGAAAATACTCCATAGAAGTAAAACTATCAATTTGAAATTCTAAGTCTTCCACTAAAGCTCCAGTTTTCTAGACTATTCTTCCATCTATCATCTCCACCAAAATATAATTTATGTTTCTGGAAAAAAAATCAATTTTTCAAATATTTTACAAGAAATAAAACTATGAATACTGCGAGAATCAATCAAAAAAACTAGATCAATACCGAGTATGATCCTAATAATTCTACTAAAGACACTTATTTATGAACAATACTCATGTCCACAACAACAAAAAAATCATTTTTCTTCTTTTTTCTCATCCATTTCCTATCTCTTGTTTCCCACTTTTTCTTTTTATGAGGAAAACCTCTGCGAAGATGATTTACCACAATTCCAACACTTAATATCTTCAGGTTTTAGTTTTTCATAATCTTTCCTTCCTTGTTGATTTTTAAACTGAGATTTTTTACATTGAACATTTTTGTGAAGGGTCTCTTTCTATTCTTGAACTAAAAACTAGTATTTTTCTTTTGAACTCATCATGTTTTTATTAATCAAATTTTAAAACTTTTCAAATCATTTTACGATTCACACGATGTCTTCTACTAACTATGGTTTACCAAAGAAAACATTCCTTTTATACTCTTCCCTCAAACAATTTATAAATATAACCACTCTATCAGAACCAGTAATAAAAGGTACAAATCTATTTAATATTTCAAAGGTTTTCTTATATCCATTCACACTTTTCAAAAATTTCTTCAAATCAAAGAACTAATTTTGTCGTTGCTACAAGAAATGACTATAGAGATACTTCTTTTAAAACAAGATTTTAAATTTACTCCATTTAACCTTGTGAGGTTTAAGGTTTTCAATTTTTAATGTGTCTTCCCACCATTTTAAAGCAACATATTTTAATTGAAAAGAAACAATTTGAGTTCTTCCTAGCTTACTAGTCCTTTGTAATTCAAAATACCTTTCTAAATTTGCTAACCAAGTTTTAGCTTGTTCACCTGACCCTACTTCTCCAACATATTCGGGAAATTTAATTTTCCTAGAAAATAATTGCATTTCTTTTGAACTTCTATGACTACTAACATTTTCTTTTTCAGAATCCAAAGAACTAGAAGAATCAAAAGAACTTTCCATTTTCTCAATAGAAGTAGATTCACTATCAGAAGGTGCTTTTCTCTTTCTAGTAGATTTGTTTTTATTTAATAGCTTTGTCCCTCTTTTTTAACAAATGAATTCTGCAAATTCATTTTTCAAAGATTCTAATTGCAAGGTAAGATTTTCAACTTCCTTTCGCAATTTTGATTTTTTTCATTCCGGTTGCTCATTTGATTCGCACCCTCGAGTAACTCTACCCTATAATGTGATATCCCCTTTGTGTGGAGATACAAAAAAAAAAAAGAAAATCACTTACTTACAAGACTCATAACTCACAGACAAGGACATCAAAAAGTGCTCTGATACCAAATTGTAACACCACTTTTCCCACACCAGGAAAAGGGCCGATGACACCATTTAACATAACGAAAAACAATCATACACAAAACGACACTTTCTACACCAAACTATACAATGTAAAAAGACTTTCCACATAAAAGAAATGATGACATAGTTGCATTTTTTATATTTCAAAAATAGTAACTACATAATAATTTAATTAGAAAATTATTTTCTAAATAGAATAAGAAAGAAAAAAACCATTTCGACATTCAAAAGCAAGTCATTATGAATGATAGATATTAATAACTCAATTAAAAATCCTAATATTTACCATATAAAAATCCTACTAATGTATTTTAAACACTTATATTTAAAATGCATTAACTACCTATTTAATAAATTACATTTATATTTATTACAAATATTCATCAAATTATATCCATTATCTTTATAAATATAAAAATATTTAATAATATTTTAAATTATTTAATGCTAAACTAAAAAGATATAATTTACTTTTTAAAAAATAATAAGTAAAACATTATATATTTAAATAACTCCACCGTACAAATCTACTTTTCACATAACATTTTAAATGTGGTAATGCAAAGTAAATACATCCAGTTAGAATTATAAGGCATGTTTTAATGTTTGGTGATTAGTATAAAGTTTAGATTTTACTTTAATTAAATATACATAGGGAATGGTCCGTATAGGTAAACGGTTAGGTTTTTATATAGGTTTTAAATAAAACTACACAATCTAAACCACCCGGTATAGGACTAATTATGTAGACATAGGCATAGGTTGGGATAAAGGTTAGGAACACATTAAATATATTATTAGAAAATATGATATAGTTTTATTTAGACACAGGTAAATTTTATTTTGGATAATATAAATGAAGAATACAATAAGTGGGGGCATGAATATGACTTGAGCCAATAGGAAAAATCAATTTTCCTATTTTCATGGAGTGTTGTCTCCTTCTAAGAGACCTTACGTAAATTAATTTTTACACATCTTTTCACTTTGTTTCCAACACTTAAACCAAAATAATTAAATAAATATAAGTCCAATTCATTAGAAAGAATTAAAAATAAACAAAGTATTAAATATGGAATTTGTAAACTTTATAAAAATTAAACTCTTCTCAATAAATTCTCTTCAACTATTTTATAACAATATTTTTAAATATTAAACCATTTTTGAAAGGCATTTATTAATAAAACCATATTATTTTTTTGGAAGTTAACTATTGAAATGCACTAAAATAAGTTGAGTACTTTATTTAATTTTACTATGCAAGTAAAAAAACAAAACAAGAGTTAATAATTTTCCACTCAAGTAAATGTTCAACTTTAATATAAACTTATATTTATTTTAAATCAACCAATCACAAAACACCTGTGTAAAATTTATTTTATTTTCTGGAAATCAATATAGAGAAGCAATATGACACTGTAAAAATAAATTAACAATGCAATATCAATTAATATAGTTTCATATCACAATTAAATTAAATATCTATTCCAACAAAATATTACAAATAAAAGAACCATAATAATTTACTCTTTTATTTAATTTCTTTCCATAATTGCACAGTATACAACCAAAATACAAAGAAGGAACTTATCTCAATCTAGAAATGGGATTTGCTATGCTCAATTCCTGGTCCACTTGGATTTAAGCACCAGAACCATGACCACATTAATGAGGGAAGGAAAATATTCTTAAAAGAACAAACTGATCTCCTAGCCAGAACCATCCGGGGTTGTACTTTGTACCCCCAATTAGGACTCCTCTGGAGCCCCTCCCTCCTGCCCATAGCCTTGCTTACAAACCTAGCTTCCCTAGAAAATTTCCACAAGCTCTTTGAAATTTCCAAAAATATTTTTTCTTTTTCCCGGGATTCTCAACAAGTCTTACAAGCCATTTAAATAATAATTTTCCCAATTTGGTTTCATTACCAAAGGTTACAACGGTAACTTCCAAATTACAAATTTACAATTAGTTTAATGTAAATAATAGTGTCTGACAAGTTCCTCTCCAATTAAACCTTTTCATTTTTAATTTTGGAGTTACACAATAATATTCCAAAGTACTCATAATAAATTATTTTTTATTTTTCAACAAATATCATATTGGGGATTTTGGCACATCACATTTCCAACGAGATATATATGGGATAGATGTGATACCATGAAGATTCTAGAATAGACTATAGGAAAATACACCTAATCTAGAAGAAACTATGAGTAGAACGAAGTATACAAGCCTTTGTATGGTCACTTTATTGAAGTTTTGTCTTATCTTGATTAAATTGATGAATTGATTTAGAAACAATTGATGATACCATGAGAATTATAAGAGATATGATTCAAATGTTTTTCCAATGTTTTAAAAGTTTTTAGGAATTTCTATAAGAATAAATCCCTTGATCACACATTTATGAAATGAACTTGCGCAGATGAAAATGCAATGCGGATGCAATAATATAAATATGGAAATTCCAATAGATCATGCGTAGTATCTCTTTAGATGAAGAGAGTTTCTGATTCACTCAACACCTCACCTTCTAGTGTACACAAACAAACTACCCCATTATTATAGTCTTATATTACTCAATATGGACCCAACCACTGGGCACTGAATTTCCTTCTTTTGGCGGTCATTTTTTCTATTCGGATGTCAAGTCTTAAAACCAAATTTCCCTCATATGTTTCATGCTTATAGACCTTCTTATTGTATTTCCGAGCTATTCGGTCAACGTAAATGCTTTGTTTTTGTTCATCGTTAATCCTAGCTTCATCAAGGTTTTCTAATTGAGAGATTCGCGCCTCTTCTAGCCTTCTTCTCCCATAATTCCTTACAACGAGATACAAAGACTAGGTATTTCAAATTCAAGTAGTAAAACTACTTCTACACCAAATACAAAATAATAGGGGTTTCCTTGTCAACGTTGTTACCGATGTTCGATAGGTCCATAAGGCCGAAAAGAGATTTAAATGAAAATATCATTTATTCTCCTTAGCATGAGTTATAAGGAGAATGGATTTTACCATCTTGTTTGTAGCCTTAGCTATTCCATTGGCACGAAGATAATGGAGAAATTTCGTATGGTGATTTATTTTGAAATTTACACACAATTCACATATTTCATCATTTTTAAAAGATGTGCCATTATTAGAGATAATGACTCGTTTGACCCCTTACTGTTAATGATTTAGTTCGGAATGAACTTAGCAATTACACATCCACACATGGTGGTAATAGGCATGGTCTCTACCCACTCGGTAATGTATTAAGTTATAGTCATCTATCGATGAGGGAGATACCTTCCTTATAAAATAACGGTCCCATGTGGGAAAGGGGGATGATGTTGCAGTTGGCTATAGAGATTGCGCGGTATGTGGATTTCATGGGAGAAATCTTGAAATTTATGGCATTTGCACACAAAATTACTTGCTTTGTGTTCTAACATGGGCTAGAAGTATCCCATTCAATGTATCTTCTGAGTAGTGGCGTGGCCCCCAAAGTGACCTCCACATACTCCACTATGGGATTCCTAAATATTCTTCTCAAATTTTTCTTCGTTAACACATCTTAACAACATTCCATCAAAGGTTCTATGATAGAGAACCTATTCCAAGATAACATACTTAGCAGCTATAACACATATACTTTTCAAGTCCCGGGCTTGTAATATAATCCCATGTTAACAAAAAGTAGGGATATGTAACAAGAAAATCCTAAGGTAATACTTTTTGTGATAACACTTTCTTTTAAAGATTTTATGTGGTTTTTTGGCTTATACGGGTGAATATATCTTTTCAGTTACAATTACCTTCGGTGATCATAGTATGAATTTCACATGATCAACAAGGAGTAATTGGGATACCTTTGTGACATAACATAAAGAAGATTCATAACTCCTCGTATAGTCACCTACACCTAAGAATAGTCACTAATTCCCGGGTGCCCCTATCCGACATTATTCTCAAGCCCCACATTTTACAGTCATTAGTGATGACACTACTTGTATCATGTTCATCACTTCTCCCTTTTCAAATCAGTTTCATATTGCACAAAGGTAAACTAATTCCTCTCTCTTTCTTATTTTCTTAGTGTTTCATATTTTAAATCTTAGTTTACTTGTGTCAATTCATTTTGTTATCATTTATTTCAATAAGTGACTTTGCAATATAGATTTAATCAATTCAAATTATATTAAATTATTTAAAGCAAATATCATTAGAGCTCATATAATCTAACTATGCAATCTCTCTAGCTAAAATTTCCTAAAGTTGTCATGATAAGGCCAACCATTCCTCTTCAAAGGATCAACAAATAGTATCATGTAAAATGTGGTCTCATCTAATGTATCTACTAGTCCTACTACATCCAAGTGTCCCTTATTTGATCATGTAGTGGTGATAATGTACCTTATGTACACATGGTTAATGGTGATGAGGCTAGGCAATAGGGAATCAGGGTCTAATTTGTCTTTGCATGCATGGATCTAGTTTGTCTTGGGTGTGAGATCTCGTGCTCAAAACTAGCACGATGAGGTGAAATTTTCCTTAGTTCTTTTCAAATCCCTCGAGTTCTACCTATATGTCTTTAATTTTTGTAAGAGTTGAGATTTTCTCATTTCTTGATCCTCCTAAATCTCATGGGTCATGCGTTATGCACCGTGGCTCGTGCTTTTTGTGCTCCATTATCAAGACATCATGAATAGTAATTGATCGTTGATTAGTCATGAAATATTAAATAAATATTGATGATATATAAGAGTTGCAAACCTCACTTCTTATTTTTTTATTCATAGTATGCTTATTAAACATATTGAATTTATTTGTTATCTTTCTTATTTAACAAAAAATTATTATTAGTTCTTATATGCTTACTACTTATCATATAAAAAATATTAACTTATTACACTTGTTTATATGCCTCCTCGGTTCAATTACAATAGTTTTCCCTTTAATTATTTTTTCCAATCTACGAAAACCTTTGTTTGGTTTGTTTGAGTAGTATAATTTTTATCTCATTTTCATCCCACCTTTTCTTAAAACCACATTGTTGAAAATTAATTTTGACAATATGACTTCTTGTTAGGGTTGTTACTTGGTTATTAACTTGTTTCATTTTTCACTTCAATAATATTTTCATTATTAATGAAGTTATAGTTACTCTACTAAAATTTTCTTTGATTTTAATTCTTCGTGTTTCTTATGTCTTAAGCACTTTTTCCTTTATATTTTTCATGGTTTTTTTGCTTCCTATAGGTTTCCTTACTTCATTATTGATCAATTAAATACATTCGTTGTTTATGAGATTTTACTTAATTTGTAAATGGGTACGTGACACCATTGTTAGGGAGTAAAAATAATGATACCTATTCCAACCAATATGCTTACCTTTGAGGTGACTGATACACAACCTAATTCGATTTTAAAAAACTTACAAAGTTACTACTTCACTTTCAAACAACTTAAAAATTTAGATTGAACTACAAACTCAAAATTTCCTTTTAGGCCTTCAAACTATCTCCTTTCTCAAGTCTAAGGACTCCTTAATCAAGAAAATAATCCTTATTGAAATCAATCAATCAATGGACCATTCATATAGACTTCATAATAAGTCAAATCCATCACTAAACTGATGGAAATCAATCAAAAGTATCAATTTGCTTACCCTCTTGTAAAACTACTATCATACGCTTCTTGAATAAATGCCATTGCTAGGTTTGATGTTGGATAAAATTAAGGATACCTAGAATAAACCAAATATATTTCCAAATACCCTTTATATTTAAGGTGGTGTGTGTAAAATTTTAAGTTTCGAGTCCTTTCTAGACCTATTTTTTCTCTTTCTCCTTTCTTACTAGTTTTGTCTCGTACTAGCCACTGTCTCGAGGATGTTTTTAGTATAACATCAGATTCAAGGACTAAATTAACTAAAAAATAGCATTACAGATACCCATTTTGCTAATTCACTTGTTTTTGGAGCTTCACGGGGTCTTTATTTACAAACATTCTCTCAAAACAATCGTTCTTGCTTCTTAATTAGGTCACTAGACTATCATAACAATGTCCATATAGAATATTAATAAATATTGAATTCCTATTAGTCATTAGGTCTTAAATCCTTAAAATTTAGAGTTAGAAATTTTCTATGAATATATGTTGCAATTTTCATAAGTTATCTCAATCGTTAGGGCCTCAAATGAAAAACCCTAGCTAAAACCTAGGGGGTTTCTTCAAAACCTAGTAGGATATTATTTTTAATAAACCAACTAATATGCAATGTGAAGGTCTAAAAATTTCTTCCATTACTTGCTTTCCCATTCTCCACGTATTGTATTTATCAATAAGTCTCTTCCTTCTCATACGGTTGTGTAATGATTCAATTTCTATTGCTCTTCTCACAAACAATAGATTCTAAGCCTTTCCAAAATAGACTCAATAGAAATAATTTTTATTATTCTTCCTTTTAATATCTCTAAGGATTACTTAAGGTATATATCATATGATTTCATATTCACTATTCATAAACATCAAAGCTTTCTTAGAAACCTACCCTTATTTGCTTTTGAGTTCTAAGCGTGCTCAAATCACAGTCTATGCAGAGTTCTACCAAATGTCATACAAATAAATCAAAATACAATAGCCATAAAGTTTTAAGGAAGTGAAAAGAGTTAATTTACAACTCATAAACCTCTTGTATATCTTTTATTCTAATATTCAAGGTTACAAACACATACATTTTAGTTAATCAATCTTTATACACAAATTTGATACCTATAACCCAACCGTGGAAAATAATTTCTCTCCAATAGTGAATTTATCATACCATTAAGGATACAAACATTAATTACCAATTCTCTTTAAACTCAACCTTCCCTTTTCAAACTAGGTTTACCCTTCAAAATCCGAACTTGCATTGTTCACACGGTTTTTATAGTTAGTGTCTAAGTTCCTTTGAATATCACAGATAATAAACTATCAAGCAATGTAAGATCCACCCTTTTCAATCAAAACACAAGAAAAATATCATCAATATAACATGCATGTACGTTTACTAAGAATGACATTAAGAAAATGAACTTCAAAACTCAAACACACATAGACTTTGAACTATCTCATCTTGTTTGCAAAACAAGAAATATCATGCAAAAACTTCTTCAATCCTTCTTGGAGTTACTCTCTTTATTCTCATTTGAATGGAATGATCCAAATTAGTTAAATTTTAACATTTATATCCCTTCATTCAGTTTCCAACCGAATGGAAGCTTCTAAGACTTCCTGATTCCATGAATTACTTTAAACACAACATTAAAATCTAGACTAGGATTCCAAGATTCTCTCTTAAACACAAATTATGAATCTCAGAGTCCTATTATAACCTTAACACTTTCTTAACAGTCCATAAATGGCCCCTAACTGAATTTAAATTCCTAAGCAAGCAAAAATAACCTCCAAAATTCAAATTTGTAGTTTTAGAAGAAAATCACACAATTTGAATTTGTGAGAGATAAGTGCAACCTAACACATCTATATGACTCCTACTAACTTATTCAACCTACTATCAGACTAACAAGACAAAATTTGAATACTACAAGAAATTTTTACATGATCTAGCGTGATGTTCTTGCATCAATGACCCACTTAATGGTTGAGTTTATTATTTTAAACAAAATTATATTCTAGATCCCTTATCTTTTATTTATTTTCTATTCATTTAAACTATGCCTCGTTACCATTCATTTATGTTTATTCACTATATCGAAACCATATTTTATTTCATAATTTTTTTATGAATTAAACTGGATTATTTCACATTTTAAGGAGTTTTGTAACAACACTTTACATAATTGCAAAAACATACATACACATAAATTTATATGACACACTTTGGTACTACAATTATTCAAAAATGAATTAAATATAATAACAACATTTATCTATTAGATATTCTCAAGAAATGAGATGGGGGTGAATCAAAGCATAGATAAAAAATTTCATTTTGATAAATTTGATTCGAGAATTTCGTAGTAAGTGCAATAATAGATCATAAAGATTCAAACACACACATGCAAGATAAAAGAACATTGAGAATATAAATTTATAGTGGGAAACCCTTTCAGGAGAAAAACCTACTTGAAACCATGTATTTATTTAGGAACACCAATTCCAAGCTTACAATGGTTTCTGCTGAGAACCCTATTAACTTGTGAGGTAACCACTCTGAAACTTCAAACACCCACTCAAATATTTTCTGAGCACTCACTTAGTGAATTAAGAAAGTACCCACTTTGAAGGAGCATGAACCCCTAATTTAATCAGATACTACTGATCTTTTATGGGCACCAACCCACAAGGAGGCTACAATCCACCGAATATGCTAGATATAACTTAGACTTATTTTTACATAAAAAAGTAATAATCTAGTCACAAACATTGCTAACACAATAGATTATTATCACCTTTATGTATTAGTCTATATTCTTTTTGTCACTCTCTTTTGTACATTTGAATTGACCCCCTTACTCAATAAATCTACCGCACTAATGATCTTCTCATCTAATTATTCAATAATTTATCAAGTATTCTCTTCTCTTTCCTCTCACTCTTTTCTATCTATTAATATTCCTTAGCTCGATTACATCATATTCTTACTTGATAAAATTTCTTTTGTTGCTCCTTTATGTCAAGTACATTATTGAATTTCTATGCAACATCTCATTAAACTTCGAGTTACCTTTGTATAGAGAATCAACCCATTCCTTCATCGATCAATGTGTCATGCATCCTATCCTCCTATTTCTCCCGAGAATTTGGTTCATTAAATATAGTTGGCTAAGTCCAGATTTGTTCTTTTCATTAACGACTTGATTTTGTATTTTTCTATGCATCATTTCAAAAATCTTATGAGATGACATCTTTAGAAATAAATTTCTCATACTTTTATAATTTTGATGAGTGATCGATTTCTTCTTTGGCATTGATTTTTCCCTGAAATTAGGAAACACATATTGAATGTAACTAGATCAACAAGCATTAAATTCTAGAAATTTGGAACAACAAATTTCATCATTCTTTGTGGAGCTCAATCCGTATACTTAGCCGTAATCATCGACAATGAAAATCACCATCGATTTTGGAGAAAAACATCTTTCTTGACCATATATATCTCAATCCTATAGCCCTATCCAATTCTTATTTGTTTGATATGTGGCTTCCCTTAGCTACTTTGAGATTTTCCTTTGAATCACGGCACTTTCCTTTGGTTTACTGATTTTCTCATTTCTTGGTGGATTTTTAGTTATCGCAACTTCTTCTTTTACTTCTAGTGGATTTTATAATGATATTTGGATTTCCTCCTTATCCTCTTCACTTCCCATAGCTTTGTTTCATGTCCACTACTATTTTATTTTACGTGCGGCATGTATAATTTTTGACGGATTTCTCCAAGTCTTCACATCTTTTCTTCTATGCCCAAATTTCTCCAGACTTCTCTTCACTCTGTAGTTTTACCTTTAGACTATCCTTACTTCTGTGACTCTTCCTTCACATTCATGGATTCACCATTCTCATCTATGGCTTCATCCATTTATCTACAACCTTCACTAAGATTTTACGGCTCTTCTATTTTTCTCGCAGCTCCTGCTAACTTCGGCGGTGACTTCGAGACTTTGGTGGCTAACTCCTTATATCTGTGGCATACAAAAATATTATTAAGTCCCTAAGGAATTTTATTTTATCATCATGAAGCCTCTGTGATAGGACACTACCAATAAACCTTCATCTATCTTTCTTTATAACTTTAACAATTCAACCTATTTGCCATCAATGTCACTTAACACTACATACTTTTTCCATCAATGTAACTTGATATCAATGACAACACATATGATAATGACAAAGGTCCAACAATCTCCCCTTTTTCATTGATGGAAACACCTCAACACTTCAATACCTCATAAACCTACAACCTTTTGATGGAAAAATAATACTTGCGTACATGGTTTCGAGAATGCTTATAACTCTTCCATGGCAGATTTTTTGTTTTCAACTTTTGTCTTCTTTTGGTATTATTTGGTTGGATTTAGTATCTCTGCCATTTTTAACCTCCTATCTCCCCTTTCACAACAATGAAAATGGGCCATTTATGGCACATAATGATGAAAATGTAGGTAATTTGAATAATACATGTTCTTACCTCATGAAGCTCCCCCTAGGCTCATGCTTCTGATTAATATATTTGTGTTTTTCCATAGAAATTCTCCCCTTGAGGTGATGATACCAATTGTTAATATAAGCTAGTATACTATCTCCCCCTCACACAAATACTAGTTGACACGATAAAAGCCAATAATTCATTCCTTAAGTGCTCAACACTAACTTTTGGCGAGTGGCTTGGTCATAATGTTTTCAATTTCTGATTTTTGCTCACATATTCTAGAATGATTTTCTTATCATTCACTTGTTCCCTCCAAAAATGATATCTAATTGAAATATTCTTGGTCTTTGAGTGTAACACTTGGTTCTTTGAGACACTTATTACATTTTTTCTATAAAAACAAGGGAGTTGGACTATTATATTTTACCTTATAGTTTTCCAATGTCAAATTCATCCATAAATCTTGAGTGCAACACATTGCATCAGCAATATAATGTACTTCACATGTTGAGAGAGCCATTGATGATTTCTTCTTGCCCACCTAAGAGACTAAACAATTTCCAACAAAGAATTCTCCTCCACTTGTACTCTTCCTACCCAATCTATATTTGAATATGTTTTCATGCATAAATCATTACTTTTGGGGTACAAAAGTCCACAATATATTGTTCACATGAGATATCTCAAAATTCTTTTGACCACCTTGGAGTTTGTTTCCCTTAGATCTTCTTGAAATATTCTAGCAAGACCTACCACCTACATGATATTAGGTCTTGATGATGTGGAGTAAAGTAGTCTACCGTTATGGATCTCGTATATTGTTCTCGTCCACTATTGGTGATTTTTCCTCTCGATCAACTTACATACAACTTCCATTGGAGTTAATATAGGTATGTAATCTTCCATCCTAAATATTTTCAACATTTCTTTGATGTACTTGGCTTGGGATATGAAAATAACTTGATCTCGATTGACTGATTTGCAAACCTAGAAATAATGAAAGATCTTCTAACATTAACATTTCAAATTCTTCTTTCATCATATCAACAAGCTCATATGTAATTTTTCATAATTACCTTCAAAAATAATATCATCCACATATACAATGACAATTAATAGATGATCACATTCTTATTTGATGTAGAGGTTACTATCCACAACACCTTTTCTGAAACTTTGCTCAATGAGGTATGAATCCAATCATATGTACCAAGCTCTAGGAGATTGCTTTAATTCATTTAAGTCTTTTTCAACCTTAACACATAATTTCTATTTTCAGTCCATCATGTTTTTCAATATATACCTCTTTATTTAGAAAAACATTATTGAAGGATGATTTCACACCCATCTAGAAGACTTTGATCTTCTTGTAAGTCACGTAAGCTAGGAATAGTCTTATTACTTCCATCGTTTTCACCGGTGTAAATGTTTCATCAAAGTCAATTCCCTCCATTTTGGCATAGCCTTTTCACACAAGTATTTCATTATTTCTTGTTACTTCTCCATTTTCATTCATTTTATTTCTTAATATCCACTCAATTCCTATTACATTATTGTCTCGCAAGTCTAGGTATAAGATCCAATGTTTCATTATTTTCTATCTAATCCAAGATACTTCATTCATCACATCAACCCAATGTTCATATTTACTTCTACAACATTCTTGGGTTCTATCATTCATAGGAGTGATATTTCCTCATGTTTCTTCTACTCTCTTAGCCTTCTTCTTGTTAGAATTCCACATTCTTTGTTTCTAATGATCGATTAGTAGCATGGTCCTTTTTGACTTGATTGGAGGGTGCTTTAGTGATCGGCCTTTCCTTTTCTTAATATGCTTCTTCACATGGACTGTCCATTACATCATCATCCTTTTTTTCTTCATGATTGTCTCTTTGTTGAGTGTTGAACTTAGGAGAGTCATCTACTTTAGCATTTGTGCTTTCAACAACTTTTTGCAACCTTTTTTTATAGCATATGTGATTCACACTGATTGCTAAGTATCCAAGGAAAATGCCTTAGACACATCCGGAATAAAATTTTCCCAAGTTTTCTTCATCTCTTTTTATATAACATTTACTTCTAGACACTCTTATGTGTTTCAAATTTGTAAGCATGTTCTTCCACAATTCATAAGATGTCTTTTCATCGTTTATTCTCGGTTGAGATTTGTTTAGAATGTAGACCATGGTGTAAAGTGCTTCACTCCAATATCTATTAGACAATTTTGATTCATTCAGCATTGTTCTCACCATTTCCTATATAGTTCTATTCTTTCTCTCAACCAATCCATTTTGCTTTGAGGTGTTCGTAGTTGAGAATTATCTTCTAATTCCTTTTTCTTCATAAAATTCATCAAATTAATTTGACCAGAATTCTCCACCTCTATCTCGATCTTAAGCACTTAATATTTTAATTCTTCTCATTCTCTACCAAAGTGCTTTGAATTTCTTGAACCTGTCTAAGGCTTCTAATTTTTTCTTTAAACACTCTACCCATGTCATTCTGGTGTAATCATCTATCAAGTAACATGAGATACACCTATCTTTGTATACTTTCAGATTCTGGTAGGATCACAGAGATCTATATGAATTAAATCCATATCTAAGGTTATAAAGTATTCCTTCGACTTGAATGATCTTAATGTTTACTTACCATGCAAGCATGCTTTGCAAAGTGTATCATGCTGGTTTTACAATTTTTGGAATATGTTTTACATACCCTTTAGCACTTAGTTTTACTAGATTATAAAAACTCACTTGTTCAAGCCTCTCGTACATGCCATAGCGATTGTGATTAACTTTACTTGTGAAGTATTTTTCATTATTTATTTCATTCAACACATACATGTTGTTCATTGTTCTTTTGGCTTTTGAAACCTTCTTTCCTAGTTTTCCATTGATGATATCAGAATCTTTGTTGTGAAAAATCAGATTGTATCCCCTTTTATACATTTTACTTACACTTGACATATTATGCTTGAGAACTTCAAGATATAAAACATTTTCAGTTATGGTCTTTCCATTATCTAGACTTAGATTTCCTTTTCGACTATATTGGCTAAATTTTTATCACCAAATCCCACAACACCTAATGCATTGTTCGAAAAAGAAATAAATTTACTTTTTTCGCATGTAATCGGATAGACCATCCACTATCCAAATACCATATTTTATCATCATCTTGCACACAAAATGCGGTTTGTACTATTGAGAAAAAATATTTTTTTCTTGTTGTCATCTTTCCGTATAGCATATACACATTTATTTTGTTTAGGAGGTTTGTGTTTACTTGTTGATGCCTCATTTCCTTTCTTCAGCTAATTAAGTAGACATCATTATAATTATGTCCGGTGTAATATGGGCCAAATTTTTTTCTATAGCGTCTAGAAATTTTTCTACACTTAGAAGCCTTATGTCTAAACCGATTACATGAGTAATAATAATCATAGAAAGAATGTGTGTATATTATAGCATAATTGTTAATGGGAGTAGTAGTCCTTCTCTTAGAGGATTTTTGAACTCTTTATTCTCAATAGAAGAGGTGCTTTGAATTGATTCATTCATGTTTCCTTCATTATTTGTAGGCTCTTTTTCCTTGCTTTCTTCCTTGAAACCAATTCCAGACTTATCATTTGTATCACGTTGGCCACTTAATATACCAGTCAAAAATTTAGAACTCTTATCTAGGTTTTCACACATAATAAACTTGTTTATCATTTATTCCATCTCAAGTTTTAGTCTCTCTAGCTCGAGTTCATTTTTTTGCATTCATTCTCATTTCATTTGTAAGAGTTTGATATCTTTTCCAGCCGAGTTTCAAGCTCTTTGAGATCATTAGCCTCTTCTTCCTCTTTTAGATTTTGTCTTTCCTAAAATATGTGGATTTTTTCTTCATAATATTTTAATGTGCATCTTATCTTTTGATTCTTTCTTCTACACAATTTCAATTCTTCAAGAGCATGACGACTAATTCAAATTAAAGATTTACTTCACTTCTTCTTCATCAAAGTTAGCATAGTCGGTTATATTCTTTCCTTTAGAGTTACTTTCTTTAGGTGCATCCATGGACATAAACAAAGGTTCAGACCGATGTTCATCATTTTCACTTTCAGAGTTGTCTGCAGGTTGCTAGAATAAGATCCACTTGATTCTTCTTTTGAGTAGAAGTTTCTTTTGTTCTTAAATAATTTCTTCTTGATGTTTTTATTCTTATATCCATTTTCTCAAAAAAAAATTATAATTATCCTCTTCATGTTCATATTGATCTTCATTATTTTTTTGGGAATTTAATAGAAAAATTAGCTACTTGTCCACATGCAAAGCATTTGAAAGATAATTTTCATTTATACTTACTTGAATCTCTTCTTAGTCTCTTTACAAACATTTCCTCAATATTTTCATCATCTAACTCATGCTCTAAAACTTATTCTTATTCTTCTTTCTTGACTGGGTTTCTTTCTTGACCTTGAATTCTACTTCTTTCTTGGTGGTCTTGGATCCATTAAAGCTCATCTCATATGTTGAAAGAGTTCTCTATAATTCATCCATAGTGAGAGTCTTCATATTTTTGGCTTCTTATATAGCCAAAAACTTTGCATCATATTTTCTAGTCATAGATCTTAGAATCTTTTGAACAATAAAAATTATTCTAAATTCTCACCTAATCCTCTAATCATATTAATCACTAAATCTATTCTCTGCATGTAGGCCACTATACTCTCATCATCTTTCATTTTTAGATTCTCAAACTAAGTTTTGTATATCTACAACTTTGCTAACTTGATGTTTTCATTTCCTTCATAAATATTCTAATTTTGGTCCAAATATATCTTGTTCTTTGTGCAATGTATGAATTTTATTTTTTTGTCTCGGTCAGACTGCATAGTAAGGCATTCATGGCTCTTGATTTGTATTCATATTTTTCATTACACTTTGAAGAAGTGATAGGCATGGCTAGAGGATTATATCATGTCTCAATGTATTCCCGGATATCAAAACCTAGTGACATTGGATATGTTTTGATTCTTATTCTCAAAAATGCGTAATTTTCTATAGTGAATAGAGGTGATCTTGAGAGTGATAGACCACCTTGTGTCCGATTTCTTGACATGCTTGTGAAAGAAGGATATCCTCGAATATGTTATGATTATGCTAAAAGGACTCACTCGATACCAATTGTTAGAGATTCACAAACACTAAGAGGGGGATGACTCAATGCAAATTAGAATTTTCACTTTAATAAATCTAATTCAAAATTTCTTAGTAACTACAACAATAGATCATAAACATTAAAACATACACATGCAATATAGAAGAACACCGAGAACAAATATTTATAGTAAGGAACCTTTTGAGAGAAAAACCCACTTGAAGCCATGAATTTATTTAGGAACACCAATTCCAAGCTTACAATGGTTTTGGTTAAGTAGCCACTAAACCTATGAAGTAACCACTCCAAAAATTCAAGCACCCACTTGAAGATTTTATGAGCACCCATTCAACAAATTTAGAAAGAAACAACTTGCAAGGAGCACTAACCACTAATTTAATCAACTAATTCTACTATTTTGTAGGCATCAACCCACAAGGATGCTACAACCCCTGAATAATCTAAGATACAACTTAGAATTATTTTTACATAAAATATTTGATCATCTAGTCACAAATATTGCTTACATAATAGATTATGATCACCTTATCGTATTCTGTTTGTATTCTTTTTTCACTCTCTTCGGTACATTTGAATCTACCACTCTTGATCAATCAATCTTTCACATTGATGGTCTTCGCATCTGATTATTCAATACTTCATCTTCCTTCTCTTCTCTTTCTGTCTCTCTTCCTTAGCTTGATTCCATCATATTCTTGATCAGAATTATTTTGTCTTTCCATTAGCTCTATTACATTATTTTATTTTTGAGCAACATCTCAATAGAATTTGAGTTAACTTTGTATAGATAATCGATCCATTCCTTCATCGATCAATGTGTCATGCATCCTCTCCTCCTTTTTCTCCCGAGAATATAGTTCACTAAATATATTCAAATAATTCTATATTTGTTCTTTTTATAAAAGACTTGATTTCATATTTTTATATGCATCGTTTCAAAAATATTATGAGTTGACATCTTTAAAAATTATTTTCTCATACTTCTAGAATTTATATGAGCGATTCATTTTCTTCTTTGGCCTTAATTTCTCCTTGAAATTAGGAAACACAAAGAGAATGCTACTGGTTCAACAAGTATTAAATTATGGCAACTCAAATAGTGGATTTGATCATTCTTTGTGGAGCTCAAGTCCTATACTTACCCGCAATCATCTAAAAATCAAAATCACCATCGATTTTAGAGAACATCTTTCTTGACCATGTCCATCTCAATTGATTGTCCTCGAGACCTATCTAGTTCTTATTTGTTTGATCCATGGCTTCCTTAGCTACATTGACATTTTCCTTTCTATTGCGGCACTTTCTTTTATATGCGGCTTTTCTCCTTTCTTGGTGGATTTTAAGTTATTTGTGGCTTCTTTTTTACTTCTCGTATATTTTAAAATGATATTTTATTTTCCTCCTTGTCCATTGCATTTCCAATGGCTTTGTCTCATGTCCTCGAATATTTTATTTTATGTGCAGCTTGTATAGTTTTCGGAATATTTCTCCAAGTCTTCACAACTTTTCTTTTATGCATGGCTTTCTTCAAACTTCCCTTCACTACAAATTTTTTTCCTTCATACTACCCTTGCTTCTATGGCTATTCCTTCACATTCGTGGCTTAACCTTTCTTATCCATAGATTCATCCTTTTATCTATGGCCTTCACTAATCTTTTGGTGCTCTTGTATTTTAATCGGTGGTTCCCTACATAATTTGACAACTACTTCAACACTTTGGTGGTTAACTCCTCATATGTGCGGCATGCACAAAAGCTGATTAAGTCCCTTAGGAATTTTCTTTGATCATCTTGAATCCTATGTGAGATGACACTACCAATCAACCTTCATCTATATTTCTTTCTTACTTTACCAATTCAACCTATTTTCCATCAATGCCACTTGGCACTAAATACTTTTTCCATCAACGTAACTTGACATCAATGACAACACATATGATAATGAAAAAGGTCTAACATTATCGTATATTTATAACAATGAATATAAGGAAGTACATTTTTTTACCCTCTAAGAGGGATCTGCTCCTAACTTTCACATTAGCACTAGAGGGTGGTGTTGTAAATCTCATATATAATGATCATGTGACCCGTAGAAGAAACATTGTCTATGGAGGTATCTTCTTGTTTCTCAAAATCTGCACATTACACCACTAACCCCTACCGACACATTGTGTACATGAATTTTGTTATGATGCAATCATTTCCTTCATCTCATGGTGGCACACTTATCCTAAAAATATTTCATTATTTTTACATATAGGGAAGGAGGTTCCTCTAGTACCTTCATGGGGTGATCTATCTGTTTGCATGGATTTTGATGAATATGTCTCGTACTTTTGGGGACCTTTCAATATATTAAGGTTTTGATATCATGATATGAAGGGGAACACAAATTTTTAGCTGATTCTGATGACCTCTTGCTTGACAATGTATCGTAGAACCAAGGGTGCTGTGCATTTAATGGTAGTTTAATTAGTTCATCCATAATCTGTTGAAGCATCTATAATATCGACAACCTAGTAACATCTTGTTTTGATGTTGGTGGTGGTGATGCATCTTCTCTCTTATTCATGACCTTCCTCCCACGATGTCCGTGGTGTCGTGTATAGAATGGGGAATTTGTTTTAGCATTTAGTAGAGGATTTATAACTAGTTTGTATTTTTGAAGTAACGTGAAATTAGGAAAATGATTTGCAATGTAATAATTTACCCATTCCCAATGTTTTAAACCTTCACTCGATACAGGTTTGATTCCCAAGAAATTTATCAATCGATTTACAACGTATGAACAATAGAAATCACAAAACATTGTTTTTAGTAACAGGTTAGAAAGGATTAATGGGAATTGATTTTAAAGTTTACCTTATTAAAATTTAGTATTGGGCACCATCATACACCACCATTGGTGTTTTCACTTTTTTGTATATCTCGCACAACGTGGTTGAGTGATAATCACTCTGTTTAAATTTTCAATGTCAATAACCTTTCCAACAAATGGATTAAATGCGATTGATAAGTAAAAAGGGTCACAAGGCTAGAGAAGGAATTTTTCAATATCTTATGGAAACATTGATGTTTTCATAATAAGGGCAATAAAATCAATAGAATTAGTCTCACTTTGGATAATTTTTTCATTATTTATTAAATGTTTAATTTAAGTTAATTTATTTTAGAAACATTTTTAGGCCTTCATCCATTGTCCCATCAAGTTCTCTCATTAAATCATTTTTCAACTCAATTTACTATAAAATCATTTTCGGATGAATAAGGGGATTCATTTTTACTATTATCTAGACTATTATTATATTATTTCTACACATTCCCAACTTCTATCTAGGAGATATAAGCACCGATTAACCTCATATGTTTTATTATAATATAAATAATACTTATTAAATGGGATAATGGTTATTATATTTCTCTAGTTTTTTAGATTATAAGATAAAAGGGTTTCAACAATTATGAGAATACGTAAATTGTGTTATTTTATTAGAAATTATAATTGAATCATCGCTTTATAAGTTACGCATAATTTGTTACAAAAATTAGACACCATAAATTTAAATCAGAAAATTAATTATACTTAACTTATAAATATTATTCCTTTTTATTTTATACATCGTATCCCATCTTAATAAAATGCCTATTACAACACCAAAGTGGAGTTTCACTATCTTAATTAAATTCATTTAGCTAATAAAACTAAGTTAAAGTGAAGATAAGTCAAATGTAAACGTAGGGTTTATTCTAAGCCATTGGATAAAACTAACCTACACTTTGTTAGCTCTTACATCTAATATTTATCCTTATGACTTAATTTTCTCTACTTTCCTTCTTATTTTCTTCATCACTCTCTCATTTTTCAGCTCCTCTAATTTGTTGGAGGTTTAAGCTATGGAAGAGGGACTACGAAATCGAAATCTTAATGATATATATATATATATATATATATATATATATAAACCTATAAAAATTTGGAGGGACGGCCATAAGCCTTAGGGAATGGGAGAGATATATATAAATCCACTTATATATATATATATATATATATATATATATATATATATATATATATATATATATATATATATATATATATATATATATATATATATGTACACATATATATATATATATATATATGTATGTATTATATATATATATGTATACACACACACACACACACACACACACACACACACATATATACATATATGTACACATGCATACATACATATATGTAAATACTAGGTTTTTGTCAATCGCATACGTCCCGCATACCCCTTGCATACACACATTAAATTATTAAATATATCACTATAAAATTATCCTAAATACATCTCACTCCCCCATAAAATCGCTTTACCACTTCTAAACTACATTTAAATCCCTAAACCATCCCTAAGCCACGCCAAACCCATTTTATCCCAACCTCTTAACCTAGCCAAAACCTCTTCCCAACCATTTTACCTCATCCCCATACCCAAAAATCCTATTTAGGAAATGGGTCAAGCCACTTCTAATTTTTTCCCCATAATTCCCAAATCACTAACGATTCTAAAAAAATTCCAGCAATTATAAAAAAAAAGTTTTCACTCTTGTTTTAGGGATCTTCATAATTATTTCAAACATTTTTGCACATTTTTTTCAACCTTGTAGTGAATCTTGACACTAGCATCAAACTCTAGTGATCACCAAATCCCAACACTAGCATCAAAATCTTGGAACATATCAATCTTGGTACCCTTGATATCAACAATCTTCTAGGATATCGAAAATCAACTTCACCAACTTCGCCTAACATTTGCAAGAGATCTATAGTTTATCCCAACATCACAAGGTATTTTTTTCATTATTTTATTATTCCTATATCATAACAATAAAAAAATCAACTTAGCTCTTTGTTTTCATCAAATTATCAATGTTAGAATAAATAAAACTTTCATACAACTATCGTAACATTAGCGATTCCTTTAAATCGCCTACGATTATCCTAAATTGTCTATGATTCCTTTGGATCGTCTTCGATTTATTTTTTCAACTTTCCTTAATCAAATCATAGCATTTTGTTATCTTTTATTTTTTTATCTAAATTTAAATTGTTTGTTTCAAGTATGTCTCTGCTTTAGATGATAGTTCCGTGTCAACACACTCTATCTCAAGTTTCTTTGATCTACCTATCGTCTAACGACCATTTGTGTGGGAAAAAGACATCCTTCACGAACTCACTCTTTGTATTATCATATTTTTACCATACATAGAGGACATTGAGAATTAGAATGAATTTCTCCATGAGATGCAACAAGAAATTGGGAATTATTGGTATGACTATTTCAAAACTATCTTGATTACTTCAACTTTATTTTGGGCCACCTACCTAGTGGAACAAGATCTTACCTTTCCTTGAATTATAAAACAATTATCATTTTTATTTATCTATTTCTATCATTATTGTAAATCTAATTAATTGTATTAAAATGAGTTAACATTCTCCAAGGAAGTCCCTTTGGAATCCTAGAATCGGCATTTGTCGAGTAGCTTGTCTACCCATCTTATCTAATATATTTTATTCAGTTATCTTTGATTGAAAGTTTCTTCATTTGTAGAAAATAATAGAAATCATATATTGACACATCTAGTCATCCATTCACCGTAGGTATCAGTAAACCCTACCATCTTCTCGATGCGTTACTTTTGTTATTTCATTTTATTAATTTAGAATTAGAAAGCAAAAAATATCTGGTACATTCTAAAGCACCCCAATGGGACCTTTTTCCCCTTTATTTTTCATTTAAATTAAATTCTATCCATATTTAGGTTTTCTCTCTGGAAGTTGTTAATGATCAAGTAAAATCACCTGTGATTCCTTCAAATCATTGATAATTTCTATAGATTGTTTCTAATTGCTTAGTCAATCTTCCTTTCACATCTATTTTATTTATATTTTATGTCTTCATATAACCCTTATAGGTTCCTCTATGAAGAAATTTTTTCTACGTTATAACCGTACTAAAAAAATCTAAAATTTGAAAAGGAAGTTTTTACAGTGTACATCATCTTCCTTTATTTTTATTTCAAAATCATTGCATATGTTTTCTATCCTTATCAAATCTACATCTTATTTTAGATTTAAAATGAAACTCTCATTTCCTTTTAATCACATAGTCTAATTAGGATGCTAAAAATTTTCATTTGCTTTAATTCCCTCACACACAAACAAGTCACATTAAACATAACTTGAATCAAAACACTCCTACCAGGTGGACCTACTTATATATCATTGCCAATATAATAATCTAACTCAGTGTTCTAGATGAGTATAAATAATCGGTGGGTGGTAGAATTGCTAAGAAAATGACTCCCTTATCATCATGGGACTATGAAGTGAGTCGGTAGGACCCAATACCAAGGCCCATATAGATATCAACACAAATTTGGGCATCACATACCTTCATGTATATAGAGGAATCCTACCTTTAACATCATCCAAAACTAGCCTTATATTTCCATTTCCTATGATCTTATAAACCATTTCTCACATTAAACATTTCTTTTAATTAATCAAGATAAAAAAATTCTCTTGTGTGTTTTTTAAGTTTGTTTGTAATAAACAATCTAGATTTATTTTTTGTTTTAGGTGATTTTTAATTTTCGTTGGTTCTTACTAAACAACAATCCCATCTACAAAATCCTCATAATATGACTAAAAATTACAACCTGTCTAGCAAAAAAATTGAAACCCGTATTAACAATGCTACTCATTTAATCCACCAACACTAAGCAGCCCTATAACCCACCACATCATCAAGAAATCCCACATTCCCATAACAATCAATCTACCACATCTGAAATCAAATATCCTTCTAATCCTCACTTCCTTAATAGCGTTGATCTATTTTTCACAAAAAAATTAGATTTGAATCATATGGCATTGAGTGCCTATCTCACTACTTGAGGAGTCCACCTCTAACAAACCACACCGAAATGATGTCCCTCATCTCTAATAATAACATATGATGTTTCTAGGGTTATCAATCCCAATCACGAGCATGTCATCCAACAATTCAACTCATATCCCAATATAATTACGTTATTAACATCAACACCCATATAAACAACACATTTCATCACTTTCAATCTTAACGTTGATTCTTCACAACAACCAACCGGTCAACAATCAACATTTTCACTAGATTTCTCATCTAGATCCACCTAATATCAACAGGATTTAAACATGTCTTCCCTAAATTTATCCTTACTACTTCTATTACCATTCAAATACCTCCGTAAGATCAAGTAACCACATAAGTAAGTACATCTCAGCCTACTCCTTCACAATAATCTATGTCACCTATTTAGAATATCATCTATCCATCCCAACTTTGACACCTCTTATTAACATTAGTTTCATTTATAAGATCCATACCGTTATCCAAAATTCACCCCTCAAGGTAATTTTGATAACATGCATCAAATTCTTTTGTCCCAAGCAATTATATTGAGTCCAGGCAAAAATTCATATTTCTAGGGTCCCCTCATATTTTTTCTAACTCCCCTGTCCAAGTAGAAGAGAGCAAGTTCTGAGAAAATGAAAAAATTGCAAAAACAAGCTCGGGCCAGGAAAAATCATGAAAAATGGCTAAGTCCTAGTCCTCGCAGCATTTGGGACAGTTGGGACAAAAGGCGCGGATCGGCCGAAATAAGCACAGGCGGCCCCGAAAGCAATTGGGACATCTGGGACAAAAGTACGCGGCGGACGCGAAAAGCCGATCTAGCCAAAAGAAAAAATGGCTAATCTTTGAGAGGGTCACCTTTGGGATAGGCGGGACAAAGGACACGAACCGGCCGAACGGGTGAAATGAGTCAAGGCAGCCAAAGCTTCATCTGGGACGCGCGGGCCAAAAGTACGCGAACCGGCCGGATCGGCAGAAATGAGAACTTTTGTCCCGGAATAGTTGGGACAAAAGGGCGCGAACCGGCCGAACTAGGTGAATTTGTCCCAGACGGTCCGAAAGCAAATGGGACATATGGGCTGCGAGTACGCGAACCGGCCGAACCGGGCGAAATGGGAACAAGCAGTCCGAAACAACTGGGACATTTGGGACAAATGGGCGCGAACCGGTCGGTTCACCGAAATTAGCACAAGGAGCACTGTGCTAAATGGGACAAAGGACGACGCGGGATGCGAAAAGCCGAAATGGCCGAAGGCAGGGAAGAAAAGTCAACGTTTGGTCCGGAAACTTCAAACGGCCATAACTTTTGACTCCGAGCTCCGATTTTCATAAAATTGGACTTTCTGGAACGAGCACGACGTCCTCTACGCCACAAAAACTGGATTTCTTATTTTTAATGAGGGTAGATATATTTAAATAAAGGAAACATATTCGGCTCCAGTCAATCAATGCTCATTCCCGTCAAATGACAGAAAACGCCTGCCAGGCCCAAAAGAGCTGCCCGCACTCAGAAAGCCATAACTTTTGTATTTCTCAACAAAATCACACAAAATTGGTACCGTTGGAATCGTGGTTCGAGCCGATGCACAGTAATCAATAAATTCTAGATTTGATCATAAATTGATTGAGTTTTTAAGGAAACGTGGCCGGGTTCGAATCAGTGTTTTATTTGGTAGCTGGGAGTGCAATTAAGAGGCATGGTCATCATTCCTTCTCTGCTGCAGCACATGGGACAGTATGGGGAGCCTTTTGCAAGTAATGTATACCCATTCCACTCAATTTAATGCCTCTTACAGGTGGTTGAAGGACAGATTTCGGGATTTCCATTTTCCCTTCTCTTTTCCTTCTCTTTTTCTATAAATTGGAGTGTTGGGCTCATTCAAAGGAGGAGAGTTTTGGGTAGCAAAGCTCTGCCAAAATTGCTTTGTGAAGCCAGTGTGTTGCAGGCCCTTGTAGTGGACTCCTTGCATGGTGATCCAGGCCCTTATCTTGTAATAGATTGAACTGTGCATACCATGAAGCAATAAAATATCAGTTTGTGGATGTATCTTCCCCTGCTGTGTTTCCTTGCATTCTTCTTGCCCCTTTGATCTTTCTATGAGAATATTGTGTCTATCTATTATGTTCTTGCAGGATTCATTATCATTGTGTATGCTTGGAATATTATTGTGAATGTGTTTTGCTAGATTATGGTGAATCTGTCATCACCTCTTCTAGTGTGCACTTTGCCTCTCGTATTTCACACATTTGGAGACTACTCTCCCACCCTCCTTTCTCGGTGTATCACCGCCTTAGTGTAGGCTCTCATTTTATGCATTCTCTCCCTGGTCCCTTGGAAATTTAGATTAGAACAGTTAGCTTATCCCGCATTAGAGTAGATGTGGCGTGTAGTTTAGGAGCAAGAACCACTTTCTCTGGAGGTCTATCTCAAGTAGCAAGTCCCACAACTTGGAGATAGTACCCATGTTATCCAATCACACTGTGAGTTCAAATACATGCATAGGGGTGTAGTGATTCGGTGATAACAATACCTCTTCACAATAGTCGTCAATCCCCCTTGTCTCTCAAAACATACCCTAAAAATATCAATCACTAATTTCTTCTCAATATACATTCCAACCAACC
This sequence comes from Taxus wallichiana var. yunnanensis, assembly GCA_018340775.1. NCBI lineage: Eukaryota > Viridiplantae > Streptophyta > Pinopsida > Cupressales > Taxaceae > Taxus > Taxus wallichiana. Next base: position 341,602,360 of record CM031235.1, on the reverse strand, counting down.
CAAGCTCTAATGGACAATTTTACTCCCTTTCAACATGTATCTAAATACTCACAACCCCTCATCCACACATCTTCCTTGTCAACACATAATGCATCCATATCAAACCTTAATGAACACATCCATTCCTATCCAATATTAGTACATCCATCCTTCACAACCCTTATTTTCAACACTGTTGTTGTGCAAATGTGCAACAGGGAAATTGACAATTTCGAACACGACAACTATACCCCGATGTCGAAATTTTCACATTTTATCATACCTGTGCACACCAAGCCAAATACATTAGTCTTTTACCCCCTATTATATGTAAAACTTTTCCCCTAGGTGATTCAAGAAAGTCTACTCATTTCACCTAGGTGATTTTAGGAGTTCTAAAAAAACACTATCTCATGGTAGTATAGGAAGGGCTATCATCGGCCTTCCCTGGGATCGGATCACCTTCCCTGGAGTGGAACGGAGAGAAAATCAACATGGAGGCAAATTAAATACCTTAGAACATCGTGGAAATGATTTTGGAAGGTATGGGGAAGTTCTCTGCAAGACTTGGAGTAGTCTAAGTAAAAACAAGGTTCATAACCCTAGGTGGCACATGTGCCTAAAACAATTGCTTGAGCTTCGAAGAAGATTTCAGAGCTTCGAATGGAATTAGAAGTAAAAAAAAACATCATCAAAAATATGATTCCAATACCTACACAATGGTAAAATAATATTTTTCAAAACACCTGGTGCATATGATATGATTGTGGTAGTTTATCTAGGTGCACAAGTGGAGTACCATATCAAAAGTCTAAAATTTTAGGGATTATATGGCCAAATAAAGACTTGAAACCCCCATAATTATATTCAAAATTCCAATTCCAGTGAGGATCATATAACATTTCACCACAAAATTCCACGGAGCTCAATTTATCTTCGTTCTAAGTTACCCTCTCAAATAACAAAAATGGCTAAGTCCTGAACTACCAAGTAAAATTTCAAAATTTATTTCCAGGTATTCTAGTGGGAAAAACTATGTGAAATTCAGAAGGTGCAATCGTAAGAACAAGAAGAGTCCAAAAAGTATGTTCTGTCATAAATTGAGCACTAGAAACACAATTTCTAAAAATAGTAAGTTTTCCTATAAATGCTTGCTATTTTTGGCAAGTCTTCATCAAAAGTAGCTATGGAAAGAGTAGTGTGCACTTGAAGATATCCAAAAGGCTAGAATTATTATCCAAAGTAGACAATAGTGGAAATGACCATTTACTAAAAATAGTAAGTCACATTCAAAGGGTAGTTTTGGCACAACGTGACATTCAGAACTTCGCTGCATTTGGAGCTTTCCATCAGTGAGGATCAACAAACTTCATCAGGAACAACATATCCTCTTCTTCTTCTTTCTCTTTATTTCTCTCTCCTTTTCCCCCAACTTTCTCCCACTTTCAAATGTTCTAATTCTTCATTGGGGTTCGGACTTTTTGATATGCCTTTAAGTCACTTAAAAGTGACTTTAGAAACATAATGTAAATTAAGTCACCTTGTTATTATAAAAGGGACTTAAATATTTGAAGTGGAATATGAACAGCCTTAAATCATATTAATATATTTGAAAGGTCATGAGGAAGATGAAGCTTCATATTCTATTCTATAAATTGTAAATCCAATCCCATTTCAAAGGGTTGGCAATCGATCTTGTAGACTCAAGAGTGCATTGTACCTAAAGAAAGCAAAGGAGATAGCCATTTTCTTCTATTTCCCTTTTCTAAATCTCCTCCATTACCACATTATGTACAAATTTGATTTGAGAAATCAATACTAGAATAAGGAGTTTCTAGCTTTCTTTGACTAAGGGGTTTCTTAATACTTGGTGATCAAAGTGAATTCTATTTGGTCTTGTTGTTATTCGCAGAGTTGTTTCTTCCAATAAATGCATGTGTTGAAGTTTCTAACTAGTGTGTGTACATGAATCTGATTTTCTACCTGCAACATTAGTTCTCTTACCTCTTTTCTCACTCCCCTTTCCCACTCTATAGATGAAGACTTCCCTAGTAAGAGATTGCTAGCTTTCCGTAGGGTCAGTGGAGTGCCCCTGTTGGATCCCTAGTCGAAAGACCACCATAGAAATCCACACTTTCTCATGCATGCACATATGACAGCTGCACCAGTTAAGTAGAGGGACTTAGATTCCTAGAGCATTGGCAAGAAATCCACAAGTTTTTCCACCTAACAAATTTTCTCGCCAACAATTTTTAGCACCCACCGTGGGGCAAATTTAGCAGCATCTGCACCCAATATATGACCACAATGTCTGAAAATAATTTTAAAAAAATCAGAAAAGAGAGTTCATGAAGTTCCATTGCTAAAAGATACACTGCTGATTTTTGCAAGTGTCTTTTCTCATTCCATGGTGTCCTTTCATTTTCTAACTACAAAAGTTTCCAAAAACTGGTGAAGGAAGATACACTAAGTTGAGTAGGTCAAGAGGTGTTGTTGATTCTAATTTCGAGTCTTTGTAAAATCTGCAAGAATGAATTAGAGATAATCCATATTTCTTCTCTCATGCCTCCTCTTCATCTAGATCTTCAAGAAGTTCACCTAATAATCCTATCCAAAATCCTTCAAATTCTGTAATTTTTCAACAACATTGAACATCAAGTTCACTAAGAAAAAAATTTGAAGAAGAATTTGCAGAGGCAAGAGCTCAAGTAGAATCATAAGAAACAATGGTAGATGAAGAAGAAATACCTCAACCCATTGTTCCATGGGAAGTAATACAGACCTACTTGCTCTTGAACCCCCTCTTCATGATCTACCAACAGTTTTCCGCAAGAAATTTCCAAAGTTCAAATATGACAACGCGCAACATCCAAAAGAACACATTACTGCTTTCATGACATCATGTGGAATTCTTGGTGTCCAACATGAAGATGTTGCTGTAAGATTGTTTGTGGAGTCTCTCCAAGAAAAAGTAGCTGAATGGTTCTACTTCCTGCCTACCCGATCCATCACTGGTTGGGATGACATCAAGGCTGCCTTCGAGGAAAGATTTAAATCAATTGAAGACTGTCAAGACCTCTTGGTGCAGTTGGCTCAAATGAGGAAAGGAGAAAGTGAAACCATGAGAGACTTCATGGCTCATTTTGAATGGTTGTTTCATAGGATACCTGAAGAGGATTCGCCATCTCAAAACAATGTCAATAGATTCTTCATCAACGCCCAATCATCGAAGTGGGATTTTTGCTGCAAATATCCCAACCAAGGAACATTGTAGAAGCACAAAGGATGGCCATTAAACTTGATGATGATCTCATCCTCTCGGGAAAGATCAATAATCCATCAAAGGGCAAGGCCTAACATCCTCGGAGATGAGAGAACCAATCCATCACTAAAAATTTGGTGAATGAAATGGCCTCTTTGAAGAGGAAATTATTTGAATGAGTATCTTCTCAAAGAAGCAACAAAAATCAGATTGCAAGAGCACCCCAAAGGCTCACCTTAGAGGCCCCACCCATGAGCGTAAATTGTAGATTTCAAGAAAGTGAAGGTGGCGATTTCCAAGAAAGTGATGAGTTTGAGAACGATACAAAAATCAGATTTTGTGAGTATTCTAGAGGTTATGAAGAAGATGCACCCAGTTTCTCATGCATGGTATTCACTCATTCTCAGTCTGAGAAAAGAGCATCTCCCTCCACTACTGTAAAAGAAAAGAAGGTTGATGATCCTCCTGTGGTGACTCCGCAAAACAAAATAATCAGTCGAGGATCCGCACTTCCATCTTCCATGAAGTCTACATTTTTGGAGCCTGATCTCGTAGCAAGTAAGAAAGCTCTCACAATCCCAAGTAAGTCTTCTGATGTCTCTTCCAAGTATGAATCTAAATCAGCTCCTAGTGTACCTTTCAAAATACCCTCCATTTCCCAAAAATCTACTCCTACTTCCAAACCTATCCTAAATCCAAAAGTAGTCCCTTCACCCCCCTTGTCCACATCTGCTCCCTTTGACTTCATAGAATATGCAAACAAAGCCAAAGTGTAGATTACCAAAACTGAATATTTGCAGACTCATCCTAAACAATTCGAGAGGTTCGTCTAATATATCAGGAGTGGTAGTCTAACACCCAATGTTGTAACTTATAGTTCCAAAGGCATGCTACCAAACTCACCTACACCTCCCTCACAGAACATGCTTTCTCTGAGTGCATCAAAGACTGATAAAGTTGAACCTTTCTATGTCTCCTTTATTTTTGGAGAATATGTACTTGAGCAATTCCATAATAGATTTTGTTGCCTAAGATAACATGATACCTTTGAAGGTCGCTAAAGCTCTCAAACTCACCATGGATCCACTTGGTGGATATTGTTACTCTTTGGAGCCAAAAAGTTCCCACTTGTAGGGAAGGTCAAAGATGCACATGTGTCGCTCGCCTAGTTTCCAAACAAGAAGATTTTAGTGATGATTTTGGTAGCAATGTCCCGACCTCATTTGGAATGTTCTTTGAGTAGAAGTTTATGTCGATACTTGGGAGGTAAAATTCAGATGAATTGGTCATCCGCAACCAACCATACCGGTGAAGGGATACATGGAGAAATTTCTTCCCAAGAGGAAGATGAGGTATACTATGCAAAATTTTGGAAGCCGAAGCTAACATTTTGTACCAAATTACTAGGTGGATGAATCACTTGGTTAAAACCAAGGAGGAAGAAGATATTCCCATCTTGATAGGTCCAAACATGCCTTCCCGGAGAGATTTGGATTTTGAAGAAGCACTGAGGAGATTCAGGTTACAAGAGGGCTGCCCGAATCACCGAGATGATGCGAGACCATGAGGAAGAGGAGATGGTTCTCGATGATTTTCAAGAAGACAAATCATATTATATGATTTTCCAAGATGAGGATTTATTCTCATTCCCATTTGGGGATGAAGATGATCTCAGTCAAGCCATCTATGGAGAGAAAAACTCATCTTGTGATGAGCCCGCGAAAGTTTTGAAAGAAATGTCTATACAAGAAATGCTTGAAGTTGCAGAAGAAACTGAAGATCCTAAGCTTAGTCTTGAGATCCTGATACAAGCCACAAATTTGTAAGACAAGTGTGAAGCTGGTTTGGAAGCCTTAACTGGTGTGAAGGTTGGCCACATTGAGATAAAGCAATATGAAAAATACGATGCCACTCTAGAGCTAATGATTGATGGATGTAATAACGAAATGGAGATATTTTCATTCCCATTTGAAGATGAATCTCTTTTTGATGAAGGATCGTTAGAGTTCAGCGATTCCCAAGATGATGAGATCTTTGTGCAAGAACTATTGGACACAGTAGAAGTTATGGAAGACCCGAAGATGATTCTTGATCTCTTCACTCGTGCCATGGGCATACAAGAAAAGTATGAGGCCGCGCCCAATCCCTCCATCAGTACTCAAGCACCTCGCAGTGGAGTAAAGGAAATGGATAAGTCTGAGGTTTCTCATGGAAGAGATGTCAATGAGCATAGACCTGGGAAAGAAAGTAACTCAGAAGGTTCAAGGAATTGGAACAAAAATCAGCATTGGGGCAGCGATGAGATGCTCGATGGAGAATCAACTATATGGATAAACATGGAAGGCAACTGGCACAATGAGACCAATTTCAAAGAACATGAAGGTAATGGAATTTCCAAGCAAGGACTTGAGCATCAAAAATCTCACATGGACTCACTCCTACCAAGTACATAGAAAATTGTGAAATCACTTGGATTTCATAAGCAGTTGAGGAGGGGAGGCTACTTTATAGAACACTCGTCAACCACTTCACAAAACATCATCATTTAGTGTTACCTCTTTAGGGGTAACTTTTGAGAAATGAAAAGTACTTCGGTGAAAGTGGGTTGTCCCTGAATTGTATCATAGGTGATTGATAGGTGTGTTTTCCTTTTCTTGTGTGTGTTTGCCTTCTTGTTGGGTGTCATGTGTTTCCTTTCCGAGTTTTTGTGTGTGTGTGTTTCCTTCTTCTAATCTTCCTCTCTTAAAGTTTTGCATGACTCCAGGGGCCCAACGGATAAGGTCTTGGTCAACGAATTATATGGTCTAAAATTGAGATTCTAGATTCCCATGTCATGTCTTCACTCCACTTAGTCCATGTCATGTCCCCAAGCTAGAGCCAGGCTGTTGTACAAATTTCTAAGAGGGAAATTTATAATTTCCAAACACAACAACTATACCCCGATGTCAAAATTTTCATGTTTTGTCATTCCCAGGCACCCCAAGCCAAATTCGTTAGTCTATTCCCCACCTATTTGATGTCAAATTGGTCCCCTAGGTGATTCAGGAAAGTCTATTCATTCCCCCTAGGTGATTTTAGGGAGTTCTAAAAAAACCTATCTCATGGCAGTATAGGAAGGGCTATCGCTGGCCTTCCCAGGATTAGATCACCCCCATGGAGTGGAATGGAAGAGAAAAATCAACATGGAGGTGAATGAAATACCTTGGAACATCATGGAAATTATTTTGGAAGGTCTGGGGAAGTTCTGCAAGACTTGGAGCAGTCTGAGTAAAAAACAAGGTTCACAAGCCTAGGCGGTACACAAGCCTAAAACAGTTTGTTGAGCTTCAGAAGAAGATTTTGGGAGCTCCGGATGGATTTATAAGTAAAAAAACATCATCAGAAATAGGATTCTAATACCTACATTATGGTAAAATAATATTTTTCACAACACCTTGGCGCATATGATTGACAGGTAGTTTTTCTCAGGCACAAGTGGAGTACCAGATCAAAAATCTGATTTTTTAGGGATCATATGGCCAAATAAAGACATTAAACCCCCATAATTGGATTCAAAATGCCATTTCTAGTTAGGATCATATACAATTTCACCAATAAATTCCACCGAGACCTAAAGTTATCTTCATTCTAAGTTACCCTCTCAAACGCAGTTCAGGACTTAGTCATTTTTTTGAGAGGACACGTGTCAGCACTAGGAGCCTGGTAGGATTTCATGTCCCTGACATCCCTGAGGTCAGGTACATCAGCCCTTGGAAAATTTTCCCAGCCCCATGTGACCTCTGGGGCCCTCATATGACCTCCAGACTTGACAGATTAGCCCCTAGGTGCTTATTTGGAGCATGCCTTCCTTGCCATCAGATCGGGCACCACGTGTCAGCTCCAAGACCACCGTGGAATTTTAAGTCCCTTATGCACCTGAGGTGGGGGACATTAGACCTTTTAAAATGTTCCCCATCCCCATAAGGAGTCTTTTGGACACCCATGTGACCTCCTTTCAGCCCCCAGGTGCATTTTTGGAGCATCCATTCCCTGTCGTTGGAATGGGTGCCACGTTTCACCTCCAAGGCCACCGTGGAAAATGATTCCCTTATGTAACTAAGGTGGGGACATCAGATATGGAAAAATTCACCCATTCCCTAGGAGGATTCTTCGGACACCCACGTGATGAGACTTTCAGCCCCTAGGTGCATTTTTAAAGCAAATCCTCTACCGTCGGATTGAGGAAACATGGCATCACATTGACCACTTTGTGGAAATTGATGTCCCTCACATCCCTAAGGTCAGGGACATCAGGGACATAAAAATTCACCTGGACCCTCCATGTCCATGTTTTGAAAGTTTAAATCGGCACTTAGCCATTTCTTTCCCCTCATTTCTCCTTCACAACTTCATAGCTTGCCATGGCTTCATGCATGATTGTCCAGACCACCATTGTTTCTCTAAATAAGCTTCATCATGGCCAAATAAACTCTCTAAACCATGAATGGAGTGAAATGACAAAGAACAAAAAGAAAAAAAGAGATTTTTTGTGAGATAACTGTGAAGTCACCCGATCGAAAAATCCTCATATCTTGCAAGATACAAGTCGGATCGAGATGTCGTCTTTTGAAGAATTCCTCATTTTTCAAGGTGATCAAGATCCAACAAAAAGAGGTCAAATGGTGCCTAGAATCATTTTCTCTAACAAAATCCTCCCTTTGTGCACCAGTTCACATTCGTTGGATTTCCCATCATTCCGGCAATGGAAACAAGCTAAAAACTTGCACACGAGCTCCAAATGAAAAACCTATCACAATGAAGTTTTTTTCATTGCAAATGGAGAAAAAAATAGACCTACAAATTTCAAGCTCCATTAATGGCTGCCATGACAACTCTATGCCCAAAGCCACTACCAAGTCAAAATTTCAAAATTTATTTCTAGGTATTCTAGTGGGAAAAACTATGTGAAATTTAGAGGGTGTGATTGTAATGACAAGAAGAGTCCAAAAAATTATGTTCCATCACAAATCGAGCACTAGAAACACACTTTCTAAAAATAGTAAGTTTTCCTATACATGCTTGCTATTATTGGCAACTCTTCATCAAAAGTGGCTATGGAAGAGAAAGAACAAGTGTGCACTTGAAGATCTCCAAAAGGCTAGAATGATTATCCAAAGCGAGAAAATAGTGGAAATGACCATTTACTAAAAATATTAAGTCACATTCAAAGGTCGGGTTTTGGCACAATGGTACATTGAACTTCACTTTGCATTTTGAGCTTTCCATCAACAAGGATCAACATAGTTCATCGAACGACATCTCCTCTTCTTCTTCTCTCTCTTTATTTCTCTCTCCTCTTCCCCCAAACTTTCTCTCACTGTCAAATGTTCTAATTCTTCATTGGGGTATGCACTTTTGATATTCCTTTAAGTCACTTAAAAGTGACTTTAGAAATATAATTTAAATTAAGTGGCCTTGCTATTATAAAAGGGACTTAAATATTTGTAGTGGAATATGAATAGTCTTAAGTCATATTAAGGTATTTGAAAGGTCCTTAGGAAGATGAAGAGTCATATTCTATTCTATAAATTGTAAAGCCATTCCCATTTCAAAGGGTTGGCAATTGATCTTGTAGACTCAAGAGTGCATTGTACCTAGAGAAAGCAAAGGAGATAGCCATTTTCTTCTATTTCCCCTTCTCTAAATATCCTCCATTCCCACATTATGTACAACTTTTATTTGAGCAATCAATACAAGAATAAGGAGTTTCTAGCTTTCTTTGACTAAGGGGTTTCTTGATACTTGGTGATCAGTGAATTCTATTTGGTCTTGTTGCTATTCGCAGAGTTGTTTCTTCGTATAAATGCATGTGTTGAAGTTTCTAACTAGTGTGTGTGTAGGAATCTGATTTTCTACCTGCAACATTAGTTCTCCTACCTCTTTTCTCACTCCCTTTCCCACTCTACAGGGACGAAGGCTTCCCTAGGAAGATATTTCTAGCTTTTCTATAGGGTCGGTGGAGTGCTCCTATTAGATCCCGGTCGAAAGACCACCACATAAATCCACACTTTCTCACACATGCATATACGGCGATTACAGGTTAAGTAGAGGGACTTGGATTCCCGAACATTGGCAAGAAATCGACAAGTTTGTCCACTGAAAAAATTTCCGCCAATAACAACCCACCTATAACATTTCTATGAGTAATCCTCTCCAGCATATAAAACCCCTACCATATCAATCAACCTCATCCTTCATCATCTAATATTCAAAAACCATCACAAACCGAGCCTTACAATCACTAATGAAAAAAATATATAGCACGGAAGCACCCTCATGGGTCTTAAGAAGACATTATCTTATTAACAAATTTTTAATGAACCTATCCATCCATTTCTTCCGTATAAAGCATATATTCCTCTTTGGGAAATTCCTAATTTCCTCAAATTCTAGAAAAATAAGACCCTCAATAAAACATCTTTTCCTTTCAACATGCCTATTACCTTATAACACATAATCAAGACCTTATACAAAGAACATTCCCATGTCTCTAATTTGGACCTTCTTTAGATGTTATAATAACATCCCTCACTACTCGCTTTTCAATTCACACATCTCACTCAACTTTTCTTAGAAAATTTCTCAATAAATATCACATGTAAAATAATTATCATCGACCTATATACAATCAACTAATTATAATATGAATCCATTATTGATTTTGTCACATACGTAAGGGGTATTATCAAGTAGTTGTCCTTTTCTCTCCCATAGAATGAGTTAATTGAGTTATTCTCTCGTTATTGTGTTGAAAACATATCCTACACGTTACAAATCCAATCCTTCCAAACCTTTTACGAAGCCTCCCAAATGGCTAAAAATCAATCTTTGCGCTCTCGAAGATGATAGGGTTAAGCTTACATAAAAGAAACCAAAACTTGAATTTTCGTCCAAACCATATTATAGCCACAAAAATTATAAATCATCATCCAACAAATTCATCAACAAAAAATCAATCCTAAAGAATTTTTGATCTACAAACACACCCATACTCAATGTAATTATACACCTATCGAAGAATCTTACGAGAAAATTATTTGATAAAATCTTTTTTTGTGAATATGATCACTATTCCTCCCATCTCGTCCTATTAAAACATCTATATCAAAACCCTCCTAGTATCGAGACAATGATTACTATAAATACCATAGGTTCAAAGGATGTGACATCAAAAGGAGTCATTCATTTAGGAATTTCCTCTAGTACCTTATTGAAAAAGGTGAGTTGTAACTAGATAACTGAACGCACCTCCAAATTAGAATATGTATGTTTTTAAACAACCCTATCCAAACCATCCCCATAAACAAGTCAAAAACAATATAATGCCATCCACGGACTATCAATACAATTAAGGATAAATCATCAACACCTTCAACACCTGATACTTTTATCATTGATTCATCATCCAAATCATCCATAGATGGTCCCCTCACCACAGTAATAAGAAAATCCTCCACCACATCTTGTGCTTCCACGTTAAAAGTGTCTATCACATTATATATACTTATTGATCACATCATTGAAAAAATCATAGATTCACCCACATCCATCTCATCATTGTATCCCTTTACGAGCTCTTCACAAGGTTTAGAAAAGAAACCTATCCTACAATATATGAGTTCTTACAAAGATCAAGTTACTCAGCATTATATACGTAATCTTAAGAAGCCCACTACACAACCACATATCCCTCCATCTAAAACTATTTATATTGTATCACATAACCATCTGAATCCCTCAAATTCAAATGCCATCCATTCCATCTAGGGACCACACCATCCATCAAAGTTATCAAGTCACCATTAGAGAATAAAAATCATTCCCCCATCAAACTCCTAAGGGTATCACATAGAAAACAATCCCTTCAATGCTCCTACCATCAGAATAATCCATGCTTCCCTTGACATCAACCTCAAAAGGACATTAGACATTGATCCTTGAGAGAATTATGAAAAAATATATCATAACATTACCTCATTTCAAACCACATTTCACTCAGAGATGGAAGCCATCTTAGTATAATTTCAAATCCTTTTCTGATTATAATCACACATGAGGACACTCTAAGAAGGTTTGTAAATCCCTCATGGAGCTATAAAAATCCTTGATAACAAAGGAATTCTCCCTACATTATTAAAACCATAAAAAAATCCATCAAACCACCACTTTTAAACCATTATTTACATCCAAATTCATTAAAAATGATGAATCTTCCAAGAAATCCCCTCTTCATCAAATAGATGCAGTGCACATTACCACTAAAGCACGTACCCACAAACTTAACACCTCAAATAAAAAAAATCAAAAGTGTCTATCTCCCTCACACTTGAGTCATCTAATCCAACACTCCCTATGGCTAAGGTATCCATCCTTTCCTCCCCACATTCACAGTCCACTTCTTCCGTTCAAAATACCATTATCAAATAACTTCATCAAGTCCGAGTGAAGATGTCTCGTTATGATATTGTACAAACTTCTCCTTTACATTGACAAAATATGATCGAATCATTCCAATATATTATCATTACCCTCAGAGGATCCATAGGAATTTGTAAATATAGTCAAGTACTCTCAAAACTTCCATGGCCATCTCTTTCAATAGAACATCAATTCCATTATTATAACAGGAAGATCGCCATCTCCCATTTATTTATCATTGTTAAAATCAATGATAATATAATTAGAACAATTATGATTGATAATGATGCCAACATTGATATCATATCATCACATTCCTTTGAACAATTTTGACTACCTAACACTATTATCACCCAATCATTTCTTTGTCTTTGTGAGATTTTAATGACACTGGTACCCCTACATTAGGCATGATCATCCTACCAATCAAAGTGAACATCAAAAGCTCAATGAACTATTCTACTTAGCAGAAGGGGAATTCCAATAGAATATAATATTAGGTCGACCACGGATACACGTTATGCATTGTATCCCGTCGATATTCCATCATTTTCTTAAATACGAAGATGAAGGTAAGAGTTTCATATTACGGAAGATCTCGAACTCTTTCAAAGTATGTCATATGACATATCATTCCATCTATGTGTTTATTCCTAAAAAAAAATTCATACTCAAACAAATACTCCACAAGATCATTTATCACCTCATACAAATTACCACATGATACTTCTTTCTATAATGTTATCCAGTTCCTTTTACTGGGGGAGTATCACTTCCTCATACTTAATAGTATTCCCATACTCAAGACGTAAAAATACCGAAAATAACCAATGTAGGAATCTAATGTCAGGGATGTTATTTCCATCATCCCACCACATCTAAAAACAAACCTTTTCTATAGAGGGATCAATCATCCCTATCCACATCTTACATATCGGTGTCACACTAAACCATTCATATCAGAATTCACATTCTTATACAACCAAGTCTTTACACAGATGTACCTCCTTTATTTGTGCTGAAAAGGATTTGGGTTTGGGTGTTATGAATAGATTTTCCATGATTTAATCCTCCAATATTCCCTCAAACATCATAAAAAATACAAACTAGGTTATGAGAAACTAGTTTCGAATCCTCCACATAACACATCTAAATGCATCATAGAACCTGAACCATCCTCCTCATTTATGCAAGACAACCCTATGGACATAGATGACACCATATTAATCCCATCTAACATTTTTTAGTCAATAATAGCACCTTAATACCATTGAATTATCAAACTATCCTTGGTACTTAAACCCCGCCTCCGATTTTACCTTAAATGATTAAATAAGATTCACTCACTATTTAAATTCTCCAATTCCATGATTACCAATCAATCATATCTTATATGGGAGGAGAAGAAAATTTTCTCTAGAAAACCTTGCCACTGATACATTAAAACTTTTAACTAATCCATTATCGATGTCAATATAGGAACTCCATAAGATCCTCACGTTGTCAAATTCGGTCAATATGTACGTTTGTAAGAGTTAAATGAATTTTCCTCCTATCAAACATATTCAATCCTTTCCATGGTCATACAATGACATTCCAAGAATTGATATTGACATCATTGTTTATAACATTGTAACCTATCCTAATTCCAAACAAGCCAAATAAAATCTAGTTAAAATACACCCTCAAATAGATATTCTCATTAAGGAAGAGTTACAACATTTGCTCTCTACTAATTTCATAATACCCATTGCATATTAATAAAGATTTATTCCTAGCTTCAGTTCATTCAATGAGTCAGTATGACCCCATAACCAACCTTCAACAATAAATCTACCTTAAAGGATCATGTCAAGCTGAAATAGACTCAAAAATTATAATTATTGTATTTTTTCGCTTTAATGATTCTTAGAACAATCATACTCTTCTTGTCACATTTTATACATATTGAAATTACCCATTTATTCATTAATTCATTCTCTCTTTCCAAATACCCTTGCATAGATTTACCTAGTACACCCTTCTTGTCAAGTTTCTCACTATCTTCCTTTCTTTAACATGTAAGTTTTCCTTATTTTCCTTTTCAAAGATTCATATCTCCTTTATCCTTCATTACACCTCCAACAAACTCAGATTCACATTAAACTTAAACCAAAAAGATGACAAGCATAAAATTTAACTAATGTCTCTTAGGCTATTTTCTAGGTTCTTAAGTTCAAGATCACGTCTAGTATCATGGATGAAGGAATTTAGAGACACTTGACAATAAGAAAATAACATGTTCAAGGTCCCTAAACAAATCCACATGCATTCAATAAATCTTAGATCTCAATTGACAACTCTCTTCTAGTCCTCGTTTCTTTTTCCACCTATTATTAGCACTTATAGCCCTATCTTATTCCTATGCCAGTTCCATCTTGTCTGCAGGGGTCCATAGACTCAAAATTGGTCTTTTAGGATACCCCTTTTCAAATTCTAGGTGCATGAGAAATTTCAGATTCGGGATCCTAACACAACCACTACCTCCCTTATAAGATGGGTCTAATCAATAGGTCTTAAGCGTGAAATCAACTTCTCCCGGGACCGGTAAGAGAATCTTCAAGGCTAACAAATGAAATGAAAAAAATATTCTTATATTTCCTCAAGAATCTAATCAAGATCTATTCTGCCAAATTTCAGAGTAGAATTGTATGTTTCGAGCCTCCAGTGATTAAGACCTAGTTAGATGTCTTTGATGACCCAAGAACATAAAGTGGATAACTAGATGCCACAAGCTCATTTTTTATCCTTCAAATATTTTTTATAGGTTTTGTAGACACCTAAAATATGCTTACACTTCATTAATTCCCCATTCTTTACTCCATTCTTGGATGCCCATTCAAGACACCTCTTTTGGTCATATTCCTCTTATAAGTCAATTAAATAGGCTAATATAAGCCTCTTCTTGGCTAAATCTTCTTATCCTCTTCTATACTACTTCTACTAGCTTTCTAGACTAGCAGTCATTTCAATGGATTGATTACACCTCGCAAAGCCCTCTCAAAGCCCTAGTTCATCTCTAAACATGATTAACTTGCCTAACCTAGTTTAACTAGTCCTAACCCTAATTAACTACTTCTAAACCTAGTCAAACCTTAGTTTGACTCCCTAATTAAGTTTTTGGCTTATCTTTTAGTCCTTCATGCACCAAAAATTCCTCCACTTTCTCAAATGGAAAACTATAAATATCCCACTACCCCCTCTCATTTTCAATAACACTTCTTCCCTCTGACATAAACTATAGTATTATTGCTAGGATTAGGAGTTTTATTTCATCTTATTGAGTTATTTTCTTTATCCATTACAACACACCACACACCATGGAGTAAATGGGAAGAACCATTGGCCTTGAAGCCATTAATGGTGAGATCCCATTCTCTTAAGCACAAACTGATTGCTTAGATCCTTATTAGGCTCACTTATTTAAGCTTTCAAGAATAGAGGGTAATTATATTTATTAAGTTTTCTTGTTTACTTCAAAACTAATGCATGCAAAGTAGGAATCCTTGTTTACTTCTTATCTGATGGTCCATTGATTGGTTTTAAACAAATATTTAGGGTTCTTAAGTGTTCTTACCCCATTCCATATCTTTTGCAAACCTTTCTTTGAACACATTTGGCATGCCTGGTGGGACACTTAGTCCATCCTCCATTAATGGGGTCTTTTTTAAGATTTTATTTTAGTTTCTAACTTTTTACATGTTTTTGTAGTGTTAAATATTTTTCCTTGGGATTTTTGGCCAGGTTTTAAGTAGTTAACCCTCATTTTCATGCTTATTTGTTAAGTTTATACTAGAAAATACATTTAATGGCTAATTTCTAACCTATTGACACTTTTAAAATTTCATTTTTCATGTTTTTTGGTCCTTTTTTAGGCAGGGGCACAAACTCCTTTCTATCAGCGCAAATGCCTTATAATTGTCATTTTCTAACGAGAGGTCCATAGGAACCTCAAACCACATGCAAGTACTTTAAATCAAGCACACACGCTGAAACCATGGTGCACACACCCTTCTGATGGCGCACAAACTCTACCAACTGTCATTTCTACTAGGCGCGCAGGCACCCAAACCCACGCACAAGCACACTATGTACTCTTGGCCCTATGTCAAAATTTTTAAACCAGGCACACATGCCCAAACCATGGCACATACGCCCTTTTGTTGGCACAGGTACCTCTCTACCAGCACATGCGCCCTGTCATAGTTTTTACCAATATTTTTCTCCCCTATTTGAGACATGTATTCCCTAGTGCAGAAACACTTACCCTAGTGCAGGCATCTCTTAGGTGGCGTAGGAACCCTGCAGATCTTCTGGGTTTACACAAAGGGGTGCAGATACCCTAACCCACATGCACATGCCTAAAATGGAATGTGTACACCTTTAAGGGAGTGCAAACATATCTGTTTAAATCCGTATTTTTTTATATTATTGGTTTTATTTGACTAAAGTAACAAGTATTTCATTTTTCTTAGTTAAAAGGGGATTTTGAAGTGTGTATGCTCTTCCCGCACACCTTCTAGGAGGTATTGGTAATAAAAACACTTCTAAAAACACCTTGTTGCTTTTAAAAACACCTACTTTCTACATTCGAATAATTGGATTAATTTTTCAAATTTGGATAAAACGAACTCTATCTTTGAAGTAGTTTTTCATAGAGGTTGATTTTAGTTGGGTTTTTATGTTGTGTATGCTCTTCCTTCATGCCTTTTTGGTGTTCTTCGGAATCAAAAACAACATGCAAACTCTCTTTCTTATTTGATGGAAAATTACTAACTCTTTGTGTGTAGATCCTAACGCTTGTCAAAAAAAGATACCAATACAAAACAAACACTTCTAATACACATGTTTTCATCAGGTTGCCAAACGGTGTGCTACTTAAAACCACATTAAGTTAAGTAAGATAAAAAAACACACCATTTCACTTCACACTGTATTGTAGGTTTCACAAATGGGTACATCCCTATCCACTCAATTGGAACATAACCCCTTTGGCATAATGCCTTATGTTACAACAATGGGGGTGGTTCTAAGAACCCTAAAGTAATCCACCATTGAGTAACCTTGTGTATGAAACACGAAGCACTCTTCTTACCCACTTGGTAGTACGAATTGTGAGTTAGAGTCAAATATGTTACGTATCATGGTCCCGGTGATGATAAAACTAAACACACTATTTTCTCATTGTATCGAAGGAGGTACAATAAATCCAAGATACCCCAAATTAGTCGTTGTGACTGTTTGGGAAAATCGTGCTCACATTAGACAATCTTATAACACCTAGTTGAGAGAACCTATTAAGGAGGCCATTCTATCTTGGAGCCTACTTTACTACTCTGTTATCACATCAAGCCATCACGAAGTGACGAATCACTTGGAGTCTAAACCTTGTTTCTCAAACAAGGCAAAGAACCCATGTAAGATTGACTTAAGTGTCTTTTATCATGGAATTAAACTACGTCCCACTTATCTCAATTTCATTCTCGTCTTCAGAAGAGGAAAAACTTTGCCCAAGTGGCACTTAGTTTGTTTTCATTATTTTCATCTATACCTTTGTGATCTATTTTCCCATTTGGGGAAAAATAAGGCATCTTTCGGGAGTGTTTTCATAGATAGTGTTCACCACTTTTTTGTCTTTTTTACGCTTATCCATGTTTACAGCTGGGTTGTTAAACAACTAAAGTCCATGGATTAGTCCTCATATCTTTGATGACCACTTGATCTTTATTTAAATATCATCATCATAGTTAATATTGATTCATCATTTGAATTCCCATTGACGAGTTACCTTGTTCTCACTTTGTCTCAATACAATTAAGATACTTATGTCATGTTTTTCATAAGCATGATCTAAGTATTTGCATTGTGGCATTATGATGCACAAATTTTAGCACATCCTTAGTATAACTTGATTTGGTTTAAATTCAAACATTTCTTCAAATCTTGATGGGTGTCACTTACTTTATTTTGTGTCGTTTTAGTACCAATTTGAGACTAATATCTCACTTCTCATGAAGTTTGATGGACATGTCTAATTAGTGTGCTTACATAACTTATAATTGTAATCCTCTCCCTTTGAAATTTAGGCCTTATTTGTCTCTAAATTAGTCATAGTATCATTTAAGTGGGGATCATATTTACCCTTTTTTAATATTTACACCTTGTTCATTTTGAGGTTGACGTAATAATTGACACCTTTGTGTTGATCATATTTAAATTGAACTATCATTTTACACACAAATTTTACATAGAGAATATTTCCTTATTGATTGGAGTGTTGTTTCACACTTGCATGTTTGTTCCTTGTGACCATTCATCTAGAAAACTTGTTTTCTAGGACAATCCCTTTGATCTCATCGAGATCGCTTCATCATGATGTCTATTGCCTTCTTCGGAAAATCACCCACGTGTCTCAATATTTACAAGATGTCTAGTTGGTTGCCCTTATACTACCCAAATTGACATGTAATTTTCTTCACTTTGAAGGAATTTGATCACACTAGCTATGTCAGGCATTTGTACCTAAACATTGCCAACAAGTGAATGACTATCACGCGGTTTCCCATACTTATAAAAATATGGAACCTAGGTTTAAGAATTCAAATCAAAAGATTCCCATTACGACTAAGCCTTGTTTGGTTCTTCATTCTAGAGGGCCCATTAAGGTACCTTGTTCCCCACCTTCAAATCATAGTTAGTGGTATGGTTTGGATACTTCAGTATAAATTATTATTTGGGTCCCCCATTCTTATTCGATTCTAATCCAAACTATTATTTGGATTCCCACTCTTTTGCTGAAGATTCAGATCCCAACTATTTTTGGATATCCCTATATCAAATCTTGAATCACAATCCTCCCTTCCTTCAAAGGAAATTTTTTCCAAATCACCTCAACGAAGTCTTCCTCCTTTGAAGACTCAGTAAAACTCCAAGTTCTATCAATAAAACATCCAATTCGGTTCTTGAGTCATGGTCCTCCCTTTCTTTGAAGGACCTCCTTCATCAGTCATCTTGATGACCACTTTCTCCATAAAATAGTGCCATGTCTCGGATTCACTCTAGTCAATCATCAAATTCGAATCCTACATCAAAACTTAATGAATAACTATGTGATCCTACTTTCCAACGTACATTATGTCGTCTTCTAGAAAAGTGATCTAGGTCTGAATCCAAATCATCGATTCATGAGATGCCTACCACTAAGCCTACATTGTCTCTTGAGTCATCTTCTCCTATCAATGTTAACTTCAATACCTCTTCGGCCCTTTATCCCTTTCAAACATATCGTATCATTTCCTCATCCATCTTCTAAATATCAATGTGTGAGACCAATTCAAACCATTATAAAAAAGCCATGTGCTAAGGTATATTTGCAAAGCACTCTCATAACTCTTCATGGGGGTGATAAGGTCAGGCCTTCCCGTCAATCAATGCTCATTCCCGTCAAATGACAGAAAACGCCTGCCAGGCCCAAAAGAGCTGCCCGCACTCAGAAAGCCATAACTTTTGCATTTCTCAACAAAATCACACAAAATTGGTACCGTTGGAATCGTGGTTCTGAGCCTGATGCACAGAAATCAATAAATTCTAGATTTGATCATAAATTGATTGAGTTTTTTAAGGAAACGTGGCCGGGTTCAGAACAGTGTTTTATTTGGTAGCTGGGAGTGCAATTAAGAGGCATGGTCATCATTCCTTCTCTGCTGCAGCACATGGGACAGTATGGGGAGCCTTTTGCAAGTAATTTATACCCATTCCACTCAATTTAATGCCTCTTACAGGTGGTTGAAGGACAGATTTCGGGATTTCCATTTTCCCTTCTCTTTTCCTTCTCTTTTTCTATAAATTGGAGTGTTGGGCTCATTGTAAAGGAGGAGAGTTTTTGGGTAGCAAAGCTCTGTCAAAATTGCTTTGTGAAGCCAGTGTGTTGCAGGCCCTTGTAGTGGACTCCTTGCATGGTGATCCAGGCCCTTATCTTGTAATAGATTGAACTGTGCATATCATGAAGCAATAAAATACCAGTTTGTGGATATATCTTCCCCTGCTGTGTTTTCTTGCATTCTTCTTGCCCCTTTGATCTTTCTATGAGAATATTGTGTCTATCTATTATGTTCTTGCAGGGATTCATTATCATTGTGTATGCTTGGAATATTATTGTGAATGCATTTTGCTAGATTATGGTGAACTGTCATCACCTCTTCTAGTGTGCACTTTGCCTCTGTATTTCACACATTTGGAGACTACTCTCCCACCCTCCTTTTCTGGTGTATCACTGCCTTAGTGTAGGCTCTCATTTTATGCATTCTCTCTCCCTGGTCCCTTGGAAATTTAGATTAGAACAGTTAGCTTATCCTGCATTAGAGTAGATTGTGGCAGGTAGTTTAGGAGCAAGAACCAGCTTTCTCTGGAGGTCTATCTCAAGTAGCAAGTCCCACAACTTGGAGATAGTACCCATGTTATCCAATCACACTGTGAGTTCAAATACATGCATAGGGGTGCAGTGATTCGGTGATAACAATACCTCTTCACAATAGTCGTCAATCCCCCTTGTCTCTCAAAACATACCCTAAAAATATCAATCACTAATTTCTTCTCAATATACATTCCAACCAACCCAAGCTCTAATGGACAATTCTACTCCCTTTCAACATGTATCTAAATACTCACAACCCCTCATCCACACATCTTCTCCTTGTCAACACATAATGCATCCATATCAAACCTTAATGAACACATCCATTCCTATCCAATATTAGTACATCCATCCTTCACAACCCTTATTTTCACAACTGTTGTTGTGCAAATGTGCAACAGGGAAATTGACAATTTCTGAACACGACAACTATACCCTGATGTCGAAATTTTCACATTTTATCATACCCAGGCACACCAAGCCAAATACATTAGTCTTTTACCCCCCTATTATATGTAAAACTTTTCCCCTAGGTGATTCAAGAAAGTCTACTCATTTCACCTAGGTGATTTTAGGGAGTTCTAAAAAAACACTATCTCATGGTAGTATAGGGAAGGGCTATCACTGGCCTTCCCAGGATCGGATCACCTTCCCTGGAGTGGAACGGAGAGAAAAATCAACATGGAGGAAAATTAAATACCTTAGAACATCGTGGAAATGATTTTGGAAGGTATGGGGAAGTTCTGCAAGACTTGGAGTAGTCTAAGTAAAAAACAAGGTTCATAACCCTAGGTGGCACACAGGCCTAAAACAGCTGCTGAGCTTCAGAAGAAGATTTCAGGAGCTTCGAATGGAATTAGAAGTAAAAAAAAAACATCATCAAAAATATGATTCCAATACCTACACAATGGTAAAATAATATTTTTCAAAACACCTTGGTGCATATGATTGACAGGTAGTTTATCTCAGGCACAAGTGGAGTACCATATCAAAAGTCTAAAATTTTAGGGATTATATGGCCAAATAAAGACTTGAAACCCCCATAATTATATTCAAAATTCCAATTCCAGTGAGGATCATATAACATTTCACCACAAAATTCCTGGGAGCTCAATTTATCTTCGTTCTAAGTTACCCTCTCAAATAACAAAAATGGCTAAGTCCTGAACTACCAAGTAAAATTTCAAAATTTATTTCCGGTGTATTCTAGTGGGAAAAACTATGTGAAATTCAGAAGGTGCAATCGTAAGAACAAGAAGAGTCCAAAAAAGTATGTTCTGTCATAAATTGAGCACTAGAAACACAATTTCTAAAAATAGTAAGTTTTCCTATAAATGCTTGCTATTTTTGGCAAGTCTTCATCAAAAGTAGCTATGGAAAGAGTAGTGTGCACTTGAAGATATCCAAAAGGCTAGAATTATTATCCAAAGTAGACAATAGTGGAAATGACCATTTACTAAAAATAGTAAGTCACATTCAAAGGGTAGTTTTGGCACAACGTGACATTCAGAACTTCAGTTGCATTTGGAGCTTTCCATCAGTGAGGATCAACAAACTTCATCGGGAACAACATATCCTCTTCTTCTTCTTTCTCTTTATTTCTCTCTCCTTTTCCCCCAACTTTCTCCCACTTTCAAATGTTCTAATTCTTCATTGGGGTTCAGACTTTTTGATATGCCTTTAAGTCACTTAAAAGTGACTTTAGAAACATAATGTAAATTAAGTCACCTTGTTATTATAAAAGGGACTTAAATATTTGAAGTGGAATATGAACAGCCTTAAATCATATTAATATATTTGAAAGGTCATGAGGAAGATGAAGCTTCATATTCTATTCTATAAATTGTAAATCCAATCCCATTTCAAAGGGTTGTGATCGATCTTGTAGACTCAAGAGTGCATTGTACCTAAAGAAAGCAAAGGAGATAGCCATTTTCTTCTATTTCCCCTTTTCTAAATCTCCTCCATTACCACATTATGTACAAATTTGATTTGAGAAATCAATACTAGAATAAGGAGTTTCTAGCTTTCTTTGACTAAGGGGTTTCTTAATACTTGGTGATCAGTGAATTCTATTTGGTCTTGTTGCTATTCGCAGAATTGTTTCTTCCAATAAATGCATGTGTTGAAGATTCTAACTAGTGTGTGTACATGAATCTGATTTTCTACTTGCAACATTAGTTCTCTTACCTCTTTTCTCACTCCCCTTTCCCACTCTATAGATGAAGACTTCCCTAGTAAGAGATTGCTAGCTTTCCTGTAGGGTCATTGGAGTGCCCCTGTTGGATCCCTAGTCGAAAGACCACCATAGAAATCCACACTTTCTCATGCATGCACATATGACAGCTGCACCAGTTAAGTAGAGGGACTTAGATTCCTAGAGCATTGGCAAGAAATCCACAAGTTTTTCCACCTAACAAATTTTCTTTCGCCAACAATTTTTGGCACCCACCGTGGGGCAAATTTAGCAACATCTGCACCCAATATATGACCACAAGGTCTGAAAATCATTTTAAAAAAATCAGAAAAGAGAGTTCATGAAGTTCCATTGCTGAAAGATACACTGCTGATTTTTGCAAGTGACTTTTCTCATTCCATAGTGTCCTTTCATTTTCTAACTACAAAAGTTTCCAAAAGTTGGCTGAAGGAAGATACACCAGGTTGAGTAGGTCAAGAGGTGTTGTTGATTCCAATTTCGAGGCTTTGCAAAATCTGCAAGAATGAATTAGAGATAATCCATATTTCTTCTCTCAAGCCTCCTCTTCATCTAGATCTTCAAGAAGTTCACCTGATAATCCTATCCAAAATCCTTCAAATTCTGTAATTTTTCAACAACCATTGAACATCAAGTTCACGGAAGAAGAAGAATTTGAAGAAGAATTTGCAGAGGCAAGAGCTGAAGTAGAATCAGAAGAAACAATGGTAGATGAAGAAGAAATACCTCAACCCATTGTTCCATGGGGAAGGAATACAGACCTACTTGCTCTTGAACCCCCTCTTCATGATCTACCAACAGTTTTCCGCAAGAAATTTCCAAAGTTCAAATATGACAACGCGCAACATTCAAAAGAACACATTACTTCTTTCATGACACCATGTGGAATTCTTGGTATCGAACATGAAGATGTTGCTATAAGATTGTTTGTTGAGTCTCTCCAAGAAAAATCAGCTGAATGGTTCTACCTCTTGCGTTCCCGATCCATCACTGGTTGGGATGACATCAAAGCTTCCTTCAAGGAAAGATTTAAATCAAATGAAGACTATCAAGACTCTTGGTGAAGTTGGCTCAAATGAGGAAAGGAGAAAGTGAAACCATGAGATACTTCATGGCTCGTTTTGAACGGTTGCTTCATAGGATACCTGAAGAGGATTCACCATCTCAAATCAATGTCAATAGATTCTTCATCAACGCCCAATCATCAGAAGTAGGATTTTTGCTGCAAATATCCCAACCAAGGAACATTGTAGAAGCACAAAGGATGGCCATTAAACTTGATGATGATCTCATCCTCTCTGGAAAGATCAATAATCCATCAAAGGGCAAGGCCTAACATCCTGGAGATGAGAGAACCAATCCATCACTGAAAAATTTGGTGAATGAAATGGCCTCTTTGAAGAGGGAATTATTTGAATGAGTATCTTCTCAAAGAAGCAACAAAAATCAGATTGCAAGAGCACCCCAAAGGCTCACCTTAGAGGCCCCACCCATGAGCATAAATTGTAGATTTCAAGAAAGTGAAGGTGGTGATTTCCAAGAAAGTGATGAGTTTGAGAACGATACACAAATCAGATTTTGTGAGTATTCTAGAGGTTATGAAGAAGATGCACCCAATTTCTCATCCAAGGTATTCAATCATTCTCAATCGAGAAAAGAGTATCTCCCTCCACTACTGTAAAAGAAAAGAAGGTTGATGATCCTCCTCTGGTGAATCTGCAAAACAAAATAATCAGTCGAGGATCCGCACTTCCATCTTCCATGAAGTCTACATTTTTGGATCCTGATCTCGTAGCAAGTAAGAAAGCTCTCACAATCCCAAGTAAGTCTTGATGTCTCTTCCAAGTATGAATCTAAATCAGCTCCTAGTGTACCTTTCAAAATACCCTCCATTTCCCAAAAATCTACTCCTACTTCCAAACCTATCCTAAATCCAAAAGTAGTCCCTTCACCCCCCTTGTCCACATCTGCTCCCTTTGACTTCATAGAATATGCAAACAAAGCCAAAGTGTAGATTACCAAAACTGAATATTTGCAGACTCATCCTAAACAGTTCGAGAGGTTCGTCTAATATATTAGGAGTGGTAGTCTAACACCCAATGTTGTAACTTATAGTTTGAAAGGCATGCTACCAAACTCACCTACACCTCCCTCACATAACATGCTTTCTCTGAGTGCATCAAAGACTGATAAAGTTGAACCTTTCTATGTCTCCTTTATTTTTGGAGAATATGTACTGAGCAATTCCATAATAGATTTTGGTGCCTCAGATAACATGATACCTTTGAAGGTCGCTAAAGCTCTCAAACTCACCATGGCTCCACTTGGTGGATATTGTTACTCTTTGGAGCCAAAAAAGTTCCCACTTGTAGGGAAGGTCAAAGATGCACATGTGTCGCTCGCCTAGTTTCCAAACAAGAAGATTTTAGTGATGATTTTGGTAGCCAATGTCCCAGCCTCATTTGGAATGTTGCTGAGTAGAAGTTTATGTCGATACTTGGGAGGTAAAATTCAGATGAATTGGTCATCCGCAACCATACCAGTGAAGGGATACATGGAGAAATTTCTTCCCAAGAGGAAGATGAGGTATACTATGCAAAATTTTGGAAGCCCAGAAGCTAACATTTTGTACCAAATTACTAGGTGGATGAATCACTTGGTTAAAACCAAGGAGGAAGAAGATATTCCCATCTTGATAGGTCCAAACATGCCTTCCCAGAGAGATTTGGAATTTGAAGAAGCACTGAGGAGATTCAGGTTACAAGAGGGCTGCCCCGAATCACCAGATGATGCAGACCATGAGGAAGAGGAGATGGTTCTCGATGATTTTCAAGAAGACAAATCATATTATATGATTTTCCAAGATGAGGATTTATTCTCATTCCCATTTGGGGATGAAGATGATCTCACTCAAGCCATCTATGGAGAGAAAAACTCATCTTGTGATGAGCCCGCGAAAGTTTTGAAAGAAATGTCTATACAAGAAATGCTTGAAGTTGCATAAGAAATTGAAGATCCTAAGCTCAGTCTTGAGATCCTGATACAAGCCACAAATTTGCAAGACAAGTGTGAAGCTGGTTTGGAAGCCTTAACTGGTGTGAAGGTTGGCCACATTGAGATAAAGCAATATGAAAAATACGATGCCACTCTAGAGCTAATGATTGATGGATGTAATAACGAAATGGAGATATTTTCATTCCCATTTGAAGATGAATCTCTTTTTTATGAAGGATCGTTAGAGTTCAACGATTCCCAAGATGATGAGATCTCTGTGCAAGAACTATTGGACACAGTAGAAGTTATGGAAGACCCTGAGATGATTCTTGATCTCTTCACTTGTGCCATGGGCATACAAGAAAAGTATGAGGCTGCGCCCAATCCCTCCATCAGTACTCAAGCACCTCACAGTGGAGTAAAGGAAATGGATAAGTCTAAGGTTTCTCATGGAAGATATGTCAATGAGCATAGACCTAGGAAAGAAAGTAACTCAGAAGGTTCAAGGAATTGGAACAAAAATCAGCATTGGGGCAGCGATGAGACACTCGATGGAGAATCAACTATATGGATAAACATGGAAGGCAACTGGCACAATGATACGAATTTCAAAGAACATGAAGGTAATGGAATTTCCAAGCAAGGACTTGAGCATAAAAATCTCACATGGACTCATTCCTACCAAGTACATAGAAAATTGTGAAATCACTTGGATTTCATAAGCAGTTGAGGAGGGGAGGCTACTTTATAGAACCTGTCAACCACTTCACAAAACATCATCATTTAGTGTTACCTCTTTAGGGGTAACTTTTGAGAAATGAAAAGTACTTCGGTGAAAGTGGGTTGTCCCTGAATTGTATCATAGGTGATTGATAGGTGTGTTTTCCTTTTCTTGTGTGTGTTTGCCTTCTTGTTGGGTGTCATGTGTTTCCTTTCCCGAGTTTTGTGTGTGTGTGTTTCCTTCTTCTAATCTTCCTCTCTTAAAGTTTTGCATGACTCCACAGGGCCCAACGGATAAGGTACTGGTCAACGAATTATATGGTCTAAAATTGAGATTCTAGATTCCCTTGTCATGTCTTCACTCCACTTAGTCCATGTCATGTCCCCAAGCTAGAGCCAGCTGTTGTACAAATTTCTAAGAGGGAAATTTATAATTTCCAAACACAACAACTATACCCCGATGTCAAAATTTTCATGTTTTGTCATTCCGGTGCACCCCAAGCCAAATTCGTTAGTCTATTCCCCACCTATTTGATGTCAAATTGGTCCCTAGGTGATTCAGGGAAAGTCTATTCATTCCCCTAGGTGATTTTAGGAGTTCTAAAAAAACACTATCTCATGGCAAAGTATAGGAAGGGCTATCGCTGGCCTTCCTGGATTAGATCACCCCCATGGAGTGGAATGGAAGAGAAAATCAACATGGAGGTGAATGAAATACCTTGGAACATCATGGAAATTATTTTCGAAGGTGCGAGAAAGTTCGCAAGACTTGGAGCGATCGAGTAAAAACAAGGTTCACAAGCCTAGGCGGTACACAGGCCTAAAACAACTGCTGAGCTTCAGAAGAAGATTTCGGGAGCTCTGGATGGATTTAGAAGTAAAAAAAACATCATCAGAAATAGGATTCTAATACCTACATGATGGTAAAATAATATTTTTCACAACACCTTGGCGCATATGATTGACAGGAAGTTTTTCTTAGGCACAAATGGAGTAATAGATAAAAAATCTGATTTTTTAGGGATCATATTGCCAAATGAAGACATTAAACCCCCATAGTTGGATTCAAAATGCCATTTCTAGTTAGGATCATACACAATTTCACCAATAAATTCCACCGAGACCTAAAGTTATCTTCATTCTAAGTTACCCTCTCAAACGAAGTTCAGGACTTAGTCATTTACTTGAGAGGACACGTGTCAACACTAGGAGCCTGGTAGGATTTCATGTCTCTGACATCCCTGAGGTCAGGTACATCAGCCCTTGGAAAATTTTCCCAGCCCCCATGTCACCTCTGGGGCCCTCATATGACCTCCGGACTTTGACATTAGCCCCTAGGTGCTTATTTGAAGCATGCCTTCCTTGCCATCAGATCGGGCACCACGTGTCAGCTCCAAGACCACCGTGGAATTTTAAGTCCCTTATGCACCTGAGGTGGGGGACATTAGACCTTTTAAAATGTTCCCCATCCCCATAAGGAGTCTTTTGGACACCCATGTGACCTCCTTTCAGCCCCCAAGTGCATTTTTGGAGAATCCATTCTCTGTCGTTGGAATGGGTGCCACGTTTCACCTCCAAGGCCACCGTGGAAAATGATTCCCTTATGTAACTAAGGTGGGGGACATCAGATATGGAAAAATTCACCCATTCCCTAGGAGGATTCTTCTGGACACCCACGTGACAGACTTTCAGCCCCTAGGTGCATTTTTAAAGCAAATCCTCTACCGTCGGATTGAGGAAACATGGCATCACATTGACCACTGTGGAAATTGATGTCCCTCACATCCCTAAGGTCAGGGACATCAGGGACATAAAAATTCACCCAGACCCTCCATGTGCATGTTTTGAAAGTTTAAATCTGGCACTTAGCCATTTCTTTCCCCTCATTTCTCCTTCACAACTTCATACCTTGCCATGGCTTCATGCATGATTGTCCAGGACCACCATTGTTTCTCTAAATAAGCTTCATCATGGCCAAATAAACTCTCTAAACCATGAATGGAGTGAAATGACAAAGAACAAAAAAAAAAAAGAGATTTTTGTGAGATAAGCTGTGAAGTCACCCGATCGAAAAATCCTCATATCTTGCAAGATACAAGTCGAGATCGAGATGTCGTCTTTTGAAGAAATCCTCATTTTCAAGGTGATGAAGATCCAACAAAAAGAGGTCAAATGGTGCCTAGAATAATTTTCTCTAACAAAATCCTCCCTTTCTGCACTAGTTCACATTCGTTGGATTTTCCATCATTCCGCAATGGAAACAAGCTAAAATTTTGCACACGAGCTCCAAATGAAAAACCTATCACAATGAAGTTTTTTTCATTGCAAATGGAGAAAAAAATAGACCTACAAATTTCAAGCTCCATTAATGGCTGCCATGACAACTCTATGCCCAAAGCCACTACCAAGTCAAATTTTCAAAATTTATTTCTAGGTATTCTAGTGGGTGAAACTATGTGAAATTTAGACGGTTTGATTGTAATGACAAGAAGAGTCCAAAAAATTATGTTCCGTCACAAATCGAGCACTAGAAACACACTTTCTAAAAATAGTAAGTTTTCCTATACATGCTTGCTATTTTTGGCAAGTCTTCATCAAAAGTGGCTATGGAAAGAGCAGTGTGCACTTGAAGATCTCCAAAAGGCTAGAATGATTATCCAAAGCAGAAAATAGTGGAAATGACCATTTACTAAAAATATTAAGTCACATTCAAAGGGCAGTTTTGGCACAATGGGACATTCAGAACTTCGTTGCATTTGGAGCTTTCCATCAACAAGGATCAACAGACTTCATCGGGAACGACATCTCCTCTTCTTCTTCTCTCTCTCTATTTCTCTCTCCTCTTCCCCCCAACTTTCTCTCACTTTCAAATGTTCTAATTCTTCATTGGGGTTTGCACTTTTTGATATGCCTTTAAGTCACTTAAAAGTGACTTTAGAAATATAATGTAAATTAAGTCGCCTTGCTATTATAAAAGGGACTTAAATATTTGAAGTGGAATATGAATAGTCTTAAGTCATATTAAGGTATTTGAAAGGTCATGAGGAAGATGAAGAGTCATATTCTATTCTATAAATTGTAAAGCCATTCCCATTTCAAAGGGTTGGCAATTGATCTTGTAGACTCAAGAGTGCATTGTACCTAGAGAAAGCAAAGGAGATAGCCATTTTCTTCTATTTCCCCCTTTTCTAAATTTCCTCCATTCCCACATTATGTACAACTTTGATTTGAGCAATCAATACAAGAAGAAGGAGTTTCTAGCTTTCTTTGACTAAGGGGTTTCTTGATACTTGGTGATCAGTGAATTCTATTTGGTCTTGTTGCTATTCGCAGAGTTGTTTCTTCCGATAAATGCATGTGTTGAAGTTTCTAACTAGTGTGTGTGTAGGAATCTGATTTTCTACCTGCAACATTAGTTCTCCTACCTCTTTTCTCACTCCCTTTCCCACTCTACAGACGAAGGCTTCCCTAGGAAGATATTTCTAGCTTTTCTATAGGGTCAGTGGAGTGCTCCTATTAGATCCCCGGTCGAAAGACCACCACATAAATCCACACTTTCTCACACATGCATATACGGCAGTTACACCGGTTAAGTAGAGGGACTTGGATTCCCAGAACATTGGCAAGAAATCGACAAGTTTGTCCACCTGAAAAAATTTCCCGCCAATAACAACCCACCTATAACATTTCTATGAGTAATCCTCTCCAGCATATAAAACCCCTACCATATCAATCAACCTCATCCTTCATCATCTAATATTCAAAAACCATCACAAACCGAGCCTTTACAATCACTAATGAAAAAAATATATAGCCTGGAAGCACCCTCTATGGGTCTTAAGAAGACATTATCTTATTAACAAATTTTTAATGAACCTATCCATCCATTTCTTCCGTATAAAGCATATATTCCTCACTTTGGGAAATTCCTAATTTCCTCAAATTCTAGAAAAATAAGACCCTCAATAAAACATCTTTTCCTTTCAACATGCCTATTACCTTATAACACATAATCAAGACCTTATACAAAGAACATTCCCCATGTCTCTAGCTGGACCTTCTTTAGATGTTATAATAACATCCCTCACTACTCGCTTTTTCAATTCACACATCTCACTCAACTTTTCTTAGAAAATTTCTCAATAAATATCACATGTAAAATAATTATCATCGACCTATATACAATCAACTAATTATAATATGAATCCATTATTGATTTTGTCACATACGTAAGGGTATTATCAAGTAGTTGTCCTTTTCTCTCCCATAGAATGAGTTAATTGAGTTATTCTCTCGTTATTGTGTTGAAAACATATCCTACACGTTACAAATCCAATCCTTCCAAACCTTTTACGAAGCCTCCCAAATGGCTAAAAATCAATCTTTGCGCTCTCGAAGATGATAGGGTTAAGCTTACATAAAAGAAACCAAAACTTGAATTTTCGTCCAAACCATATTATAGCCACAAAAATTATAAATCATCATCCAACAAATTCATCAACAAAAATCAATCCTAAAGAATTTTTGATCTACAAACACACCCATACTCAATGTAATTATACACCTATCGAAGAATCTTACAGAAAATTATTTGATAAAATCTTTTTGTGAATATGATCACTATTCCTCCCATCTGTCCTATTAAAACATCTATATCAAAACCCTCCTAGTATCGAGACAATGATTACTATAAATACCATAGGTTCAAAGGATGTGACATCAAAAGGAGTCATTCATTTAGGAATTTCCTCTAGTACCTTATTGAAAAGGTGAGTTGTAACTAGATAACCTGAACGCACCTCCAAATTAGAATATGTATGTTTTTAAACAACCCTATCCAAACCATCCCCATAAACAAGTCAAAAACAATATAATGCCATCCACCAGACTATCAATACAATTAAGGATAAATCATCTACACCTGATACTCTTATCATTGAGTCACCATCTAGATCATCCACAGATGGTCCCCCCACCACAATAACAAGCAAATCCTCCACCACATCTTGTGCTTCCACGTTAAAAGTGTCTATCACATTATATATACTTATTGATCACATCATTGAAAAAATCATAGATTCACCCACATCCATCTCATCATTGTATCCCTTTACGAGCTCTTCACAAGTTTTAGAAAAGAAACCTATCCTATAATATATGAGTTCTTACAAAGATCAAGTTACTCAAACATTATATACGTAATCTTAAGAAGCCCACTACACAACCACATATCCCTCCATCTAAAACTATTTATATTGTATCACATAACCATCTGAATCCCTCAAATTCAAATGCCATCCATTCCATCTAGGGACCACACCATCCATCAAAGTTATCAGTCACCATTAGAGAATAAAAAATTATTCCCCCATCAAATACCCAAGGGTATCACATAGAAAACAATCCCTTCAATTCTCCTACCATCAGAATAATCCATGCTTCCCTTGACATCAACCTCAAAAGGACATTAGACATTGATCCTTGAGAGAATTATGAAAAAATATATCATAACATTACCTCATTTCAAACCACATTTCACTCAGAGATGGAAGCCATCTTAGTATAATTTCAAATCCTTTTCTCGATTATAATCACACATGAGGACACTCTAAGAAGGTTTGTAAATCCCTCATGGAGCTATAAAATCCTTGATAACAAAGGAATTCTCCTACATTATTAAAACCATAAAAAAATCCATCAAACCACCACTTTTAAACCATTATTTACATCCAAATTCATTAAAAATGATGAATCTTCCAAGAAATCCCCTCTTCATCAAATAGATGCGAGTGCACATTACCACTAAAGCACGTACTCCACAAACTTAACACCTCAAATAAAAAAATCAAAAGTGTCTATCTCCCTCACTTGAGTCATCTAATCCAACACTCCCTATGGCTAAGGTATCCATCCTTTCCTCCCCACATTCAGTCCACTTCTTCCGTTCAAAATACCATTATCAAATAACTTCATCAAGTCCGAGTGAAGATGTCTCGTTATGATATTGTACAAACTTCTCCTTTACATTGACAAAATATGATCGAATCATTCCAATATATTATCATTACCCTCGAGGATCCATAGGAATTTGTAAATATAGTCAAGATTACTCTCAAAACTTCCATGGCCATCTCTTTCAATAGAACATCAATTCCATTATTATAACCTTAAGATGCCATCTCCCATTTATTTATCATTGTTAAAATCAATGATAATATAATTAGAACAATTATGATTGATAATGATGCCAACATTGATATCATATCATCACATTCCTTTGAACAATTTTGACTACCTAACACTATTATCACCCAATCATTTCTTTATCATGAGATTTTAATGACACTGGTACCCCTACATTAGGCATGATCATCCTACCAATCAAAGTGAACATCAAAAAGCTCAATGAACTATTCTACTTAGCGAGAAGGGGAATTCCAATAGAATATAATATTAGGTCGACCACGGATACACGTTATGCATTGTATCCCCGTCGATATTCCATCATTTTCTTAAATACGAAGATGAAGGTAAGAGTTTCATATTACGAGAAGATCTCGAACTCTTTCAAAGTATGTCATATGACATATCATTCCATCTATGTGTTTATTCCTAAAAAAATTCATACTCAAACAAATACTCCACAAGATCATTTATCACCTCATACAAATTACCACATGATACTTCTTTCTATAATGTTATCCAGTTCCTTTTCTTTGGGAGTATCACTTCCTCATACTTAATAGTATTCCCATACTCAAGACGTAAAAATACCCGAAAATAACCAATGTAGGAATCTAATGTCGGGGATGTTATTTCCATCATCCCACCACATCTAAAAACAAACCTTTTCTATAGAGGGATCAATCATCCCTATCCACATCTTACATATCGTTGTCACACTAAACCATTCATATCGAATTCACATTCTTATACAACCAAGTCTTTACACAGATGTACCTCCACTTTATTGTGCTGAAAAGGATTTGGGTTTGGGTGTTATGAATAGATTTTCCATGATTTAATCCTCCAATATTCCCTCAAACATCATAAAAAATACAAACTAGGTTATGAGAAACTAGTTTCTGAATCCTCCACACATAACACATCTAAATGCATCATAGAACCTGAACCATCCTCCTCATTTATGCAAGACAACCCTATGGACATAGATGACACCATATTAATCCCATCTAACATTTTTTAGTCAATAATAGCACCTTAATACCATTGAATTATCAAACTATCCTTGGTACTTAAACCCTGCCTCTGATTTTACCTTAAATGATTAAATAAGATTCACTCACTATTTAAATTCTCCAATTCCATGATTACCAATCAATCATATCTTATATGGGAGGAGAAGAAAATTTTCTCTAGAAAACCTTGCCACCTGATACATTAAAACTTTTTAACTAATCCATTATCGATGTCAATATAGGAACTCCATAAGATCCTCACGTTGTCAAATTCAGTCAATATGTACGTTTGTAAGAGTTAAATGAATTTTCCTCCCTATCCAAACATATTCAATCCTTTCCATGGTCATACAATGACATTCCAAGAATTGATATTGACATCATTGTTTATAACATTGTAACCTATCCTAATTCCAAACAAGCCAAATAAAATCTAGTTAAAATACACCCTCAAATAGATATTCTCATTAAGGAAGAGTTACAACATTTGCTCTCTACTAATTTCATAATACCCATTGCATATTAATAAAGATTTATTCCTAGCTTCAGTTCATTCAATGAGTCCAGTATGACCCCATAACCAACCTTCAACAATAAATCTACCTTAAAGGATCATGTCAAGCTGAAATAGACTCAAAAATTATAATTATTGTATTTTTCTGCTTTAATGATTCTTAGAACAATCATACTCTTCTTGTCACATTTTATACATATTGAAATTACCCATTTATTCATTAATTCATTCTCTCTTTCCAAATACCCTTGCAGTTACCTAGTACACCCTTCTTGTCAAGTTTCTCGCCTATCTTCCTTTCTTTAACATGTAAGTTTTCCTTATTTTCCTTTTCAAAGATTCATATCTCCTTTATCCTTCATTACACCTCCAACAAACTCAGATTCACATTAAACTTAAACCAAAAAGATGACAAGCATAAAATTTAACTAATCTGTCTCTTAGGCTATTTTCTAGGTTCTTAAGTTCAAGATCACGTCTAGTATCATGACTGAAGGAATTTAGAGACACTGACAATAAGAAAATAACATGTTCAAGGTCCCTAAACAAATCCACATGCATTCAATAAATCTTAGATCTCAATTGACAACTCTCTTCTAGTCCTCGTTTCTTTTTCCACCTATTATTAGCACTTATAGCCCTATCTTATTCCTATGCCAGTTCCATCTTGTCCTGCAGGGGGTCCATAGACTCAAAATTGGTCTTTTAGGATACCCCTTTTCAAATTCTAGGTGCATGAGAAATTTCAGATTCAGGATCCTAACACAACCACTACCTCCCTTATAAGATGGGTCTAATCCAATAGGTCTTAACTGTGAAATCAACTTCTCCCCAGGACCGGTAAGAGAATCTTCAAGGCTAACAAATGAAATGAAAAAATATTCTTATATTTCCTCAAGAATCTAATCAAGATCTATTCGCCAAATTTCGAGTAGAATTGTATGTTTCGAGCCTCCAGTGATTAAGACCTAGTTAGATGTCTTTGATGACCCAAGAACATAAAGTGGATAACTAGATGCCACAAGCTCATTTTTATCCTTCAAATATTTTTATAGGTTTTGTAGACACCTAAAATATGCTTACACTTCATTAATTCCCCATTCTTTACTCCATTCTTGGATGCCCATTCAAGACACCTCTTTTGGTCATATTCCTCTTATAAGTCAATTAAATAGGCTAATATAAGCCTCTTCTTGGCTAAATCTTCTTATCCTCTTCTATACTACTTCTACTAGCTTTCTAGACTAGCAGTCATTTCAATGGATTGATTACACCTCATGCAAAGCCCTCTCAAAGCCCTAGTTCATCTCTAAACATGATTAACTTGCCTAACCTAGTTTAACTAGTCCTAACCCTAATTAACTACTTCTAAACCTAGTCAAACCTTAGTTTGACTCCCTAATTAAGTTTTTGGCTTATCTTTTAGTCCTTCATGCACCAAAAATTCCTCCACTTTCTCAAATGGAAAACTATAAATATCCCACTACCCCTCTCATTTTCAATAACACTTCTTCCTCCGACATAAACTACATGGTATTATTGCTAGGATTAGGAGTTTTATTTCATTTTATTGAGTTATTTTCTTTATCCATTGCAACACACCACACACCATGGAGTAAATGGGAAGAACCATTGGCCTTGAAGCCATTAATGGTGAGATCCCATTCTCTTAAGCACAAACTGATTTCTTAGATCCTTATTAGGCTCACTTATTTAAGCTTTCAAGAATAGAGGGTAATTATATTTGTTAAGTTTTCTTGTTTGCTTCAAAACTAATGCATGCAAAATAGGAATCCTTGTTTACTTCTTATCTGATGGTCCATTGATTGGTTTTACACAAATATTTGGGGTTCTTAAGTGTTCTTACCCCATTCTATATCTTTTGCAAACCTTTCTTTGAACACATTTGGCATGCCCAGGGGGACACTTAGGCCATCCTCCATTAATGGGGTCTTTCGTAAGATTTTATTTTAGTTTCTAACTTTTTACATGTTTTTGTAGTGTTCAATAATTTTCCTTGGGAGTTTTGGCTAGGTTTTAAGTAGTTAAACCTCATTTTTATGCTTATTTGTTTAGTTTATACTAGAAAATACATTTAATGGCTAATTTCTAACCTATTGACACTTTTAAAATTTCATTTTTCATGTTTTTGGTCCTTTTTAGGCGGGGCACAAACTCCTTTCTATCAGTAGCAAATGCCTTATAATTGTCATTTTCTAACAGAGGTCCATAGGAACCTCAAACCACATGCAAGTACTTTAAATCAAGCACACACGCTGAAACCATGGTGCACACACACCCTTCGATGGCGCACAAACTCTACCAATTGTCAATTCTACTAGGCGCGTAGGCACCCAAACCCACGCACAAGCACCCTGTGTACTCTTGGCCCTCTGTCAAAATTTTTAAACTAGGCACACATGCCCAAACCATGGCACATACGCCCTTTTGTTGGCACAGTGCCTCTCTACCAAAGCACATGCGCCTGTCATAGTTTTTACCAATATTTTTCTCCCCTATTTGAGACATGTATTCCTAGTGCAGAAACACTTACCCTAGTGCGAGGCATCTCTTAGGTGGCGTAGGACCTGCGCAGATCTTCAGGTTTACACAAAGGGGCGCAGATACCTAACCCACATGCACATGCCTAAAATGGAATGTGTACACCTTTAAGGGAGTGCAAACATATCTCGTTTAAATCCGTATTTTTTATATTATTGGTTTTATTTGACTAAAGTAACAAGTATTTCATTTTTCTTAGTTAAAAGGGGATTTTCGAAGTGTGTATGCTCTTCCCGCACACCTTCTAGGAGGTATTGGTAATAAAAACACTTCTAAAAACACCTTGTTGCTTTTAAAAACACCTACTTTCTATTCGAATAATTGGATTAATTTTTCAAATTTGGATAAAAGCGAACTCTATCTTTCAAGTAGTTTTTCATAGAGGTTGATTTTAGTTGGGTTTTCACGTTGTGTATGTTCTTCCTTCATGCCTTTTTGGTGTTCTTAGGAATCAAAAACAACATGCAAACTCTCTTTCTTATTTGATGGAAAATTACTAACTCTTTGTGTGTAGATCCTAACGCTTGTCAAAAAAAGATACTAATACAAACAAACACTTCTAATACACGTGTTTTCATGAGGTTGCCAAACGGTGTGCTACTTAAAACCACATTAAGTTAAGAAAGATAAAAAAACACACCATTTCACTTCACACTGTATTGTAGGTTTCACAAATGGGTACATCCCTATCCACTCAATTGGAACATAACCCCTTTGGCATAATGCCTTATGTTACAACAATGGGGGTGGTTCTAAGAACCCTAAAGTAATCCACCATTGAGTAACCTTGTGTATGAAACACGAAGCACTCTTCTTACCCACTTGACTGGTACGAATTGTGAGTTAGAGTCAAATATGTTCTGTATCATGGTCCCAGTGATGATAAAACTAAACACACTATTTTCTCATTGTATCAGAAGGAGGTACAGTAAATCCAAGATACCCCCAAATTAGTCGTTGTGACTGTTTGGGAAAATCGTGCTCACATTAGACAATCTTATAACACCTAGTTGAGAGAACCTATTAAGGAGGCCATTCTATCTTGGAGCCTACTTTACTACTCTGTTATCACATCAAGCCATCACGAAGTGACGAATCACTTGGAGTCTAAACCTTGTTTCTCAAACAAGGCAAAGAACCCATGTAAGATTGACTTAAGTGTCTTTTATCATGGAATTAAACTACGTCCCACTTATCTCAATTTCATTCTCGTCTTTAAGAGGAAAAACTTTGCCCAAGTGGCACTTAGTTTGTTTTCATTATTTTCATCTATACCTTTGTGATCTATTTTCCCATTTGGGGAAAAATAAGGCATCTTTCGGGAGTGTTTTCATAGATAGTGTTCACCACTTTTTGTCTTTTTACGCTTATCCATGTTTACAATTTGGGTTGTTAAACAACTAAAGTCCATGGATTAGTCCTCATATCTTTGATGACCACTTGATCTTTATTTAAATATCATCATCATAGTTAATATTGATTCATCATTTGAATTCCCATTGACGAGTTACCTTGTTCTCACTTTGTCTCAATACAATTAAGATACTTATGTCATGTTTTTCATAAGCATGATCTAAGTATTTGCATTGTGGCATTATGATGCACAAATTTTAGCACATCCTTAGTATAACTTGATTTGGTTTAAATTCAAACATTTCTTCAAATCTTGATGGGTGTCACTTACTTTATTTTTTGTCATTTTAGTACCAATTTGACACTAATATCTCACTTCTCCGTGAAGTTTGATGGACATGTCTAATTAGTGTGCTTACATAACTTATATTTGTAATCCTCTCCCTTTGACATTCAAGCCTTGTTTGTCTCTAAATTAGTCATAGTATCATTTAAGTGGGGATCATATTTACCCTTTTTAATATTTACACCTTGTTCATTTTGAGGTCGACGTAATAATTGACACTGTGTTGATCATATTTAAATTGAACTATCATTTTACACACAAATTTTACATAGAGAATATTTCCTTATTGATTGGAGTGTTGTTTCACACTTGCATGTTTGTTCCTTGTGACCATTCATCTAGAAAACTTGTTTTCTAGGACAATCCTTTGATCTCATCGAGATCGCTTCATCATGATGTCTATTGCCTTCTTCGGAAAATCACCCACGTGTCTCAATATTTACAAGATGTCTAGTTGGTTGCCCTTATACTACCCAAATTGACATGTAATTTTCTTCACTTTGAAGGAATTTGATCAC
This sequence comes from Taxus wallichiana var. yunnanensis, assembly GCA_018340775.1. Classification (NCBI taxonomy): domain Eukaryota; kingdom Viridiplantae; phylum Streptophyta; class Pinopsida; order Cupressales; family Taxaceae; genus Taxus; species Taxus wallichiana. The sequence goes on along the minus strand of CM031235.1, from coordinate 341,563,789 downwards.
ACTAGCTATGTCTAGGCATTTGTACCTAAACATTGCCAACAGTGAATGACTATCACGCGGTTTCCCATACTTATAAAAATATGGAACCTAGGTTTAAGAATTCAAATCAAAAGATTCCCATTACGACTAAGCCTTGTTTGGTTCTTCATTCTAGAGGGCCCATTAAGGTACCTTGTTCCCCACCTTCAAATCATAGTTAGTGGTATGGTTTGGATACTTACAGTATAAATTATTATTTGGGTCCCCCCATTCTTATTCGATTCTAATCCAAACTATTATTTGGATTCCCACTCTTTTCTTTGAAGATTCAGATCCCAACTATTTTTGGATATCCCTATATCAAATCTTGAATCACAATCCTCCCTTCCTTCAAAGGAAATTTTTTCCAAATCACCTCAACGAAGTCTTCCTCCTTTGAAGACTCGTAAAACTCCAAGTTCTATCAATAAAACATCCAATTCGGTTCTTGAGTCATGGTCCTCCCTTTCTTTGAAGGACCTCCTTCATCAGTCATCTTGATGACCACTTTCTCCATAAAATAGTGCCATGTCTCGGATTCACTCTAGTCAATCATCAAATTCGAATCCTACATCAAAACTTAATGAATAACTATGTGATCCTACTTTCCAACGTACATTATGTCGTCTTCTAGAAAAGTGATCTAGGTCTCAATCCAAATCATCGATTCATGAGATGCCTACCACTAAGCCTACATTGTCTCTTGAGTCATCTTCTCCTATCAATGTTAACTTCAATACCTCTTCGCCCTTTATCCCTTTCAAACATATCGTATCATTTCCTCATCCATCTTCTAAATATCAATGTGTGAGACCAATTCAAACCATTATAAAAAAGCCATGTGCTAAGGTATATTTGCAAAGCACTCTCATAACTCTTCATGGGGGTGATAAGGTCAGGCCTTCCCCTCGTCTACATCAGAAAACATCTTCATCTTCTTCGTCAATCAATATTCCTTGCTTATCAAACTCATTTCTTCTAGTCATCCTCCCATGGTCGAAGAACAAAAACCTCTACTGATTTATTTCTCTTAGAATGAAGGAACAATTAGACTACACGATGATATCCCTTTATAGGATTATAAACAAGGATTCTTTCTAGAAATCAATACGCTTTCTTATGGGAAGGAAGAAGTTGATTCCTTTTATCAAAATGTAAAGGAAAATCCTAAGCTCGTAGAACTTGATTCTTCTTCTTGCATTCCATCTTCACCTTATTTTGAGGATGATGAGATGTTGGGGTCTAACATTGATCTCGTGGCCTATCTTCTCATTGCCAACTCATTCCTTATCTATCATCATTTCTTAATCAAAATCCTGCATTGGGTAACCACTAAGTAGCCCATCATCTTCTTATATCTTGGAGCCACCCCTGTAGCCCTCCATTTTCTACTTGTGGGTCACCTCCTATTAGCCATTTCCCTTCTATTCTAGGTAAACATCCTCATATCCCTTCATCCTCTTATATCTATGGGATTCCTCCGAGTAGCCCTTCCTTATCTATACTTGGGCCACACCCTAAAATCCCTTCGTCATCTTCTTTTATTCTTGGGTCATGTCCTTGAGCGAATTTCTTCCATCTTAGGGCCATATTCTAGAAACCCTTCATCATATTCTATCGGTGGATCACCTCCTATTATCCCATCCTCTTCAATTCCTGGACCATATCATTTTCATCCATCACATCTTTCTTCTATCAATGGTTGTGGTAAGCCCGCAATCAATTATCACATCAGGTCTAAATGTTCACGTTCATTTTCTTCTCCTTCTCGAGATTAGACAAGACGTGCATCATCTTATAAAAAAACCGAGATAGTTTCTTAATCAAGCTCGTGTCAAATTTTCCAAGAGCTCCAAATCTCCTAACTCAATGATCTTAAGATTCAAAATCAAGCACGATTCAAGAACGAACACCAATGCAACCATCAAGTATGGCGTAAAGTGCATAAATCTATGAATCAGAACTCATGCTTCCAAATGAACAATCTTTGTTTGGGATAAATCACGGTCATTTATTGAGTATGAGCTTACCTCGATCATCGAGATTGGATATAATATGACTCTTGATAAGAAAACATTCCTAATCTCCCTTAATAAGGAAGTCGCTAACATTTTTGTTGGATCCTATCACATGGAGTAACTTTTTTATCCCAAATTTCCAAAACTAACAAAAACCTAAATATCAAAGAAATTCAAAAATACAAAAAAATGAGAAAACATAAAACAAATCAAAGGTACAAAGATCAAACATTGCAATCAAGTATTGCGTACACATGGATGTTCTTTCTTCCCTTTCTTTCTCTTCTTTTGCAAGTCTTCCTACCATTTTCATCCCTTCGATGATATTTTGGTTAGCCTATTTACACACATTTTATGACATTTATATCTATGGTATTCGTTTGACCCTAGTCTTCTATCACCTTGGTAAATTAAAGAATGACTGACCTTTTAGAGATTCTATCACATTCAACATCCAATAAACGTGTTGCGAAAGAACTTTTGGACATATTTTTGACATGAGCCAATGTTGTCATCATCATCACTTCCACCTCCTTTTATCAAGCCATCAATGGTTCTTAACCCCGACAAGCAAGAGAGTTGAAATAAGTTTTTAAAGAAAAATAATCAAAATCAATAAAAAAACCAAAGCTAGAATTTAAAAGTAAATGCAAATTGATATATTAGTATCTCTTCCAGGATATGGATGACTGGATGACAGATGATAGAAATGCTTTTATTAGAAACAAATACATCTTTGTCGAGGCTATGGATGCCTAGCTGGAAACGGAGCAATGCACGGATATCCTTCTGCCATTCACTCACAAATCACACCTATCAAAATGAATCATTCCTACACATTGGCTATTTTGTCCTCATTTCTTGTATATCAAATCTTCCCTTCAAGAGGTAATTAAAATCCATATGCACACACCTTTGGATCTCTATGAGTAGGTAGTTTTAATATGTTACCAAGTGTATTTTGTTTGGATGTTGTTTAGACTCTTTCTTTAGTCCTTATCTCATCTCATGAGTTGTACCTTTGGATAATCACTTTTTCATCGTGAGGCTTATAATATACCTTATCATTCGTTGTTCTTATACTTCATTCGAATATCCATGTGTATGGTATTTCCTTTTCCATTATTTTCGGACATCTTTTTCGCTTTTCACAAAAATATATTCTCACATCCTCTCTATCATGTGATTTTAGGTCAACTTACACTAGGGGCATCGTTTCTTCTTCTCAACATTTCATTGGTTTATGTGCATCATCACATTGAACCTATCCATAATGGTCTTAGGTCTCAATTCTACACATGAAGAGTTTTTATTTGAATACTCCCACCTAATTGTTTGGGAATTTTACATCTTCACCTTTCTCGTACACATGTGGCCTTTTTCCTTGTACATCCCATCTATCTCTAGGGACATCCATGTTTCCTCATCTTCCTATACATAGCTTCGGAAAACTTTAAACAAATCAAAACATTCAAATATGTTTTAGAAACATCAAAAACAATATAAATTTTCCTACAAAATTTTTCTCTTTGGTTCTTGATTTTTCTCATCATAAATGACTCACGGATCATCTTGATCTACCTCCATCAACCAAATCTAGGATTCTTACTTCTTAAATGCACTCTAGGGCACAACTAATTTCCGATACTATTTCGTAGTGCACATTGGATTATCATCAGACCCAAATGGCCTCCATTATCCCCATAACATGTATCCTTGCTTGGAGCACCATCTTAAGCCTTGTCATTAATTCAAATAGGTTCAAACTAAATCTCAATAACAACAACATTACATTACATTTGTCTATTAGTTTTTCTTGTTAACTTTCTCGTATTGTATGGAGTTGGTTTTTAAGCAATGGAAATTTGCTCGTATATGGCTTTTCATGTCATACTATACGTTTGTTCATTCTTTTAATAAGGACCGATGATGAAGATCTCTAGCAATATGATGAAAAATAAATTTGTTTAAAAGGCACTGGATAGATGTTAGCTCATTCCCCCTTCCTCATACTCCTTTTCTTTTATATCCCTTCTCTTATTCTTCACACTATACTTTATTTTATTTTATTTCCTTCATCTTTTCGATCGTCGATCACGTTCTTCCATCACCCCATCAAAAATCAAGGGGGCATCCTTCATTCTACTCATTTTTATTCTATCCCTTTAAAAACTCTACTTATTTGTAGTTGTCTACTTTCTTTGAAGTGATGTCACTTATGCCACCCCAAAGAGGGGAAAATGTAGACACCTTAAATATGCTTACACTTCGTTAATTCCCCATTCTTCTCTCCATTCTCGATTCCCATTTAAGACACCTCTTTCAGTTGTATTCCTCTTATAAGTCAATTAAATAGGCTAATATAAGCCTCTTCTTGGCTAAATCCTCTTCTCATCCTCTTCTATACTACTTCTACTAGCTTTATATACTATCAATCCTTTTCATTGGATTGATTAAACCTCGCAAAGCCCTCTCAAAACCCTAATTCCTCTCTAAACATGATTAAATATCCTAACCTAGTTTTACTAGTCCTAACCATGATTAATTTCTTTTAAACCTAGTCAAACCTTACTTGACTCCTAATTTCTACTTGTTTGTGCTTGTCTACTTTATATTAAGCGCGTCATTATTCCACTTACTATTAGCACTTATAGCCCTATCTCGGTCTTATGTTAGTTCCATCTTGTGATGCAAGAGGTCTATATAATCAACATTGATCTTTTAGAATACCCCTTTTCAAATTCTAGGTGCATGAGAAATTTCAAATTCAGGATCCTAACACAACCACTAGCTCCCTTGTAAGATGGATCTACTCCAATAGGTATTAAATGTGCAATTGCATTCACTTCTCCCCAAGACTGGTAAGAAAATATTCAAGGGTAACCAATGAAATCATTAAACTATTCTTATATTTCCTTAAGCATCTAATCAAGATCTATTCTACAAAATTTCGGGTGGTATAATTCTATATTTCAAGCCTCAGGTGATTGAGCCCTAGTTAGATATCTTTGATGACCTAAGAACATACGGTGGATAACCAGATGTATCAAGCTCATTTTAATCCTTCAGATATTTTTTATAGGTTATGTAGGCACCTAAAATATTCTTACACTTCATTAATTCCCCATTCTTTGCTCCATTCTTGGATGCCCATTTATGACAACTCTTTCGGTCATATTCCTCTTATAAGTCAATTAAAGAGGCTAATATAAGCCTCTTCTTGGCTAGATCCTATTCTTATCCTCTTCTATACTACTTGTACTAGATTCCTAGACTATCAATCCATTTCATTGGATTGATTACACCTCTCAAAGCCCTCTCAAAACCCTAATTCCTCTCTAAACATGATTAACTAGCCTAACCTAGTTTAACTAGTCCTAACCCTAATTAACTTCTTCTAAACCTAGTCAAACCTTACTTTGACTCCCTAATTAAGTTTTTTACTTATCCTTTATTCCCACATGCATCAAAATTCCTCCACTTTCCCAAATGGAAAACTATAAATATTCCACTACCCCCTCTCATTTACAAGAACACTTCTTCCCTCTAAAATAAACTATAGTATTATTGCTAGGATTAGGAGTTTTATTTCATCTTATTGAGTTATTTGTTTTATCCTTTGCAACACACCACACACCATGGAGTAAATGGTAAGAACCAATGGCCTTAAAGCCATTAATGGTTAGATCCCATTGTCTTAAGCACAAATTGGTTGCTTAGATCCTTATTAGGCTCACTTATTTAAGCTTTCAAGAATAGAGGATGATTATATTTTTAAGTTTTATTTTTTGATTCATAACTAATGCATGAAAAATAGGAATCCTTCTTTACTTCTTATCTAATGGTCTATTGATCGGTTTTTCACAAAGCTCTGGGGTTCTTGAGTGTTCTTACCCCATTCTATAGATTTTGCAACCTTTCTTTGAACACAAGTTCTTTTTGTTCTCCTCACATACTTAAAGTAATAATAGTCTACCAAACTTGTCAATAATTAATATTATACTATGTTTCCTCACCCCAAATTGTGTACTCAAGGTTTGACCTCTTAAACCCTCCTATGTTGTATCACTTAAATGAGTTTGTTTCTAGTATTGGGTTTATTTCTAGAGGTATGTATCATTCATGACGAGACTTGAATACTCATTTCCCTTCAAATTTATAAATCATTGACCCACAACCATTTGTTTCTCTCATTGTTAAGACTAAGACACTCAATTCTAACATGAACAAGAACTAACACGAGAATGCTTTATTTCTCCACTTAAAAGATGACTAAAACTCTTTAACCATAGGTGTTTGATAACATGCAATGATCAAACCTTCATTCTAAGATGGATCCATGGAGGGAGAGTTGATTTTTAAAAATATCCTTTCCCAATCTCTCTCTTAGTGCCTAGAATAGGTTAAAAATTGTTGTTAAATATTTTAACCAAAACATTCATTCAACACCACTAAATCAATGAAAACAATATCTTTCACTCTCTTAGCATAATAAAGAATTTAACAAGGATGTTATATAAACACATAGTCTTAAGAATCCCCATCAACAGTCTCGAGAATGCTCCATAGCCTCAAAAAAATTCTAATCATTACTTAGAAGGCAATATAATATCATTAAAACCATAATATACTCTACCTTCACCCTCTTCCCAGAGAACTCAAACAAGAAACTCATCTAAATTTTATGCATTATTTATTAAGTTACATTCATTGTCCATGAAAACCACAATCCATTAATCCTCTTGTATGTCATACCTTTCACAACAAGGAATTTCTTAGGTTAATACATTACGTACTTTATGCTATTGAAATCAACTCTTACATCCATCTTCATACATGAATCCTCCATTATTTTCTCAAGAAATACAATCAAAAACAACACAGAGTGTTGGTTTGGAATAATGGCCTTTCTCTACTATCATAACACACATGCATAGTTATCTTATATTAACACTATCAAGAACAAAAATAAGGATCAAAATACCAAGGAATAATCTTGTACTACACTATAGAGATAAATGGCTTCTTTCTCCATTTTCATGCATTCCAATCTATGATATAGTATTTATTCATATTCTACCAAAATAGAGTATTTCCTTCATTTCTTATTATGTCTTTCACCAAAAATTTCCCTTCCTTTATTCCAATACTCCTTCCATAGCTAAATTATCTAATTAAACCCTTACTAGCTATGAACTAATACATTTAGTGAAGAGACCACACTAGGCTCTTCATACAAAATTGACTAAAATGCATTCCCATAACCCACAAGATGTATTAACTAAAATTATTCATGCTTTTATAAAATTACTAATCCATGAAATATACTAACACCTCTAAAAGGTACCATAGAGGTGTCAAACCCTCCTTAGAAATTCAAATATGGAAAATGGAGGGAAAACCCATAGGACTCAAAATTCAAATTTCCAAGCTTTCCTATGACCCCTAAACACTTCAATAATCCTATTAGAACCCCTTAAACATGTTGTATGGAAATTTTACTCTAGGAGACATGGTGAATTAATGCCCCTACATCATACTCCCAAGGGACAAGAAAATTTTCCTCTTAACTTTTGTAGAACAAAGACTTAAGTATTCGTGCTAAATTTCCATTGTAGATGAATCCAATGAGTTTATTATTGAATTCACACCATGAATATAACACCTTCGGATGGTCTTCATCCTGATTATTAGCTTTCTTTTTACATGAATAAGATTTATTCCGTGTGAAACGACTTTCTTTTCTTTGAATGCTATGCTTTTTCTTTCTTGATTTGTATGTCAATTTTTCTTCGTTGCCCTGAATCATTTCTTAGTTTCACATGTCATTAAAATAATTTTATTTGCCCGTATTTTTTCCTTCTTGTTTCTTGGTAACCTTTAGAACTAAAAATCAAGTCTCTTATTTGTTTAGAATTATTATTTTCTCTTGTTCTCTCTTCATATCCTCCATTAGTTTACCTGCAAAAATACAACTAAGAACAATATTATATGGAAAATATTGGGCTTGAACAACCCTATTGGTCTCTATTTCAATTCCATATTTTTATTCTTCATCTATAACTCCTTCCTAAACTTTCCATGTGTCTTTATTTCTTTGGATACACTTACATTTTACTTTCTCCTTATAAACACCCATGATAAGGTTCATTTTAAGAGACCTCTAGGAAATCAAAGGCTGAAAATCCATAATGAATATCCCCAAAACCACTTTCATGAAATGGTAAAATTTTCTAGTGTTTTTGTGTACCATTTTCACCAGCACGAGAAGCTTTCATTTTCAATTTGTGTGACAATAAGGTTTTGTCACGCGACAAAACCTTGTTGTCTAGCGATAACAACCTTGTTGTTAGGAAACAATAAGATTGTTATCGCACAACAAAAAGTTTGTTTTCATGAGAAAGAAACCTTATTATCACCCAACAACAAGGTTTTTGTCAAATGACAACAAACTTGTTGTTGTACAAATGCAAAATGTATATCTCTCTTCCCGCATTTGTATCCTCCTATCGCGGCGTCAACAATGATGATTGTCACGTGTCAACAACCTCATGGCGTGCATAAAAAAATTCCTACAATGCGTTAACAATATCTTTTCGTTCATCAACAACCTTCCTTGTATGTTCATGATACTTGATATTCTAGTAGCTTAGTAAGATAGTAGTAAGTTACTACTATACTACCAAACAATTACCGAGTTTTATATAGGATTAGTTTTCAATGGTAGGAAAATTTTACCCCTAAAAAATTATATTGGAAATTTTAGGCAAACAAGACAATGACCTGTTCTAAAAAAATTTCCATTTAAAATTTTTCTAAAACATAATTTTCCCCAAATTACGAATATTCACCACTAAAAAAATCCATGACCTATGTAACTCTCGTGGATTGATAATATTAATATGTTATCAAACATATGATTTAGTTTCCTTATTTTGTGCCAATTTACATTACTAATTCCTTTTTCCTCTTATTTATTTTCATTCATCTCATAAGCCTCCTTAATATCTTCATGGTGTACATCTTCATGGACTGAATTTACAATTGATCTATCCTTGATTCTAGCTTGTTCTCACTTCATCTTTTCTCTTTCACCTGAAAAGTATGTTCAAACCTATTATGAATTTGAAAACATATAGGTTGTTCTAATTCCATGAATGATATTTGTTTTATACCACTTTTTAGTTAGTATTTGTCCTTCTCAATTTTATTTTTGAAACCTACAATATGCTCTTGAGATTTATATCTTCCTTCATGAAGCATGTTCATTATATCTCTCTTCTATCCTACTTTCCTCACCTTCTCTATCAATTATATTGGTTGATGCACAATGCAATATATCTTTATTTGGGTGTATAAGCACTTTTTCATTTGCTTCTTCACCATCTCCTTCATCTCTTCCTTTCTTCGCTATGCCACTATAGATTTTCTTAATTTCTTATTGTTTTGCGTCCTTCAAAATCTCTTTACAAACCTTAATTTCATCATGTTTACCTCTTTATAATTGTTCTTAAACCTTCATATTTCCTTCACCTTATTTAGTTTTGTTCTTGTTCAAAATTTTCAATGTTTCTTCTTGTATTTTCTCTTCATTTTCCTTTTTAATAACGCTTTCCTTTATCTAATCTGAACTTATACCTATCATAAATAACTCCTCAATCCTTTGCATTTCGTCATACAACAAGATATTACTCTCCCTTTATTTTTTTGATCAAATTTAGGACTCAATTTCTCTTTTTCTTCCTTGGAATCACATGCTAGATCACTAAAATCTATATTTCCTTAATCATATATTGGGATTATTTTTCCTTTTCCATCTTCCATACTTTTATCTTGGATCAAAACTTCTTTCTTATATTTTATCTTTCTAATTTGTTCTTCTTTCTTGATACTAGTTCTCTTCTTCTACCACACTTTATTTGTCAACTAGTCTTTGATTGGGATTTTCATGAAATCTGATTTGTATACCTCTGCTATACTCTTTTTTCCCACCATAATATAAAATTTTATCAATCATTTCCTTAGGTTTTGTTTCCTTTTGTTAATATTTTCTTGTTTCTTAAGCCACTATGGTATCCTATATCTATGATCCATGACTCATTTTGAGTGTTTATCATTCATTTTCTTTTCCATCACTTGAATATCAACCAGATCATCTTTATAACTAAGATTAGAATAAAGAACCAATGTTTCATTTACCTTGTCCACACTCTGTTGCTTGATCTCATTCTCTTTCTTGCCTTCATTGCTTAGAAGCTTATTTTTGTTCTTCCTTCCTTGTGCTCTTCCACTAAAAAGATCTCCAAGGCATCATAGAACATTATACCTTCATTCATCTCATCGTATTATACTAAAAACATTAATTTATTTCTCAAATACCACTCTCTTTCTTCATCATATCCATTTGTTTCCTAAGGAAATTATTATTGACCTCTTTATTTAAAATTTCAATGTCATATCCTTAATTTTCTTTACCCAAATTTTCAAACACGTACACAAATGTTAAAACACAATATTAGATATCAAAATAAAAGTAAAAATGCTTCCAAAAGTTCCTCCTTCCTATACACATTTCTCTTTTTCTTCATCTCTTCACCAAGTGCTTCTTCATGCACTTTTCCTATTTTCTTATCTTCTTCTCTTCTCAAAAATAGACTCAACCTGGACACTTCACATTTCTCTTAAAATTCAGTCCACTAGTGTAAATTCTTCTCGATTGTAGACATCATTCATCCAAAATATCTAACATCTTCAAATCATTTCTCAAAACTTTTATCTCCTTATCCACCTTTGTTTCTCTCATTTGATTGTTTTTCTTAATTCTTATTATTCTTTACAACAACTGCTCGATATGATACAAAAATGATGCAAAGTTATTCTCAACTTCAGTTCATTCAATGATTCTAATATGACTCCACAACCAACCTTCAACAATAACTCTTCCTTAAAGGATAATGGAAAGCCCAAATAGGCTCAAAATTTACAATTATTGTCTGTATTCTCCTTAAGTGATTCTTATAGCCATCATAATATACTTGTCACATTGTATACACATTAAAATTATGAATCTAATCATTAATTTATTCACTCTCTTTCCTAGTACCCTTCGCACTTACATAGTTCACGATTATTGTCAAAATTTTTAGCTAAAATCCTTTCCTTAACATGAAATTTTACCTTCCTTTCTTTAAAAAATATTCCTATCTCCCATATCCTGATTAACACCTCCCAAAACCTTAGATCACCTTAAATTTAACTCAAAAAGATGACAAGCAACAATTTTCACTAATCCATATCCTATAATATCTTCAAGGTTATGAAGTTAAAACTCCTAGATAGTATCATGACTGGAGTAATTCAAAGAACCCCATAAAAATATAATTTCATGTTCATGGTCCCTAGACCAATCACGGGTGTGCCATAAATCTTAGATCTAAATTCACAACTCTCTTCTAGTCCTCCTTATTTCGATTCCACTTACTATTAGCACTTATAGCCTTATCTCGGTCCTCTGTCATTTCTATTTTTTCCTACAGGGGGTCCCAAGACTCAACCTTTATCTATTTAAATATCTATTTTCAAATTCTAGATGCATGAGAAATTTCAAATTCAGGATGCTAACACAACCACTATCTCTTTTGTAAGACAGGTATACTCCAATAGGTCTTAAATGTGCAGTTAGCTTCTCCCCGTGATTGGTAAAAGAATATTTAAGGATAACTAATGTAATCCAAAAATTATTCTTGGATCTCATTAAGAATCTAATCAAGATATTTTCTACAAAATTTTAGGGTGGAATTCCATGTTTCAAGCCTCCAATGATCGATCCCTAGTTATATGTATGTGTTTACGCAGAGAAAATAAAGTGGATTACCAAATGCCACAAGCTCATTTTTATCCTTCAAATCTTTGTTATAGCTTCTTAGTGGTCTCCCCACATACTTAAAGTGACATTAGTCTCCCAAAGTTATAAATAACCAATATTAGACTATGTTTTCTCACCCACAAACCTATCTATTTAGGGTTTGAGATCTTAAAACCTCTTATGTTGCAACACTAAATGGAATTTATTTCCGGTACTCAAGTTTGTTTATAGAGGTTTGTATCAATCATATTGAGCCTTGAATATAAATTCCCTTTCAACCTTGTACATCCTTGACCCACAATCATGTCTTTCTCTCACTATTAAGAATGAGAAATTCAATTCTAACTTGCATAGGAACTAAAACCCAAAATGCTTTATTTTTCCACTCAACAGTTGACTAGAACTCCTTAACCATAGGTTTTTGATAAAATACAATCATCATACCATCATTCCAAGATGGATCCATTGAGGAAAGTTAATTACTTAAAAATATCCCTCCCCAATCTCTCTCTTAGTACCTTAACAGGTTACAAATATGTTCTAAAATATTTTAACTAAAATAATCATTCAACACCACCAAATCAATGAAAACATTACCTTGCACTATATTAGCATAATCAACACTTTCTCAAGCATGCTATATAAACTAAGAGTCTTAAGAATCCCCATATAAAATCTCATAATTTTCCGCAACTTGAAACACAGTCTAATCATTACTTTGAAGGCAAGATAATATCATTAAAAGAATAATATATTATACCTTCACCCTCTTCCTTGATAAATCACACAAGAAAATCATCTAACTGTTATGCATTATGGATTAAGTCAAATTCACTTTTCATGAAAACCACAATCCATTAATCCTTTTGTATTCCAAACCTTTCACAACAAGGCACTTTTTAGGTTAAAACAATACCTATAATGCTACCGAGATCAACTCTCGTGCATCCCTTTTCATACATGAATCCTCGATTATTTTCTCAAGAAACATAGTCAAGAACATCAAAGAGTTTTGGTTTATAAGAATGGCCTTTCACTACTATCATAGCATGTGTGCATAGTAACCTTATATTAACACTATTAGAAACATAGAAATGATGATCAAAGTACCAACGAATAAACTTGTCCTATACAAAGATAAATGGCTTATTGCTCCATTTTCATGCATTCCTAGTTGTTATACATTATTTAGTTAGTATTTAGTCATCTTCTACCAAAAAAAAATGTATTTCACCAAAAACCTCTCTTATTTTATTCAAGTACTCCATCCATAACTAGTTTCTCTAACTAAATCCTTACTACCTTTGAACTACTACATTGAGTTAAGAGACTACACTAGGGTCTTCATCAAAAATTGACTAAAAGACATTCCCATAAACCACAATATGTATTAACATAAATTATTTATTCTTATAAAAATTCCTAAGCCATGGCATATACTAACAACTCCAAAATTACTAAAAAGGTGTCAAACCTTCATTAGAAATTCAAATATGGAAAATGGAGGAAAACCCACATGACTCAAAATATAAATTTCCAAGCTAATCTATGACCCCTAAACACTTCAATAATCATGTTATGACCCCTTAATCATACTTGTATGGAAATATCACTCTAGGAGACATGATGAATTGATGCCCTAAATTAACTATCAATAATGAGTCTCTAATATCATTCCTATAACCAAATCATCTAGAAAGTTACAGATCTGCACCGACTTCCGAGATCTCAATGTTGTTTGTCTAAAATGTGACTTTCCTCGACCAAACATTGACTAGTTTTCCAATCTAATTGTTGGCCATGAAATTCTCTCCCTTCTAGATGGCTTATCGAACTATAGTCAAGTCATTATCCCTATTAATCATTAATAGAAAATCCATTTCATCACCACTTAGGGGAATATATGTTATTGATTAATTCCCTTCCAACTTAAAAAAATATGTACCCACTTATCAATGTGCTATGACATACATCATTCACAATCTTGTCCACAAAATAGTAGAAGGTTACATAGATTAACTTTTAGGAAAATATAAACAACGAAGAGATCATCTCATTGTCTTAGTCGTAATCATCACCTATCTTATCTCGATACTTTCTTTTCCTTAACCTGTTAAGTGTGTGTTCGGTGTTCTCACCAACAAGATATTAGGGTTCATTGTGTCTATCTGGGAATTGAAGTAAAACCAATGAATATTAAGGATATCATCGAAATTCCTCCTTAATCAAACCTCAAAAATATTCACAATCTCCAAGGTAGAATTTAATTGATTTGTTACTTTATCTCATAAAGTTCAGACCTTTTTCAACCTTTTCATCATCTTCTCTAAAAGGATGTGAACTTTAAATGGGAAACTAATTTTCAACAAGACTTCAATGACCTCAAAAAATACCTCTTATCACCATTTGTGCATACACCTCCACACAAGGAGGAGCCATTCTAACTCTACATTTCCACTATTGATCATGTCGTGAGAGCCATGCTTGGTCATCAAGATGAGTAGGGTCGTGAATAGGTCATTTACTATATAAGCCACACTTTGCATGACTATGATACATGTTATACCAAAGTCCAAAATTTGTGTTGTGCATTGTACTTTACAACATCAAACTTCGTTATTACCTTCTTAATCATTTTTTTGTTGTAGCTAGTTTTAACCCTCTTAAAAACATGCACTCCAAACCATATCACAATGAACACATATCTCAATGGCTTATTCTTATGAAAGAGTTTGATCTTGAGTTCATCTCACGAATCCCATAGATTTGATAATCAACTACCTCATAAACAATTTTCCAATGTATTTATCAACATTGTTGATCACGAATACACCCCTCTCAAACCGACACTTTTATTTAATGTATCTATGTCAAGCAGGGGGAGGTTATGGTATCATTATCATACTCCTCTGGGGACCCCTATCCCTTTGTCTTTTAAACTAAATTTTGAATGTATTAACAACATTGAAGAATACGAATATTTGGCCATGGGTCTCCAAAATTCTATCATTCTCGGTGTTTAAATCTAGGACACCTATATAGAATCATAACTTGTCATCAACAAGATCAAAGGAATTCACCTATGTAAAAATGAAATTATACAAAATTACTAAGATATTGTTGAATTCATTTTAGAATCCTTTGATCATTATACCATCTAAATAGTTCCATGATCTTCTAACAAATTCATGGACACCATGGCCTCTTTAGCATCTCTCATCCCTCTATCAAACGACGAATCTAAATTAAACATCATTTAATATACTAGATCAACCATATCATAATAATGAACTTCGTTCTATAAAAATCATAAAAATAATTCAACATAACTCTAGTACACTCATACATTTGACTATATTTCAGAATCCAAAATTCCTCCCAATCTATCTAGAAATGTTAAACAATCTTTTCTTTCATGCGCTACTTGATATGTTATCGTAGGTGGTATCCTATATAAATGTGGATTCAACAACCTCTTCTTAATATGCCTTAAATCCCATGAGACTAGTAAATCCATTCAAGAGGTCCATGATAGTATATGTAGTAGAAATTTTAATGAAAGAAATGTCACTAAGCATGTCCTACAAATGGGATATTACTCGGCCTACTATTAACCAAGATTGTTGAGCGTATGTTGAGAAGTGTGTCAAATTCGAACAACATTAGAATATCACTCACATCCCTAGTCTAGCCTTACAACCTTCCCAAGATATATGACCCTTATCACAATGGGGGTTAGACCTCATTGGTACTATCAATCCTCATTCTTCACAATATCATCACTCTATCATCACAACGATCAATTACTTCACTAAGTAGGAAAAGTCCATTTCATTAATATCTACTAAAGCTAATAATTTTTTTGACTTTATCTATCATCATATCATATGTCTATTTTGTATCCCTTACAAACTAGTCACTAATACTAGAAATTCCTTCAAGAATAAAGACATTAAGAAACTTTAAGACACATTTAACATAAAACTAAGCTTATAATCACCTTATTATCCATAATAAAATGGAAAAGATAAGGATTATAATAAAACACTTAACAAAATTCTCATGAAGACCGTAGAAAAAGTAGGAAGGAATTGACATCTCCAAATCCCATTTTCTCTATGGGCTTATCAAACTAGCATACATACTCCTATAGGTGCTACCCTTTTCTCTAGTCTATTGCACCAAGGTGGTCTTACCTCTTGGATTTAAAATTCCATCACTCCACGTATCACTTAGATATTTTATCTCTGATGAGGATTGCCATCAAGAACGTCTACCACAGTTAGAATTGAAAATTGAATGATGCCTAACATTCCTTAATCATCATCATGTTTATCAAGAGCACATCAAGTGAAAATACAAAAACATGTCAAAGAGCATGAATTTAACATCGGTGTTCTTGTCTTAAAATAAAATAAAAATTTCACTACTATGGAAAGGAATAAACATTGAAAGTTTTCCCTTAACAGGATCAGTCCATATGTCATCACTCACAAGTATGGGTCAGGATCTTATTGGCTAGCCTCCTCAATGGTATACCTAAAATAAACCCTTCAATGTCTTACACTTACAACCCTTCTACTATTAACATTTTTACTATTATAACCGTAGTTATATCAAATATCTTATTCCACCACCAACCCTTCGCTTCATCATTGTAATGATTTGAAAGTGTGTGGTGTTTCCAATCATTGTCCTTTACAAAACCTTAAAGATGAGTACCATGGCTCTGTTCATCACATAGTTATTGTGTAAAAGTTCCTATCCAAAAGGAACCCCACAATTATTACATCCATTTACCTTATCTACCAACCAAAACAATGTTATGAGAAGCATATATGTAGTTTGTGCACACATCTCTTCCCCTCCTTGAAATGGTCTATTATGCTTACTGAAGTGTAAAATAAAAGTAAAAACATCCCTTCTTGAATATTATGCAAAATAAATAGATTGATCCTCAAAGGAAAATTGTTTGTAAAATTATGACTGATCCCTCGTAAGATGAATATCAAAAGAAAAAAAGTAAAAAGTTGTAGATCACTCCCTCGAAGGATGGACACCCATGTACAAAGGCTTCCCATATTGATTAACCTTCAAAAATTCAAAATATTAAAAGTGTGAGGAAAACCCCATATTTTAGAAGATCCTAAGACTCGATTAATCAATTATTCAATTCAACATTTAATTTAATATAAGATTACATATTTATAAGAGTCACTCTACAACACCACTCCTTAATTACATGTTAGTTGTTCTAACAACTAACAACCTAAACATCCTCACTATCCTATATTAGTGGGTGGTTAAAACAACACATTGATAATAGAAGAAAATATAAGTGTATATTAACACCTTTATTTTCTCTCAACAATAATATGATCACATTAAACAATCCAAATAATATGTTTATTTGGACATGTTGAAAATACTATATCAGAATTGCATAAATTAAATTTGAAATCTTCATTCTTTCTATTACAAAGGAAGTATTACACCCATATATATAGGAGAGGTAGTTCCTATATTTAAGGAGAGATAATCTCCATAAATATCTCCACACACAACTCCTAAAACAACTCCATGTTATTTTACGTGAGATTTTGTTTTCTCACAAAACTAATATTGTTAATGAATTGTTTACTCAACAACTCATAACAATATTTACTCACCCATTCATAATTACATTTACCATAATGTAATTAATTATTACAACACATATTATATTATCCTAGATAATATAATCACTCACATAATATTCTATGTTCACACTACAGATAGATATTCCTAACACATGTAAGGAATAATTCCTAACATTCCACCCTTACTTCTAACATGGGGTGATATTCTTAACACATGTAAGGACTACAACATAGATATTCCTAACATTCACCCCCTTAATGTGAACATGGGGCAAGAGCACCTAAAAACATGAGTATAAGAGAGTTTCGCAGCGGGCTACTGGATCTTGCTTTACACATGATAACCTCTCTGGCTCACCAGCTGATCATGATCACCTCCGCACGTGAATCTATTCACCGGATGATTGTCTTCCAATGATTTATGGTAGTCAGAGGACCATACGATAGTAAAAGGTTCATACGTAGAAGCTTCCCTCCTGTAAACAAATTTTATTAGCATCCAAAATGCACATCCTCCTCTTTTCAATCTTTGACAAGGAACATGTTTTATTTCGCACACATCACTTAAAGAAAACAAGCGTAAATATTATTAAAAATTTTCATCAGCTGCTATATGCGACCTCGTCATTGGTGATTGACGAGAGGCCCTAAAATTCCTCCTTCCTCTTATTCCTCCTTCCTCCAAAAAGTGAACTATTTACCATAAGAATTCCTCATCACTAGGACAAGAAATTTCCTCATCTTTAGAGTATTCATCCCAATCAGTTTTTTCTTCAACCAAAAGAGCTTTTTGATCTATTTTGTCATCAAGTAGATCTTTTTCCCTCTTTTACAGTTCAAGGCTACATGTCCCGATTCATTACAGTAATAGCATTTCATTTTACCTTTAAAATGAAAAGGTTTTGGTTTGAAATTTCCTTTCTTAGATAAAGTACTTGCTTTATTATGTACATACATTACTTCTTCATATTCTTCATAATTACTTTGATCAAGTAATGTGGAGATTACTCTAATATATAGAATACATAATTGAATCAGGTACTTTAAAAATTTATATAGAATACCTTTGAACCTCCAAGAAAGCCAAGAATCTATATTAACAATTCAACATTATTGGAAATTGGAGAAAACTTTCAGTAGAAGAATTGATATGCTGAATTTGATAACTGCATAGTGAAATCCGTATTTCTTCAAAAATACAAACCAGGTTCTACTGAAATTTCTTCTATCATTTTCTAACAAAAAAAATTTTCCTCACACACAATTATAGAAAAATCCAAAGTCGGAAATGAAATATAGAATCTAATATTTGAGATGGATTTGATCAAGAAAACACTAAAATTTCCCGCATCAGACCTGCTCTTGTACCAAATGAAAATACTATATCAGAATTACACAAATTAAATTTGAAATCTTACTCTTCATTATTTCTATTATAAAGGAAGTATTACACCCATATATATAGGAGAGGTAGTTCCTATATTTAAGGAGAGATAATCTCCATAAATATCTCCAAACACAACTCCTAAAACAACTCCATGTTATTTTACTAGAGATTTTGTTTTCTCACAAAACTAATATTGTTAATGAGTTTTTACTCAACAACTCATAACAATATTTACTCACTCCCTTCATAATTACATTTACAATAATGTAATTAATTATTACAACACATATTATATTATTCTAGATAATATAATCACTCACATAATATTCTATGTTCACACTACAACATAGATATTTCTAACACATATAAGGACTAATTCCTAACATTCCACCCTTACTTCTAACATTGTGTGAGGAACTCTCTCAAATCATATAGTGATGGTTGGACTTGGTTAGTTATTACCTCCCTCTTTTGGGTTGTTGCAGATGTTTTCTTTATAGATTTCACTTGGTGGTGCAAAATGAGAATTGTATTACTTCTCCCTCTCACAATACAAAGTAGAGTGGATGTCGTTTCTTACCGATATTGCATCCTCTTATAAATAATGGCCCCTTATAATGTTTACAATTTTTTTGAAAATATATTCTCCACCTGTTGGTTGGATATTTTGTCAAGACAAAATATGAGGTTCAACCACAGTGCATGGGATAAAATCCCTCCTCAAAGATAGGTGAGGCTACCTATTTATTACTAATCTAAAACACAACAGAAATGATACGTACAATATTTACACTAATCTAACCATTGGGGTTGGGATAGAATCCCAGAATCCATATCCACAGTAGATGGGAATATTGTTGCTTTTGAAGTAAAATGGATTAGAAAGAATACACAATGGAAAGGAAATGATGGGAACGTATTTTCTTTCGAGAAAACATAGATCATGAAATAATCATATGAGTTCTAGATAACAAATGTAATGTAATGTTTGAAACGATTTAAAATGATTGAGAATGCTAAACAAAGAATAGCTTAAGATCCTGAACGTAAGAAAAATATCTTAAGAGAGATGAATCTCAAAACACAAAGTTTGCAAAAATAACATCGATTTCTATTCATTGATTTATTGAAAGAAAAGCAGAAAGTTCTTCTTCTTCACAATAATTCTCAATATTCCAAAAATCTCCACCCTTTGGAACGCATAAGCATCCTTTATTTATAATAAAAAGGGTAGAGAGAAAATAGGATAAACCCTAGGAAATAGTCTTTAACAAGAGTTCTATTTTGATTGACTCTCGCGCAGGAGACCAAGTAAAAATTTGCTTGCTATGTGACGAAACATAAATGAAAAAGACATGTCGATTTCAAGATTGAAATGACATGTTACATTGTGCATATTCTGAATCATCATCTTTCTTTTCTTCCAACAAAGCCTGCTTGTTCCGAAATTTTGGGAATTTTTGGATTATACCTTGCATTTCATTCTCATCTAGCATGGTGGAATGATCACTCAGAACTTCACATGTTTCTTGAGTATCACTAGCCTTTCCAGGAAGCTTTTTCAATTTCTTGTTGAGTTTCCTTAGGGTCTCCAAAGAATGCTCGATTTTCAAAAAATATGTCAATGACTTCCATACCGAATCCATAAGTTGGCTCATGCTGAATTGATTCTTGGATTTGTTCGTAAAGATCATCTACATGTATGATAACCGAGCCTTCACTCAACACTTTCACACTGATTTTGACCAACTCTTCTTCCAGGTTGTTCTTGCCATCGACCAATTGGTCTCTTGATTCTCTCAGTTTACTACAAGCTTCATTGAGAATCTTTACTCTAAATTTGATGGCTTTAGTTAGCTGAAAATGTTTATCCCCATGTGGGATGATGCCCTCCTCGACCAAGATGCGGGATGGAATTTGTTTCAGCGTTTGGAGAGCTTTGAAAGTCAACTCCAGGTTCCTAATTTCTGAAGAAAACTCGTCATCCATTTTCTCTCCTTCTTTCTTTATATCCTCCAAAGATTGATAGACCTCCACAATATCTTTGATGAATTCTTTTCCTTGCAGGAGAAGCCTTTGGGTCCATTCATCAACTATTCTCCCCTTTTCATTAATCTTTTCAATCATGGGTACCGTTTATAAATCAAACCCGATAGGAGTAGAGAAAAATGGTGCTAACTCAGGGGGCTTTGAGAGCTTAAGTAATACTTGAGGCAACTACTCCACTTTCTATTTAAGCTCACCCTCGCTTTCCTTTATTTCTTTTAACTTCGACATAGCAAGTCCATAGCATCTTGTGCATCTTGTTGTGCTCCTTCTACCGTCACCTTCCCTAGATTGACCCTGGTTATATGATAGTCAGAGGCCACTATGTCCTCTTTGGTCTTGTCAGTTATGGGAGTGGCGATCTCTACAAACTTGTGCCCCAAAGAATCCACTAAAACCCTTGAAACTGTTTTGGGTTTCTTGGTTGATTTAGCGAGAAGAAGCCCCGAGTGAACTGAATTCAAATCCTGGTAAGGAACTACCACCTTCGTTTCCTTAGAGTTTGATCAAGCAACCATTGAGGCATGCCAGAGTAAGTTGCTACTTTTGCAGGGGTTTGGGTCGCACTTGCAGGTGGAGGAAGACTTACTAGTGGAGTGGGAACAACCACAAGTGGTAGTGGATTCAGTGAAAAGAGGTGTAGGAGGAGGCATATGTATAGTAACTTTGGTTCCAGAGAGAGAGGTGAGATTAGGAGAAAATGTTGGCCATGGCTGATGAAGAAGATGGAGAAAGAGGAAGTGGAAGTGGTTGCGAAGGAGGAGGTGGAAGTGGTTATGAAGGAAGAGGCGCAAGTGGTTGTGAAGGAGGAGATACTGACTCATGAAGCCAAATCCACGGGAAGCAAGGGATAAACTTACTTTGTTGGGCAATTGACAAATGGTGAAATTAGAGGTTGACTCACCTCTACCTCTAAAGATATTTCCCCAATTTCTGGTGGTGTTGGTGATTCGGTATGTTCACCATTTCAACTAGAGTGACAATTGAAGGGGCTTCTTGTTATTTTCCCTTCTTGACAAATTTGACCTTTATAGGCCTCTTAGAAGAGCTCTTGTCCTTTTCCTTTTTGGAGGGTCCCACTTCCAAATTAACCAACTTTGAAAAACTCTCTTCTTTATAACTCATTCCGCAAGAGGTGAGCCATGCCTTAGTGCGTGTGAGAATTGGAGCTGATATATTTGCAATAGAAGCTTTTTCACAGATAGACCAATCCATAGCTGGGAAAACATATTGATCCTCATTTAGTCCGTCATATGAAGGATCTAGAACACTTTCATTGTCACCAGTACCTTCTGGGATGTCAGTGATCTCGAGTGTCTGAATTTCTTCAAGTGTTAATTTGTTATGATCCTTTATGCGGACAGTGACTTCATCACGAAGATCAACCCAAATGTCTTCTATGCTAGGCACATGCAGGTACAGGGTTCCATATGACTTAAGAAATCCTCGAAATTCAAACCTATCTCTGGGCTTCGTGTTCTTATTTAACTTGTCCTCAAGCTCGTGAACTACTTTCTTGGATTTTACCACTGTTGAGCAGGTATACCTTCCAATATAAATTGGGAAGGATATGGCGGCCTTGTGCTTACTCTGTTAGAACTTGTGAAAACCCAACAATTACCTAACCAACTCCATCAGACCATCTTGTCTCCTAGTTATCTGGGCGATTGGAAAGGATCACCCAGGTACATGAACACTTGAGGATACATGAACTTCTTGAATTGTAAGAAGACACAACCCCATTTTGAAACTTCATCCCATGCCTCATTAGAGACTCTTGTTTTCCTCAGTTTGGGGTTCATCCTGCAGATGTTCTCATAAAAGAAAGCGTCATTTAATCTTCTGAATTGGTCCTCGGACCCCTTCTTTGTTAGATGAGGAAAATACTGATAAATGTGTTCAGCTGCCTTGTTCCCCTTTGTGTCCAATCCCAGATAATTCCTCATACCAGCTGCTGCATAAGTGACATATGAGGACATATAAAATTTTCCTGTAGACAAAACCGTTTTCATCTGGGAGTCTATCTCGTCACCGATAAGGCTACCCCAATCAATCCCCTGTTGATTCTTCTTAATGATGACCATGAATTGGTACATCCATCCTTGGAAAATATTTGACTCAGGAAATCCAAAAACCCGGCTAAGGAAAGTAATGATATCATTGATCTCTTGAATGAAATCACTTCTAGGAAAAAATCTTGGAAACCTAGAGACACCGGCTTGGCTTTGATCAGAGGCGCTTGTTCACATGTTTAATATAGTCCTCTTGATCTTTGTCCCAAGCTTTCTGGGCTGACTTGAGTTCTACATCCCCATACTCTTAAAAGTTAGGCAATCTGAGAAGTTCATCGAAGTAACCTCCATCTAACTTGACTATGACTTCTCCCGCCTGATTTCTCACTGAACGAGAAGCAGAGTCATAATTCGAAGCACATGCCAAGATGAACTCGAGGAACTAAGCGGACATGGGGAATCCAGCTGCAAGAGGGAGGCCACTGCCGGCTATTGATCTCATCCAGGGGGTTTGGGAAGAACTCTTAACTCTATTCCAAAAATCTTCCATGTCTACATTTCTGAGTTGTATATCCTAGATGTCATAATTATAATCAATGTAGTAAAGAGACTCCACCTTCCTGAATTTGTACTTCATCTTCCTTGATTTATCCAACTTATCCTATGATGAACCAGGATCAACATGAGGATTCTTGGAGGAAAAATGCCTTGACCACTTCTGGTTTGAACACTCGGGTTTGAAAACTTGTTGAACAACCCCACATACCCGCCACACTATCCGGGTTTTAGGACTTGCAAAGCACTTGCTAGAACCTGACACACTGGAGAGAATGCATCAGATATTAGGTCTTGTTGGACACTCTACAAACCCGATAGTTAGCTGAGTATGTCAGAAAATTAAGGATGTCGGACACTTGTTGAAACCTGAAACATTGCGGAAAGTTGAGGATGTCGGACACACCGCTAGACCCGACACACTGGAAGTCAGATGCATGAAGATATTGGATTCCGGGATGCCTTTGGAAGACCCAACACACTACGGAAAGTGGGAGATGTAAAACACCCTGCAAAACCCGAAAATAAGGGATCGGATTTTTGAGATGTCCAGACATGAAATTTTCCCACCATCTCAACAGTTTGGATTTTTGTCTTCTTCTTCTCTTCTTTAAAATACAAAAGGCATATTCCAAGGAATAAAAATAGGCAAAGCACCCTAAGGGTGAAATTTTAATCAATGATTTCTATTTGGAATACAACTCAAAAGAAGAAGAAAAACCTAAAACCCTAAACCTAAAAAGAAAATAGGAAAGAAAGGAAAAGATGCAAAGGACATCACAAAAACATTTTCAACAAAACTTCACAAGCAAAAGGTAGAGTAAATACCTTCAGCAAATTTGAAAAATAATTGAAAATGAATCATGCGAGTGAGCACGAGATCAAATCGGGTTCGGAGCCTGAGATATCATGTAGGAGAAAATCCACGCAACCAAAAGCACAAAAGATAAAAATGACGTGTAAATCCAACTATTTATAAAAGCCTTGCATTTATTACATCTCACTTGACACGTGTGCCAACTACCCTACAACTCGGCATGAATGCCATGTCATCATGTTTGGAGTGTCTCGGAAACCCGACATGAAGCAAGGTATGTTTAGATGCTCGAAGGTTCTAAAAACCCGACACAAAGCATGATATGTCAAGATGCTTGAAGGTTCAAAACCCGATACAAGGGAGTTGAATCAGGTTTTGGGTTTGAAAGTCATGTGACATGAAGCATGTTTTTGATCACGCATGTTTCGATGCTCTGGAGTTCCGAAAACCCGATGCAAGGGAGTTGAATCGGGTTTCGGGTTTCGGGAAACAATTAGCATATAGCATGTAAATAACATGTTTGCATGTTGTTGAAACCCGAAAACCCGAAATACTCTTCAAACGGGTATTTTAGTAGATTTTTTCAAAAATTTCTATGGTTATCTTGATTTTAGCTGGAATCACTAAAATGGGATAAAGACACCCACTTTTTGAAAACTAATTTTCAATCCAATTTCATAAGGGAATATATATCCCTTCCCTAGATTCGTTATTACTCTTTTGAAATAATAATCTATCCACCGAAAAAAACAATCCATTTACGTAGAAAAAACTTAATATTCTTAGGGTTTTACTTTTCTCTTAGAGCTTATTTAGCAAATTTCACCACTATATTTTTATAAGTTTTTTTGTCGAGACCGATCTATAAGAATAACTAGATCTTTCGCCTATGAAGTAGTTATTAGAAACTATATCCGAGATGGAGATTAGAAGAGATCGATTTTCCAAGGTTCAATCCATAAAATTCCATACCGCAGATAGAGTCATTAGATCACTAAGAGGGACCAAAATGTGAGAGAAAATTCCATGTTGAAAAATGCAAGGAACAACTCCTCAAATCTGTGATTACACTAGAATAAGGAGCTCAGCCATTTGGACCTGATGGATGACATGTTTGTGAGATTTTGAAGAATACAATATTGTCAATGGATTTTCTCCACCTCTCTTGTAGGTGTCATTCTTCCTGCGACATTGAGAACCTCTACGATTTTTCACTTTACTGAACACTGATGCATAAGAGAATAGTTAGTCATTAGGTAAAAATCATGCTTTGAAGTTGCCCAAACAAGATTCCTCAACTAAAAATAAACAAATCTTGACTTCACTGGTCTTTTATTGTAGTGGAAATCATTAAATTTTCCATCCTTCCTAAATTCTTTCCATTCCTTATCGAGTTCATCATGAGGCATATTTAGATTTTGATAATTCTTTTACTGTTGTAATCTGGTTTGACCATATTTTTCTCTTGCAAAATAGATTCTTTCCGAAGGGATGCCCTGAATGTCCTTTCCAAGCCGGGCTTGCATAGTTGTAGTGTCTAAGAACCTCCTCATCACGTAAAAATCCACATCTGAGTCAGTATCCATTAGAAATCGCATCCCTGCATGGATAAAATTGGACAGATTGTGAGGGCGAAGGAAACACATTTTCTAGAAAGCATGTCCAGCTTCAAACGATTCATGACTCTGCATTACAAAATCCATCTCCAGAAATGATTTAATCCAATCTTTAATTGGATTTACAGATTTAGAGACTAAATTTCTTTATTATTCTTCTATATTCTCAGCAGATCTGAATATACCCAGAAAATTACTGCAAACTAACAAATATATATATATATATATATATAAAATTCTGATTTTTCAATGCAAACAGAGAACAAGATGGGTGGGAAAACTGCAAAAAGAGATGAACATGATGGAAAGGAGAGAGAAAATGCAGGTGAATGGTGGATCCACCAAAGTATGCACGTGGTCTTCACTGCACTTTGTGGATAACATGCAAGTATGGGTGAACAAATAAATCAACAGTTGTTGCATGTGATCTGCACTGTAACTCCTGCATGATTTGTTTTGATACAACAAAAAAGTGTGTGGAAGGAAAAGGAGAGGTCCCATAAGGTTCCATCTTTGATACCAAATGTGGGGAAACCCCCATATTTGAGAAGAGCTCAAGGCTTGATTACTCAATCATTCAATTAAAAATTTAATTTAAAATCAGAGTACATATTTATACGATTTACTTTATAACTCTACTCGTTAAATAGGTTCATTGTTCTAACAATTAATAACCTAAAAACTCTCACTATCCTATATTAGTGTGTGGTTGAAACAACACATTGATAATACAAGAAAATATAGGCGTATATTAACACCTTTATTTTCTCTCAACAATAATATGATCACACTAAATAATCCCAATAATATGTTTATTCACACATGTTAGGACTACTTCCTTAAAAAATCATCCTAGGAAAGATTCATGCATCAATCATCTTTCCGTCAAGAGAAAACTTCCCGCATGAATATAGAGCATCCATAATTTCTTATTCCAACGTCATTTTTTTGGATGTTGATCAAGTGAATGAAATTCAGGCAGTGGATATAACTTTGGAACAGGTAGTTGGATGTTATTTACATATATTAGATAGATGCTATAGACAAGAAAAATTGGATCAATTCCTGACAAATGCGCCTTCTGTCAATATAATTGGAATTTTTACATTGGGTTTTCATAATCAACACGATTGTCGTGAGTTGAGACGTTTGTTACGAGATCTGGACATCGGAATTAATCAAATAATTCCTGAAGGAGGATCTGTAGAAGATCTTAAAAATTTACCAAAAGCTTGGTTCAATCTAATTCCTTATCGATCATATCACATATAGAATGTAATGGATGGTCCCGACCATCGGGAGAGGGAGGCTATCGGCTATATAGAATAGAGTCGGCACCCCCCCTCCTATAGAGATTAGATAGATGGTGCCCCCCTCCCCCTCCCTGAACTATCTTATCTTATCTCTCACCGGAATGAGCGATGCCCGGGACTCTAGAATTGGGGAAGTCTAGAGAGAGGGGGCCCTCCCGCCGACCACATTTATTTCTCCGGGAGAGTATAGGGAGGGGGGAAGCCAATCTCGCCCATATAGAGAGGGGGGGGCAGATCGGCGGTAGTATATAGCCATATAGAACTCTAGGGCATGGTAGGCTCGGCTCTATCTGTTCCCCGCATCTCCTATAGGGCCGGTCAAGCATTCCCTCCATTTCTAAATGAATGAATGTCGAGGTCCCCCTATCTATATTCTCTATGGGGCCCCCTATCTAGTTCTCTATATGGGGTGGGGGCACTCCCCATGATATTAACATCCATATAACATAGAATTCATTTAAATCATAATTACATCTCAATATCACATGACAATAAAATAAAATCAACACATGAATCATAAACCCAAATCATAATTATCTATAATCATATATATCCAAATGTCCCTATATATCATATGGATTCTTAAAACCTCCATGCATCACAAAATATACATAAGAAAGTGGCTTCAAAGCATATCCATGTAAATCAAAATATCATATCACCGCATAAAATGGACAACACACAAAAAAGGAACTTCCTCAAGAATTTCTCCCTAGAACCACCATCACGACCATCGGGTCCTCTACTAGGACTACATCTAGTTGGACCTTGTGATGGCTATCCCATGCTCACTACACTAATCTGGGTTCCTCTCATCTATGAGGCTGATAAACAATAACACAATGTGCATCAAGAAATCTGTCATACAAACTCTTCATAATATCCTAACTTCTCACATAGATATTTGTATTTAGACAAGTTAATGTTACTAGGTTGTCCCATCTACCCAATAACCTAAGCTCTTGCTACTTGTAGCTCAAAGCATCTAATACTAATGTCCTCGTAATATTGATATCCTTTCTCAAGGTCTCTCGTTGATGTCTTTATTGATCCTTTATAGCACTGGACTAGCTCCACCTGTACACATGATAATTGCTAACTCGGGCCATCTTGTTCCCCCCTAAAGACATCTCTCTCTCTGTAGTCAATGTAGCCTACTCAACTAATAAAGTGGATTTCTCGGCCTCTAAATGTGTAATAGTGGGATCTAGACCTTCCTAGATCAACAACGCGACCAAAACCCTCATCCTCACCATCACCATCACCACCCTAGTGAGTTTCCTCCACATGGGCCCACACCCATCTACCACCTCTAGTAGGTTGAGCCATGAACCATGTGGTGAATACCTTCATAACCCTGACATCATTTAAAGTTGTGGGAAATCCCTAGTTATCTACACCCATAAGACCCTCCTCATTGGTAATAGAATGAGGTATTGTAATCATTGGAAATGGTTTCTCTACATCCTTATGTCTATACACTAACTCTACCTCCTGGAACATTCTCGAATAAACCCAAACTATCACCCGACATGAATAAATCAGATCATTTCCCACACTCTCGGCCATTGGCCCTTCCCCATTTATCTTGTTAGGTGGCCCTAAGATCATTCTCTTCTCCCTCCCACATTAGAAACTCAATATTTGGCCTCCACATGATATCACAAGTGTATAAACTAACACAAAGTTATCTATAATACTCCTCTCATCCTATTGGCTTTGCATCTCCTCTATCTCGTATGCCATCAAACAAATCCAAATGTTCCCAATAATGCTACAAGGCCTCCCTCGGTAAACTTCTAGGTGAGCCACTATAATGTGCTTGTATGCCCAAGATTGTAGTAGAAAACAAACATCTCCTAAACCTCTTCTTCACCCTCCATGCCCACAACTTCCTCGTAAGTATGGGCTGGTAATACAAGGGCCCATGCAAAGATAACCCTTTTCTCCATCATATATACCAATACACCTATCAACATCTAAGGAAACCAACCTCCAGTAGATTTGGTAAAAGCATAGTGCATGATCCCTATAACCATCGGGGTCATCAAAGCACGAGCCTCTATCTCGGGACTATAAAAATACCAAGTATGAGAAACTAAATGATGAAAAATATACACCATTAGCATCATCTCCATACAATCTTCTCATCATGCCAGCCCTCTTCATCTTATCAATCAAATAGATCCCTCTTCTTGCACAAGAAACCTCGTAATCTTGTGTACATCCTCTAGGGTGATTTTTATCCCACTGTCGCAGTGGCCAAAATGTACAAGTAAAGGTATCCCACGTTCAATAATTCAGAAAGTAACCCACGCCACCTATGGATCTATCTATAGTGGCGCATCACACCCAACCATACATCCTCCAAATGAATCCAATCGTTTATACACATAAAATTAAGCATTTTAGACATATTTAGATGGTCTTATACTACTATTTAGAAAGTTCTCAAGTGTATAAAATACTAATTAATCCCCGTTTTGTTCACCTTCTTCCTAGATTCCTCTTGTATTTTATTTCATCTTTCCCACGTATTTTTCATTACCTATCAATCCATTCCACAACCTTCCCGGGATTTTAGCTCGAATTCTAGGTGCCCTAGCCTATCTTTGTGGTGCCCTGGTCCCACCCTAGGTGCCTTGATCTAGGTGTAACCTCTTTTTCTCCTTTTTGGGTCAGTTCTAGCTGTTGGTCATCCTTATCCTCTTACCAGTTGGCCTTGTCGGGATTAATTATGAAATTACAGTTGAGAGCCCTATAAATACAAAGCTTATAAGACCATAGTGAGAGTTGTAGGTCTTTGCATTCTATCACTACTATCACTCCATCTAGGGTTGCATCTATTGCACCATCTTCATCCACATAGTTCCATACATTCTAGCTAGAAAAAAATTCATCACATCCATTCACATAGGAGGGAGGGATTCTATCTATTCTATTATCAATCTTCTATAGCTACTATAGCTCACTACTTCAAAAAGTGCGACTAACACGAGAGCACCTAGGGTATAATTCATACACACTAACTAGAATTACATCAGGGTCCATAATGTAGTGCAATGCTAAATGATAAGTCCACCATTTTAGCAGCTAAGGCCAATATGACCCATTGTTCTTCTTCTTGTGCAAGACATCATTCAGCTCATCTAATAAATCCAATACAACAGATAGATAGAATTTCAGACCTAGTTATGACATTGTTGAACACGGTTTCTAAGCTTTTGCACATTCACAACATCTAGAATCTAGAACAGGGTGCCCTTGGGTGCCCTAGTACACTCCCAGTGCCTGTGTCTTCTTAGGAAGTCCAGATCTACCCTTCGTAGGGTTCCTGAGTGGTCATTTGCATAGTCTATTTCAAATTTCAGACTGTGACAACCTTTGACAGATTTTTGTCACTAGCTAAGTTTTTCTTTACCCTCTTCTTATCACTTAGGGTTTTATTACATTTAGATTAATTTACTTACATCATTATTTACTGCCTTTAGATTATTTATTACATTTCCATAGTGTTTTATGTCCTCCTATTTAGATTAACTATTGGATATACTTCCCTTTAGTTTTCCAATTTTAGTTAATCAATTAGGTGAACCCAATGCTTAGGATCCTTATTCTTATTATATCATGGGTCAAGCTTCTTTATCTTATTTACTTAAGAGATATCCCACTTGTGAGGTTATTTTCCAACAATCCCTAGACACTATGTATTTTATGACAAGACACTACTACATGAATTATGTGTTCTAATTCATTGTTTCTTTGTTGACCCTTATCTTGACTACTCACCATCTACCTAACCCATCTTAGATTTGATTTAGGCCTTACATGCCAAATTTTCTTTTATGGAATCCATAATCATATCTATTATATCTCAAGGTTGATAGTATAAGGATGTTTCTCAATCATATACATCTTCTATGCAATATATGGAATCAATGATCACATCTCGTAAATATGAGATCCAACAGCTTTAATATGCCTCTCAATCGTAAACATCCTCTATTCAATCTATGGAATCCACCATCACATCCCTTAGATTTGAAATTCAACAACTTAAGGATGCTTCACAATCACATGTTTGTTCTCCTTTGCCATCTCCTATTCAATCTATGTCCACTACATGTCATTTAGTTTAACCTCAAGACATCTCATTTCTTGAACCTCTCATATTCGAGCATACTACTAAGCCATATACAACATTATTCTCCTTTTCAGAGAAAAATACACAGTCATCCATATTACCATTATAATTGAATCAATAGACATAGTGAAAATAATTTCTATACTTTGCATCACTTAATCAACATTCATAAACGTGAAGGTCTTGCTTCATTTTCTCCATAACAATTTAATGCACAAACTACACCCACATGGGATCCTAAGTCTCTTTCTCCTTCGATTAGTCTAGATCCATCTCAACAAGCTCTTGCTGAGTTACTAGTGACCTTCCTCTTGATCTTTCTAAGGAAGTTCTTGATGATTCTATTATTCGTTACATAACTGATATGGATAGATCCTCATATGTACATAACGATCCATCTCCTTGTTCAACAATGGCTTCTCCTATTTCTAATATTGTTTCTCATCTACTTCCTAAGCATAACTATTCCTCTTCTCATATACCTTCTCTCGGTTAGTCAAGTGCCACCTAATCCCTCATCTATGGTTTCTCCAAATCAACAATGTCAACCCCCTCTCAAGATTAGTTCACAAATGAATCCTTCTAGGTCATCTACCGCATTATCAAATAAACCTAAACAACATCCCTTAGTACTTAGTGCAACATGGTGTCTTCCCAAATCTACACTCTAACCAATTAAGTTTATCAAAGTAACTTGTTAGGATATAAGGGATAAAATATGTAGAATAATCCCTCACAGAATCACAACAGTAGAAACTAATATGCAAAAAATATTACAGATCTCAAATAAAATTATAGAATAAAATAACAGAACACAAAGAGAAGTATTTAACGTGTTTCATCCGATTTGGGCTACGTCCACCAAGAATCACTTCCTTATATTTTATTACAAGTGACCACTCTCTCAATACAATACCCATATCTGTTTGGAGCAATGCTCAACAAACTCTACAGAATTCAAACCCGAATTCCAAACACATCTACAATGTTTTTTATATTACCTACCATATGCACAAAACCATATAAATAGACAATTAAGTAGTTTTACAAAACCATGGGTATAAAAACTATGGACCAAAATCATCCCATAAACCTATGGGTCAAAATCCCGCCCACATGAGAAAAGCAAGTTTCTTGGTATATTGGGCATGTTTTAAGGCTAAAAAAATTCTGGGGCTACGCTTGCAGGACCCCCACTCGGGGCCTGACCCCAAACCCTGGCGAGAAAACTATGGAAAGTGTACAATACTCTTAGTGTAGAGTCTTCAACACTTTCTCACATAAAAACAAGCTCCACAACCTAAGACAGCTAATCCTCCTAGTGTTTATGGTACATTTTCATCTTCACTGCCACCACCTAGTTCTACTACATGCTCTGTCCAACAAGGTTCCACGACACGTAAACTTGTCCTTCGGTAGATGATTTTGTTCCTTTACATTTTTATGACACACTCATAGTCTTGGGGTTCTTATATGATTATTGAGGGGCCTTTCAAAATAAATAACCTTGTTTCATATCGCATTTCTTCATTACATCACCACTTATATATGCATACCTCTATGATAGTTTAACACGTCTTATGCATCATCAATTAATAAAAATCCACCATGTTTCATCACACCTATACATCATTTAGTACATAGTACGCACATTATCATATGCTTAAGGAAGGAACAACATCCCCCATTCCCCCTTTATCTTAGCATCCACACATATTTTACTTTTACACTCTCATACATTAATCTCGTAGCATATACATACTCATCATACATTCCATCTCCATCATTACCCAATGATGCACCCTAGTGATTCGGTTCACATTGGATTTTTGAGGGATTACTATTCCACCGAACCACACCCACCGCACCGCATGGTGATACATTTAAATTCTAGCATCTTGTCATTTTATCTTCTTAGCACCAACTACACTAGTCATCCTTATAAATGAGGCTATTTTTCCCTTCCATCTGCTCATCCTCCATCTTCCCTAGGTCACGATATGAGTCTAGATTCTACCATCACCTCTTATACCTACATTTTTCATCGTATTTCCCAACATCCTACATATTGCATTCATACATCTCAACTATCTTGTACTCTACACTAGATTTCCTTATACTTTGGTCTAGTTTTATCATCACTATATATTCTATCTACATATATCAGCACACCTTCCTAAATTTTACCACAAATTTGCACATCTATTCACCACTCAAACATCTACACTACACTCGGTCTACACGGTGCACTCATCACCCTATGACACACTTTAGTTCCTCGATTCATACTCGACTATCGAGGGCTTACCAATCAAATGTACCTTACCTACATGCGACATTTCATAACACATTTCATCGGACTTGTGACCAATGCTCTAGGCTATATCATCACCCATACTAGTCATCATATCATGTAGTGGTATAAACCTTAGGTTAAATCACTACTCTGTTCATCCATTCTACATTATCATCTTACACTTGATCATCACCTATTATTTCCTCCTATTCTATGTCATTCTATTACCTCATCATTTATCCTACTCCTCACTTTTGGTATACGCTCTAGGCTAAATCACCACCCTCGTCTTATTCATCACAAGGTGGTCTCGCACTTAGTGCTAACATCACCACCTTTTGTTATTCACCTCTTACGTATCTACGCTTCTTACATCCTCATCACCCATCTCGTAGTTATATACACTTAGGGATAAATCATCACTCATGCATGCAACAAGTCATGGTATACACTTAGGCTATAGGGTCTATTTATATTTTTCCATACTTCTTATCCTCATCCATTTATTCTATAGTGATATACACTTAGGGATAAATCAACACTCCTATATCCAAACATTTTGTGATATAGGCTTTGTCTATAGGGTTCATGTGTATCTTCTCCTCATGTCGCATTTAATAACCGCTACAAATACACATCCATTATGGCGCGCTAGACACATCAACACTACTCAAAAATTCTTGGTGACACACTCTCATTTGTGGTTCATTCTTGACTATTGAGGGGGAAAAAATGAACCTCACTACATATACTTCCATACACTCGGGGGCACATTGGTCCTATCATTCCATATTGCATTCCATTCCATCCACCCAAAACATATTGCATTCTCTTGGTAGCATTTACTTTTTCTTACTAGTGTATTACATGTTCACTTTACTACATGTTTTATTTTTCTTTCCTATATGTCATTTATCATAATCACATGTGTGTTCATGCCTTTGTTTAAGTGTGATCGCAAATACAAGGAATTTATAAGTGTCATGGATGCTCGCCTTCTACCCTTACTATATTGGTTGTTAGGGGCATCCAAATTTGTCTCATATAGATGATATTGTTTCATTTTGTAGTTAACATCTTATACTACTGGTTCATACATGCTTGACATATTAGTTTTCACTCTAACATGCTAACGGGTGTTCCATGTGTATCATTTATTTATAGAACTACATGTTCCTATGACTACTTTTATTTCTCCTTGTCTACATTATTTTCTATTGTATGTGATCTTTTCCCTTTGCTTGTGTGCACACTTGTTTGTTTTTGCAGCCATGATGGCCTTTGCATGTCTTCGACATCGTGAGTGATGTCTCATGTTTGAAAGCACACTCTGTGTTGTCTTGTTATTTTCTTGTGTGTTTTCACTACTTTTCTTAGTAGTTTTTACATTTTTGTGTTTCTTACACTTATTTGCATGCATGTGTTTGGAATAACACTTTTATTTGCTATTCATCACTTTTTTTTGTGTTCCTTAGTATCTACTAAGCACTTTCCCTTTCCCCCTACAGGGCTGAGTTGGTTACAAGGTCAGAGTGTGGTTGGTCCTCTTTTGGGGCCACATTCTCCTTTTAGGGTCATCGCATGCTCCCCCAAAGAGGGGGTCATCATAAAGGGATTCTAATAACACATCGTATCTACATTGATTCACACACAACAAGTGAGTTTAGACCATTCTACAAACTCCATACACAATGGCCTTAATAGGACATGGTGTCCTTTGGAAATTTTGTGGAGTGGTTATAGGCTCAGGGGTTACAGTGGGTGGCCTCTCTACACTTCTTCGTCTAGTGGCATAGGATCACCTAAAAACTAGTATAGAGATCTCTTCAGCGTTACATTAGAAGCGATTAAAAAGGTTAGAGGAAATAATAGAGTTCCTCCATATACTTCTTTATACAAAGTGTCGTGAGATCACCAAAAAAATTGCGACGAGACAAGATATCATTCTATACCCTTTCTCTTGATATGGATCAAGTGAACATGTTCCATTTTTCCAATTACATTCTATTTCATCGTATTTTAGACTTTTCTATATAGATGCGTATTTTACTCATTATTTTTACATAGATACATATTTGACTACTTGAGTGTTTTCTCCTTACAAGTCCATCATATGAGAAAGAAGCGAGTCAAATTTGGGGAAATAACAAAAGCAACGATAACGATAATGACAAAAACCACTATAGGAAATTTCCTTTACATCTTATGTATCACCACACACGTGTTACGCCCTAGGTGGACAATCATCATTTCTTTTACATTTTTCATCTTTAGAATCCACACTCTCCCACGTTCGAGTCTAGTCCATTGACACTCTTTCTTATATACTGCGCATTTCAAGTATGCTTCTATGACTACTTTATGTTACCGAGTTGTTCACTCGCCAACATAAAGTGGGGGAAAATGTAGACATAAAATCATGCATTTTAGACATATTTATCCTAGTTTTATATTGCTATTTAGAAGGTTCTAAAGTGTACAAAGTACTAATTAATCCTCCCTTTTGTCTACCTTCTTCCTAGCTTCCTCTTTTATTTTATTTCGTCTTTCCCATGTATTTTCCATTACCTATCATTTCATTCCAAAACCTTCCCAAGATTCTATCCCTAATTCTGGGTGCACCACCCTATACTAGGGTGCCTCAGGGTACCCTGGTCCCACCTTGGGCACCCTAATCTAGGTCTAACCACTTTCTCTCCTTTTTGGGTCACTTCTAGTTGTTGTTCATCCTTATTTTCTTCCAAGTTGGCCTTGTCAGGATTAACTACAAAATTATACTTGAGAGCCCTATAAATACAAAGCTTATAAGACCATAATGAGGGTCCTATGTCTTTGCAATATATCACTACTATCACTCCATCTAGGCCTACATCTATTGCACCATATTCATCCACATAGTTCCATACATTCTAACTACAAAATTCTACGTCACATCCATTCACATAGGAGGGAGGGATTCTATCTATACTATTCTACATCTTCTATAGCTACTATACCTCGCTACTTCACAAACTACGACTAACACAAGAGCACCTAGGGTACCATTCAAACACACTCACCAGATATACATTAGGGTTTGTAATGTAGTGCAACGCTCATTGATAATTCCACCATTTTTTCTTCTGAGGTAAGTCCAACCCATTCTTCTTCTTCTTATGTCGGTCGTCATTCAACTCATTTAGCAAATCCAATACGACATAAAGACATAGTTTCAGACCTAGCTCCATCACTATTGAATACGGTTTATGAGCTTCTACACAATTCAAAACATTCAGAATCCAGACTAGGTCACCCCAAGACATTCCTAGGCACTGTGTCATCTCGGGTAGTCTAGATCTACCCTTGCGGGGTTTTGAGTGGTCATCGCATAGTCTGTTTCTAGTTTCATTCTATGACAGGACTTTTCAGAATCAAGCTAAGTTGTTCTTTACTTGTCTGTTTTCACTTAGGGTTTTATTACATTTAGATTAATTTACTTACATAATTTTGTACTTCCTTTAGATTATTTATTACATTTCCATAACATTTTATGTCTTCCTATTTAGATTAACTATTGGATATACTTCCCCTTTAGTTTTCTTATTTAATTTAATCATCCTCATCCGATAACCAAGCCGAAAATCCTCTAGGATCATAGGATTCATGTCTCTAATAGTCAACTTATCCTTCCCTTGCATCCATTAAGCATAATACATTCATTAGAACACTATTTTCATTAAAAATTTATCAAAATTGCACAAAAAAATCCAATTGCCAAAGAATTCACTACAATCGTCGACATTTCATCCAAATTTCTATCAATTCATCACAATTTCCAGTGTTTCATATAAATTGGAAGTGATTAGACAAGATCATTAGGGACTCCAATGACTCAAAAACATGCCCTCATATGGGCCCCCAAAAAAACTAAAAACTTACTCAATACGACAAAAACAAAGCAAAATCGGTACTTACCTCTCCTAAGGTGGTGGGCCTCCTCACTGTTGGATCCTCCCTGTATCTTCCATCTCTCAATTATGCCTCGAAAATCGCTAATCAAAGCTCTAGATATTGCAAATCACATGGTAAAAAGGAATTTACCATGGTAAATCCTTCTATTTATAAGGCACATTTTTTTCGTCTACAATCACCGAAAATTCACATAATACCAATGATTTCCATAACTTCCAGAGATTGTATTCAATCACTTGTGATTTCTAATAATGGCCGAGGATTCCCATAAATCATCAAAATGCAATTT
The DNA here is from genome assembly GCA_018340775.1 of Taxus wallichiana var. yunnanensis. Classification (NCBI taxonomy): domain Eukaryota; kingdom Viridiplantae; phylum Streptophyta; class Pinopsida; order Cupressales; family Taxaceae; genus Taxus; species Taxus wallichiana. Next base: position 341,525,823 of record CM031235.1, on the reverse strand, counting down.
TACAATAGTAAAGCTATTCAAAACACTACCATAATCATCCAAGTAACACATTTTTTCAAGACGTGCCCCATTTTAATGGGTGTGAAATCCTCACAACATCAATCAATCATCGCAATCAATGAATGCCTCGAGTATGCAACCCAAGCCTAGTTAAAATCCACTTGGTATCTGCAATCAACCATGGATTTATTTTGGAAACTTCATCACTAGTGAGTCATATATCTATAATACGCAAACCCTTTAGTTCCCTATTACTTTCCTCACTTGGTTTTTACCACCTATCTTTACTCCCTGCGAATCATACGTTTATGGGACATGAGCCCTTTGGTTCCCCTATCGATTGATTCCATGGTGGAACCCATATTCTTTTTATACCTCATCTTGGGGAAACTTAAAATGAAACACACACATCGAAAATATCAAATCAATGAATCAAATTTATGATCACCGCACTATTTCGTAATCACCCCTAGTTTGATGGGGGATCACCCATCCAAACACAAAGCAAACCATCTCAAACCTTTTTTATCAATTAGTTCTTCTATCACAAACCACTTGATGAAAAGGGGTACATGTAGACATCATTGTTTTTCGCATACATAGATTAAATTATTAAATATATCACTATAATATTATTCTAAGTCATCTCACTCACTCATAAAATCACTTTTTACCACTACTAAATTACATTTACATCCCTAAACTACCTAACAATATTTAAACCACCCCAAACCCATTTTATCCCAACCTTCGCTACTCGCCAAAACATCTTCCCAACAATTTTACCTCATCCCCATACAAAAAAATCTTGTTTAGGAAGTGGTTCCAACCACTTCTAAATGTTTTACCCGTAATTTTTGGATCGCCAAAGATTATTACAAATCATGGGTTATTACAAATGGGAGTTTTCACTCTTGTTTCGGGGATCTTCGAGATTAGTTCGCGACGTTAAATAACTTTTTTTTCATCCTTACAACAAAGCCTTGTCACTCTGGTGATCACAAAATCCCAACACCAACATCCAGATCCCGTAACATATCAAACTTAGTATCCTTTTTTTCAACAATCTTCTAGGACATCAACAATTAGCTTCACCAACTTCATTCAACATTTGTAGACATTATACGAGTTCGTGCTTAGCATCAAAAGGTATTTATTTGTAATTATATCATTATTCCTATCTCATAAGAATAAAAAAATCAACTCGGTTCTTTGTTTTCAAAAAAATCATTTTTTGAATAAATCAAACATTTGTATAACAATCGCGTGTGATTCCTTTCAATTGCTTACAATTATCATAAATCACCTGTGATTCCTTTAGATCACCTTTGATTTCTATCTATCAACTTGTTTTAATCAAATCATAGAATTTTATTAGCTTTAATCTATTTATTTTGATTTAACTTGTTTATTTCAAGTATGTATCTTCTTTAGATGATTTTTCCCAGGTCAATCACACCCTATCACAAATATCTTTGATCCGCCAATTTTCCAACAACCCTTTGTGTGGGAACTATTATCCATTTTTTCCCCATGACAAAATAGAAAACAAGGGATAATTAGACCCTGTGCATTAAATATTACGTTCATGAAGAAAATCTAGGGTTCACAGAAAAATTCCATGTTTCAAGAGCCTTGGCAGCATTTATAGAAGATTTGGACTCAATTAGGACATTGTTTCCTCTTCCGGGTTTCACAAGTTTAAAATTCATCCTGAGAGTGAAAACGGGCTCCTCGAGCCCACATCCAGCCAACAATGGGAAATCAATGGACCAAATTAAAAAATACACTCTCCATGCATTTGAAAATGTCCCTATGGGATCTAAAACTTAGGAAATTTGAGGAAATTCAAAGGAAATTTCAAAAATGGACAAAAGTGTCAAAATAAGCCCAAGGAGCACTAGGCTAGGAAACAACTTGGTGAGCTAATATGGATATAAGGAGCACTGAGGTGGAAATTATTTCGTTTGAGCTCACTCTGGTGTAGGTAAATTCATTGGATGGATCTATGGGCTATATGTAGAGGGATAGATCAGCATATGGTCACGACTTAACATCGGACTCAACAAGCTCGGTGGGGAGCTTAGAGGATGACTCAGGCCAAAGTGTGAGAAGGTATGTCAATAATTGGCGAGGTGAATGTTGGTTGGCTTTACCGAGTTCACCAGAAAACCCATGGATGCTCTTCTGGCTCTTTCAATAGGAATTTATGTGGGGAATGCATTGGGGTAAAGATGCAAGAAGCTCGGGTGCGTTAGGGAGGGGCTTTAGGTTACATCAACACAATGCATGCCCAGTGAGTTGTGCGATGTGCAAAGCATATAACTCATCCACAATACATGAGATGGGTTGGAAATGCATGTTACAAGTTTGAGTCAGGGATGTGGAGAATCTAAACACCCTGGTGGGATCTATGCATCATGTGAAGTGGAGCCTGAATCCACATAACATGACGAGTCATTGGCAGATTGATAGAAGCAAAAAGTAGGAAAAAATGGCATGATGCAGATTTAGTGACTTGTTTTTTATGCACGAAAAAACCTAAACCTTCAAAGTAGAAGCTAAGGAGTGATTCTTTAGGGAGTTAAGTGTTGGTTGCGTATTTTTTCAAGCTCAGAGGTGGACAAACATCGACATGGAGCATGGTGGAGCTTTGAGTATCTCGATGAAGTTGCAGAAAAAATATGAACCCACCAAATAGGGTTGACTTTCAAGCTATCTCGAAAAGTTTGGTGGCACGCACTAAAGGCGGGGGTAGGTTGTGAGCTACCCAAGGAGCTCGGTGGATGGAGTGAGCTAGTCATAAAACCCTAAAATGTAACCCATACTAAAACAACATCTTCCTCACAAGGCATCATTTTTTTACAAAATTATAGGCGTTGGAAAGGGAATTCAAATCCTCTCTTCATCAAATAATTAAAAAATTTAAATTATAGGCGTAGATGGGATATAAATGATGATGAAATTTTAGGAAAATGGAGGCCATACCTAGATGCAGAAATGAAGTAAATGGAGGTATGGGTTCACATTCCTTCTTTCACAAGGAAAGGTACATGGAAACAAGCATTTTGTAGGTTAGACCATAATTTATTGTAAGTTCCATGATGGTTTTTTGCATGGTTGAGGTATATTTCTAATTTTTCTCCCGTATCTCATCTATTCTTCTATATATTATAAGGAGGGTCATTTTTGCAAAGGTTGGATATTCTTGTATCTGCCCCTTCTTTCTTAGTTGCGAGTGATTTTTGGAGACTAAAATCTCCTCTATTAATAATTTTAATGAAAGCGTGATGCATTTGGCCCCCATTGTAATGAATATATCAAGTTATTACAGAAATTAAATCAAATTTTTGGATGTTTTATAACCCTTGTTCATATATTATTGTAAAATATAGTATTTTCATTAACATTTAAAGGTTCTTATGCATAATTTTATTTTCATTGGAGGGGTTTCATGCTTCTTTTTTTTCTTTGAATGTTGTGTAAATGTTATTGTGGTCTGTGGTGCTATATAATCCTCCCCACATCATTTTCCTACATTTTTATGTAGTGTAAGTTATTTAAAATGCTCTCTTGGTGCCTTCACCACTCCTTAGTGTAGGTTTTATTTTTCATTCAATATCCCTCTACCCATGCTGCTTGAAAGTGTTAGGGTATGGTTAGATTAAGTGTTTTTCTGAATTTAGTAGTAATGTTAGTGTTATGTTTAGGAAGAGGAATCCATCCTTCTCTACAAATCTGTCCCATTCGTAAAGTCCCATAATTTAGGATAGCTCCATCTTACTCAAGCACACCAAAGGCCTCGGTCATAAGCTAAAAATTTGGGGGATGTTTTGATTCGGTGATAATAGTTTTGGCACACTCGGTGGGATAGGTTTGAAGCACCTTACCACTTCACTTCATCAATTTTGATGTGCTCTTGGTGAAAATTTCAGCCTTCGGGGCAACTTTCAAGCATATATGGCAACTCCAATGATTCAAGTAGCCCATTACCTTAGTTCTGAGACCTTATTTTGTATTCTTGCATCCTTTTTAATGTTTTCACCTGCAATCATGACTTTCTAAGGAGCTTTTCCATTCACTCATTTTAGTTCCGAGTCCTCTTCACTTGTAGTAGTTGGATGTCATCCCCAAAGTATCCCTAAAAATATTCCTCTTTTCAATGGAAATGGAGACAAATTCCCCATTGATCACATTCATGATGTTGCAAACCACTGGGCCATTGATATTATCATAGGACATGATGTTTTCCTCATAATTCTATTTGATCTGTCAAATGAAAAGAAAGAGATTAGTACAACAATTTGGTTCCAAAATCCATTTTCATATGGAATCATTTGGGAGAACAATTACACAACCGGTTCAAGGAGGATACAAATGTTAATTTTCTCATGGAATACCACAACAAAATACAATGGGCTCTAATGGATTTTATTACTTATTTTAACATTAGATGCACAAAAACTCGACACTTGAATCCCTCAAGAATTCATACCCCTACATGGTATGGTATACTTGTACTATTTAAGGTCCTTTGCTATTAATTTAGATGTATTGATTCAATCGTTAGGAGGAAGCAATTTTCCTCATGATTGTTACATTGCATCACAAGTGGGAAGATTTTTATTCGAGATAGGAAAAATAAATCCCATCCATGTTGTTGTAATTCCTCCCTCACCACATTAAGTTCTTCCCTCCTCGTGTGAAAATAAAGGAAAATCCATCATTCCTTGTAAAAAATTAAGGTGTTCGTTTTCTTCATTATCCTTCATTTGATGTCCTATAAGTATTTTATACCCATAGCATACCCCAAACTTTATAAAAATCCCTCCCATCTCCACTCAGGGCACTACCCAACTTATCTAAACCATCCACTAGTGTTCCTAAGAGTTGTGGTATTTTGTATGCTTTCCCTACCTTCTACCCAACTATCACTAAACCAAGATATCCTATAAGGCTAGTAAAAAGGAGGCCTTCTATAGTTTTTAAGAAATGGATATTTCCATGCAACACCTCAAGTGATAGAGCTTAAAACACATCATGAAGTTGTCTTAGAGGTAACATATCATTAAAGTAGGGAGCATGTTCCAGATGATTACTTGGATTTTCCGGGTGATCAAACCAGTCCCTTGAGCATCAAAACCTCTTCCCAAACATGGAACAAAAGAGAAGCCTCTTCCATACACCTCTCCTTCAACCCGTACTACTAGTGACAATAATTTTGTATCAATAGATGACTAGTGTAATTCAGATTGGGAGGATAAGGGGATTCAAAATGTGCAAAGGAAGGAGTTGAATTTAAAAATAGAGTAGGAAGGTGTGAAGGAAAGTCAAACTGGCAAGGTTGCTGAAGAAAAATTATTTTTAAACACTATTGGCACTAATGGCCTTGAGGATGTACATTTGCAAAGTGAGGAAGATGATCCTATGGAATACAACGACCCTCATTGCTATGCTTATATGGAACTTGCTCCACTTTTTTTGGAAGAGAAAGATGGAGTGAGGAATGAAGGGACCCATGGAATTCCAGAAACCATCAAAGTGGAAACAAAGTTGTTTGTAAAGGCAAATAAAAGAATGAGTCAACTTACAAACAACCACCTCAAGGAATAAAGTCTCTGCATGAGGTCCCTAATTATAGGATCGAACAAAAATGAACAGGAAAATTAGAAGGATCAGAAATTTCCCTATCGTGTACTTGGCTTCATGCTCACTCTAGGACATGAGGGAAATGTTTAAAGCGCTAAAGGTCGGCATCAAATCCTCTAGGATCTGAATGTAAATCATCACAAGGAATTATTTTCTTTGTTTCTTGATACTTTCACTAGTTGGGTGGAAAATTAGCGTACACTAAGTTTTTCACTCATCCGCATGACCTTGTTCATTACAAAATCAGTTGCATGGTCTCCAATGTGGAGGAAGGGAAGTTGATTCTCCTAGCTAGTTGTTGGTTTCATTTGTAATTCTTCCTTATTTCTAGTTAGCATAGGGTAAGAGTACATTTTCTTTCCATAGAACAACTACCTATGCACACTTTGCATGTCCCACTGGGGGCATGCATGATTTTATTCTTTGTACATAGTTTTTTTGTTCCACCATAGTGTGCCAAATTTTAAAGGAAGAACGTTATAGGAAGAAACTCACGATAAGGAACGGTTGCAATTTTCAAGGGAAACCAAATATAGAGCACCTAAATTAGACAAGGGGAAAATTAAATTATTTGTATTCTCTTGTTCCTTCAAGTTAATCAAACATGATTTTTCATTACCCCATGAAAATTAGTTGAATAGAGCAAATCAGTTGCCCCAAACCCACAATAGTATTTCAAACAACCCTTTTGGAAGGAAAAAATCAGTTTAGCAATGGTCCTGTGTGTTTCTCAAGTAAGAAAATGCTCCAAGCTCTGTAGTATCCAACATTTTCCAAGAAACCATCGGGTAAGAGTGATTCATACTTGGCAAATCAAGCTTAGGGATAATTGCAAGTGTTATTTTCAGTCCCGATAGATTAGGTTGTGAAATGAAGAAGAAAATAAATCCGAGGTTCAAGGCATTTTTCCACTCTCACAAAAACTTAATTGAGGAATCTTGTAAGTGAGATGGTCAATTCAAGTCAAGTTTGAAGGTTCAGATCAGTTTCAATCTATCAACAATGACTCCATGCCCATAGGAGGATTTAGGAAACCGGTCAATCACATCTGGCGGTAAATGTCCTTGTGAGTCACCAAATTATTATCCATTTTTTTCCCATGATAAAAATGAATAACATGGGATGATTAGACCAAGGTGTTAAATAGGACCTTCATGAAGAGAATATGGGGTTCGGAGGAAAAATTCCATGTTTCGTGAGTATTGGTAGCATTTTAGGAAGATTTGGACACAGTCATACCATTTCTTTCTCTTCTTGGTTTCACAAGTTTATGACTCATCGAGAGTGAAAATGGGCTCCCTATGCCCACTTTTGGCTAAAAATGAGAAAAAATGAACAAAATTAAAAATCCAGTCTCAAGCATTTCCAAATTTCCCCATGGCCTTGAAACTAAGGAAATTCAAGGAAATTGAGAGGAAAATTCAAAAATGGAAAAAATGTCAAAATAAGCCCAAAGGGGCTCGAAAGCTAGAAACTTGACTGTTGAGTAGCTTGGTGAGCTAGTTGGGGAGATAAAATAGATACAAGGTGGGATGAGGTGGAAACAAGATCGATCAAGATTACTCTAGTGTAGTTCAAGTCACTGGATGGATCTATCGGTTTGACGTGGAGGGACAACTCGGTGTATGGTCACGACTTGGCATCGGACTCAATGACCTTTGTAAGGACCTCGACGGATGACTCGGTTTAGTGAGTGAAGGTGTGTAATTAATTGGAGAGGTGAATCTAGGTTGGGTTTCCAAGTTCATCGGAAAGCCCATAGATGGTCATCGAGGTCTCGTGGTGGGACGTCACCGAGGATGCATGGGGGATAAGTTGTGAGGACCTCGAGCATGTCGGTGATGGGATTGAGGTCGCATCAACATGATGCATTATTGGGTGAGTTGTGTGATGAGAAAATAGATGCCACATCCATAATGCACAATATGGGTTAGCGACATATGTTGGAGGTTTGAGTCGGGGATGAAGAGGAGTGAAACACCCCTATAGGATGTATGCATCATGTCGGCGGAACCCGAACCCGCATAACACTGTGAGTTGTCGGTGGGTTGAGAGGAGCCATAAGTGGGACAAAAATTACATGATGCACACCAAATAACTTTGTGTCAATACATGGTATAACTTGAACACACATGTATAGGCTAAGAAGTTAGTCGTTAAGGAGTTAAGTGTCGGGTTGGGTAGTGTTTGAGGCTCGGAGATGGACAAACACCGACATGGAGTATGTCGGAGTGCAATGTAACTCAATGAAGATGTAAGGTGGAATCTAAACCTAAGAAATATGGTTACCCACTGAGATATCTAGTGATTTTTTTGGCACACATTGAACATGGGGTAGGTGGCGAACTACCCAAGGACCTCGGTGGATGGAGTGAGCTAGTTATAAAACCCTAAAATGTAAATCATACTAAAACTACAAGATCTTCCTCCAGAGCATCGAGTTGTTCAAAAATTATAGGCATTGGAAATGGAATTCATACCCCATCTTCATGGAACCATTAAAACTTGGAAATTATTGGGGTATGTGGAAGAAAAATGATGATGAATTTGTAGAACAATGGAGGTCATACCTTAAGGAAGATGTGAAGTAAATGGAGGTATAGGTTCACATTCCTTATTCCACAAGGAAATTTACATGAAAGCATGGGTTTACAGGTTAGCCCATAATTCTTTATAGCTTCCATGATGGATTTTGTGGGTAGTTGAGGTAGATTTTGGAATTTTCTCTCTCTCTCATCTATTCTTCTATATATTATAAAGAGGGAAAATTTTTACAAAGGTTGGACATTCACATGGTGTTGTGATTCGGTGATACAACATGAACAATTTTACATCCTTCATGAACTCATTATGTGCTATCATATTTGCACTAGACATAGAAGACATTGAGAAACCGATTAAATTCCTCCACGAGATCCAACAGAAACAAAGTATTATTTGTATGACTATTTTGAAATTTTCCTCATTGATTCCACTCTAGCTTGGGAAACCTATGAAGCAAAAAATGATCTTCTCTTCCATCTTGAATTATAAAACCTTTATAATTGTCACTTATCTATTTCTATAGTTAATTTCAATGAACTTAATTATATTAAAATGAGTTGACATCCTCTAAGGAAGTCCCTTTGGATTCTTGGAATCAGTCATTTTTGACTAACTCGTCTACCCATCTTATCTAATATATATTTTTAACTACGTTTGCTTACAAGGTTCGTCATTAGAAAAAAAAAAGAAAAGAGCTCATCTATCGAAACATCCAATCATCCAGTCACCAAAAGTATCAATACATAAAGGGCCATCTTCCAAAGTTAGTTAGTTTTTTTATTTCATTTTATTAATTTAGAATTAGAAAGAAAACATTTTCTAGTATAATACACACACACACACACATAGAGAGGAGAGAGATAGGAGGGGTTCGGCAAAGCCATTGGCCACAAGGGCATGTGTATGGAGAGGGTGTTGTGGCATGCACAATACGTAGCCCCCAAGTCACCATTTCATTTTTATATATATATCTTTAAAAGAATTATATATATGTATATAAGTTTCATTTATTATTATTTACTATAATATATAATACATATGATATATATTATAGCAGATATAAATAATTATTATATATGTTATATATAATTTTTATTATTAGTAAATGGTTTTGAAGGAGACCATACCATGTAGTACAAAAAGGCTCAAAAGAGAGGATATACAATGAAAGCATTGTGGTTTCTTAATAAGTGAAGGCCACACCACAACAAAAACATCTTTAAAAAGCTAGATGAGACAAGTAAAGATCAAGGCAGTGTGGGGAAAATTTGTACAAGAAATCTAACTACGGACACAAAACAAGTAAAACAACAATAACAAAACCACATTATAATAGTGTCGAGACAAAAACCAAGTAACAACAAAGACCTATTTGAGAAACTTGTTAAAAACTTTCTGAGCATCCTTTAAGGCCTTATATAAATTGATGTCATTTTTCTGGCAAGGTCTTGGCTACGTGATGTTATTGCCTTCTTCTTGATTTTTCCAACCTTATATCCTCTAGAATGCCTCTTATGTCACATATCTATTTTACTTGAATTTGAATAAAATCAAACAATGATTTTTTGGCAAGAAATTTTTTTGGTTAGAAAAACTTGTGTATTTCTTTTCAAACACTCTAGGAATCTAAGTCCCTCTACTTAAGCAAAGTGCAGCTTCACGTATATTTATGCATGAGAAAATGTGGATTTCTATGGTGGCCTTTTGACCGGGGGTTCCAACAGGGGGCACTCCACTAACCACTGTGGCAAAGCTAGAAATATTTGGCTAGGAAGACTTTGTCTAAAAGTAGCAAAGGGAATGAAAATTGAGGTAGGAGAACTAATGTTGTGGGTAGGAAATCAAATTCTGCACACACTAGTCAAAAGTATCATCACATGTATTTATGAGAAGAAAAAACTTTGTAAGCATCATTAAGACAAAATAAAATTTGATGAACACAAAGTATCAAGAAATCTCTTAGTCAAAGAAAGATAGAAACTCCTTTTTTAATTAATTTCTCAAACAAAAGTTGTACATAATGGAGAAATAGAGGAAATTGAGAAGGGGAAAAGTAGAAGAAAATGGATATCTCCTTTGCTTTCTCTAATTACAATGCACTCTTGAGTTTACAATATCAATCGCTAAACCTTTGAAATGGTAATGGCATTAAAATTTATAGAGTAGAATATGACTCTTCATCTACCTCACATGACTCTTGGTTTCCATATTCTACTCATGACCTTTCATTTTCCATGAATTAAGTATTTCTCTTATAATTTTGAGAAAATAATTTTTACAAATTTGAAATAGGTCACTTAAGTGAATAGGACAAAATACAATGATGACACATAATGAAGAATTAGAATGGAGAGAGAAAGAAGAGAGGGAAAGAGAGGAAGAAGAGATGTCACCCGATGAAGTCTCGTTGATCCTCATTGATGGAAAGCTCCAAATGTAGTGAAACTCTAAATCTTCAAATTCCTTGTACACTGGATGATGTGTGAACACCGTGTGTAAATACATTGTCACATGACTCATTTGGTGACCATGGGCATCACTCATGGAGATCCATTCTGAAAAAATATCATCTTGACTCCCCTCAATGTTGTCACACTACTTGGCTGATTCGGATAGGATCCTAATGAATCATCTTGTGAATGATCCCAGTGGATTCAATTGTGAATTACACCTCCCGCATACCAATTGAAGCATGAAATGAGTGTCGAAAGACACTATTGACATCCTCACTATCACATACTCTGTATAGTATGATGATAGAGATGACACTTTTTCTTACTCAGAAGTGAAGGGTTGTGCCAGATTCTTCCCTGTCCATTTATGCTTCATGATTTCTTTTTTAAAAAAGCAACTTACTATTTTTAGTAAGTGTGAAAAAGTAAGTCCCGATCTTCAACAAGATGCTACAGACTTAGTTTTCCTCTTTCTCTCTGTGTTCCATGTTCTTTCTAGATCAACTTTCTATTTTTAGAAGGTTCTTAAGGGCCCACTTACTATTTTTAAAAAGTGCCAAAAATTTCTGTCTTGGAGAATTCTCAGCTATAGTGCACCTCCAATGTCTTTGTCTCCTTCGCAGGTTCTTATCGCAATGACTTTCCCAAAATATCAGTTCCTATGTAGTAGATATGTTATTTTTACAAAGTTGGCCTCTGGGAGTTGGATTGATGTGGAACAAAGTTTTTGATATGGGTTTTTTCCCAATATCACCCCTCTAAAATTTCGGCCCCACCCACTTAATAGTCTAGGAGATTTTAAAGTTTTAATTTTCAGACCTAGTAGTGCTTCTAGGTATGGCAGACATTAATGGACTTCAAAATTGTAGGTATGGTTTCCTCCTCCATTTTTGAATAAAATTATATTTATGATGTGGGTTTTTTATTCTGGTGCTTCACGTGTGATCTTACTTCAATCTGTCAACCATTTGGTTTGACAGAAATCCCACTTCTTTCGTTGAGAAAAAAATGAGATTTGTTCACTTTGAATGTTCCTTGATGGAAGGGGTTTTAATATGATTTTTTAATGGCATTCAAGAGATAAAAACTCAGCAACAAATAGTTCAACAATTTGAGCACCGATTTGCAAGATATGTTCAAATCTTTGTTTTTTTAAGCAATGGGGATTTCCACTGTTCTGTTCTCTATTCTCCATTTCTTCTTATCTCGATGAATTATTATTCGATACTTGTGTATCACCATGGAGTAGAGGATTTAATTGTTGTGGTGAAGCTTGTTTTAGCATTGGCAATGGTGGAGTGGTGAACTGGTGTTCTCTATAGTTTTCTTTTGGTAATGGAGAAACAATGAGAACCAGTGAAGAAGCAACTAACAGTTAGAATTTTTTAAAAAAAATTGACTTGGAGTTGGGTGAATTTTTTCATGTTTGATGTCCCTAACCTTAGGGACATGAGGGACATCAATTCCCACAATGAGCACGATGGCAACACGTGGCGGCAATCCGACGATAGAGAATGAAGGGGAGAAAAGTTCCTTTAAAACATTGGGAGCTGAAATTTGGTCACATGGGTGTCAAAATGACACCCCATAGGAGATGGGAACATTTTCCCATGTCTGATGTCCACCACCTCAAGGACATAAGGAACATCAGTGTCCACAGTGGTCTTGGAGCTGACCCGTGGTGCTTGATCCGATGATAGGGAATGGATGCTCCAAAAATGTACTGGGTGCTAGCGTTGGTCACATGGGTGTCCAAATGACTCCCCATAGAAAATGGGCACATTTTTCCATGTATAATGTCCCCCACCTCAAGGAAATAAGGGACATTAGTTTCCACGGTGGTCCTGGTGCTGACATCTGGCACTAGATTTGACGGTAGGGAATGGATGCTCCAAAAATGCTCCTGGGGGTTGGGAGAATTTTTCAATGGTTGATGTACCTGACCTCAAGAACTTTAGGGACATTAAATCCCACTAAGCTTCTAGTGCTGACATGTGTCCACCCAAAAATGATTAAGTCCTGAATTGCCTTTGAGAGGGCAACTTAGAAAGAAGATAACTTGACCTCCCGATGGAATTTATTTGTGAAATTTTATATGATCCTGACTGGAAATGGAATTTTGAATCTATTGGTGGGGGTATCATGTCTTGATCCATCCATATGATCCTTTAAAAAGTGTATTTTTGATTTGAGACTCCACTTGTACCTGATAAAAACTACCTGCCAATCCTATGTGCCAAGGTGTTATGAAAAATATTATTTCACCATAATGTATGTATTTGAATCCTCTTTCTAGAAGTATTTTGTTTTTCTTATAACTCCATCTGGAGCTCCTAGAATCATCTTCTGAAGTCTAGCAGTTGTTTTAGACCTGTGTACTGCCTAGGCTTGTGAACCCTAATTTTTCTCAAAATGCTCCAAGTTTCTCAAAACTTCCCAAAATATTCCAAAACCATTTCCATGATGTTTTAAGGTCTTCAATTCACCTCCATGTTTAATTTTACCCTTTCATTCCACTCTAAGGTGGTTGGTCCAATCCTGGGAAGGTGGCGATAGCCCTTCCCAATACTGTCAGAAGATAGTATCTTTTTAGAACTCCCTAAAATCACCTAGGGGGATGAGATTAAATTATTCATGTGGTCATTTAGACTGATTGAGCAGACCAGGTGTTTTGAATGATGGAACTTTAAAAATTAACACTTTGGGGTATTGTTGTCATGCTTGGAAATTGTCAATTTCCATATTGCACATTTGCACGACAACGAGGTTTGTTCAAGGAGATCTAGTTGATCTTCTTGTTCACTAATTGTTGCACTCTCTCCTCTAAGGTACTGTGTTGATTAGTGAGAGTATCCAAATTATCCTTAAGCCTTGAAAGAAAAAAGGGTCCAAATCCTCCTTACTTCCTTCATTATGTATAAATTAAACGTCGTCATCTATTCCTTGATAGTGTCACCGCTTACTTCAATTGTGACTTTAAGTCAAATATTTATTAATCATTAAGGGTAGACTAAGTGATATGTAGAATATTTTCATCCACATCAATATCTTTACCCTTAGTGTCACTATGCTGATAACCTTTTTTGCGGGGGGTCGGAGGTGGAGTCCTAGATGCTAGGATTTTTGTTCGACCCTAGGCTATTGAGAATGGGGGCTAATGGTTAAATATGGTTATTTTCCACAACATTAAGGAAGTATTGGTGTAGAAGGAAGATAACCCCCTGATGAAGGGGGAGACCACATAGATGAGCTTGGACATCAAGGAAATTTCTCAAGTGAATGGAGAATATAATAAGAGAAATTGACCTTGGTAGAACAGTTGAAATGGTTTAGAAGGACCAGGTGATGGAGTGGCAGAGTTGAGTAATTCCCTTCCAAGGTGATGTACCTCACAACCATTTTAGCAACATCTCCATATAGGGGATAGAAGAGAAAAGTATACCAGATTTCCCAATCTTCAGGGCTTCCTCTCCCTCCACAAATATTTTCTCCTTGGCATCCTTATCGAATTTATTTCTGTAGAACTTAATCCCATCCATACCTAAACTGGTAATGAAAGAAATTAAGCTCTCGGTGATGGTAAAATCCTTACCCTTGAAGGTAATCACCCTATCTTTCCATTTTCGGGAAAATATGAGAGAGATGTGCCTATCATGCCCTTTTATCCTTTGCATGAAGTCTGTGAAGCCATCCACATCAAGGGCCTTCCATAATTCTTCATTCTACTTCTAGGAGGGATCACAGATTGGCTCCACATGACAAGGGGTCCACCCATTTTGAGAAGAATAATCATAGACAGGGTAACAAAATAATGGTCGCAACTAGAAATTGACCCATCAACAACAAAAATATCAGATCCCGAACACACAAATCTAAGACAATGGACCTATAGAGCTTCCAGATATTGTGAATAATGATTAACAAGATTCCTAGCAGCTCATCTATAAAGATGAAATAAAAAAGGTAGGAAAAATGAATCATTTGGGAGAGATATCTCTTGAATGCTCGGAGTACACTACATCATTTCTCCACACATGCCAAATCCACCATCGGGACTTAATTGAGTGGACATGTGGCCTTGGCTTCCTTAGAAATGATGGCTCTTGTTGTATGAGATATTTCCCCATGATCATGCCAAATTTTAAATTGATTATTGATGACACCATCATTTGCAAGTGTGTCAGCAACATTATTCCCCTCCCTATAGATGTGGCAAATATTAATGTTATTAAACCCTTTACATAAGGTCTTGGCCTCGTTGATGAAATATTTTATGGTCTAGTTGGGGGGTTGGGTGCCTATGAGGTTTTTTATAATGTTCATAGAGTCTCCCTCAATAATTAAATTACTCACCTTGAGATCCCTGATAGTTCTGATTCCCCAGAGAGTGGAAAGGGCCTCAACATAGTGATTTGATTATTTACCCATGGGACCTGCATAAGCAGCAAGGGGATGTCAAGATGGTTTTTAATTAAACCACCACAACCAGCTGCTCTAGGGTTTCCCTTAAAGGTATCATCACAATTCAATGTGTGCCAACCTTTAGGTGGGGAAATCCATTAAACAAGAGAATTGTAAATGATGGGTGTTTGAACTTAAACCTTATGAATATCAATATTACAAGAAATTAAGAACCTATCTTCTTCCTTGGAATACTTAGAATTCTTGGGTGGATTAAGTTTAATAGTGTTCTCCTTGGATGCAACTGTAATTTCATTTAAGATCCTTTTGTTGTGTTTTCTGGTATTTCTGAAAATGATGGAGTTGTAATCCTTCTAGATTCTCCAGATGGTGTGGGGAAAAATGATCCTCTAAATCATCCCGAGCATTACATGTTTAAAAGGAGACTTCCACTAGTCCTAGGATTGAAAAATATCAACAGAATTAAACAAAGTATATGGAAAAACTACTAAAGAAAAGTTTCCATAAGCAACAACAATAAGGCAATCAAGAGAAGGTGGTGGATTGTCTCATTCTCCTTCTTACATTGGTAGCATCTATTAGGCATGGTGGATCCCCTCTTAATGAGGTTTTCAATGGTAAGGATGCTCTTATTCAAAACAAACCAGAGGAAATGGCTAATTTTGGGAGCAAGTTCATTATAAACAATCTTTCTCCAATTAAATCCACAAGGAGTTTCATTAAAATACAATTGGTATCCTATTCTCACTGAGTGTTCTCCATCAAATGATTCGATTCATATAAAATCATCTTTAGTTTTCATTTGGATGAATGGTATGTGGCTTAGTATTTTTCTGTAAGTCCTTTATAATCTCTCTATGACAAGAAAGATTAGATTTTAAATCCTTCAATTGGATCCATCCATCAACACTGTAAATGTAGTCACTAACCTTCTGTTTAACTTTTGTTTTAAGGATATTTTTGAAATGCTCATACGATTTGCTATTTTTAAGGATTTCCAAATCCACCCAGCTATCTTCCAAGAAAAGAATCTCCTCCCCATTACCGGGTTCCATTTTCATTCTACCTATAGGTCCCTTCTAGTCTTAACCAAATTATTCTAAAAGAAACAACCATAGTAGAGAGTTTCATTCTTCAGAAAATATTGAGCTTTAGCGTGCTCAAGATATTTGGCTCAGATGAGGTCATTCCAAGTATGTTCTTCCTTGAGGATCCTCTATCTCATTTTGGAGATGAGAGTAGCATTCATTTTCATGATTTTTTTAATCCCTAATCCACCCACTCTTTTGTTGGTACACGCCTTGTCCCAAGCCACCAGATGGAATCTTTTTTTCTCCTCAGTCCTAGTACACAGGAATTTATTTGTAATTCTATCAATCCTATCAATAAGAAGTAGGAATTAAGACATGATTTAGATAGGTAGGTTTTGCAAGTGTGTTCTTAATAAGAAGACATTTTGCTACATTGGAGAGAATGGCCCCTTTCCAACCAACTAGATTCTTTTGGAACATGTCGAGAAAAGTATTTTAAAAATTAATAGATAATTTGTTAGTACCCAAAGGAGGACCAAGATAGGTAGTGGGGAGAAATTTTATCTCACAACACAAAATTTGAGAAATTTTTATTTTCCTGTTGGGAGGATTATTCAAAAAATAGAGTGAGATTTTGTCAAAATTAATTTGTTGTCCCAAAGCCTCCTCATAAGTTTTAAGAATAGTATTCATCATTTTTGCTTCCAGAAGAGAATTAAGAAGAGGAAGATTAGTATCATCAGAAAATTTCTAATGTGAAATAGTGATCTCTAGAGAAGTGGGTTTGAAGCCTTTGAGGTAGCCCAAGGAAATAGCTCTAGATATGGTACGACTGAGATTGTCTACCATAATGATGAAGAGGAGGGGAGAAATAGGATCTCCCTACCTTATACCTCTATTACTGGAGAAGAAGCCCACTAAAGTACCATTGACGATAACAGAGAATTTGGGAGTGGAGATGCAAGGTCTAATAATATTTCGAAAATAAGTATTAAAATAAAATTGTTCCATCATTTTGTTAAGGAAAATCCATGGGACTATCAAAGGATTTAATCATATCTAACTTTAAGGCCATGCCAAATTTTTTGCTCTTTTCCATCAAATGGATGGTTTCATGAGCCATCACAACACCATCTGGCTAATCCTACCATAGACGAAACCCCCGATATTTGGAGATAATGTTAGGGAGTAGTGGTTGGATTTTAATAGTTAGAATTTTAGTGAAGATATTTTATAAGATATTTGCGGGGATAATAATCATGAAATGTTTGAAATCCTTAGCTCCTAGTTTCTTAGGTACCAAAAAATGAAAGTATTATTAATTTCTTTAAGAATTCTCCCTGCCCTAAAAAAATTCATTAGCCGCTTTAAGGAGATATTCGAGAAAATATCCCAACATTTATTATAAGAAATTTTCTTAAAACTCATCTAGTATTATGGATTTGTCCCCTTCTAGTAAGAAGACCACCTTTTATATGTTCTCCAAGGTGACACGTTTTCTTAGAATGTTGACGTCTTCTTGATCTTAGAGATCATTAGTAATATTGTCTAATAAAGTAGTACCTTCCTCGGAGGACAAGGAGGAGGTTTCATTTAAGATATTTTTATAGAAGCTAAGAGCTCCCTCTTTGATAATGTTCTAATATGAACTAAAAGATGTCAAGAATGGAGACTTCAAAAATCTTGTTGTGAGCCCTATACATGAGTGTTGTCATATGAAAAAACTTGGTGTTTCTATCACCATCCTTAAGCCATAAATCCCTATATTTCTGCCTCCAAAAATTTTCTTCTCTAGCACAAAGATTATGAAAATCAAACAAGAAAGATTTTTCTCGAATATAATCTTCATGGGACATACCTACATTGTAACCCTTTTTTCCAATGTAGCCAACTCCTCCTTTACTTGTTTATTTTGAGTGAAAAATTTACCAAAAAAATTCCTATTCCATGTTGCTACTTTATTTTTGACATTTTTAAGCTTCTCGATGAACATGAATTGTGTTGTATTATCCATTTCTAAACCCCACCATTCCTTGATTTTTCCTTAATTTCTAGGTGGTAAAGCCACATTTTATAAAACTTGAATGAAGAGTGGATATGATTTTTAGTGTTAAGCATGTTCAACATAATGGGGTTATGATATGAAATGATTCTCGGAAGAGAAAAAGGTTAACACCTTGAGACAAAAGCCAGTCACCATAAATAATGGCCCGGTCAAGCCACACTTGAATGTTCTCATCCCTTAGTCTCTTCTTAGACCAAGATTAAGGGCTGACCTAGAGCTCTAGGTCAAAGAGATTAGAGTGAGAAATAAAATATACAAAATCATCCATCACGGTAGTATGATCAGAAGAACCACCTTTCTTTTAGCGGGATAAAGAGGACTTTTGAAATTCCCCATGATCAATCAATGCTAGTTATCATAGTGAGCTTAGAAATTTTATATATCTTTCCAAAGTTTCCTTCTACCAAGAAGAGTATTAGGAGCATACATAATAGAAAAGATCTAAAAAATTGAGCTATTAAGAGTTTGAAAAGAAACAACAAGGGGATAAGTGGAGGAGTATACCATCTTGAAAAAGATTAAGGTTGGGTCCCAAAGAACATCAATACCTCTAGATGCCCCTCTATAATCACAATAAGTCCATTCCACTTTTTTTGAAATGTTTTGGCTACAATAATTCATATATTCAAAAATCATCTTATTTTCTGGATTGCCATAATGGTGGGTTTGTAGGTTTTTCTTAATTCCTTAAGAGTGTATTGTTTACCACTCCCATTAAGGCCTCTGATGTTCCATGATACAATTTTCATTAAAATATGTAGGGGGAGGTGTGTACCAGATGGTCTAATGAGGATTGGGTTCCATCTGTAAGAGCCTTATATATCTCCTTTTTCTCTATTCATTGTTCATTTGTCTTCCCTTTGTGGTGTTGGCCCCTATATTGGATTTTTTATAGGAAGATATAGTGACCCTGGAACAAGACTAAATCCCATTGCCAGGTGACTTTTTCTTGTCAAAGAACAAGGCATCAAGAATTCCTTCAAAGCATCTATATTTCCGGGTTTTGGATTTTACAATAGTAAACTCATGTGACCAGTATTGGTGCTTTCCACCAAGTATACTACTTTTCATGGGGGTGATCTCTCCTTTGTATTTTTCTAGGCTAGGAGTCTTTAGCATGCCACCATTATTCTTCTTTAATATAGATGAGGGAGAAGATTTAGCCTTGTAATTTTTTATTGTTATGAAACTGTATGGGGGATAATTTATTCAACTTCTCCATCGACTCAAAGTGTTGGATATCTTTCGCAATGGATCACTAGTCACAATACCATTATCTCCTTCATTATTTTATTTTTCAGGCACTTTTGATCCTTGCAAGTCCTTTGATAAAGCATCCTCATCCAAATTATTTTCATCCCCTCTGTTATTAGGCTATTCAAACACTACAAAAAAACTTATATGGAGGTCCTTTGTCAAAGCATCATCTTTAACATTGGTGATTCTTCAAAAATGGATTCCCTAAAAGTATTATGAGAATAATCTTCACCCAAAGGAGAGAAAGATAAAGCTATGTCTTGAAATAAATCTTGTTTGGAATCTATTCTTGTTGTTAGATGGATTTCAACCATTTGGAGTACCTCATCTACCTTGAGATTGAGGTCTACTAGATTTTCCTCTTTGTCTCATTCCTTGTTGTTTAGCCCATCAATTTTTTTCAACTTTTGTAGAGGGGTTTTAGGCACCCAAAAAGTCCTATGAATAGGAGGATTTTAGCTATTACACATAAATAACTATTGGATTAAATAATATAGGTTAAATAATCACTATTGTACACATACATAATACTTTCAATTTCATCAATATATATATATATATATATATATATATATATATACACACACACACACACATATATATATGTACATATATAAAATTCCCATATATAATTAAACTTTATATGTTCTCTAAATATGTAATTTTATAACATTTATAAATTCCAATTCCTTAGTTAGCCTTCATATTAAGGATCTATAATTATTTTATCACCTATTAAGCTGACACAATTATAAAAATATTCCTTTCAATGCTTAGCTATAATCTAAGAGAAGTGTTACAACTATTTTTGATACAACCTTATTTCATAGCATTCAACTAAATACACAATGATACCATTGTTTGTAATAACATTATAAACAGAGTTTTCATTTGTGTAAATAACCCTTTTAAGAGGATAAGAGAGAGATAAGCATAACAAATTTCCAAAAAAATCTTCTAAATATTATAATCCATTTATTTTCTGAATTTACTTGAAGTGACAAAGATCATAATATACATCCCGAAATGAAAAATTTAAGCATCTTATTTTATCATTCAAGTAGGAAAAAAACAATGTGACTATTCACAAGTGATCACTAAAATATAACTCTTCTCTATCTCTATTCTTGAACTTCTTGTTGTTTTTTGGTGAACAAATCTAGTTTGGTAGTAGACTATATATTTTTGTCTCTTTCTATGGCTTGGTTTCCAAACCTTATTTATCTTGACTTCATCTGGTTTAACTCATTATGGTCTTATCCCTCTTTTTGCATTTTTTTGTGATATTTCACAATGCATTCTCTTTTGTAAGGCCTTCAGGATCTAATCCATGCTTATTACCTAATCTAATTAAAAAAACAAAGGGAAAATAATACACAATATATTCCTTGAGTATCAAGTCTTCCACGCATATATTTCTTCACAAGTTCAACACATTCTCTTGACCAAAAAGAGATGGGAGAAATGCTTACCACCCAACCTTCTCAATGGAAAAGGATTATCTTCCCATTCACCCCGAGCCACAAAAAAAAAAATTCAAAAATAACACATCTATAGCCATATTTAGCAATAATAACCTTTAAATAGAATCAAAAGTTAAAAACACTAAAGAAACATACTTGGGATGTAAAATTATGCCCCCATAGAAGATGAAATAAACTATGTGCTCCATTTTAACTCCCAAATGGGATGACAATAAGATCAAAACCAACATTCCCTCTTTCATAAAACCAAAACCTTATAAATACAAAGCCATATTTGTATTACCCATTTGGCTCCAATAAGTATCCTATTTCCCATCCCACACTCCCTCCAAGTTAGTCTAGAATAACTAATTCAAACCCCTTTTAGCTCCAACAAACAACACATTAAACCTAATATATTCCTAATTCCTTTTCCTCTAAAATTACTCATATTTTACAACACCTCTTCACACCATTCCTATTAGCCAATCACTACAAAAAAATACCCAAAACCATTACAAAATGCACAATACAAATAATAAATAACAAGGAAAATAAGGGAAATAAGGAAATAAGAGCCTACCTTGGAGAAATCTTGTTCTCTATATGGATCTTTCCAAAAATAAGAAATAACTCCAACACTTCCAAAGCTTTCAAAAACCAAGGAAAAAAACAAAATATTCCAAATAAAATTTATGGAATCCATTTATCCTCTCAATTCTATCTTATTTATAGAATTTTAAGAGGCAAGGTGAGGTGGAGTCCACATAGGATTTCCAACAAGGAAAACCCATGTGCTCTCCAAAATGGTAGGTGCACACAAGCCAAGCCCCATTAAGAATGTGTAAGAGGATTAAAATTTATTCCTTTCAAAAATCATTTCACATGTAAGGAGGTTTATTGGTAAACACAAATTCCATCATTCCAAAAAGAATCCTCTCCCCAAAGTCAAAAGAAATCACTCATAATAAAAACATGGAGTGAAAAGGAGGACAAAATCTCTCCAAACACAAGTAAAAGAGAATAAATATCCTTTCAAAAACCTACCTACCCAATGGGTATGGGCTTGGGGGAAATTTTGGGAGTGTGGGACAAGGTAACCCTCTCCCACACACTTCCCAAAATTGCTCCAAAGGCCAAATCCGATATTTCAAGATAACAATCAAATTAAATGCTCATGCTCAAGGAAAAATTTATAAGTTCTTACAAATATTTCCATAAGTTAAAACACAATTTATTTTATAAAAATAAATAAATAAATAAACTTAAAATATTGATTTTAAAAATATTAACTTAAAGGCATTAAATTAAAATAATACAAACTAGGAAAAACATTAAACTAAAATCACAAGGGTTATAAAATAAAATGGGATGTGGTACTCCACATGAAGGCCAAAAAAAATTAAATATCACGAAACAAATAAAAGAGGTCACTTTTACATTAGAAACACACACACACACACACACACACACATTTCTCAATGGGTGACCTTGGTTACAATTTTTTATTTCTAGGTTGTTGGTCTTCCCCATCTCAATTTGGTATTTTATAGTGTTCATGAATATACTTGTCCCTCACCTACAAGATACAAATGAAGCATCATCCCCACATGAAAAATCATACAATATAAAATATAAATCAACTCACAAAAATCAATCAATTCACACACAATTCAGTATATATTAATTTCAAAATCAATTTTCGCAAACATCGATTTAGTTCATCACAATTAGCATGAAGATTTATTATAATATTTATAGTTAAATATTCATATAGACTAAATCAAATTTCATTACTTAAACACATGCTTATCAATCACTCATCATTTCACCATTCATTATTAGAATTAATTTGACAGACACATACACCCATAATGGACCACTTGAAACCAATTTAAGTTCCTCTAATATATTTTAAAAAATATATTTCTATAAATATAATGTTTTAGAAATTAATTTATTCCCTCCATTACTTTACCATTTTCAAACATTATAATATCAGCCATTATGATTCTTTCTTTGAGTCCTTCCACTATCTATTTCTAGGATTTACTCAATCAAACAATACCTATTTATATATAGTTTAAAAAAAAAAATTATAACCCTCTTAATTTATCCATCATTTGGTTTGTAGTTTTAACTAAAAGGTTCATATTATATTATAAAATGATTAAAATACACCAAGGTTTTAATATACCTCATTATACACACAACTTTCTAGTTTGTTTTAAGAATAATGAAAACTATAAACGTATATATAGTAATAGTCCTAATCTCATTAGATATTCATATATTAATACAACTTCCAAGTTACTAGAAATTAGGCACCATGTGCTGAAATAAACATGATTAACACCATAAAGGAAAGATACTATAATTGACCTAATTACAGCTTGAATAGCATTGCACAAAAATGGGCATTACATTAGGCCTGGGGAAATTCATAATTGCTAGACCAAATTTTTCCAATTTTATCAAATACAAAGAATAAAAATGGTAATGTAATTGTTAGGTATTATAGTATTCAAACAAAGAAATAAAAAAATTGAGATTTTTTCATTGTTCCCATTTTCACCCAAATTTTAATCCTAAGATATACTAAAGGATAAAGCGGGATTAAATCTCGAACAAAACATATTCATAGTGTTACATACTAAATATGATTTCAATAGGTTGTAGGAGTATGTGAATATGTAATATTCAGGGCTATGTATGCATGACTCATCGAGAGTGAATTCCATATTTAATAGGAGGTAAAAGTGATGAAATGTGTTAATTACTAGTTCGAGATAAGTACCGTTGATTCACCACTTATAGGTAACACCTAGATTTTTTTGTAGCTAATGGAACCACATTCATGACCCACACATGATCATTTACCAAGGAAAACACAAATCCTCCCAAAAATGTATTCATGTCCATGGTGTTTCTATATATTCCTTGGGATAGAAACCATTAATCCTTTCATAGTTTGACACTTTTTCATTCCACACTTTAGTATCTTCATTGAACTTATCACTTGTAATTATAGAGAGAGTTCCACTACTTATTCCTAGAGGAACAATTGTTGGATGTTTTTGTCACTTTTTTAACTACCCATATAACATTTTCGGCATCATTGACATCTAGAGAAAGTGTTATGTAATTTTCCATCTTCTTATACCTTTTCTTAATAGAAAATTCAAATTGTCAACTAGTCCACATACTTCCTAAGATAACATATCAAGCGAAGCTAAACAAAAATATTATATGATAGATTAACATATCATTTCTATTTACTTTTCATAAATAAAAGTAAAAAATGAAAAAATTCACATAATACTATTTCAAATACACACCATGTCTTTCAACATGGTGGAACACACAATATGTTATTAAACATGTTAAAACACATTTGTGTGTTTCAACATGTTGAAAAACACATTGTGGTTTTCAAAATGTTATAAACACAATGTTTTTGCAACATGTTGAAAAAAATGTTGTTTCCAACATGTGGGGAAACACATTGTGTTTTCAAATAGTTTGGAAAACACGGTGAAACCTCATAATGTTTTACTTTTCAATATTTAAAAAATCAATTATTGTAACCCTAAACTATCCTTCTATGTTGTTATCTTTTTATTTTTCAAGATGCTAAAAACACACTTTGTTTTTTAATGCACTGAAAAAAAAAAATTCATATAAAAATAATAATTTGTATATGTATTCTTCCTAAGTTATAAAAAAATTTCAAGGCATTCGACCTAATATTTTACGAGCTTCATGGAATTTTTAGTGAGAAAGTCGAATTAAAATTTATATAGAAAATGGGGAGGAAAACACCTTCAAACTTATGGTTCATAGGGCTCATTGAATATTGTTACAAATTAACTCCTGGAATAGGATGTAGAGTAACTCATTCACCTTCTATAATAGCTATCTCATTCTTGTACTTGTTCTTTATGCTCTTTCTTATTCTTGTTCTGCTCCTACTTGTTCTTTATAGTTTTTTTTCATAGATGCAAGTTAGTAGTATTATAATTTATTTTACGTGGCCTACTTTTTTGTAATATTGTAATGTGTGACTATGACTGATAATTTTTTTACTAATGCTAGTATGGGAAGGAGGTGAAGATGGGAAAGCATGTATAGTCTTTCTAACCATGAGATAGGCGTAGACACCCAAAATTGGGATGACACCCTGTATGTCCCCTTTTATTACATACCTTATTACCATAAACCCTTTCACATATTTTTATTAATCTAATTACCTATATTGGATTAATTATTACCTCACCCCTCCACCTCACCTTAGACCCATTCCAAGCCTTTTTAATAACTAAGACTGACTCATCATTCTCCGTAACTAACTAAGACATATTATAAACCTAATATTAATTTCAAAAAAATCTCCCACAAAATTCCCTTCTAATTTAACAACAATCAAGACCCCTAACCCAAAACCATTCTTGACTCGCGCAAAAAGGGAGAAAAATGATATTTGTAGAAAATATGACTATTTCTCCCTAACTCGACATCGATTATTCCTCGAGCGGCATCTATTAGGAAGGACATTGGTAACTTTAAAAAATAATTTTCAACTATTTTCCCGGGTTCTTCTTTTCGGTTTGCATTCTTTGATCTCACATCTTTAGCATTCAATCAACACCTTGACAATTACATTTTTGGGTTTATGCTCTACGGAGAGTTTTTATTTCTCTACTTTGATTACGGTCATCAAACTCAAGTTTTTGCAGTATGGGGCCCTCATAATTTTGGGTTCCTTATAATTCATATAATATTACATTTTGATAGTTTCCTTTTTGAAATATTCACTAAATCTCTCTTTGGTAACATTCTCTCTTCTATTTTCTCTAAAAGTCATATTTCATTTAGGGAAAATTAAAATGAATCATTCTTACTTTTTTATTTCTTACATGATCGAAAGTAATACTATTTTCCTATTCACTATTCTTATCATCCAATCTCAATATTTCTCTTTGGGTTTAAAATTATTGCATTGCATCCTGTGTATTATTACATTTAGCTCACATAGTCTAATTAGCAATCAAATATAATGGAGGTCATGACCGGTTGATGATTGGGTAATTAAGCGTAGTCCACTTTTGCACACACTTTTCTAAATCACTTAAACAAACAACACATTTCTTAAACCTTCCCCAAATCCCAAGAATAATCTATCAAGTATTTAAACACATGTTGACTATGGTCCCCGACTAGTGTTCTAGCTTGATTTTCATATCGAGCTCGGACCTCACATACTGAAAGGTATATCAAGGATGTACCCCACCAAAACATTCCTTAAACCATGCATAGTTTTCTTCAGGTATCTTATATCCACTCCATTCTATTTATTAACAAACAATCCTAAGGCTTAAGCCATTAAAACACTAAAATATTATTCCTAGGATAACTTGTTTGTTAGATTTTACTTGTTGGATTTTTGAATTTATTTCTTGTCTTCTTCTATTTGAGGTGCGGAATAGTATTTCATCACTTTTCTTTCTTTTTTTCACACTCGTCCATCACAATCAGCTAATTCTGGTTCTCGAGTGTGTTATATTATAATTGGTATACATATCCTAGTTCTCATATTCTTTTGTTAAAATTCTTTCTTACAAATTTAAAATTTATTAAGTTTAGATCTAATCTAGCCTATCGACATCGGTTCAACATCCTACATTTGTCATTTTATTTTTCCCAGACCTTTGGTTCACCGACTAATATCAATCTCTATGTTTCGATTTTCTACGTGAAAATAGTGACCTAACTTCATCTTCCATACATTTTCAAAAGTCTATTTCCGGGTTTCTTTTATTGTGACAGAGCTCAAAGTTCCTATTTTCAATCCTTTTGTATCGTTCAGACTCATAAACAGGTGTGAACTCTTTCTTTTCACCCAGTTTGTATACCTTTTCTTTCTATCTCTTCATCTCCTTCAATTTTATCTCCAATGAATACTAATTTTTTTGCGACCATACAGAAGGTGATGATAAATTCACTAGATTCCTTGATCATAAAATTGAGGCCTTGCAACGTTACCTTACTACTTCTTCCACCCGAGACTCATCATGTCATCCCCTTTATGGAATTCCCACTTCCATACTCACCATTTCTACCATCTTTTCCATATTGGGAAATGCTAATGTCACCACCGAAACTACTCTAGGATTTCCTATTCAGTTTCACAACCACCTACTTCTCGTATAACATCTACATCCTTGACATCTTCTCTCCCACTAACATCTATAGTACCCATATCCACTACTCCTATTATATCATCATCAGTATCTTATGTACCTATTCCTAACAAACCACCAGTTGAGTTGACCTCTTCCACTCAATTTTAGAATTTGGTGGTCTCTATTCCCCAAAATCTTCCACCTATCACCATGAGGATCTTTCTACAATCCCCTCCCACTTCCACCTTACCTCAAATGCAACTCATCACCTCAATGGCATATTTAGGGTATATTCCCTCCTCATCCACTAATTCCTACATACCTACATCTCAATTCATGTACTCGGCACCACCACATACTGTTATGCCTTTTACGACCCACTCTTCTTGTCAGTATCCTTATACTTGAGGGGGCATCCCTTAATCAAACCCCACAATGGATCTCATTAAAATGATGATGGATAAAATGTAGATGCTTGAGGCTTCAGTTTCTGGGTCCTGTAATGTCTTAACATATGATGAGATTTGTAACGAACCCATCCATCCCACTATAACTATTCATCCATATCCCACATAATAGGGGCTACATAAATTTAACTACTTCAATAGTAAGGAGGATCCATAATAACACTTTCTTTCATTTAGACACACTTGTTACCTAATAGTCCATGATGATGCCTTGCTTCTCCATACATTTCCCATGTCCCTATTGGGACCCAACTTAGACTAGTACAATAATTTTCCTAAGCATTTGATCTTTTCCTTTAATCAATTGGCACAAACCTTTCTCAATCACTTTTCAATAAACATTTCTAAAAAGGTCTCTATCACAAATTCATATTTTATTCATCAATATAACAATGATTCTATCGCTGATTTCATCGTATGGTGGCAAAGTCTAATTAACCAACTTTCCTTCTTTCTCCCCATGACTGAGCTCATAGAGTTTTTATGAGGGCATGTGCTAAACAAATTTCCTCAACTCTTCAAAGTTAAAATATTTTATATGTTTGATGATTCTTTTCCCATGGCTAGGAAGCATGAGATCCATGCCCTCAAAGAAGACAAACTAAAATTGCATAACAAAAATGATGCCTTAAAATCAAACTAGTCTTCTTCCAAACCACCAAACAACTATCTCAAGCTAAAAGGATTCGATAATGTGGTGGTTTTAAAATCTGTCCCTTCTCATCCAGCCAATCAACCTAAACCTCCTTATAATCTCTCTCGGTGCATAATTTTCAATATCGGTATGAACAAAGAGTTAAACTCCCATTGGGGAGCCTTATTCTTTCACATTGGAAAATTTATTGAAGGATAGATCCATCATTCTTCCTCCCATCAAACCACATACTAGTTTTGTTCCTTTTCATCCCACATTGACATGGTATAAGGAAATTGAATTCAATAATTACCACCATGTAAAAGGACATATTGATGTAAATTACAAAATCTTTAAAAACATTGTGCAAGGATTGTTAGATAGTGGTGATCTTGTCCCCGATAACTCTAATGCTCCTACTAATGAAAACTTGGGCATTTTTATGAAACCTTTTCCTAACCATGTCTATTCATCAACTATTGTTGGAAAGAGATCTAAATAAGAAACCAACAAACATGTGGTTCATGCAGCCTTTAATATAGCATCTAAACCTTCTATCCAAGATCCTCCTATAGCATCTCGGTTGAGGAAAAATTCACACATACTCCTCTACCCATAAAGGATCCCACCTCACCTACTCCTATACAAACAGAAGATCCCGACTCACTTGTTCCTATACCCACAGAGGATCTTTTCTCACATGTTCCTTTACCTCTATAGGAACCCACCTCGATTGTTCCTTTACCTCTAGATGAGCTCGCTTCACCTATTCCTTTACCCATAAAGGAACCCACCTTACATGTTCTTCTATTCATAGAGGAACCCATCTTATCATCCTCTTTACCCATAGATGAATCTACATTACCCATTTTCCTTCTCCTCAACTCATAAAGGAGCCAATTTAATCTACTCTTCCTATTGGTGATACCTCTCCAAAGGTCTTCAAAGATCTCATCTCTCTTCTTACCTCACTCTTACCCACCGGGTAAAATTCTAAGACCTTCCTTGTATCATGGGCCTCAAAGCTCTTCATGGTATTTAACACAATTTCATTTTCCTCTTAATCTACTCCATAACCTTTCTCTCATTTTGTTGACTACTTGGAGTATGTCGATTACACTACCCTCTCAGGGATGCTTTAGAATCCTTGTTTCCAGACAAATGCATATTTCCGTCACTAATACCTCGACCATATATCCAAATATATTAAATGTGACTAATATTATTATTCCTAAATTGGTGGTATCAGCCCCTTCTTCATCAACACTCCCTCCACTCAGGCCTCCATCTTCTAAAAAACCTACTACCACCTTAGGGGTTTTATCGATACTAATTTTTTTACACCCTCTTGTGAAGCTAGACTTGTCAAGTTCTTCACCACTAATAAAAACACTACTCTTAGAATTAAGATAAATACCCAACCTCTTAGGGCTCAAACCTCAAGTATTCCATACACCTTCTCACTCACCTTCACCTCTTTCATCGATATTGGGCTTAGATCCTTTAACCTTGGTTAACTCCGCCCCTTTACCAAGGAAAACCCAAAGTGAGAAAACCTATACCATGTCCTTCAATTATTTTTCTTCCTACACCTTCTTCACTACATTTACCTTCACTCTTGTCAGCACCCACATTGTTTCCTTGGTTTACTCGAATACCTACACCTTCCGAGTCTCCTTTACCCTCACACATTAGTCCTCCGCATTTACCCAAGAAGGCACAACCTCAACCCAAAACTTCAACCAAAAAAGTATTTACAGAAAAAAAATATCTCGCCTCGCCCCCCTCACAAAGCTCACTTACCCCTTCGCCCAAGACAACTTTGGCTTCTCATTATGATTTTTGATAGGATCCGACTCTAACATCCTTGCTTGGTTATTAGAGACATCTGCTATATCACTTTCTCCTTTAAAGCCTTACGATCCTCTCGGACCTTAACCAGTAGGGTTTGAAAAAACAAAAATTTACACTTATCTTCACTCACCAGGGCATGATGTCAAGAGTTGTAAGGATCTTAAAACCATTCTCCTTCAAATTTTCTATTTTGATGGTCTCTTGAAGAAGATGATCTGTTGGAGGAGGATTCTATTCTTTATTCTCTTGTAGCCACATAATATAACCATAAACCCATTCTACAACCTTTTTATTCACATCCACATAGAGATAAAGGTAGGGATAAATAACCCTCTTTTCCTCTTCATATCTTTGAAATGAACATGGTGTGTGGAGCCATGAGGTCACAACACGTGAAATAAAAATGAAAGGAAAAATTTGGTAGCCATTCTAGTTCTCCTTCAACTACCATTACACTTGCACGTCCCCCAAAGTAGCATCCTTGGGTTGGCACCACCTATATCTTTTATGGTTACACATCATTTAATGATCAAACAACTTCACCAATCCACGTTGAAGATGCATTTATTTGACTTGAATCAAACCTTTGATTCTCATCATCATTTTCTCATTGAGGTCCTCTAATATATCGAGGTTCCACCCAAAGATACTTCACCTATCACCACCCTCATTACCCCTCATCAGGTTGTTTCCATTAATTTATTCAAATAGGATATTTCCCTTTACAATGTGACGATCCTAATCCCACTCTTTTCATCTCTACTTAAATTAATGATATTCATGTTAGACACGTTATGATTAATGGGGGTGCTAGCATCAGCATCATCTCTTCTCATCCATATGAATAAATAGGCATCTTTGGATAATTATATGTCTAGAAACATCATAATGCTTCAATATTTTAACAATTATATGACCACTACCCTTGTCACTATTGTCCTCGACATCCGCGTGGGTCCCTGAAATATTCCCGAACTCTTCTACTTTCTTGAAGGAGATATCTAGTATAACATGTTGTTAGGCCATCCCTATATTCAATCCATGGCTTTTGTACCTTCCACCCTTCACCGTTGCCTCAAATTTGAATATGAAGGAGAACCTTACACCATTAAGGAAGATCCCTCCCCTTCAAAACATGTAATATGACTTACCATATAAATGATTTCATAATTCTAATTAAGGCATATACCACATCTACCACTTTTTTGCTTCACCTTCCTCATCTAGTCCACCTACCGACCCTTTTATTCTACGCCCACTACCGATTCCCCATCTTCGAGGATTTAGATAGATAATCTATACATGCTACCTAAGTACCAACCACACACCCCTTAGTAGGAATTTTCTAACTCCTTTAACTTGGATAATAACACCTCCTAAGAATTGACACAATCCTTTCTCCTTAGGAGTATGGAAAACTACACCAGCACCCGCATTAGGATCATCATATAAAGAAGGTTGTATCATATGGCCCTCCCCACCTTTACTCCAACCTAACCCATAGGGAGCTAGACACTTCCTCTTATTCTATTAAACCTCCCTTCCAAACCATACATTTCTCATCTGAATTCTCCTACCTCACCAAATGTAGCTTCATACCTACTTTTCTCCACCATTGTGCCTAGAAAAGCATTGGATTTGGTGTTACAAACAAGTTTGTCACATCATCGTACCATGTACCACTAGGAAACACAATGACCATTTCATTCTTCTATTTCCTAGGAATCCTCCTCTTAAGAAGGCCTGAATCACTCTCGTAGAATATGAAAAGCCTTCTACACCTTCCTCACCTATCATGTTACCTTCTTCTATGGAGCCTATGGATATCAAATCCATTTGACTAAATTTTTTTCATAAACACTATCTCCTTGGGACGTCTAACCTAACAAAGTGATGTTGAGGGTCCCTCTTCCCCTCCTCTTCTTTATCATGACATGTTGGATGATGATACACCTTTTAAAAGTGTCATTTAATGCCGGGATAATGATTCTATGATGACCTATTTAGGTATAGAGGATTCTTATATTCAAAGATTGGTGCCCTATAAAACACAAACCATGTTGAATGAATCTACCATAGAAATCAACATTCACATTCAGGAGAACCCACAAATTCAAAAGACAGATAAATTTTTAGACTTCGTGGAACAAGAATATTTCACCTCTTTTCTTCGCAATCATAGAAACATATTTTCTTGGTCTTATAGCAATATGCCAAGTATTAAACCTAATATTGTGCTTCAAATCATCATAACTAACCACGATGCCAAACTAGTAAAACATAAGCTACGTAAAATGCATCCTCGCATTATACTTCTTGTGAAATAATAACTTTAGTGCCTTCTCTTTGTTTCCTTCATCCTACTTGTTGACTATTCACAATGGGACTCTAACATTATTCATGTCACAAAAGTGACCGATGGAATTCATATCTGCATTGAATTTTGTGACATTAACCTTTCTTGTCCAAAAGAAAACTTTCCTCTACTAAAGATTGACCAACTAGTTGATCTTACAAACTAGTCATGAGATTTTATCTCTTATGGACATGTTTTTCAGGTTATAATAAGATATTACTCCCTCTCAGGAAGATAAACAAAAACCTGACTTCATCACCCCTTACGGGACCTTCTTCTATCATGTAATGTCCTTTAGATTGAAAAATGTAGGTTCTACCAATCAGCACCCTATGGATTACATCTTTCATGACATCATGCATGACATATTAGAAGACTATGTCAATGACCTTTTGGTAAGTCCAAGTTTCATGCCAAATAGTGGTCGTTCTTAAAGTTATCTTTCATTGCCTTATCCAATATTGTGTTCAACTTCAACCAAAGAGGTGTGTTTTTGTAGTTCTCTCAGGTAAGCTCCTTGGTTTCATTGTCTCTTTACAGGATATGAAATTTGATCCCACTAAGATCAAGGAAATTTTGGACATGCCTCCACCTAGTAACCTTCGATGACTTCATAGATTACAAGGAAAATTGCAATCCATCTAAAGCTTAATCTATCAAGTTTTAGATCAATTCCAACCATTCTACCACCTCCTTAAAAATTATGTTTCTTTCCATTGGAATGATGAGTTTCACAAAGCCTTGAAGAGTTGAAGAACTACCTTCTTCACCACCTGTGCTCATTCAACAAAAATAAGATCAACCTTTTTACCTTTACATTTCTACTACTGACCAATCCTTAGGTTCCATTCTCTCTCATCATGATGAGTAGCACAAGGAATAAGTGGTTTATTACATAAGACGTACTCTTTGAGACTATGAAAATCAGTACACTCATGTTGAAAATATTTTCTTAGCTCTAGTCTTTGTGGCCACCAAATTTTGCAACAACCTTTTTAATGACAAAATGTTATTCATTATGAACACTGACCCTCTTTATTACATGTACATCAAACCTTATCAACACTAACACACTACTCGTTGGAGCATGCTTCTTGTAGACTTGGATTTGGATTCCATTCATCAAACATTTGTCAAAGGAAAAACCATCATGGATCATCTTGCAAATGATCCTCTTCCTGGGAATCAATCCTCAAACTTTGATTTTCCCAATGAATCTATCACTACCCTCTCCACTGATGATATTGTTTATCAAATGAAATTATTCTTTGACATATCCAAATGTCACCATGGGGGATGTGTGGGGCTCATCTTCATTCCTCTTAATGGTGATCCTATAAAAATATCCTTTAAACTAAACTACGACTATAGAAATAACATAGCTGAGTATGAAAATTTTGAGTTAGGTCTTAAAAATGCCATTTCGCAAGGTGTTAAAATTGTTAACATCTTTGGTGACTCTCAACTGGTTGTGAACCAAATCAATGGTTCATAATATTTTTACGTGGATCATGCACCAATTAAATTTTTGATTGATCTCGTGCGGCGTTGGAACATCCCCAAGGTGTGGGACCTTGTTGCCTTATTATGAACCTCCGTGAGAAGGCTGGATTCCTTTGGAGCTTGGGGTACCTAATTTGAGATCAATGTGAAAGGATAAAATCACTTTAAAATTACTCTAAAATACTCACTTCATGGAGCTCAGAGTTACAAATAAAAATAAGGAAAAAGGTGATATACCAAGAGAGTATAATTAAATAATTTTTGATGTTCACATTGAAAAGGGTTAACTCAGAGAGGATAAAGTAAACATCAAAATTCAATTCACCTTTTGCTATTTAGATAGTGAAATTAATATACCACATATGTAATAGCATGCATTTCCTTGTAACACCCCCAAGCATACCTAAGCGTGAGATCAAATCTATTAAACTAGATAATCAACAAATCACAACAATATATGATATACAAATGTCATACATCACTTTCTCTTCATGAAGGTTAATGATAATCTAACTTTATAATAGAAGAAATATAATATTTCCACAATTGATATTCAAGATAACCACATCATTCTCCCATAGATTAAAATACAATACTTTGAGATAAAGGTGGGTTAATCACTCATACTAAGGAATTACACATTCACAAAGCATACATTGAACAATTATTAAAACCATAAATCAGACATTACATGGAAAAATATTGTTTTGAATATAATTGAAAGGATCCAAAGTATTCAAAACACTCTTCCAATCTTGAAGAGAAACCTCCTCAATGATCTATATCTTTAAACTTCATGCACTTAGCTATTTATAAGTTTAGGTTGAGCCATTACAATTGAACCTTAACTAACAAGTTACTAAAAATAGAATGTAATTAAGTTCCAGGGAATAGGATCCCATAAAAATAGAAAATTTGTTGCAAAGGTTTGACTAAGTCAACCTTGCAACTTGAACTTATCCAAATCTTAGAACTATTGTTTGATGACCGCCTAGCTTAGCTTGGTCCTGAAACATCTTTTCCCTCTTCAATTTTCTCCTGCTCTTTCTCCCACATAGTCATCGATGTTTGTAATCAATGAAACACTTGATGATTCCTTGTACTTCCTCTTCTTCTAGTCCACATGTGTAATGATTCACCACATCCTTTATTTCAATCTCTCTTGCCACTTTAGTTGGAAACCTTTTCAACTTACTCACCACTTTCTTCAGTTGACTTGTGAAATTATGGCATGAAACCAACCTGTCAATTGAATCACTATTGAAATTCCTAGTTACCTCATCATCTTTCTTTACCAAATATTTGAAATTTAATTTAATTTGATCCACTGGAAGGGTGTCAATATTCTCATTGAAAAATTTGTAGTTGATATTATCAAACTCTTCTGAGATATCATTTAGACCATCCATTATTTCCACGCATTTGTCATCCAACTTCTTGATAAAATCTTGTAACACTTGGGATCTAAATTCCATAGCCTTATGAAACTCAAACAACTTAGAAATATCATCAATTACTTCTTCTTGAAGAAGTAAATTTGGATCCTCATCTCTAATCTTGCCCCATGTGGTCAAATTCAGATTCAAATTATTGTTATCTTTGGAGAAAACATCATCTATCCTATGAATGGAGGCTCTTTTGGTTTGCACATAATTATATAATTCAACAACTTCTTTAATCAAAGGATTATCTTCCTCAAGCATGTGTTCTATCCATCAATTACATGATCTTCCCTTTTGACCTATATTCTCAATCTCATGATATGAGATATCATCTAGAGTGGAAGAAATTTTCAGAGTAGTTGTAGCTAAAAGATCAGTGGTTGGAGTGGGTTTTGATTATTTTCTTAACAAAGTAGTGAGTTTTTCAACCTTATCCTTCAGTTCATCTTTGGAATCTTTATCTTTATCATACTTCTCCAACAAATTCCCAAGAGCCACTTGCACATCTTGTTTTTCACCTTCATGTTTTTCATTCCCTAGTGAAAATATTGATATTTGATAGTCTTTTTCCATGATAGTCTCTTTATTCTTCCCCTCAATGGGGGTAGCAACTTCCATGACTCTCTCTCTTTATTGGTTTATAAATAAACTAGAGATGATCATTGGCATTTTTCTTGTCTCCTCGAGTAGGTTCCAGACACTTAGATTTATCATGTCTACCAGAGGCACCTTCTTTTTCTTTGGAGTTTGGTGATATAGTGATCAAAATGGGAAACTAGAATCCCGCATTATGCCATTTGTTATGGATTTTGTGATCTTCCAACAATTTCTAAACCAATAACAAAACCCATTTGTTAGTAGGGAATCTTTGTAACTTGAGAATCCTAATGTATGTAAATGTTGGAAACTGAAGATAAATTGATCCCCACTCCCGTACTTCTTTGAAATCCTCATCATAAATCCTTTGATTATACAAATTCTTGTCAAAATAATAAAGAAGAACAATGAAAAAGGCATCATTGACCCATCCAAACTATTTTTGCCTTCGTCCATTGTGATTTGGGGATAAAAGTGATAAATATGTGACCCATTTCTGATACCTTTTGTGTTTAAACCATTGAATTCCCCTATGGTGATGGCAACGTAAACCAAAAAATAATTAATGAATTTTTTTTTGAAGAAAAGAATTTTCTCAATTGAAAACAAATGGAGCTCTTGATATGGCCTCCCCATTGTATAAATTCTTTGTTCTTTTTAATAGTGGTAATATACAGGAACATCCATTCTTGAAACTCCTTTGTGGAAGCAAGACCCAAAACTTGACTCAATAATACAATAAGATCAATTACTTCCTGGATGAAGTCTGAGCGGAACAATTTTTTAGTAAGCTTAATGACATTTTTGGCCAAGTAAATCTTCATCATGAATTTTGTACACATTTCCATTTCTTTGTCCCAATCTTCTGCGATGACTTCTGGTGAAATGTATGCATATAATTCAACTTTTGGAAGTTTAAATAAATCCTTAAAGAAATCGGGCGTCGATCTGATTACGACCTTGTCATCATCTTTTACCTATTCAAAATCCTTATCAAAATGGGTTCTCGCTACTAAGAAAAACTCAGGACAATGCATGGATGAAGGAAATCTAGGAGTGAGAGTGATCCAAACATAAAATATGGACTTCATCGAGGCTTCTTGTTAGAGGATTTTAAGCTTTTTACCAGAAATCTAGATAATCTATTTGTCCAAGGTCAGTATCTCAATATTCCCCAAATATGAAGATAGGCATGAGTGAGAAGCAACTCCTAAAAATGTGTATCTCATCTTTTCTTTTCCCTTAGGTGAGGAGGTTGACATTAAATTTAGAATTTGGAATCTGAATGACCTTTGGAAATTTCATAAAAACACTATAAAATATCTAAAATACGGAAGTTTGAAAGTTTGAAAACAACAACTCGAAAAATTTATGACTCCAAAGTATAAATCTCGAACCTCCAAAAATTAGAACCTCGAAACTCAAAAAATCTCGAAACTCTAAAAATCGAACCTCTTAAAATCTAGAACCTTGAAAAGGAAACTATGAAACCATGACCTCCGAACCTCCGAAAATAAAATCTTCAAAACTTTGAAAATATCAAACCTCTAAAACTCCAAAAGAAAGGTTCTGAAAAGGAAAATGTGAAATCCCAAAATCACCAAAGGGAACATAATGAAAATTGAATACTTATGAAGATCTGGAAGGAATTAGTGTGCAATTTGGGCTAGAAGCCTCCATGTATTGGAATTTGATTATGGGAATCAAATAACATGATTGATGAAGAAACAACGAGATGAAGAGGGTTCCATTTTAAATAATAAAAAAGAACAAGAAAGAGAATAAACAAATAAAACCGAAAATGATCATAAACTAAGAAGAAACTACCCAAAATAAAAATTACCTGTGAAAATGATGCCTCAAAAATATGAAATGGTTCGGTAAAAATTAGAGTGTCAAAGTAAAATTTAGGTGAAAATGACAAAAAAAAAGAGTTTATATTAAAAAACCCTGAATTAATGCTCAAAGCCAACACATAGGG
Organism: Taxus wallichiana var. yunnanensis; assembly: GCA_018340775.1. Taxonomy (NCBI): domain Eukaryota; kingdom Viridiplantae; phylum Streptophyta; class Pinopsida; order Cupressales; family Taxaceae; genus Taxus; species Taxus wallichiana. Next base: position 341,487,923 of record CM031235.1, on the reverse strand, counting down.
GGTGGTTGAACACTAAATTCTCATAGAATATCCAAAATTAAAAACCTAGAAATTAAGAAATGGAATGCAAGGTTTGCAATACGAAACTGGAAGTCCAAAACCCTGAAATTTTGAAGTTCCAAAATTTTGGAACTTTGGTGTTTCTTAGTTTGGAACTCAAGGTATGAAATTATCAATAAGATAATGGGAGACTCCAAAACCTGAAAGTACAAACTTTTGAAATTTTGGAAATTTAGAGTTTTGGACTTTAGAACTCTGGTAAGGAATTTTCCAAAAAAGCAACACAAAACTCGAAACTTGAAAGTCTAAAATTCTGAAATTTTGGAACTTTGAAGTTTAGGACTTTGGAACTCCTAGTCAAAAAAATGAAGAAATGCCAATGATGACTCGAAACTCGAAAGTCCAAAATTCCCCAATGATGACTCTAAAACCCAAAAGTATGGAATTCTAGAATTTTAGACTTTCGAGTTCGAAACTCGAAAGTCAAAAAAAAAGTTTCATACTAGCTTCTTCAAACCCTCGAAATAGAAAACCTTTGAAATCCAAAGTTTGAAATTTCAGACTTTGGAGTTTTAGAAAACTTCAAAATTTCAAAATACTTTCAAATGAAAATTTTCAAAAGAATTTAGTCAATTTTGTTTTAAAACATCTTCCTCTTAAGGTAAAATTTAAAGGTTAATATTTTTGGTGACCTCCAAGGAATGCTTGCTTGCTAAGAATTTAGGCCAGTAGCCTTATACAAACCATTGGGAAAAAGAGTCCTAAAAGAAGAATACATTTAGAGTACAAACTAAAAAAGAAAAGAAAAGAAAACATCACAATGTGTGAAGCACTTGGTGGAAAATTTAAAACAAACACTATACAAGGGGTGGAATGATCTCAAAAGAAAGCTTTGAGATGTATCCCATTCATATAAATGAGAAATTATTCTCCATTGAGCTTGGATAGATGAAACGATTTCACCTCTTTGCAACTCATGATGATTTATGTTCTGCTCTAGAGAGCATCAAACATGGCGTGTTTTCCTAGTTTGGCTCTATCTTCATCCCATTTGAGAACTAAATATCCCTCTTTAAAATGTCTGTCAGATACTTTCTTGTCAAAATATTTCTTAACTTTGAGCTTGATGTTGCTTCAAAGTCTTCATAGCCTTGTACTATACTTCTTCCAACTCCATGAGTTTAGAAAACCTTACTACCAAAGGATCATTCTCCATAACCTCAAGCTGATGAGCTAATTCTAAATAAGGTAACTCCAAGGAGAGCAGAAGTTTTCTTCTCTTCCATATGTAAGCATGAAAGGAGAAGTTTTGATGGCCCTTTTAGGTGTGTTACGATCGCCCATCAAGCGGTCTTAAGATGTGTGTGCCAAGTCCTTATACATTGTACATTTGATAATCCTTATGAGGTTCTTGTTGCTAGACTCATCCAATCTGTTTCCTTAAGGATAGTAATTAGATGAAGTCTTGAGATAGATCCCATTTTTAACAGCCCATTCACTTATATTCAGACAAGGAAATCCATTACATTGTCTAAAATAACTGTAAATTGGACACCAAACCTTGTCATTATACCTTCTAAGAAACCAAGAACTACCTTCTTATTCCTCTCCTTCGATTGTTACTACCCTTGTCCATTAAGTAAAATAGTACATTGTAGTAAGGACCCATTTATGTCTATCACTGGATGGAGGATTAATCATTCCAATGAAATCCAACCCCCATTAAACGAAGGGTTAATCCACTTGAATTGGATGAAGATGGAGCACTCATCAACCTTTGTTTCCCTATGAAAAGAAACATCCTTGCATTTCCTTACCCAAAGATGTGCATATTTAAACAAATCCAGCCAATAGTAAGCTGGATCGCATGACCTTAGTAGAAGTTATCCATGCAGAAAAATGTCCTCCGAGAGAGGCCATTGTGAAACTCCTCTAGTATCGTGCTTACCTAGTCCAATCCCACGCACTAAAGAAAAACATCGTTCAAATTCCATTGAATGATAACATTATCTAATAAAGCATATGGAATAGACCTAAGATGGAAGGTTTGTCTTTGAATTTTTATTCATATTCATAAGGTATACTCCTAAGAAAAAGAAATTCTTCATTTTGGTTAACTTGATTAACCCGATCATCATCATCATCAGTGTTTAAGAGCGTAACATCTTCATCACGTTTTGATTCCACATCTACAGCAAGTTCTTTGACACAAACCTTTACCTCTAACAAATTTGGTAATTTTGATATGCGCATTATACCCCATCACCTTTTTGATCCATCCAACATTCTTTTCATTCATCTCTTTATTCAGTAAAAAGTCCTTGACACCTGGATGAGACACCATCAGATGAATTTTGTTGTTGGATAACATGTGCATGAATTTCTTGAGCTCGAATAACTACAAAGACTTGTTTTTCAACAAATGAATATTTGAGGTCATAGTCTTTAAGGGAATGAGTGAAGAAAGAAATTGGTTACTGCATCATATCATAATTTTGCTAAGGATACCTGAAATGATCTCTTGACCTATAAAAGCATAAAGAATAAAATATTTATCAAACCTAGGGTTCATCAGTGTGGGATCTTGAGAAATTGTTGTCTTAATAGCCTTAAAAATCTCCTTCCCTTATTTTTTCCATGAGAAAGGCATGTTATTCTTCAACATGGTTATCAGTGGTTTAGCTAATGCTATGAATTGAGGGATAAATCTTCGCATGAAATTTATGGTTCCAAGAAAACTTTGGAGACCCTTATTGTGACTTGGGAGAGATAAAGACACAATTGAATGAATCCTGAATGGATTGATTGCCATTCCTTTTGTTGAAACAACATGCCCCAATAACTTCTCCTCATACACTGGAAAAATACATTTTTTAGGATTGAGTGAAACCCTAAACTCTCTACACCTTCAGAAAACCTTCCTTAGATGTGTGACTTGTTATTCTCAATGCTTTTATTATATAGTTATATCATCAAGGTAAACCAAGATGATATCATTGATTAGCCCCTAAAATTCCATGTCCATGGATCTTTGGAAAGTAGCACTAGCATTAGATAATCCAAATGACATTTTATTATAGGCATACGTACCCCACTTAGTAGTGAATGTTGTCTTGAACTGATTAGATTCTTTAACCAAGATCTGATTATATCTAGAATATCCATCAAGCAATGAAAACCTTTACACTCCTGCTATTGTTTGGAGAATATGCTCCATCGATGGAAGAGGATAATGATATTTCAATGAGGCATGGTTCAGATCTTTGAAATCCACACATAGCCAAATTTATCCTTTTTCTTCCGTACATGAACCAAATTGGCCACCCAAGATGAATGCTTGATAGGAAAAATTATACAAGCCTCAATGAGTTTGGTGATCTCCTTCCTCATTAGTGGCTCAATTTTGGGATTAATCATCCTCTGTTTCTAACAAACTGGCTTGGCATGAGGCTCCAGTTATATAGTATGTTATGCTAGACCTAGATCAAAACCATGTAGGTATTTGTAGCTCCATGCGAAAATGTCATGATACTCTTGAAAAAGTTTTATGAAAGATTATTTTTCTTCAAAAGTACATACTTTACCAATCTTCAGAAATTTTTCATTAGCTACCTCAACTTCCTCAAAATATTCTTCTTTGACCACCATGTTAGATTTTTATTTTTGGATTGATCATCTGAATTGAAGATGGATTCCAGAGTAACTAATCCTTTTGTGTCAAACTCCACCTCTTCTTGTAGAAATAGGACAATTTTTTGGTCACTATTGAACACTTTCCATCTACTTACATTATCAAGGACTGCAGGTCGAACCACTATTTTGACATATTTCCATCCTTATTTTGTGATATCAACTGGTATGTTGTATTACGAACCAATTGTAGCAAGCCTATCAACATCTTGATTTTGATTTCTAGGAACATCATGGATCCCAAAAGCTTCAAAATCTTCAATTAAATCCTAAACTTGGTTCTTGTATGATCTTAAAAGATAATTTTTGATGCACTACGTGCTGTCACTTGATGAACTACTAACTCACTATCTCTAAAAACAATCAGGGATTTAATACCCCTCTTTTGAGCAAGTTGAATTCCTTACACAAGGGCCTCGTATTCTGTAACATTGTTAGTGTAACTGAACTACAACTAGAAAGATGAGAAGTATTTATCTCCTTCTAGAGAAATTATCATAACACCAGAACTAGATCCATTCTTACTCCTACGGTATTCTAAGAACAATTGTCACAATCCTTCAAGATTGCTTTTTGTTTTGACAAGATATGGTATGGTTGTTCCTTATTCGTGGATGTAGTATGTGCCCAATCCCATTTCTTCCAACCATATAAAACTAGCTTCTTCCTCTTCCAAAACATTAGCATAGGGATCATATTGAAGGTCTCCACTTACTTCATCCACCACATTATCATGGAATTATTCCATAAGAGTTGTTGGTTCATGAGCAACAACTTCTTCCTCTTGATCATGGATGGTATAATTCCCATTTGTACAACTAGCAGTGTAGGGTTCTTAATGATTATGGGAGACTTGTTGTTCCCTTATAGTTACCTTGGTTACGTAGCGAGTCCTAAGAATCATATGTGACCAATTAGCTGATAGATAACCACCCATTTTTGCATTTAAATCTCGTGATAGGAAGATGGAAAAGAGAGGAGGGATACCAATTATTGATATGTATTGGGTGAACAAAAAACTTGGGCATGCATGGATTGTGAGCTGAAATCCTTTGATGATGCCAACGATCGAACGGATGTGCCATCCAACTGAACAACTCCTTTTACATCCAGTGTATATTGTATTCCTAACAGGTTTTTAATTTTTGTGGGCATAATAGAGCTATTGGCACCGAACTTGATCATGCAGTTATGTGCCAAATGATTTCCAATGATCAAAGAAATATAGAATAGTGGTGGTTTGTTCACCTTAGGAATAATTTTACCTTCTGATTAGCACAAACTGGTTGTAATTTCTACTCCATAATCCGATGCTCCATTAGTTATACCAAAACTATTCAAAGCCTCTCGCAACAAGTTTCTCTAAGAAGGAATTAAGAGTGCATCCCACATAGTAACACTCAAGTTGGTCTTCTTCATTTTTTCCATAATACTAAAGGGGATTTCTCATACTTTGCTAATGTTTCTTTGAGCATCCTCTTTTAGAAATTTTTTTGGGAACTATGATTCGTGAAGATACATCTCTTTTGGAAACCTGGGTTGGCATTTATCTCTCGAATATTTCTTTCCCTAATATTTATCGGCACACCACCTATAACTAAGGATGTGAAGTGGATGCTTGATCATCTTTGGAAGGTTGAGATTCCATTTCTCTCTTTTTGGAATGAGTATTTGCTGCTATTGATGAGGAATCTGTATTCACCCGCAAAATATTTTTCTTTCCAATTTAGCAGAGTGTTTTCTTCAAGCGCCTTTGTGGTTGATCTTTCATTTCCAAAGATGATTTTTTTGTTGGCTCGAAGGGGTAGATATTATTTTAACCATAAGGTCTTGGTTGAGAAATCCATTGGGAAAAAAATTTTGATTGTGAGGCTAAGAGCAGGGATAACAATTCTCATAATCTTGAACTAGATTATTTTGGATGGGTACAATAGCTTTAGAAGAACTAACATTCGAGAGGACTCCTAAAATTTAAAGGCTTGAAAATCATCACTTTCCCTGTAGCTTGGTTTTGAGGCTTATTATTTCCTTAAAAGGGAGGATTATTAGCCGATACTGCTGATTTTGTGGCTGATATGGATGATTATATTGAATTTGTTTCCTTTTGAGTGTAATGAGCTCATTCCCAAAAGTTAGTAGCAATGACTTGCCTTAAAATAGGTCATTTGAAGGGGTGGGGATATATTAAAATGGTATCTTAGAAGTTGTTGGAATGGGAGAAATGGTAGGCTAAGTATTTGTAAGATCTAGAGACAACAAAATTGGAGGTTGTGGAGCTATCTTTCCGGCTGAATTAAGTAATTATCAGCACTTATGGAAAATTTGTAGGCATCAAGTAATATAGTCCCTCCCATGGACTAGATCATAACTACTACATCATTGTTCAAGGCCTGAAAATAGTACATGAATGTATTGTTTGGAGAAGGCTTTATGAGTGTCAGAATCCTATTCCAAGTCCTTTGGAATTGAAAATTGAAATTGATCATGTATTCTTGGGGAGCTCTCTTTATAGTAGTTAGTTGTTCCATGAGGAATAGGTGATCACTCTTGTCTTTGAACTGTTTGCTGAGATTCTCCCCTAACTCATCCCAAGTGGTAATATTTCCATCCCTATAACCACAAAACCACTAAAGTGCTTTACCTTTGAAGGAAGTAGCTAGGAGTCTGACCGCAACATTGTCTTCTATGATATTATGTCTTTATGCTTGAAATCTGTTGGATACGTTAAGAATAAGTTCTACATGAGTGGTATGGGTTTCAATGGTGTAAAAGGGTAAACGTTTGAGTGCAGAAGCACATATGTGATCCTGTTTGGCTAATAGAAGAGGGCTGCCCACATTGAATGCAGGAAATACTTGGTTCTTAGTCATTCTTCTAAGAGGTTGATTGTTCCTAGGTGGGGGAATATTCTATAAAGAGGAGTATAATGACCCCTAAAGAGAGACACTATGGTGGTGATATTGAAACTCCTCTTCTTCTTGGAGGAGACAAGGATAACTCAATATGCTGATAATTTCCTTCTCATCTCGCAAAATCTCTTGTCTGAATTCTTCACATATGTTAACACACTGAGATAAAAAATCCAAAGATATGGAGTTGTCAGGTACTTTGAGTTATGAAAATATGAAGAGAAGTACCAACTCTCTTGATCCCACCAGGCGTAAAAAAAAAAAATTCACATGGATCGTGCACCCATTAAATTGGTTAATGATCTCATGCAACATTGGAACATCCCCAAGGTGTGGGAATTTGTCACCTTAGGATGAACCTCCAGAGAAGTACAACTTTCTTTGGAACTTGGGACACCTAATTTAAGATCGATTTGCAAGGCTAAAAACATTTAGAAATGACTCTAATCTACTCAATTCAAGGGGCTCAGAGTTAGAAATAACAAATAAGGACAAATGTTAAGACACTAAGAGAGTATAATTAGATAATTTTCTCATCTTCACATTAGAAAGGGTTAATTCAGAAAGGATAAAATAAAAATCACAATCTAATTCACCTTATGCTATTTAGAGAGGAAAAATAATATACCACAGACATAAGAGCATGCATTTCCTTGTAAGACCTTGTTATCCCAATTCACCACTCAAGGTAAATTTAGATAAGCTACATAATTTCTTGATTATAAGCAAGAAGAAATTGTTTGAGGCCCAAAAATAGGTATTGGGGGTCTCTTTGGCTTCTCTCTAACTTCCCCACTCCTTTTTTCTTTAAAATTCCAAGAATTTGAAAATTTTCGAAAAATACAAATAATTGGCTTCACTTGTGTAAAGGAATCGGCGAAGTTGGGTTTTTTCGGTCCAAGCCACATAGTTACACGCGGGACAGCCAAGAACCAAAAACCTGAAAAAAGCCACACACTATGGGAATCAGTGAAATCAGACATTTTTATCCCATGTGGTCTATGGGACATCAGGACACAAGTTCTCCATAGACCCAAAATCACACCAGGTAATGCAAATCGACAAAATTGGGTTTTTTCAGTCTAAGCCATGCAGGTACGCACAGGACCCAAAAACCTAAAATCATTGCATGAAGAGTAAATTAGTGAAGTCAGGTCAAAATTTCCTAAGAAACACTCGGGATATTGGGATGCACAAGACCCACAAACCCAAAATCACCACAGTCAAATGGAGATGTGACAAAAGCAGAGGTCAACGGCCCTCACGACCCGATCAATGTTGGGACAAACTGGACACCAAAAGCCAATTTTCCCAATTTACAAGGTGGGTCAAGTGTAATGCAGATGAAGTGAGGGGTTTTAGCCCAAGTCTCACAAGGGACATCTCGGACACCAAGACCCAAAATAGCCGATATGCCGTATGCAAAGCAAAATTCAATGTCTGACCCTCCCCAACTTCAAACGGCTATAACTTTTGATCTCGAGCTCCAATTTTCACAAACTTTGACTTTCTGGAATAAGCACAATGCCCTCTACACTAAATGTTTTTTATGAGGGTAGATACATAAAAATAAAATAAACATATTCAGCTCCAGTAAAGTAAATACTCAATCCCGTTAAATGATAGAAATGCCTGACAGACCCAAAATAGTTGCTCGCACTCATAAGGCCATAACTTTTGCATTTCTCAACGAAAACACACAAAATTGGTACCATTGGAATCATGTTTCTGATACCAATGTAAAAAAATAAATAAATTTATAGTTTGAGGATAAATCAATGGTTATTTTTAGAAAACGTGGCCAGATTTAGAACAATGTTTTATTTGGTAGTTGGGATGCATTCAATGGAGCATGGGATGACATTTCTCACTAGCTGCAAGTCATGGGATAGTATGGGGAGCCTTTTACAAGAAAAATAAAATCATTTCACTTCATTTACTACATCTTGCAAGTGGTTGAAGGATAGATTTCTAGATTTTCATTTTCCCTCTCTCTCCTCTTAGAAATCTATAAATTGGAGTGTTGGGATAATTATAAAGAAGGAGATAGTTTTTACGTAGCAAAACTCTGTCAAAAATTGTTTTGTAAAGCCAATGTGATATAAGACCTTATATTGGACTCCTTTCATGGTGATCTAGGCCCTTATTCTGTAATATACTAGATTTTGCATATCAATGAAGCAATAGATACAAGTTTGTTGATACTTCTTCCCCACTGGTGTTTTTTTGCATTCTTCTTCCCCTTTCAAACTCATTACAAATATATTGTGTCTATTTATACTATTTTAGGTATGCATTATCATCTTGTGTTTATGAAATATAGTTGTGAATGCATTTCTAGATTGTGGAGAATTGTTATAACCCCTTCTAGTTTGCATTTTGTTTCTATTTTTCACACATTTGAAGACTATTCTCATACCCCTCCTTTTCTAGTGTATCATCGCTTTAGTGTAAGATTAATTTTCATGCATTCTCTCTCCCTGGTCCCTTGGAAAGTTAGATTAGGATTAGATAGTTTTTCTGCATTAGAGTAGATTGTGCAAGTAGTTTAGAAGAAAGAACTAAGTTTCTTTAGAGGTATATCTCAAGTAGTAAGTCCCATAACTTGGAGATAACACCCATGTTATCCAATCACAATGTGAGCTCAAGCGCACACATTTTTGTAAACCATAGGGTGTTGTGGTTTAGAGATAATAGACCCCAAACATACCTAACAGATAGATCAAATCTATTCAAATACACAATCAACAAATCATGACAATATATGATATACACATGTCATACATCCCTTTCTCTTCATGACAGTTAATGATAATGTAACTTTATAACATAAGGAATATAATATTTCCACAATTGATATTCAAGATAACCACATCATTCTCCCACAGATTGAAATAAGATACTCTAAAATAAAGGTGGGTTAATCACTTATACTAAGGAATTACACATTCACAAAGCATACATTGATCAACTATTAACACAATAAATCAGACATTTCACGAAAAAATATTGTTCTAAATATAATTAAAAGGCTCCAAATTATTCAAATCACTCTTCCAAGCTTGAAGAGTAACTTCCCCAATGATCTATATCTTTAAAATTCATACACTTAACTATTTATAAGTTTTTAGGTTGATCCATTACAGTTGAACCTTAACTAACAAGTTACTAAAAATATAATGTAATTAAGTTCTAGGAACATGCTCCCATAAAAATAACAAAGTAGTTGCAAAGGTTTGACTAAGTCAATCCTACAACTTGGACTGATCCAGAGCTTAGAACTATCCTTTCATGTCTACCTAGCTTAACTTGGTCTTGCAACATCTTTTCCCTCTTTGGTTTTCTCCTGCTCTTTCTCCCACATAGTCATCTGATGCTTGTAATCAATGAAACACTTGATGATTCCTTATAATTCCTCTTCTTCTGGTCCACATGCGTAATGATTCACCACATCCGTTGTTTCAATCTCTCTTTCCACTTTAGCTAGAAACCTTTTCAACTTACCACTTTCTTCATTGAATTGTGAAATTTTGGCATGAAACCAACTTGTCAATTGAATCACTATTGAAATTCCTAGTTACCTCATCATCTTTATTTACCAAATATTTGAAATTTTATTTAATTTGATCCACTAGAAGGAATCAATATTCTCATTGAAAAATTTGTTGTTGATATTATCAAACTCTTCTAAGATATCATTTAGACCATCCATTATTTCCATGCATTTATCATCCAATTTATTGATCAAATCTTGTAACACCGAGAATCTAAATTCCATAGCCTTATGAAACTCAAACAACTTAGAAATATCATCAATTACTTCTTCTTGAAGAATTAAATCTGGATCCTCATCTCTAATCTCGCCCCATGTGGTCAAATTCAGATTCAAATTATTGTTATCCTCAGAGAAGACTTCATCTATCCTATGAATGGAGGCTCTTTCGGTTTGCAAATCATTATATAATTCAATAACTTATTTAATCAAAGGATTAGCTTCCTGAAGCATGCGTTCTATCCATCCATTCACTGATCTTCCCTTCTGACCTATCTTCTCAATCTCATGATATGAGATATCATCCAGAGTGGAAGAAATTTTCAGAGTAGTTGTAGTTGAAAGATCAGTGGTTGGAGTGGGTTGTGTTACTTTCCTTAACAAAGTAGTGAGTTGTTCAACCTTCACTTTTAGTTCATCTTTGGAAGCTTTATCTTTATCATAATTCTCAAAAAATTCCCAAGAGCCACTTTCACATCTTGTTTGGCACCTTCGTGTGTTGCCTTCCCTAGTGAAAATATGGAGATTTGATAGTCTGCTACCATGATAGTCTCTTTAGTCTTCCCCTCAATGGGGGTAGAAACTTCCATGACTCTCTCTCCTGATTTGTTTATAGATAAACTAGAGATGATCTTTGGCCATTTTTCCTATCTCCTTGGAGTAGGTTCTAATACACTTAGATTTATCACATCTACCAGAGGCACCTTCTAATTTTTCTTTGGATTTTGAAGATATAGTGATCTAAATGGGAAACTGGACTCCCACCTTATGCCATTTGTTCTGGATTTTGTGATAATCCAACAATTTCTAAACCAATTCTAGCAAAACCCATTTGTCAATAGGGAATCTTTGTAACTTGCTAGGGGTACCCAAAAACTGGGAATCATGATGTATGTAAATGTTGGAAATTGAAGATAAATGGCTCCCCACTCCCGTACTTATTTGAAAGCCTCATCATAAATCTTTTGATTATACAAATTCTTGTCAAAAAAATAAGAACAAAAAAGGCATCTTTGACCCTTCGAAAATTTTGTTTCCTTCGTCCATTGTGATTTGGGGATTAAAGTTATAAATATGTGACCCATTTCTGATACCTTTTTTGTTTAAACCATTGAACTTCCCCATGGCAAGTGACAACATAAACCAAGAAAGAAGTCATTTAAAAAAATTTGAAGACAAGACTTTACTCAATTGAAAACAAATGGAGCTCTTGATATGGTCTTCCAATCGTATGAATTCTTTGATCTTTTTAATAGTGGAAATATACATGAACATCCATTCTTGAAACTCCTTTATAGAAGGAAGATCCAAAACTTGACTCAAAAATACAATAAGATCACTTACTTCCTTGATGAAGTCTGAGCGAAACAATGTTTTATGAATCTTAATTACCTTTTTTACCAAGTAACTATTCATCATGAATTTTGTACACATTTTCATTTCTTTTTCCCAATGTTCCATGGAGGCTTCTGGTGAAATTTTTGCATATCCTTCAACATTTGGAAGTTTAAATAAATCCTCCAATAAATTGGTGCTCGGTCGATTATGACCTTATCATCATCATCTTTTACCGATTCAAAATCCTTATCAAAATGGGTTGTCACTGCTAAGACAAACTTAGGACAATGCATGGATGAAGGAAATCCTATAAAGAGATTGAGTTGAGTGTCTAATATGGCTTGCATCTAAAGATTCTTGTTAGGGGATTTTAATCTTTCCTAGAAATCTAGAAAATTTATTTTTCCAAGGTTGGTATCTCCAATATTCCCCAAATATGAAGATAGGCATGAGTGAGGAGAAAATCCTAAAAATGTGTATTTCATATTTTCTTTCCCTTAGATGAGGAGGTTGACATTAAATTCAGAATTCAGAATCCAAATGGCCTTTGGAAATTTCATAAAAAAACATTGTAAAATCTCTGAAATGCCGAAGTCCAAAAGTCTCGAAAAAAAAAAACTCGAAAAAGTTCTAACTCCGTAGTATAAATCTCTCGAAACTCTAAAAATTAGAACCTCCAAAAATCTGAAAATATTGAACCTCCAAACCTCTGAAAATTAGAACATCTAAAAATCTTAAATCTCCAAAAATGAAACTACAAAATTGTGACCTTCGAACCTCTCGAAAAACAAATCTTTGAAACTCCAAAATTTCAAACCTCCGAAACTCGAAAGCAAGGTTATGCAAAGACAAGCTGTGAAAACCTGAAATCACCATAGGGCACAAAATTAAAATCAAATACGTGTGAAGATATGGAAGGAATTACCATACAATTTGGACTAGATGCCTATACCTATTGGAATTTTTTGGTTCTAGGAATTAGATATTTCGATTGAGGAAAAAATAGTGGATAAAGATGGTTCCATTTCAAATAAGAAAAGAAGAAAAAAAAAGTTAATAAACAAAGAGACCATAAAATGATCATAAACTATAAAGAAATAACTGAAAAAAAAATTACCCCTAAAACAATGCCTCGAAAGTATGAAATGGTTCGATAAAAATCGAGTGTTAGAGAAATTAAGTTAAAATTATAGATAAAGTTTAAGTTTATATAGAAAACCCATAATTAATGCTCAGAAGCTAACATGTGGGGGGTGGTATAACATTAAATGCTCATTCAAGATCTGAAATCACAAACCCCGAAAATCTGAAATGGAATACGAGTTTGGAAATACGAAACCCAAAGTTCCAAAATTTCAGAACTTCAGCATTTTAGATTTTGGAACTCGGGGTATGAAATTATCAAAAAGATGATGGGAGACTCTAAAACCTAAAATTCTGAAGTTTTGCAATTTCGGAAGTTCATATTTTTAGACTTCGGAACTCGCAAGGAATTTTTCAAAAAGACAACATAGAACTCTGAAACCCGAAAGTCTAAAATTCTAAAATTTTGGAACTTCAAAGTTTCGAACTTCGAAACTCCTAGTCAAAAAAGTGAAGAAATTCCAATGATGACTCTGGAACTCGAAACTTCAAAATTTCAAAATTTTAGACTTTAGACTTTTGGAGTTCAAAACTCCAAAAATCAAAAATTTGATTTCATAGTAGCTTCTTCAAAACCCCGAAAAATAAAACCTCTGAAATCCAAAGTCCAAAATTTCAGACTTGAGTTTCAGAAAACTTCAAAATTTCAAAATACTTTTTGGAAAAAAAATTCAAAAGGAATTTAGTCAATCTCTTTTAAAACATCTTCCTCTTAAGGCAAATTTTAAAGTTTAACACATAGCAGTGTCGTAATGATGAGATTCAAAAGTATAAACATAATGTTGACGTACTTTTGACCACGTTTGATCACTACCTCATTGAATCCACTCCGCGATCCACTAAAAAATTTCTATAAACCATAGTTTGTCTTGATTCTCAAATACCTACCTCACCTTTAGACTCAAAAATATTTTTCACAATACAACAGTTGGAATCACCTTCTTATATTATCCTCAGCTTTAAGGTTTTGGGTGGCATTGATACTGACCCACATGACATTTGGTATATGTAACTCAATGACAACCTCTTGCTTTCAATCCATCCTCCCGATCTCACTCGTAATAAATGATGAGCCTTCGTAAAAAAGTGTCTCTTGTTAGTCATCATGGGAGGTCTTCTCTATAAATGTGAATGTGATGGTATCCTCTTGTGATGCCTCACTAGTTTTGAAATTTCATACACCATCAAAGAAGCTCATCATTGGATTTGTGGGGACATTTTAGTGGCCTCGGTATTGCAAAGTGTATCCTTCAACTCAACTACTACTTGTCGAACCCTTAACCAAGACTATTGTGACTATGTTAAATATTGTTTGAAGTGTCAAAAAAATGCTAACCTTCATTATACTCCTAGTCACACATTATAAGTCACCAAAGACTCTTGGCCCTTTACTCAATGGGGTTTGGATATATTTGGGGTTATTAACCCTAATTCCTCTCAATGTCATCGTTGGATCATCATGGTGACAAAATATTATGCTAAATGGGTGGAACCCATCCCCTCATTTCTAGCAAAGCTAAGAAAATAGTTGAATTTGTCAACCACCATATCATTTGTTGACTTGGTGCTCCTCATTGCCTCATCGCTGAAAATGAAAAACAATTCAAAAACAAAACCCTACACCAACTATGTGCTAAATTTGGTATTCAAATCAGTTTCTCTTCACAATATTACCCAAAAGCAAATGGTTAAGCCTAATATTCTAACATAAATGTTAACAAAATTATTGTAAAAGTGGTTGATGACTCTAATAGGGATTGGAACACACATATTTCTTTCACCTTAAAGGCTTATTGTATAAGCATTCGTACCTCTACAATTTCCACACATTTCTCTTTGGTTTACAGTACAGTGGCCATCCTACCTCTTTAGGTCTGAATTCCATCTCTCCATATATCTCTTAAAGATATCCTCTTTGATGATGAGTTTCACCAAGAATGTTTGGCACAACTTGATCTTGAATGAATGTCATTTAAACACTCTAAACCACCTCTAAATCGACAAATGCGTTTGAGAACAAACATTCAATATCAATGATCTTTTCCTGAAGGAAAATCAACATGTAACCAAAATGGAGAAAAGTAAATGAGACAAGTTTACTCCTTATTGGCTTGGACCTTATATCATCACCGATACCTATGGATTAGGAACTTATCATTTATCTTCACTTGAGGGTAAACCCAAATTATATCCCCTTAATACCTTACATATTTGACTATTCTATTTTTGAATAAAGTACCACATCACTTTATGTCTCATATATGCTCATTGCTTGAGCAAACCTCTCCTTCCACCTACATATATTAAGGACCAATGACTTAAAGAGAATTTTGTGATTATCTGTCACCATTCAACCTTATCTTGAATATGAGTACAACAAATCTAATCATGGAATGGTTCTCATGGATACTTTTCATCCTTTTTAGGATGAAACCCCATAGTCATTCATCACTTGAAACCCCTCTTTCATAGCTAAAATTTTTCATGTTATGGTTTTTCCTTCATAAAATACGACTATACTCCTTTATAGTATTTTCCATTACTACAAGTCCAAAATAATGCAAAAATTTTGGGATAAAAAAAATTCTACACCTTGAGTCAAACTTCTCGTAAATAGATGATTCCCTCAAATGAACATATATGTCTCTCTATTACTGCTATAAGTAGAATTTCCCCTCGAAGGATAGTTATAAAAATCTATCCATGTGTATTTTTTAAAACAAAATTTATCTTAGATCTTCTTGCATTGATCAGCTCCATGAAGACCTAAAGGAGACTCTACTATTCATCCCAATATAGTCTTCCAAAGCATTGATCAGTCTATGAACATAGAACTCCAAACGAGAAACAAAAAAGTCAAGAAAAATAGAATGTTTTAGTCATGGACTTGCCTATGTTGGTTTTGGGTATCTTGCAGAAAGGCCATGTTATCCCACAATAAGGTTGCGATAAGCAAACCACTCCACCCTACCCTCTTTTGTTTTCTCCTATCCAATCAATGGACATGGAACTCATGTGACACTTTGCTATCATGTAGCCTATTTCAACCATAGACCTATCAATCATGCAACATATCAAGGGGTTTATGTTCATTAGCATATTTGGTATGGTCATTATAGTCCTTGCCAACTATGAAGCGTTTTTCTTCTTTTCGATTCCCCTCTTTTAACTTTTTTCTTTAATTGGAAGAGACCATCGACATCACATATCTTGGTTCTATTCTCATCTCACCCACACCTATACCCATAATCTAGTTCCCATAATACCATCATACATTAGAAATTAACTCAAATAACATCATACACTTACCAACCACAATCTACCTTACCCAATCCTACCCAACTTATCTACTACCATCTTATTCTTCCCTATCTTATGGGAGAACTACATCGGCCTAAGGTCCTTTTTGCAAGGGATATGTAGGAAAAACTTTGAAGGCATGGGGTCTTCAAAGGTTCTCTCGACCATTATTTTCCCCTCATATGTGATCTCTTTTTCCTTTCCTATCTTACCTATCTACTCTCCTACCCAATAACTAGTTTCCATAACATCAATACATTGGAAATTTAAACCAAACAAAACCAAAACATCATCAAACATGCCTAGAGATAATTTTGATAACATCAATACATTGGAAATTTAAACCATACAACAACCATGCCTACATCTAATCTTCATAATATTAATAGATTGGAAATTAAACCCAAACCAAACCAAAACATCATCAACAATGGCTACATCTAATTTCTATAACATCAATACATTGGAAATTTAATCCAAACCAAATCAAACAATACATCAACCATGCCTAAATTTAATTTTTATAACATCAATAGATTGGAAATTTAAACCAAAAACAAGCCATACATCATCACCATGTCTACACATCTAATTTCCATAATATCAATACATTAGAAATTAAACCAAACCAAAACATCATTAACCATACCTACAACTAATTTCCATAACATCAATACATTACAAATTTAAACAAAACCCAAACCCTACAAAAACCATGCCTATATATAATTTCCATAATATCAATAAATTAGAAATTAAACCAAAACCAAACCATACATCATCACCATGTCTACACAACTAATTTCCATAATATTAATACATTGAAAATTCCACCAAAACACAACATCAATCATACCTACATCTGATTTTCATTATTAAAATATAATGGAAATGAACCCAAACACAAAATATATAAATACCATAATATATATACTGGAAATTTTGTGTGTTAATGTACTGTATACATATATATAAATAAGTCTCTCAAAAACTCTCATATACAACTCGCCTCATCGCAGAGAGGAGGCTACTAATATATGTCATAAATAAAAAATAAAAAAATATCCTTCATCTCATCATCCTTGAGAGGCCCCCACACCTTTTGATTCTCTCCTATCACCTCACCCGACCTCTATCTTTATGCACTTTGGTCACTATACGAGATGAAAATGAACATGTGATCTTTAACCGCACTTAACCCCTAAGGTTGTGCCGGAGCAACCAATGTTGAATGTGTGTGGCTAACTATAGGAGGATTAGTGACTAAGATCTGGTAGTGTGATCTCCTGGTATCCAAGTTGACAAAGGGGATATTTAGAGGCTATGAATGGGTAGCGTAAATTCCCTATGGTTTTTTTTCCTAACTTGGATCTAACTATTGATCTAGTTTGAGGTGTTCATGTAAACTGAATGAAATTAACAATCTATGCTACTCAGGAAAGGAAACTAATCTAAATAAATCAAAAACTAAAATATTACAATCACAAACAATAATTCACTTCTATTCTAAATAATCAAATCTACTTCTACACTAAAACTAAACAAACGAGATAACCCGATGTGGTTATTCACCTGTGCTGAGTTTATTGAATCTAAACTAACTTAAAACAAGAGTTTTTCCAAATGATATATGATATGTAGAAAACCTCCTATAGATATTCTCTCCTTCAAATCCATAGGGATGGGAAGAAGAGCATCCGTCACCAGGGGTTTCTATGAAAGATTCAAACCCTCTTGGAAATTAATTAATTACTTTCAAATGAAAATAAATTGATTTCTACTCTATTTGATATGCAATTGAAATTAAAAATTCATAATTGATCATTTGATAAAAAACAAAAAAATACACAACTCCAACCTAGAAGAGCAAGAACCTTGGCAAATCCAAAGAAGTAGCGATGTCTGTCCCTCGTTCTTTCCTTTCTTTCTTTGAGTGTTCATGTGAGTCCAAAGGATTGGGAATGCAAAGAAAAACAACAAGAGGATGGCGCTTGAGCGATGGAAGCTTGGAAGCAATCTAGACGTAATGCAAGTAGAAGAGGGATAACACAAGAAATCGAGCTTGGCTATGCAATTCCTAGCAAGATTATGGCAGCACAACAATGCAAGATACACAAAATTCTCAGGCCCTTTGCTTGAATACAAGCATGGAATATATAGGAATGAAGGATAGAAGGTTACTTCATGCATAAGGCAATGAAGAGGCAGTTCCACTCATTAAATCTATTTAAAAATAGAAGGAGAAAGGAGAACCAAGCAAACGAAGCTATTTTTAGAAAATTCGGCTCATGATGCGTTCAAAAAGCAAACTAAAGTGAATCGTCGCATGTAATTTTATGCATGAAGATTCTGGAAAAATCAATTAGGACCACCACCCTACATAGGGTGGCAATTTAGAGACCACCGCTCCGCTTGGCGGTTGTTTGCAAACCACCACCCAGACAGGGTGGAAGTTTAGACACTTAATGCCAAAACAAGCACAGAAAGAAGGGGGAAGCTGGAAAAATGTAAGGAAAAGTTAAGTAAGGCTATCTAGGCTACAAATATATACTGTAAATGGGTTTTTGGAGCTCAAACACCTTCTTGAAAGGATTTTGAATCATCATTGGGGACTTTTATAACCGTTTTCCTGACAATATAGCATGTGAAATTTCGTGTGCATACATATTTCCCCCTCGAAGAAGCGTCTTAGCCATGAAAGAGGCATAAAACATAGTGTCCGAGTATGGTGTTCCTGAAATGGGGAGTTAAAATCTATACCTAACATGCTCATGTGTTAAAATATCATTGTCCAAACTCCCACTACACCTGTAAGAGAAAAAGAAGATACAAGTGCAGATAGATAAAATATTGAAAAATAAACACTAAATTAAAATGACAAGAGGACTTACCATTTGTGCGAAGTTGTAGAAATATACTGTTCCAATGCTCCACCTTGTAAACAAAAAAATTCAAAACGAAGTTAGAAATAACATATATATATTTATATATACATATATATATATACACATATATATATATATATATATATATCAAAACAAACTCATTTCTCAATTCATTTGTGCATTGTTGATTTGGTTAGTTTGATTGATTTGGAGCTCTGGATTTACGGTGACCATTCTTGATGAAAATACAATTGATACATTCATGCCGAGATCGTGATCATGCCTCGTGAGTGGGAGATCGACTAGCATGCTCTCAGGTTAGATATTTCCTCCTTTGTTTATTTGTACCCTAAAATTTAAAACGTTGAAAAGTTCACCTAGGGGGAGATTTTCAAAATTTCTTGTTTCGAATGAGTCTTTAGGGGGGCATAGGGCATGCTTTTATTTTGTCAAAAATGGTCAATTTCAACATTTTTGGTCATTTCTAGGGTTAAGGGCGCATTTTGAAAATTGGTTCAGGCTCGCGCCAAAGCAAGGCGGCGCCCAAGAACCAGCGCCGCCTGCGTTGTGTTGCGATTCTAGACAGAATGTCAATACATGCTCAAAACTTGATTTTTTTAATTTTTGAGAGTTTACTATGTTTTTGATGAGCTTATTATGTGATGTACTTTACTAACTTGCTCTTTTCTCATGTTTTGGTGGATGTAGAAAAAGGTGGAGTACATATCGTTGGAGCAGAGAGAGTGTGATTAGCTCCCTGGGATTTTAGATCAGCTGACCTAGGCTGAGATGGATCTTTTACAATGGGAAGGCATTTGGTGGATAGCACGGGTGCCCCATGTTTCTCCTTCCAGTCACATTTTGTGTGACTTATTTTCTTATTGGGACACGAGCACTGAGAGAAAACTTTCCAGTTCCCAGGAGTTAGGGGAGTGGACTATCACTCTGGAGGATGTATACCGCATTCTTGGACTCCGATACTTAGTAGGAAGCTTACATTAGTGATAGAGAGGTCTAGGGCTATGATGACACAACATGCTACATACATGGGAGACATTATTCTCTCATCTAGCTCGAAGAAGGGAATGAAGGTTTGGCCAATTGATTCTACTCCCATTCCTATCCTTCAGAGAGCCATCATTAGTATCATGTCCTCGAGACTAATCAAGGACAAGGGAGGAGATACACTCTTATACTTCTGGGCACCCATCATTGCACAAATCAAAGTTCATGGTCATAAGTATGCCTAGGAAGAATATATTCTAAGGACCACATACCATGAGTTATACAAAGTTGTCAGATTGCAGGGACAGTCCTTGAGCCACCTCACTCTGGTTATGAGTTGGGTCTATGAGCATTTCATCCTGTATGGAAAGGAGGTACATGTATCAAATCTAGAGGTCATCGAGGCAACTATATGGATAGGCATTTCAATGCTCTAGAAATAACATCATCGCTGGCCTCCCTGACTACAATAGACATGACCACCACACCCTATCAATACATGGCAGGGATATGGGGTAAGGAGACTACGACAATGGTAGCTTGTTCTTCCACAAGCTAGCTAGTTGACAGAGCTGGGAGGCTAGAGATTCACCCCTTTGACCGGGTACCCCAACAATTCGATCTTCCATACCCTGTCATGCTTCCTCCAATGGCGCCGGTTTACAAGACTATTTAAGAGGCATAGAGAGGTCCTAGAGGGGATATTGGTTGGACAGTTGTTACTCCTAGTGTGCCTATTGAAGTTAGGCACATAGTCTAGGCTTGGAAGGCAGCTGGTACTCCTCAAGCACCCTTACTTCAGTTTGGGGTGATTTCTTCTCACGATGGCAAGGAGGATAGCCAATTGATTTGGAATCCAACTCTAAGGAGGATGCGAGAGATGATACGGAGGGGGAGTTGATTGGAGAGGAGGATGAGGGGTAGGACCTTTAGAGGGGGCTGACAATGATGCTGAGTGGCATGATACTCAGGAGATCCTCATAGCAATGCATGAGGAGGTGAGCACGGAGAGAGAGACTCTACTCTCGGAGGAGACATTTGAGGGGATGATGATTCCATGATTGGATAGCACTATGCCTCGGATTTACGGGAGGCTCCACATCCATAAGTAGATAATTCCGTAGCAGTCATTGATCCCACATGGATGCCCGGAGACCCAAGTATGTTCAATACTCCTTTCTAAAAAATTTATATCAATTTTCACATGTTTATCTTAGCATTCTCTTTTGATTTGTGTTTTGTGGTTTTCTATTATCTCACTATCTCTTCTTTTTATTTTTGCGGCATCCACACATGAGTGGTGAGAGCTCATTCATTGGGTTTGTGTGGAAACCTGTTAATCCCCCTTAGGAAGACACATGCCAAGTTAACTACCGATTCAGGGCAGCCCTTAGCCGTCGGCGAGATATACCGACGTGTTTTCTCCCATCTGGAAGGTCACAGAGATAGTGACCTCCTCTATACCACGATAGCTAGATACAAGACCACCAAGTGCCTAATAAGGTGAAGCCACTCTCATAGTAAGGCTACGGGTAGAAGGCATCACCATGAGAACTCACACCATTCAACTGTTCTAGTGTCGTCACATCTGCGGCAGCAGAGCCCTCGATGTGGTCATGTACCATCTAAGGGATCCCATATGGATTAACAGTCACTAAGCCTTTATTGCTTTTTGTATGTTTGGGCTCTGTTGGTCGTCAAATAGGACTTTACGAAGAAGCAGCAATGGGGGACAAGAAGTCCCTCCTCTTTAATGGGAGAGGTTCCCTTATTCAGAAACGAACCTATTTACAAATATACAAAACATGATTTTTGGTTAAACTTGGATATTACGAAAGTGTTTTCTATAAAGATCATCAATTACAAAAGGACTGAGGAATGAGAGTACGAGAATGAGCAGAAAGGCAACATGCAGAATTATAGATAACAAAGTAATTCTTTATGTATGCGAAGTTACAGTGAATTGAAACAAGATCATTTGTATTATATAAATAAGATGGAATTTAAAGACACAAAGTTCTACAAATAACATCTGCCAGAACACAAAGTTTCTTAACATAACACAGATTCATTAATCAAGGACACAAAGTTCCTTCTTGGTTATACAAGATCACCATGCTTGCAAAGTTGGACAGTATGCAATCGGCAAGACTAACAAACTAGAGACAAATGATCTTCACAAAAATTAAATGAAAGCTTAGGGATAACAGAGATCAGATAGACAAAGAATGGAAAGCCCTTCTGTATTGATTTCTTTATGATCTATTTACACTTTCAGAAAATAAAACCAAGTTCTTCCTTTTTCCAAAATAGCGTGGAAAGGCCATTATATAGCTTACAAATCGGTTACTCTTTGTAACTACTTCTTTTAACTAAAGATTAGTTAAGGATTGCCTAGAAACAATACCTCAACTAATTACAATGAATTCAAGAAAAGAATTAGAAAAGAAGAGAAGAAAACGGAGAGAAGAAGCAGGTGGTTACGATTTGGGAGGGACCCACCGACTTCAAAATTTGCTGCTGAATCTCTTCATTGCCTCGGCTATGTCTCTCGCCACGAGGACCGACGTGTTGGCTGTAGGCCCGACCCCAAAATCCGAGACACTTCTCCATTTCTTTATCAAACTCGACATGAGTATGATAATCTTTATTTGCTTCTTCAATGGCAGATTGAAGAGAGCAGATCTCCTTCATTTTCTCTTTGGAGATGGAGCTTTCCTTGAATAGATTATCTTTGACAAAAGCTCTGAATTGAGCTTTGATTTCTTACAAGGAAAGGGCACACTAGAAGTTTCATCCTGAAGATGACAATGTATATCTTTGAAAGCTGATACAACCAAAGTGTCTTGAAAGCTTCACGCTTACGCGCCTATTCTTCACTCTCCCAAGGCCTCCTCCAAGACTTTGATCTTCCACTCCACACTTTGTAAACCCGGGACTTTGTGATTATCCTTTACATCATCAAAAACCTTATTCGCCAATAAAATTTTCTCATCTGTCATCCCATGAGATGGAGGTCTACTATGCTGTTGCTCGCCCAGG
This sequence comes from Taxus wallichiana var. yunnanensis, assembly GCA_018340775.1. Lineage (NCBI taxonomy): Eukaryota > Viridiplantae > Streptophyta > Pinopsida > Cupressales > Taxaceae > Taxus > Taxus wallichiana. The sequence goes on along the minus strand of CM031235.1, from coordinate 341,464,839 downwards.
AGTTTGAGCTCTTTATCTATGACCCCGATAGTGGAGGAGGAGAGCACATTGCAAATTATTCACCTTTCCATGGAGTTTGAAAGCTTCATCGATGAAGTTCAATCTTGCAACAAGCATATCTTCCACCATGGCCTCCATAGCTCTGCCATAGAGAATACTTGTGTATATCTTTGATACTCTGTACTTCATCTTGGATCAAAATTACAGGTGGTGGAAGAGTAGTCAATGGGGTAGGGTCAAGCTTTGTCCTTAGACAAAAGAGATTTGATAAAGCCGGTGAGAATCTAGGCTTGTTCCTCCAACCATTCAACAGTTTGCTGCCCTTTCTTTTCCCTCCCAATGACTCTTGTGACCATTTCCTCGAGGTTGTGTATCTCACCTTCGGGAGTAGACTCTCCCATTGGAATTCTTGATAGCTCTAAGTCGGATGCACTGTAAGTCCTACTCTGATTTGTCCACTATAGGCTTAGCAATCTCCAGGAATTGCTGACCTTGAGCATCAGACACTATTCTAGAGGTGATTTTGGCTTTCTTGGCACGAGAAGGAGTAGTGCCCAACAAGGCTACGACAGCATCAAAATTTGGCCCTGAGCTCCGAGAGGAAGATTTTCTCTTTCTACCATCAACAAAAGGTTGGACCCATGCAAAAGAGGAAGAGGAAGCAGCAGGAGGGGCAAGAGGACCAAGAGACATAGAGCTCATGACGCTCAAGGTTTGCACAGCTGTGGTCTCAAGTTGAGATGTGAGTGGGGCGCTAGAGACAATTGCTATAGAGGAATCAATAGCACTTGGAAGTTCAGTGCTCTGGACTTCCTTATCTTTATCTGTTGGATCTTCAGGAGCATTTGCAGGGGCTGGCATTTCACTCTCTTCACTTTCACTGAGAACAATGATGTTCTCTAGTCCCAAAGGCACTTCTACCTGCTTTCTTTGAGGATCTTTTTCAACAGGCTCCTTCTTAACTTCTTTGAGTTTCTTCTGGTACACTTGAGTGGATGAAGAAGGAGTGGAAGATGTAGGTCCTTGTGTTGATGAGGCAGGAGGGGTTTGCACAGGTGTGTCTGATATGGGAGTCGATGCTTCCCTCCTTGGTGTTGAAACATCCTTGGAAGAGGATTCTCCTGAGTGCCTTCTGAGCTCTCGAACTTTCTGTCAAACCAGACCTTAGTCTTGACTAAGACTGGAGCAAGGATCTCAGCCAGATCATCTTTTTCTTTCCTGTTCCAATCCAAGTCCTCCAAGGGAGTGTGCTTAATCACATTGTCATACTCATATGAGTATAGATCAGAATTGTCATCCTGGAGTCCTTCAGGAACTTGGTACAAGCTGAGTTCTTGGATCAATTGCAGAGAGAACCTGCCATAGTGCCTCCTTCTAGCTTCAAAATCATCTGCACAGTCAGCCCAATAGTCTTTTGTATCTGCCCTATGATGATAGATTATCTTGATGTTCTGCTCAATGAACTTCTTCAAGTCGAAGCAAGTTCTTGGTTTAAAGAAATGAACGGTGATAGGAACCAGGGCTCTTTCTATGTTCTGTGCGTCCAGGGCTGTTTTACAAGTGTAATTTCCCAAAGAGATGGGAAAGTGCAAACCAGAAATCTTCTTGTCTCTGCAGGTTCTGTGCAATTTATCTAACTACCTGCATACTTCTATCAAGGCCATCTTATCACTGCAGAACATGGGAAGCCTCAAAGGGGTGCTCTCATAGCCAGCAAGCCTGATATAGGAGAATTTTCTGAATTGAATAAAATAGGCACCGTAGTGTGATATCAGGTTCATGGCTTCATCTGAAAACCTTCTAGCAGTGTCACCCTCGAGCAGCCTGACCACGTACATGGTGAAAGCATCATTTACTCTTCTGAAATTGTGATTGCTAGTCTCTAGGGTGAACTGCGGGCAGTAGGCATATATAGGATCATCCTTGTGGGCATCAATGTAAGAAAAACCAAACCATTGTCTTGATGCCGCCAGAGTATACATCAGGTATGAAGTCATGTAGAACTTCTTCATTTGCTGTACATTGGACAGCTGCTCCGCCAAATTCATGCTGATGATTTCCGCCCAGTTGATATTTTGAGTTCCCTCGCACACCATGCTGATGAGCGGGCACATCCAGAAATGGAACTCGTTAGTAGAAGGTAAGCCCATCACCCGAGCCAGTAGGATTATGAAATATGACAACTCTTCATTGAAATCTGCTCGGAAGAGAGTCTTGGATAGGTGAGACACTCACTTCTTAGGGTTTTTAAGCCATGACTTCGCCACCCACACCTTGTATTTGTCATTTGTCTTGATTGAACGGGGCACTGTGCTTGATCTCGGGAAACAACTATGGCATTATCCATCTCTGGGATCCTCGGTCGGTGCGAGTGCTAATGGCGGCAAAGCATCGGCTTGGTGATGAGTTCCCCGTGTACATTAGTTAATTGACTCGAATCGGGTTAGAAGTGAGCTCGCATGAAAGCATTGTATCAAGACACTGTCACTGAGATCGAGAAACCTCCAGTGAAAGCCAAACCATTGTCATGAATCATCTGTGCCATTGGTGTAGGGCTTCATCGCCATCCTTGCCCAAAAATCACCGAAGTTAAGATGACGAGCTTCACTGTCCCCAATATTGTGAATGGCAGACTCAAGTGGCGAGATTTGTTCTTGTCCCTGAAACTTGATCTTCATATTGATAGTAACTCAGAGGACAGAGACGCAAACTAGACTTGGGAAGGAAATATAGAGGAAAGGGATACACGCGCACGTTTTTAGATTGTAAGGGTTCGAGCAAAGGATAGCATGGAAGCAATGTGAAAAATGCAAAGGGGGTATGCTCGTTATATAGCCGATTAGGAGAGAGAAAGATAATGAATGCGCATTTAATACATACCTACCAATTTGAATAAGCATGATATTTGGGTAGAGCGGGAAAAATAAGCACGAATGGCACTTGGTTCATTTGGGACATGTGAGACGTGAATGCGCGAAACATGCGGCTCGGCCGATTCGGGTGAAAAGGTGACAATGGGTCCGGAAGAGTTTGGGACATTTGGGACGCGAAAGCGCGAAGTACGCGGTTCGGGTGAATCGGCCGAAAATGGAACAACTTGCCCGATTGAACTTGGGACACTTGGGACGCGAAAGCGCGAAGTACGTGGTTCGGGCGAATCGGCCGAAAATGGAACAACTTGCACAATTTGACTTGGGACATTTGGGACAAAAAGTTCCGACGGGCCCGAAAAAGACAAACTTCGGGGAAATCGGCCGATCGGGGAACAGAGCGCACTTTTGAACTTGGGACACGTGGGACAAAATGTCCAAAGCAGTAGAAAAACACACAAAATGACCCAAAAACGTAGATTTTCTCAATTTCACGACTTTTAACATTTTCAGTACAATAGAGAAGACACTTAAACTCAAAATTTTGAAAATTCACTTTCTTAAGAGCAGGGAATTTTGAGTGGACAACAGCTGGCTCCTTCTGGGGATGACTTGGCATAAATTCAAGGAATGAGACAAGGTAAGAACTTAGACAAACTCGGGGAAGCAGACCAGTACCTTATCCCTTGGGCCACGGAGTCAAAAAGTAGACCAATATAGAGGACAACACACCAAAACAAAAAGGAAAGAAAAACAAAAACGCTGTACAGAATATACAAAGGACTCCTTAATCACCTATGACTTGAACAACTTAAGGTACTGCCCACTATAAGGAAGTGGGAGAGGAGAACCATCCATGTAATCAAGATAAAAGGAATTCTTACCAGCAAAGTGTCTGATCTTGAAAGGTCCGAGCCAAAGGGAATCGAACTTGCCATGGCTGCCACGAGGTTCATGCCTTTTATCCCATAACAACACAGTGTCTCCAACTTGGAAATCTCTGAACCTAGCTTTCTTGTCAAACAGGACCTTTACCTTCTGTTGGTGAACAGATATCCTATCAGCAACCTCCAATCTGTCCTCATTCAGTTTGTGAAGGTACATAATTCTCTTATCCAAAGCATCACTGAAACTAGTATCTTGATGGCCTTCATTAGATGCAAGGTGGTAGTTCCCTTTATTCTTGGCGGTTGAGCTTCTACTCCATATACCACTTGAAAAGGGAACATTCCAATAGCTCTCTTTGGTGTAATCCTGTCTGCCCAAAGAGCATCATAGAGCTTCTTGTGCCAGTTTCGTTGAGACTCATTGACTAATTTCCTTATAATAGTCACCAAATTTTTATTAGTGGATTCTGCTTGCCCATTTCCTTGAGGATAGTAATCTGAGGAGTGAGCCAAAGAAATGCCATACCCATAGCAAAAATCCATTATCTCGGTTGAAGAGAAATTCAAAGCATTATCTGTCACAATCTTGTTAGGTACACCATACCTTACCAAGATGTTCTCTTTGATGAAGCTGCATACCACTTCAGAAGTAGTACTCTTAACTGGAATAGCTTCCACCCATTTGGTGAAATAGTCCGTGGCAGTTAACACATGAGTATGACCAGCACTAGAAGCAGGATTAAGTGTTCCAATGAAGTCCAAACCCCACTGTTGAAAAGGTTCTTCAATTACAACTGGCTTAAGAGGCAAAGAGGCCAATTTGGGTCTTCCCACGAAGGTCTGACAAGCCTCACATTTATCAACCCACTTGGATGCATCTCTGAACAAGGAAGGCTAGTAATATCCTCCACGAAGTATCTTGTGAGCAGTGACCGTTGATGAATAGTGCCCTCCACATGCCTGATCATGAAAAGCTGAGAGCAACTTTCTCTGTTGTTCCTTGTCCACACATTTCAAAAATCTCCCATCTAACCCACGTTTGAACAAGGCGTTTTCCCACAACACATATTGCACTGACCTCAATTTAACAGTCCTCTTTTCTTTGGCAGTTAAATGAGAGGGGCATTCCCCATAGGTGAGAAAATGGGCGATGTCAGCATACCATTCATCAACTGAGCTAAGGAACAGAATGGTAGGAAGGCCAACTTTGTTCTCCAGTAATTCATGCTTAGCTCCTTCAGCAATGAGCTCACAAAGACCTTTTCCATGAACCAGCTTGGTTGGTTTGATATCAATGTCATATTCTTGGACCTTAGCAACCCAGTTCCCTCTCTTGGATCCAAATTCTTGTTGTGTGAGAATTGACTTAACAGTTGTATCTGGAACCAACACCATGGAATGAGAATTGAGGATGTAAAAACGAAACTGCTTAACAGCTTTGACCACTGCAAAAGCATGTTTTTCCATCATGGTGTATTTTAACTCATGATCTTTCAGAATATAGCTCATGAACACAATTGGGAGTTCATGCTCATTAGAGTCTTCTTGAGTCAAAACAGCAGCTAAGGTATTATCTGTGGCATAGCAATAGATAATAAAATCTTTGTTGAAATCAGGACAGGCTAAAACAGGAGTTTTAGCGATAGCTCTCTTGATACCTTCAAAGGATTCCTTTCCTTCAGAAGACCAACCAAATGTTTGTTTCCCTTTCATCATTTGAGAAATATTCAAAGTTAACTCTGCAAAATCAGGGATGAATCTTCTTAAAAAATTGATCTTACCAAAGAAAGAGTGCACGCCCTTTTTGCTGGTTGGGAGAGGAATTTGCTGGATAGCTTGTACTCATTCAGGATCAATCTTAATACCATCTTTGGAGACAATGTGCCCTAATAGTTTTCCCTCTGTGACACAAAAGACAGATTTTTTAGGATTCAAAGAAATCCCATGCTCTCTGCATCTTAGCAGAACTGTCTCCAGGTGATCAAAATGATCCGCCCTTGTTTTAGAAAACACGGTCAGTCGTCAAGGTATATGACAATACACTTCCCTTTCAAACTTCCAAAAGCCAGATCCATAGCTCTCTGAAAAGTGGCACCAGCATTAATAAGCCCAAAAGGAATTCTCTTGTAAGCAAAGGTACCCCAAGGAGTAGTGAAAGTTGTTTTGTGTTGATCTGCAGTATCAACCTCTACCTGATTATATCCCGAGAATCCATCAAGCATAGATAACATTTCAGATCCTGTTACTACTTGCAGGACCTGATCCATCATGGGCAAAGGATAATTATCTTTCAAGAAGCTTTGATTTGGTTCTGAAATCAACATAGATGCGGATCTCACCATTTTCTTCCTAATGAGGCACAATATTTGTAATCCATGTTGAATGGTGAATGGGAAAAATGATTTTAGCCTTCAACAACTTCTGAATTTCCTGAAAGAAGGTGTCAGCTATTTTGGGGTTGTATTGCCTTTGTTTCTGCTTAAAAGGCTTGATTCCAGGCTTGAGTGGCTTACATATCTTTTGGTTTGAAAGCTTTCAAATCTTCATAAGAGTAAGCAAGAACATCCTTATACCTCTTTAAAAGATCAATTGCTTTCTTCCTTTCATCTGCTGTGCAACATTTTCCAATGTTCACGAGCTTAGGATCAGTAGAACTCCCAATATCAATCTTGTCATACTCAGCTGATTGTTGAGGTCCAGTGGAAGCTCTAGACTTCACATACCTGTCATGTTTATCAAATAGTTCCTCCAAACTCACCAATCCTTTAGGAATCTTGTTTCCTTTGAGATTGATGCATCCATCCTGATCCGTTTCTTCTCCTTGGGTGACTGCTTTGTCAAAGGGCACACTTTCATGAGGCAGGTTGTCACTTCCTTCAAAATACAGTTGTTCGAAATTACCCTTGAGTTCAAGGAAAGAAAGAAAGTGTTGATCATCATTGAAAACTTGCCAGTTATTGGTATTATCAGGTACACTAGGCCGATGGACCATCTCAATGGTGAACTTATCCTGAGAGAAGTCAGGATGAGGAATCAGTAGTGACCCTGAGACTGCTAGCGAATCAGCCCTGCTGTTCTTCTCCCTAGGTATTGCTTCGATGGAGAATGCATCAAGAAATTCAATGGAATCCCAAACCTGATTCCGGTAATGTTTTAACCTTCCATTTTTTACCTGGAAAAGGCTTCTCACTTGCTTTACAATCAATTCTGCATCACCACGAGCCAGAAGATTCTTTACACCTTGTTCTTTGGCCACTTGCAGTCCAAGAATGAGAGCCTCATACTCTGCTGTATTATTAGTATTTTCGAACTGCAACTTGAATGAAAAAGGATGTAGGCTTCCTTCAGGTGACACCAGTAGGACACCAGCTCCAGAACAGCTGAGGAACAACTTCCATCAAACTCTAAAATCCAAACACCATTAGGATCTTTAGGTGACACTTTGGGAAGTTGGATTTCATCAGGGGACATAATCATATAGTTGCCATGACCCATATCCTCATAGAGTATTTGTGCTTTAGGATCATCCGTTTTTGTACAATATACTCAGATTGCTTCTCAGGCATCAACTTCTTCATTTGTCCATTAACAGGTATGAGTGCATGTGACCAATCCATTTGAATTTCTCCACCCACATCCTTACAGAAGTTCCTACTTAGCAACATCCCGTATGAAGGAGGAATATCTGCTACTAAGATGGTAGCCAAAACTCTCTTTTCAGGCAAAGCAGCAAAAGCCACTTGTGCATCTTTAATTCTTCCGACCAGGGGCACTTCCTTACTCTCCATGGAGTAACAAGATCCATAAGTGCGTGTGAGGGTCAAGCCTAAAGCATGAGCTACTTTAGCAGGCATCACATTGTCTGAGGCTCCTGAGTCAATGACACAATTACTGAGCCTATGGCCAGCTATAAGAAGTGTTACATAAAATGGTTTAATTTTGTCATTAGGTGAGGTGACAAGCAGCTACCAGACTAGGCTATGGTGCAGAAGGAGTAGGTAAAAGGCCTTTAGAGGTGGTTTTAGAATGGGAATTAACAAATTGAATCATTTTGGCAAAAGCTTTGGGATGGGTTTGATAATACTCAGCCTCTGAGATTTGAACCTTAGTCTTTTTCAGATGATCAATAATATCAAAAGACCCAGAAGTAGATGGGCCATCATCACTTGAGATCCTAGGTTTATCAACTTTAGGGGAAAAAGAAGTAACTTTAATAGCAGGATTGACAGGACTCACCTTTGGTGTAGATGAAGTGGGGATAGGAGATCCTCTTTTTGCAATTACGGGGATAGTTGTCGGCTGCTCCTTAGATTTCTTGGGGGGCTGCATCACTTTCTCCCTCTGATTTGTCTGCTCTCGAGTCATGACAGCAAATGATTCGCTATTCATGTCTGCTACCACTTCATCATAATCATCTCCATCATCAATGCCCTCAGTGGTGAAGAAATTAACTTGAGATCCCTCAAGTTCATCTGCTTCATCATCAACTTCTTCCACAAATTCCTCGCAAGCTTCATTATCCTCATCATCATCTGGTTCCTCAACTTCACAGGTTGCATTGACAGGAACTTTAACAGGAGGTCCTTCAAGCGCTAATCTTGTTTGAGAAGCAGGCAAACGATTTCTGGGCTGAAAATTTCTCCTTGGAACATTTGCATAAGGAGCATGCTGAGCCAATTGTTTCTTTATAGCAATGAGATCATTCACAAGTTTTTGAACTAATGGATCAGTATTAGGTCCAGGGGTGGAAGAGGAGGAAGCAGCAGACTTAGATTTGGAAGGGTCTCTCCTCAACTTCCCTGACATGATCAAATCATCCTCGACACTAACAGCAAGAGTTTGATCCTCAACCAATGTTGCGAGATTAGCCCTTCTCAGCGCATAACTAACTTCAGGTGATTGGGCATTTAGGAAGAAACATTTTTGGATTTGATCAACAGGTCGAGTATTTACCAGAATTTTATTGATCAATCTGTTGAATCGGGCCACAAATTCTCTCATGGGCTCTGGTGAATCTTTCTTTATCTGAGAGATTTGGGCTAGCAAGGCATGCACATCTTCTGCTGGTTTGAAATGGTTTTCAAACCTAGTTCTCATGGTGTCCCAGCTAGTGATAGTACCAGCCGGAAGGTGATAGAACCAATCAACAGCATTATCTTGTAAAGTCTCAATGAACAGTCTCACGGAGATGTCTTCGTGTTCAACTCCCAGAACTCCACATGCAACTATGAAGGCTGCGATGTGTTCATCAGGATGCACTTTGCCATCGCCTTTGAATTTAGGGAAGTTCTTCCGGTTACCTCTGGGTAACTCATGCAAAGGCTGAGGAAGAGCAAGGGGCCCGACACGATGACCCCAGGGCAATGGTACCACCATTCTTGGAAAAACGGCTTGGAGAGGAACTGCAACACCAACAAGAATCAAAGCTCGAAGATTAGGACTAGCTGGCTCTGAAGGAATACCACCCGTAGGACTTCTATCTTGAACAGGTGGAGTGCTTGTCGAACGAGTCCTTCTATTTCTTGTTGAAGGGAAAGGAAAACCCTGTTGCTCCAAAAGCTGAAACTGAGAATCTTCAATACCAAGGGCCCTTCTCCCTCGAGTAAAACGTGGAGTCGCGGATCAAAGAATGATAAAAATTACTGAAGCTGGAATATGATACTCCCAGAGTCGCCAAAAGCTTTGGTCATCAAATAGGACTTTTACGAAGAGCAACAGTTAGGGGACAAGAAGTCCCTCCTCTTTAATGGGAGAGGTTCCCTTATTCAGAAATGAACCTATTTACAAATATACAAAACATGATTTTCTGGTTAAACTTGGATATTACGAAAGTGTTTTCTATAAAGATCATCAATTACAAAAGGTCGAGGAATGAGAGTACGAGAATGAGCGAGAAAGGAAACATGCGAATTATAGATAATGAGTAATTCTTTATGTATGCGAAGATTACTGAGTGAATTGAAACAAGATCATTTGTATCATATAAATAAGATGGAATTTAAAGACACAAATTTCTACAAATAACATCTCCGCGAACACAAAGTTTCTTAACATAACATGATTCATTAATCAAGGACACAAAGTTCCTTCTTGGTTATACAAGATCACCATGCTTGAAAGTTGGGAAGTATGCAATCGGCAAGACTAACAAACTAGAGACAAATGATCTTCACAAAAATTAAATGAAAGCTTAGGGATAACGAGAGATCGAGATAGACAAAGAATGGAAATCCCATACGTATTGATTTCTTTATGATCTATTTACACTTTGAGAAAATAAAACCAAGTTCTTCCGTTTTCCAAAATGGCGTGGAAAGGCCATTATATAGCTTACAAATCAGTTACTCTTTGTAACTACTTATTTTAACTAAAGATTAGTTAAGGATTGCCAATCGCAATACCTCAACTAATTACAATGAATTCGAGAAGAAGAATTAGAAAAGAAGAGAAGAAAACGGAGAAGAAGACAGGTGGTTACGATTGGGAGGGACCCACTGACTTCAAAATTCGCTGCCTGAATCTCTTCAATGCCTCGGCTATGTCTCTGCCACGAGGGACTGACGTGTTGGCTGTAGACTGACCCCAAAATCCGAGACACTTCTCCATTTCTTTATCAAACTCGACATGAGTATGATAATCTTTATTTGCTTCTTCAATGGTAGATTGAAGAGAGCAGATCTCCTTCATTTTCTCTTTGGAGATGGAGCTTTCCTTGAATAGATTATCTTTGACAAAAGCTCTGAATTGAGCTTTGATTTCTTGCAAGGAAAGGGGCACACCAGAAGTTTCATCCTGAAGATGACAATGTATATCTTTGAAAGCTGATACAACCAGTGTCTTGAAAGCTTCACCCTTCTGCCAGCTATTCTTTAGCTCTCCCAAGGCCTCCTCCAAGACTTTGATCTTCCACTCCATGCTGTAAACCTAGGACTTTGACAAATTATCCTTTGCATCATCAAAAACCTTATTCGCCAATAAAATGTTCTCATCTGTCTATCCCATGAGACGGAGGTCTACTATGCAACTGCTCTAGAGTTTGAGCTCTTTATCTATGACCCCGATAGTGGAGGAGAGCTTCTGTTGCAAATTATTCACCTTTCCGTGGAGTTTGAAAGCTTCATCGATGAAGTTCAATCCTGCAACAAGCATATCTTCCACCATGGCCTCCATAGCTCTGCCATAGACAGAATACTTGTGCATATCTTTGATACTCTGTACTTCATCTTGGCTCAAAATTACAGGTGGTGGAAGAGTAGTCAATGGGGTAGGGTCCAAAACTTTGTCCTTAGACAAAAGAGATTTGATAAAGCCAGTGAGAATCTGGGCTTGTTCCTCCAACTGTTCAATAGTTTTCTGCCCTTTCTCTACCCTCCCAATGACTCTTGTGACCATTTCTTGGAGGTTGTGGATCTCACCTTCAGGAGTAGACTCTCCCATTGGAATTCTTGAGAGTTCTAAGTCAGATGCCTACAAGTCCTACTCTGATTTGTCCACTGTAGGCTTAGCAATCTCTAGGAATTGCTGACCTTGAGCATCAGACACTATTCTGGAGGTGATTTTGGCTTTCTTGGCAAGAGAAGGAGTAGTGCCCAACAAGGCTACGACAGCATCAAAAATTGGCCCTGAGCTCGAGAGGAAGATTTTCTCTTTCTACCATCAACAAAAGGTTGGACCCATGCAAAAGAGGAAGAGGAAGCAGTAGGAGGGGCAAGAGGACCAAGAGACATAGAGCTCATGACACTCAAGGTTTGCACAGCTGTGGTCTCAAGTTGAGATGTGAGTGGGGCGCTGGAGATAATTGCTGCAGAGGAATCAATAGCACTTGGAAGTTCAGTTCTCTGGACTTCCTTATCATTATTTGTTGGATCTTCGGGGAGCATTTACAGGGCTAGCATTTCACTCTCTTCACTTTCACTGAGAACAATGATGTTCTCTAGTCCCAAAGGCACTTTTACCTGCTTTCTTTGAGGATCCTTTTCCATAGGCTCCTTCTTAACTTCTTTGAGTTTCTTCTGGTACACTTGAGTGGATGAAGAAGGAGTGGAAGCTGCAGGTCCTTGCATTGATGAGGCAGGAGGGGTTTGCACAGGTGTGTCTGATATGGGAGTCAATGCTTCCCTCCTTGGTGTTGAAACATCCTTGGAAGAGGATTCTCCTGAGTGCCTTCTGAGCTCTCGAACTTTCCTGTCAAACCAGACCTTAGTCACGACTAAGGCGGAGCTAGGATCATCTTTTTCTTTCTGTTCCAATCCAAGTCCTCCAAGGGAGTGTGCTTAATCACATTGTCATACTCATATGAGTATAGATCAGAATTGTCATCCTGGAGTCCTTAAGGAACTTGGTACAAGCCGAGTTCTTGGATCAATTGCAGAGAGAACCTGCCATAGTGCCTCCTTCTAGCTTCAAAATCATCTGCACAGTTAGCCCAATAGTCTTTTGTATCTGCCCTATGATGATAGATTATCTTGATGTTCTACTTAATGAACTTCTTCAAGTCGAAGCAAGTTCTTGGTTTAAAGAAATGAACGGTGATAGGAACCAGGGCTATTTTACAAGTGTAATTTCCCAAAGAGATGGGAAAGTGCAAACCATAAATCTTCTTGTCTCTGCAGGTTCTGTGCAATTTATCTAACTACTGCATACTTCTATCAAGGCCATCTTATCACTGCAGAACATGGGAAGCCTCAGAGGGGTGCTCTCATAGCCAGCAAGCCTGATATAGGAGAATTTTCTGAATTGAATAAAATAGGCACCGTAGTGCGATATCAGGTTCATGGCTTCATCTGAAAACCTTCTAGCAGTGTCACCCTCAAGTAGCCTGACCACGTACATGGTGAAAGCATCATTTACTCTTCTGAAATTGTGATTACTGGTCTCTAGGGTGAACTGCGGGCAGTAGGCATATATAGGATCATCCTTGTGGGCATCAATGTAAGAAAAACCAAACCATTGTCTTGATGCAGCCAGAGTATACATCAGTGAAGTCATGTAGAACTTCTTCGTTTCTTTGTACATTGGACATTTGCTGCTCCGCCAAATTCATGCGATGATTTCCGCCCTTGATTGATATTTTGGGTTCCCTCGCACACCATGCTAATGGCGGGCACATCCGAGAAATGGAACTCGTTAGTAGAAGGTAAGCCCATCACCTGAGCCAGTAGGATTATGAAATCTAATAACTCTTCATTGAAATATGCTAGGAAGAGAGTCTTGGATAGGCGAGACACTCCCTTCTTAGGGTTTTTAAGCCATGACTTCGCAACCCACGCCTTGTATTTGTCATTTGTCTTGATTGAACAGGGCCTGTGCTTGATCCTGGGAAATAACTATGGCATTATCCATCTCACGGGATCCTCGGTGCAGTGCTTAATGGCAGCAGCATCTAGCTTGGCGATGAGTTCCCCGTGTACATTAGTTAATTCACTCGAATCAGGGTCGAAGTGAGCTCGCATGAAAGCACTTGTATTAGCTGCATTGTACCAAGAACAGGAAACCTCCAGCGAAAGCCAAACCGCTATCGTGAATCATCTGCGCCATTGGTGTAGGGCTTGCATCTACCATCCTTGCCCAAAAATCACCGAAGTCAAGATGACGAGCTTCACTGTCCCCAATATTGTGAATGGCAGACTCAAGTGGCGAGATTTGTTCTTGTCCCTGAAACTTGATCTTCATATTGATAGTAACTCGGAGGACAGAGACGCAAACTAGACTCGGGAAGGAAATACAGAGGAAAGGGATACACGCGCAGGTTTTTAGATTGCAAGGGTTCGAGCAAAGGATAGCATGGAAGCAATGTGAAAAATGCAAAGGGGGTATGCTCGTTATATAGCTGATTAGGAGAGAGAAAGACAATGAATGTGCATTTAATACATACCTACCAATTTGAATAAGCATGATATTCGGGTAGAGCGGGAAAAATAAGCACGAATGGCACTTGGTTCATTTGGGACATGTGAGACGCGAATGCGTGAAACACGCGGCTCGGCCGATTCGGACGAAAAGGTGACAATGGGTCCGGAAGAGTTTGGGACATTTGGGACGTGAAAGCGTGAAGTACGTGGTTCGGGCGAATCGGCCGAAAATGGAACAACTTGCCCGATTGAACCTGGGACACTTGGGACAAGAAAGTGTGAAGTACGCGGTTCGGGTGATTCAGCCAAAAATGGAACAACTTGCACAATTTGACTTGGGACATTTGGGACAAAAAGTTTCGACGGGCCCGAGAAAGACAAACTTGGGGAAATCGCGGCGATCGGGGAACAGAGCGCAGTTTTGAACTTGGGACACGCGAGACAAAAATGTCCACAGGCCCGTAAAACACACAAAATGACCCAAAAACACATATTTTCTCAATTTCACGACTTTTAACATTTTCAGTACAACAGAGAAGACACTTAAACTCAAAATTTTGAAAATTCACTTTCTTAAGAGCGAGGGAATTTTGAGTGGACAAATGAGCTCATTGTGAGCATTTTTTACCATGCCTAGCACATGATGACATTGTATACAAACTTGATCCACTATGATATATACAGACTCTATTTTTGGTTCGACATTCCATTATATCCGAGTTGACTCTCTTTGGATTATCTCTCATGTGTACTCTAGATGTTTAGAATTTCCATTTTTCTATGCTTTTCAAAATGTATGTAATGGATGTGAAATGATAACAAAATGATTTCCTTTTTGTATTTCATAATGCTGATATATGATGATGCAAACACAATGTGATCTTAAACTTAGTTTCTTTTGCAATCTTCGGTACTTCATATTTGTCTTGAAAAAACGTGATGATATAATGATATGATAAATAGATATGCTTGCCCCACTCCTAACCCCACACAACTAGTAAGATGTGAGGGCTCAACACCGAGAGTTAGAAAGGGCACAAGCCATGAAATTTGTTGAATGGCAGTGATGAGAGAAAGATAGAGGTTTGACAGAACCAAATTGGGACGCTACAACCTTACCCTACTCATGCTACCTCATAGTTTAGAATGTGAATTGCTTTGTAGTTTATCTAGACTTGGATCCATAGATGGCCACTTGGTTGAAAAAATCTGGTTTTGGGTTTTAAACTCTTCTTGGAATTTTTGACATCTAACTCACTTTGTTTTTTATTTATGACTTCACAATGTTTGATTAATTTGTAACTTTCAATTTTATCAAAGATACCCCCTACACCTTGCCCCATGCTACCAGTAGGAAGCATGGGATCATCACCATGGACAAGGCATAGATGAGTAAGGGAATTTCCCTTCTTTCCCAACCCTACGTCACTAGTAAGAGATGTAGGCTCAACACCAAAGGTTTGTAGGGCAGAGAAATGTATAAAAATAAAATTTTCTGTGAATTTTCATTTGATTTACTTATTTGGGCAACATTTTTGGAATGCTCTTATTTCCAAGGAGATGTATTTGGTATAGATGTGACACCATGAAGCTTCTACAATAGACCATGAACAAAAGACACCTAACCTAAGAAGAGACCAAAAGTAGAACCAAGTATGTAGGCCTTGGTATGGTTACTTATCAAAACTTTGTCTTATCTTGTTTGGATTGATAAATGATTTATAAAGAATTGATGATATTATGAAGGATTTAAGAGACATGATTTGAATGTTTTGCCAATGTTTTTCAAAAAAATTAGGAATTGCTATAAGAATAAGTCCCTTGATCACAAATTTACAAAATGAATTGGCAAATGAAAATGCAATGCAGATGCAATAATGTACATATGAAAATGTAGGTGAAACTACATGTCATGATGTCTAAGGTAAAGAAATTTGATAAATATCAAATTCTTCACCACTAAAAGTACATAGCAGAGAACCATTATCCTCAAAATTTCTATTCTCTTGACAAGGTCCTACCATTCTAGGTTTAAACTTACAACCCTTTCTCAAAAGTGTATATGTCCACTCATTAAAATCATTTTTCTGAAAGAGGTTTTGTGCACCTCTTTGTCACGTTCTTGACACATGGTGTGTGGGTGAGCATGACTATGCTGATTGGCCTCGTCTCCTATGTAGAGCATTGTGTTTAATTGTGACTATTGCTAAATATTGAGGCCTTTCCCCATGGATATGGAAAGTTTAGTTTCAAACGCACATGATTTAAAACTAGGGTTTAGAATAAAACAACCCTCAGAGATGGTCTTGATGGGCATCATTTTAATCTCAAATTTCCCTTCTTCATTTGTTAACTCTATCATTTTTACACCTAGACCTAGGTCATCGGAGGGAAGAGATTCTAAACCGAGAAGACTACCCATTCCTTTTGGTTCAAACAAAAGGAAGATCGGATCGTCACTCTCCAAGAGTTTTATAATTCTAGCCATGGTTTTAGAGGACACTATTTCCACATATATTGACTTCCCTTTTTTTTTTTTCTACCTCAAATGTTTTTGGGAAAATGACTTCAACATTTAGAATGTCCGGGTGACCGGGACTAACTCTTTGGTTAGAGGTGGTTTTTTTGATTGATTTGTAGGAAGTTCATACTCTGTATGGACTCCTTTCTTCTTATTGAGCTTTTATAAGTGTATATCGAAGGGCTTAGGATCCCCTTGAGTGATGAAGATTTGCCCCAAATTGAGGAATCTAATCTCTTAGAATAGGGTAGAAGGGATAGCCTTTATTCGATGAATCCAAGGTCTCTCGAGGATCATGTTACAACTTGTTTCCATGTCGATAATATAAAACTCTGTCAAGATGGTTTTTAGACCAAGTGTGACTACAAGAATTATGGTTCCAATCGAGGTCATTTTAAGATTGTCCTACCCCGTAATGTGTTTCTTGTAGAGGAACAATTAGTCTCTCCGTATCCTAACTTCTACAAGAAATAGGAAGGAACCACATTTACAACAGCCACATCATCAATCATGCTCTCTTAATGTAATTTTTATAAACCCGAGACTTGTAAAAGTAAGGCAAGATCACCTCTTTAGGAAATTTCAACATCAAATGGAATCTTTTCTATATCGAAAACAAACCTAATATCCCTATCATTATTTCTGAAGGATGTATGTAAGAGAAAATATGATTTATTTGAGTGATAGGAGGTGGTGTAACATGGTGTTTAATTGTGACTCCTACTAAATGATGAGGCCTTGACCCATGGATATGGAAATCTTAGTTTCAGACACACATGACTTGAAATCAGGGTTTAGAATAGAATAACCCTCAGAGATGGTTTTGATGGGCATCGTTTTAATCTCAAATTACCCTTCTTCATTTGTTAACTCTATCATGTTTACACCTAGACCTAGGTCGTTGGAGGGAAGAGATGCTAAACCGAGAAGACTACCCATTCCATGTGGTTCAAATGGGAGGAAGATTGGATCATCACTCTCTAAGAGTTTCATAATTTCCACTGTGGTTTTAGTGGACACTTTTTCCACAGATATTTATTTACCCTTATTTGTTTTTTCCACCTCAAATGTTTTTGGGTTAATGACTTCAACCTTTGGAATGTCTAGGTGACTGGGACTAACTCTTTTGTTAGAGGTGGTTTGTTTAATTGATTCATAGGAAGTTCATACTTTGTATAGAATCCTTTGTTCTTCTTGAGGTTTTATAAGTGTATATCGAAGGGCTTAGGATCCCCTTGAGCAATGAATACCTTCCCCAAATGGAGGAATCTAATCTCCTAGAACAGGGTAGAAGGGATAGCCTTCATTCGATGAATCTAGGGTCTCCGAGGATCATGTTATAACTTGTTTCCTGTCAATAATGTAAAACTTTGTCAAGATGGTTTTGGACCAAGTGTGATTGGAAGAACTATGGTTCCAATTGAGGTCGCTTTAAGACTATCATACCCCGTAACGTGTTTCTTGTAGAGGAACAATTTGTCTCTCCATATCCTAACTTCTGCAAGAAAGAGAAAGGAACCACATTTACAGCAGCCCTATCATCAATCATGGCTCTCTTAATGCAATTTTTATAAACCTAGACTTGTAAAAATAAGGCAGGATCACCTCTTTGGGTAATTTCAGCATCAGATGGCATCTTGTCTATATCGAAAACAAACCCAGTATCCCTATCATTCTATCCTAGAGGATGTATGTCAAAGTCAATATTATTTATTTCAGTGCTTTAGGAGGTGGTGTAACATAGATTAGATGACCAATACCTAGTGCATTGAGCAATGCAGAGCGATGCATAGGTGAATTATTTAGCAAATATAGGAATGAAATGTGAGAATAGGTGTTGTTCAAATCCAATATTAAATCATAGGCTCCTACCGGTTTTGGGATTATGGGAACATCTTCCTGTGGGAATGAAATATTGAGTAGGGGTTGTGAAACATACTCCTTCGTTTGAGTAGTTGCATTAATTTTATGCTCAACCTCTAGCTCAACTAATCCCAAGACTTTTGTTTTATCGTTTGAACCAAGGTTAGGAGTGACCTAAGAGTTATTGGAATTTGAGGCTTCATGGTCATTGTTTCCTATAGGAATTCCTTTTTTTTTTTTTGTGAATTCACCTTGAAATTTTTAGGATGTGTAGGGAGTGGATCTCAAAATATGCTCACATTAGTGTTTTGAGGAGCTACAGGTCTTGTATAGTCGATTGTGAGTTTGTTTCAGGATTTTCTAGGAACATAGCTACAAACAGATTTGCCCTTTGTTTTCGGGGTCTTTGTAGAAACTTGTTGTAATCATGGCAAGTCCTATCATCATGACCCCTAACCTTATGGAAACCAAAATATAGGTTAGGTTCATAATCTTTTGGCCTTTGATAAGCATCTTGTTGTTGTTGATTATAACTTTGGTTGTAATTTTGAAAATGATTGTTATAACCAAGATTCGTTGCCCCTTGGCGATTTTCGAAATCTTTGGTTTGGATCTTGGGTTTTATTTTTTTTTTTGTGGTGGATGATTTACATCAACCGTGTTAACAAAGACATAGTGTTAGGTATTCTTTGATTTCCAATAATTTTGTTATTGTTAGTGTTTCGTTGTTTGGAAAACCAACATTCTTAGCTTGATTAGCACCATTCAGCACCATGATTATGATTCACATCATTAGGTCCTTGGTTGTTAGCACCATTGTTTTGATAATTTGTATTATTTTGATTTGGGGATATAAATTTCCGATTAGGACCACGGGTCTTACGCCCACTATCTATAGAGGCTTGGTCAATCCGAAGTGCTCCTTCCAAAACTTCCTCATAACTACAGAAAGGAAACTTTTGGACCTCTTCCTTAGTCTCTCTATTGAGCGAGTGAAGGAAAAGATCACAAATTTCCATTTGGTCCATGTTGGGCACACTTGCAGAGGAATAGAGAACTTGGCACCATCTTTGGATGAAATGGGCAATGATTCATTTTTCTCCTGTCTAATATACAAGAACTCCCTAATCCCTATACGCAACAATTTGTTCATTTCAAATTCTTTGATGAACTTGAAGACAAGTTGTTTGAAGGAATGTATAGAATCTTCTGGTATCCTATAATACCAATCCAATACGATTCCTTCAAGAGTCTTTCAAAATATCTTAGTCACTACAACATCCAAAGGAAGTAATTCCACGATAACAGTAGCATAGGCCTTGATATGAGCATTCAGGTCTCTTTCTCCCTTAAATTTTGGAAGATCTAGCAATGGGCGTGGAATCATGACACCATGTATGGTAAAGTCAAGAGGCTGCATTAAGTACTCAAAGCATATGTACCCATTGCATAAGATTCCACCATTAAAGATCCTTGATAAGGAAGTGAAGGATGAGGAGTTGGATAAGCTACACTATAAGCATCGATGGGAATGTATGGGGTCCCTTGATATGGCATGTGGGGATCGGGAATGATATATGGGTCCATCTAGGAGTTTTTGAATACATATGCATGTAAGGTGGGATAGCTCCAGGATATGGACTAGCATGTGTAAAACCAACAAATGTCAAATTGTCTGCATTGTGGTGGCATTTGAGAATGCACTTTCGCTAGCCCTTGCATAGGATAAGCTTATGAAGGATGAGGACCCATCCCTAGTGTACCTAACCCTGTGAGAAGATCACCTGGATTTGAATGAGCTAGATAACCTTGTTGTACATGATATTGAGTTAGTTTCTCATTGGAAGGGATGTATCCTTTATTGTCAATTGGATAACCCGTATTCTTCCCCTCGCATGTGTTGGTTGTGAAGTCTGGGTACTTTCTAGTTCAATAATTCTCCCCACTAAAGTAGAAACTAGATAATTAGGAGAGGATTGAGTCCCTTGTTGGGGTGCTTGTGGTGTTGGGTTTGATTGAGTAGGCTTATGATACCCTATCGGGAATTGTTCGAGTGTTATAATTCTTGTCTTCCTCATAAGTAATAATATTGGGATAGGTATTCAAAATATCAGAGGCTGAAGCCTTCATTCTATCAAAATACTCATCTATCTAACAAAGAGGATTAGATATTCGTGCAAATAGATCATCCTCTATTGATTGCATGGAATTGTGAGGTCTTGACAAGACTATATGGTAATACCTGTTACAATTGTGATAACAATGTGGTTTGCATCGGGTTGACCATATTGCATGTCTAATGGTTGATCAACCTCCTCCATCCTTACATAGCTAATGGGGTTTGAAGTGTAACTAGGGGAGGTTTGGACGTTGCTTGTGTAATTATCACCCCATCTCGAAAGAGAAGGGGAATGTTGTGGTTGCATGTTGGTGTAATATCTATCAGAGCCAAATGGCCCACCAAACTCTCTTCCAGACATATTTTATAAAGTATAAAATACCTACTAAAATAGGGGAATAAATGGAGAGGTGATGTAATAGTAATGGAATAAAAGGAAACAAGAAGGAATTAATCCTTCACATCAGATTCAACAATTTGTATAGATGAAAATGAACACATGATCTTCAACCGCACTCTACCCCCCGAGGTCATGCCGAAGTACTTGATGTTGAATGTGTGTGGCTAACTATAGGAGGATTAGTGAATAAGATCTGGAAGTGTGATCTCCTGGTAGGTGAGTTGACAATGGGAAGATTTAGAGGCTATGAATAGGTAGTGTAAATTCCCTATGTTTGGTTTTCCTAACTTGTATCTAAGTGTTGATCTAGTTCTAAGTGTTCATGTAAAATGAATGAAATTAACAATCTATGCTACTAATGAAAGGAAACTAATCTAAACAAATCACAAAACTAAAATATTACAATAAAAAACAATAATTCACTTATATTCTAAATAATCAAATCTACTTCTACACTAAAACTAAACAAATAAGATAACCTAGTGTGGTTAGTCACTTGCCGAGTATATTGAATCTAAACTAACTTAAAACAAGAGATTTTCCAAATGATTTATGATATGTAGACAACCTCCAATAGATATTCTCTCCTTCAGATCCACGGGTATGGGAAGAAGAGGACCCGTTATTCGGGGTTGATATGAAATATTCAAACCCTCTTGGAAATTAACTAATTACTTTCAAATGAAAAGAAATTGATTTCTACTCTATTTGATATGCAATTGAAATTAACAATTCACAATTGACAATTTGATAAACAAAGCAAACAAATACACAACTCCAACTTGGAAGAGCTTGAGCGATGGCACCTTGGAAGCAATCGAGACGTAATGCAAATAGAAGAGGGATATCACAAGAGATCTGAGCTTGGCTATGCAATTCTTAGCAAGATTATGGCAGCACAACAATGCAAGATACACAAAATTCTCAGGCCCTTTGCTTGAATACAAGCATGGAATATATAGGAATGAAGGATAGAAGGTTACTTCATGCACAAGGCAATGAAGAGGTAGTTCCACTCATTAAATCTATTTAAAAATAGAAGGAGCAAGGAGAACCAAGCAAATGAAGCTATTTTTAGAAAATTTGGCTCATGGATGCATTCAAAAAGCAAACTAAAGTGAATCGTCGCATGCAATTTTATTCATTTAGATTCGGAAAAATTGACCAGATCTGCCACCTTATGTAGGGCAGCAGTTTTAGGACCGCCACCCTACCCGAGTGGTGGTTTAGACACTTAATGCCAAAATGAGCACGAAAAGAAGGTGAAAGCTAGAAAAATGCAAGGAAAAGTTAAGTAAGCCTATCCATCCTAAAAATATATATCTGTGAATGGGTTTTGGAGCTCAAATACCTTCTTTAAAGGATTTTGAATCATCACTTGGTACTTTAATAACCATTTTCCCGTCAATAAAGCATGTGTAATTTTTGGTGCGTACAAATACCTCCCTCGGCTCGCCCATGAGAAAAATGGCTTCTGAACTACTGGCATTATGGGTTCATGATCTTGACCTCGACCGCATACATTCTATGATCTATAAGTGGAATATTATATAATAAACAAGTCAAGATTTGGAATATGATCCTCATAATACCTAGCTTCAGCCATAACCTCTTTTCAGATCGGTCCATCGATACCACCTATGGTGATAGCATCACTCTGCTACATATTTTTATCTATCCTTGAGGCTATGGACCTTATTCCTATCCATGTAAGCTGTCCCTTTAGTAGTGAACCATGTCATGGTACCTATACCTATGATGATGGACCCTTTCCCTATATCCGTGCCCCACCATTTCCCTCGGATGTGAAGGAGGAGAAACCACATTTCCCTCGTCATCAACATGTGCATGTGCTATCAATAATTGAATCTCGTAATGTGGCCACTTGTGTCTATAAACAAGTAACCTATGCATGTAGTCCTATAACCTACACCCATAACATGTCTCTCTCATTAATAATTGTGGCCAAATGAGGATGTCCTGGCCTAGGTTTTACTTCCTATAACTATGTTGTCCACCACTGCCTATACCCATCTGTGTACCCAACATCGTCTATCATCTCATCAGCTACCTACTCCTCCACTCTTGCTAGTGGTGTTAGTGTGGAAGAGATAATGGCCTCTCCATGTCATCTTGAAGATACTATGGGAATGACTGGGAAAATCTTGTTGTAAGACAAACTATCATCGACACAATCCATAGGTATGAGCTTATGCTCATCCACCTTGAGCCCCTAGATCGATCTCAAGAATTTTAGACCCTCAAGCTCCTCCTCCATGCTTGTTAATGTTGGATAGGTGAGATATGGCCTCCATAAAATATCTATGGGTGATAGATATCTAGTACCTTCCGATAATATACAATATCCCGAGTCACCCCATCCACCCTTTCCTACTCTCCTATCAGTAACCACCACTGCACCCTACCTTGTATACACCCATGTGCCACCCCTATCATTTTAGACCTATTTAAGGGAGGCACACAATGTGCTCATACTAATAATGTAAGCGATAAGTGCAAGAGACTCTGAATCTCCATATCTATCTCTAAGCCCAAAGTTATCTATACATATGAACCAAGTACGTTGGTGCCCATGCAAAAATAAACCTTGTCAATAAAAAATTCATCTATAACTCCCATCAAGGATCATGGAAACCTCCCACCATCTATGTCCGGAAGGGTGAAACAAGTGATGCAAACCATCACCAACACCGAAATATGGGTCTCTTGCAGATATGTCGGCATCATTATTACTTGTAATAGTCTATAATAAGTCTTCATTCGAAATAAATAATAAGTGAATGTGCACGTGTAATTATATAGAAATATAATGATATACAAAGTATTTTTTAGCATGTGAAACAAAGTGTATAAATAACAAGTATAAGAAAGAAAGGGTATGTGCAACCAAGATATGTAGTATGATATGAATGAGTGATATTTTTGGGATACATAAATTGCCTAAGTATTTGAAGAGTTCCTGAGTGTTGAGGTGCGCAAGAGGGATGTAGGAGTGTGCACATGTGTCATTTGAGGAGGGGCACACACAGAAGATGACAAGTTTAGGACATCCATTTTTACATGTCACGGGATAGAAATAGGAAAATAAGATGGAGTGCAGATAAAGAAAAGATAATAATGAAAAGACTTCATGGTTAAGTAAGCATTATTTTGGAAACAAAGTGCAAGATGAAGGGTCATGCATAATTTATTTTAATAATAGGAATAAGATAGAATTTAATTATAGATTAATCTATTACTAGCCTTCTTCTAAAAGCATGGATTTTTAGCGCTTGGCTATTTTGAGAATTCAATTTATTTTGAGATGCATGGGAATTGAAATGCAAGCCCCCACCCCTATATATGATAGTTGATATGCATAGTTTTGAACACCATGTATTAGACATTGTATGTATTGTAGAGATATATTGCGTTGATGTTCTCGTGCGCATGAATCTCTTGCTAATATGATTATGTATTCAACATCTATTACTTTATGAATTAATGCAATGGAGTATTGTGGATGGGTTGTGGTAATTTATGTATCTGATCATGGTTATTATATGGTTAATAAGATCTTATTTATGGTTTGATTCATTATGCTCTATGGGTGTGGTCTCGATTCATGTTATGCTTGCACTTAGTTACTTGATATGTTACTGATTAATATGATTATGCATGCTAACATCTTGAAAATATTTCAAAAAGGAGGGACCTAGTAGGCTTCATGTGCTTTGGGTGAGCATTCATATCTATCTGGATGAAGTGTCAAAGACACCTAGGAAATTAAGGGAAAAAACAAGACTACATTTTGCTTCCATTGTCGAACATCTTTTCAAATTGTTTGTAATGATGATGGTGTATCGATAGACTTTTGTTGCCATTGAAAGTTGGGTAGATAAAGGACAAGATTATTTTGCATGAAGATATAGTTTTGGACCTGATTTCATTAAACACAAGTTGGTGGAAGATAATCTATATCATGAGATCTAACAGATGTTTTTCAGCCTTTTTACTATAGAAATGTATGAGTGGAAGTCACCATATGCATCAAATAAAAATTGGAATTACAAAGTAAGGGTTTAGACGTAGGAATATTACCGGACATTTTTGATGCGAGATGAACCTTCGATGCATGTTGTAGATCATTGGTAGGATAGTATTTTGTGTAGTTATACTTTGGAGTATGTTATTTCTAACTATTCTTAGCTAGAGGTTGCTTTGAGTTTGAATTTTTGCACAATATTAGAGGTTCTTAAATCCATGTTATTCCTTTAGAAATTATGATATTTATGGTGGTGATAAGTTTAGAGAACCTACCTATGGCTAAATAAACATACCACCACACGCATGGGGTAGGAGTAGATGTGATGAAGGATGATGAACCTAGTAGTAGAATTGCAGAGAGAGGAAATGCATCTTAAGTATAATGAAACACAGGAGAGGAAATCCAAAAAAAGAGTGATATTGAGGATTGAGTAAAATTGTGGAGGATGATGTCTTGCAAAGGATTTGAAACTCATGTGGAAGATGCGGAGCAGAACATCGAGCTCTCCCCCACTTAGGAAAGTGCAGTAGAGATTCCCATTTGGATTATGATGAGATCGTGTCAAATGAGGAAATAATGAGGACCATGGGAATGCATCTGATCCAACTCGGAGACTATCCCTGCACTTGGTGTTCCAGTTCCAGAAGTAATCATTAACAAGAATGTGAGTGTAGGTAATCCAATAGCTTTAGGTAGATATAATTTTCCTTTGAATATAGAAGTGCATTAGACAACACATACACCTATGGCAGCATAGACGACATCATTCTTGTTTGAGGTAGTGATTAGAGTAATATTTTATGGTCCCTCTTCTAGACAGTGTGGGTGTGGAGAACATTGGAAATACGTCTAGAAGTACTACTACTTTGAAGACTATGAGAGTTCAATTTAACACTACAGTTGGGACACAAAGAATTACATCAACTTCCCTATTTCTTACTACGGGAAGTGGATCAGGATGATTAGGAGGATCAAGATCAAGTGGATTAGGTGTCTTTACAGGTGGAGGAAATAATGGTAGGGGTATGGTTCTAGATCGGTAGACAAGGTACACACCCTCACCACCACATCAAGTGTATTACTAAATATCTCTTCACCAGCCACATCAAGTGTATTACTAAATATCTCTTCACCAGCCACATCAAGTGCATGCATAGTTGGTACATAAATTATGACTCACATCAAACTACAATGAATTATAATGCCTTGCATTTTTCATTTCTAGTTGAGTTTCATATTCAATATTTTGAGAAGAAAATTATTAGCGTTCTTGATGACATTAAATAGGGCTTATTAGTGATCTCAAGGAGTATGACATACATTTTAATTTTGTTTTGTCAAATTTGTCTTATGATATACATTCTAGTGAGCATGCACAAAGGTATTTTGGTAGACTATTGATTTCTGTTTAAACAAGTACTATCTCATAAGACCTTTGTAGATCTATGTAATAATTTCAAAGAAGATATTTTCACTAAGGAAGTTAGAAGCGTGGATACTAGATTAATTCTATTCTTAGAGGCGTAAATTGTAGCCATGGCAAAAGAGTTGGAGAAGCTCTGCTAATTCATCTTGGTACTCGTAGTTTAATATGGTGTACATATTGCAAGGTTGAAAGACATACTCTAAGGATAGTTTCCCTCACAAGTCGGTTCAATCCATGATCTTGGATTATGATAATTTTCATTTGGACCATAACGCGAGTAGATATCCTCTCTTACAACACATGATCGGAATAATGTGTCATATATTGTAAGATTTTCAAAATGTATAACCATGACATTGTTAAATATCAATTGATTGATCATACTCATGAAGCCATTGAGACTGGTGTGTTCCAGACTAGTGTGGAAAATGGATCTAAGGAATAAGGAGAACATCATAATGAAGGGAACAAAGAATGGTGATAACAAGTATAGAGGCTTTCGTGGAGGGTATAGAGGCCAATGTCGAGGTGGTGGCTAAGGAAGATTTCCTAGAGGAAATTTTTATACTTGTGGATCACCTAATCATTATCAACATGAATTCCCTTAAAATTTTATTTTTTCATGGAATGGAAAGCAACACAAATTTGAGGAATTACCTTATTTATATGAGCACATGAGAAATCAGCACAAGCAAGATAAGGGGGTGGGAATGAATAAATCACAATGTATAGTTGATGATCAATGCATGCCGAAGGTAGCACCCACTCCCAAATTATATCCTCTTTTAGTTACTACACGTGCTAAGGCTATGGGTGCTTGTGAACCATTGAAGTATAAGCTAACTATAAAAAGAAAGAAGTGATAAATGCAAAGTACCCTAATGTTCCAAACTAGAAAGAGGTTTACCAAGAGACTATCGATGTCATTAAAGATCTATAAGTGTAAATTTAGGGCTTTAAGGAACATGTGCATGTGATGTAATGATAAAATAAGGTTGAAATCCCACAAAAGGATGGATATGATTTGTATTAGGTATGTATAATGTTGCACTAGGAGAATATAATCCCTCTATTAGGAGAATGGTTAAGAGAAAAGATAGTGCACATAGGTAATGAGTGTGAGAAGAAGGTGCTTCATGTAAATTTTATCCCACATAATCATGAGTATGATAAGGATATTACATTGAATGCATTCATATATAGGTAGCTTCTAAGAAATAGTTTGATAGATACGGGTGCATAGGTTAATGTACTCGGTGTTAGATGCATGGAATTAGATGGGAAGACCACCATTGCAACCTTCTTCGAATGTGTTGTATATGGAAAACAGAACTAGGGCTAATCCTATTGGAGTGTTAAAGGATACAACCATTACAATTAGGGAGCTAAGTTTACTTGGTGACTTTGAAGTATTAGAGATTTCTAAAGTAGATAGTTTCCCAACATTACTTGGGTGACCCTGGTGTTATGCTAATAATGTAGATTTGTGCTTCAACAAGAGGTACATTAGCTTTGAGAACAAGGAAGAGTGTGTAATTATACCTTTGATAGATTCAAAGGTTTCTCTATGTGTTGAGCCTTTTAGCAAAGATGATTTGAACAAGATATATGTGAGTACAATTAGAGACCCTAACATATGCGAGACATCTAAGGAAGGAGTGATATAATGGGATGATGCTCATTCAGTTAGTGATACCACAAGTATTTCTTGTGATAATTGGGTGCATGGAACATTTGAAGTAATGGCATGAGAGATCAATAACTCATTTACTTGCACGATCAAGTCACACATGGTTAGGAACTTGAGTTATGACTAGTTACCTCGACAAAGGTGAATGGAACCCCGATGTATTTCTACGTGTCATGGAATCCTAGTGGAAGAATGAAGGATACAGACTAAATATGCTAGTATATACTCATGTACGGGACAAAAGTGTGTTGGTGGAATACATATAGAGATAACATGTTGGAATGGAGAGAAGTGAGAATTGCATTATTTTATAGGCTCCTATGGAGCAATGTACCTTCCCAAATATGTGAATTTCATGGAAGTCCCCTACCTCGAGATCACATCAAGGATTGTGAGATATTTTGGATGAAGGGGTACAAGGAATTTCCACCATCACTATGAGTGCATAATTTATATTCCACATAAGGTGGTTGCACACGGGTATGGCATGTCCATGAAGAGTTAAGAAGGGAAACAAATAATTGGTAGGAGATGACCGCACGTATGATTCATACTTTTGATTACTTTTCTTCTAAGCTTCTGGAAAATGAAGACTACAAATTATGAAGCACCTTAATTTTGGAGATATTAAAAAGGCTGAGGAAATATTATTAGATATGTTTGGAGAGATGGACTTAGATTCATTCCATGAATTTGAAGAGACTCGGGGAAGAAGACATGGTCGTGCCTTGGAATAAAAATAAAAGGGTAAACTAGTATGTCTGATAAATGATGATGATGATGAGGAAAATAACCTAGATGCTAACCACACAAAAGTTACATGCAAGGTGAAGGAAACATCATGTGAAAAGGCATGCGTGTATCATGAGCCTATGAAAATGAAGAAGGTTAACATTGGAACAAATGTAGAGCCTAAAGAGGCCATTATTGGTGATTATTGGTCGTAAGCAGTAAAGTGTCTAAGATTATTAAACTCTTATGCAACTTTAAGGATTTGTTTCTAAGGGGTTATCATGTGTTATAAGGAGTACACCCCTCTTTAGGTGAGATGATAATAAAACTCAAAGAAAGTTTGCACCCAATTAGGAAGAGACCTT
The DNA here is from genome assembly GCA_018340775.1 of Taxus wallichiana var. yunnanensis. Lineage (NCBI taxonomy): Eukaryota > Viridiplantae > Streptophyta > Pinopsida > Cupressales > Taxaceae > Taxus > Taxus wallichiana. The sequence continues at coordinate 341,436,067 of CM031235.1, read as the reverse complement.
GTAGGATGAATCTTTATCTGTGTTTCAAGGTAAAGGAATAAATTGATAAAATGCTCAAGTCTAGTATAATTGAGCCCATAAAGGAATCTGAATGGGTTAGCCCGTGGTCATCAATATTAAAAAGGATTGGAGGATAAGGATTTGTGTGGAATATTGGAAACTTAATGTTGTAATTGTTATTGATCCTTTTCCCACCCCACTCACAGAGGAGATCCTTGAAGGAGTCATAGGGTGTGAGATCTACTCTTTCCTAGATGAGTTTTTGGATATCATTAAGTGTGAATAACAGAGGAAGGTCAAGAAAATAAAACTTTCACCAATCAATGAAGAAGATATACATACAAAGTGATTCCCTTTTGATGAAGAATGCTCCAAAAGTGTTATCACACATTTTGGTGCGCAGGATTTTTGGGATTTCATTCATAAGTTTTTACAAGTGTATCTAGATGATTGGAAAATATTTGGTTTAGTCAAATATCATTGTGAGAATCTAAGACTCTCTTCGAGAGGTAAAGATAGTTGATAATCTATTTGAATATTAAGAAGTGCATTTTTGCAACACCCTTTGGTACTTTACTTGGGAATATTATTTGTAAAGAAGGTCTGGCTTTGGTAGATCAAGCCAAGATGGTCCAATCTTGGGTTTAGAAGAAACTAATAATCAAAGTGAAGTGTGAGGATATCTCGGGACATCTGGGTATTATAGGAAATTCATTAAAGGTTATGGAAAGAATTTTGTGCCCTTGGAGGAACTGTTGAAAGCTAAAGGAAAATTCTATTGGGGTGATGCGTAGTAGAACGTGTGTGATACATCAAGGAAAGGCTAACCACTATACCTATTTTTCTCTATCCTTCATGAGAAAAACCATTTTGTGTTCATGTTGATACTTACGAGATGGTAATTGGCACAATGTTAGCACAACCAAGAGAAGTAATTATGGACCACATTTTTTTGCAAAGGGAAGTCGACACCTACTGAGAATAGAATTGTTAGAGGACATTATGCGGGGGATGCCATTACACACAATATTTTGATGGTTAGCCTTTCATGTGAAATTTTTACAAGGACACTAAATAATTTTTCATTTTCAGCACCTTGGGAAGATTGGAAGAAGAGTTGAGATTCCTTTGCAACCTATTATCCTTTTCGAAATGGGTTATTGAATTTGTAGGTCCTATTTCCTCACCCATTTATAGGATTGACACACACTACATTATAACTTATATAGATTATATAACAATGTGGGAATAAAAAAAAATTGACAAAGGATTACACAGACGCAACAACAAGATTTTTATGGGAAAATATTATCACCAGTTTGGATGTCCATTGAGTTTAACAAGTGATAGGGGAACTCATTTCATGAATGAGACAATTAATATTTTATTGGCAAAGTTTATGGTGGAACACCTAAAGACTACACCTTATCACACACATGTTAATGGTAGTTCGAATATTTCAACAAGATTATGGGACAAACATTGACAAAAATATGTGATGTTGGAAGGAAAGACTGGGATGATAAAGTCTCTATTGTACTTTGGTCATATAAAACAACATATAAAAGATTAAATAAAGCCACATGTTTTTTGTTGGTGTTTGGCGTAGAGGCTATATTGGTTGTGGAATTCATGTTGCCATCCCTATGTATTACACACATAGGAGGACTAGATAATGAACAAGTTGTTCAGAGCACATAGAAAAACTGATGCAATTAGATAAGTGGTGCACCATTGCACATTGGAGTTAGAATATCAAGAAGGCTAGATAGAAATCATGGTATTATAGGCACATCTAGAATAATATGTTTGAGGTGGGAAATATGGTTCTTTTGTATGATTCAAAGTTTATGCGCCACCGGGGAAGTTAAAATTTCATTGGTTGGGACATTTTTTAGTAACAAACATACTTGGTTTAGGCACTTTTCAATTGTATATGTTGGATGGAAATTTATTTCCTAGTTACTTCAATAGGAGTAAGCTGAAGCCCTAATATAAATAAGGCTTCTTGATGTACGTAATAAGGAAATAAGTCCACTTAGATTAAATTTCAATTTTATGTGATTCCTTTCATCGTTGTTATGCTTTGACAATTTAGTTATGTGTTTTTTTGTAATAAGAGAGTTTGCGCGCAGGAGAAGTGACCATTATATTTTGATTTCATGCACATAGGACCACACATACTTTTAGTGTGGGATGGATTGCATGTACGCGTAGAAGAGTAAATATGTTGGTGCAAAAGGTTGACTAAGAACTTAAGGAGTGTGTATGATGATGATAGTGTTGGTTTTTAGAGAGAAATGTTCTACAAACAATGAGAATGATGGTGATAGTAATAATTTGAAGATAATTTCTCATATTTATGACCACACATAGAAGGATGATAACAAAAAGTAATGCAAGGTAGGAAGAATCATGCGAAACTACTTAGTATGAGGCACATAGCTTTTATGTACGTCTACATATGGAAGCATGTGTAAGGAGGTATGTGGATGAGAAGTAGTAAGTACAAAAAAGGTTATGACTAGGAAGCGGAAAAAGTAGAGGGAAGCACAAAAACATAAGAAAGTGTAATTAAAGATGGGTACAATGGTAGGTAAGGAGAAATTAATGCAGAAAAAATTGAAACGTCTATAAAAGGGGTGATCACAAGTTCATTCCTACCTTACATATTTGATTTTTTGAGTTGTGAAGATTGATTGAATAGGAGTGCGAGTGGAAATGAGTCAAGCACTTCGAACCAGTGATATTTGGACATGGCCATAACAAAGCTCCATTAAAAGGGTGTTTGAGCTAGTAGAAGGCATGTGGAAGGAAAGTTCACATAGCTAGGATTTTACAAAAATAAAATTGCAGTTAGGGCACTCTAAGTCACACACATTTAGGAGTTTTAGAGATCAAAAAAGCACAAAGAAGTATTATAAAATCACCATGGCACCCAAGAGAGCACCTAGGGAAACCAAACAAGGTAAGAAGAAGGATGAACCATAAATTAAAGTGGAAAATACACACGAAAGTTTATTTTTCGAAATGCAATCTCAAGGTGTGATTATGGGGTTGGACCGGGATTATCACATAATACAAATAAAGATAAGAGATTAAAACCACCACACCTCCACAAATTCAGACTGGATTGATAAGGATATGGTTAAAAATATATACTTGAGGACTGTAGATGAAACACCAATCTATGATGATGAAGGGAAATAGATGCTAGAGAAGTTTGAGGTCTTGCAGATTTATGAGTTGCCATATTTTTGAAAGCGAGAAAAACTAGAACAATGGCTAATGTATAGAGTCCACAAGGACTTATTTTACTTTGTTGGAAGGTGGGTGTGCCTCACCACACCTTTGATTGAGAATTTGACATGTCTAATGAGCTTTGGGACATAAATTTGAGGTGACTTAGATGATGAAGTGGGCATAGAGGAAAATTCTGTCAAGTTGGCATACACAAAGGGAGGGTGTGTAATGGACATTACAAAATTGTATGGTCATTCCATTATCAAAATGTTTGCATACCTCCCGACAAATTTCAATAGCCAAGATCATTGGAGTAAGGTGAAAAAAATTTCTCAATAGTACCAAGAAAATGCCGGAAGGAACTATGTCTATAATTTTTCTACATTTATAGTTTAAACCATTATTGAAGAGGCATAAAAAGGAGATAAGATCAGCTTTGGCACCATCCTATTATGTATTGTATTTTTGGAGATTAGGGTGCTTGATGGGCCAAAGGAGAAGATATGGCAGTTCCTTGAGGAGAAGAAATAACTTGCAAAGAGGTTCACAAAGTATACTTGTAAATCTTATATCAGTGGCCCTTATAAGCAAAGGATGGAGCTTTGGTATAGGTGCATGTGTGAAGCCTTTAAGCATGAGAGGTGGATGCCTAAGGATCTACTTTTGTATTGGACAAGTACGTGTAATTTGTAATTTTTCAGCACTACTAAATTTGTAGATTTGGTATGAAAAATGGAAAGTGGAGCTCTTGGTGAAGAATTCCCTATGCTTTCATTGTGTGATACTTTCAATCTTTTATGAACATATTTTTGAACATGTGTAAACTAAGATTTTATGCGAGAAAAGTTTGATTGTGAATATCATACTCTAAAGAATACATATGTGAATCTAGGTAAGTCTACATACATAGATTAATTGATATCAAATTAAATTAATATTAGTTCCATGAGTTTGGAAGTTGGAAATTTGGTCACAGCTAAGGTATACATTTACCTTAATCCTAAGTTAGTTAATAGAAAGTACATTAAAAATTATTTCAAGTTTCTAAAGTTTCCTAGGGAAAACATACGGTGGGACTATACATGATGATGAGCCCACCCTCCTCGAAGAGATAAGGAAAACCTACATGAAGAGGAGGAAAAGGAATACATTAGTGGATTTGATCATAGGTGAGGAAAGAATTTTTTTAGGAACAAACGAAGTCGTGTAAGAGCACCCCACCAAAAGAAGAAGTAAGAGATGAGATAGGTTGTTGAGTAGATGAAGTATGACACTAGGGAGAAGGTGCACATAAAATTCATGTGTGGTAGCGAGGAATATTTAAAGGCACAAAAGGATAGGAAGGAACTACACATGAAAGGTATATTTAATCGGGACTTAGCAATTTTCATGGTTACGGGATATTTTTGGAGATATCATATGGAGCACACAATGGGTTCAAGACTTGTGTGACATGCAAATGTTATTTTAGGAAAATAATATACTAAAGTGCCATGCATGAGTTTGAATTAATAATATAATTATTACTGCGATTAACTATAAGATATCTATTATTAGCGCACTTACATGTGTGCATGTTATTTTAAAGGCGCATAACTATTTTCAAGTATGCGACCTATTTTTTTAAGTAAGTTGTGAAGGGAAATTCCCACCCTATAAATATGTAGTAATCTATGTAGATTACAGGAGAGTGTTGTGTATGAGCTATTGTGGAGTTATGCTTCTAGATCGATGTGTGCATGAACTTATGATACTACATATTATAAGAAGCTTTTTTTGTTTATTGTGTTTTAATATAATGGAGTTTTTGGGTGAATAATGGTGTTAACATGACTTAAAATAGTTCTTACATGGTTGACTTTGTTATACCTATTGCTTAATTCATTATTATTTTACATCTAGATTTGGAAAATGCAATGTGGGATATTTATGTTGTTTGTGGATATGAATACTTTACATCTTCATCATGTTTGCATCCTATACAAGAAACTCTAAGGAGGGGCTTAACACCTTGCAAGCTTCAGTGTACGATCAACTCAAGTTGGGTGATGTGTCAGTGCACCGAGTTGTTTGTGGTAAATTATGGGCTGCATCATTGGTTCTATTTCCAAGACCTCTTTTTCAGTTGTTTTCAGGATGGTTCGCGATGAAAATGTATCGGTTGACCCTAGTAAGTGTTGAGGAGTGGATAAAATATCTAGAAGAAGAGTATGCAGAGATATTCAACACTAGATATGAGTTTAATGCATACACATGAGTGGAAAAGAACCTATATGATTGTATGTATGAGATTTTATTTTCTATTTTCTGGTAGAATTGTAGGAGTGGTTGGTTGCTTATTTATCTAAGATAAATTGGAGGTATCACACACTCTTCTCGGACATATGGAGAATTTCAAGCCTTATTGTAGACACCAAAGTTTGGTCACATTCCCCTTAGCCCCTGATCGGATAACCAACTTAAACATGGGCACCTAACCATGACCCCTTTCACCCCACATTAATATTAATTTAATTATTTTAATTAAATTAATCCTCATCCTCACAACTTTCATTATTTAATTGTCTTAATTGACCTAGTTCCCACCCTCCCCACACCTCATCCATCCATCTAACCCTAGACCTATTCTTCACATGTTCCCATAACTAACTACAACTAAGTCTTACTTTCCTTAATGAGCTAAGATTTGGTCTAACCCTAAAAGCACATGCCTAAGATTTCTCTAACCACATTCCTACTCATTAAAAGGGAAGCTTCTATTCTAATTCATGAGAATAAACCAACTTGGCCCAAGAAATTAGAAATATCTACCCATTTTAGTAAACCTAGGGAATCCTTCCTTAACCTATGCCAATCATATCTAAACCGATGTCACCAAGATGGAACCATCTTCGGTTACCATTTATTCACCTTAGCAAACTTATTTGAGAGGTTGGCACACTCGCACCAAAGGAGAGAGATCAATGTTGCATACAAGCAGAAACCAACATCCTTTCATGCATCCAGACATTCCCACCAAAGACTAGGTGAAACCGGAAGCATTGTAATAATGGAAGCATTCTAGGATTCACTACTTGTGGTACCCAATACCATCCTTCTGATCAACTACCATTACCATTCAGCTGTCCAATTTGCATCACAAGTAAGTATATCCTTAACTAGCATTGCTATTTTAGTTAGTATCTTGTATTACTCCTATTATTAATCTACACTTTGCATGCTCATTCTTCTATCCCTTACCAACCTGTAACCCAACCATTTCCTTACCCACACCGCCAAATCACCCATCCTCACTTGTTGTTCATCCCTAAATACACCTGAGACTTCTATAAACCTCCTTATCCACCCTACCATCTCTATCAAATCCCAGATCAAACCTTGCAATCAAATCTCTTTGAGTTTTGTACACCCCGACCTTACCGACACCGGTTACCCATAACTATTATTAGTTCTTCATAAATCATCACCTATCATATGAGACCAACATTGGTCTCTATGTTTTATACCCTACCCAAGAACAGAGCCAAACAACCTCCTACCCATTAACCTAAAAAACCCATAATTAGACCCTGACTAGTCCCAGTACCTTGACAGTCACCTTATCCTTTAGATCCAACTATAGCCTAGCCTGTTGTGATTGGATTTTCTTATTGTACTTGAATGAGATACCTAAATCATATCAACTACAGTAGGAATTTAATTATTTATCGCATTAATTTGTTTTAAACAATGGATTGACAACCATCTAGGAAGTATCACACTTCTCGGAACTAGCATATGCTAGGCGTAGTCCATTTCATATATCATTTAACTTCTCTTTTGTGGTCTTTTTCCTATTATAGGTAGTTCCTCCTAGCCAAAAGGAAGCTCTCATAATCAGCATTGGGTCAAGAATTCAGACGCACGTATCAACCTCCAACCAACCCATTTAAAAGGTATTCCTCCTAGCCTATCTTTTTCTTCATTAAATAAAACATAAAGAAAACAGTGAAACATTTTGGCACACCCGATGGGACCCATCAAGGGTTCTATTTCACTTTCTTCATTCCTAGAAGAAAGTTGTGTGTTTGTTTCGATTTTAAAGGCTTACACATTAATCTTTTTCTCTAGTAATATTCTTCCTCTTTCTAATTTCTCTAAAAGAAAAATTTCTATTTGTGCATTTAAAAAGGAATCATTCTTCTTTCTTACTTTCTGCATTTAGTGAAAGAGCATACTCTGTCCTATTCATCATTTGTTTCATCAAATGTAATCTTTAGATTTGGGCTTAAAATTTGATGCATTACATTTTGATTTGCTACATTTAGCTCACATTAAAATGAGGCTAACCTATATGCTGGAAGTCATGCCCGGCTAATGGTTGACACAAAGAATCGTAGAAAGTGCATTCTCTCTCTTTTTGTGTCTTACCAAACTACACAAATTGAAATATACACATATTTCTTAAACAACATCTTACCTAGGGATACCTTTCCATGATCACATGATCACATTGGTAGATGCTCCTCAGCTCGTTACCTTTTTCTAGTCATTATCTCAGAGGATGGCCCACCCCCTCCATAACATACCCAAAACCTCTCCTTTTAGATATCCTTCTTCGTAGGAAGCCTTCCTCACCAAAAAATCTATTCTAAATTCATAAGTCATTCTTCTAAATAGCATAAGTTCAACACATTAAAAATTACTTGTTAGGTACATGTTTTTAGTGTTTAATTAACGTGCATTTTAAGGTGTGAGGATACGCTTCTCCATTTTTCCAATTTGTTGCCTTACACACTCCACAATAACAGTTGGAGTATTCTGACTTCTTCTAAGTGTGTCGAACTTCATTACATCATCTCTAGACCTCTGGGTTGGTTATTTATCTCACTAAGATTCACAACAATCCATTTTTTTACATTTTCCAATTTTCATAGTAACCGACATTGGTTACCCCTGACCGACATCGATTTTTCTTAACCGGCATCGATTTTCTATTCTTTTGGGTTAAATTTCCTAAATAAACCTTATTTAATTTTCTTTCTTTGTCAAAGTTCCTGAGAGTCTCTGTACTCTCTAGGCTTTGATAAATAGTCATCATATAACTTGTTCATCTAACCGCCAATAGTCTTTGCTTCATCTCGATAAAACTATTTCTCGTCTCACAAGTAACCAACCTCGGTTACCCCTGAACTGGCATCTGTTATCCTTAACTGGCGTCGGTTACCCTATACTAAATATCAATTGATATATTACCCAAATCCACCTATAGACACCTATTTTCTTCATTCTCACTACTCCCTGTGTGTCGATGCAAGATACATCATCACCTAATATACATTCAGTCACATGGTGTTGACTCACATTGAAGCTAACACTCTTATATTTCATGTGAGTTGTTAAGCACTCCCACCTAGTCCTTCACCAACCTCTGTCTTATCACCCATGGATCCAACCATACCTACCACTATTTCCATAGGTGATGAATAATTTGCATGAATCCTTGATCAGAATCCCGCAACCTTGCAGTTCTACCTTTCTTACTCTTTCACCTAGGACTCCTTAGGTCAGTTGATATATGGCATGCATGTATCCATCTCTCCTACCCTTATTCTTGCTTCTGCATTAGCCCCTAATAATGTGGTGTTACCTTCACCTGCTTCACCCCCAAAGTGGTTTCACAGCTAGGACCCATACCCACTATGACCATTGCATTTGTAGTATCAGTCACACCTATAGTATCTATTGTCCCCTCATTGACCAAATGACCATAACCCCATCCGCACCCATTGTCTCACAAATACCCATTGCAACACAACCAGCCATGGTGTCAGTGAACCCTACTCCATTCTAGAATCTTGTCCTCTCCATCCCATAAACACTGCCCCCAATCACTACTAGAGTCACTACGACCATCCCACCTACATACACATACTATCAAAAACCCCTATCTCATCTATCACCCATTCTAGATACATACGCTCTATGTCGGTCCCCTATTCTCAACCTCCCTATTCAGCATAACCATATAATTGAATACTACTCACATCTCGGGTTAAGTACCACCCCCTTATATCACGGGAGGTGCTCTTTAATCACAAACTACCAATGACCTCATCAAATTAATGATTGAAAGGATGCGAGACATTGGAAGCATCGGTTTCGGGCTCGCACAATTCTCTCACCTACAATGAAATCTGTAATGATCCCATTCATCCATCCATCCCTATTTACCCATACCCCGTGCATTGGGAAATTTTAAAATTGATCATTTCAATAATAAAGAAGACCCACAATAGCATTTGCGATCTTTCAAACATGGGTATTACCGATCACTTAGGATGACGCTTTACTCCTACCGACCTTTCCAATGTCACCCCGACAGAACTACATTAGAATGGTATAGTGGGCTACAAAGAAACTCCATCTACTCATTTAATCAAGTATCCCAAGCCTTCTTAGATCACTTCTCCATCAACATTGTTAAGAAGGTTACCATGACTAATCTTTATTCCACACGATAGTACGACGATGAGTCTATCATTGACTTTGTCACTCATCGGCGTAGCCTAATTAACTAGCTCACATTTCAATTACCTCAAACTGAACTCATAGAGTTGTTTACTCGGGCTTGTATAAGACACATCTCACCAACCTTGTAGGTGCAAACCTTTCACACTTTTGATGAGGCATTCACCATGGCACGAAAATTGGAAATTCATGCTATCAAAGAAAATAAAATTCAACTTTGTAACAAGAACATCGCGTTCAAATCAAATGATGCTTATTCATCTTCAAAACCCCAAAAAAATATTCAAAATCCAAAGGATCTGTTAATGCCATAGTTCTCAAGGCTGGTCCCCTCATCAATCAAACCCAACCAAACCTCCCTCTAATCTCTCTCCCATCCAAGATTTCCAATTCAGACAAGAACAACAAAAGTACACTTTAATAGGAGAATCATATTCTTTTGTTTTGGAAAAGCTTGTTAATAAGGTGGTGTCATTACCCTTCCACCTATAAAACCACATATTGGTTTTGACCATGAGCAACTCATGCTTGCATGGTATAAGGAACATGAATTTTGTAACTATGATCGTGTCAAAGGTCATAGCAACAATAACGCCATCACCTTTAATACTATTGTCCAGGAAATGTTAGACAATGGAGATCTAGTCTTAGATAGCATGAATACACCACACCTGCTAACCAAAACCTACATATCTTCAAGAATCCATTTCCTAATCACGTCCCATCTTCCAAAAATGCGGTGACACTTCAAATGATGATAGAAATGTCCACGAGGTCCATGCTATTTTCGATGATATACCGTTACTTCCCAATTGCCTCATGTTCCTTCCATAAATGAAATCCTAGCCCAAGCTCCCCTACCTACACAAGAACCTATTTCATCTACTCCTCCACCAATAGAGGAACCCCCTTTTTTTTCCCCTCCACCCGTGGAAGATCCCATAATAAGCACGCCACCTTTTACCCCTCAAATTTCGAGCGAGTCGTCATTGGCACCTCTCCTACACATAGGAGATACATTTCCACAACCTACACTATCACAAGGAGAGTCCACCTCATCTGGCCCATCCTCTCCTCTACCCATGGAGGATCCTATAGAAGTACCATTGTCTTTTGATGACCATTCAACATCAGACCTTCAAGATCCTGTTGATCTACTTTCGGCTCTCTTACCCACAGAGTCTGAGGGTAGCCATTTCCCTATGTCTCAAATACATTTTACGGGAATTAATACTTGATACACGTTGGCCTTACTTAAAACGGTACCATTTTCACACTTGGCCGATCACTTGGACTATGTTGATAGAGCCTTATTTTTAGGACACCTTATACTTTCTATTTCAATACAAATGCAACTATCACTCAACGACACCTCCACTATCTCCCCAAAAGTGTTTTGAGAAACCAAAACAAACACAATGACGAATATTGCAACACATTCCACATCACTACCCATAACCCAACTCACACCTCTTCCAATAACCCAACATACATCTACACCGAAACACCTACACACACCTATATCACCTCCCTTAACTAAACCTATTACTACCTTAGGGTCATACCGACAGTAGCCTTACTTACCCACCCATCAAATTAGATTTAGCCACATCTTACAAAACTAACACTAAACTTACCCCGGCCCCCAAAAATAATACCCAACCTCCTAGGCCTCATACACTGACCTCTCCTACCACACCATTATCACATTCACCTCTTCCGTTCATCCTAGGACCTCACCCCTCAACCCTCGCCAAGCAACCTAGCTCTAATGGAAAACCAAGAGCATAACAGCCCATCTCTACATCACAGACTTCTAATATAGCCAAGTGATACACATAACTTTTTCCCTCACCGTAGCCTTCTTTACCACCCATACCTCCACTACCAACCATAACTTCATCACTACCTGTTGTCATGAAATCACTACACCCCTCGAATGGCTTGAAAATGAATCACAACATTCGGTGTGATTGGGAGAGATGGGATCACCTCTCAAGTTGTGGGACTTGGGCTTAAGGTGAACCTCTCAGAGAAGGCCAACTTTCTCTTCCTAAACTAAAAACAAAACTACTTCTAATGCAGAAAAAATGGCTAACTAGTCCTATGCTAACATTTCATGGGATTAGGAAAGATATTTTCAAGGAAATAAAACCTATACTAGAAGTGGTGATGCACCAAATTAAGGGATCTTTAACACCTAGAAGGGTTAATGTGGGAGGAATTTTTGTATAACTAGCCACCTTAATGTATCACAATTAGAAAGGGTACATAATACCACAAACCAAGGTGGACGTTCCTCTGTTAAAATTGAGTGTACATAAGGGTAGATCAAATCAAAATCGACATAATTAATTTATGAAAATTAAACCACACATGCATGTAATAACATCCATTTCTATGAGTAGGGACAATAACGACATAAAAATTAATGTAGAAGGAAAATGAGATCTTCACAACTAGCATAAAATATAGTAGTATTATTCCTTCACAACATGAAATAGACAACCTGAAATAAAGGTAAGTTAATCACTATCACTAAGGAATTGTAAATTCACAAAGTAAACACTAATTAACATTCAACACAATAAATTAGATCTTCAATAGCAAGGTGTAACTCTGAATATAATTAAAAGGTTTCTTAAAATCTCATAAGCACTCTTCCAAGCTTGAAGAGCAACTCCTCTCAAAATTAATCTCCCAAAATAATATATCTCTAAATAATGGAAGCATTCAACTATTTATAAGTTCCTAGGTTGAGCCATTATAGTTGGGCCCTTAACTACCATTTCCTAAAAACAGAAATTTCATTTATAGTAAGGAACATGCTCGCATGAAAATAAAAATTTGTTGAAAGGGTTTGACTTAGTCAACCCTACGACTTTGACCAATCGAGCTTAGACTTGTCCTTTCATGGCCACTCAGCTTTGTCTTGGTTCATCTACTCCTCCCTCACTTGCAAGTTCCTACTATCTTTCTTTCCATGACCATTCGGTGTTTGTACTCAATGAATCACTTGATAATCCCCTGAATTTATTCATCTCTAGGCCCACATGTGTAGTGATTCACTACATCTGTTGTCTCGATCTCTTTTTGATCCTAGTTGGCAATCTTCAAATTTTATTCACAACTTTCTTTAGTCTCCCTATGAAATTTTGACATAAGACCAATTGGTCAATGGAGTCACTATTGAAAGTCTTGGTGACCTCATCGTCACGCTTCACCAAATCTTTGAAATTTTCCTTAATCTGATCCTCAGGAAGAGCATCGATATTTTCATTGAAGAATTTGCAATTGGTGATATCAAATTCCTCTGAGATGTCATTCAGGGCATCTATGATCTCCACTCATTTCTCCTCCAATTTCTTAATCAGATCTTGCAATACCTGACACTAGAATTCCATGGCCTTTTGATATTCAAATAATTTAGAGACATCATCGATCACCTCTTCCTGAAGAAGAAAGTTGGGATCCTCTTCTCTGATGTCACTCCATGTTGCCAAATTTAAATTTAGATTATTATTAACTTCAGAGAAGGCCTCATCAATCTTTGAAATGGTGGCTTTTGTAACCTGTAGATCATTATATATCTCAACTACTTCCTTGATTAAAGGATTGGCTTCTGTAGAATTCTCTCCATCCATCCACTCACTGATCTCCCTTTCTATCCTAGCTTCTCAAGCTTGTGATAAGAAATATCATCAATTATAGATGAAAATTTCATAGTCGTAGTAGTTAAGACTTCGGTGGATGGAGTGGGTTGGGTTAATTTTTGCAATAGTGTAGTGACCTACTCAACCTTGGCTTTGAGCTTATCCTTGGTGGCCTTATCTTTTCACATTTCTCCAAAAGGGCCTAAAGAGTAGTGTGTACATCTTGCTTGGCTCCTTCATTCATAGCCTTCCCCAATGAGAATTTTTATATCTGGTAATCTATTGCTGTGATTTTTTCTTTAGTTTTCCCCTCAATGGGGGTGGCCACCTCTATCACATGTTCTCTAGATGAATTAACCATCAGACTTGATATGGTTCTCGGTCTCTTGGCTTGTCTCTTGGGCATATGATCCAATATGCTGAGATCTATGACATCTCCCAGAGGAACCTTTTTCTTTTGCTTGGGAGTTTTTCTAAACAACCATTCTAGTATGGCTAGAGCTGATGAAGATGGAGTGGTAGATCCAATACCTGAAACATTGGTTAAAGCAAGATCACTAGAAATACCAGCTGGTATTTGAGAAGAGGTAGCAATGATGGAAGGCATGGATGTAGGAACAACCATAGGAATTGACAAAACAATGTTGGGGGTTGTGATTGAAGAAAATGGAAGTGTTAAAGGAAGTGAGGAGGAAATGGGTGACCCAATATTTTCACCAGCTGATAGAACTGGAAGTGATGAGAATACTTGGGCCATAGAAGGGGATGGGAAGGAAGAAATGATTGTGGAAGTGGAAAGAACTTATATTAGAAGTGATAATGGAGGAAGAAGAAGATGTGATGGATCCTGGACGATACTAGGAGAGTCATTGACTTCAACCATTTCTTTCATGAGCCTTCTGCAAGAGATGTAATATTGGGAGCAGAAGCCTTGGAGAGAGATGAGCCACCAAAAACAAATGAAATATTATTTGGGATTGTAGGATCCTTTTGAGTCGACATTTGGCCCTTAGTGGGTGTTGGTTGGCTTATTGTTGGTGTAACTTATGTATTTGTAGGTTGATTTTCCCCTTTAGGTGAGATTCCCAAAGTGGCCAACCAACCAAAATTCATCTTTAAAATGGATCTCGCCCTCTCCTTTGTATTGCTTCACTTTTCCACATACCAATCAATCTATGGTAGCGGTTGATTGGAAACATTATCGTAGTTATCTTTTTCTTGTATGTCCTTTGGCATATCCACCAAACCAAATTTCTGAATTTCATCAAGGGTTAATCTTTCATAATCCCTTTGTTGGAAAATGTATTTGTCCTAACAATGAATCCAAATATCTTCCAATTGGGGTACATGGGCACTGGACTGATATTTTCCCCAAAATTACCCCAATAATCAAAATTAGTTTTTGGATGAAAGGTCTGCAGGATTACCTCGGCCATTTTGCATCAACATTTTTGCCTTTTGAATATTTGGGAAAGAGTACCTCCCGATTGAAATAGGAAAATACATTCCCACTTTGTGACACTTGTTTTGGATTTAATGATAATCCAACAACTGTCGAACAAATTCCAATAGAATCCATTTGTCGGTGTGGGACCTTGGCAATTTTCTTGGGGCACCTATAAAGCCCAAAACCCATATGTAGGTGAATGTAGGAAATTAAAAATAGATTGCTCCCCATTCTCGCACTTCTTGGAAAGCCTCATCAAAATCCTCCGATTGTATAGTTCTTTGTCAAAATGATAGAGGATGACAACAAACAAAGCGTCATTGACTCTGCATGGAACTACCTGATTCCTTCATCCAGAGTGAGTTGGGGATAAAATTCATATATTTGGGAGGTGCTATAAAGACCCCTAGTATTCAAACCAGTAAAATCTCCCATAGCACCAGCCGCATGTACCAGGAAGTATGTCATATAGAAAGTCCTTTTATCTGACACTCTACCCAATTGATAGCAAATGGAGCTACTAATATGCTCCCCCACCGGATAAATTCATCATTCTTCTTTATAGTTGCAATGTACCAAAACATCCATTCTTGGAATTCCTTTATAGAAGGAAGACCTGAAACTCTGCTTAACAACACAATAGAATCGTTGACTTCCTGAATAAAATCTGACCAATGCATAGTTTTGGGTAATTTTGTGAATTCTTGGCCGATAAGATTTCATCACAATTTTGAGCATACTTCCTCTTTCTTATCCCGATGTTCCACTACTATTTCTATTGAAATTGTGGTGTAATATTGAACATTAAGAAGTTTAACAGATCTTCGAAGATGTCTCGGTCAAATGGATTACCACCTCATCATTAGTATCTCTCGATCGACATGGAGTCTTTGTCAAAATTGGTTGTCATAACTAAAATAAATTCTGGACAATCCATAGATGTGGTAAAATCGGTGGCAAGGGGAAGCCCACTATCATAGATGGTCTGTATCCATGGTTTCTTGTTTGGAGCCTCTAATCTTTCCCATAAATCTGGAAAATCAATTTGTCTAAGATCATTGTCCCCAATACTCCCTAAGTCGGAGGATAGGCGGGAATAAGGAGCAACTCCAAGATATGAGTACTTCATATCTTCATTTTCCTTTGAAGTGGAAGAAGACATCAAGCCCTGTGTTTTGGAAGTTAAAGTTGTAGAAATTCCAAAAACCCAAAAGAAAATATTCTGAAATTACGAACTAAAAATTTCTAAAAGAAATCACCGAATTTAAAATCTCTCAAAACTTTCCCGTAAAGAGTTTCCCGAAATGAAATATCTAAAACCAATTTTTCTGAAGGAAATATCTAAAACCAAAATTTCGAAGGAAATCTCCGAACAATTTTTCTAAAAGAAAATTTCCAAAAAGAAATTTTCTAAAAAAATTTCCCAAAGTCACAAGTTCAAAACACAAAGCAAAAACCTCGAAATTTCAAAACCGAAAATTTTCTAGAAGAGAGTCCCCAAAGGAAAATTCCCGAACAAGTTTCCCACTTAATAAATTCTCCAAAGGAATTCTCCAAACAAGTATGTCTAAACAAATTTCTCTAAATAAGGAAAGAGACTTTTCGAACAATGTTAACTCATAAACTTTCAAACATGAGAAACGAAAATAAGTATAGGAGGCCTAAGAGGATCATTTAAACAACTCAAGACGAAGAAAACTCAAAATGTGAAACATGGTGAACCAAGGGAGTGGCATAAAAAAAAAAGAGGGAAACCAAAGGGAAAACCAAAATGAGAAGGAAATGGAGGAAAATGACCTAAAACCAAAAGAAAATAAACAAGAAAACACACCTTGAAAAGGACGTTGCAAAGTACAAGAATGGAATGTTAGAGAAAATGTGTCAGGTAAAAATGACAAGTAAAAAAATGAGTTTAAATAGAAAACCCGATATTAATGGCAGAAATCTGATCCGTACGGAAGTAGGTGAAAAATTAATTGCGCGGAGGAAATCAAAGCCCAAAACCCGAAAGCTGAAATTTGGAATTTGGGGTTTTCAGACTTTGGAGATTGGGAGTCAAAAAATGAATTGCAAAGGAAATTTCGAGAAGCTGAAATTCCAAAATTCAGACTTTCAGACTTTCGGACTTTGGAAGTTTTAAAGTAAAAATCCTAAAAAATGACTTGGAGAATTCTGAAACCCGAAAACCCGATAGTCTGAAAATTTGAACTTTTGGACTTTCAGACTTCGGAAGTTCGAGTGGGATTTAAACAAAACGATGCCAAAAGTTTCAAAACCCGAAAGATAGAAAGTTTGAAATTTCAAACTTTTAGGGTTTCGAACTTCGGAGAACTAAATGGGCAATTCCAACTCTGAGTAATAAAACTCTGAAAGATGAAAATCTCCAAAGTCGAAGATCAAAAATTTCAGATTTTGGGCCTTGGAGAAATTCATTGTACAAAGGATTTCTAAAAAAATATCTGACATATTTTCTTCAAGGTAGGTTAAATGGTTAACATTTTTGGTGACCTCCAGGGAATGCTTTCCTGCTAGGATTTCGGACTAGTAGCCTTAAGCGAAACATTGGGTGAAGGAGTCGAAAAAACTAAAAACTAAAATAGAAAATACACAAGGAAAAGAAAACAAAACAAAACGATGTGCAAAGCACTTGGAGGAAAAGATAGAACATTGTATAGGGTGGAACATCCTCAAAAGAAAGCTTTGAGGTGTATCCCATTCACATGAATGGGAAATTTTTCTCCATTAAGTCTAGATGGGAAAAATGAATTCGGCTCTTTGCATCTTTAAATAACATAAGGCCTGCTCCAGAGAGCATCAAACTTGGTGTGCCTGCCGGGTTTGGCACGATCTTCATCCCATTTTAGAACCAAATCTCCCTCCCTGAATAGCCTATTAGAGGCCTTCTTGTTAAAGGATTTATTAACATGAGCCTGATGTTTTGTCAATGTATTCATGGCTATGTTTCAATTTCCTTGAGCTCCATGAGTTCAAAAAACCTCACTATTAAGGCATCATCCTCCATAACCTCAAGCCAATAAGCCAAGTCCAAGGAAGGTATCTCCAAGGAAAGTGGAAGTTTCACTTCCCTTCCATATACAAGCATGAAAGGAGAAACCCCGATGGATTTCTTAGGCATTATCTGATCAGCCCATAGGGTGATCTTGAGTTGTGTATTCAGTTCTTTTATTGGCCTCCATTGTGCATTTGATGATTCTTATGAGGTTCTTATTACTAGATTTGGCCAATTTGTTCCCTGTGGGTAATAGTTAGACAAAGTCTTGAGATAGACTCCATTCTTGATGGCCCATTCACTTATCTTCATCCCAAGGAAATCCATAGCATTATCTGAGATAATAGTAAAAGGAACACCGAACCTTGTCATCAAATTTTCTAGAAAATCCAGAACATCCTTTTCATTACTTTCCTTTAGGGCCACTTGCCTCTGCCCAATGAGTGAAATAATCTATTGCAGTAAGGACCCATTTATGCCCCTCGCTAGATGGAGGATTGATCATCCCGATGAAATCTAATCCCCACTAAATGAAGGGTTGATCCACCTGAACAGGGCGTAATGGGAGAGCTATCAGTATCTATTTTCTTGCAAAAAGAGCACACTCCTTACATTTCCTCACCCAGATATGAGAGTCTTTGAACAATTCTGGCCAGTAATAACCAGCTCACATGATCTTGGTGGCGAGTTGTCCATGCAAAGTAATGCCCTCTAGATAGGCCATTGTGGAATTCCACTAATACCTTGTTCACCTATTGTGGGTTGAAGCAGCGAGAAAAATACCATTTAAATCCTTTTGGAAGAGAAAATTATCTATCATAACATATGGGATACACTTTGGAGATGGAAGGTATGTCTTTGGACTTTATGCATGTTTAGAGGGTATATCATTGAAAGAAGGAAATTCTACATCTTAGTTGACCAATCAATCTGATCATTTCCTTCATCATCATTCAGAAGCATGACATCTTCTGTATCATTGGTCTCCATGTCTGCAGTTAGCTGCTGACATAACCCTTCACCCTTGACAAGCTTAGTGACCTTGATGTGTGCATCATACTCCATTACTTTCATAATCCACCCAGTACGTTTCTCATTCATCTCTTTATTCAACAAAAATCTTTGACACTAGGATGAGAAACCATTAAATGGACTTTATTGTTAGATAGCATATGCCTAAACTTTTTATATCTTGAATGACCGCAAAGACCTTCTTTTCGACAAAGTAATATTTGAGTTCGTATTCCTTAAAAGATTGACTAAAAAGGTAATGGACTACTCCATCGATCATCATTACGCTGAGTGAGGATCCCTAAAATACTTTCCTAACTTGCAAAAGCATAGAGAATGAAATCCCTATCAAACTAGGGATTCACCAGCATGGGAGCTTAGGAGATAGTAATATTGATGGCTTCAAAGCTTTCCCTTCCCTCATTCATCCATGAAAATGGAGTATTTTTTTAGCATGGCCATTAGTGGTTTTTCCAATGTTGCAAACTAAGGAATGAATCTCCACACAAAATGTATAGTTCCCAAAAAAACCTTGGAGACCCTTTTTTAATGACTTGGGAGGGATAAGGACACAACCGATGAATCTAGCTAGGTTGATAGACACCTTCTCTACTGAAACAATATGCCTCAACAAATTTCCTTCTTGTACTGCGAAAATACACTTCTTTAGGTTCAGTGAGACACCAAATTCTCTACACATTCGAAAAAACTTTCCTTAGATGAGTGATATGATCCTCAACATGTTTGGAGTAGACAATGATGTCATTAAGTTAAACCAAGATCATGTCATTAATGATTCCTTTAAATGCCATATCCATGGCTCTCTAAAAAGTATCCCCTGCATTAGATAATCTAAAGGGCATCTTGTTGTTAGCGTATGTGCCCCATTTGGTGGTGAAATCCATTTTGAATTGATCAGATTCTTGAACCAAAATCTGATTATATCCTAAATATCCATCAAGAAAAGAAAATCTTTGAGCCCCTGCCATTGTTTGGAGGATTTTCTCCATTGAAGGGAGAGGGTAGTGATCCTTCAATGAGGCATGGTTCAGTCCCTAAAATCTATGCACAACCAAATTTCACCATTCTTTTTCCTTATGGGCACCAAATTGGCAACCCACGAAGAATGATTGATGGGAAAAATTATGTAGGCCTTGATAAGCTTGGTTAGCTCTTTCCTCATCAAAGGCTCAATTTTGGGATTGATTGGCCTCTATTTTTGATGAATTGGCTTGGAGTTTAGATCTAGTTCAATAGTATGTTGAGCTAAGTCGGGATCGAAACCATGCAAGTCCTTGTAGCTCCATGTGAAGATATCATGATATTCCTGACATAATTCGATGAAAGCTTTATTTTCATGAGCAGTGCATACCTTGCCAATTTTTAGAACCTTTTTATTTGCCACCTCGACCTCTTAAAAATCCTCCTCCTTGAACATCATATTAGTGCTCGCTTAGCCTAATCATTTGAATTGAAGATAGATTCCAATGTAACTAAGCCTTTTGGTAGCTTGTTTCCTTTCGGATGTATAATTTGATCATTTGTAAGAATTTTGAATTTTATCTTGATGTTTGGCAGCAAACTCTGCTTCTTTTTATAGGAAGAGAACAATCTGTTGATCACTATCGAACACCTACCAAATACTCACATTATCCGGTACCGTGGGACCTGCCGACACTAAAATTTTCCTCCGTAATTTCTATTTCATTAATGTATGTATTAGGAATATGATGTTGTTAAGTATAATTAGTAGTAGCATCTGATAGAAGATAACGGCGCCATTAGTACGGTGCCGCCAATAATGTGGAGTACGGTAACAGTCAAAGTACAATAGGAATGTTGTAAAAAATAAATATTTGTCGTAAGTGGTCTGGTAATGTTAAAATGTCAAAGTTTGGGTAATTAGAGAAGTAGGGTCTACATGATTAGGAATTAGAAATATTATATTGGTAATAAGGACAAGGAGTGAGGTCATAAATATTTTGTGTATTTTATTTGTAAAAAGTCTAAAAATGTGGAACCCATGTAAAATGATAAGGTTTATCTTATCTTAGAAGATAAGCTTACATGTACAGATAAGAGTTAAGGTATGGAATATGATTCGTCAGAGTGGATTTCTTATCCTATCTTAGAGATAAGATGGATAAGCCTGGAAGTTCTATAAATAGAGAGGCTACCCCCCTCATTTAGCATAGAAGGAAGTAGTGAGAAATATTGTAGGAAGTGTGCGAAGGAAGCCATCAGTTTAAAGGTGTGTTGAAGAAGCCATTAAGAGGTGTAATTGTAAAGTTTCTCTCATAGTCTTGGTGAAAGTCAAGTGAATTCAATAACACTTAAAGTACCTCATGGGTGAGATTGTAACAATTTCATGTTAATATTATAATTTACTTTGATATTTCAGATTTTTCATCATTCCGTCTTATCATAGTCGATGGTATTTTTGTGTTATGTTGTTGTTTTGTTTCCAGATTACATCCACCAAACTAAAGGTTGTGCATTAGTAAATAATCATAGCACGAGGAGTTCCGGTGAAGAATTATCATAGTGCCGGATTGGTGATGACATTTTGGTTCCGTTGCCAGGACCATTCCTCGTTGGTGGATTTTCTAGAGAGATATTCCCACTTAGTCAAAAATCAATTAGAGGGTAACCTTGTTTTTACTGTGCATAGTAGTTACCATGGTAAAGTCATTTTTGCCATGAATAGTAGTTACCATGGTAAAGTCATTTTTGTTGGAATAGTATTTACTGCAGTAAAGTCACTTTTACCGTGAATAGTATTTATTGCAGTAACTTCACTTTTTACCGTGAATAGTATTTACCTGCATAACTTCACTTTTTACCGTGAATAGTGTTTACCACAGTAAAGTCAGTTTTTACCGCAGTAAGTCAAGTTTTACCATAGTTTACCGTGGTCATTTCTATTTTACTGTAGAAAGGTGTAAAGTCACTTTCTAGTATAGTGATTCCAATTATTTGTACACATAAGTCTTGTTGATTGTACTTGTGAGTTGGTATTTCACGGTGGTTACTTTTGAAAATGGGAAAGATTCCTGATTTTTTCAGCTCAATCTAATGAAGATGCTTCTTCTTTCATTCAAGAGTCTAAGCGATCTTGTATTTGTAATGGCCTTATAAGAAGGGAACAATGGACTGAATTTTTCCTACCTTTTTGGATGGTTCAAAGACTTAGGTGGTTTGAAACACTAGGTGATAATGTGAAAAATTCATGGGATTTATTAATCGAAAGTTTTCTTGAAGAATTTGGTGAACAATGAAAATATGTAGATCTCATGATCGAGATCACAAAGCTATCCCAAGGAGAGAAGGAGAAGATAAGGGATTATCATGCTCGTGTTCTAGAGCTAAGGAGGAAGCTCGATGCCTAGATCCGGAAGGAGGGATTAGCGGATGGTTTGATGAATGGTGTAGATAATCTCCTATGTAAGCACTTCATTCTTGGGATGAAGCCGAGAAATCGAGACAATGAGTGAAGTATGACCGCCCAGATTACCATTGAACAAGCAAAGGAGATTGCAAGAAGGCAAGAAGAAAGCATGGAAGAGGAGCCCAAAGAAATTGTTGCTAAAGTAGAGCCTACACCAAAGCACCTTTGGTCAGAATCCACAACCACTCCCGGTGAGCACAAATATTTCTCCTAGTACATCTACCGAGTATGAAGATCTCGCTTAGGAAGATGGGCCGCTTAACTATTAATCTTCTTCAAGGAAAGGAATTTAGTTCTCGGGGAGGAGATAGAGGTCCAAAGAAATATTTCTAAAGTTGTTTGTTATGGTTGTTATAAAAGGGTCATTATAAGTATAATTGTCCGAGATAGAGCTTCTACATCCGGTAAAGGAGATAATGATAAAGGAAAATCACCTATGAATTCTTTTGATGTAGTAGATAAGAGAAGAAATAATGAAGTAGATGTGTTTGTAACAAAAAGAAAGAAAGAAAAAGATAATCAAGATGGAAATGATCCTAAGAAGATGAAATAAGAAACTAGTAAGAAACATAGGAGAAGAAAGTTGGGTGTGTAGGATTTTCTGATTTCACAGGGGCAAGGACCATACTCCATCTTGGAAGATCTGTCCAAAAGGCCTGCAAATATTACATATGGTCAACTCTTGGCTATGTCTTCGAAAGAGGCGGAGTTGCGAAGTGGAATCAATGCTCAACGAAGGAAGGAGGTTGAGGTCCCTGTTTTGGAGGCAGAGGCGGATCCCTATGCTCCACAAGTTGAGGTATTATGTAATGGCATTTCAATTCATGATGTCTTAGTTGATGGAGGTGCTGCAGTTAATGTAATGACCGAGTCCAGTAATGAATATGTCGGGTTTAAAATTGATCGCCCTTCAACACTTATGTTAAGGTCATTAAATAAAGGAAAAACTAAACCAAAAGGTGTAGTTTTAAATGTGGCAATATCTATTATGGGTGTTGTATGTGTGGTAGACTTTAGGTGATGAAAAATGGTAATGCATTGCGTACTCCAATGCTACTCGGGAAGACCATGGCTAAGGAGAGTTCATGCAAGAAACTACGGAATGAAGGTTTCATGACACTTGGACGTGGTAGAGAGAGGGTGAAGATAAACGTGATCCTCGACATCATAAAGCGAACTGTGGATTCAAGTGATGAAACCGATGATTGGACATCCTATGATTACTCTAGTACCAGTGAAGTGGACACTGAAGATGAAGAAAGTGAGGTGGATGTTTCAGGTCATGGATATCCTTCCATCACACCAACTCATGACCCCATAAAATTATCTTAAGAAGAAGTTGATGATCGTCTCCAACAAATAAAGATTGGTGATCGTTGTGATGGAGAGTGAGAAGGAATCCTACCTCCAGCTCTTTCGAAGGAAGCTCAATAAGGCAACAAAGAAGGATCATTACCCTCTTCCATTTTCAGATCAGATCTTGGATGAAGTAGCTGGCCAGGAGTGCTATAGTTTTGTTGATGGATATAGCAGCTACAACCAAGTTTATAGTATAGCAAAGAAAGATCAGCTGAAGACCACGTTCACCACTCCTTGGGGAATGTTTTCTTATAGAGTTATTCCTTTTGGGTTGTGTAATGCTCCAGCAACATTCCAGCGTTTGATGAATAGGGTGTTTGAACCCTACATTGGGACCTTCATCGAGTATTTCTCGGATGATTTTTACATCTATGAGAGCAAGTTGGACCACCCGCACTAGATGGAGACAAAGTATTTCAAAGGTTAGATGAAGCACAAGCCTCACTAAACCCTACAAAGTGTGTCTTTGGATGTTCTAAAGGCATTTTGTTAGGGCATGTTGTATCCAAAGATGGTATTGGTACTGATCCTAATAAAGTTTCAAAAATCAAAGATTTACCATTTCCTCTTAATAGAAGTAAGTTGAGATCATTTTTAGGCCATGTGGGTTACTATAGAAGGTTCATCAAGAATTTCTCAATGATTGCACAGCCACTAACCCAGTTCTTGAAGAAGGATGTTACTTATGAACCAGGAAATAAGGTGCATGAAGCTTTTGGACACTGAAGGAAGCCCTAGTCAATAAGTTTTCTATTAAGCACAAGAAGGCAACAACATACAATCCAAGCACAAATGGATAGGTGGAGAACGAACAAATTTTGTGTTGTGTCAAATTCTAGCAAAATATGTAGCCTTGCAGGTACATAAATGGGATAAAAGGATTCATGCAACATTGTGGGAATATAGGGCAACATCAAAGTCAGCAACAGGATACTCCCCATTTCAGTTGGCCTATGGCATTGATCTAGTTCTTCCTATTGAGTTTGATATTCCCATTGTGAGAGTTATGAAAATGAAAGGATGGATGAAAGTGATTCAAGAAAAGAAAGGTTGGTACATCTTCATTTCTAGAGGAAATGAGAGAAATAGCAAAGGATACAAGCCATAAGAAGAAAATGAAGTAGAAGGAATACTTTGATCAAAAGATCTCGGTGGTTTCCATTTCATGTGAATGACTTGGTTCTAGTATATGATTCTAGATACAAAAAAAAGAAGAAGAGAGAAAATTTCTTCCAAAATGGATGGGGCCCTACAAAATAGCAGCTGTGCATGAAAATGGTACGTACTGACTGGAGGAATTGGATGGCACTCCCATTACGAAATGGGTCAACCATGACAATTTGAAGATTTTCCAAGCACCAGAATAGTCTACTTCGAGGACGGAGTAGAAGCTAGGAAGGGGGAAGATGTCGACACTAAAATTTTCCTCCGTAATTTCTATTTCATTAATGTATGTATTAGGAATATGATGTTGTTAAGTATAATTAGTAGTAGCGTCTGATAGAAGATAACGGCGCCATTAGTATAGTGCCGCCAATAATGTGGAGTATGGTAACAGTCAAAGTACAATAGGAATGTTGTAAAAAGTAAATATTTGTCGTAAGTGGTCCGGTAATGTTAAAATGTCAAAGTTTGGGTAATTAGAGAAGTAGGGTCTACGTGATTAGGAATTAGAAATATTATTGGTAATAAGTACAAGGAGTGAGGTCATAAATATTTTGTGTATTTTATTTGTAAAAAGTCTAAAAATGTGGAACCCATGTAAAATGATAAGGTTTATCTTATCTTAGAAGATAAGCTTACATGTACAAATAAGAGTTAAGGTATGGAATATGATTCGTCAGAGTGGATTTCTTATCCTATCTTAGAGATAAGATGGATAAGCCTAGAAGTTCTATAAATAGAGAGGCTACCCCCCTCATTTAGCATAGAAGGAAGTAGTGAGAAATATTGTAGGAAGTGTGCGAAGGAAGCCATCAGTTTAAAGGTGTGTTGAAGAAGCCATTAAGAGGTGTAATTGTAAAGTTTCTCCCATAGTCTTGGTGAAAGTCAAGTGAAGTCAATAACACTTGAAGTACCTCATGGGTGAGATTGTAACAATTTCATGTTAATATTATAATTTACTTTGATATTTCAGATTTGTCATCATTCCATCTTATCATAGTCGATGGTATTTTTGTGTTATGTTGTTGTTTTGTTTCCAGATTACATCCACCAAACTAAAGGCTATGCATTAGTAAATAATCATAGCACGAGGAGTTCCCGGTGAAGAATTATCATAGTGCCGGATTGGTGATGATAGGACGAACCACAATTTTGACTGTCTACTTCTCTTCTTTCATGATATCCATAGGTACATCGTATTGAGAATCAATAGTATCCAACCCGTCACCATCTTGATTTTGCTTCCGGGAATTATATGAATTTTGAAAGCCTTGAAATCTTCTATCGATTCCAAACTTGATTTCTTTATGACTGCAATACATCATTTTTTGATGCACTACGAGCTGTAACTTGGTGCACAACCAATTCACTATCGCCAAATACCATCAAGGTTAAGATTTCTCTTCTTTGGGCCAACTGAATTCCTTATATAAGAGCTTCATATTCAACAACATTATTAGTGCAACTGAACTACAACTAAAAGGAAGAGAAATATTTGTCTCCTTCTGGAGAAATTAACATAACCCCTACACCAGATCCATTTTTACTTTGTGAACCATCAAAGAACATCTACCATAGTCCATTTGTATCACTTTATGCCTTAACCAGTTGAGGTATGATGGCATCTTCTTCGTGAATGCTATATGTACCTAATCTAGTCTCTTCCAAAAATAACAGACCAGATTCTGCATTTGCCAATAAATCAGCATAAGGGTCCTATTGATGATCTATACTCACCTCATCAAGAATTGTATCCAGAACCTCTTCGATGAGATTAGTTGGCTCATGATCTACATCCTCATCTTCTAGGTCACAAATGGCATAATTACCGTTTATGGGTTTGGTTGTGTATGGTTGTATGTGATTGTGACAGATTGGTTCTACCCTTATAGTTACCTTAGTTCCATATTGGGTCCTCAGGATCATATGCGACCAGTCTTGATGACAAATAACCACCCATTTTTGTGGTGAAATCCCGTGATAAAAAAATGGCAAAGAGGGGAGGAAGATCAATGATGATATATCCTGTGTGAATTTCAAGCTAGGACATGCATGGATAGTAAGCTGAAGCCCCTTAATGACCCTCATAGTTTGGAATACAGTACTTTCTAGTTAAAGAACCCCTCTTGAAATTTGATTATATGTAATTTGTAGTACATTTACGACCTACTTAGGCATCACAGAACTACTAGCTCTAGAATCGATCATACAATTATGCACCAAATGGTCACCAATAATCAGTGAGATATAAAATGGTGGAGGTTTGTTGGGCTTAGCATATATTTTTGTCTCGGGTTGGCATAATCTGGTTACCACTATGACTTCTTGACTTGACGATCTGTTAGTATTGCGAGTTGTTTAAAGTCTCTCTTAGCAAGTTCCTTTGAGAAGGAATCGAGAGTGCATCCCACATTGTGACACTCAAATTGGTCTTCTTCATTTGCTCCACAATGCTGAATGGAATCATTCCCAATTTTCTAATTCATTTTGGGGCATTGGGGTCCTCCTTTGGATAATGCTTATTGGGCATTGTGATACTTGAAGTCCCATCTTTCTTTATAGATTGATCAATGGATATTTCTGATGATTTATTTTTCATTCCTTTATCATCTGGTATTTGTGTTGGGGGTTGAGAAGTAGATGCCTCATCAGTATTGGAAGAATTTGGATCTATTTCCCTTTTCTTGGAACGTGTGTTAAATGCTATTATGGAGGTTTCAGTATTCAAAACAAAAAGTCTTCTGCTTGTCAATTTAGTAGAGTGGTTTCATCAAGAGGTTGGTCTTAACTTTCATAATTGGATGGTTCAGTAGATGATTTAGGCAGAGTGGATATGCTTTGGACTATAAGGGCTTGAATTAAAACTCCATTTGGGTAGAGATTATGATTATGGGGTTGAGAACAAGGGTAGCACCATTCATAGTCTTGGATGAGGTTGTTTTGGACCGGGACTATAGTTCTAGAAGAACTAACAAAGAAGGGTTCAAAAAATTAAAGGTTTTACATTTGCAGCTTGGCTTGTGGCCTTATTTTGTGACTAGCCATTTCCTTCAAATGGAGGATGGTTCATCTAATATTGGGGTTGAAAGGGGTGAGCATACTAGGACTTCTACCTCTTCATTGCTACGAGTTCATTCCCGAAAGTTTGTAATAGTGACTTTACCTCAGCTAGATCATTTGAGGGATTGGATGCATGTGTAGCTATTAGAATAGAAGCTACCGGAACTAGGGAAATGACTAGTTGTTGGCTTGCAAGCTCTATAAAAATAGGTATGGGAGGTCTAGGAGTAATTTTACTTGCTTGAATCAAGCAATTTTCAGCTCGTACGAAAATTTCATAAGCATAAGGGATAATGGTTCCCCCATGGATTGAATCATGATGACAAAATCACTATTTAATGCCCGTAAGTAATATAGAAATGTGTTATTTGGGGATGGTCTCACAAGTGTTGGGATCCATTTCCAATTCTTGTCAAAACAGAGGTTGAAATCACTCATATACTCTTGAGGAGACCGCTTGATAGTATGAAATTGTTCTACAAGTGAGAAATTATCACTTTTTTCTTCTAATCACTTACACAACTTTGTGCCTAACTCATTCCAAGTGGCAATAGATCCAGTAGTTAAACTCCATAACCATTGAAGTGCTCTTCCTTTGAATGAAGTAGCAAGGAGTAAAATCGCCACGCTATCTTATGTGACACTATGTACCATGTAGATGCTAGCTACATCTAGTATGTGCTCCCAAGGTGAAACATTAGTCTCCCCAGTGTAAAACAATAAACTTTTCAATGTAGCTACCATTATGGTGTCTCTTTGTGCTAATAGTAAAGGACTACCGCACCGAAAGGATTACAAGCATTGGCTGCCATGACGTTCAAAATTTGGTTTGTCTTAGTGGGGGAAAATGTCCTTCAGGAGGATTTGAATTCCCTCTATGAGGTAAAGCAGCGGCTGGTGCTGCTAAAAGACTTCTTCCTCTTCTCCTTGTGGGAGACAAGGAAAGCTCTGTATGCTGATAATTTTCCCACCTTGAAGAAATTCTTGTGTGAATTCTTCGCATAAGTTGATCATATTGAACATTGAAATCCATAGAGATGAAGTCGTTAGGTAATTTTTAGCTAATGGAATGAGAAGAGAAGTACCAATTCTCTCGGTCCCATCGACCATGCCAAAAAATTGTTGTCACCAAATCACTACACCCCCTGAATGGCCTGAAAATGAATCATGACATTTGGTGTGATTGGGACACATGGGATCACCTCTCAAGATATGGGACTTGGGCTCGAGGTGAACCTCTAAAGAAGGCCAACTTCCTCTTCCTAAACTAAACACAACACTACTTCTAATGTAGGAAAATGGCTAACTAGTCCTATGCTAACATTTCATGGGATTAGGGAAAGATATTTTGAAGGAAATAAAACCTATACTAGAAGTGGTGATGCACCAAATTAAGGGATGTTTAACACCGAGAGGGTTAATGTGCGAGGTATTCTTGCATAAGCGGCTACCTTCACCTATCGCAATTAGAAAGGGTATTTAATACCACAAACTAAGGTGAACTCTCCTCTCGTTGAACTTAAGTGTACATAAGGGTAGATCAAATCAAAATCAACACAATTAATTTATGAAAAGTAATCCACACATGCATGTAACAACATCTATTTCTATGAGTAGGGATAATAACGACATAAAAATTAATGTAGAAGGAAAATGAGGTCTTCACAACTGGCATGAAATATAGTAGTATTATTCCTTCATAGCATGAAATAGACAACTGAAATAAAGGTAAGTTAATCACTATCACTAAGGAATTGTAAATTCACAAAGTAAACACTAATTAACATTCAACACAATAAATCAGATCTTCAACAGCAAGGTGTAACTCTGAATATAATCAAAAGGTTTCTTAGAATCTCATAAGCACTCTTCCAAGCTTGAAGAGAAACTCTTCTCAAAATTAATCTCCCAAAATAATATATCTCTCTAAATAATGGAAGAATTCCACTATTTATAAGTTCCTAGGCTGAGCCATTATAACTAGGCCTTTAACTAACATTTAACTAAAAATAGAAATGTCATTAATATTAAGGGAACATGATCCCATGAAAATAGCAAATTTGTTGAAAGGGTTTGACTCAGTCAACCCTACGACTTTGACCGATCAGAGATTGGATTTTTCCTTTCATGGCAACTCGGATTTCTCCTATTTTAGCTACTCCTCCCTCACCTGCAACTTCTCTTTGTCCTTCTTCTCACACAGCCATTTAGTGTTTGTACTCAATGAAGCACTTGATAATCCGCTGAATTTCTTCATCTCTAGGCCCACATGCATAGTGATTCACTACATCGGTTGTCTCAATCTCTTTTGTGATCTTGGCTAGCAATCTTCAAAGTTTACTTGCAACTTTCTTTAGTCTCCCTATGAAATTTTGATATAAGACCAATCGGTCAATGGAGTCACTATTGAAAGTCTTGGTGACCTCATCATCACAGTTCACCAAATCTTTGAAATTTCCCTTAATCTGATCCTCAAGAAGAGCATCGATATTTTCATTGAAGAATTTACAATTAGCAATATCAAATTCCTCTGATATGTTATTATTGGCATCTGTGATCTCCACTCATTTCTCCTCCAATTTCTTAATCAAATCCTGTAATACCTGACACCAGAATTCCATGTCCTTTTGATATTCAAATAATTTAGAGACATCATTGGTCATATCTTCCGAAGAAGCAAGTCGGGATCCCCTTCTTTGATGTCACTCCATGTTTTCAAATTTAAATTTAGATTATTATTATCTTCAGAGAAGGCCTCATCCATCTTAGAAATGGTAGTTTTTACAACTTCTAGATCTTTATATATCTCAATTACTTCCTTAATTAAAGGATTATCTTCTTGTAGAAATATCTCCATCTATCCACTCACTGATCTCCCTTTCTGGCCTAGCTTCTCGAGCTCGTGATAAGAAATATCATCGATTGTAGATGAAATTGTCATAGCCGTAGTAGTTGAGACTTCAGTGGATGGAGTGGGTTGGGTTACTTTACGTAGCAGTGTAGTGTGCTACTCAACCTTAGCTTTGAGCTCATCCTTTGTGGCCTTATCTTTTCATATTTCTCCAAAAGGGCCCCTAGAGCAGTGTGTACATATTTCTTGGCTCCTTCATGAGTAGCCTTCCCTAATGAATATTTTTATATTGGTAATCTATTGTTATTTTTTCTTTAGTTTTCCCCTCAACGGGGGCGGCCACCTCTATCACACATTCTCCAAATGAATTAACCATCAAACTTGACACGGTTCTTGGTCTCTTAGCCTATCTCTTGGGCATATGCTCCAATATGCTAAGATCTATGACATCTCCTAGAGGAACCTTTTTATTTTTCTTGGGATTTTGTCTAAACAACCATTCTGGTATGGCTAGAGCTGATGAAGATGGGGTTATAGATCTAATACCTGAAAAATTGGTTAAACAAAGATCACTAGAAAAACCAGTTGGTATTTGAGTAGAGGTAACAATGATGGAAGGCGTGGGTGCGGGAACAGCCATAGGAATTAACAGAATAATGTTGGGGGTTGTGATTGAAGAAAATGGAAGTGTTACAGGAAGTGAGGAGGAAATGGGTGACCCAATATTTTCCCCAAGTGATAGAATTTGAAGTGATGAGAATAATTGAGCCATAGAAGGGGATGGGAAGGAAGAAATGATTTTTGAAGTGGAAAGAAATAATATTAGAAGTGATAATGGAGGAAGAAGTAGATGTGATGGATCCTGGAAGATTCTAAGAGAGTCACCGACTTCAACCACTTTTGTCACAAGCACTTTGCAAGAGATATAATCTTGGGAGCTGAAGCCTTGAGAGAGATGAGCCACCAACAACAAATGAAATCTTCTTTGGAATTGTAGGAACCTTTTGAGTCGACCTTTTTCCTTTAGTGGGTGTTAGTTGGCTTATTGCTGGTGTAGCTCCTATATTTGTAGGTTGATTTTCCCCTTTGGGTGAGATTCCCAAAGTGGCCAACCAACTAAAAGTCCTCTTTAAAATGGGTCCCGCCCTCTCCTTTGTATTTCTTCACTCTTCCACATATCAATTAATCCATTGTAGTAGTTTATTGGAAACATTATCATTATTGTATGATGAATCAAAATCTCATCATTGTCTTACATGTCCTTTGGCACATCCGCGAAAACAAATTGCCAAACTTCATCAAGGGTTAATATTTCATAATCCCTTTGTCACATGATGTATTCATCATTACTATGAATCTAGATATCTTCCAATTGGGGTGCGTGGGCACTAGACTACCCTGTTTCCCCAAACTTACCCCCATAATCAAAATTAGTCCATGGATGAAAGGTCCGCAGGGTTACCTCGGCCATTTTCGCATCAATTTTTTTGCCTTCGAATATTTGGGCAAGAGTACTTGCCAATTGAAATAGGGAAATGAATTCCCATTTTTGATGCTTGTTTTGGATTCAATGATAATCCAACAACTACCAAACTAATTCTAATAGAATCCATTTGTCAGTGGGGCACCTTGGTAATTTTTTTTGGGTGCCTATAAAACTCGGAACTTGGATGTAGGTGAATGTAGGAAACTAATAGTCATTTTCTCCTCATTCTCACACTTCTTGGAAAGCCTCATCAGAAATCCTCTGATTGTATAGTTATTTGTCAAAACGATAGAGGATGACAATGAAGAAAGCATCGTTGACTCTATAGAAATGTCTGCTTCCTTCATCCAGAGTGAGTTGGGAATAAAAGTAATATATTTGGGAGGTGTTGTGAATACCCCTGGTATTCAAACCAAAAAAATCTCCCATAGCAACAGCCACATATACTAGGAAGGATGTCATGTAGAAAGTCTTTGTATCTGACACTTTACCCAATTGATAGCAAATGGAGCTAATAATATGCTCCCCGCCCGATAAATTCATCATTCTTCTTGATAGTTGCGATGTATAGAAACATCCATTCCTAGAATTACTTTGCGAAGGAATACCTGAAACTCTAATTAACAATACAATAAGATCATTGACTTCCTGAATAAAATCTGATTGATGCATAGTTTTGGGTAATTTGGTGAAATTCTTGGCTAGATAAGATTTCATCACAATTTTTTAGCATACTTCCTCTTTCCTATCTCAATGTTCCACTACTTTTTTTGGTGAAATTTTGGCATAATATTGAACGTCGGGAACTTTAAGAAGATATTCAAAGAAGTCTGGGTCCAAATGGATTACCACCTTATCATCACTATCTCTTACTGACATGGAGTCTTTGTCAAAGTGGGTTGTTGCAACTAAAACAAATTCTAGGCAATGCATAGATGTGGGAAGACTAGAGGCAAGGGGAAGCCCACTATCGTAGATGGCCTGCATCCATGGTTTCTTATTTTGAGCCTTTAATATTTCCCATAAATCTGGAAAATCAATTTTTCCAAGATCAGTGTCCCCAATACTTTCTAAGTCAGAGGATAGGCAAGAATGAGGAGCAACTCCAAGAAATGAGTACTTCATATTTTTGTTTTCCTTTTAGGTTGAAGTAGACATCAAGCCCTATGTTTCATAAGTTGAAGTTGTAGAAATTCTGAAAAACTGAAAGAAAAACTTTCGAAATTCCAAACCGAAAAAGTTCTGAAAGAAATCACCGAATCTGAAATCTTGAAAAATTTCTTCAAAGAGTTTCCTAAATGAAATCTCTAAAACCAATTTTTCCGAAGGAAATATCGAAACAAAAGTTCTGAAGGAAATATCTAACCAATTTTTCCAAACAATTTTCTTGAAATAAAATTTCCAAAATGAAATTTTTCTCAAAGAGTTTCCCCAAAGTCAGAAGTTATGAAAACCCGAAAGCAAAAACCTCTAAAATTCCGAACCGATTTTTTTTTCCTGAAAACGTTCTCGGAAGAAAGTCCCCAAAGGAAAATTCTGAACAATTTTCCCACTTGATAAATTGAAAATGGAATTATCTAAACAAGTCTTTCCAAACAAGTTTCTCCAAAAAGGAAAGGGATTTTTCCAAACAATGTTAACTCACAAAATTTGAAACACGAGAAACGAAAAGAAGTATGGGAGGCCTAAGAGGATCCTTTTAACAACTTCAAATACCTGAAGAATACTCAAAATATGAAACATGGTGAACCAAGGAGCGACATAAAAAAAACACAGAGGGAAACCAAAGGGAAAACCAAAATGAGAAGGAAACATATGAAAAAGACATAAACTAAAAAAAAAAAAATCCATACCTTGAAAAGGACGTCGTAAAATACAAGAATGAAATGTCGAGAAAATGTGTCGAGTAAAATGACAAGTAAAAAACCGAGTTTAAATAGAAAACCCAATATTAATGGTAGAAATCCAATTGCATACGGAAGTAGGTGACAAAATTAATTGTGTGGAGGAAATCTTAAAGTCCAAAACTGAAATCTTGAAATTCAGAATTTAGGGTTTGAGACTTCGAGAGATTGGGAGACGAAAAACAAATTGGTGATGGAAATTTCCAAAATTTGAAACCCAAAAGTCAAAAATTCAAACTTTTAGACTTTCGGACTTCAGAAGTTTTAAAGTAAAAATCGTAAAATATGACTTAGATAATTCTCAAACCTAAAACCTAAAAGTCTAAAAATTCAGACTTTGGAATTTCTAGTGGCATTTCTAAAAAATGGGGCTAAAATTTCTGAAACCCGAAAGCCCGAAAGTCTGAAGTTTTGGACTTTTGTGGTTTGAACTTTGGAGAATTAAAAGAGAAATCCCAAATCGAGCAATGAAACTCTAAAATATGAAAATCTCTAAAGTCCAAAGATCGAAAATTTCAAATTTTGGGCCTTGGAGAAATTCATTGTACAAAGGATTTGTATAAAATTTATCTGACATATTTTCTTCAAGGTAGGTTAAATGATTAACACTACCCATGACTCTTCCTTCTCTTTCACTCACACCTTTACCCAACCTCTACCGATCACCTACGCAACACCTCGGTTAGCCTGATGGGTAACCCATCCTCTTCCACCATCTACTTTTCCCTCCACATCTCGTACACCCATGTCACCTTTTCCCAAAAAGGGGAAACCTAAAGATAAAAATATGTTACCCTCCAATAAGATAGTTAAACCAACCAAACCTTTTGCCGTTATCTCTTCTATTATGCCTGTACCCAAATAGATGTAACCAAGACCTTAGACCACTCCACACACCAAACTAGTAAACCAACCCAACCCCCCTCCTATAAAGCCTCTTCCTCCATAATAAGTTGTACCTACACCTAAACCCACATTCACCTCCCATTTTTATCCACTAGCAGGATCCTACACCAAAATCTTAACCAATCTCCTCGAAACTTTTGTCATCAAATTACCATCTCTTGGACCTTACAACCTACTTAAACCCAAACTAAAAGGGTTTGATGAAACAAAAATTTGTGCCTACCATCATGTGTCAGGACACGATGTAGAGAATTGTAAGGCTTTAAAGACTACCCTTGTCTAATTATGTCCTCTCGAAGAAAAGTTTAACAACGAAGATCTTCTTGATGAGGACCCCATTTCATCTTCATCGATTTCCATAGAGCCTCTTCCATTACCTACTCAGTGACCAATATCTCCACCCCCGCAACTTTTTGATCCACCCCCGAGATTCAAGATTAATATGGTCCATATAAGAGAGTTGGCCAAACCACCACCCAAATGCCAATGTGCCCTACTCATTTCACAAGGATCGTATCCCCCACTAGGGTTTTGTCCCTCATGCCGTTATACCTTCCATGACACACCCTCTTCCTCCACCTCCCCTCAAATTAACATGGTTCACGTTACCACCCATGATCAGAAAGACAACGGAAAGGAAAAGGAAACTAGCTCATCAACCAACCCTATACCCAATATACCTTCCACACCCATACCCAAAATCACCATTTGAGGTCCTACATATCCTATTTATGATGGCATCACATATCACACAATGCTTAAACAACTGCATCTATCCCCTCTCAAAATGTCTTTATATGACCTTTTCCAAACCTCTGAGTCACATCGTCAAGCCCTCATGGAGGTCATTCAATTTATTGAAGTTTTACTAAATGACCCCACACTTGTAGCCTCCATCATTATACCTCACCACATTTCCTCTCTCACTAAGTCATTTCCTTCCTCTACGCCTCCACCTACTCACCAAGTAGTCGACCTCAGCTTTTCAGATGAAGAGATCGCTCCCTTCTAGTCTGATGACCCCGACCCCACTCTTTTCATCTCCGTCTTTATCAATAATATACACATACAACACATTATGCTCGATGGTGGTGCTAGTATAAACATAATATCCTCCCATGCATATGACCAAATGTGAAATCCGCCACCGTAATTGCATGCATGGTAGCCCAGCTTATGTTGCACTCCTTCAATGACACCATGACCTCTACCCTGGGTACCGTTGTTCTCCATATCTCCGTGGGTCCCTACGCTATCACGAAACTTTTCTATGTCCAAGAAGGGGAGTTCTAATCTAACTTGTTTCTTTTCCTACCTTGCATATTCACCATAGGTTGTGTCCCTTCAACTTTACACGTTTCTCAAATTTGAACACGAGGGACATAATTACACTATTTGTGCCGAACTCCGCCTTTCAAGACTTGTAACATGTTATACCAACCTAATGATGTACTTGTACCCAGTCAAGGTATCTTCCACTATCCCTACTTCACCTTCGCCTATAATCCAAATCACTGAATCGCCACTACGTCTCACTCGCATCTAACTTTGCTATCTCCACTACAATTGTAGCCGCTACCGTTGACTCACCTATTTCCCCATCATCTAGCGAGCCGTCCATCCCCTTTAGCCACATACCAACTACTGATCCCTTAGAAGGTTTTTTTAACACCTCACTTTGGGGGAATACCATTTATACAATATCGACACCTTCCTTACCCCGCAAGAGTATGGGAACCTATGCCAACACCCCAGTTATGACATCCGCATAGGTAAGGTTTTTCCTTATCATCCTCCCCACCTTCGCACTAATCTAATGTATGGAGGAATTGATATGGCAACATATAAAATTTAACCTCCATCCCAAACCTAACCATTTTCATCCGGCCTATACTCCTCACTAACCACCACACTTCACTCGCACCTTAATCCACCAAATTGCACGTGGAAAGGATTTGGCTTCGGATTTTATGAACAAGGCCACCATACTTTCATTTCCTATACCTCTCATAAACACAATGACCGTAGTGGCATTGGTTTTGATGCTCCACCCTCCAAGAAGGTTCGTGTCGGCCTCATCAAGGATAGGAAATCTTCCCCATCTAATTCACCCACATTACCATCTTCCCCACGGAGTCCATAGATCCTGAATCTGTTCCTCCTAACTTTTTTTTTTTTTCATAAACACCATTTCCTTGGGACTGACAACCTATCAATGTGATGGCGAAGCTCCCTCTTCTCTCTCATTCCTATATCCTAACATGATTGATGGTGATACACCTTCTATTAACATCATTCAATGTCAGGACAATGAGTCCATCCTCACCTACCTTGGTGTGGAAGACTCTTATACTCATTGGTCGTTACCATCTAAGACGTAAACCATGTTGAATGAATTGACCATTAAAATCAACATTAACACTTAGGACGACCCCACATTCTAAAGATTGGCCAATCATTAGACGCTACTAAACAAGAAGCCTTCACCTCTTTCCTTTGTTACCATAGAAACATGTTTTCTTAGTCCTATGCTAATATGCCCGGTATTGACCCAAAAATTGTGGTCCACAATATCATAACCATTCCTGATGCCAAACCCATAAAACAAAAGCTATAGAAAATGCATCCTCACATTGCTCTTCTAGTCAAAGAAGAGCTTCAGTACCTTCTCTTAGTTTCCTTCATCCTACCCATTGACTATCCCCAATGGATTTCTAACATCGTTCATGTCATAAAGGTGATAGGGGGACTCTGCATTTGCATGGACTTGTGTGACCTCAACCTCACTTGTTCGAAAGAGAATTTCCCTCTTTCGGTATCGACCAACTAGTTGATTTCACCGTTGGCCATGAAATGTTATCACTCATGGATGGTTTCTAGGCTACAATCAAATATTACTAGCTCCAAAAGATCAACACAAGACTACTTTCATCACCCCTTGGGGAACTTTCTGCTATCGAGTCATGCCTTTTGGCCTAAAAACACTAGTGCTACATATCAACGAGCCATGACTTACATCTTCCATGACATCATGCATCGACATATTGGAAGATTATGTACATGATCTTCTAGCCAAATCTAAACATCAAACTAAACACTTCTCCATCCTTAAAGTCATACTTTCCCATCTTATCAAGTATTGTGTGTGTCTTCAATCAAAGAAGTGCATCTTTGTTGTACTTTCTAGAAAACTCCTGGGTTTCATCATTTTTTGCATGGCATAAAAGCTGATGCTACTAAAGTCAAGGCCATTCTAGAAATGTCTCTAGCCACTAATCTCCATCAACTTTGATGCCTATAAGGAAAATTATAATCCATTCATTGTTTTATCTTGCAGCTTTTTGACCACTGTCAACCATTCCATCATCTGCTCAAGAACGATGTGTCCTTCAAATGGGATGACGAATGTCATAAGGCCTTCAAATCCTTAAAACAATACCTCCTTCAACCACAAGTGCTCATTCCTCCTAAGGATGACCAGCCCTATTACTTGTATATGTCTGCCACTAACCATTCTTTAGGTTCCATGCTCGCTCATCATGACAAGCAACACAAAGAGAAAGTGGTTTATTACATAAGTCGTACCCTTATTGACTATGAAACTAGATATACCCATGCTAAAAAAATCTACTTAGCCTTAGTTTTCATCGCCACTAAATTCCATCATTACCTACTCAATCACAAAACCTTCGTCATTACTAATAATGACCCATTGCACTATATGTATGCCAAACCCTATCAACATCAACATGTCACACATTGGCTTATGCTTCTTGCCGACCTTGACCTTGAATTCATTCATCAAAATTCCATCAAGGGCAGGAAAATTGTTGACCAACTGGCCAACACACCTATTTCGGGGATCAACCATCTAACTTCAACTTCCTAAATGAGTCTATAACCACCCCTTTCCCTAGACGAACCTACTTAAGAAATGACAATCTTCTTCGATGGCTCCAATTGTCGGCATGCATGGGGTGGGGCTGGTGTTAT
Organism: Taxus wallichiana var. yunnanensis; assembly: GCA_018340775.1. Lineage (NCBI taxonomy): Eukaryota > Viridiplantae > Streptophyta > Pinopsida > Cupressales > Taxaceae > Taxus > Taxus wallichiana. The sequence goes on along the minus strand of CM031235.1, from coordinate 341,397,022 downwards.
CCTCATTCCTCTTGAGGGTGAACCTATGCCTTTGTCTTTCAAACTCGATTTTGATTGTACAAACAATATTATAGAATATGAAGCACTCGTATTGGGTCTCCAGGTTGCATATGCCTTAGATGTTAAGACAATCAATATCTTTGGTGATTCTCAGTTGGTCATAAACCAAGTCAATGGTATATACTAGTTTCATAATGAGATCCTTCAAAAGTATAAGTAGCATGTAGACATACTTTTGACCACCTTTGACCATTACACACTTCAAACCACCCCATGTTCTACCAATAAATTTATGGACACCATGGCCTGCTTGGCTTCTCAAATACCTACTTTGCCCTGACTCTAAAATATTTGTCACCATATAAAGGCTACAATCACCCTCTTATTCACCTTGTGAAATTTACTCCGTCCAAACCATTTCCCACGACCACGTGACCTTTGGTATAAGCAATATGCAAACTTTCTTTCCTTTCTATTTTACCCATTGGTCTCACTCGTAATGGACAATGAGCCTTTCTTAAAAGTGTCTCCAATTATATCCTCATGGGTGGTCTCCTTTACAAGCACAGATTTGATGAAATTCTCTTATGATGCCTTACAAGTTCTGAAATTCCCTACACCATTAAGGAAGTCCACGATGGAATTTGTGGAGGTCACTTTAGTGGTTTAGCTATCGCAAAATGCATCCTTCACCTAGGCTATTATTGGCCAAACCTAAACCGTGACTGTTGTGATTATGTCAAACATTGTGTGAAATTCCAGCAACATGGTAATCTCCATCACACACCTAGTCATGCCTTACATGTCGCACGAGACCTTTGGCCTTTCTCTTAATGGGGTTTGGATCTTTTCGGTGAGATCAACCCCCATTCTTCACAACGCCACCAATGGATCATAACCACTACCAAATATTACACTAAATGGGTAGAAGCCATTCCCCTCATTTCTACAAAATCTAAGAAAATATGTGAATTCATCAACCATCACATAATTTTTCATTTTTTTGTTCCTCACCGCCTCATCACTAATAATGGAAAACAATTCAAAAACAAAACCCTACGCAAACTATGTGACAATTTTGTCATCCAACTCAGTTTCTCATCACCTTATTACCCACAAACCAATGGTCAATCCGAATCCACCAATAAAACCTTGAAAAAATTCTTATCAAGGTAGTCAATGATACTAGGAAAGATTGGTATATGCACATTCCTTTCACCTTATTGGCTTATCGCACTAGTATTCACACTTCAACTATTGCCACACCCTTTCTCGGTCTATGGTACCGAGTTTGTCTTACCTCTCGAAGTTCGATTCCATCTCTTTGCATCTTACTATAAGACATGCTCAATGACGATGACTTTCACCAAGATCATTTCGTGCAACTTGATTGATTAGATGAACGTCATCTTAATGCTCTTGACCATCTCCAAATCTACCAAAAATGTATCAAATGTGCCTATGAAAACATGTTCATGAACAAACTTTTCAGGTTGGTGACCTTGTCCTAAAAGAAAATCAACATGTAACCAAAAAGGAGAAAAGTAAATGGGGCAAATTTTCTCCTAATTGGCTTAGACCCTATATCGCTACCCATGCCTATGGATCAGGTGCTTATCGTTTGTCTTCACTCAAAGGTAAACCTGAACCTGAGCCCCTTAATGCCTTGCATCTTCAACCATTTTATTTTAATATCAATTCCTATATCACTTTCACATCAATTGATCACTCATCCCTTGATCGTTTTTCACCTTCCATATTACCCATTTTGAAGATCCATGACTAAACAAGAATCATGTGATTACCCGTCACCATTTTATCCTTGTCTTCAATATGAGTACCACGACTCTTCTCATAGCATGATTCTCATGGATACTTTTGTCTTCTTCAAGATGGAATCCCATGGTCCTTCATCACTCAAAACCACTCCCTTTCATGGTTAACTCCTTTGTACTATGATTTTTTTTCATCGAACAAGAACCTACCCTTCCTCTATAGTCTTGTCCATGACATAAACGTCAAAAACAAAAAGGGATGCCACTCCTTGAGTCAAAATTCCCACAAAAGATTAATCCCTCAAAAGGGACATCTCTTCACTCTAATTCCACCACTATAAATAGAATACTCCCTTAAAGGACAGCTATATCATAGTTATTTCAAAAATTCAATAAAAATATCCAAAAGCTTCCCGCATCGATCAGCTTCATGAAGACCTCAAGGAGATAATATACTCATCCCATATAGACTTCCCACATCGATTAGTATATTACAACACAAACAAATGAAGAAAAAGATGAAATTTTCATCATGGAATTGCCTATTCTTGATCCTAGGTTTCTTATTCCAAAAGACACTCTATCGCATACACTAAGTTACACTAAAAACCTATTCTAACTTCCTTGCCTTTTAGCATAATTCCCTCGTTAGTCAAGGACTTCCGCAACACGACACTTTGTGATTATGTAACTTTCTTCATCCTTAGAATGGTCCATTATGCAATGCCTTTAGGATCTTATGTTTATAAGCCCCTCTTAGGTATGGTCGACTTATTACGGTTCTTATAAATCAATGGATCTTTTACCACCTCTTACCATTTGCCTTCCTCATTACTTATTGATTATCCTATATAGGACCAGATTATCAACACTTATATTTAAAAACAACTCAACCATGCCTATGATCTAAACTCAACCATGCCTATGACCTAAATCAACCATGCCTGTGACCTATACTCAATCATGCCTATGTCCTACACTCAACAATGCCTAACACCTATCAGCTCATTCTTCTACTTCATCATAATCTTCCCTAGCTTATGGGAGAACTACATCGGCTTGAGGTCCCTTTTCACCAAGACTATGTAGGCAACACTCTGAGGGCATGGGGCCCTCAGAGGTTAGCTCAACACTCTTTACCCTAACCAATTCCCCCTTTCCCTTTCCTATTCACATTCTACCTTGGTTAGTTTCCTTTCTATATCAATAACTAGAACTTAAACCAACCAAGAAAAAATTTCTAAACATCTTTACCATCATAATTTACACATTCATTTCATCACATCTACCATTTCTTTACCATCATCATACATTTTCCTACAAATCATCTTAACATGATCCATACCATCACAAATTACACACATTAATGAATTAGAAATTCAATCAACCATTTAACCTAACTCAATCATGCCTAACCAACCTAACTCGATCATGCCTAAATCAACCTGACTCCACCATGCCTAAATTAACCTGACTCAACCATGCCTAAATCAACCTAACTCCACCATGCCTAAATCAACTTGACTCAACCATGCCTAAATCAACCTGACTCCACCATGCCTAAATCAACCTAACTCAACCATGCCTAAATCAACCTGACTCCACCATTCCTAAATCAACCCGACTCTCGACCGACTATCATGCATAACTTACCTAGTTTCCATCACATGTACAAAATTGTCATCAAAGTTACATATACTCATACACATCATACCATAAAACATCATCATCTCTATATATATCATCCAAATCTGAGTGTCCATACATATATACTTGACTACAAAATCTATACAAATATCTCTCATCTACCATATAACAAATACAAAGGTCTCAAAATCTTTGGCATGTAGGTTAGTATCATGTATACAAAAATCAAAAAATATCTCATAAAAAGCCTCACTATATCATTGACGTGTAGGCCCATATGGATAAAAACAATCACAATACTATCCAAAATGATGATATCCCTTGTCTTCCCCTCGGTTATTTGAGTCAATCTCTCTCGAATCCTCTGCCGCTCTGTGTAGTGCTAACCAACCACCTCCCCTCCTACTATGGGCCTCGGTCTAATCATTGATGGCCCCTCACCTGGAGCTGGTCTCCATATACTAGTAGCCTCACCCTACTCTTGTCTATGGGCTCATCATGCCCCCTGTGCTCTCCACACTATGAGTGTGGGATCGGGTCCTCTCACTCGAGGCCTACTATGCTCGGTACTCTGCATATGAAGGGACATTTATCCCTACCGCTACCAAATGATCCTGATAATACCTCACCTCACCTAGGGCATCCCTAAATCTCACCATAGGCATTATCTGAGGAGGTTCCATGGGTCTCACCATGACTGTGTGATCGGCCTTGCTAATAGTGGCCTTTGTGCCTGTACCTGTACCATAGGATCCTGTGCCTAAGCTTGTACCAATGCCTGCATCAATTTCTGTGCCACAATCTAAGCCTGTAAGGCCACAATCAATGCCTAAGTAGTGGCCAACTAGCCCTATAACCCTATGACCTACGAGTGTAGGGTAAGTACCTGCCCCCCATCTTAGGCTCCACTCTGTGTGGGTGCGTACCCCTGTAAACCTATAATGTGGGCCTGAAGGGCCACCACCTACACCTGTAATGTGGCTACATATTCTTGTGACCCCGTCGCCGTTGTCCCGTAGACCGTAACTGGGCATGTAATGCGGCCACCTATCCTTGTAAAGTGTCCCTCTGGACTGTGAGGGTTACCACATCTGACTTCCCTGGCCTAGGTGGTGCTTCTCGTAGTTACACTTCCCACCACTGTCTATATATGTATGTGCAACCAACATCATCAATCTACTGGTCCATTAGTAGCTCCTCCTACCCGGTTGGCATGGTAGGTCATGGTGGAGACATAGGTCTCTCCACGTCATCCCTCCTATATTATGGGAAAGGAGGTGGTACATCCTATAGTAGCCCAAACTATCATCTAACCATGTCTACAAGTATCAACTCATGCTCTCCCATGTGACACCCCTCTATCCATCGAACCAGCTGTAGCTCATCTAACTCGTGGCCATGTTCCTGTATGAGGGGAAGCCCACATATGGCCTCCAAATAATGTCTACTCTAGATAAGCCCTCTAATATGCACCTGTAATAGGTTATATCATGTGTAGCCCCACCAACACCCAACACCTCTAACCCACTCAAACCAAGCTGACGTCAAATGCATTAGGCTAAGGCATACCTAGTGGCCTCACACATACAATGTGCTCATATGCCCAAGCAGTGGAGAAGAAAGGTGCAACATAGGCTGAACCGCCACAATCTCCTGTATGCCCACAACTCCTGTACAACTACACCAAGTATGTTGGTGCCCAAGCAAAGTGGGTCCTCTCCTCCATTATGTCATGGAGGACCCCCATCATCACCTGTGGGAATCTCTCACCCTGTACATCTAGAAGTGCAAAATAACTCACTACCTCCATAATAAGAATTGGCCTCATCTCCCAAGGATGGGCTACATACATCCCCCATAGCTCAAACTCGCACTATGGAACCTCATCTCTGCCATCCCCTTTCCGAACATGGTCAGCATCAACTCCTCATATTCCTCTAAGGAGATCGAATACACCTACATCTTCACTATTAGTAACCACAGGAACCCGTACACATCCTCTAGGGTGACTGTGATCTCACATGTCGATAGATGGAAGGTATTGGTCATTGAGTCCCATATGTCGATGAGGGTGACCATCAAACTCATATCTCGACTATGTTCCTATAACGTCTCACTCATATCAAGCCAACATCTGTCACATGCCTCCACTCATCGACGGTAATGCTCGATCGTACCGACAGCAATAAGGGTGGTACTTGGTCTCTCATCCATAGCTACTCCTTGGCATGCATTCAACCAATCACACACATTATTAAAACTTGATTTTACCCAAAATTTAGCTTCAACCCGACCTTCTTCCCGGCCCCTCACCCACTATCTATTTTACCCACTTTACCTAACCTTTCCCCTTACCCTTCCTAGACCTCTATCCCTTTCACCCTAACCGGCACCGGTTACTCCTGACCGTCACCAGTCCATTTTAACTAGCATTGGTTCCCTCATACCTAACCGATGTCAATGTACAAAGACCGATGTCGGCCATACCTTGACCGGTGTCAGTCATGTTACCGCACCCAAACCCAAAACCCCAATTTCCTTTACCTAATTTCTTTCCCATTTTCCCTATGAACCTACCCACACCTCACCTAAGTCCCTCCCCAACCCTCTTCCCCCTACCTCTAACCTTTCCCACCCCCTCTTTCATTCATTTAACCACAAATTTCAATTATTTTAACCTCCCTACCTCTACCCCTCTACATTTCCTTCTTCCTATATCAAATAACAATGAAAGGATTATATTATTACCTCATGTTGACATTGCCTTTGTGGTGGCATGACAAGCCATTGCATAGGTGGCCCACCCGACCATTATCGTGCCTCCTCCGTGTCCAAATCAACCTCCAACCTCTCTACCAATCACATCCCTCCACCTAATCTTGTGGACCCATCTACCTGGATCTCCTCTCCAACCTGGATCTCTCCACCTCAGCTCAGTACAACCCCACGTACTTTCCTCTCGTCAAGGCACAAAATTCAAAAAGCACTTTGAAGTTTTCTCAAGCCAACACACACAAATGAATCCATCCAATATGGATTTTTCCTTTTAAAACCCCCACCCCAACCTAACCAAAGTGTCGATTATACCTCAACCGACATCACCCCTGTGCTCTATCAAACCTGTGGTCGGTTATACCTACACCAACATCATTCTTGCACCCTATACAACTATTTTCGGTTTACTTAGACCATCATTGGTTAAACATGAACCGGCATTAGTTACTGTTATACTCTATCAACACCCTTTCCCCATTTCTACCAAAAATTTACCCTTCCCACTACCTTGATTGACCTTACTCACCCTTATCGTAACCTATCTCCAAGCCTACATTACCTATGTCTCATCCTTAATTACTTTTGGGGACTTGTTATTTTACCGTACCTCATCCCTACCTATGCCGTGACATCGCTACCTAGACACAAAACATTTTTAATGACTTTTGAACCCATGTGCTCACTATACCTCATGACACATAATTACCCATGTTGTTTGACCTAATGACCTTACCTTGCCTATTTCCATGTCATTTATCCTAGCCCAACCTTTTCTATCCCGTAACATACCTACATGTTCCCGCACCTAACTGTCGCAATGTGATTCCACACCATATCATATACCTTAGATACCAGAATCACTTCAACCTTGTTTGGATAAACTTATCAACCTTGGATGATGTAGAGTTTACATGCTCTTCAACCTGGTATTGTGCCACAGTTTATACGTGTGCGTGTACGTTCGAATGTCACTACCTTTGACCTTGGCCCATTTCCCTTTTCCTGATTTGACCTTTACCCCATTTCCCCATTTTTACCTCCACCTACCCAACCCACACCTACCTACCTCACCATTGATTAAGTAGATATTCCCATGTCTTCACCCGTTGTATCTTGCGATGATGGTACCTATTTTGCTCAACCTAATAGCCTTACCTTGCCTATGACCATGACCCTTATCCAAAAAAACCTTCACCTTTTGACCTTTTTAATGTACCAAACCACACCTAAATGTTCCTTCATCTTACCTCATTGAGTGCCCAGAACATATCCTTTACCATAGATATCGGACCTCAACAACCCTTGTTTGGATGACCTTTATGACCCTAGCTAACATACATTTTTATGTTGGGAAACCCTAGTATCTCATGGCATTTCATAACATGTGGGTATGTCTAAATTTTCTACCTAACCACCCACCATACCTCTTACAATCACCATACCTCAACCACCACCTTCTTCACACCTAACGCTATTTTCTCAAACCACCCACCTCATTTTATCAAACCACTCACCGCTTCCTTCTCTCACCTCATTGGTTCCTAGTTTGAGGGGGGTTACCTCCACCCATGCTTAGGGAAAAATTAGCTTCACCCACACATGGGGCAACCACATCTTATTTTTTTCAAGTGGTCTTACCAATATAAGCTATGTAACAAAAAAGGGAAAAATGTAGACACCAAAATTTGGTCACATTACCCTTAGCCATTGACTAGATAACCAACTTAAACATGGGCATCTAACCATGACCCCTTTCACCCCACATTAATATTAATTTAATTATTTTAATTAAATTAATCCTCATCCTCACAACTTTCATTATTTAATTGTCTTAATTGACCTAGTTCCCACCTCACCTAGACACCTCACCCAACCATCTCACCCTAGACCTATTCTTGGTATGTTCCCATAACTAACTACAACTAAGTCTTACTTTCCTTAATGAGCTAAGATTTGGTCTAACCCTAAAAACACATGCCTAATATTTCTCTAACCAAATTCCCACTCATCAAAAAGGAAGATTCCATTTCGATCCGTGACAAGAAACCAACTTGGCCCAAGAAATCAGAAAGATCTACCCATTATAGTAAACCTAGGGAATCCCACCTTAACCAACACTAGTCATACCTAAATTGATGTCGGTCAAGACAGAACCATCATCAGTTACCATTTATTCACCTTAGCAACCTTGTTTGAGAGGTTGGCACATTCTGGACCAGAGGAGAGAGATCAAAGTTGCATGCAAGCAGAACCAACATCCTTTCACGCATCCAGACATTCACAACTAGCACCAAGACAAACCTGAAGCATTACACTCATGGAAGCATTCCAAGATTCACTACTATGGTACCAAATACCATCCTTCTGATCAACTACCATTACCATTCAACCATCCAGTCTACATCATAGTAAGTGTATCCCTAACCAACATTGTTATTTCAGTTAGTAGCTTTTGTTACTCCTATTATTAATCTACACTTTGCATGCTCATTCTTCTATCCCTTACCAACATGTAACCCAACCATTTCCTTACCCACACCGCCAAATCACCCATCCTCACCTACTGTTCATCCTTGAATACACCTAAGACTTCTATAAACCTCCTTATCCACCCTACCATCTCTATCAAATCCTAGATCAAACCTTGTAATCAAATCTCTTTGATTTTTGTACACCCCGACCTTACCGACACCGGTTACCCATAACCATTGTCATTTCTGCATAAACCGTCACTAGTCATACCGGATCAATTTTGGTCTATGTGTTTTATAACCTGCCCAAGAATAGAGCCAAATAACCTTCTACCCATTGACCTAAACAACCCAAAATTAGACCTTGACTAGTCCCAGTACCTTGACAATCACCTTATCGTTTAGATCCAACTATAGCCTATCCTGTTGTGATTGGATTTTCTTAATGTACTTGAATGAGATACCTAAATAATATCAACTACAGTAGTACTTTACTTATTTCTCACATTAATTTTTTTAAATAGTGGATTTACATCCATCTAGGAAGTATCACACTTCCTAGAACTATCATACGCTAGGAAATCCAAGTATGATATATCATTTAACTTATCTTTTGTGGTATATTTATCTATTACATGTAGTTCCTCCTATGGAAAAGGAAGATCTCATAAGTGGCATTAGGTCAAGAAGTTATAATGCATGCATCAACCTCTAACCAACCCATTTAATAGGTATTCCTCTCCTAGCCCATAACCCTATCTATTTTGTCATTAAAAAAATGTAAAGAAAATGGTGAAACACTTAAATGACATTGATTTGATTTGGACACGCAATGTGGAGAATTGGTTCCATGGTGTTTTGAATAGCTATATCCTTGAATACTCAATTTCCACTTATTCTTGCCCAGAGGTAGCTGAGTTGTAGTTTTTACAGTATCTCAAGGGAACTTACTTATAAGGCATTCCACTAGTGATTAAGATCTTGATGGTAACCCTGAACTTAGAGGAAAAGCTGATGGCTAGCTAAAATCCACCATGTGTAAGGGCAAGATGAGGTTTTCTCAAAGATAGCGTATCTAGCAGCAGAGAGGTAGAGAAAAGAAACACAACTTAAGTACAATGAGGTGTGTGAGAGGGAGATAGAGAAGTAACATGACATTACATAGTGGATGGCGTTGAGGAGTGAGATGGATCACAAAGAATTTTGAGCTCGAGATGAAGGCATGGAGCTAGAGCATAAAGAAATCACCCATTTGGGAAAACATGAAAGGGAACCCTCTTCGGCCTCACACGGAGTGCGTCATCGAGACAACTTTGGGCCGCAGTGTGCACATTTGAATCTACCGACAACCTAGCCTTGCACTTGCTTTTCAAGTACTTAGTACATCCAATTATTAGTAAGATAATTTGGTCAATAGGGAAGTAGGAGTAAGTCACATAGAAAGTACATCTATGGTAGGGAAAACGTCTTCATTGTTGTTTGGAGGTACCTTTTTAGTTGCATTATTTGCACAAAATTTGAGCACACAAAATTTGTGGCTCACTTCTAGGAGTATTACCACCACACGGACTATAGGAGTTCAAAGACAATACTATTATTGGGACACAAGGAAGTACATCTTTTGTTACACTTCCTGCTACGGGTGGTGGATTAGAGGGTGTAGGTGGCTCTAGTTCTAGTGGATATGGTGGTTTTAGAGGTAGAGGCAACATAGGGGGTTATGGATCAGGTGGGAAGGGTCCACACCAACCCTAAAATATTTACATGGAGATGTCTCTTCTTCTTCTAGAGTATAGGGGCATCGAAGATGTTATTGAACACGTGCACATTTGTGAGATATCATGGTGTGTAAAATGGATCACATCTTATGAGTGTAATGTAAATCAATTTACAACTACATTACAGGGACGTGCACACAATTGGTATCTGGAAGATTGATCCCGATCAAACCTATGTAGATTATTCAAAGCATTCAAAGATGCATTCCATAAATATTTCTATATCCTTGAATTTGAAAAGGAGAGTATAAGTGCACTCAAGGATACTAAACAAGGTACTACCGAAAGTGTCCGGGAGTACAATGTCCATTTTAAAACACTTTTATCTAAGATTTCTTATGATATTCATGTAAGTCAAAGCATGCACAATAGTTCATTGGAGGTCTAATCACACCTTTTAGAAGGGATGTCAGGATAAAAATACCCCGGTCCACGTGAAGCCCTTGAAGCAACTTTGTGTTGTGAGATAGTTAGGAGTATAGACATTCGATTCATCCCATTCTTGGAAGCATAGATTGTAGCCATGGAAAAAAAGTTGGAGAAACTATTCCCAAATTCAAAGCACGTGAGATGTGCCTTTGGGATTTGGTGTATAGACTATGAAGTGGAAGGGCACACCAAAGATAGTTGTCCCCACAGAACAATACATTCATTATTGCTAGACTATGAGATATGTCACCTGAACCATGACACAGTCATTTCTCATTATTACAATGCACGATAAGGAAGAATGTATCCTGTTATTGTAATATTTTCTAGTGCACAACTCACAATATAGAGGATTGTAGGTTGATTGGTCAAATCCATGATGCTATAGATATTGGTGTGCAATAGATAGGAGTATCAAATAAATCTAAGGGTAAAGGTGAGCATCAAGATCAGAATCACAATCAAGTGCATTATGATCGGAATAAGGGGCACTATGATGGAGGATGTGGCAGAGGTTGAGGATACCATGGCAGATTTAGAGGTCAAGGCTGTGGTGGTGGATGAGGTGAATTCCCTTGTGGAACATGCTTTACATGCGGATCACCTGACCACTATAGGTGTGAATGTCCTTAGAATATTACATGTTCTTTCTATGGGAAGAATCATAGCTATGAGGAATTACCATATCTATATGAGCATCTTAGCAAGTAGCATAACACAAGATAACAAAGGTGCAGTGATGGTTAGGATATAGTGTTCGTGGAAAATTAGTGGATGCCAAAGTGGGAACTGGAACCGAGGTATTGGCTATTAAGATCACTACCCATGCTGAAGTTGTATGTGTTAGAGAGGCGTTACCACATAAGCCTACTATCATCAAGGAGGACATTTTGCATACAAGATACCTAGATCTTGCACACTATAAGGATGTTTATCAGGAGACCATTGAGGTACTCAGAGACCTTCAAGGGGAAATACAATGCTCAAAGGAGCAATCATGGAAGATGGAACTAAATATGGAGGTAGAGATGGTCCAGTTAGATATTGATGACTTGAAGGAGGTATGCATAATGCTACGTCAGGAGAATATTATTCCATTACTATGGAGTTGGCTAAAGGGAAACACTTCGTGTGTGAATATTGACAATGGGCATCAAATCCTACATGCAAATTCCCCCAAGCTTAGAATACGACAAGGAAATCACTCTAAATGCTATTGTTGATGGATGGATCTTGAGTAATATATTAATTGACATAGACATGAAATTAAATGTTCTTACTTTAGATGCATGGGTATAAATGGGGAGACCTACATTCCATCCATCTTTTATTTTATTATTTACGACCAACTAAACTAAGGCCACTCCTATCGAAGTTTTAAAAGATGTGTCCATTACTATACAAGGGGCCAAGTTCACTAGGGATTTTGAGGTTTTAACACTTGTAGAAGCAGACCGTTTCCTAGCTCTTATTGGATGCATTTCATGTTAAGAAAATAATGATGATCTTCGGTTCAACATGGGATATATCAATTTTAAGAACAAGGAGGAAAGAGTTATTATCCCTTTACAGATGGGAAATCTACACCCTATGTTGAGCCTTTGATTAAGGAAGACTCGAATAGGATTTATGTACACACCATCTAGGACCCAAAAGTGCTCTAGCCATCTAAAGAAGGAATCCTTCAATGGGATGATGCATAGTCTATTAGTGATACTACAAGTATCACTTGTGATGATTGGTCTCATGGTACTTATGAGATGGGGGTGTGAAGTAAGGAGCACATTTGCATGGAAAAGTAAACCCCATTGTGTCAAGAGAGTAGGTAACAACTTTAACCTCGACACTGGGAAAGGGGACCCTACGGTATTCAGGCTATGTGCCATGGAGGAACAATGGATATACCAGTTGGAATGAAGAAGTATGCTAACATATACCCTACGTAGGATAGTAGCATACTAGTGGGTGGTTCACAGGGATAATCTTTTAGGATGGAATGAAGTTAGGATTTCTCTTACAACTCGGTTTTCTAGGAGCAATGAACCAACTCAAATTTGCACATATCATGGTAATCAACTTGTTCAACACCACATTTAGCAATGTGAGAGGTTCTAGATAGAGGGGAAGGAAGCTTTACCATCTTCACTATAGGTACACAAAATTTATTCCACTTTACAAGTTTGCACACACGTTTGGTATGTATATGCAAAGCTACATAGAGAAACTAGAAATTGGTAGGATTTGATTGTAGGTATGGTCCATACTTTTGACTACTTCTCTAATAAACCTCTAGTAGAAGAGGCATTAAGGGTTATAAAGTGGTTAACTATTGAGACAATACAAAGGTGGAAGAACTCATTCAGGAGTTATTTGATGAAAATGATTCAGGAGTGCATTTTGCTAAAGGAATAGAGACAAATGCCACACTACTTAAGCATGCTTGCTTTAAGAAAGAAAAAGGGAAGATGGTCTACATAGTGGATGATGAAGAAGTAGAAGAACTGGATATAGATCATTCAAGATGTGCACGAGGTCTTGTAGATTACAAATAATAACACACGCACATATCATGAACCTATGAGGACAAAGAAAGTGAATATTGGTATGGATGTTGAACCTAAAGAGGTAATAATTGGAGATTGTTGGTCTGAATATGAAGTAGCAAAAATAGTGGAGTTGTTATGTGATTTTTAGGATTTATTTCCTAGGGGCTACCATAAATTGAAAGGAGTGCATGAATCATTAGGAGAAATGGAGATAAAGCTTAAGGAAGGTGTGTGCCCAATCGGGAAGATACCCTATATGATGAACTCCAAATGGCGCATAAAGGTCAAAGAAGAAATTGAAAATATGTTGAAGTCTGGACTCATCAAGCCCCTAGATGAATCGAATGGGTTAGCCCAATGGTGATCAAGTATAAATAAATTTGGTCGAATTAGGATCCGTGTGGACTACAAGGAGCTAAATGCTACAAGTGTGATTGATCCTTTTCCTACGCCATTCACCGAGGAAATATTAGAAAGAGTTACAGTGGCGCTAAGTTTATTACATTACAGATCGGTTATTTGGGTATCATCAAGTTAGGATTACAAAGGAGGATCAAGAAAAGAATGATTTCACCACTGAATGGGGAAATTTTGCATATACTGTGATGCCTTTTGGTCTGAAAAATATGCTTATTGTATTTTTGTGAATAGTTGTTCAATCATTCCAGGATTTTATTCATCTTTTCTTACAAGTTTACTTAGATTATTGGATGGTGTATGGGCTTGTTAAGGATCATTGTGACAATTTGTGCTTAATGTTTTAAAGATGTAGATAGTTAAGCATCTCTTTGAACATAAAGAAATGCATGTTTTCCAAACCTTTTGGCACTCTGTATGGGCATATCATCTTCAAGGAAGGTTTGTTAGTAGATCCAACTAAGGTTGTAGTTATTGTCGGCCTAAAATAACCTACCAGTTAGAGTGAGGTGCACAAAGTTTTGCGTCACATTGGTTATTATTAGGAAATTTATGAAAGGATATGCTAAGGTTTCCACACATTTAGAGGATTTACTAAAAGGAAAAGGAACATTTCATTGGGATGAAACACAATAGTGCACATTTGAGGTACTAAAGGAGAGACTTACTAAAGTGCTCATTCTTCATTTTCCCACATGGGACCAATCATTTCATGTAGATGTGGATGCCTCTAGCAGCATGATTAGTACTCTTGTGTTAGCTCAACCTGAAGAAGGTATTATAGATCATCCTATCTATTTTTCTACTAGAAATTTGACTCATGCGAGTAGTAGAATTATACAATGAAAGAGCTCGAAGCCTTGTCAATGATCTATGCACTACATAAATTCAGACACTACCTTTAAAGCAACATCATTCATATTTTACACCGATAACACGACGATGAAATACTTGGTAAACAAGGCCATTCTACGAGGGGCACATATGTTGATGGGTGATTTTATTCCCAGAATTTGATTTTAAAGTTGTGGTAAAACTAGGTAAAATTAATTTCAGCCCTGCACCATTTATCAAGAATTTAGTCAGGAGGATGCACGAGATAACTAAATATACAATGCCGGATGTAAATTTGTATAGGTTACAACGTGCACCTTTGGAATTGGAGGATATTGCTATCTTTTTACATATAGGGGTGGTGCCAGAAGGAATGAAATCCTTGGAGAAGAAACAACTTGCAATTCATGCGACTCATTTTATGTTGATTAGTGGTGACCTATACAAGTTAGGCCAAGATGAAGTATTGTGTCGTATTTTACTAGAACACAATCATACGAGACATCATGGAAGAGGATCATGGTGGTATTGTAGGAGGGAACTATGTAGGTGGCGCCACTATGTGCAAGATTCTACTCACTGGATTATGGTGGGAGACCCTCTACAAGGATTATAAACACTACTTTAAAGTGTGTGATCACTTTCAATGTGTTGGTAAACTTGGGCAAAGAGATGAAATGCCTTTAAGACCTATTTCTAGTACAGAGACATTTGAGAAATGGGCTATAGAATTTGTGGGTCCTATTTCACCAGCCACATGTAAAACTAGATCACGCTACATCATCACTTGCATATATTATCTTACAAGGTAGACAGAAACAACACCTACCAAGGATTGTACAATAGCTACAAAGTGGCTAGGTTATTATGGGAAAATGTTCTTACAAGGTATGGATGCCCGTTGAGTTTGATTAGTGATAGGGGAACACACTTTTGAATGAGGTAATCAAAATTATATTAGGTGAGTTCATGATTGAAAACCATAAGACTACACCATTTCATCCTTACGAAAATGGGACAACTAAAGCTTTCAACAAGATTTTGAGCAGAGATTGACAAAAATTTGTGATGTTGTAAGGAAAGATTAGGATGATAAAGTTTCTTATATGATTTTGGCATATAAAACAACATACAAATGGTTGAACAAGGACACACCCTTTCAGTTGGTGTTTGGCATAGAAGCATTTCTTTCAATGGAATTCATGTTACCTTCTTTTGCAAATTATGCGCGATGGAGGTCTAGTTGATGAGAACTATTTGGAAGAAATAATTGATCAATTGATATAGTTAGATGACAGGCACACCATAGCATGTTAGAGCTAGAAGAAAGAAAAGGCCAAGAAGAAGGCACGACATGACAAGCACATCAGGGAAAAAAAGCTTGAGATAAGACAAATGGTGTTCCTTTATGACTCTAAGTTTTTGTGCCATCCAGAAAGCTTAAAGTAAATTGGTTAGGAGCATATATTATCAATCATATACTTTAATCAGAGGTTTTCAGTTAGAGACACTTGATGGAATACAATTACCCAGCATTACTTTAACGGGAGTAGGTTGAAACCCTAGTATACATAAGTGTTCTTGGTGTTTGTAATAAGGTAATGTTTCCATTTAGACTAGATTTTCATTTTTGTATTTGCTTAATGTATTTCCATTTTAGTCACTATGCTTTTTCAATTTAGTTGGTGTTTTTGTAATAAGTGTGTTTGTCTGTCATCTGCAAGATAATTACCATTTAAAGAAATTTTATGCGGAGAGGACTGCACATACCATTGGTGTGGGGTGGCTATTTATAACGGGTACATATAAAGGAATAAAATGGTATAAGTGCTATTCAAGTTTGCAAAGGAGTGGTTAGAAATGAAATTTCTTTGAAAAGATGACCTTAGATGGAGATAAATAAGGAAACAATATAATGCTAGGTAAGCAAAGTGGTCGTGAAGACTACTAGGAAAGGCACAAGTGGTGAGTTACTCAAAGCGCAGGAAAGTGCACTAAAGAGAAATCTGTAGCTAGAAGGTAGGAAGGTGCAATAGAAGGTTATCGCTAAGGCACAAAGATGTACCACACAGATATTGTGTAAATGATCAATTAATGAGAGGATTGTTAGTAGGTGGAGGAGTAATAAATGCACTAAATTTTTGAAAATCTATATAAGGGCGTGATGCGGGTTCATTTTTACCTTTGCAATCACAAGTGTTTGAGTGAGCTAAAGTGTAAATGAGCTGAGTGAGTCATGATAAGGTGCGGGGAGTTGTGAAACTAGATGTGGAGAGTAAAATGTTGCATGAAGAGGCTTGTGTCCCCAATGGTGAAGGGTTCGAGAAAAGAAGAAGCATTGAGGAGGAGCTAATGAATGTAGTTTTAAGCTAGGAAATGTGGATTCAAGGTAGGGTTTGATTTTGCTTGATATAGTCAGTAAAAAGGTGGATTTTTACAATGACACTAAAGAAAGCACCTATTGGAGGCACCAAAGGAAAGAAGAAAGTAGAAAAAAATTGAAATTGCTTCCGAGAGTAAATTCTCGGAGATGCAAGATCTAGAGGGTGTGATAGTTTCACAAGAATGGGATTCCCACATCCATAAGTGTAAGATAAGTGACTAAAACCACCACACATCTGAAAACAAGAAAGAATTGGATGCATTGTTGAGTACAAAGACCAACAAGTGCACAGTGGAGGATATGCCAGTAGACGATGATGTTGGAGAGAAATTTTTCAAACTGGTAGGAGTCTATCAGTTGTATGAGCTCTCATATTTTGGTAATTATGAACCTTTATATTAGTTGCTGATGAGCAGAGTCCATGAGGACTTGTTTTATTTTGTCGGATGAAGGGTTAGAATCACAACAGCCCTGATTTTGACATTGACAAGATTTCAAGGCACAGGGGTAGACTTGGCTAGTGACTTGAATGATAAAGAAGAAATCATGGAGACACACAAAGAGTTATGGTATACAAAGGGTCCACATGGAATGGACATTGATAAATTAAAGAAAAACCCAATGATACAGAAACTACACAAAATGATCAAGAGAGATGGTTGCAAGTAAATACCGGTGGCTCTATATCATGAGGAAAATGTCTTAGGGAGTAGTCTATAACATAGCAGGTTACATTGTAGAAACCATTATCGAGGAAGCACGCACAGGTGATAAGATCAATTTTGGTGCTATCTTACTTTCTTTAGTATTTATGGAAATTGGAGTGCCCGATGGGCCACAAAACAAGATTTGGGAATATCCCATGGAAAATAAGTCCCATGCGGAAAGGTTCGACAAGCATTTATGTGAAGGCTCCATGAGTAGGTTGTTTAAACAAAGGGCGGAGATGTGGTACAATTGAATCTACATGGCATTTGAAGAGGAGTGGTGCATCCCCAAGGAGCTACCTTTGGTAGTTGGTAAGCTAGTACAGTTCAAAGTGTACCAACACTTCGCATCATGTGGTTCACCATGAGGGATGGGACATGGAGCGCATTGTGCAAACTACCATATCCTTTCATAGTGCGCTACTTCGAGGCATTAGTCCACTATTTTACCGATGCACATCACCTAAGTTTTATTACGTAAAAGTAGTTATTGACTACCACACTCCGAGGAAGACATATGTATATCCAAGCTGGAATACCTATGTTGAGGGGCTCATTTCAAATGTTATAAGCATGAATTTTGTAAGCTTCGAAATTAGGGACATTGGAGCAGCACTCGTATACTTGTTATCGAAAATAAGCCCCATGCTTATTTTCGACTAACTCCTTCTTCTTCTCCTTTTCTAGCACTTAAATGAATTTTTGGCATGCTTTAGGTACTCAAAATATTCTCAAAATGATCCCATTAGATAGGATTTTTCCTCACCTTTCCAGAAAGGTAAAATTTTCCTCCTAACTCCTTGTATTTCTCTTGTTATGGCTCGGCGGAGTTTTTGGGGAAATTTTCCCTGGGAAGGCCCGCAACCAATTAGGAATGTGCCACATGGCAATGAAGGTTGGGTCAGTGGGGGAGGAAAGTTGGAAAATTTTTCCAAAGGGTTGGCAGAGAGGAAAAAATGACAAAACCATCCCACATGCCTGTAGAGGAGGAAAGAGAAATTTTTGCCCAAAGGCCCGCGGACCAATAGGAGGCTATCACGTGTCCAGCTAGAGGTAGAAGTCAGAGGCACAAAGTAAATTTTGGTTTTTTACCAAAGTGGTCGAGGGCACAAAAAGGAAAATTTTGGACGTGGGCCCATGGAAGAAAGAAAATTGATTAAGTCATGCACCAAATCAAAGTGTGCCACACATCGGCGAGAGGTCAGAGGCACAAAAGAATTTGGTGAAATTTTCCAAAGTGGTCAAAATGGCGCAAGGGAAAAATCTGACCCGAAAGCCCACCAAGGTGGAAAAGGAAAAATTGGAAGTGCATCCCGCTAACTAATGAGGAAGTGACATGTGTCACGGGACAACAAAGCGTGGGGCAAAGTTGGGAAATTTTCCCAATGAAAAATCAAAGGATGGAAGCGAGGTTTGGGCCCACGTTTCCATCAGTGAATAGGGAAGCACCACATGGTAGTGGAGTGGTGGGGCATGGAGATTTTGGGGAAATTTTCCCAAATTCAAAAAAGGGAAAATTTTAAAGTTTTGGCCCGCTAATCCATTTTTGCCCTAATTTTTCCCTAAATCTTCAGAGGGCCATATCTTTTGATCCAGAGCTCATATTTTCACGTTCTTTATATCATTGGAAAGATGGTAAAATTATCTACATGATGGAGGGTTAAATTTTGTATTTTGATGGAGATTTTTGGGAAAAAATGGAGAAACGTCCCTGGCATGCAAAAAGTAGAAATGGTTACCAACCACCAAATTTAATGAAGTATGGGTCATTTTTGGATCTGCAGAGCAATGTACTTTGAAGTATGGGATTTTCCATGGGAACCCATCATTTTATAGGCTAATTAGAAGGATTTTTGGTGGTTGGAGTTACAAATCAAATTTTCCCATGTTTTTTACACTTTTCTTCATTTTGCTTCATGATAAAAGCCAGTTTTGGCTCATTTGTAAAAGTTGTTCATCTTTTCTGCTCTTCCCTCCCTTCTTTTCTTCCCTAGGGTTGAAAATGGAGTTAGAACCTCCTCCCATGCTCTGTAATGGCATTTTTTTCCTTTTACCATTAAAATGATGTTCTATGTAAACTTCTAGAGCAACAAAAATGTGTTTTGTGATGCATCTATCCATCCTTGCTCATTTTTTTGCTTGTTTTCTTCTTTCCTCTCTTCATTGCAGGTATTTGTGCATGTTTGAATGTTCATTGCAGGTTTGGAGCTATGTTCATGGAGTTTTGGAACATTTTCTATGTGAAATCTATCCTTGGGCCTGTGATGCACTTGTCCATCCTTCCCATTGCTCACCTCTTCTTGTTCCATGGTAGTTTTGATAGATGTTCAACATTTTCCTTCTCTGGTGTATCACCATTTTAGTGTAGGCTTCTATTTTTCTCTTTTCTCTCTCTCCTATCTCCTTGGAAGTTAGATTAGGATTAGATTAGCTTTCTGCACTAGAATAGCTTGTGGTAGGTAGTTTAGGAAGAGGAACCAACCTTCTCTGGAGAGCTTTCCCCATTTGCAAAGGTCCCACACTTTGGGAAAGCTCAATGTTGTGCATTCACACCAAATGACATTGCCTTAGAAAATTAAGATCCACAGGTCATTTTGGGGGTGTTGTGAATTTGCACTAATAGTTTTGGCACACCCTGGGACCTTAGAGGTCTTCCACCTTATTTTTGATAGGTTGGTGTGTTCCTATTAAGGATTCAAGCCTTTGGAGGCATATTCAAAAGCACATCTGGTGACTCCATCTGGTAAATAACTCATTCTCTAAGTTGTAGACCTGTTTTCCATCCATTTTCATCCATTCTTCTTTCCATCTCTTCCATCTTCTTTCATTCCATGAAGTTGTGCAATCATGACTTCATTTCCATCATGGAATTCACATTTACAACAACAACAATATATTTCACCTCCAACATGTTTTACAACTCCTTCAAATCAGCATTTTGATCAAATTCAAGATCAACATGCTTACCCATATGAGCAATACCAAAATTAGTTTGGTTGTGAAGCATATCAAGAGCAAGGGTACGCATGCAATGAAGACAATCAAATGGAAGATGCTGATTTTGTGGAGAAAATCCAAAAGATGGAGGCAAAAATGGTGCAATCAAGAGCAACAACTCAAATGAAGGCTTTTAGAATTGGTTGTAGGACTCCTTTTCCATGGGGAGGCCCTTTTCCAAGACACTTCAGCCCTCAGGAGAAGCTGGACTTCATGATGGAGATGCTACCCCAACTTGCACAATGGACAACAGAGATAGAGGCCTATAAACTTGGTGCTGAACAACCTTGTCAATGGGTAAGTTCTACACCATCATCTGGTTTTTCTCTTTCCATTCCTCAAGCAACACCATCTCATTTGGAATGCCAAATTCTAAATCCAGTCAATGCTGCCCCAAGAGTTAATTCCATTTCTCCATTCCCTAGTCTTCCACCCCATCTCAATTCTTCTATCCTTTTCCCTTCCAAACAGCCATTCCCTCCAAAGAAACAAGAATTTCTACCTCCTCCAACACCACAAAAAATTGCAAAATCAATTGAGTCACAACCCACCCCTCCTCTTGCATTCCCAAATCCATGTTGGGAAGATAAAAATCAGAATGCCAGTCAAGGAAAACAACAGCAAGAAGAAGAGCCAAACAAGGATGAAAAGATCAAAAGTTTGGTAAGCTTGGCTCTCAAATTTGGGATAACAAAGATCCCCTTGATGGTTAAGCCTTCAAAGGAGGTGAAAGTTGAACAAGTGGTGGATTAGGAGCTGATTTGTTCTTACAGAAGAAGAGAAAAAGAAGAAGCAAAGATCAATTGCTTTGAATGTAAAGTGTCCATGTTGCACTTTTTTGAAGGAAACTGATCCAATCAAGTTGCACAATGCTCAGAGGACAAGCCAAGAAGAAGATCTTCAGTCCCAACTTGTCCTCTAGATCAGCATTCAAGAGTTTGATTTGAAAACTCATGCTAGAGGAAGAGTTTAATCAAGAGCTTCTTTTGGTCTTCAAGAAGTAGAGGAGGAAGAACAACCAGCTCCAAATCCCATTGAAGAGGAGCAAATGGATGAGATCAAGTTTTTGCAATAGTAGAAGAAGGAAGCATTATTGATACATTTTTTCTTTCATTTGAAGGGGCTGATTTGATTGATGAAGCCATTATGGAGGTGAACAAAACAGGTCCAAATTTTGAGCAAGAGGCACAAGAAATTTTATGTTTCTCTCCCACTTCATCTCTCCAAAAATCTGATTTTTTGGATGAGTTTGAATTGACAAGTTTCATGTTTGAAAATGAAACTACACATGGTGAAGAAAATGTAGATTTGGAGGTCACCATACAAGAGGGAGAGACCTTGTAGTAGCAGGACATTGAAGAGTTTGATTTTCCATCAGACTTAGAAGAATGTTTGGATGAAGAGCCAACTGAAACTACAATATTTTCTTCTTCACCATTCATTCTCCAACATCAAGAGCCTACTGCCACAAAGGAGAACATTGAAAAACAACAACCTGTGTTTTGTGACAGCTCTTTGGAACCAATGTTGGAAGATATTAATCTTCCATGTTCTTCACTAGAAAAGGAAGGAAAATAGTAGAAGAACTTCATCACTTCTTCCACACCATCCATTCAAGAAGGTCTACAAGAAGACTCCATTTTTGGAGTTGAAAATCAGAGCTATGGGCATATCAAATGGATCAGACCTTGCCCAATAAGGTACTTGGCTTCATTGGAGCCAAAGGAGAAGTCACAACTAGTCATGCTTGCTTCTAAGCATGAGGATGAGCTACAAAGTACCAAGGATCAGCTGCCATACCTCTTCAATCCAAATGCAGAGCAACTAAAAGAGGTATTCAATTTTACTTTCAGCTGACACCTTGCTAATTTGGGTAGAAGACTAGCTTCTTGTTGATTTTCCACTCATCCAAGCAGCCATACTCAGCTCCAAATCATTTACATGGCTGCCAATTTTGAAGAAAGGAAGCTATTTTGCACAACCAGTTGTAGGGTTTGTTTAGCCCACCTTTGCTTCTAGTTAGAGTAGAGTAGGTAGGTTTTCTTTCAGTAGAAGAAGTGCTTGTGCACACTCTACATGTTCCATTTGGAGCATGTATGATTTTAGTTTTGTACATAGTTTTTGGTGCTGCTGGTTTTGCTCTTGCATAGTCCATTTCAGTGGCATTTTGGTGAAAACAACTCCAGTTCAGTGGGTTTCCAAGTGGCTCAGAGAGGAAGTTTTCAAAGTTCAGATCAGTTTGCAGGCTACAACTCATGACTCCATGCCCAATGGATGCTTCAAAGGCTACTGATCATTCATCTAGTAGGTAGATGACCCCTCTGAGTCACCAAATTGTTATCCAAAATAAGCCCCATGCTTATTTTTGGCTAACTCCTCCTTCTTCTCCTTTTCTGGAACTTAAATGAATTTTTGGCATGCTTTCAAGTACTCAAAAGATTCTAGGAAATGATCCCATCAGATAGGATTTTTCCTCACCTTTCAGAAAGGTAAAATTTTCCTCCTAACTCCTTGTATTTCTCAAGTTATGGCTTGGCGGAGTTTTTGAGGGAAATTTTCCCTAAGAAGGCCCATGACCAACCAATAGGAAATGCACCATGTGGCAGGCGGGAGGTTGGGGAAGTGGAGGTAAGTTAGGAATTTTTCCAAAGGGTTGGCAGAGGGTGAAAAGGAAAATTTTAGGCCGCATGCCCATGGAGGAGGAAAGGGAAATTTTTCCCAAAGGCCCGCGGAATAATAAGAGGCCACCACATGTCTATCCAGGAGGCGGAAGTCGGAAGTGGAGTAAATTTTGAAAATTTTTTTCCAAAGTTTTCAGAGGGTGAAAATGGAAAATTTTTCCTGCGGGCCCGAAGAAAAGAAAATTGATTAAGGCCCACGCCAAATCAAAGTGTGCCACGCGTCGGCGGAGGTCGGAGGCATGGAAGAATTTGGCAAAATTTGCCAAAGTGGTCAAAATGGCACAAGGGAAAAATCTGACCCAAAATCCCACCAAGGTGGAAAAGGAAAAATTGGAAGCACATCCCACCAACCAATGAGGAAGTGACACGTGTCACCGGGACAACGGAGCGCGGGGCAAAGTTGGGAAATTTTCCCAATGAAAAATCAAAGGATGGAAGCGAGGTTTGGGCCCATGTTTCCATTAGCAATAGGGAAGTGCCACGTGGTAGTAGAGTGGTGGGTGTGGGGATTTTTGGGAAATTTTCCCAAATTCAAAAAAGGGAAAATTTTAAAGTTTCGGCCCGCCAATCCATTTTTGCCCTAATTTTTCCCTAAATCTTTAGAGGGCCATATCTTTTGATCCAGAGCTCGGATTTTCACGTTCTTTATATCATTGGAAAGATGGTAAAATTATCTACATGATGGAGGGTTAAATTTTGTATTTTGATGGATATTTGTGGGAGAAAAATGGAGAAACGTCCCTAGCATGCAAAAAACACAGAAATGGTTACCAACCACCAAATTTAATGAAGTATGGGTCATTTTTGGATCTGCAGAGCAATGTACTTCGAAGTATGGGATTTTCCATGGGAACCCATCATTTTGTAGGCTAATTAGAAGGATTTTTAGTGGTTGGAGTTGCAAATAAAATTTTCCCACATTTTTGCACTTTTCTTCATTCTGCTTCGTGATAAAAGCCAATTTTGGCTCATTTGTAAAAGTTGTTCATCTTTTCTACTCTACCCTCCCTTATTTTCTTCCCTAGGGTTGAAAATGGAGTTAGAACCTCCTCTCATGCTCTGTAATGGTGTTTTTTTCCTTTTACCATTAAAATGATGTTCTGTGTAAACTTCTGGAGCAACAAAAACATGTTTTGTGGTGCATCTGTCCATCCTTGCTCATTTTTTTCTTGTTTTCTTCTTGCCTCTCTTCATTGCAGGTATTTGTGCATGTTTGAATGTTCATTGCAGGTTTGGAGCTGTGTTCATGGAGTTTTGGAACATTTTCTGTGTGAAATCTATCCTTGGGCCTGTGATGCACTTGTCCATCCTTCCCATTGCTCACCTCTTCTTATTCCATGGCAATTTTGATAGATGTTCAACATTTTCCTTCTCTAGTGTATCACCATTTTAGTGTAGGATTCTATTTTTTTTCTCTTTTCTCTCTCTCCCTATCTCCTTGGAAGTTAGATTAGGATTAGATTAGATTTCCTGCACTGGAATAATTAGGGAAGAGGAACCAACCTTCTCTCGGAGAGCTTTCCCCATTTGCAAAGATCCCAAACTTTGGGAAAGCTCAATGTTGTGCATTCACACCAAACAACATTGCCTTAGAAAAGTAAGATCCACAGGTCATTTTAGGGGTGCTTTGATTTTGCACCAACAATACCTTTAGCTTAAGCCCAAGATGGAGGATAAAAAATATGTGGAGAATGAGTTCATGCTCCTGGGCCACCTAAGGAAAGCATATAGTGGAGAACGTGGCAGCCATATAGCCCAAAAAAGCTATAGAGGTAGATGATGAGGAGTAATATGAAGATAGTGGCAGCTTAGATTATAAAGGCCGAGGCAACCTATAGATAGAGTGGAGAAGGAGCGTATGGGTACTCCACCACGGGCGTAGGAATAGGAAAAAGACTTGGATGTGGAAGCAATCGAGGGAGATTTATGTTTTAAAAGGGTATTTAAAATAATAAGGACCCAAGGTATGTGAACCCAACATCATGTGAGGATATCAGCATGACTCTCTCCTTAAAAATAGGTAGTTGAGAAGAAAAGGAGAAAGCTAAATTCAAATTATGAGGTAGAGGATTACGCAAAAAGCATGCATGGTACTCCTATATAACCAAAAGATATGGAGGAACCCAAGGATGAAGAAGAGGGAGTAAAAGTGGTAGAAGAAATAGAACATGATATTTCTCATAATATCAAAGATCGACTCCAAATCTTGGTGCTCAAATTCCTAGGGGGCCAAGAACAAAGAGAGCAAGTGGGGAGTATGTTGTACCAAGTATGGGATATGCTGAGGACACAAGTAAAATTGTCTATGCTCATTTCTAGAGTACAATGGGCCTTAAGGGGTTGTATGGATGGGAGTTGATGGACCCAAACATGGCCACTACACACGTGAGGAAACAACTATCCTGGTCAATGAAAAATCACATGGATGAGCCCGATTTTGATGTATGTGAGGATTCATGTGTGTCTGAAGAATGAAGAAGGATTTGTAGAGCAGGCACATGTTAATAAATCCCACTTTCATGTCCGATAAGTAGGTAAGCAATGCCTTGAGGTATCTACAAAAGTGGCATGGAAGAACATAGATAAGGTTGCCACTATTAGAGTGCTATGAGAAGATAACAAGGCCAAAGCTACATAAATAACGCATTTACAAGGAGAAAAGGACTTGGAGTAGAAAAATAACAAGGCCTTCATCAATATGGTGGAAGAAATTGGTGACCATGTCTTGAAAGAAAGACCGCACTTGGAATCTAAGGTACCTGAAAGGTTTCCTTCAGCTATGCATTATGTGCGTACCCTAGTAGATTTGGTGCTTGAGGATGGACCAATTCACATGCTAGTGCCAAAGGAACCTTAATAGAAATCAAAGAGAGTAAGGGCCTCAATAGTTAGAAATATTTGATTTTTCGAAGCCTTGCTCTAGACTTTACAGGAAGAGATGAAGAAAGAAGACAAGGCATTGAATATTTGTGTAGCTCCAGAATCAGTAATCCGAATAAGAACTATATTGGAGGATAATGAAGTTTTGAAAGAAATGAAGGATGAGACTCTCGGGCATGCAGAGTGATTTGTGTTAGTGAAGAAAAATCGTGAAGACCTTACAACAACATAATAACTACATAAGGAAAGGCTAGTTCCGCTTGGAAATCTCATAACAAAAAATATGGATCTTCTGGAGGGATAGATGTCTGTTATGGCTAACATTGTCATAGTATTGTAGAATGAGAAGGGAGAGATGACCCAAGATGAGTTGGAGGGAATTGCTGTAGATGTCCTAGAGAAGACAAGGAATGCATTGGATGATTGGCAAGCTTTAGAAGCTGAAATTAAGGAAGAATATCTAGAGTTGATTCTCCCAGTGGAAGAAGAGGGTATTGGAGATTAAAATCTATTCTTTATATTAAAATTCATTATTTATATTCTTCCATTCTTATTCTTTAAGGCATCAAGAGGAAACCATTGTCGGGGCGGCAATGCAGTTTAGTGTGGGGTAATGTTGAGTAGACAAAGTATGACACTAAGGAGAAGGTGCACAGAAGATTCACGCGTGGTAGCAAGGAAAATTTGAAGGTACAGAAGGATAGGGAAGGAATCACATATGAAAGGAAGATTGAATCAGGCTTAGCCATTTAGATGGTTATGAGCTATTTTTGGAGATAACATATGGAGCACACAATAGGTTGGAGACTTGCGTAATATGCAAATGCTATTTTAGGACGAGCATCTACTAAAGCATCATGCATGAGTTTGAATTAATAATAGAAATACTACCGCTAGTTAATCGTAAGAGATTTATTATTAGCGCACTTGCATGTATGTATGTTATTATAAAGGAACTTGATTATTTTTAGTATGTAACCTAATTTTGTAAGTGTGTAAGTAGTGAAGTATAAGTCCCCACCCCTATAAATATGTATTAACTGTAGATTAGAGAGGAGTGTTATGTATGAGCTATTGTGGAGTTATGCTACAGATCTTATGCATGCATGAACTTATGATACTAATTATTATAAGAATCTTCTTTGTTTATTGTGTTTTAATATAATGGAGCATGTTGGGTGAATAATGGTGTTAACATCAATGAAACTAGTTCTTACATGGTTGACTTCGTTATATCTATTTCTTAATTTGTTATTCTTTTAGATCTAGATCCGGAAAATGCTCTATGGGATATTTATGTTGTTTGTGGATATGAATACATTACATATTCATTATGTTCACATACTATATAAGAAAATAAAATGAGAGTCCTAGTACATTTGCATGCTTTGAGTGAGTACTCGGCTCAAAGGCTAGGTGATGTTCAAATGAACCTATGTTGTTCATGGTAAATTATAGGTTGCATCACAGTATTGATGAGACAGAGAGAGATGAGGGTGAACCGAAGACTAGGGATTCAAAAGAGTTTTAAGGAGAACTAAGAAATATTTCCTTAGTGTGGGACCCTCTCATCCTTTGATGAGGTTGCCTAAAAGTGCCCCTTGTGAAACCAAGTCCACAACAGAAGATAAAGAGAAGGCATAAGTATGTGCCAAGGAGAGAAAGCAAGGAGAAACTTTTGATGAGACTACATGAATTGTACAAGATACACCCGATATTGATGTAAAAGGGGAGAAATCCTAGAAATGAAGAAACATAACATTATACAAAGGTCCATAGTGCCCGTAATGAAGAAAGCAGTACCACGAGAAAGAAAATAATATAGGTGAACCATTAGGTGAGATTATTAGGGAGCATGAGGGCACGACAGGTGAAGGCACAATTTATGATGTAGAAGTACATATTACCGAGGGAAGGTGGTCTCGAAGGCATAAGGAAAAATAAATGTATAAGATGCCTTAGTTTGGGTATGTTAATGACCCTTTAAAGATTATTCTCTCTAGGTTTGAGAGTTCACTTGAACCGAGAATTTATATGGATTGAAGTTAATAGATCCCCACATGGAAAATATGTGCACAAGAAAAAAATTTATCTTGGATAATAAAATTAGATATGGATCACCCGAAGTTTATGTGAAGGAGGAAGCATGCATCCATAGGAAGATGAAGAAGGGAGCCCTAACAACACATATAAAAGTGAAGCTAACCAAATTCAACGATGAATAGGAAAGTAATGCCTTGTCAAAGATGGCGGTGAGTTGGCACAAAGGAAATTGTATAAGGAATTCATGCTCAAGAAGTTTCTCAAAGAAAACAATAATATATAGGAATAGATTGAGCAATTGAATAAGGCACATAGAAAGGATAAGGAACAAAAGTAACAGATTCTAAACTTTGCTTTGCAAAAATTGGGGTTGAAATTATAGAGACACATCTATAAATTGATGAGAATAAAAATAAGACCTACCCCTCATCATTACAATTTTATAGGATTTTTTTAATCTATTGCTTAATAAGAAGTCGATGCACGGGAAGAGACACATGAAATTGCTAAGGTTAAGAGGGAAAGAACTAGGAATTTGATTATCTTTGAATTGTAGAGTATGATATCATACTCTGGACAATAATGGATGAGTTGAATAAATCATAATGGGTGCATGTAATTTTTGAAGATCCAAAGAAGATAATTAAGATAAGGACATTGCAAGAAGAAAATGAAGTTCTCACAGCTAAGAAGGATAAGACACTGGGATGAGAGGAGAATTTATCTACAACAACATAAAAGCACAATGCTCTTAAAGCGGCTAAAGACTCTCATGAAGAAAAAATAAAGGATTTGGGGAAATTAGTAAATACGGAAGATGGATTTTATAGATGGAATGATTTCAATTTTGGATGGAGTGATAAGGGAATTAAAAACTAAGGGTGAAGATAAGACTTTGGGAGAGATGAATGTAGTACTGGAGATGTTCTGATAAAGCCAAGAAAGGGCTTGGAGAAGTGAAACAATTAGAGGAAGATATTAATGAGGATTACCCAAGCCCTTTTTCTAGCGGAAGAGTAAGGCGCACCTTTGGATATTTTTCTATTCTTTTTATTATTTCATATTGATCATTTATTCTTATTATTCTATTCGATATAAGTTGAGAGACTCTATTTCTAAGGGCAGTAATATCATTAGTGTGGGGTAATGTTGGGCTAGAGAAATTTCCTCAGTATTTGAGTGCATAGAGTGTTGAGGTCCACAAGAGGGATGCGAAGCACGTGCATGTATTATTTGAGGAGGGCCGTGCATAGGAAAAGTAAAAATTTGGCACTTAGACATTTTGCATCGCATGGGCTGAAAATTGGAAAAGTGGATGGACTTCAGATCAAGAAAATATAAGAATGAGAAGACTTCATGGCTAAGTAAGTGCTATTTTTGGAACAAAGTGGAAGATCAAGGGTCATGCACAACTGTGTTAATAATAGGATTAAGATAGAGTTAATTATAGATTAATCTATTATTATCCTTTTGTAAAAGCATGTAGCCATTGGCATATGGCTATTTTGAGCATTCCACATCCCTATATATGTTAGTTGATTTGTATAGTTTTTAACATTGTATGTATTGTAAAGGAATGAGGCCCTCATTTTATAGTGCACATGACTCTTTGGTTACTATGATTATGTATCCAACTTTTGTTTCTTGTTATCCAAAATTCACCCCTCAAGGTAATTTTGATAACATGCATCAAATTCTTTAGTCCCAAGCAATTATATTGAGTCCGGGAAAAAGTCATGTTTCTAGGGTCCCCTCAGATTTTTTCTAACTCCCCTGTCTAAGAAGAAGGGAGCAAGTTCTGAGAAAATGTGAAAAAATTGCAAAAACAAGCTCGGGCCAGGAAAAATTGTGAAAAATGGCTAAGTCCTAGTCCTCGCAACATTCGGGACATGAGGGACATCTGGACGCGAACCAGCCGAAAGGCCGCTAGGTGGTCTGCGCAGCATTTGGGACATTTGGGACAAAGGGACGCGCGGGACGTGGAAATCCGAACTGGCCGAAAAGTTGAAAAAATTGACTAACTGTTGAAACAGGCAGTCTGGGACATCTGGGCAATTAGTACGCGAACCGGCCGGATCGGCTGAAATGAGTCAAGGCAGCCCGGAACAGTTGGGCCGAAGGTACGCGAAAGTACGCGAACCGGCCGAACCGGGCGAATCGGGAAAATTTGTCCCAAACAGTCCGAAAGCAAATGGGACATCTGGGCCGCGAGTACGCGAACCGGCCGGTTCGGCCGAAACAGGGAACTTCAGCAATGGGACAAATGGGACAAAGGGACGCGTGGGACGCGAAAAGCCGAAGCGGCCGAAGGCAGAGAAGAAAAGTCAACGTTTGACCCGTGGAACTTCAAACGGCCATAACTTTTGACTCCGAGCTCCGATTTTCACAAAATTGGACTTTCTGGAACGAGCACGACGTCCTCTACGCCACAAAAACTGGATTTCTTATTTTTAATGAGGGTAGATATATTTAAATTAAGGAAACATATTCGGCTCCAGTCAGTTAATGCTCATTCCCGTCAAATGACAGAAAACGCCTGCCAGACCCAAAATAGCTGCCCGCACTCAGAAGGCCATAACTTTTGCATTTCTCAACGAAATCACACAAAATTGGTACCGTTGGAATTGTGGTTCCGAGCCCGATGCACAAAAATTAAGAAATTCTAGATTCAATAAGAAATTTATTGATATTTTTAAGAAAATGTGGCCGGATTCAGAACAGTGTTTTATTTGGTAGCTGGGAGTGCAATTAAGAGGCATGGCCATCATTCTTTCTCTGCTGCAGCACATGGGATAGTATGGGGAGCATTTTGCAAGTAATTTATAACCATTTCACTCAATTTAATGCCTCTTACAGGTGGTTGAAGGACAGATTTCGGGATTTCCATTTTCCCTTCTCTTTTCCTTCTCATTTTTCTATAAATTGGAGTGTTGGGCTCATTGTAAAGGAGAGAGTTTTTGGGTAGCAAAGCTCTGCCAAAATTGCTTTGTGAAGCCAGTGTGTTGTAGGCCCTTGTAGTGGACTCCTTGCATGGTGATCCAGGCCCTTATCTTGTAATAGACTGAACTGTGCATACTAGGAAGCAATAAAATACAAGTTTGTGGATGTATCTTCCCCTGCTGTGTTTTCTTGCATTCTTCTTGCCCTTTTATCTTTCTACAAGAATATTGTGTCTATTATTATGTTCTTGCAGGAATTCATTATCATTGTGTGTGCTTGGAATATTGCTGTGAATGCATTTTGCTAGATTATGGAGAACTGTCATCACCTCTTCTAGTGTGCACTTTGCCTCTGTATTTCACACATTTGGAGACTACTCTCACATCCTCCTTTTCTGGTGTATCACCGCTTTAGTGTAGGCTTTCATTTTATGCATTCTCTTTCCCTGGTCCCTTGGAAATTTAGATTAGAACAGTTAGCTTATCCTGCATTAGAGTAGATTGTGGCAGGTAGTTTAGGAGCAAGAACCAGCTTTCTCTGGAGGTCTATCTCAAGTAGCAAGTCCCACAACTTGGAGATAGTACCCATGTTATCCAATCACACCGTGAGTTCAAGTATATGCACAGGGGTGCTGTGATTCGGTGATAACAGTTACTTGATGAATTAATGCAATGGAGTATTGTGGATGGGTTATGGTAATTTATGTGTTTGATCACACCGATTGTATGATTAATCTAATCTTATTTTTGGTTTAAATCATTATGCTCTATGGGTGGGATCTGATTCATGTTATGCTTGCACTTAGTTACTTGATCTATTAATGGTTAGTATTATTATACATGCTAGCATCTTGACAAGCTTTCATAAAGGAGAGACTTGGTAGGCTTCGTGTGCTTCGGGTGAGTGTTTAAAATTATCTCAATGAAGTGCTAGCATGCCTAGGAAATTGAGGAGAAAAAAGACTATAGAGATGGAATGATATGCAATGTGAATGTGATAGGAGCAGCATGCCCCTCGAGTGGATATGGATGAGTATGAGATGATGTTCATTTATAAAGGGCCCCTCAATAATAAATAATGAACTATAGAATAAGAGTGCATCATCAAGAAATGTTTTGAATGATATCCAAGAAATATAGATTAATGAATCATGAGAGCATAAAGAGTGTGAGTGAAGTGAGGTTGAATTCATATTTATACCCTCAGCTATAGATTATGAAACATGGAAGTAGAGCTCATCACAATATAGTGTGATGTGTGAGAATAGAGTGTTAGAAAGATTTATTGTAAATCATAGACCATGAAATGTGTAGCGTGTGAGGTTCATGGATGTAGTATGCCCTCAATAATCAAGTGGAACCTTGGCATAAAAGTGCCTCATAGGGTAGTGTGATTAGGTAGAATAGAGTTCTAAAACTATATCTCATAAAGTGTATAGTATGAAATGTGCAAAGTGTTTGAGGTTCATGGATGTAGTATTCCCTCAATAGTCAAGTGTGAACCTTAGCACAATATATCATCATAAGGTGATGATGATACAAGTTGTGTGTATCAAGTTGTTTAAGATGAATGGAAAAGATGGGATGTGAAGAATGGAGTGTCATGGTAGAAATGAAAGAAACTTGATAATTCTAGGAGAGGGAAGTAATATTGTTGCCCTCAAGTGTATGATATATCTTGAAGAATCAAGTAACATTGTTTACTAGATAATCATTGTCATGGTCGAAGCTAAATAGAGATACATCAAATACCCAGTAGCAATAGTATATGGTTAATCATATAAGAAGTCATTGCGGTGTAAATTATACCGTCTATTTTGTATTCCTCATCAAAGAAAGGTGATAGTGGACAACCATGTGCATACTAGCGAGTAATATTTTATGTATAGCTAAGAAATGAATCATTACAAAATGAACATGGTTGAAATGCATGGGAGATGTTATGTCAATATGATTAAGATCCAAAGTACCACTAGTGTAGTCAAGAAAAGACTTCTACGAGTAAGTGAAGTTTGTGAGAAGTGTGTGTAACAAATACTAATATATGGAAGACACAAAGGCCATAAGTAGTAGTCATACAAACATATATGTGATAGATGCAAGGAGAACGAGTTGGAGGAGTAGATAATCAAGTGTGAATCTCGGTGAGCTAAACCATCATGTGTGCAAACAGACGATTTAACAAGTAGGGTCAAATAGAATATGTGGCTAATAAGAATTATTGATGAAAAGAGTGCATGTGAAAGGAGGAATCACTAATGCAAAGTACTCATGGGAAGATGCGGAAGGTGGTATGACATCCAATTTATGGACAAACCCCAAAAAGTACCATAAAATTAGTAGAAGGGGGGTTTCTTGAATTGATATTCACCAGGGCCAATAAAAATGAAATTATCATTGAAGTATGACTCATCTATCTTGATAGGAGTAAAATTAAGATTACACAATTTTTCATCGCAAGCTCAACGCTATCACCTCATCATCAGAATCAATAGTGCTGGAATTGTCATGTTGGATAATAGTATCAAGGATATTGGTAGGAAGTGAGCTAGATGTAGGAGTGAGAGGAGTCTCAACGAGCAGAGTGGTGGTGGTTATTGGAGTAGAAAAGGTGGGAGAAATTATATTAGTATTATGAGTGGAAATGGACAATATGCTTCCAAGGGTGGAAGAAGGTTATGAAGCACTAAGTTAAAGAACTTGAATGGATTAGGGTCAACAAAAATGGTATGTTCATAACCATCATGTAAGAATTTAACATATTAATGAATGTTATACGGGACCTTTGCATTGTGTGAATCTAGGGTATACCCAAAGAAGAGATTAAATTGAAACGAGACATGGATAACTAAAAATACCGTAGAAAAATCTTAGCCCCAACTTGTATAGGTAACGTGATAGTTCATAGGCATGTGTAATTAGTGTAATCATATCCAAAATGAGATTAGAATTATTAGTAATTAGGTTATTAGTAATGTAAATTTTCCCCAAAAATGAATGATTGCAAAGATTTATGGAAGATCCATTGCGAATGAGTACATGCTTGATACAAATGGTGCCAGTAATAACGATGATAAGCAAAGGTCCACAAGGATTATCAACATAATATGGTGGTATGTCCTCATCACTAAATGATATGGTATGTGATGTATTTTTGAGAGACTTAATGAGACATGTGAAAGACACTTGAGAATCATTATTTTCAATATGAATAGAGAAAAGGGAAGCCTATAATGTTTGAAGACAATCACATGCACTAAGCAATAAAACATAAAGAGATATGTTTTTCAATGTATTTTTAAGATGTTTGATGATGTCATAACCCATTTAATGTGGTGGGATGGAAATGGTTTGAGTTGTAAAAGGACGAGTGTGGCAAGTGGAGAGCTACATTAATAGATTAATCAGCCATAGGCATAATAAAGTGAGGATGATGTTGACTATGAACTTGCATAAAATCAGTAGCGGTAGTATCCATGCCAGAAACCTTAGTTAGGGTGAAAAAGGATAAGAAAATTGACCTATTCATTGAGAAGAAAAAGAGAGATTATGAGACATGATCATAAGGTAGGGTTTGAATGGATGGGTGCATAAAATGATTTAACAAGTATTGAATTTTTGAAATCCTAATTATAAATTCACGTATGATAAATAAGTGTTAAAGTATAAATATGACACAAGTAATGAGATATATAAAAATGAAACCTTAAGTGCAAGAGAGATGGAGTAAAACTTAGTTGATTTCACACTTGATCCAAAAGTATTCTGGATTGGAAAACTAATGAATAAGATGATCATATTGTCGCAATCAAACATAGGAAACCCTGGAACTTTTGGATGATCAAGGACTATGGCACCTAGAATATGATTGGGTTCCTAAGCACCAGAACCTCTACTAAGCACCTATGACTATGTAGGAGCTCAAAAAATGGTTTTTGTTGTGTCACACAACTTTTGCTAATGTTCTCTTTTGATCACCTCTATGTCACTTTGGATGATTTCCAAATTCACATGTAACAAAAAAAAGATGATCGTCAAAACCATGACACTACATAAACTCGAAAAATAAAATATGCAATATATGGAGTCAAACTAACCTGAGTAGTCACTTGACCGAGTGAAATTACAACTAAGTTCTACACTACATCTCGGACTCCATGTAGTTCTCATGTGTGTTAGTAGAAATCATTCCCTAAGAATCCCTTGTGCAAGTGCATGTGATAATGGGTGATAGTTAGATGTACCATTGTAAATAGATGTAAATAGATGTGTGGATGGAAAAATGAACTTCCCTTATATACATGTATGCAGAAAATGTAGTCCCTTATCCCTTAAATTAAAGCTAGATGATTACATTTGATGATATTATATTCCTTTGGATAAAACCTTAGGTGATGATAATAAATGCTAAGATCTTTGTCCTTTATTGTGGTCGCATAACTTTGTATTTATATGATTCCATTGGTTGAATTTCATCATTAACAACTAAAAGACCGACCCATAAGAAAAGAAGATGCCCAAAATATAAAAGATCCCCAATATGAGTGAGTAAGATAGAAAGAGTTCAATGACATCCAAAGGGGTTGAGGGAACCATTGACCTTTGGCATACTAGTTGGGATCCGGCATCCAAAGTCATGAAAGATAAGAAAGTGAAATATCGATTTGGGATGTAGGGTGTAAAAGACTAGAAAGAATTCAAGAAATAATGCAAAGAGGGTAAGAGCTATCAATTAATGC
The DNA here is from genome assembly GCA_018340775.1 of Taxus wallichiana var. yunnanensis. Taxonomy (NCBI): domain Eukaryota; kingdom Viridiplantae; phylum Streptophyta; class Pinopsida; order Cupressales; family Taxaceae; genus Taxus; species Taxus wallichiana. The sequence goes on along the minus strand of CM031235.1, from coordinate 341,360,981 downwards.
TTTTCTCAATTATGAATCATATGAATGAAAGTATGCTATTAGGACTTGTAAATGTACTCAAATGCATGGTTTTATGTCTACATATTGATCATGTTTTACATGTTTTTTGCAATGTTATCTCTTTTACAATGCTACCTCTTATCACTGATTGTGTCAAATGTAAAATATCCCTATACTATTTCCATTTTGTTTGAGTAAAATTTTACTTTATGTGAGTTTACGTATAATACCCAATGAATACTTAGATATGAGATATTTTTAAATCTATAATCTTATGTAAGACTTCATAGGTAATCACTTTATTCTAAGAATTGTGATATGTTTCTATTTATCACATTTTGTTGACTTCCCAAAAACCCATGGAACACTATGTAGTGTTCCACAAAGTTTTTTGTTCTTTCAAAAAATGTGAAATTTTGTGTGCACCAATTTCTACAAAATCCATAGAACACTTGCTTTTGTGTGCAAATTTTTGAAGTCTAGAGAACACTAAATCGATCTATCACATATTTTGTAAAAACACGCAAAATGCTTGTATTTGGTCCACAACTTATTTAATTATGTGGAATACTTCAAAAGTGAACTACAACACTAATGTAGTAAATAAAGGAGCTATAAAATCCACAAGTATAAATATTTTATTGCAGCTAGCCTAAATCACTTAGATGGTTTATGGATTGTAATTTCCATTGTACAAAAATATAAAGTGGCATGTGTTATTTGGAACAAGATTTATGTTTTTTTATTCTATCCTAAATATTCATGATTTATGGATTGTAATTCCTTTTATATAAAAAGTAAATTTGGAATGTCTCCTAATTAACATTAAGGGGAGTTGTTGGGGTTGTAATACTAAGTGGGGAAATTTCTTGATAAGAAACATGTCAAAGACTAAATGTTTATGGAATTTAATATATAAGTGTGGTGGATTCCATATAGGTCGACACATTGCTTGAATTTGAAATATAAGAGTGACCCAAAAAAAGGCCAATCACCTTGAAATAAATCAAGGTGATCTCACTAGATATCTATTACCGTGAAACAATATATGCAACAAACAACATATTATTGCGAGTAGTTTATGAAAGCAATTTATAAAATATAATGATGTGAATGATGTACTCATGAGTGAAAGTATATTACAATTTTTAATTCCTCCACGAAGGTGTAACTTCTGGAGATAGTGGGAGTATTGGGTGAAATGTTTATTCTCAATAAAGATAAGTTATTTTTAGTGGTTATTTACCAAAAGTTTTTCATAATTATATCTTGTATTTTGTGCTCATTTAATTTCATGTTTATGTATACAATTTTAAATCTAATTCATAATGTGATGTAATTTAATATATTTGCTTGTTCAAACATTGACGATAATATTCGTTGATATATTTTCGTGGATAATTAAATATATTTTAATATATATATTCCCACATTTTCCCTAACATGAAATAGAATGTAAGACAAATATAGAGAGAGAGAGAAGTGACAAATCAGAAGATTAAAATCTTCTATTGATGAAGATATTACTCTCGATGAACTCCTTCATTATTGAGATGAATGCCATAACTAGTGGAATCTTCCTTAGATATGTTTTAGATCATGACATGTGATCCTATCTTATCATGCTCCGAATGACCATTGCCTCAATGCCTTATCTCGTGATATACCTCTTGATGTTTTAACACCATCACAAGCTTCATGATTTTCTTGTTTTCACCTCCTATCCAAGTGGTAATTTTTAACATACACTAGCTCATTTTGACCTATTCTTTTTCATGGTGTGATTTACATGATGTCCCTCATCTCGAAAGAGAATTAAACATAAGTTCGAGTTGGAATGTGGATATCATCACCTTCCTCCTTGTGACTCCCTTGAACTTCAAAATTCACCTCCATGACAAAGATATCTCCTTCTTGAATGGAATAAACCTTAGGAGACATAAACACCTTCTTGTCCACATTTTCCTCATTGAAAATATCTTATTATACAAATGCAAAAATAATAAACTTTGCATTCACTATCATACTCATCAAACACATCCATGCACCATATCTTTTGAAGGTGATTAACAAATTGGGCTCACCTTTATAGAACTTATTTGATATCACTTTCCTTTCATGGTCTACATCACTTATCATCCCAAATTTTATTGGTGACAATCCAATATGTCTATGACCCTTATCATTTCCAAATAGATAAAATTATTCCATACTCATCATCTGAATGTGCATACTATGAAATTATTGGTCTACCAAATCACCATGATTTTCCACAAATGGCCCAATAAATCATGGATGTCCCTTCATCAGCATGACAATCTGAGCATCCTTGTTTCTTGACAAATATCCTGAAACTTAATTTTTAGTAAGTCTATTTTTAGTTACAATTTTATTAATTTGACACTTTTTATTATTCTTGATATGTATGGAGCAAATGAAACTTAGAGAATGTATTTTTATGGTACTTACAAGTTATATATTGTGATTCTTGGTAAGGCTTACTATTTTTAGAAGTAGGTGTTCTCGATGTTGGAACAAAACAAGATTTGTCTAAAAAAATTTGTCATTTCATGACAATTTTTTTCGTATTTTTAGAGGATTTCAATTTCCAGGACCTCCGTAGATTTCAAAATGAGTTTTTAAAATGGAAACTTGACTAGGATATTAAAAATAATTTAGAACACCATTAAATGTAAGGTTGAGATCATCAAAAGTTTGTTTTTGAGAAGGAGATGATATTAAAATTTCATGGTAAACAGATAAGGGGTTTGCGAGATATAGGAAGCTTTCCATTTTTATTATATTAGTTATTCAACACACTCCTATACATAATAGTAAAGAGAGTGAGCTTGGGAAGAAAAATGACATTTTAAAAACAAATAAAATGGCTAAATAATTATTTTAAACATTTCACTCACTCATTTGCACTTTCACTCACATCTAACCTCACAAGGCTTAAACAAGGTCATACGGGGGTTGAAGTGGAGGTCCACCATTAAAATAGGGAGAGAATGAAGCAAAGTTACATGAGGTTCATCAAAATTCACTTTACATTAGGTCATGACAAGTGTTAGCAAGGGTTTTATGAAAGTGAGATGAAGGAGAGGAAAACAAGCTCTTGAGGATCAACTGTAGTTTTCATGTGTCCAGAGGGCTAACTACAAGAGGTGGAGCACACTTTTTATCCCTCTTTCTCCCTTATGACATGGGACAAGGGAAAAGGAATATTCATCCTTGAAAAAAATTTCCAAGGTTGTTGTTGTAATGACATGAGGGAGTGATTTTAACTTGAAGTGAAGTTTATAATTTTAACACTCCAAGTTGTGATTTTAAAGTGAAAATTACAAATCCATCATAGGGGAATTAATTTCTGAAAAAAATGTTTGAATGGGGCCCACATCGTGAGGAATGGGTTTAATCTTTTATCGTGCTTACCTAACAACCCAAGTCACAAGCATTAAGTGAATAAAGAAGAACACACATAAGGAGTAAACTTTTTGTATTTATTTTCCCATTGCACCAAGAGACAAGTGATAGATAGGTTCAAAAAGTGCACTAAAACCTTTAAGTTATGTTGATGTCATCATCGAATGTGAAATTAGAACATAGATCTTACCTTTTCTCCCCAAGAGTAAAATTTTGAGTTAAAATATGAAACCTTATATGATTTTAAATACAAAAATACATTGAGTGTATTACAACCAATTTCACTACTTTATTCATATTAAACCTAATTTATGGCACCAGTCACCCTTTTAACACGAAGGAGCAACATCGGTGACCTAGACTTCCATAAAGGGTGGTGAAGTTAAGGATAAAAATTAATGCATCCATCATGTAATGCACTCTAAGATACTTCCATTGACTATTTGATGATATTCCAAATCCTTGTGGAACTCTCATAGTATTCATAACAAGATGACTTCTCTATTGAAGCCTTCATTCCCTATTCCTTAAATGACTTGGTTTTTATGAAATTGTTCCTGACATCACTAGCCTCTAATGAATTTCCCTAACCTACATTTGATCAATTCATTGCTCTCATGAAAATATCCTAGATGGGTTGATCCTTTCTAGTCAAATTTCATAAGATGTGCTCATGCTACAATATGGCTGAAAATAGTCAATTTGGTGCTTCTAAGAGAACTATTCTACCTTGATTCTTAGTATCATCATGAAATAAATTTGGATCAATTCCCTTACACATGAAACAAAATTTAAATCCATGTTAATACATTCCTATTATTCATAATGAGTGTAACATAGACTCGGAGGGCTGTGTGAATGAATGGGATAGCTAAAGGAAGGGTTCACAATGGCCAAGAGAGGGGTTTTTAAATTATGTTGCTTGGTTGCTATAAATTTAGCATGATAATATTTATCTCTAACTCTATCAAATTAGACTATAAGGGGTAATGAGTAACATCAGGCATCTTGTGGAAGGGAAAACCGGTTCCTTATCTAATTAGACATATAGTAACCACATTAAACAACTAAACAAGTTACCAACACAACCAAGAGAAAAACAACACACAAACACAAAATAAAGGAAAACACATGACAATAAGGGAAACCATGATACAATATTTGTATAACACCTAGGGTACATGTGGGAGACAAACCACTTTCAATATAGCACTAATTATTCTCTAATTATTTACCCATGCATGGGTAGTACCAAATTCCTTTCCTCTGCAAATCATTGACTGACTAAATGAAATATAACCCCTTTATTAATTTGTTTAAAAACATTTCTGATATTTCCTATAAGGGAGGGTACACTCAAATATCTCATTGCCTTTGTTGCGCTTAACATCTTATTTACATATTCTCATCTATTTTCAAATTCATTCCATTTTTTAATTTTATATTGCTACTACAAGAATGATTCTTGATCATTGAAAGCTTACTATTTTCACAGCAAGTCTTATGGTATTTGACCTTTATTTATTATACGTTTCATTACCATGGTCTCTATGAGTTAGTTCTTGGTATATATTTTGATATTTTGAACCTCATCACAAGCTTCTTGGTACTCCATGTTTCTCAATTTCTCTAAACAATCATCCTTCACACACATTGGTCATTTTTGATATGGTTGTCTCTATGGTCTGATGTGCACAAAGTGCTTCATCCTCTTGAAAGGAGAATGAGCACAAGGTCGGGCATGAAATATGAAAATAATCATTTCCCCCATCTTGACCATCTTTAGCTTTTAAATTCATCTCCATGAAGGATCATCATCTTCTTAAGTAGAGTAAAATTTAAGACCGAAACATATTCTTATTTATAAATTCAAAATTGAGGATGTATTCATCTACAAATATGAAAGAGAATCCTATTATTTATAATCATATTCATAAAAAATAAATTCATGCTTTATTTTTAAAACAAGATTGGAAACTTGGGATTTATGCACCAAGAATTTATTTGATATCCTCTTTTCTTGATGGATTATACCACTCATCACCTTGAGATTTTTTTGTTGTGAGATAGTATATTTATGAACTTAATCACCACCAACTAGACAACTTACATCCATACTCATTGGTTAGTACACTTTGTCTAATTCTAGATCCATTAGGTCATCATGTTATTTATGAAATAGATTTATAACACATAGGTACTCCTCCATCAACATGGGTAACTTAACATCTTCCTATGAGGTTACGAAACAATTTTCATACCTTGAATCTTGAAATAGGATGTCTGCCCTGGGTCATTTTGTTTTTGAATAATGTATTTAATTTTCGTTATATGAAGGAGATTATTCATTTTACCATTGAAAACCATGGTGGCATACAACCAAGCCATCTGCATATCTCCACAAACATCCCAACATAAACTTTTGCTCAACAACATACATACAAAGCTAACATATTTCCCAAAATTATTATCATCATGATTTTCTTGTCATGAAAACCTATAAATTCTACTTGAGCATCCTTGAACTAGATAATGAGAGAAACTTATTTAGTTTCCATGAAGTAACAATGGGAAATAACATGGGTGAGAGTAAGATGAAGGTATTTTTATACTTTATAAGGAATGAAATTTTCAAAGGAACCAGATTCCATGATACGCTTTCTTTATTTATAGCCATTGATTAGTAAGGTAAGATAGAAGGGTTCTATTTTCCCATAAGAGGAAGTTGAGGAATTTGTTGAAGCCATAAGGTTTTGACAAAGATTGGTGTTAGGACTAGGAAGTAATTCTATGATAGAAATATTTACAACATAAATTTTATCTAATTTATTTGATAAACTAGAAAAAGTTATCAAATTACATAGGATGATTTCTCAAGTATGAAAACTTGGAAATTTGAATTTTGGATTTATTGAAATGGTCAATGATGTCATAGGATAAAGAAATGGTACAAAAATAAGGATCTATGATAACCTTCACATTAGAAGGATTTAAATTATTAGGAACAATAGAAGAAGAAACTGATTTGACAAGAGGAGAATAAAGATACTTACTCAAAGAGGTAGACACAATATTTTCTAAGGTAGTCTTGGGATTATTTTAGGCTGACCCCATAGAAGTGGGCATTGGAAAATAATGATCCTCCTTATTTTATTTTTATTTTTAGAGTCTCTATTTGAGGATTCAATTTATTTTCTTAGGCAAATGGAAAAAAGGCCTCTTTTCTCTATTTTTGAGTGGGTGAACACTACATAAGAGTAAATGTTCATCTCGTCCATGGGCTCTTTTGGATATTCATCTCGAAAAGTATTAAAAATACCCAATATTCGATTATCCATCTTTTTATTCTCCTTCATATTCATAGGTTCACCATACTACATTAAATAGTGGAGATTCCAAGGAAATCCCTCGGGCGCTTCAATAGTTTGATTCTTTTTTTAATTTTTATATGAGGTATATTGAGAATTTTTATTCTTTAATGTATTCAAATCATTGACCAAATTTTTTAACAATGGATTAACACTTTAATATTTGGAACTTCACACCTTAGTCCTTCCTGAATATTTCTTGACCTTTCCTATGATGATAAGGTTATATTCCACTTCAATAGCATGTTCTTGAGCATTATCCAAATTGTCCAGTTGAGCTCTCCGCAATATGGACCCAACTTAAGGAATTTGAGAATTTATGAATAACCTCTTTTGATTAACTAGAAAATGAAGGGCACTAGTAGGTATATTTTTAATAAAATTGTTAAATTTTACAATAAATTCTCTCATGGGATCTTGTGGGTATTTCGCATTTTAGCTAATTGAGCAAGGAGGGTAAGGCCATCTTCTAAATTCCTAAATCTTACTTCAAACTTGGTTTTGATTTCTTCCCATTCAGTAATGGATTGATGTGGAAATTAGTAAAACCATTCCTCAACAAAATATTGTGATGACTCTATAAAAAGTCAAAAGGTAACATCTTCATGTCTGCTTTAAGAACACAACATGTTGTGATAAGATATATGATATTCTCATATGGTTATTTCTTTCCTTCTTTGTAGGACTTGGAAAACTCCTTTATTGATCCTTTTTGTAATTCATGAAGTAGTGAATCCAAATCTATCAGACCTATGTTTTGACCCTAAGGTACAAGCACACTCATTTCTTCTTCTTCTTCTTCTTTTTCTTCCAGTGAGATGATGTCTAATGGTTTTGAAACTAGTTCTCCAATGGGATATTCAAGAGGAAAGTTAGGATAAAATTTATGGAGGAATTCTTGGGTTATTTTTCTTTCTACCTAGATAATAGGAAGTCTAAAATATTTTTTTGTTATTTGAATGTAGGATCAACAATGCCACTTTATCAATCATCTTGGTTATACCTTTTTCAACCAAATTTTCCTAGATTATTAGATAGGGATGTCACTAGAAAAATATATATTTTTAATGAGGTTACAAGAAGGATCTTAAACATTCAAATACGTATTTTTTGGTTTTTTATTTTTATCACTTTTTATAATAAATAATTGTTCTAGATTTTAGAGATCATTATAGGGTTCACAAGGGGAAAATGTTCCCTAGTGTAGTTGCCAAAAATGATTCGTAAAATAATTTTTACAGACAAATTAGTGTTTTTACCAATAGTCACGAGGATATATCCCTCCTTACTAGGTATGGGGAGGCTTCAATTTATCAAATGAAAGACTTAAAACTTTGGGTGGCCATTAGGCAGAGATCACACAATAATAATCCACTAAATATATGGAAAGCTACTTCTTTAATGTATAAGGGAGGAATTTTATTTGAAGAGAGGTAAAGAGGAGATGGGAAAATAGAGAGAGGGGTTAATGTTGTGAGTAAACTTACAGATTGCACACACATTATCTATAGTAGGTAAAAATTTAATAGGAATAAGTCAATTGTGTAAGTAATAAAAGGACTAATAAATCAAAGACATGAAGTTGTATGGATTAATTAATCAAAGACACAAATTTATTTCTTAGATGTACAAGATTACAATGCTTGCAATCTTATGCGAACGACTAAAAAATCCAAAAACTACTAATCCTTTATAATGGAGAAGCCATCCTAATTCATAGCTTATAGATATATGTCTTCATCTCCCCCTCAAGTGAATTTTCATCCACCCACCACTTGTGACTTTTAACATTCCCTGGGAATGAAACTAAGTCATTTTCTTATTTTCAAAAAGGAACTCTTACAATGAAAAATTATAATTCATTTAAGTGAATATGAAAAAATTTTGAAAAGTACATTCCCAATGAAACTATAAAATGTAATAGAGAGAGAGAGAGAGGAGTAAATAGAATAAGAGAGAGATGTGATAAATCCAGAGACAAATAAGTTTATATTGATGAAGAGCTTGTTCTAGATGAAATCCTTCAATGCTTTGAGATGAATTCTACAACCTGGTGGAATCTTACTTAGCTACTTTTCCGATAAGGATATGTGAACTATGTTTGTCATGATCCTCATGACAATTTCCCAATGCCTTAGCTCTCAACGAGATCTCTTGGTGTTTCAACATCCTCATAACCTTCATGATAATGTTGTGTTAACTTGTTGTCCAAGTGGAAATATTGTATACTCCTTGGTTCATTCTCGACCTATTCCTTTCAATGGTGTGATTCACATGATTTCCTTCCTCTTGGAAATAGAATTCAACACAAGATTGGAGTTGGAATGTGAATATTGTTATGCCCTTAACTATATATCTTACATTTGATGTATATAGCCAACTTTTGGCTACCATAACTTCTTATTATGATGTATCTCTTTCATATATTTTATATTATCATTAATAGGCCGGCCTTGGTGATGGCCATAACATATCAATAGTATAAATAGGGTTTAGTAGGTAGTTTTTGGTCACCATTGGAGCATTTGAGTCTTATTGTATGGTTTTGAGGTCGCCCTCTTGAAGTGGGGAAGCTATTCTAATTGCATATTGAGATCATTCAGATAAAATGTTGTGTTCTTTGGTGTTATTGTTACCCATTTTTTGCCTCCTAGGAAAAAAATTGATAATAGGGGTATCCTCGAACGGAAGATCCCTTTATGAAACACTCCAGGGATATTAAAGGTAAAATTTTATGTTTTGGGGAAATATATGGTGTCTCGGGAAATTTGAGGTCATTTTGGGTCGATTAGTCTTGGTGGTTCATGGATTACAGTAAGCGAGAAAATTAGCTTGGAGGTCCACTTCTAGTCAATCTGAGATAAAATTCAATCAAATCATGATAGTATTAGGAAGAGCTTATACTAATATTTATCTCATGCAAATATTACTTGAGACGAATACACAAATATTAATAAACACACAATATAATAGTTTCACACTATATTATTTCTACTAATACAATGGCTAATATATAGCCATGGAGGTAGGCACAACAATGTCCTAGAAAATAGGAACGAATACCCCAGAATAGTTACGGGTGACAACAATATATATTATATTGTTATAACTATATAACAATATAATATTCAACAACTAATTACTAACATTCACTATAATAATAATTACCAATGTAATTATTATTCACACATATACAAATGTAGAGCACTAACATATTGATTTCCTAACATTCCCCCCTTAGTGCGAACATGGGGAAAACCTACTTTTGTATCGCAATGAATGTGCCACTACGTAGCCTACTCATGATATGGATGGTTTTAAGGACAATAAAACCAACCTCTAGATGGTTTTCCAAGTGGTTAACCAACAACCACACAACAGATGGTTTTTGAGAACAATACTAACAACCTCTGGATAGTTTTTCTAGTAGATAACTAACAACCACAATATCATGATGTTGCAGTAGTATCATCGGCTCTCATCACTATCTCACTACAAGAAATAACATAGGAAAATCTACATAATGATGTTTCTCATACACACAAGATGAAAACTAGAAATGGAACATTGGATCATGTTCCCCCCTCAATGTGAAATTTCCACTTATTGAAAATAGGAACACTGAAATATAATCACACTGCAAACAACTGAAAGCAAACTGAACACACACATGTCACCAAAGCTGATATGCGGCCCCGTCATTGTGATCGACGAGAGGTCGCGATCGACCTCCAACCTCCGATGCCTCCTACCTTTGGTTTCATGCTTTGTTAGTTCATCGGATGTGATCATGAAGCTCAAAATACCTTGATAATTTGGACGTCACATACAAGCAAAAATGCATCCAATTCTTGAACAATGAGTTTTTATTTTTTTATTTTCACAGACTTTTACAATGACCCAACAATCTAATTTGACAAAAAAATTACGGACACAAAATGACAACACTTAATGACTAAAACAATAATTTTGATGATACTACAAATTTGATGACTCATTTGACTCAAATAAGAAGATTCGACTAGAAATATAAAAATTAATAAAATGAAATTACTTTTTAAATGAAAGTGACTCTAAACTCTAGACTCATTTTATTTTTGACATTCATAATACTAATAATTCCCAATTAACACTAAATAGACTAAGCTAATACTATTGACAACCTTTATAACAATACACATTTGAATCTTCTTTTAAATCATGACAAATAATTATAAAATTGCAGTGCCTCAGTGACTATTAACCTAAAATACACTTAAAAATCTTTTAATAAAAAAAATTAACAAAGGTATATGCAAAATACCTAGAATAGACATACTACCAAAGTAGACAATCTATAAACATATGACTATCAAACATTAACTCTCAAATATAAAATATTGGCACGACATAGGGTCTTGACCGAGTCTTCACGTTGCTTTGGTGTCATTCCAGGTTGGATCACAGGAGGACGATTCATTGCATAATACAACTGTCACGTTTTGGCAGTGAGTGCATAGATGTTCAAATACAACTGCAGTGTATATTCATTCAACACAATACACGGTCGACGCGGTGGTGATTCCAGTGCAATCGATCCATATCACCAATTTGGATGAAAAAAGTGACCGTGACCATTGATTTGTAATAAATCTTGTGCTCAGAGAGGAACTCAGGATTAGTGCAAATCTATTTCTACAGAGCAATACAAATCACAATGCATTGCGAGTTGTTGGCAGGGGTTCGAGTTGCTAAGCGGCTGAGCTGGGAGAAGAAGAGATTGAATTTCTTCACAGCATGGCATGGCACTAGGACGCAATACAAAACGTTTTAATAAAATATGCAAATATCCAACACATGCAAGAATTGCAGGTTGTGTGCAAGCTTGATATCATAGATCCACAAATTCATGAAAGGAGGACTGATATAATTAGTAGATTCAATAACGCGAATGATAGGGATGAATTTAATAAACTCCAATACATCATGCATCTGGACATCCGTAGATCTCCATCCACTATACCAAAAACATGAACAAATCTGTAGATGCACAGCTGGAGACTCCACACACTTCTGCTATTGATACAACCACTGCTACCATGCGAGAACCTCTGCACTATTCTGGTCTGCAATATTGTGAAATTTAGACTCTGGCTATGAATGAGACAATAGCTAATATCACAGACCCCTTCATTGATGCCAATGTTTATACCCCCATACACAGTGTGAATTCCATTCGCTCTGATACCACTGATAGTATTAGGAAGAGCTTATACTAATATTTATCTCATGCAAATATTACTTGAGACAAATACACAGAGATTAATAAACACACAATATAATAGTTTCACGTTGTATTATTTTTGCTAATACAATGGCTAATATATAGCCACAGAGGTAGGCATAACAACGTCCTAGAAAATAGGAACGAATACCCCAGAATAGTTACGGGTGACAACAATATATATTATATTGTTATAACTATATAACAATATAATATTCAACAACTAATTACTAACATTCACTATAATAATAATTACCAATGTAATTATTATTCACACATATAAAAATGTAGAGCACTAACATATTAATTTCCTAGCAAATCAATCATTTACCTTTAAGAGATCTTAAAGGTGTCTATGACTCTCTCGATTTCAAACAAGAGCCCAAGACAATAAAAATCACGGTGAAAATTAGTTTGGAGATCATAGTATCACTGAGCCAAATTAACTCACCGAGTAGCTCGGAGAGCTGCTTGCAAAGCTAGGTTTATATGATAAGAGATAGCTGTCTAAAATCTTATTTTTTTAGCTCAGGCGATCTGGTTAAACATGGAGGTTTCGAGCTAAAAACATCTCAATGCATCGATTTTGAACTCAATAAGGGTGGGTTTCAGCTCGAGGTTGATTTTTTTTAGAAACTAGCAAGAGATAGACCCATGATCTCAGATCAAGCTTTAAAAGGTGAGCTCTGTGTAAGGTTGAGCCAGGTCCGAATTGAGCTAAGTTGTGGAGCATGAGCAGGTTCAGTTAGGTGGGAAAATAGACATCAAGAGTTGAGTCGCCAAATGATACGTGGTAAAAATGGTATTGAAAACCTGACTAACCCATTTCAGACTTACGTGGTGTGCAGTCCATGTCATGTATGGAAAAACAATAGTCAGACTCCTAAAATGGAATAGCCATTGTGGAAGAAATTGCATGGGAAAACAACGAGTTGATCTCTGAGTTGGTCGAGCCAACATGTCGGGTCTACCCAGGAGTTTTTCAAACAAGTGGGAATTTGGGGAAAGCTCGCCACCAGGGATGTGCTTGTGAAACATGATCGAGTCATCAGGCATTTTTTTCCTCCCACAGAAAGTGATTCCTGATAATTCCGCAGAGTTGTCAACAGATATGGCGCGATGAAGACTGAGTCGGTCGCCAAGTCGGCATGGTGATGAGTGTATTCTGATTTTTATGCGAGTAGTGTGTAACATGGAGTGGCCTAATTAGATGGGCTTGGCTCATCGCTTGATGCAAGGTGTTCGAATAACCACAGTGACATAGCTTGACCAAATAGAGTGTCTCGAAGGGTCGATGTGAGTTTGATCACAAGAGTAGCTCACAGGGAAAGAACCAAGTGAGTTTAGAAAACAGAGACCAAGATAATGGATGGTTTCCGGATTTGAGTTCAACAGGTCATGCAAGAACATAACATAGTGCAATTTGAAGTATGAGCATTGATACAAGCTCCTAGGCCTTGCAAAGAGGCTCGAATGTGCGGGTGAAATCACCTTAATGCTAATGGAACAACTAATGTGGAGACTTAGCGAGTCAAGTAAAATAATGTATGGAGCTCACAACTTAGCAAAAGGAGTAAAATGTCTCAAATAAGACCATGGAAAAACTAGCTCAGGTGAGCTAGAATGTAACTTTTTGAAGTTACATGCAGAGCGAGTCGAGTCTCTCGTGTTTGTGAGAAAACAAGTGCAGCTCAGCATTGACATTTTGGCTCGTATTTGTAGTGGGCATGGCCCGAGTTCATGGAGGTAGATTCAAGAAAGATGAGATACAACTCGTGAAGGTGAGCTCGTGCAGACGAGTCAAGTTACATACTACCGACGGAGGATGGTCAAGCCACTGGGATACTCGATCGATCTCTTCATTAAGAAAATGACCTATGCGTTCATCATGGAGATAAGATGAGCTCAACGGAAGAGGTGGAGGGAGATATTTCAAGATCGACATGTTGAGAGATTGGGCTAATGATCTAGGTGAGTCACTCGAGGAGGATCCATTGATAGGAACCGACATGAGCTCGACAGTTTCAACTCATGAAGGGTTTGGCATTGATTCCAAGTGATTGTGTAACTCATGAAATCATTCGTGCAGAGGAGATGGTGAGAGGTCAGTATTGCACTCACCAAGGCATGTGTTGGAGGAAAGTCACAGATCATGGGATCCATGATGAGATCATTTCGGATTGAGTTGCAGGCATTATGTTCAGGAGTTCACGACTCAAAAGTCACAAGGAAAGTGTTATAGCTCAACTCAGCGAGGGAGTCACTCAAGGGATGAAGTTGGAAAGATCTTGAGGAAAGCCGAGTCAACCTCAAGTTGATAGGGAAATAGCTAGAATCCCACATAACCATTTGATAGGAGATTCAGGGTGAGCTAAGCGCATGAGTGAAAAGACAGCAACTCGATGAGTTCATCTCGTAGATTTTGGGTGGTGATGGCTCCGTGGTGAGGAAAAAGTGATATCAACTTGTCATGAGAATGATTTGATGAGTGAGATTGACTCAGTTTGATTAAGGACGATGATCCAAGGCATCAAGCATAGTAAATTTCAAAGAAGATTACAAGGGGAATATACTGGAGTATGTTCATAGGGTGATCTGAAGGTAGCTCGCAGAGAGAGGAGTGTGGAGATTGAAAAAGGATTCTACCCATTGAGTTGAACCATTCACCAAGTGAGTTTGTATACACGACGAGCTTGCATGGGGGATTGCATTAGTGAGGTATCGCTGAAGAGAGTTCTTGAGAAAAATAATGTGAGATCGAGCTATGAAAAGAGATCACCAGTGTCAACGAGCCAGGATAGGTAGGGTAGAGTTTGAGTCATTTGAGCTTATCGTCAAGTTGGCATCGTGAAGGAGATGTTGAGATTGGCGTACATTTGTGCATGAGTTGAGTTATATGCTAGGAATTACACGAGTTTAGAGCAGGATCAAAAAAAGTGGAATGAAAGAGAGCTTTTTGACGAACTCGATAATGGCTCGGTGATTCATAGAATTGGCTCCATGTTGAATGAAGGGATGAACTAAGCGCTCGGTAGAATATGAAAAGTAGCTCGGTCAATGCGTGTACACAAGAAGAGCTCGATTCATAATTGGTGATGGTCATGGAAGTGGAGAGAAAAAAGTTTGAGCAACTTGAGCCCAACTTGGTGAGTTGGATTGGCGAGCCAACCACCAAGTTAGGCTATTTTTGGCCTTTTTCTAATGACCCCCCCATTCAGTGCAAAACAAGTTTTCAGGGGGACCCACCATAATATAATTAATACTTTTATATTAATTTTAATGAACTTAATATTTTTATTTATATATTTTAAATAATAACATTTATTATTATTATTAATTTTTTAAAAATATTCTTTTAATTAATCGAGGATTAATTCAACAACATTAATGGCACATGATGGAAGCTTCTCAAAGTGGTTCAACCAACTCTAATAAATACATCATGTACCTTCAATTTAGGAAGGGAATTTATGACTTCTTCTCTCCTCTCCCATGACTTCTTCTATAAATGTAAGTTGGAATCTCATTCCAAAAGGTTGGACAAGGTTAGAATTATGAGACAAGTCTATAGTTTTTTAAAACTTCCTTCTCCTGCAAGTTGATCTTGTATGTTGAGGGAACTTTCAAGTCTCCTTTCAAGACTATAGTGGAAAATATTGCCTCTTCTAAATGTATAATGAATTTTACATGTTTTTGAACTAATAAAAGTGTGTGTTTTGTGACTAATATCGGTATTTTCATCATTTTATAATTCGTTGTGCCTTTCTCATACTTGCAGTACACTTGTGCAAGTTCAAGTTTCTATTATGAGGTTCTTGGATTTCTATTCTTATCAAGTGGTGGAGTATTGCATACAGTTGAGTTGTGGTGATTTTTCACCCTTCTCGAGTTCATCCTTCTTCGTTGAAAGAATGATATATTGCCTTTTATAATTGAGTTTAACAAAGGGAACACATGCTTCCTAGTATGTGGTATTTTGTACCCTCTCTAAGTTGTAGGAGGTAAAATTGACGTGTGGTGCACACACCCTCTTCAAATCAACCCTTCCGATTCCTGGAAACACCTTTATTGGGTGGATCATCATCCCTAGTATAATTTCATTTCTTGCAAATCTCTTTCCCTAAAACCCATGAAAATGTTAGCATAGGAATAAATAGCAATTTTATTGTACTAGGAGTAGTACAACACTTAGTTTAGGAAGAGGAAGTCAGCCTTCTCTAGAGGTTCATTTCGAGCCTACGTCCCCTAACTTGAGAGGTGATCCCATGTTTCCCATTTGTACCAAATGTCCTATTGACATTCGGCCATTTGGAGGGTGCGGTGATATGGCGACAACAACTTTTGGCATGCCCGGTGGGACAAGAGTTGGTACTTCTCTTCTCACTTACAAAAATCAAAGTTCCTAGTGACTCTATATCTTTGATTCCAAATTTGAGTGCGTTAACTTATACGAAGAATTTAGACAAGAGTTTCTTCAAAGCAAGGAAATTATAAGCATATCAAACTTTCCTTATCTCTTCCAAATAGAAGGAGAAGAGGCATTTCAACATCACTAGTTGCAGGTTTACCTCGTAAAGGTCATTCAACCCCTCCGAAGAAAGGTTTCCCTACCAAATAACAATCAACCCTTGGTCTCCATGGAAACCAATTCTTTTCTTCCTTTCAATTCCATCATCCCCTTGCTTTATGCCCAAAGGTATGCTATACTTACAGCCTACTTTGAAAAAATTTCCATTTTATACTAGAGAAACTAATGTTACTCCATGGGAGAACACTTTGGATGTGACTATTATTTGTGCACTATATAATATTAAGGAGGATGACATGGTAGTCAGAATTCTCGCTACTTCATTTAAAGGTAAAGAAATTCAATGGTTTTGAAGCTTAACAACTGTTGGTTCCATTACTACTTGGAACGAGTTAGGTGTGAAGCTCTGCAAGTAGTTTGAGGAAAAAGTGATCACCTATCACTTATGGAACAACTCACTACCATAAAATGAGCCCCTCAAGAATATATGAGTGATTTTAATTTTTGGTTTGACAAAACTTGGAACCGAATCCCAACACTCATAAGGCCATCTCCAAACAATGCATTCTTGTATTATTTATGGGCATTGAATAATGACATAGCAATTATGATTCAATCCATGGGGGGAACTATCATTCCTGATGTTTATGAAATTGTTATAAGAGCTGAAAATTCTTTAATTCAAGTAGGAAAGATCATGCCTAGGCCTCCCATGCCTCTGTTTGTTGAAATTATAGGGAAACAACTAGTCATTGCTCCTGTTCCAAAAAATTCCAATCAATCAACTATGACTACATCCATTCCTTTGAATAACTGTTGAAGTCAAATCGCTGCTAAAAATTTTGGGAACGAGCTCATTGCACTCAAGAGGTAAAAATTTCAATATAATCATCCATATCAGCCACAAAATCAGCAATACTTGGATAGCCATCCTCTTTTCAAGGGAACAATCAGCCTCAAAATCAAAGCTGCAGTTCATGCTACGAATGTCGAGGCCTTTGCAAATTCAAAACCCTCTTCGCTGCTAGCTCATCTAGAGCCATAGAACGCATCCGAGAATAGTCTATTTCGAGACTACGAATGGTGTTATGCTTGTTCTCAACCCCACAATAAAAATATTTTTCCTAATGGAGTTCTTATCCAGGCCCTTATGGTTCAAATTGTATCGGCCCTCTAAAGCCAACTTAAAATTCATCTACGCAAGAGATAACTGATCAACCGTAGGCACTTGAAGAAACCATTTTTCTAAATTGGCAAGCAGAATATTTTTGCGAGTTGAATACAGATTCCTCATCAGTGGTAGAAAACACTTGTTCAAAAAAGAGAGCAATGGAACCTCAACCTTCCAAAGCTAATCAAACATCCACTTCACATTTTCTACTAAAAACCATGATTGATAAAGATGTGGGAAAGAAACCGCTAGAAACACATGCTAGTTAATCCGTGAGGAAAGAAGGTTCTTCAGGCATCATTGTACCCAATAATAACTTTCCAAAGGAAGATTCTAACACCCAAAGGAATATCAACAAAGTTATATTAATTCCCTTTAGCATAGTGGAACAGATGAAGAAGACCAACTTGAGAGTTACTATGTGGGACACACTCTCAATTCCTTCTCAAAGGAACTTTCCATGTGCGGATTTAAATAGTTTTGTTACAACCGATGGATCATCGGTCATGGAGTAGTAATCGCTGCTATGCGTTTGTGTCAATGGGAAGGGAAAAGTATTCCTAAGGTAAACAAACCGCCACCATTCTATATTTCTTAGATCAATGGAGACCACCTAGTGCATAATTGCATGATTGATTCAAATGCTAGTAGCTTAATCACTCACAAAAAATGTAGATATACTAGGCATACAATATACACCAATTACAAGAGGAATTTTTCAGCTAGATGGCACAACCATTAAAACCGTTGGAGTTATCAAAGGAATTCAACTTACTATCCATGCATGCCTGAGTTTTTCATTCACATAAGACATATCAGTCATTGATCTCTCTCCTCTCTTTTCCATCTTTTACAATGAGATTTCACTATCAAGATGGGTGGTTACCTATTGGCCGATTGGTCACATATGATTCTTAGGACTCAATATGAGAACCAACGTAATTATAAGGAAAAAAATATGTCATAATCATGTAGAATGTTGTACTTCTAGTCCTATAAATGGAAATTATACCATCGGTGATCCAAAAGAAGAAGATGTTGATCATGAAACAACCACTCTTGTTGAAGAAGTCCATGATACTATACTAGATGAAGTGATTGGAGATCATCGACGATCCCTATGTTGATGTGTTGTTGAAAAAGGAAGTTGGTTTTTCTACTATTTCAAGAGACAGGATTGGGTACATACTACATTCATGAAGAAGATATGATCATACCACAACTTGTGAAAACACCAAGTAAATCTGAAGAACTGTGACAATTATTCATCAATCACTTGAGAAGTAAGAATGGATCTAGTGCTGATGTTATGTTAATTTCTCCAGAGGGAGATAAGTACTTCTCATATTTCTAGTTTCACGAACAATGTTGTTGAATACGAGGCCCTTGTGCAAGGAATTTAGCTAACCCAAAAGAAGGGAATCAAATCCATGACTATTTCGAAGACAATGATTTAGTTTTTCATCGGTGACGACACACAATGCATCTAAAAATGATCATTTAAGATCATACAAGAACCAAATATGGGATTTGATTGAGGATTTCAAAGGTTTTGAGATTCATGCAGTTCCTAAAAATCAAAACCAAGATGTTCATAGGCTTGTTATAACTATCTCGCAATACAACATACATGTCAATATTATGAAAGAAGGGAAGCAATTTTTCAAAATGGTGGTTTGACCTACAGTCCCTAATAATGTAAGTAGTTGGAAAGTGTTCAATAGTGACAAATAAATTGTTCTTTTCCTACAAAAAGAGACAGAGTTTGCTGTGAAAAATCAAGATAAGTTGCAAGAATCATATGGTGATCAAATCATACATTAAAAGCCACAAGATACCAAAAGGTTTGGTTATTCTAGAATCCATTTTCAATTCAGATGATCAAGCCAAAAGACAAATCTCTAACATGGTGGTCAAAGAAGAATATTTTGAGGAAGTCGAGGTAGCAAATGAAATGTTTTGAAGATCAAAAAGTGTGTACTTCCTAAAGAGAGAATCTTTCATCAAACTTTATGAAGAGTATCATGAAATTTTTGTATGGATCTACAAGGACCCGCATGGTTTTGATCTAGATCTAGCATAACATACCATCAAACTAGATCCTAATGCCAAGCTAGTCCATCAGAAACAGAGGCCAATTAATCCCAAAATCGAGCCACTAATGAGAAAGGAGCTAACAAAACTCATCGAGGCATGTATAATTTTTCCTATCAAGCATTCCTCTTAGGTAGCCAATTTGGTTCTGTAAGGATGAAGAAAAAAAGATTTGGTTATGTGTGGAATTCAAAGATTTGAATCTTGTGTCATTGAAAGACCATGATCCTCCTCTTCCATCTATGGATAAAAATGGATATATAGGTTACAATGAAATTTTAGTCCAAGAATCCAACCAATTCAAAATGAATTTCAATACTAAGTGCGGCACATATGCCTACAAAAAAATTCCATTTAGATTGTCGAATGTCGGGACTACTTTCTAAATATCCATGGACATGGCATTTAAGGGACTAATAAACGATATGATTTTGGTTTACCTTGATGATATAATTGTATACTCTAAGCATGTAGAAGACCACATCACACATCTAAGGATGGTTTTCGTATATATAGAGAATTTGGGGTTTTACTTAACCCCAAGAAATGTAGTTTTATAGTGCAAGAGGAAGTTGTTGGGGAATGTTGTTTTAGTGGAAGGACTATCAATCGATCTAGCCAGGATTCGTTTAATTATGCCATTATCTCTCCCAAGTCACCAAAAGGGTCTCCCAGTTTTCGGGAGCCATAAATTTCATGCGAGAGATTCATACCTCAATTTGTGACATTGGCTAAACCATTGACAACCATGCTAAAGAAAAGTATGCCATTCTCATGGAAAAAGAAGGAGGGGAGAGCTTTGAAGCCATAAAATGGCCATTTCTCAAGCTCCCATGCCAGTGAACCCCATGTTTGATAAAGACTTTCTCCTTTATGCTTTTATAGGTCAAGAGAGCATTTCAGGTATCCTCACCCAAAAAATGATGACTCGATAGAGAGAAAAAATTACTTTCTTAAGTTAATCCCTCAAATTGGATGATCTCAAATATTCATTTTTTGAAAAACAAGTCTTTGTGATTATTCAAGATTTGAATAAATTTAAACACATGTTGTCCAACAACAAAATTCATCGATGGTGTCTAGTCCAGTGTCAAGGAACTTTTTACGAACAAAGAGATGAACGAAAAAAATGTGTTGGATGGATCATGATGGCGATGAAGTATGATATACATATCAAAGTAACCAAACTTGTTAGAGGTAAAGGTTTGTGTAAAAAAAAATCTGCAGACATGGAATCAAAAGGTGATGAGGACGCGACTCTCCTTAACATTGATGAGAGTGATGATCACATTGACTGGTTATCGAATTGAGAAATTTCCTCTTCTCAGAAGTATATCCTATGAACATGGATAAAAAATCAAAGACAAATTTTCTGTCTTCATTCTATTCCATATGTTTTGGTGGATAATGTTCTCTTTTGAAAGGATTTGAATGGTGTTCTCCTTCTGTGTGTGGGACTAGAACAGGTAAGTAAGATACTAGAAGAGTTTCATAATGGACTATGTTAAGAACATTATTCTACATGAATAAATTCTACCAAGATCATGCGATGACTATTATTGGTCGGATATGTTCAAATATTCCCATCTCTGGGTAAGGAAGTGTAAGGAATGTGTCTTTTTCATAGGAAAGAAGAAGTGGGTAGTTCTTCCACTACGCATAAAATTCAAGTAGATCAAACCTTTATTCAATGGGGGTGAGATTTCATTGGAATGATTAATCCTCCATCTAGTGACAGACATAAATTGGTCCTTGCAATAGACTATTTTACTCAATGGAGAAGAGGTGGTAACATTGAAGGAGAGTAATGAAAAGGTAGTTCTGTATTTCTTAAAAGGTATAATGACAAGGTTTTGTGTTTTGTTTACATTCATTTCAGATAACACAGTGGATTTTCTTGGTATGAAGTTGAGAGAATGGGCTGTTAAAAATGGGTTCTACCTCAAGACTTCATGGAATTACTATCCGCAAGGAAACAGATTGGCTGAGTCTAGCAACAAAAACCTCATAAGGGTTATTAAGCACACAATGGAAACTAATAGGAGGACTTGGCATACACATCTTAAGACTATTTTATGGGTAGATCAAATCACACCTAAAAGGGCCATTGGGAATTCTACTTTCATGTTTTGTATATGGAAGGGAAGTAAAAATTCCACTCTCCTTGGAGTTACCTTCTTTGGATTTATCTCATCAGCTTGAAGTTATGGAGAATGATTCTCTGACATTAAGGTTTGTTGAACTCATGGAGTTGGAAGAAGTATGAACAAGGCTATGAAGACTTTGGAGCAACATCAAGGTCAAGTCAAGAAATATTTTGACAAGAAAGTGTCCAACATGCATTTTCAAGAAGGAGATTTAGTTCTCAAATGGGATGAAGATCGAGCAAAACCAGGAAAGCATGCCAAGTTTGAAACTATTTGGAGTGGGCCACAAATCATCACGAGTTGCAAAGAGGCCAATTAATTTCATCTATCTAGGCTCAATGGAGAATAATTTCCCATTCATGTGAATGGGATACATCTCAAAGTTTTATTTTGAGACCATTCCACTCCCTATATAGTTTAGTTAGGTGTTTTCCTCCAAGTGCTTATGCACATTGTTGTGTGTTGTTGTTCTTTTGCTTTCCTTGTTGTTTTTTTGTGTGTTGTTATTGCACATTTTATAATTCTCTGAAGTTTCTCAAGGGAAGGAAGGTTCAAATTTTCCATAAGAGTCTCATAATGCTTCTTCATTTAGTATTTCATAAATGCCTAATATTTATTAGATACAATATACTTCATGCTTAACACTCAGGAGGTCCAAGATATGCAATGCTCAAGAAGACTTCGAGATGTATCATAGAAGATCAAATCGCTTTCGGGATTTCAATATAAAATCCATGCCCAATGGATGACTTAAGGCTACTGGAATCATGCTTAGTAGGAAATCATCCTCGAGAGGTTGCCAAAAATGTTACCCATTTTTTGCCTCCTAGGAAAAAATGGATAATGGGGGTATCCTGGAGCTGGAAGATCCCTTTATGAAACACTCTAGGATATTATAAGTAAAATTTGTGCTTTGTGCAAATTTACAGTGTCTCAAGAAAATTTGAGGTCATTTTGGGTCGATTGGTCTTGGAGGTTCATGGATTGCAAAGAATAAGAAAATTGGCATGGAGGCCCACTTCTAGTCAATGTAGATAAAATGATCAAATAAATCATTTACCTTTAGGAGATCTTACAGGTTGTCATGACTCTCTCATTTTCAAGTAAGATCCCAAAAAAATTAAAATCATGGTGAAAATCAATTTGGAGCTCATAGTATCACCAAGCCAAATTAACTCACTGAAACTTCGGCTAAGGTAAGCTGTTTGGCAAGTTAGGTTTATATGATCAGATCTAATTATCTAAAGCCTTATGTTTTAGCTCCATTGATCCAGTTGAAGATGGAGGTTTTGAGCTAATAAACATCTCAATGCATCGAGTTTTAACTAAATAAGGGTATGTTCCATCTTGAGGTTGAGTTGTTTTTAAAAACTAGGAAGATTTAGACCCATGAGCTCAGATCAAGCTTTAGAAAGTCAAAATTTGTGTAAGGTTAAGCCAGGGGTCTAAGTTGAGATGAGTTATGGAGCATGATAAGGTTTGATTTAGGTGGAAAAATAGACATCAAGAGCCAAGTCACCAAATGATACATGGGAAAAATGGTATTGAAAATCCAAGTACCCCATTTCAGACTTACGCAGTGTGGAGGCCATGTCGTGCATGGGAAAACAACATTCGAATCCCAAAATGGAATAGTCATTATAGAAGAAATTTCATGGGAAAACAACAAGTTGATATTTGAGTTATTCGAGCCAACATGTCGTGTCCATCGAGGAGTTTTTCCAACAAGTAGGAATTTGGGAAATCTCGCCACTATGGATATGTTTTTGGAACATGACCGAGTCATCGGAAATTTTTCTCCTCCCAAAGAAAGTGCTCCTGATAACTCTATAGATTTTTCAAAGCAAATATGGTGCGATGAAGATTGAGTCGGCATGGTGACGAGTGAATTCTTATTTTTGATGCAAGTAGTGTGTAACATGGAGTGACCTAATGGATAATTGGATCATCAATTGATGTAAGGTGTTTGAAGAACCACGGTGACATAGCTCAACCAAATAGAGCATCTCAGAGGGTTGATGTGAGTTTGATCACAAGAGTATATCGTAGGGAGATAACTAGGTGAGTTTAGAAAATAGAGGCCAAGATAATGGATGGTTTCGAGGATTCAAGTTTGACAGTCATACAATAACATAACATAGTGAAATTTGAAGTGTGGGCATCAATTCAGGATCCTTGGACTTGCAAATAGGCTCAACTATGTAGGTGAAATAACCTCAATGCCAATGGAACAACTAACATGGAGACTTAGCAAGTCAGATAAAATAATGAAGGGAGCTCACAACATAGAAAAGGAGTAAAATGGCTCAAAGAAGACCATGGTAAAACTATCTTAAGTGAGCTAAAACATAAATTTTGAAGTTACATGTAGAGGGAGTTAAGTCACTCATGCTTGCGAGAAAACAAGTGCAGCTCAACATTGACATTTGGGCTCGTATTTGTAGTGAGAGCATCCCGAGTTTATGGAGGGAGATTAATGGAATATGAGACAAATCTCGTAGAGGTGAGCTCATCTAGAGATGAGTCATGTTGCAATAGTTCCAATGGAGGATGACCAAGCCATTGGGATACTCGATCAAACTCTTCATTGAGAAAGTAACCTATGAGTTCATCATGGAGATAAGCCGAGCTCAATAGAAGAGGTGGAGGGAGCTCTTTTAAGCTTGACATGTTGAGAGATTGGGATAATGAGATAGGTGAGTCACTCAGGGAGGATTCATTGACAAGAATCAATTTGAGCTCGATAGCTTTAACTCATGAAGGGCTTGGCATTGATTCCAGTGATTGTGTGACTCATGAAATAATTCGCGCATAGGAGATGGTGATAGTTCAAAAGTATTGCAATCACTAAGGCATGTGTTGGAGGAAATTCATGGATCATGGGATCCAAGAAATGCTCATTTTGAATTGAGTTACAGGTATTATGTTCAGGAGTTTGTGACTCAAAAGTCACAAGGCAAGTGCGGTATATAGACTCGGCAAGGGAGTCACTCAAGGGATGAAGTTGGAAAGAGCTTAGGAAAAGCCGAGTAGACATCAAGTGTATAGGGAAATAAGTGGAATCCCACATACCCATCTAACAGGAGATTCATGGTGATTTGAGCATGAGTGAAAAGCCAACAACTCGGTGAGTTCATCTGGCATATTTTGGGTGATGATGGCTTGGTTGTGAGACAAAAATGAGCTCAACATGTCATGAGGATTAGTTGACGAAAGATATTGAATCATTTTAATCGAGGATAGAGACACAAGGCATCAAGCATGGTAAATTTTAGAGAAGATTACAAGGAGAATATACGAGAGAGCTTGTTCATGGGGCGAGTTGAAGGTAACTCTAGGAGAAAGAAGTGTGGAGCTCGCATGAAGGATTTGACCCATCAAGTTGAACCATTCACCTTTGAGTGAGTTGGCATATGGGATGAGCTTCCATGAGGGATTGAGTTGGAGAGGGATCACTAAAGAGAGTTCTCAAGCCAAAAAATGTGAGATAGAGCTATTTAGAGAGATCACTTTGGTGTCAATGAGACAAGAGAATTAGGGTAGAGTTTGATTCATTTGAGCTTGTCCTAAAGTTAGCATGGTTAAGGCAATGTTTAGATTGGTGTACATCTCGTGCATGAGTTGATTTATCTTCCAAGAATTACACGAGTTCATAGAAGGATCAATAAAAACATAATGAAAGAGAGCTCTTTGACCAGCTCAATGATGGCTCGATGAGTCATAGAAATGGCTCCATGTTAAACAAAGGGATGTACTCGGTGCTCGGTGGAATATATAAACTAGCTTGGTCAATGCATGCAGACAAGAGGAGCTCAATTCGTAATCGGTGATGGTTATGGTGGTGGAGAGAAAAATTGTTGGAGGAACTCAAGTCAACTCGGTGAGTTGGCTTGGCGAGCTAACCACCAAGTTGGGATATTTTTGGCCTTTTTCTCATGACCCCCATTTAGTGCAACCCGAGTTTTCAAGGGGCCCACCATGATGTAATTAATATTTTTATATTAATTTTAATTAAATTAATATTTTTATTTAAATATTTTAATAATAATATTTATTATTATTAAAATATTTTATTTAAATATTATTTTAATTAATTGAGAATTAAGTCAACAACATTAATGGCACATGATGGAAGCTTCTCAAAGTGGTTCAACCAACTATAATAAATACATCATGTACCTTCAATTTAGGAAGGGAATTTATGACTTCTTCTCTCCTCTCTCACAACTTCTTCTATAAATGTAAGTTGGAAGCTCATTTAAGAGGTTAGACAAGTTAGACTTTTGAGACAAGTGTATAGTTTTTTAAGAAACCTCCTTCTCCCGTAAGTTGTTCTTGTATGTTGAGGGAACTTTCAAGCCCCCTTTAAAAGATTGTAGTCATAGCTATTGCCTCTTCTAAATGTATGATGCATTATGCATGTTTTTTAAGTAATAAAAGTTTGTTCTTTGTGACTAATATTGGTCCTTTCATGCTTTTATACTTCGTTGTGCCTTTCTCATGCTTACATGTACACTTTATGCAAGTTCAAGTTTCTATTGTAGGTTCCATGAGTTCTTTGCTTGTCAAGTGGTGGAATATTGCATGCGGTTGAGTTATGGTGCTTGTTCACCCTTCTCAATTTCATCCTTCTTTGTTGAAACATTTATATATTGCCTTGTTCGATTGATTTTAACAAAGGGAACAAATGCTTCCTATTCTATGGTATTATTTATTGTCTCGAAGTTACAAAGTAGGTAAATTTGACTTGTGGTGCACACACCCTCTTCAAATCAACCCTTCTTGAGTCTAGAAACACCATTTATTTGGTGCATGAACATCCCTAGTATAATTTCATTTCTTGCAAATATCTTTCCGTAAAACCCATGAAAATGTTAGCATAGGACTAGATAACTATTTTATTGCACTAGGAGTAGTCAACACTTAGTTAAGGAAAAGGAAGCCAGCCTTCTCCATAGGTTCACCTCGAGCATAAGTCACACAACTTGAGAGGTGATCCCAATTTTCCCAATCACGTCGAATTTCATGTTCATGTTTTGGCCATTTGAACGGTGTAGTGATCTAACGACAACAATTATATTTCGCTCATAATCATATTAATACAAGCAATTTCATTACAAGTGGTATCGAGCCTAATCTTAGCTAGCGCAACGTCAAACCCTAATTGTGTAGATTCGATATCTCAAGATTAGTAGCAATTTTTCTACAATAGTTTTTTTGGTGTGGAAAAATCAGTCAAGTAAATTCCTCTCCAATTTTCAAGCATTTTTGAATTATTTTACAAAATTTATTGTGGTTCTTTATTGTTTTATAATTTGTCTCCCTAGGCATAATTTTCTAAAATTTTCCAAGTTTCTTATATTTTCATAAACCTTTCCAAAAATAGATAGGGTGTTTTTATGAATTCCTATATTTGGCCCAAAAATTACAAAACCCCAAACCCTAAAATTCTCCCCTATTAAGTCTACCTCGAGGCCCAAAACCTACGTCATGGTGGTAGATCTACCCAAGGATAAGGAAAAGGAAAAGAAAATCCAAGAATGACCCCAAATAAGGAAGATATGGATTCGAGTCTTCGGTGTGCGAGTATCCGAGGTGGTCATCCAAATTCAGAAAGGGTAAACAATATGGAAAGTAAGGATGACCTTAATGTTAAGCTTCTTCAACTAAAAGCTAGCCTTAGGAGTGATATTCGAAGGATTTTCATGAAATTCATAATTATTTTTTGCGTGTTATTTCAAATACAAATCGCAATGTGAGTCATATAAGTTCCTCTACAAATGGTCACATAGATCCAAACCAATCCAATTATGGAGGATATTTTACTCATTCGGTGGATCTACTCACTAGTTGCGGGGCATGATTCCAAAAGTGGAAATGTGCAAATTTGATAGAAAGGATCCACTCAATTGGATAACCCAAATGGATAATTTCTTTGATCTGCATCAGATCCTAGTGGGAAAAATGGTAACAGTGGCATCCTTATACCTATAACATGATCAATTTGTTTGGTATCATTGGTTATGTGGTCAAAGGAAGAAGAATGGTCTAAATGTCACATGGACAATTTTCACCGAGGAGCTTCAATTACTCTATAGATCTAGTGTTTTAAATAATTACTTCAGCCAATTAGAAAATTTACATCAAATAAGTTTAGTTAAGGAGTTTGTCCACTAATTGTAAATTCTTTCCTTATGTGTGGAGGATATTACAGAAGAGAATTTGAATGACCTATTTCTTAGGGGTCTTAAGGATCACATTGAGCATGAGGTGTACATATTTAAGTCACTTAAGGTTTCTTATTATATTATCATAGCACATATGGCAAAGGAAAATTTCTTTTTAGTAGAAAGAAGTTATTCTATAGCATTAAAGATCATAACACCTTGTCTCCATCGTAGCCTCGGCCGATTCGTTGACACCTCAAAAAAATGAATAAAAAAGTGCCAAAGGCTTGTGTTTTAACTATGATATAAAATATGGACCTAATCATAAATGTTCTAAGAAATTTTTTCTACATTGAAGGATCTGGTGATGAGGAAGAATATGAGGAAACATCAATTGAGGAAGTGGAAAAATTAGAGGAAGAATTTGGAGATCCCTAGCCCACTATTTCATGCCATGCTCTATCAAGTATTAGTACTCCACAAACCCTTCAGGTCATGGGTTATCTTAATAAGCAAGAAGGTAACAATATTGATTGATTCAAGGAGCACACATAATTTCATCAATCATAACATAGTAGTAAGACTAAATTTTTCATCTATCCAACACCTAAATTTCAAGTAATGATTGCAAATGGTGGCACAGTCCAATGTTCAAGTAAATTCCATAAATTCAAACTCATGATGGGTGACTACACATTGGAATCTATGATGTTTTCTATTCCCATGGGAGAAGTTGATATTGTATTAGGTGTTCAGTGGCTCACAACTTTGGGCACCATAGAGATAAATTTCAAGGAATTGTTCATCCGCTTTCATTCCAAGGGTAAAAAGTTTGAACTTTGAGGACTACAAGATAAAGATCCTTAAGTGGTGAGTTCTCACCAAATGCGAAAGACTCTTGAAAAGGGGTCTAAAGGTTTTGTAGTACAATTTTTCTCTATGGGAGTCTAAGCGTAAATGAAGGTATTGCATCACGATCTTGAGTAGGTTATTAATCAACATGTAGTTTTATTTAATGAACTAAGACGATTTCCTCCGAAAGAGAGCATGATCATGCCATTCAATTGATTCCGGAAGCCAACCCCCAAAATAAGGCCTTATAGATATCCATATTTGTAAAAGAGTGAGATCGAGAAGATGGTGGAGGAAATATTTGAAATGGGTATTATTCGTCGAGTTAGAGTGCCTATTTGGCTCCAGTGGTGATGGTGCATTGCGAGGATGGAAGATGGCACATGTTTTCATACTACCGAGATCTCAATAAGTGCACTATTAAAGATATGTTTCCTATTCCTATAACTGATTATTTATTAGATGAGTTGTATAGTGCCATTTATTTTACAAAACCAGATCTACATTCTAGGTATCAAAAAATTAGAGTAAAGAAACAAGATATTCATAAGATAGTTTTAGAACTGATAGAGGCCATTATGAATTCCTAGTGATGGCATTTGGTCTTACAAATTCTCCCTCCACATTCCAAATTTTGATGAATTAAGTCTTTAGACAACTCCTAAGAAAGTTTGTCTTATTATTTTTGATGATATACTCATCTAAAACAAATCATGGAAGAAACACTTACAACATGTCAATACAGTCTTAGAAGTCTTAGAGAAACATCAAATTTATGCTAAACATCAACTTGGTGTGTCAACAAAATAAGGATGATACCATTAAGACACCTGGGCTTCTCTAGCCTTTGTCTATTCCTAGCAAGAGATGGGAAGAGGTATTAATGAATTTAATCACATGATTTTCTAAATCATAAGGAAAATTGTCATCATGGTAGTGGTGGATAGACTTAAGAAGCGTGCTCATTTTTGTACCCTCGTTGACCCTTTCACGGTAAGAAGTACGATTTGCCATCTAATTTATGGATACGGTTAAAAATCTCCATGGCACCCCAAAAATTATAGTAAGTGATCATGATCCAATATTTATGTAGACACCTATAATTTAGCCTAAATAATTTAAATACTTAAATTGTGCTAATTATCCCCTTTCCCACAAATTGGTGACATATCGTCAATAATGCTCATCTTCTCTCCTATCATCATTAATTAATTACATTACGTTAATTAATTAAGTCTTCTATTCAACAAATACCCTAATTAACGACCTTCCATTAATTAATCCTTCCTTCTATCTAAACTAATTAATTATTATTAATTAATTAGCTTCCCCTTTCATTAAATCAATAAATCATTATTTAGTTGATTTAATCCCTTCTATAGTCTAAATCATGCTAATATTCCTATAAAAAACTTTTATAAGCTTGCACACCTATTAATTAATCACTTTGGTTAATTAATAAACCCCCTTTATCCACATGAGTCACTAAAGGACAAGTTAAACTCTCCTAAAGTTAACTCAACCCTTTCTAAACCCCCTTATCCACAACTAACTCAACATCTCTATTATCCCACATGCAAAGGGATGTAGAGATTCCTTTATCCATTGGGCTATATAAAGAGCCCTCCTCCTACCTTTACACTTACACCTATTCCTTGAGAAACAAAAGTGAGCATATAGCAAATAAGCTATAGCCATTTGTCATCTTGGAGCATTCTTCATTGGAGAAGCTAGCTACTTTCATTTCTTGTATTCATCCATCCAAGTTTTGAAGTCATATGGGGATATGTCAAATGGTCTTGTAGCCATGGATTGACAAGACTCCATTCTTGAAAACCTTGGGATTCAAACATACAATCAAACATTTGATTGCTAAGGATCTAAATAGGTTCATTTCATTTGATTAGCATTCAATAGAGATAGAGATTAATGGATTAACATGTTAGTTTGAATATTTTTTCATGTTCTAATGCAATGATGTTAGTAGATTAGTTTTTTTAAGCTCTAAGCATGATGGTGCATTGAATTTGATTTAGCTTTGTTTTAGGACTACTAGGTGTTAGTTTTAACTCTTTTTGCATTGCTAACAAATACATGTACACATATGGTATGCACAGTGGGACAGATCCTTAGTCCCTTAGCATTCTAGCTTGAATTCTATTGTTTTTGGCTAACCTTTGATATACACATATAATAAATAATGTTCAATTTTGTAGGATTTTTGATAGTATTATATGTGTAGGTTCTCATTTAGATCTTTCATTTTAATGGGTTGTTGCCAATTTCAAGCTAACTTACTAAAATTTGAAGTATTGTGAGATTTTTGTGTTTTTTTCATACTTTTGTTGCGGGGGGCGCAAGCGCACTAACCCCGGCACAAGCACACCAACCCTAGTGCGGGAACCTCTTAGGTGGTGCAAACACACTGTAAGATTTTATATATCTCTATTTGTAAACCCTAGCACACATACCCTAACCATGGCATAGGCACACTAAACTGGGTGCATAAACTTTGTTCATATTGTACCTTCACTTTGCAGAGGAAAACTCGTCAAAGGCTAGCGCATACACATTAACCCGGCATTGAGGCATCTCACCGTGATGCAGGCATCTCTCGGGTAGCACAGCACTTTATTAGAATTTAGTACTACTTTTTTTAATCTACCATGGTGCACACACCCTAACCCCGGCACAGTACCTCTTGGATACGCATGCACTCTGTCAAAACTTGATACTACTTTTTATCTACCCTGGCACTCACGCCTAATCCTGGCACATATACCTCTCGGGTTACGCAGTGCTTGTGAGTCCGAAAAACACAAAGGGTTGCATCCTCCCTAACACACACACACATGCCTAAGCTGGGGCATGGTGTCTTTAATATTTCTCAAAATTAAAGTGTTAAAGTGCTAACTTATTTGCAGGTTTTATCTAATTAATGCCTATTTTAATAGGGTATGTTTACATGCTTTCTTATAAGAATAAGGTCACGTGTGATCTTCCCTCGCGTCCTTTTGGGTGATCTTGGGAATCAAAAATGATTCTTAAGTCTTTTTGATGCTTTGAAATTGTTAATATATTTGAATTGGAATGAGTTAACTTGGTGTGTTTGAATTAATTGTTTTCCATTTTTTGATTTCATAGTTGGATTATACATCATGTATGCTCTTCCCTTGCATCCTAGGATGATATTGAGAATTAGAAATTATGGTTTATCCTCTTTTGTGTTTTTGGAAAATTACTAATTCGTTGTGCAGGACCAAAAATGCTTATCAAAGAAAAGGTGGCGTTGAAACAAAATAAAACTACTAATACAGTTTCTGTGTAGGTTGCCAAGAGGTGTTCAAGAAAACCATGTAAAATT
Organism: Taxus wallichiana var. yunnanensis; assembly: GCA_018340775.1. Lineage (NCBI taxonomy): Eukaryota > Viridiplantae > Streptophyta > Pinopsida > Cupressales > Taxaceae > Taxus > Taxus wallichiana. The sequence continues at coordinate 341,328,601 of CM031235.1, read as the reverse complement.
AAACAAGATAAAAAGAAAACCACATTCAAAACATTGTATTTGCAGGTTCGGATAAGGGTACGTCCCATCCACTTAAAACTAGGACATAACCCCTTTAGCATAAACCTTAAGCTACAGCAATGGGGGTGGTCTTCGGAACCCCAAAGTAGTCCACATAAGAGGGAACCTTATGGACGAAACAAGCAGTGCTCCACACAACCTACTTGACTAGTTGTTCCTTGTGAGTTAGCATTACCGGTTGTCCATATGGTGACCCCAGTGATAGTACATGTGGATGCACTAGTTTCCCACTGTGCTTGAAGGGGGTAAAGTAAAACTCGAGATACTCCAAAATTAGTCATTGCGAATTTTTGGGTAAATCGAGCTGGCTTAAGACAACTTTGTAACACATATTTGAGAGAGCCACCTAGGAAGATATCTTTGGCCAGGAGCCCACTTTGACCATTTCAAAGCCAATTTGAGTTGAGAGCTATTGTTCATCATGAAACATGTGAAGTGTTACTTTTCCTTTGTTTTTCACTTGCCCTAAGGCGAGGAAAAACTTTTTCAAAGTGAGGCCAACATTTTTCAACCCCAATTGATGTACTTCCTTCACTTTCTTTTCACACTTTGTTGATCAAAAGAAGAGTGACTACCTTTGCGTTATCAATTGATTGTTTTTGCCACTTTTGTGTCCATTTACACCCATCCATGTTTGCAGCTAGGTTGTTAAACGTCTAAAGTGTGTGGACACGTTTTAATATCATTGGTAGCCTTTTTGATCTTGATACCCAATTCAATATCGTCATCATAGTTAGGCTTGATTCATCACGTTGACTCTCCTTTGAATTGTTATCTAGTTTATATCGTGTCTCTACAATTTTGGTATTTATGTCTTGTTTCTCGTTAACTTGACCTAAATATCTATATTGTGATGTTATGTTATATACACTAAAAATTCCTAGGTATACTCTAGCTTTAGTTTGATTTCAATTAATACCTCAATTTTGAAAAGTGTTGAGTGTTATCACTTGTGTGCTTTATATCAATATCATCTTGATATTAATACCTTAATTTTTCATAAAGTTTGGTTAACATATCTTGGTGGTATTGTTGTGTCATTCACAATCATAACTGCCACTTTTTGGGATATAGGTCTTGATTGAATTCAATCTCGATTTTAGTATACTTTTTTTGGGAACCACATTAACTTCTTGTTATTACTTACACCTTGTTCATTTCTTTGAACTTGACATAAATGGTGACATTTTGTTAATCATCTTGAAATGCCAACTATCATTTGGAAACATACTTAGGAAGTAATTCGATGATTGATTGGTTTAAAACAAACAAACTTTGTGTGATTGTGTCTCATTTGTCACATCGACATATCCATTTTAGATAATAACTTTGATCCATTGATTCTTTTTCATTCATTATTCTTTGGTCATTAATTTGGCTTTGTGTTTAGAACTTGCATGATTGTTCCTTGTGTTTATCCATCTTATAAATTCATTTTTAGTACAATATTTTGGGTCTTTGATCCTCTTGATCTTCTTGTTTTTGCTTAAGTTCATGATCATTTTTGAACACATCTTTCAAACCTTGGTAAAAACATTAGAGCAACTTTTGCATCAATCGAACATTGGAAATATTTCCTTTGTATCCTTTATGTTGCTAAAAATTTTGATCAATTCTTTAACATTTATGCCTTCATCCCTTGTTGGATTATCAGTCTTGATACATCACAATGTATGTTTTCCTTAGCTTCCCTTTTGGAAAATCATACAAGCATCCCCATATTTATGAAATGTCTAGTTGGTTATTGTTATGCTGCCCAAATCAACATAAAACCTTCTTCACTTTGAAATTTTTTTATCATACAAGTCTAGGTTTAGACCTTTGAACCCAACATGTGCCAACAATGATTGATTATCATAAGGTCCCTTATACATACGATAATAAGGAATCAAAGTTTTGGTGTTCACATCAAAATACGCCCATCATGACCAAACCTTGATTGGTTCTTCATGCTAGAGAACCCATTTGGGTAACTCATTCCCCACCTTCATCTCATAGTTGGTGGTATGATTTGGATGCTTTTGATCCAAATTATTATTCAAGTTCCCCCCACTCTTCTTCTAATTCTAATCCAAACATTTCCTCTTCTTCTGAGGATTCTAATCCAAATATTTCCTCTGACTCTTCTGATGATTCAGATCCAAACTACTATTTGGATCCAAACTACTATTCATATTCATCTAATTCAACTCCTAAGTCATCTAATGTGACTCCTATGTCATGGTCCTCCCTATCTTCACAAGAACCTCTTCATCATACATTTAATATGACTCCTACGTCGTGGTCCTCCCTTTCTTTGCAGGACCCCTTTTATCAGTCGCCTCAACGATGTCTTCTTCCTTTGAAGATACGTGTGACTCCAAATCCCTCCAATCAAACATCTAATACAATTCTTGAATCGCGGTCCTCTCTTTCTTTGTAGGACCCTTGTTATTATTCATCCAATGTGATTCTTGAATCATGGTCCTCCCCTTCTTCGTAGGACCTTCTTCATCAATCACCCCCAATAAGTCTTCCTTCTTTGAAGATTCGTGTGACTCAAAGTCCTTCAAGTCAAACATCTGAATCGACCCATGCGTTGCAATATACAGACTTTGGACTTAATCCTACTAGTTTATAGATGATATACCATCATATAGGTAGGTCCACACCACCTTCTTCTACTCTTGAGACATCTAGCTACACATCTTCTTCATCCCCCACATCATCTTCTTCTATCAATCATCATCAAACATCTTCTAAGTCTTCCACACCAGGTGAACCTATTTCTTCTAATCAACCCCTAGTGGTCAGTCAAAAACTCATACCAATTGATCTCTTTCAGAATGAAGAAACAATCAAGGCATTTATACGGGCATTTGAAAATATTCCTTTAGTATATTACGAGCAAGGATTCTCTTTAGACTTTGATGCATCTACGTATTGTGAGGAAAAGGTTGATTCCTAAAATAGGGTTTAAAACCCACAAGCGAGGATCATGAGGGATGATGTGCACATCAATGTATGTGTGAACAACATCGTGAAGAGATCTCAGGAGGAGCGAGTATCAACCGAATGTGCATGAAAAGATTTGAAAGATGGGCAAAACCTAGTTAAGACATAAAATTCTCCTCTATCTCATAGATCAAAAGATTTGTACATATAGGAGGTTTTGAGTAACCCCTGTCAGTGCTGCAATCATGAAAACTCGAGTAGAGAGGGGGAGTTACATTCCTAGAATAGAAGTGTAACTCCCAATGACACATATGATGCACTGATGCACCTTTGACACAATGACATGCTGATGCATTGATGCGTAATGGAATCTTATAATGACCCCTAAATGACACATGGACGATCTCACGATCTCACCTAAGTGAGATGACTCACCTAATGATGTGGAAAATAACACACACCAACACCCCCTTCATCGTAACTTAGGATGAGGTAGCAAGTCAGAAATGAGAAATGGGTCCCATGGTACAAAGCCTGATGAGGTACCCACATACAAGAAGAAGTCCCAAGCAATGAAGGAAAACCTAGTGGGAAAAACATCCACCATAAGAGAAAAAAACACTCTCTAATCTAAGAAAGATGCCAAATATGGGTCCCAACTCTAGACGAGCCTGAAAAGGTACCCATGTACAAAGAGGAAATCTCTCAAAAAGAAGAAGAAGAGAGAAGAAGAGGGAGACGAGAGGAATGCAGAAGATGCCATGGACGGATCTGAACTCTGTAGCTCTAGGAGGTCTCCCAAAAGAATGTCGATGACGAGATCCTCTACCTCTAAACTGAAGAAGAGCCACCCGCAACAAATTGTGTGCCTACCCTTAGGAAGGATAGAAATGATGTGCTAGAAATCTACCCACTCCACAAAGGAAACTGAAGGCAACAACACGAAGAACTTTGAGTCTGGTGCACAAAAGTGTGACATAGGTCTAGCGAGTGAGTGCCAAGGAACCGAAGGTAATGTCACGAGTGCAAAACTATCAGAGTATAAAAGAGGAACACCTGTGGAAAGGATGTCTAAGTGATGTGAAGGGAACAAAACATCCTCCACAACAGAAAAGGGATCCACAACTGAGGGTGGATCAATGAAGGTCTCCGAAAAAGTGGAAGTGGTAAGAGTCCCAGAAGGGGCACTCCCAACAATGGAGATGATGAAATCCTTTAAAACACCTGTAGATGGATGAGGGACCTGTAGAGCATCACAAGTAGACTCTGTGAAAAAGATGACTAAGGTCAGGCAGATACTCGTCCCAATGAGGGGGCTCAACAAACAAAAGAGCGATGTCAGATAGGTATGAGTCATCTAATGAAGGTAGAGGAGTGGAATGGGCCTCACACACTAGAAGTGGAAAGGAGGCTAGTGTAATGATGGTGTGAGACTGAGTAGAAGACTGCTCGATATCTGATGAGATGTGGGAAGTGTCAACACTCTCTGGAATAGTGAGAGAAAGAGGAGAAGAGTCCTCTATAATGCTCTTGACATTAGAACTGGGTGCACAATCCTCGTCATCAGAAGTAGAACCAAGCGATCCTGTGTCAGTGGAACTATCATCACATGAAGAAATGGAGGAGACAACTAAATCAGCAGCAACAACAATGGTGGCAGTATGTGAAGGGTCTCCATAGAAGGACTAAAGAATGCTCCAGACACTGTGAGGTGGATCTCAATCTGCCACATGAAACTAGAGATAACAAGAGAAATGCATCATCATGAGAATAAAAGACATGGTCAAAAGTGTCAAGGAAGTCCTCCAGATGATGATGATCAGTGGGTGCAGGAATTGGTCCAAGAAAGAAGGGTAAAAGACCCTCATGGGTGAAGTAACGTTCCATGGAAGCACACCAAGCTGAATAGTTCCCTCTCCGGTGAGATGTGGTAGAGGTTGTAAGGTGATCCTATAACACTCAAGTCTAGAAAGAGAATTCTCCATGATGAAAAATGCAAGATGCACAAAAGCAAGATGTCAGACTCGACCGATAATGTATCTATGTGTGAAGGCCCAAGAGTATAGTAACCCCCAAAATGTGGCACTTTATAAAGTAGTGCATTTACAAAATTGACAATTTCATCACATAATGTGTGAGAAATCATGCAACTTTGACTAAATAAGTGCTCAAAAATGAGTTGCGAGTCAAAAGTTATGGCATTATTAAGATTCCCGCAACTGATGGAAAAAGTCAATAAACGCTGCAAACTGATTTAAAAAGTGCTTGAAATGGGTGCAAAGGGTGTCGTGTGACTACTCGTTGGAAACAACATCAAATTTTAGGCATAGTTTGTTTTGCTTGCGAGGGGGTATTAGCCTCCTGCCAACCCCAGACCTCACCCTCCATCTTCGACAAGCGTAGGAAGGTCAAATTACAAGTAAAATACAACCCAATAAATAAAAATACCAATGCCAAACTGAATGTTTTAATTTTTAACACCTTTAAAAATCAAAAAGAGGTGGAAAGGAGGGGGCCCATGTTGAAGATACTCTTTGACCAAGCTAAATGAAGGAACCACGTGCTAAGGAGTTGTTGTGTTGGATAGAAAACGTCTAAGTTTACAGGTTGGAGTTGTTGTCTGTGCATGGGAGGAAGCTGCAGGCACGTCAGAGATGAGACCACGTGCTAAGAGGTGAAACCATTGTAGGTCTGTGAGCACGATGCAGCAGAAAAACACCCAAAAAGATAGTTGTAAAGGTGTACATGACGCAGGAAGGTGAAGGGCCACGTGGACTGAGATTGCTGGTTTCCAAATGTCGGAGTCTACTTTGTAAAATTCACCGAGTTGACCATGGAAAGGCCCAAGATATCCATGAGAGCAGAGAGGTCTAAGTTCCATGTTTGAACAGGTTAAAAAATAGTGGCGAGTACCACTTTGTTTGGAGGATTCAAACGTAGATCCGGAGCATGCCGAGGAGGGCGAAACAAACTGGTATAGTGAAGCACAATGGTGAAACCGAGACCGAGTCAAACTAGGGGCGTAGCAGGCGAAACAAACTTGTACAGTGAAGCAGAGCGAGGCAGGAGGTTAGAGGACAATGCAAAATGCCCGTGCAGCAAGAGAAAAACATGTTGAGTGAAGCAACAGGAGCCCAAAAAACCAATGCACAAGTCAGTAGATCAATGCACGAGTCGGATGTTGGGCAGCAATAGCAAGTGTTTAACGAGGTATGAGCTAGTGAGTTGAAGACCAATGTAAACCACGTTTAAACAGGGAATAGCAAAGGAAAAACCCAAGTCTACACCTGAACACAACAATACTAGCAAGAAACCTACACCCAACACACAAAACTAGATACAATAACCCCTTGAAAAGTGCAAGTAGAGCACGATCCGTGAGTGGGGAAGTTGGACAACAGATTCATCAAGGTTTTAAGCTTGTGAAATATAGAGAAGCCTATAATAACAACCTTTGTAAAGCCAAAACCATGAAAACCAAACACCAACAAATGCAACATGAGTAAGAAGCCGATGCACGAGGCACGAAGAGCTACAGAAAATGGTCTAAAACTAATAACCACCAAACTCAAAACCGAACAAGCCACCATGAACACTCAAGAACCAAACAGAGGTATTAAATTCCTGAATCAATGCACTGAAGCACATGACAGAATATCCATTACGACACACGCACCAAGATCTAGATATCACGCGGAAGCAAGAAAACATGCATGAAACGCGATGAGTGCATGGATCCACAAGAACCGCTCGCTGTGATACCATGAAAGAGGTTTTAAAACCCGCAAAGCGAGGATCACGAGGGAAGATGTGCACATCAATGTATGTGTGAACAATAGTGTGAAGAGATCTCGGGAGGAGCGAGTATCAATCGAATGTGCATGCAAAGATTTGAAACATGGGCAAGTAACCTAGTTAAGCCATAAAATTCTCCTCTATCTCATAGATCAAAAGATGTGTACATATAGGAGGTTTTGAGTAACCCCCAATGCTTCAATCTTGACAACTTGAGTAGAGACGGGGAGTTACATTCCTAGAATAGAAGTGTAACTCCCATTGATGCATATGACACACTGACGCGTAAGGGAATCTCATAATGACCCCTAAATGACACATGGACCTATGATCTCACCTAAGTGAGATGACTCACCTAATGATGTGGAAAATAACACACATCAACAATTCATTTTATCAATAAGTGGAGGAAGATCCTCGGATCATGCAACTTGATCCTCCTCTTATTCTTCCATCTTCACATTATTCATTATGTGAGGAAACTTCTAGGTCTTACATTGATCCATGGCCTATCTTCTGATCACCCAATCACTCTTTGTCTATCATAATTCCTTAATCAAAATCTCTTATGGGGTCAACATCAAGTAGCCCTTCATCTTCATCTAGGTGTGGGTCACCTTCTAGTAGCCCTCCCTCTACTAGTTATGGGACATTTTGAGTAGTCCACTATCTTATTTTCTTGGGGCACACCTAACTAACCCCTTATCTTCTATGTATGGATCACCCTTGGGTAGTCCATGATCTTCTATTCTTGGGCCACATCTTAGTAGTCCATCATCTTCCATCTATGGGCCACGTCCTAATAGCCCTTCTTCTATTCTTTGGCAACATCCTAGTAGCCCTTCGTCTTCTATCTATGGGTCACGCCCTAGTATCCCTTCTTCTTATATTCTTGGGCCACCGCCAATAGCCCATCTTCTTCGATCCTTAGACCGTATCCTTTTCATCCATCACATTATTCTTATACCAAATATTATGGCAAGCCCACCGCCATTCCTCTCATCAATTATAAACATCCAGGTTCTTCTCTCACTTCTCAGGATCAAACAAGTCAAGCATTAGCTTATAAGAAACACAGAAAGGTTCTTTATCAAGCCAAGATATAAAATATGAAGAGATCCAAAGCTACCAACTCTAATGATCCTAAAATATAAAATCAAATGTGATTCTAGAATGCACACCAACATACCCATCAAGTATGGTGCAAAGTGTAGAAACCTATGGATAGGGAACTCAAACTCCCACATACGAAACCCATGTTTCAAAACAAATCAAAGCCATTTGTTGAGTGTGAACTCACCATGATCATTGAAATCAGGGATCCTATCACTCTTGATAAAAAAACATGCTTAGTCTACCTTATCAAGGAATTCGTACACATTGTTGTTGGATCCTATCACGCAGAGTGACATTATAAGTCCTGACTTCCAAAAAAATTTAAAACTCATAAAAATCATAAAATAGTTCAAAAATACAAAAACACGAGAAAACATTAAAACATTACAAAAATAAAATCAAAGGTACAAAGGTCAAACATTGCAATTAGGTATTGCGTACACATGGATGTTCTTTCTTCCCTTTCTTTCATATTCATCTGCAAGTCATCTACCATTTTCATCACTTCAATGTTATCGTGGTTAGCCTATTTGCACACATTTTGTGACATTTATCTCTATGGTATCCGTTTGACTTTGGTCTTTCATAACCTTGGTAAATTAAAGAACAAACGACCTCTTAGAGATCCTATCACAATTCTCTTATAATAAACTTCTTTGGGAAGAAATTTTGGGCGTATTTTTAACACTATCCAATTTTGTCATTACAATCACTTCCACATCCTTCCATCAAGCCATCAATGGTTCTTGAAAAATATAAGTTTTCTAAAGCTATGTACATGAAGAAAAAGAAGCATGGATGCCCCCAATGATATATGCTTCGAGAAAAATATGTTTCAAGAAAAATAAAAAATAATATAAATCATCCTAAAAACATCACTCTTTGGTTCTTGCATGAGCTTGTGTGCAACTCGCGGATCATCTTGATCTACCTCCATCAACAAAGCTAGTTTTCTTACTATGTCTGTACTCTGGGGCATAATGAGTTTCTTGGTATTGTTTCATAGTGCATGATTAATTTTCATAGGACCAAAGTGTCCTTCGTTATTCCCCTTGCATGTATTATTTCTTGGGGCACCATATTTTAACCCTTGTCATTAATTCACATAGGTCAGAATCAAATCTTGATAACAAAAAAATTACATTATGTTTATTTATTAGGTTAGTTTTGTTTTTACTTTCTCATATTGCATTGCATTATTTATGTTGCAAAGGAGTTAGGCATATTTTAATATCTCGTATTGCATTGAATTTTTATGTTGCATGGAGTTGGTGTTTTTAAGCAATGGACAATTGTTCGTAATATGGAGTTTCATGTCATTCTACTTTTTTCATATGCTTATATTTTTAATAAGGACCAATGACGTAAATATTTTGGCAATATGATGACAATAAAGTTGTTTCGATACATTGAATGAAATCTTTCTCTTTTTCTTCTTGCCTTCATTTCTTCTACATCACCCTCCTATCGAAACTATTCTTCTACTTCACCTAGGGCATCCTGTTCCTCTCCTTTCTTCCATCCATTTCTCACCTTTTTTGATCATTGATCGTCTTCCTTCACTACCCCATCGACACTAAGGGGCATCTCTCACTTCTAATAATTTTTCTCCCACCCCTTAAAATTTTATCTGTCTACTATCTTTGAAGTGGCGTTGCTTACACCACCCCAAAGAGGGGAAAATGTAGACACTTGGATTCTTTTCATAGGACCCAAGTGTCCTCCATTATTCCCCTTGCATATATCCTTTCTTGGGCACCATATTTTAACCCTTGTCATTAATTCGTACAGGTCAGAATTAAAGCTTGATAACAAAAACCTGACATTATGTTTCTCTATCAGGTTAGCTTGTTTACTTTCTCGTATTGTATTGCATTATGTATGTTGCAAGGAGTTAGGCATAATTTAATTTCTCGTATTGCATTACATTTTTCATGTTGCATGGAGTTGGTGTTTTCAGCAATGGACATATTTTCATAGTATGCATTTTCATGTCATTCTACTTTTGTTATATGCTTATATTTTTAATAAGGACTGATGATGTAGATATTTATCAATATGATGACAGTAAAGTTGTTTCAATACACTGGATGAAATATTTCTCTTTTCTTTCCATCTTCATTCCTCCTCTACATCATTCTCCTATCAACACTATTCTTCTTATTCACCTAGGGCATCTTGCTCCTGCTCATTCTTCTATCCATTATCTCACCTTTTTCGATTGTCGATTACCTTCTTTCATCACCCCATCGACACTCGAGGGGGCACCTATCACTTCTACTAATTTTTCTCCTAAACTTTAAAAATTTATCTATCTACTATCTTTGAAGTGGCATCGCTTATGCCACCCCAAAGAGGGGCAAATGTAGACACCTATAATTTATCCTAAACAATTTAAATACTTAAATTGTGCTAATTATCCCCTTTCCCGCAAATTGGTGACATATCATCAATAATGCTCATCTTCTCTCCTATCATCATTAATTAATTACATTACATTAATTAATTAAGTCTTCTATTCAACAAATACCCTAATTAACGACCTTCCATTAATTAATCCTTCCTTCTATCTAAACTAATTAATTATTATTAATTAATTAGCTTCCCCTTTCATTAAATCAATAAATCATTATTTAGTTGATTTAATTCCCTTCTATAGTCTAAATCATGCTAATATTCCTCTAAAAATATTTTATAAGCTTACACACCTATTAATTAATCACTTTGGTTAATTAATAAACCCCCTTTATCCACATGAGTCACTAAAGGACAAGTTAAACTCTCCTAAAGTTAACTCAACCCTTTCTAAACCCCCCTTATCCATAACTAACTCAACATCTCTATTATCCCACATACAAAGGGATGTAGAGATTCCTCTATCCATTGGGCTATATAAAGAGCCCTCCTCCTACCTTTACACTTACACCTATTCCTTGAGAAACAAAAGTGAGCATATAACAAATAAGCTATAGCCATTTGTCATCTTGGAGCATTCTTCATTGGAGAAGCTAGCTAATTTCATTTCTTGTATTCATCCACCAAGTTTTGAAGTCATATGGGGATATGTCAAATGGTCTTGTATCCATGGATTAACAAGACTCCATTCTTGAAAACCTTGGGATTTAAACATACAATCAAACATTTGATTGCTAAGGATCTAAATAGGTTCATTTCATTTGATTAACATTCAATAGAGATAGAGATCAATGAATTAACATGTTAGTTTGAATATTTTTTCATTTTCTAATGCAATGATGTTAGTAGATTAGTTTTTCTTAAGCTCTAAGCATGGTGGTTCATTGAATTTGATTTAGCTTTGTTTTAGGACTACTAGGTGTTAGTTCTAACTCTTTTTGCATTGCTAACAAATACATGTACATAATTTGCATGTAAATTTTGGACTGATTTTTTCTCTTGTTTGGGCACCCAATTGGCCTAGATTTCCTCTTATCATCACCAATCATATGGGAAAACTAAGGTGGTAAATAAATTTTTAGTGTAATATCTTCGATGTTTTACTTTAGATAAACAAGAACATTGGGTGAAATGGTTTCCATTGAAAAAATGGTGTAACAATACTTCATTTCATACCTCCTCTGAAATGTTTTGGTGCTTTATGGGTAGTGTCCTCCATCACTCATATCTGCCTTGAAGGTTAAACCAAAGGTGAGAGCAAAGTCGAAGATCACATTCAACACCAACATGAGGTACTCTCTAGTCTTAGAGAAAATTTGGCAAGGGAACAAAACCACATGAAGCAATAGGCTGATCAACATTGTAGTGAGAGAAAATTTGAAGAGGGTGACTTTGTTTTTGTAAGGTTACAACCATATAATCATTTATCATTAAAACAATAGAAGAAGGATAATAAGCTTGCTCCTAAATACTATGGTCCTTATCGAGTGTTGCAGAAAATTGGTAGTGTAGCATATAAGTGGAGCTCCCTATAGGAAGTAAATTACATCCACTCTTCCATATTTCTTTCTTAAATAATGTGATTAGGAAGCACATTTCCACCCAAAAGTAAGTGCTTCCTTAATCTGGACAAGGAAGGAATGATAATATTGGAACCTAAAAGTATTCTTCAAACACACACCTAAAGAATGAGAAATAGAGTCGTTACTAAAGTACCTAATCAAGTGGAATAATATGAATATTAAGGATAAATCATGGGAGGATGAACCATTTGTGTAAAAACTTCGAGGGATTCCAAACAATGAGGACAATGTTGCTTTGAAGGGGAGGGGAATGTTACTCCCTTAACTATATATCTTACATTGGATGTATATAGCCAACTTTTGGCTATCATAACTTTTTATTATGATGCATCTCTTTCATATATGTTATATTATCATTAGTAGGTCAGCCTTGGTGATTGTCACAACATATGAATAGTATAAATAGGTGTTAGTAGGTAATAGTTGATCATCAAATAAATGGAGCATTTGAGTCTTATTGTATCATTTGGAGGTTACCCCCTCAAAGCGGTGAAGCTATTCTAATTACATATTGAGATCATTCAGATAAAATATTGTGTTCTTTGGTGTTATATTGATGCTCATAATAAAATTTCACTAACACCTCAAGTTTTTGTGTGATAATTCATTATATTTGGTATCAAAGCAACCAAATGTGTTCAAATCCCACTCGGTTGGTTAAGTCATGTAAGCGGGGCCCGTGGGGTGCGTAAATGTTGGTGAAGCTAGGCTTATACGTATGGGAATGTAGGCACAAACCCATCCCGAGGTTGGGATCTCATGAAGTGTGGTGGGATGTGATGATCCTGGTGTTCAGATTTCACTAACACCTAAAGGTTTTGGTGTAACGGTTAGTTACATTACCTTCCTCCTCGTGATTCCCTTGAACTTTAAAATTTACCTCCGTGATAAAGATATCTTTTTTAGATGGAATAAACCTTGGGAAACCAAAACAACCTCTTGTCCCCCATGCCTCATTGAAAAGGTATTATTCTACAAATAGAAAAGGAAGAAACTCTACATTCACCATCATACTCATCAAACACATCCCCATGCCAGATCTTGGGAAGATGATTGAGAATTGGGGCTCACCTTTACATACCTTGTTTGATATCACTTTCCTTTCATGGTCTGCATCACTTATCATCCCAAGTTTTATTGGTGGCAAGCTAAGATGTCTATGACCCTTATCATTGCCAAGTAGAGAAACTACTCCCATACTCAATTGAAAGTGCATACTATGAAATTTTGGATCCATCAAGTCACCATGAAGTCCTACAACTGACCAAATACTTCATGGATGTCCTTTCACCATCATGGGTAGTTCAACATCCTTCTTTCTTGCCCAATATCCCAATAATTAGTATTTTTAGTAAGTCTTAATTTAGGAATTCTAGTTTAGTTACAACTTGATTAATTTGATGGTTTTGAGCGTTCTTGATATGTAAGGAGAAATGAAAACTTAGATAAAAAAATTTTTGTAGTGCTTATTATTTATAGATTATGAAGCTTGGTAAGGCTTACTATTTTTATAAGTGGGCCTTCCTAGTGTCAGAACATAATGATATTGGTCTCAAAAGTTTTCTTATTTTAGAAAGATTATTTTCTCTAGCTCTTAGAGGATTTCAATTGCCAAATTTATGTAGAACTAAAACAATTAGTTTTTATAAATGGAAACTTCATCTGGATATTAAAAATAATGTATACCACCATTAGATGCATGCTTGGGATCATAAAAAGGGAATTTTGAGAAGAAGATGTTAAAATTTCATGGGAAATAGACAAGGGGTCCGTAAGATACTAGCGAATTTCCATTTTTAGTATATGAGCTCTCATACACATTCCAATAGTATAACACCAAGGAGAGTGATCTTCGGAGAAGAAAATGAAATTTTTAAAAGAATAAAATTGGCTAAGTATGGATTTTAAACATATCACTCACTCCTTTGCACTTTAACTCAGATCTAACCCACCATGCTTAAGCGATGTCGACGGGGTTGAAGTATAGTTGAACCCTAAAGAATAGGGGAAATGAAGCAAGGAGACATGAATTTCATCAAAATGTGCTTTACATCAGGTCATTACAAGTGTCGAATGGGTTTTCATGAGATTAAGATGAAGGGGGCTGAAAACTAGATGTCGAGGATAAACTATTGTTATCCATGTGTGCGGGAGATAATTGAGAGAGGTGGTGCAAATTTGTTTCCCTCTTTTCCCATGTAATCATGGGACAAGAGACAAGGGACTTGTATGTTTTTGGTAAAATATTTAAGTGTTGCGTGTAAGAAAAACCAATAGTTTAGGGCACCACAATCCCTCATCTTTGATGGGGAGGTTCCCTTATTCAAACAAAAATTAATCCTACAATATTTACAAATGTACAACTATTGAAAATGTTTTGTGAGAACACTAGATTCATGTTTTAAGAATGATAGGGTTGAATATATATGAGAAGGATTTTAGAATAAATAATATTATTAAGAGGAAGGATAATAAAAAAACATCTTTAAAAAAGGAATTAGAGATTATTCTACCATTACATGTTCATGAGATTTAATAATATGTGCATTCATCTAACACGGATAGTCATCCCCTTAAATGAGAAATGTGTTGACATAAATTTCTATGGTTGTTGATAGATAAAGGTAAATAAAATTTTCCACAATTCCACAATATACAAATGATACGAAGAGAGAAAGAGGATAGATGGAGAATAAAGTGAGAAGAATTATTTTTATTTAATAACATCTTACTCTTATAGTAGTATAATAGAAATTACCCCTTATAATTACATATCAGACCCTTTTATAGGCTTATTTCATCAAAAGTACTTATTTTAACTAGTTTTCACCCTATTTCACCAAAACTCTATTTTGCATAACTTAAGTCAAAAATACATGGAATTTGGCACAAATACATTATTTTGTCATTACATTACAAATACTCAATTTTAAAACCTTCATAACCATCCTTCTTGGAAAATATCTAATAATTTCTGAAAAAAATAGAATGATAGTGAGCCCAAGCGGTAATCCAAAGCACTAGAGGAATTGTGGAACATTTCCTAAAATGCTTCCATTCACCAACTTTACTTGATTGTAATGATTTTTGGCTTGGGTAGAAAAATGGAGAATTGAGAGAATGGGAGAATTGTTCCATGAGTTTTAAAGAATGAAATTTTTCCCGATCCAACCTCCTTCCTTTGCCTTTGTCGGTGTTGTGGGGTTTCGGTGGAATGGTGAAACACGTGAGCTATTCCAGAAGTTCCTACAAGTGCCAACTTAACTGATAAAACCTTTTTCATTTTCCTTAAGTCAACAAAGGGGTATATGTGGAATAATGGAATGTTCCTTATGTTCTTATAACCAATGTATTTACAAATTACAATGCCTTGATTTTAACTATCCAGTCATCGAGAAGGTTATTAAATCAAAGAACAAATGAATGTTTGGATTTGTTCCTTGCATTCCTATTATATCTCGACATAGATAATGGTTCAAAACCTCTAGACCTTTGATTAATTTATTAAAGGGTTGTCATTTTGGGTATAAGGTGGAAATAAAGAAAAAAATTATTCCTTTTACCAAGAATTGGTTTTACCAAATAAAAAGTTTCACTATATCTCAAATGAAGCTGAATTCCAGGGAACCTAAAGAACATTGGATTTGTTCCTTAGTTCCTTTAAAATATTGATTCACCACCACTCAATACATAGTTCATGGGTAAAGTCAATAAAATAGAGAATAGATGGAACAAAAGAACAGTTCCACTTATTCCTCAAAAGATCGATTTTCACTATTTTTCCCCAAAACATGTAAAATTTGGCTAACTTCTTTGACAATTAGGCTTAACAAAAGGGGTAAGTGTACTAGGACATGGATATTTTCACCCATGAATAAAATTTTGAATTTCATATTAATCTTGTGATAACAATGAATCTTTCTAGGGACATGAATCAAATTGGGCGGTGCACAACCAAGGTAGAATTTCAAACTCTAAAATCTCAAGGTTTATACCAGCGTCTTTATCCATTGGTAAAAGATATGGAATATAGAAGAAGACTAGAAATGGTCACAACAAAAACAAGGAAGAAAAACACAACAACAAGGAATACAATCCCAAAAAATGACAAGACTATATACAACGAAACATAAACTACAAAAAGAAATGGGAACGAAAACAAGATAAAATTGGGAAAGTACCTACAAAGGAGAAGAAAATATTTACATATGAGACAGAAGGATGCACAATGTTTAGAAAAACCTTGATATAGGATGATATAATTAGGTACTTGTTGGCGAGAAAATTTGTCTTGTGGACAAATTGGTGGGTTTCAAGCCAACGCTATGGGAATCTAAGTCCCTCTACTTGAATGGTGTAGCTTCCATAGGTGCATGCATAAAAGGTGGATTTTAATGGTGGCCTTTTAACCAGAGATCCAACAGGGGCACTCCACTGACCCTATGGCAAAGCTAGCAATGTCTCACTAGAGAAGAAACTTTGTCTTGGAAAGGGGAAGGGGAGTGGAAATGGAGGTAGGAGAAAAATAATGTTGTGAGTAGAATATCAGATGCCCACACACATTAATTAGAAATTTAATTTACATGCATTTATAGTTAGAAGAAAAAAAATCCACAGGAGAAGCTACAAGACCGAATAAAATTCATTAGTCGCAAAGTACCAATCAATCCCTTAATCAAAAAGGCAAAAATTCCTTCTTTTATTATTGAAGCTAAAATAGAGTTTATAGAGAGCTTTGAGAATAGAGGAAATTCTAAGGAGAAGGGAAAATAGAAGAAGTATGGCACTTTTTGTCTTTTCCAGGTACAGAGCACTCTGGTATTTTTGAAATCAATCACCAGCCCTTTGGAATGGCTCTAAGGAGCCATTATATCCTTTGCCAAAATGGTTACAACTTTACAAATCATTTATGCCTCTTCAAATTCCTCCATTGCGAAGAAAACACTCATGGTGAGTTAAAAACCAGATCTTGCAACACGAACGTTACATTTGATTTTCTCTTATAACTTTGAAATTGGGTCGTCCACGTGGTAGGAAGAGATTGGATCAAGTACGGAGGGGAAAGCCCTTTACGTTTTGTAATTTTTTAGAGATTTGGAAATTTGGAACAAATTAGCCTGCACCCCCACTTTGACTTTTCAACTTAGGCACGTGGCACGTTTTCATTGGAAATGGGGTCGCAGCCCTTTTCTCAACATTTTAACCTTTTTGGAAAAAGGCTCAAAAACTCAAATTCCTCCACTGACCCATTGCTCCGATTGAACTCTTGACATGTGGCATCCTCTGATTGGAAATGGGGTCATGGCCCTTTTCTCAAAATTTTAACCTTTTTTAGAAAAAGGCTCAAAAATTCAAAGTTCTTCATTGTTCCACTCTCCCGCTTTGACTTTTCAACGGCGGGCTCGAGACCTTGGTGGAGCCACGAAGCATTCTAGAAATTTTACTTCACTTTTGGGAATTTGGTTAAATTTCCAAAAGTGCTCGATGTCCTACTCATTCGCTTTGACTTATTAATGATGGGCTTCACCTTTGAATTTTTCCCTATAGGCTTCAACTTTGACTTTTTCCCTGCGGGCTCAAAATTTAACTTTACCTTTATAGCCTAATTGAGGTTGTGGGTCACTTTTTAAATTTTCATGTTTTTAACAAAGAGGATCAAAAACACAAATTTCTCCATCAACCTACTTCTAATTAGGTATGTCCATGTACCGTGCATGATGGGGCAAAAATTTGATGGGGAAGATAATGCCCATCACTCCCGATCGTGGGAAAAATACATGGAGGAAGATAACTTCATCATTTTGAGTCCAATTTTTGAATTTCCTTCATGACTAGAGGCATGGAGGAAAAAAATGATTTTACTACCCAGTCCATATAACAAGTGAACAATTTGGTCAAAAATGAGATTGTAAAGAGGATATTATGTGCATATATCGGGAGATGGAGAATTTCTCAAAATGAGAAAAATAGAGATTTAAACAACACTAGGGCATGATTTTGCTATTTATTTGAACTTTCAACTTGGCTTAAATACTTTAGGAGGGCAAGAGCTCGAAATTTTGAATTTAATTTGGAAAATGAAAAGAGTTTTTAGGAGACAATAGTTGGCTCTACCTTGGGGACATGACATGGGTGAGCATGACAAAGACATGGTATGAGGATCGAGAATCGGGTTCATTTTAAGAGACCTCTTGGAAATCGAGAGGTGGAGAATACCTAGTGAATATCCCAGAACCGGTTTGGCGGGAAGACGAATTTTTGTGCGTTGTATGAAAAAATTTCACTGTTTGTCAAGTCTTTGTGAGAAGAAAGTCTGTAGGCGTACGATGGGAGATTTTTCTTTGTCGCGCGTCAAAAAAATGTATTGACACGCATCAACAGACCTCAGTGACGGGCGTCAACAACTGTAATGACACGCATCACTAAGGTCTGTTGACGCACGTCAATGCATTCTTTTTAAAGTGCGACAGCAAAATATCCTATCGCATGTCTGCAGCCTCCGACCTCTACTTTCTCATCAAAAAATCTCCGTGTCGCGCATCAACAAACTCTTTGTCATGCATCTATTATGTGTCAATATATATTGTACCTCCTTGTTGCGCGTCAACAAATAACCATCATTGACGCCGCGTCAACAAACCTCGATGATGCGCATCATTACAATTGTTGACGCGCATTCATCGGTAGTGCGGTCCTGTTGACGCACGTCAATGCATTTTTGATTGCGCGACAGAAAAATCTCCTGTCGCGCATCTCCGCAACCTCCAACCTCTTCTTTCTAATAAAAAAATCTCCATGTCGCGCATCAACAAACTCTTTGTCGTAAATCGTTATGCGTCCAATATCTATTGTACCTCCTTGTCACGCGTCAACTATCCGTCAAGGTCGCATGTCAACAAATAACCCTCATTGACGCACGTCAACAAACCTCAGTGACACGTGTTATTACGGTTGTTGACACGTGTCACTGAGGTCTGTTGACATGTTTCAATGCATTTTTTTTTACGCGCGATAGCAAAATCTCCTATCGCACGTCTCGCGCCTCGACCTCTTCTTTCTCATCAAAAAATCTCCATGTCACGCATCAAAAAACTCTTTGTCGTGCGTCTGCTATGCGTCAATATCTGTTGTACCTCCTTGTCACATGTCAACTATCCGTCAAAGTCACGCGTCAATAAATAACCCTCATTGACGCGCATCAAAAGACCTCTTTGGCGTAAGCGCCAACAAGGTTGTTGACGCTGGCGTCGATGAGGTTTGTTGACGACGTTAATGAGGTCTGTTGACACATGTCAATGCATTTTTTTGACACGTGACAACAAATATCCTATCGCGCGTCTACAGCCTCTGCCCTCTTCTTGCTCATCGAAAAAATCTCCATGTCGCTCGTCAACAAACTCTTTGTCATGCGTCTACTATGCATCAATATCTATAGTATCTCCTTGTCTGCAAACCCTCCTTGTCGCGTGTCAATAACTTACCCCCTTGTCGCACGTCTATAATACGGGATATATCATATTGTTGAAAAATGTGAAGTAGAAGTGTTCTACCTAGCGAATAATATAGGTTTATATAGGGGATATTTTTCAAGGGTAGGCAAAGCCGACCCTAAAAAAATTAAAGTGTAATTTTTAGGCAAACCAAGGTCACTGACCGTGCCAAAAAATTCACCTTTTCAAAATTTTCAAAAATGGAATATTTGCCATATTACGAATATTGGCCACTAAAATTTTCCCTGTCCAGAATCTCAATTTTTAAACCCTATAACGTTGACCAGTGCCTTATCCATTGAGCAATGTAGAGTCATGTACAATTCTGAGAAAGAATGGAAGGAGGAAACACACAAGCCGAACCACAAACAACAAAAACCAAACAAAACTAAACCAAAACCATGCAACATAAAAGGTAAAAACACACCTACAAAATCACCTATGGTACAAGGTGGGGACAACCGCTTTAACTAATGATATAGTTTCAACTATTTCCCACTTTGAGGAAATTCCAATGGCATTCCATCCAAGTATGAGAGGAGAAAAACATTCTCACCACAAGCTCTATGAATTTGGAATGGGCCCAACCATAATGAATCAAACTTTCCATGGCTGCCCTTTGGTTCTCTTCTCTTGTCCCATAACAGGAAAAAATCTCCAACTTTGAAATTCCTTGCTTTGGTCTTCTTGTCAAAATATTTCTTCACTTTGAACTGATTCTCCTTAATTCTATCTACCACTTGGTATATTCTTTCTTCCACCTTCTCTAGGAAGAGGATACTCTTGTCAATGGAGTCTTTGTATTGACCATCTTCTATTTCTTTCAAGTAACTTGAGAGCTATCATCTCAATTATGAGGGAATCTCTACTTCAACTCCATACAACATTTGGAAAGGTGACATACCTATTGCCTTCTTAGGAGTGATCCTATCAGCCCATAATGCATCATATAACTTCTTGTGCTAGTTCCTTTGATTCTCATCTACCAGCTTACGAACAATGGTCACAATGTTCTTGTTGCTTAACTCAACTTGCCCATTTCCCTATGGGTAGTAGTTAGAAGAGTGAGATAGGGAGATTCCAAAGCCATAACAAAACTCTGTGAGCTCCTTGGAAGAGAAATAGGTGGCACTTGTCTCTACAACAATTTTCTATGGTATTCCAAAACAAACAATGATATTCTCCTTGATGAAGTTGCAAACTGTTTCAAAGCTGGCTTTCTTGGTCGGGATGACTTCCACCCATTTAGTGAAGTAATCAGTTGCAATGAGTACATAAGTATGCCCTACACTAAAATGAGGATTTAGAACACCAACAAAATCTATCCCCCATTGCTGAAATGGTTCTTAAATCACCACATGCACGAGTGGCAATGCACCCAATCACGAGTGTTTGCAAATATGGAGGGTCAATAATATCTCCCTCGAGAATATTATGTGTGGTTACCATTGCTGAGAAATGTCCACCCCAATATTGATCACGATATACCCTGAGTAACTTTTATTGTTGCTCCTTATCTAAACACCTAAGGAAACAACCATCTAGGCCTCTCTTGTAAAGTGCATGATTCTAGATCACAAACTTGGATGCCTTTATCTTGAGTGTCCTTCTTTGTTTGTAGTCAAGATGAGGAGGGCATTCTCCATAAGTGAGGTAGTAAGCAATTTCAGCATACCACTCATCAGTAGTGGTGACAAAGAGTGCCTATGGACTATCTCCTGAATAGGTTGAGAAAACACCATCTTTTTCTCCCTACTAAGCCTTGAGAGCTTCATCTTCAACAATCATCTTACACAAACCATTTCCTCTTACCAAATTAGAGGGTCTAATCTCCAAGTCATACTCTTGGGTCTTTGCAATCTAACTTCCTCTCTTAGCCCCAGGATCTTGTTGAGTCAAAATGAACTTGATTGCACTTCCAGGGACCATCACCACTATATGGGAATTGAGAATGTAGAATCTGAAACTTTCAATAGCTTTGACCACTGTGTAGGCATGTTTCTCTAATTGGTTGTACTTTAGCTCATGATTTTTAAAAGGACAACTCATGAAATCAATGGGTGCTTCCAAACCTTCATCATTTTTTTTTTTGAACAAGGACAACAAAGATTATATGTTCGATGCGATGCATAGAAGCTCCTCGTTGAAATCTGGAGATACAAGATTTGGAGCTTTGGAAATGGATTTCTTGATATCCTCAAATGTTGTTTTTCCTTCCTTATTCCACTTGAAACCTGCTTGAGGCTTCATCATGGAAGTTATATGTTTATTTAATTCAGAAAAATCAAGCACAAAATGAAAAGGAAGTTTACCTTTACAAAGAATGAATGAAATCCCTTCTTGTTGGTTGGTAAGGATAGTGCTTTGATAGCTTTGATCCTATCAAGATCAATGTGTGCTCTGTGTTTGTTCACAATGTTTCCCAGAAACTTACCTTCTATGACTCCAAAAATGCACTTCTTTGGATTTAGAGAAATGCCATGTTTCCTACACCTTGTAAGGAATTTCCCCAAATGACTGATATGATCTCCCCTCCTCTTTGAAAAAATCATGAGGTCATCAAGGTAAATGACAATGCAATGTTTCAAATTTTTGAAGGCCAAGTCCATTGCTCTCTGGAAAGTGGCTCCAGCATTGATCAAGCCAAAAGGCATTTTGTTGTAGGAAAAAGTTCCCCAAGGTGTTGTGAAGGATATTTTGCTACAATCCTCTTCTGCCACCTTGTTTTGGTTGTACCCGTAGAATCCATCAAGTAAGGAGAACATTTCAGATCCAATGGATACTTGCAAAATATGATCCATGATTAGAATAGGTTAGTTGTCCTTAAGAGATGCCTAATTTAGATTTCGGAAGTCTAAACAAATCCTTATTTCCCCATTCTTCTTCCTTACTAGCACAATGTTAGCCACCCATGTTGAATGGTGGATGGGGAAGATGATTCTAGCATTGAGCATCTTTGTCACCTCTTCTTTGATAACATCGGCAATATTTGGATTGTAGGGCCTTTTTTTTTCCTAAAGGGCTTAGCTCCTTGCTTCAAAGGAATGGAGTGATGCATTTCCTTTAGCTGAAAAGATTTGAGTTCATCATAGGAATAGGCCAGGACATCTGAGTACTTTTTTAGTAGAGCAACAAACTTTCTCTTCTCTTCTACTAAGCAACATTTACCAATGTTAACCATCCTTGGATTCTCTGAGGTACCAATGTTTTCTTGATCAAAATCAGATGGACACTAAGAAGACTATTTTCTTTCTCTTGGATGAACCTATCATGCTTGTCAAAGAGGTCTTCCAAAGAAACTAGAACTTTGTGGAATTTGTTTCCTTTCAATTTGATTACTCCCTCTTCATCAATTACCTCAATTCCTTCCTTCTCTTCTTTGGAGACTGATTCATGGTGTGGGTTTTAACTTCCTTCAAAGAAAATATTATTAAAGTTATCCCTTTGTTCTAAGAAGGCTAGGATCTCGATTGTCATCATTGAAGACCCAGGTGATTTGCATTATTTGGTATGCTAGGTCTAAACACCACCTCAATGGTCACTTTATCCTTACCAAAAGAAGGATGAGGTGTCACTAAGGAAGATGACACTACTAGAGAATCACCCTTTTCATTCTTATCCCTAGGTATAGCTTCAATGGAGTATGCATCAAAGGATTCAATGTAGTCCCACACTCTGTTTCTATAGTGCCTGAGTCTGGGGTTTTTACTTGATATTGCTAGTGGACCTACATTACCATAACCTCTGCATCACCTTTGCATCTCAACTTCTTGATTCTCATGTCCTCTGTTGTATTCATGCCTAAAATTAATGCTTCATACTCTACTATATTATTTGTATTGTCAAATTGCAACTTATAGGCAAAAGGATATACCTCATTAGAGGGAGAGTATAATACTACACCAGCTCCTGAACCTACTCTGGAATGACTTCCATCAAACTCCATTGTCTAGATTCGGTCTTCTTCTTCCTCCATGAGAAGTGGCAAGTCCTCTTCCTTTTGTGATGTAAGGAGGTAATTTCCAAGCCCACAATCTTGAAAAAGGATATCAGCTCTTAGATCATCATACTTCCTTATTATGAACTTCATTTTTATGACTGACGACAAATTCTTCATTTCTCCTTTCACTGGGATAGTTTAGAGATGACCAATCCATTTTTATTTCTCCACTTAGATTTCTGTAAAAACTTCTACTCAATAGCATACAAAAGATGCTAGTATATCGCCACCAAAATGGTCGGGAGTATCTTCTTATCGGGGTAATCAGCTAGTGCAACACCGAGCATCCTTAATCCTTCCTACTAATAGAGCTTATTTGGATTCCATTGAGTAGCACGTGCCATTTACCTAGGTTAAAGTGAGGTGAAGAGCATTTGCAACTTTTTCGGCATCACATTATCGAGGCTCTAGAATCTATAGTGCAATTGTTTAGTTGGAAATCTTTGATGAGAAGTGACAAGTAAAAAGTCTCAACTTTGTTGGTGGTGGAGGCACCTTTGAGGGTTAGCATGTTTTGAGAATATGGTGTGGATGGTGTGGGAAGTAAGCCTCTAGAATTACAAATCGGGGATGTAGAGTTACCACCCCAAACTACCTTGATGAATATGTCAAATTGGGCGGGATGTGTATATAGGTATTCAATTTCGAGAGAGTTGGACTTGGTTTTGCTAGCATGCTCTACAAAGTCAAATGAAGTTATGGTAGATGAGGAAGAGGTTCCAGCAGTGGATGAGGAATTAAATGGAAGATGTGTCATTACTATTGGTGTTGGGTTCTCCTTTTCAAATGTAATAATTGGCTTGGAAGGAGATGGAGGTGTAGCCTTTGATTGAAATTTAGATGTTCTTGCAAAACAAACATTTAGAAGAGAATTTCTCTTAACAACTTTTGAGTTGGGAGAAGAATCAGATAACTTAATTGGCACAGTAGTGTGATCCTTGACAACTAGTGAATCTGATTTCTCTCTAGCTGATTCCATGGAAGGTGGTAATGGTGATCCCTGCTGATGATATTGTTTGGTGGAGGCTTTAGAGAGCTATCTTCTTTATTCTTCCTACTCTCAAGTATAACTGCTGAGGCTAAAACACCATTCTTGGATTGTGCACAAGTGAAAACAACACATGAAAAAATTGGAGCTTCTTCATCACCTTCCTCCTCATCAGCAACGTATTCAATCAGGCCATTGTGCATGCCAACCTCTTCAATTTGAAGATAGTTTTCATAATCATCCATACTTTCTTCTTGAGGTTTCCTCAATATCTGCTCCTTTTAATTCCCTATTTTCATAGATGGAATTGACTAGTGGTGCTTCAAGAGCAAGCCTATGAGGAGGTGGAGAAATTCTTGGTCTATCGGGAGGATTTGGTCTCCTTAGAGTGTTCCTCATTGTGTTTTGTGATAGATGCTTCTTCGGAGAAACTAGGTCATTTGCCATTTTTGAAACATTGGATCGGTGGTGACTGAATTTAAAATTTGACCTTTTTATTCCCATTTGGTCCTTTCACTTTTCCGGAAAGAATTAGCTCATCATCGGTCTCAATTGCAAAGTCTTAAGCTTCCCTCAATGTTCTTGGTTGGGCTCTTCGAGGAAGAATCAAACTTCGATGGCAAAACACTTGATGAAGAACCTTTTCAAGTTGTTTTTGGGGGTGCCACATCTTCGGGATCCTTCTTGTCAACCTATTGTACCTTGCTACAAAATCTCTCATTCATTTAGAGGTATCCTTCTTTATCTCGAACCAATTAGACTAGCGAGATCCCGACAATCTTCTATGCTCTTGAACCTATGTTCAAATCCACTTCTTATATCTTCCCAAAGCATGTGACAGATCTTGGGCAACATGTATAACCATTCAATAGCTCTTTCTTGGAGTGACTCCATAAAGATCCTAACTGAAAAATCTTTATTTTCAACTCCCAACACTCCACAAGTAGTGATGAATGCTACTACATGTTCTTCAGGGAGACGAGAACCATCCCCTTTGAATTTTGGGAAGTTTTTTCTTGAGCCTCTTGGGAGCTCATGAAGTGGTTGTGGAAGAGCAAGTGGACCAGTATTTCTTCCCCATGGTATGTTAGGCCTACATACTTCATGCTCATGATCACCCATTCTATTCCTGTTTCTAGCCTTTAGTCTTGTCAAAGTCGGGTTCTGCATTCTTTACTCTTTCTTCTACTTCAATTTGGAGTCTTTCTATTTCATTAAGTTGAACCCTTATGTCCTCTTTAGCTCTTTCCTCTCTTTTGAGCTCTTCAAATGTGGGATCAATTTTTCCTCCTTGCCTCGGTTGCAGTGTATCTTCTATCGGCCCGACTTGAAAGTTTATGCTCTTCTCGGGGTGCTAGAATTTGTCTCTGCCTTTCCAATTCGAAAGACGTTCCTCTTCCAGGTCCGAATCCTTATATGACAATGAAGTATTGATTGACACTTTGTCTATTATGCCAAATAACTTCTCTTAGATCATAATTGATGTCTTCTTAGATGTGAAAGAGTAAATCGGGTCTCTCAGCGGAGGATTTCCCAAAATAGCCATGATTTACATCCATGTAGTTTGTGTGATTATTCAATCTCTAGAAAATTTTCTTCTAGAATATTTCTTTTTGTATTTTATGACCTTGAGGTCATTATTAGGTGAAGATGTTACAAAATTTCCCCATGTTGGGTGCCAAAAACTGTTGGTGAAATTTTTTTTCCTGTGGACAAATTGGTGGGTTTCAAGCCAATGCTATGGGAATCTAAGTCCCTCTACTTGAACGGTGCAACTTTCGTAGGTGCATGCATAAAAGGTGGATTTCAATGGTGGCCTTTTGACCAGAGATCCAACAGGGGCACTCCACTGACCCTATGGCAAAGCTAGCAATGTCTCACTAGAGAAGAAACTTTGTCTTGGAAAGGGGGAAGGGAGTGGAAATGGAGGTAGGGGAAAAATAATGTTATGAGTAGAAGATTAGATGCCCACACACATTAATTAGAAATTTAATTTACATGCATTTATAGTTAGAAGAAAAACAAATTCACAGGAGAAGCTACAAGACTGAATAAAATTCATTGGTCGTAAGGTACCAATCAATCCCTTAATCAAAAAGGTGAAAAATCCTTATTTTATTATTAAAGCAAAAGAAAAGTTTGTAGAGAGATTTAAGAATAGAGGAAATTATAATGAGAAGGAAAATAGAATAAGTATGAAATTTTTGTTTTTTCCAGTCTGAGCACTTTGGGCTTTTTTGAAATCAATCACCAACCCTTTGGAATGGCTCTGAGGAGCCATTATATCCTTTTCCAAAATAGTTACAACTTTACAAATCATTTATGCCTCTTCAAATTCCTCCATTGAGAAGAAAACACTCATTACATGTTAAAAACAAATCTTGCAACGTGAACGCTACATTTCATTTTCCAGTTTGAATACAGACTATTTGATTTTCTCTTATAAATTTGAAATCAGGTTGTCCATGTGGTAGGAAGAGATTGGAGCGGGTACGGGTGAAATCCCTTTGTGTTTTATGATTTTTTAGAGATTTGGAAATTTGCAATAAATTAGCCCGTACTTACCCCGCTTTGACTTTTCAACTTAGGCACGTGGCATGTTTTCATTGGAAATGGGGTCGTAGCCCTTTTCTCAACATTTTAACCTTTTTGGAAAAAGGCTCAAAAACTCAAATTCCTCCACCGACCCACTGCTCCGATTGAACTCTTGACACGTGGCATCCTCTGATTGGAAATGGGGTCATGGCCCTTTTCTCAACATTTTAACCTTTTTAGAAAAAGGATCAAAAACTCAAAGTTCTCTGTCGATTCTGCTCTCCCACTTTGAGTATTCAACGGCAGGCCCGAGACCTTGGTGGAGCCGCGGAGCATTCTAGAACTTTTACTTCAACTTTAGGAATTTTGTTAAATTTCCAAAAGTTCCCCAATGGCCTACTCGTCCACTTTGAATTTTAAATGGTGGGCTTCACCTTTGACTTTTTCCCTGCGGGCTTCAACTTTGACTTTTTCCTGCGGGCTAAAAATTTGACTTTTACCTTTATAGCCCGATCGTGGTGGTGCGGGTCACCTTTTTACAAATAGGCTCAAAAACATAAATTTCTCCACCAAACCACTTCCAATTAAGTATGTCCACATACCTATGGATGATGGGGCCAAAATTTGATGGGGAAGAAAATGCCCATCACTCTCGACTGCCGGAAAAATACACAGAGGAAGAGAACTTCATCATTTTGAGTCCAATTTTTGAATTTCCTTCACGAGCCAAAGGCATGGAGGAAAAAAAATGATTTGATGTCCCAGACCATAGAACTAGCAAACAATTTTGATCAAAAAAGGAGATTGTAAAGAGGATATTACATGCACAAACAGGAAGATGGAGAATTTCTCAAAATGAGCAAAACATAGATTTAAACAAGCACTCAGGGCACGGATTTTTCTATTTCTTCAAACTTTCAACTTGGCTTAAATACTTTATGAGGGTGAGAGCTCAAAATTTTGAATTTAACTTTGAAAATGAAAAGTAGTTTTTGGGAGACAAGAGTACCTTTGTGAAATAATGCACCGAGAGTATGAAGCTTTTACAAACCAAAGATGATCAACTAATTAAACCAAAAATTTGTGGAGGCATTTCATGGCTTAAAAATAAATATAGAAGAAAGTATTTCATCAAAAATAGGTATTTCATTATGAATTTCCCTAATTACAGTCAATCATTTGATGTTTGTTTGAAAATTGTGCTCTTTTGAGAATGAGGAAGTTAAGGAATGAAAGCATGCGCTAGCCTTTGTGACCCAAAATTACCTCCTTTTCTAATGTTTACAACCCACTAACACTAGAACTATTGAATCATTAAGATACTTGATTACTACACCACCCACTTCTTACCCCGATGAATAATCTACAACATATGTGTATGATTCGAAGAATCATAATAACATAACTTGGGAGAAGTAGGAAATTCCATAAAATATTCTCCATAATATTTTTCAAAAGGAGTTGTGATGTGACCATAGAATTATTTTTATCTTCAAACTTCTTTTGTTTTTACAATCCTTGTCTTGTCCTTAGAAAAAAACCTACTCATTTTGTAAAAGTATATTTTCTACTCCAAATTTCAAAAAGATCATGAGCATTAAGCACAATTTGGATTATTGATTTATCTTCCAAATCAATAGGGAATTCAATAGTTGTGAGATAAGAAAATAAATGGTTAACAATGGTATCCTCTTCTCTTCATATTCTAAAGGATGGTCAAAAACAAAATTGATGCAGTCCTCATTGTAGAGAGAAGCTTACATATATATATATTTCCATTTCTTCTTGAGATGAGAGATTGCAAGAAGGATCATGTTTTATTGGGTCATTAATAAATTTTTGAGGAGGAAGGTTGAGATATTTGATATTTTATTCTTTGAATTCAAAAAATTTATCATCATCTAAAGAATCAAATTCAATAAGTGATTCATAAATAATTACCTTTTTCATGTTTTCTTGAAGTCCTTCCAACTAAGGAGAGAAATTAATATTTTCCATATTTCAATGGTGAGCAGAAACCTCAACCAGCATGGGATCACTTATTTTGAAACAAGGGATTTCAATTCATGTATATGTTGTATCTTCTAAGAACTCTATTTATAGCTAAAAGGAAGCCTCAATTTGCTTGTCTTCTTCACCATCCAAGTGGTGTCAATTTAACATTCATTAGAGGGATAAAAAAATACATTCACTTTTGAACTTGATATTTCATCCGAGAATGAATACCGATAGTGGATAAAATCATCGGTAACTTCTTCTAGTACATGATTGTTCCCTTCCTAAATATGGAGTATTTAAAATTGATCAAGGGTTATTCCACAATCTATTTGGACTCTTTACATGACTGCACTTTGTTTCCAATTTTTTTACTATTTAAATGTGCATTAATGGCCTTCTTTTATGGCATAGTAGAGATTTCCAAGAAACTTTCTTCTTGTTGTTCATTAGGGTGCATAAATTGTGTGAAATCGTAATTAGGGTTCATTAGAGTCATAACGCAATAATAAGAAATGAAGTACAAACATGAAATAAGAAATAAGATAAGGAAATTTGAAACCCTAGGTGCAAGAGAGAGGATAAAGGACTTAGATAAAAAAATTTTAAATCCCAAAGTATGTTAGAATGGAAAACTTCTAAACATGAGGACAAATCTATCACAATCTGTACTTAGAAAATTACATAACTTCGGATCTTCTGGAATGGGATGCTGGACTAGGTCAAGGGTCCCAAAGCATTAGAATCTAGTTCTAGGCACTGTGAATGTGAAAATGTTCAAAACAAGATTTTTTTGTATCATAAGGTGTTCATTGACCATTTTTTTTGGTCTCTTTTATTTTGCATTATGCCCGTAGAAATTACATGTAACCTGCAAGTAAATGATCTATTGCAAAAGCCCAAAACACATCAAATCCTATAAAGAAAAATATGTAAATGGGGAGTCGATGACCCTAAAGGTTACCCAATAGAGTGAACTTATGACTGATAATTTCACTACATCTCAAACTCCATGTAGTTCTATGTGTGTTTGTGTAGATTCATGCCCTAGGAAGCTCTTGTGTAAGATGCGGAAAATAACGAGCAATATCTAGATGTAGCATTGTAAATAGATGTGTGGATGTCAAAAATGCAGGCCCTTGTCCCTTGAATGATAACTAGATAGATGTTGTAATGCTCTTAGAATGCCTTTAGATGTAACCTTAGGTGGTGATATTAAATGTTAGAGCTTGGTCCTTTATTATGGTCACATAGTTCCACATTTATATGATTACCTTGTTTGAATTTTGTAATTTACAACTAAAATGCCAACCCATAAGAACACAAGATACCTAAAATATAAAAGAGGTGAGTAAAGTACAAAGAGGTTGGGGGCACCCAGAGGGGACAAGGACACCGGGTGCTAACATCCTAGCTAGGTTCGGTGTCTAGAGTCAATAAAGATGAATAAATGCATATAAAAATTGGTTTTGAGGTGTGTAAGACCAAATTACAAACCAAAAAGAAATAAAAGAGGCCAAATATAGATGTCAATTAATATTTTTCTTACATAGGAATCATATGAATAGTGGTATCTGCTTAGGATCTAGAAATGTAGCCAAGTGCTTGATTTAGTGTTTACATTTGTGCCCAGTTTATCTTATTAAGTGAATACTTAATAACATAAATTCGATAAGAGATGTGTATCTAATAACCATGTGTAGATCAGTGGCGAAAGCATACCAAGGAGACAAGCAAAAGTGTAGAGTGATCAAATGAAGTGTGGAAGCTAAATAAAAGGAAATGATCCTAGGGATGAAAGCATATGTCTTATATCACGTTGTACCTATTATCATTGTTACTTGATGTGTTTGATGATGTGAATGATGCTTCTCATATGGTTAAAGCTATAAAAAGAAGAGCAAAAGAGTAGTCAAATATGTGTTTATGAACAAATTAATTGAAGTATGTAAAAATGTGAAAAATTAGTAAAAGGAACATGTGCACTTGATCCATGATGAGTGAAAATGGATAGAAAGTGTCCTAAAACATTGTAGAAGAATAATTTTTTTTGGTTATCTCATGCAAAGAATGAGTTTTCGAGTGATCTCAAGCCAAATGTTAGATTTTTCAGGCGATCTCACGCCATGGCAAATGTAATTATTGGGAGAAGTGTCTAGTGTTATTCTCCATCCCTAATTTCTTCTTAAAGTTTTATACACCATTGTAGATGGTTTGATCCTCCTTTGTTCAATTTTTATCAAGTTTTATCCAAGTAGAAAATAAAGGTAGAATACATTCGATTCTTTGGATGAATTTTCTTGTACTTATGAAAATCACTCTATAAAATATTGTCAACCATTCGATATTAGAAAATTTATGTAATTTCCCTTGGTCATAGGAACCCTATAAGGTTCAAGAACACCCAAACACTCATGTTTGTATCTAGGCATTTCATCTATGTTATGCTTAGGATCCATATCAGATTATAGGTTCTTTTTGTGACTAAAGACTTCTCTGTTTGTGTATTG
This sequence comes from Taxus wallichiana var. yunnanensis, assembly GCA_018340775.1. Taxonomy (NCBI): domain Eukaryota; kingdom Viridiplantae; phylum Streptophyta; class Pinopsida; order Cupressales; family Taxaceae; genus Taxus; species Taxus wallichiana. The sequence goes on along the minus strand of CM031235.1, from coordinate 341,297,180 downwards.
TGTAGGTATTAACTATGACTATGTATTGTTATATAGGGTGATTGATTCACCCAATGTATGTCCCCCTCTTTTGAGGTGTATGTGACATCGTTAGGAGGATGTGCCCCAAAGGAGAGGACGTGTTAGTGCAATCAAGACAACTACACATATAAAATAAAATGTGTAATATAGCAAGCAAGATTACATTATAGACTACAAAAAGAGGATTTCAAACATGGGACATAACTGATAATGTTGTAAGAAAATCAAGGCTAAAGTGGCCAAAAGCATACATCGTGAACACAAGAAAAATGGCATAGTTCGCAAATAATGGCATACAATGGAGAAAAATGAAGCGAGTAAAGTATCAAAAAACCATGGTGGAAAATAGTTCCTCTAAAGAAAATACTACACATGAAGTATGCATTAGCATGTTTAAAATATAAAGAGTATGTCAAATATAATATGGTCTTATATGAAGTAGTGTGCTAGTAAGAATAGAAAGTAGTATAAAATGAAATAATAACACCTATATTGTGTACGAAAGTAGATTCCTAGAGAACCTCAATGGGATTTGGTAAGAGGAATAGTGAAAAACATCCATGTTGCATGTAAGGATTGTAGAAAGTATATATTCACAAATAGAGAACAAGTGAATGCACATGTGTATATAGAAAAGACAATGACATAAAATGTATTTGTCTAGCATGTGGAACAAATTTTACATGTAACAAGTATATGAAAGAAACATTATGTACAACCAAGTTGTTCAAGTATGTTTTGATTGAGTGAGATGGAGTGATATGAAATGTGAATGTGATAGGAGAAGTGTTCCCCTCAAGCATGTGTGAATGAATATTTATGAAATGAGGTTCATTTATAAATTCCTCACAACAATTAAAAATGAACTCGTAGAAGAAGAGTGTGTCATCAGGAAATGATTTGAATTATGCACTAGATAGATATATCAATGAAGCGTAGAGTGTAAAGAGTGTGAATGTGGTGAGGTTCATTTCAGATTTAGACCCTTAACATTCAAGTATGAACTTTGGAACTAGAGTGCATCATAGGGTAGTGTAATTTTTCAGAATGTGATTCTAGATAGATGTGTTGTGAATGTGTTGAGTGTAAAATGTGTCATTTGTGATGTTCATTAATTTAGTATTACCTCAATAGTCAAGTGTGAACCATATCACAAGAATGTGTCATAGGGTAATGAAGATAAAATTGTATCAAGATGTGTAAGATGCATGGGAAAGACTAGATGTGAATCTTAGAGTGAAAAAATATAAATGCAAGACACCTAATAATGCTAAAAGAGGGGAAGGAAGCATGATTCCCCCAAGTGTATGATGATGAATATCTATGTGATGATGCATGAGATACCATGCCATTATGGGAGAGCATTGTATTTGTATGATAAGAGAGAGAGTGAACACAATGGTAGGAAGAAGCAACAATAAGGCTGTGAGATGGTGGTAGAGTTTGAAATCTATCCTGGCCATCAATATAAAGAGTATTTGTTTTGACAACATGAATTATAAACAAGAGTGGAGAATGATGGGAAGGAATCTTGAATGGTGGTAGCTTATGTGGGACTGATAATGTTTTAGAAGAATTGAGAAGAAAAAAGGGTGAACTCATATATGGATGTGGTTTCTTAGTTAGACTTGGTAATTATGTAGCATAATTGAGTGAAGGAGGTGTTAGAATGATTTTGATAGGTGATTTTTAGTGTGAATGGGTTTAATAAGTGGCACTTGATTAACTGAAAAAGGACCATTAGAAGTGATATCATGATTCCCATTAGACATAGATGAATCATATTTAGGAACCCAATGAGATGTAGCAATTGAATATGAACATGTAGCATTATTTTGTGTATAAAATGATATTTGACCATAACACTTAAGATGGCTAATTTATCGATGTAGAGCATAGTAATCATTGTCATTATGTTCATTGATTAGATGGTAATTGCAATAGAGATTACCTTGATATTTTTCAAGCCTACAAGGATGATAGAAATGATTAGATCGCAAGGTGATCAATTGATGAATGTGGAGATGTGGAAGAATATCTTATTTCTTAGTATTGAGATAAATATTTAGAGGCGCGAGGAGTGGTAAGATTTGGGGTTCACTGATATGAGCACATGTAGAAGACATAAAATGAGGATGAGAAGAAGAACTAACATGAGCTTGAGAAGCATCCTTAAGATGTCGGATTTAAAATTTGAGTCATATAATCATGGATTCCATAGCCTAAAATTTATATTTAAATAAAGAATGTAAATCTTGAATGGATTTGAAAATAAATTAATTGACATTAGAACTAATAAAGTTATTAGATACATAATCAAAGATAACACCGACTTGTGAAGGTTTCATGTTGATAGGAAGATACATAGTTTCTAGGGTTTTGTGGAAATCATATTTGTAGACACCAATAATTTAGCTCGATTAATTTAAATACTTAAATTGTGCTAATTATCCCCTTTCCCACAAATTGATTACATATCATCAATATCAGACATTTTCTCTGCTATTGTTGTTGATTAATTACATTATGTTAGTTAATTAACTCTTCTATCCAACAACAACGCTAATTAATGACCTTCCTTTAATCGGATCCCCTTTCTATATCCATTAATTAATTTTTATAATTAATTAAGCTCCCTTTCTATCTAGATTAATTAAATATTTCTAATTAATTAAGCTCCTATTTCTATCTAGATTAAGTAATTATTTCTAATTAATTAATGTCCTTTTCTATATAGATTAATTAATTATTCTTAATTAATTAATTATCTATTCTATTTAATCAATAAATCATCATTTATTTTATTAAAATCCTCTCATAACAGAAATCATGCTAATTATTCCTCTAAAAAGATTCTATAAGCTTGCTCACCTATTAATTAATCACTTGGGTTAATTAATAAATCCCCTACAACCCCATGAATCACTAAAAGACAAAATAAACTCTCCTAAGGTTGACTCAACCCCTTTCAACCATCCTTATCCACAACTTACTCAACCTAGCTATTATCCCACATATAAAGAGATATAGATATTCTTTTATCCATTGGGATATATAAGGATCCCTCCTCCTACCTTTCTATTTACACCTTTACGCACCTAAATGAGCATAGAGCCTAATCTATAGCCATTTTATCATCTTAGAGCATTCTTCCATTAGTGGAGCTAAGCATCTTTCATTTGCATTCAATCATCCAAGATTTTTGTGAAGAACAATGGAGTTAATCAAGAAAGGCCTAATAAGCCATGGCTTGATGAACCTCCATTTTTTATCATCTTGGATCAAACAAACAACTATCAACCCTTTGATAGCTAAAGGATCTACATAGGTCTATTTCATATATTTAGCTTTCTAAAGAGTAGAGCAATAAATGTTTACATGTTAGTTTGAAGTTCATTTTCAAGGTTCTAATGCATAATGTTGATGTTTATTACTTGTTTAGCTCTTAGCATGATGGTGCATAACTTTTAGTTTAACAATGTTTTGAAGGTACTAGGTGTTAGTTTCAATTTAACTAACATGACTAACTAATTCTTGCACACATTTGGCATGCCCGGTGGGATGGGTCCTTAGTCCCTTAGCATTGTAGTTCAATTTTTGTTGTTATTTCAATATTTGGCTAACCCTTGATATGCACATGTGTGAAATAATGTTAAATTTCTTATGATTTTTGCTATCTTTGCATGTGTTGAGTCTTGTTTAGGGGTGTAATTTTGATGGGTTATTGTTAAATTTGAGCTAACATATCAAAAAATTGACCTTTTTGAAGTTGTTTATGTTAAAATGACGTATTTTTTATGTCACCCAGGAAAGAGAACACACATATCATTATGTGTGCGCAGGCATAACTTTCACTATGTTTTTCTACACAAAGGTGCACAAATGCTTAAAATGGCATGCACACATTTAAAACGGCATGCACACACTCTGAAGGGTGTGTACACGCTAAACTGTGTACATAGCCTATCTTCTGGAGGCTATAATGTCTTCTCCCGAACTCGAAATGACTCCATTTTTTTTGTTGGAAAGGTATTAAAGTGAACTACGCAACAAAAAAATAAATTTGGGGTTTTTAGTTACCAAAAATTTAAGGTTTTCATTTTTAGAAAACTAGTCATTTCTAACATGTCTAAATGCTTTGTAAAATTTGGTCTTTGATGTTCTAACACCTTGTAGGGTTTATTTGAGACTAATTTCTATTTTGCATGGTATATTTGAACATACTTTGTGCTAATTTTGCTTGATTAAAGTTAATGAATGTTGCATTTTTTTTAGGAGGCTAGGATCACGTATGCTCTTCCCTCACACCTTTTAGGTGATCTTGGGAATCAGAAATGATTCTACACCTTGTCTATTCTTTAGAAAACATCTCATTTAACTTTATTTTTGTGCTAAGGAAATGAATGTCAAGTTGGTTAAAATGAACAAATTGTATGTGCTTTCATTAATATATACATAGTTGGGCCTTTTGTCACATATGCTCTTCTCTTGCATCCTTGGATGATCTTGAGAATTAGAAATGACATCTTCTCCCTTTCTTGATTGTGGAGAAATACTAACATCTTTGTGTAGAACCCAAAGAGATGCTTGCGAAAGAAAGGAATCTAAAAAAATTTCTAACATGTTTCTCGCAGGTTGCCAAACGGAGTTCAACTAAACCACATTAAGATAAACAAGATAAAAAAACACCACAAACATCACACTGTATTTGCAGTTTCGAGGAAAAGGGTACGTCCCTATCCACTCAACTAGAACATAACCCCTTTGGCATAACACCTTAAGCTACAACAATGGGGGTGGTTCTAGGAACCCTAAAGTAGTCCACGCAAGAGGGAACCTTGTGGATGAAACGGGAAGTGCTCCACATAACCTACTTGACTAGTTTTACCATTTGTGAGATTTAGCATCAAATTTATCTATATCGTGACCCCAGTGAGAGTACATGATGGACGCATTTATTGCCCACTATGCTTTAAGGGGGTAAGGTAAAGATGAGATAACCAAATATTAGGTAATGTGAACTTCTTGTTAAATCGAGCTCGCTCTTAGATAAATTTTGACACCTAGTTTAGTGAACCACCTAGGAAGGTCATTCAAGTATTTAGAGCCAACTTGACAAAATATTTATTGTAAAGAGTAATCATTCATCAAAAAATGTGTGAAGCGTTACTTTTTCTTAGCTTTTCACTTGCCCTAAGGCAAGGTGAAACTTTGCCAAATTGAGGCCAACATTTTTCATCCTCACTTGTACTACTTCCTTCACTTTCTTTTGACACTTTGTTGATCAAAAGAGGAGTGACCACATATGTGTTGCCAACTGATGGTGTCACCACTTTTATGTTCATTTACACTCATCCATGTTTGCGGATAGGTTGTTAAACGTCTAAAGTGTGTGGGAACGTACTTATATCATTGGTAACCATTTGATCTTGATACCCAAGTCAAGATCGTCATCATAGTTAGGCTTGATTCATCACTTGATTCTCCTTTGAGGTGTTATCTTGCTTGTATCATATCACCACAATTTTTATACTTACATCTTATTTCTTGAAAACTCGACCTAAGTGTCTAGATTGTAACGTTACACTATGTGCATCATAACAATTCCTTGGTATACTCTAGCCTTAGTTTTCCTTCAAACATTACCTTGATTTTGAAAAGTGTTGTTGTTACCTTTGTGTGTGTCGTAATAATATTATTTCGATACTAATACCTTACTTTTCCGTAAAGTTTGGTTAATGTATCTTAGTGGTATTTTTGCATCATTCATGTTAGTAACATCTACTTTTTTAGATTTACGTATTTATTGGATCTAAACTCACTTTTATTATACATTGTTTGGAAATCGTATCAACATTTTGTTATTACTTACATATTGTTCATTTTTTAGCTTGGCATAAGTGGTCACATTGTATTGGTCGTCTTACATGTCAAACTATTGATTGATTGGACACTTAGGAATTACTCCATTTGATTGATTCATTTACAAAAAACTTTGTGTGATTGTGTCTCATTTGTCATATTGACTTACCCATTTCGGAAAATAACTTTGATCCATTGATTATTTATCATTCATTATTCTTTGGTCATTAATTATGCTTTGTGTTTTGAACTTGCATGATTGTTCCTTGTGTTTATCCATCTTATAAACTCATTTCTAGGACAATCCTTTGTGTCTTTGATTTTTTTGTTTTTGCCCAAGTTAATGATCATTTTTGAATATATCTTTCAAACCTTGGCAAAAAAATTCCTATCAAGAAACTTTTGCATCAATAAATCATTGGAAATATTTCCTTTGTATCCTTTATGTTGCTAAAAATTTGATCTATTCTTTGACATTTACACCTCCAAACTTTTTGTCCAAACCTTGTTGGATTATCAATATTGAGTCATCACGATGTATGTTTTCCTTAGCTTCCCTTTTGGAAAATCACACAAGCATCCCCATCTTTACAAAATGTATATTTGGTTGTCATTATGCTACCCAAATCAACATAAAACCTTATTTACTTTGAAGAATTTTGATCCAATAATATCAGTCTAGACTTTTGAACCCAACACATGCCAAAAATGACTGATTATCGCAAGGTCCCTTATATATATGACAATAAGGAATCAAATTTTCAGCATTCATAGAAAAATATACCCATCATGACCAAACCTCATTTGGTTCTTTGCACTAGAGAACCCTTTGGGTAACCCATTCCCCACCTTCATCTCATAGTCGGTGGTATGGTTTTGACACATCTGATCAAACTCATTATTTAGGTTTCCCCCACTCTTCTTCTAATTCTAATCCAAACATTTCCTCTTCTTTTGAGGATTCCAATCCAAATATTTCCTCCAATTCTTCGATGATTCAGATCCAAAATACTATTTTGATTTATCTAATTTGACTCCTAAGTCACAATCCTCCCATTCTTTGCAGGACCTCTATTATCGGTGACCTAAACAAAATTATCCTTTATATATTTGTGTCACCGTAAATTATCTTCATCATTCATCTAATGAGACTTTGACATCATGGTCCTCTCTATCTTCGCAGAACCCTCTTTATCATACATTTAATAGGAATCCTACGTTACGGTCCTCCCTTTCTTCGTAGGACCCCTTTTATCATTGTCTCAATGACATATTTTTCCTTTGAAGATACACACGACTCCAAATCCCTCCAATCAAAAATCAAATATAATTCTTAAATCATGGTACTCTCTTTCTTTGTAGGACCCTTGTTATTATTCATCAAATGCAATTATTGAATCATGGTCCTCCCCTTCTTCGTAGGACTTCTTCATCAATCATGCCTACAAATTCTTCCTTCTTTGAAGATTTGTGTGACTCAAATCCCTTCTATTCAAACGTATGAATCGACACATGCGTCACAATATCTACACTTTGGAATTAATCTTATTAGTTTACATATGATATACCATTGTATAGTAAGGTCCACATCACCTTCTTCTACTCTTGAGACATCTAGCTCCACATATTCTTCGTCCCCATGTCATTTTCTTCTATAATCATCATCAAACATATTCTAAGTCTTCCACACCAATTGAACCTCTTTCTTCCAATCATCCCTGGTTCTCGATCAAAAAATCATACCGCTTGATCTATTTTAGAATGAAGAAAAAATCCAGGAATTTATAGGGGCACATGAAAATTATTCTTCTAGCATATTACGAGCAATGATTCTCTTTAGACATCGATGCGTCTACATATTATGAGGAAAATGTTGATTCCTTTTATCAAGAAATGGAGGAAGAGCCTCAAATCATGAAACTTGATCCTCCTCTTATTATTCCATCTTCACATTCTTCATTATGTGATGAAACTCTTAGGTCTTGTATTGATCCATGCCCTATCTTCTCATCACCATATTCTTCTTTACATATCACAATTCTTTAATCATAATCACACTTTTGGTCATCGCCAAGTAGCCCATGGCATTCTTCAAGCTATGGTGCACCTCCAAGAAACCCTTATCATCTACTTGTGGATCTCCTTCGGGTAGCCTACTATCTTCTATTCTTAGGGCACGTCCAACTAGCCCCTTGTCTTCTATGTATGGGTCACCCACGGGAATTCTATCATCATCTATTCTTGGGCCACATCCTAGTATCCCATCATCTTACATCTATGGGTCATGTCCTAGCAACCTTCTTCTTCTATTCTTGGGCCACATCCTAGTAGCCCTTCATCTTCTATTCATGGCTCACCTTCTTTTAGCCTATATTCTTCAATTCTCGGACCGTGTCCTTTTCAACCATCACAATATTCTTCTATCAATGATTATGGAAAGGACACCATCATTCCTCAAATTCCTCCCATCAATTATAAAATTCCATGTTCTTATCCCACTTCTCGAGATCAGAAAAGTCACGCATTAGCTTATAAGAAACACAGAAATTTTTTTACTAAGCTAAGACCAAAATGCGGAAGAGCTCCCAATCTCCCAACAACCCAAAAATTCAAAATCAAGTACAATTCAAGAATTCATACCAACATACCCATCAAGTATGGTGTAAAATGAAGAAACCTATGGATAACAAACTCAAGCTCCCGCATACGAAATCCATTTTTCAAAACTAATCACAATCATTTGTTGAGTGTGATCTCACCATGATCATCAAGATCAGGGATAATATTACACTCGATAAGAAAATGTGCTTAGTCTCTCTTATCAAGGAAATTGTGAACATTGTTGTTGTATCCTATCACGTAGAGTGACATGTTTCTTTCGATAACCATGAAAAAATATTTAAAAAATCATAAAACAGTTCAAAAATACAAAAAAAGAGAAAACATTAAAACATTACAAAAACAAAATCAAAGGTACAAAGATCAAACATTGCAATCAGATATTTCATACACATGGATGTTATTTCTTCCCTTTCTTTCATATTCCTCTACAAGTCATCCACCATTTTCATCCCTTCAATGTTATTGTTGTTAGCCTATTCACATGCATGTTTTGACATTTATCTCTATGGTATCTGTTTGACGTTGGTCCTGTTATCACGTTGGTAAATTAAAGAATAACCGACCTCTTAGAGATCCTATCACAATTATTATCTAATAAAATTGTTATAAATAAATTTTGGACGTATTTGTTGATGGTAGCTAATGTCATCATCACAATCACTTCCACATCCTTCCATCAAGCCAATAGTGATTCTTAACCCCTTGTCAAACAAGAGAGATGAAATAAGTTTCCACGAAGTAAAATAATCAAAATTAATCAATCAAAAGCAAAATCAAATTGATATATAACTCTATCTTGGGGTATTGTCAATAATATCTACCAGGGATATGGATGCCTGATCGGCAGAGAGAAATGTTATGATTATAATCAAATTCATCTTCGTCGGGGCTATGGGCTATGGACGCTGGCTAGAAGCGGAGCAATGTACGACTCTCCTTCCATAATCCATTCGCAAATCACCTTTTAGACTACATAGTTCCTACAAATTGTCTAGTGTATTCACTTACTATCTATTAACTCTTTCCTTCAAGAGGTAATTCATTTCCATGTTTACACATAGGATCTCAATGAGTAAACATGATTAGTATGTTACCAAGTGTTACTTTTTGGACCTTGTTTAAACTCTTGCTTTAGAGAATGTATTGTCTCATGATTTATGCCTTAGGCTAATCACTTTTCATCAACCACCTTATAAATCTTTTCATATTGACATTTGTTCTTTGGAAATCATTTAGAACATCCATGTGTATAAGATTTCCTCTTTTCCGTGTTTGCAGAAACTTTTTCACCTTTTAATAAGAAAATTATCTACTTCCTTTCTCTCATGTGTTTATTGGACAACTTACTCTAGGGGCATCCTTGCTCTCTCATGATTGAACCTATTTTATATTGGTCTTGATCCCCCTTCTATGTGTGAATATTTTATCTTTGAATACTCCCACCTAATCATTGGGTCATGTTGCATCTTCACTTTCTCATATGCATGGCATTTAGTCCTTGTACATCCCCTCTATCATTGGTGGCATCCACGCTTATTTTTCTTCTTGTACATAGTTTCAAAAAACTTTCAAAATAAAAAAAATTCAAATATGTTTCTAAAAAATCAAAACTAATAAAAATCATCCTTCAAAAAATCACTCTTTGGTTCTCATCTGCTTCTTGTGTGTGACTCGTGGATCATGTTGATCTACCTTTATCAACAAAGATGGTTTGCTTACTATGTCTATTCTCGGGGCATAATGATTTTCTTGGTACTATTTCATAGTGTAAAATTTATTTTCATAGGAATAAAGTGTCCTCCATTATTCCCCTTGCATGTATCATTGCTTGGGGCACCATCTTTTAACCCTTTTCATTAATTTGCCGAGTCAGAATCAAAGCTTGATAACAAAAACATTGCATTATGCTTCTATGTTAAGTTATCTTATTTAATTTATCATATTGTATTTCATTATGTATGTTACAGGGAGTTAGGAATATTTTACTTTCTCATATTGCATTATATTTTGTATGTTGCATGGAGTTGGTATTTTTAGCAATGGACAATTTTTCGTATTATGTCTTTTCATGTCATTCAAATTTTATCATATGATTATATTTTTCATAAGGACCAATGATGTAGATCCTTGGAAAAATGATGATAAGAAAATTGTCTAAAAGATAGTTCTACATTGGATGCAAAACTAGTTTTTCCGTAGCCCTCTTCCTCTCTTTCTTCTCAATCATTCTCCTATCAATGTTATTCTTCGATTCACTTGGGGCATCAAGCCCCTACCCATTCTTCTATACATTTCTCTCACCTTTTTGATCATTGATTTCCTTCTTTCATCGCCCCATCGACACTTGAGGGGGAATCTCTCACTTCTACTAATTTTTCTTCTACCCCTTCAAAATTTTATTTGTCTACCATCTTTGAAGTGGCGTCACTTATGCCACCCCAAAGAGAGAAAAATGTAGACACCTATAATTTAGCTCGAGCAATTTAAATACTTAAATTGTGTTAATTATCCCCTTTCCCATAAATTGACGACATATCATCAAAATCAAACATTTTCTCTATTATCGTCATTAATTAATTACATTACGTTAGTTAATTAACTATTTTACATAATAATGACGCCAATTAATGACCGTCCATTAATCAACTCCGATTTCTATCTCAATTAATTAATTGTTTATAACTAATTAAGCTCTTGTTTCTATCTAGATAAATAATTATTTCTAATTAATTAATACCCATTTCTATCTAGAGTAATTAATTATTCTTAATTAATTAATTCTCTCTTCTATTTAATCAATAAATCATCATTTATTTTATTAAAATCCTCTCATAACATAAATCGTGCTAATTATTCCTCTAAAAATCTTCTATAAGCTTGCTCACCTATTAATTAATCACTTGGGTTAATTAATAAATCCCCCTGAACCCCATGAATCACTAAAAACAAAATAAACTCTCCTAAGGTTGAATCAACCCTCTTTCAATCATCCTTATCCACAACTAACTTAACCTAGCTATTATCCCACATATAAAGGGATGTAGAGATTCTTGTATCCATTGGGATATATAAGTATCCCTACTCCTAGCTTTCTATTTACAGCTTTACACACCTAAAAATGAGCATAGAGCCTAGGATATAGCCATTTTAGCATCTTAGAAAATTCTTCCATTAGTCCTACTAAGCATCTTTCATTTACATTCAATCATCCAAGATTTTTTGTGAAGAACAATCGAGTTAATCAAGAATTGTCTAATAAGTCATGGCTTGATGAACCTCCACTTTTTATCATCTTGTATCAAAAAAATCACTATCAACCCTTTGATAGCTAAATGATCTACATAGGTCAATTTCATATATTTAGCTTTCTAAAGAGTAGAGAAATAACGTTTTACTTGTTAGTTTGAAGTTCATTTTCAAGGTTCTAATGCATAAGGTTGATGTTTATTACTTGTTTAGCTCTTACCGTGATGGTGTATAGATGTTAGTTTAGCATTGTTTTGAAGCTTGGGTGTCATTTGCAATTTCAAAAACATGGCTAACTAATTCTCACACACAATATTCGCAAAGACGGGTACATTTAAACCAATTGAAGCAAGGATACTTGAGAAACCTTATGAGCCATAAGAGAAGAAAAAGGAGGATCCAAGAGTGTTCAAATGAGATGGGTGCACTAAATAATTTTTAAAATATTGAAATTTTGTGAAATCCAAATTACAGTCACAATGCAATAATACGCAATGACAAATAGATATGATAAAAGCAATAAGATAATGTAATAGAGAAACTTAGTTGTAAGAGAGAGGATAAAAGACTTAGCTGATTTCATAATAAATCTTGAAGTATGTTGGAATGGAAAGCTGTTGAACAAGAAGAGGAATATGTTGTAACCACACTCAAAAACTTACATTAATTTCGTATCTTCCTGGACTTAGGTGCCTAAATCGGAGTGTCTGGGAAACCTAGGCACTAGAGTCCGCTTCTAGGTTCTGTGACTACGAAAATTGTTGGAACTTGAATTTTCTTGTGTCGTAATGTGTTCACTAACCTTCTCTATTTGTTTCCTATATATCACACCGTGATGAGAATTTTCCTTTAACCTATAAAATAAATGACCTCTTTGCAAAACCCCAAATTACATAAAATCCTAAAACTAAAAAGATGTAATTGGGGAGTCATAATGACCAGAAAATCATCGACATAGTGAACTCATGATGAGCACGACACTACATATAAGACTCCATGTAGTTATATGTGTGTCTATAGAATCATGCCCGAGAAACTTCTTGTGTAAGATACACCGAATATCAAGAAATATCTAGATTTAGCAATGTAAATAGATGTGTGAATGTCAAAATGAACTTCCCCTCTTATGAAGTGTATGCATAAAATCTAGTCCCTTTTCCCTTGAATGATAGCTAGATAGATGATTTAATTCTCAAATAATACCTTTAGATGTAACACTAGGTGGTGATAGTATATGTTTAGATATTTTTCCTTTATCATGATCACATATCTTTGTATTTATACGATTCCCTTGTTTAAATATTACAATTAACAACTAAAAAGAAAACCCATAAGAAAAAAAGATGCTCAAAAGATAAAAGAGGCCCAAAATGAATGAGCAAGATAGAAAGAGGTCGGGGATCCCCAGAGGAGATGAGGGTGTTGGCATCCTAGTTGGGCGCTAGTGTCCAAAGTCATGAAAGACAAGCAAGTTACAAATAATGTTGACTTTACCAATCCATCCTCCTACCTTTTAAATTTTCGGTGTTGCATGGTTTTGGTGGAATGGTGGAACATGTGAAATGTTCTAGGAGTTCTTTCAAGCTCCAACTTAAGCATTGAAACCTTGTTCATTTTCCTTTGGCACGAGAAAAGGGGTATTTATGGAAGAATGCAACATTCCATAATTTCTTGCAATTATTGATTTTTCCTATTATAATGCCTTGATTTCAAGTATCAAATCGTTGGTCAAAATATTACATCAAAGAATTAATTAATGTTTATAATTGTTCATTTCTCTCCTATTAAGAACCATACTCAAAAATTCAAAACTAATGGAATTTTTACTAAGTTATTAATTGGGTTTGCATTTTACATGCGAGGTGGAACTAAAGAAAAGTTTCAATACTTCTACCAAGAATTGGTTTTACTGATTACAATGTTTCACTATATGTCAATGGAATAATAATTTCAAGAAACATGAAAAAGGTTGGAACTATTCCTTAATTCTTTTCAAAAATGATTCACTTCCACTTAGAACTAATAGTTCATAAGTAGATTCAGGAATGTAGGGAACAAGTGGAATGGTGGAATAGTTTCACTTGTTTCTCAAAAGATATATTTTCTCTATTTTTCCTAAAAATTATAAAATTTGGATAAATTTTTTGACAATGAGGATTGACAAGAGGTGAAAGAGTCTCAAGACATGAAGTTTTTTTCCCCATGAATAAATTTTTAAGCTTGTACTAATCTTTTGACAACACTCGTCCTTTAAAAATGCACCAAGGGTGTAAATTTCATAAAGAGGTGGATTGATTTTAACTTGAATATCAAATTTTCACTTCTAACACTCCAAATAATCCAAGTTGTGATTTGTAAGTGACATAAATAAATCCATCATAAGGGGCATAATTTTGTGTCCCTCTTCTCCCCTTACACCTTAGGACAAGGGACAAGGGACAAGGGACACACATCCTTGAAAAATATTCCAAGGGGTTCCATATCATGAGGAAGGAGTCTAATCTTTTGTTGTGCTTACCTAACAACCCAAGTCAAAAGTATTACATGATGAAATACATAAATGCATAGGTTGAGTGAAATTTTATGTCCCTTTTTCCAAAGGGAAAAGGGGAAATGGATATATAGAATAAAAAAGTGCACTCATGGCTTTAATTAATGTTAATGTCATCATCCCAATGCAAAATTAGAACACATATCTTGCCTATTCCACCCCAAGAGTAAAATTTTGGATTTAGAGGTGAAATATTATATGATTTTCAGTCTGAACCATCAACTATGTTTATTCATCTAGAAATTTAATTTATGATGTTAGTCACCCTTTCGGCACAAGGAGAAACAATAGTGACTCAGACTACCACAAAGGGTGGTGAGGTCAAGAATCATAATTAATGTATCCATCATGTAATGGGATCTAATATATTTCCATTGGATATTTGATGAGCTTCCAAATCCTCTCATAAATCCTAAAATATTCACAAAAAGGTGACTTTCTCAAATAAAGCTTTCATTCCCTATGTCTGAAATGGCCCAGTTTTCATTGAATTGTTCCCGAAATCACTTGTCTACATATATATTTTACCTAACCTTCTTTGGATCAATTAAATTCTACCTCACACAACTCCTAGATGATTTGATCCTCTCCAGCCAACTTCCAAAGGATTTCCTCATGTTACAATATGGCTATAATAGCCAATTTGTTCCTTTAAAGAGAAACATTTTACCTTAGAGCTTAGTCTCATCATGAAATCACTTGGATAAATTCCCCTAAACATGAAAAAAATTGAAAAACATATTAATACATTTATTTCATCCATAATGAGGATGACACATACTTAGAGGGGTTGTGAAGTGATGTGCTAGCTTGAGAGGAAGGGTTCACAATGACCGGGAGAGGGGTTTTCAAATGGTGGGCTTGGTTGTCATGACCAAATTTTTCAATTTTTCATGCTAGACATTTAGCATGAAAACAACTATATGGTTGGGTAAGTGCATCAATTTGCGGGGCCAAAAATGTGTCTTAAGTGGACACTTTTTTCTCAAAAATATAAAATGTCACCTATATGAGTTATTTGACATAGTTACACTAGAATTTTGAATATGTTATAAGAACATGAATTGTAGAATTTTTAATCTATTTTCTAAACTACCATTTTTTAAAAATTGGTTAAGTGTAAGAGGTTTGATGAGCTAAACTTCAATATGTGTTCTTATTTTTGCAAAACACATAATAGATAGTCGATTATACCCCATTTTTAGCACTAGTTATTATTTTTAAATCCTTCAATGAAAATATAGATAAGATTATTTTATTTGGGATGAGATGTTTTTAGATTGTTTTAGTGAGTATTTATTTTTTTATGATTTTTTGAGCAAGAATAATTTTATATTTGAAATAGAATGGATAGTCAACCATCCCCCAACTCCCTCGAAAATATCACAAATTTATTTATTTTTAAAATAATGTATAAAGTTAGTTCTAGTTTAGGACTATATAATTTTAATTCAATTTGGAGAATTGAAACATAATATACATGACAAAATATAAACATTTATAATCACAAGAAATAGAATAATAAAACATAGTTTGAAATAAATATAAATGGAAACCTTACAATAGTAAAAAAATGAAAATTATATATTTAGAAAGAGGATAGCTTTTTTTACGTTGTAGGAATATTTTAAAGAAATATGAATCATTTTTGTAGGATTCATCATGCTCAAATATGAATTTATCCATTATAAACAAAAAAACATGCGGGTTGTGTTTTAACAATTGCAAGGCTCATTGTTGAGAAACAAAAGCAATTTTAAGCCTAGTAGATTGTGTTTTGTGTACATAATTCAAGGAATCTGTAAGAGTAATAGTGCGTACACATTCCTTATATTTGTGTCATATATGGTCTAGTGTAGTTTATGTGTTTGTGGAAGATATGTTATTACTAAAATAATAAATTAAGGTCACTTGCGTGTTATGGGACTAGTCTCACATCTCCTTGAGTCATGGTTTAGAATATAGTTTTTCATAATCAAATATGGTTAGTACATAAGTATTTTTCACAATTTCAACATTTAGCATAAACTTTTTATGGTATAAATTGTATAGTGAATGTATATTTTGGGAAAACATATGGTCATTTTGATCGGTTTTTGGGCCTTTTAGATTGGTTACTATCATTTTTAAGAGTTTTAGATCTACCAAAATTAGATTTTACACAATTCACAACTCACAAAGATAACAATGACTACTTAACACATATGGACTCATGAAATGCCTTATATTACATAAAAATCAAAACACATATACGTTTTTTATTAATTTATAAATTCTTCATGAAATATACAAATACTACTCCCATTATTGGGACTATTACAAAAATCAACTAAAATCCTAAAGCTATTACAATGGTGTTTCTTCATGACCCTTGAAAAGTTTCACCCGTTCAGTTTGACTCTTTTCGTCTCTCTACTCTTTGTCATTGTAGCCCCTCAAATGTTCTACTTGACTCACATTATGTTTTTATAGGTTTTATATATTAATGCATTGGAAGTAAGTGGGTAGTTAATCTTCTTGAATATTTATCGTTCTCCTCTTACATGTTTTTTTAACAAATCATGTTACGTTTCTACTATTATTGTGTGTCGATTACACACTAGCCTAAAGATCTATGCTCAATTCAAACAATTGTAAAATGAAATTGTGTAAACATTACACAAAACACCATAATGTAAAACACTCTAATTTTACTTAAAACTTCATGCACACATTTTGTCGTTTCACTTGCGTAATCAACATGAATTATACAATTCAACTATTATACAAAGAATTTATGAAACACTTACATAATCATCACTATTGTCAAGATTTTGTGATATAATTTTCATTCTCCTTTATCCTTCTCACCATGCTTCTATATTCCCATAATTAACTAAGATTATAATACTTATGTAAGAAATTAAATTCCCTAATAATATTCATGCATCACAAATTGCATCTTCAATTTCAATTGAATTGACTAATTGATTCATTCCTAGATTTTTAATTATCCATAGATGAAGTAAAAAATCATATCATTAAATTTTAATATGTTTCACATGGATCAATTTAATCAATATTTCTTCTCTTATTGAACTAATCAACTAAATATGTAATGCATGATATAATTAGGGGCTAATTGAGTCAAAATTCACATCACATAGTAACAACTATGATTAGGGTCTCAAATTTTCCTAAATTGTCTATTTAGCTAAATAAATTGACTAATAACGATGTGAAAGGTGGTGACCACTTAAATTTTTTTCCAAAGTTAACATATTGGAACAAAACTCAATGATTTCTTCTCATTCACTCAATTTTATTTATGACCTATCAACATGAAAATATTCTCTATAGATCTTGGCAGTCTTTTCTATATATTTTACATACTCTTTGTGTTATTCCTAGGGACCTATTCTAGAGTGGTTATTCTCTCTACTCAACTCTAATGTCCTGCAGTGACATATCCTCTCTCAATTGTCTTCTACTCTCTCACATTTTTACATGTGTCTTTATCTTCACACTCATCAACTCCTCATGTGCGAGTCTTATTTACTTGCACACTCATTTACGCACTTCAACATTTCTATTGGTGCATCCTGGTTTGTGAACTTTATTGTGCACCGTGGCAATATTCATTACACTCTATTCCTTTTGTTGGTATTTTTCTCTACAACCTTTTTTTCTTCAGCTATGTAATATTATCTCCTTATATTTTATTTTCTCTACCACCTCATCCTATGGATTTGTGTAATATCATGTATATTGATGGTCTATAGTGACCATATCCTCCTTCATGGCAGCATCCTTCCTCATTACTATGAGGTAATGTGAAATTAAGGATCAAGTGGGATGACACACACATCAACTGAGTTACACTTGAATAGCAGCGTGATGGAGTTCCATGTAGTAAGAAAAATTAAACCACCATGAAATGTACATGTAAAGATAAAGTTCTACTCATTCTCATAGATCATAAAAAGAGTAAAAATAGGAGTGTTGTGTAACTCCCAATACAAGACCAATCATACATTAAGAAGGGAGACATGAATGAGACTCCAAAATGGAAAGTAACTCTTATATTTCACATTAATGCACACTAAAGTGTATGATGATTCTATGAGAGAATTTTTCATAGCTCCTAAAGAAACCTAAGAACTATGATCTCAACTAAGTGATATGACTCACCACGTGATGTGGAAAATTTCTCGAGATGACATGACATGAACCCCACACCAAAACCCCTCTTCATCATAACTTATAATGAGGCATTCCAAGTCAAAAATGAGAAATAGGTCGCGGTAGTTATTCCCGATGAGGTAACCATGTATAAAAATGATCTCAATTAATAGAAGAAAACCTAATGGGATAAACATCCACTTACTAGAGATAGGAAAAGCCCTAAATAACCCTAGAAAGATGCATAAAATAGGTTACAACTAAAATCCTAATAAGGAACCCATGTACAAATTACAATCTTTCTAGAAGAAGAAGAAAAGAGAGGAAGAAGACTAGAGAAACTAAAGAAGATATGAAGCTACAATGGACCTTACCCAAGACAAGAGCGTAAGTAAGGATACATGGCCTTGGTGTAGTGTTAAGTGAAGAATCCTCTAATGGATCTGAAGTTCACAACTTTATTAAGTATCCAAGAAGAGTTTCAATGATGTGGTCTTATGCTTGTAGACTAATGAAGTTCCACACACATAAAATAATATTTCTTTCCTTTGGAATAACAAAAATATATGACTGGAAGTCCTCCCACTCCGCGAAGGAAACTAAAGGTAGCAATACAAAGAACTCTTAATTTAGTCCACTTAAATGTGACATAGGTCTAAAAGATGAGATAAAATTAACAAAAGGTAATGCCATGAAGTATAAATTTCAGAGTAGTATAAGGTAACATCTCCAAAAGTATACCCAAGTGAAGTGAAGGAAAAAAAACAACCTCCATAGTAGTAGAAACAGGGTCCATAAAAAGAGGTGGATTAGTGATGGTATCCAAAAACATGGAAGTGATGAAAGTCCCAAAAGGGGTACTCTAGAAAATGAGATGGACGCTTCCAAAACACCTATAGAAGGAAGAGAAACTCCCTTTTCGCAACACAAGTAGGCACTCCAAAGAGACAACTAAGGTCTAGCAAATAATCATCGAAAAATATTTAGAAATTAAAAAACTAGGTTATGTTATAATTAACATTCGATTAATATTACTTGACCCTATTTAAAAAACACCCACATACCTTCAATAATTATTATCTCCTTTTAAATATAAAATAATTCTTAGTTTTATTTAATTAAAATCACACACACATACATATATACATACATACATACATACATATATATATATATATATATATATATATATTATTAAAAAATAATCCTAAGTCATTGGACCAAGATCAAACAAATTGTAGGCTATGTTTTAATTAAAAGGGAGGTAAACAGGCCAAGTTAAAGTAGTGGGAGAAGGCATATGTCACAAGTAAGACACACAGAAGAGTGGAAGATGGGCATTGAGCTTGAGGGATCGGGGTTTGGAAGGGTTGAATGACAGATAGTACTAGAGGAAGGAAATCATTACAAATGAGGTTATTGGTAATGGAAATGGCCATAGAGGGTAGTCAATTCCATACGGACATAGATCACATCGGTAGGTTTGGTGAGTAAAAGAACATCTTGGTAGGAAAGTCGTGTAAAGGACGCGATTCATGGGTAAAGCAAAAAAATCACTACTTTGACAAGATAAGCCCAAGCTTGACACAAGGTGGAGATATCGGGAAGAGGCCAAGATAGGGATACAAAGGAGGGTTTGTAGGTTCAAATAGAATGATTTGCAAGGTTGACACAATAAATGGCTCGAACTTGAAAAGCGAGATGAAATAAGATAGAGGGAAACACAACATGGGGAGTGAGTAGACAATCTTGATGAGATGTGTAAAACAAGACCACACTAAACAAGGAAAACAACATGCTAATTCAAAAGGAATTCACAAACAAATGTAATAAATCCAACACAAAACACAACATGGGCTCGATAAATAAAAATTACCAACTTGTAGTAAAAGAACTTGAGCTAATGCATAAAGGGACTTGACGAGCTAAGAGATAATCCAACTTACCGAGTTGGTGAGGAGCTCACAGAGATCTACAGGAGCTTGACCAAGATGGGAGGAGATCGGATGGAGGTGGTGATCTCGAGAGGATGAGAAGGAAATGTAAGCGTAGCATAAAAATTCATAACAACAAGATATGATCAATAGTAGAACCAAAAAAATAAATTATTTTTTTAAATAAATGAAAAAAAACAAAATAAATTACACCATTAATACTTCTAAATTGTTTTTCCATGAAAGTTAGTTCAGAAGCTAGCTAAATTTGGATGGAAACTTGACTAAGACCAAAAAATCTAAAAGAACACTTGCACATGCACCAAAAGCAACTCACAAAAAGAAAAACTCCACAAAAACTAAGATGAAGCTAGTAATAAAAGTAAATGATGAATCGAAAACAAATTATGAAGCTTGCACGATAAATTTCTAAGGACATGAAATGTAGAGCAAGTAGGAAATAGAAGATGGGTGAGTGATGTAGATCCCAAATACATGCTCGAAACCATGTGAGAGAATGTGATAATTATGATCAAGTAGGATGGCACATACATAAATTGAGTTACACTTGAACAAAAATGAGATGGAATTCCATGTAGTAATAAATCATTGAACCACCATGAAATGTGCATGCAAATGAAAAGGGTCTACTCATTCTCAACAATCGAAAAAGCGTACAAATAAGAGTGTTGTGTAACTCCCAATGAAAGACCAATCATACTCCATAAGAGAGAAAGGAATTACACTCTAGAAATGGAAACTAACTCTTGTACATGACACACTGACACAAACTGAAATCTATGAAAAAAATTCATAGCTCCTAAACACACATAATACCCATGATCTCACCTAAGTGCGATGACTCACCAAGTGATGTGGACAATGTGCCAAGATGACAAGGCATATATGCCACACCATAAATTACAACATTCTTACATACAACCATATACCTCTGGGTGACTTCTCTCTTCACTCATATAACTAATTATTTTAGATACTATAATTAGGGTCCATAAAACCCCAAAACACATCATATAGTCATATTTGATTTAATGTGCATGATGTTATTGAGACCAATTAATCCCTAAATCTCATCACATCATTGTAATTAAGTTAATATGACTCAAATAGGCTAATTCATCTCTCTCCTTTATACAATCAACCAAATGTTCAATGTAGAAATTAGGGCCAAAAACTAAATATAGTATTGGAATTCCACCCACTTTGTGAAGGAAACCAAAGGTAGAAATAAAAATTGTAGACACCTAAAATCTGCCTACACAATTTTAACACTAAAGTTTTAATAATTACCCTTTTCGATGTCATTTCCATTATAATTTGTGACTTTATGCTAATTAACATAGTTTCCCATCATTTTGATCAATTAACAACACTTCATTAATGAACTAGCCTTTATCTCTCTCTGGATGCCAATTAACAACACTCTATTAGTTATAATCCTCTTTAAATGAATTAATTAACTATCATTAGTTAATTAATCCTTTATAACCTTGTATTTAATCAATAAACTCTCTTATTGGTTAAATCCCCCATTCAAATCATCTCAATCCCACCTATTTTCCTCTAACTCGACTCCAAATAGCTTTCTAATCTTATCCCAGCCTATTAATTAATCCTAGTTGATTAATTAATTCATCTCCAACTTCCACGAGTTGTTAATCACTTGTTAATTCCTCTAATCAAGCTTATTTATTCTAAATATACTTTATCTTTTATTCCACATACACTATTTTGCAAACTTATCCCAAATTGGAAAGCTATATAAAGGACCCTCCTACATCCTTCACACCTTACACCTTGGTATTACACCTTTACAAACACCAAAATTTGAATCGTGACTACTATAGGCATATGATAAGAGCCTTCTCCATTGTTGGAATATCTACTTCATATTTGCATCCATTCTCTCATATTTGAGTAGTAAAGGAAGATCTAAACATGGCTTTGTAGCCATTTTAGTGAGATCCTTTCCTCATCTAGAGACAACACACAAATTGATTTCTTATGATCTAAATAAGCTTATACTTTGATAGAAATCATAAATTTACAAGAGTAGGAATGGTTTAGGATTATATGTTCATTCTTGTTTACACATTATAATATTTATTTAATTTAAGCTCTTATCATGATGTTAATGGTATATTAGCTTTGCTTTTTAGACTACCAAGTGTTAGTTTTATTTCAATAGCATAACTAGTATAATATAATAACATTTGGCACACTCGGTGGGCCTTAATCCATTTTCATTTGCATTAATTTAAATTTTTTTAGATTAGTTTCAAATTTTTTTAATGTTTTCATGTAAATGTGCAATAGGAAAATTTCCAATTTTCAAGCATGACAATGATACCCCTATGTAAATTTTTTTAAATTTTACCTCTCCAAGACACCCCAGGTCCACCCATCCTTAATGCCAAGCCTTACTCTATCCATGTAATGTTTTCAATTGGATGTCCATACAATTCCCCTAGGTGATTTAGGAAATAAAATTCAATCCCCCCTAGGTGATTTTAGGAGTTTGTGAAGAACGCCAATTTTGGGTAGTTTTGGGAAGGGATACCGTTGGTCTTCCCGAGACTAATACACCCCTTGAACCGTAATGAGAGGAGAAGAGTTAAACATAAAGATAAATTCAAGTTTTAAGAACATCAGGGAATATATTTTGAAATATTCAAGAAATATTTGGAGGTTTTGGGGTAGATTCATTAGAAACGGGTTTTCGAGGCCAAGGCAACGCACGCAAGTGTTAAAAACACCTAAGCTTAAAGAAGTAATTCTAGGAGTTATATAAGGATTTAAGAGCTAAAAAATACATCATAGGAAAGGTAACTCATAGCTATAAGAGATTATGGAATCATATTTTTCACAACACCTAGGTGCAATATGTTTATATCTAATTTTTCTCATGCTCAATCATGGAGCCAAAATAAAACTCCAAATATTTAGGGATAAAATGGAGGAATAAAGATATCATAACCCAATAATTGGATTTTTAAGGCCTTTTTCACTCAAATTCATATAAAATTTCACCTTGAAACTTATTTGGGAGCTCAAGATATCATCGTTGCAAGTTGACCTCAACACAAGCTCTCGCACTTAGCTAATTCTTGAAATGGACATGTGTTAGCTCCAGGATCCTGGTGAATTTTGATGTCCCTTTTATCACTTTAGCTAAGGGACATAAAAATGTTCCCAAACATTTTTATCCCCTTGATCACCCATAGGACCCTCTGCATCGCTATTTCAGCTCCCAAGAACTAGTTAGAACCATTCCCCTCATTGCATGGATGATCTACAAGTGTCACAATTAGGCACATTATGCAAAATAATGTCCCTTTAGTCCTTTTATCTAAGGGAAATATGGGACTCAAAAATGTGCCTAGCCCCATATATTCCTTTTGGTCCTCCATACACTCAAACTTCAGCTCCAAGGTGTTTCCCTCAAGCTCGTAGCTCAAACACTCACCAATTGGATTTTGTCAAGTGTCATGATTAGGTGAGATGTGAAAATTGATGTCCCTTTCATTCATTTATCTAAAGAGATATCAGGGACACAAAAATTCACCCATCCCCTAGTGTTTTCTTTTTGAATACATATAAATAAGACAACCATTTTGACATCACTACTTCACCTCCTCAAAGCACCACACCTGTCGAACTCTGTCCAATCTTCTCCGGACATATAAATCACCATTGATACACCCAACCAGATCTAGAAATTCCTTATAACATTCAAGTAAACAAAATTCATAGGTAAAGAACATCGCGAGGGTGAATAATGGAGGTGAAAGCGAAGGATTTCGTCTTAAAATCCTCATATCCGCATGACGAAGAAATTGCCATATCTTGTAAACCAAGGCATGAATCGAAGAACCATTTTTATATATTTGTAATTTTAAAAGGCCATAAAAACTTCAACAATAGATATCTTATATACAAAAAGGATTATTTGTAGTGAAGAAACTCTCCATTCCATGCAATGAAGACAAAAGGAAATTTTCGCCAAACCGGTGATTGGTTTGCAAAGAAAATTCACTAGTGAACCAAGAAGAAAAAACCCACCTCAAAAATGTATAATTTATCAACATCGAGGAGGATTAGAGCTGAAATTTTTGAGCTCCATTAATGGCTTCCCTATTTGTAGCCACTACCAGGTAAGAAATTTCAAGTTTTAAAATCTCATAAATTAACAAGCGGATAGGTCTAAAACTTTAGAGGGTTGATATTGGGAAAAAACTCATATCAAAAAAATATCCCACCAAGATCCGATCACCAAAATCATACTTACTAAAAATAGCAGGAATTCTACATGGGAGTCTGCTATTTTAGGTAAGCCACTATCTAAAGAAGTTGTGAAAGAGGTGGCAAACGCAGAGGGAGTATCACACGGGAGAAAATCATTGGAAAGGTCCTTGTCCCGAAATTGACACTTACTAGAAATTGTAAGTGGCCTCATAAGCACCTGCTAAAAATAGAAATTAGTCTAGAAGGTAGGAGGAACATAGTGAGAAAAAGGAATCCAAGTTATCATAGCTGATTGAGCTTCAAAATAGTTAAATTTTCAGACTTACTAACAATAGTAATTGGTCCTTTAGGCACTTACTCAAAATCCTAATCTATTCCAGAAGGTGAATTTTACAAAGGGAGCATACTAGGAGATGGAAATTCAAGTTGGAAGTTGTAGTGGGAGTTCAGATAAGTATTTTCTGTCACTTACTAAAAATAGTAAGTCACCCTTCCAAGACATAGTAAGTGTTCATTAATCATTAAGTTCAAGTTTTTAGGAATGAAGCCAACACAACCTTTTTCTTTGAAGTATGAGATCGAAAAAGTGATGTTAGCTATATGAATTTAAATAATCTAAAAGTTCACATGATAGAAAAGGAAAGAGGGAAGATTGAAGATCAAGTATTCATAAGTGGGTTGTTTTAGATACGGGACACCCTGTGTCCTTATAAAGAATTGAGTTGGTTTTGGCTGATCACATCACTATGAGTCGACACACGAATAATCCAAGCTGAAAATGGTACGGCCATGTAAATCATATCTCCTAGAACTATCTCACTTTCTCTGTGAATCCCAACATCACCTAACATGGTGGTCATCACAAAAGAGAAGGTTGCGTATGAGTGGGGAAATATGGATGCATACCTCTAAGGTGTTACATTAGGTTCATCGATGAAGAAATGAAGAAAGCCTTCAAGGATGTCAAAGACACTTTTGAGATGCAATTTTTGTGAAGGCCATTCAAATTCAATCAATCTTATTATCTAGGTGATGGGAGAAGAAAATACGAGAGAATTTTAAGATTGGATGGCCCTTTTCATCTTGACATTGGCTAAATGAAAGTAATGGATAGATTCGGGGAAGATAATCGGTGACAACTTACATCTGCAATTTCTCAAGGTGCACATGACAAATAAGTTCCACGTGACTTCCTATTTGGTGTATTTTCTCACTAGCTCAAGCTCATTTAAGGACCTGGATCTCACCTAGAACATTTCTACCGGGGTCCCAACATTTGAGAAAATTCCCTAATTGGTAATGGAATAAATTCACAAACACTTTACCTTTGTGAATGATGTGTTCACAATGTATGTGGTCCAAACTTTGGAGGGTTATTTGGAAGCAAAGATGTCACCATAAGCAGCATTATTATTCAAAAAATATGCTTCCTATTTCATATAATTCTAGAATATCTTCTGCTTGTGAGTTTCTTTCTTTGACCAAGCTCCCCTAAGGTTTCCTAAGTACTTTAGTGACAAAATTGTGTTATTTGAGCTCTGCAGGTAGTTCATACAGGTAAACAATACACAAAAAAGTAGGAAAAAGTAGCTTATTTTATTTCTTATCTCTATCGAGGTGTTCACATGTAAGAATAAAAATGATGTGTCTCACTTGGAGGTTTCCTTCATACATTTGACTCTACATTCCTACATTGCCAGACCCAATTTAGACATTCAAGATGATCCTGAATCTTTTCATATCTCAGACTTGTGCAATGATCTACAAATTGAAGACTATTGGGCCAATCGTGTTGATGAATTTAAATTACGAGAGAATGATCACGTGAGTATGAAATTTGATGAGACAGGGGATATTCCATTTCTCTTGGTATGAGGATATTTTGTAAGATGATGGAACATAAATATATGATCTTGAATATGAAGCGATCAAGGTTTCCCCATTTCCTCAAGTCAATTGGCACATTCGCGAGTTAGGATACATAAAGGAACAAACTGAGAAAGTGGTTAGAATAACGAGGGATTTGTTGCATAGAAAGAGATCCATGGACATTCACTCACGAGGTACCCTCACAAGCCATAAACAAGCTTCACAAAAGTAGTTATCATTGAAATTAGTGGATGTTACTTCAAGGTAAATACAACTGGAGCAAGTTCAAAGTGAAAGGCCATGAAATTTGAAAATTCTTCTCATGAAAAGTCACCAAAGAGAACTAGGATAGAGGAACACCCAATTGCAGAAATACAAGAGGAAGACCCGGTGAAGAAAAAAAAAGTAGAAGAAGAGTAACCAGATTCAATACCCAACCATTGAACCATCACAAGGGGTCTCATAGTTTGTCTATATTAATACCTCTCCCATTCAAGATATGCCTCCTTCCGATAAGGAAATGGTTGATATGCATATCTTAGAGTCCAAGTCGATAAAATGTTCCCATGGATTTAGGAGACAATAACATCTAATACATGCATTGTTTATCGGAGTAACGGTCCCTAATTTATAGAAAATTCCCTAATTGGCTAAGGGAAGAAAAATAAAGCTCGTGCACACATCCACACGATTCTATAGTGGAGAAATAGGTAATCAAGTATATTGAAGTATCCCGACCAAAGGTGATCAATCCAATGGAAGAAATGACACCAGCTGATTATGACATGATCACAATCTAACTAGGGCTAGCTATGCATGAAGGGGCTTCCATATGTATTATTATTCTTTTTCTTGATTTGGTAAGTAAAAAAGAATATAAGAAAAATATTGATGAGCTAAAAGAGCAGGTGTGAAATATTTCATCCTATGTACAACACTTGGTGGATCTAAATACCTCGAGTAATTCCCATCAAAGAAGTTACACCCATCAGCAGACTTCAATCTGCAATCCATCAAGAGGGCATAAGAGCTCACAAAGTGAAAGGATGAGATAATAACAAATGGATCAACGCAATTTTGAAAAATGAAATTTTGTGCTCCAAGAGGTAGTCAAACTCTTTGTCTACATGTCTACAACTGCAAATAGGATGTGAGAACTCAGAGAAGATTTGGAGAAAGAAAGGGATCATTAGAATCCTCTGTCTCCATTGGTGAATGAAATGAGTAACACTCATTCTCGGGAATTTATTAGCAAGAAGGTCTTGGGCACCCCTTCTTAAGACTTGTCATGAGTATAAAAAAGGACCTTATAAATTAGGTTTAAAGTAATCAACTTATCCATTACCGAGTTGGATGATAAAGAGGAACAAACATATGGGTTGTAGGACAATATTAATTGCTAGATTTAGAAACTTGGAGTGCCTCCAATGGGAGTTAATCGGGCCATTCAAAGAATATGTTAAAAATGAGGTGGGCAATTCATTATCCTTCAATACAAATACACTATAATTCCTCTCAAATATTCGTGCCACCATTACACTCATTACAGAAAAACATCCATCATGGTGCGAAAAGTACAAAGATATCAACTATGTTTTTTATGGGTGAATAGAGACTCTAAGTTATGTGTGTATTCCCATGCTGAAAAATTGGAACTTGCAACGAATCATTTCATAAATGAGTTTAGAGAAATGGAGGCCTTCTCAGGAACACGAGCTAGAGAGCGCTCAAGAAGTGAGCTCAAGTCTGATGGAGAAGCTCATTCTTTTACACGATCCTTACTTCTTCTTCTTCCTCTTCTTTCTCTCTCTCTCTTTTTGTATCCCCCAACTTTCTCTCTCTTCAAAATTCTAATTTCATGTTGGGGTTTGTAATTTTAATATGTCTTTAAGTCAATTAAAAGTGACTTTAGAAACATGATGTAAAAATTAAGTTTTCTTGTTTTTATAAAAGGGACTTAATATTTGATAGGAATATGAATAGTCTAAAGTAAAAAATAGGACATATGAAAGGTCACTAGGAAGATGAAGATTTTCTCCTCTTCTATAAATTGTAATGAGCTCCTCATTTAATATTCTTATAAATCTTATGAACTTTTGATATTCTTATCTTTCTAGTTGGTTGTATTCTTGTAAATTCATGAGAGAGTTATTCCTTACTTGTGAGTAAAAAAAAATTATCCAATTTCTACTATCCTCCTCTTTAATTTCCCCAGTTCATCACTATGTACAAATGTGATGATGTAAACTAATAAATCAACAACTTTGTGTTTACCAAGGCATATCAATGTGCACGTCTTTGTACATATGGTTTCCTCAGCCAATGGCCCCAAAATCATGTTGTTTTGTTGTTTTAAAATGTAGGTGTAAGATTTTATAACTAATGTAAGTAAGAATCGAGTTTCTACTTGAAACATATATTTCCTGCTTCATATTATCACTCCCTTTCCCACTCCCTTGACAAAGTCCACTCTAGCAAGTAATTGTTAGCTTTTACGTAAGATCGGTGGAGTACCCACTGTCGGATCTCTAACCAACAGGCCATTACGAATAAAATTAACTTTACTCGCACATTCAAATATTAAAACTACACCATTTAAGTAGAGGGACTTCTATTCTCGAGCATTAGAAAGTAACCCAATAAATTTTCAACTCAAAAAAATTTCACCAACAGTGATTTTGGTGCCCACCGTAAGGGGATTTAGCAACATCTCTACCAAAAAAATGACTGGAAAAATACCAATTTTTTTTTAAACTTTTAAAATCAAAAATTGGAATTTGAAAATTTGAACCTTATGTCTTCAAACCACAAATATTTTGGGAAATCCTCCTATTAAAAGATCGAGTTACTTTTCAAAATTCAAGAGTATATTGCTTCAAATTTATGAGAGGCTATTTACTATAACAGAAAGTTTCACTCAATATTTCATTGCCATAAGAGTAATTGATTTTGAAGAAGAACATATTATCAAATTAGAAATAAAAAGACAGTTTGAGATTTGCAAAGAAGAGCATAAATTTTCAAGCTGGTGGATATAAGGTACATCCAACAACAAAGACAAGGAGGACAAACCGATCCCATCTTCAAATAACTTTAAAGAATACAAGATCTTCTCACAAATCAAAGGTCTCCTCTTCATCAAACAATTGGTCACATTGGGAGTCTAGGTGTTGTCAATCCATTGGACGATGATTTTCCTTACATCAATGAGAATCTTGAAGATTTCACTGACGTAGAGACCAAAGAAGAAGCTAGAGAAAGAGAAGTAAGAGATGAAGCAGAAATAAGAGCTCAAATTGAGGAGATCGAAAGAGTTCATGAAAAATTAGACATAAGAGTAGCGGTGGATGTGGGGAAAATTTAACAACATCTCTAACCAAAAATGACCTAGAAAAATACAAAATAAATTTGAAAAATATGAAAATCAAAAATTGGAATTTGAATAATATGATCGTTATGTCTTCAAACCATAGATATTCCAAGAAATTCTCCTATTGAAACAACTTGAGTTGCTTTTCGAAATTCAAGAGGATATTGCTTTATATTTGTGATGGGCTATTTGGCATAATAGAGAAAGTGTCATTCAATATTTAATTTCCACAAGAGTACTCAATTTTTAAGAAGAACATGTTGCGAATTAGAAAGAAAAAGAAAAATTTAGGAACCATAAAGAAGAGCATAAATTTTCAAGATGGTGGATAGAAGGTACATTTGAAAACAAAGACAAAAGAAGAAAACCGATCCCATCTTCAAAGAACTTTAAAGAAGAAAATATTTGTTAAGAAATCAAAGGTCTCTCTTCAAGAAACAAGTTGGTCACATTGGGATTCTAGGTGTTGTCAATCCATTGGATGTTGCGTTTCCATACATCAACGAGAATCTTAAATATTTCACCAACGTAGAGACCAAATAAGAAGATAGAGAAAGAGAACCAAGAGATGAAGCTAAAATAATAGCTAAAATTGAGGAGATCGAAAGATCTCATGATGAATCAAATGCAACATCAGCAACATATTCTGCAACATGGGGTAGATTTAGTAGTATACTTGTACCCAAAAATGACCTGAGAAAAATACAAAAGAAATTGAAAAATCTGAAAATCAGAAGCGGAATTTGAATAATTTGAGCCTTATGTCTTCAAACCATGGCTATTACAGGTAATCATTTTATTGAAACACTTGAATTACTTTTCTACATTCAACAATATATTTCTTCCGATTTGCGAGAGGTTATTTAGTATAACAAATAAATTGTCACTCAATATTTCATTGCCACGAGAGTACTCAATTTTGAAGAAGAACGTGTTGTCGAATTATAAATACAAAGACAAATTCAAGCACCACAAAGAAGAGCATAAAATTTCAAGGTGGTAGATAGAAGGTACACCCGACAACAAATACAAGGAGGAAAAAATGATACCATCTTCAAATAACTTCAAAGAAGACAAGAGCTTATCAAAAATCAAAGGTCTCCTCTTCATCAAAAAACTAGTCACATTGGGAGTCCATGTGTTGTAAATCCATTGCATATTGAGTTTCCATACATCAATGAGAATCTTGAAGATTTCATTGACGTAGAGACTGAAGAAGAATCTAGAGAAAGAGAAGAAAGAGCTTAAGTAGAAATAATAACTCAAATTGAGGACATCAAAAAAGATCAAAACGAAGAAGACAAAAGAAAAGAGCAAAAGTTGTAGCCTTGGGAAGGTTGGAAGATATAATCAAGAATGGAATGGTGGATCATGATTGTAAAGAATGTAGACAAAATCTACCATTGGGTTGAAACATTGGCCCACTTTTCCTTCCTCAATGACTCCATGAGCTACCAAAAGGCTTAAGAAAAAAATTCCCAAAATTCAGAGGGGATGGTTCTCAAATTCCCAAGGAGCATATAGCAGGTGTTCATCACCGCTTGCGGTGTGCTAGGAATTGAACACGAAGATGTGTCACTCGAGTCTTCATGAAGTAAATTCAAGAGAAATATGTCGAATGTTTAACATATTTCCCCGATTTCTATCACCTACTAGGAAGATATAAGAAGCGGATTCAAACATAGGTTCAAATATATAGAAGACTATCGGGATCTCTTGGTCTAATTTATACAAATGAATAAATAGTGTTCGAATCAATCGAGAGACTTCATTGCCAAATATAACAGGATAATAAGAAGAATTCCTAAATATGTCATTCCTCCTAAAAATAATTCAAAAAGATTCTTCATCAGTGTTTTACCATCAAAAGTTGGTTTCATCCTCAGAAGAGCCCAACCCAGAGATTTGAAGGAAGCACCGGACTTCACGATCGAAACTAAAGATGATTTGATCTTGTTTGGTAAAGTGAAAGGTCCTAATGGGAAAAAAATTATCAGAGTTCAAACTCCTTCACCATGGACCCGATGTTCTGAAAAATGGCCAATGAATTAGTTCCATGAAGAAACAACTATCTCACAATGTGGAGAAATCCAAGGAAGCCAAATCCTCCCAATAGACTAATAATCACCCCACCTCCTTGCCAAATAAATATAAAATCACTACCAGTAATTTCCACTTATGACAATGATGAGATAGAGGAATAAGTAGAGATAGAAGAACCTAAAGAGGAAGATGTTGGAGATGATGATAACTATCTTGAAGTCGAGGAAGTTGATGACGATACAAAAAATGGCCTAATTAAGTATTTTGATGGAGATGAAGATGATGATGATGAAGAAGCCCCAAGTTTCTCATGTGCATTTTCACTCATGCATAGTCCAAGAAAGGTGCCTCATCTTCAATAGATGCGATGACGGGGAAAAGGAAAAGAAAGAATACCTCCCTACATAAGTTCCACAAAATAAAATTATCAGCAGAGGATCACCACTATTGCCTTCAATGGAGTTGGCTAAAGAAAACCAGACCCACTAGTTAGCAAGAATCACACTGCCACACCAAGTAAGTCTTCTAGTCCTTCCCCTAGTTCTAAATTTTCTAAAAATAATTCTTCTTCAAATGCTACTCCTGTAAAATCATCTAAAGTACCACAAAAACCCACATGCCCATCTCCTTCTAAGCAAGTTACCACACCCGTGAAAGAAAATACAACTCTCAAAGTAGCGAAACCTTCACCATGTACATATTTTTTCATCCCAAAAACCTCAACCTCGCCCACCATGACCCCATTTGATTATGTGGAACACACAAGTAAAACAAAATTCGGATTGCAGAGCTAGAGTATTTACAAATGCAACCTTCCCAATTTGATATGTTTGTTGATGTAGTCTTTGGTGGAAGTTATATAGAATCAAACTCAAATTCTAAATACTTACTTCCCACACCATCCACACCACCTTGAAAAAACATGATAGCCCTCAATTCCTTAGAAAACCAACAAAGTTGAGTCTTTTTACTTGTCACTTCTCATTAAAGGCTTCTAACTCAATAATTACATCATAGATTCTAGAGCCTTAGATAATGTGATGCCAATCAAAGTTACAAATTCTCTAGGACTCACCTTGACTCAAGAAAATGGATTTTGTTATTCAATGGAGTCCAAAAAGTGCCATTGGTGGGAAGAATCAAGGATGCACAGGATCACTAGCTGATTTTCTAGAGAAGAAGGTGTTTCTCACCATCCTGGTGGTAGACATTCCAGCATCCTTTGGGATGCTAATGAGTTGAAGATTTTGTAGATATTTGGGTGGAGAAATTAAAATGTATTGTTCATCTCTAACCATTCCAATAAAGGGTGAAATGAAGAAATTTTTGCTAGTAAGGAAGATGAAGTACATGGTACAAAAATCTAATGATCCAAGGGCGAACATCCTATTCCAAGACAGTGGGCTAGAAAACTACTTCCTCACATCAGATAAAGACGAGAAATTTGAAATTGTTATAGAGGAGGAATAAGATCAAATCTGGAATTCCTCTTGGGCTTGCATGTAGAAAAAAATGGGATCAAGAAGCTAAAATGTCGGGGTGACACAAAGGTGATCTTAAGGAAGGTCTAGAAGTAGTACCAAGTAAATAATCCAATGCTCGATATTACAAAAACAAACTATGGGCCTACATTAAATCTTTTGATGCATTCTCCATTGAATCCATGCCTCCAAAATAAAATGAAAGATCTCGACTCCCTTGCAATAGCATCTTCTTTATTGATACCAAACTCATCGTTCATAAAGGATAAGGTAGCTATGTAGATGGTGTTCAAACATAACGTGCCCGATAATGTTAAAAACTGGAAAGTCTTCAAAAATGAAAATTGGCTCCTAGATTTCCTAGAACAAAGAGACAATTTCAATAATCTCTTCTTTGAAGGAAGTGAGAATCCACATAGGGAAGTAGTAGCCAAAGAGGAGAAATAAGGAATTGAAGGAATTAATGAAGAAGGAGTGATCAAACTAAAAGGAAACAAGATCCCTAAAGGCCTAGTCTCTCTAGAGGACCTCTTTGATAAGCACGATATATTCATTCAAGAGAAGGTGAAGCAATATTTCCAATACCCATCTAATTTTGAGAAAGAAAACATCGACACCCCAGAGAACCCAAGAATGGTCAACGTTGCAATGTGTTTTTTCTCTGAAGAAAATAAAAGGTTCAAGTCATTTCTTAAGAAATATTAAGACGTTTTTTCCAATTCTTACAATGAACTTAAATCCTTCTAACTGAAGGAAATGCGTCACTCAATTCCATTGAAGTCATATGTCAAGTCGTTCGAGAAAAAGCATATGCCATACAACCCAGATATAGATGACACCATCAAAGAGGTAGTGATGAAGATGCTCAATGCAAGTATTATATTTCAAATCCATCATTCCACATGGGTGGAGAACATTGTGTCGATACGAAAGAAGAATGGTGAAATACGAATATGCATGGATTTCTGCAATCTGAACAAAGCTTTGTTAAAATATAATTACCCCCTTCCCATAATAGATCACATTTTGTAAGCAGTCACCGAGATCTAAAATGTTCTCTTTGATCTAAGGATTCTCAGGTGTAATCACATCAAACTAGCATAGGAGGATCATACCAAGACATCTTTACGACACCTTGGGTAACTTTTGCATACAACAGAATGCCTTTTGGCCTAATCAATGTAGGGGATACATTTCAAAGGGTGATGGATTTGGCATTCAAATATTTGAAGATTTACATTTTTATATACCTAGATGATCGCACAGTCTTCTCAAAAAAGAGGGGAGACCATACTCATAATTTGGAACAGGTACTCACGGGGTGTATAAAACACAACACATTCTTAAACCCAAAAAGTAAATCTTTGGAGTTATGGAAGATAAGCTACTGGGGAACATTTTTAACAAGCATGGAGCACGTATTGATCTTGAAAGAGTGAAATCCATTCAACCACTATCTTTTCCCACAAGCAAGAAAGGAGTTCACTCTGGAAAAATAAAATTTCTTCATCGCTCATCACCTAGTTCACAAAATTGAAGAAACACATCACCACTATGAATAGCTCTCCTAGTTATCCTGGATAACTTATATTCTCATTGTAACTCTTATGTATCATATTTTAGGTTGCAAAAACTTAAGCTTTCTCCCTGGCATGATTTTTTGGTTGTAGTTCCTCTACGCACCCTTACACGCATTCTGCTTCTCTCTCTGCATTCTAGTATCTCATTTTCCATTTCCCCTTTGCACCTTCCTCCTGTGCACCCACTTTCTTTCCTCTCTAGTCATGCACTCCTTACACACACCTTTGTAGACTTGCCTTCAAAAATGGCTAATTCCTTGGCATTCCTCTTTTGTGCCTCCATACATTGTGCTCGGCACGTGCCCTCCTTTAGTTGAATACTCACACCCCTTCCCCATACTTGTCTCTTACAAGTATTCCTCCCCTTCCTCCCATGCATCTACCTCCATGCACGCCTTCTATCTATTTCCCTTTCAAGTGCCTACTTTTTACTTCCATGCCTTGCGCCTTCTTTTGTGTCAGTCACTATGCCACATTAGACTTGTGTGTGTTACACATGCAACCTATCAAAGCCTGCCAATAGGGTGTTGAATCCACGACTACCCGGCTAGTGCATGATACGTGGTAGAAAATAAAAACAAATCAACAGTTGGTCAATTTCTTCATTCAATTCACGCACACCACTTTTCTTGCATGCTCAAATAGCTCTAACATCTTCCGAAAATTGTATCTTTCGCTATAGAGCCCTAATCGGCACACGACCATACTTTTTAGAGTTCTTTGACGCAAGATTCACATTGGAATATTAAAATTCAAATGTAGGAAGGATTTAGTAGGTATAAAATAGGGAAATGTCTCTTAGCTAATCAATTCACACATCTAATCGACCTCAACAAACAAATTTCTTAGATATTGCATTCTTCCTTCTTTACCATGCCAAACAAACATGGGGAAGAACATCTAATAGTCTTATAGGTAGATTTGTAGGAATTTATCACTAGCTATTGGTGTGTGAAGATTTGAATTTCAGCTTCCCTATCTTTTTCCTTCTCTTCTCTCCTTCTTCTTCTATAAATAACAGTTACGCTTTGTAAAAAGGATCCCTCTCTATTATCATGATACCATGCCAAAATGATGGCCAACTTTGCATGGGTCTCATACATTGGCATAGTCTCTACAATTTATTCTCACCTCATGTTGTGAATGTAAATGAAAGTGCATCTCTCAATCAATAAAATCATGTTTTGTGGAACTCATGTCTTCCCTTTCTCTTTTCATTTCATTTCACCTCTCGGTTTGCATTTTCGGCATGATGTATGTACTCCTATGCTTGTTGTCCCCATGTTCATGTGTTTTGTGTGTTGGAAGGCCAACACCACATGTTTATCTATGGCGCGCACCATCCTCCCTCTTCTCATATGCTCTTTTGTTTCCTTCACCACTCATGAAAAATATCAACCCTTTTCCTCGGCGTTATCGCCTTCCTTGGGTTAGGATTTCCCCTTTTTTCACATCCTTTTATCCTTGGTCCCGTGGAATGTTCACTCTAGGATTTTCTTTCAGCATTAGGAGTAATAGTAACATTAGAGGTAGGTAGAGGAACCAGCCTTCTTTGAACATCCATCATAAGTGCACAAGGTCCCACAACCTAGGGATGGCTATATTGTTGACTCAAAATTCCAGATCCATCACGATCACATCGAGGACGTAATTTAGACCACCAACAAAACCAAAAGCAAGCTTTAAGTGGAATGATGAGGGAAAGGAATATTTTTAAGATATCGACAAATCCATTGCCAAAATCTCGACTCTCGTATCTTATGAATTTAGTAAATAGTTCATCATGTATTGTTATGCATCAGAACATACACTCTGTTGTTCTTGTCTAGAAGAATAATGAAGGTGTAGAAGAACCTTTTTATTTCATGAGCTACCCGTTGAAGAAGCATGAGATAAACTACAGCCAATTGGAGAAACATGCCTATACAATTGTCAAAATCGTAAAAAATTTCAAGTTCTACATACTCAATTCTCATATGGTGGTGATGGTTCCAGGAAATACAATCAAGTCCATCTTGACATAGTAAGATCCCGAGAGCTAAAGGTGGAAATTGGGTTACAAAGACTTAATAGTATGACTTGGAGATCTAGCCCTCTACGATTTGGTGTAGGAAAATGGTCTCTGTGTAGATTGATCACCGAGGATGAAGCTCTCAAATCTCAACATGGTGAAGATAACTACACTTTCTCCACTTTTTTTTGAAGATAGCCCATAGGTTCTCTTCTTAACTACTACTTGATGAGTCATATACTGAGACATCACCTATTATCAAATCTACATATAATTCCACCTCATCTTGATTAGAAGAAAAGGAGAACACTCAAGTGAAGGAAATAAATTTTTGATCTAGAACCATTTGCTCTACAAAAAGGTCTTTATGGATGCTTTCTCGGAGTGCGTAGACAAAGATCAACAAGAGAAGTTTCTTAAAGCATATCACGACCAAGCATGTGGTGGACATTTTTTAGTAGTGGTCATTGTGTCTAATATTGTATCGAGGAATATATTATTGTCCTAACCTCTTTGATGATACTCAAGAATGGGTTTCAAGTGCAAAGAATGTCAACAATTTGTTGGGAGACCACAACTTGCAAAGCACTACCAGGTTAGGTCATTTGTCATTGAAGAACCATTTCAACATTGGTGGATAGAATTCATTAGTAATCTAAATACTCACTAAAGAATGGGGGCACAACTACGTGCTCACAACAATAGATTATTTCATGAAGTGGGTGTTTCACTTGATTCTTAGATGTTTCTTTAAAATATTGATGAAACAGATAGGGTAACAGGAGTAGGCAGAATACCTGTTTAAATGTTGGTTGATTGGTTATGGCACGCATATAACTTCGAATCTCTGACTTCTCGTGAGAGCTTCCTTTTGGCTAGGAGGAACTACCTAGTAATGAAAAGAAAGACCACTAAAAAGAGTTAAACAATATGTGCAGTGAATTGCCTAGTGTGTGCTAGATCGGGAAGTGTGATACTTCCTAGATGGCTATCAGTCCACTGTTTAAAACAATTTAATGTGGATAATAAAGTAAACCCTATCGTAATTAAAATGATTTGGGTATCTCATCCAAAATACAATAAGAAAGATCTAATCTAATAGGCTAAGTTAAAATAAGATCCAAAGGTCAAGTAACTGGTTCTAGGTCTCTGCAAGTCTGACAGAGGTCTCAGGTAGATCACAAATGAACAAAGGTAATGTGGGAATAGGTGGATAGGTCACTATTTTGGGCTGTATTGGTGAATACAGAGACCGATGCTGGTTAAGGGTGACCAATGGTGGTTGGGTGTAACCGGTGCCGGTTACTGTGGAAAATTGGGAATGCCACAGAATGAGTTTTGGGTCTCCCTTGTGATTACACAAAGGACCGATTGGCTAGAATGAGGTATTAGGTGGATTGGGTGGGATTTGGAAAATTTTAATGGGTATGTGGAGGGGTGAGTATGAATGGAGGTCAATGGGTGGCTAAGGAAATAAAGGATGACAATATAATGATGAAACCAATGAACCAAAGGAGTACAGCATTCTACTTACTTGGAACCTAGTTTTGGATGCCTGCGAGTGAGGAATGAAGGTGCTAGTAAGAGGTTGAAGGCTACAAAGGATCACCAATCATAGGAAAGCTTTTGTATGGGCTACATGTGCATTCCTTTTTGCTTGGTTGGAGCAAATTCTTGTTGGGGTGAGTACTGGATGGTTATGCAAGAGAAAATTCTTGATCTCCTTCCTTGCATGCGTGTTCTTGCTGAAATTCATTCTCAGAAGATGTGATATCTCTCAGGAATGTGCCAATGTTTTCCAACCTTGAAAATAAGGTTGTTTTGGGGATTAAAAGGTGACCGACGGTGGTTCCGGCTTAACCAAAGAATGGTTAGGGGTAACCGGCGTTGGTCAAGACGGGATTTCCTAGGTTTACTAAACTAGGTAGATCCCCTTGATTTTTTGGGATCTCATGTCATTCACCAGTGGATTAGACTCAAAGCTTCTTATAAGCATGTGGGAATGTGGTTAGAGGGAATATAGGCATTCATTTTTAGGGTTTGGGTAAGTCTTAGTTAGTTATGGCAACTTACTAAGAATAGGTCTTAGGGTGAGTTGGCTTGATGAGGTGTCTAGGTGAGATGTATGTGGACGGTATCCATAATTAAGATATTTAAATAATAAATGTGGTGAGGATAATTAATTAATTAAATTAATATTAGTGGAGTGAAGGGGGGCATGACTAGGCTAATGTGATGAAGGGTGTTTATTTGTTGAGGGACCAAGGGGAGTGTGACCTAATTTTAGTGTCTACATTTTGTCCCTTTTTCTTGCGTAGCTTGTATTGGTAAGCGATGCTAACAAAAATAAGATGTGGTTGCCCCATGTGTGGGTGAAGGTGATCCCCCTCAAACCAGGAGCTGAAGAGGTAGGAGGTAGAATTGGTGAGTGGTTTGATAAAAGCTAAATGTGATAAAAGGGAAGGTGGGGAATGGGGGAAAAAGGGGTTGAAGATCTACTCGGGCAATCTAGGTATTTTTGTTAGGTCAAAGGTAGTATCAGTCAAACACACACACATATATAAACTATAGCACGCTACTAGGTTGAAGAGAAGTCAAACTCTACATTGTCTAAGGTCGATAGGTTTATCCAAACAATGTCAAAATGAGTCCGGTATCTAAGGTATAAGATATGGTCAGAAACACAATGTAGGTTAGGTGTAGGAACG
The DNA here is from genome assembly GCA_018340775.1 of Taxus wallichiana var. yunnanensis. Classification (NCBI taxonomy): domain Eukaryota; kingdom Viridiplantae; phylum Streptophyta; class Pinopsida; order Cupressales; family Taxaceae; genus Taxus; species Taxus wallichiana. The sequence continues at coordinate 341,257,455 of CM031235.1, read as the reverse complement.
TTTAGTTATGTTTCAAGTACACCAAAGGTAGGGTTGGGATAAATGGTCACTGCAATAGGATAGGTAAGGTCATTAGGTCAACAACACAGGTAACATTGTTGCAAGCTATAGTGAACATGTGAGGTCAAAGGTCACTAGCAATGGTCCAGGCCAAAAGAATCTAGTTCACGACATGGGTAAGGCGAGGGAGGGGTAAAATAAGGAGTCCCCAAAGGAGGAAAAAGGTAGGTAGTAAATGATAAGGTCAGGAAGGTGGAGTAAGTAGTCATGGTAAAGGTTAGGTGAGGTAAATGGTCAGGGTAAAGGGTAGGTGTGGAAAAAAAGGAGGGATAGGTGGGGTAATAGGGTAAAATGTTGGGTTTTGTGCTTCATAAGGTGTGATGCGGTTAAGGGTAATCGATCTTTGGTAGAGTGAAAGTAACCATGGGAAGGTAGGGCATGCAACCGATGCCGGTGAGGGTAAAATCAACATCGGTTAGGTTAGGTTTGTTATAAAAACAAAAATCCATGTTTTTTTGTTATTCATTTGTCATTTAACGAATTGAGAAAATGACAAAAGAGAGAGAAAAGAGGAAAAAGTGGCCAGATGGAATGGAGCATTGAGTTGGCGGTGTGAATGGTGGGTAATTGGTTAGTGAGACGTGGGTCCACAAGATTGGTGCGTGTGATTCGATTGATTGGAGACACGGGTGGATATTTAGTGATGGAAGAGGACGAGAGAAGGATCAGGCAAGCCCATGGTGTAGAAGAGCGGATGTGCCACCGAGACGATGGTAGAATGATTAGGTAAGCATCCAACTCTATTTGTATTTGGTTAGATAGATTAGGTGATTTGAAAATTGTTTTTGTAGTTTTATTTTTGGGTCCAGTGAAAAAATTAAATTTTGAAATGAGAGGGAAAGTGGGTAAAATAGGAATGGGGAGAGAAATAAATGGGAGAGGAAGGGAGGGGATGAGGTGGAAGGGAGGTGTAGGTGTTTTTAGGGGTAAAAGGGTCAAGGTGGGTAGTTTTTGAGAAAAGGGGGTTTGGGGATCGCGGGTTTTCGCCGCGACGGATGTGACCGGCATCGGTCAAGTTTGGCTGACATCGGTAGGGTTGAACCGGTATTAGTCACTAAATAGGTGACCGATGTTGGTTAAGGGGTGACCGGGGTCGATTAGAGATAACCAACACCAGTCAGGATGTGGAGAGAAAGGGGTCAAAAGTGCCATAAGTTGGGGGATCAAGATAGGTAGGGGTAAAATAGGGTGTTGGGAAATGATAGGGGGCAAGTATGGGTATAAAAATGTAGATTAATGTGTTGTTCATATTGGATGTAGGGGAGAGATGAGCTACATATGTGGGACAGGGTTCTGCTCTGCTCGCTCATGACAATGTGTGGCGCAACAACTCCTGAGGAGCTACAACATGTGGAGGTGGTGGGCTTGATGGTTACGCATATCGATAGATGGGATTCTCGCAAATAACATGTTCCACTTGCCGATGGGTGAGATCACTGTCACCCTGGAGGATGTGTTCAGGATTCTATGGCTACCCATATTGGGTACACAAGTCTACTCTATCTCCTCCGAGGCCTCAGAGGAGCTGATGTTTATGGTGTTTGGCAAGGAGATGGCTGAGCTAACATTCCATAGTGCGGCGTGATTCGCTATGGAGAGATGTACCTAGCTCAAATGCGGATGGGACAAGGCTAGTGGTTCTTTTGATAGAGGAAGTGTGCTACTTGCACCTTTGCACCCGGATGCATAGGGTGGATATTTTCCATGATCGTTGATGGGGTACTCCACAACATGATGATAGATGAGACCCACTTTTCCTGGGTACCAAGCATTCCTAGTGCAACTATACAGAGAGTTATGGGCATATGGGCGGCTCGCACGGGTTCAGCCTATGTTGTACCTTCTTACTAAAATGTTGGGCTTATTTATTAGCACATAGTTTGTTTATGGCCGGTAGGGATGTCGTAAGTAGATGCATTTCCACCGAGACTAGTGCGGGTGGGATACATGTGATGAGTGCCTGCTATTGGAGAGCGGAGATCAAACAGCCCACACATGATGTGGCCTATTTCCGGCGGTTATTAGAGGGGTTGTCTGGAGTAGACATTATATGGAGGCCGTATGTGGGATTCCCCTCATATAGGCATATGCATGAGGAGCTAGTTGAGCTCTAGCTATTGAGATGGATACAGGTCACCATGCCGAGGAGCACGAGATGATCCCGATAGACAGAGTCAGGTGGTAGTTCGGGCTATTACAGGACATGCCTCCACCCTTCCCACAATACCGGAGAGATGATGTGGAGAGGCCTTTACCTCTACCATAGCCGACAATGCCCATAGGGTAGGAGGAGTAGGAAGTGGACCAGCGAGATAGATGATGTCGGGGTCACGACAGTACGAGATGCAGTGGTGGGTGGCACATTTACAAGCCATACCACCCAGACCAGGGAAGTCAAATCTAGCCACCATCACAGTGCATAGAGATGCCCTACAAGGGTAGGTGGCTACTGACGATTACCCGATTGGGCATGGTATGCAGAACACAGCCTAGCGAGCTCGAGGCGAGGTAGCAGAGTTACATATACAGTGGTGGTCCATTGACCTAGATGGCTAGTGCCGGGGATGGAGATGGGGATGGAGATGATGGTCGGGTTGCAGCCTTACAGTCATAGGTGACAAGGTTATAGGGTTAGTTGCCACAACTTAGGTATAGATTGGGGCCTTACAGGCCTAGATATAGGTATAGGGATAGAGGGCACCACCACAGGTACCGGGACCGGGTCCAAATTTGTAGGCAAGAGCGAGACAAGGTCCCACAAGACAAGTACAGGGGCTGAGGCCTATGGGGCCACCACAGACCATGCCTTTTTCCAAGTTATAGGATGCCCTAGGTGAGGCTAGATGCTACCAGGACTAGGTGATGGTGGTCATGGTAGAATTTCTATCCTATGGAGAGTACTAGGCACAATAGAGTCGAGTGAGAGGACTAGATCTTGCACTCACAGTTTGGAGAGCACATGGGGCCATCAAGCTCCAAGGCCATATCAGGAAAAGGCTACCAGTGCATGAAGATCAACTCCGGGTGAAGCGCCGAAAGGAATCAGCCACCACCTATGATGGGTGGGGAGATGCTAGTACGTCTCTAGATAGGGGCGGAGGAGGGGGGTATAGGAAATATAGAGATGGAGGATATCTGCTGAGATGCCTAATATGTGGCTTTTGATTTTTGATGTATTATAGTCATTTTTTGATATATACTGGCCTCTCATGGCCGAAGATAGTGAGGATGTACGAGAGTTTTTGTTGTATATTTTGAGCATATACCAGCCTGCGCACCAAAGATATTTTGTATTGGTTCATTATTTTATTGTATATGAGACCGACCTATGTGTCGATGACATTTTGTATTGAGTATCGGCTTGTGTGTGACAATTTTGAGATGATGGACATGATGGGATAGCCATGTATCGTATTGAGATACACATTTATTTACATGATGAGATATATGAGATTTTGATTTGTTGATGTTTGGATGAGACTTTTGATTTTTGTTTTGATATGAATGGAAATTAGGTGAGTTAGTCATGATGAAGTCAGTCATAGGCATGGATCGAGTCGGAGTCATGTTTTAGGCATGGATTGAGTCAGGTTTGTTTAGGCATGGTTGAGTCAGGTTTGTTTAGGCATGGATTGAGTCAGGTTGGTTTAGGCATGATTGATTTTTAAAGTGGTTGGGGTTGTGATTCATTAATTTGTATAATGAATGATAATATGGGCTATTGTTAAGATGTTTTATAATATATGTATGATGATGGTAGAGAAATAGTAGTCATAAGAAATGTATGTTGTGATGATGATAAAAATGTTAAGCAACTTGTTGTCTGTTTGGTTTGATTTTCAATTGTTGATATAAAGAGGAAACTAAGTGGGGTAGAATGTATTTTAGGAAGATGAAAGATGGATTGGTTAGGGTAGAGAGTCACTAAGCTAACCTATAAGGGCCTTATGCCCTCGGAGTGCTGCCTACATAGTCCCGGCATAAAGGGACCTCAGGCCGATGTAGTTCTCCCATGAGCTAGGGAAGAATATGATGAGGTATGAGAATGAGTTAGTAGGTTTTAGGCATGTTGTGGGTTGAGGTTTGTTAGGTGTGGGTGGGTTAGAGGTAAAGTGATATAGGTGATGTCGATTGTGGAAAAAGAAGAAGAATACCCCAAAGGTAAGTGTCGAGGACCAAATCCTGTATAAGGTAATCAAAACGTAAATAAAGATGGTCAAAAGATAAGAGGGGCAATAAATCCACCTGATTGGTTAGGATCATACTGAGTAGATCATACCTTAGAGGAGGTGATGAACGTAAGACCCTAAAGACATTACATGATTGATTGTTCTAAGGTGAAAAGTAGTCACATGATCACCAAATGTCTTGGTTTCCAAGAGGTCCCTTGAGGTGGTAGAAAATGGGAGTGGGAATGGTGAGAAAGGTGAAAGGTGGTTAATTTTTTATATGGTATGAGGTGGCATGCTCTTTGGGCAAGAGATCCGAGGTCACAATGGGCAAGTCCATGACTAAAAAGTTCTTTGTTTTGACTTGTATTGGAGATAGACTGATCAATGTGGGAAGTCTATATGGGATGATGAATTTAACTCCTTGAGGTCTTCATGAAGCTGATTGATGTGGGAAGCTTCAAATTCTCTCACTTTTTTTTTGAAACACTTTACATAGTTTTCCTTTGAGGGAGCAGTCTATTTACAGTAGTGATTGTGGAGAGGAAGATGTCCTTTTGAGGGAGTCATCTTTTTGTTAGAAGTTTGACTTAAGGAGTTGGGTCCCATGTGGGGCTTTGAATTCATGGACAAGACCAAGGTGAAGAATAGGATTCTTGTTTAGAAAGTAGGGTGAAATGACCATGGGATCTCATCTAAAGGTAGACGAAAAGTATCCATGAGAATCATGTTATGTGCAGTGTCGTGGTACACACATTCAAGAGAAGATAACATGTGACGGGTACTCACATGATTCTTATTTAATTGTTGGTGAGGTGTATGAAGTGGATAACACTCAAGGGATGAGCATGGAAAGAAGAAAAAGGTGAGGTAGGACTAAAAGTCAACAATAGAATGGTCAAAGATGCAAGGCGTTAAGGGGTTCGTGTTTGGGTTTACCATCGAGTGAAGATAAATGATAAGCACCTGATCCATAAGTATGAGTCACGATGTATGGTCCAAGCCAATTAGGAGAAAATTTGCCTCGTTTACTTTTTTTGCTTTGGTTACATGTTGATTTTCTTTCAGGACAAGGTCACCAACTTGGAAGGTTCGTTCATGGAAACATTTTCATAGCGCGTTTGATACATTTTTGGTAAACTTGAAGGTGATCAAGAGTGTTAAGATGACATTTGTCTAATAACTCAACCTGTGCTAAATGGTCATGACAAAATTCATCATCATTGAGAATGTCATGAAGAGAAATGTAGAGTGAGGGAATCTAGACTTCGAGAGGCGAACAACCTTTGTACCATAGACCAAAGAAAATGGTATTGCGGTAGTGGAAGTATGAATACTAGTAGAGTATGCCCATGGGGCAAAAGGAATGTGCGTATGCCAGTCCTTCCCAATATCGTTAACCACTTTCATGAGGATTTTGTTTAAGGTTTTGTTAGTGGATTTGGCTTGGCCATTGTTTGTGGGTAATAAGGTGATGAGAAACTAAGTTGAATACCGAAGGCGTCGTAAAGTTTTTGCAATGTTTTGTTTTTTAATTTTTTTCAATTTTCATTGATGAGGCGATGAGGAACACCAAAGTGAAAAATGATGTGATGATTGATGAACTCACATATTTTCTCAGCTTTCGTGGAGATGAGTGGTATGGCTTCAACCCATTTTGTATAGTATTCGATAGCAGTGATGATCCATTGATGTCGTTGGGAAGAATGGGGATTGATTTCTTGACAAGATCCAAACCCCATTGAGAGAAGGGCCAAAGGTCATGGGAGACCTGTAAGGCGTAACTAGGTGTGTGATCAAGGTTGGCATGTTGTTGGAATCTTACACAACATTTGACGTAGTTGCAACAATCAAGGTAAAGGGTCGACTAGTAATAGCCTATGCGAAAGTACGCTTAGCAATAGTAAGGCCACTGAAGTGGCCTCCACATATGCCATCATGAAATTCTTTAATGGTATAAGGAATTTCAGAACTTGTGAAGCATCGTAAGAGAATTACATCAAAGTTGTGCTTATAGAGGAGGCCTCCCATGATGACATAATGAGAGATCTTTTTAACGAAGGCACATTATCCATTACGGGTGAGATCGGGGGTAAGATGAAGAGACAAAGATAGTTGGAGTATTGTTTATACCACATTGAGTCACTCGGAGTCGGGGTAGTGGTTATAATAGAGTAAACATCATGAGGAAGATAAGAAGGTGATTGGAGTCATCATATGGTGACAAATATTTTAGAATTGGTGGGCAAAGCGGGCATTTAGGAAGCTAAGCGAGGCCACGGCATCTGTAAATTTGTTGGTTGAACGAGGGACGGTTTGAAGGGTGTAATGGTCAAAGGTGGTCAAAATTATGTCTACATGATGTTTATAATTTTGAAGTAGCTCATTACGACATTGGTATATACCATTGACTTGGTTTATGACCAATTAGGAATCACCAAAGATGTTTATTGATTTGACATCTAGGGCATAGGCGGCTTGGAGACCTAATATGAGCGCTTCGTGATTCGGTAATGTTGTTTGTACAATAAAAAAATAGTTTGAAAGATAAAGGCATGGGTTCACCATCAAGCAAAATGAGGATAACACTAGCCCCACCTCCATACTGACACTTAGAACCATCGAAGAAGAGCATCATTTGATAAGCGGGTTCATCTAAGGAAAGGGTAGCAATGGACTCATCTAGAAAGTCAAAATTAGAGGGTTGATCCCTTAAAAATAGGTGCATTGGCCAATTGGTCAGCGATAGCTTGGTCCTTGATGGAATTTTGATGAATGAGTTTGAGGTCGAGGTTAACTAAAAGCATAATCCAACATGCGGCACACTAATTTTGATAAGGTTTCGCATACATGAAGTGTAGGGGGTCAGTGTTGGTCACAACATAGGTTTTTTGGTTGAGTAGGTAATGGCGGAGTTTTGTGGCAATGAAAACTAAGGCTAAGTAAAGTCTTTTTGGGATGGGTGTATCGGGTTTCATAGTCTAAAAGAGTATGGCTTATGTAATAAACCACCTGCTCCCTATGTTGTTCATCACAATGAGTGAGCATGGCCCCCAAAGAGTGATCGGTAGTTGAGATATATAGGTAGAAAGGTTGATCATTTTTAGGTGGAATGAGTACGAGTGGTTGGAGAAGGTATTGTTTTAAGACCTTAAAAGATTTGTGGTATTCATCATCCCATTTAAAGGAGATATCCTTCTTGAGAAAATGATGAAATGGTTGACACCAATCAGATAATTGTGAAATGAAACAATGAATAGACTACAACTTACCTTGCAGGCTACGGAGTTGTCTAAGGTTAGTGGGTGGAGGAATTTTGAGAATGGCCTTGACTTTAGCAGGGTCAACTTCTATACCATGTAAGGAAATGATAAAGCCTAGGAGCTTTCCTAAGAGGACCGCAAAGATGCACTTCTTAGGTTGAAGGCGAACACAATATTTAATGAGACAGTAAAAAATGGTTTTGAGGATGACAAGGTGCTTGGAGCGGTGTTTAGATTTGGTGAGGAGATCATCCACGTAATCTTCTAATATATGATGCATGATATCATGGAAGATATAATTCATAGCCCACTAATATGTGGCACCAGTATTTTTAAGGCCAAAAGGCATGACTCAATAGTAGAAGGTCCCCAAGGGGTGATGAATGCGGTTTTATGTTGATCCTCTAGGGCAAGCAGGATTTGGTTATAACTCGAGAAGCCATCCATGAGTGATAGCATCTCGTGACCGGGGGTAAGGTCAACAAATTGGTCAATCTTGAGTAAGGGAAATTCATCTTTTGGGCGAGGCTAGGTTGAGGTCATAGAAATCTATACAAATGCGAAGTCCCCTTATCACTTTAGTGAGCGGGGACAATGTTAGAAATCCAATGAGGATAATCAATGGGTAATATGAAGGAAAGCAGAAAGAATGCGCTGAAGTTCTTCATTGGCGAGAAGGGCAATGTGAGGGTGCATTTTCCTTAGCTTTTGTTTGATGGGTTTGGCATCGGGAATCATTATATTATGGACCACTATGGTGGGGTCAATACCAGGGCATGTCTACATAAGACCAAAAAAAGCATGGTTATGATCTTTGAGAAAAGAAGTGATGGCTTCTGCTCATCAACATCTAAATATTTCATCCTGAGTATGAATGTTGATCTCGATAGTCAATTCATTCAACATGGTTTATGTCTCAGAGGGTAATGACTAATGAATATATGATTCTTCTGCACCAAGGTAGGTGAGTATGGATTCATCATCTTGACATTGGATGATGTTAATTAAAGGTGTATTGTCATCGATCATTTCAGGATATAGGAAGGGAAGAGAGGAAGGAGCCTCACCTCGCGTTGATAAGTCAAAGGCCCCAATGAAATGGTGTTTATGGAAAAAAAAAAAAAAAAGTTAGGAGGGATAGATTAAGGATCCATTGACTGTCAACGAAGGTGGTGATGAAGGTGGAGAGGAGGAGGAGAGGGTGGAGAAGGGCTAATGTAATTGATGAGTTCAATGTGGGCTGTTTGAGTACGTGGTTCAGGAAAAAATATACCATTACGATCGTTATGTTTACGGGTGGTACATGGAATAACGGTTTGGTGCCCTTGCTCATAAAATTCAAAACCAAAACCCTTCCACGTACATTGGTGTATGAAGGTGTGGGAAAAATGGGGATTGGTAAGAGATTGGAAATCGGGAAAATGGGCAGGTTTGTGATGATGGTTCGGGTATTTACGTGGTAGTATCAAGTCTCCCATAGGTGATACTGGTACAAAGATGAGGAGGACCATAAAGGAGGAGTTCTCCTATGCAGTGATCATAGCGAGGGTTTTGGTGAAGACTTCCATACTCTTGTGGAGTAAGGAATTTGTTGACACTATATAGGCGGTATTCCCCCAAAGTGAGGCGTTGAAAAACACCTTCCAAGGGATCGAGTGGTTGGTATGTGGGTAGCGGGAATAGATGATGTGTCAAAGGTTGATGTGGAGGTGGAGTTAATGGATTGGGAGACTAGATGGTTGGCCATGGAGGTTGTGGCGGCGGTAGGAGTGGAAGAGGTATGTGTGGTGGAGGTGGCGACTATATTGGTAAGTGGAAGTGTAGGTGAAGTGGTAACTTGGTTGTGGAGGTAAATCATGTTGCATGTTTTAAAAAGTGATGGGTCAGCTGGAATGGTATAGGTGTTTCCTTCATGTTCAAACTTTACACAACGATGCAAATTGGAAGGAACACAACCCATGACGGGAATCTAGGATCTACCAAGCAACAAGTTATACTGAAATTCCCCCTTCAAGACGTAAAATAATTTTGGGATAGTGCGGGGGCCCATGCGAATGTGGAGAATGACAGTGCCTAATGTGGAGGTGATAGCATCATTGAATGAACACAACATGACATGATGTTTATGCATGCAGTTTTTAGGTATGCACACTTGAGTGAATGCATGGGATGAAATGATATTAATACTAGTTCCCCCATTAATCATTACACATCATACACGTATATCATCGATGTGGGCAGAGATGAAGAGGGTTGGGTCTGGGTCATCCATTTGGTGTGGTGCGATCTATTCCTATGAGAAGCTAAGGGAGGCTACTTGGTGAGTAGGGTGCGGTGTGGATAAAGGTGGCAATTTGGTGAGAGAGGCTACATGATGGGGTATGATAATGGAGGCTATGGGTGTACGGTCATTGGATAAAACCTTAATAGATTGAAGAACCTCATGAGAGCTTGATGATGGGATTCCGAGGTTTGGATGAGGTCATATAAGGAAATTTTGAGGGAGGCGGGTGTAATTGTTTGAGCATGGCGCAATGTGTGACTCCATTAGAAATGGGGTATATGGGGCCATAGATAATGATTTTAGGTATGGGTGCAGATGGTATGTTGGGTATAGGATTAGTTGGTGGGTTAGTCACCCTTTCTTTAACTTTGTCCTTCGAGCACGGGTAGTAACATGGATCATGTTGATCGAGGGGAGTTTTGCAAGCGGAGAAGGTGTAGGGTGAGTGGTATAACGACATTTCAGGAAAAAACCTACAAGAGGAGAAAAACCCTGTGAGGTGAGCTGGGCAAAATGACATTTGGGTGATGGTGTGGTAAGTTCTCTGATGTGAACCATGTTAATTTCAAATCTTAGAGGTGGTTCTAGGAGCTTTAGGGGTGGAGGTTGTGGTTGTTGAGTGGATAGTGTGAGAATGGGTGTCGGTGAGGTAGGGTCCTCATTGAGAAGGTCGTCGTCATCAAAGTTGGCTTCCAGAGGACACAACTAGATAAGGATGGTTTTCAAGGCCTTGCAGTTCTCCACATTGTGCCCTAGCACACGATGGTAGGCACAAATTTTAGTGTCATCAAACCCTTTTGGCTTGGGTTTGAGGGGGTCATAAGGTCTGAGTGGTGGTAATGTGATAACAGAAGTCTCAAGGAGGTTGGTTAATATTTTGGCATAGGACCCTGCTAGTGGATCGTAATGGGAAGTGAAAGTGGTTTTGGGTGTAGTGCGGCGATTGTTGAGGAGCAGTCCTTGCGGGAGGGGTAGTGGGTTGAGCCATGGATTTGGGTCTTTGGATTAGTCTTGGGTCTTGGTCATGTTTGTTTTGGTAGGGGTATGGTAGATGAATGGGAAGGAGAGTGCATGGTTGCTTTAACTACCTTATTGGAGGGTTGCAGATTTTTGTTTTTGGGTTACACCTTCTTAGGTAAAGGTGATATGGGTGTATGAGATCTAGAGGGAAAAGCAGATGGGGGAAGAGGGTGAGTTACCCATGGGGATAACGGAGGTGTTGTGAAGGTAGATGATGCGGGTCAAGCAGGGGGTGTGAGAGACAGAGACTGAAGTGTAGTGGGTAATGAAGAAGTTACTGAGGGTATTGGAGGTATGGGTGGTAAAGATGCTGCAGGTGTAGGTGTAAGTCATGTTGGGTGCTTGGGTAGGTTAGAGGTTTGCGAGGAAGGAGTGGGCTATTGTGTTTTTGGTTTATTGATGGGTGGAAGTTTCTTAACCATGTTGGGAAGCTGAGGTCCTAAGACAAACGGGACCGGTGTAGGTGTGATTGGCGTAGCTGGAGTATGAGTTCTATGGATTTGGTTCTTTTGTTTGGGTGATGGAGTAGGTGTGGTGTTGACTTTGGAAGATGTAGCTAAATCTAGTTTGATAGGTGGATGAGTAAGGTTGGTGGTTGGGGTGACCCCTAAGGTGGTAATAGGTTTAGTCGAGGCAGATGCTATAGGTGTGGGTTTAGGTTTAGATGTAGTTTGGGTTATGGGTAAGGGTGTATGTTGAGCGGTGTGGAGGGTTATGGAAGAAGTATTGATAGAGGTGGTTTTTCTCGGTTATTGGCAAGAATATTTTGGGTAGATAGTGGAAGTATCAGTAAGTGACATCTGCATTTGTGTTGAAATAGGAAGTAGAAGATGCCCCCACAATAAGGCTCTATCCACATAATCTAGGAGATTGGTCAAACGTGAGAATGAAACGTCTGTAGGTGATGTTGATGAGGACCCAATGGCTATTCCCATAAAATGTGTCTTAGAGATGGGGAATTGGCTAGCTTCAGCTTCGTGGGTAAGAGAGTCGAAAGTAGGTCTGTAGGATCTTGGGTAGCTGATGGAGAATGCTCACCAAGAGGTAAAGGTATCTCAACTGGGTCTATGATAGGTGGAGGAGATGATAGGTGCTCCTCTATAGGTGGAGGAGATGATGCGCGCTCCTCTGTGGGTGGAGGCAAATAAGTATCCTCCATGAACTGAAGAAATATTGTGGGTATTGGTTCTCTAAGTGGAGAAGCCAAAGGTGAAATGGTCTTGATGTTAGTGGAAGACTCCTCCATAGGTGAGGAAGGAGGTGAAAGGTGTTCCTCTATGGGTGAAGGAATAGGGAGGTTGGTTCCGATGTAGAAGGAGGATTTCGAGGCTAGAATCTCCTCTATGGACAAAATATGGGGTAACTGGGAAGCAACAGGTGCATCACTAAAAATAGCATGGACCTCACGGGTATGGGTATCATGAGTTGAGGCCTCACCGGTTTGATCAGATGAAGGGGCATGATTAGGAAATGATTTCTTGAAGATGTGTAGGTTTTGGTTGGTAGGTGCGTTAGGGTTATCCACGGTTAACTCACATTTCTCGAGCATTTATTGGACAATTTTTTTGAAAGTGATGTAATTATTGTCACTATGACCCTTTACTCGATGATAGTTACAGAAGTCATGTTCTTTATACTATGTGGGCATGGGGTGAGCAGGGTCAAAACTAGTGTGTGGTTTTATGGGTGGAAGGGTGATGGCCCCAACTTTGATAAGCTTTTATAAGACATAAGAGTAAGGCTCCCCAATTGGGGTATATTTCCATTGTTCTCGTCTAAATTGAAAAGTCTGGATGGGTGAGAGAATAGATGACGGGGTAGCTTTGATTTGTGAATGAATGGTGGGCGGCCTTGAGTACCACTGCATTAGTGGTGCCCTTGGCCTTTGAATAATTATTTAGTTGTTTGGAAGAAGAAGAGGTATCATTCGACTTGAATGCCGAATTCTTATTGCGTAATTGGATTTTCTTCTCTTTGATGTCCCTGAATCTCGGCTTTCGTGCCATTATGAATGCTTCATTGAAGGTTGAAAGTTTGGACCTGCGGGGTTGGTGAGATATGTCTTGCGCAAGCCTATGTGAAGAGCTCGATGAGTTCCATTTGTGGTAGTTGCAAGGCGAGATGATTAATCAGGCTACACCAATGAGCAAAAAAATATAGGATAGATTCATCCTCATACTAACGCGTGGATTATAGGTTGGTCATGGTAACCTTCTTGATGATATTGATGGAGAAATGATCCAAGAAGGCTTGGGCTACCTGATTAAATGAAAATATAGAGTGTCTAGGTAACCCACTATACCAATCTAACACAGGTCTAGTCAAAGACATGGGAAAGGTCCTCAAGAGCAAAGCATCATCATGTGTGATTAGGTAGCACCCATGTTTGAATGACCACAAATGTTGTTGTGGTCTTCCTTGCTATTGAAGCGGTTGAATTTAGGCATCTCCTAATGTACGGGGTATGGATGAATAGGAATGGATGGGTGGATGGGCTTGTTGCAAATATCATCATAGGTGAGAGTGTTGCGGGAGTTGGAAACCGATGCCTCCAATGTCTGCATCTTGTCCAACATCAATTTGATTAGGTAGTTGGTAGGTTGTAATGATTGGGTGCCTCCTGTAGTGTGAGAGGGTTGGTTTTAGGCATATAATAGGGGTGGCACTCCAGTATGTGGTGCTTCGGTGTAGGTTGATTGAGAAGAAGTAAATGAAATAGGGGGTACGTACTCAAGAGTGAATAATAAATGAAACGGGAGGATGCTGATAGTACCTATACGGGGTGGAAGGGTCATGGTAACCCTAGTGGCAATGGGGGCTAACGATTATGGAATTGAAAGGACAATGTTCTGAAAAGGGGTAGGGCTAACCGACACTGGAGGTGGTAATGTAGCTATGGGTATATGCGAGACATTAGGGGTGGATGAGGTTGCGTTTTGGGTGGTTTTTGAAGGTATGGTAGATGTGGTGGGTGTAATGGAGGTAGCAGATGTGGCAGTCATAGCGGGTATAGGACCTAGCTATGAAATGGTAGGGGGTAAGGTCAATGTAGGAAATGTGGAGCTAGTGGGGCCGACGCAGGAGTGGGAGCGAGAGTCAGTGGGATAGATATGGGCATGATGTATATCAACTGACCCAAGGCATCTCAGGTAGATGAGTGGGAAAGATAAAACTACAAGGCGACAGGGTTTTGGTCAAGGAGTCATGCGAACTCCTCATCTCCGGTAGCGATAGTGATAGGTTGGATAGGATCCATGGCAGGTGATAAAATGGAAGGCGGTGAAGGACTAGGTGGGAGCAGTTGACAACTTGCATGGAATACAAGTGCACTTGCTTGTCTTCGGGTCAGCACCATGTGAACCAATATTGATCAGGTTAGATCGCTTCTCTGTAAATGACACATAAAAACAACAGGAACAGGTGAAACATGCGGTAAAAGTGGACTAGGTACCAAATGTTGACTAGAAAATGACACAGGCTAACTGATTTTGGTTAGGGTAAACCGATGTCGGCCACAGGTAACCGTGGCCGGTCACTGTGGGAAATGGACAGTGAGTCAAAAACAAGGTGTAAGGTCAAATCTGATAGGTATGCTAAACCTGATGAGTTTTACAAGGTCAATGGGAATGGTAATAGTGATAGGGACTCTGAAAAGTTGAAGAAGGTGAATAAATGTCTTTTTGAGTAGGTTAACCAAAATGAAAGTGAACCGACACTGGTTGGGTATAACCAACAATGGTCAGGGGGTAACCGAAGATGGTTGTTGGACTGACACTGGTCACAGTGAAATTGAAACTTGATAATAAAAGGAAAATGGTCGTGAATTAAAATATGATGTGGAACCAGACCCAAAATTCTAGGAATGATGAGAATATGGTCTAGGCACCCTCAAATGAAGCTGGAATACACCAACTATGATGAGGAGCGTGTAAGGATAAACAAGAAGATCAAAGATGAACAAAGGTAATGTGGGAATAGGTGGATAGGTCATTGTTCTGGGCTGTATTGGTGAATATAGAGATCGATGCCAATTAAGGGTGACCGATGGCAGTTGGGTGTAACCGGTGCCGGTTATTGTGGAAAACTGGGAATGCCACAAAATGAGTTTTGGGTCTCCCTTGTGATTGCACAAAGGACCTGATTGGTCGAACGAGGTATTAGGTGGATTGGGTGGGATTTGGTGAAGTTTTAATGGGTATGTGGAGGGGTGAGTATGAATGGAGGTCAATGGGTGGCTAAGGAAACAAAGGATGACAATATAATGATGAAACCAATGAACCAAAGGAGTACAATGTTCTACTTACTTGGAACCTGGTTCTGGATGCCTACGAGTGAGGAATGAAGGTGTTGGTAAGAGGTTGAAGGCTACAGAGGATCACCAATCATAGGAAAGCTTCTGCATGGGCTGCATGTGCATTCCTTTTGCTTGGTTGGAGAAAATCCTTGTTGGGGTGAGTATTGGATGGTTGTGCAAGAGAAAATGCTTGATCTCCTTCCTTGCATGTGTGTTCTCACTGAAATTCATTCTCAAAAGATGCGATATCTCTTAGGAATGTGCAATGTTTTCCAACCTCAAAAATAAGGTTGTGTTTGGGATTAAAAGATGACTGACGGTGGTTCGGATTAAGTGACAACTATTAGGGGTAACTGGCATCAGTCAAGGTGGGATTTCTAGGTTTACTAAACTAGGAAGATCCCCTTGATTTTCTAGGATCTCGTGTCATTCACTCGTGGATTAGACTAGAAGGTTCTTGTAAGCATGTGGGAATGTGGTTAGACGGAATGTAGGCATTGATTTTTAGGGTTTGGGTAAGTCTTAGTTAGTTATGACAACTTACTAAGAATAGGTCTTAGGGTGAGTTGGTTTGATGAGGTGTCAAGGTGAGATGTATGTGGACATTATCCCTAATTAAGATATTTAAATAATAAATATTGTGAGGATAATGAATTAATTTAATTAAATTAATTAAATTAATATTAGTGGAGTGAAGGGGGCCATGACTAGGTTAATGTGATGAAGGGTGTTTATTTGTCGAGGGACCAAAGGGGAGTGTTACCTAATTTTAGTGTCTATAGTGGGTGGAGGCCATCTTAGTCAAGTAGGCTAATAGTCGGACAATATGCAACTTCATAAAATAAAATATATTCATTCGTTTTGGAGTCCCATAAAAGATCGTAGAAGACAATTCTACCTATTTTTCTTCAATGGAGTTAATGGAATTCTTGTATGGCTATGGAATGTTTATATCCCACTTGTGAGATTACTACACACAAGTCAATGGCTAGGTGAATGAGTAACAAGAACATAGTGACACAAGAAGTTGTATGATGCATTGTGGGAGGACAATATCACTCGAAAGAAAGCAATATGTATGTCTTCATTCCAACTACTATATGGAGTTGAAGAAAAATTCATAAAGTACAGTTGAAATATCAACTCTCAAATTACTCCAGGGTATAAAAGATGAAAACTTCAAGGATTCTATTGACAAGAGGATCCTATTTTTTGAGAAGTTGGAAGAGAATATACTCCGAGTGGTTAAGCTGTCTTAGAGAACATCAACCAAAAGTGAAAAATATCTTTGACAAAAATCCTAAGGAAAGGGAATTAAATTTTGAGACCTTGTCATACTATGGGACCAAAGGAGAGAACTAAAAATTATCCATGGTAAGTTTGATTCATTGTGGTTCAGCCCATTCTAAATTCATGAGACTTGTGGTGAAAATATGTTTCTAATCTCAGATCTGGATGGGACACTATTGGAATTTC
Source organism: Taxus wallichiana var. yunnanensis (assembly GCA_018340775.1). Taxonomy (NCBI): domain Eukaryota; kingdom Viridiplantae; phylum Streptophyta; class Pinopsida; order Cupressales; family Taxaceae; genus Taxus; species Taxus wallichiana. Next base: position 341,240,889 of record CM031235.1, on the reverse strand, counting down.
CTCACAGTGGGAAATAAATGAAGCAGTATCATCAATGAAAGCATATCATCCCCACTTTGTACCATAGGTGAGTATTAGGAGTTTTTACTTTATCTTCTATGCGTGTTTTCCTTTCCGTATGTGTCATTTGTTTCCTTTCATCATTTTTGGTGTGTGTGTGTGTGTGTTTACTTCCTTGCTATCTCTCTATCTCTTGTAAGTTTTACACGACTCTGTAGGGCCCAATGGAAAAGGAATTGGTCAATATATTATAAGTTGAGATTCTAGGATTTCTTACGTCATGTCTTCATTGTGTTCAATCCATACCATGTCCCCAACATAGAGCCAATTGTTGTCATGTGAATGTGAAACAAGAAAATATCTAATTTTCAAGCATGGCAATGATACCCCTATGTCAATATTTTAAAATTTTACCTATTTAAGACACTTGAGGTCTACCCATCCTTCATGCCAATCCTTAATCCATCCATGTAATAGTCCTCAATTGGATCTCCATCCAATTACCCTAGGTGATTTAGGAAAGAAAATTTAATCCCCGTAGCTGATTTTAGGATTTTGTGAAGAATGTCAATTTTGGGTAGTTTTGGGAAGGGCTACCACTGATCTTCCTGAGTATAATATACCCCCAAGCGGAATGATGGAGAAGAATTAAACATGGAGATAAATTCAAGTGTCGAGAACATCAGGGAATAGATTTTTGAATATTTAGGAAATATTTATAGGTTTTGGGGTAGATTCATCATAAATAAGTTCTCAGGCCTAGGAAGCACACAATGTTAAAAAAAACCTAATATTCAAGAAGCAATTTAGGGAGTTCTTATTATCTAATTTTGCCACTCAGGAAAAAATGATCAAACATGACCTTGCATTAGAGAAATGGAGAGGTTGGTTCAGTCGTGTGAGCTCACATTCGATCCCAAAAATCAAGTTGTGGGTGGGCTCGACAATGGAGAAGAAAGGTCGATAAATGGGGCTAAACAATGTTAAAGGAGATCAGAGCTCAAGAGGAAGAAAATGGAGAAAGGATCAAATTTTTCAGACTTCACATATGATTCAACTCAAAGAAAAGCAATGGAACCATGGAAGGCACCAAGTGTTAGCTCAAGGCAATTCCAAAAAGGGAAATGAAAAGAAAAACGGAGCAAACAGAAGCCTCCACATGTCTCTTTGGTGCACTTTTGGTATGATGCTCAAAAGTGGTGTCTCCAAATGAGTGTAGAATCTCTACATGTCTAGGGCTTGAGAAATTTGAACCGGCTGTTGAAAATTCTAAGAGTTAGTGAAATCCTCCATATGCCTCATCGGTGCAACTTCAAAGGTAACATCCAAAAGTGGGGTCCCCAAACGAGCACAAGCTCTCCACGTGTCTAGGGCCTAAGAAATTTACACCGGTCATTGAAAAGTATAAGAGCAGTGGAAGCCTCCATGTGCCTCATCGATGTAACTTCAAAGGTAAAGTCCAAAATCGGGGTCCCCAAATGAGCACAGGATCGCCACATGGTCAGAGTCTGAGAAATGTAGAATAGGTCATAGAAAATTCGAAGAAAAGCAATAGAGCTAGCGGAAGCCTCCACGTGTCTCATCGGTGCAACTTCAAAGATAAAATCCAAAGGTAGTTCCCAAATGAGCGTGGGCCCTCCACGTGTCTAGGGTCTAACATAGTTGCTCCTAAATAGGTGGAAAAGGTAGAACACAAAGAGAGCAGAGCAAGCTCACGGATGATGCCAAGTGTCCAACCATCGTAACTTCAAGAGTGAAAGGAGGGGGTAGAATCTTAAGAATGTCCGAGGCTTCCACATGGATCTTGCATGGATAGACTCCAAACCCAAATTAGTTTGGAAAATATTGGCAATAGGTCAATTCAATGTAGCTTGAATCATAAAACCCACTGAGAATTTTAAATGCTCAGATCTTTTAAAAGATTTTGAGATCCTCGCATTGAATGCCTAACCTTGACCTTAAAATGGCCATAAATTTTGGCCAGGAGCTCGATTTTCACAAGAAGATACTTTTGGAAAACTTACAGTCTCCTCTACGTAACTACTCTTGGATATCTTTATATTAGTGAGACTAAGTTGAAATTAATAAATACAATCCACCTTTTTGAGGCTGTAAGGCTTCTCATCTACCATCATAATGAGGTATTTCTTTCCCAACAAGGAACATTAATGGAGGCATGGGTTTTGCAGTAAAACCCATCATTCTTGTAGGTGAATTCAATTCTCTTTTGGGGTGGTTGAAGCATGATTCAAATTCTTCCCTCCTTTCTCTCTCATTCTTCCTATATATTGTAAGGAGGGTATTTTTCTAAAGGTTGGAAATTTTTTTTTACACCCTCCCTTCTTCTCTTTCTGAAAGTGGATTTGTGGAGCTCGAACCTCCCATTCAAACTATAAATGCAATCTTGCCTCTTGGCCATTATAATGGATTGTATCAAATATTTGGACCAATAGTATAAGTCTTTGGATGATTTCAACCCTCTCTTATGTTCATTGTATCTTCCTAATCTCTCATTACAATCTTGGTTATTTGTGCATGATGGTTGTATTACATTTTTATAGTTTGTTTTTAATGGAAAAGTAGGTGTTTAGCATTCCTTTGGTGTATCACCCTTGTTAGTTTATGTTTTATTTCCCTACATCTCCTTAACCCCTGTCTCCTTGGAAAGTTAGTGTAGGTTTTAGAGTAGATCCTCTAAAATATGAATGTGTTCACCTAAATAGAGGAATAAGAACCATCCTTCATCTAGAGAGCTCTCCCGATTTGCAAAGTCCCACACTTTGGGAGAAGTTCCATGTTATGCAATCACACTGAGAGTCTGAACCCATCGAGTTGTAAAAATTGGGGTGCTATGATTCTACATCAATAGTTTTAGTATTCTGGTAGGACCAAGATGTCATTCTACAAGCTTTGAAGGCATTTTCAAGAAGTTCAGACTTAGAACTTGCAAGTTCTCCAATTTCAGACTTTTCACCTCTCAGACTGAACTTTGGAATCGATTTTCAGGGTTTAACTTTTTCAAAATAATTCCAAATTTCACCAATTGGTAGTTCTTGGGATAATCCTCAAAAGGGTATGTATAGTTTTTTAAAATTTTAATTTTGAAATTTCAGAGTTTGTTGAATTTTGGGTTTCAGGATTTTGGGAGTCTTGCATTTTTAGGTTTTGGGACTATCATTCCAAATCAATTTTCAACCTCTAGAATATCAAATACATAGGTCCTTCAATGTTTTCATTTTTATTCTATCAAGTTTTGTGTGTAACTTGTCAAAATCTAGCCTTTAGAGGCTCTTTTCCAACACATCTGGTGACTCTGAAGGGATAGAATTCAGCAGTGTAGCAACATAGGTTATCTAAGTTCATGAGAAGAATTTTAACTAGGTCTGATACTCGAAAAGATGAATTATTTGTCTACTAGAAATTATCACTAGGAAGCGGAAGGAGAGGAAGAAGACCACAAAGATCACCGTCTCCGCCTAACAGGACCTTTTCTACACCTCCACCTGGTAGACCTTTTCTCGCAATCAACGAGGGTTCTCCGACCAATCAAGATGGCATAACCCAATCCCTATGTCAACTTCACGGGTAGTAGTCCACTTGCCCTAAATGCTAAAAATCCAGTTCTAATTACGGTATTGAAGAACGTCCCATATTTCACTGGGGAGAACCAAACAACTCGATTGACCACATCCAAGACATTGCAAATGTCTATGCAATCCACAAAATTACTGAAATGGACATTGTTGTTAAATTATTGGCATCTTCATTCAAGGGAAAATCATTGCAATGGTTTAGAAGCCTAACAAAGAGGATCTATCTAGAATTGGGACCACTTGTGCACAACTCTTCACAATCAATTTGGAGAAAAGGAGATAACTGTCTTTATTGGAAAAACTGACAACAATCAAGAGGGCTCCTAATGAACAGTTAACTGACTTCAACTTTAGATTCCAGCGGACATGGGATAGGATTCTGTTGGCCATGAGACCAAAAGTGAAGGTGCTTTTCTATACTTCCTTAAAGCTTTAAATTCTTATATTGTTATGATGATTCAATCCATGGGAGGTATAACTTTACCCACATCCTATAACATTGCTATTAGACCTGAAAATTACTTGATCCAACACTGGTAAACTCACACCAAGGTCACCTATGCCTCTATATCCAGAACTAGGAGCTCCTACAACTAGTCAAATGCCGTAATTGAATCGCATTCGCCCTTAGAAATGAAAGCAATAGTGAGGTGTCAAATTCTTCAAGCACTTCAAAAGAGCTACAAGAGATTATGGAACAAGCTGCAAAACCTACGAAATGAGCTAGTGAATATCAAGAGATAGCAAGCTCAGAGTTCTAGACCATATCAACCTCCAAATCAATATCAAGTTAGGCCCCCATATCAGCAAAATAGACCACCAAATTAGGCCAGAAATCAAAACCAGAACCAGGGACAACCTCAACCCGCTAGGTCATTCCGACCATATGATCCAAATACGGCTTCAACATCAAGAGCCTTGGTTCCAACACATAACAACATGGAATAGTAGTATGACTAGTGTTGCCCTTGTAATCTACCTCATAATAAATCAACATATTTCAATGGCACACTGAACCAGGCCTTGATGGTACAAACCATTGGTGTGTCCCAAGAACCAAGTAAAGAAGGAAATTGACAGCACGAAACTCTACAAGAGGCACCTCCAATGGAAACCACGTTGGTCAATTGGCACATAGAAGACTTCGTGGAGTTAATCAACCTCCTTTTCAGGGTGTAGTTGCTAACACACGGTCAAAGAAGAGGAATATAGAGGAGGGACAACCATCTAATCCAGTTGTTTCTCATCCCACTCCTACACAACAAGGAGTTAGTAGACCAAATGCAGCCCTAAATGTGCAAAATCAGCCTAAGGCACCTGTTGCAAGCAACACATGTGCCTATTCAAGCACTAGAAAAGGTCACACCAAGTAAGGGGAAACAAAAGGATAATTCATCCCCCTTCAACATTATTGATCAGATGAAGAAAACACATGTGAACATTTCCATGTGGGATTCACTGACAATCCTAGGACAACGAGATTTGTTTCAAGCTGCAATGGCCAATTGGTCTACCTCGAATGGATTAAACCAAGGTTAGGAGAAAGTTCTCACTAATGTAATGCAACAAGGTGGTGGTCAACCTACCAAAAATTTGAAGCCTCCACCATTCTATGTGTCACTGATTATCGGAAACCACTTAGTACATAACTGTATGATCGATTCAGGTGCAAGTAGCTCAGTGATGCAAAAAAAAATAGCAAATCAATTGGGTCTAAAGTATGAGCCTGTGCTAAAAGGAGTAGTGCAACTAGATGGGACAGCAATACGAATGGTTAGAGACATCAAGGGTTTAAGCCTAACACTACATGCCTATCCAAATGTCACAGTCTTACAAGATGTTTTTGTAATTAACCTCCCACCACTCTTTGTCACTCTGTTTTCAAGAGAATTCAATGCTAAAATTGGTGGATATCTATTAATAGATTGGTCACACATGCTATTCAAAATAAGGTATTCAACCAAGGCAACCATAAAGTCAGAACCAATTACAAACTTTCACATTGAGCCTCATGTGCCAAGTCCTATCAATGTAAATTTCTCAACCTTCGATCAGGAGGAGTGTTCAAATGATCTAGAAACATGTACTAAGGTTGAGGGTATTCTAGATTTAACTCTGGATGAATGGGAAAACAAAAGGCACACATTCGACCCATTTAAGGAAATGGAAGAATCTGAGTTGGGAGTCTATTGTTTGCATGAAGAGAATCAACCTCTTCCTAGCATCACCAAGCCAGACCACAAGGATGATAATGAATTATGGCAGCTATTTTTTGATGGCTCAAGGAGTAGACAAGGTGCAGAGAAGGATCTATGCTCATTTCACCACAAGGTACAAAATACTACTCAACTTTCCATTTCCAATTTTCTTGCTTAAATAACACAGCTGAGTATGAAGCCTTAATCCATAGATTACATTGGGAAAGAAAGAGAGGCATTAAAAATTAGAATTATTTGGTGATAGTGAGCTAATTATGAATCAAGTCAGAGGACAAAATGCTGCCAAGAATGATCTATTAAAGAACTACAAGAATTGGGTATGGGATCTCATTGAATATTTTGAAGATTTTAGCATCAATTCCATCCCAAGAAAGATGAATGAAACAACATGAAAAATAGAATTGATTGGGGCTACATTTGATGTTGTGTAAAGTATAAAAAATGAGAAACCCCAGCCTCACATCAAAGTGGTTGTAAGGCTAGCTGATTCAGAAAAAAACACAAGTTGGCAGGGTGTTTGAGTACGATCAATAGATCATCTATTTCTTGCAAGAAGAGGCTGAATTCTCAACTAGGAACTAAGACAAATTAGAGCAGCGAGACAGGGACCAAGGAGTGAAGTCGTGAAAAATAAGCTTCCAAAGGGTTTGGTAACATTAGAATCTATCTTCAACCCAAATGACCAATTCCGTAAAGAGAAAGTCAACCTACATGTCAAGGGAGAAAATTCAGAGCCAATTTCATTTGGGGAAGCAAAAACACTTCAAATTAGTAAGGTGGCCCGAGAAATAGAGATATGAGTTCATACGACTTTTCCAATAGTTTCTAGATGTCTTCTCTTGGAGTTATGAGGACATGTGAGGGTTCAATTCGAAGCTAGTATAACATATAATAGAGTTGGATCCAGATCTTTGAGATCATTAGGCGAAGCAAAGACCATTCCACCCACACATTGAGCCTCTTATGAAGAAATATCTAAACAAGCTAATAAAGGAAAGCATTATATTTCCAATCAAGTATTCAAGTTGGGTCATAAACTTGGTGCTGATTAGGAAGAAGAACGGAGAAATCACGTTGTGCGTGGACTTTGAAGACTTGAACAGGACATCTCTTAAGGACCATTACCTAGTTACTTCAATGGAACAAATATTACAAGTGGTATCGGCTCATAAATATTTTCCCTCCTCGATGACTACTCGGGTTATAATCATATAATGGTGAAAGAAGATGATCAGTTCAAAATGGCTTTCACCACCAAGTGGGGCACCTATGCCTACAGGAAAATGCCATTTGGATTGTCAAATGTCAGGGCCACTTTCTAAAGGGAAATGGATATGGCATTTAAGGGGTTGATCAACAAAATAGTATTGGTATATCTTGATGATATCACTGTGTTCTCCAAAAATGCAACGGATCACCTTTTTCATCTAAGACAAGTATTTCAAAGATGTAGGAAATTTGGGGTATCATTAAATCCCAAAAATGCATATTCTTAGCTCACAAAGGCAAGCTCCTAGGCCATATTGTGTCAAATTAAGGATTGATGATTGACCCAAAAAGAGTTGAAGTAATTCAAGCATTACCATTTCCAAGCCATAAGAAGGCTCTTCAGAGCTTTCTAGGAAGGATCAATTTTGTCTACAGATTTGTACCAAACTTTTTCGCTCTTATGAAGCCAATAAAACTAATGTTGAAGAAGAGCATGGCATTTATGTGGAAATCTGAGAGAAAAGAATTTTTTAAAGCCATCAAAGAAGCCATATCCTAAGCTCCAAATCTCATCAATCCAGACTTCTCCAAGGACTTCACACTCTATGCCTTTAGTAGTAGGGACACAATTTCTGCAATCCTAATGCAACAAAATAAAGAGGGATCTTAACAACTAGTTACCTTCTTCAGCCAAAGTTTGGAAGACTATGAAGTGAGATACTCCTTCATTGAAAATCATGTCCTTGTAGTGATCAAGAGTTTGAAGAAGTTCAAACACCTAGTTTCAAATAACAAGATTCAATTGCTAGTTTCCCATGCAGGAGTCAAGGACTTCCTTTTGAACAAAGATCTAAATGAGAAATGTGTAGGATGGATCACTTGTGTCATGGAATATAACATTGAAATTAAGGTCACTAAGTTGTTCCATGGAAAGGAACTATGTGAACAGCTAGCCTGAGTCAACAAGTTGATGCAAGTAATGAAAATGGGGTTGTTTTGGTACTACAAGATGGTCAAGAACAAGCAAATGATAATGTGCCTATCCCTTGTTGGACTCAAAACATGATACATTTCCTACAAACAGGCCTATGCCCTCCATAAATGAGAAAAGAAAAGAGGAGATACTTCAGATTACAAGCCAATGTTATGTGCTTGTTTATAGTGTTTTGTTCAAAAAGGACATCAATTGTGTTCTACTAAGTTGATTGAGAATAGGTCAAATTGAGAAGGTGTTATAGGAGTTTCACAATGGAGAAGCAAAAGGTAATTTTTCTCTGTGGGTAACAACTCTCAAGATAATAAAGTCATGATATTATTGGCCCATGGTGTTTAGTGTGTTGGTGCTCAATTAGTCTCGCCCCATTTGTCATTGAAATCCCTCAATTTGCGGCCTTTGTCACATTTTTGTCTCCCGTTTTGGTGCTTGAAGGCTCTGTCCTCCATTCAATTTCCATGGTCAGTTCCTTCCTTGGCCGAGGATCACTTAAAAGCCCAAAATTTGTTTTTGTTCCTCTGACCATATGAAAGAGTCTGTTACTTGGTCGTAAAACTCGGGCTTTTCCTTTCCCTCCATTTTCCACAGTCACGTTTTGTTGTCCCTATATTTTGTGTCCCAAATACCTAAGGAAATGTGAGTGGATGTAGCTCGAGAGGATCATGTTTGAACCTTGTAACATTTCCAAATTCTCTTTCCTTGGAGAAAATTTCATCTTCGAGCTCAAACGGTGGTTTCCACGCATTTTTATGGTTTGACAAGTGTGTTTTTCCCCATCAAATTTACATCTCTGCATCAGTGGAAACGTGGCTCTTTTTGGTTGGATGTGGCTCGGTAGGGCACTCTAAAAACTCTATGGCTTGCTTTAACCCAAAACTTGTCCACGTGGAGGAAAAATGCTCGTTTGAAAATTCACCTTTTGGTTTGGTCTTATAGTTGTGCCAGGAGGACACGTGGAGGATTCCACTACTTTTCCCGGACTTAGACAAATTTTTCATGCAACTGATATAGTTTTGGTGGGCCATGGACACATGATGAACCCACACTCGTTCAGGGTCTCCGCTCTTGGGGACTATCTTGAAGTTGTGACATGAGGACATGTGGAGTTTTCTGCTGGGACTTCCCCTACTTAGAATTTTCAAACAACTTTCTAAAGGGCCTACGAAATGTGGAGGTACCACGCATGTTTGGGGATCGACTCCTAGGTTTTTTTTTAAAGAAGTGCTAGGAGGACACTTGGAGGCTTCCTCTAACTTTTCCCCTTGCTCGAACTTTTCAATAGCCAAAGGAGACTGCCTCGGACACTAGACACATGGTTCCTTCCACTGAAATTTCAAATTTTTAAAGACTCTACCGGACTAAAACACGTTGTGAGCCCATGCTTGTTTGGGGTCTCTAATTTTGGGGACCATCTCAAGATGTGCCATTGAGACACATGGCAGTTTGAAAAGTCAAAAGGTAGGGAGGCGGGCTTCGAGGGAAATTTGGAAAATTTTCCTTTTGTGAAAAAGGGGTTAAAGTGTAAAAAGGAAGCGTTGTTCCACTGGGACCCACATTGGGACACATGTCAAGCATATTTTTCAAGGTGGAGGGGTAGAGAAAAATGAGAAATTTTGCATTTTTTCCCAAAATTTGTAAAAGGTAAAAAGGAACCCCGGGCTTGTTTTAACTTAGATCTCCCATGTGGATGGTCCAAATTCAAAAGGGAAATCGATGGCAACTGTGCATTTGTGTCGATTTTCTACCATTTTTGCTCCAAAGCTCTCGAGGATGTGAATTTTTATGGTTTTTATCATTTCTTGACATCTCCTACATGCCAAATGAAGAGGAGAATTAATTTTATAGCTTGATTAGGGGGAATATTTGAAAACATATTTTACCATTAAGATATGATCTGACTATCGAGTTCGATCTGATTTTCCAATCTTTACTTCCTAGCACACAAAAAACAAGATTTGATGGATTAGAGGAGGAAGTAGTTGGCGCATGAGATGAAGAGTGATTTACCAAATGAAATAATTGAATGCTAGAAATATTTGAAGAGATTTTCCTTTGAGCACCTGACAACATTTTTGCAAATTTGATTCTGGGAATCATGATCAAAATCGCAACAAGCAATGGTGCTTTGAATGTTTTTTGTTTTGGGGAAACATTTGTTGTAGATTAAATGTTATAAATTGCATGAACTTTTCATGAAAAGGGTTGGAGTGTTAGAGGTCAGGAGTTAATTCGTAAGAGAAAATTTTAGCAGAGCCCTTTTACGAGAAACATGTTTATTTATTTTGTGTTAAATTTAATCATGTCAAGGTGGTTACAAGTGTACAGACCATTGACAAGCTTTGAGATTGTTCTAGAAACTTTCCCCATTGATGAATTTAATCAAATTTGAGTTAATCTATGTTGATTTTGGGAAAAATTGTGTCTTCTTCATTTCTAAATGTCTGCAAATAGTTTTTCTTATTCCCATTGCAATCTTACATTGAAATATTTGTGAATCACACAAGATCTTATCCTTGTGATAGTTTGGTGGCATTTTCAATTTCATTTATCAGAAGATCTTTCATTTGATAGTGAAATAAAAAAATTTAAAATCACTTTACTCTTAGCATGATGATAATATTGTTTGTTAGCCTTTGAGGGTATCTTAGGCGTGATAAAACAAAGGTTGATAATGTTCAATTAATTTTTTAATTTGAGCCTTCATTTTGGATTCTTAAAGTTTATGTGAAAACATACTGATTTGGGCCTCCATTGAAGCACACCTTTTGGTTAAAGGAAAATTTTAGCTATTATGAAGCATTCTGTTGATTAAGCCTTCCATTTTTTGTAAAATATCTCAAAGATCTAGCAAATCAAGTTCATTCTGCCTCACCTCCCACCAAAAATTCATTTAAAAACAACCAATCTTACCCATACTACCCCTGTTTGTCTTGTGTGTGTACAAATGCATAATTTCTATTACCAAAACATGTAGAAGCAATCAGGTTTTCATTGTCTTTAGTGTCCTGAACCTTTCTTAGAAAATATCTCCATTATCTAGGGTGACAACTTGTGAGAGTTAGGTTTTGTTGTATTGATCATATTTTCTTCAAGGTCTTCTTAATAACTTTACAAGGAAGGACATCTCCATCTCCTCCATAATCAATAGGATACAAAAGGGTCCTCTCACCCTAGTTGAAAGGAAAAACCATAAAGTAGTGAGGATAGATCAAATCCTCTTGAGGGTGCTATCCATTTCTCCACATCTGAGTGACAAAGAGCAAGCTGCATTTCTTCCCGGCTACAAAACAACACACAACATGATCTTCTTCTCTCTAAGCTTCCTATCAAATCTGTGATGCTGCTCAACTTCTAAGGAGAATCAAATTTGGGTACCAACACCATTTGGTGCCATTCTTAGAGGATTTGATTTACTTTGCTACGGGAGTTGATTTGCATTGACGCAGAACCGAGTTGCATGCGCAAGGATGATTTGTTGATTTTTTCTAGTTCATATCCATTTGGTCTATCAACAACACCATTCTAGCACTGCTGTTTCTAGTGACATTTTGATTACAGTTCATATTCAGACCTGGTAAACATTTCTTATATTATCTAAGTGCTAGTACATTGTTTCAACATCATCCTATGTTCAGGCCTATAAGAAGTGTTCAAAGTTACAAGTGTTGTGTGCAATATTTCTAGTTTCTACAATTATTGCACTAAGTTTCATTGATAAATCTAGGTAAAGGAAGGTCAGATCATTCCATTTCCAATTTCTAGTGTTGATAGACATTTGACAAATCATATTTTTTAGTGCATTTGCACAACTAAGGTGGAAATCCTTAGTGGCAACTCCATGTTGATATGATTTTTGATAAATACTAGTGTCTCAACCTCTGGCAAGTGAGATTTTTTACTAATCTTTACAAATCTATAAGGAAGAAGATATTTCTTTCTAAGGATCCTTCTAGGGCATTATTTCCAAAGCTAGGAAAAACAAAGTCGGGAAGGAAGAAAAGCCTAAAGAGTTATTAGAGATCAGCGATCAAGAAAAAGATCTCTATTGATGAAAGTGATCACCTATCATTGAATATTGTCATTCAAGTGCTTGAATTAGGTATTCTTTTTGTGGAATTAAATTCTCAATTTGAAGAGGGCCTTCATTTGAATTTAAAAATTTTGCTTCTCATTCGCCCCTGTGTTTTCCAAAGTTGATAGGGTTTTCCAAGAAACAAAGCTTTTAGGGGATATTCATTTGAAAGTTATACTCTTGTGTTTCAAATACCCCTTGTCCCTTATCAGTTTGATTCTCTCCAAGGTCACCTCCTCAAAAAAATGGCCCATCCCCCACCCGGACCTCCATTTTTTGTCAATACCTTGATCTATAAATTTTAGAGGGATGATTGGTTATCCAAATGCGATTCCCAAGATGTAAGAAATAGACTACCAAAGTTCAAAGGAAATAATGTTATAACTGGTGATCAACACTTAAAGATTTTTATCAACATGATGGAAGACTTTGAGATTGAATTCGAAGATGTATATATCAATTTTTATCCATACTTTTTGATAGAGAAGATACAAGGGAATTTGGTATAAATATTTTCTAGATAATTCCATTGATTCTTGGATAGAAATGAATAATGCATTTAGATTGTAGTATGGTGATAAAATAGACCCTAGGTTTCTTTTATCAAAGTTTGAAAATATCAAGAAGAATCCTAATGAATCAGTGCATGATTTCAACACAAGATTTAACAAGACCTTGAGGAGATTGCCTATTAATTTGAGGCCATGTGATGAATCATGTCTGATAAAGTATTCAGATGCATTTGATAAGAAAGTTGTTTACTATTTGAGGGATAAAAACCCTACTAATTTGAGGCAGACCTTCACCATGGCTCGCAAAATTGAGAATAACATTAAAGAAATTGGAAAACATCGTAAGAGGGAGGGTGTGAAAATGGTTAACCCGGAAAAAACTCAAACAAGTAAGGTTGATGATTTGGAGGAAATTGTGAAAACTTTGGCAGGGGATGTCAAAGAAATCTCATACAAATTACCCTAGCAAGAGAAAGGAATTGGGCAGAGTTCACAAGGTCAACACAAACAACAAGGCTAAGAAATATTTGCAAATCATCTTAGAAATGAGTAGAGTTCTGATGATAGAGGCAAGGGACCTGTTGGATTTGGAAATAAACAGCCCCAAGCCAGGGAAAATAGAATGGTGCCTAATCCTTTGGCTACCGAGTTGTTGTTGTTAAAGAAATAGATGTAATTGATTAGTGTGATAGATGTTTCATGCCCCATGCTCCATGTGAAGTAGATCAGAAAGTAGAAGAAGAAGTTGATGATGATGATACTGATGATGATGTTTGCATGATGGGCTACTCCATGAGCTCATAACAAGGAGAAAATTCAACTAAAGTGAGTGCTCGAACTGCTACAAGTTTCTGGGATTGCATCCATCGAGTACCTCTTCTTCCTTCTTCTCATACTTTAGAAATAGATATTGTACAACCTTTTGAAATAACCAATAATTACTTTGAATACTTAAGATCTTTAATGATAAAGAAGTATGATGGAGGAATCCCATCTAAGGAGGATAGGCAGTTGTTGATGAATGTTGTTGCCCAAGAAAAGGAGTATAACACAAGAAGTAAAGTTGTCAAAGGGGCAAGACCTCAAGCCAAACCTAAAACTCCATTTCTTACTAGTATTCCTAAAGAGGTTCCTAAGAAAGATACACCTTCCAAAGGCCTTGCTGTCCCAAAAAAGATTCATACTTCTCCTCATGCCCAAACTGTCAAAAATCCCATGCCATCTGATGAGTTTGTCAATCTCCCTTCCAATGCTACCTTGCCAAAGCATGTTCCTTATGATATTGCCCAAGTCTTGAGTCAGATCAAGATTTATGTTCCAATTGTTGAGTTTCTTAGGATTCCTGAGCACAAGAAAAGGGCCTTTGAGTATTTGGGGCTGAAAGAAGAGAAGAGTACCCCAAGAAAAAATGTAAACATTATGGAGACTCCTCCAATCATTGAAGAGCTAGAAACACCACCAGCATTGGAAGAACTAGGTGAACCACCTGAGGTTTATTTGGGAACATCCTTGGTAGAGTCTCAGCTAAATGTAGATCCATTCTTCACTACTCTGATCATTAAGGACAGATTGCTACACAACTATATGTTTGATTCGGGAGCATCATGCAATGTTATGCCTCTAGAAGTCATGAATGAACTAGATATCAAAGTAACAATAGCATATGGGAAGTGCACTACCATGGATTCAGAGAAGTTCCAGTGGTGGGATGTGTGAAAGGTTTGGTGGTACAACTTGTAGCTTATCCGGGTAGGAACTTGAAACTTGATGTTGTTATTGTTGATTGCCTAGCCAAGTGGGGTATGTTTTTGTCTAGAAAATGGGCTGCAAGTTTTGGTGGGAGTGTTCAAATGGATATGTCCTATACTACCATCCCAATTGAGGGCAGCCTTGTCAAGTTGTATGGAGAAAAGAAAATGTTGCACCTCATTGAAGATCCCAACAATGCATCTTATGAAGTGTTGTACACAAGTGTTGATGCTGATAAATTTGTTGGATTTGTTGATGGGAAAGAGAACAAAATGGATCAATGTAAGAGTCTTGAACAAGTAGGCTCTCCATGGACTTTTTTTTTATGGAGCTTGCTCCAAATTTGGAAATGGTGCTAGTGTAGTTCTGATTTCTCCAAGCTTGGAAGAGTTTTTTTTATTTCAAACTTAACTTTGAGTGTACTAAAAACATTGTTGAGTATGAAGCATTATTGTTAGGTTTGAGAATTTCTTGGAAATACTATGTTAAAGACATCATTGTTAAGGGAGATTTAGAACTAATTGTCAAAAAAATCAGAAAACTGTATGCTACTAAAAATTAGAGAATGAAATAGTACAAGCATGCAGTTTGGAACTTGATTGAGATGTTTGATTAATTTAATATTGTGCATCATGATAGGAAGTTCAATGTTATGGAAGACAAGGTTGCAGTATTTGGATCTCATTTTTATAATTGTGCAATGTCCCCATATTGTGAATATGATGTTGAAGTGTTAACAAGGCCATCTATCCCTGACAACATTAAACATTGAATTTTTTTTATGATGATGCTTAGGTCAAAAGAATTATACAGAAAAGATGGGAGTTTTTTTATCAATGTATTGTTTGGGAGCCAATGGTGTGTGCAACAGAGGGTAAAGAAACTTTTTTGGCAAAGACATCATCCAACTGAAAAATAATACCATTTCGAGAGGACTGGTTGCTCTTGAATCAAACTTTGATAATGTTGATTGCATTATTAACAAGCATATAGCAGCCTCAAGGGATGCTTTGAGGAGAATTACCTTGGTATAAATGAGAAACCAAGGAAGATATTGTTGGGAAGCAATCTAAACAAGGAGGAAAAGCAGTCTTATGTCCAATTGTTGAAAAAATATCAAGATTGCCTAGCTTGGTCTTATTCTGAATTGAAGGCATACAAAGAGGATCTGTTTCAACATGAAATTCCTTTGGAATCTAATGCAAATCCATTCAGGAAGAAATAAAGGCTGATCAATCCATTCCTATCTCTTAAAATGCAAGAAGAACTGAAGAAACTAAGGGATGGAGGGATTATTTAGCCCACAAGGTATTCTTCTTGGGTTGCAAACTTAGTGCCAGTTAGAAAAAAGAATGGTGATATCAGGCTATGTGTGGATTTTAGAAATATGAACAGAGCATCAATGAAGGATAATTATCCTTTACCAAACATGGAAAACATGTTGCAATTAGTGACTGGTTCTAAGTTTCTTTCTACCTTGGATGGTTTCTTTGGCTATAATCAAGTTGTTTTGAAGGAATCAGAAAGAATCAAGACAACCTTTACCACTCCTTGGGGAACTTATGTCTATGTTAGAATGCCCTTTGGTTTGATGAATGTTGGAGCAACTTTTCAAAGAGCAATGGATGTTGCTTTTGCTAGTTACATTAATGATTTTATTTTTGTTTACCAAGATGATGTGACTGTGTTTTCCAGAAAGAGAAGTGATCACTTGCAGCACTTGGAAAAAATGTTGATAAGATGCAGAGAGTATGGAATTTCACTCAATCCAAAGAAGTGCCATTTCGGAGTGCAAAAGCCAAGTTGCTTGGTCACATTGTATCAAAGGATGGTGTAATGATAGATCTCAAGAGGGTAGAGGCCATCAGCAAGGTCCCAATTCCAAGAACCAAGAAGGGAATTCAGTATTTATTTGGGAAAATAAAATTTATCAGAAGATTCATATCAGACTTTGTTGAGTTGACCATTCCAATTACTTACATACTAAATAAGGACCAAGTTATCAAATGGGAAGAGGTTTTCATTTAGGATTTCAATGGGATTAAAGAAACATTAAAGAATGCCCCTATTTTAGCAGCTCCAGATTATAAGAAGCCTTTCCAAATGTTATCTTTTGCTTTAGAGAACACTGTTGCATCTGTCTTGTTGAAGAAGGATGATCAAATTTGAGAGGCCCATTGCCTTTTTTATTAAGGCATTGTAGGGGGCTGAATTGAAATACACAATTATGGAGAAACAAGCATTTGCCTTGGTAAAAGCAATAAAGGCTTTTAGACCTTACATTTTGAGATCTAAAGTTGTTTCTTATGTTCCCCACACCATGGTGAAAGATGTCTTATCAGAGATGCAGGTCTCAAGAAAAAGATGCAAATGGGTGAACAAGTTACAGGAATATGACATGGATATCCAAACCATGAAGTTAGCAATAGGTTTGGGCTTAGCTAAGCTTATGGATGAGAGAAACTTGCAAACTATTGAGGTGAATGAAGTAGAAGAAGGAAGGGTGGATGTCCTTGAAAATTTGATGAGTTTTGAATGGTACAAAGATATAATATTTTATCTCAGACATCTATACTCTGAGTATTTAAGTAAAAATTAGAAAAGATCTCTTAAGTTGGCTTCCCAAAAGTATGTCATTAATGATTTTGGGTTAGCTTGGAAGAACCATGAGGGAGTTATCCTAAGGTGCATTATTGAATGAATCCCCAAGATAAATTCTTATCTCCATGGAGGATTTTGTGAGGGGGAATTTGATCAATTTTTCTATTTTTGGTTAGAAGATGTGAGAAACCATCCGAGAAACCTTTTTATTTCTTTTGTGTTAAATTTGATCATGTCAAGGTAGTTGCGAGTGTACAAACCATTGAAAAGCTTTGAGATTGTTCTAGATAAACTTTACCCTCCATCTATTGATGAATTTAATCAAATTTGAGTCAATTTGTGTTGATTTTGGGAAAAATTGTGTCTACTTCATTTTGAATTCCTGTAAATAGTTTTTCTTGTTCCATTGCAATCTTACATTCAAATGAAGATTTTTTAATCACACAAGATCTTATCCTTATGATAGTTTTGTGGCATTTGTAATTTCATTTATCTTAAAAGAGATTTCATTTGATAGTGAAATAAACAAATTTAAAATCACTTTACTCTTAGCATGATGATAAGATTGTTTGTTAGCCTTTGAGGGTATCTTAGGCATGACAAAACAGAAGTTGATAATGTTCTTGATTAAGTTTTTCAATGCTCAATTTGAGCCTTCATTTTGGATTCTTAAAGTTTATGTGAAAACATCCCGATTTAGGCCTCCATTGAAGCACACCTTCTCATTAAAGGAATATTTTAAGCATTTCCAAATTTATGAAGCATCTTCTGTTGATTAAGCCTTCCATTTTTAAAAATTCTCTCAAGGATACTGGCTAACCAAGTTCATTTCGCCTCACCTCCCACCAAAATTCATTTAAAAACAACCAATCTTACCTATACTACCCCCCTGTTTGTCTTGTGTGTGTACAAATGCATGATTTATACCAAAACATGCGGAAGTAATCGGTTTTCATTGTCTTTAGTGGCACGAACCTTGCTTAGAAAATATATCCATTATCTAGGAGTACAACTCGTGAGAGTTAGGTTTTGTTGTATTGATCATATTTTCTTCAAGGTCTTCTTAATAACTTTACAAGGAAGGACATACCCATCTCCTCCACAATCTCGTAGGCTACAAAAGGGTCCTCTCATTTTTTTCTCCAAAGCGTTTGGTGTGAAAGGAAAAACCATAAATTTGTGAGGATAGATCAAATCCTCTTGATGTGGGTGTTATCCATTTCTCCACATCCGAGTGATAAAGAGCAAATTACATTTCTTCCCCCGACAACATTATTGCAAACAGGAAACGACACACAACATGATCTTCCTATCTCTAAGCTTCTGGAGTGTCTAGGAGTTAAACTGTGATGCTTCTTAGCTTCTAAGGGAGAATCAATTTGGGTACCAACATAGTGAGATTGTTCTGCTACACATGGATCAATTTGTGTTGAAAAATGTGCATTCTTCATTGCAATCTTACATTCAAATCTTTTTTAATCACACAAGATCTTATCCTTATGATAGTTTTGTGGCATTTGTAATTTCATCAAAAGAGATTTCATTTGGAAGAAGTAATAAAAGCACTCCCATGGCACCCAATTTCAGTTGACCAACCATTCATGCAATGGGATTGACTTCATCTTAAAGTGTCATCAATTCAAACTCAAGATAAGGCCACAAGTGGATTCTAAAAGCAATGACTATTTCACCAAGTTGGTAAGAGGTGATAGCACTCAAAAAGAAGCAAATGAGTCTCGAAAGCATACTAGACTTTTATGAAGGGATAGTGACAAGGTTCAGAGTACCAGCCACTATCATATCAGAAAATGCATTGGCATTCCTAAAGGTTCTAAGATCACATAATGGGATGTCAATAATGGGATCTACTCAAGCACCTCTTCAAATTATTACCCAAAGGGTAATGGGAGCATGGCACCAATGTCCATGAACAAGAATTTGCTAAGAATCATTAGAAGGACTCTAGATGAAAATCAAAGGACATGGAATACAAATCTAAAATTAGAATTATGGGCTGATAGGATCACACCAAAGAGTTATGGGCTGATAGGAGCACTCAAAGAAGCAAATGAATCTAGCATACTAGAAGTTTATGAAGGGATAGTGACTAGGTTCAAAGTACCAACCTCTATCATATCGAAAATGCATTGGCATTCCTAGGTTCTAAGATCACATAATAGGATGTCAAGAATGGGATCTACTCCAGCACCTTTTCAAATTATTACCCACAGGCAATGGCGAGTAGTGTCCACGAACAAGAATTTTATAAGAATCATTAGAAGGACTCTAGATGAAAATCAAAGGACATGGAATACAAATCTAAAATAAGAATTATGGGCTGATAGGATCATGAAGTAATTGGAGTTATTTGAGTTCGAACCAATGGAGGCTAGGTATGTAGAGGCGATGGAATCGAAGAAACCAAAGAACATGTGGTTCAAATGATGGAGAAGTATTAAGCCTTAATCAAAAGATGGTTTGACAAGAAAGTAAGAGTAAGGACCTTTCGAGAGGGGGTCTAGTTCTAAAGTGGGATGGAGATCGAGCAAAGCTAAGAAGGCATTCTAAATTTGATGTTATTTGGAGTGTAGCAATGCCCCAATTATCTACATTGGATGGAGAGGAACTTTTGATTCTGATTAATGGAATCTATCTCAAACATTTCAACTAAAAGGAAAGTTTCACCCTTGTAAATAATAGCCTAGGATTTTAATTCCTCTAAGTGCGTATGCACATTGGCTTGCTCTAGTTTAGGTTTCAATTTCCCTAAGAGTTTCGGCATAGGTTTTTTTGATCCAAGGTTGTATCATTGTGTAATTAGTATACCTCCAAGTGAATGTGTGCCTACAGTCTATTTCCAGAAGTAGGTGAATGATCTAGGTCAAGACAATTTTCTAATCTCAGAAATCTCACCTTCAATATTTTCTTATGAAAATCGAGAGTGAAAGTAGCGGAGTAGGTTAAGGGCCAATAGGTTGCAAGAAATCATGCTTGAGGTTTCAAGAACAGGGATCAATACCGGGCTATCATTCATGACTCTATGCCCAATGGATACTTTAAGGCAACTGATCTTTTCACCTAGCAGATAGGTGATCCTATGAGTCACCAAATTGTTATCCAATTTTCCCCTAAGGCAAAATTGATCGGACATGACCTTGCGCTGCATAAATGGAGAGATTGGTTCAGTCATGTGATCTCATATTCAATCCCAAAAATAAAGTTGTGGGTGAGCTTGACAATGGAGAAGAAAGGTCTACAAATGGGGCTAAACAATGTTAAATGATATCAGAGATCAGGAGGAAGAAAATGGATAAAGGCTCAAAGTTTTTGGACTTCACATACGATTCAATTCGAAGAAAATCAATGGACTCATGGAAGGCACCACATTTCAGTTTGGCGCAATTCCAAAAAGTGAAAGCAAAAGAAAAAAGCAGCTAGTGGAAGCCTCCACGTGTCTCTTTGACACAATTTTGGTATGATGCTCAAAAGTGGGGTCTCTAAACGAGCATAGGCTCTCCACATGTCTAGGGCCCGAGAAATTTGAACTAGCCGTTGAAAATTCAAAGAGCCAGTGCAATTCTCCACGTGCCTCGGTGGCTGACGCAACTTCAAAGGTAAAGTCCAAAAGTGGGGTTCCCAAACGAGTGTAGGCTCTCCACATGTCTATGGCTCAAGAAAGATGCATGGGCCATTGAAAATTCTAAGAGACAGCGGAAGCCTCCATGTGCCTCATCGGCACAACTTCAAAGGTAAAGTCCAAAATAGGGGTCCCCAAATGAGCGCAAGCTCGCCACATGGTCCGAGTCTGAGAAAGGTAGAACTGGCCGTTGAAAATTCAAAGAAAAGAAACAAATCCCGTTGAATCCTCCACGTGTCTCATCAGTGTAACTTCAAAGGTAAAATCCAAAGGCAGTCCCCAAATGAGCACAGGCCCTCCACATGTCTAGGGTCCAACATAGTTTCTCCTAAATAGGTAGAAAAGGAAGAACACAAAGAGAGTAGAGCAGACTTGGGGATGATGCCAAGTGTCCAACCTGTCGTAACTTCAAGAGTGAAGGGAGGGGGTAAAATCTTAAGAATGCACGGGGCTTCCACATGGATCTTACACGGATAGACTCCAAACCCAAAGAAGTTTGGAAAAGATTGGTGGTAGGTCAATTCAATGTAGGATGAATCATGAAGCCCACCGAGAATTTTAAATGCTTAGATCTTTTAAAAGATTGTGAGATCCCACATTAAACACCCAACCTTGACCTTCAGATGGCCATAAATTTTGGCTAGGAGCTCAGATTTGCACAAGAAAAGACTTTTTGGAAAACTTACAGTCTCCTCTATGTAACTACAACTGGATATCTTTAAATTAGTGAGACTAAGTTGGTTGAAATTAATAAATACAGTCTGCCATTTTGAGGCTGTCAAGCTTCTCATCTACCATCATAATGAGGTATTTCTTTCCCAACAAGGAACATTAATGGAGGCATGGGTTTTGTAGTAAAACCCATCATTGTTGTAGGTGAATTCAATGCTCTTTTGGGGTGGTTGAAGCATGATTCGAATTCTTCCCTCCTTTCTCTCTCATTCTTCCTATATATTGTAAGGAGGGGCATTTTCATAAAGGTGTGACATTTTTGTTTTGTGCTCTCCCTTATTCTCTTTCGAAAGTAGATTTTAGAGCTCGAACCTCCCATTCAAACTGTAAATGCAATCTTACCTCTTAGCAATTGTAATGGATTGTATCAAATCTTTGAAGCAATAGTATAAGTTTGTGGATGATTTCAACCCTCTCTTATGTTCATTATATCTTCATGATCTCTCATTGCAATCTTGGTTATTTGTGCATGATGGTTGTATTACATTTTTGTGGTTTGTGTTTAATTATAAAGAAGATTTTCAACATTCCTTTGGTGCATCACCCTTGTTAGTTTAGGTTTTTTTCTTACATCTCCTTAACCTTGTCTCCTTGGAAAGTTAGAGTAGATTTTAGAGTAGATCCTCTGCAATATGAATGTGTGTACCGAACAAAGGAATAGGAACCGGCCTTCATCCGGAGAGCTCTCCCGATTCGCAAAGTCCCACACTTTGGGAGAAGCTCCATGTTATGCAATCACATTGAGAGTCTCAACCCATCAAGTTACAGACATTCATGGGTGTTGTGATTCTGCATCAAAAAATCTTTAATGAATTAGGAGATAAAATATACATCATCAAAAAATTAATTCAGATCTCTACAATATGATGGAATCATATTTTTCACAACACCTAGGAGCAATATGTTTATATCAAGTTTTCTCATGTTCAGTCATGGAGCCAAACCAAAAATCTGATTTCTCTAAGCTCAAATGGAGGAATCAAGATCTCATACCTCAATCATTGGATTCAAAAGGCATTTTAAATTCAAATTCATATATCATTTCACTTTGGAACTCATATGAGAGCTCAAGATAACATCGTTGTAAGTTGGCCTCAAAGTAAGCTCTTGCACTTAGCCATTTCTTTAAGTGGACATGTGTCAGATCCAACAGCCTGGCAAATTTTGATGTCTCTCTAGATAAGGGACATGAAAATGTTCCTAGCCATTTTTAGCCCCACGATCACCCATAGGACCCTTTGCATCGCTAGTTCAGCCCCAAGAGCTAGTCAAAGCCATTCCCCTCACTACATAGATGATCACCAAGTGTCGTGATTAGGCGCAATGTGTAAAATGATGTCCATTTTGCCCCTTTAGCTAAGGGACATAGGGGACAAAAATTATCCCAAGCCCCAACTATTCCTTCAAATCATCTATATACCTAAACTTCAGCCCCCCCATGTGCTTCCCTCAAGCTCCCTAGTTTAAATGCTCAACCGATCGAATCTTGCCAAGTGTCACGATTAGGTAGGACGTGAAAATTTATGTCCCTTTACTCCCTTTATATAATTATAAACTAGGGAAACAAAAATTTTCCTATCCCTATGTGGTTTCTTTTTGAATTCATACAAATCTAACTTTTTTGCATCACTATTTTATTTCCCAAAACTCCACACCCTATTGGAACTCTATCCAATTTTATCTAGATATCTAAACCACCACTGATGCACCCAACCATCTTGCCCAAGTCCTTATATCATTAAATAAAAAATATTTCAAAGGAAAATCAGATCGTGAGGTTAAAGAATGAAATTGAATCAAAGGATTTCATTTGAAAACCCTCATAGCCGCTCGATGAAGAAATTGCCAAATCTTGCAAAACCAAGGCACACATCAAAAAATTGTTTTTTCTTTCTTTATTATTTTTGAAGGATGAAAAACCTTATTAAAATAATCTCATACATAGTGAGGATTATTTTCAGAGAACAAACTCTCCATTCCGTGCAACGAAGATTAAAAGTAACTTTCCCACAAAACCGGTGATCGGTTTACAAAGAAAATTCACTGGTGAAACAAGAAGAAAAAACCCACCTTAAAAATATAATTTTATCAACATATGAGAAGGATTAGACCTGAAATTTTCAAGCTCCATTAATGTTTTCCTTGTCTCGTATCCGCTACTAGGTAAGAAATTTCAAGTTTTAAAATCTCACAAACCGGTGAGCGAGTAGGTCTAAAATTTCAGAGGGTTGATATTGGGAAAAACCATATTAAAAACTTCATCCTACTAAGATCTGATCACCAAAAGAATAATTACTAAAAATAGTAGGCCTTCTACATGGGAGACTACTATTTCGGGTAAGCCACTATTTGAAGAAAGCTGTGAAGGAGGAAGTGAACACAGAGGGAGTATCACATGTGAAAATCATTGGAAAGGTCACCTTGGACTAAAATTGACACTTATTAAAAATAGTAAGTGGCCTCATAAGGACTTGCTAAAAATATAAATTTGCTCTAGAAGGTGGGAGGAACACGGTGAGAAGAAAAAATTCAAGTCAACATAGTCGTTTTAGCTTCAAAATATCGATTTTCACACTTAATAACAATATTAAGTGGCCCCATAGGAACTTACTAAAAATATTAAGTCATTCCAGAAGGTGAATTTCTCAAAGGGAGCATAGTCGAGCTATACATTTAAGTTGGTAGTTGTAGTGGTAGTTTAGAGAATTATTTTTTATCACTTACTAAAAATAGTAAGTCACCCTTCCCAGACATAGTAAGTGTTGAGTAATCATGAAGTTCAAGTTTTTAGGAATGAAACCAGCACAACCTTTCTCTTCTAAGTATGAGATAGATGAAAGTGATGTCTCCTATATGGATTTCAATGATCTAAAATCTCGCATGATGGAAAAGGAAAGAGGGAAGATTGAAGATCAAGTATTCACAAGTGGGTTGTTTACTGGTACTGTAAGACACCCTATGTCCTTACAAAGCACTTGTTTTGATCTTGGCCTGCTCACATCACTATGATCTTGACACATGAACAATCTGAGCCAAAAAGGTATGGCCATGGAAATCATAGCTCCCAAAACCATCTTACTTTCTCTAAAAATCCTGGCATCACCTAACATGGTGGTAATTAAAAAAGAGAAGGTTGTGCAGGGGAGTGGGAAAATATGGATGCATACCTGCAAGGGGTTGATTAGGTTCATGGATGAAGATAGGAATAAATCCTTCAAGGATGTCAAATAAACTTTTGAGATGAGTTTTGTGAAGGCTATTGGATGTGATCACTCTCCTCAGCTAGGTGATGGGAGAAGAAAATACGAGGGATTGTTAAGATTGGATGGAACTTTTCATCATGATAGTGACTTAAGGAAAATAATGGATTCATTGGGGGTAGATAATAAGTGACAACTTACATTTGTAACTACTCCATGTGCCCATGAAAAAGATGTTCCAAATGACTTCTTATTTGGTCACTCTTCTCACTAGCTCAAGGTCATTGAAGGAATTATCTCTCACCCATAACATTGTTGCCAAATTCCTAGTGTTTGAGAAACTTCCCCAATTGGTAATGGAAGAAATTCACAAACACTTCACCCATCTAAATAATGTGTTCATGATGTATGTGGTTCAAATTTTGGAGGGTGATTTGGAAGTAAGGATGTCACCACAAGCGGCATCCTTAATCAAAAAATATGGTTCCTATTTCGTATAATTCTTGACTTTTTCCTTCTTGTGAGTTTCCGGCTTCAAAAAATATCCCCTCAGGTTAAACAAGTACCTTAGTGACCAAATTGTGTTGTTTGAGCTCTGAAGGTAGTTCATATAGGTAAACAATAGACTAAAAAGTAGGAAAAATAATTTTATTTCATTTCCCATCTCTCTCGGGGTGTTCACATGTAAGAATGCAAATGATGTGTCTCATCTGGAGGCTTCCTTCACACATTTGACTCTACATTCCTATTTCCAAATCTGATTTTTACATTCAAGATGATCTTGAATCTTTTTATATCCCAAACATGCACCATGATCCATGAATATTTGAATATTGGGACAATTGTGTTGTGAATTCTAAGTATTGAGAAGGATCACATGAGGATAAAAATTGATGAGATTAGGAAATTATATTTCTCTTGTTATGAGGATATTTTGCAAGATGACAAAACATAAATGTATGATCCTAAATATGTAGTGATCAAGGTTTCCCCATTGCCACAAGTCAATTAACACATTTGTGAGTTAGGAGATATAAAGGAATGAAATGAGAAAGTTTTAGAAGAACGATGGATTGGTTCTAGAGAAAGAGAACCATGACCATTCAAATTAGATACCCCAACAAGCCGAGAAACAAGCTTTAAAGCAGTCATCATCAAAAGTGGTGGAGGTTACTTCAAGTTCAAGACGCTATGGAGCAAGTTGAAGTTAAAGGTCAAAAATTGGAAACTTCTTCTCATGAAAAGTCACCGAAGAGAGTCGGGGAAAGAGGAACACATATTTCTACAGAAATGCAAGAGGAAGACCCGGTGGTAGAAAAAAAAAAAAGTAGAAAAAGAGTGCGCAATTAAAGACCTAGCCCTTGAACCATCAAAAGAGGCCTCACCACTTATCCATAGTAATTTCTCTCCCATTGAAGATATGCCTCATCTAATCGAGTAGGGAACAATTGATATGCCTGTCATAGATCCTAAGTCAAATTAAATGCTCTTATGGATGCAAGATAAAATAACACCTTATAAACGCACTTTGTTCAACAAGTCATGGTCCTTGATTTTTCGGTAATTACCTGATTGGCCAAGGGAAGAAAAAGAAAGCTCGCACACATAGCCTCACAGTTCTACAATGGAGAATTAGGTAATCAGTATATTGAAGTATGCCGACCAAAGGTGATCAAGTCAATGGATGAAATGACACCATTGTTTGTGAAATGAGAAAAATCCAACTAGGTTTGGCTACTCATGAAGGGGATTTGAAAAATAAAATATTGATGAGGTAAAAGAGTAGGTGTAAACTCTTCCATCCTATGTACAAAACCCGATAGATCTAAATGCCTCAAAATTCCCATTAAAGAAGTTGCACCCATCAACAACTTCAATCTAGAATCTACCAAGAGGGCATAAGAGCTGACAGTGTAAGGACAATATAATAATGAATGGATTGGCATAATTTATGAAAAAGGAAATTTGGTGCTCTAAGAGGTAGTCAAACTCTTTTCCTACATGTGTGCAACTACAAATAGGACATGGGCACTTAGAGAAGATTTGGAGAAAGAAAGGGATCATTGGGATCCTCTGTGTCCACTGGTGAATGAAATGAGAAACACTCACTCTCAGGAGTTGATTAGAAAGAATGTTTTTGGCACCCCTTCTGAAGACTTTTCTTGTGTATGGTAAATTGCCTTATAAATCAAGTTTAAAGATATCAACCGAGCCATTACTGAGATGGATGATAAAGAGGAACAAGCATATAAGTTGCAGGATAATATTAATCACCAAATTAAGAAACTTAGAGTGCCTACAATGGGAGAAGACACCACAGTGATGATTTGATCGGCCATTTGAAGAATATGTTAAAAAAGAGGTGGGTAATCCATTATCCTTCAAT
Organism: Taxus wallichiana var. yunnanensis; assembly: GCA_018340775.1. Lineage (NCBI taxonomy): Eukaryota > Viridiplantae > Streptophyta > Pinopsida > Cupressales > Taxaceae > Taxus > Taxus wallichiana. Next base: position 341,213,985 of record CM031235.1, on the reverse strand, counting down.
AAGGATACCCTATAATTACTCTTAGATATTTATTCTTGCATTCCACTCACTTTGTAGAAAAGAATCCATCAAGGGTCAGAAAGTGCAAATATATCAATGGTGTTAGTTATGGGTGGACAGAGGCTCTAAGCTGGGTGCGTATTCCCCACACCAAAAGAGTGGAACCTTCAATGGCTTATTTCAGCAAGGAGTTTAGAGAAATGGAGGTCTTCTCAGTAGCATGGGATGGAGATTAGTCAAGAAGCGAGATCAAGTCCACTAGAGAAGCTCATTTTTTTGCATGATCATTTCTTCTTCTTCTTCTTCTTCTCTCTCTCTCTCTCTCTCTCTCTCTCTCTCTCTCTCTCTCTCTCTCTCTTCTTCCCCCAATCAAATTTCTATCTCTTCAATGTTATAATTTCACATTGGGGTTTGTACTTTTTAATATGTCTTTAAGTCAATTAAAAGTGACTTTAGAAACATGATGTAAAAATTAAGTTTCCTTGTTTTTATAAAAGGGACTTAATATTTGATAGGAATATGAATAGTATAAATTCAAAAATAAGACATATGAAAGGTCACCATGAAGCTAAATATTTTATGCTCTTAAATAAATTGTAACGAACTCCTCATTTGAGCTTCTTGTGAATATTCTAAATTTCTTAGATTCTTATCTTTCTAGCTGGTTGTATTCTTGTAAATTCATGAGAGAGCTATTGCTTACTTATGAGTGAAAAAGAGTTAGCCATTTTCTGTTATCTTCCCCTCTTTAATTTCCTCAATTCCTCACTATGTACAACTATGATTTTGCAAGCTAATAAAGGAAGAAATTTGTGTTTTCCAAGGCATATGAATGTGTATGTCTTTGTATGTATGGTTTCCTCTAGCCAGTGGCCCCAAAATCATGTTGTTTTCTTCTTTTAAAATGCATGTGTAATATTTTCTAACGATGTATGTAAGAATCTGAGTTTCTACTTGCAACATTAGTTTCCCTACTTCATATTCTCACTCCCTTTCCGATCTCTTGACAAAGTCCTCTCTAGTAAGTAATTTCTAGCTTTGCCGCAGAGTCAGTGGAGTGCCCCTATTGGATCCCTAGCCGAAAGGCCACCACGAATAAAATTAACTTTACTCATGCATACAAATAAATAATTTGTATCATTTAAGTAGAGGGACTTCGATTCTAAGAGAGTTGGCAAGAAACACAAAAATTTGTCCACCAAATTTTTTTCTCACCAACATTTATTAACCCTCTATTTAGTATTTATAGATAAATCTTGAGGTTATTAACTAGATTAGTTAATTTTTTTAGTTTTAGTAGTGCTCTTTACGGGAATAATTAAGGTGAGGTCTTTGCTAAATTTTAAGAAAATTATAAAATATTTGAGCTTATTTGACATTATTCTTTTCATATCCCATGTTTTGATGTTACACAGGTACCTTGTGCTAGAAAAGCAGAACCCATTCATCAACGTTGAAATGATTGCACCTTGTTGCTAAAACCCACATGTTACCACTATTAGGCTTGTGTTACTTCTACTAGGCTTGCGTTAAAGCCTCTCAACCTTCATTACCATTGGCTTGAATTTTCTCCTTTGTATTAGGTTTGCGTTACCATTGTTAAGATTGTTCTATCAGCTCTCCTTTTGCGCTAGCAGATATCTTTTTCGTATTTTGGTCACTATGTTAGTGCAAACTACCTCGTGTTAACATAATTATCCTTGCGCTACTTTCAACATTCACGTGCCACTATTGCATATGCTTTTCCTAATGATCTGTGTTAATTTTTGGCTTGGTTTTCGAGGTTTCTAGATTCTAATTTTTAATGTTAGGATAAAATGTTATTATCCTATTTAATTATGAATTCCATAATTAATAAATTTATTAATTATTGTTTTATGGTTATATTTAATTATAACCATCCTTTTGTTTGTATTTGATTATTTCGGGAGTTGTTATATTGTTTTGAACAATATATTTGTTTTTATTTAATTGTTGCTTCCGGATGTTATTGGAAGCTTGTGTATTTTGGAATTTGGTTGCACCTGTGCAACTTAATCTCTGTTTGTATTTGGCTGTGCAATATCTATAAATATTACATCCCATTCTCTGTAAGTTTGGTTGATCAAGATTAATAAAATTTAATCAGGCTTCCGCCCCTATTGCTGAATCAACATTTGGTACCAGAGCGAATCAAGCTCCTGGCAAGGTTGGAGAAGGTTGCAGAGGAAGAAGGATTCATGGAGAAGAAATTTGCAACATTGGAGAGCCAGTGCTGCCTCCAACAACTTCCCACATCTCCCTGCAGACTCACAATCTCCTATGTGTTTTCCAGGTAAAAGTAAAGAATTTTTTTTTGCCTTGGTGCCCTCTGCATCAGGAAAATTTGCTATCTAGAAGTTGTTCATTTTCAGAATCTATATTAAAAAAATCCATTTTCCCCATTAAGGGTTTTTCACTAAAGTTAGTGACATTGTTAGCCACAGCTAACACTATCAGTGCACCAAGTTTAGAGGTATCTTTGGTCTAATTATTGTGTGTATGTGGAGCTTCTGACTGGGCTAAGTCTTCCATAGAGCCCATTCAATAGTGAAGCCAACTTTGACTGATCTCTACACAACGTGGATCTTGCTCTGCATCTCCTCATGCCCCTATCCCTACACAAGCAAAAAAAAAAAAGGTGGATTAGAAATGTTGCAAATCAACTGCAACTGCAAACTATTCCCATTTGGATCGGGAGACTGCGCACCTCGCACCACGCACCTACACAAACAAAATTGGCGGTGAGCAAAGCAAAAAAACATTGATCAAACAAAAAAGTGGCAGATTTGGCATTACAATTTATGGGCTTATCCCTCCACATGACCTACAACACAAACTAAATGGTGAAGAAATCATACACAATGACCTACATCACAAAAATGTGGAGATTACAAAAAGGTTTATATACAAATTACGGCCTGCACAAAAACAAAAAAGTGGCGGCCAAAGCAATAGAGATAAATATAAAACAATACAAAGGCGAGAAGATATCAAAAAAATGTCTTAGATCCATTTTCTGTGCTTAAGGAAACCCTAAAGCACCATCCACTCACTGTGATAGACACGTGGAGTCTCTGCCAGGTCATTTTTACAAAGGTATGTCATTTTTTCATATACTTTAAATACAAGTTTTCTCATTTCCATTTCAAGCGCTCATATGAGCCATGTTGGATAGAGGAAACGACTTGGAGGGATGAGGTGTGGGGTTCGAATCCCACCAACAACACAAAAACCCTATTTTTTGAAATTTGGTGGATTTTTTGGTGAACCACTAAATTTAGTGGAAAAATTCAAATTTAGTTATAACTAACTAAATTTAGTGAGAAAAACCCTATTTTAGGGAAAAAAATTTCTCCACTCTACATATTTTTACATTCTGAGCACTTTTTGCCAAAGAAGGGCTACCTAAAAACTTCATTCTGAGCTAGTTTTTACGATTTTTTGCTCAGCAAGTCGTATTGGGCTCGGGAGGCCACTAGGCCCAAAAAAAAAAAAATCCCTACCATTCAATTTTTCTAGATTGTTGAATGTAATTTGTATACTTCATAATATTGTACTAATTTGCAGGTTGCCATAGTGAACTGAAAACTTTGTAACTGCTCAAAAACTAGTAGAATTATAATACAAAATAATAAAAAAATTGGTTTTGTAACACTCACGAGATCCTAGATCTCATTTTCACTTCATTCGGTATATACATTGCCTCGGGAAGCGCTTACGGGTAAAGTCGTCGTGACTACTACTGCACTTAATGCCTAATATAGCTGCAACAACGTCGTTTGGGAATCATCCCTATAAATCAATGGGGAGTAATAAGGTCATAGTGCACACACTATGAAACATCCCATCCGTCATGAATGATTGAATGACATAAATGTGGTGAGAAATTATCCGAGTATATAGCGAAGTTACGTGTGTGTATGAGGATATTTCTTTGAGATGATGTTAATAATCATACTGAGACCCCATTAGTACTATCTTCGTACCATGTATTGAATTCTTTCACGTATGTTAACACCTCTTTCACGTCTTCATTAGGTATATCGAAAGGACAAGCTTCTTCCATGTACCAATGGGTATATCGGAAGGGAACATATATAGAGAGGTTTGGTATATCGGATGACGGTATATAGATTGGGATACCTAATACACAGAGTGATAGAGAGCCAAACCCGTCGGTGATCTCTGCAAAATGGGCACCAATGCCCCCAAATTTTTTCTTCCAGATTCACAATTGCTCAGAGGAAGCAACTATGCTGCATGGAAGACAAAAATAAAGACACAACTTGAGTTTGAAGAGATCTGGTCTATTGTGAATGGTACTCTAACTAGATCAGCCACTGATACAACACAACAACGACAATTTGATAAAGTAGATCAGAAGGCCAAACTCATCATCTTGTTTGGAGTGTCTGATGATGTGCAACCCCACATTCAAGATGCCAAAATAGCAAAAGAAGTGTGGGATAAATTGAGCACTGATATATGAGGCCAAGAACAAGAATGTCATACTAAATTTGTAGAGTTAGTTACATACACTAAAGTTCAAGTAGAATGAGAAAATTGAAGCTTTCTTAAGAAGAGTTACAGAATTGAGGGCTTCACTTCTAGCCCTAGGAGAACCAGTCACAGATGATGCTCTCGTTCCCATTATTCTGAGAGCACTCCCCTCTTCTTACCGCATTTTTGTCACAACACTAAACATGTCAGATACGACAGTTGGTTTTGACAAACTGGTAAACCTATTGCAACAAGAGGAAGCAATGCACAATAAGGATGATGAAGAGGAGAAGGCACTATCTTCACATCAAAAATGGAAAGGAAAAGGTAAAGGAAAACCTAATTCCTATCAGAAGTCCCAAAATCAAAATCAATATCAAGGGACAGACAATAAAAGAAGCAATTTCCTATCTGCAAAAGAGGACATGACTTAAAATATTGTTGGTATAACACTTACAAGAAAGGTTCATCCAGTAACTCTTGACCACAATAACAAAAATCTTACAAGGGACATTCTTACAACAATCATGGGTAGAAAAAGGGGAAAAAAAGACCCTACTAGCAAGGTAATATTATTGAGCAACAAGACTAGTCAGAAAATGAAGACTTCTTGTTTCATTGCTCGATCAAGTGAACCATCCACATCATCTAGTGATGTCTAGTATGTTGATTCAGGAGCCACTCGACACATGACCAGCCACGAGAGACTAGTTTATTTCAATGAGGGACACGCCATGAAAAATCATGTTTCGTTGGGAGATGATTCTTCATATACGAGTTTAGGGATTAGAAACATTTCTCTACCCCTTGGTTCACACAAATGCGAGACTATCAAATGTCTATATGTCCTACCTCAGACATGAGTTGTGGAATTAGAGATTTGCTCATGTAAGTTTCAAATATCTCGAAACACTTCACCGGTGTAATATGGTACATGGGCTACCATCTCTTCAAAATGATACAGAAAGTCTCCTCACTTCCTAGAAGGAAAACAACACAGAGCTTCATTCCAGAGGAGTACATTTCGAGCTCATGGTAAACTTGACCTGGTTCGTACCGATCTTTGCGGTCTAATGAAGCCAAGTCATTCTGGGTTCCAGTACTTCATGCTTTGTGTTGATGACTATTCACAGAAAATGTGGATTTTATTTCTTCGCAAGAAAGTGAAGCATTTGAAACCTTGAAAAGTTCAAAGTAGCCATTGAGAAAGAAACTGGTCATCACATCATAACTCTCCGCCAGATCGAGGGGGAATTCACCAATGATGAGTTCGGAGACTACTACAAACTCATAGGATTCATTGAAAAATGCCTCCTCCACACACACCGCAGCAAAATGGTGTTGTTGAGAGAAGAAATTGTACTATCATGGAAATGGTGTGATACATGATCAATGATTCCAGACTTGCAAAGACATTCTAGGTAGAAGCAGTAAAAACAATAGTGTATTTGTTGAACAGAGCACCCACAACTGCTCTTGATGGAATAACACCATAAGAAGCAAGGTCAAAAATGAAACCATCCATTACACACCTCAGAGTATTCAGGTGCAAAGCAAGCATGCACATACCCAAATAGAATAGAAAGAGATTGGACATGAAGTCACAGAAACTCGTCTTCATTGGGTATAGTGAAGAGACTATTAGGTATAGATTGATGGATCCTAAGACCAGAAAAGTCTACACCAGTAGAGATGTTGAGTTTTGAGAAGAAGGAAGCAGAGACTCCTCCTCTAGACTCACAAGATGTAGATTTTTCACCTGTTGTAAAAATTGAAGCTGATGTTCCCTCAGAAGATGAAAGTAATGATGGGGATGATGGTGTTGATAAGATAGAACCACGACCCATGGGAATAGTTCAGTGTATGTCTAAATGGTGTACAACTACATTACGAGATGCAAGATTGGATGCTCCACTGGATACATCCACCCCTGGACCATGGACTTGCAAAAAATAAAGAGAAGAAGTTAACTTTGCTTTGATGAGTAGAGTTATTGAATCAGATGAGCCCTCTATAGTCCAGGAAGCCCTATAGTCAAGAGCTTGGAAAGATGCCATGGATTCTGAATATCAATTAGTGATGAAGAATAACACCTGGTAGCTTTTCGATCTTCCACCAAGGAAGAAACCTATTGGATGCAGATGTATATTTAAAACTAAGTACAAAACAGATGGGACAGTGGACAAGTATAAAGCAAGACTTGTAGCAAAGGGGTACGCACAAAAAGAAGGCATTGACTATGAGAAGACATTTGCTCCCATAGCTAAGATCAAAATGATCAGGATGATCTTTGCTCTAGCTACTCAGTTTGGATGGAAATTTCACCAAATGGACGTAAAAAGTGCCTTCCTAAACAGATATTTACAATAATAAGTCTACATGACTCAACCTGAGGGATATGTAGTACCTAGTCAAGAAGCAAAGATATGCAGACTCAAGAAATCTTTGTATGGGCTCAAACAGGCACCCCGGGCATGGTACATCAAGATTTATGAGCATCTCGTACAACATGGATTTTTTAGAAATCCATATGATCCCAATCTCTACCTCAAAAAGCAAGGGGGATATGGTGATTGTTGTTGTCTATGTCAACAATTTAGTCATCACTGGTAGTTCAGTGAGGATGATCGATGCAATGAAGAAAGATCTTAATCGATCGTTCAACATGACTGATCTTGGGTTTATGCACTATTGTCTTAGATTGGAAGTGTGGTAGAAAGAGAATCATATTTTTGTTTCTCAGATGAAATATACCAAGACTATGCTTGAGAAGTTTAGGATGATGGATTGCACACCAATTACTACACCCATGGAAAATAGATTATAGTTATCTCGTTCAGATCCATCTCCTGAGATAAGTGCCAATCTCTATCGGCACCCGATCGAAGTCTCATTTACTTGACCCACACTAGACCGGATATCAACTTTGTAGTGAGCTATCTATCTAGGTTCATGTAGAAACCCAGGGTCTATCATTGGAAAGCAGCAAAGTGCATTTTGAGATATCTCAAAGGATCAGTGGATCTTGGTCTAGAATACAAGAAGAACGAAAACTTCTTCTTGACTGGATATTCAGATTCAGATCATGTAGGTAACATTGATGATAGAAAATCCAATTCTAGATTTGTATTCTTTATGGGATCTAGACCATTATCATGGGGAAGTAATAAAAAACACTTTGTTTCTTGTTCTTCCACAGAAGCCGAGTATCATTATGCAGGAGAAGCTATCTGTGAAACGATTTGGCTAGGTCGCATACTGGAAGGACTTGGAATACCACAAGACAAACCAACCACCATGTATGTTGACAATGAAGGTGTTCTCAAACTTTTCGCAATCTATTTTTTCATGAGAGAACAAAGCACATTGAGGTTCAGGTTCATTTCATATGCAAACATGTGTTGAAGCACAACATCTTGCTTCAAATTTGTGTAACTACTAAACAATGAGCAAATATTTTCACAAAGTCACTTGCACATGACAAGTTCAAGTTGTTCAGAGAGTTCCTCTTCTCTTCTCTTCAGACAATGCAAAATTAAGGGGGGAATGTTAGGATAAAATATTATTATCCTATTTAATTATGCATTCCATAATTAATAAATTTATTAATTATTGTTTTATGGTTATATTTAATTATAACCATCCTTTTGTTTGTATTTGATTATTTTGGGAGCTGTTATATTGGTTTAATAGTATATTTGTTTTTATTTAATTGTTGCTTCCTGGATGTTATTGGAAGCTTACATGTATTTTAGAATTTGGTTGAACTTGTGCAACTTAATATCCTGTTTGTATTTGGCTGTGCAATATCTATAAATATTGCAGCCCATTCTCTGTAAGTTTGGTTGATTAAGATTAATAAAAGTTAATCAAGCTTTTGCCCCTATTGCTAGATCAACATTATGTTATTTTACAAGTTTTCTAAAAACATTTGTAGGTTTTTACATTATTAATCAAATTTATAACATATTGTCAAGCTTTAGTGAATGTAACGTTTCTATTTTTTTCTTAAGTTAGGATAAAGTTTGTGTATGCTCTTCTCTTACACCTTTGGGTGATCTTGAGAAACAAAAGAAACTTTAGTCTTCATTTTCTAACATTTTGTTAATTTGGAAACTTAATCTTTCATTTTTTCTTTAGGAAATAAACAATTTATCATTCATTTCTTTGGTTCTTGAATTTCAAGTTTTTCTTTTCTATAGAGTTACATTCATTATTTTGTATGGTATTCTCTTGCATCCTTGGATGATCTTAAGATTCAAAAGCAACCTTTGATCCTCTTTCTAATATTGTGATTTCCTTGGAAAATTACTAATATTTGAGTGGAGGACCATATACCGCTTGTCAAGGATCTAAACAAATACTAAATACAAGTGTGTTGTAGGTTGCCAATGGTGTTCTAAACCACATTTTAAATCAAAAATTAAAAACACACCATTTATTCAAAACACTGTATTTACGAGGTTCCAATAAGGTCTTAGACCCTTCCACTTTAAATTGTGGAAAGTAAATTGGCATAAGGCATAAAAATCATTATGAGGATTACCACAGGAACCCCAAAGTAGTCCACACTTTGAGAGAACTAGTGGATGAAATAGGAAGTGTGCCCTTACTCATTTGACTAGTTGAAAATGCGTGTGAGAAAAGCTTCAAGTTCCCTGTATGAGGTCGCGTTCATTAATTTGACTATGGGGTAATGGTCCATTGTCTAGTTTACTAGACATGCATCTCTCTTAGGTAATAATTGACAAGTTTTGAATAAAAGCCTACAAAACCATTTGGAATTAGTGCCAACTTGACTTTATCCATCGCATTCCAAAGATTTCTCACAAAGAAAAAAAATTGGAGTCGAAACCTTGTTATTCGATCAAGCAGAGAGTCAATTAAAGTTGGTTCCACATGTTATTCATTACGAAACTTACAAGGCATCATTTTTTCTTAATTCTACCTTATCCTAAGACAAGGAAAAACTCTGCCAAAGTTAGGCTAAGTTATTTTCATCACCACTTTGTCTACTCCTTTGTTCTCTTGTTTTCCTTTTCGGGACAAAAAGAGCATACATATGTTGTGTTATCAAAATTGTGTCCAAAAAAATTGCACCTACTTACATCCTTCCTTATTGTGATTGGGATAGTAAGCATTGAAATTGTATTGATATGTATTTATACCTTAGTATCCATTATATTAATACCCATATCAAGATATATTATTGTAGTTATGTATTCTCATCATTTTCTTTCTCTTGAGTTGTTACGTTTCTCACATCATATTAAAAAAATTATACTTATGTTTCCTTTGTGAAAATTGATTTAAGTATCTATAGTGTCTTTACGCTTCTTGTATAATCATCAACTTCTTGATTTACTTAAGACCTTGTTTTTATTACAACATTGTCTTGATATTTAAAACATTTTTTCATTATGTTGTTCACATCGTGTCAACATCATTTTAAAACTAATATTTTGTTTTGTCTATAAATCTTGATTAATGTGTTCAAATTGTGTTGTTGCGATTCTTGCATCTATAACTTAAATTTTCAATACTTGGACTTTGTTTGTGTCAAAAATTGTTTAAGTATACCTTGTTTGGAAATCACGTCAACACCATCTTAGTATTTAGGTCTTGTTTATTCCAAACTTGATCTAAGTATTGACATTGTGTGTTGTCATTATTGCACCAAACCTATCTTTGAGAATGTAGGGAGTAGTTATTCTTCTAATTGGATCTTGGTCTTGTAATTGATTGATTAGTCCTAGTAACTTCTTACTATATGATTTTATTGGTATCCAAATTGATTCTCCCTTGGAAACCAAGTAGCATAAAATATTTAGTAGGACACTGAGAGATAGACAGATCATATTATGAGTCATTTTGTAGTGGGAGTGGATTTTTTGACTCTTTTTCACTCGGGCATTGGATAAATGGATAACACCTTCATTAAGGATTTGATCTATCCTTATTGATTTATGATGTGCCTTTTGACTAGGGTGAGAGGCCCTATTTTGTAACCTCCTCTGTCGATGAAGGTGAATGAATATATCCTTCTCTACATAAATTTGAAAGTGGACCACGATAAAATATGATCAATGCACTACAATTTAACTCTTAGGAGTTGTCACTTTTAAATGATGGTGATATTTCTAAACAAGGATAAAGGTTACTAAAGAAATTATGGGATTCGATTTTTCGCATATTTTGGAAGTAGAATTTATAAATTTGTGGACATACGGTCCAAATAGGGGTATTTTAGGTAGGATTCATTGTTTTGAATAATTTTCTTGGGAGATTAATTTGGATAAAATTGATTATGTGAGATCTTTGAGAACCTTCACAACATTTTGAAAACTAATTGACTTAATGCTTCGAATAGATAAAATATTCCTTCAACAAAAGGTGTGCATCAATGGAGGCCCATATTTGCACGTTTTCACAAAATCTATAATAATTTAACACAAAGGCTCAAGCCAAAGACTCACTTAAGCATCAAAGACCCCGATTCCTCACGCCTAAGATACACTTAAACGCTTACAGATAATATTTATCAACAAATTACAAGTAAAATGATTTTAAATTGTTTATCTCATTGCGGGATGAAGGCTCTTCTTGAAATGAAATTACAAATGCCACTAAACTATCATAGGGATGAGATCCTGTGTGATTCGAAGGGACTTTAACACAAGATTGCAATAAGAATAAGAAAAACTACTTATAGACATTCTGAAATAAAGTAGACACAAATTGGTTCAAGATTGACACAGATTAATTCGAAATTGATTAGATTCATCAGCAGGTAAAGTTTCTTTGAACATTCTCGAGCTTGACATTAGTTGTACGCTCACAACAAACTTGAAGTGATTAAAATCTAAAACACATGAAATTAAAAGGTTTCTCGGATTGGTCTCTTAATAAGATGGGTTCTCTAAAATTTTATCTTAAGAATTCAACCCCAATAACTTGCAAGAGCATTCTCATTGCATTTATACATTTCACTTGCTCACTCATCCAAAAATTTCAGCCCAAAAAGAAGAATATTTAAGGAACCTTTACTTGTTACCAATTTGCCTCAAAAAGAAACGTTTAACAAATTCATACCCAAAATCGCTAGGTGGTAAAATTATGAATTGATCACATTTCTTAGACCCTTGACTAATGACTAGGATGCCATGCCACAACTTTTTGATAGTCCTTTTAATCATTCTTATTCTGTCATGTGAGAAATCCCCATTTTAATCATTTTTGGTGGCCTGTATAGATGGATCTAACAGAAAATCCTTTTCACCCTCGAGGAAACACCTTTTCATCCTTTGCACCTACAACCTCCATCATTTCATCCTTTTCCCATTCTTTCCTCTACAACTCTACTCTACATCCAACTTCCCTAGTAATTCACATTTTTGCAAGTGCCCGAGCAATTACAACTTCAAAATATCACCCTTTACAATCCTTGGACTCAAAAATTAATTTCTAAATCCATTCAATGGCACTTTGCAGACAAAAATGACAAGGAATTTCATCGAAAAACAATGGAAAAAAATGTGTATTCGCATCTCCAGGAGTCTTAGAGGAAAAAAGGCAGAAAAATAGATTTAATGCACAACAACCATTGATTTTGCACCTTCTCAATTTTAGCTTAGATCCATCTACGTGTTTCGTTAGTGCAACTATAAAGGTGAGGTACAGAGCTAAGTTTCCAAACAAGCGCAGCCCTTCCACGCACCTTGGGCCCAAGAAAAATGCCTTTTGGCCTTTGAAAAGTCTCAGTATAAAAGGATCTAGCGGAAGCCTCCATGTGTCTCCTTGGTGCACCTTTGGTATGGTGCCCAAAATCGAGACCCCAAAAAATGTGGGCTCACCACATGTCTCAGTTAGGTAGAGTTTTTGAAAATGTTTAAGGACCAGTGGAAGGCAACATAACTCTAGGGTCTAAGACAATTTTCCTTGGCCGTTGAAAAGTCCAAGCAAGGGCAGAGTGAGAGGAAACTTCAAGTGTCCCTTCAGTGCTTCTTCAAAAGTAAAGTATAGGGGTAGGTCCTAAATAGGTGCAGGCTCTCCACGTGTCCCAGGCCTTTAGAAAGTTGCTTGAAAAGTTTAAGTATAGAAAGGAGCTAGTGGAAGCCTCCACATGTATCCTTGGTGCAACTTTGAGATGGTCCCCAAAAGTGGAGACCCTAAACAAGCGTGGGCTCACCACATGTCTCCTTGGCATCACTACTAAGGTAGGACCTAGTGGTGGATCCGTAAATGAGCGATGACCCTCCACATCTCCATGGTCTGACAAAGATGCACCAGCTACATGAAAAAAATTTCTAAGTCTTGGTAAGGCAGCAGAAACCTCCACATGTCTCCCTGACGCAACTCCAAAGGTCAAACCAAGAGGCAACTTTTCAGATGAGTGGAGGCCCTCCACGTGGATAAAAATTGAGTTGAATCATGCTTTAGAGTTTCAAAGTGCCCCACCGAGCCGCGTCCAATCAAAAAGGGCCTCATTTCCAAAGATCTTTGAGATATAAATTTGATGGGGAAAAACACACCGTCAAACCATAGAATGTAGGGAAATCACCATTTGCGCCCGGAAATGAATCTTTCTTTAAGGACAAAGAATTTATAAATGATATAAAGCCCAAATGTGATCCACCAAGCCATATCCAATACGAAAGGACCACCTTTCCACACATATTGGGACAAAATTTGACAACGAAAGCAAAAAGTGACTATGGAAAAAATAGAAGGAAGGGTAAAAACCCCAGTTGATGCCCCCATTACAATTTCTTTTCACATGGACAAAGGAACAAAAACCAAAATTCTAGATTTAAAATGATCCTCAACCAAAGAAATGATTGATCATGGGAACCAAATGAAGGACAAATCTTTCACGCATCAACACAGGAGATAGAAAGTATGACAGAGCCCACAAACTGAAGAATTTCAAGGAAAAACGGGGCGAGATCAAATTGAGCACCAACATCGGCTCTAACTTAGGATGGGCACTCCTTGTGAGTGCCACAAGAACAAATAGTAGACCAAGTGCCAAAAATAAACCATTGGGCAATGGAGTCAAAGAATAAGCTTGCAGAGCATAACAATAATAACCAACTCCCCAAGGACAAACCGAGAAACCAAAAAAATGGTCATCAAGGACTAGGATGAAACAAAATAGAAAAACATGAAAGTAGAAAGAAACCAAAAGACTATACACTATACAATGGTGTATACCTTGATTTTGAGAAATCAATCAAGGAAATGTTTCAAATGCCTACCATTAACAAGAAACTCAAGCAATTCCCCATCTAAGTATTTTAATAATAAGGTATGTTCACCAATTCAAATGTCAATTAAATAAGGGCCCATCCACAATGCATCAAAATTTCCATGTTTGCCCTTATCCTCGTGCCTTCTATCCCACAATAGCACAAGATCTCCCACACTGAAAGCTCTTGGAGTCACTTTCTTATCAAACAAATTCTTCAATTTCTCTCTAAATTTTACATGCCTCTGATGGGATGCCCTTCTTTCTTCATCTAACTCAACAATCTGATTTATGTGAGCATCATAGGGAATAACCTCTTGATCTTCCAGTTGTTGAAGAAATTGAAATGAAGACAATTACATATGCAGGGGAAATAGAGCTTGAGTTCCATACACCAACTCAAATGGGCTTTTTCCAGTAGCTCGTTTAATAGTGATTTGATCAGCCCAAATAGAAAACTTCAACTACTCACCCCACTTCCTTTTGTTCAACTCCAAAGTTCTTCTAATTATCTTCAATGATTTTTATTGTTAGACTCTACTTGTCCATTTCCTTGGGGATTATAATTGGAAGCATATGTCAAATTGATCCCATATTCGTGGCACATAGCCACCAAAGGTTTAGCTCAAAATCTCATGGCATTATCAACAACTATTTTGGCAGGTACCCCAAATCTGTAAATGATATAATTCAGGATAAAATCCATGACAATTTGGTGAGTTGCCTTCTTGGTGGGGATTGCCTCCACCCACTTAGTGAAGTAATTTGTGGCCACTAGTATCCATTTATGGCCTACACTATAGGGATCAAAAATATCCCCAATGAAATCCATTCCCCATCACCTAAATAGGGCTTCAACTGATATAGGCTATAAAGGAAGGGATCCTTAAGCTTTTAGTCTTCCAAAAGAGTGTTAGAAACTTTCACATTTCTTTACCATCAGAGTTGTATCTTTGAAAATAGTTGGCCACCAATAACCAGCCCTTAATATCTTATGGGTTGTTACTCTCCCTGCAAAATTTCCCCATAAACTCCTCCATGGAGATCAACAATTATTTTTGGGGATTCATCTTTAGTAATGCATCTTAAGAGAACTCCCTCAGGGTTCTTCCAAGCTAACCCAAAATCAGTAATGACATATTTTTGGGAAGCTAACTTAAGTGATCTTTTCTAATTCTTTCTCAAATGTTCAGGGCATTGTAGATGTTTGAGATAAAAAATGATGTCCTTGTACCATTCAAAATTTATCAGTTTTCAAGGACATTCAACCTTTCTTCTTCAACTTCATTTACCTCAATTGTCTGTAGATTTCTCTCTGCCATAAGTTTTGCCAGGCCCAAACCTCTAACCAATTTTGTTGTTTGGATGTCCATATCATACTCTTGCAATTTTTTTACCCATCGGCATATTTTGCTTGAAACCTCCATTTCTGATAGGATATCTTTCACCATGGTGTGGGGAACATAAGCAATGACTTTGGAACTCAGAATATATGGCCTAAAGACCTTTGTTGCTTTTACCAAAGAAAATGCCTGCTTCTCCATGATAGTATACTTTAGCTCAGCTCCTTGTAATGCCTTATTGAAAAAGGCAATTGGTCTTTTAGCTCCCTCATCATCCTTCTACAACAACATATATGCAATAGTACTTTCTGAAGCAAAAGAAAACATTTGGAAATCCTTATTATAATCTAGAGCTGCTAAAACAGGGGCATTCTTTAATGCTTCTTTGATCCCTACAAAATATTGAACAATTACTTCTTCCCATTTGATACTTTGGTCTTTCTTCAACATGCTAGTGATTGGGATAGTTAGTTCAGCAAAGTTGGAGATAAATCTCCTAATAAAATTAATCTACCCAAAAAGGATTGAATTCCCTTCTTAGTTCTTGGAATAGGGACTTTGCTGATGGCTTCTACCCTTTCAGGATCAATCATGACCCCTTCCTTTGACATAATGTGTCCAAGAAATTTTTCTTCTGAACTCCAAAATGGCACTTCTTGGGATTTAGTGAAATACCATACTCCCTACATCTTAACAACATTTTTCTAAGTGTTACAGGTGGTCACTCCTTTTCTAGAGAAAACAGTCACATCATCTTGATATACAACAATGAAATCATTAATATAGCTAGAGAAATCTACATCCATTTCTCTTTGGAAAGTGGCTCCAACATTCATTAGACCAAAAGGCATTCTAACATATACATATGTTCCCCAAGGAGTAGTAAAGGAAGTCTTGATTTTCTCTGATTCCTTCACAACTACCTGGTTATATCCAGAAAAACCATCCAAGGTGGATAAAATTTTGAACCAGTAACCAATTATAACATATTGTCCATATTTGGCAGAGGGTAGTTATCCTTCATTGATGCTCTATTCAAGTTTCTAAAGTCCACACATAACCTTATATATTCATTCTTCTTTCTGACATGTACCAAGTTTATAACCCATGATGAGTACCTGTGGGTCATGTGTATGATTTTTCCATCCCTTAACTTTTTCAATTCTTCTTACATCTTCAGGGAAAGGAGTGGATTGATCGGTGTCTATTTCTACCTAAATGGCTTGGCAGAAGCTTCTAAGGGAATTTCATGCTAGAAAATATCCTCTCTATATGCTTTCAGTTAAAAATAAGACCATGTTAAGAAGTCCTAGTATTTCTTAAACAATTAGACATACGACTGATTTTCTTCCTTGCTCAGATCGCTACCTAACTAGATCTTATGTGGTTTATCCTTCGCTCCGAGGTCCCGCTATTCAACATCCCTCAAGGCTGACATGTGTTTTTTGACAATGCAATCAGTATTATCAAAGTTTGATTCAAGTGCTACCAAACCTCTGGGGATAGTATTAGTCTTCAAATGAATGATGTCTTTTCCAAACAAAGTCTCCTTTCCATCAACCACACAAACCATTGGCTCCTAATCTATATGTTGATCAGCAAATTCTCCTTGGTTTTGAAAAAACCTTTACACTGGCGTTGTCTTCAAACACTTGTCAATGTTTAAAATTGTTAGGAATAGATGGCCTAGTCAATACCTCAATATTATACTCGAATAGGGGATACAACACAATTACAAATCTGGACCCCAATACACCAATTTATCTGCTAAAGTATTATACTTCCTATCGTGATGTATTATGTTGAAGGAGTCAAACATTTCAATAAAATTCTAGACTGCATGCTTATATTGTTTCATTCTCTGATTTTTTGTTGCATATAATTTTCTAACATGCTTGACAATTAGCTATGAGTCTCCTTTAACAATGATGTCTCTAATACCATATTTCCAAGCAATTCTTAGACCCAAGAGTAGTGCTTCATATTCAACAATATTGTTAGTGCACTCACAATTGAGTTTAAAATAGAAAACAAACTCTTCTTGGCTTGGATATATCAGAACAATACTAGCACCATTTCCAAATTTAGAGTAAGCCTCATCAAACGAAAAATTCCAAGGATAATCTACTTGATTAAGAGACTTGCATTGATCAATTTTGTGCTCTTTACCATCGGTAAATCCAAAAAAATTATCCGCATCGGTGTCAGCCGTATAACAATTCATACAAATCATTATTGAAATCCTCAATGAGATGTAGCATCTTCTTTTCACCATACAATTTTACCAGGATTCCCTCAATAGGTATAGTGGAAAAAGACATATCCATTTACACACTACCACCCACACTAGCAGCCCATTTTCTTGATAACAACATTCCCCATTTGCAGGGCAATCAACAATAACAAAATCTAGTTTTAAGTTCTTTCTTGGGTAGGCTGTAAGTTGCACTATCAAACCTTTGACACATCTAACCACTGGCACCTCTCTAGAATCCATGGTAGTGCACTTCCCATAAGCTATTGTCACTTTGATATCTAATTCATTCATGAATTCAAGAGGCATAACATTACATGATGCTCTAGAATCAAACATATAGTTGTGTAACAACATGTCCCTAATAATCAGAGTAGTGAAAAATGGATCTACATTTAGCTAGGACTCAACCAAGGATGTTCCCAAATATACTTCAAGTGGCTCGCCTAGTTCTTCCAACACTCGGGGTTTTCCATCTCTCGAAATGGTATGAGGAGTATAAACATTGTTTAAATTTCTACCTTGGGTAATATTTTCTTCTTTCAATCCCAAATACTCAAAGGCCCTTTTCATGTGCTTAGGAATCTTAAGAAACTCAAAATTAGAACATAAATCTTGATCGACTCAAGACTTGGGAAATGTCATAAGGAACGTATTTGGGCAAGGAAAATTTTTGAGGAAAACTAAGAAACTCATTTGACAACAAAGAATTTTTATGGTCCGAGCATGGGCAAGGATGCCAATTCTACTTGGGGACACAAGGCTTTTTCCAAATGTATCTTTCTTAGAAGTTTCTTTTGAGATATTGGTGAGAACTGGAGTTTTGGTTTGGCTTGAGGCCCCGCCCTTTGACAACTTTACTCCTAGTGTTATACTCCTTTTCATGGCCAACTACAACATTAATTAACAATAGCCTATACTCCTCAGAAGGGATTCCTCCATCATACTTTTTAATCATTAATGCCCTTAGGTATTCAAAATCATTACTAGGCAATTCAAAATCTTGTACCATATCTATTTCAAAAGTATGAGAGGGAAGAAGGGTAATACCCAATCGATGTAATCCTAGAAATTTGTAGCAATTTTGTGCAATCGATTAATTTGATCGAAGTTGTTCCTTGTTGTGAGATTGTAGAACACCCCATCACGCACACATCATCATCAGTATTATCATCCACTTCCTCAAATTCCTTGTCTTAATCACATGGGGCATGTGGCAAGAAACATCTATCACACCACTCAATATCATTGGATTCTTCCACAAAAGAAATTCTCGTAGTCAAAGGATCGGGCACCAATTTGTTTTCCTTGGGTTGGGGCTTTTATTTCGATCACATGATTCCTTTTCCTCTATCATCAGATCTCGATCACCCCTAGGATGATTTGCAAATATTTCTTGACCTTGTGCTTTATGATGATATTGGGAACCTTGTCCAATCCTTCTCTCTGCTCTTGCCAATTTGTACGATATTTCCTTAATGACTCGGACCAAATTTTTACAACCTCCTCCAAATCCACATGACTTTACTTGACCGAGGCTTCTCTAGATTGATATGCTTGATGCCTGCTTTCTTAGGAGGTTTACTAATTTCTTTGATATTATTTTCAATTTGCAAAGCCACAAAGTGAAGGCCTGCCTCAATTTTGTTGGGTTCTTATCCCTCAAATAATAGGAAACCTTCTTATCAAAAGCATCAGAGTATTTTATTAAACATGAAACATCACTTGGCCTCAGGATCACAGGTAGCCTATTCAAGGTATTATTGAACCTTGTATTGAATTCATGAACAAAATCATCGGATTCTTTTTTATATTTTAAAATTTTGATAGAAGAAACCTAGGGTCATTTTATCTCCATACTGCAATCTAAAATCATTCTTCATTTCTTTCCACGAATCAATGGAGTTTTCTAGAAATTATTTATACCAATCCTATGCATCCTCTTCTAGAGTATGAATAAACAACTTTATGTACACATCCTCAAATTCAATCTCAAAGTATTCCATCATATTGACAAAAAGATTTAAGTGTTGATCACTAGAAATAACATTATTTCCTTGAAATTTAGGAATCTATTTCTAGCATCTTGGGGCACAACATTTGGATATCCAGCCATACCTCTGAAATATATAGGACCAAAAGTGTTCTCAACAAATAGAGGTTTGGGTGGGGTCCGGGCCATATTGTTTTTTGGGGAGGTGATCTTACAGACAAACAAAATGATGAGTAGTGAGGGGTCTCGTGAGGCACAGTAAATGCAATTCTTAGATTGAATATTCTCTAAAAACACTATTTCTTGGAAGATCCTGTCAGTTTTGGAGAACATAGGGACAAAATGAGATGTAAATTTTTCAAATACAAAATAAGGCCCCTCTCTAGATGGAGAATTCAGATTTACAAAAAGACTACCTGATTTAGAAGCACTTGAGGAAGTATGGAAATATTCAATGACAGAATGATCAATTCCCATAATTGATAACTCCTTACTTAATTTCTGATTTCCAACAACTTTCCAGATTCTTCTTTCTTCAGAATTTGTCTTTCCCAGATCAAGAAACAACCTTCTAGCAAGGTCTTTAATGAGGAAATATCTTCTTCCTTACAGCTTTATAGAGATTAGTGATAAATTTAAATTGATAGAGGTTAAGACATTGGCATTTATCAAAAGTTAATTCAAAATGGAATCTCCACTAAGGATTTTCACCTTAGTTGTGTAAATGCACTAAAATTAGTCTGTAAAATGTCTGTCAACACTAAATTCACACAAAGCTTCATAGATCTAACCTTCCTTTACCGTATTTAACATTGTTGATGTAAACTTAGTGCAAAAACCAACAGAAACTGGAAATATTACACGTAAAAATTGTAACTTTTCTCAATTCTTACAAATCGGGACACAGGATGATGTTTCAACAACAATTTGCACTTTAAAATTTGTAAGAAGCATTTACCAGGGTCTATATGCGTTTTTGATGGTGTTCAAATTTTTACACACCTTCATGTCCCTGGAAACGGCACCATTCTGGTGTTGGTATCCAAATTGATTCTCCCTTAGAAACCGAGCAACATCAAAGATTTAGCAGACACTAAGAGACAGACAGATCATATTATGATTCGGTTTGTAGCCAAGGAGGGGATTTGTCTTGCTCTTTATCACTTGTGCATTAGAGAAATGAATAACACCTTCATTAAGGATTTGATCTATCCTCACTTCTTTAGGCCGTGTTTTTCGACCGGTGGTGAGATGACCCATTTTGTAATATTTTTCGGTGAAGGTGAATGAAGATATCCTTCTTTATATAAATTTGAAAGGGGACCCCGAGAAAATATGATCAATGCACCACAATCTAACTCTCGGAAGTTGTCACTTCTAAATAATGGTGATATTTTCTAAACAATGCTAAAGGTTACTAAAGACATTATGGGATCTTTATTGCTTCGCATGTTTTGGCAATAGAATTTATAAATTTGTAGACATATAGGGAAAAAGGGGTAGTTCAGTTAGGATTCATTGTTTTGAATAAATTTGGTGGGAGATTAAGAAGGATAAAATTGATTATGCAAGATCTTTGAGAACCTTCACAACATTTGGAAAACTAAATGACAAAATGCTTCAGAATAGATAAAATATTCCTTCAACTAGAAGGTGTGCATCAATGGAGGCCCATATTTGCACATTTTCACACAATCTCTAAGAATTTAACATGAAGGCTCGAGCCAAAGACTCAATTAAGCATCAAAGACCCTTGGTTCCTCATGCTTAAGATACACTCAAAGGCTTACAGACAATCTTTATCAACAAATGATAATAAAATGATTTTAAATTGTTTATCTCATTGCAGGATGAAGGCTCTTCTTGAAATGAAATTGCAAATTCCACTAAACTATCATAGGGACGAGATCCTGTGTGATTCAAAGGGACTTTAACACAAGATTGCAATAGGAATAAGAAAAACTACTTGTAGACATTCTGAAATAAAGTAGACACAAATTGGTCCAAGATTGACATAGATTAATTTGAAATTGATTAGATTCATCAGCAGGGGAAAGTTTCTTTAAACAGTCTCAGATATTGTCAATGGTTGTACACTCACAACCAACTTGACGTGATTGAAATCTAAAACACAAGAAATTAACAAGTTTCTTGGATTGGTCTCTCAGAAGATGGGCTCTCTCAAATTTTATCTTAAGAATTCAATCCCCAACGACTTGTAAGATAATTATCATTTCATTTGTACATTTCACTCACTCACTCATCCAAAAATCCCCAAAAGAAGAATATTTGAGGAACCTTTTCTTGTTACCAATTTTCCTCAAAAGTGACGTTTAAAAATTCACACGCGAAAGTGCCAGTGGAAAAATTATGAACTCGATCATTTTCTCGGACCACTTGACTAATGACTAGGATGCCATGACACAAATTTTTGACAGTCTTTTAATCATTCTTATTTTTTCATGCGATAAATCCCCATTTTAATCATTTTCCAAAGCAGCCTGTATAGGTGGATCGACACGAAATCCTTTTCGTCCTCGAGGCAACACCTTTTTCATCCTTTTTGCCTCGTAACCTCCATCATTTCATCCTTTTCCCATTCTTTCCTCTGCAGCTCTACTCTACATCCAACGTCCTTGGTAATTCACGTTTTTGCAAGTGCCCCAACAATTCCAACTTCAAAATATCACCCTTTACAATTCTTGGACTAAAAAATTAAGTTCTAAATCCATTCAATGGAACTTGCGAAAAAAATGACAAGGAATTTCATCAAAAATGATGAAAAACAATGCGTATTCACATCTCCAGAGTCTCGAGAAAAAATGATAGAAAAACATATGTAATTCACAACAACCGTTTATTCTCGCCCCTTCTCAATTTTAGCTTAGAGCCATCTATGTGTTTCCTTGGTGAAACTTCAAAGGTGAGGTAAAGAGGCAAGTTTCCAAACAAGAATAGGCCTTCCTTGTGCCTTGGGCCCAAGAAAAACACATTTTGGCCTTTGAAAAGTCTCAGTTTAAAAGGTTCCAACAGAAGCCTCCACGTGTCTCCTTGGCACACCTTTGGTATGGTGCCCAAAAGTGGAGACCCCAAACAAGCATAGGCTCACCACGTGTCTCATTTTGGCAGAGTTTTTGAAAAATTTTAAGGACCTGGAGAAGGTGCCATAACTCTAGGGTCTGAGATAGTTTTCCTTGGCCATTGAAAATTCAAAGCAAGGGAAGAGTGAGAGAAACTTCCAAGTGTTCCTTGGTGCTTCTTTAAAATTATAGTACAGAGAAGGTCCTCAAATAGGCGCGGGCCCTCCACGCATCCCAAGCATTTAAAAATTTGCTTGAAAAGTTTAAGTATAGAAAGGATCCAAAAAAGCCTCCACGTGTATTCCTAGCATAACTTTGAGATGGTCCCCAAAAGTAGAGAACCCAAACAAGTGTGGGCTCATCACGTGTCTCCTTGGCACCACCGCTAAGGTAGGATGTAAAGGCATATCCTCAAATGAGCATTGGCCCTCCACGTGTCCATGGTATATCAAAGCTACACCGGTTACATGAAAAAAATGTCTAAGTCTTGGCAAGGCAGCAGAAACCTCCATGTGTCTCCCTGGCGTAACTCCAAAGGTCAAACCAAGAGGTGAATTTTCAAATGAGCGCAGGCCCTCCACATGGACAAAACTTGAGTTAAATTGGGCTTTAGAGTTTCAAAGTCCCCCACTGAGCTACGTCTAATCAGAAACAACATTGTTTCCACATATGCTTAGATATAAATCTTATGGGGAAAACACACCCATCAAACCGTAGAATGCAGGGAAATCACCATTTACACCCGGAAATGAATCTTTCTTTAAGGATAGAGAATTTGGAAATGATATAAGGCCCAAATGTGATCCACCTAGCCACATCCAATCATAATGAACCATGTTTCACAGATATTGGGAAAAAATTTGATAGGGAAAACAAAATGTGACTGTGGAAAAAACAGAAGGAAGGGGAAAAACCCAAGTTTACGCCCCAGTTAAAAATTCTTTTCACATGGATAGAGGAACGAAAAACAAATTATGGATTTAAAATGATCCCCGACCAAGGAAAGGACTAATCATGGAAACCAAATGAAGGACATATCTTTCACGCATCAACACGGGAAGATAGAAAATATGACAGAGCCCACAAACTAAAGAATTTCAAGGAAAAATGGGGCAAGATCAAATTGAGCACTGACAGGTTTCATATAACTGTGTCATTATTTATTCTTTTGTATCTGTGATTCATATTTCCTTGATTCTTTGGATTTTTTACCATTAGTTATTTGACATTCTTATGGATTTTTTCACATTGTCACACTACTTGGTTTTTCCTAGGGTCCATTTAAGTCAACCTTAGTAAAACCTTTCCCATTATGTCTCCTATCACAAGGATGGGGAATCAAAGATTAGGGTCAAACCATTTTGTTAATGACAATTTAAACCCTCTTTATGAAGACAAGTAACATGGTTTAGCATAGTTGTGACGAGGGGAACTCTCCTTAGAATTAATTTGAATTTAATCCTAGCCACTGGATAACTTCCTATTTCAAAATAGAATTGAAGTCCTTATGCGCGTCATAGAATTAGGCGATAAAGTACCACCTAAATTTTATCCTACTCTCCTCACAAACATGATTCATGGAGAGGAAGAAGTAGAGATTCCCTTTACAATATTTATGAAATCCTAAACCCAGGACATGCTTCTACTTATGGCCAATGGAATGAGGAAGAAATTCCTTCTCAAAATAATGGCAATTATCACTTCCCCATTGTTGAAATTCATCATAAGGATCATAAGGAACAAGGACACACACTCCTCGTGAAACTAACGAAGAGACACAAAACCAAGAGGTTACAATAGAACAACAAATACAAGATCTTACTCGTCAATTAGCAAGTTTAGCTTCACATGTCAACAAAGATCCTATGAAGACTCCAAGACAAGAAAAACCTAGAGCTTCGTATCATGAGTTTTATACCAAAATTCTCATCAAGAAAAACATAAAGAGGTGTATCAAGAATTATACATAGATAATAGAGGTGGTGAAACATCTAGACTTAACCATGTATATATGCCTGCTTCACCTACATGTGGTCAAATATTTGACTAGGAATGGTTATCTATGAAGAACGCCTCACTTATTTACAAGAAGGAAATGTGGGACATAGAAAGAAATATCAATTTGAGGAGCTATGCCCATATCCATTTGATAGAGCTATGTTGAGAACACCTTTCCCTCATCACTTTGATTGTCCAAAATTTGATAAATATAAAGGTAAAGGTGATCCATGGGACCATGTCAAAGACTTATTTATGGCATGTCAAGAGGTCGCATATAGTGATAATTATCTCATTCACCTCTTCCCATAAATTATAGTGGGAAAATATCTTGAATGGTTCTTAGACATACTTAAATGATCAATCGTTGCTTGTCCGTAATTAGTAGAAAAATTTGTGCGTCACTTTTCCTTTAACATGGAAAATGACGTCACCATGATAGACTTGTGTAATGTAAAAAAATGAAATAATGAAAACTTCGCTAGTTTCTTACAAATGATGGTAAGGGTTAGCTAGTTGCTTCCCTTGCTCCATACCAAAGAAACAACCTGGTTAGCATTTTTTTGCCTAATCTACACCTTGAGATTGCTTTCCACTTACAAATGCATTGTGGTAACACCTTTGAGGAGGTTATAGAAAAAGGAAGCCAAATTGACAAAAAAATTTATCCAAAGGGACCTTAAAACCATTTTCAAGAGATAACCACAAATCAAAGCCTACAAAAAACCAAAATTATTTCAAAATAAGAATAAAAACATCATAGGTGATGGTATAACTGATTCTAAACGTGTGCAGGAAGTTCTAAATAATACTCCTTTGAAACTTACCAAAGGAACTATTGCACCTGAATTTAAGCATCACATGTTCATTCCTTTTTGGATTCTTTTTCATCTATATTAAAATAGTTGCATGTAGTAGACATGGTTAAATTCCCAAACAATATACCTTATGAAGATGATGCACTAAAACCAACATGGTTCTAAGAAAATGAATATTGCAGGTTTCATCATGTTAGGGGTCACAATATTGATAAATGTCTGAAGTTAAAACACTTCATACAAGATCTAATCAATAGTGGAGATGTAGAAATGGATTCCCAAGACCTAACAAGTCTTCCAATCAAAACTTGGGAATTTACAAGGAACCTTTCCCTAAGCATAATAAAGGGGAGAAATAGCGATTAAGGTCAATCTTCCTAGAAAAAGAGTACCAACTATGTTTCCAAAACCAATAATCCTTTTGATTCTATAATTATTTTTTTAACCCACCTATTGAACATATCAACACTATTAAGATTAAAATGAGAGAGTGTGTTGCGTGCAACATGACGTGTTTTCCTCGTTATCCTAGAACTTTCTCTACCTACCCCTCAGATATTCATTATGATATTTTATAACAACTTGATAATACCACTGCTAATATTTTGATCTTATATCTTCTCAAAATATCTAATTTTCACAAATACATCCTTTGTAAAATGCAAGGGTCAGGAAGTTTCATTTGATATTGATCTCATGCACTTCCAAGCCTTGGTCACATAGATTGTTCCTACTGAACATATAACCATTAGTCATCAAGAGATTTCCAAATAGGATCATACACATAATATACTCTTACATATTAAAGTCATTTTTAATCGTAAGAATATAAAAATGATGCTTGTGGACATCGAATTGGGCCTAAATATTTTTACTCTGAAACTAGTTTGGCAATTGGGCCGCATTGATGCTGATATAGAACCTAAATTCATCACCATCAAGGCCTATGATAATGAAGAATGAAAATCAGCTAGCATGGTCACTTTTCCTATGGAAGTGGGGCCTACTACTCATGACACCAAGTTCCATGTTTTGGACTTGGAACTTCCTTACAACATGCTCCTTGGTCACCCATGGATTCATGTCATACAGGTCATGCCTTCCATATACCATTAGTGTCTAAATTTATACCATGAAGGAAAAACTATTACCATTCAAGGGGATCCTCAACCCTTTTCTCATTACAGAGCATTTTTGGGTTATTTTTCCACCACATTTGAATGTCCTTCTATAGAAATGGTCATTCAAGTTCAATCAAAGGCTCTTTCTGACGAGTTGATTTGGATACCTTGTGCTCTCATAAGGATGGTGCTTCTACATTGGAATATTAATCTTCTTAATGGGAGATAAAATTTATTCTAAATGGTTGCAGATAATATGACCTCCAATATGCCCTTTTAGTTTCTAAACTTCCCCTATCACCCGGAACACGTGATAGGCCTTGCTAAGAATATTATGATCCGAAAACATTATAACATTGATACTTTCACTCCTGGTAGCCTATTGGCGAGATGAAAATTTTCTTGAAAACTTTATGATACCACATCCTACTGATGAAATGGAGTCATGTTATTAATCACCCAAAGTATACTATCCATAATAAAATGATGTACGCCATGGGATATTAAGGATATAGTTGTGGCACCCACAAATAAGGTGTATGGGAAGCTCTTCTAATACCACACTGTAAGTTTTGTAAGCATGGTATTGCTATCTAACCATATGGGTCCAATCCTCTAGAGGTCAAAGAAACCTCTTCTAAACAAGAAGATAGTTTTTTTATTATGAAATTAAAATAGATTCCTGGTATAGTCTTTACAAAGACCTTGCCTCAATGAACTTATTTTCTGACACATTTATCTTAACCATATCCCCTATCATTCTTGAATTAAATCTCATATATCCATCCCTTATCCACTGTGACCAAGAACAACATGTACCAATCAATGTATTTGAGAATGACGAATCAATTAGTGAGTTTATGGGTCTCCATGATGGAATTCCTATTGGTGATCATAAGAAGGGATTCTCTATTAATATTGACACATGCACGTACTTTGGGGAGGAGGATGAAATTCATGGGTAAGAAAATTTAAAAGAGAATAGGGAAATATATTGTCAAAGAAGCCATGTAAAAAGAAAAATTCCAAGTCCTATAGTGAAAACCTCTTTAAGGCACTTGCAGACAAACAATGGAAAAATCACTGGACATAGAAAATGACCAGTCTAAGGGTGAAAATCTCATTAAGATGCCCTTAGATGAAGACTTCAATCTCCCCCTGATCTTATGCATATGGAGGAAGAATCCAAATTTCTAGTGGAGGAGACCATAGACATGAACATTAGAATGTCGAAGCTGACCTATAATGATTAATTTGGGAGCTTTAGTATCAACACAAGAGCAGAAGACCTTTTTCATGCTTTTGTGTGAATTTTCATATATATTTTCTTGGTCCTATGTAGACATGTTAGGGTTAGATCCCTCATTAGTAGTTCATAAGATAGTGGTGCACGAAGAAGAAAAGCCCATCAAGAAGAAGCTTAGATAAATTCATCCTCATGTCACCGTATTAGTAAAAGAAGAACTAGAAAATTATTGGTAGTAGGCTTCATTAAGCCTATTGATTATTCTGAATGGATTTCAAATATAGTCCTTGTACAAAAGAAACCCATTGGTATCAAGATATGTACATATTTCAAAGATATTAATAAAGCGTGTCCTAAAGATGATTGTCCTCTTGCTAACATGCACATGGTTGTCGATTAAAGCTGTTAATTATGAAATGTTATCATCATGGATTACTTTTTGGGATATAATTGTATTAAAATTGTAGAGGAAGATCAACACAAGATAATTTTTACCACCCCTTAGGGGAAATTTAGTTATCAATTCATTCCCTTCAGCCTCAAGAATGCAGGTGCAACCTATCAAAGGGCTATGACTATAATCTTTCATGACATGATAAATGATATAATGGAATATTATGTGGATGACATCTTGGGTAAATATAGGACTAGAGAAGACCATCCAACAATCTTATGGTGCATCTTTCAGCATCTTAGAGACTATAAGGTTAGACTGAATCCAAAGAAATGTGTCTTCGAGTGTGCTATCTAGAAAACTGTTAGGTTTTATTGTCTCATAGAAAGGAATATAAGTAGATCCTGCAAAGGTTACTACCATAACATAAATGCCTCCTAAGAACATCATCCAATTGCACAATTTATAGGGGAAGATTTAAGTTATCAAAATATTTATCTCCCAGCTCACAGACAAGTGTCATTCATTCACACATCTTCTTAAGAAAGATGTTGATTTTCATTGGGGTCTAGAACAATAGTAAGCATTTTATTTTCTCAAAGAATATCTATCTAAACCCCCTGTTCTAATGTCGCTTACTTTAGGAAAACCATTTTTCTGTATATTTATGCCACTCAAGTTTTATTTGGCACATTTATGGCTCAATATGATATAAATCATAAAGAAAAATCCATCTATTACCTTCTCCACATGTTGATCGCTTACGAGCTAGACTATCCACAAATTGAAAAGGATTATTTGGGTGTTGATTTTTCTTTCAAAACCTTCATCATTATTTGCTAAATAATAAGACCAAGCTCATTTCTAGAGTTAACCCACTGAAGTACTTATTATCTAAACATGTACTTACAGGAAGGATGGATAATTGGATCATCCTACTTAGTGAGTTTGATATTGAGTACGTCAATAAAAAATCAATCAAAGGGTAGGTACTAGAAGATCAACTAGTTGAAGCCCCTTTGTCAGGGAATGAACCATTGATTCTATAACTTCCGACATTAATCACGATGTGATGTATCTTGACTATTCTATTACATGGAAAATGTATTTTGATGGATAATTTACTTTCAATGGTTCAGGAGTAGGAATTGTGCTCATCACTCTTGGAGGAGATATGATTCCACAAGTGTTCAAGTTTTGTTTTCCATGTACAAACGATATAATGGAATATGAAACTCTCATTATAAGGTTGAAAATAGCTATACACTAGGATATTTGAAAATTTAACGTATTTTGTGATTCTATGTTAATCATCAAATAGGTAAATGATGAGTACAAAGTTAAGGATGAGAATCTCATTCCTTATAAGAAAATGGTTAATACTTGAAGGAATTCTTTATACAAATAATGTTCCAAAAATTCCTATAGGACATAATCATGCATTGGATGCTATATATATACGGGGTTGTTTGCTATACATCCCACCTAGAAACAATGACATGCCTTTCTTCGTAGAGAATTTAATGACACCAGCATATGACATGTTAGAGTCTTGTTTGGTATGTGAATTTGTTGGTCCCTTATCCCCTTGTATAATGAAATTTATAATTACCTTCATGATGGAACCTTCCCTATTGACATTTCCCAATCTAACAAATGAAACCTTATCCAGTGCATATCCCACTACACCCTACTTAGGGGCACGCTCTATCGTAGAGGCTATAACGGGAATCTATTGCATTTCCTTAATTCGGATGAATCTAACTTAGCGGTCAAGTACGTGCGGGAAGGCATCTATGGGGCCCATACAAGTGGTATGGTTATGGCTAAAAAATTATTAAGAGTAGGCTATTATTGGCCTACCATGGAAACTGATTGTTGTCAGTATGTTAAGAAATGCTTACTATGCCAAAAGTACGGCAACCTGATACATGCCCTAGAAAATTCTATGTAGCCCATCACAACATCATGGTATTTTTAAAGTGGTGAATTGATTGCATTGGAAATATTACCCATACATCATGTCATGGCCACATGTTCATTATTATTGCCACTGAGTATTTCACAAAGTGGGTAGAGGTTTTTCCTCTTACCTATGTCACTGGTGCATAGATTTCAAAGTTCATCATGAACCACCTCATTTTTCGTTATGGAATTCCCTCTTCCATTGTAGCTAACAATGGTAAGTAATTTAAGAAAAAATAGTTAAGGTGTTATGTTAGTGCTTTCAAATCAGGACTCAAGTGGTCAAATCTCTATTAACCTCAAGTTCATGGATAGGATGAAGCCTCCAACAATACTCTTGTTTGTATAATGGAAAATATGGTTAATAAGACTGGTCGTAATTGGCATTTACAGATCCATCCTTCCATATGGATGTATTGAACATCCATCCATACCCCTACTGGTGCTACTCCATATTCCTTATTTTTCAGACAAAAGCCATCTTACCCCTTGAGATCGAGATCCCTTCTTTGTGCATATCTTTGTGATACTATTTAGACAAAGAGGAGGATTATAGAGTTTCTAGACTCGTAGAACTAGAGCTATTGGATGAGAAACACCTTCATGCACTGGATCACCTAAAATTGTATCAGAATCAAGTGCGTAGAGGCTAAAAAATAATCATACCTCACCAGTTTGAGGTAGGATACCTTTTCTTAAAGGAAAATCAGTTCAACACCACGAAGGATCATGAGAAGAAGGGTAAGTTTGAGCCTAACTGGTTAGGACCATATGTTTTGGTTGCTAAGTTTGATTCAGAAGAATATAAACTTTTTGATTATGATGGTGATGAACTGAGGGATCCTATGAATGCTATACATCTCAAGTGGTTTTATGCTTAAGCATGGAGGACCTTTAATATCAAAAAATAAAAAATGTTTAAAAATCAGAAAAGGAAATTAAAAAGTAAAGAGAAATCAATCCTTCCAAGTGTGAAAACCACACAATTGTGGCACTTTGGACAATTCCTTTGGTGAAAACCAATTTCCGATGCCATTTGAGGTTCCGTTGTTCAAAAATCTCATGTCTAGGAATATAGTGGCTTTATCCTAATCTACTTTTTTCCTTTTTCTGATATACTTTTGATCTTATCCTTCATGGCCTTGATCTGGGTTATCCTTCTCATGTATGCAAAAGTGTGCCTTTATAAATTCCCATCTCACGTTGGTGGAATTTTCACATGTTCAATTTCTTGCACATATGTGTGATGTTTTTCCATGTACATTCCAATCTATTCTTTGGGGCATCCAGGTTTCTTTATTTTCTTGAACATAGATTTGGAATTTTTTTGAAAAACTCTAAACATTCACATAACTTTTCAGAAAAATTAAAAAAATCAGATATGTTTTATCAATTTTTTAAAACATTCAAATTGTAGACACAAAATCAAGCACTTTAGACATTTTATTTATCTCAGTCTCATACTACTATTTAGAAGGTTCTTGAGTGAAGAAAGTACAAATTATCCCTCATCCCTATGGCCATATTGCTTATTTTATTTCGTAATTTATGACCTATTAAACCCATATGCCAAGCCATTTCTGAATATGTTATGTAATTTTATCCTTGGATGGGGCACCCAGATTTAGTACTGGGGTGTCCATGGGTGACTGGTCCCACCTAGGGGTGCCCTAATCCTTTTATTACTTTCCCACAATTTTTGGCCCTCTTCTAGCATTTTTTCATATTTATCTTTCTTGGGGTCGACCTTTTTAGGGTTAATTATGAAATTAGAGAAAAAAACCCTATAAATATAAATTTATGAGACCATAATGAGGGAGCTAACATCATACACTACGATCACTCCATCTAGAGTTGCATCAATTTATTATATTAGAATCCACATAACTCCATCATCAAGGCATAAGATAGGACATCACATGACACTTCATAGGGGAGGGATTCTATTCTATTCCATGAACATATTCTACTACATTTTCTACATTTAACAATTGTCCTCTATTTCACAAAGTGTGACTGCACAAGATCACCTATGGAATGACATGCACACACACACACCAAGCTACATATAGGTCTGAAATATAGTGCAACACTTAGTTAGTAAGCCAACATTTGCAACATCCAACGTCTGTCCAACCCATTCATTATGCATCTTTCTTTTTTTAGGGTTTTGATACTTCCTTTTGTTCTTTTACAGGTTATTACTTCCTCTTGGAATATTTGGACCATTTGGCGCATCAAAAATAAATTAATGCAAAAGGTGGGGTGAGTTTCATATCACCTTCCGACCTTGTGAGCACCAATTCTAGGAACTTTATCTAGAATATGGCGTTGAGATTCCTTACCAGAGCGCCCATGGGTGCCCCAGTCTTCTTCCAGGTGCCCCAGATCTGAGGAACGACATCCGATTTGTATTTTTCAACACTCATACACAATCATTCCGCTTCCTGAATTTTTGTGTCACTTCAACACAATCCAAAATACTTTTATTATTCGATGAGTTATTTCCTTTCCTTCTTGCACATTAGGGTTTAGTATTTCATCATTTTATTTACTTATCTCATTTACATACTATTTTAGAACATTTACTTATTGTGTTATATGTCCTCCTAGATTAGATTAACTATATTTTACTACATTAGTTTAGTCAATTTTAGTTAATCATTTTTGGTGAACCCGACCCTTCTTCACCACCACTTCTATGACTTTCTATCATTTCTTTCATTTTATGCCTATCACCCATAACGGTCATTTTGGATCTCTCCAATATTGTGAGCTCCCTTTATATACGCACCATATATCTAAGCCAATGGATGACATAACCACATCCATGACTAAAAATCCTATAGATACCTCCAACCAGGTTCCTCTCTGTGAGATATAAACATCTGGTAGTTAAAAGTCCTACAATGAAGACACCAATGTTGACCAAGACCAATTAAATGCTATTACTGACTTCCACCAAGGATTGCATGAAAACCCAACACATATTCCTCATGTCTTGCATACTTTAATTTCAACTAAGAGAGATCGTGACGGTTCTCTTGTCATTGTTGCTTCTTCCACTCCTATGGTATCTACTCCACCTAACCATGTTTCTACCGCAATGGTATCCACGCCCGCCACATATGTTTCTACTCCTATTAATGCAACCATCACTCCTACCATTCATCGAGGTGCATCTCATATGCACCTCGGTTCTTCCTCGAATTCTCCAAATTTGACATCATTATATCAAGACTTACAAACACAAATTCGTCAACTTTAGTTAGCTACCTCACATGTTGAACCATCCCTTGATTCTAAACTCTTGTTGCAGACTCCTTTTGCCCTTGCCATATAAACATATCTTTTTCCACCTACTTTTGTATCTCCTAAGCTACCTATCTTTAAATTTCATGGAGATCCATAAGAACACCTTCAAGAATTTCATGTAGCATGCCTTGACTATGCAGATGATCACATTATACTCACTACAAGTTTTCCTTATAGTTTACAAGACTATGTAATGTGTTGGTTCTATGACCTACCTGTACATTTGGTAGTTTCTTTCACGCACTTAGCCGATGCCTTTCTTACTCACTTTTCTATCAACATTGTCTCAAAGATATCCTACGCCCAACTAGAATAACTCAAGCAAGCATCTAACAAACATTTCAATGATTATGTCTTGCGATATAAGAATAGCTTAGCCAAGATGTTTAATGCACTCACGGATTCCAAACTCTAGGATTTATTTATTCAAAGTCTATTACCACCTCTACAAGAGAGTATTCTCTTTGAGACATTTCCTTCATTTGATCAGCTTTGTCACTCTCAAAATTTGTGAGACAAAACTCTTACTCATAGGAAAACTCAAATATCAAAAGCATGCATCGTCATTCACCCACTTTCAAGGTAAGCCAACATTTAAACCTTCTACAACCAAATCCATGGACACCAAAACTACTGTAAATGCAATCTCTACTCTAAAGGAACTTCAACCACAACCATATAGATGTAATTTTACTAATTTTAGTACACCTTTGATTATTTTTCTACCCCAACTCATCAATAGTAATCTTATCACTTTACCTCCTCCTCTACAACTTGATCCATCTCGGCCCAAAGGATGTAATTTCAATGAAAATTCTTATTGTGATTATCATCAATGGATAGGGAATATTATTGATCATTGTTTTGGACTATGAAACCTCATCTAGGATTTTCTTGACAATGGTCAAATTGAGCTTCTAGAATCCAAGTCAACTCCGCCCACAAATGAAAATCATAAACTGAAAATATTTAACAACCCACTACCAAAGTATACCATGCAAGCCACAGATTCAATTCGCTAATCATCTTTCACACACCATGTCTCCTAATGACTCACAAGCTCTATAATTCTTAGTTACTAACACTAAATTTTCTCCACCCATCATCTCTTTTCCCAACATCAATTATCACGCCATGTTTACATCTAACCATTTACACATTTGCACATCGATTAGCTCAACCTCCATAAAAACACTAAGGTTGACAAATCATGGTCCATTAGTGTGTGTTACATATCATATTTTTCCCTCTTAGAATGCTCGTACCTTTCCTTGTTGGCAACATGGTAAAGGGTGTGACATGTTCCTTGGTCTTAATTAGATTTTCTGATCACAATCTATCATCTCTATGAATTATCTACACCTCAAATTTATTTACAATAGTTAGGTCATCTCTATTGATGGTGCCCCTCCAATTACTTTGTGGCCATCATCTTGTCACATTGTATCTAGATCACTCCTCACTTCTTTTGTCATGCCGTGCACTATGTCACTCCCAACACAACCTAACCCTAACTCACCTATTCACACATCATCTCCACAACCATGTCTCTCCACTATCCCTCTCCATCTATATAGGCCTATTCCTTGTACAATTGCTGAATCGAGGCATAAATCACCACCTTGTTTTATTCCACACAAGTATTCTTCACCTTAGAAGTTTGTATTACATAGATCTCAATCACTAACACATTTTTGTGATACCACAAAAATTTTCATACATTCATCATTCCCATGCATATAGGCTTCATTCACCACTATAATGTTCTTCTACCATACCTCCACTATTAGATCCTGGTCATGTTCTTTCCTCACCCACATTAGATGAATAACATTCGTCCTTCACCATCATCAAATAGTTTTTTATTCAACATACTTAGGGGATTAACACTTCACCTCCTCCCCACCTCATCTTAGCATAATCACACTCATCATTTTTTTCATTCTCATACATTCATATTCATCATATATTCTAGCATCATTACCCGATGAAACACTCTTGTGCTTCAGTTCACACTTGACTATTGAGGGATTATTACTACACTGAACCCCACACACTACACCTTAGGCATTACACATTACACTTCATCACACATTATGTGTTATACATTCTACCAAATTTGGTCATTTGTGTCTCTTCACTTGCATACATCATGATAGTTACATACATCTACATACCATACATACTATGCCACATATTTTCACACATATTCTACTAGTCTTCATCATATAGGAGTCTAAAATTACATTCATAATTTTCTACATACATTATAGGTACTTACATATCTCTTACATATCACCTTTTCATTTTACTGAAAGTGTATCTACACATTCTACGCATTACATCCTTACATATTCTACTCATCACATGATCGAATTTTATCATTACATATCTTTGCATTATCACCTAAGCATTTCATTCACTAGCTAATGACACACTTTAGTTCCTAAGTCCATACTCGACTACAAAGGGTTTACAAATCAAATGGACCCTACACTCATCACACATTTACTATCCCACCTTTCATTATGCAACATTACGAGCTTAGTGACATACGCTTTAGGATAAATCATCACATATTCTATGATCTTGTAGTGGTATACACCTTAGGTTACATCACCACTCCATACTATTCATGTTGTAGCGACATACAATTTAGGCTAAATTTTCACCTATTATATCATCTTGTAGTGGTATACACCTTAGGTTACATCACCATACCCTCCTTACACTCTATAGTGATATACACTTAGTGCTAAATTATCACTCATCAATTCATCATGTAGTGGTATACGCTAGGCATAAATCATCGCTCCACATTTCATCTCATCGTGGTATACAATTATGCTATAAGTTCCATGCACATCTATTTTATATGTTGCATATCGTCACCAATACACATATACACATTTCATCACTGCACGTTAGACACGATACACACTACTCGACCATTTCTTGATGACACACTCTTGTTAACGGTTCATTTTTACTACCGAGGGGGAAATCAAAATGAATCTCACAATGTACATTTCCATCCATTTGGGGGGCATGCAGCTACTATCACTCCATATTTCATTCCATTTCATCCATCCACAACATACTACATAGTATGGTTTTTTATATTCTTGCTTACTTTTTCTTGTTCATGGTCACTTTCTTACACATTCTAGTTTGATTACTTGTATGTAATTTATCTATATCATAAACACATTTTCATTCATGTCCTTTTATATTTGTGATCACAAAAACAAGTATGTTACATGAGGCACAGATGCTTGTCTTCTACCTTCCTACACTAGTCTTTGGGGGCATCCAAATTCATCTCTACAAGGTACTCTCTGTTTCATTTTGTACCAAACCGCACATTACTTGCTTATACACTCTTTTTACATACTAGCTATCATTCTAACATGCTAATGGGTGCTTCATGTGCAACATTTTTATGTAGGGATATTGGTTTGCATACTTGTTTGGTATATTGTCTACTATTGTTATTATTTGGGACTTTCCTTATGTTTGGTGTGCACACTTGTATATTGTTTGCGGCCATGATGGCCTTGCTTGTCTTGAGACATCGTGGGTGATGTCCCATGTTTACAACCCACTTTGTGTGACATACTAGACTTATTACATGTTTACATTACATTGTTTGGTAGCTTGTACACTTTTTACATAGCTTATACATTATTTTCTTCATGCATGCATGTTTTCACTTATCTTTGGCTAGCCTTCTTGTTTGTGCATGCCTTGGTTTCTACCAAGAAATTTTTAGCGTACATGTGATTGGCCCTCTTTTGGGGAAACATACATTTCAACATAAGTAGTTAGAGATTAGAGGACACAGAGCATTTCCTCCCTACAATTCTTCAGCCAAGGTAGCGTGAAATCACCCAAAAAACTCACAGTGCAAGATATCTTTCTACACTCTTTATCAAAATGGATTAGGTGCACATGTTCCATTTACATTTGTGTACTTTATATTTACATACACATGTGTCTTTTACCTAGCATTTTTACATTTACATACATACATATATTACTAATTGATCATTTTCTCCTTGTAGGTCCGGTTGTATGAGAAACAAGAATTCAAATGGGGAAACAAAAATAATGACAATCAAAACAACACTATGTGGTAGCACACTATAACACACACATCACACTTTTATGTAGGTACACTACACTATGTGTTAGATACACACACGCGTTTCACCCTAGGTTCACTCTCATCAATTTTTTCTTTGCGTAATTTTCATCTATAGTTTCCACATTCTACCATTTTTTTGTCATTCCATGCTTTTGTCTAGTCTTTCGGTGCTCTTTAACTATACTCATTAGAAAAATCAGGTATGCATCTATATCTACTTTATGTTCTTGAGCTTTTCTGCTCACCAAAATAAAGTGAGGGAAAAATGTAGTCACAAAATCATGCACTTTAGACATTTTATTTATACAGGTCTCATACTACTATTTAGAAGGTCATTGAGTGAAGAAAGTAATAATTTATCCCCGTCCCTTTGGGCATATTGATTATTTTAGTTTGTAATTTATGACCTATTGCATCCATATGCCCAACCATTTCTTAACATCTCGTGTAATTTTAGCCTCGGCTTGGGCACCTAGATTGAGTACTATGGCACCCATTGGCGCCCTGATCCTTCTAACACTTTCCCACCATTTTTTGGGTCTCTTCTAGCCATTTTTCCTATTTATATTTCTTAGGGTTGTCATTTTTGT
Organism: Taxus wallichiana var. yunnanensis; assembly: GCA_018340775.1. Taxonomy (NCBI): domain Eukaryota; kingdom Viridiplantae; phylum Streptophyta; class Pinopsida; order Cupressales; family Taxaceae; genus Taxus; species Taxus wallichiana. Next base: position 341,175,953 of record CM031235.1, on the reverse strand, counting down.
GGTTAATTACAAAATTAGAGCAAGATAACCCTATAAACATAAATTTATGAGACCATAATGAGGGACGACATCATACACTACTATCACTCCATCTAGAGTTGCATCCATCTATTGTATTGGCATCCACATAGATCCATCATCAACGCACAAGCTAAGAAATCTCCATCACACTCCATAGGGGAGGGATTCTATTATATTCCATGTAAAAATTTTGTTACATTTTCTACATTGAGCTATTTCTCATTATATCACAAAGTGCGGCTGGAATAAGAGCACATATGGCATGACATGCGCGTGCACGCGCACACACACACACACACAAACCAAACCTACTTTTGGGTCCAAAAGGTAGTGCGGTTCTCAATTAGTAAGCCCATTGTTGTAGTAGTTGAGGTCAATCCTACCCATTCATTCTATATCTTTCTTTTTAAGGGTTTTTATACTTCCTTTTTTATTTTGTAGGTTCTTACTTCCTCTTGGAATATTTGAAGCATTCGGTACAATAGAGAAAAATTAATCTAATAGGCATGTAGACTTTCAGATCACCTTCCGACCCTTTGAGCACTAGTTCCGAGAACTTTTTCAGACCGAGGCACCTAGATTCGTTACTTAAAGTACCCGTGGGTGCCCAAGTCCTCTTTCACGCACTACATCCAGATCTGTTCATTTCGGCATTTGTACACAACCATTCCTACTTCCTAAATTTGTATGCATCAATATGACATAGTCGCGGCAGGATTCTATTATTTAGTTGAGTTATTTCCTTTCCTTCTTACACATTGGGATTTAGTATTTCATTATTTTATTTACTTATCTCATTTACATATTGTTTTAGAACATTTACTTATTGCGTTATATGTCCTCCTAGATTAGATTAACTATCTTTTACTACATTATTTTATTAAATTTTAGTTAATCACAAATACATTCCATATAAAAATAAAAATAAATATAACATTGTAGTAAGAAAATACATAAACAATGTAAAATGTTTCAAAACTGTCCCATAAAAACAAAGTAGTATTTTCTTACTTATTTGTTTGTTTGTAAATAGTTTTCTTGGCTTTATTAATTGTGTTGTATGATTTCTAGGATTCATTGGTCCTTTTCTTACTTAGCTAAAAGTTTTCTTTTTTATTTGATGTGAAGTTCCTTAGATTAGTTCTATTTTGCATACTTGTACATAGTTGTCTTGGTATATTAGATTTGATTAACTTTTTCTTGTGCTTGCTTTTGTTTTCTTGTATAGATTGTTATAATTTCATCATCCATATCATCTATCATCACATCTAAAAATTATCACATATCACTAAATGCTAAGCTAAATCATCATACAAATGAAATTTGAACTATATGTATGATTAGCTAACATCATATAATATCCACAAATTAGGAAAATAGGGATTATCTTTATCTCCCCCTCATCATAGACCATAATAAAAAAATGGGATAAACATCATATCTCATAAAACACAATGTGATATCATAAACATATTATCTCATAAAACAAAAAGTATCTCAATGTACATCAGATATAAAATACGCCATCATGAGCATGGATCGAAAATGTGCATTCATCTCGGATGCATAATAAAAAAATAACATATACATCATTTCAAAGCGTGTGCCTTCATCATGAGACATATATACCAAAAATACATGTATAATTAAAGATTCAAACCTTACTCTTGTTGACACCATGATTTCATGGCCTATGTTGTGTTGGAAGGATCCATTGTGGTGGTTATATCTACACCGATGATATAGAAGAACTAGATGGCTGTGTGATTTTGATATAGATCTCGTTGCCTACAATCTAAGCTGTAAGGGGTTGTCCTTTATCCCTCTAGAAATGCAACATGGTATAATGCCATATAGTGCGTTGCCTCAACTAATGCTACTTGTAAAATCATATACCAAATATGGGGATCCCAATGCTAATGTTAAATGATGATGATCATCACTCTTTCTTGTAAGTAGAGACACATTCACTTGCAACTAAGTCCACTCAACTCCCCACTATAATATTTTTATCGCAAGGTGGTCTCTCTCTAAGTTGATTAGCTCTAATGAGATATGTAAGGTCTTCACCGTAATAAAAATATGTCAACACCCTACAAGGAAATGTCTCTCTCAATCTAGAATGTGGCCACTAATATGACATCTACTCATGGATTGATCCTATATTCTAGCACACTGTATTTTCGGTCCTCTTTGTGGTGACCTAGGTGTTGATTTCCAACCCCACCTTCTATAATCTATCTCAGTGGTGATCCCCATCCATCCCATCTATCCCTACCCACTAAAATATGCACTTGTTGTTTGAGGAGATGAAAGTGGAACCTGCTACACAACTTGGTGTACCGTGTGTATCTATACTTGTGGTTTTGGTTGTTGTTGTGAATGTGATCTGTAGAGTTTTCTCTAAGGGAGGCTCTTGTGGTGGTATTTTTACTGTGGACCCTTACCCTGGGCCTATAAATCTACCTCAGCCTTAGGATTTCCTAGCCCGACCTTGTCTCTCATATCCTATCCATATAAACCATGTTCATTTTCAACTATACCTGTCTCTATCGTAGCCTATGGGATCATAATACGAAGAGTTAGTACTATTTCATACTAAGTCCCATAATATGGAAGGGTATCGGGGTCTATCATTTGTGGTTGTGCAACCCAAAGTTGCAGGACAACATAATTATAGCTATCTTGACCTTGATGCTTTCTAATGTGTGTCCCAAAATCAAATATATCATTTGTTATGCATGCATACCACATTTCATCTCCTAGTATACCCTGGATGTTGCCCAATTGTCATTGCACTCGATCAAAAAGATACCATTCTATGATATGGCTCCAAATTCCAATAATGAAGTGATGAACCTCTATAATGTTGATCTCTACTCCATCATCATGCCACTGATATAGTTAGTAGGGATGCCAAGTAACCATACAAAGTTTTAAGTTACCAAAGGCACATCTATAATAATATGTATCACCCATATGTGTTATGACATCCTCACCCACTAGATCCCATCCCTTGCAAGAGGGATCATGGGTTATTGGATTGGGTAAGGGGAACCTAAGCATTGGAGACTATTTCTAGGCACCCGCCCGGCTTGTAATAATCTGTGGGTTCCTAATAGCAATATGGTCCCACACCCAAATTTTTTGAAGTGTGGTGGGCCCCAAGCTCCCCATACCTCTATATGTAATCATATGAAAATCCTAGTACATGTGGGTTAGTATACACTTACCCAAACAAAATATCTCTCCATCCATAGGCATGTTTACTACTCTGTTAAAATAAGTGGGAAGTGTGTACCATTCTTATTAGACAATAAGTAGCTGCTGATAAGAGCCATCAAATATACAAGTATACGTGCAATCTACCAATCCTCAAGTATCTCTATAAAAGCAATGACATACCCTATCAAGGTATGTCCCGTCAAAGAAACATGTCTCAAATGTAATATAGTATCTTGTGGTGATCCCATGATATGTCACCAAGCTTCCTTGAATCAAAACTCTAAGGATCTGATATACATTGTCTAGAATCATGGTCATCTCGCTAGTTAGCAAAATGAAAGTATGGCTCTCGCTCTTCCACCTCTCTGCTAAGGCATTCAGGAGGGCATGATCTAACATAATATGATGCATTTTTGCAATATAGTAGAATCATGTAGCCTCCATGTTCACAAAAAAAATTTCTCTCGGTGTGAAAAATTTGCTCATAGGCTCAAATGCGCCCATGTCACTTGTGCACCTCCAAATTGCATAATCTCACCTGTAAGATTACACAAAACACTTGATTAACAACATATCTTAACATAACATATTCCTAAGGTGTTGAAATTGCTTCTACATTCTTCTATTGATCCTAATTACTTCTAAATTCTTCTATTCATCCCTAAGTTTTTCTAACAAACTTCCCATTTCCTCTAAAATCAATTCTAAGGTAAACATTTCTACACTAATTCAAGAATTCTTACACTAGTGTGCCCCTTTTGGCACTCCCGTAAGCTTCTGCGCTAGTGCATGCATTTTACCACTAAATTTCTTATCTTCACCCTAGTGCAAACATGTGCTCGCATGAGACTTTTCTCCACTCAATCAATTTTACACTAGCACGCTCTTGATATAACATAGGACCTAGTTTTATGCTCACGCATTAATTTTTACTCTAGTGTGTCACTCCTTTTTGCCAACACATGAACCTAAATGTTAGCACACCCTAGGGTTTGCACTAGTGTGAACTCACCGATTTTCCTAGCTATAAAATATAATAAATGCACTAAATTTTTTTAAAAATTGGTTTGTGTCACAGTGTGCCATCCGCATGAGGCCCCCAAAACTCTCAAACATGATCAGCATAGTGTTTACGGTTCTAAATTTGAGACATCTCTCTCCAATTTTAGAGCAAAAATCTCACCAAATCTAAAATAAGTCTAATAACAATAATTGGTCGTGATGGATTTTGGCCCTCCCAATCTACTCTTTATACCCGTTTTGACCTAATTTTTAATTTTTCTCATCTTTTAGGGGCTATATAACTAAATTTTTCTTCTACATACTCCCTGTCATGTGTTGGGGATCCTTTGTGATGATTATTTTTATTAAATGGTCATTTTTCTAGCATTTTCACTACTTTGGGGCATATTTTTGCTTCCGATCACCTTGTCTACTACCCGGGGCATTTTTTACTTCCCTATGATTTTTGGTAATGCCCCACAACATCGTCATTATTCTAAATAATTTTCTTCCTAAATTTTAAGAAAATCCAAAATAATCGTCAAAAATCATTAAAACTCAAAAAATGGTAAAAATAAAAAAATCCAAAAAATTGTAAAAATTCAAAAGAACTAAAAACTTGGTAAATGGCATGCATGTAGCTAAATAATTTATCAGACGTATCATCCTCAAACATATAAATTTGTCCTACAAAACATATTTATTTTATCCTTGATCATTCTCGCAAACAACTTGCGGATCATCTGGATCTACCTCCATTAACAAAATTGGTTTGCTTACTATGTTTGTACTCCCTTGCACAAGGAGTTGGTTGGAATTATTTTATAGTGCATGATTATTTTTTCATAGGACTCATGTGTCCTCTGTATATTCACCTTTCATGTATTCTTGTTTGGGGTTCCATTTTTTAACCCTTGTCGTTAACTCAAACATTTATGAATGAAGCTTGATACCAAAACATTGGTCTGTGGATTGAAAATTATTTGTTTAAGTATGTGTGTTTATACTTGTTTCCCTACTAGGTTATCTTCTTTACTTTCCCATATTTCATTACGTTTTGTATGCTGTATTGTGTTTATGTTTTAGCAATGAACAAATGTTATTATTATAGTTTTTCATGTTATTTTAGATTGTTATTGTATGCTTATATACATAACAAAGGATTGATGACGTTGATCATAGGAAAAATGATGGAGCAAAGTTATTCTTGAGCTAAGATGGATGAAGTCTATTTCCATTCTTCATATCATTTTCATCTATCCCAAATTTTTCTTCAATATCACTAGAGGCAACATAGATTATCTCTTCTTATCTCTTTTATCCATTTCCTTCATCTTTTAAATCAACGATCAGCCTCTTTCATCTCCTCATCGACACTCGAGGGGGAATCCTTCATTATACTAATTATTCTTCTATCCCTTCAAAATTTACATGTTTGTAATTGTTTATTATCTTTGAAGTGGCATTGCTTGTGACACCTCAAAGAGGGGAAAACGTAGACACCTAAAATCCACCTACGTAGTTTTAATAGTAAATTTATACTAATTACTCTCTTTCCTATCATTTCCATTATAATTGGTGATTTTCCACTAATTAAATAATGTTTCCCTCGATTTCATTCAAGTAACGACACTTCATTAGTTAACTAGCCTTTATCTCACTGCAAATGCCAGTTAATGACACTTCGTTAGTTATAATTCTCTTAAAATCAATTAATTAACTATCATTAGTTAATTAAGCCTTTATAATCTTGTATTTAATCAATAAAACCTCTTATTGGTTAAATCCCCCATTCAAATAATCTCAATCCTACCTATTTTTCTCTAAATCCACTCCAAATAGCTTTCTAAGCTTATCCTAGACTATTAATTAATCCTAGTTGATTAATTAATTAATTCATCTCCAACTCCCACTAGTTTCTAATCACTTGTTAATTCCTCTAATCAATCTTATTTCTTCTAAATCTACTTTATCATTTATCCCACATGTACTAGTTTACAAGCTTTTCCCAAATTGGAAATCTATATAAAGTAACCTCCTACATCCTTCACACCTTACACCTTGGTATCACAACTTTACAAACACCACACTTTGAATAGTGATTATTATAGGCATATGATAAGAGTCTTCTCCATTGTTGGAATAATTACTTAATCTTTGCATCCATTCTCTCATATTTGAGTAGTAAAGGAAGATCTAAACATGGCCTTGTAGCCATTTTAGTGATATCCTTTCCTCATCTAGAGACAACACACAAAATTTATTTCTTATGATCTAAATAGGCTCATACTTTAATAGCAATCATACATTTACAAGAGTAGGAATGGTTTGGAATTAGATGTTCATTCATGTTTATGCATTAGAATAGTTATTTACTTTAAGCTCTTATGATGATTTTAGTGGTAGATTAGCTTTGCTTTTGAGACAATGAGGTGTTAGTTTCATTTCAATAGCATGGAAAACTTAGCATATCAACACAAATAAATATGAATCTAGTCCATGGAAATGTGACATAGGTCTAGTAAATGAGTGTAAAGGAACCGAAGGTAATACCACTGAAGTAGAAATGTCATCGTAGTAGAAAGTAACATATCTTTAAAGGATTCCTAAGTGAAGTGAAGGAAAAGTAACAACCTCCACAACAATAGAAAAAACATCCAAAAGAAGAGGAGAATTAGTGATGGTCTTTGAAAAAGTTGAAGAGAGGAAAGTCCTGAAAGGGTCAGTCCTAACAAAGGAGATGACGGAATCCTTTGAAACACCTGTAGAAGGAATAGAAACTCAATGTACTATAAAAAAGTAGGCACTACGAAGAGACAAATAAGTTTTGGTAGATAGCCTTCCTAAAATGCTTTCTCGAAAAAAAAAAGAGGAATGTCTGCGGGTATGAATCATCAACACATGGAGGAGTGGAAGAAGCCTCACACACTTGGGTGTGGAATGAAGGTGAATGCAATGAGAGTATGAGGTTGGTAACAAGATACTTGATGTATGATGAGAAAACATGGGGTTAAACATTATTTTAAAGGTGGCCAAGAGAAGGAGGAGATGAGTATTCCTTAGTACTATCGTCATAAGAACTATATTAATAAACCTCTTCATTAGGAATAGGAATAATAAATCTATGTCACTAGAACTATCATCACATGAAGAAGGAGAAGAAAAAAAATTGTATCGAAGAAGAAGAAACAATGGAAATATCTGAAGGGTCTCCAAATAAAGACTAAAAAAATTTCAAATATTGTGAGGACACTCTGTGTGCACCACATGATGGTGGAGAGGCATGGAAACATGTATTAATAAACAAACAAGAACATGATAACATTTTTTGACCTAGTCTTGAAGATGATAAAGATCAATGGGTGTAGGAACTTACCCATATAAAAAGGATAAAGGACTTTTAAATTAATGTAACATTCCATGCAAGCACACCATAATGTATAATTCTCTCTACCAAGAAGAAGAGGTTGAGGATGAGAAGTAATTTTATGAAGATCAAGTATGGAAAAAACATCCTCTATGGTACATCCACGAAAAGAGAAATAAGTGTAGAAGAGTCACAAGAACAAATATGCTTAAATGGAGATAAAATCATCCAAAAATGTGTGTCCGGAATGGAAGAAAAGAAGGGTGTAATAATACACACAAAGCTACAATATTTGATCGAGACGAGAATATGTTTGCATGTAATTACAACACCCAATAGATACGAGAATACACGTGATGTTTGCGGCACTTTATAAATAGTGCATTGGTTATAGTAAGTTGTGTTTTTATGATGTGAAATAGTTGACCAATCACCTTGCAAAGTAGGTGAAAAATCGTACAAGATTGGAGGCCACAATAATTTTTAGTCGGATGCAGAGGAACAACATGTAAACAAGCACACAAGGGAAAAATAAAGTAAAAAAGGAATAAAAACGTTTGGTGTGACAAAAAGTGTCTCACTTCACATAAGGGGCTAAATTTTCAGAAGGTTGTGGTGGATTCACTCACTATCCTATGAAGAAGATTACTACAATGTAAAATGGCTCCAAATGAGACAAAAAGCTCCCAAAATGACTCCAAAATGCACAACAAACCATTTAAATATGAAAAAATTACTCCAAACTGACCCTACGAGAAAAAAACACACTACACCCTCCCAAAAAATGGTTAGCGAAAAAACCCAAGTATCCTTAATTTCATAATAATATTCGTCCAATTTGATTTAATTTTCTAGGACAGGAAAAAAATAAAAATGGGTTAGAAATTAAAAAACTAGGTTACATTAGAATTAAGCTTCTTAAATGACCCTCTTAAAAAAGCAACCACTTACCTTGAATAATTATAACCTCTTTTTATTAGAAAATAATACCTAATTTGATTTAATTAAAAGTACACATATATATATATATATAACACAACTTATGATTAAAAATAATTCGAACTTATTTATCTAATCTAAAAACATGGGATAAGTTTGAATAAAAAAGGGAGATAAATGGGTCGGTCAAAGTAGTAGGAGGAGGAGAGTCCATGTGTAAGAAACATTGAGGAGCATCGGATGGACTTTTGGCTCGAGGGAGTCGGGTGTGGAAGGGTTGAAAAATGGATAACATCATAGCAGGGGTGAGCATTGAGGACAAGTTCACCTTGGAAATTGCAAGGACCACACAAGCTGGTCTAGTCCACAAATACGGTGAGCACAAAGGAATGTCCGGTGAGGCACATCTCAAGTAGGTGATTCAAGTAAAGGCTAGGAATATGGGTGAAGTATGAAAATGGGTAGTTTGATGAGATGATCCCAAGATCGATACTGAGGAAGAGAGCTTGTGTCAAGACGATGGGTGTAAATTGTATTCACCAAGTTAATTAAATGTAAATTTAAACATTATAACATAAATGTAAATGTAACTATACAACATAAATAAATTAAATAAACACATTGAACATAGAACATAGATATAACATGGAAAACCCCTAAATGGGTAAAAACCATGGAGAATAAATCCACTATCGAGAAAATTTTACATCCACCAGTCTAGTAACTCCCTCCTCACTTCTATTCCCTGTATTTACCAGGATTTACCTTCATATTCCCTTGGAATATTATTTGATCAATATTTGATATAATAATTGATACCTGAATATATGACCTAAGGTCATATTTAAATAACCCGAAGGGTTATGTCCTTCTTAAGTGACAGGGCACACCCCAATTTAATTAGTTAGTTAATTAGATTAACCAACCACCTAATATAAAGTTTATATTTAAATAATAAGAATATAGTTTATTCTATATTATTTAAATATAAACTATATATTATGATACACTTAATATTATAGTTCTAACACTCCCCTTAATATTAAGTGGGGATCCATATGCCAACATTACTGTTTGTACAACATGATTTACAAATCCATAAACCCTAAAGGTTTAGGCTAGCACATGTATTTGTGAGACTAAATCTCATTGTTTCTCATGGAAATATTCTTATACCACATCTCTAGGAGAATTTTATAACACAAGGAACTCCTTTACAAATAGATGCACATTGGATTGTATTTTCTGTAAACTCTATCAGTTTACATAGATAAGCCAAGATCTTTTACAATGCTTTTAAATCAAAATAGATGTATAGAAGAGGAGTGAATAACCCGGATGGCCATTAGGAGGTGGAATTTCCATGCACACTCCCCCTCAATGGAAACTCTGAAAGGCCAAGCATTACACGGAACTTATAGAACTTTACGGTGTGCAGTAATGGATTTGTGAACAAGTCTGCAACCTTATCTTGATCGAGTTAAAGATACTAGAGATCTATATGACAAATTTGAGAATCTTCTCGCAAATAAAGTGCTAATGTATCTCAATATGCTTCGTTATTTTATGTTGAACTGGATTCTTAGTGAGTACAAAGTGCAACTCTAGCTATCACATAGAAGAGGAGTAATTTTCTTTAGCTTTAATGTGCATCTCTTCCAACATCCTTTTCATCGAGATTGCTTCTTTTGTTGTTTCAATTGCACTTATATATTCTCGCCTCTATGGAAGAAATGAAAACTATTGGCCACTTTTTACTACTCCAAGTAATGGCACCTACACCAAACTTGAACACCTATCTAGTTGTAGATTTACAATCTATCGCATCACTAACACGGTTAAAATCACAATATCCATATAAATATGTATTTCTAGATGAAATATTAAGTAAACCATGATTAATTGTTCCCTTTATATAACGAAAAATTCCTTTTGCTAACTTCCATTGATCCTAATAAGGCTCCTGCATAAACCTTGAAGCAATGCCTACTGTATAAGCAATGTCAAGTTCTAGTAATAGTTAGATAAAAAAACTACCTACAAGTTTCTTGTACAAAGTAGGATTATCTTTTTCACATGCAGGTTTAGGATCAATTGTACATCCTACTTCTTTAGGAATAACAACTAGTTTAGAATCAAGAATATTAAATATTTTAAGAAAATTAGTTGTGTATTATGATTGAGATACTACAATATAATTTTTATCCTAAAAATATAGCCATGCCCAAAAATGATGCAATAATCCTAAGTTTGTCATCTCAAAATATTGCATTAACTTTTCTTTAATTTTCATAATTAAAGTGTTAGAATTACTAGTGATAAGAAAATAATCAATATACAATATAATGAGAATAATAACATTTTATTCAATTTTAAAAATAAATTATTATCGGATGAATAGTTATAAAAACCAACTTCATTGACAAAAATGTTAATTTTAAAATACCAAGATCTAGGATTGTGTTTCAAACCATATAAAGAATTTTTCAATTTACATACATACGTTTCATTTCTGGTTCTTCAAATCCTTTAGGTTGAGTCATATAATTTTTTTCTTTTAAATTACCATTCAAAAAATCATTTTTGACGATGGATTTCCCAACCATCTTCGAAAGCAACTAAGAGAATAAAAATACTTACTATGCTCATTTTTGCAGAAATTTGGTGAAAATGTTTCCACAAAGTCTATATAGGGTTTTTGAGTAAACCCTCAAGCTTCTAGTATGGCTTTAAATTTATCTACACTTCCATCTGTTGTATATTTAATCTTGTGTAGCTATCTAGATCAGACTATACTTCACTTTTCAGGAGGAGGGAGTAATTACCAAGTTTGATTTTTAATCAAAGAAATATATTCATATTTCATAACATCTATCCATCTTTCCTTAGAAGAAGCTTCTTTGAAATATTGGGGTTCAAGTTCATACAAATTCATCAACGCATTATATGTATGATTACTTCTGGTCATTTTCTGAAGTTTTTTAGGTTTAGAGTCTTGAATAATAGACTCATCCCATTTAGGTATTTTAGTTACAGAGGAAACAAGAACAATCTCATTTTCAATTATAAGTTCAACACTAGTTTCTTTATCACATACAATATTTTACAATTTTCATTTTCAAATTCATTAGAATCGTCATAAATAACAAAAGAAGAAGAAGAAGAAGAACAAAAAGGTGTTTCCAAGATTTTAGCATTCATTTTTTCTATAACTTCTCTTTTTAATGGATCAAAGATCCTAAGACTTTTATTTTTGACAATGAATCCTACAAAGATACAAGGAAAATAGGTTTGATGAAGCATCTTCCATTTTAATTTCAAAATGAAAAGGGAAGTTGGGCTACCAAATATTCTCAAATGAGATACACTAGGTTTTTGGTTTGACAACTTTTCCAAAGATGTTGAATTTACTAAGGATTTAGTGCGAACTCTATTTAAGATATGAACAACAATGTTCATAGCTTCTTTCCAAAGAAATTTAGGAACTTGAGTAGAATGCATCATGGTCCTAGCCATTTAGAGAATAGTTTGGTTTTTCCTTTATGCAATCCCATTCTATTGAGGGGAAATAGGGAGTAGTCAATTCCTTTGAATGCTAGATTCAACACAAAATGACTCAAATGCTTGACTCACATATTCTCCTCCATTATTAGTTCTAAGCATATTAATTTTATAACTAGAATATTGTTTAACTAAAGCTTTAAATTATTTAAATTTTTACAAGACATCAAATTTATTTTTAATTAAATAATACCAAATCATACAAGTGAAATCATCAATGAAAGTGACAGCATATAAAGAACCATTGATATATGGAAATTCTAGGGGTCCTCAAACATCACCATGGACAATTTCTAAAGGTTCAAAAGAATTATCATCATGGTGATTTTGAAAGGGATTAGCAGATTGCTTACCACACAAGAATACTTCACACGTTTCATGATTTTTGGAAATAAGTGGTAGACTAGTCACTAGGTTTAGTTGAGACATGTCATATATGCTCCTAAAATTGACATGACCTAGTCTCTCATGCCACAATTGCATGTCACTTCTTTGAGTTTTCAAATAAGAAGTAGAATGGAATCTAGAAAAAATATACAATCCATCTCTTTGAATGCCTTCAACTATAGTAGAATTACATTCATTTTTAATAAGCAATTTATCATTTAATAATGTTACACTATAGTTATTTTGAGTTAACAAAGAATAAGAAAAAAAATTCATTTTAAGTTTAGGAACTAACAACACATTGTTAATAAAACCATTTGCAACTTTTTCTTTTCCCTGACCCTGAACATTGAGAATGGAATGATCACCCAAATAGATTTGATCATTACATTCACTAAGTTTATATAGGATATCAAATCTAAAGGTCATGTTCCTAGAGGCACCACTATCTAATATCCACTCATTTTATTATGTAGTGACAAAAGCGGCATATAAAGAAATTACATTTGATTTTTTTCTTTTCTTCTTATTCTTGTTTTGATTTTGGTTTTGGTTTTGGTTAGATTTGTTACCCTTTTTTATTTTTAAAATTTGAACTATTATTTTTAAATTTGAAATCCTCTTTCTTATGTCCAAATTTACCATGATAATGGCATTTTCCATAAAAGATAACTCTTAGATTTCTAGTTTTCTTATCTTTTCTAGGAGGTTTAAAATATTTCTTTGGGGTTTTATTGAATCTAGAGGTTTTACCTTTTGATTTTTGAGTGAGAAGTGACTATGTGGCATTCTCCTTAGAATCAAAATTTTACTTTACTTGTTCTTCCTGTATAAAAAAAAGTGCAAAGGGTTTGCAAATTTGGAATGTCTTGTTTTATTTGATATTTAAAATTCAAAATTGAAATGAAATTTCTAAATTTCTCATGAATATTTAATTGAATAATAAAATAAAGCAATTTATCCTGAATCAAATTACTGCCACATCCATCTAACTGTGACTTAATATTTTTGATTTTTGCTAAATAATTTATCACTTTTTCATCTCCCTTCATGGGAGTTGTCATAAGCTCTAAAATCAATTTAATAATTTTTGACAAATGTGTACCTTTGTGCATCGATTATAATTGAGATCGAGCCTCACTCAGACTCTCTTAATTTCGATATGGAGAAAAAAATCATCATGTATGCTTTGCAAGATAATGGACATCGCCTCTTTTAATTTTTGTTGATATGCAATGATGTTGTCAGAAGTTTCTTGTCTTCTGGTAGGAGCTCTCTCAGTTCCATTCACAATCGTGTATAATTTGTGAGCAATGAATTGTGTTTCAATTGAATCTTCCAAATGGTGTAGTTATTTCCATTCAACATCTGAGATTTGTCAATTGAAAATTTATTAGACCCCATTTTTGCATAAAATATAAATGAAAATAAACAAAGATTAAAATAAGAGTTTTATATAAATTTTCCCTATCGTATTTTATATATTATAATCAAACATGATTAATTTACACCAAAAAAAGAGTTCATGTTAATTGAATACTCTATACACGAATACATTAGACTGATATCTAAAACCTTAAATTGAAAAGTAAGTGAATTTATTTTACTATTGCAAAAAAATGATGA